>CM058168.1:2462500-4962500 GCA_030254885.1 Vitis rotundifolia | reverse complement strand
CTTTTAAAACGCTAATGTTAGTTGTTTGAAATTTGATGTGAAATTTATTACGAGTTTTAATTTTTGATGGGAATAACCTACCTATCAATTTTTTTTTGATGGGAATAGTAGTTTTATTTTGTATTGGTTATCTATATTTGACAAAGGTGACATACATGTATGTAGTGAGTACATACCTATTAAAAAAAACTCGGATGCAAGGGAAACTAAGACTAGCATTTGATAAAAAAAAACTAGCATATATATACTCTCTCTCTCTCTATATATATATCCTACAAAACTTGGATTGACAATGCCCTTTTTTATCTCTGATATATACATATCTATCTATAACTATCAAATTTTTTTTTGTTAGATATTGTTGTTTTAATCTCCTCTCAGCCATGTCAGTCGGCTAACATTTGATGCATTTTCCTTGCAGATAGTTAAACTTGGGTTGATGACTCAAGCTGACTATGATGAAGTGAGTAGGAAAGCATTAAGCTTATTTGAATACGGTCAGGTGACTAATCTTCTTTCCCTTATGCTCATGCTTCTGTTCAAATTTATTGTTTCAGAAATATTTTGTGGATATAATCACCACAGGCTTTTCTCCATTTACTGCTTCAACTAGCCCATGATTTTTTTATCCTAGGAGCCATTAGAACAACAATAGATGTTGTAAAAGGTTAAGTTTTTAAAAAACTATGACAATGGAGAATAAAATGAAAGTGAAAGTATATATTAAGTTTTACTACTTTGCTGTAGGTTTCAACTCATTTTATGTCATCTAAATGTAGGAAAAAAAAAAATTCAAGTGTCCTGCAATCTGAACTGTATTATATTCTATGACCAGCATAGACAGACAGGAATCCCACAGTTTGCAATGGATATGGGATGCTGGAAATGCCAATGTCCAAAATCTAGAGACAGATATTGCTGCACTTATTTGCTCTTAAAATTGTTTTAAGAGGTAAAAATTTTATTATATTTTCCTTAAGAGGAGGTATCGTATACTTTGTATTACTTGATACCCAAACTGGTTGCAGAAACTGGAGGGCTTGTGTACAATGTGAACAAGTGTCATCATAGGTTTTGACAACTATTGCTTTTTATCCCCCACCTTTGGTTTGGTTCTCTACTGTAGATTCCCTTCCCCCCCCCTCAATAACGTAGTGATAATAGGTGATTTAAACTCCCTATATGGACTCCAATGTTAGCAGGTTGCGTCAAGTTGAATTTTGATCGGTGATCCTTAAGTAACTTAGTTAGGAATTAGAGTAGCTTTTATGAATTATCATAGGATGCTAATGAGAATATTCTCTAAACATGCTGGATTCTAGCCTTGTTAGAAGGCCTAAAACTGGCCAAAGCTAGGGGTTTATCCAATTTTCTTGTAGAAAGAGATTCTGTGATTGTCCTATTTTGGGTGAATGATAAAGAAATGGGTGATTGAATTTATGTATTAGATTTTGTTTTTGGGCAAGGATTTCTTGTCCTTCTGTGTACTTATTTCTTAACAATGAAATATATGTTCTACTTTTGTGTAGGTTTGTTTCTTAATGTTTATCACTCTGCATGGTTAAACTAAAACTATCTTCTCCTTGCTCTGCTGTTATGAGTTTGTCAAGCATCAAACAACTAAGGATTGTTTCTTTCCCCCCTAGAATCATGAAATCTCTAACCTTGTTTTCAAGTTTTGAAATAGTTGTGGTTATTATCTGTGATGTTTGTTATATTTTTTTTTTGATAGGCAAACACAATTCATTAAGAAGAGGCTAAAAAGCCCCAAAGTATACAGGGCGTATACAAGACAGCAAAGGCCTATCAAACAAAAGTGACAAAAAACAAACCACCCCTTAACTTGAGGCTAGCCATTCCAGGAAATCTAAAAGGGAATGCGGCCCCACTTCCATATACAATTTGGTCCAACCTCAAATATTACATACAAAAGAATATTTAAGCCTCTGAATATCTAAATCCCCCCCCCTAAACGCTAATCTATTCCTTTCCTTCCAAACCGTCCAAAAAATGAATAACGGAATGGAATTCCAAAGCTTTTTCCTTTTTTTCCCCACAAAAGTACCCCCCAACTATACAAAACTTCATTTACAGTATTGGGGAACACCCACTTGACCCCAACTAAACCCAACACTAAATCCCATATCACTCTGACCACTGTACAATGAATAAGGATGTGATTCACACTTTCCGCTTCACAAGCACACAGAAAACACCGATTAGGAAGCTGCCATCCTCTCTTTTGGAGCCTATCAAGAGTCAAAATCTTTCCCCAAGTCGCTTCCCACGCAAAAAACAAGATTTTTGTAGGGACTCTTTCCATCCAGATTTTATTTTTCGGAAAGATGACATCCATAGGCCTATCCAACCAGCTGTACGCATCCTTCACCCTAAACTGCCCACTTCCCCCTCCTTTCCAAAAAACCGAGTCGTCCTCCCAAGTAATCCTGAAATCTCTCAACGCTTGTAGCAGCTCACCTACCATCTCCACCTCCCAGTCATTAAAGTCCCTTATAAATCTCAAGTTCCAGCCTCCTTCTCCAACATTCTGGTCCCACAAGTCTTCAACTAACGCATTTCTGTTGGCTGCCAAGATGTAGAGCTGCTGAAACCTTTGAGACAGCGCTGAATCCCCACACCACACGTCAGTCCAGAATCTGATTCCATTGCCTTTCCCCACCTTGAACACCATTTTATCCCAGCACCAATCCGCTTCCTTTAAAATTTCCTTCCACACCCCCACCCCACACGCACCCACAGCCTTTTTAGTCCTCCAGCCATGGTCCTCCAGCCCATACTTAGCCACCAGCACTTGCTTTCAAAGGGCCTCCTTATCATAAGCGAATCTCCAAACCCATTTACCTAGTAACGCTTTATTCATAAGGGTAAGCTTCTTAATTCCCAGCCCCCCATTCACCTTGTCTCCACACCACTTCCCAATTAACAAGATGAGCTTTTCTCTCTATGTGACCCCCCCCCACAAGAAGTCTCTTTGCAGTTTTTCTAATCTTTTAACCACAGAAATGGGCATTCGGAATAAAGACATCTGATACACTGGCATGCTGACCATTGTGCTCTTAATTAGAGTGATTCTTCCGCCCTTTAAAATATATTGACTCTTCCAACGGGCAAGCCTCCTTCTCATATTCTCTTCTACCCCATCCCACCCATAGACAGCCTTGTTAGGCACCCCCAAAGGCAACCCCAAATACACAGACGGAAGCTGCCCCACCCTACACCCTAACTCCACAGCCAGCTCCTCTATTCCTTGCACCTCCCCTACTGGGATAATCTCACTCTTAGCCAAATTAATTCTTAACCCGGACGCGGCTTCAAATTAGAACAAAATCTAACTCAAATTCGTTAAGTACTCCTTCTTAGCCTCACAAAAGACGATAGTATCATCGGCAAAAAGCAAATGAGCAACGTGGACAGCCCGCCCTCTATCATGCTGCATTTTACACCCAGAGATAAAGCCCCCCTCCATAGCTCTTCTGATGAGGATGCTCAACACTTCCATCCCCATGACAAAAAGGTAAGGGGACAGGGGGTCCCCTTGCCGCAACCCTTTAGAGCTCGAAAAGAAACCAGCTGGGGTTCCATTCACCATAACTGAGAATTTGGCTGTGGAAATACACCACCACATCCACCTCAGCCATTTAGAACCAAACCCCATTTTTTCCATTACCTTCAAGAGGAACTGCCAGTTAATGCTATCATAGGCCTTTTCTATATCTAGCTTACAGATAACCCCATTATCCCCCCTCTTATTCCAGGTGTCGATCACTTCATTTGCTATTAGAGAGGCATCAAGGATTTGCCTGCCCATGACAAACGCATTCTGATAAGAGGAGACTACTTTTCCTATTACTTTTTTAAGCCTGTTGGCCAGCACCTTTGCCAACAGCTTATAAAGACCCCCCAAAAGACTAATAGGTCTAATGTCCCCTAGATTCTCAGCCCCTCCTTTCTTAGGGATCAGCACCAGGAAAGTATTGTTAATACTTTTGAGGAACATATTCTGGTCATGAAACTCCTTAAACATCTCCATAATTTCCTCCTTGACGAAATCCCAACAACATTACCAGAAGAAAACAGAGAACCCGTCAGGGCCTGGGGCTTTATCCCCATTCATTTCCATCAGGGCCGATTGGACTTCACTCTCAGTGAAGGGGAGCACCAACATCTCTGCTTCTTGCAAGCATAATTGATTAAAAGGAAGGCTTCCAATGTCCGCCTTCCACCCCGAACTTTCAGAGAATTGTTGCTGAAAAGCATTCGCTACCCCTTCTCTGATATCACTCTCCTCTGTCAACCTAATTCCATTAATATTAATTCTGTCCATGTGGTTAACCCTTCGATGGGCAGAAGCCATTCGGTGAAAATATCCCGTGTTCCTATCCCCTGCCTTTAACCACAGTTCTCTTGACACCTGCCTCCAGTGAGTTTCTTCCAGCTCTACCCATTTGGCATAACCCTCCTTAACTTCCTTCTTACAAGCTAATTCCTCCATGGTCAAGCTTCTTTCATCCTCCACACTGTCCCAATACTCCACTTGATGAAGCGCAGCCTCCTTGTTACTTTCCAAATTTCCAAACTCCTCCCTATTCCAAACTTTAAGCTTCTGCTTCAACTCCTTCAATTTCGCAGACAATCTAAAACTGACACTACCATTGACCTCCATCCCCCGCCACCAATTACGGATTAAATCCTTGAACCCCTCAACTTTGAACCACATGTTTTCAAATCTGAAAGGGGCAGGCCCTCTACTCAAACTACCCCCCTCAAGTAATATTGGAAAGTGGTCCGAGGTCGGCCTAGGAAGCCTTCGCTGGCTCACCCTACTAAACTGATCTAGCCAGCAAGGAGAGACCAGAAATCTATCTAGTCTAGCCCTTGACAGACTATTCAGGCCCCCACTCCACGTGAAGGCACCCCCTTGCAGCTGGAGGTCTACAAGACCTAGCTCGTCAACAACTTCCGCAAACCTCCTCATAGTTGAGGTTATTCTCCCTTGCCTGCTTCTTTCACCTTGAGCCAGGGTGATGTTGAAATCACCACCTAGGCACCAAGGCCCCTCCCAAATTCCTCTGATCGCCCCTACTTCTTCCCATAAACACTCCCTCTCCAGTCTGGTAAACGGGCCATATACCCCCGTAAAAGCCCAAATCACCCCATTCTCCACTGTCCTGAATCTGCAGGATAACGAGAACTAACCCCCCTCCCACTCCAGCAGTTCCAAAGCTCTTTTATCCCAACAAATCAGGATACCATCGGCCGAGCCACACGCATTCAGGGCCTTCCAATCTAGAAATCTACTCAACCCTAAACTTCTCACCACCCTGTCAGTCATAGCCTGAATTTTTGTCTCCTGGATGCAGAAGAGATCCACCTTCTGTTTTCTAATTACCGATTTAATTACTTTCCTTTTCGTGCTTTCATTCACCCCCCTCACATTCCAACTTAACAACTTGAGATTCATTAATCACTCACATTCTGCACCCCTTTGCCCTGGATAGGAGATTTCTTTCTGCCATCCCCCTCATAATTTACTGAGCATTCCAGCCTCTTTAATTCCCTTTCAAACCTCGATTTTTCCAATAATCCTTTGCTATGGATCTTCTCCCTCCTCTTCCTGATTTTGACCAAAAAATTTAAGATGTCCTTTTCCAAACCATCAGTCGAAAAGCCCAGGAATTGACTGAACCTTGCTAGACTGCTTTCTTGCCAATCCAGGTCCCCTTCCCCCCGATCTTCTTGTAGCTCATACTGTAAAGATCCCCCTTCCTATTCCCTTGCCTTTGCTAGGGGGCCTTTAAATTCAACCAAATCCCAGCATATATTACCACTCGCCCTAGTATCCGCTGCACCTTGCCCATTTGACACTCTGCCATTCTGACAAGCCTCCCTTATCTCCCCAGAAAGGTCAAAGAACTCCCCCTCGAGAGTTTGACCAAACGAAAGCAGAGAAGAATGAGAAGAATTCCCCGAGTCCCAAAAACCCCTTAGAGATGAGAAAGCCTCATACCTTAAAGCTTCGTCCTCTAGAGCACTGTCGGCCAACGCAAAGAGAGGATTAGCCTTCTGAACTTTCTCAGTTTCCTTCTCCCGCGCTCTTAGAAACTCCAGCTCAAAATTAGCTTCACCAAGGGGCCCAAGTTGTGCTAAGGCCTCCATCGAGCCTAATTTAGTCTGATTCACCGTCGGGCCTTTTCTCTTCTTGGCTGACGGCCCACTAGGCTGAACCCCAATCTCCTTCAAACAGCTCGAAGATGGCCCGCTGCACATTCTTTGGTCCAACAATGGCCCAAATCGCGGCCCAGGGTCCTCCTCAAGAACCTTTTCCTTACCTTTTGGGCTTTTTGTTCTGCCCATCTGCCCAAGCCCACCACCTCCAGCTTCTTTTGTCACTACTAGCGGGCTGGGCCCCCCCGTCCCTCCTAAGGCCCAAGGTGGGTTCATTAAGCCCATCCACGGACAACCCATTTTCCGCCCCACCCTCTGAAGCCCGGATCAACGACCCGAATTGGTTTTGGCTCACTGACGAGGCCTTACCCATCCCGTCCAACTGCCCTTCCATCCCATCGTCTGACCGTAGCAGTGCCTCGAGACCTGCGCTGCCCCACTCCTCCACTCGCCGGCCCGCGCGTGTATCTCCGTCGTCCCTTTCCTCTCCTCTGCCACGATCTGTTGAGCCCCAGTGGTTCTCCGGCTTCTGTCGAATCCACGGCAAAACTTCCCACCATAGCGGGAGAGAAAAAAATATTCTCTTCAACTCCAATTTCTATCGAGCTTGGAAGCTCGCCTCTCTTCTTCTTCACCAGAATCCTCGCCCACCGGAGATTTTCCATTTTCTCCGTCGAAACATCCATAGCTACAAATCCCCCGTATTCATCTCCCACCCTTCGCAAAATGTTAAGAGTCCAGAGCGACAGAGGCAGGCCTTTAATCCTCACCCACACTTCCTCTTCCATTTCCCCCTCTTCCAGACACCCATAGCTCGGACTCCACAGCTCCAGGTCAACATGAATCCCCCCCACCAACCTTTTCCTGACAGCGAAGACTTTCCTAGCTTCTGCCGCCTTTTCAAACTCCAGTAAGGCCTGACCCTCATCTATTCAGGCCAACCCTAGTTTCCCTTTTAACCCCCAAACACTCGCTATCCGCTTCCCCATCCTCGCCAAATCCTCTCCTTCTGCTTTCTTAGGGTTCCATTTTCCCACTAAGCAATATCCCAATCTATCCACATTTCTGCAAATGTCCTCTCCCTTTAACTCCATCCTGGCCAAGGTACTATTCCTATTCCCCTCTCTCTTTCCCATCTCAGGTTTCGCTCTTTCAGGGAGCGGCTCTTCCTTGTTTTTCTCCCTTCTGTCAATCCTCTTATACAGGTTCCGCACCACTCCCGCCATGGCTAACCATCCCTCTCTTCCCCCTTTGCCTTCCGGGATACAGATATTGAACCTTTTCTCCTCCGCATCTACAACTCCTGACCGGATAAAGCTACCTGCCTTATTAACTTCACGCACCATGGAGTACCTTCTCCCCTTTTCCTTCCAGCCTTTCTCCCATTTGTCGTCTTTCCCATCCTTGACGCACTGGTCCAGCCCTTCCAGAAAAATCCCAACGCTTGCCGTCCCCAACCTCACCCATGAGGATACTCCTTTTTTACTTTCCACAATAAAAAGTAGGGTTTTACCTCTTCTCTTCTCCACCTCTACTTCAAAGATTTTCGATTCCACCCCGAAGCTCTGTCTTTTCCGTTTCGATTCCACCGCATCGTCGTCGCCCTCACCCTCGCTCTCACACTCTCTCTCTCTCATGACTCAACAATTTGTGATGTTTGTTATATAAAGGATTCATATTTTTAAGATAGGGACATGTGGAAGCAAAATACATGGGAAAAGAAAAGGAAATTTACAAATAGTTGATAGAGAGGAGAAGCAACCTGTTTATATATTTTTGTTACCAAAGACATGATACAAATTTAAGGATACATACATGACTACTGAAGTAAATATGTAGTTTAAATTTGGATAGCTTGTTGAGACTTCTGCACTTGCTACTTAACTATCAAAATAAAAAACAAAAGTAAAGTCAGCACTCATTAGACTAGTGAGTCAGCATTCATTAACACTCTATGGTGGCTACCCTTAAATATGTAAAATATTATCCTACCCTTTGTGGCCAGGAATTTTTGTCATCTCACACTTTCATTGGGGTAGCTGATATGGGTAGGCTATGAGAATGAGTTGATGCACTACAATTTGTTTGATTGTTTGGTTACTAGCTGTTATGCAGGGCTCCTTTCAACTACTTTTGAATGCTACTATTGCATCTATATTTCTGTCATGTATTTCAAGATTGTTAAACAAGGTTTGTTTAGTCAAAATTTGCCCTTTTTGGAGTAATTTGTTTTGTATCTTTTATTGTAGTTATCAGTTTAACTTGATTCATTATTCCCTTGAGAATGCAGCATGTGGCTTTGGAACATGGCCTGATATTGGTAGACACAAAATATGAATTTGGAAAGGGATCTGATGGTATAGTTCTTTTGATTGACGAGGTTGGTGCTTTCTCTCTCTCTCTCTAAAGTCACATTATCATGAGCAGATTTGATGTCTATGTGTTAATTTCAGGTCCATACTCCTGATTCAAGTAGATATTGGATTGCTAATTCTTATGAAGAATGCTTTAGGAACGGCATTGAACCTGAAAATGTTGACAAGGTGTGTTATTTATTCTGTCAGGTCTACTTGTTATTCTTCTAGTATACCTGCTTGTGCATTTATGTGCTACTGCAGGAAAGGTGGTGTGGTTGCCAACCTCTTGAGATTGCATTGTATTTACTTTTATCATTGTGTAGATGTATTCTAATGTCATGTTCCATATGTTCCTTAAATTTTCACTATAGATTGTAGGACTATATAGACTCCTTATGGTTCAAAGAGCAATGTTCTGACTTAGTAAAAATTAAATATATTTTTAGGAGTTCTTGAGGTTGTGGTTCAAAGAGCACTGTAATCCATATGAGGATGAGGTAAGTCACATCAAGTTCATTGTTTATTCTGTGTTTCTTTATGTCAAAGTAGACAGTAAATCTCACCCTGGCAATACAATTATTTAGGTTCTTCCTGATGCTCCCGCGGAACTTGTTAGCGAATTGGCTTGGCGGTATGTCTTTTATCACCTTTTAACTACAATTACAGTGCAAGGAATAAAATGAGCATAAAACATTGTGTCTTTTGGCCTGATAATAGCTGTTTCTCCTATCATCACCATCCATAACCTTAGTGCTTTTATGTTCTTTTCCCTCCATGATCTTTCATTTTTTCTTCTAAGCATATTGTTGTAACTATATACAAGAATTAGAGCAGTGACATCAGAATGCATATAGTTATCTGAGCTGTAGAACCATATTTGCTTTTGTTGTTTTTGAACCCTGGAATTTTTTAGTTGTTGGTGTTCCAGTCTTATGTCAAATTGCCATGGTGACCATAAGCAAGCTCATGTTCTGGAAGCCTACTGTCTGTGCATAGAAAGCTTGTAACTTGTCACTAATTCAATAGTGTACAATTAGAAGTTAAAGTAGAACCTTTTGGTTCATTTTCTGAATCAATATGCTGTTCGATGCTCCTTGATATGGTGTAAAATGACAAATCATTAGGAGGGGATCTCCCATTGTAATAAGCTGTCTAAATTTTGATTCATTTATAGACTATTTTAGCATATAGCCTTGTTGCAACTTTAAATTTTGCCATCTAACTTATTTTTCCTCTCTGTGCATGCACATATAGACACAAAGTATGTGAGAAATCAGGATGTCATAACTTTGGGACGGAGTCTGAAACCCTATTCAGCTTTGGCTGGGTTGAATGCCCAACTCCTTAACCTGAGGTCACTTGAGATGTCCACCAAGTTCAGACATCTCACGATGAATGTTTTAAGTAGAAAGAATATTGAAGTTAGAATAACATTTTTCGGTAACCATTCCCTATTTGTGTTTCTATTCATGGAAAGGGGTGGTAAGATGTTTTCTTCTTAAGTTTGTGTTCATTGTGGGTTTCTAATCAGCAATGAGTCGCCACCACATTTAGTAAGTACATTTTGCATAAATAAAAAAAAACAGTCATGTTAATAAGAAAAAACAGAATATGGAAGAATATCAAAGGTGCACCAAAGATAAAAGAATAAGGGTGGAATATCATTCTCAGCTGTGCTGAGTTTTGATGGGGAAATACCTCTAAAATCACAACCCAGTATCCAAAGTATTGTGCCAACATTCTTCTCTTTCTCTGCTTGCTCTCTTATGTACAACAATTAGAATTTGCCACTGACTGGTGAAGGTACATTCAAACATAGAGTAACGCAAATGTTAGAGATAATTTAAGACAATTTTTAATGTTATGTTTTTGAACTGGGAACATTATTCTATGTACAAGACTCCTGCAATGAAGTACGGGCTATGTGCCAAAGGTGGTAGGTCCTACTGATGGCACTAGCTTGGCTGTGGAATTACCTGTTGGGGGGAATGATAAATATCATCATCTGTAGACTGTAGGTTGTGCAGCTGGAAATCCTTTCCATTTAGACCAAGAAATAGTGGATCTCACCTTAGTTGATTAGGCTGAAGGAAAGATTCTTGTGTGTTTCTAGGGTGTATGACCCAATGTGCAGGAGGAACAGAGAAAGTTTTTGGGACGAGCTTGGGGCAATTAGGGGGTTATGGAGTGATTATTGGTGTATCGGAGGTGATTTCAACATGATTAGGTTTCCTGGGGAGCACAGTAGGGGAGGCAGCCTTTCCCCAGCCATGAGGAGATTTTCAGAGGTCATAGAGGACCTGGAGCAGAGAGATACCCTTTGCAGGGGGGCTCTTTCACTTGGAGTGGCGGGTTGAATAATCAGTCTTAGTTTAGACTTGATCTTTTCTTGGTGTCTGAAGATTGGGATAACCTCTTCAATGGGGCGTTGTAGTGTGTTTTACCTAGACAGGTATTTGATCGCTTTCCCATTCTTCTAGATGGGGGGGTGGGGGGAGGGGGCGCCTGAGGAGGGGACCCTCTCTGTTCAAATTTAAGAATATGTGGTTGCAGGAGGAGGGTTTAAAGATTTGCTGAAAAACTGGTGGGTGGGTCTTAATTTTAATGGTTCCTATAGTTTTGTTTTGGTTGCAAGACTGAGATCTTTAAAAGCAGTTCTGAAATCCTGGAATAAAGATGTGTTTGACATTATTGAAGCTAGAAAGGGAGCAACCCTTAACCAAGTGGCTTTTTATGATGAAAAGGAGAGGATTTCAACCTTGTCTTTGGAAGAGGTTGAAGCCAGAAATGAGACGAGGATTATAAAAAGTGGGTCTTTAAGGAGGAAATTTCATGGTGACATAAATCAAAGGAAGTGTGGTTGAAGGAGGGTGATGGTAACACCAGTCTTTTCCATAAGATGGCAAATGCCCATAGGAGGAAACTGGTTGGCTAAGGTTAAGGTGAATGGTAGTTGGCTGACGAAGGAGAATGAAATAAACATTGGTGTGGTTGGGGCTTTTCAGAACCTTTTAACCAAGGAAGGGGAGTGTAGACCCAACATTGGTGGATTGACTTTTGAGAGTCTAAGAGGCTATTAGGCTGCAAGGCTGGAGCATCCGTTCTTGGAAGAAGAGGTTTTCGTTTGTCTCTCAGACCTAGGCAAGAAGAAAGCACCAGGACCAGATGGGTACACTATGACGTTTTGGCTTTTTAGTGGGGAGTTTGTGAAAGAAGAGGTGATGAGCTTTTTTAGCGATTTCCATGAGGGGGGCAGATTTGTCAAGTCCTTGAATGCTACTTTTCTGGTTCTAATTTCAGAGAAAAGTGGTGCTGAAGACTTGAGAGATTTTTGGCCAATTAGCTTAGTGGGCAACCTTTATATGTTGTTGGCCAAGGTTTTAGCCAATAGACTTGAGAAGGTAATGGGCAAAGTGATCTTTGAATCCCAAAATGCATTTGTTGAGGGTACACAGATTTTGGATGCAACTTTGATTGCTAATGAGGCTGTAGATTCAAGGTTGAAAAGTAATGGATGCGGTGTTCTTTGTAAGCTTGACATTGAGAAGGCGATGTATGATTATTTAAATTGGAATTTCTTACTTGGTGTTACGAAAGATGAACTTTGGGGAGAAGTGGATTGAATGGATGAAATGGTGCATCTCAATAGCTAAGTTTTCTATTCTTATCAATGGATCCCCGATTGTTTTTTTTTTTTTTCAAAGCACTAGGGGTTTGAGACAAGGGGAGCCCCTATTTCCCTATTTATTTGTGATTGCTATGGAGGTTTTTAATCCTTTCCTAAAGAAGGTAAAGATTTGTGGCTATCTTTTTGGGTGGCGGGTGAAGGGTAGGGGTGGGAATAAGATTTAGATTTCTCACTTATTGTTTGCTCATGATAGTCTCGTGTTTTGTGAGGCGTCACATGATTGGATGACTTACTTGAGTTGGTTACTTATGTGGTTTGAGGTCATTTTTGGATTGAGAATTGATTTTGATAAAAGTGAGTTAATTCTTGTTGGGAAAGGGGGGGAAAGGGGGGGGGGGGGGGGGGGGGGGGGGGGGGGGGGGTGGTAATTTAGATGACTTGCCATTGAAGTTGGGTTGCAATGTGGGCGGTCTTCCCTCCTCTTACGTGGGTCTTCCTTTAGGGGCCCCTTTTAAATTTGTGACAGTTTGGGATGAGTTAGAAGGGAGATTCCACAAAAGGTTAGTCATGTGGAAAAAACAATACATTTCTAAAGGAGGGAGACTCACTTTGATTCGAAGTACTCTCTCTAGCATGACTATTTATTTCTTATCTTTTTTTTACATGCCAAGGTAGGTTAGACCGAGGTTTGAGAAGATTCAAAGGGATTTTCTATGGGGTAGTGAGGCTCTTGTGCAAAAACCTCATTTAGTAAGGTGGAAGACGGTTTGTTCGGAGAGAAGGAAGGGAGGGCTTGGGCGTGAGGTGTCTTTCAGCCATGAACAAAGGTCTCCTTTGCAAGTGGAGTTGGTGCTTTGCCAATGAAAGAGGGGCACTTTGGAAGCAAGTCACTAATCAGAAGTATGGTGAAGATGAAGGGGGGTGGCGATCCTATGAAGTGAGAGATGGGCATGGTGTTGGCCTTTGGAAAACCATAAAAAAGGAGTGAGATTTTTTGAGTGGCAAAATTTTTTTCTTAGTGGGAAATGGTTAGAAAGTGAGATTCTAGAAGGACAAGTGGTGTGAAGATGAGTTACTTTATGTTTCCTTCCTTTCCTTATTTGCCCTAACCATTTTTAAGGAAGCATGGGTGGTGGTTGTTTGGAACTCTGAAGGCAAAGGGTGTGGATGGGCTCCCTACTTCTCTAGGCCATTTAATGATTGGGTGGTGGAAAGAGTGGAGTGCTTTCTAATGAGGCTTCAAGCAAAAAGGGTGTTTAAGGATGAACAAGATAAAGTGATTTGGACCGTTTTGAAGAGTGGGAACTTTCCGGTTAAATCCCTCTATTTGTTTTGGAGCTTGGTGACCCTCTTTTGTTCCCACGGAGTATCATTTGGAGTTCTTGTGCACCACTAAAAGCAACTTTTTTCACTTAGGAGGCGACATGGGGAAAAACCTTTACTTTGAATTAGGTCCAAAGGAGGGGATTTTTTTTAGCAAATAGATGTTTTCTTTGCCGCTCTGAAGAAGAAACCATTGATCACATTCTTTTTCACTATGCATAGACGTGGATCCTATGACAACTGTTTTTTTCTCTTTTTGGAGTGTCCTGGGTTCTCTCTTCTTCGATTAAGGAGACACTCCTTGGGTGGGATGAGTTCTTTGTAGGTAAAGTCTACAAAAAGTCTTGGAAGGCGACCCTATTATGTATCTTTTGGACAGTTTAGGAGGAAACAGACATGCTAGTGTTTGATAATGCAGAGTTTTCGGTCCAAATGATGAAAAATTATTTTGTTTGTAATTTGTGGCCTTGGTCTAGGGCATTTGTAGATGTAAGTCCTATTTCTCTTTTTAACTTTATTGATTGATTAGGTTCTAAATGAGAGCAGGTGATGTTTTTTGTTTCTCCTCTTCTCTCACTTGGGCAATGTATACTTTCTACATACTTTAGGACACTGTTTTGGTGTTTCCTTTTTTATATATATGCTCTTTGTTCTTATCTACAAAAAAAAAAAAAAAAAAGGTTGAATATAGTTCATTTGGTCATATATTGGTCACCACTGATTAATGATCTCATGACAGGTACGTTTTCTTGTATGAGACAATAACGAACTCAAAATTTGAGATACCGTTGATGGAGGTAAAACAAAAGAGGCACCATCGTTATCTTATCAAAACAAAAAATATATGCATATAACACTCATTCCTTCATGCAGGAACCTATACATGATCGAATCTCCCGGAATGTTTCCTTGGCCCTGGCATCTCTGCAATAAGTGCGCCAAAGTTTTTGTTGTTGTTTCTTTGTTGAAATTTTTGTGAGAAGCCAAGCATGAAATGATCTCTTACAGGCGATGGATGGACGTGGAGCCTTGAGATTGCATCAGGGATTTTCTATTTAATGAAATAATGTTCTCGATTATGTACTAGGACGTCTGCCTGTGTTTGCAGAATGTGGTGCTAAATTATCAACAACTCTTTCTGAAATTGGGAAATAACGGTTTCAAATCAATTTAAAATATCTATTTGGTCTTCTCTCAATTTGCAAATTTATCGGAGAGAACCACGACTACATGGAGTGGCATGGTTTTTAGCTATTTTTCATATTCATTGATGTTTTTAGGTTATCTTTGGTTTTAAGAAAATTTAAGGATAATTGAGGAAAAGTAAAAAATGAAAGAAAATACGAAGAAAAATAAGTAAATAAAGTTAATAAATTATTTTTAGTTTATTTTGTGTGTGTATATATATATTATATAAAAATTAAATAATTTAGAAATATATAAATTTTAATTATAAGTTAATTTTGATATTTTCCATGATAGAATCGAATTATTTCGTAACAATTTCTTTAAACATGTCCTTCAATTCACGATTGAAACTTGCAGTAAGAGATGAGACTTGTTTGACCATCTTGGACTCATACTCGTGTAGTCGGTGTGTTGAGAGCTTGTCTTGTCTAATTTTGCGCCAAGTGTCTTTTAAGTGATTAAATTTAAAGGCTTAAAACAAATTGTGGTATATATATATATATATATCACTTATTAAATAAACTATTTGAATAGTTAAATATATATGACAAGATCTAAATCATTGAACAATAATACAAAGAATAAGTAAAATCTCTAATTCTAATCTTCTTCCCCCCAATATGAGACTATGGTGTTGGTATAGACTAATTGATAACAAGTGTTAGGGCTTTACAATATTTTAATTATAATTTTGTATAATCTATTTACTATGGAAATTTTTAGGAAATTTATCAGAGAAATGTTTTCAATAAAAATTGTTTATTCTTACATATTTCTATTGGTTTTTTTAATTAATTCCGTAAATACATATAATTTAAAAGAATATATAAGTTATTCAATAAGATATGAAGATATAAATAAATGAGATTAGGATGTAAATAATAAGATCCTATATATATATATATGTATGTATTATTGAAATGTATTTTTTTAATATTCATTGAAAAAACATTATATATATACTCATCAAATAAAATATTTGAATCGTTAAATATGTATGATGAGATTTATATCATTGGACAATAATACAAACGAATGAGATCAAAGCATAAAGATATAAACAAATCAAATTAGGGTATAAACAATAAGAACTTGTATGTTATCATATATTTTTAGGTCTCATTATTTATATTTTAATTTCAATTTATTTTTTATTTTTTTTATTTTAATCTTATTTATTTGTACCTCCAATAACCAAAATTTTTAAAAAGCATGGTTGTGAATGAAGAGAGGCTGTTCCGGGATATGGACCTTTTATTTTCAATTTATCAAGCGTATGCATAAGCTTGATTATAATCATTAGGACCCCGAACCCGAATTGCATTTGGTGGAGTTTGATTTCACAGTATGTGAAGAAAAAAGACAATAAAAAGAAAGAAAAATTAAAGAGAAATAAACTAAAAAACATATAAGCTCGGTAGTTTTCTTTTAGGAATTCACTTGTATATACATAATAAAAAGTTTAAAAAATATATAAACTTTTAAATATTTCTTAAATATTGGGTTTTTCAAATCTTGCAAGATAAATTAAATAATAAAATTAATAGCCTTTTCACTTTTCATCCTTTTGGAGAATACTTCTCAGCCCCTTTGGAGTAGTGGACACAAACCTCAGTCAAGTTGTTCCCAATTTTTTATCGATGTTGACTACTTGGAATAGAGTCAAACAAGGCTTCAAAAAAATTGTGGTAAGTTTGCCAAACATCTCTCTATATGTATATATGGGAAATATTAAGGTATTATAGTGATACTAATCGCACAACAAGGACTTTAGTGATACGTATCAAACAAAAGATCTAGATTGTTAAATATGTATGATAACGTCAATATCACTGATAAATGATTAAAATCAAGGAGATCGAGGAGTAAATATATGGGCAAAAGACATTGAAAAAAATAATGCATATAAGGTTCCATTGTTTATATCTTAATTTTATTCGTCTTTTATTCTTTTACCTTGGTCTCATTTCTCTTTACCATTGCTAAACAATTTAGATTTCACCATGTATATTAAACGATTAATTGTATTCTTGGAAGGGGGTGATAATATATACATATACACGCCTGCTTAACTAGAAACAGAGAATGGCTGGAAATGGAGATGGAGTGCAGTTGCTTGGGTATTGGGCAAGTCCTTTTGCCCTGAGAGTTAAATGGGCTTTGAAGCTGAAAGAAATCCATTATGAGTATGTGGAAGAGCATCTCCCAGACAAGAGTCCTATGCTTTTGCAGTACAACCCTGTTCATAAGGAGATTCTAGTTCTTGTGCACAAGGGTAAGCCTTTGGCTGAATCACTAGTGATAATTGAATACAAAGATGAAGTTTGGAAGCATAATCCACTCTTACCACAAGATCCCTATCAAACAGCCAAGGCACGTTTCTGGGTGAAATTTGCAGATGAGAAGGTGCAGGAATGAATACCTTCCTTTTTGTCTTTCACATATTACAGGATTAAACTCTTGTATCCTCCATGGGTGGCTCCAAATCTTGTATTCTAGCACCATTCAATTGTTAAAACTTTGTCATAATGGACCACAAAATCTTCCTAGACTCTTAGAACACCACAGTATCTTTGTGTGAGTGAATAAATTTTAAGTTGTAGGAGAAGCAAGCACAAAATTTCTATCATGCAAAGTACTACTTACCTCACTTAAATCAATATTTGATCATTCTCCCTTTTCAGTGTGTGCCAGCAATGTTTAGAGCATTTTCCAAGGTAGGGGCGGAGCAATAGCAAGCTGCAAAAGAACTTCGAGAGAACCTGAAAACTTTGGAGAGTGCTCTGGAGGGGAAGCACTTTTTTGGGGGTGAAACAATAGGCTTTCTAGACATTGCTGTTGGCTGGATTGGATGCTGGGCTTGAATGAATGAGGAAGTTGCTGGTGTAAACATGATTGATGTAGAGATGATGCCTTTGCTAAGTGTATGGTTCCAGAAATTCCTCAAGCTTCCTATTATCAAAGAATGTTTGCCACCTCAAGATAAATTGCTAGTGCACACCAAAGAATTCCACAAGATGTTGATGGCTGCATTGACTTGAAGTTTTACTGCTACCTCCAAATGCGCTGGCTTTAGGGCATCTGCATGTGGTTTGTACGCGATCACTTTGGGTAATGCATGTTAATAATGAGAACTTCAGCTGTTATTGACAATAAAAAATGATGGTCATTTTGAGGACTGTATGTTGTTCATAATAATAATAGGAACTTCAGCTTTTATTAATAATTTTGAAATAAAAAACATGTGAAATATATGTAAAACTATTCTGCAATTACATTACCATGTAAAGAACAGAGAACCAACTCCTTTGAGACAAATATAGTTCATTTCCTCATTTATAGCATCTTCTCCTCTGTCATCCTCGCTTATCCCTTTTTCCCTGCTTAAAGGTTTTGATCCCAAAAAACAATACAATCCAGGAAGTAGAATTCTGGCATCCATAGGAAGTCATTAAGATACCTCGTACAGCACTAATCCTGCTTACACTTTGCAGGCTTGAACAAGGGCAGAAGTCTCATCATCCATCTCAATTTCATCCTTCTCCATCATTTTAAGGATGTCAAAGACTGGTCTTTGAAAGAGCAGATGCATTCTGAGTAAAGATTTATACAATGGTAAATTTGCAATACCTAGTTGGTGAATAACTTTAACATACTGATTCAGATCGTTAACATTCCCATGCTCCTCCAAGTACCCTGCAATGGCCATTACAAGACCAGGGTTTGGCCTCCATTCACAATGTTTCAACATGGAAAACCCCTTTTTCATGGCATTGATGGCTTTATCCATATTTTGGCTTTTCATCCATCCCTCCATAAGAATCTCCCATGTCTTATAATTTGGACACCCACCTCTCTCCAATGTGTGAAGATGTAATGACTCAGCTTTGTCCATCGATCCGGTCCTCATGTATGCACCCAGAAGGACATTGGAGACTCTAATGTCATACTTCCAACACTTGGATTCCCATTCCCTAAAAATTCTCTCAGCTTCTGCAATATCACCAAGCTTTACCAAACACAACAATATGCACATGTAATTGGTAGATGTGATTCTACCTCCCACTTTTTTACTAGTTTCCCAAAGCCGAAGAACTTCCTCCTTATTGCTCAAAGAGGCATACATTGTAATAAGGAAGAAATAACCAAGGCGATTATGAGCAGATAGCTTCTTTTCTGCGTTTTTTAGGGCCAAATTGGCCTTCTTGATAAGTCCAGATTTCAGATAGATATTGGCTAAAGTAGAAAGGGTACTCCACCCCACTTCCATGTTCTTATCATCCACCATTTCTTTGTAAACCATCTCTGCTGAAGCAACCCCAGATACCTCACTGCAAGCACTCATCCAGAGGTTGTAGGATAGAACATTTAGGGGTATTTTGTTTTGCTTCATTTGCAGAATCACAGTGGGCACTCTCTCAAATTGAGATGTAGCCATATAAAGCTTCATCATCTCATTAAATGGATGAGGGCTCACAGTCAGCCCCAGGTCATTCAGCTTCAGCATGAGAGCCTCAGCTTTTTCAATAGCCCTTTCTTTTACATAAGCATGAAGAAGAGGTAGACATGCCGCTTTCCGTGAAGAGGAATTGGGTAAATGTTTAAAATACTCTTCGGCCTCTGCTAAACTTTGGATTTTTATGATTAATTCCAATCTGATGGCATGATCAGCTGCTGACATCTGAAATCGGTTTTGAGCTTCCATCCATGCCAATATCTGTGGGGAACACTAGAAATGAAATACTGAACAAACAGTAAGAATTAAGTAAAATAACTAGTGATAAAATGCACCAATGACAACTAGGGATCTGAACAACACAAAGCTTAATTTTGTCTGTTGTTTTAGTCCTATCACTAGATGTGACAAGGCAATGTTCAAGCAGACAGATTCAAGGAACTGACATGATTTACAACTGAATAGTAAAACAAGGATTTTTTTTTTTGATAGGTAAAATCAGAAGAAAAAAACAGGTTTATAAAAATACATCAACCCTAAATGTAATCACTGATCTTAAGAATGTGCATATAAAAGAGCAGCAATGGTGTTTAGATCTCTGAGAAAGCTTATGATTTCATGTAGCAACTTTCCTTTTCTTCCTAGTAGTTGGACCAAGTTATTCAGCTTCAAGAAACCCATAGTTCCTAAATATTGCCAGCATGATTCTTTTGAATCATAAGGTAAACCCAGCTCTTACAAATGCATCCAAAAAACATGTTACATGAGGGCATATCAACATCTGAACTAGCATATTACTTGCCCTCATCAAGAATGTATTCAGCCTCTTCCAATTGTTAAAGCACTAGCTTCAAAGGAAGACTTTGTAAAAAGTTTCAGTTGGTCATTTTATTATTAAGATGCTTCAAGAACTTCTTGATTGCTCAAAACTCTACTTTCTCACATATAGGATCACAAGGAAGTCACACTCACAAACCATTGACTTTATCTAGGCATCAAATACAGACTGGGACTTTATATGCTGGTCAGTCAACTCCATCAAATCTGACCATATGTTACCATATGTCCATCAAAGTGGGAATATGGTATCTTTATTTTCTTTAGGGGAAATTACCCCTTAAAGGCCTTATGAGATGGTTTTTGAAGTGCAAGGTTTCCTAGCCTTTCTACCCCCACTTTGGAACAAGTTCTCTATCTTTCTCGGAGGCATCTTACCTCACTAACAAAACACAGTTTTTGTATGGAAAGAAATGGTGTTGCTATCCAAAGTTGTATAATTTAGTCTTGTTTATTAGTAACTGCACACTTTCAACTCTTGCAAACTCAACACACAAGTTCCAATATTTTCTCCACTAGTTCAATATGGTGAAATTGCAACGAACCATGAACTAGTTAGATTGTGTTTGGAACCAAAATAGTTGGTTTAGGGGAATTTAACAATACAAAGGAGCAAAAAGAATTGGATTTTATTTCCTTGCTCATGTTTGCATTCAGGGGAATTTAAATATGAAGCTATTTTCTGTTAGTGTGATTTATCCTCAGACCATGGTAAAAAAATAGGCAGGATATGAAACAGAAATATTTTCAAGTGTTGAGACTGCGCGCTGTCCAAATTCCACCTTTTTGAAAGGGATTCACGCATTCTATATTCTGACTAAATCCCCTCTGAATCCTTTCTCATGACAACATAAGTAGGATCAAACATTGGAGTTCAAAATTTCTGCCCATATCCTCATTCTCTTGGGCCCTTCCCTTCCCACGATTCCCGTTCTGCTTTTGGGTTTAGTTAAATTTCCAAAAGGAATGGTCAATCAGATGATCAATGGGCTGGCAAATCAGTCATACGCATTGTATCTACCAGGTTCATCCAAAAAAGGGAAAAAAAAACCGCCATTCGAATGGTAGCATCATAACTAGTTAATTAGATAGATAGACCAAATTTCAACTCCATTAAGAAACGATGTTGGCATTGGATGAGTCAAAATGTTGAATTGCAATTTCACAATTCCTAACGACAACCATGCTAAACCCTAAAGCACCGAATTTTTTGGAAAGGCGTAAAGAATGGAACCTCGAGTGCGTGTTTGTGGCGCTTGGATTTCAGAAGTTGTCTGGAGACATTACGAAGGTCGGAAGCGGTGACCTTATGGCCCTGATCGATCCAGTTCTGAAGCACCGCAGTGGCACTTCGTCTGGGGAATACGAGCTTCAACATCCTGCTCGTGAGGTCATCCCTTTTAAAGGTACATGCTGCTTCATCCATTGGCGTGGTTTTTGAGGAAATAGACCTCCTTGATGAGTATGCGAAACTGCAATTTATTTATTTATTTATTTATTTATTTTGTCAGGTTTCCGAGTTGTATATACCAGAGGGTGAGTTCGTGAGAGAGAGAGAGAGAGAGGTGCTGCGTGCGGCTAGTGCTTACCGTCTGAGAGTGAAGAAGAGGCATCGAAATGCCATGGCAGTAGTGTCAGTGGCATCACCGCCGCAGACCCGCAGTTTCCCGACCGTCCTTCAACTCTCCTTCACATTTGTGTTGCACCACTGTTATGATGGTACCTTTTTTCCTCGCTTTAAATATATGTACTTTTATAATAATTTCCTCACATACCCTTTTATTTATTTGAAAATATTAAGAATACCTCTGTCAAATGTACTTTAAATAAAATTATTAAAAAATAATATGGTAAAAGTATTTTATAAATAAATATATTACAAATTTTTTATTATATAATATAACATAACATATAAATCATTTAAAAAAAATTCTTTATGATCCTCAAGATAAATAAAATTTTTATAATTCTTTAATTAATAATAATTTTATATTATGTATTATATAAATTCACTTATCTTTTTATATTTTATTAATAAAATTAAATAAAATTTTATTAATAAATATCAATAATAAAATAAAAAAAAATAAAAATACAACTAAAACTAAAATACTTAAAAATCTAAATACAATTAAAATAAAATTTTTAAAAATAAAATATAATTAAATCCAAAAAACTTACAAATGAAAAATATAAACTATTGATTTCCATTATGCCTCAAATTCTTTTTAGAACCTATATTTTTTATTAGTATGATTTAGCTAAGTAAAAATTAATATTTTAATTTTATATTTTTAACATAATTTTTTTCTAATTTTAATTATGTTTTTAATTTTTAAAATTTCATATTTTATTGATTTCAAATCAATTTTTATAAAAAATTGTCAATCCATCTCATTAACTTAATAAATAAAAAATCATTTTTGAGGATAATTATCTAAATTATAAAAAATATATATATATATTTTAAAATATTTTTTAAATAAATAAAGATAAAACAGATGTATAAAAGTGAATCTTCTTTCTATATTTTTTTTAATTAATAGTTGAAAACCCACTTTTCAATAAAATAATAATAAATAAAAAAACAGAAAAGTGGGGATCCGTCGTAGACATTGATCCATGGGCATGGGTCGGTAAGCCGCTATAAAACGTGGTGCTGGCATCGATCTAGCTGGACAGCTTAGAGAAGATAAAACGACACCGTTTATTTCAGCACCATCTAAATGGTGTTTCCTCCCTCGTTGATACTCCAGGGAGCCAGCTGCTTCAAATATTACACGTTACCGTTATATTAAAACCCTAAGCCGCCATATCAAGATTTATCACGATCTTCTCCTCCTCTCTTCCTTTCAAACACCAAATACACAGTTCAATCCTTCCTCCGATTTAATACGGTGGTTTTTTTTAACAATTAGACGGCTGGTTCTGAATATTCATTGGAAAATTATTGCAGTCTCGACTTAGAATGGGCAGATTCGGATGGCTAGGGTTGGTGCGTGAATGATCGAAAGTTTTTGATCAATTGCTTTTATAATTTGGCGATATTTCAGAGATTAATATCACGTTTCTTGCAGTGCAAGCGTCATTTGCAGTCAACATCGGCCATAGATTTTTTGCAGATTGAACATTGCAGGGTTCCTGCATTGATTCACCAGAGAAGTAAGTTTTTTTGATTACATATTTTTGAAGGACTAAGGAATTTGAGCGTTCTTAAGTTTTTCTCGAATTCTCGTACTTTCCCTTGAAATCTTTTTTTTTTTTTTTCATAATTTGTCCTACTTCTAAACAATTTTCAACAATTTTTGAAATCTTCTTGAAGTTTTCGGATGCATCGGCCGAGCCTCTCATCTGTTTCAATATGTTTTGGTTCTTGTAGAGCATGATCCTTGACGCCTATTCCAGTCACTTCGGTATCCCTATATTTTAAGCATTACATTCTACACTGATCTATTTGTTGAAGTTCTCATGGAATTTTTTTGTACTTTTCTTGACGTCCGTTTCAAAATTTTCGAAAATTTCTCATACTTTCTTGAACCTTCCTCAAATTTTCTTGAACTTCGCTTGTTTTATTTTGGATTTATTGTCTGTGTCTCTCATTCAAATTGGTTGCGGTAATATTATTGTAAATTGGCCTCAGCAAAGCCCATGGCATGGGTTGGTTCTGGTTCTCGGAGAACATGATTCCAGAAGGCTTTTCCAGATAATCGGGTATCCCTATGTTTCAGTATTGTACTTTGCAATGGTCGATTCTGAACTTCTCTTGAAATTTTCTTGTACTTTCCTTGAGCCCCTTTTCAAAATTTCTCATACTTTTCTTGAACCACTTTCAAAATTTCCTGAACTTGTCTTGAACTTTTCCAACCATTGTTTGAGTCGCTCATTGGCTTGAATCGGTTGCTTTAAAATGTTTGTGAGTTAGATTTTATTGTACGTTGGCTCCAGCAAAGCCTGCGGCTTGGGTTAGTTTGGGTTCTTGGAAAGCGCAATTCTGGAAGCTTTTTCCATTTAGTTGAGAATCCCTATAATTAAGCATTATATTATGCACAGGCGGATTCTTATAGAGACTGTTATTTCCTCGGTCCATGAACACATGCCTTTCTGGGGCTGCATGTTAATTTCTTCCAAATTGATTTTTTAGCCATGTCTAAATTTGTGATTCATGTTATGATTTACTGCAAATGCAAATGCGTTTTTTCTGGTCAGTTTTGCACGGTTACAGCGTTCTTCATGGGAAGCCTTCTGATTTTGCAACCATGGGAATACCATCAGCAATGCGGTATATTCATGCTACAGGTTTCCCTCCTCTCTTCCTTCTCCTCCACGCACAACCTACAAACTGCCTTTTTCGAATTGATTGCATGATGATATTTATCATATTCAATCAGTTATTATTATTATTATTATTATTATTATTATCATCATCATCATCATTATTATTTATTTATAAAAGATTTAGACAATCAGCTTGTTTTTGTATCTTCTCTTTGCTCCTTAATTTTGTTGTACGTCACCAGGGATTTGCTATTCCACTGAACGGAATTACTATGAAATTCTGGGTGTTCCTCAGAATGCCAGTCGAGATGAAATCAAGAAGGCTTTTCATGTGGTAATGTATTTTTTGGGCATCTGGTGTCTATATTTTGGGCATCATTGATGGCATGGAAAAGGATTTTTTGAGTGATGGTTTTTTCTTTTTTGTTTCTTTTCTGTTTTTGTAATTTCCATATAGCATCATTACATGTGAAGAATTTTGTTATTTGTTGTGATTGGGCTATTTTTTGAGTTAGCTACAGCCTACATTATTTTCAGGAAACTTTTGTATTTGGCTACATTTCTGCCATTAAAAACTTCATTGCAGCATTGAAAGTATCTTAACGGGAGCAGTGGTGAGCAGAGGTTAAGATTCAAAAATGAAGAAAAAAAGGGAAGTTTGAAAACCTAGTATCATTTCTAAACAAATCATGTGAACCCTGGTTTTGACGGGAAGAGGTTCTATGGCCCAAATTTCTTTGTGAGTGCTCAAATGTGTAATTATGCACGCTATAAAGTACTTTATCAGTTCCCAAATCCTTTTTTTATGTGTAATTTTTTGGAATGTGTTGGTCATTGTATAGAAGTGTCTTCTACGACAATAACGGATTTTATTGATTAGTTAGGATTGATCATCTATAAAAAAAAATTGATTAGTTAGGATTGCAGTAGATGTGTGAAGGGGTTGTGCCCTTCTTTGGCTGTTCTTTTTGATTGGTGCCTTGGTATACTCCCTGTGTACTTTGGCTTGCCTTAGCTGCAACCCTTTTTGTATTCTCCCTTTTATGTATTTACATACATTATCTGTCATGTGCTTATAAAAAAATAAAGTACTTTATCAGCTAGGAAGTTCTTCTGAACTACCAAAATTGTGCTAAACAGTGTCTTTATGGAAAACCACTTATCAATTGTGTGTATGTCATTTTTGTTTTGTTTTGTTTTGTTTGTCTTTTTGGTTTTGGGGTTTGGAATAACATATAGACCTATTTATGTGTCATCAAAGTTTGAAATATCTAATTGTTTTTCAATTAAGGTCCTGAGTTTTGTAACATTATACAGCTTGCTAAGAAGTTCCATCCAGATGCAAACAAGAACAATCCCTATGCAAGGAGGAAGTTTCAAGAGATAAGAGATGCCTATGAGGTTTGTAGCTGTTTGAAGAAATACCTTTTGTTTCATTTCTCATGCCTGTAGTTTGGATATTCTGCAATGACTTTTTATCTTCCCCTTTTGTTACTCATATTGCAACTATTACATTCTGGGATATTTTGCACTTATTCTCCTATTTGATAATTTTGTGCACGTGTTTGTGGTGGAAGGTGATTGTAGACTTTGCAAGATTCCGAAAAGAGAGCACAATATGACAGGGTACCAACACTTTCCCATTTGTATCATTGCAAATTTATATTTTTATTCCTGATGCAATCACTGTTGCAAATTTTTGGATTTTGTGGTTTCAAGTTTTTGGATTTTGTTTGCTCCCTTGATGTGCATTGTTTTTTTCGAGAACCATGTAGTAGTGAGGCAATAGGTTCTTTGTTGAATTGCTTGAAGCTTGAAATTCACTGCATATCAAAAGCCTGTTGCTTCTGTTAGAGGTTTCAAACTGACTAAATAACTCCCTGTATCTTTTGCTCAATCAAGGAGTGTACTATGAGTTCAGAGAGTGTAAAAGATGCTGCTGGAGATGGGTTCAGATATGCTCATAGAAGCCATTTCTCTGATTCATTCCGTAAAATTTTTGCTGAGGTACTCCATATTTATCTTGTTTTCATCATCCTTGTTGATACTTGATAGCATTTGTTTGTTTTGATTTGTCCAATACTTTAAATGCTCTAATCTGTCAAATACTTGAATCTTCACCTTATGAATCTTTTGATATCTGACAGATCTTTGAACATGAGACTGAAAATTTTGCAACTGATATTCAGGTCAATCTTTTTTTCTTTTTTTTGTTTGCTTTCCCCAATTATCATATGAATATGATCATCTGGGTTTCTAAGATAATAATATTGTACCATGTTTGATCTTGAACTTGCAGGTGGAGCTGTCACTCTCTTTTTCTGAAGCTGCTAAAGGATGCACAAAGCATCTCTCTTTTGATGCATATATCCCCTGTGATTCCTGCTGTGAGTGGAGACTGTATTATCTTATAGTCATTATATTTGGGGAATGTTCACAACCCAACGAAGCCTTTTGTTTTGAGTGTAATATCTTATGATATTTCATAATGTCTGTTCTTTTATTTTAATTCTTTTAATTGAGAATGGTGTTTGGGCATATTTAAATAAATCACAAAGAAATGCTCTCTCTTTTCTTCCTATTCTTTTGGGGCCACCATTTGTAATCTCAATGTAGTGAAAAGGGCCTTTGTAGGAAGGATAAGTGAAAAGGACAAGTGCTTTACAATCTTTCTATCTATACAAGTTAAATTTCACTTGCAAAAATAATTTTTTCTATTCTGGTAAATGATTAGGAATAGATGCACTATCAATTTAGGATTGCATGATGTGTCTTTTGGATTGTTTGGAAGGAAAGGAATCAAAGGTCGTTTGACAATGAAGAGCATTTGGACCATCATTTGAAGACTTCTTTTCTTAGTATTTTGTTTTCATAGGTGAAGATGTACACAGAGATAGGTTCCATTTCTTTATTTGATTTTATAGAGTGGTTGGGCTCTTGTTAAGAGAGAGTGTTGTTTTTTGTGTTCTCTTTGGTTCATTGTGGTTTTTGGTGTGGCTTGTATATGTCCTATATGCTTTGTTGCATTGTTCTTTTGATGCTTTTTAATGTAGTTATATTTGATTAGTTTGGTTTGGAAGGATAGTAAGAGCGTGAAATTCTTTGTGAAATCTTTCTATTTGGTTTGGACTTGGATACAGGAGTGTCATTCCCTTAAAAAGTGTGGGGCTCTTGGACTTTTCAAAAGTGTTGCATGGGAGGAGTTTGCATGTGGGAGGATCCTAACCTTTGGATTAGCTCATAAGAAGAGGGTGTTTCTTGACAAGTAATTGCTGTATGCATTAAAATGTAGAAGAACTAGCTAAACAGATTTTCTCATCCATTATGGGAGAACTTTGGTTTTTGGAACTTTTTGTTCTTTTTTTTTTGGCATCTCTTAGGCCATTCTTTCTTTAGGGAAAGAGTTGCTAATGGATCAACATGAGAGTTTTGTGGGCAAAAGTAGAAGACTTGGAGCACAACTTTTATATGCATTTTTTGGATAATATGGCAAGATTGCAGATGGAGGTCCTTCGCAAGGGTGCAACACGCAAATGAATCCCTTAAGGATACCCTTTTCTAACTTGTAGCTCTAGTCTTAGTGGTATTTTCAAGTTGGTTTTCTAATTGGTTTCCTGGACCTGTCCTTGCATAACTTTTATTGAGTAGTTGTGCTTTAAGTAGTGGGAGTATCATTATTTTTTTCATTTGGATTGAAAACAAGTAATGTATTAATTATGAATAAATAGTTCATAAGAAGGATGGGGAATCCTTCCCCACAAATACAAAAATCCAATCAAGATAAAAAAAACTCCGTTATACAAGTAAATCTATACAAAAATGATAGACTACAAAAGAATGTACAAAGATATCATCTCCTCAAACTCGGGTTAAGCTCTTCTCATTGCTTATCTAACACCATTGGTCTACACATGGAATACCAATTGAGTTGAATGGCATTGAGGGGAATGCGTTTAAAATTGTCAATGCAAGGGACCTAAAAAGAAGAATAGATGGGATCCAATGATTGACAGGGTCTTGAGGAAATTGGATGGATGGAAAAAGGCCTTTTTGTTTCTAGTGAGTATAATAACTATAATTTGGTCATGCTTGTTCGAGATCCTTAACTAATTCTTATCTTTTTCTCAAGATTCCATTGTTATTAGCATTTAAGATTGAGAAATTGCGAAAAGATTTTCTTTGGTTAGGAGTTGGGGAAGGTAAAAAAGACCATTTCATTAGTTGGGACCTAATGTATAAGCAAGCCTAAGGAGTTTGAAGGTTTGGGATTTGGGTTGAGGAATTGTGCTCTCTTAGGAAAATGACTTTGGCCTTTGAGACTAGGTTATTTTGAGCATTTATGGGACACATCTTGATGGATAGAATGCCAAAATTATAGTTTGATGGTCACATTGGTATTCCTAGAAGACTATTGTTCAGTGTTTCAAGTTTTTTCGAGTTACACTCATTTTGTGGTGAATGATGGGGTGAGAATTTGTTTATAGGAGGATTTGTGGTAGGGGGACCAATTCTTATGTTCACAATTTTCAAATCATTATAAAGTTGTCATAGTTAAAAATCTCATAGTTTTAATTATTCTTGACCATGCTTTTTCTTGGAATCTTATGGTCACATCGGTGTCCTTGAAAGACCATTGCATAGTGTTTTAGGTTTTTCAAGTTACACTCGTTTTTATGGTAGGTGATAGGGTGAGAATTTGTTTGTGGAAGGATTTGTAGTGAGGGGACCATTCTTTATATTCACAATTTTCAAGTCTTTATAAAGTTGTCATGGTTAAAGTCTCACAATTTTATCTATTTTTGGCCACTCTTCTTCTTTTTCTTGGAATCTTATTTTCTATTGCAACCTTATGGATTTAGAGATTGAGGACCTTGAAAAACTCATGTCATTCCTCACTCGTGTGCACTTATCTCCATTCGCCCCAGATGTGAGGGCATGGTCATTGATTTCTTCAGGATTATTCTTAGTCAAATGATTTTTCATTGCTTTGTCCAACAAATATAATATTGTTCTTTTCTCACCAACCAAATTTATAGAGGTCTAAAGTATCAACTAAGGTTAAGACATTTGTTTCGTTAGTGGCACACAAGATGGTAAATACTGGCGACATGGTACATTTGAGAAGATCTTTCAAATCACTTGGGTGTGATTAGTGCATTTTATGTAATGGGAGTGAAAAGTCTATTTATCATCTCTTTTTGCATTGTTTGGTAACTTTGGGCTCTGACATTATCTAATCAGACAAGTCAAGATTTATTAGGTTCCACCTAGGAGTATATGTGATGTAACAACCATTTCATATAGGGGTTTGGAGAACTCTACTAGAGAAGATCTTTTGGCAAATTGCTTGTCTTACATTGCTTTGGATTGTGTGGTTAGAGAGAAATATCAAAAGTTTTGAGGATATATGGAGAATGATAGAGGGGTGGTAAGATGTACTTCACTTCTATTCCTTTTTTTGAGGCTCATGTATTAGGGATTTTAAAGGCATTCTTCTCAATGTTATTCTACTCAATTGACATTTGGTGTGTAAATCAAAAGAGTTTGGACATCATTAAGAGGAGCTTAGTTATAACTTGAGGAAATGATTTCTTCATATATTGTGTTGTAGTGTAAACCTTCAGTTATGGGATTTCTCTTAAACCAAGGTGGTTCTTTTGTTGGGAAAAAAAGAAGAGGCTTGGAAAGTTGCTCCGTTATCTGTGTTCTGGATATTATAAAGGGAGAGAAATAGGAGAACCTTAGATAATTGTGAAAGTTTAGATCAAGCAATTAAAAATTCTTTCTTGAACTTGAAATTCCTCAAAAGAGGACTCGGTTTTTTGGAAAGGGGGGAATCATGGCACTTTTAGGGTTAAGGATGCGTTTAAGTTGTTGGATGCTCCTAGTGACATCGCCTTCCCGGTTAAGTGCATTTGGGTGGACAAGGTTCCCACTAAAGTTGCTTTTTTTGCCTGGGAGGCCTCTTGGGGAAAGATCCTCACTTTGGATAGGCTCCAAAAACGTGGGTGGCAGTTAGCTAATTGTTGTTTTTTGTGTGGTTGTGTAGAGGAAAATGTAAATCATATTCTTGTTCATTGTACAGTGGTCAGGACTCTCTGGGACATTGTTCTTGCCTTGTTTGGGGTTCAATGGGCGTTTCCAGAGACAGTTAAAGAGGTGTTGTGGAGTTGGAGGGGCTCTTTTGTGGGAAAGAAAAGGAAAAGGATTTGGAATTCCATTCCGCTTTGTATTTTTTGGACAGCCTGGAAGGAAAGAAATAGGCTAGCTTTTGGGGGGGTTACTTAGATATTCAGAAACTAAAAAATTCTTTTGTTTGTAATTTATGGAGCTGGGCTAGGGTGTATATGGGAGAGGAGGCCTCCTCGCTTTTAGACTTTTTGGAGTGGCTTGCGGCTCCTTAAGGGCTGGTGAGGGGGCTATTTTTTTGTTTTGAGGGGTTGGCTACTTTGTATACTCCCTGTATGCTTTGTGGCGTTTTGCCTTTTATTTTTTATATATATATGCGCATTTATCAAAAAAAAAAAAAAAAAAATTTCTTGAACCTTTTTTGGTATTGGGTTAAATTGTATATTGGAGATGACTCTTTATTGATGTTAGGATTTGTGGATTGGTTGGACTCTTTGTAGAGTGCGTTTGTTCGTTTTTGTGTTTTTGTGCTTCCTTTTGGGTCTAGTGGCTACTTTAGATACAATGTGTATACCCTCATTTATTTATAATGCATTTTCTTTATCTAACAAAAATGGACTCCTTGTAAAGGAGTTTAATCATATTTTGATTTAAGTTTTTTGTAATTGTGGGGAAGACTTCTCATCCTTCTCATGTTTTCTTTAACATTAATATATACATCTCTTGTTTCTAATAAAAAAAAAAAAGACTTGAAGTAAAGTAGATCCCATAAAATCTTTGACGCCCTTCATTTATCCTTTAAAATCCTAGCATTTTGGTTAGCCACACGATCTAAAGCAGAGTGAGACAAACGATCTTTTGAAGGGTCTTACCTCTAATGGTGCTCCTTAAATCCATATATGAAATGATTGTCATGTCACATAACTCCTAGGCTGAACTCAATCCATCCTAGCTTGTATGAATAGCTTGTGCCATAGCACCAAATTAATTGTACAATGTAGAAAGAGATAATCAATTGTCTTTTCACTCCCCATACGAAGGATGCACCAATTAAAACTAAGAGTTTTGAAAGTTCTTCTTAAATCTTTTTGGGCATACTGTACTAATGTTTTCAAACATTTCCCTTTGAGTGCCATTCAGTTTAGTTGGCTCTCAGTATGTACTCCTTAGGGTTGGGCTTACTTGGTGAGGAGTTGAGTTGAGCTTTCAAGTTGTATTTTTGTAGTCTTTTTTTTGGTACAAATCTCCTTGTAAAATGGAGGTTTCATGGGTGTTTTGATCAAGTTTGTATTTCATGGGGAGGATTTCTCATCCTTCTTATGTTTTATTATCTTTAATTAATTCATCTTTGGTTCTTGATCCAAAAAAAAAAAAAAAAACTCAAGGCTTTTGGTTGTATTTCCTTTTTGCCTTATGGGTCCTTTGCACACTTTCTATGTACTTTGGAGGCATTCTCTTTTCGTTAGGTGTTTTTAATATATTTTTATTTGCTTATTAGGAAATAATAATAATTGAAGTGGTTAGGATTGATTGCAAATTAAGTAGGATATAATTCTGTGCCGCCAGGCTCGGAACCATGTTTGAAACCTTTGGGATTCTTTGGTTTTTAGATGGGATCCTTTTCTCTTGATTCTTAAATGCATGACTTGTCGAATATTTCTTGGTGGATGTTAAAAAGGAGAAGGTTGATTAATGCTGGCTGTCTTAGTTAAGGAGGCTTGTGATTTATCTTCTTAGGTAGGTGCTATTTTTTAGTATATTCCAAGATCATTTAAGAATCAGTGTACAAAGTGGCTAAAATTATGGAATGTTGTTTGGGTAACTCATTTTGTACTTGATCTTAGGGACTGCTTTTATTTCTGTCAATTTGGTTTTACTTTGATTTTAGATCTAAAATCTGAATTTGCTCATAAAAATTTAGTTAATCTTGTTCTCTTTTCTTAAAGAAATTAGTCTTGCATGCAGATGGGCGTGGCCATCCTGTTGATGCCAAGACAAAAGTTTGTTCAATTTGCAAAGGCATTGGGAGAGTAAGTGCTTCAAAAAATCACATTAGTGATGATTAGTAAGAATTCATTTGAAATGGTTCACTTTGTGAGGAGAATTTCTTTTACTAACCATTCTGGAAGTGCTTCAAGCTCTCTCTTCAAATATTTTTATATCTGATATTTTGTCCAAATTTAATTAGGTTACTATTCCTCCATTCACATCGACATGTAGTAGTTGTAAAGGCTTGGGGCGAATTGTTAAGGTATGATATGTGTACTGCTTAACATTGAGAATAATTTCTAGATCCAATGACACATGAGTGATTTTGAATGTCTGGTGCAGGAGTATTGTACAACATGCAGAGGATCAGGGGTAGTTGAAGGTGTTAAGGATGTTGAAGTTGTTATACCAGCAGGTTGGTTTTTAAATGCTTGTAGTTGATAGAATGAGTTTGTAAAAAGATTAGTCTTATTCTTTTTTGATAAGTAAATGCGAAAAAGATTAGTCTTTTTCTTGATATCGTCATGTACTGAAGTTTCCAGTTATCTGAGATCCTGATGTCGACATTAGTATTTATGTAAACTTACTTTGCATTGGCTTAACAAATGTTTTCTTACCATGTGGTTTTATTGAGTATCCTATCTTCAAGCTTACATTGTGCTTGCTTCATAAAATATGATCATGACAGCCTTAGGTAGTTTAGTACAAAATGTTGAATAACTTTTCCTGTACATATCATAATTTCCAGTATATGAATCTTCTTATAACAAGGAGGGACATTTTTTTGTGTTTGGAATGGATGCAAGTTGTCTAAATGGTGCCCCTCAAAATATTGAAATGCAATATAACTGCAGACACATGGATGTTGGAGTGTAGATACAAATTGTCCTATGTGGTGAACGAGGACATTTTTCCCCTTGTTATAGAACTTCCCCTTGAATACTTTATCTTAGCTCTAGAGACATAGATGGTATTTTATTTAGAGTTATTTAGTTATCTTATTGTTCTTTTTCTTTTAAATGGATTAGGTGTTGATTCTGGAGATACTATCCATGTGCCAAAAGTTGGTAATGCTGGAGGACGAGGAGTTGAACCTGGGAACTTATACATAAAATTAAAGGCACAACTCTACCTATTTCACTCTGTTTTTTCAAGGCATGCTAAATGTTAGATGCAATGAGATGAAGTGCAATTGCTATTACATATTAGCAAACTGTCATAGGAAAATTGTACTTCTGTAAGTTCATTGGTTGAGGTTCAGAGGCATTAAGGGCAATATAATCATGTGGTTGTGAGGGGGGGACTGAATGAATTAAAGATGTCCTACCATAATTGGGCATCAATTTGGCCTGGTTCAACCAAGAAACCAAATTTCTTTTGGACTTGATTCTACTTATTGAACCTGCTGAAGCATAAAGGAAAAATATTAATGCACATGTAGACTGTTGTTTATGCATCATGCCTTAATAGACCCATGGATATTTTGGGGATGGAAAGTGCTACTCAAACTTCTTATACCAACTCTTTTTACCACCTTCTGATGTGGTAGGTGATCATTGGAAGTAAGGAAATATTTGTATTTATTTTATTTGTATGATTATATCACTTTCTTGTGTTTCTAATATAGAGTGCACTCTACATGTCAGCAGGTGGTACAAAATGATGGTATAAATAACATATTACTTTTGTATTTACTTGCCAAATCCTTTAATTCTAAAGATGCATAAACCCTTTTAAGAAATAAATATAGTTACTGTTCTCTAAATCTTTGCTTTGAGCAAAGTTCTCTTCAATTATGTGCTTTGTTTTGCAATTGTTAGAGAGTGGACCCAAATCCTATAAGTTCAAGCTTTTAGGAAAGTTGGTTGTTCAACATGGTATGTTTGGTGGGAGGTCATGTGTTTGAGCCTCACCATATGCTTATTTCCCTAATTTATTAAGCCCATGTGTAAGGCCAAAAGAGGGTGATTGTAGTTGTTTTCTTGCAGACCTGTGTGTCTTTCCACTTGTGGGTATGAGGTTGCATGTGAGGGACGGTGTTAAAGAATATAATTCAACAGTAACAACTCTAAAACAAATTTGTACGTTTTGTACTGATATTTCTCTTTTGGTTCTACGTTGATGTATAGGTCTTATTAGCATGCTAAAGTAGGTCTTTCTTTTTGTTTAGCTTTTGTGAATCTGGGGAGGATTCCTTATCCTTCTCATGTATTCACTTTGTCCATTTCTAATACATTCTTGTTTCTGATCAAATGTAAAAAAGGAGGGGGGGGGGGGGGGGGGGGGGGGGGAGGGGGGGGAGGGGGAGCGCTTGTGTTAATTGGTGTTTTAGTTGTTGCTTAGAAGCTGCTTTTTTTCAACATTCTTCACTAACTTACGAATTCTTTCCACCTTAAAATTTTATATTTTGTCCATAAAAAGAAAATTCCCATCCCAACTCCCTGAAGCTTTGATTTCTGAGGTGGTTAATTACTTACATTCTTTCCATGCATGGGAGATTACATTCTTTGTATGAGAGGTCTATCAGCTGTAATATGCTATTGATGAGGTGCAAGAACTTTTATGGGGAGTATTTCAGTCCCTTTGGGCTACACTAGCTATATATGTGTAATTCCAGCTGAAATATGGTTCAATTTGAAGAAATCACATTATTTCATAAGATGTGGACTATGAATAATTATATGATCAATTTGTTTTTGCTCAAAAGACACCTATTCTCATTTTCTTTTTAAACTTACATTTTGTCTTGGTATTTAGGTTGCTAAAGATCATACTTTTGTCAGAGATGGTGCGGATGTTTATGTGGAATCTAGTATCAGCTTTACACAAGTGAGAACTGAATCCTCACATAACTGTCACAATTGTTTGGCTTCTCATTTGACAAAATATACTCTTTGGGAGCTTCTGATTGAAACTCAATAGAAACAACTGTACCTCCCTTTATTTTTATTTTTTGTTTTTCATTTTTCATTTTTATTGTTTATCTTGATGCATTCAAATGAAACTATGAACCTCCTACTGTCAGGAAGAGGCAATTGTGGTTTGATTCTTATCTGTAAGGGCATGGTATAATTATTTACGGAAGCTGCATATGAGTGGTGCTGTAGCAGTTGCTGCTAGATGTCCACCTTAAGGATCTATCTCAGTTGATTCCCGTGATCATACTAAGGGATATTACTGAAACTGAATGTCCATTCTTGGATCATGCACACAATTTCAAAGGGGAAAAAATTGCCAAAACTTTATGTATTTACCTTTTCTCAAAGTAAATAGTGATGTATCAAAGACAAATGTTAGAGGATATCATCCTCAAAAAATTGCATTTATGGGGCCCCCATGTTAACAACAGTGCTGAAGTCACTCAGTCATGGTTCTAATAGGACACTCCTGTCGCTCAGTCTTGGTTTTTCATTTATAATACTTACAGATCTAATTGGCATTATATTATGGGATCTTGTTGAAAATTTTAAGTTCAAGTTTAGTAAAATATTTTTCTTTTATGCTTTCTTAATAACATAATATATTTGTGCTCAAATTGAAATGGTTTGGTTGATAAGTTGATGTTCAAATTTTCTTACAGGCAATTCTTGGTGGTACAGTTGAGGTGCCAACTCTATCTGGGAAGATGCAATTAAAAGTATGACTATTGTCTTCCTTCTCTCCTTTCTCATCCTTTAATGTAGTGTTACGTTTGCTTCTAATTCCATTTTCTTTGGAACAAAACTGTTTACATGTTTCACACATTTATCTATTATGGATGAAATTGGGTCTTAATTAAGGGTAATAGTATGGCCTTTTTAATCAAGAAAAGGTGCTGCTCCAATAATAAGTGGTAGTTATGCAAAACCTGGTCCAATAATGGGGGGAGTTAAGTCATATATTGTTCAGGTTTTTTGTGATTGTGGGGAGGACTACTGATCCTTGTCATGCACTTTTTATCCATAAAAAATACATCTATCCATAGTTATGCAGTATCCTTTTTTTTCCCTGTTTCGTTTTTAATCTTTTTTGTTTTATGCATGGTGCTTTCCAAAGTTTGTACTTCAAAATTAAAGTTATATTTCCCTTCATAATCTTATTGTTTGTAAATTGAGACTGGATATATGTTTTCTAAAGATAAGAAACAGATAAAAGATATATTACTAAGAAAGAGGTAGGGACTTGAGGAAAGATGGGAAATCCCTCATTTGAAAGTACATGGAGGAATATATGCTCTATAGAAGCAAGGAAAAGAATATGTTACGACTGCCAGACCTCCATCTGAGTTTGGTGAGGGTAGAAATAGCCACTAGAAGCTTAGCCAAGTAATCGGCCTCCTGATTAGCTTGTTTGAGCTCCCATCCAGAGTCAATTTTTAGATTATTAACCATTACAGACAATAGCAACGAACTAGTTATTAGTCAACTAACAGTAGCTAATGTATATGGCTTGACAACAAATATTATCAGATGATCAGACTATGTTTTTCTTTCCTTTTCTTTTTGCGGATTTATATGTTCCTAGTTCCTATAAGTTGCTCAATGTTGTGTATCCTTTGTGTTTTTTGTGACATCCACATATTGCTTCTACCATTTTCTTGATGGGTCCAAGTCACTCCTTGCTTCTTTTACCTACCATTTTCAGGGCCTCCCTTTGACTTTGTGCTTCCTTTAGTAATGATTGCTAGTCATTGATGTACCACTCTTACTTATATTATCCTTGTGTTAATACCTAGAAGATCCTCATAGAATTTTGATGGGGGCTTAGAGGTAGGGGGAGAATAGGAAAATTATTTGGTTTCCTGATTGTGATCAGGGTCATAATTTTGCCAACTTGCAATCTTATAGAAGGGACTAAGCAAGACAACTTTTGCAGTTAAAATGATATATGGTTCTCATTCATTGCTCCAAGGATAGAGAAACTACACTTTTAGTTGAAGAGGTAGAGGCCATAAGGGTGGCTTTAAAGGACTTAAGAATGTGGGTTTCGATGGAAAAAACTATGAAAACTATGTGGAGACAAAATTCACAAGAAATTTGGTTAAGAAAAGGGGTTAAAAACACCTAGATTTTCTGCAAAATGACCAATGCGTGTTGTAGAAGTAACTTTTTGACCAAAGTAAGAGTTAATGATGAATGGTTGTTTGAGGAAGCCAAGATTAAGGGCTTTTTGAATCAGGAGACTGGATATCAAACATTAGTTGAATGAGCTTTGAAGTCTTAGGGAGTGGTGATTCTAGGAGACCGGAAAAGCCTTTCTTAGAGGAGGAGGTTCTTGCTGCCCCTTCCAATCATTGGAGGGATAAGGCTTCTGAACTAGATGGCTTCACTATGGTGTTTTGGTAGTTGTGTTAGGACTTTGTAAAGTTCGAGGTGATGGGTTTCTCTATGGAATTTTTTTACCAAAGCACTTATCAAAGAAGCTTAAATGCCATGAAAAACTTTAGGCACATCAACTTAGCAGGGGGATTGTATATGCTTTTATCTAAAGTTATGATAAATAGGCTCAAAAAGTGGTGGGAAAAGTGGTTTTAACCTGTTGGCATGTTTTTGTGGAGGGCAAGCAAAATTTGGATATAGTTTTTATTGCCAATGAAGCCATTGATTCAAGGTTGAAGAACAATAACATGGGGGTTATTTTCAAGATGGACATCAAGAAGGCATGACCATGTCAACTGAGAGTTAATTGCTGTCCTAACCAAAATGGGTTTGGTCAAGAGGGGATTAGCTATATAAAATGGTGCATATCCATGACAAGTTTCCTCGTTCTAGTTAATAGGACCCCGTTTGGCTTTATTTTTTTAAGAGTTCTAAGGGTTTGAGGTAGCGAATGATCCCCCTTGAAAGAATTGTATACCCATTAAAGCGAATAGGCAATAAAATTTTCATTCATTTCATGGGTGCAAATTATACACTTCAATACCGAATGTACCTTAACCATTTTACTAGGAGTAAGCTTCCTTTGTGTTCACAATTCCTAGGTCTTTATAGGGTTATCTTAGTGAAAAACCTAACCATCTCAACTGTTCATGGTAATTCTTTTCCATTCTTTTGGAATTTTAATTTTTGTTGCAATTTCACTGATATAGAAATTGAACTTCTTGAAAGACTCATGTCTTCCCTTAATTTAGTGCACTTATCTCCTTTTGTTGTAGATTCACAAGCCTAGTCTTTATCCTCCTCAGGCTTATTCACAATTAAATTTTTTTTCTTGGTTGTGTCCAATTACTCAAATCCTATGTTGCTCCTTTCGGCCAATTTTGTGTACAAATCAAAAGCCCCCTCAAAGGTTAAGGCCTTTGCTTGGTTAGTAGCACATAGGAAGGTAAACACCAATGACATGCTATAGTTGAGAAGACCTTGCAAATCTCTTAGTCCTTATTGGTGCATTTTATGCAAAGGAAATGGAGAATCAATTGACCATTTTTTTATACATTGTCGATTAACTTTGGGGCTATGGCACAAACTCTTCAGTCTAATAAGGATGGATTGTGCTCCGCCTAGGAGTATTAAAGATATGATGATTATTTCTTTTAGAAGATTGGAGAATTTAATTAGAGGCAAGACTCTTTGGCAAATTGCTTGCCTTACGTTATTGTAGATTGTGTGGTAAGAGAGAAATACTAGGATTTTTGAGGAAAAGTGGAGATCGGAAGGGATGTTGTGGGATTTACTTCATTTCTACTCCTCTTTTTGGGCTTCCTGTGCTACCGCTTTTAGAGGAGTTCCATTTAATGTTATTTAACTCAACTGGCTTTTGGTTTATGATTCAAAAGTTTGTGATAGTTGGGGACTGCCTTTGTGTATAGTTTTGTATAGTGAGGGTGTTTGTCTTACTTTGATTAGGATTTGTGTTTCTGAGGGAAGGACCTCTCATCCTTCACTTGAACCTTTATTATTATTAATAAATATTTTGTTTTTGATAAAAAAAAAAAAAATGGCTACAACTTCATAATTGGATATTGAAAAGAAAGAGGCCAATCTAGAGGGTGATGAATTGAGATGATGGTGGCATTGAGAATTATCAGCCTAGTGTTGATGGAAGTGATGAAATATTGATTTTCGATGATGATTTTGATGATATCTAAAGCTTCTCTAGGATGTTCACTCTTTTTTCAAATAATGATTATGATGATGATGCATAAAGTTTATATATAGGATGTTCTCTCTTTGTCTCTTGTCTTGTTTCATTTTGATTTTTTGATGGTAGGAAGTTAGAATATGGATTATGGAAAAGTGGTCTATTATAATAGCAATTATTATTATTTTGTTAATTCCATGAGACAACACAAGATGGAAATTTTCTAGTGTTAACTGTTGAATGTTATAATGATGATGATGCTTAAGGATGATGTTTTTTTCATTTTAATATGCATGTTAGTGGATGAAAATATACATTTTTTTTTTATGGGAAAATATCAGTTCTATTAAAATCACCAAGCAAAAAAGCGCACAAGAGTATACACGGTGCATACTAAGATGCCAAATGGCCAAAACAAATTGAAGATAAACACAAAGAAATTATGCATAAAGGATGATTTGATTGCTTGATCCCCATTAAACAGATAAAAATATACATATATTTTCTATTGCCTTACTTTGCTTAAAGTATCTCCTTACATTTTGTCTTGCACCTTAGGCGAAGTACAGTTTTTTTCCTTTTTTTTGATAGGTAACTTTTTGTTCCCATCAGGAAAAGTACAGTGTTATCACCTTCAAATTGCCTTTTGCCTTTGGCAACAACTGCACAACTAAATGTTTCCTTGACCTTTATTAGTTGTAGAGTTTATTATTTATCTAACTAGCATTTTTACATCAAAATCTCTTGAAATGCACTTGAAGTGGCACCAAAGGACACAGATGATGTGCATACAGCTCTTGAACTTAGGTTTTGGAGGGACAGTATCTAATGAGGGACATTTGATATGTAAGGAGGACTAACACCAGGTTTAAAACAATCTTCTTATCTATTCCTTGTGTGCATTGGCTAGTGAATGAAATGCAATTTAGTTGCTATTTCTCTTATTTTTCTGATGATTTTAGCTGGTGTACCTATTAAGGGAGTCACCTAGTAAACAAGTTGGATTTGATCCTTGGTAAGTCAATACATGATATATAATGAGTAAATCTGGCTAGGAATAATCTGGGAAATTTTTTCTAGTGTTATTGTTTGTTGTCTAATGGGGTAGTTTGGTTTCCCATCTTCTGGGGATTATCATTGGTTTTGAGTGTCAAGGCTTTTGGGCCTGTGGGAAACCATCCTGGAAGTTTTTTTTTTCCATGCATTCCTTTGGACATTGTGGAAGGGAAGAAAAGAGAAAATATTTGAACTGTAGCCTAAATTGTTTATAGCATGGTGGAAAAAATCGAATAGTTGCTCTTTTGATGGTTATTTTAGCAACTTATTTCCTTGAGATGCAGACCGGGTTGAACAAGGTGGTTTATGACTCATTTGTGGACAAAATTGACCTGAATTTGAACTGGAATCTTTTGGTGAATCAGTTCAGAATCATATTGCAGATGTCTGCCTTGAAGCTGGACCCAGATTTCTGATCCAATATTATGCCCTTTTTCTTGGTTCAGACCAGGCAAACCAAAATGATGCCTGTAGTGGGTTCATCAGGAGTTATATAATAAGGGATATCAGATTTTTAGGTTTTTAAGCTTTTATTCTTCCCTTAAGTTTAGGTGGACTTTAAGGCTTTGCACCCCTTTCTTCTTCCCTTAAATTGCTGTGGATTTTTAGGCTTCTCATTTTTTCCTTCTTCCATTAAGTTCCACCACCATTTCAAAACTTTCATTCCTTTCATTATCTCCAGTAAGCTCTTCAATCATTCAACTAATGATAATTTACTTTGTGTTGGTTCTTTTGTTATATATTGTCGTACAAGTCCTCTATTTTATATTCCTTTACTAAACACTATAACTATTTCCTTCTAAATGATTTACTTTTCCCCCTGCTTTGCATTATTGTCCACTCAGATACCAAAGGGGGTTCAGCCTGGACAGCTTTTGGTACTAAGAGGAAAAGGTATAGATTAACCTTTTTCCTTTATTTTTATTTTTATACTTCTAAAATTTACTTAAGCTAATTTTTCTTTTCATGTAAATCTTGGCAGGATTGCCAAAGCATGGTCTTCTTGTAGACCATGGAGATCAGTATGTGCGTTTCCGCATTCACTTCCCCACGTAAGAGTTTGCTCTTTCTTACTATTTGTGAAGTCTCTGTTAGACTGTTACTGAAATGTATTATATACCCTGTTTGCTTGTCTCTATCCCGTTTTTTTGTTGGTGAATGACAATCTCACCCCAAGGTTTGCACTTATATTTAATTTGTTTAATGAGTGTTGGGGGAAAGTTTCAGCTCATAATTGGTTTTATTGAAGGAGTTATTTTACTATTGATTTGGATTCACCAATGGTGAATTTAGAAACATATTTCTAAACTGTGTAAAAAAATTAAAAAACAAGGGGAAAAAAATATGGTTTCTTATGTCACTTTTAGAATTTGCGTTAGATGTTGAAAATGTCTTCCTTTGAAGTTGCATGGAAATATTTTCCAGAGAGGGTATTTTATTCATGGTTTCTTACATGTCACTTCTTAGAAAGGATATCCCTGAAAAAGGTAGTTATGCAAATGGGTTTAGCAATTATATTTAATTTCAACATTTAAGATCGACATGGTTCATTTTCGGGCAAAGAGCACAAGAAAGTTTGGAGACTAAAAGCCTCTTTTGTGTGCTTCTTTGGTTGGAGACTATGATGTTTGTAAATGATGGTTGTTCAACACTAGTTAGTTTCATTGATTGGTTGTCCCCCCTTTGAGGGTAGGGTTGAGATAGTACCTCAGTTTTTGTAGCTTCTTTTTTGTTTGAGCTATTTGAGGGCAAGTGTATCATTCTTGTATACCTTGGCCCACTCTTTTGACGCCTTTTTCTAATATACATTTACTCATAAAAAAAAAAAAAAAAAAAAAAAAAACACATTTAAGATTGCTTCTTAGGTTTTTGTTTGTTGGACTCGAGCATTTTTTTATTGGTAATAACTTTTAGCTGTTTGCAGCCACTTGAGAACTGCTTGAGATTGAGTTAATTTTCAATAGAGTTGTTTGTCTACAAGATCTGAATCTAAGCTTTAGTTGTGCCTGCTTGATGAATGGGCTAACCTTGAAAGGCAATTGACTTTGCTCAAGAGTTGAACTTTGCAGACGTTGCTGAGAATATCGATGGTGTCACTATAGAGGGCTGCCCTCCATGTGTCCTTTTTCAACCCGAACACTTTGATCGTCTAGGATAGGTATGCAACCCATCCGGATCGTACCGTTTGGATCAAGACAAATTTTGTCTAGCGCCATAAGTGAAAAGGATCCTTTCCCCCATAGGGCCATACAACATTGTGAGTCCGGCCTCCCAAATGAGAAGGACTGTCTAGTCAAGTCTTATAAACCTTTAGCATGTGTGATCATTCACGCCTGGCATTTGAGTGGCCGACGGGGCTCCACTTAGCCCACAGGTCCATGTTAATTAATTGCTACACAATCCCAGACGTCGACAGGCTGAGGGGACAGATAACTAGCTACATGGTCCAGGATCTTGGCATGTCTGCAGGTGGCACTTGCCAACCGCCCTTGACTGTGATGATTGCCCAACCGCCTGCAGGTCAATCATCATTATAGTAGGAGGATAGAGTGCCTAGTCAGCACTATAGTGGCGATGTCATCAGCTCTATATAAACCCTCCCAAAAACCACAAATAAGATATGCACACACAGATGCTCATCTTCTCCCACAAAGCAGTTAGAGTTACTCTCGTTTGACTTAAGCTTCGGAGGGGCGTGCCTAGACCACCCATCCGGACATCCTTTTGTGTAGGAAAGAGGATCGTCTGACTCTGATGCAGTTAGATGGATCCTTCAAGAAGCACGAAGTAGGGGACAAGTCCGCTTGACTTCAGCAAAGCTAGATGGACTTGACTCCAGTCAACATTGGCACCGTCTGTGGGAATGACTATGGATGTCAACACCCTCCAGAAGCCGGTCATCAGCTATGGGTAGCGAATGCTACTTTGACTGGTGTGAAAGTATGGAAAGGCAACAACGAGAGAGTGATCGATAGATGCAATCTTTACTCCTCCAAACAAGGCTACTTAAAGAAGAGAATGAAGAGTTGCGTGCCCAAATGTCGTTGGCGAGCCCTTCTCAAAGTTGGCAACCTCAAAACCAACGAATAGCCTCAAGACGAATCGATGAGGTATCTTTCCCCGGGAACGCAAAGTTCTCCTCTGGCAGTCACAAGACATGATCTGAGGAGAAGTTTTCGCCAGCTTGCCAGGTGCAGCTGGACGAAATCTTCGACTTTACTCGGGTATCAACAAAGAGGAGGCGCGACCGAAGCTCACATCTATCGGATGTGATGCAAGCCTGGTTAGGACCCTAAACGCTAGGTGTAGAAGGAAAACTAGGCATGGTAGAAACCCTGGAGGCCCGTCTGTATCCTTCAGCCGCAACAATCATGTCGGAGTAGCCCTTTCATCAGCTAAAACAGTGACAAGTAGGGGCCTCAGCGGATCAAGCTCCACCCGGCTCTATCAGCTAGCAGCTGGACGACATACTCTCCACACCGTTCGACCCCCATATTATTAACTATGAGCCCTCAAGAGGGTTCATAGTGCCAAAATTCATGACATACGATAGAACAAGCGATCCGTTTGATCACATCATGCACTTCAGACAACTCATGACCTTTGATATAGGGAATGATGCACTATTGTGTAAAGTCTTTCCAGCCAATCTACATCGCCAGACTCTCTCGTGATTCCACTGTCTCCTGAAGAATTCTGTGAACAATTTCTGGGATTTATCGGAGGCCTTTGTGGGCCAGTACTTATGTTTAGCTTGCCATAAGCAGAACATAGCAAAACATCAAAATGTAGGAAAACGAATCCCTTAGAGACTTCATGAAATGGTTCGGACAAGCCGTGCTCTAGGTGGAGTCTTGCAGCATGGATGCCATCCTTCAGATCTTCAAGCGAAGCATTTGTCTGGGCACGCTATTCTTTGAGTCTCTCGCAAAAAAGCCGCTGGCAACGATGGACGATCTATTCAAATGGGCAAACAAGTACTTTATGTTCGAAGATGACGCCCGAGCGGCTACTCTACAGGTTCTGGTCACCAATCGTCCAACCAGACACGACCAGACAGGAAGCTCTAAGCCCTCAAGCCAATCGAGGTAAGCTAACAAGGGGTGGGATGGCCAGCAGCAGCAACAGAAGAATCAGGCTAGTCTGACACCCCTCAGTACCTCATACAAGAAACTCCTCTCGATGATTCGTGATTTGTCTGACTTCAGGTGGCCAGGGCCTATCAAGATAGATCCGACTAAATGGGATTGGAGCAGAAGGTGCGCCTATCATAAAGATCACGACCACACCACCGAACAATGCAGAAGTCTCCACTACTTAGTGGAAGGACTAATAAGGACCGGACACTTGAAACAATATGTTCGCACAACTAGGAGGCAAAGAGAGATAACCTGAGACCTAGTTGCCCAAGCCCCCACATCTTCAGTAGCTCCCAAAGTTGTCATCAACTACATTCACGGAGGCCCCGCTAATGAAAGATACAACTCTAAACGGAAAATGCAAAGATTGCTCCGCATGGCTTCTGTGAGAGAACGGATTAGCTCCGTTTAACATGATTTGTTGGAGGGAAGTATGCGCCCGTCGACGGCATAGTAACCTTCCCTCCAATAAATGCCAACTAGGTATTACAACCACACGAAGATGCCTTGGTCCTAACCTTAGGGATAAGTGGGTTCGATGTAAGAAGGGTTTTGATTGATCCAAGTAGTTCAGCTGACCTCTTACAAATGTTAACCTACAAGCAAATGAGCTACCCCTCATCTTCCCTAGAAAACCCAGGGCGATTACCATCTGGGTTCAATGGAGCCACGACGACTTCTCAGGGCGACGTTGTGTTGCCCATCCAGGCTAGCCTAGTCACCCTGAATGTGCAATTCTCGGTGGTCGAGGATTTGTCCCTCTTCAACACCATCATGGGACGTGCATGGTTTCATAGGATGAAATTCGTTCCCTCTACATACCATCAGATGGTGAGCTACCTTACCGAGGACAGACAAATCGACCTTCTTGGTAGTCAGCTAGCCGTGTGCCAATGCTACCTAGTGGTATTAGATTCCGGACACCTAGCCAACGAAGGGGCACGTTTGGAACCATCAAATACGACGGAGCAATAGCAATTACCGAACTCGGCGAAGAAGGATCCACTCCAGCCACTGTGCCTCTCACATAACACAAATCAAATCACATGTACTAGCTCCTTCCTTGTGCTGGATGAATTGAAGCTTCTCGGAAGCGTGCTTCAACGGAACAAAGACGTCCTCGCTTGGACTCAGTCTGGCATGTCGGGAATTCATCCATCTATGGCCTCTCACAGACTCAATGTCATACCCTCCTCACGTCCCGTCTGACTGAGATTGACAAGTTGTTGGTAGTCGGATTTATCAGAGAGGTCAAATATCTGGATTGGTTGGCAAACATGGCGGTCGTTCCAAAGAAATGTGGGAAATGACGAGTTTGTGTCGATTACACCAACTTGAATGACGCCTGTCCGAATGATAGTTTTCCTTTACCTTGGATAGATCAAATAGTTGACGCCACCGTCGGGCATGGGATGCTTTCCTTCATAGACGCTTTCTTTGGATACCACCAAATTCCCATGTTCCAGCCGGATGAGGAAAAAACAACTTTTGTTAAACCACTCGGGCTGTACTGTTACAAAGTCATGTCGTTAGGGCTCAAGAATGCTGGCGCTACTTATCAGAGATTAATGACAAAAATCTTCAAGCCCTTGATCGGCCGAATTGTGGAAGTCTACATCGACGGCATTGTTGTGAAAAGCGAAACCCGAGGTGAACACACCCAGCACCTGGAAGAAACATTCTTCTTGATGTGGGCTTACAACATGAAGCTCAACTTAGTTAAGTGAGCTTTTGGTGTCAGTGTGGGAAAGTTTCTAAGGTTTGTGGTGACCCAAAGAGGAATCGAAGTTAATTCGGATCAAATAAAAGCCGTCTTTGAAACACCGACCCCAAATAACAAAAAAAAAAATTGTAGCGCTTCACGGGTCGTTTAGCCGCTTTGGGGCGTTTCATAGTCCGCTTCACAGACAAGTAGAGGCATTTCTTCCTCACGCTCAAGGGGGCAAGCACATTCGGCTAAACGAATGAATACAGACAGACATTTGAAGTAGTCAAGTGCTACCTTATTGAACCACTCATTCTGAGTAGCCCCTAGACTAGTGAACAACTTTACATGTATCTAGTCGTATCTGACTGTGCAATCAGTGCTGTTCTACTTCGGCACATACAAGACAAAGAGCAAAGTCCTGTCTACTATGTAAGCAAAGCAATGGTAGACGCAGAGACCCGGTACTCCAAAATGGAGCAAATGACCCTAGCCATGAAAAACTCTGCCCAGAAACTCCGCCTATACTTTTAGGCTCACCAAGTGACTGTACTCACGAATCAACTACTCCAAAGCACCCTACACAAACCGGATCTATCCGGATGAATGTTGAAATGGGCCATCGAGTTGAGTGAATACGAAATCAAATACCAGCTAAGATTAGCATTGAAAGGACAAGTCATGACTGACTTTATAGCTGAACTCCCTCAAAAACCAGTACATCCAGTTAAGTCCCCTGGGGAAGAATGGTGGACACTTCATGTGGACGAAGCGTCCAGAGCTTCCGGTTTTAGAATAGGTCTGATCTTGCAATCACCAACCGGAGAACTGTTAAAGCAGGCTATCCGACTCAACTTTTCCGCCTCTAACAATGAAGCAGAATATTAAGCTGTCTTGGTTGGGTTAGACCTTACCCTTACTTTGGCTACAACAAAGTTGGAAGTATGTAACAACTCTCAACTAATTGCTGGGCAAATTCAGAAAGAATATGAAGCAAAGGATGAACGCATGGCTCGCTATCTCACCATGGTACAAGACCGCTTGAAAATGCTAAATGAATGGACGGTTAGTCGGGTACCCTGGACGAATTTGACGGCTGACGCACTGGCTGGAATAACTGCCACTCTCCCTATAAGAGAGGCAGTAATGCTGCCTGTCTACCTCCAAGCCACATCCTCAATCACACCAGAGCCAGTATGTAGTGCCATTAAGGCAGACCTCGGCTGGATGCACGACATTGTGAAATACCTCAAGACGGGCGAACTACCGGAAGATGAGAAGCATGCAAAGTTTGCATACAGGCCGCTCGATTCACTCTGATCAATGACCATCTTTATAGACGGTCATTTGAAGGACCATACCTAAGATGTTTGAGTGATCCGGAAGCTAAATACGTCATGGCCGAATTGCACGATGGCGTGTGCGGTAATCATCCAAGTAGACGGACCCTAATGCATCGCGCTCATACACAAGGGTACTATTGGCCCACCATGAAGCAAGAAGCTGAAAATTATGTTAAGAGGTGTGACCGGTGTCAGAGGTACGCTCCCATCCCCTATGTGCCTTCTAAAGCTCTCAATCCAGTCACAAGCCCTTGGTTGTTTGCATAATGGGGGATGGACATAGTCGACCCCTTACTTGTTGCAGTAGCACAAAAGAAATTTTTGCACGTAACAATCAACTATTTCAGCAAGTGGGTAGAGGCAAAAGCTTACACTAGCATCAAGGACAAAGACATCTCCAAGGTCGTTTAGAAAAACATCGTATGCCAGTTCAGAGTCCTACAAGCAATTGTGGCAGACAATGGGCCGCAATTTGACAATATCGTTTTCAGAACATTGTGCTCGGAGTTAAACATTAAGAACCGATATTCAACGCTCCTCTATTCTGAGAGCAACGAGCAAGCGGAGACAACAAACAAGACCCTGCTAACTACACTAAAGAAAATACTGGAAAGAGCTAAGGGGAAATGGGTAGACGAACTGCTCGAAGTTTTGTGGGCTTACCGGACAACATTTAGATGGCCAATAGGAGCTACCCCTTTCCGCCTTGCCTATGGAGTAGAAGCCGTTATTCCTACTGAGATAGGCATGCCCACTACCAAAACGGTCGTGCAAGGTCAAAGAGACAATAATGAGGAACTCGTAAGACAACTGGATTGGGCAGATGAAATATGAGGAAACGTGACTATCCGGATGGCTTCTTACCACCAGAGAGCAATCGCTCATTACAACAACAAGGCATGACCACAAGTTTTTCGAACAGGAACCCTAGTCCTCAAAAGAGTTTTCGAGAACACAACTGAACTAGGAGTCGGAAAGCTTCAGGCTAATTGGGAAGGGCCCTATGTTGTGACTAAGGCTGTAGACTTAGGGGCATACCATCTCCAAACATTGGACGACCTACCCCTGCTTCGCCCTTGGAATATATCCAACCTAAAGTAGTATTATCAATGAAACTTGCTTGTGAAAGTAAAATGTATGAGAGACAAAAAGATGAGGATAAATATATTCACAATGTAAATATTCAATGTCTTTACAAATTTCCGTCTAGGCCATCTCTGACCAGGAAGACAAAAAGATGAGGATAAATATAGTCACAATGTAAATATTCAATGTCTTTACAAATTTCCGTCTAGGCCATCTTCGACCAGGAAAAACTTAAAAGGGTACAAGGTCAAGCATGCCCGCTAGAAGGATCGACTCCAGAAGTGTCTCCTTCACCCCGGGCAGGGCCGCCTACTGCTTCGTCCTCATTGTCCGAAGGAAAACTAGGGGTATATTGGGTAATGCCATGTTTCTTCATACAACATCGATAGCCATAGAAGAACATATTGTCCATCTATTTTTGGTACTCAGCTTTTAGCTTTTCCTTCTAAATGGCGAACCTCACTCAGAGCTTTTGAAGCTCATGCCTTAGTCGCTCAGCCTACTTCTCGACCATCTTCTTGCCAACCTCCCTCTCCTCGGCTAGCTTGCAAACCTCAGCTTCGGTTACCTCCGTTCCCTCTTTTGCTTTCCTCAGCAGCCCGACCCTTTCATCAACAAGTTTTCGGGCAGCAGTGGCCTCACCCTTTGCTGCCTCTAGCCTGACGCGGAGTTCCTCATTGCCATCCATGTTATGGGTAATGTATGCCCTCATGGTCTCGGCAGCCTCCGGTCGGTAGAAGAGTTGAATGCGCTGCCGCATAAGGTTTGGACCCCAGCTATCACTTGAGGGGGCAACAGGAAAATTGTTAAGAAGCCAAAGACTAAGGTAGAATGAACAGAAAAGGCAGGCAACTTACCACTTCCGTCTTCTCGAAAGCTGTGTAGTCCTACATTGGCATGTTACAAGAGATAATGGCGTCTGAAGTACTGAATGGGAGTCGAACTGCGAAGGATTGGCTGGGATTGCTCTCTATCTCGATCGGGATTCGCTGGGTGGTCGGGAAAAACACTCATATTTGGTATAGGAGTCTCTCTTGCAGTAAATGAAGGAATCTGCCTCATCAACTCGGCTATCTCTTCCTGGTTGGGGATGTAAGATGACTTTGGATGGGAGGGAAAAGAAGCCGCATACTCAATCGACTCGTTGTTGAGATGGTCCGGACCAGGGGATGGCCTCCTTAGCTCATGGTGAGTAGTGCCTTCAGCTGAAGGAAGCCTCTCGTTCAGCTCAGGCATGGAGCCTGCAGCAGTTGTCGAGAGTGCTGACACCGGTGCAAATGGCTGAGACAGATTCCGGGTAGATAGGCTCTGGATAGGGCCTCTTTAAGGGAGCAGGGTTAATCATGATGGATTTGGACAGACGCTTGTATTACCTCTCCTTGAATTCGGCCCTTAAATTTGTAGCCATGTCTTCCGCTTCTTTCTCTTCATAAACGATGGAGGGCACCACCAGTTCAACCCCTGTTTCCGGCTTAGTGCTGGCGACTGAGGAAGATGAAGCTGATGAGGAAGACGAAGATGCGGGTGTCAAAGTCCTTGCCCTTTGAAAGGGCTGAACAACAGGTCCTTTCTTTTTCTTAGTAGGAGGTTGAACAGTGGAGCTAGAGGTCGGACGATTTGTAGTCGAAGCTTGCCTCAGTGTCCCTTCTTGACGTTTTTTCTCCTTTTACTCTAGACGAGCCTGACGAGCTTTTGAATCCGCTAAGCGAGCGACCTCATAAAAAGACAGGTTCTTCAGCATGTAATGCTCATTGGGCACTAGAGAATGGGGAGCCAAGCGAGGGAGTATGGGGAGGATGAACGACTTGGGCTCTTTGATCAGCGCCTATAGGTTCTTGTCTGATAGAAGAACCTGGTAGTTCCGCTCGGATGCAACTATCTCAAATAGCTTGTTGAGGAGGGTGAAAGAAGCTTTTTCTACCCACTCCACAAGACGACCCCGTTTCTCCTTGCCTGCACCACACAAACAGAAGGATCAACTATAAGTTTACAGCCAAGAAGAAACAATTGCAAAAGACAGACAAAGGTTGTAGGGACATATCCTACTCGGAATCTCTAGTGAGTGTCATGGATAGAAGACTCTATCTGGCCCCTTACACGGACCACTCCAGGGGCTAGAAACAAGGGCATGTCCTTTTGCCTCGCCCTTGTTCGAGTTCGAGAGCCTAGTTACTAGCTGAAGGGAAGAGATGTGAGCGGACAGACTAAACCTTTCCTTCCGACTCATCTTTACCGTGTAGACAAATAGAACCTCCAGCAAGGAAAAATCCAGCTAGTAGAGCATGTCCAGGATGTTGCATCCAAGGAGGAAAATATCGGTAATCACAGATATATCGGTACTTCGATTTTACGGATATATCGGAGATATATCGGCGGATATTTTGAAAAAAAATATCGGTAGACTCAAAATTATTAAAAACTCATGGAAATGTAAGAAAAACCTCATAATAATATAATTAGAAATATAATAGACATTTTAAAGTTGTTTTATTGAAAAATTTGATATACATATGATATAATTTACGATATTAGATGTAATTATATTATGTCGATCTATAAGTAATGTTAATTTTGTAATTGTTCTCATTATAAAGTTACATAAAATACTTCATTTTATTAAATATCAATAATTTGTACACATTACATTGCAATGTCCCTTTAGTACCAAAATGAGGATCGATGTGGTTCAATGGGATTGATAGATGAAGGAACCCCGTCTTGCTGTTGGAGACAATATTGGTACCAACTCAATAAGCCTCGATTATATTGGTTAAAAATTCTAACATGTCATGCATATATATATATACATTGATTATTAAATTACATTAAATATTATTCAATAATAATATTGTGATATTTGATTATAATATGTTTAATTTTAAAATATATTTAATATTAAAATTATGATATATTTAATTTAATTGTATTAAATGATGATAAATGTATAATTTTTTAATATTTAATTAATATATTAATGATATTAAAAACTTATTGCTACTTAATTAAATGAAAAATTTTTATTTACTTATAAAATAATTATAATTAATTCGTAATTTAAAGGATTGTTTTAATATTTTGTGTATATAAACACTTTTAATATATATATGTATGGTGCCGGATTATAAACAAAGTGCAAAGTTGCCTGGATGGTCACTAGGTGCCCCCCCCAACCTTTTGGTTGGGGGTTCAAGTCCTGTGAGAAGCAAAATGGAGGAATTTTGGGCATCAGCAGCACATTTTTAGCTGCTTTGACTAGGTCAACGCGGAGCGTTGACCCGTGTTGACCGCCGATATTTCTGTGGCAAATGTTGTGTCGGCATGTATCGATACACCGAAATATCGGCGATATTTCGGCGAAATATCCCGATATTTTATTCCCTGGTTGCATCCCATCAGCAGCCGAACAACATTTGGATGGAGAAAAATTGGAGGGATCTAGGTAAAGTGAAGAAATTACTTGAAGAGAGAGTAAAGGTAAACAGAGCCCCACATTAAAATATACCTTTCTGAAGTATGTTGCGTTGTGGTGCCCCCACATTAAACTATTCCTTACTGAAGTATGGTGTGTTGTGGTACTGTTTTTCAGAGGTCAAAGGCTCACCATCTACTAAGAGAATGGAAATGCTGTCCGGGATACGAAAGCGAGCCCGAAACTCTGGTTCAGACAGGAGATCGACTGGACGCTCCAACCCAAGGGGCCCGGCTCCCACACCCTTCTGGCCACCTTTCTGGGCCTCACCACCTCCACTGGTGGAAGCAACACTTCCCATTGCTAACATGCTGAGTAGTTCTAGGCCGTGTGGAAACTTGCTTGGGACAACGCGCAAATTGTTAGAGTCTGTCACTCGGCCCATCCGCCGTTAGCCGATGCCTCAGCTGTACAATAAGAAATTTAAACGGATTGAAAGTCCAAGTTTAAACGAACCGGCTAACAAAACTTGCAGAGCAAGCCTTAGCCCTAAGAAAGGTCTTCCTTGTCATGTCGGCACAACGGTTGCAAGACGAAATGCCCGAATTGGCCATTTAATGTATCGACAATGAAGAAATAGAAAAAAGGAATTTGAAAAACCCTAGGTTTGACGGACGTTACAATCATCTTCCCCAAAGCAAAAAGGGCCAAAAAACCTTGGAATCTATACGCCATAACGTCCATTTTCTGGCTAAACTCAACAACCGTCGGCGCAGTCCAAAAAATGAATGGTAAACAGGAAAAATGATGAATGGTGGGGGACTTACTGAAGTCAGAGATGAATGCTCTCTAGTGAGAAAGAAGTCCACTGGAGGCAAGCTTGAGAGTGGTAACGAGAACGGTGGAAGATGAGTGGCGACCGGCGTAGCAACAACAAAGATGTAGAAACTGAGAAGTGGAAACTCCAAGGGCAGGAAAAACCAAAAAGTAATCCAAGAGGTGTGGGGGCCCTCTATTTATAGGGACCCAAAAACCTAGGAATCCCAAAAGACAAGCCGCTTGGGAACGTATCCCAAAGCGGTGCGCCGTTTGACAGGTGACCTCGATGAATGCGACACATCATTGCTACTTCAAGTGACACTTGTTCCAAAGTGTCCAAGTCACTTGAAGGGACATATAACCCGTTCAACCTCTACCCGGAACGTGCTTGTCCGGACATAGGTAGACGAGTTAAGGGGGCATTGTGGGGGGCTTCCCTCCACATGTCCTTTTCCAAACCGGACACTTTGACTATCTAGGATAGGTATGCAACCTAGTTGGATCGTACCGTCCAAATCAAGACAAATTCTGTTTGGTGCTAGAAGTGAAAAAGATCCTTTCCCCCATAGAGTCATACAACATCATGAGTCTAGCCTCCCAAACAGGAAGGACTATCTAGTCAAATCTTATAAACCTCTGGCATACGTGATCATTCACACCTGACATTTGAGTGGCCGACGAGACTCCACCTAGCCCACAGCTTCATGTCAATTAATTGCTGCATATAATCCTAGACGTCGACAGGCTAGGGGGACAGAAAACTACTTGGTCTAGGATCTTGGCACATCAGCAGGTGGCACCTGCCGGCTGCCCTTGACTGTGATGATTGCCCAGCCGCCTGCAGGTCAATCATCATTACAATAGGTGGATAAAGTGCCTAGTCAGCACTACAGTGGTGATGTCATTAGCTCTATATAAATTCTCCTAAAAACCATAAACAAGGTACATGCACACATATGCTCATCCTCTCTCACAAAGCAGTTAGAGTTACTCTCGTTGGACTTAAGCTTCGGAGGGGCATGCCCGGACCACCCGTCTGGACATCCTTTTGTGCAAGAAAAAGGATCGTTTGACTCTGGTGCAGCTAGACGGATCCTTCAAGAAGCACGAAGTAGGGGACAAATCTACCTGACTTTAGCAAAGTTAGACGGACTTGACTCCAGTTGACTTAGCCTCAACAGTCACCATATGAAAATTGAGTTGTGCCACCATTGAAGTAGTCCTTTTCAATTTATGTTTGGTCCTTTTACCTGTTGCATTGATGCTTTGTCAGAGATTTTGGTAGTTTATCGAATAAGAAAAAGAGGACAATGTTTTTGTTTTTTCTTAGCTATACCGATTCACCTATTTCTACTTCCATTCTTAGTTTTATTTCTCAACTTGTAAAAATTTATGCATATGCATTAGTCGACTCACACATAAGATGGTGAAGGAATTTAGGGCTTTGCTATGAGATGGAATCTCATGGAGGAAAATGCTGGTTTAGAGTGGAATCGAAATCCAAAATCCAAAAGGATTTTGATTGGAGTCGGTCAAAGGTAAGAGGGTTGGGAAGATTGCGGAGAAGGGATGAGAGTTTTCCTATTGGATCAAATTTGGAGAGAGGGGGTCTTGCTTGGTTCCTAAAGGGGGTGGAAGCTTACTACAAAGGGAAGTATAAAGAGTCCTTTAGAAGGGTGTAGAATGAAGGTAGAAGGGGCTTTAAGTTGGAGCTTCGCAGCAACAAAGTTGATAGGTTCATGCTATGTTCAATTTTGTTTGCAGAAGAAAAGGTCATCGTACAGTTCAAATCATTTGTAAGATTGTGAATTGAAAGTAGATTGGTAGACAATTTTGGCACATGCGGCACTTCTAGGGGGATGGAAGATCTTTGCCTCCAAACTAAGGAGCATTAAAATTGTCCATGTGCCTAGGCCTTCATAGGGTTATAAGGATACTGTTCAGCGGTTGGAGGAGAAGGGATGAGGAACCCCTTCAAAGCAGGCTTCCTTTGCTGAGGTGCTGAACAAAGGTAAGAGGGAGATGGGTGAGGCAGTCTGGATTAAAAGTGAAACAATGGAGGTTATGAGCAATTTGGAGTTCCTCAAGAAGTGTTTGGTGGGTAGGTGGGATGTTTCTTGAGGCCAAATGCTGGTTTTGGACTAGTTGATATCTTAGGCTGGCATTCTTGGAGATTGAAAGGTGATTTAGTACTGTTTTCATCTCTCATATTATTCAAGTTTGAAAATGTTTTGAAGTTGAAAGGGTATGGCATTTGGGTCCCAGTCTATTTGACGGGAGGAGACTATAGTTGGACTGTTGAAGACTTGATGTTGGTTGCTTCAAAGAAGACGTTTGTGTTGGTGGTGTGTTAGGATTACCGATGCATTTGTGGGGAAAGGAGTTTCGTAAGAGGCTTACCTATGGTTGTGGAGGCTTAGTGGGGAGGAGCTTTTTTCCAACAGCCTATGCAGTAAGTTGGCCAATTTTTGTAGTGTTGTGGGGATGCCATTGCGGGTTTTGAAAAGAAGATTAGCTCTCTTATGAGGGGAATGCAAAAATTAGAATGCTCAGTTAAATATGATAGTTCTCCTCTGACAGTCAGAGGAAGAGGGAGGAGCAGTGGGGATACAACCCTGATTATGCGAGGTTGCCTTTTCAATCTCAGATTGGTAGAGGGAATTTGGTTGTAGATTTGCTCAGAGGGCAGGTTGTATTCTTTTCCAAGTTTTAAGGGCCTCAATTGGTCTAGGTTTGGGTTGGCTCCTGGTTTTGGGTGTACCAGCTGGGGCAATCCAGCTTTCTAGGGGTGTAGGGGGGTTGATTTTGTTGGGGCGGTTGGTATTTGCTGTTCCCTTCTCTTTCTTGCTTGCCTTTTGGTGTTTTTGATGTGCTATTTTCCAAGCGCTTTTCATATATGCTCTTAATTTACCTATTAAAAAAAAAAAAGCCAAGTTACAAAACAAGGCTTCTATTAGTTGCTTTAACTGACTTAGTTTGAACGAGGTTGATATTGAGGCAAGCTTGAAAAACCTAACTTCAATGAAGCTGACCTTGAAAAGACTAGTTCTTCAGTTTTAGGTACCGACTGTTATGATGGTATCATCTTTTTGAGTGATGCTGTGACAAGGAGATCTGCTTTTCCCTGGGAAAACTACTCCTCTCTTTTCTTAGATGTGGTTATAGGAATTCATCATTTCAGATTAGAGGTATTAGAGCATAACAGAACTGAGCTGCATCTTTTTCCTTGATTTGTTTCTAACCAATCAATTCCCTTCCCTTAGAATTTGCCTAGGCTCTGATTTGACCATTGAATGATATTACCAGTATATGCATCATCTAAATGACTACTTTTAGTGACCTGAGAACTGAAGGAATCTGCATGATAACAATGGTCAGTGGCCAAAAGAGAGATTGTGTTATATTTAATTTCACATTTACAATACATAGTGAAGCTAGTCTAATAAGTGTATGAATTTTGGTTTATCTCATTCATACTCTAATTTTATTTTCTAGGGCAATAAATGAACGCCAACGTGCTATCTTAGAGGAATTTGCAAAGGAAGAAATTGTTCATGACAGCAGCACATCTGGTGAAGGAAATTGGTACTTATTTTGTCCTATTTGTTTTTGCTGATAACATGATGCTTTATTTATTTTTAACTTGTCAGCAAGGATGGTTAACATTAGTCTTTGGATGCCTGGAAGAGATATGGAGTTCTTTTATTTTGTTTAATGCAGAAATCAAAATCAATCTGGTTTCTTTCTTCCCTTTTTGTTTAATGCAGAAATCAAAATTATTAATGTTGCCCTGTGAACATGCCAAAATTTTAAGAAAATGTTCAAGATTTATTGCTTTAGAATGTTCATTCCATTGTAAAATATGTATCAAGGTGTGTGCCCTTTGGGCTACATTTAGATTAGGATTCTGGACCATCCTCAGTGCACATTTTTTTTTGGACTAAATAAATATGTGATGCAAAATACAATTAGTTTGGAGAAGTTTATTTTAGTTGGTGGCTGCTACTTTGTATGCCATTGAAGGCTAGGAATCATTTTTGATATACATCCTCAATTGTTACCAAAATAAAGGCATTGTTAACTTTATAAGGTGCTATGATTAAGACTAGAAGGTGGTGAAGTTTTCTTTTCTTGATGAATCTCACTACAAAGTTTTGGCATCAAAACTCTTCTTCGGTTATGAAACAGTAAATTTGTTCAATCAACTGTACTGAATTCCAAATGTTGAGTCATTGAGCTATTTAGTTTCAATTGATTGTAATGCATTATTTCCATGCTAAGCTTTTTTATTAGGCTAAACTTGTACTGCTATGTTGTAATGTCGGTGTTTTAAAAGACTGATGAGACTTATGCTTTGAGGCTCGCCTTTAAGTGAGGCTATGTAAATTAGCTTTGAGGCTATAAACTCAGTATAGAGAAATCAAGGCTCAAGCCTCGCCCAATTGATGCTTACAACCTTGGGGTGAGCTTCAAATATTAAAAGGTGTTAATGGGTTTAGGACCTTTATGGGCCTTTTGTACATATTTTATAAGATGTTTGAAGCCTCAATATTCAATGATTTTAATTGTGCTTTTGTGAGGTTTTGGTATAAATTTATAAGTTGTCTTAGGTTCAGAGTAGGGTTAGAGTGTGTATAGATAATCATTCAATGACCTTGATATGATTTGTTGAATAACTTAGATCCAACTAATGATAGGTTTTTTTTTTTTTTCGTTTTCTCTCTTCGTTTTTGTTTACTTGTTGGTGCCTTTTTTATACATGGTATGGTGCACTCTTTTCTTAGGCGTTGTTAAATATAGATTTTGCCTATAAGAAAAAAAAGAAAAAAAAAAACCTGAGCCTAAAGCTTTTGTGAAGCAAGGACTTAGTTAGCTACCAATTAATCCTTTAAATGGAAAGGAAAGAAAGAGATTTAAGGGAAGTCGAGGACAAACTGAGGTGGAATGAATCCAAGTGTGGGTAGTTTTCAATTAGATCTCTCTATTCTTCCTTATCTAGGAGATATAAAGATCCCATGTTAGGAGTGAGCCATTTCAATGTCGATAAAGTATTTTAACCTGTTGAGTTCATTAATCTCAAATTATTGCAATAAACACCTTTTCAATGTCTCTATTCCTTGCAAGTCATCTCTTGTTATCACTATATCTTCCACATAAACTAATAAAGCTGTAACTCACCTTGAAACATAATGTTTAACAGACAATGTGTGATCACCCTGACTTTCTTTGTAACGTAAAGCTTTCATTACTCTAGCAAATCTACCAAACCAAGCTCTAGGAGATTGTTTTAAGTCATAAAGTGTCTTTTTCAATTTACACACCTTATTTTTCTCGGACTCAAACCTTAGAAGAACTTCCATATAGATTTCTTCATCAAGATCACCATGTAAGAAGACATTCTTTTCGTCAAACTGCTGCAAACTCCATCCACGATTAGCTGTTAAAGATAGTAGGATTCTTACAATATTCATTTTTGCAATAGGAGCAAATGTTTCCAGATATTTTATTCCATAGGTTCGAGTATACCCCTTAGCCACTGATCTTGCCTTATATCGTTCAAGTAATCCAACTACCTTGTATTTCACGGTGAAGACCCATTTACATCCCACTAGCTTTTTTCCTTGAGGCAGTTCCATCAAGTCCCATGTTTTGTTTTGCTTAAGTGCATCCATCTCATTTTTCATAGCTTCTTTTTACTTTTTAATTCTCAATGCTTTAGAGACAATTTTTGGTATAGTAGTAGCTTTGAGTTAGATATGAAAATTTTTATGATCACTAAACATCTCCTCATAGGAGACAATAGATAAGCAAGTCATTTGATTCTAAAAAGGCATGGGTAGCTGATTTTTGGGAGCAACCTGGGGAATGAGGAAATTGGAATTTCCTTTCTATTAGGGACTTGAATGATTTGGAGGTGGGTGTCATGGAATGGTTCCTTTCTGAACTTTAGGGGCAAATGGTGAAGAGAGATGGGGATAGAGTAGTTTGAAAGGGAGATAGCAAAGGGGTTTTCTTTGTAAGAAAACTTTATTCTTTGTTGAAGACAGATGGTACCATCCCTTTCCTTTTAAAGATAATTTGGAATTCGTGGATTCCTTTGAAGATGAGTTTCTTCACTAGGGAGGCTTGTTGGTAAAAGTTTCGACTTTGGATCAACTTCAAAGAAGAGAGTGGAAGTTGGCCAATAGGTGTGCTTTGTGTAAAGAAGAGTTAGAATCCATTGATCATATCCTCCTCCATTGTGAAAAGTGAGACTTTTATGGCAGTTGGTGTTCTCATTTTGTGGTATTCGATGAGTTTTATCCGAGTCGGTTAAGAAGACTGTCCTAGGGTGGCATGGTTATTTGGTAGATAGAAGACGTATTAAGGCTTGGAGAGCTACTCTTTGTATTTTCATGAACTATTTGGAAGGAAAGAAATAAGAGATACTTTGATTGTGAAGAATTGTCATATCAATGGCTAAAAAATATTTTCCTTAACAATTTCTTTGTGTGGGTTAGGGTGTATATAGATGGAGGATACTCGCATGTGGTTGATTTCATAGGTTGGTTGGGTTTTGGATGAGGCAGAGTGTATTTTTTTATACCTTTTTTTTTTTTTTTTTTTGCTTGTTTTTCCTTGTATATGATTCGTGTACTCTTATGTGCCCTTTGCCTTTCTTAATACAATCTCTTAAAAAAAAGAAAAAAAGATATGCAAGCCATTGAGTACACTTCTTAACACCCTTTCTAATTGCAATAGGGAGATCATAATCATCAACAATTGGCACATTACTTTCATAATCTTCTGAATTAGGAGTTACCTCAACATTATCAGCATCGGAGATTGGTTCTAAATTATGAACCTGCATTGGTTGAATAAGGGATTCCTTTCTCCTTGAATATACTTGCAATGGGCAAGTAGCACTCTGAATTTGTTTATTCTTTGCCACCAAATTAGGAATATTTGGATATAACTCATTTTGTAAAAGGAACAAAAACACATGATGACGAAAAAGACAGAGGGTTTTGATTTTGTGAGGATGAGAAGGATGAAAGATCAAGCAAATACAAATCTCTATTCTTATCTTCCATGAATGATGTTTCCTCTTGAAGATAAGATTGGGAAAGTAATTTCCAGTTTCAACGAATGTTACATCTACAAAAACAAAGAACTGTTTTATTGGAGGATGATAACACTTTATCTTTCCTGTGTGGATCAAGTTTCCCATGGTAATTCAAATGAATACGGACAAAAGATATACACCTTAAGAACCTTGGAACCAGGTGATTTGTTGTTTTGAAGTCGAGGAAAAATTTTGAAAATAGTTGTATGGGACTATTATAATCAAGAACTCGAATAGGTAGTCTATTAATTAGATGTGTAGCGGTTAAGATAGCTTCACCTTAATAATTTTTTGAAATATTTTTTTGGAAAAGAAAAGCTTAGGAAACAGCTAGAAGATGACCATTTTTTCGTTCTGCCACACCATTTTGTTGTACTCATTTTTATTTGAAGAATGGTGACAACACTTGATTAAAATACTCCATAGCATTGTTAAACCGAACTCTTTTTATCTCAACCTCAAATTGATTTTTCACCATGTGGAAAAAATTTTGAAAGGTGGAACTCACATATGATTTTTGTTTTAAGAGAAAAACCTATGACACTTGAGTACAATCTTCAATAAAGGAGACAAACCAACAAGCCCTAGAAATATTATGAACTATAGAAGGTCCCCTAACATCACTGTGAATAAGATTAAAAGGTATTGAAGCTCTTGTATTACATATTGGAAAAAAAACACACTTATGTTTAGCGAGCTCACAAACATCACAATGAAATTGGCTCAAATCAACTCCTTTAAACAGACCAAGAAACATAATTTTAAGAATACTAAAAGAAAGATGACCAAGATGGAAGTGATATAACCATATTATATTTTTATTTGAAAGAGAAGACTCAAAAAGTAGAGACATAAGAATAGGATCCTTAGTGTTATTTCAGCCAATAGGTTTATCAAAAAAGTAGAACCCATTCCTTTTCCTAGCAAATCTAATCATCGTTCCCATGCTTTGGTTATGAAATTTACAAAGTGCAGAAGAAAAGGTCATCATATAGTTCAAATCATTTGTAAGATTATGAATTGAAACTAGATTGGTGGACAATTTTGGCACATGCAGAACATTTTTTGAAATAAAGTTATGATTTATAACTACATCCCCTTGACTAACAGCTGTAACCAATGTTCCATCAGCAATAGCAATTTTCTTATTACTAAGACAAATACTATAAGAGACAAACCCATGAGAAGATTGGGTCATATGATTCATAGCCCCAGAATCTATTACCCAAGTTCCTTTTGAGATCGACCCATTAAGTGCATGGGGCTAAGAATTACCTGAAAAAGACAAGGAACAAGTACTTGTACCTCTTATAAGTTTCTCTAATTTCCCCAATAAATATCTCAGCTTCTCAATTTCTTCTCTATTGGACTCAGATTTCCCTTAAGAGAATTCTTCTTCTCCTTCTAATTGTGTTGAGGTCAAATGTGCCTATCCTTGCCCTCCTCCTTGATTACTCTTTGCTATCCAAGAAGTGTTTTGAGTGTTTGAGGATTTACCATGTAGTTTCCAACACCTCTTCTTGTTGTGTTGTGGCTTCTTACAGTAGGTACACTATAAAGAGTCTTTATTACTTGCTGTTGATCCTTTTGATAGCCCATTATTTCCTCCTACTCCACTAAAATAGGCATTTAACTACTATTGGTTTGATTTCATAGCTTTGGGATTTGCATCTTTTGTAACCAAGGTTGAACCATTTGTCGATTAAGGCTCTATCATAACTCCTCTTCGTCCTTCTTCTTCATGAATTATGGCAATTGTTTCATTGAGTGAAGGAACTTCTTCCTTTCTTAACACTTGCACTTGAATAGGATCGAACTCAATGTTCAATCCAACAACAAAGGTATAAATCTTCTCTTTTTCCATAATACATTTAAGAAGGACTGCATCATCGTTGGACTACACTGATAATGGGTAAGATTTTGCTAACTTCGGATTTTTGTTTCATGAGATATACTCAAGTAAATGAAATGCAGATATTAACTAATAAGACATATCAACTTAGGAAATGCTATGAACTTTTAGTAGGTCCCCAAACATCCATATAGATCAATCTAAATGAGAAAAAAAATTTCTTGTTACTCAGAGACACATGGTGATATTTAGCATACTCAAGAACATCACAATAGAAGTTTTGAACATTTAGTTTTTCAAAAACTTTTTTTTTTCTGCAATAAAAAATGTGGATGACCAAGAAAAAAATGGGATAACCAAATGATCGTGATTCTCTATTGTTGCAAAATATGATAACCTAAGTGCATGATAACCCTGGTTAAGAAAAACTAAAGGAAGGATTATCACGACTTTATTGTATTTTGGGTATCATTCTCAAGGACTAAGTTCTGGAATTTGATAGTCCTAATCTAATGTGATTACTTTATCCAAATCTAAGGTGAAACCATGAATGTATTGATTTTGGTAAATTGAATTGATCAAAGAAAACTAATTAAGAAGGAAAACATCAATTAATTTTTAATTCAAATGATTTGAGTGTAGGGGCTTCACAATCCAATTTCGGGAATGGAGCTATAAGCGAACAAGGGTTTTTAGTTTATGGTGATCTTAGGGTTTTTGGGACACATGGACACTTGCAATCAATCCGAGTTCTATAACTCAAAATTTCATTTGAAACTTGGTTCTTCCTTTTTAATCTTGATTCCTAAATACCATCGAATGAATGAAATCCCATTAAGGTTCAAGTCTTAACCTTTTAAGTCCTTACTCTTGTAGATTTGTCTTAGGATAGATAATGAATTGAGATAACTAGTGATTAAGTGATGCCAAGGATCACTAGTACCTAGTAAAGTGCTACCATATCATCTCCTAATCCAAGCTAACATAGTAAGTTTCTCATTCTCATCAATTTTTGCCTTTACTCAAATTCATTGCGATTTCCATTTCCCATTGTTCCTCTTTTACTCTAGCCTTGGACCTTTATGCTTCATCCTCAGCATGGCTATTTAACCCCTGATGGATGTGTTTTCACATAAACAAGCTGTAGGAAACCAAATCAACATGTGTTGAATTAGAAAGTAATCAAAATCAATGTTAACACTAAAAAATAACCAACCTATTGTTTTCTTCTTCAAAAAATTCAAGTCTTTAAAACTTGAAACCATAAATCTTGGTAATTTGTAATTTTGTGTATGTTTTCCTTGATTTTGTACTAAACTTGTGCTCTTTGGAACAAAAACTAGATATATGAGCCAAGGGTATTTTGTTGGTTATGGAAATTCTGAAGTTGTCTTCATTAATTGCTGATGTGCTAGTCCAAACCTACTAGATGGAGAATATGAATGAAATTTTATAGTTTGGTTAACTTGTAACATATCTTGATACATCTTATTCATGGAAATTGGAAATGAGTGAAATTCAATGAAATCAAAGAAATGGAATGTTATCTTTGCAATATATAAGCTTCACATTGCTTAGACAATTCTTATCACCTAGGGTTTACATCTTGCCAATGCAGGATCTTAGTGTTGGTGTTGTATTATGAGAAGTCCTTGTGGACTAATCATTGCATGTCATATATTCAACTTGTGACATAGCTAATTATAGAGTGCACATCTTAAGACGACTAACATGACACCTGGTGCACCTTGTGTATGATGCATTGTTAGGTTCTTATTCTCACATATGCTCATTCTGCCTATGTCTTTGCCCTTGTCATAGTGCTATAACATTCAGATAACAACACTTATTTTCAAGAAAATACTCAAATCATCCAAGTTCCTATGGAACATGTATACCTGCCTGTGGTAGATTTTGAATCAATCTTTCTTCATGTGCACTGAAGGAGCGCCCTTGTAGGTGTCACCTTTGACATAATGCCTTGATTTGAATATGTTTGCTCAAGTTGAGAGAGCAAGGCTTAGGCGGTTTAAAATGAAGTTGTTGCCTCTCTATTATGGTGGAGTTTGGCTTTCCTACTGCTGAGAACTCGGATTGTATAGTAAGATGGCTCCAAGAGAGCTGATTTCAGTATATCTGAGGCACTTATGACATGCCCAGCTTCAGATTGTTGTTAAAACCTTAGAAAAAAAATTTGCCGTTGCTGGTGAGCAAACCACCTACCACCAAACACTTTGGGACTGAAAGGTCTTAGTTTGTTAGCTTGAGTTCAAAATGTGTTGAAGTGCTATTGACATCCCTGCCTGAAGTGGTAATGACATCCATCAAGTTCATTTCAGCTGGATTGAGAGGGAAGGAGGACTATCATCTCTTTATGACATATATCATCTCTGGAGACTTCTATATCATCATGGGATTGTTAATGTGGGTATTATTGATTTGGAGTTATCTAAAAGTGATCCATTTCCTGTTAAAGAAAAAGAAAAGAAGAGAAATTTCTGCACTCCTAAAATTCTCTCCTTGATTTTACTGCACTCTCTGACTCTTCTTGTCTCTTACTTTGCTGCACTTTCGCTTCTATCACTTGATGCCTTACTGTTCCATATGGGAAGTCTTTTTCAAAACTAGTAATCCAATATGGTAAAATATTGATTTTATCATTAGATTGTTGGAAGTGCAAGTTTAGTGGCAATCCATAAGCTTTGATGCTTTAGTTTTGATCATATTGTTTAGAAGCATAATAAGGAATGATTTGTTAGCTTTACTCTATTGAGAATGGTTGCTTGATTTAATTAGATAAATTTGAAGCTTAAGGTTTGATGGTCCAACTTTTTTATTATTTTTATTATTTTTATTTTTATTTATTTTCTCAGTTTCGTATATTTTCTTCCCTGCTTACTGGCCCTGTTTTCTTGCACTTGCTTCTGGAGATATTTTTTTCTTCCTAAAAAGAACCCCATGTGATGAGTCAGGAGTTTGGATGGTTGGTTATCATTTTTGTTTCTTATATCATGACCTTCCATAGCTACCAGCTGTATTTGAATCTGTGCATGAATAATGAATTCGCACAATTTTAGGAAAACTAGTAGTATATTATATTGTGGGTTTGATCTGACCAACATTGTTTGTGCTTCTGATGTTTGTTTCTGTTTTCATGTAGTGATGTCCATTCAGCATCATTTCTCATCCTGAACTGATTTTAAAATTATAGGTTATCCTGTAGTGTTGTGAACCATTTCACTAGTATTGCCATGAAACAATTAAGCTTGTGTTATACAATTTAAGATGCAACAATTGGATAAATTTTTCATTGGATATCATTCTATCTTTTTAGTCCAGTCTTCTTTATGTAATGGAGATTCTGGAAATGGGTAACAGGCTTTATCAGCAGCTATCTACTGGTTGAACTTACAGGTGGCAGCAAATTTTTGAACGTGGAACGGGTCCTAGGTTTATGCTTGAAATGTCTCTGTTCATATTGGTTCTTCTGTTGCTGAGTAAAACCATGGGCTGAGGACCTACCTGGTCGCTTTAAGGGGTGGATAGCGAGTGCTGCCATCTTTATCCTTTGCAGGAGTTCTGTGTTGATGGAAGGTATCTCTTGCCATCAGCAATTGCACTTAGCAGTGATTTAACCCCTAACTCAGAGCTGCTTCACCTTTTGGGTTTAATAATTGTCCATTGTACGTTCAACATGCATAATTTTTGTATACAACTGGTTCTTTTCATTAATAAAAATGTTACTTGTTCAAATTTTGTCCCATTCTTCCCAAATCTTGCATACTGAACTCTTCTGCCTAGTTTTTGGTTCTAAAATTTCAAAGTGAAGCATAAATTCAGAATGGAGCATCTCTACTCTGCAGTATGAATTTAGGAATCCAAGTCATTCTAGTTATGATAAACAATGGGGAAAGCCTACAGATGGCATTATTATGACTGAATAGATTAGTTCAAAGTCCCACCAATCATGCCGTGGGTGTTTCAGAGAACGCCAGGCCGCATATGTTGAATTTTATGCCCTACACGTCACTACCTGATATTGGTGGTTAATACATAGCAGAATCGGATTCCTACTCGATGCCAAATGATAGATTAGATCTGGAGCTCATTCTTATCATAAGTTTGTGATTAGAATTCAAACTCGTGTGCCTTTTGTATCGCGAGTAGTGGAAGTTGGGTCATCTTTTAAATTGATGACAAAATCAGTGGGTTAGTGACCTCATACTCCTGGACAACAGAAATCCTACTGGCGACCCTTCAGTATTATATGCAGCGAAATGATGGGGAAACTCAAATTAAGCTTCGGTATTATGGGCCGATGAGTCCTGGATAAGGTTCTGAAACGCTCGTTGGCTCTTTCGCATGATGTACGCTGCACGGCATAACTGATGGACGCTTTGTTGAGATATAGTCGGTTGGTTCTCTTTACCAAAGATTCGAGACGAAGATACGAGACACAGTAATCACATTATTACAATAGGATGAGTGGGTGGAAAAGTGGAAATGGAAAGAGAACGCCAGAGAATGAAAGTGAAACGCACTATCATGTACATAAGAATGAATCAAAATGATTGCAAAAGTGAGATTTGATTTATCTACTGGTCTTTTTTTTTTTTTTTTTCTTTTTTCATTGGCAGATTTGGTTTACCTAATAACGAAATTTTTATTCTAATTCTCATTGTCAACAACAATCTGGATCCATTAATAAAGAATAATGAAATTCTTCCATTCTTATTCTCTATTCCAAAGTAACCATTGAGGATTTATCTATTGTTTTTTTATTCATAGGCAGATATGGTTTATATACTAATGAAATTTTTATTCTAATTCTCAGTAATAAATAGTATGAATACATAAACGAGAATAAAATTGTTTCATTTTTAGTTTCTATTCCAAACTAACCCTAGAGATGACAACTCGAAGTTTTGTTAAAGTTGATCCACCCAATCTATTTTAAGTTTGGCTTGGGTTGGAATTAAGGTGGGCAAGATTTGATATAAATAACAATCCAAAAATAGGGTTAATTTCACTCACATCTTTTTAAGGTTTAGTACAAATACAAGAATAATTGTTGATTTAAAATTTTATTGATTAATACCCATATAAATTTATTTTATTTATAAAATTTTCTTTTAAGAGAAATTTAGAGTAAAAAGGTCTTCGATTTTAGTCTTCAACTGTTTTCTAATGTATTTTATTCTTTAAAAAATGAATTTTAAATATGAAATCCTTACTTTTATATGAAATCCATTTTCATCTATCATAATATATCACATATATAATTTGACATAATTACTATGTGTTTTTTTTATGCCTCATTCATTTGAGTCATGTTACATTTCACTTGTTTATACATTGAATCCATATATTCGTAATCTTATTTATTCGCTTAGATTTTATCATATACTTTTAATGATCAAAACTGAAAGCTCGATAAATATGAAATTGATATTTTAGCATTTTCTAATTTTTTTATCTTACTATTTTATAATATAATTTAAATTTTTATATTTTAAAATAACTGTTTTATTTATTAGAAAACTTTAACAATTGATTGTCGGGCGAGTAGACCATATGAGTTGGGAGGCTTCACCAATTCAAGTCCTAGTCTGTGAGCGCGTCTCGCGTCTCACTCGCTTCATATCAATATCATCCACTACAAAATATGAAAAATATAGTGGTTGTGGTTCAATTTGATACTGTGGCAGTTGAGTAGCGTAGTTGACCCCTGCCTCCAAATGAGTGCAAGTGGTTATTGGGATCAGACGTTGTTGAGTTGATGGTAGATAAAAATCTACATTCGAAAACACCCATGATCTTTTTTCTGTGATTTCATAAGCCACTAAAATTGAAAACTAAAAGAACATGACTTGCTCATTCTTGAAATTATCTTATATAGAACAACTAAATGACCTCCTTTTCAACATGTTCCGCTCACAGCGGTTGCAGAATTCAAGTAAATTCAATATTCAAGCATGTATTTAGGAACCAAATTCAAGCATTTCCGATACACAGATTTGGTGAATCAGCTGAACTGCCTGTTAACATACAGACGAAGTATTTCTTTAAATGACCTGGTAGATGCTTATATGCTAATCCTGTCCCTTGCCTTCCGGGGAAAAAGAAAGACATTTGTTTGTCATGGATTGACCGTTTGAGGCAGCTCCGTCTCCGGAGTGGGATTCTTCTTTTTCTTGCTATCCTTTATCTCGCCGTAGAAGTAGGAAACAAAGCCCCACAGAGAGAGAGCCAGTGAAACCCCCTTCTCTGCTTGAAATTTTTCGTGGAAGAAAATAACAGCCAAGATCTCTGTCGCGGGGAGTAGGACAGCAATCACAATACCGCATACCAAAGATGAAGCGCTAAAGATGACTCCTATTGCTCCTAAGAAGAAACACTGCCATATGATCCCATTCCATACCACCACCAGATAATATTTAGCTTCTCCAAGCTCGTATTCTTTTGCCTCTCTAGGAATTGCCTACAAAATTATATAAGGAAGAAGCAAACATAAATTATCAATCTTCTATCTGGTTGAATATGTTAGGGTAATTGAGTGGAGAGAAAAGAGAAATGCACCTGGAAGTCATTATTAACCAGCATCCCCACTGTGCAAAACACGGTGGCGAAGAAGCACATCACCATTTGAATCTCCATGACCAGTGAGTAGGTTATTGCCTGCTTTGCTTTCTTGTAGGTTAATTCAACCAACGGGAGAATGAAACCATAGAGCGCTGCAGCTGCAAGTGTCATGAAAAACCCGAGGTAATATTCTTTGTTGGACTCATTAGCAGGGCGGTCGGAGCTAGTGTGTAAAGCCAAGACACCGGCACCGATACTCAACAGAAATATGGCATTTACGGAGTATGAGGTGAACTTTTGTTTCACCAAGAGGAACGCGAAGCCTGCTGTGAAAGCGAGCTGGCTTGCGATAATGAGCGCAGATGTTGAAACGGGCAGTTTTGCTACGCCATAAGCGTAGAGGTAGTCATCGAGGCCGGTGAGGACACCGATAACAGCGGAGGCCACGAACAGAGGAGGTTTCATGAAGAAGAGCTTGGCATGGGAACCTTGCTTGGTTCGGCGGTGCATGTAAGTGATGATGAGAGGGACTAGGATCAAGGGCCACCCAGCCGTTTCCAACCAACTGGAAAACCATATTCTCTCACCGCCACGGACGAAATACAGGCGCATCACCAAGGGACCACCGCAGTTTCCAATTGAGAGAATCACACAATTCAGAACCAGGAGAGCCTTCCTCATGTTGCTGCTCAGCTGAGCTTCCATCTCCATCGTTCGGTTGGTAGCTCTCCCTCCCTCTACGTCTCCCACTCCCTCTCCCTCTCCTTCTCCCCTGTAGTCGGAGTGCGTAGAGGCATCCGGGTTTTTTGAGGCGGTGCATGACGACGAAATAAGAGTCAATTATAGCGACAACATTGGGTCCTTTCCCACGTCTATTATATTGCGATTTGACTGCCAGGAACTAAAATAGTGTGGGTCCAGAAGGCATTCTGATGGGGTTGTAGTCTCATCCTTCGAAATTTCCTAGTCTTCCTTGATCCTTACACCCATATAGTTAGAAAAAAGGTTCATGAGTCCCAAACGTAGTGCTGACAATTTAGTTATGGAATCTCGTCTTTATTTGAAATTTGGAATCAAAATAACATAAGATGTGTTCCGATCCTGATGCATAGGTCAAACAAAAGAAAACGAAAAAAGGAGCCATTATTTTATCTGGGATTAAAATATCTAGATATTTGCACATGCCGGATGTGCCTGAAATTGGTATCAGAAACTGTGGATTCGCTTCATCATTCTTTTTTCACCTCCTTGATTGTCTTGTACATTATTAAAATTGAAAATTTGCGGGACAACCAAGTGTAGCGGTCCAGTTTTCGTTGAAAACATTGATGTCTCTGATCATTATCTTCATTATAGGAGTTAAATAAAAGAGGGCAGCATTTCCAGTTCCAGATTACTGGTTAGACTCACAAGAGTCCAATTATGCTCCAGCGAAGAGGTCCCATTTTTTACTTCTTCTGTTGTGTAAATCCTGTGCAGCCATTCAAAGCAGTAAAACAGTGTGGTGGCTATGAGATAAACATTAAACTGATACCATAGCGTTCGCCTTTTTGGAATTTTGGTGTGGAAGCTAGTAACGATGACGTAAACATGGCATTAGTCTAATTTCTGAGGTCTTCGAACCTATCCATAATGCTTTCAGAAACATGCAGAACATCCGTAATGCTTTCAGAAGCATCCAGGCTAAATCACAAATCGACAATGCTGTGAATGCAAGGTTTTATGCTCTTCCTGCTTAGGTTCCTTGAACAGATTTAATACCATTTTTTAAGATTAGGATTAATGTGTGTGCGGTGTGTATCTCCATCAACAAATGCAAAATAGGAGCAAGTCAATGAAAACAATATCCTTGATCCTGAAGAAATGTTAATGAGAGAACTAACTATACTGGTAATCGAAAACAATGTTCATTAGGCATGCAAAGCAGTTGAAGATGATAACCCATTTTATTTTGATTGCCAAGATTTGGTGGGAGGGATCGTATTTCCAGAAGGCTGGGACAACACGGGCTGTTAACTTGTGTTGTCCTTGAAGGACTGCCATGGTTCGCGTTTCAGTGCATTAATTGCTCATAGCACATGCCCTTTTCTTGAAACTGATTGAGGGGTATTGACCTCTCCATTTCTTCTTTTTATTTATTTATTATTTTTAATTCTTCAATTTCTCGTCACGTGATTCCCCGTTTGATGGCCACATGTTTCTTGGGTGGGCCATTTCGAAATTGCTGATTGGAATGAATAGTGTCATTATCAGTTTTTGTATGTGGTCTCTAGACCCTACGGGCGACCAGCGCCACGATCTGTGGCGTAGGTCGGCAGTAAGTTGTTTATTGTACGGATCATGTTTTGATCTCCAAGAGCACGTGACACGGCCTTTATTGCGTGGGTGCCCTTTCTCAATCTAGGCCCTGTCTCTGAGATTGGACTAGCTTACAAAAAACATGGGCCAGTCAGTCCATCTCCAACATGATGCAACCGAACCCTTGACGCTGAATCCATATTCCAAGATGATTGAGCTAACTCAGTCCACTCCACCTTCTAACCCGTACCGTTCAACCCAACGGGGCCATACGTGGAGAATCCTCGGGAAAAACCCCTTGGATTTTCTCACAGCTTGGAGGAACAATACCATTTCTCAAGGACAGTGCCTCCAAAGAGATGCGTTTGTCTTGGAATTGTAAGCAAGTGCATGTCTGGAATACCCGGAAACAATAAATAAGTGGCGTCATATTGAAACGATGAATCCTTCTGAATCCAGCAAATTCAATGATAAAACTCTTACCTCGTTGCTTTGAACGGGGGACCATCACTTTTACTCTATGGGACAGACCAAATCTGAAGCTACAATACGTACCAAACCACAACCCTCCCTCCTCATATTCTACTTTGGAATCTTTGATTATCTTCTTAATGTCCAGGTAAAGCCTAAAGAGTAGAGTATCGAAATGACCTTGTGTTTTGTTTTTCCTCCTCAAGCTTCACCGGCGGAGATAACTAGAAAGGATATTGGAAAATGTTGCCTAACCCTAACCTTAATGGCCCATCATCTTGCCTGGATGATGATGACTTCAATTCTTTCTCAGTGAGACCGTTTCCTTATTGATTCTAATATTGGAAAATGTTGCAAGTTCCCAATCAATATTTAAAATATTCTTTAGGAATTGGAGGCATTTTTCAACCATTTCTACTGTTAAAAATTTCGTTGAAGTCAATATTTCAATTTAATTTTTTATGGTATACACTATTGTACATTGATAGTGTGTGTTAAGTTTTTTTCATGGACCACAATCTTGTATTATCTTTGGTTCTTCTAAAAAATATTCAACCAAGGTTTTAATACTAAGTTCATGTGTCAAGTGGAAGCTGTAATAAGAACATACGGAGATAAAACCAACCACAAACTTAACACAAAGACAAAACCAACCATAAACAGAATGCTCAAATTTTAACATAGTTTAACCATATCCAAGAATGAGAGAGATTATTTTATAATACTATATAATATTATAGATAATAGAAATTGGATATGACTATTACGTCTCAAAATATCCCATATTTTCCCACTCTGTATCGACTACAAATTTTGCACGCCTTGACCTTACAGTCCTTATTTTATTGGAATTCCTTCATCTCAAAACTGGAAGAAACCCACTTTAGTCTTGGTAATGAACTGCCTGTAACATACAGATGAAGTGTTCCTTTAAATTCCCTAGTAAATGCTTATATGCGAATCCTGTTCCCCTTCTTCTGTGGGGAAAAGAAAGACATTTGTTTATCGTGGATTGACCGTTTGAGGCAGCTCCGTCTGCGGAGTGGGATTCTTCTTTTTCTTGCTATCCTTCATCTCGCCGTAGAAGTATGAAACAAAACCCCAAAGAGAAAGAGCAAGTGAAACCCCCTTCTCTGCTTGAAATTTTTCGTGGAAGAAAATAACAGCCAAGATCTCGGTCACGGGGAGTAGGACAGCAAGCACAATACCGGCTACCAAAGATGAAGCGCAAAAGATGACTCCTATTGCTCCTAAGTAGAAGCACTGCCACATGATCCCATTCCATACCACCACCAGATAATATTTAGCTTCTCCAAGCTCGTATTCTTTTACCTCTCTAGGAATTGCCTGCAAAATTAAATGAGGAAGAAGCAAACATAAATTATCAATCTTTGTTTTTGGTGGTTCTATCTGGTTGAATGTGTTAGGGTAACTGGGTGGATAGAAAAGAGGAATGCACCTGAAAGTCATTATTAACCAGCATCCCCACTGTGCAAAAGACGGTGGCGAAGAAGCACATCACCATTTGAATCTCCATGACCAGTGAGTAGGTTATTGCCTGCTTTGCTTTCTTGTAGGTTAATTCAACCAGGGGGAGAATGAAACCATAGAGCGCTGCAGCTGCAAGTGTCATGAAAAACCCGAGGTAATATTCTTTGTTGGACTCATTAGCAGGGCGGTCGGAGCTAGTGTGTAGGGCCAAGACACCAGCACCAATACTCAAGAGAAATATGGCATTTACGGAGTATGAGGTGAACTTTTGTTTCACCAAGAGGAATGCGAAGGCTGCTGTGAAAGCGAGCTGGCTTGCGATAATGAGAGCAATTGTTGAAACGGGCAGTTTTGCTACGCCATAAGCGTAGAGGTAGTCATCGAGGGCGGTGAGGACACCGATGACAGCGGAGGCTACGAACAGAGGAGGTTTCATGAAGAAGAGCTTGGCATGGGAGCCTTGCTTGGTTCGGCGGTGCATGTAAGTGATGATGAGAGGGACTAGCATCAAAGGCCACCCAGCCGTTTCCAACCAACTGGAAAACCATATCCTCTGGCCGCCACGGACGAAGTATAGGCGCATCACCAACGGACCACCGCAGTGTCCAATTGAGAGAATCACACAACTCAGAACCAGCAGAGCCTTCCTCGTGTTGCTGCTCAGCTGAGCTTCAACCTCCATTGTTTGGTTGGTAGCTCTCCTCCCCTCTCCCTCTCCCTCTCCCCTGTGGTAGCAGTGTGTAAACAAGGAATCCGGGTTTTTTGAGGCTGAAACATGACGAGGAAATAAGAGTCAATTATAGAGACAACACTGGGTCCTTCCTGTGTGGCATATATCAACTGCGGAAATAAAGGAGAAGAGAAACATACCTCCAACGATTGATTGTTCGAGAATTTGCAAATCAAATTTGATCTTCAAATGGGTTAAGGTGCTTCTAAACTATTCATCAATCTCAAACAATAGTGTATATGTGTTTGAATAAAGATTGGAGGCTTAGAGACCTAACCACAAAGGCTCTATTTATATTTACCCTGCCCATCACACAGTCAATACCATAATTTATGGTTGTTAATGACAATAAAAAAGAAAAACTAAATCAATAGAAATTCTAGAATATTATGGACCAAATTTCTAGACCTATTTAAGTCTAGCATTATTCCTATAATTAATAGAGGAAGATTATAGGCCAGATTTCTAGACCGGTTTAGGAAAATTTAACATTCTCCCACTTGGTCTATATATTTCATCATTCACCATAGTAAGAAACAAAATACATGAATCATGACAATAGATTCTTTTAAACAAGTATTGTATTCCATGTATCACAATGCATCATGTCTTTTAAACACTTGCCTTCATTACTTAATGAATAAACCCTATGTTTATTTTAGGTCCAAACATTAGTAATATTTCTCAAATGAATGAATGTGTATACAAATTAGAAACAAATAAGAGAAAGTATTATCACATAAATAAAGTTTCATTACAAATAACATTCATTATTACAACGAAATCCATATTAAGGGACCAAGTACCATTCTATCCACATGATTCTTGAATTTCAATGGTAGCATGCCTTTTGTCAAAGGATCAACTATTATCAACTCAGTGTTGATGTATTCAATAACCATTGTTTTCTCCTTAACATGTTCCCTTATGGCTAAATACTTGATGTCGATGTGTTTGCTTCGACTACCACTTTTATTGTTTTTAACCATAAAAACTACAACAGAATTGTCGCAATATATCTTAAATGGCTTAAAAATTGAATCCATATTTCTAAGTTCAAAAATGAAACTTTTCATCCATATACCATATGAGGTAGCCTCAAAATAAGATATAAACTCAACCTCCATAGTGGATGTTGCACTCTTCCAGGATACAATTCCACCAACAATTATAAAAATGTATCTAGAAGTTGATTTCTATGAATCAACACAACCAACAAAGTCTGAATTTGAGTAGCTAATCACCTCCAGATTATACATAAACATGTAGTCCTTTATTTATTGAAAACACCTTAACACCTTCTTTGCAACTCTTCAATGGTATGTACCTGGATTACTCTGATATCTTCTTAACATCCCAACAACATATGTAATGTCAAGTCTTATGTAAACTTGAGCATACATTAAGTTTCCAACAATAGAAACATATGAAATGTTTTTCATTTGTTCCATTTCAAGATCATTTTTCAGGCACTAGTTCAAATTGAACCTATCACCATTCACAATAAGAGCTATACTTGGTGAACAATATTTTATCCAAAATCTCTCTAAAACTTTGTTGATATATGTCTTTTGAGACAAACCCAAAATTTCTCGAAATTTGTCTTTATGTATCTTAATGCCAATGACATAAGATGCATCACCCATATCTTTCATGTCAAAGTTTTTAAATAGAAATTGTTTTACCTCATGTAGCAAACTCTTATCATTGGTTGCAAGTAAAATGTCATCCATATATACAATAAGTAAACATACTTTACTCTTATTAACTTTCTGGTATATACATTGACTTATAATGTTCTCTACAAATCCAAATGAAGAGATAACATCATGGAATTTCAAGGACCACTAACGGGAGACTTGTTTCAATCCATATATGGATTTCTTGAGTTTGCACACCAAATGCTCACCATCTCTAGAGAAAAATCTTTCTGGTTGTTTTATGTAAACATCTCCCTTTAGATCTCTATTGAGGAAAGCCATTTTCATATCCATTTGTTGTACCTCTAAATCAAAATGTGTAACCAATGCCATAATAATATGAAAATAATCTTTCTCAAATATAGGAGAGAAGGTCTCTTTGTAGTCGATTCTTTCCTTCTAAGTGAATCTTTTAGCAACAAGTCTTGCTTTATATCTTTCAGTGTTGTCCAATGAGTCTTTCTTTGTCTTAAAGGCCTATTTACATCATATGCCTTTTTCACCATCAGACAACTCAACAAGATTCTAGACTCTGTTAGATGCCATAGAATTCATCTCATCCTCCGTGACATTATACCATAAATTTGATCTTTTGCAACTCATGGCTTGTGAAAATGTTTCAGGATCATTTTCAGCTCAAATTTTATAATTCGATTATTGTAGATACACAACATAATCACTAGGAATTGCTAATTTCCTTGCTCTAGTAGATCTCTTTAATGTTGAATCAACATTTTCCTAAGGATTATGTTGTTCAATTGGTTGTTCAACAATTTTTAGCATTTCCTGAACAACTTGATCTTTGGATTATTTTCAACAGTTTGTAGAACTTCAACGATTGGTTGCTCAACTCCCGTTTGAACTTGAGGGGTGTTGTGAATAATAACCAACCTTTCACTTGAGATGGAAGGTTGGTCTTTCTCAAAGACTATGCTTTAGGTTTGATACTCTCACCGAACAAGTCATTCTCAAGGAAATTTTCATTTTTTGATTACACAATCCTAGTGTTGTGGGATGGATAGTAGAATATGTACCATTTAGACCTTTTTGCATATCCAACAAAAAATCCACTAATGGTCCTTAGGTCCAGTTTATTCTCTTGTGGGTTGTAAACTCTTACTTCATATGGGCATTCCCAAACACATATATGTCACAAACTTGGTTTCCAATCTTTACATAATTCAAGTGGCATCTTTGGGGCAACATTAGTTGGAACTTAGTTCAATATATACATTGTCATTTTAAAAGCTTCAATCTACAAGGATTTGGGAAGCTTGGAGCTACTAAGCATACTCTGTACCATGTCCAATAACGTTCAATTTCTTCTTTCTGTTATGCCATTCTAGTATGGAGAACCATACATGATATATTGGGCAACTATCCTATGCTCTTGAAGAAATTTCACAAATAGACTGGGTGCTCGTCCATCCTTAGTGTATCTACTATAATATTCTCTATCTCTGTTTGTTCTCATTATCTTAATTTGTTTCTTTATTGATTCTCTACTTTGGCCTTAAAAGCTTGACGACATCTAATGTTTCATTCTTGTTATGAAGCAAGTAGAGATACATGTATCGTGGGTAATCGTTTATGAAAGAGATGAAGTATTTCAGACTATATGAGTCCATGTCTAGACTATAAATGTCTGAATGTATGACCTTCAATATGTCTATGCTCCTTTTAGCACATTTTTTTTTACTAGTTGATCTAATTCTCTTAATGTAGTCCATATAAGTATCAAAATCAATAAAATCCAAACTACTAAATACTCCATAATTTACTAATCTCTTAATTCTTTCTATGGAGATATGTTTTGATCTTCGGCGCCACAACATAAAGGAATCTTCATTCATAACACATCGTTTAACAATAGTGTGAACATGCATAACATTATGAGTAGTATCATTTTGCAAATTAATAAAAAAAAAGACTATTAGACAATGTACCATTCCCAACAAGGTTAGATTTATAAAATAAACTGAAGGATGTTTTTGAAAAGTTAAAGGACTAATCAAAAGGGACAAGTCTTGAAACTGAAATCAAATTCTTAGAAAGACTTGGAATGTAAAATGTCTTTTCCAAATTTAGAACAAAACCACTACTTAAAACTAAAGTGCATGTTCCAATAGCCTCCACATATGAATGCATCTTGTTTCTTGAATAGATGCACTACTTACTTCCCACTAGCTTCCTTAGGTTTTGCATACCCTACAAGGTATTTGAAATATGGATTGTAGAACTAGAATCAATACATCGTGTGTGATGATTAACATCAACCATATTAGATTCATAACAAACAAATGAGATTGGTTTACCTTTCTTCTCAAGTCATTTATGAATTTGAAGCACCTCTTTTTCATGTGTCCTTTCTTTTTGCAGAATAAGCACTTGGATTTTTTTTTTATTTCTCATTAGGGCAATATTTTACCTTTCCATTTTTGTTTGGCTTGGTTTTGGTTCTTTCCTTGTTTTGCCAATAATGGATTCTCACCCATTTCCATTACCAACCTCTTTTCCTCTTAAACACACATGGTCAAAAGTTTATTGATTGACCATTTATCCTTCTATGTGTTATAAGAGATTTTGAAGGGTCAATATTGCTGTGGAAAAGTGTTCAGAATGTAGTGCACAAGGAAATATTCAAACATCTCAACCTCAAGAACTTTTAGTTGAGTCACAATGTCCCTCATTTGCATGATGTGCTCACATACAACTCTTACACTGGTGAGCCTTAAGGATGAAAACTTCATAATCAAGGTGTTGGCAAGTGCCTCATCTGAAGTCTTAAATTGCTCATCAATAGCCTTCAATAACGCCTTAACTTTATCATGTTAATTGACTAAACATCGAATACCAACAGAGATTTTGTTTTTTATGAACATCACACTAAGGCGATTGGATCGCACCCATCATTTATAAAGAGCCTTTTCATCTACAGTGCTGGTTATAGTAATGATTGGTTAATTGTCTTTCCTAATAACATAATCAATGTCCATCTACCCCAAATGAAAGAGAATTCTCTCCTTTCATACTTTGTAGTTGTCACCTTTTAGTTTAGGAATATCACATCTTATATCAGAAAAATTCACATGTTGCATAATTGTATAAATATTAAACATACATGCTTATATAATAGTAATTTGAGGTTAATAAACATATATCATGTTTTACCAATGTAAATCATATTTCAAAAATATGAATTAGTGACATAAAACTTGTATGTGTACTAAAGTTCTAATTCAATTAAATTCATCCAACTTTATGATAAACCTATCAAATTATGTTCCTTTCCTAATTCCTAGGTAAATTAAGAATATAATTTGATATTCTATCGTTATTAATTGTACAAATATGATAAATGATAAAATTTATTATATTTAAATATGATTAATTACAATCAATGTCATTTTTCTATATGTGATCCTAAAGCACTTAATATATAATTTTACATAATTAAAGATGTTGTAGCTAATCCCTAATTAATTAAAATTATATAGATCAATAGATATTTAATTTTATTCACAAAATTGTTCATATAAATTGCATGCAACCTTAAGCAATATTTACAAATATGGACATTGTTCAAATTTATATACTAAAAATTCAAATTGCATATATAATGAAAACAATAAATTATACATACAAAAAAAACATAATTTTAAGCACATAAATGTAGAAATTTTAATTCCACAAAATGGTATTCATAAAATGCCAAATTTATAAATTTTTCATAAAAACACCAAAAATATGATTTTTTTTTTCTCAAAAATACCAAATTTATGAATTTTTCACAAAATATCCAAAATTTAAAATTTCTGGAAAATTTTCATTTTTTTTATTGGTATAAATGTCTAATTTTTGATAGCTTTCCAGATTTTAAAACTGGAAGTTCATACCTAATCTATATTACTTTATGAAGAAAATGCGGGATTTGATTTTACAGGGTGTTGACAAGGAAATACTAACCACTATATACCCCTTTTCTCTTAAAAGGAATAATGATACAATTGTTACAAGTCGTAAAGAATGATTCAAACTATAAACCACTATATCAAAATCTCTACAATATGGACAACATACAATCATAACTCTACAACTTGCTCCCATCAACAGGGGTATAGCTAGGCTATTGCACTGTAAAAGTTGTAAGAGGAGGTAGGGATCGATTGGATATTAATAACCCTCATTTTTCATACCCAAAACTTGACTTCTTCATGTTTCAAAAGCATAATACAAACTGTTTTCTTCCAAATTCGTAAGAAATTTTTTTTACTATAAAGATTAAAAGAAAATAATTAAGGCACATAATCGATTTTTTCAGATTGCACATAATTAAGGTAAAAACAATAAAATGGTTTTAATACCAATAATAAGTGTTAAAATTAATCTAAACATGCTCAAAATCTTAATAGCATATATTAAATGTAAAAATAAATAAAGAATTAAAACATATTTTTGGTCATTGATAATTTAGGAATTTGAAAATTAAATTTGATATTCAAATGAATTGAGATGTTTTTAAACTTTTAATGAATCTCAAATGATAATGTATATGTGTGTGAATAGAGATTAAAAACTTAGGGACCTAACCATGACTATGTAAACGAAAATCTCAAAATATTATGGGTTAGATTTTTAGACCCACTTAAGAAAGTCTAATATTATTCCTAAAGATTATGGACCAGACTTCTGGACCTCATTAAGAAAATCTAACACTTCCCATCTATTATATTGCGATTTGACTACCACGAACTAAGATAGTGTGGGTCCAGAAGCCATTTTGATGGGATTGCATGCTCATCCTTACACCCATATGGTTGGCTAGTTGCATAATGTTAATACAAAAATTTGCCTTTCATCATTGTTTGAAAGAAGGTTTATGGGTCCCAAAGGTGTTGACAATTTAGTAGCGAAATCTCGTCTTTATTTGAAATTTGGAATAAAAAATAACATAGATGCGGTCCGATCCTGATGCATACGTCAAACAAAAGAATACGAAAAAAGGAGCCATTATTTTAGTTGGGATTAAAATATCTAGATATTTGCACATGCAGTCTGTGCCTGAAATTGGTTTCAGAAACTGTGGATTTGCTTCTTTCATTTTTTTCACCTCCTCAATTTTCTCTTACATTATTAAAATTGAAAATTTGTTGGACATCAAAATGTAGCAATAGAGTTTTCGTTGAAAACATTGATCTCTCTAATCAGTATCTTGATTATAGGAGTTAAATAAAAGAGGGCAGCACTTCCAGTTCCAGATTAATGGTTAGACTTACAAGAGTCCCAATCATGCTTCAGCGAAGGGGTCCCATTTTTTTGGCTTCTTCTAGTGTGTAAAAGACTTATAAGGGTCCAGTTATGCTTCAACCAAGGGGTCCCATTGTTTTGGCTTCTTCTAGTAAAACACTTACAAAGGTCCAGTTATCCTTCAGCCAAGGGGTCCCATTGTTTTGGCTTCCTCTAGTAAAAGACTTACAAGGTCCAATTCCAAATTGGTGATAGAGCTTGTACATGTGGTCTCTAGACCGTACGGGTGGCCAGCGCCACCACCTGTGGTGTAGGTCGGCAGTAAGTTGTTTGTTATACGGATCATGTTTTGATCTCCAAGAGCACGTCACACGGGCTTTGTTGCATGGTTGCAATTTCTCAATCTAGGCCCAGTCTCTGAGATTGGACTCCCTTACAAAAACATGGGCCAATCAGTCCATCTCCAACATGATGCAGCCGAACCCTTGACGCTGAATCCATATTCTAAGATGGTTGAGCCAACCCAGTCCACTCCACCTTCTAACCCGGAAAGTTCAACCTAACGGGGCCAACTGTCCCCAATGGGTCAGTCAATCCAACCTGGTCATAACATAGCCCAGGTCCAGCGTGTTGAAGGGTGAGCCAACCCCGATCATTGTGTTGGGATCAGAAGTGTAATAAAAAAAATTGATAAATCGACCTAAACCAATCAAAATTGATCATAGAGGTGACAAAATTTAATATGATTTACCGACACAATATAGATGTAATATATTTTTCAAAGTTTAGGTTGAATATAAATGAGTTTAAATTAAATTCGTATTGACTTACATAACCCTTAAATAAATAAGTAATTTTTTAATCAACATATATAACATAAGTTTGATTTGAATTGATCCATTTAATAATTTTATTATTGACTTAATTATATTTTTAAACTATTTAATTTATATTTAATTTATTTTAAGTTTATTTTTAAATAAATAAATTAATTGAGATATAAATATGTTTAGTTGAGACATTACGTATATAAATATACACAAAATCTAGCTGCACCCCTACCCTCTTTCTCTTTCCAGCGTGCGCCTCCTCCCCCTCCTCTATGCTATTGTCCCTCTTCCCCTTCCTTTTTCAGTTGCCTTCTCCTCCTCCCCCTTTCCTTCCCCTTTCCCACCTGCAGTGCAACACTTTCCATTTCATTTCCAGATTTTTTTTTTTTTAACTTATGTATTTTTATATTTTTATATTTTTATTTAGTTTATCTCCATTATCATTTATTTTATTTTATATTTATTACTTTTTAACTTTATGATTTTTAAAACTTGTAATTTTAATTTAAATTAATGAAAACGTTATAATTTAAAATAAATTTATGATTTTAAAATAAGTTTTTGATCTAAAATTTCTAATTTCAAATTAAAATTCTGATTTTAATTTAAATACCTAATTTTATACTAATTTTATGATTTTCAAATAATTTTATGATTTTAAATAATATATATTATAATTTTTATTTTTATAATTATTTTTAATTTTAAGAATATATAAATTATATATTTATGAAATCATTGATTCGATCACGGTTTAACGGTCGATCCCATCAGTGAATCATAAACGGTTAACTTTTTTGAGTGAATGAAAATCTAATTATGTAACTCAACTTCCTAACTAAAGTTGTAAATTCATTTATGGTAAGAAAGTATGTGCTTTCATGGTCCTTCCACTTTCTGTAGTGTAAAAAAATTCCCAAAGACAATTAATTTAGTTGATGACCCTGTAACAACAACGTTTGACACACACTATTCGGGCCTTTATGAGCATTAATGGGCTTGAAAAAACGGTGAAAACGTGAAGAAGCTTTATCAAATTCATTTTTTCCAATTAGCTAGCGACTTGGCGTTACAAATTATATTTAGCTTATATTGCATAAAATTTACTGCCTTGGATTAAATTTCGCTTTCCATCTTATATCTTTCATTTCAAGCCTATCGCTAACCCTACCATGGCATACCGGAGAATCTTGATAATGAACTGCCTGTAACATACAGATTAAGTATTTCTTTAAATTTCCTGGTAAATGTTTATATGTGAATCCTGTCCCCCGTCTTCCGGGGGGGAAGAAAGACATTTGTTTATCATGGGTTGATCGTTTAAGGCAGCTCCGTCTCTGAAGTGGGATTCTTCTTTTTCTTGCTATCCTTCATCTCGCCGTAGAAGTATGAAACGAAACCCCAAAGAGAGAGAGCAAGTGAAACCCCCTTCTCTGCTTGAAATTTTTCGTCGAAGAAAATAACAGCCAAGATCTCTGTCACGGGGAGTAGGACAGTAATCACAATACCGGCTACCAAAGATGAAGCGCAAAAGATGACTCCTATGGCTCCTAAGAAGAAACACTGCATTATGATCCCATTCCATACCACCACCAGATAATATTTAGCTTCTCCAAGCTCGTATTCTTTTGCCTCTTTTGGAATTGCCTACAAAATTAAATAAGGAAGAAGCAAACATAAGTTATCGACCTTTGTTTTTGGTGGCTTTATATGGCTGAATATGTTAGGGTAATTGGGTGGAGAGAAAAGAGGAATGCACCTGAAAGTCATTATTAACCAGCATCCCCACTGTGCAAAAGACGGTGGCGAAGAAGCACATCACCATTTGAATCTCCATGACCAGTGAGTAGGTTATTGCCTGCTTTGCTTTCTTGTAGGTTAATTCAACCAACGGGAGAATGAAACCATAGAGCGCTGCAGCTGCAAGTGTCATGAAAAACCCGAGGTAATATTCTTTGTTGGACTCGTTGGCGGGGCGGTCAGAGCTACTGTGTAGAGCCAAGACACCAGCATCGATACTCAACAGAAATACGGCAAATGATAGATTAGATCTGGAGCTCGTTCTCATCATAAGTTTGTGATTAGAATTCAAACTCGTGTGCCTTTTGTATTGTGAGTAGTGGAAGTTGGGTCATATTTTAAATTGATGACAAAATCAGTGGATTAGTGACCTCATACTCCTGGACAACAGAAATCCTACTGGCGACCCTTTCAGTATTATATGCAGAGAAATGATGGGGAAACTCAAATTAAGCTTCAGTAGTATGGGCCAATGAGTCCTGGATAAGGTTCTGAAACGCTCATTGGCTCTTTCGCATGATGTACGTGCACGGCATAAATGATGGACGCTTTGTTGAGATATAGTCGATTGGTTCTCTTTACCAAAGATACGAGACACAGTAATCACATTATGACAATAGGATGAGCGGTGGGTGGAAATGTGGAAAAGTGGAAATAGAAAGGGAACGCCAGAGAATGAAAGTGAGTCGCACTATCATGTACAAAAGAATGAATCAAAATTATTGTAAAAGTGAGATTTGATTTATCTACTGGTCTTTTTTTTTTTTTTTCTTTTTGCATTGGCAGATTTGGTTTACCTACTAACGAAATTTTATTTTAATTCTCATTGTAAACAACAATCTGGATCCATTAATAAAGAAGAATGAAATTCTCCCATTCTTATTCTCTATTCCAAAGTAACCTTAGAGGATTTATCTATTATTTTTTTATTTATAGGCAGATTTGGTTTATATACTAATGAAATTTTTAATCTAATTCTCATCCTAATAAATTGTATGGATGAATTAATAGACGAGAATGAAATTATTTCATTTTTATTTTCTATTCCAAACTAAAGATGACAGCTCGAAGTTTTGTTAAAATTGATCCACCTAATTCATTTTAAGTTTGACTTGGGTTGGAATTAAGATGGGCAAGATTTGATATAAATAATAATTCAAAAATAGGGTTAATTTCACTCACATCTTTTTAATGTTTGGTACAAATACAAAAACAATTGTTGATTTGAAAATTTATTGATTAATACCCATATAAATTTATTTTATTTATAAAATTTCCTTTTGAGAGAAATTAAAAGTAAAAAGGTCTACGATTTATGTCTTCAACTGTTTTCTAATGTATTTAATTCTTTAAAAATTTCCTTTTGAGAGAAATTAAAGTCCTAGTCTGTGAGCGCGTCTTGCGTCTCATTCGCTTCATATCAATATCATCCACTACAAAATATGAAAAATATAGCTGTTGGTGGTTCATTTAATACTGTGGCAGTTGACTAGAGTAGTTGACTCCTGTCTCCAAATGAGTGGAAGTGGTTATTGGGATCAGGCGTTGTTGAGTCGATGGTAGATAAAAATCTACGTACATTCGAAAACACCCATGATCTTTTTTCTGTGATTTCATAAACCACTAAAATTGAAGACTAAAAAAAACATGACTGGCTCATTCTTGAAATTATCTTATATAGAACAACTAAATGCCCTCCTTTTCAACATGTTCCGCTCACAGCGGTTGCAGAATTCAAGTAAATTCAATATTCAAGCATGTATTTAGGAACCAAATTCAAGCATTTCCGTTACACAGATTTGATGAATCAGCTGAATTGCCTGTTAACATACGGACGAAGTATTTCTTTAAATTACCTGGTAAATGCTTATAAGCTAATCCTGTCCCTTGCCTTCCGGGGAAAAGGAAAGACATTTGTTTGTCATGGATTGACCGTTTGAGGCAGCTCCGTCTCTGGAGTGGGATTCTTCTTTTTCTTGCTATCCTTTATCTCGCCGTAGAAGTAGGAAACAAAGCCCCACAGAGAGAGAGCCAGTGAAACCCCCTTCTCTGCTTGAAATTTTTCTTGGAAGAAAATAACAGCCAAGATCTCTGTCACGGGGAGTAGGACAGCAATCACAATAGCGCATACCAAAGATGAAGCGCTACAGATGACTCCTATTGCTCCTAAGAAGAAACACTGCCATATGATCCCATTCCATACCACCACCAGATAATATTTAGCTTCTCCAAGCTCGTATTCTTTTGCCTCTCTGGGAATTGCCTCCAAAATTATATAAGGAAGAAGCAAACATAAATTATCAATCTTCTGTCTGGTTGAATATGTTAGGGTAATTGAGTGGAGAGAAAAGAGAAATGCACCTGAAAGTCATTAGTAACCAGCATCCCCACTGTGCAAAAGACGGTGGCGAAGAAGCACATCACCATTTGAATCTCCATGACCAGTGAGTAGGTTATTGCCTGCTTTGCTTTCTTGTAAGTTAATTCAATCAAGGGGATAATGAAACCACCGAGCGCTGCAGCTGCAAGTGTCATGAAAAACCCGAGGTAATATTCTTTGTTGGACTCATTAGCAGGCCGGTCGGAGCTAGTGTGTAAAGCCAAGACACCTGCACCGATACTCAACAGAAATATGGCATTTACGGAGTATGAGGTGAACATTTGTTTCACCAAGAGGAACGCAAAGGCTGCTGTGAAAGCGAGCTGGCTTGCTATAATGAGAGCAGATGTTGAAACGGGCAGTTTTGCTACGCCATAAGCGTAGAGGTAGTCATCGAGGCCGGTTAGGACACCGATAACAGCGGAGGCCACGAACAGAGGAGGTTTCATGAAGAAGAGCTTGGCATGGGAGCCTTGCTTGGTTCGGCGGTGCATGTAAGTGATGACGAGAGGGACTAGTATCAAGGGCCACCCAGCCGTTTCCAACCAACTGGAAAACCATATTCTCTCGCCGCCACGGACGAAATACAGGCGCATCACCAAGAGACCACCGCAGTTTCCAATTGAGAGAAGCACACAATTCAGAACCAGGAGAGCCTTCCTCATGTTGCTGCTCAGCTGAGCTTCCATCTCCATTGTCCGGTTGGTAGCTCTCCGTCCCTCTCCCTCTCCCACTCCCTCTCCTTCTCCCCTGTACCTGTAGTCGCAGTGCGCAGAGGAATCCTGGTTTTTTGAGGCGGTGCATGACGACGATATAAGAATCAATTATAGCGACAACATTGGTCCTTCCTTCCCACGTCTATTATATTGGGATTTACTGTCACAAAACTAAGAGTGCATTTTGCAATAATTTTTATATGAATTTTTAGTATTTTTAATATTTTTAATACTTAAAAAATAAAAATTTTCACGTGTTAAAAATATCAAAAATATTTTTCAAAAATATTATAAAACACACTCTAAAATAGTGTGGATGCATAAGGCATTCTGATGGGGTTGTAGTCTCATCCTTCGAAATTTCTAGTCTTCCCTGATCCTTATACCCATATAGTTGGCTAGTTGTATTATATCAATACAAAAATTTGCCTTTAATCATTGTTTGAAAAAAGGTTCATGAGTCCCAAAGGTAGTGTTGACAATTTAGTTATGGAATCTCGTCTTTATTTGAAATTTGGAATCAAGATAACATAAGATGTTTTCCGATCCTGATGCATACGTCAAATAAAAGAAAACAAAAAAGGGAGCCATTATTTTATTTGGGATTAAAATATCTAGATATTTGCGCATGCCGTATGTGCCTGAAATTGGTTTCAGAAACTGTGGATTCGCTTCATCGTTTTTTTCACCTCCTTGATTGTCTTGTACATTGATTTTTCTGATCGTTGTCTTTCATTATAGGAGTTAAATAAAAGAGGGCAGCATTTCCAGTTCCAAATTAATGGTTAGACTCGCAAGAGTTCAATTATGCTTCAGCGAAGAGGTCCCATTTTTTACTTCTTCTATTGTGTAAATCCTGTGCAGCCATTCAAAGCAGTAAAACAGTGTGGTGGCTATGAGATAAACATTAAACTAATACCATAGCGTTCGCCTTTTTGGAATTTTGGTGTGGAAGCTAGTAATGATGACGTAAACATGGCATTAGTCTAATTTCTGAGGTCTTCGAACCTATCCAAAATGCTTTCAGGAACAGCACGCATAAACCACAAGTCTCCGAACATCCGTAATGCTTTCAGAAGCATCCAGGCTAAATCACAAATCGACAATGCTGTGAATGCAAGGTTTTATGCTCTTCCTGATTGAGGGGTAATGACCTTTCCATTTCTTCTTTTCATTTATTTTTTATTTTTAATTCTTATCTTCAATTTCTCATTACGTGATTCCCCGTTTGATGGCCACGTGGGATTCTCCGTTTGATGGCCACATGTTTCTTGGGTGGGCCATTTCGAAATTGCTGATAGGAATGAATAGTGTCATTTCGAAATTGAGTGGCCACATGTTTGTATATGTGGTCTCTAGACCCTACGGGTGACCAGCGCCACGACCTGTGGCGTAGGTCGGCAGTAAGTTGTTTATTGTACGGATCATGTTTTGATCTCCAAGAGCACGTCACAGGGGCTTTATTGCATGGGTGCCATTTCTCAATCTAGGCCCTGTATCTGAGATTGGACTCCCTTACACAACACATGGGCCAGTCAGTCCATCTCCAACATGATGCAGCCGAACCCTTGACGCTGAATCCATATTCCAAGATGATTGAGCTAACTCAGTCCACTCCACCTTCTAACCCATAGCGTTCAGCCCAACGGGGCCATACATGGAGAATCCTCGGGAAAAACCCCTTGGATTTTCTCACAGCTTGGAGGAACATTACCATTTCTTAAGGACAGTGCCTCTGAAGAGATGCGTTTGTTTTGGAATTGTAAGCAAGAGCATGTCTGGAATACCCGGAAATAATAAATAAGTGGCGTCATATTGAAACGATGAATCCTTCTAAATCCAGCAAATTCAATGATAAAACTCTTACCTCGTTGCTTTGAACTGGGGACCATCACTTTTACTCTATGGGACAGACCAAATCTGTAGCTACAATACGTACCAAACCACGACCCTCCCTCCTCAAATTCTACTTTGGAATCTTCGATTATCTTCTTAATGTCAAGGTAAAGCCTAAAGAGTAGAGTATCGAAATGACCTTGTGTTTTGTTTTTCCTCCTCAAGCTTCACCGGCGGAGATAACTAGAAAGGATAGGTCTGCACCCAACATTGGTAATCTTACAACTCCGTGTTGAATGAAGCTTCGACACCTGAAGACGAGAGAATTTCTTTCTCCCCTTTTTGTTATTTATTATGATCTTCTCTCTCTTTCTTTGTTTTTTTTTTTTTTCACTTTAGTTTTTACGTTTATATAGTTAGGGCATGTGTCAAAGCCTGCCAGCCTGTTCCGGTAATGTTAAGAGTTGGTGAGGCCTTCTTTTGAGGGTCAGTTCGGTCAACCTGCCAGTCCTGGATGTGAGTCATATGCAGGCACTTATTTTTAGCCGAGCTCGTTTTGGATAGCATGCTTGCGTCTTGGGCGGCTATACTTTAGGTGGCTTAAGGCCATGTATTTGGAGGTGCCTATTTTGGCGGCGTCAACACCCATTTCAGAGAAGATCCATACGCCAATTCTTCCCAAAAGTTTCGATGCAATCAGTAGAAGTTGAAATGAACCGAGTCTTAGGAAATTCACATAGCCATTCATTCGCATGCAGTTGGTCCACCATTATATATCAAACCAGTTGGGCTACGACCCTAACATGTAACCCAGATCAGTGCAAAGTGCACTGTTGGTCCACTATTACATAACTTAATTAAGCTTTTAAGTTATACTGGATTAACAAAACAATCCATATCCAGCTTCTCTTGATCCCAACCCTAACCTTAATGGCCCATCATCTTGCCTGGATGATGATGACTTCAATTCTTTCTCAGTGAGACCGTTTCCTTATTGATTCTAATATTGGAAAATGTTGCAAGTTCCCAATCAATATTTAAAATATTCTTTAGGAATTTGAGGCGTTTTTCAACCCTTTCTACTGTTAAAAATTTCATTCAAGTCAATATTTCATTTTTATTTTTATTTTTTATGGTATACACTATTGTACATTGATAGTGTGTGTTAGAGTTTTTTCCATGGACCACAATCTTGTATTATCTTTGGTTCTTCTAAAAAATATTCAACCAAGGTTTTAATACTAAGTTGATGTGTCAAGTGGAAGCTGTAATAAGAACATACAGAGATAAAACCAACCACAAACTTAACACAAAGGCAAAACAAACCATAAACAGAATACTCAATTTTTAACATGGTTTAACCATATCCAAGGATGAGAGAGATTATTTTATAATATTATAGATAATAGAAATTGGATATAATTATTAACTCTCAAAATATCCCATATTTTGCCACTCTGTATCGACTTTACAATTTGCTCGCCTTGACCTTACAGTCCTTATTTTATTGGAATTCCTTCATCTCAAAACTGGAAAGAAACCCACTTTAGTCTTGGTAATGAACTGCCTGTAACATACAGAGGAAGTGTTTCTTTAAATTCCATAGTAAATGCTTATATGCGAATCCTGTCTCCCCTCTTCTGTGGGGAAAAGAAAGACATTTGCTTATCATGGATTGACCGTTTGAGGCAGCTCCGTCTCCGGTGTGGGATTCTTCTTTTTCTTGCTATCCTGTATCTCGCCGTAGAAGTATACAAAACCCCAAAGAGAGAGAGCAAGTGAAACCCCCTTCTCTGCTTGAAATTTTTCGTGGAAGAAAATAACAGCCAAGATCTCGGTCACGGGGAGTAGGACAGCAAGCACAATACCGGCTAACAAAGATGAAGCGCAAAAGATGACTCCTATTGCTCCTAAGTAAAAGCACTGCCACATGATCCCATTCCATACCACCACCAGATAATATTTAGCTTCTCCAAGCTCGTATCTTTTACCTCTCTAGGAATTGCCTGCAAAATTAAATGAGGAAGAAGCAAACATAAATTATCAATCTTTGTTTTTGGTGGTTCTATCTGGTTGAATGTGTTAGGGTAACTGGGTGGATAGAAAAGAGGAATGCACCTGAAAGTCATTATTAACCAGCATCCCCACTGTGCAAAAGACGGTGGCGAAGAAGCACATCACCATTTGAATCTCCATGACCAGTGAGTAGGTTATTGCCTGCTTTGCTTTCTTGTAGGTTAATTCAACCAGGGGGAGAATGAAACCATAGAGCGCTGCAGCTGCAAGTGTCGTGAAAAACCCGAGGTAATATTCTTTGTTGGACTCATTAGCAGGCCGGTCGGAGCTAGTGTGTAGAGCCAAGACACCAGCACCAATACTCAAGAGAAATATGGCATTTACGGAGTATGAGGTGAACATTTGTTTCACCAAGAGGAATGCGAAGGCTGCTGTGAAAGCGAGCTGGCTTGCGATAATGAGAGCAATTGTTGAAACGGGCAGTTTTGCTACGCCATAAGCGTAGAGGTAGTCATCGAGGGCGGTGAGGACACCGATAACAGCGGAGGCTACGAACAGAGGAGGTTTCATGAAGAAGAGCTTGGCATGGGAGCCGTGCTTGGTTCGGCGGTGCATGTAAGTGATGATGAGAGGGACTAGGATCAAGGGCCACCCAGCCGTTTCCAACCAACTGGAAAACCACATCCTCTCGCCGCCACGGACGAAGTATAGGCGCATCACCAACGGACCACCGCAGTGTCCAATTGAGAGAATCACACAACTCAGAACCAGCAGAGCCTTCCTCGTGATGCTGCTCAGCTGAGCTTCAACCTCCATTGTTTGGTTGGTAGCTCTCCTCCCCTCTCCCTCTCCCCTGTGGTAGCAGTGTGTAAACAAGGAATCTATCCCCTTTGGTAGCAGTGTGTAGACAAGGAATCCGGGTTTTTTGAGGCAGAAACATGACGACGAAATAAGAGTCAATTATAGAGACAACACTGGGTCCGTCCTGTGTAGCATATATCATCTGCGGAAATAAAGGTGAAGAGAAACATACCTCCAACGATTGATTGTTTGAGAATTTGCAAATCAAATTTGATCTTCTGGGTTGAGGTGCTTCTAAACTCTTAATCAATCTCAAACAATAGTGTATACTTGTTTGAATAACGATATGAGGCTTAAAAGACCTAACCACAAAGGCTCTATTTATATTTACCTGGCCCATCAAAGGGCCAATACCATAACTATGGTTGTTAATGACAATAAAAAAGAAAAACTAAATCAATAGAAATTCTAGAATATTATGGACCGAATTTCTAAACCTATTTAAGTCTAGCATTATTCTCATAATTAATGAAAGATTATTGGCTAGATTTTTAGACACGTTTAGGAAAATTTAATATTCTCCTACTTGGTCTATATATTCCATCATTCACCACTGTAAAAAACAAAATACACGAATCATAACACGCAATAGATTTTCCAAAATAAGTATTATCTTCCATGTATCACAATGCATCATGTCTCTTAAACACTTGTCTTCATTACTTAATGAATAAACCATATATTTATTTTATGTCCAAACATTAGTAATATTTCTCAAATGAATGAATGTGTATACAAATTAGAAACAAATAAGAGAAAATATTATCACATAAATAGAGTTTCATCACAAATAACATTCATTATTACAACGAAAATCATATAAAGGAACCAAGTCCCATTCTATCCACATGATTCTTGAATTTCAATGGTGGCATGCCTTTTGTCAAGGGATCAACTATCATCAACTCAATGTTGATGTATTCAATAACCATTATTTTTTCCTTAACATGTTCCCTTATGGCTAAATACTTGATGTCAATGTGTTTGCTTCGACTACCACTTTTATTGTTTTTAGCCATAACACCTATAACAGAATTGTTGCAATATATCCTAAATGGCTTAGAAATTGAATCCATAATTCTAAGTTCAAAAATGAAACTTTTCATCCATACACCATGCGAGGTAGCCTCAAAACAAGATATAAACTCAGCCTCCATGGTGGAAGTAGTAGACAAAGTCTACTTTGTACTTCTCCAAGATACAATTCCACCAACGAACATAAAAATGTATCTAGAAGTTGATTTCTGTGAATCAACACAACCAACAAAGTTTGAATTTGAGTAGCTAATCACCTCTTAATTGTCAGTCCGTTTACACATAAGCATGCAGTCCTTTGTCCCTTAAAAGCACCATAACACCTTCTTTACAGCTCTTCAATGGTCTATACTTGGATTACTCTGATATCTTATTAACATCCCAACAACAAATGTAATGTCAAGTCTTATATAGACTTGAGCATACATTAGGTTTCTAACAATAGAAACATAAGAAATGTTCTTCATTTATTCCATTTCAAGATCATTTTTCGGGTACTGGTTCAAATTGAACCTGTCACCATTCACAATGAGAGCTATACTTGGTGAACAATATTTTGTCCAAAATCTCTCTAAAACTTTGTTGATATATGTCTTTTGAGACAAACCTAAAATTTCTCGAAATTTGTCTCTATGTATCTTAATGCCAATGACATAAGATGCATCACCCATATATTTAATGTCAAAGTTTTTAAATAGAAATTGTTTTAGCTCATATAGCAAACCCTTATCATTGGTTGCAAGTAAAATTTCCTTCACATATAGAACAAGTAAACATATTTTACTTTTATTGACTTTTTAGTATATACATTGATTTATAATGTTCTCTACAAACCCAAATGAAGAGATAACATCATGGAATTTCAAGTACCATTAACGGGAGACTTGTTTCAATCCATATATGGATTTCTTGGGCTTGCACACCAAATGCTCACCATCTCAAGAGGAAAATCTTTCTAGTTGTTTTATGTAAACTTCTTTTTTTAAATCTCTATTGAGGAAAGCCATTTCATATCCATTTGTTGTACCTCTAAATCAAAATGTGTAACCAATGCCATAATAATACGAAAATAATCTTTCTCATATATAGGAGAGAAGAAATCCTTGTAATCCATTCCTTCCTTCTAAGTGAATCTTTTAGCAACAAGTCTTACTTTATATCTTTCAATGTTGTCTAATGAGTCTTTGTTTTAAAGGCCTATTTACATCCTATGACTTTTGCACTATCAAACAACTCAACAAGATTCTAGACTTCGTTAAATGCCATAAAATTCATTTCATCCTCCATGGCATTGTACCATAAATTTGATCTTTCGCAACTCATGGCTTGTGAAAATGTTTCAGGATCATTTTCGGCTCAAATGTTATAATTCGATTATTATAGATACACAACATAATCACTAAGAATTGCTAATTTCTTTGCTCTAGTAGATCTCCTTAATGTTGAATCAACATTTTCTTGATGATTATGTTGTTCAATTGGTTGTTTAACAATTTTTGGCATTTCCTGAACAACTTGATTTATTGGATTATTCTCAACAGCTTGTAGAACTTCAACGATTGGTTGCTCAACTCCCGTTTGAACTTGAGGAGTGTGTTGTGAATAATAACCAACCTTTCACTTGAGGTGGAAGGTTGATCTTTCTCAAAGACTATGCTTTAGGTTTGATACTCTCACCGAATAAGTCATTCTCAAGGAATTTTCCATTTCTTGATTACACAATCTTAGTGTTGTGGGATGGATAGTAGAATATGTACCATTTAGACCTTTTTGCATATCCAACGAAAAATCCACTAATGGTCTTTAGGTCTAGTTCATTTTCTTGTAGGTTGTAAACTCTTATTTCAGATGGGCATCCCTAAATGCGTATATGTCGCAAACTCGATTTCCAATCTTTCCATAATTGAAGTGGCATCTTTGGGGCAACATTAGTTAGAACTCGGTTCAATATATACATTGTCATTTTAAAAGCTTCAGTTTACAAGGATTTAAGAAGCTTAGAGCTACTAAGCATACTCTGTGCCATGTCCAATAACGTCCAGTTTCTTCTTTTTGCTATGCCATTCTGGTATGGAGAACCATACATGGTATATTGGGCAACTATCCTATGTTCTTGAAGAAACTTCACAAATGGACCAGGTGTTTGTCCATCCTTAGTGTATCTACCATAATATTCTCCTTCTCTCTTTGTTCTCATTATCTTAACTTGTTTCCGTATTGATTCTTTACTTTGACCTTAAAAACTTGACAACATCTAATGCTTCATTCTTGTTATAAAACAAGTAGAGATACATATATCGTGAGCAATTGTTTATGAAAGAGACGAAGTATTTCAGACTATATGAGTCCATGTCTAGACTACAAATGTCTGAATGTATGATCTTCAATATGTCTATGCTCTTTTTAGCACATTTTTTTGACTTGTTGATCTATTTCTCTTAATGCAGTCCATATAAGTATCAAAATCAGTAAAATCCAAAGCACTAAATACTCCATAATTTACTAATCTCTTAATTCTTTCTATGGAGATATGCCTTGATCTTCGGTGTGACAACATAAAGGAATCTTCATTCATAACGCATTGTTTAACACCAGTGTGAACATGCATAACATTATGAGTAGTATCATTTTGCAAATTAATAAAGAAAAGATTATCAGACAATGTACCATTCCCAACAATATTAGATTTATAAAATAAACTGAAGGATGTTTTTGAAAAGTTAAAAGACTAACCAAAAGGAACAAGTCTTGAAACTGAAATCAAATTCTTAGAAAAACTTAGAATGTAAAATGTCTTTTCCAAATTTAGAACAAAACCACTACTTAAAACTAAAGTGCATGTTTCAATAACCTTCACATATGAACGCATCTTGTTTCTTGAATATATGCACTACTCACTTCCCACTAGCTTCCTTAGGTTTTGCATACCTTACAAGGTATTTGAAATATGGATTGTAGAACTAAAATCAATCCACCATGTGTGATGATCAACATCAACCATATTAGATTCATAACAAACAAATGAGATTGATTTACCTTTCTTTTCAAGTCATTTATGAAATTTGGAGCAATTATTCTTCATGTGTCCTTTCTTTTTGTAGAAAAAACTCTTGGATTCTTTTTTTATTTCTCATTAGGGTAGTATTTTACCATTCCATTTTTGTTTGGCTTGGTTCTGATTCTTTCCTTGTTTTGCCAATAATGCATTCTCACCCATTTCCATTACCAACCTCTCTCCCTTTTGAACACACATGGTAAAAAATTCATTGATTGACCATTTATCCTTCTATGTGTTATAAGGGATTTTGAAGGGCCATATTGCTGTGGAAAAGTGTTCAGTATGTAGTGCACAAGGAAATATTCAAACATCTCAACCTTAAGAGCTTTTAGTTGAGTCACAATGTCCCTCATTTGTATGATGTGCTCACATACACCTCTTACATTGGTGAGCCTTAAGGATGAAAAGTTCGTAATTAAGGTGTTGGCAAGTGTCTCATTTTAAGTCTTAAATTGCTCATCAATAGCCTTCAACAATGCCTTAACTTTATCATGTTGATCGACTGAACATCGAATACCAGCAGAGATTTTATTTTTTATGAATATCACACTAAGGCGATTGGATCGCACCCATAATTTATAAAGAGCCTTTTCATCTACAGTGCTGGTTGTAGTAATGATTGATTCGTCTTTCCTAATAACATAATCAATGTCCATCTACCCCAAATGAAAGAGAATTCTCTCCTTTCATACTTTGTAGTTGTCACCCTTTAGTTCAGGAATATCACATCTTATATCAGAAAAATTCTCATGTTGCATAATTGCATAAATATTAAACATACATGCTTATATAATAGTAATTTGAGGTTAATAAACGTATATCATGTTTTACCAATGTAAATCATATTTCAAAAATATGAATTAGTGACATAAAACTTGTATGTGTGCTAAAGTTCTAATTCAATTAGATTCATCTAACTTTATGATAAAACTATCAAATTATGTTCATTTCCTAATTCCTATAGGTAAATTAAGAATATAATTTGATATTCTATCATTATTAATCATACAAATATGATAAATGATAAAATTTATTATATTTAAATATGATCAATTACAATCAATGTCATTTTTTTATATGTGATCCTAAAATACTTAATATATAATTTTACATAATTAAAGATGTTGTGACTAATCTCTAAATAATTAAAATTATATGGATAAGTAGATATTTAATTTTATTCACAAAATTGTTCATATAAATTGCATGCAACCATAAGAAATATTTACATATATGAACATTGTTTAAATTTATGTACGAAAAATTCAAATTGCATATATAATGAAAACAATAAATTATACATAACAAAAAGGCATAATTTTAAGCACACAAATGTCCAAATTTTAATTCCACAAAATGGTATTCTTAAAATGCCAAATTTATGAATTTTTCATAAAAACACCAAAAATATGAATTTTTTTTTCACAAAAATACCAAATTTATGAAAATTTCACAAAATATCCAAAATTTTAAATTTATGGAAAATTTTCATATTTTTCATTGGTATAAATGTCTAATTTTTTTTTTATAGCTTTCCAGACTTTAAAACTGGGAAGTTCATACCTAATCTATATTACTTTATGAAGAAAATGTGGGATTTGATTTTAAAGGGTGTTGACAAGGAAATATTAACCACCATATACCCCTTTCCTCTTAAAAGGAATAATGATACAATTGTTACAAGTTGTAAAGAATGATTCAAAACTATAAACCACTATATCAAAATCTCTATAATATGGACAACATACAATCATAACTCTACAACTTGCTCCCATCAACAGGGGTATAGCTAGGCTATTGCACTGTAAAAGTTGTAAGAGGAGGTAGGGATCGATTGGATATTAATAACCCTCATTTTTCATACCCAAAACTTGACTTCTCCATGTTTCAAAAGCATAATACAAAATGTTTTCTTCCAAATTCATAAGAAAATTTTTTTACTATAAAGATTAAAAGAAAATAATTAAAGCACATAATCAATTTTTTCAGATTGCACATAATTAAGGTAGAAACAATAAAGTGGTTTTAATACCAATAATAAGTGTTAAAATTAATCTAAACATGCTCAAAATCTTATTAGCATATATTAAATATAAAAATAAATGAAGAATTAAAACATATTTTTGGTCATTGATAATTTAAGAATTTGAAAATCAAATTTGATATTCAAATGAATTGAGATGTTTTTAAACTTTTAATGAATCTCAAATGATAGTGTATATGTGGTGAATAGAGATTAAAAACTTAGGGACCTAACCATGACTATGTAAACGAAAATCTCAAAATATTATGGGTTAGATTTTTAGACCCACTTAAGAAAGTCTAATATTATTCCTAAAGATTATGGACCAGACTTCTGGACCTCATTAAGAAAATCTAACACTTCCCATCTATTATATTGCGATCTGACAACCACGAACTAAGATAGTGTGGGTCCAGAAGCCATTTTGATGGGATTGCATGCTCATCCTTACACCCATATGGTTGGCTAGTTGCATAATGTTAATACAAAAATTTGCCTTTCATCATTGTTTGAAAGAAGGTTTATGGGTCCCAAAGGTGTTGACAATTTAGTAGCGAAATCTCGTCTTTATTTGAAATTTGGAATAAAAAATAACATAGATGCGGTCCGATCCTGATGCATACGTCAAACAAAAGAATACGAAAAAAGGAGCCATTATTTTAGTTGGGATTAAAATATCTAGATATTTGCACATGCAGTCTGTGCCTGAAATTGGTTTCAGAAACTGTGGATTTGCTTCTTTCATTTTTTTCACCTCCTCAATTTTCTCTTACATTATTAAAATTGAAAATTTGTTGGACATCAAAATGTAGCAATAGAGTTTTCGTTGAAAACATTGATCTCTCTAATCAGTATCTTGATTATAGGAGTTAAATAAAAGAGGGCAGCACTTCCAGTTCCAGATTAATGGTTAGACTTACAAGAGTCCCAATCATGCTTCAGCGAAGGGGTCCCATTTTTTTGGCTTCTTCTAGTGTGTAAAAGACTTATAAGGGTCCAGTTATGCTTCAACCAAGGGGTCCCATTGTTTTGGCTTCTTCTAGTAAAACACTTACAAAGGTCCAGTTATCCTTCAGCCAAGGGGTCCCATTGTTTTGGCTTCCTCTAGTAAAAGACTTACAAGGTCCAATTCCAAATTGGTGATAGAGCTTGTACATGTGGTCTCTAGACCGTACGGGTGGCCAGCGCCACCACCTGTGGTGTAGGTCGGCAGTAAGTTGTTTGTTATACGGATCATGTTTTGATCTCCAAGAGCACGTCACACGGGCTTTATTGCATGGTTGCAATTTCTCAATCTAGGCCCAGTCTCTGAGATTGGACTCCCTTACAAAAACATGGGCCAATCAGTCCATCTCCAACATGATGCAGCCGAACCCTTGACGCTGAATCCATATTCCAAGATGGTTGAGCCAACCCAGTCCACTCCACCTTCTAACCCGGAAAGTTCAACCTAACGGGGCCATACATTGAGAATCCTCGGGAAAAACCCCTTGGATTTTCTCACAGCTTGGAGGAAAATCACCATTTCTCAAGGACAGTGCCTCTAAAGAGATGCGTTGGTCTTGGAGTTGTAAGCAAGAGCATGTCTGGAATACCGGGAAACAATCAATAAGTGGCATCATATTGAAACGATGAATCCTTCAAAATCTAGCAAATTCAATGCTAAAACTCTTACCTCGGTTCTTTAAACTGGGGACCATCACTTTTACTCTATGGGACAGACCAAATCTGAAGCTACAATACGTACCAAACCACAAACCTCCCTCCTGTTTGTATATGTGGTCTCTAGACCCTACGGGTGGCCAGCGCCACAACCTGTGGCGTAGTAAATTGTTTATTGTACGGATCATGTTTTGATCTCCAAGAGCACGTCACACGGGCTTTATTGCGTGGGTGCCCTTTCTCAATCTAGGCCCTGTCTCTGACATTGGACTCCCTTACAAAACACATGGGCCAGACAGTCCATCTCCAACATGATGCAGCCGAACCCTCGACGCTGAATCCATATTCCAAGATGATTGAGCCAACTCAGTCCACTCCACCTTCAAACCCATATCGTTCAATCCAACGGGGCCATACATGGAGAATCCTGGGGAAAAACCCCTTGGATTTTCTCACAGCTTGGAGGAACATTACCATTTCTTAAGGACAGTGCCTCTAAAGAGATGGGTTTGTCTTGGAATTGTAAGCAAGAGCCTGTCTGGAATACCCGGAAACAATAAATAAGTGGCGTCATATTGAAACGATGAATCCTTCTAAATCCAGCAAATCCAATGATAAAACTCTTGCCTCTTTGCTTTGAACTGGGGACCATCACTTTTACTCTATGGGACTGACCAAATCTGAAGCTACAATACGTACCAAACAACAACCCTCCCTCATATTCTACTTTGGAATCTTTGATTATCTTCTTAATGTCCAGGTAAAGCCTAAAGAGTAGAGTATCGAAATGACCTTGTGTTTTGTTTTTCCTCCTCAAGCTTCACCGGCGGAGATAACTAGAAAGGATAGGTCTGCACCCAACATTGGTAATCTTACGACTCCGTGTTGAATGAAGCTTCGACACCTGAAGACGAGAGAATTTCTTTCTCCCCTTTTTGTTATTTATTATGATCTTCTCTTTCCTTTTTTTTTTTTTTTTTTTTTTTTTTTCACTTTAGTATAGGTAGGGCATGTGTCAAAGCCTGCCAGCCTGTTCCGGTAATGTTAAGAGTTGGTGAGGCCTTCTTTTGAGGGTCAGTTCGGTCAACCTGCCAGTCCTGGATGTGAGTCAATGCAGGCACTTATTTTTAGCCGAGCTCGTTTTGGATAGCTACAGATGCTTACGTCTTGGGCGGCTATACTTTAGGTGGCTTAAGGCCATGTATTTGGAGGTGCCTATTTTGGCGGCGTCAACACCCATTTCAGAGAAGATCCATACGCCAATTCTTCCCAAAAGTTTCGATGCAGCCAGTAGAAGTTGAAATGAACCAAGTCTTACGAAATTCACATAGCCATTCATTCGCATGCAGTTGGTCCACCATTATATATCAAACTACTTGGGCTACGACCCTAACATGTAACCCAAATCAGTGCAAAGTGCACTGTTGGTCCACTATTACATAACTTAATTAAGCTTTTAAGTTATACTGGATTAACAAAACAATCCATGTCCAGCTTCTCTTGATCCCAACCCTAACCTTAATGGCCCATCATCTTGCCTGGATGATGATGACTTCAATTCTTTCTCAGTGAGACCGTTTCCTTATTGATTCTAATATTGGAAAATGTTGCAAGTTCCCAATCAATATTTAAAATATTCTTTAGGAATTGGATGCATTTTTCAACCATTTCTACTGTTAAAAATTTCGTTTAAGTCAATATTTCATTTTTTTGTTTTTATTTTTATTTTTTATGGTATACAATATCGTACATTGATAGTGTGTGTTAGAGTTTTTTTCATGGATCACAATCCTGTATTATCTTTGGTTCTTCTAAAAAATATTCAACCAAGGTTTTAATACTAAGTTGATGTGTCAAGTGTGTCAAGTGGAAGCTGTAATAAGAACATACAGAGATAAAACCAACCATAAACAGAATACTCAAATTTTAACACAGTTTAACCATATCCAAGGATGAGAGAGATTATTTTATAATACTGTATAATATGATAGATAATAGAAATTGGATATAACTATTAAGTCTCAAAATATCTCATATTTTTCCACCCCTATCGACTTCACATTTTGCACGCCTTGACCTTACAGTCCTTATTTTATTGGAATTCCTTCATCTCAAAACTGGAAAGAAACCCACTTTAGTCTTGGTAATGAACTGCCTGTACCATACAGATGAAGTGTTTCTTTAAATTCCATAGTAAATGCTTATATACGAATCCTGTCCCCCCTCTTCTGTGGGGAAAAGAAAGACAATTGTTTATCAAGGATTGACCGTTTGAGGCAGCTCCGTCTCCGGAGTGGGATTCTCCTTTTTCTTGCTATCCTTTATCTCGCCGTAGAAGTATGAAACAAAACCCCAAAGAGAGAGAGCAAGTGAAACCCCCTTCTCTGCTTGAAATTTTTCGTGGAAGAAAATAACAGCCAAGATCTCGGTCACGGGGAGTAGGACAGCAAGCACAATACCGGCTACCAAAGATGAAGCGCTAAAGATGACTCCTATTGCTCCTAAGTAGAAGCACTGCCACATGATCCCATTCCATACCACCACCAGATAATATTTAGCTTCTCCAAGCTCGTATTCTTTTGCCTCTCTGGGAATTGCCTACAAAATTAAATGAGGAAGAAGCAAACATGAATTATCAATCTTTGTTTTTGGTGGTTTTATCTGGTTGAATGTGTTAGGGTAACTGGGTGGATAGAAAAGAGAAATGCACCTGAAAGTCATTATTAACCAGCATCCCCACTGTGCAAAAGACGGTGGCGAAGAAGCACATCACCATTTGAATCTCCATGACCAGTGAGTAGGTTATTGCCTGCTTTGCTTTCTTGTAGGTTAATTCAACCAGGGGGAGAATGAAACCATAGAGCGCTGCAGCTGCAAGTGTCATGAAAAACCCGAGGTAATATTCTTTGTTGGACTCATTAGCAGGGCGGTCGGAGCTAGTGTGTAGCGCCAAGACACCAGCACCAATACTCAAGAGAAATATGGCATTTACGGAGTACGAGGTGAACTTTTGTTTCACCAAAAGGAATGCGAAGGCTGCTGTGAAAGCGAGCTGGCTTGCGATAATGAGAGCAATTGTTGAAACGGGCAGTTTTGCTACGCCATAAGCGTAGAGGTAGTCATCGAGGGCGGTGAGGACACCGATAACAGCGGAGGCTACGAACAGAGGAGGTTTCATGAAGAAGAGCTTGGCATGGGAGCCTTGCTTGGTTCGGCGGTGCATGTAAGTGATGATGAGAGGGACTAGGATCAAGGGCCACCCAGCCGTTTCCAACCAACTGGAAAACCATATCCTCTCGCCGCCACGGACGAAGTATTGGCGCATCACCAAGGGACCACCGCAGTGTCCAATTGAGAGAATCACACAACTCAGAACCAGCAGAGCCTTTCTCGTGTTGCTGCTCAGCTGAGCTTCAACCTCCATTGTTTGGTTGGTAGCTCTCCTCCCCTCTCCCTCTCCCTCTCCCCTGTGGTAGCAGTGTGTAAACAAGGAATCCGGATTTTTTGAGGCAGAAACATGACGACGAAATAAGAGTCAATTATAGAGACAACACTGGGACCTTCCTGTGTAGCATATATCAACTGCGGAAATAAAGGAGAAGAGAAACATACCTCCAACGATTGATTGTTTGAGAATTTGCAAATCAAATTTGATCTTCAAATGGGTTGAGGTGTTTCTAAACTCTTAATCAATCTCAAACAATAGTGTATATGTGTTTGAATAAAGATCGGAGGCTTAGAGACCTAACCACAAAGGCTCTATTTATATTTACCCTACATCACAGAGTCAATACTATAATTTATGGTTGTTATGGCAATAAAAAGGAAAAACTAAATCAATAGAAATTCTAGAATATTATGGACCGAATTTCTAGACTTATTTAAGTCTAGCATTATTCCCAGAATTAATGGAAGATTATAGGCCAGATTTCTAAACCCGTTTAGGAAAATTTAACATTCTTCCACTTGGTCTATATATTCCATCATTCACCATAGTAAGCAACAAAATACACGAATCATGACAATAGATTATCTGAAACAAGTATTATCTTCCATGTATCACAATGCATCATGTTTCTTAAACACTTGCCTTCATTACTTAATGAATAAACCCTATGTTTACTTCATGTCCAAACATCAGTAATATTTCTCAAATGAATGAATATGTATACAAATTAGAAATAAATAAGAGAAAATATTATCACATAAATAGAGTTTCATCACAAATAACATTCATTATTACAACGAAAATCATATAAAGGAACCAAGTCCCATTCTATCCACATGATTCTTGAATTTCAATGGTGGCATGCCTTTTGTCAAAGGATCAACTATCATCAACTCAGTGTTGATGTATTCAATAACCATTGTTTTCTCCTTAACATGTTCCTTTATGGCTAAATACTTGATGTCAATGTATTTGCTTTGATTACCACTTTTATTGTTTTTAGCCATAAAAACTACAATAGAATTGTCGCAATATATCCTAAATGGCTTAGAAATTGAATCCATAATTCTAAGTTCAAAAATGAAACTTTTCATCCATACACCATGCGAAGCAGCCTTAAAACAAGATATAAACTCAGCCTCTATAGTGAAAAATGCAGACAAAGTCTGCTTTGCACTCCTCCATGAAACAATTCCACCAACGAACATAAAAATGTATTTAGAAGCTAATTTCTGTGAATCAACACAACCAACAAAGTTTGAATTTGAGTAGCTAGTCACCTCTAGATTATCAGTCTGTTTATACATAAGCATGTAGCCCTTCGTCCCTTGAAAGCACCTTAACACCTTCTTTGCAACTCTTCAATGGTCTATACTTGGATTACTCTAATATCTTCTTAACATCCCAACAACAAATGTAATGTCAAGTCTTATGTAGACTTAAGCATACATTAGGTTTCCAACAACAGAAACTTATGAAATGTGCTTCATTTGTTCCATTTTAAGATCATTTTTGGGGCACTAGTTCAAATTGAACCTGTCACCATTCACAATGGGAGCTATACTTGGTGAACAATATTTTATCCAAAATCTCTCTAAAACTTTGTTGATATAGGTCTTTTGAGACAAACCCAAAATTTATCAAAATCTGACTCTATGTATCTTAATGCCAATGACATAAGATGCATCACCTATATATTTCATGTCAAAGTTTTTAAATAGAAATTGTTTTACCTCATGTAGCAAACTTTTATCATTGGTTGCAAGTAAAATGTCATCCACATATAGAATAAGTAAACATACTTTACTCTTATTAACTTTCTGGTATATACATTGATTTATAATGTTATCTACAAATCCAAATGAAGAGATAACATCATGGAATTTCAAGGACCACTAACGGGAGACTTGTTTCAATCCATGTATGGATTTCTTGAGCTTGCACACCAAATGCTCACCATCTCTAGAGGAAAATCTTTCTGGTTGTTTTATGTAAACTTCTTCCTTTAGATCTCTATTGAGGAAAGCCATTTTCATATCCATTTGTTGTACCTTTAAATCAAAATATGTAACCAATGCCATAATAATACGAAAATAATCTTTCTCAGATATAGAAGAGAAGGTCTTCTTGTAGTCGATTCTTTCTTTCTAAGTGAATCTTTTAGCAACAAGTCTTGGTTTATATCTTTCAATGTTGTCTAATGAGTCTTTCTTTGTCTTAAAGGCCTATTTACATCCTATGACTTTTGCACCATTAGACAACTCAACAAGATTCTAGACTCCGTTAAATGCCATAGAATTCATCTCATCCTTCATGGCATTGTACCATAAATTTGATCTTTCGCAACTCATGGCTTGTGAAAATGTTTCAAGATCATTTTCGGCTCAAATGTTATAATTCGATTATTGTAGATACACAACATAATTACTAGAAATTGCTAATTTCATTGCTTTAGTAGATCTCCTTAATGTTGAATGAACATTTTCCTGAGGATTATGTTGTTCAATTGGTTGTTCAACAATTTTTAACATTTCCTGAACAACTTGATCTATTAAATTATTCTCAATAGCTTGTGGAACTTCAACGATTGGTTGTTCAACTCTCGTTTGAACTTGAGGGGTGTTGTGAATAATAACCAACCTTTCACTTGAGGTGGAAGGTTGATTTTTCTCAAAGACTGTGTTTTAGGTTTGATACTTTCACAGAACAAGTCATTCTCAAGGAATTTTGCATTTTTTTATTACACAATCCTAGTATTGTGGGATGGATTGTAGAATATGTACCATTTAGACCTTTTTGCATATCTAATGAAAAATCCACTAAACTCTTAGGTCCAGTTTATTCTCTTGTGGGTTGTAAACTCTTACTTCAAATGGGCATCCCCAAATGCGTATGTCGCAAACTCGGTTTCCAATATTTCCATAATTCAAATGGCGTCTTTAGGGCAACATTAGTTAGAACTCAGTTCAATATATACATTGTCATTTTAAAAGCTTTAGTCTACAAGGATTTAGGAAGCTTGGAGCTACTAAGCATACTCTGTACCATGTCCAATAACGTTCAGTTTCTTCTTTCTGCTATGTCATTCTAGTATGGAGAACCATACATAGTATATTGGGCAACCATCCCATGTTCTTAAAGAAACTTCACAAATGGATTGGGTGCTTGTCCATCCTTAGTGTATCTACCATAACATTCTTTATCTCTGTTTGTTCTCATTATCTTAATTTGTTTTCCGTATTGATTCTCTACTTTGGCCTTAAAAACTTGACGACATCTAATGCTTCGTTCTTGTTATGAAGCAAGTAGAGATACATGTATAGTGAGTAATCGTTTATGAAAGAAATGAAGTATTTCAGACCATATGAGTCCATGTCTAAACAACAAATGTCTGAATGTATGATCTTCAATATGTCTATGCTCTTTTTAGCACATTTTTTGACTTGTTGATCTATTTTCTCTTAATGCAATCCATATAAGAATCAAAATCAGTAAAATCCAAAATACTAAATACTCCATAATTTACCAATCTCTTAATTCTTTCTATGGAGATATGTCTTGATCTTCAGCGCCACAACATAAAGGAATCTTCATTCATAACACATCGTTTAACACCAATGTGAACATGCATAACATTATGAGTAGTATCATTTTGCAAATTAATAAAGAAAAGACTATCAGACAATGTACCATTCCCAACAAGATAGATTTATAAAATAAACTAAATGATGTTTTTGAAAAGTTAAAGGACTAACCTAAAGGAACACGTCTTGAAACTGAAATCAAATTCTTAGAAAAACTTGGAATGTAAAATGTCTTTTCCAAATTTAGAACAAAACCACTACTTAAAACTAAAGTGCATGTTTCAATAGCCTCCACATATGAACGCATCTTGTTTCTTGAATAGATGCACTACTCACTTTCCACTAGCTTCCTTAGGTTTTGCATACCTTACAAGGTATTCGAAACATGGATTGTGGAACCAGAATCAATCCACTATGTGTGATGATTAACATCAATCATATTAGATTCATAACAAACAAATGAGATTGATTTACCTTTCTTCTCAAGTCATTTATGAAATTTGGAGCAATTTTTCTTCATGAAGAAGCACTTGGATTCTTTTTTTATTTCTCAGTAAGGTAGTATTTTACCTTTTCATTTTTGTTTGGCTTGGTTTTGGTTATTTCCTTGTTTTGCCAATAATGCATTCTCACCCATTTCCATTACCAACCTCCCTTCCTCTTGAACACATATGGTCAAAAGTTAATTGATTGACCATTTATCCTTTTATGTGTTATAAGAGATTTTGAAGGGTCCATATTGGTGTGGAAAAGTGTTCAGTATGTAGTGTACAAGGAAAGATTCAAACATCTCAACCTCAAGAGTTTTTAGTTGAGTCACAATGTCCCTCATTTGCATGATGTGCTCGCATACACCTTTTACACCGGTGAGTCTTAAGGATGAAAACTTCATAATCAAGGTGTTGGCAAGTGCCTCATCTGATGTCTTAAATTGCTCATCAATAGCCTTTAATAATGACTTAACTTTATCATGTTGATCGACTGAACATCGAATACCGGCAAAGATTTTATTTTTTATGAACATCACAATAAAGTGATTGGATCGCACCTATCATTTATAAAGAGTCTTTTCATCTACAGTGCTAGTTGTAGTAATGATTGGTTCGTCTTTCCATCAATGTCCATTTACCCTAAATGAAAGAGAATTCTCTCATTTCATACTTTGTAGTTGTCACCCTTTAGTTCAAGAATATCACATCTTATATCAAAAAAATTAACAAGTTGCATAACTACATAAATATTAAACATACATGCTTATATAATAGTAATTTGAGGTTAATAAACATATATCATGTTTTACCAATGTAAATCATATTTCAAAAATATGAATTAGCGACATAAAACTTGTATGTGTGCTAAAGTTTTAATTCAATTAGATTCATCTAACTTTATGATAAAACTATCAAATTATGTTCCTTTCCTAATTCATATAGGTAAATTAAGAATATAATTTGATATTCTATCATTATTAATAGTACAAATATGATAAAGGATAAAATTTATTATATTTAAATATGATTTATTACAATCAATGTCACTTTTCTATATGTGATCCTAAAATACTTAATATATAATTTTACATAATTAAAGATGTTGTGACTAATCCCTAATTAATTAAAATTATATGAATTAGTAGATATTTAATTTTATTCACGTACAAAATTGTTCATATAAATTGCTTGCAATCATAAGCAATATTTACATATATGAACATTGTTTAAATTTAAGAAAACTAAACTCATCATAAAATCAATGTTGTTAATGACAATAAAAAGGGAAAACTAAGGGACCTCATTAAGAAAATCTAACACTTCCCCGTCTATTATATTGCGATTTGACTGCCACGAACTAAGATAGTGTGGGTCCAGAAGCCATTTTGATGGGATTGCATGCTCATCCTCTTGGATAGTTGCATTATATCAATACAAAAATTTGCCTTTCATCATTGTTTGGAAAAAGGTTTATGGGTCCCAAAGGTGTTGACAATTTAGTAACGAAATCTCGTCTTTATTTGAAATTTGGAATAAAAAATAACATAGATGCGGTCCGCTCCTGATGCATACGTCAAATAAAAGAATACGAAAAAAGGAGCCATTGCTTTACTTGGATTAAAATATCTAGATATTTGCACATGCCGTATGTGCCTGAAATTGGTATCAGAAACTGTGGATTCGCTTCTTCATTTTTTTCTCCTCCTCGATTCTCTTACATTGTTAAAATTGAAAATTTGTTGGACATCAAAATGTAGCAATAGAGTTTTCGTTGAAAACATTGATCTCTCTGATCAGTATCTTCGTTATAGGAGTTAAATAAAAGAGGGCAGCACTTCCAGTTCCAGATTAATGGTTAGACTTGCTCTCCCAATTATGCTTCAGCGAAGGGGTCCCATTTTTTTTGGTTTCTTCTAGTGTGTAAAAGACTTACAAGGGTCCAGTTATGCTTCAGCCAAGGGGTCCCATTGTTTTGGCTGCTTCTTGTAAAAGACTTACAAAGGTCCAGTTATCCTTCAGCCAAGGGTCCCATTGTTTTGGCTTCTTCTAGTAAAAGACTTACAATGACTTATAGAAGTCCAATTCCAAATTGGTGATAGGAAGGAATAGCATCATTATGAGCTTGTACAGGGGACTTTTGACAAGAGTACGGTAAATTTGAAAAATTATTCTTAAATTACGGCAAGAGTAAAAATAATTCCAATTTTACGCAAAAAATGCCAAGTAGGAGAGAGAGGATTGGAAATCGTCTTTTCAAAAGACGATTTCCACTAAAAAAAAATTTCAATGGGAAATCGTCTCTTGAAGAGACGAGTTCCCTTTAAAAAAAAAAAAAAAAAAATCACAATGGGAACTTGTCTCTTCAAAAGACGAGTTTTCTTAAAAAAATAAAAAATAAAAATAAATTTCACAATGGGAACTCGTCTCTTGAAGAGACGAGTTCCCTTAAAAAAAATAATAATAATAAAATTAAAAAAAAAATTCACAAGAGACGAGTTCCCTTAAATAAATAAATAAATAAATTTTTTAAAAAAATTTAACAATTGGAACTCATCTCTTGAAGAGACGAGTTCCGTTAAAAAAAAAAATAAAAAAATAAAAAAAAATTAATTTTTTTTTTAAATTAAAAAAAAAAAATTAACAATGGGAACTCGTCTCTTGAAGAGACGAGTTCCCATTGTTAAATTTTTTATTTTTTTTAATTTTTTTAAAAAAAATTATTTTATTTTTATTTTTTTAATTTTTTTTTTAAGGGAACTCGTCTCTTCAAGAGACGAGTTCCCATTGTGATTTTTTTTTTAAATTTTATTTTATTTTATTATTATTATTATTATTATTATTTTGAAGGGAACTCGTCTCTTGAAGAGACGAGTTCCCATTGTGAATATTTTTTTTTTTTTTTTTTTAAGGGAACTCCAAACGATTTCCCATTGAAATTTTTTTTTTAGTAGAAATCGTCTTTTCTCTCCTACTTGGTAAAAAGTGCCATAGATTTGAAATTATTTTTACTCCTATCGTAATTTAAGAATAACTTTTCAAATTTATCGTACTCTTGTCAAAAGTCCCTTGTACATGTGGTCTCTAGACCGTACGGGTGGCCAGCGCCACGACCTGTGGTGTAGGTCGGCAGTAAGTTGTTTGTTATACGGATCATGTTTTGATATCCAAGAGCACGTCACACGGGCTTTATTGCATGGTTGCAATTTCTCAATCTAGGCCCAGTCTCTGAGATTGGACTCCCTTACAAAAACATGGGCCAAACAGTCCATCTCCAACATGATGCAGCCGAACCCTTGACGCTGAATCCATATTCCAAGATGGTTGAGCCAACCCAGTCCACTCCACCTTCTAACCCTGACAGTTCAACCCAACGGGACCATACATTGAGAATCCTCGGGAAAAACCCCTTGGATTTTCTCACAGCTTGGAGGAACATCACCATTTCTCAAGGACAGTGCCTCTAAAGAGATGCGTTGGTCTTGGAGTTGCAAGCAAGAGCATGCCTGGAACACCGGGAAACAATCAATAAGTGGCATCATATTGAAACGATGAATCCTTCTAAATCTAGCAAATTCAATGATAAAACTCTTACCTCGTTGCTTTAAACTGGGGACCATCACTTTTACTCTATGGGACAGACCAAATCTGAAGCTACAATACGTACCAAACCACAAGCCTCCCTCCTCAAATTCTGCTTTGGAATCTTTGATTATATTCTTAATGTCCAGGTAAAGCCTAAAGAGTAGAGTATCGAAATGACCTTGTGTTTTGTTTTTTCCTCCTCAAGCTTCACCGACGGAGATAACTAAAATGGATATGTCTGCACCCAACATTGGTAATCTTACAACTCTGTGTTGAATGAAGCTTCGACACCTGAAGATGAGAGAATTTCTTTCTTCCCTTGTTGTTATCTTATTATGATCTCCTCTTCTTTTTTACTCTAGTTTTTACGTTTATATAGTTAGGGCATGTGTCAAAGCCTGCCAGCCTGTTCCGATAATGTTAGAGTTGGTGAGACCTTCTTTTGAGGGTCAGTTCGGTCAACCTGCCGGTCCTGCAGCTGAGTCATATGCAGGCACTTATTTTTAGCCGAGCTCGTTTTTGATAGCTACAGCTGGTTGCATCTTGGGCGGCTATACTTTGGGGTGGCTTAAGGCCATGTATTTGGAGGTAACTATTTTGGCGGCGTCAACACCCATTTCAGAGAAGATCCATACGCCAATTCTTCCCAAAAGTTTCGATGCAATCAGTAGAAGTTGAAATGAACTGAGTCTTAGGAAATTCACATAGCTATTTGTTCGTATGCAGTTGGTCCACCGTTATGTCAAACTACTTGGGCTGCAACCCTAACATGTAACCCAAATCAGTGCAAAGTGCACTGTTGATCCACTATTACATAACTTAATTAAGCTTTTAAGTTATACTGGATTAACAAAACAATCCATATCCAGCTTCTCTTGATCCCAACCCTAACCTTAATGGCCCATCATCTTGCCTGGATGATGACTTCAATTCTTTCTCAGTGAGACCATTTCCTTATTGATTCTAATATTGGAAAATGTTGCAAGTTCCCAATCAATATTTAAATTTCGTTAAGTCCATATTTCATTTTTTGATGGTATACACTATTGTGTACATCGATCATGTATGTTAGAGTTTTTTTCATGCACCACGATCTTGTGTTATCTTTGGTTCTTCTAAAATATTCAATCAAGGTTTTGATACCAGTTAATGTTTCAAGCCAAAGCTTCAATGCAAACATATTGATTTAAGAACATACAAAGACAAAACCAACCACAAACTTAACGCAAAGGCAAAACCAACCACAAACAAAATACAGGAGGTTTTACCATAGTTTAATTATATCCATGGATAAAAGGGATTATTTTTCAATACTATCTAATATTATAGATAATACAAATCAGATACAAGTTAAGTCTCAAAATATTTCATATTTCTCCATTCTTTATATCAACACCTTGACTTCACATTTTGCACGCCACCATCTGACCTTACAGTCCATATTTTAAGAAACCCACTTTAGTCATGCAAAGCACGCGACTGGAAACTTCAAAATAATGGACACACGAGCCCACTACAAATCCATCCGCCAGTTTTTCTTATTTGGGATAGGCCTGTCTGTCTCTGAAACTAGGCCCAACTGTCCCCAATGGGCCAGTCAATCCAACTGGGTCATAACATAGCCCAGGTCCAGCATGTTGAAGGGTGAGCCAACCCCGATCATTGTGTTGGGGTTAGAAGTGTAATAATAAAAAGAAAATTGATAAACCGACCTAAACTAATCAAAACCGATCATAGAAGTGGCAAAATTTGATATCATTCACCAACACAAAATGAATGCAATATATTTTTCACAGTTTAAATTAAGTATAAATGAGCTTAATTAAGTTAAATTCGCATTAATTTGTATAACCTATATAATAAATAAATAATTTTTTAATCAACATGTATAATAAAAATTTGATCCGAATTGACCCATCTAATAATTTACTATTGACTTAATTATATCTTTAAACTATTTAACCTATATTTAACCTATTTTAAATTTATTTTTAAATAAATAGATTAATTGAGTTATAAACATATTTAGTCGAGACATTACTCGTATAAACATACACAAATTTAACTCAACTTGATTATTAAATAATGATACATTACTCGATTGCATTGGAGGGTGTTCCTAGCTCTGCAGCTGCACCCCTACCCTCTTTCTCTTCCCAGCGTGCGCCTCCTCCTCCTCTACTGCTTTTGCCCCTCTTCCCCTTCCTTTTTCAGTTGCCTTCTCCTCCCCCTTTCCCACCTACAGTGCAACACCTTACATTTCATTTCCAATTTTTATTTTATTTTTATTTTTATATATATATATATATATATATATATATATATATATATATATATATATATATATATATATATATATATTATTTTTATTTTTATTTAGTTTATCTCCATTAGTATTTATTTTATTTTATATTTGCTATTTTTTAACTTTATAATTTTTAAAACTTGTAAATTTAATTTAAATTAATGAAAACATTATAATTTTAAATAAATTTATGATTTTAAAATAATTTTTTGATTTAAAATTTCTAATTTTAAATTAAAATTCTGCTTTTAATTTTAATTTTAATTTCTAATTTGAAACTAATTTTCTGATTTTTAGATAAATTTATGATTTTCAAATAAAATTTTAATTTTTAAATAATATATAAATTATATGTTTATGATGTCACCAGTTTCACGGTTTAATAATTGATCTCATCAATGAATCGTGAACAAATAACTTTTCAATTGAGTGAACAATCTAATTCTAAAAACATTTATGTCACACAACTTGCTAACTAAAATTGTAAATTCATTTATAGTAAAAAGGTATGAGCTTTCATGGCCCTTCCACTTTCTATAGTGGAAAAAAATTCCCAAAGATAATTAATTTAGTTGATGGCCCTGTAACAACATTTGACACACACTATTCAGGCCTTTATGAGCATTAATGGGCTTGAAAAAATGGTGAAAACGTGAAGACGCTTTGTCAAATTTAGTTTTTCCAATTAGTTAGCGACTTGGCATTACAAATTATATTTAGCTTATATTATATAAAATTTACTATCTTGGATTAAATTTTGCTTTCCCTCTTATATCCTTCATTTCAAACCTATCACTAACCCTACCATGGCCAACCGGAGAATCTTGATAATGAACAACCTGTAACATATAGATGAAGTATTTCTTTAAATTTCCTGGTAAATGTTTATATGCGAATCTTGTCCCTTGTCTTCCGCGGGAGGGAAAAAGAAATGTTGGGATATTTATAGGTTAATGGAAATTAAGACATACCGTTTCAATTAAACACAACTCTTCCTAAGGAACACAACTTGTGTGAAAGGATATGGCAAGTATTTAAGACACATCTCTTCTAAGAGTCACCAAAAAACCTATAAATAAGGCCCCTTCCCCCCCCCCCCCCCCCCCCCCAATGACATTTCTTATTCATTCCATCATCAATTCTCTCTACTTCTTCTCCTTTCTTCAAAGTGCTTGGTATTCAAGAGAGTTCAAGTCATCAAATGATTTGCTATTTCTTGTGATTTGGAGTGCTACTATCACAAGAAAGTGATCGTTGTATCCTGGGAGACAATTGTCAACAAACTGTAAGCACCAGTGCAAGACAAATTCGTCTTAAGGATATAGAGTCAAACTCTAGCCTCGATAAACCGTTTGTAAGATACAATATTTACTTACCTTCTCATTTATTTATTATACATAATTATTTGACCATACATTTGTGATAATTCAAGAATAACAATCTTAAGACGATTTTTTTTTTTAATCTTTTGCTTTTATTTGTGTTTTTAATACAGTTAATAACATGGCCTTTACAAATATTATTGATACCCCTGTTGTTACACCTACTACTACCCATGGTGAGAAACCAAAGAAATTCACTGGGTTGGACTTCAAGTGGTGGCAACAAAAGATGTTGTTTTATCAAATAATTTTGCATGAATTACATGCTGAGAAGATGGAATTAAGTGAGTTTTTTCAAGTTACAGCAATTGTTGAAAAGTTACCACCATCTTGGAAGGACTTCAAGAATTATCTGAAACACAAGCGCAAGGAAATGGGGCTTAAGGACTTGATTGTGAGACTGAAAATTGAGGAAGATAATTGTGTCTCTAAGAAGAAAGTGGGAAAGCATCCCATGGAGTCCAAGGCAAACTTGGTGGAACCAAACGCTAATAAAAAGATAAAGCACTTTGGTGAAGGTCCAAGTCAAGGAAAGAATAAATGCAAGAAGTTTGCTAGGAAGTGTTACATTTGCAATAAGCAAGGCCATAGGGCCAAAGATTGTTGCTTGAAAAGACAAAGTAAGGAAAATAAAACACATGTGACTGAGGAAGAGAAGTTGACAAACATGTTTTCTACATTAGTACTGTTTGAAGCCAACATAGTAGATAACCCAAACGAATGGTGGGTTGACACATGTGCCACCCATTATGTTTGTGGAGAAATAAACATGTTCTTTACATGTGTACTAGTCAATGGTAGAAATTTGATCATGGGAAATTCTGCCACATCTAGGGTTGTGGGAATTGGAAAAGTGGTGTTAAAGATGACTTCTAGAAAAGAGCTTGTTCTCACAAATGTGCTACATGTGCCTGATATTCGCAAGAATCTTGTTTCTGGTTCTATGTTTAGTAAAAATAGGTTCAAATTAGTTTTCGAGTCTGACAAATTTGTATTCATGAAAAATGGGATGTATGTAGGCAAGGGGTATATGATCAATGGCTTGTTTAAGATGAATATAATGACTGTTAAGCGTGATTTCAATAATAATAAAGCAAGTACTATTGTTTACTTGATCAAGTCTTTTACTTTGTGGCATGATAGGTTAGGACATGTTAATAATAAAACTTTAAAAATGTTGATTAACATGAATTTGTTGCCTTTTTTTAGCATTGATTTTAAACATAAATGTGAAGTGGGTGTGGAAGCCAAGATGGCTAAGCCACCGTTTCATTCAATTGAAAAGAACACAGAACCTCTGGATTTAATTCATAGTGACATCTGTGACTTAAAGTTTGTACAAACAAGAGGAGTGAAAAGGTATTTCATTACTTTTATAGATGATTGTACAAGATACTGTTATGTGTATTTGCTAAGAATCAAATATGAGACCTTAGATGTGTTTAAAGACTATAAGAATGAGGTTGAAAATCAACTTAGCAGAAAGATTAAGGCAATAAAAAGTGATAGAGGTGGAAAGTATGAAGCTCTTTTTGGAGAATTTTGTTCAGAACATGGAATAATCCACCAAACTACTGCTCCTTATTCACCTTAATTGAACGGTGTTGTTGAGCGCAAGAACCGTAAATTAAAGAAAATGATGAATGCTATGCTGATAAGTTCAGGTATACCCTAAAACTTATGGGGAGAAGCAATTCTTTCTACAAACCACATTCTTAACAAGATACCACACAAGAATAAGGATGTAACTTCATATGAGTTATGGAAGGGTCACAAACCCTCTTACAAATATTTGAAAGTGTGGGGGTGTTTAGCTAAAGTAGGAGTGCCAAAACCTAAACAAGTTAAGATTGGGCCTAAAACTATTGATTGTATATTTATTAGATATGCAAACAATAGTAGTGCATATTGTTTTCTTGTACATAAGTCTAACATTCCTGATATACATGAAGATACAATTATTGAGTCTAGGAATACGTCATTTTTTGAGAATATTTTTCCTTGTAAAGAAAAACAAAAAGTAAGTTCAAATAAGAGAATTTATGATACTGCAAATGGTAATCATCAAAATGAGGAAGAACCAAGACGCAGTGAGAGAGCCAAGAAGACAAAGTCTTTTGGCCCGAATTATCTAACTTACATGTTAGATAATGAACCCAAGACATTCAAAGAAGCAATGTCAACACCAGAAGTCTCATTTGAAAAGAGGCTATCAATAGTGAAATTGAATCCATCATGCATAACTACACATGGAAATTGGTGGATTTACCACCAGGAAATAAACTTTTAGGTTGCAAATGGATCTTCAAGAAAAAGATAAAGCCTGATGGAACAATAAATAAGTACAAGACTAGATTGGTAGCCAAAGGATTTAAACAAAAGGAAGGCCTTGATTTCTCTGATACATATTCACTAGTTACGAGAATAACATCTATTAGAGTGTTAATTGCAATTGCAACATTGCATAATTTGGAAATTCATCAATTGGATGTGAAAATAGCCTTTTTAAATGGCGAGTTAGAAGAAGAAATATATATGGAACAACCTGAAGGGTTTATTGCTCTTGAATAAGAAAAGAAGGTGTATAAGCTGATAAAGTCCCTATATGGGCTAAAACAAGCTCCAAAACAATGACATGAGAAATTTGACAAAGTAATGTTGTCAAATAATTTTAAAATTAATGAATGTGATAAATGTGTATATACAAAGAATACACAAAGTGAGTATGTCATTGTGTGCCTATATATACGTGGATGATATGTTAATATTGGTAGCAATAATGATGTCATTAAAGCTACCAAGAAAATACTAACTAGTTATTTTGATATGAAAGACATGGGTGTCGCAGACGTGATCTTAGGTATAAAAATAGCCAAGACATCTGGCGGACTAATATATCTCAATGTCATTACATAAAGAATATTATTAAATGATTTAACTAACATGATGATAATCCAATTAAGACACCAGTTGATTTAAATCTACATTTAGCTAAAAATAATGGTCCAACAATTGACTTATTTGAATATTCTCATATTATTGGTAGTTTAATGTATGTCATGAACCACACGCGTCCAAACATAGCCTACGCAGTTAATAAACTAAGTAAGTTCACTAATAATCCGGGAAAAGACCATTGGAAGGCGTTGGTTAGAGTTTTTAGATATCTAAAATACACCCTAAACTATGGACTTCATTATTTAAGGTATCCAACCATACTAAAAGGATATAGTTATGCAAATTGGATATCTGATACGAAGGACTCAAAGTCCACAAGTGGATATGTATTCACAATTGGTGGCGCTGCGATATCATGGAAGTCATTTAAACAAACATGTATTGCAAGATCAACGATGGAATCTGAATTTATTGTTTTAGATAAAGCAGGGGAAGAAATAGAATGACTTCATAATTTTCTAGAAGACATTCCATGCTGGCCAAAACCAGTGCCTGCAATATGTATACATTGTGATAGCCAATCAACGATTGGAAGGGCACAAAGTAGCATGTACAATGGTAAGTCTCAACACATCCATCGCAGACATAATATTATAAGGCAGTTACTTGCAAATGGAATTATTTCCATTTATTATCTTAAGTCAAAAGACAATCTGGCGGATCCACTAACTAAAGGATTGTCTAGAGATCAAGTAAACTGCTCATCAAGGGGAATGAGATTAAGGCTTATCACTAAAGAATTTCATAATGGAAACCCAACCTAGCTGACTGGAGATCCCAAGATCTAGGTTCAATGAGGACAACTAAATTATGAAATACTCTGTGAAGAGCACTAGGGAAAAATAAATTCCTACCCATTCCTATGCTGAACTAGTGCTATACAAGATGTGTTTAGGATAAGCTATGCTTTTAATGATTCTAATAATTTGAAAGAGTTCAAGTGGAGTATGGTAGAATACTCGCCATAGGAATCACCTACGTGAGTATGAAATGGGGCCGTTTCTATGAGAATTTTTAAGGTTGAAATTCTCTAAAGCACTCATGAAACCGGAATTGTTTAGGGCTAAAATGAACACAACCGTGAGAATCAATGGTGATTCGAAAAGGAATTGTGTGAATACTATTGTCTTGAATTACATCAATAGCTGAACAGTTCAAGACATTACATTCACTAATTAGTTAGTAAATCCGATAATATTTCACCAAGGAAGGTTCAAAGCCACAAACTACCTATCATGATGCAATCACTTTCCAATTTTGTACTCTCTTAATTGTTTAGTTTTTCATTTGCCTTTTTTTTTTAAAAAAAATCAATTTTCATTCATGTGGGGGATTGTTGGGATATTTATAGGTGAATGAAAATTAAGACATACCATTTCAATTAGACACAACTCTTCCTAATGGACACAACTTGTGTGAAAGGATATGTCAAGTATTTAAGACACATTTCTTCTAAGAGTCACCAGAAAACCTATAAATAGGCCCCCCCATGACATTTCTTATTCATTCCATCATCAATTCTCTCAACTTTTTCTCCTTTCTTCCAAGTGCTTAGTATTCAAGTCATCTAGTGATTTGTTGTTTCTTGTGATTTGGAATGCTACTATCATAAGAAAGTGATCGTTGTATTCTGGGAAACGATTGCCAACAAACCGTAAGCACCAGTGCAGGGCAAATTCGTCTTAAGGATATAGAGTCAAACTCTAGCCTCGATTAACCGTTTGTAAGATGCAATATTTACTTACCTTCTCATTTATTCATTATACATAATTATTTGACCATACATTTGTGATAATTCAAGAATAACAAGAAAGACATTTGTTTATCATGGATTGACCGTTTGAGGCAGCTCCTTCTCCGAAGTGGGATTCTTCTTTTTCTTGCTATCCTTCATCTCGCCGTAGAAGTATGAAACGAAACCCCAAAGAGAGAGAGCAAGTGAAACCCCCTTCTCTGCTTGAAATTTTTCGTCGAAGAAAATAACAGCCAAGATCTCTGTCATGGGGAGTAGGACAGTAATCACAATACCGGCTACCAAAGATGAAGCGCAAAAGATGACTCCTATGGCTCCTAAGAAGAAACACTGCATTATGATCCCATTCCATACCACCACCAGATAATATTTAGCTTCTCCAAGCTCGTATTCTTTTGCCTCTTTTGGAATTGCCTACAAAATTAAATAAGGAAGAAGCAAACATAAGTTATCGACCTTTGTTTTTGGTGGCTTTATATGGCTGAATATGTTAGGGTAATTGGGTGGAGAGAAAAGAGGAATGCACCTGAAAGTCATTATTAACCAGCATCCCCACTGTGCAAAAGACGGTGGCGAAGAAGCACATCACCATTTGAATCTCCATGACCAGTGAGTAGGTTATTGCCTGCTTTGCTTTCTTGTAGGTTAATTCAACCAACGGGAGAATGAAACCATAGAGCGCTGCAGCTGCAAGTGTCATGAAAAACCCGAGGTAATATTCTTTGTTGGACTCGTTGGCGGGGCGGTCAGAGCTACTGTGTAGAGCCAAGACACCAGCACCGATACTCAACAGAAATATGGCATTTACAGAGTATGAGGTGAACTTTTGTTTCACCAAGAGGAATGCAAAGGCTGCTGTGAAAGCGAGCTGGCTTGCGATAATGAGAGCAGATGTTGAAACGGGCAGTTTTGCTACGCCATAAGCGTAGAAGTAGTCATCGAGGCCGGTGAGGACACCGATAACAGCGGAGGCCACGAACAGAGGAGGTTTCATGAAGAAGAGCTTGGCATGGGAGCCTTGCTTGGTTCGGCGGTGCATGTAAGTGATGATGAGAGGGACTAGGATCAAGGGCCACCCAGCCGTTTCCAACCAACTGGAAAACCATATTCTCTTGCCGCCACGAACGAAATACAGGCGCATCACCAAGGGACCACCGCAGTTTCCAATTGAGAGAATCACACAATTCAGAACCAGGAGAGCCTTCCTCATGTTGCTGCTCAGCTGAACTTCCACCTCCATTGTTTGGTTCGTAGGTCCCTCTCCCTCTCCCCCTGCCCTGTGGTCGCAGTGTGTAAATGTGGAATCCGGGTTTTTTAAAGGCACAAACATGACGTCGAAATAAGAGTCAATTATGGCGACAACATTAGGTCCCGTCTATTATATTGCGATTTGACTGACGAACTAAAATAGTGTGGGTCCATAAGCCATTTTGACGGGGTGCTCTCTCATCCTTTGAAATCTCCTTGTCTTCCTTGATCGTAACAACCATATAGTTATCATTGTTTGAAAAAAGGTTTATGGGTCCCAAAGGTCTTGACAACTTAGTAATGAAATCTCGTCTTTATTTGAAATTTGGAATCAAAATAACATAGATGTGGTCCGATCCTGATGCATACATCAAACAAAAGAATACGACAAAAGGAGCCATTATTTTATTTGGGATTAAAATATCTAGTTGCGCATGCCGTATGTGTCTGAAATTGGTTTCAGAAACGTTTCATCTTTTTCATCTCCTTGATTGTCTTGTACGCTGTTAAAATTGAACATTTGTTGGACACCCAAGTGTAGAGATGATTGCAGGGGCATTTTCCTCCACGTGTCCCTTTCAAACTCAAAACCGTTAGCCGTCCAAGAAAAAAATAAAATCCTTTTGGGATTATTTAGTCTAGACCAAAATGAGTTACATCTGGCACTATGAGAAGGTTCCCCTCTCCCACAAGGTCAGACAGAATCAACAGTCTAGGCTCGCTAGACTCTTAGACGGAAAAATCAATTCAATCAGATCCTCATAATTTTTTACATGCATGATTAATTATATCTGATGTTTGAGCATTGGCTCAGACACTGGACATCTAAGTGGTAGACGAGATCTCATTTACACCTAAAAGTTAATGTTAATTAATTGTTATACATAATCCTAGACATTGGTAGACTAAATGGACAGTCGGCTGCACGGTTCGAAATTTTAGCATGTCAACGGATGACACCTACTATACGCCCTTATATGATATGATTGCCCAACCACCCTAAGAACAATCATCATTACAAAAAAAGGTTAGAGTGCATAATTAGTACCATGATAGCGATACCATTAGCTTTATATAAGCCCCCTCTAAAAGTATGAACAAAGTATATATATGCACATATGCTCATTCTCTCTTATAAAATAATTAAAGTTATTCTTATTTGACATAAGCTTCAGAAGAATGTGCTCGGATCACTTGTCCGAATATCTTTTTGTACAAAAAAAAAAGTTTGTCTTAACTCCAACTAAACAGACCTGACTCAAATTGACTTGACACCACCAGATATAAGAGTTTACGATGAAAAGATTGATCTCGCTTATCATCATCTTCATCATAAGAGTTCAATAAAAGAGGGCAGCACTTCCGGTTCCAGATTAATGGTTAGACTTACGAGGGTCCAATTACGCTTCAGCCAAGGGGACCCACTTTTTTTGGCTACTTCTATTGTGTAATTTCTGTGCAGCCATTCAAAGAAGTAAAACCTTCTAGATGACTAGTGTGGTGGCTATAAGATAAGTATTAAACTAATACCATAGCGTTCACCTTTTTTGGAATTTTGGGGTGGGAAACTAGTAATGATGACGTAAACATGGCAATTCTCTAATTTCCGAGGTCTTGGAACCTATGCATAATGCTTTCAGGAACATGCAGGCACAAACCGCAACTCTCGGAACCTATCCATAATGCTTTCAGAAGCATCCGGCCGTAAACCACCAGTCGACAATGTTGTTTGTGCAAGGTTTCAAACAAGGTTATGCTCTCCTTGATTAGGTTTCTTGAACAGAATTGATACTTTTTCTTTAGATTAGGATTGTGTGTACGTTATGCACGTATGGCCATCACCAAATGCTAAATAGGAACAAGTCAATGACAAAATTGAAATGTTTATGAGAGAACTATACTGGTAATCGAAAACAAAATTGATTGGGCCTGCAAAGCAGTTGAGGACAATAACCTATTTTATTTTGATCATCAAGATTTGGTGGGAGGGATCGCACTTCCAGAAGGTTGCTGGGACCAAACATGATATTAACTTGTGTTGTCGTTGAAGGACTGCCATGGTTCGTGTTTCAGTGCATTAATTGCTTAGTACACATCCCCTTTTCTTGAAACTTATTGAGGGTTATGTTTAGTTTTTTTTTTTTTTTTTTTTTTTTCTAACTCTTCTCTTCAATCTCTCATGTAATTCCCCGTTTGATGGCCAGATGTTTCTTGGGTGGGCCATTTGGAAATCGGGGATGAGAAGGAATAGTGTCATTATGAGTTCAGAGGTGCATTCTCTACAGTCACTTTCCAGCTGCAAAAATTCAGAAACAGCTAGCAAATCTACTCTCTGGACCATACGGTTGGCCAGCACCACGACCTGTGGTGTAGGTCGGCAGTAAGTTGTTTAATGTGCGGATCATGTTTTGATCTCAAAGATCACGTCACACGGGCTTTATTGCATCTAATTAGGTCCACCATTTCTCAAACCAGGGCCAGTCTCTGAGATTGGACTCCTTGACGGCTTTACCAAACACATGGGCCAATCAGTCGATGTCCATCATGATGCTGTAGCCGGAATCCTAGATAGTTGAGCGAACCGAGTCCACCATTCCACACTCTTAACCCGAACCATTCAACAACGGGACCATACCTGGGAGAATCCTCAGGAAAAACCCCTTGGATTTTCTTCCAGCTTGGAGGAACATTGCTATTTCTCAAGGATAGTGCCTCTAAAGAGATGCATTGGTCTTGGAATTGAAAGCAAGAGCATGTCTGGAATATCGGGAAACAATCAATAAGTGGCATTATATTGAAACGATGAATCCTTCTCAACCTAGCAAATTCAATGATAAACTCTTACCTGTTTGCTATGGTCTGGGGGGCCATTACTTTTACCTCAATGTGACAGACCAAATTTGAAGCTGCACAAATACGTACCAAAACCACAACCCTCCCTCGTATTCTGCTTTGCAATCTTTGATTATCTTCTTAATGTCCAAGGAAAGGCTGAAGAGTAGAGTTTCAAAATGACCTTATGTTTTGTTTTTCCTCCTCAAGTCTCACCATCGGACATAACTAAAAAGGATATGTCTGCACCCGAAATTGATAATCTTTCAACTGTATGTTGAACGAAGCTTCGACACCCATTTTAGAGAAGATGCATATGGCAATTCCCCCCAAAAGTTCTGATGGAATCAGTAGAAGTTGAAATCAACTCAAATGGTATTTTATTTTTTACTTAATTTTAAATAATAGTTAAAATTAGATAGTGTTTAACAGTATTAAATATTAAATTATTTATTTTTTTAATATTTTATTTTTATTAAGTATTAAAAAGTAAAATAAAAAATTAATATATCTTTTTTTTTAAAAAAAAAATTTAAATATTTTAATTTTTTTCTATTCAATAAAAAATTTATAATAATTCATAAAAAATAAAAAAATAAACCACTTAAAATATAAAATCTAATTGTTTTCAACAAAAAAGACAAAAACACAAATAAAAATTCGTATAGCCATTTCTTCACATGCAAAGTCAATTTGACCACCATTATATATCAAAATACTTAAGCTACGACCCTAACATGTAACCAGATCAGTGCTGAGTAAATTGGTCCACTATTGCATTAATTAAGCTTTTTTAAGTTATACTATTGCATAACTTAATTAAACTTTTAACTTATATGGACTAACAAAACAATCCATATCAAGCTTCATCACAACCTTAAAATTTAATTTCCCAAGTTTCATTACAACTCTCTTAATGGGACCATTTCCTCATGGATTCTAATGTTGAAAAACATCTTAAATTCTTAGTTGATATTTAAATTTTTTTTTTTAAAAAAAGAACTATATCCTACATAAAAATTTAAAATATTTTTTAATAATCTCTATTTTAGATCAAATTTTATTTGATCAATCTTTCATGTTTTGATGATATACACGTTGGAGAATGGTGTGTGTTAGAGTTCCTTTCATGCACCACGATTTTGCCAAGCTCTATGATTCCCTTGCTTTTTATATCATTTTTTAATGAGAGAATAATTGATTTTATTTTTAATTAAAATTTCTTTTATAATCTTTTGTGTTAGCTTTGGTTCTTCTAAAAATATTAGTCAAAGGGTGTGATACCTATTATAGTACCAAGCAAAAGCTTTAACACAAACATCTTAATATTACAAATAAAATATATATGGTTTTAAGGTGATTCGATGAATTATATCTAGATTCATAAATAAAAAATATTATTTTGTATTCTCACTTTTTATATCAACGCCTTGAATTATGAGCCACTTTCACATTTTGCAGTCTCCCATCTTAACTTATTGTCCATATTTTATTGGAATTCCCTCATCTCAAGACCGGAAAGAAACCCACTTTAGTCGTGCATTGCACGCAATTGGAAACTTCAAAGGTGCCCATTGCAAATCCATCCACCAGTTTTTTCTAGATTGAGACGGCCCTGTCTATCTCTAAAACTAGGCCCAACCGTCCCCAACAGACCAGTCAATCCAGCCGGGTCATAACAGAGCCCAGGTGCAGCACTCTGAAGGGCGAGCCAACCCAGATCTATGCGCTGGGATTAGGGTTCCTTCTGCTTCTAATTCTTATAACTCTTGTCAATTCCTTGGATGGGCGACAGGCACTCCCTCAAATAATCATTCTCTAACACTAGCCAGACATATCATCATCATTACAACTTGGCTCACAAATTGCAATATTAAATACTGTTCTTATCTGTTAGCCGATGTCATGCCAACTCAACTTACTAACTAAAGTTGCAAATTTATTTATAGTAAAAGGGTATGTACTTTCTTGGCGCCCTTCCACTTTCTCTGAAATAAAAAAATTCACGAAGATAATTAATTTAGTTGATGGCCATCTAATGACATTTGACACACACTCTTTGGACCTATATGAGCATTAATGGGCTTAAAAAAACGGTGACAATGTGAAAACGCTGTCATATTAAGTCGTTTTTTAACAATTAGTTAGCGTTCCAGATTATATTTATCTTATAGTATATAAAATTTATTGCCTTGGATTAAATTTCGTTTTCCCTTTCAAAAATTCTTCATTTCAAACCTATCGCTAACCCAAACTTGGCCCACTGGAGAATCTTTACGTGCCTGAATGTGGACACCAGAAACAGTGTAAAAGCGAAACAGACAAAAAAACAGATAAAAAGAAGGGAAAAAATGGGAGAAAAAAGAAGGGAGATGATTCCAGCCGGCGGCTTAGACTCGCAGCTGTAATCATAGGTGGCAATTTGATTTGTCAACATTCAACAACGCTCCCACAATTATTCCATGTGACACATTTCTTTCAAATAAGTTACATCCATGCCTGTCAAACCATATGCATCAGAGCTTACCCAACAGTCTCCAGCCACGTTTCCAAGAGATATAACTTCGATGCAGAAAAGGGTGCAGAGAACCTCCGCCTTCCTGCCGCAGCCCAAACCATGCGTCTTGATTCCTTAAATGTGAAGCTAGAATAAATTAATTAGAATTAACTAGTCAAAGTATTGTAGCATGACAGTTACCAAACCCATTAAGGTCCACTGGGACATCGCCTTCATCAGCAATCTTGTCAGAATCTCCTTCCCATTTTTCTAGCACTCAACCTGCTCCTATCGGCTATCCTATAGTCTTTTAGTCTTATTAAACAATAAAGTCAAGTGCATTTATCATTATATCCACTTCTCAGACATATGAACCCTATTGCTTTTATTGTTAGTTTGTTACTAAATATAAACTTTGTTTAATACAAGTATGACAACAATGACAGCACATGGAGCACAGGTAGCAGTGCCAGACCAAGGATGCCCTCTTTCTGCTACTTAAATCCACACACCATGAATAGATATATCTCAATCTAATACAAACAATCATATAAGCCCCAATTCATATACACAATACAATACAAACAATCATGGCAGCCCCAATTCGCGGAACTTATTACAAATCAGTGAAATCACTAGTGTGACGAACTGTAGATTGAAATCACACCAATATGGGTTCATGCGTGCTGGCAACTTGGTTTATTACTGATCACTAGTGTAACAAACTGCAAATTGAAATCGAACCAATATGCATGCTGGCAACTTGATTTTGGTTTGAAGGGGAAAGGATGTACTAGCATTAGCAATGCTGTTGGGCTGGAGCATAAGAGGAAGCTCCGGCGACCCCAGGTGGGCCACCAGAAGGACCTCCGACTTGATGAATTTGGACATCGTCCTCAACTGATACTGCAACTGTTTGCTCCCCACAAGGCCCTGTGGTGATTGTCTCCCGGATTTGTTCGTGTTCTTCAACACAGATGGGTGGGGGTACTGCTGGAACCATCACCGGCTTTCTCTTCTTCTTAGCTAAGCAGAAGAGACCAGCTGCGAGGAATGCGAGGAAGAAGACACCACCCAACGAGACGCACACCGCAATAATGGTGGTGTGGTGGCCTCCGGAAGGTGGCGGAGACAGGACTGGTGGTGTTGGTGTGATTGAGCCATAAGTTGGGGGTGCAGCGTAAGGAGGCGAGGCATAAATTGGAGGGGAACCGTAAGGGGGATAATCATAATGAGAAGGTGGTTTTGCAACTGGTGGTTGTGCACCTGGTGGTGTTCCTTTTGGTGGCTGTGCACCAGGTGGCTTTCCATTTGGTGGCTGTGCACCTGGTGGCTTTCCATTTGGTGGCTGTGCGCCTGGTGGTTTTCCATTCGGTGGCTGTGCACCTGGTGGCTTTCCATTTGGTGGCTGTGCGCCTGGTGGTTTTCCCTTCGGTGGCTGTGCACCTGGTGGTTTTCCATTCGGTGGATGTGCGCCTGGTGGCTTTCCATTTGGTGGTTGTGCACCTGGTGGTTTTCCATTCGGTGGTGATAGTGGAGGTGAAGCAGTATAAGGAGCTGGCGCTGGTGTTGGTGTTGTGTTTGGTGTAGGGGGCTGGTAGCCACACTTACATGGTGGCATTGGATGTTGGGGTGGGGGTGGGGATTGCGGCATTCCATGGTTACATGCGGGTGGGGGTGGAGGTGGAGGTGGAGGAGGTGGCGGTGGTGGCGTGACTGGGTGACATGGAGGCGGCGGCGGCGGCGGTGGAGGAGGTGGTGGTTGTGAAGGTGGTGGAGGGGGAGAATAGTATGGGTAACGCATATTGTAGGAAAGGACTCGGAAGATTGGGTATGATCTGCAGATTGCACTTAATTTAGTACAACGAGATGGAGATAATAGGTGAGGGTGTGAGCTCTATTTGTAGTAAGTGGAGGTCTTAGAGCAATTCAAATTCCTAAACCGTATTGCGTATGGTACCATTCAAGTCTTAAGTGGCTTGCTCTCTAGCTAAGTTCCTGTTGAGTTGTATTCACATTTAAAATTGAATTGAATCATAGCAGTAGGGACTCACCATTAAGCAGCAGCCTTGTGGTCGGTGACACGCCATCTTAAATCAATTCGCATGTCTAAAATGAAGAAGAATATAAATAATAAACTCATGAATATGGTCAGGCAACTCTTTGTTTTATATGTCCAAATAATATGTAGTTAGTGACATGCATTGTTCCCTTAAAAATATATTCCACCAAGTTGCACAAAAACTAACTCAAAGTTGAATACACCTTCTGAGTTGGGGATTCATTGATCAAATCCAGTTTTACATCTGCGCAAATCTTAGTTAGCCCATGTGAGGTGATACAAAATAATAATGGAAATGTTGAGTAAACTCCCATGTCTAGCTTGAAGCAGATGAGTACAGATGGAATCCCAGTTTGCTAACTTGTTCTATGAAGAACTCTCTCCTTGGGTTTTCTCCTTTCATGGAACATTAGATCGAGAATAAAAAATCTTCCATTTTTTATTGTGACATAATCAAGTTGCCTGATCATGATGACAGTATTCCTAATTAATTAATGAATGAATTAATGTTATAATCATCTATAGAGTATTGCTAGTGGTCACCCCGACTACTCACAATGATGTAGATGGTAAATATTTGCAACATATGGGCTTTTATGTTCATGAGTATTCAAAAAGCAATAATCAACCAGCTGTTTGAAATGAATATCAATCATCTTTTTCTTCCTTTTTCTTCTTTTTGAAGTCCAAGTCGATTTGTACGGACATTGAATTCTTGATGTGTTACTAATTTGTACCACATGTTCATTACCTTCCAATGGGGCATTGACATCATTTCATGCAAGAAAATACTTCAAAATATTCTCATCACATACATAGAATTTTATCATCATCCTGGATCTGCAGCAGGTGGCGACTGACACAAGGGCATGTAGCGGGAGCCATGGTACTAATTTGACTCAAGTATTAACGGAACCCAAATGCTCATTCCCATCCCAAATTTTCAATTAATTAAACTCATATCTCGTGACCAAATTGTGATTAATGTGCATTTCAAACACTAAAACATGATGAATATTTTAAAGCTCCATATATAAAACAGCAACTTGGGGTAGGGTGATGTCCCCCTGCCAGGTACATTTCAGAACATACGGATATATATAATTTTTTTTTTCCTGGAAATGATGATCATATTATTATAGTATTAAGGTAAATTTTATAGTAAGACATAAGTTTCGTGTTTAGGAAGCAATTGACGAGTTATCAGAAATTTAATTAACAACTTAATCCTTTTCACTGATGCTGCAATTTAAATCGGCTTATTTGCATCCACATCCTTAACCCTTCAGCTCCTTATTTCTCCCATTAAAGTTACTAATATGCATGTCATTACATTAAATTATGTTTGATTCTCGAAAAATGTGAAACAAAAAAAATGAAAGAAAAAAAAAATAAAAATGAAAATCGATTTAAAATCAAAATTTTTTTTTATTATATGCTACTTCAAATTCATTTAATTTATTTTTACTTTTGATATAAAAATTAAATAATTTAAAAATATGTATAACTTTAATTAATCTTAATTATATATTATTATTATTTATTTTATATAGAATAATCAAATATGAGAAAATTATTATTTTTATTTTTCTTAATACTTTTTGGAACCGAACACAACCTAAAATTTATGAAGTTTCAATAAAATTGACATATAAGTGATAAAAATGATATAATTTGCCTTCATTTAAAAAATAATTAATGAATTTTATAATATCACATATTTAGTACGTCAATACATTTTGAGGAAGGTGAACAATGTTTGATCCTCATCTATATGACATGAAACTTCAGAACATCTAGCAAGGGAGTATAAACCGGTACCGTAACGCAAACATCAAGGTCAATGCGCAACATGTAATTAAAAATTGAGTTAGTTGTTGAATTCGTAACGCTAAGAAAATCATCGAGGCAGCATCAAAAGCACATGCGAAGTCCAGTTTCACACATAATAAGCGGATTCAATTTTCAAGCCCACATGAGAGAGCATGTGATGATTGACAAGTCGTAGGGGTTTGATTTTCTTCCTTGCTATGTGTCATGCCTTGTAAAACAAACCTAAATAAAGAATGAATTAGCTATGGGGCTGCATACACGATACAGCTACCCAATTGTCCGATCCGAGTTTTGGGTTGTCATAAAATCTAGGCTCTAGTTAGACAATACAGTGAATCATAGCTCAAGCACCCGAGGCATTGGTACCCCAATTTCTTCATTGTTTTCTTTTTAAAAATCCTTTTGTGCTATTTTGGCAAGTTAAATGAGATTCATATTTAGTTATGGTGAGTTATAAACACTTTTACAAGAGATTATTTATAAGTTAAATGAAATATATATATATATACACACTCTATTTTAGGGTTTTTGAGATGCGGAAAGTAGGGAGAGAGATTGATCTCTTCTTCTAAAATTATATTAAATACAAGTTTTTTTTTTTTTTTTCCATTCTTTTCATTTTATTTTCTTGGCAATCAAACATGGGTTTTGAGGAAAAATCTTTCATGATGTTTGGCTAACTTGATGTGATCCAAAGATGTTAACATGAAAGTGAAGAATCCAAAGGCAAAGTCATAAAAAACAGTAGTGTATTGAATGATTTAATTGTGTTTTCAAGTTTAAATTGATAAAAATAAATGCTCTTTGTTAGTTTACCTCAAATAAAGTATGGAGGATTCTTACGAGGTATTAGTAATTCTTGGGAATTATTGTCTACTTTAGTTTAATCTTTATTGTTAACAAATCTAATAGTCGAATCTAAAAGACGAATATGAACTCTTGATTGAAGAAATAAAAACCAAAATTAATTGTTATTTTTAATTGGTTTAAGAGATTTGTAAAACATGACCAATTGAGTCAAGCACAACACTAAGGGGGGAATTGGAATTTAAAACTTTTTCAATTAGCACACTAAATGAATGTAAAGAGATAAAGATAAAGAAATGTAAATTTGATTTTTATAGTGGTTTGATAATTTTCACCTATGTCCACTCTTCTCAATTTCCTTTCAAGAGTTCTACTAAATCAAAGCTTCTAACCCAAGCTTCAACTCTTCCATGACTTGGATTCAAACATACAACTAAGTTCTTCAAGTTTAATCTTGACTTGAAGCTCTAACAACTTTTCTAAAGGAAATTTAGGTTTTAACTTTACTTAATCCTAGCTCAATAAATGAATAAGTATAAAAAAAAGGGAGGATGAATACAAAGAGTGCATTAAGAATGATTTGTAAGTGAAAGATTAATGCGGAAAGGAATAAGAGCTTTGAAGGAGAGAAGATGGTAGATGAACAATTCAATGTAAGTGTTCTCTTATTAATAAATGCATATGAGCTTTCTATTTATAAGTTTTTAACCTTGGACACCTAAAAAAGCATAAACAAACCTTGATTGATCGAGCTCCAAGTTGACTGGTTCACTAGTCGTTAGACAATAAATGCATAGTAGGTGATCACTGGTCTTTGTTTAAATTCAATTGGGCCTTGACTAGACCTCAATTAGGAAAAAGGTAGCCTAGATTGGGTATGAAAACTCTCTAGAAAAAAGAGAAATTTTTTTGCACACTTGATTGGTCCTTGATCAAGAAAAAGCAATCGATTTGATCTATTCCCAACTGGTTGAGTTAGTTTAAGCTTCTCTTAGACCGGTTGGACTAATAAACACCCCCCACCTCAAAAGGAAAAAACAAAAAAAAGACCTTTTTTTCAATCGTGTAACTCAATTTTGAAGAGTTTTGCTTAAGGTTTTTGAATACATACTTAGTTTCAAATAAAAATGTGAATGTTTAAGCTTTTTTTTTTTCAAAAAACTAGGTATGAAGAAATGCATGAAATAAGTCTAAATTCTAAGTGTACCCAAAGGATTCATCTTACAATGATTTCCTAGAGTACTTGATAAATCTTCATGCACCATCAACTTCACTTCCCTTGAATTTCCTTGAGCAAGCTTGTCTTTTTTTTATTTTTTGGTTATATATTTTAAACTTAACTTGATTTAAAATGATTAATGCATTGTTTTGTCATTGTCAAAACTTGATTAGGAGAACCTTTGGGCTAGCAAGATTTATTTTTCAAAGTAGAAATTTAAGTTCTAAATGCAATATTGACCGAAAGATTCAATGTGATCTTGGATCAACTTTGATCATAAACCCTAAATTTTGCAGTTCTTTTTATAAGGATGCAACACTAGATTGTGAAATTCTCTAAACGATTTTGTTTTATTTATTTTATTAAATATTTTAGAAAATCTTTATTCATATTTTATTATTATTTATTTAAATTAAAGTTTCATTAATTTTAACAAATAATTTTTCTATCTAATCCAAAAACAATTGAACATATAAAATCCTAAAAGACAACAATCCAAAATACTACAAAGTCATAGTAACTCTATCTTTGATTTTTCTTATTCAGAGTTATCATGTATTTAAACTTCAGTATTTTTAATTATATTAGACATGTGTGATCACTCCTTGAAGTATATGACAATCACACTTTAATCCCTTAGGTTTGTGAGAGTATACAAACACCCTTTATCATGAACAAAATTAATTGATGATAATCTCATATATGTTTAAAATCAAATATGAGTTTACACATAAAAAATATAATCAACTTAAAATTCGTTTGATAGTAATTTTAGGAAGCACTTGAAAATTTTTATTTTTCAAGTGTTACAAAGATTATAAATATTTCCTAAAATCACTACCAAATGCACTCTTAAAGTTCGTTTGATAGTGATTTTAAAAAGTGTTTATAATATTTCTAAAATTTGAAATTTTTTTTTTTCAATATTAAAAAATTTAAAAACACTTTCTAAATTTATTACCAAATATACTCTTAGTCTCAAAAAACACACATGCACCCTCAATCTACAACACAAATGTAATATCAATCAAACATGTATATGAACAAAATCAGCGGATATTCTTGTACATATTTAAAATCAAATATTGTTTTACAAATAAGAGGCGGAGAGTGCACATGCTTCTCCTCAAATTGGAAAATAAAAAATAAAAAAAATTGTTACACTAACACTAGAATGGATGCTAGGCCAAACAACTTCAACTTTATCTTAATTTTCCCCCACATATTGAAATAAATCCATTATTCTTTGCGCCCTGTAGATTAGGTTTGTGGCTCCACCTCTATTACACATACTGTATAAGGACTGTGTTTTATAATTAGACCATGTATAATAATGGGCATCTTTTTATATTAAAAAATAATTCATTTGAATGTATTAAATATTTCATTATCCCATTTTAAAATAAAAAAAAAAAGCAAAGAAAATGAAAAAAAAAATAGTGAACACATGTATAAAATATAACACACACATTAAAGAGATGTATCTTTCGAAAAGAAAGAGTAGAAAATGAAAAGCTTTAGCACAAATTAACCTACTCTGGACCAGTTTGCAGTGCTAGGTTTTCCATACATATTGAAGTTAGACCCAGGAGAGGCCATTGCTTCAGGGACAAAGTCACTCCTTGCATGCATGGATGCAAACATTTATGAATAAGGGAAACCATAAAATAATAATAATTATTAAAATAAAAAACAAAACACATAATTGAAAACGTGTAGTTGACCTCACTTTTCCTTAAGGAATAACATCAATGATTGAAGGGCTTTTGGTTAAACTTGTGAGGTTTCTGTGTTTATTAAACTTAGAGGTTTCTCTCTCAAGTCTAATGATGTGATATGTATGTTTTCGAATTTTATTGTTTATATCTTGATCTTATTTGTTTATACTCTTATATTTTCATTTCATTATTTTACGCTTTCATTTTATAGTCTTTGTCTTTCACATGGACTCTGGGCTTACACAACAATATATGGCTTCTAACATTTAATTAATTAGTTTTTTTTTTTTTTGTTAAAAATAGTTCTTTACACACTAGACAAATTGGGTAAAACCAAAAGCTTTATGTGTTTTTTTCAATTTTTTCTTTTTAGGTGTTAGTGAACTTAGTTGAGTTAGTTTCTAGTTTCAGCTAATTTCAACTGATCATTTCTGTTAAAACCAATCCCTTAATTAAGTTAGTTATAAGCATCAACAACTACTTAAACACATATATAAGCTATAAAAGTGTACTATAATTTTTCTTTTAAGAAATAAGAACTGAAGCATTAGTCTCTTCATTTATTTGTCTCTCCCATTCTAATCTGTTCTATCATTCCATTTTATCAAACTTGGTCTCAAAGCAGGTTTTAGCTTAGTTATGCAAACCTCTTCCGTGTTTGCCATGGAAGAAACCTCAAGAACCACTAGTTTTCTCCCAATTTCCTTCCCCTACCCAATCTCATCTAAACTAGATAATCATAATTTTCTAGTTTGGCGAAAATAGATACTTACCACATTGAGAGGCCATAAGCTGCAACACTTCCTTTCTGAATCTTCAATTCTACCCTCCAAGTTTCTTTCCTCAGACAATGAAACCCAAAATCATGTAAATCCCAAGTTCTAGGATTGAGAACAACAAGATCAGCTTATTATGTCTTGGATTCTTGCATCCATATTTGATGTTCTTCTCACTTGTATGGTGAATTATGACACTTCAGCCTAGGTATGGAAAACCCTTAAACTATACTTTGCTACCCAAGTGAGAGCCAAAGTAACTCAATTCAAGACTCAATTGCATAACACCAAGAAAAAAGACTTGTCTATAACTGATTACCTTAGTAAAATTAGAAATATAGTTGATTTTCATGCCCTGTTTGGCCACAAGATTTCTGTCAAAGATCACATAAATGTAATTTTTGAAGGTCTTCCTCCAGATTATGAAACTTTCATCATCTTTGTCAATTCCAAACTTGATCCATTCACAGTTGAGGAAATTGAAGCTCTTCTTCTTGCTCAAGAAAGTCATATTGAGAAAAATATGAAGATTGCAAATCTATCCACTCTTAGCTTAACCCATCTCGTCACAACCAATAGCTCTCCACACTTTACTAAAAATGGTTCTCCACATTTCTACTACAGAGCTAATACTAGAAACTCAAATTTCCATCCACCTACACATTATGGAAATGAAATGCAACATTTTCATGGGAACTTAATGAGGAAGAGGACACCATGGTCGAGGCTCCTAGAAAGGCAACAACAAACCTCAATGTCAACTTTGCGTGAGAAATGGTCATGTCGTCACGTAGTGCTACTACCGATTTGATCAGTCTTTTATAGGGCCTTCACAACTTCAAAGAAATTGTCCACAGGGAAACATGACTCATTTTCATTAACAACTATCTAAATTTTTTTCCCAGGAACCTCATCTTCATCAGTAAAATTAACAACACCAAAAATGATCTAAGACAACAACTGGTACTTAAACTTTGGAGCCACTGATCACCTTACGCCAAACCTCAACAATCTTTTGACCAAATTATAGTTTCCCTCATCCAATGAAGTCTTCGTAGGAAATGGTAAGGGTCTCCTTAATCATCACATTGCTCACACCTCGTTTTCATTCTCATTCATTCCTTCCAAAACACTTGCCTTAAAACAACTTCTCCATGTCCCAAGAATCACAAAAAATCTTCTAAGTGTTTTTAAGTTTGTTATTGATAATCATGTATTTTTTGAATTTCATCATATTTCTTGTTTTGTCAAGGATCTTTTCACCTAGACAGTCTTCATGCACGACCAACTTAAGGGAGGATTATATGTGTTCGATAATACACAGTTGAAACTCCCACTCAACATCTAACTCTCTGCCTCCACAGCACAGAAACTTTCAACTCCTTGTGTTTTGCTTTTGCAACTTTCCTGTCCAAGAAACCAATAGTGCCTGCTTCATCAACATTTCCCTTTGTATTGTGGCATAGTAGACTTGGCCATTTTTCCTCACATATTATTTCTCTTGTACTTAATAAATGTAATCTCCCTCATCTTAATAAAATTCCTTTTCTTATCTGTTCTGCTTGCTGCATGGGAAAAATCCATAAGTCCACATTCTTGCATTCAACATCCTCCTACACCAAACCCTTAGAACTTAAACATATTGACCTATGGGAACCAGCCTCAACACTCTCCTTACATGGACATTGATACTACATTCACTTCATTGATGCCTACTCCCGATTCACTTGGATTTACATGCTTAAACATAAGTTTGAAGCATTTCAAGTATTTATTCACTTCAAGTCTCAATTTGAACTTCAACTAGACCACAAGATCAAAGTTGTGCAATCTGATTGGGGTGGCGAATATCATTCATTTACTCAGTACTTCACCTCCAATGGCATTATCCACCGTATTTCATGTCCTTATACTCATTAACAAAATGGACTTGCTGAACATAAACACTGACACATTGTCGAACATGGCCTTGCCTTTCTTGCTCAAGCCTCTCTTCCCTTTAAATACTAGGATGAAACATTTCAGACCAGTGTTAATCTCATTAATGAACTACCTACTCCAATCCTAAAAATCGAATCTCCCTTAGAAGTTATCTTACAAAAAAATCCATCATATTCTTAGCTCAAAGTCTTTGGCTGCATGTACTACCCCAACCTCTAGCCCTCCAACCACCACAAGCTGCAATTCAGGTCCATTCCCTACACATTCCTTGGATATAGCCTTAACCACAAGGGTTATAAATGTCTCAGCCCTAATGGTAACAAACTGATTTCTCATGATGCTATCTTTAATGAACATACCTTCCCATTTGCCAAGTTGTAGTCCAAAAAACAGGTAACTTCTTCTTTCAACTCTTTATCCACTTCCCTTCCTTGTCAAACTTATTTTCCACTAATGATTCTCCTTTCTTCAACCTCTTCTCCAACCAACCCACCAATACCTCCTGCCACCTCTAACCAAAATGTAGCATCACTTCCTCTACCATTTTCTTCCTCTCTTCTTCCTACCCATCTTATGATCACTCGATCCAAGAATGACAATTTTAAACTAAAGGTCTATCTCATTTCTACCATTCCCATTTCAGTCCTCGAAGCCTCCAACTTAGCCATTGGAAACAAGCCATGATTGATGAATATCTCGCTCTCCTCCGAAACAATACTTGGAATCTCGTCCCTCCCCCCACTGTTTGCAAATTGATTGACTGCAAATGGGTGTTCAAAGTCAAAGAGAATCCCGAGGAAACTATAAACAAATACAAAGCCTGTTTAGTTGCTAAGGACTTTCATCAAATTGCTAGATTTGACTTTAAGGAAACCTTTAGTCTGATTGTCAAACCGACTTCCATTCGTATTGTTCTTACTATTGCCTTAAATCTACAATGGAAAGTTTGACAACTAGATGTCAATAACGTCTTTCTCAATGGTGACCTTCATGAAGAAATATTCGTGTATCAACCTGAAGGCTTGATCGACCCTTTCAACCCGAACTATGTCTGCAAGCTAAATAAACCTCTTTACGGTCTCAAGTAGGCCCCTAAAGCTTGGTTCGAAAAGCTATATCAAGCACTTGACACTCTTGGTTTCTCATCAACTAAATTCGATCAATCCCTATTTATCAACATCACACCTACTCATTCCGCTTACATACTAGTATATGTGGATGATATTCTTATCACATGTAGCAATGATCAGTTTGTTCAACATGTGATCACTCTGCTCAACAACCAATTTGCCCTCAAGGATCTTGGAGATATTAATTACTTTCTAGATATCCAAGTCAAGCATACATGTACTTGAATGCACTTATCACAGGCCAAGTATATCTCCAATCTACTTCAAAAAACCAATATGCTTCATGTTAAGCCGATTCCCACACCTATGGTATCTAACCAGTCCTTATCCAACTTTGGAAGTGCTCCATTCAGCAACACTCAACTATATAGAAGCACTATTGGTGCCCTTTAATATGCCACCATCACACGTCCAGGTATCACCTATAGTATCAACCGAGTTTGCCACTTCATGCAAGCTCCTCTTACTACTCATTGGAAGGCTATCAAGAGAATCTTACACTACCTAGTTGGTATTCTTCACCATGGACTCCATCTCTAGGCGTTGCTCCAGCTCACACCTCAACTTAATAGGGTTCTATCAGGATATTGCCTTTTTTTTGGTCCAAACTTGGTTTCCTAGCACTCCTGAAAGCAACATACAATCTCTAAATTTTCCATCGAGGCAAAATATCGAAGTGAAGCTACCTTAGTTGCTGAAATTTCTTGGTTGCAGTCTCTCATCAAAGAATTAAACATATCTTCTTTCAGAACTCCAGTCATTTGGTGAGACAACCTCAGCGCAGTGTACCTCTAAGCTAATCTCGTTCTTCATGCTTAGACTAAGCATATCGAAATTGATCTTTATTTTGTTTGAGAAAAAGTTCTTCAGAAACAAATCCACATCCATCATGTTCCTTCCTTTGATTAGCTACCAAATGTCTTCACCAAGGCAGTTCCCAGCTCTAGATTCCTCACCATGCATGCCAAACTCAGTGTCAACCCAAGTCCACCCTAAGTTTGAGGAGGGCTGTTAGTGAACTCAGTTGAGTTAGTTTCCAGTTTCAGTTAATTTCAACTGATCACTTCTATTAAAACTAATCCCTTAAGTTAGTTATAGGCATCAACAACTACTTAAACATATATATAAACTACAGAAGTGTAATGTAATTTTTCTTATAAGATATAAAAACAGAAGCATTAGTTTGTCTATTTCTCTTTCTCTCCCATTCTAATCTTGTTTGTCATTCCATTTTATCAAACTTTAGGAATATTAATTTTCAGAGAGTGAAGTCAAATTAAAAGTAAAATATGTCAAATTATATATAAAAAAATAGCTCTTACTGAATGAATTTAAAAAAAAAAAAAAAAAATTATGACAGGAGACGCCCAATTAAGAAGACAGAGGCCCAGAGACGATACACCAAATGTAGTGGGTCCGTTGAGCTTGCAAAGTTTTGTTAGCAACAGAAACCTAGATACAACATTTGGTTGCATTATTCACTAGGGTTTATTGAGCAGATAAAAGACGAAGCTTTCACACTGTCACCATCTATCTTATTCGTACTATTATTATCATAAGAGACATATATATATATATATAACTGCCAACTGTCCACCCAATTTATGGTGTACAAAGTAAGTCGCATGCAAAGAAATTTAATTTTTGTAGTAGATCCAAAACCAACTAAAAACTTTATTTGAGATAAACCTAAGTTGATGAGCAAATACGAATACCGTAAACAAGATATATGTCGCAAATCACTTTGTAATAAGCTACTCCCAAATATTAACTGAAGTACAACTTTAAAGACATTTAAATTTATCCATTGATTTTCCTGCAGTTTGTCCTGATCTCTCCATCAGTACCGGTCAGGGGACTCAAGTTTCCCATTTTAACCATGGCGTTGGCCACATCGGTAAAGAAAGTGGTAGAGTCGGTGCTGTAGGTTTCGACCATGGAATCTGTGGAGTTACCATTGTAAAGTTGTTGGTCTGAGTGCAACAGACCCTTCTTCTCTATCAAATCCTTGAAATAAACAGTATCGAAAACAGTAGTCGTTTCATCCAGATCAGACAGATTCTCATCCCCACCTGTCCATGGGCAGATTTTCTGTTTTGATTTTGCAAATGCAGCATCGATGTTGGTCTCGTTGTAAATTCGATACCGAAATTTTACGCATTGTGCTTTACCTATGGTATGAGTTCCTAAAAGGCCCAAAAAAAAATAATAATAATAAATAAATAACTACACATATAACAAATTATGAGGAATTTTGCATAATAAATACAATGATGATATATATATATATATATAGGGCCCATTTGGCAACAGAAATGAAAACCAGTACTCTTGAAGTACGATGTCATTTTTTTATATTAAAAAAAACCATTTTTATCAATTTTCTACTTATTTCTGCTACCAAATGCCACAGTATACCTGAGAGAGCCACCATTTCCTGGGTGGTAAAGCCCTTGTTGGAGAAGAGAGATATAAGAACATCAAGATCTGAGGTCGGGGCAGGGAGGTCAGCGTTAGCAGTACTTAAGCTCGCCGTGGTTGAATCTCTTCTGCCCAATTGCACAGTCCATGTTGGGCCACCCAACTGAAAAAAACCCGTAATCAATCAACAACAATGTTTAGTTAATTAACTAATTATTTGAAGTGTCTTAGCCCATTAATCTTTAATAGAACCATCATGATTTTTTGGGATGATTTTTATCGTAGTTCAGCAGAACACCGGTATACGGAGCTATGTTTTATCGTGCACCCATGTTAATTACAAGTTTGACCATGATGAGGGTTCTATGGTGGTTAATGAAACCTGGCCAGAAATAGTCTAAAATAATGGTGTTTGTAGAATAGGAAAGACAGATTAGTATATCTCTGAACCCCATTATAAACTGCAAGGTTATGATTAATGGTTATATATATGGTAGTTGTGAAGGAAGTTGGTCTCTTACAGCAACAACAGAGTCACGAGCTGCCACAGCTACAATATCTGCACAAGAAACAACTCCAGGGCACAAGCTTTCCATTTGAGATTTAATGGTGTCGATCACATCATATCCTCTCAAAGAGTTATTATTTGGTCCTGCTGTCTTCTCTCCAGTTAAGTTTGCAGTGTCATCCAATAAAATAGAAGCATCACATCCCTGTTGAATTTATACATGAAGATGTTATTAGTACGCATTTTCCTGTCAAACAGCTATATGTATGCATGCATGTTACTAATATTTTTCTCTCTCTTTATGGAGGGATTGATTGAGGTTTATTAACATCTTAAAGTTCAACCAGTGCCAAATGATCCTGGTTGACTTCTGGATTTCAAACCTAAGTTGCAGAGCTAGTCAGAAGCAACCAGAACAAGTAATGAAAAAAGAATATCCAGAAAAAAGGAGTTCAATATATGTGGAGGACTTGCCAATACAAAACAATCATGGAAATGAAGGCGGAGCAATGAGGCCCCCATGCGGCGCTCTTTGGCCACTGCATTGTTTACTGCAGTTCGAATGGTAGAGAGAGCCCTAGGACATGAACTTGCATAGAAGTTGGGGGAGAGCTGTGCATGTGCCATCCCCAATAGAAACGAAAACATACAGAAAAAAGAAAACAAGGATAGGGAAGCCATGGCTTAATTTGGATGTGTTGAGACAAAAACCAAGGAACCTTTGTGTTTGGAACTGGTTAAGCCTGATTCGGTGCTCTCTCTTGGTGGAGTAGCACTCCATATTTATGCTAATCGTGGAACTCTTTTCTTTTTCTGTCGACGTAGAAAGTCTACTGTTGAAGCCACCATAGTTGGCCATGTTGGGTTTTTAATTTTTTTTGCATGTGCCGTTTCGGTGTAGGTTAAATTAAAGCGCATGCTGGGAAAGAGAAATTGAAATTGGGCATCTCTTGGACTTGGTCTTCCTCTCTGTAGATCTATTCATTACAAAACAGTTTTCGTACATGACCTACCGCTAAAAATTCAGGCAGTAATTACGTGCCTAGTTTTTTATTGGGATCAATTAATTGAAAGATTTAGAGGATGGTTTACCATATTCCTTAGTAAGGTTCAATTCACCAGTCTGTTGGGGTTTGACGCTTCAACTAAGCACCGACAAAAAAAGTAACCCAGGTCCAGTTTGAAGTTTGGGTATGAGGGTGATATTTTTCCTCTTTAATCACTTGATACTAATAAATAATTGAGTTCAACATTTTACGTAGTAGCGTAGGATTAACATTGAAAAAGTAAAATGGAGGAAGAAATTAAACGAGAAGAGTGACGGCTGAGGAGTGTGGGTTGGCTGTTTTTGTTTGTTTGCGTTGGTTTGGAGTTGAGAGTCCAGTTTCTTGCATGATAGGCGGATTGAATTTTCAACCCCCAAGAATGACCATGTGATGATTGATTTTCTTGCTGATCATGTACAATACCTTGTAACAAACCCAAATACATAATGAAGTTTCGATGGGGCTGCATACATCCTCCCAATCTGTGCCCAGCGGAGTTCTGCTTGACATAAACAAACCTTAAAGGGATTAAGATAAGTTTGGGTTAAAAAAAAAAAAAACATCTACTCAAGGTATTGGGATTGATATGTCAAAGTTGTGTGTTTTATTCCTAAAATTTGGGGTGATGAATAGTATGGTCGACTGTCAAGTAAAGATGACTTATCAATATTTTGATTGAGGTGTGGAAATATAAGGCATGCGTGCAAACACCTAAGAATATGGAAAGCCATTAAAACGACCCACATAATGGAAGACAAGTAGATGAACCGATTCTTGTCAAGGATCAGTACCAGCGGTTGAAAGGCTTTGGGTTAAACTTGAGAGGTTTCTTCATTTGATAGTGGTTTTCCATTGCATTCCATCTCTGCGCGCTACTTTAAGGATTTAATCACTTTGTTTTTGTTAGGAAGTGTCTCAAATTTCTAATTAATATAAATTTTTTTTTTACAAAGAATATTATATAAAATATTTCTATGTTAATATATTATTGTAATATTATATTTTCTTATAAAATAAGGAAGATTATTATAAATATCTCTATAAATATTTTAAGTCATGAGGGAAAAAAGTTATGAGATAAAGATAAACTTGTAAAGATTATACGAGGTGGATAAAGATGTGAGGAAGAACGAGAAATACCTAATGAAGCGAGAAGGCTTGTGGTAGGGTAGAGATACGAAGTGTAAGGAAATATGAGATGTTTTAAGAACCCAATAGTTGCATCTGGTTATGTCTTCTATAATGTTTTGTTTATATTCTTTGTAATGTTCTTTATTGTATATTGAAATGATTCTCTCTCATTTATGAACATAGACATGATTGGTCAAATCACGTTAAATCTTTGTGTACCGTTTGTGTTGATTATTTTATCTTTGTGTTCTTGATTAACGATATTTGCATTAAAGCTTCCGTCGTTGTAATAAAATGGTATAAGAGCTTTGGGTTGAAGATTTGTAAAAGAGTAAAATATCACAGAACACACAAGATGAAAACAAAAGGAATTTTCAATTGAAAGTGGAGACATTTACTCTCTTGTGGTGATATGATACAAAGGCTTGTATCATGGAGAGTTTGAAGATTGACTTAATGGGATTTGGTCCAAAGTGGAGATTGTCAAAAAGTGTCCTAAATTCCTAATTAGTATATATTCTTTTTTTTTTTTTTAAAGAATATTGTATAGAATATTTCTACCTTGATATATTATTGTAATATTAGACTTCCTTATAAAATAAGAAAGATTGTTGAAAATATCTTTATAAATATTTTAGGTCATAAGGGGAAAAAGTTATTAAATGAAGATGGACCTATAAATCCTATACGAAGTGGATAGAAATGTGAGAAAGAACGAGAAGTATCTGATGGAACGAAAGAGCTAGTGGTAGGGTAAAGATACGAATAATGGGGAAACATGGTATGTTTTGGGAACCCAATAATTGTATCTAGTTATGTCCTTTATAATGTTTTAGTTCTATCATTCGTAATGTTCTCTATTGCGTAGTGGAATGATTCCTTCTCATCTGTGGATGTAGGCATAATTGACTGAACCACGTTAAATTCTCATGTATTGTTTGTTTTAATTATTTTATTTTTGTGTTTTTTATTAACAATATTTCCATTAAACTGTCGCCATCATAACAGTTTTTATAGGAAAATTAGTTCATTTTCGAGGTTGACAAAAGTAAAAAGGAAAGATCTGATTCCTTCCAGTAATAATTTTTTAGTATATAGTCAAGGTTAGAAATAAAATATGTCAAATCATACATCATAAATAACTCTTACAGGAGGAATTTCAGATAATGATAAATTTAAGGAGACGGGCAGTGAAGATGACGGAGAACCAGAACAGTATGCTGCATGGCTAACAGGGTGCCATGCTAGGCAAGGCTGACCTGTTGTTTTTGAAATAGAATTGGTCTAAAAAGAAAAAAGAGATACATAACAAGGTATTCAAACAACTGACTAACAATTTGTTAGCTTGAGATAAACAAAATCAAAATGAAGGATATATGTTGGGCTAAAGTAACACTCATCTGAAGTTGAGGATAGAGTCATTCGACTCTCCTAAGTTTGGATCCGACAGCAAATCTGAAAATGTGTGACCTATCGCTCAACATGAGTCATGACTTGACTAAATCTTGTTTGGAGGTTTGTATTTCTCGTTCTATTGGTAATTTGATGTGCTTTGAGGTGTTACATTGGCTTTGCATTTTTTCTACGTAAGAAGCTTGGTCTTATGAAAGGTCAATCTCTAGGAGTGACTACGATTGATGTTCTTGTAGCACAGGTGGAGGCATAGACTAAAGCTGAAATTCCTTTTACTTCATCCATAGTAAGCTCTTCACAGCCTAAGGACAAAGATGGTATGCTGGAAATTGATATCAACATTTCTTTGAAGAGAAGCAAGTCATTCACCACTCTACCCAAAAGAGAATACAACTACTGAGTCTTTTGCCCCAACGTCTTCCTGAATTAGAGATCTTAGCCTTTTGTCTTTTTTTTTTTTTTTTTTGTTGTTGTGGTAGACCTGTTCTTGGGTTATGGCGTTGATGATTTTGGTTATAAGTTTTGGGATGACCAAAATAAGAAAGTGATTAAAAGTAAAGATGTTATATTCAAAAAGAAAGTTTTGTATAAAGATAGAGATGTAACATAGTCCATTAGTCCGATACAAACCAAACCTATTTACTTTGAGCTAGATGATATCCTGAAGATAGGTCAGAATCATTGAATTGAAGAAAACACTACATTTGATGTTGATCATATACCACAAGATCTAGTCGTAGTTCTTACATTGAGGAGATCCAACAAGCCACATGTACCAAAAAGAAGTATTTGAATTATTTGCAATTGAAATATGGAGGTGAACTTGAATGTTATGATGAAGCATGTTAGGTGGAACATAATAAGAAGGGGAGCTTGTAATGAAAAAAGAAATGAAATCTTTTATTCTTAATCAAACTTGGAAGTTAGCAGAATTACCAATGCATAAGAAAGATTTTCATAATAAGTGGGTGTATCAAATCAAATAGAAGCATGATGGTTCTAAGAAATATAAGGTTAGATTGGTGGTTAAAAGGTTTCAACAGAAAGAAATGATTGACTACATAGACATCTTTTCTCCAATTGTGAAATTGAATACTATTCAATCTATTTTGAGTATTGTAGTAGCAGATGGTCTACATCTTTAACATTTAGATGTGAAGACGGTTTTCTTCCGTGGTGATTTGGAAGAGGAAATATATATGCAACAATCAAAAGGATTTGTAGTGAAATGTAAAGAGAATCTGATATGCAGATTAACTAAGAGTCTATATGCTTTAAAACATGCCTCAAGACAGTAGTATAAAAGGTTTAATAGTTTCATGCAAGATAATGGGTATCTCAAGTACAATTTAGACCATTGTTGTTACTTTAGGAAGATTGGTTCCAACTATATCATTTTGTTACTTTATGTTGATGACATGTTAGTAGCTGACACATATTTAGATGAAATCAACAAGTTGAAAAAGCAACAGTTGTCCAATGAGTTTGAAATGAAAGACTTGAGTGTAGCAAAACAAATACTTGGGGTGAGGAATAGTAAAGACAAACAAATGAGCACCTTATGGTTATATCAGGCTAAGTATATTCGTAAGGTATTACAGAGATTCAACATGAGTTATGCTAAGACAGTTAGAATACAATTAGTAAATCATTTTAAGTTGTGTAAGGAGCATTGCCTATGAACAGATGAGGAAAAAGACGTCATGGCTAAGGTCCCATATACCTCAGCCATTGGAAGTTTGATGTATGCTATGGTATGTAGAAGACCAGACATTACCTATGTAGTGAGAGTTCTGAGCAGATTTATATCAAATTCAAGCAAACAACATTAAGAAGCGATGAAATGGATACTTAGGTACTTATGAGGTATTACATAAAAGTGTTTATGCTTTAGAATGAGTAAGTTGAAATTGTAAGGATATGTGGATACTGATTTTTTTGGCGAGACAAATCGTAAAAGGAACACTATAGGGTATGTACGTATTCACTTTAGGCACTACTGCTATAAGTTGGATTTCCCAATTGCAGAAGATTGTTGCTTTATCTACAACTGAAGCAAAGCATGTGGCTATGATGGAAGCTAGCAAAGAAATGATTTAGTTGCAGAGTTTGTTGGTTGAGTTAGGATTCAAACAAGTGATGAATGTTTTGCATAGTGATAACCAAAGTGCTATAAATTTGGCTAAGAATTCAACATTTCATTTTAGGACTAAACATATAGCACTTTGTTATTACTTCATTAGGTCTTTGCTTGAAGATGGAGTGTTAACATTTGTAAAAATGTAAAGTAGTAAGAAGTTAAAATATTAACCAAAACAATGATAGCAAAGAAACTAGAGTTGTACACAGCTTTAGTAAGTCAAGGGTGAGGACAGGTTGTTTGAGTGCACCATACCTATTAATCATTTAAGGGGGATGTTTACTTGTGTTTTAGTCATCAAGTAAGAGATTGTTGGATTGTGAAGCTTGAATTAGTATTATTACACTTCGCTCGCAATGTTAGGGGTCAAGCTACCCAATCAGTTCGCAAGATTTGAACTCACCATTGTAACTCTGGAGAGCTTGCGATCAACTTGTGAAGAATATTCACATGGTTTTGTTTTTTAGAGCATGCAGGCATAATTGAGAAGTGTTTTTTTTATTTATTTTTAATTTCATTATTATAACTTTAGTGTTGGTATACTCTGTGTAAGTAGGTGTCATATTGATTACTAAACTACGTGAAAAATGTTTCCTTTTTCTTGGCATGATTTGATTAACAATTATTAAAGGCAGTAGCTCTCCAATCATAGTTTGACCCACGCCTATCATGTTCTTTACAATTTTTTTTCCACCTTTCGACCATGATGTTGAGTACTTGACTTGGATACTTATCAAGTCAAGATCGGTGGATATAACAAAACAAATAAGGTCGATTTTCATTATCGGGAAATGAGCCCACTTGCTTGGTGGATTGTAGCTCCAAGTCTTCTCTTCGAGAAGTACCATCATTTTACATAATTATTAAAGTCAATAGCTCTCCAACCCCCATTACCCTCAATCTGAGGGAGAATACGCGGATATTGCAAATCAAAGGCTTCCATATTGCTTCATATAAGATATCAAGGAAATTTGCTTCATCGGGACTTTGAATTCCTTAATGAGTATTGAGTACTTGTCAAGATCAGCCATGTGGTTTCCATGGGCCAGTCTGCAAAATATGCCTCACTTAATATTTTTTTATTTTCTTTCTGAGAAATATCCCCCTGAAAACATGGTTAGTTGGTTAGCTTTGTGGCAAACAGGGATGGAGACAAGAACAGAAATGTCTATCAGAGCCTTGAGATGAAAATAAAAAACATGCGTTGATATTTGTAGCCTCCAGCTCCATTATTTTGACCAGAGAGCCAAATCATGACAAACTCATAACATGGATGGCATCGATGTCCTTTTCCTAAAATTCTCACTTCTACTGCTCCAAAATTAGACTTCGCCTTTCAAAGAATGAAGATAACATAGGCACATGCTGTCAGTTCTTGTGGAATCGTCTTCGTCATCAACTTATTCAAAACCTGCTCTAGCATTTTGTCTGTTTAGCAGTGCACAACTTCCCCTCCCCATTCATTGGATTAATAAAGTTGTGTGTTTTTACTAAAATCTAAATGGATTTAGCCAACTGGTTAAAATTTTGATGTGGTGGCTGATGATTTAAGGGAATCGAATAAAAGTAGTAGTTGGAACATATTAATCCGGATTACTGTTTATTGATATTGTATTATACAAACAAGCGCATGTATACATATGTCTCAATTGTTGATCATTTTTCTCATGAACTACTAGAGTCTTACAATATTGAGGACCAACAAAAATAAAAGAGTTTAAAGTAGAAAATAAGTAATTGTTTAAAACCCATTGGACCTTTGCTATATCTCGAATGCAATGTATCTTGATTTATAAGTGGATATATTTTTATCGGTTGCGAGTAATAGGGATTGTAACATGACAGGATTGTCTCTACCCTAATGTAATTCTCTTCATTTACATTTGTTCCCATCCCAACCTAAAAAATTAAGGGGAAAAAAAAAATGAACACAGCGGAGTAGAGTGATTATGGAGAATTTTCATACCGGTTTCACCTATTTTTTAAAATTTTAAATTATATTAAAAGTAAATATGATTTATAAAATATTATAAATTTTATAATTTATTTTATGAAAAGAAAAATATTTTTTTATTTAATATAATGTATAATTAGGATAGGTTAAGGCAAAACAAAATTATACCTAATTTAAGTTTAATTTTTTTCAGCTAAACTCATTTATTTCTTTACATTTTATTTTATTTTTAAATAAATGAAAATAATTTCTACTTCTTGTTTGAAACTATTCTCTTTTTTAAAAATTGTTTTAAAAAAAATGATACATAATACTATAAATTTTTATGAATAAAAATTGAATTTAAATCATAGGATGAAATAAACTCTTGATCCGCCCAAGAGAATGAGTCTTAAAATTAAGTACATTGTAAAAAAAAAAAAGGTTATGAGCATATTTGGTAATTATTTTTAAAAAAATAATTTTTTTATTTTTTCAAATAAAAATTAGAAAAATATATTTAATAATTAAAAATTATTTTCTATTTTTTATTCTTAAAAATAAATAAAAAATAAGATGTTTTAAAAAAATATTTTTTAATTATTTTTATTTAATTTTTATAATTATTTTAAAAAATAATTATACAAACATATAAAATAATTAAAAATAAAAAATTGTATATAAAAATTATTTTTAAAATATATTTAAAAATATTAAAAACAGATTAAAAATATTTTAAACTTTCAAATAATTTTTAAAATTTAAATAAAAATTTTTAAAAATTATTTTTCAGAATTATCTCAAAACAATTACCACTGTTTCATTTCTAACCGCATATTTAGGTACATTAATTAAAAAATAAAAAAGAAAAAAAAAAATTCCATGTACAATGTTTACGATTACGGTCAAGCTTATGAGTTACAATAGATTTTCATTTTCAAAAACCTAACTTTTGGCTTGTCTGTGTTGCTTCCTAAATCGACGTGACTTGCTATTATATTGGATTTTTGTTATATTTTATATAGGTTAGGTTAGGTTGAAGTTTAAAATTTTTAGTTGAGCCCATCTGACATAATTTTGACTCAGAAAAATTCATTATGATTAGGTGGGTATCAGCCCAAGAAACCAGTATCACCTTTTTCTTTTTAATTTTTTTAATTTTTTAGATTATGAATAAAAAAAAAGTCATATCTAATTGAATAATTTACCCAAAAAAATTTTAGAGGAAAAAAAAAGAAAAAGTCTGACTTCTTTTCAACTGTTCTTGAAACAGTTTTTTAGTAAAAAGACGTGTTTAATTAATTTTTTATTCAAAAAAGGAAAATAGAACGGTTATTGAAAATAAATTTGAAGAATTTTTAAATTTTTTATTATGAAACAGAGAGAAAAATATTATAAAATAGAGAGGACATAATAAAAAAATATCCCCCAATCTTATTCTAAAAAAAGTCAAAAATTAAAAATAAAAGAAAGGGATTGGAACCATAAAACAAATTCTATTACTAACTTAGGAGTTATGTGTGATAAATAGTTGTTAAAATTTTAGGACAGATACCCGTTCGATTATTGATTTTTCTAAAAGCTTACAATACATGGTTTAAGCCTGTAGGAGTTAGATGTATGAACCCATCTTCGTTACAAGCTCAAAAAGGCATGTTGCATAATGAACAATGCCAACCGGCCTATTAATTAAGGCCGAACTGTTTTGTTAGCGACATGGGGGCTACATTATTTGCTAGGGTTGGATAGGTGGAAGAGGTAGCTTTCACATCATCACTATTATCAAGTACTTTATTCATACTATCATTATTATATGGACCATAAGTCAATAAGTATCAATAATGATTAATGACTCATCACCCTTTGTTTATGTTGCTGGCTAGTTGAGACCGGGAGCCAACAAGTTTGATAGATAGGTTTATTTAGTGCATGCATGCATAGAAAAGTCTGCATTTGAGGCTTCCAAATTCAAAGTGTTGCTTGTCCATCTCATCCCTTTAGAGGTCTTCTGATGGGCTTAGAATGATTTAAAACCTTTTCTTGTAATCTAATAACGTTAACCATTCAAAATTATGGTGCCCATGATTGACGGTACAGAAATTTAACTTTTGCAATAAATCCAAAACCGACTAAAAGCTTTATTTAACATAAATTTTTAAGTTGACTAACAAGTGTAAATACCATAAACTAGACAAATTTCCCCAATTAATTACTTTGTGACAAGCTAATTCCAATTATTAATTGTAGTATATTAAAACGAGGAAGAAATAAAAGTCATAAACTGACTAGGATCCATTGACTTTCCTGCAGTCAGTCCTAATCTCTCCGTTAGGTCCGGTTAAAGGACTAAGATTTCCCATCTAAAACCATGGCGTTGGTCGCATCACTAAAGAAAGTGGCAGAGTTGATGCTGTAGCTTTCGACTATGGAATCTGTGGAGCCACCATTGTAGAGTTGCTGGTCTGAGTGCAACAGACCCTTCTTTTCCTTCAACTCCCTAAAATAAGCATAATAAAAAACAGTAGTAGTTTTATCGAGAGGAGATAGATTATCATCTCCACCCGATCTTGGGGAGATCCTTGGGTCTAAACTCGTCTATCGTGGATAAGTTCTACAAAACTAACAATATTATACTTGACTTGTAAGGTGAATGGCTTTTAGATACCATAAAAGAAAAGTGTCATCACTAGCTAATTTTTCTTTTCCACTCTATTCAAATGACGGTGATGCCTTCAATTCGGCAAAAAAGAAGAATAGTATCAACAGTCAAGGATATTGGTGAAATACACATAGAGGGCCCATTTGACAACGGAAATGAAACCGTACCACCGTTGAAATTTGCTATCATTTAAAAAAAATAAATAAATAAAACAACAAACATACTATTTTATCAATTTTCTAATATTATACCTGAGATAACCACCATTTCCTTGGTAGTGAAGCCCTTATTGGAGAAGGCAGATACAAGCTGACTGAGGTTTAAGGTCGGGCCAGGGAGAACACTTTTAATAGGCTTAGTTAAAGTGCATAGAAAAGTCTGGATTTGATGCTTCAAAAATTCATACTGCTAACTGTCCATCCAATCCCTCTGAAGGCCTGCTGATTGGCTTGGCTATGAAAGTCTTTTGTGAAATTTTGTTGTAATTTAGTTGTAATCAAATGACTACGAAAATGGTTTAAATCATTCAAATTTATGGCGCCCAAAGTAAGTCGCATGCAAAGAAATTTAATTTTTGCAGTAGATCCAAAACCAACTAAAAACTTTATTTGAGATAAACCTTTAAGTTGATCAGCAAATACAAATGCCGAAAACAAAAATATATATCACAAATCACTTTGTAATAAGTTACTCCCAAATATTAACTGAAGTACAACTTTAAAGACATTTAAATTTATCCGTTTATTGCCCTGCAGTTTGTCCTGATCTCTCCATCAGTACCGGTTAGGGGACTCAAGTTTCCCATTTTAACCATGGCGCTGGCCACATCGGTAAAGAAAGTGGTAGAGTCGTTGCTGTAGGTTTCAACCATGGAATCTGTGGAGTTACCATTGTAGAGTTGTTGATCTGAGTGCAACAGACCCTTCTTCTCTATCAAATTCGTGAAATAAACATTATCGAAAACAGTAGTCGTTCCATCCAGATCAGACAGATTCTCATCTCCACCGGAGCTTGGGCAGATTGCCTGTTTTGATGTTGCAAATGTTGAATCGATGTTGGTCTCGTTGTAAATTCGATCCCGAAATTTTGAGCATTGTGCTTTACCTATGGTATGAGTTCCTGAAAGATAAAACAAAACCCACACATACAACAAGTTATGAGGAATTTTGCATAATAAATACAATGGTGATATATATAGGGCCCATGGCAACGGAAATGAAAACCACTCTTGAAGTACGATATCATTTTTTTATATTAAAAAAAAAACTATTTTTATCAATTTTCTAATCATTTGTGCTACCAAATGCCATAGTATACCTGAGAGAACCACCATTTCCTGGGTAGTGAAGCCCTTGTTGGAGAAGAGAGATATGAGAGTATCAAGATCTGAGGTCGGGGCAGGGAGGTCAGAGTTAGCAGTACTAAAACTCGCCGTGGTTGAATCTCTTCTGCCCAATTGCACAGTCCATGTTGGGCCACCCAACTGAAAAAACCCATAATCAATCAACAACAATATTGAGTTAATTAACTAATTATTTGAAGTGTCTTAGCCTATTAATCTTTAATAGAACCATCAAGATTTTTTGGGATGAGTTTTATCGTAGTTCAGCAGGACCACGGTATACGGAGCCATGTTTTAGCGTGCACCCATGTTAATTAAAAGTTTGGCCATGATGAGGGTTCTATGATGGTTAATGAAGCCTGGCCAGAAATACTCTAAAATAATTGTGTTTGTAGAATACGAAAGACAGATTATTATATTTCTGAACCCCATTATAAACTGCAAGGTTATGATTAATGGTTATAGACGTAGTAGTTGTGAAGGAAGTTGGTCTCTTACAGCAACAACAGAGTCACGAGCTGCCACTGCTACAATATCTGCACAAGAAACAACTCCAGGGCACAAGCTTTCCATTTGAGATTTGATGGTGTCGATCACATCATATCCTCTCACAGAGTTATTATTTGGTCCTGCTGTCTTCTCTCCAGTAAAGTTTGCAGTGTCATCCAATAATATAGAAGCATCACATCCCTGTTGAATTTATACATGAAGATGTCGTTAGTACGCATTTTCCTGTCAAACAGCTATATGTATGCATGCATGTTACTAATATTTTTCTCTCTCTTTATGAAGGGATTGACTGAGGTTTATTAACATCTTAAAGTTCAACCAGTGCCAAATGATCCTGGTTGACTTCTGGATTTCAAACCTAAATTGCAGAGCTAGTCAGAAGCAACCAGAACAAGTAGTAAAAAACAGAATATCCAGAAAAATGGAGTTAAATATATGTGGAGAAAGACTTGCCAATACAAAGCAATCATGGAAATGAAGGCGGAGCAGTGAGGCCCCCATGCGGGACTCGTCGGCCACTGCATTGTTTACTGCAGTTTGAATGGTAGACAAAGCGCTTGGGCATGAACTTGAGTAGTAGTCGGAAGATAGCTGTGCATGTGCCATCCCCAATAGAAACGAAAACAGACAAAATAAGGAAAACAAGGATAGGGAAGCCATAGCTTAATTTGGATGTGTTGAGACACAAACCAAGGAACCTCTGTGTTTGGAACTGGTTAAGCCTGATTTGGTGATCTCTCTTGGTGGAGTAGCACCCCATATTTATGCTAATCGTGGAACTCTTTTCTTTTTTTCTCTAGTAGAAATGTCTACCGACGCCACCTTAGTTGGCCATGTTGGATTTTTCAGTTTTGGCATATGCCCTTTCGCTATACGTAAAATCAAAGCACATGCTGGGAAAGAGAACTTGAAATTGGGCATCTCTTGGACTTGGTCTTCCTCTCTGTAGATCTACTCATTACAAAACAGTTTTCGTACATGGCCTGCGGCCAAAAATTCTGGAAGTAATTACGGGCCTAGTTTTTCGTTGGGATCAATTAATTGAAAGATTTAGAGGATAGTTTACTAGATTCTTTACTAAACTTTAATTGACGAGTCTGGTGGGGTTTGACGCTTTAACTAAGCACCGACATAAAAGTAACCCGGGTCCAGTTTGAAGTTTGGGTATGAGGGTGATATTTTTCCTCTTTAATCACTTGATACTAATAAATAATTGAGTTCAACATTTTACGTAGTAGCGTAGAATTAACATTGAAAAAGTAAAATGGAGGAAGAAATTAAACGAGAAGAGCGACGGCTGAGGAGTGTGGGTCGGCTGTTTTTGTTTGTTTGTGTTGCTTTGGAGTTGAGAGTCCAGTTTCTTGCATAATTGGCGGATTGAATTTTCAACCCCCCAAGAAAGACCATGTGATGATTGATTTTCTTGCTCATCGAGTACAATGCCTTGTAACAAACCCAAATGCATAAGAAAGCTTCGATGGGGCTGCATACGGAGGCCCAATCTGTGCCCAACGGAGTTTGGTTCGACATAAACAAAACCTTAAAGGGGTTAAGATGAAGCTTGGGTTAGAAAAGACATATATCTACCCAAAGTATTAGGATTGATATTTGAAAGTTGTGTTTTTTATTCCTAAAATTACCCTAGGGGTGATGAATAGTATTGTCGACTGAAAAGTAAAGATGACTTACCAATATTTTGATTGAGGCGTGGAAACACTTAAGAGTTTGGAAAGCCATTAAAACGACCCATATAATGGAAGACGTACAAGTATGCGAACCGATTCTTGTCAAGGAACAGTACCAGCGATTGAGAGGTTTCTTCATTTGATAATGGTTCTCCTTTGCATTCAATATCCGCCTACACTAATATCTGCTTCAAGGATTCAATTACTTTGTTTTTATAGGAAAATTAGTTCATTTCCAAGTTAGACAGAGGCTACAAAGGAAAGATCTTATGTATTTCTCAAATTCCTTTCAGTGACAATTTTTTAGTATGTAGTCAAGATTAGAAGTAAAATATGTCAAATCATACATCATAAATAGCTCTTACGGGAGGGATTTCAGATAATGATAAATTTAAGGGAGACGGCCAGTGACGATGACAGAGGCCCAGAACAGTGTGCTGAATGGTGCTCCAAAGTCCACACATAGTGGGCCCGCTGAGTCAGACTTGTTTAATTTTTAGCGACAAATATCTAGACCCAGCATTGTGTTGCACTATTTGGTAGGGTTGAATTAGGTGAAAGACGAAGCTTTCACATTAACACCACCAATCTTATTCAAGCTACCAATTATCATATGGGCCTTACTCTCTCGTCTGTATCATAAATGATTCATCCCTTTCCTTTATCTTACTTATTTTAAGATATTCCATGTATATATTTATATATGAGTATGTGTTTCTCGTGGGATGACCATGTTCTTGGGTTTATCCGCAAATTTAGGTGAAAGAAAAAGAGGATTTTTTTAAAAAGTATTATTTAAAAAAAAAAAAAAGATTCCTTAAAAAATAAATACAAAAATATTCACCCTGTGGTGTTTTCGTTCCCGTTCTTTTCTTTTTCTCGTTCTTAAATTTAGTTGTAACCAAAAGAGTCGGAAAATAATTTTAATCATTCAAAATTATGGTGCAAATGGTCTTGCGCACAGAAATTTAATTTTTTCAGATGATCCAAAACCAACTAAAAACTTTATTTGGGATAAACCTTTGAGTTGATGAACTAATACAAATGTCATAAGCAAGGTAAATTTTGCAAATCACCTCTGATAGCTACTTCCAAATATGATTGAAGTAGTACAACATTAAAGACATTTGAACGAGAGAGAAACAAAAGTCATAAATTGACTAAGATCCATTGATTTTCTTGCAGTCGGTCCTGATCTCTCCATTAGTTCCTGTTAGGGGACTCAGGTTTCCCATCTTAATCATGGCATTGGCCACATCACTAAAGAAAGTGGCAGAGTTGGTGCTGTAGGTTTCAACTATGGAATCTGTGGAACCACCATTATAGAGTTGTTGGTCTGAGTGCAACAGACCCTTCTTCTGCTTCAAATTTCTGAAATAAACATTGTCGAAAACAGTAGTAGTTTCATCCAGATCAGACAGATTATCATCTCCACCCGTGCTTGGGCAGATTTTCTGTTTTGATGTTGCAAATGCTGCATCGATGTTGGTCTCGTTGTAAATTCGATTCCGAAAGTTTGTGCATCTTGCTTTACCTATGGTATGAGTCCCTAAAAGGGGGGCAAAAAAAAAAAAAAAAAAAAAAAAAAAACGAAATATATTTCAAATTAGGAGGAATTTCGGATAATAAATTCAAATATAAAATTGAGTACTTGTGCCTCAACTTGCTCTAGGTAGTATGTAACTTCTTCTAAAAAACTAATAATATTTTGACTTATAAGGTGAATGGCCTTTAGAATCCATAAAAGAAAAGCATCATTTTTTGCTGACTTTTCTTCTCCACTTTATTCCAATGATAGTGATGCCTTCACTTTGGGGGGGAAAAGCATGAGTAGTTAAGGATATGGTGAAAGACACGAAGTAGTGAAGTAGACGCCCGACAACGAAAATGAAAAAATATAATATCATTTTTTTAATATTAAAACAGAAAATATACTAATTTATCAATTTTCTAATCATTTTTGCTACCAAATGCCACAGCATACCTGAGAGAGCCACCATTTCCTTAGTAGTGAAGCCCTTGTTAGAGAATCTAGATATAAGATTACTAAGATCTGAGGTCGGGCCAGGGAGGTCACTGTTAGCAGTGCTCAAACTCGCCGTGGTTGAATCTCTTCTGCCTAATTGCAGGGTCCATGTTGGGCCACCCAACTGAAAAAACATATAATCAGTAAACCGCAATATTAATTTAGTTAATTAACCAATTATTTGAAGGTCTTAGCCCATAAATATTTGATAAAAACATCAAATTTTTTTGGTATGGTTTGTATCATAGTTCAGTAAAACGCCAGTATACATAGCCATGTTTAATTAGCACCTATGTTAAAAGTTTGGCCATGATAAGGTTTCCATGGTGGCTAATGAAGGCTGGCTGGAAATAGTATATCCAAAATACTCTAAAATAATGGTGTTTGTAGAATAAGGAAGACAGATTATTGTATCTCTGAACCCTATTATAGACTGCAAGGTCACGATTAATGGTAGTTGTGAAGGAAGTAGGTCTCTTACAGCAACAACAGAGTCACGAGCTGCCACAGCTACAATATCTGCACAAGAAACAACCCCAGGGCACAAACTTTCCACTTGAGATTTAATGGTGTCGATCACCTCATATCCTCTCACAGAGCCCTTATTTGGCCCTGCTGTCTTCTCTCCGGTAAAGCTTGCAGTGTCGTCCAATAATATAGAAGCATCACATCCCTGTAAAATTTGTACACGAAGATGTTATTAGTACATATTTTCCTGTTAAACAGCCTTATGCACGTATGCATGTGACATGTCATGTATGAAGGGATTATTATTGAGGTTTATTAATATCTTAAGGGTCAACCAGTGCCACATGATCATGGTTGACTTCTGGATTTCAAATCAAATTTGCAGACTAGTCAGAAGTAACCAGAACAAGCACTGAAAAAAATGCAGTAAAAAGGAGTTAAATATGAAGGAGGAGACTTGCCAATACAAAGCAATCATGGAAATGGAGGCGAAGCAATGAGGCTCCCATGCGGCGCTCTTTGGCCACTGCATTGTTTACTGCAGCTCGAATGGTAGAGAGAGCCTTAGGGCATGAACTTGCATAGAAGTTGGAGGAGAGCTGTGCATGTGCCATCCCCAATAGAAACGAAAACATACAGAATAAGGAAAACAAGGATAGGGAAGCCATGGCTTAACCTTTGTGTTTGGAACTGGTAAAGCCTGGTCTGGTGCTCTCTCTTGGTGCAGTAGTACTCCATATTTATGCTAGTCGTGGAACTCTTTTCTTTTTAAAAAAGTAATGTCTACGTAGACAGCTTAGAAGACATGTTTGACTTTTTTTTTTTTTTTTTTTAAGGCATTCAGCTTTTCGGCTGGGGTTAAAAGAAAGCGCGTGCTGGGAAGGAGAACTTAGAATTAGGCATCTCTTGGACTTGGTCATCCTCTCAGTAGATCTACTCATGGTGAAGTAGTTTTCATGCACATTCTGGAACTAACTACGCTCCTACTGATTGATTGGGATCAAGCAAGTGAGAGATTTGGAGGATACGTAGTTTCAATTCACAAGTTCAGTGGAGTTTGAGGTGGCCTTTAATTGAGCACCGACAAAAAGTAATGAGGTCCAGTTTGAATTTCGGGTATGAGGGTGATGTTTTTTCTCTATATTAATCACTTGATAGATATATGATTGAGCTCCTTTTGAAATTTAAATAGTAGTGGATGATTAACAGTGGAAAAGTATAATGAAGGAAGAAAATGAGAAGAGTGACGGGTAAGGAGTGGGTTGGCTGTTTTTGTTTGATTGGGTTGATTGGAGTTGCAAGTGGTGCAAGTCTGACCCACGCCTATACTTCACATTTTTTCCACCGGCCTTTCGAAAAGACCATGATGTTGAGTACTTGACTTGGATGTTTATCGAGTCAAGATCGGTGGATATAACAAAACAAATAAGGTCGATTTTCATTATCGGGAAATGAGCCCACTTGCTTGGTGGATTGTAGCACCAAGTCTTCTCTTCAAGAAGTAGTATCATTTTATATAATCGTGAAAGAAGTAGTATCATTTTATATAATCATGAAAGTCACTGGTATGTAACTCATGAAACACATATTAAAAAAAAAAAAATTAAATATCATAATGGAGGGGAGCGATAATAAAGATATTTTTAAAATTTTATTATTTAAAAATTAATATAAATATTTTTTTTATCTAATCCTAATTTTAGATATAGTGAAGGTGTGTATTTTTTTTTTTTTCTCTAATTTTTATTATAAATAATTGCACAAAAAGTAACACCCTCCAACCTCCATTACCCTCAATCTGAGGGAGAATACGCGGATATTGCAAATCAAAGGCTTCCGTGATTGCTTCGAATGGTTTTTCAGAAATTTTCAGGGAAGATATTGAGGTAATTTGCTTTATCGGGACTTTGAATTCCTTAATGAGTATGGAGTACTTGTCAAGATCAGCCATGTGGTTTCCACGGGCCAGTCTGAAAAATATGCCTCACTTAATATTTTTTTATTTTCTTTCTGAGAAATATCCCCCTGAAAACATGGTTAGTTGGTTAGCTTTGTGGGAAACAGAGATGGAGCCAAGAACGGAAATATCTGTCAGAGCCTTGAGATGAAAAAAGCATGCGTTGATACTTGTAGCCTCCAGCTCCCTTATTTTGACCAGAGAGCCAAACCATGACAAACACATAATATGTGGATGACATCGATGTCCTTATCCTGAAATTCTAACTCCTTCTGCCCCAAAATTAGACTTCAATCGTCTTCCAAAGAATGAAGATAACACAGCCACATGCTGACATGCTATCAGTTCTTGTGGAATTGTATTCGCCATAAACCTATTCAAAACCCGGCTACTGCATTTTGTCTGTTTAGCGATAGACAACCTCCCCCTCCCCATTCATTGAATTAATAAAGTTGTTTGTTTTTATCAAGATCAATATGGATGTAATCAGCTGGTTAAAATTTTGATGTGGTGGCTAATGATTTAAGGGATTGAATAAAAGTGGTAGTTGGAACACATTAATCCAGATTACAGTTTATTGATATTGTATTATTTTTTGAAAATTATTAGACTAATAAACTTAATGCATAAAGCCTTATTTTATTTGAAGTTAATGAAATTTCATAAAAGTGTTAAGGAGGAATAAAATAGTTATTTTAGATCAATTTTCACCTGTAAAATTCTAATGATGGTTGGATTGATTTTTTTGAATTTGAAATTATTTTTAAAAATAATCTACTGGTTAAAGAATCAACTATATTAAATCTTATTTGATTTGAAATTTATTTATTTATTAAGAAAATTTGAAAAAAAAGAAATATTTTGACCAAAAGAGAAACAACAAAGTTATTCTCCATTAATTTTTGTCCATAAATTTACAAATTTTATAATTTGGTTTAACTTAATTTAGAATTTATTTATCTAATTGAATTTTTTTAAAAAAAATTATAATTATGAAAAAATGATATATAAAGAAAAAATTAGTAAAGTCACTAAAAATAAGTTTTAGTCTATTATATATTGCCTTCTAATATTAATCAATATTTTAGTTTCAAATTATTTTTTAAAAATATAGTAAATCTTATCTACCAAATCTGCTTTATTTGAAATCTATAAAATTAGCCTTGAAAAAATTTAGAGAAATTAAAAGAAATTTTAAAAGCACACATAATTTAGAGAGAACTCATATTTAAATATTTTTTTATAGGATTTTTAAATTATATCTTTATTTCTCTATATTTTTATTTTATTTTTTAATAGTTAAAAATGATTTTTACTTATTCTTTAAAACTATTCCTATCTTATTTTGTTTTAAAAATATGTTTTTAATTAAAAATAAAAATCATATTTAAATCACATGATCAAATAAACTCTTGATCAAATACCTTGAAAAAAAGAAGGCTATTTTATTAAGTCCCTAACCGCCCCTTTAGGGTTCTCTAATAACAAAGAAACTAATAATAATAATCCTCTCTAATAACAAAAAAACTAATAATAATAATCCATCAACAATGTTTATAGTTTACTGTCAAGCTTATAACTTACAACAGATTTTCGATTTTCAAATCCTAACTTTTGGATCAAAATCAATTAAAACCTATGATATTGGTTCAGTTTTTAATAATATAAAAGTCGATTTGGTTTGAGAATTTTGAAATTGGCCTTGATAATTCAGTTTTCGATTTTCTTATTTCCTAATGAATAAAAACGGAATTAAACTAATATTTTAAAATTTATATATAATTGTTTGATATTTGATAAATTTTTCTATATAAGATTTTATTAAAGAAATTCATTGTTTTTATATTATGATCAAATCAATTATAAATGGATTCAATAGATTTTTAATATCAAATTCAATTTGATTTCAATAATTTTAAAAACAAATTAAACTTAAGGTTTAACATAAACTTAAATTAATAAATTTTAAGTTCAAAACAAACACAAAGCTATAATTGGATTGAAAACTAAAAAAGATCATTAAATTGGATCAAAATTGATTTACAAAAACCAAACCAAACCAAATCGATCTTAAAATATTTGGTTTGGTTTGATTTTTCATTTTAAATCTAATCAATTTGATTTCCATGACATAATCTCAGTTGAATAAAAAATATCGATGGAAGTGTTCTTATTTATAATCCTAGTTATCATATTGGATTTTTGTTATATTTTATTTAGGTCAGATAGAGGTTTTAAATTTTGAATGGAGCCCATCTGACATGTTTAATGAGTTGTTTATTCAAAAAAAGATTTTGTAAAATCTTGCACTAAAATAGAATGAAGGGCCAAACAATATCTTTCTTCCATGGGTTTTACTTTGGTCAGTACCTGTATTTGTTTTCATGTCGGCAACACGCCTATATATTATAATAGGCTAGTTTGCAGCCTCAAGCTTTCCATATATAATGAAGTTAGATTCGGGATAGTGTGTATTGCTTCTGGGCCAAGGCCTCTCCTTGCATGCATGGATGTAAAATTTACATATATGGAAAGACATTAAAAAGACACACATAATCGAACCCAAGTAGTAGACTCGATTCTTGCAAGGGAATTGTGCCAATGATTGAAAGGCTCTTGGTTAAATATGTGGGGTTTCTTATTTTTATGGGGGTTGGTCCTATGCATTGAATCTCCACCTACTCTGCAATATATGCTTCAAGCATTTAAATAATTTGTTTCTATAAAAAAAAATAGTTCCTTTAGAAACTGGACAGAGGCTGAAAAGGTTATAATTTTGACTTCAAAATTGAAGGTAAACCATCTCAAATCATAAATTATAAACTGTAACTACTGAAGGAATTTCAAATCATAATAATTTTTTTGAAGGCCTAAACTGAAGACTGGCACCAAAAATAGTGAGTCCATTGAACCTGACTAGTTCTGCTAGCAACCGAAACCTAGATCCAATATTGGGTTACATTAATGTTAGATAGAGCATCTTCACCATCCATATATATCTTATAAATGCCATCCTTTTCATGTGGGCCTAATCCATCATCATTTCTTGCTATGGTATAGAAAGTTTTAATATAAACAAAATAAAACAATTTAATTAAAATTACACGAGATTTTAATATGATTTAATTAACTATTTTTATATCCACGATTAAAAAGAATTGTTTTATTAAAAAAAAAATGTATATATATATATATATATATATATATATATATATATATATATATATATATATATATATATATATATATATTATTAAAAATATGTATGACTTTTGAGTTTTCGGATAAGAAAATAGTAGGAATTTGTGACCCATTTCAACATTTCTTTATTTTATTTACTAATTGAGCCTGAGAGTGAACACCTTTGATGGGCTTAGTTAAAGTGCACGGAAAAGTCTGGATTTGGACCTTCCAAGTTCAAACTCCTACTTGTAGTTTATCCTATCCCTTAAAGGGCCTGCTGTAAACCCTAAATTCATCGTTGGGTCTCGTTTTATTAAAACTTTTAATGTAGAATCTCATTCTTTAATTTTTCAGGGTGAAGAGGACTTTCTCAGCCATCTTGGGGAAAGAAGAGAACACAACCGCCACCCTCTTGGCAATCAGGTGGAGGGATTCCGAGCAAACAACACTACTGTCGTCGCCCTTAGTTTTGAAATAGAAGGCCATTGTTGTAGGCTAATGGCCCAGATTATGCAAGAAAAGCTCCTCGAAGATCTGTTGCTGGTAGTTTAGCTGGTCATAAATGGATTTTACCATTCGGTGTGCAACATCTATAAGAAGCATAGAAAGGAGTGATTCCTTTCAGTTGTAAATTTTTGAATGCCTGTAGAGTTGGACATTCAAGGCTAAATTCAATTCCCACTTATTCTTTCGTCACAGGAAGAAAGAGATTCGTTGTCGTGCATGGAGAGATTTAAAAATATACATGTATAAAAAATATTATTATTATTATTATTATTATTATTGAAAAAGGTGCAAAAAATAAATTTTGGAGAGCAGGGCCAGAGCAATTTTAGAGAAAAAAAAAAAAAAACACTTTCTTGCTTTACCTATGGTACGAGTACGACTTCCTAAAAGAAAAACTACAAATATGACAAATCGTGAGGAATTTTGGATAATAAATTCAATGATCTATATATATCCAATATTTTTAATAAAATAAAGCTCTTGTGCATGAAGTACTCAACTCGTCCGACATCGTGTACAAGTTCCACATGACTAACATTATGCTCTTTAACTTAAAAGGTGAATGATTTTTAGATACCATAAAAGAAAAGTGTCATCAGCAGCTGACCTTTCTTTTCCATTCTATTCAAATGATTGTGATGCCTTTACTCTAGGAGGGGAAAAATAGTATAGTCAAGAATATTGGTGAAAGACATGCAGTGAAGTAGAGGGCCATTTGACAACGGAAATGAATACCACTCTTGAAATATGATATCATTTTTTTTAACATTAAAAAGAGCAAACATGCTATTTTGTCAAATTTTCTAATCATGCTTGCTACCAAATGCCGATCAGTACACCTGAGAGAGCCACCATTTCCTTGGTAGCGAAGCGAAGTCCTTCCTGAAAGGAGGCAAATATAAGACCACCTGGGTGAGGTCAGTGATAGCAGTACTTAAACTCGCCTTGATTGAATCTCTTCAGCCTAAAAACCCATAATCACTAAACAACAAAATTTAAGTTAATCAAATAATTATATTAAGCGCCTTAGCCCATTGATCTATTTATTTTACATCTGTTGGAGTTTTAAAAAAATCTCAAGTTCATTTTTAATCTATCTATTTTTCATCTCAAATCCATCTATTAGGATTGGGATGATATGAGTATCCAAAAAAAAAATTTTATTTTTATTCCTAATTAATTTTCAAGTATGAAGTCAAAATAAGAAGTGACATATATATATAGTTATTAACGAAAGAATAAATTTATAAATACTATTTATAAAATTATGTATAATAAATAGTTTTTAATAAAAGAATTTTAATAAAATAAATTTAGAGTATATACATATTAAATTATTAATTTTTCTAAAAACTTATAATATATGTATAAATAAATTTAAAGGAGATATCTGTTCAAATATTGATTTTCCTAAAAGCTTATAATATATCATTTACATGGTAAGATAAATCCTTGAAGTTTAAACTCATAGGAGTATATTATGCACTCCAACAAAACATCTTGATTACAAGGCCAAAAAGGCAAGTTGCATGATGCATTGCTGCCGACGGGCCTATGAATTAAGGCTCAACAGTTTTGTTAGCGACAGAAAACCAGCTCCAGCATTGGGCTACATTATTTGCTAGGGTTGAATAGACGGAAGAGGCAGCTTTCACATCACCAATATTATCCATCTAATTCATACTATCATTATTATATGGGCCCTAAGTCATACGTGTATCAAAAATGATTCATTGCCCTTCTTCATGTTACTGACTAATGGAGACCGGGAGTCAACACCTTTGATAGCTAGGCTTAGTTAGTGCATGCATATTAAAGTCTGAGGCTTCAAAATTGCTACCTGTCCATCTTATCCCTTCAGAGCTCTTCTGATTGGCTTAGAAAGATTTAAAATCTTTTCTCGTAAGAAAAAATCTTTCTTACCATTTACTTGTAATCAAATGACTAGGAAAATAATGTCAATCATTCAAAATTATGGTGCCCATGATTGATGATACAGAAATTTAACTTATGCAATAGAACCAAAGCTGGCTAAAAATTTTATTTAAGATAATTTTTTAAGTAGGCGAACAAATACAAATACCATAAACTCCACAAATTTCCCAAACTGCTTTGCGATAAGCAACTTCCGATCATTTATTGGAGTACATTAACATTAAAGACACTTGAACCAGAAAGAAATAAAAGGCATAAACTGACTAGGATCAGTTGACTTTTCTGCAGTTGGTCCTAATCTGTCCCTTAGTTCCGGTTAAAGGACTAATATTTCCCATCTTAACCATGGCGTTGGCCACATCCCTAAAGAAAGTGGCAGTGTTGATGTAGGTTTCAACTATGGAATCTGTGGAGCCACCGTTGTACAGTTCTTGGTCTGAGTGCAACAGACCCTTCTTTTCCTTCAAACCCCTAAAATAAGCATTATCGAAAATAGTAGTAGTTGCATCCAGAGGAGATAGATTATCATCTCCACCCGATTTTGGGCATATTTTCTGTTTTGATGCTGCAAATGCTGGATCGATGTCGGTGTCGTTGTAAATATGATTTCGAAAACTTGTGCATCGTGCTTTACCTATGGTATGAGTTCCTAAAAGAAAAAAATATATAAATATACATATGTTAGAAATTATATGGAATTTGAGATAATACGTTAGTTCAATGATATATTATACATATACATGCATATATGCAATACATGTACATAGATTCGAATGACGGTGATGCCTTCATTTTGGAAAAAAGGAAGAATAACAATAAAAGTTAAGGATATTGGTGAAATACGCATAGTGAAGTAGAGGGCCCATTTCACAAAGGAAATGAAAACCACCTTTGAAATATGATGTCATTTTTTTAAAATTAAAACAACAAACGTACTATTTTATCAATTTTCTAATATTATACCTGAGAGAACCACCATTTCTTTAGTAGTCAAGCCCTTCTTGGAGAAGGCAGATATAAGCTGACTGAGATTTAAGTTCGGGCCAGGGAGGTCAGTGCCAGCAGCACTGAAACTCGCCGTGGTTGAATCTCTTCTGCCTAATAACACAGTCCATGTTGGGCCACCCAACTGTAAAAAAATAAAAATAAAAATAAAATCATAATCAATAAACCACAATATTTAGTTAATTAACAATTATTTTAAGTGTCTAATCTTTAATAGAACCATTTTGGGCCTGATTTGTATCATAGTTCCATAGAACACCGCTTACACATAGCCATGTTTTAGCACCCATGTGAAAAGTTTGGCCATGATGAGTGTTCCATGTTGGCTAATGAAGCCTGACCACAAATGCTCTAAAATAATGGTGTTTGTAGAATAGGAGAGACGGATTAGTATATCTCTGAACCCTATTATAAACTGCAAAGTTGAATAATGGTGATATAGTAGTTGTGAAAGAAGTTGGTCTCTTACAGCGACAACCGAGTCACGAGCTGCCACTGCTACAATATCTGCACAAGAGACAACTCCAGGGCACAAACTTTCCACTTGAGATTTAATGGTGTCGATCACCTCATATCCTCTCACAGAGTTGTTATTTGGTCCTGCTGTCTTCTCTCCAGTAAAGGTTGCAGTGTCATCCAATAATATAGAAGCATCACATCCCTGTTAAATTTAAGCATTAACATGTTATTAGTAGCCATATTCCTGTTAAACAGCTATATGCAAGCATGAATGTTACTAATATTTTCCCATCTTAAGGCTCAACCAGTGCCAAATAATAGCTGACTTCTGTATTTCAAACCTAAGTTGCAGAGGCAGTCAGTAGTAACCAGAAAAAAGTTAAAAAGTAGTGAAAAACAGAAGATCCATTAAAAAGGAGGAATGTGGAGAACGACTTGCCAATACGAAGCAATCATGGAAATGGAGGCGGAGCAATGAGGCCCCCATGCGTTTCTCTTTGGCCACTGCTTTGTATACTGCAGTTCGAATGGTAGGGAGAGCCCTAGGGCATGATCTTGCATAGAAGTTGGGGAATAGATAATGTGCATGTGCCATCCCCAGTAGAAACGAAAATATGCAGAATAAGGACAACAAGGATGGGGAAGCCATGGCTTAATCTGGATGATTTGAGGCAAAAACCAAGGACCCTTTTTGTTAGGAACTGGCTAAGCTTCTGGTGCTCTCTTGGTGCTAGTACTCCATATTTATGCTTGTCATGGGACTCTTCTCCTCTTTTTCTTTTTTCTTTTTCTTTTTTTCTTTTTTTTTAAAAAAGAATATCTCTACATAGAAATGTCGACCACTGAAGACACCTAATTACTTGGAGACGTTGGATTTCTCATGCTTGGTATGTGGCCTTTCTGTGTCGATTAAAGGAAAGCACGTGGTCGAAAAGAGAACTTGGAATTATGCATCTCTTGGACTTGGTCATCCTCCCTGTAGGGTGTAGATCTACTCCTTGTGAAACAGTTTTCAAACACGGCCTACAGCTAAAACTTCTGGAACTAATTACGTGCCTAGTGTTTTATTGGGATCGATTAATTGAAAGATTTCGGGTCTCCTTTAGCAAATTTTAATCTACAAGTCTGGTAGGGTTTGTGGAGCCCCGTATCTAAGTAAGCACCTGAGAGAAAGTAATCCAGGTCCAGTTTGAAGTTTGGGTATGAGGGTGATATTTTTCCTCTATAATCACTTGATACCAACAAATAACTGAGCTCCTTTTGATATTTTACAGTAGCAACAGAGGATAAACATGGGAGAAGTAAAATGAAGGATGAAATATGAGAAGAATGAGCGGTGAGGAGTGGCTTAACTGAGCTAGCTGAAAGTGCCGTCTCACCCACGCCCAAATTAAATTTTATACATTTTTTTCCGCCTTTCGAAAGGATCGTGATGTCGAGTTCTGAGTCTTAACCTTGGATGTTTATCAAGTCAAGACCGGTGGATACAACAGAACAAATAAGGTCGGTTTCAATCATCTGGAAATGAGCCCACTTGCTTCGTCGACTGTAAGTAGCTCTAAGTCAAGTCTTCCAGAAATATATAGCATTATTTTACATAATTATTAAGGTCAGTAGCCCCTCCATTACCATCGATCTGAGGGAGAATACGCGGATATTGCAGATCAGAGGCTGCGATTGCTTCATCCGAGCAATGGTTTCTAGGAATTTTCAGGAAGATATTAAATTTCATCGGGAGTTTCTATCCCTTGATGGGTACTTTTTAATAATCAGCAATGTGTTCTCCTTCCACCATTTTGACAAATATCGCTATAGATGCTATTAATTTTTTTTTTTTTTTTTTTTTTTTTTAGAAAAAAAATGCGTTTCCATCTGAAATCCGTTCTCTCATATTTCAACACATATGATTCAAAAATATTTATACTACTTTTTTTCTTAGAGATATTTCCCTTGAAAACATGGAAATCTCTGTGGAAAAAAAGGAACGGAGTCAGGAGTAGAAAGAGCTGTCAGTGCCATATGATGGAAACTGAAAGGGTTGATATATTTGTAGTTTCCAGGTCTATTTATCTTGACCAAGTCATGAACCATGATAAAGTCACAATCTCCTTTTGCCGAAGTTCTCACTCCTACTCTTAAAGTAGACTTAGTCATCGAAAGAATGAAGATCACGCATAGGCACATTTTATCCCTTAATCTCTCGGCACTGTTTTCGCCATCTTATTCAGAACTGTGTACAGCATTCAGTATCCCGTCCATTGAATTGGTAAAGTCGTTTTGTTTATTAAAATCAATATGAAATTGAATCAACTGGTTCAATTTTTTGTGTGGTCGATAATGATTGAAGGGAAATCTAATAATAGCGGTGGTTGGATGTTGAACATAATCAGGATTATCATTTATTTTGATGCTGTGTATTGCAAGTCCGTGGGTATGTGTCCCAATTGCATTTTATCTTCTTTATTAACTAGTCTTACCTTTCAAAATTGGGTTCCACCAAAAAAGAAAGGAGCTCGAAGAAGAAAATAAGCCATCAATGCGTAGGGCCGTCGGATCTTTGCTATATATCACCACCAGTGCACTTCATCACCATTTATAAAGTAACTGTTTTTATATAGATGGTTTTGAACATTATTTATTGTATTTTAAACCTTTGAACTTTTTGTGTATTTTACCCTTTACCCTCTCATCTTCAAAACATCTATGGGATTTGTTAAAGAGCAATACTTTGCTATCAATTACAAATCCTTCATAAAATTATAAAAAAAATTATTTTTTTAACATTTTGATTTAAACAACATTAGTTTTTTCTTTTTTATTTTAAAGAAATATGTATTTGATTATTTATGATTTTTACATGTATCTACAAAGTGTAAAGGTTTTGAATTTGGACAATAAATGTTTTTCTTTGCATTTCACTCCCATTGAGAAGAAGAAGAAAGTTGAAAATATTATCAAAAGTGGAAGTTAAGAAATCCCCCCTTGAGCTCAAGTAACTTTTTCTTAATTGACTACAAAGTATTTTTAATCACGTTTAGGGGAAAGGATTATTTTTTTACAAATTTAAGAGACAACATATTAAGTTTTGAATGTGATAAGGTAAAGTATAAAACACATCAAAAGTTTTAAAATTTAAAGTATATTTAACTCTTATTGATTTTATTCTAGTAATAGAATACTCATCAATTCTCATTAGACCTTTTGACATAGCAGAATTCTCAAAAATTACAAGACGGAGATTGGGTGACTTAGCCAAACCCATCAGCAAATAGCATGAAATTATTTGTATGTGAAAGTAATAATAATGTAGGTGGAGAATGGGGAAAGAAACAAGATCGTTTTTAATGTAATTATAGTTTATATTAATTAAAATCCTTTTAAAAAGATCTTAACATAAAATATAGGTTATAGAAAAAAAATGTTATTTTGAGGATTTTTCAAATGAATAATTTTGTTTATAAAAGTAACAAGGTCATAAATGTTCATAAAATTTTAAAAAAAATTAATTAATTAATTAAATTAGGTGATCAGTGAGAATGTAGCTAAGTTGGGTTGAATATGTTAAGAAGAAATAACTTACAACAAAATTTTCGAGGCAATTACTCATTTAGGAGCCTTCGTCTAACATGATATTTATTATGGGTAAAGATGATAGTCTCCAATGATGAACTTCTTCAACGAAAAAGAAAACAACTAAACTTTGCAATTTCTTTTCTAGATTTTATAAATACATCACTGGGCACATGGGATGAATACTGCAGAGAGAAACCTCCATGGAATTTGGGATTTTTTACTTCAACCATTTATAGTAATTGACCCTCCATATTATAAATTGTGCTTATAACATGAAGGGAAGAGAAGAGATGAGGTGGTGAAGGACTTGTCTTAGCTTGGGTTCTTGAAGGGTATTTATAAGTTTTTTTGCTGCAGATTTTCAATGAATTTATCCTCATTTTTATAGGTTTCTTCTTTTTGTAGGGTTTGCAAATGCTGGGTAATAGCCTTATGACCTTTGGAACGTGATTATGAAGCTTTCTTATGATTATGTTCATTCACATCAGGGCCTTACGTATTGGTTTGGTGAAGCAGCTTTCAGGTAGTGCATTTTCTTTTAGCAGTCTGTGGAGATAGGCTGAGGCAAGAATGCTGTTATATATATATGAGGGATTCCATTCTAGTGACCAAATCGATAGTTAGAGAATCTGGAGGGTTTGTATGATTAAGAACCAAGTTAAGATGGCTACATCTAAGCATAAAATCGAAAAGTTAAAGGGAAAGAATGATTTTGGTCTGTGAAAACTAATAATGGTGGCTTTGTTTGAAATTAAAATCTTGGAATATTGGACGATGCATTATAGGATGAGTGTAAAATACCAACCTCCTATTCTAATAAAGTGAAAGCAAAAGATACTCAAGAAGCTTACTATGAGTCTTAGTGATTAGGTACTTAGAAAAAATTCTAAGGAATCTTCAGCTGCAACAATTTAGTAGAAATGGGATAAGTTGTTCATGACTAAATCCTTACCTAACAAAATTTACTTACAATAGAAATTTTTTGGGTTTAAGACGGATAAATATAGAAATCAACTGATGAAAGTCTAGATGAATTCATTGAATTAATACTTGATCCTGAGGACCTTGAGGAAAAATTCTAAGGATGAAGATTAAACAATCATTCCATTAAATTCCTTACCAAACCTTTTGACCTACTTAAGATATCCTAAAGTACAACAAGGATAAACCATCTTTCGAAGTAATGATTAAGGCTAGTCATTCCACAGAGAGACCTCAAAGCAAAAGACGTCAAAGATGGAAATATCGGAGAATGGTTATACATTCAAGTTTGAATATCAAAGAAAATGAATGGAAATGGCAAGAATAACCACAATAGATCTAGATTTAAGTCAAAAAGAAAAAAAGTTGTTATCATAAAGACGAACACTTTAGGCATGGTTGTCCTAGCTAACAAAAAATTTAAGGAGAAAAAAGAAGAGTCAACAAATGCAACCAATGTATCAAAAGATTATGATAATGTTGAAGCTCTTTCCGTGTCTACCAAAGATACATCAAAGGAATGAGTGTTTGACTCTGGATATGCCTTCCATGTGCTTAAAAAAAAAAATGGGAATTGTTTTCAAGCTATCAAGAAACAGATGAAGGTGAGGTTTTAATGGGGTTAACATGGCCTTGTAGGGTTGTTAGTTTAGGATTGGTGTAAGTTAGGTTACATGCTGGTAATGAAATTAAAGATTCTATCCAATGCAAGAGATGCTCCTGATCCTAATAGAAACTTGATTTCATTGGGATGCTCAATTATTCTAGATTTACTATTAACCTTGAGAATGAAAGCATAAAGATTCTCAAGAGCCTATTGATTGTGATGATGGGTACAAAACAAAATTGTCTCTATATACTGTAGGGAGAAACTATCTCATATTGTTGTGATAGCCTCCAATGCTAAAATTAATGAAATGAAATTGTGGCACACGCGATTAGGCTATGTGAGTGAAAAATGTTCGCAAGTTTTGAACAAACATGGAGCATCTAGCTAGGGCAAAATTACCAATTTGGGATTTTGTGAACATTAATGTGTGATGGGGAAGCAAACTAGAGTGCGATTCAACCAATTCAACCTTGCTAAGCACATAACCAAGAAAAAGCTTGATTAATAATATGGAGCCAAAGGACACTAAAATATTGTCCTTAAATGATGAAAGGTATTTTCTATCTTTCATTGATGATAATAGCAGAAAAGTTTGAAGCTTACTGTCGGGTTGTAGGTTGACATTTGTTACCACAACATGTCACCTACTCCTTTAGTGCTCTTCGATTGCAATTAATCTGAAAACACCGTAAGAAATCTGAACAAGTCACTATGTTGATTATTCCACACTTAAGAGTGTTTGTTTTAATAGCATGTTTTCACACAAATCTTAGTAAATTACACCAAAGAGAAAAGAAATGTAGTTTCCTTATCTACCCACTTGGAGTGAAAGGATATAAGTTGTGGTGTCTAAAGCTTAAGAAGACAATTATCAATACGGATGTTACTTTTCATGAAAAAAAATTACTAGGCCTACTTGAAAGCTCCACGAACAAAAGCAATCCCTATGATCAAAGGCAACTTACAAAATTTCAAGAGGAGATAATCAAAAATTGAAAATGTGACCAAAAATGCTCAAGATTCAAAGGAAATTAATAAAGTGGATTAAAAACAATAGCACATAGACTTGTGAGGGTATCAATTGATTAGAAACAAATTCTAGGAAAATTAGACCTCTAACCATAACGGCTCACTCCCAACTTTATATATTATTCATTTAGGGTTCAAAGGACATGCACAACTTGAAAACTCATCTATAGGTTTAAGAAGAGCTTATAGTCTCATACATATATAGTATCAAGACATTTTTTCCTCACTTGATGTGAGATATCACAATTATCTCTCATTTAGATATGACATCCTTATCGTGTCTCATGAGATTATGAGACCAAACAACATACATTTCTTATAGGATCGAACAAAAAAAGACTCATATTAAGGTTAGTGATTGACTCTTATATCATTTATAACAATTCGCTTCTAACCATATAGATATGTCTATTTTAAACTCAAAGAGAACTTAAGATTTTAAAATACATTTACAAGATTAGAAGGAGCTCATACAAATACAGTGTCACAAACTTTTTCCCCTATTCGATATAAGATATTACATATACACATGTTAATGTCATAACATACACATAGCAAATGGCTAAGAAAATTGGAGATCAAGATTCTAAGTTGTTTGCTTTGGCCACAGAAATAGTTAATGCAATTGAATCATGATAAAGAAAAGCTACTTAGGAATTAATCAAAAGCTAAAAGGGGTAGAAATAGTGAGATGCAAGAGGGTATATATTCAAAAGTGGGAATTTGTAGTGTAAAATCAATTAGCTATAAAGCAAGGTTGGTTATTAAGGGATTTACACAAAAGGAAATAATTGACTATCAAAAAATTTTCTTGTCAATTGTTAAACACACCTCAATTAAATTGCTTTTGACCATAATAGTACAATATAACTTAATATTAGAACATATGGATGTTAATATTGTCTTCTTGCATGACAATCTTGAGGAGGAAATTCAAATGGAATAATCAAGTATTTTCTTTATAAAGGATTTGAAAATCATGTGATAGCTGAGGAAATCATTGTATGGTCTAAAATAAACATCAAGATAATGACAAAAGAATTGATAGTTTCATGATTAACAGAGGTTTATTAAAGCAACTATGATGATTGATTTTATCTTGTCAAATTGGTTGAAAAGGACTATGCATATCTATTGTTATGTGTTGATAATATGCTCCTTATTAATGATGACACCGAATGGAGAAACTCTAGTTACTTTTGCAATCAAAGTTTGACATGAAGGACTTTGGTCTAGCCAATAAAATCTTAGGAATGTGGATGAAAAGAGACAACTAATGGATTTGAGTCATATGAGCACAAGTTGAGAGATGGATTATTAGATAAATACCACTCCTTAAACCCCATGATGGATGTTATGGGATAGTCTCGTTATAAGTTGTAAGATGAGTATAAAATCAATCATATATAGAGCATTAACTTAATCTCATTCAAAATCAATTGATTTTAAGATGAAATGATTAATTCATACAATAAAGGTAATCTTAAATATACACATTTAATCTCTTTATAAAATTATCACTTTTTTTTTCTCAAATAAAAAATTATTTAAAAGGTTGAAATGGAAGGATGACAATAAGGTAGTTTTTTCATGTTCTCGTCATGTCAGCTCAACTCAGGGCCATTTATATATATAATTAAATCTAAAAATATTTTTTGTTCACATTCCCTTTTTAGCACATGTAAAATAATAAAAAAGATGTTTTTAAAATATAATAAGTTTTAAAATTTCATAAGATATTTATTTATAAATAGATTTATTTTTAATATATTTATAATTTTTTTAAAATAAAACAAGGTGAAATGGGACGTGTAAAGGAAATGATCGTATCCAACCTATCCAACCCCTTTTAAATTTTTTATTAAGAGGGGAATAAGAATAAGTTTATACAAAGATAACCCATTTTAATTTGTCTCATTGTTATTTCCTTCACCACATCTATCCACCCCAAAAATCTACCCTTAACATAAATACAAAACAAATATAAATTTATAAATAAAGTTATTAATAACTTTAAACAAAAAATAGATATACATATATTATTATTTTTTTTTATATCCTTCAACATATCCAAATCAAATATATTATAACTTTAATATTAATATATTTTCAAATTCTATGCATCATCACAAAATATATTACATGTATATTATTTTTTTTAAAAAACTTAAATATTTATATTATTTCTTATTTATCATTTCTTGAAATTTAACAAGCAAACAAAGACACATTTCAATCCTTTTACATAAGTAAAAGAAAGAAAATGGGTAGGATAATGCGGAGATTAAATGGGTCCATTTAAATCATATTTAACCAAAATTTATCTTTTTAAGTTTTTTTTATATTTCAAAAAAAAAATATTGTATTATAATTTTTATTAAAAGCTTTTAAGTTTTAAGGTCCATATGAATCGAAGCAACCTTAAACAAAGTTAAATACCTTACAATAGAAAATCAATCCAATATTCACAATGTTTACAATTTACAATCAAGCTTACTAGGGACTTTCATTTTTCGGATTCTAATCCTTGGCTTCTCGCCTTGATTTCTATCCGATGTGGCTTGCTATTAGATTGGATTTTTGCTAGATTTGATTTAAGTAAGGTGGAAGTTTTGATCTTTTTAATTGAGCAAATATCATGATTTTGAATCCAAAAATTCACAAGGATTATGTGGGTATGTGATTTAATAATTTACCCAAAAAAAGTAGGGAGGAAAAAAAAAAAGCTAAGAAAAACAAAGACTCTTTTGCAATAGTTCTTTGAACAATTTTTTAACCAAAACCATATTTGACAAGTTTTTCTCTAATTTTCTTTTTTTTTTAAAAAAAAAATAATAAGGGTTTTGTAAAATTTTATTCTAAAATAAAATAATTTTTTAAAACAAATTTGAGATATTTTTAAGTATTTTTTGTAAAGTATTGTGATAAACAATTAGAAACATGAATATAAATTGAAAACATTTGTATTTACTATTTTTCACATTTAAGTGTAATCCTAATTTTTAAGTCCAAAAATTAGGTTTTTTTTAATTATAAATTTCTTTCATCAAAATGTAATATTTGGGAATTAATTATAACACAAATTCGATCACATTTATGACACTCGGTGTATGTTAAAAATCCCTTATAGAATCTATAAAAAACTTTACAAATATAAAAAGTGTGGATTAATTTAATCAAGTAAATTCACTAATTTTGAAACGACAATTACAATGATTTACTTACTAGATGTTACTTTCTTCTCATGATCTACATAGGTTAATAAACATATATGTCTTTTTGTCTTTGAGGTAGATTGTTATGCTTAATGAATTTCTCAATAACTTGAGGAAATGCAACAAACCATAATGATTTTATGTGGAATATGAGTTAGTTTTTTATAGTGTTCGCGAAAAAAAAATGATAAATATAACTTACAATCCATGTATTTTCCAACAATGTAAGGCATATTTATGTAGAGAAAATTGTAGTCGATCAGGTTCAATTCTACAAATTTAAAAAACATGGATTTTCAGGAGAAAAAAAAGAGTAAAAAATAAACGAAAAATTGTTCCTAAGTGCTTGAGCGCACCCCAAGGGCCCTTGAGCGTTCTTGATGGGAATTCAATTTTCTCACTTGCCTTTTTATAAAACCCATTCACACCTTTTGTGGCTATTATCCATGTCAAGCATACTCGAATATGTTTACCCAAACGGTTCTATATTTGAACGGATGATTTCAAGTGTTCAATTCCCCAACATAAACTCAAGGAAGTACCGAAAATGAATATAATAATGTTTGGAACAAAATTATTAACTTAAACTACTTAATAGTTTCTAAATAAAATTTTATTCATAAAAATAATTTAAGAACTGTTCTTAAAAATATTGCACACAGGCTAGTGTTTTAACCCTTCCAAACAAATGCACCAAACGGGCTTTGGAGATTCAGTCAGTTTTCAGGGGAAGCCCAGAAGTTACTGGTGGGCGTTGATGGGAAGAAGATGAACTTGACCCATTTCAGCCTAAGAACTTCAACCTAGGCCCAAGATATTTTGTGTTTGGTGATCTGGGCCAAATGGTAGCAATCATTATTGTCTTGGGCCCATCCACATTTGAAAAGAGTGGAGGCTGCAGGCCCAGAGGATTGACTACCTTGCAGAATTGCGACGGGCTAGGCGAGTGAGACATATGGCAGGATCGAGTAGAGAGGAGGAGCCTCTTTTAGTTCCCGCATCTTGGGAGGAAGATAATCGACTGCAGGCGCAAAGTTTAATCCTAGAGACATGGTTGGAGTCCAAGAAGATGTGGAAAATTGCGGCGCCTTCCATCTTCAGCCGCCTAGCTATGTTCTCCATGACTCTCCTAACTCAAGCATTCGCCGGCCACCTGGGTGACCTCGATCTCGCCGCTATATCCATAGCCACCACTGTCATCATCTCCATCAGCTTTGGTTTCTTGGTAACATACTCCTTTTTTTTCCCCCTATTTTCCTTTCTTGCATTTGCTTGCATTGCGCCCCCGCCCCGCCCTTTTTTATCTTCAATTATAGATCTGTCATTATCAAGATTTGGGATGGTTGGTTTAGCTAGGTATGGCGAGTGCGTTAGAGACGCTATGCGGCCAAGCTTATGGGGCGAAACAGTACCATATGTTGGGTATATACATGCAGAGATCCTGGATTATTCTGTTTCTTTGTTCGATTTTGTTACTGCCCATGTTCGTGTACGCTGCTCCCATATTGAAGCTCATCGGACAGTCCACGGCGGTGGCGGAGCAGACTGGATTGGTGGCGATATGGTTGATACCACTTCACTTTAGCTTTGTCTTTCAGTTCACATTGCAGAGGTTCTTGCAGTGCCAGCTCAAGACTGCGGTGATTGCTTGGGTTTCTGGGTTGGCTCTTTTGGTCCACGTGTTTGTTACCTGGCTCTTTGTTTATAAGCTCAAGGTTGGTCTTGTTGGGACTGCAATTACTCTTGATTTCTCGTGGTGGTTGTCGGTTTTGGGGCTCTTTGGTTACAGTGTTTTCGGTTGGTGTCCTCTTTCATGGACTGGCTTCTCCTCTCAAGCTTTTGTTGGGCTCTGGGAGTTTTTCAGGCTCTCTGTGGCTTCTGGGGTCATGCTAGGGTAGGTGCTTTTAGCTCTCTCTCCTGATTAACTTGTGGTTTCCTGTATTTAAGTCAAATTTTGGGCATTAATTTGGTTGCAATTTTTGTAGGTTGGAGAACTTTTATTATAGAGTATTGATCATAGTAGCTGGGTATATGAACAACAGCGAGGCTGCAGTTGCTGCCCTTTCCATTTGGTTGGCTCTTAGTCTTTCATCTCTTATTTCATTAACTAATTTCAGAGTTTGTTCTCTCTTTGACTCAATTTTGTATTTAGCAATGCCAGAACCAGGAATGATTTTGAGATAAATCAGAGGAAGAGAGCTTTGGTGTTTTGTTTATGGCTATACCAAACATTCTTGAAATGTGGCTCCATTTATTACTTTTTGATGCAAATTTCCTGGGAAGATAGGGCATTCAGAAGTGATTAGTTTGTTGTATTTTTGTTAGTAACAATTATATTAGAAATGCATTTAAGGATAATCAACTAATATTTGAATAAAAACCAAAAGGGTGTTTTTGATAGTGCTATTGGCAATGTATTACATGACAAAAAAAAAATGATTGTAGGAAGAACTTATCAAGTGCTAGTCTAAAAATCAAGCCATTTTCTAGATTTTTAGAACTATGTCAAACCTGAAAATATGCTTTCAAGCATTAAAAAGTACTTCTAATCCTCCCAAACTCACTCTTGAAGGGGCTCATAGTCTGACCAGCAAGCTTTAGTCTTCTCTTGTTATTAACATTTCCGGTTATATACATTGACATTGTTGTAATTTACAATTCAGATGACAGGTTGCATTATTTTGCATCACAGAAACATTTGTTTTGCTAATTTTACTTTCCACTGGAACAAGCAATGCCTCCATTTTTATTTTCATTTATTTCATTTTTGTGGAGCATTTGGTTTTCTAATTTTTTTATTTTTTTATTTGACAGCATAGCTATCTGTGGGTGGGAATCCATGATTCCACTTGGTTTTTTTGCTGCAACTGGGTACGTTAACCTTTGTAAGTCTCTCTCCATCTGTCTCTTTTCAAAGCAAGTTTTGAGATCAGAAAAGAACTTGAACTTGGGAATCATGCACAAATAAGAAATGTGCATATGCTGCAACTTGGGATTGTTCAGGTGAAAAGCCTAAATGAACTTAACCCCAGGTTGGAGTCAAAACTGCCAATAACAAAGTTTCATAAGGGGACTGGAGCAGGTTACCATGAAATGAAATACCTTCTTTCTGAAGAGATTTGATTTGGAACTATTAAAAAGGCTCATCAAAAGGATGACTTATTTACATTAGGATTTGATCTAGTTGAGTGGGTCAGACCATGTGATGCTGTCCAGACCAGTCCTAATCTAATCCTAGATTGGGTTGAGGTTTATCAACCCGACTTACCTTTTTATAAGGTCACTTGGAGCAGGTGCACAAACAGTTCCAGGGCAGTGCAATATTGAAATCATCCTATTTACAACTTTTTAGTTGGGATAATAAGGATGGCCTCATAATTTGCTGACTTATTGAATCTCATGAACTATTGAATCCTTAGATATTGAGTTGTCACACTGGTACTGGTTCTGCCACCTCAAACTTTGAACCAATTTTAAGTAGGATCTGAATTGAAAAACTTACTAAAATGATTTAAAACTTTAACAACTTCATTTTTGCATTTGTCCTGATTTTTATTGGTGTTTAATTTGAAACAAAATTCTGAATTGCTAGAACTCTGTGTAAGGTAGTGGCCATTTATTGATGTCTCAATTTTCTTCTATGGGGTACCCTCTTAGTCCAGCATATTCAAGATTGTGAATTTTGAGTACCATTCTTCCATTCTTGCATGCTAGCATTATGCCATCAAAGGTAATGGTTAAAAGAGGACTGGAGAAAAAATGATCTCTTATTTTAACTGTGTGGTATTCACTGAACACAGGGTACGAGTTGCAAATGAGATTGGAGCAGGCAATGCAAAAGGTGCCAGGTTTGCCTCATTTGTGTCTGTGTTGACCTCTCTAGTGGTGGGACTTTTCTTTTGGTCAATGATCTTAGCCTTCCATGATAAGCTCGCAATGATCTTTACGTCAAGCTCTTCTGTTATTGCAATAGTAAATGAACTAGCAGAATTATTGGCATTCACCATTCTCCTCAACTGCATTCAACCAGTTCTCTCAGGTGAAATAAGAAGCATCCTATTCTTGCAATCTCATATAAAAGTCTCCTGATATCCTTTTGTGTCCAAATCTCTCTCCAGGAGTTGCAGTTGGATATGGATGGCAAGCAATTGTGGCATTTATAAACATAGGTAGCTACTATATGGTTGGAGTACCTCTTGGGATTCTCTTGGGATGGTTGTTTCATTTTGGTATCAAGGTACAAATGATTACATTGTTGCAATAGTATGAATATGTCAGCAATCCATACTCAAAACTTTGTTCTACCCATTTGATGAATTCTCAAATCTTCCTTATCGTGGGACATAGGATGCTTGAGTTAATTTTGACAACCTGAAATTAATGAACTTTATATAGAACTTCTATTGAAACAACCGACTGATTTTGCGTTTCTTTCAAAGTTTAGTATAAAATTGCATTGTGATACATACAAATCCATGAATAAACAGGGTATCTGGACTGGAATGCTAAGTGGAACTCTTGTTCAAACTTTGTTATTGGCAATCATGACAGTCAGATGTGATTGGGAAAAACAGGTAGAAGTAGAAATAGGAACTCTTGTGCAAACCTTACTTTACTTCCCTTCTTCCTCCATGAACTGACTATTTTGTGGTCCAAATTCTTTCATCCACAGGCACAGAATGCTCGCGTTCGCATGGCTGACTCACCAGCAGCTTCCGACCAGTGATCATGACACAGACAATACCTTATTTGGATGCTCATATGATGGTTCTTATTTTACCTCTGAGATGCTTGGCGTACGTACAAGGGATTCTTTTTCCTTTTTATGTTCTTTCCATATCTTTATTAATTTTAACAAGAAAGTGCACATTCTTGTTACTGCTGCAATTTGTGATACCCTCCAAGCGTAACAACTTGTTCCAACCATGTAAATATTTTCAATTCAAAGTTAAGTGATTTTTACGGGTTTTAAAATACATCTATATGATTAAGAGATCATATTTTATGTAAGAAATCACATGAAATTATTGCTCATATCTTATGTAAGAAATCACACATAAAATTGAAGGATTCAAATGAAATATTGACATCGAAGTCTCTCTTGAAGACAGTGCTGGAGGGCACATTTTATTGAGGTGGGCTAACAAATATGTCACTTGCACTTGGCAAGAAATGATATCAATAATATAAGAATAGTTAAGTAAGATGATATTAGGTATAATGTGAAAAACCTCCCTAAATGAGGTAAAACCCATAAAACCAAAAAACAAAAAAAACAAAAAAAAAAAAAAGTTTCTTCGATTTCAATTAAAATGAAAATACAACTCCTTATGGACTTCTACACAATAAAGACCAGTGGAAATACGTGATTACTTTTGATGGAAATCCACTATTTCATGAACAGAAAGAACAAAAAAAAAAAAAAAAAAGTGAAGAGATGGGACCAAAGAAGCTTTCCCAAAAGCTTGAAAAAATAACCCTGCATGCAAAGTCTAAAAATCATCAACAAAAGCTTCACCTTGATGCTTTGATACAAGTCGTTGGGCCTCGTGACAATGCTCAAAAGCCAAAAGCTTCATCTTGATACCCTCCTAACAATGCTCAAAAACCCATCATTGTGTCTCTTTTTCTCCTCTTTACCATCTATTATTTTTTTATTTTTTCAGCATCTCCGAAAAGAATCCTAGATTATGCCAATATTTGAGCTGAAAACCTAGTCGATTATGGAGTTCATTTCATTTGCTGGAAAATACTAGGTTTCAACCTCGGCTACTTGGTTGATTGGAGGCTGTATGTGGACATGGGCTGTCATCAATCTTCATTGTTTGAACTACTTTCTCGTGTCCACTTTGGCAGGTATATAAAACCAACATATAAAAGACAAGACCAAAATTGACCGTATTAATTTGTATGTTTATTGACTCTACTAATTGGAGACTTCTAGAGTATCATCATACATCAAATGAATTTATTCCATGCCCTCCAAAATAAGAATTGAGAATTTTTTGTGAGCAAAAAGGTAGGATTTGTTTAGCAATTCATTTTAAAACAATTTTTACTCTTAATAATAACAAAAATAGTTTTAAAATTGAAAAACGCCTTTTAAAATTTTATTCTTAAAATAATATGTTATTTTTCAGAATAAATTTAAATAATTTCCTAATCCTAAACCGTCTAGATTGTCACCTTCTTTTACCTTTTTTTTTTATTAGAATTTAATTCTTAGATATAATTTTTGTTTAAAAATGATAATTTAAAATTTTATTTTTAAAAACTAAAATAAAATTTTTTTCTTAGATATAATTTTAAAAGTTTTATTGTATCTTGTTGAAAAGTTATTCCATTTGTGTTATTTCAAAAGTTTATTTTCAATTTATAAAGATAAGCATAAATTTCTAAGCCACATCCCAATTTTAAAACCATACTTGTGATTGTGAAGGTTGTCGAAACGTCATTTTTATTAATCAACGAGCTTTTTAATTGAGAAGACTTTGTTTGTTCTATCTCATTAGACAAGTGATGAAAGACATTATCATCTAACCATTACCTAATATTTCCAATTGTTTTTCTATACAACTTTTTCCAAGCATCATCATCCATATTTTTAGACCTAGCATTCTCTGACCTTCCACATGTTCAAATAAGTCCTTATGATAGAAAATGTCTTTTATTTTCGACTTCTAAATAAACCAATTGGTATTCGTAAGCTTAATCATTGTACTAGAAAACCCTTGTATGACAATCACACTTTGATATCACTTGTGAAGAAAAATGAGACAAATAAACAATCAATTTTCAATACTAGAAATGCAAACAAATACTAAAATCTCAAAATAATTTATCTTTCTACCAATACAATTCAAATAGAAGTAATTTGTAACAAGTTTCCAACAAAAGCACCCAAAAATGGACTATAGAGATTTTAAGAGAATTTATTAAACTCATACATGATTCAACAATGCACCTACGTCTATGGGTTAAGCTCAGATAACAATCACAATAATATGAAAATATTATAAATTTTCTTAGTCAATCTTATCACAAGGCTTGAGCTCATATAGCAAAAGAAGAAGAGTACTAAGCTGCCCAATAAAATCTCCCAACAATAAGTTGGAGAACAAAAAATAAAAATAAAAATACATATACAAAGGTGATTGCGTTTCAACAAGTCTTTCAATGGCCCCAACGAACGATGAATAGGAAACTAGATTTTCTCTTTTATCTCCATAAGTCTCCCCCTCCCCCCTCTTTTCCTTTTCAGCAATCTAAAATTTTTGTCAGTGTATCTTTATTATAAAAGGTGATTGTGCCCACATATTGGGCAAATAATTGATTCCAACAACAATCGATGGCCAATTGATAAACAACAAATGCCCCCACACGAGCCTCATGAATTAGACAAAATGGAGCTTACACACCACACCAATAGGTTCATCATATAGGCTATGTTCAGTTATCCGAAAATTTATCACAAAATTTTAGAAAAAAAAAATTGTGAGGGAAAAAAAATTTAAAAAAAAAAAAGAAGTAAAACAAAAAAAAAAAAAAAAAAAAAAAAAAAAGAGTGAAAAGTAAAATAAAATATAGATTCAAAGTCCATAAATTTCTATATAAATTTTTTTATGTCTATTGCATATTTCTATAATTATCTTGATTACTTTGATTATAATAGTTATTTTGATGATTTAATTGGGTTAAAAATTCAAATCCCTATTTAAGAAATTTTTAGCTATTGTTTCTTTTGAAATATATTTTTTTATTCATATTCTTAATAAAAAAATTGATTAAAACAAATGTTTCGTTATTTTACTACTCAGAAAAACAAAGAAATTAAATTCGTTCCGCTTATTTAATTTATGATATTTACTATTAAGAGAAAATTAGTTTTTATTTTTTAATAATTAAATTTTAAACGATTAAAAAGATAATATATATTTTAGAAATAATTCATCACATATCTCGATAGGAATGAGGAGTAGTTGCGTGATAGATCATATCACAAAAAGCAGCAAAGTCATGTTCGAATTGTACAAACGTGAATAATCATTTTTCTGAAATGACGGTGGAATTAGGAAAAGAAAAACATGAAGAAACAGTTTTCATTGGATGCCATCATAATTTATATCCAAATAGAAAAAAACCTCTCCAACATCATTACGGCTAGGTATATTCATTTGAATTGAATATGTAATAAGAAGATTGGATGAGCCTGGTCGGAATTTGGTGGAAGAGTTAGAAGCCAACTTGAAGTCCAATTTGAATTGAATATGTAATGAAAAGATGGATTAGCCTGGTCGGAATTTGGTGGAAGAGTTAGAAGCCGACTTGAAGTCCAATTTGGGGGACAAAAAAGCCAACAATGTCACTATCACCATTGATTGATTGCTATTAGCGATTAATTTTTAAGTATTAAAAAGTTTAAAAATATTTTATAAAATTATTCTTAAACAATAATGATTCATGTCATAGGTCTACAAATTATATAAAATAAGATACACTTTTGGCATACTTATCCCGTCTATTTATTTATTTGTACGTTTGTAATTTGATTATGGTCCCATTCCTTTCTTCAACTATCCAAATTTATTATTTTATAGATAAGATTGTACCACTTAGCAAGCCATAATGGATTTTCGATGAGAGTATGATTATTTAAAAAATTAATTATTAAATTATTATTATAAAAAAAAAATAACTCTAAATCTATTATAATTTTTATCAAATAAAAAAAATATTATTTTCTTTTAAAATTATTCCTTTGATATACCAAAAAAATCCTTTTTTGAATATACGATTTTTAAAACTTTTTTATAAAAATAGTAGGATTTCTTAAAAATAAATAAAAAAAGGAAAATAGTTCTTATAATTTTCTCTAAAAAGTAAATAAATAATTTGGTAAGGAGAAATTTTCTCGAAGATTTAGATTTGAAATTATTATTTTTTCGTAAGGAAAAGTAGGTTTTGATGGATACATTTGGGAATAATAACGTTTTCGGAATCTAGTTTTCCGGAATCCAATATATGTCCACTGTTTGGAAAAGTATTAAAGGAAACATGCACTATATACTGTTTCAAAATGCTATTCCACAATTGCCCTTTAGTTGTCCCTGTCAGCAGCCACCGTCGTCTCCATCCAACGAACCAGTCTCCATGTAAAGCAGTCGAAATGGCATTCACATGAAACCTCGCCATTTTCTTCACATTTCGAAACTTACTTGTAGCTGTGGTGCTCTGCTCCAGTCGAACCCTAAACCATAAACGACGTCCCCGGAGATCGCGGCGTCGTAACCGGAATCGGATAACAGACCGGTGCTATCTGATTATCGCAGCGTATTCAGCAGCCACCGTCGTCTCCATGTCAGCAGCCAACGAACCGGTGAAAAGTGTTCACGGATCTCGATGAAGTCCTGCTCAGGAGTACCGAACTTTCCAGCTCCGATGGTGCCACGTAGAACGACGACGGTCATTAGCAGGCACAGCAGCGTGATCTTGCCGTGACGGAACGCCCTCTGCATCTGCCGAACTCGGCGAGCTCCAAAGCACCAATCCAGTATTTTGACTCACCGACCCGAGTCAGCAACCCTAGCTCTAATCCTTGGCCAAAAAAAAAAACAAAAACCAACAAAAATTGAGGCAAATCAAGATATGGAAATGGAAATTTGAGGGTTGTGAGCCATGGACGACAGCTCAGAGACGGAACTGAAACTTCAGAATTGACACCCTAGCCCTGGCGAAAGTGAATCTAGAGGAAACTAGAGTTTCGCGAATCTCTGAGAATTGTGAAAGTCGGTGGAGAAGAAGGTCGGGACGTTTCAATAGCACAGCACAAACAGTCAGCAGGGGTATTTTCGGTATGAAATGACACCTCATACCAGAGTGCATATTTCCCTTAATATTTTTCCAAACATTGGGCAAATCTTGGATTATGGAAACTGGGGTTCTGAAAATGTTAATATTACCAAATTGGTCCACCAAAGCATACTTTTCCCTTTCGTATAAAACTGCCGTACCCTGGACACTCTGCATGAACGGCCTAAAATCAATGACCGAGGGTGCTGCTTTGTTAGGCTGATTAAACACTCGTGGCACTGGCATTTATGATGCCAACCCTGTACCAACTTTCGAGATGCCGACATTTTATCCGATGGTCAACTCTCCAACCATATTTTTATCATTTTAATCCGCCTCCTTTGAAGGGCTTTACCACTTCAATCAAAGCCGCCCTTTCAAGTTTCAACTAGCTCTGGCTCTATCATAAACGTTTTATCTAAACGTCAATCTTTCTAATAAACGAATCTCTGGCACTCACGCCAGTTTCAGGCTCTCAGTGGGCCCCTTCCTCAATTACTGGAAGCCTCAACAGCCTTTGACATGAGTTTCCTAAACCGGAGTTGTCACCAATCACCATCGTTGGGACCCCGAAGGTGCTGTATCAAGGATCAACCCACTGGGGTTTTTTAACGATAGTCTAATTTTAAAAAATTTGATTAGTTAATAATTTTTTTAAAAATAATCCCAGAAACTGAGCCACCCGAAATTCCAAAAGCGGAAGATGAGTTCGGCTCTCTGCTTTCAAACAGACTTTTATGTCATTTATCCTCTTTTTGATTACTTAGCCCATAATAAATTTCCCTCGATTATCTCCCATTTTCGGCAAAAACAATCTTCGGGCAATTAAATCCTGATCAGCTTCCGCCCAACTCCAGTGGTTGATCATTTAATACTGAAACATAATTAGTATAATATAATTGATTGTCTGCAATCAATTTATTAATTTGAATCACCAAAGTACCATATTAATATTAATAATGAAAACATTTGATAGCTTGAAAGATTCGTATACACAAATTTTTATTATGTATTTAGAATTAATTTTTTAACACCCGTCCTTTCAAAGGACGTGAACAAGACCTCACGTCCCTTGTTTCCGCCCCACCCTGGAAATATCACAACCATTCACTTGCGCCTTGTTCCCACCGCTCGCAAAATAATTGAGCCAAGTAAATTTTCTCAACATTCTTTTAATTGCCATAAATGTAGGGACCCCTCCCCCTGATAACACGTGGCATGCATTTCTATCCGAATGAATTAGATCCGGATCTCCCCCAAGAGTACACGTGACGCGCTTCTCCTATCCGAACTCCCTCAGAGAAAGGCACACGGCACTTACAGGCGCCACATCCGGGCCACCGCCATTTTCTATCCGGATATATTTGTTCGGATTGTTGACCAAGGAAAGCATGCATCAATACGTCATTCTGACATCCTCTCACAGTCTACATTCCGACGCTTGTAGAGTGAAAAGACAGGAATGATGGCTGGTCACATCCCACGATCTCTAACAGCCGCCTGTAGGGCGAGGATGTCCCTGCCACCACCTAGGGGCATCATGATAAATCAAAAAGTCTTCCATCATTAAAGGAAGACAGAGAACCTCTGTCACTATATATATATATATATATATATGAACCTTCACACAAGAAAGAAGGTAAGCTTGCTATACCTAGTAAAAGGCCGACTGTGCCAAACTTCTCTTCTTCTCCATAACCATGACTGACAAAACCATCGGAGGGTGTGTCCGGACGCCCTGTCCGGGCATCTTTTGCAGGCACAACTGAACAAGAACTCAATAGTGGTTGAGATCGTGCGCCCATCTGGCAGCAACGTGGATCACAGGGACGCAAGGCCTCAACAATAAAGTCATCAGTAAACTTTTTCAAAACCCCACTCGTGAATGTGATGGACTCACACGATAAATGGAAATACAAATTTTTCTTCATAATTAGCTAATTAATTACCATCTTTCTAGTTTTTTTTTTTTTTTTTTTTAATTTTTTTATAGATCAAAAAATAATAATAAGTAACAAGGAGAAAATTCTATATTTAATTATTATTTTGTGGATTGATGGTTTTAAAAACATTTGATTCAATTTCAAATCCATTTCATCTTTTATAGAAGGGTGTATAATTTTATAAATTTAGATTTCTATTTCCTTTTTTGGTTTTGGAATATTGTTTTGAAAAAGGCTTTAAAAACATCTAACTGTAGATGGTATTTTGTATGTACTAATTTCAAAACGATACGAAAGTGTTTTAGGAAAACATAGGAATAATGTGGTGGAAACTTTAATTGGAATATTCACCGGCAAAAATTGAAAGCAAAACATACCTCAGTCATCAAGGTCCTCGAGGTCAAATCATGAAAATAGAGATGCCCCTCAAAATCCAGAAGTGTGAAACCTGATTTCACATTGTCTGCCATTAAGTGTCCATCTTTGGTTGTGTTTGTTTTTTGGCTTAATAGAAAAGGCTAAATATTTTAGCTTTTTCTATTCAGCCAAAAGTGACTTATTAACATCATCCAATATAACTAAACTGAACTTATTGATAACAAGTTTACTCTAATTATGTTGGATGATGTCAACAGGTTACTTTTGGCTAAATAGAAAAAGTTAAAATATTTGACTTTTTCTATTCAGTCAAAAAATAAACACCACCTTTATCTTTTTTGACTTATTATGTACCATAGAAGTTTGGTTGTTACAGAAAACAAAAAATTGCAAAAGGCAAGGCACAGCTGTCACCGTGCTGATCACAATCTTGTCAAACTTTTACATTTGGAAGGCAAAAATGGTTTGAAATTAAAAATACTAATACAAAGGATATATTTAGGGAGTGGCCTCCTAATGAAAAAAAAAAATTAATTACCAATTACAAGGCCTTGAAAAAGGATAAAAGTAGAAGTAAGGAGTGCTTCGGGGGATACAAAACGCCTAAGTTCCATAAAATGCGTAAAATTTAATTCAAAGATTAACAAATATTTATAATTAAAATCACATTAAATTAGTAAAATAAGATAAAATAATATATATATATATATATATATATTTTAAGATATTCTATTTTTTTGGATAAAAAATTCATATCCTTATATATGATTTTTAATAAAATATTATGTCTGATACATATAATATCTTAAGATAGTTTATTTTATTAAATATGTTATATTATGTTTATTTTAGTTTTTAAAATGAATAAAAATAATATATATATATATATATATATATATATATATATATATATATATATATATATATATATATATATATATATATACACATATATATATTAATTTATAATATATTTATAATATTTTTTTATTTTACACATTAAGAATTTTGAATTTTTTTTCCATGGCTTACCATGCACATAAGATGTTAGAATTTTTTATACGGTATATTATAAATTCATCTTATATAAAATCGGTGTATCGATGCCCAATATTCATGCCAAATCCTTCAACCTAAACGATTGACCGATTAGAGCACCTTATAGGTTACATATCCGCTGACGAAGACCATGAAATAATGTACCACGTGTAAACACGTCACGTGACACAGCCACAGGCTAAAGCTCTGGACGCCGCTCTTTCACTCGTGAAGGACGCCTCCTCTTTCTCTCTGTCTATTTCTCTCTAGTCTTGTGAAGAATCATAAAGAAATGGGGAGCGTCGGCGGTGACGAGGATCTTAATCGGCCGTTGCTACAGGAATCAAAGGGCGTGGTTTTAGATCCGGAGAAAGAAAAGCTTGCATCAAGGGTGTGGATTGAATCGAAAAAACTATGGCACATAGTGGGTCCCTCCATCTTCAGTCGGATCGCTTCTTACTCCATGAACGTTGTCACTCAAGCCTTCGCCGGCCACCTGGGTGAACTGGAGCTCGCTTCAATCTCCATAGCCAATACTGTCATCGTTGGCTTCAATTTTGGCCTCTTGGTTCCTGCTCCTACCCCCCTCTCTCTCTATGTGTATATATAACGTAACATACCTTGACTGGTTTCTTTTAATCTAACATTAGTTGTGGGTTTTGTGAATCAGTTAGGCATGGCAAGCGCACTAGAGACGCTGTGCGGGCAAGCCTTTGGAGCAAAGAAGTATCACATGTTGGGGATATACATGCAAAGGTCGTGGATTGTTCTTTTCTTATGTTGTTTTCTGCTATTACCATTCTACGTGTTCGCCACCCCGCTTTTGAAGTTGCTGGGTCAACCGGACGATGTGGCGGAGCTGTCAGGATTGGTGGCTATATGCTTGATTCCGTTGCACTTCAGCTTTGCGTTTCAGTTCCCGTTGCAGAGGTTCTTGCAAAGCCAGCTGAAGACAGGAGTCATCGCCTGGGTTTCTTTGGTGGCGTTTGTGATTCACGTGTTCATTAGCTGGCTCTTCGTTTACAAGCTGGAATTTGGTATAATTGGCACCGCAATTACTCTCAACTTCTCCTGGTGGATATTGGTTTTCGGAATGTTGGGGTATACCGTGTGCGGTGGGTGCCCACTTTCTTGGACCGGTTTCTCCATGCAGGCCTTTTCTGGGCTCTGGGAATTCGTCAAACTCTCTACTGCTTCCGGAGTCATGCTATGGTACCCCCATCCGCATTCCTCCTCCTTTTCTATTTCAATTTCATTTCTTCTCCTCAATCTTTCCGTTTGTGTGGGTTTTCTACTTCTTCTATTTTTGGGATTATTTACACTGGGATTGGTGTACCCTGCACAGCTTGGAGAATTGGTATTACAGGATACTAATTTTGATGACTGGGAACTGGAAGAATGCTGAGGTGGCCGTGGATGCCTTGTCGGTCTGGTGGGTATTTTTGTAATCTAATTTACTCGTTTGTAAATTTGTCCCTCGTGTTGTAATTTTGCTTTCACCCCTGTCTTAATGTTTTGAAAATAAACTTGACAGCATGACAATCAATGGGTGGGAAATGATGATTCCTCTTGCCTTTTTTGCAGCAACCGGGTATTAATCTTTACCTTATCTCTCTTATTACCTCTTTGGGTTTTTTTTTCCTTGGTTATTTGATATAATTTACTTCCTAGAACATATATTAATGTTTACGACCAAAAAATTATGTTAATTTCTTTTAAATATTTTAAAAGTAAATACTTTATTTGTTAAAATGTTTGGTGACGACATTTTTAATAACACGTGTTGTAACCTGTTTGAGGAACATCCGAAAAACGAAAAAAATCACCAGATCTAAGGTCAACGATTGGAAATAAATGGATTTAGAAAAACGAAGACAAGCTTCACGCCTTTGCATGTGGGGAGTGGGGCAAGAATCGCATTCGCTCATTTTCTACTACTTTTTCGGTGCATTTACGAGATTCTCAGAGGGATCCATTCCCCTATATCGTCAAGTGCAACTTAGGAAAAAGTATGTTACTGAAGAAAATTTCGTAGCATATACTTGAAATTTAATCTTAATTACTGAAATTTAAATGTTGGAATCTATTTCCGATCGTTTCCCAATTTAAAATTACAGTGGAAACCCCCACTCCCTGTTAACTGGTGTCGTTCCATTCTTCCTTTTTCCGACTTAATTTATTGCTTTAGTTCCGGGTCAAAGTTTCAAACCATTAGTCCAATCACCATCGGTTGCAATAGTCCATGTACACCTTTAATGTTGCTTTCACCTGTACTCGTCTAAAACTTCATTATCGCTTTAGGTGTGTAATGATTCTTTATGAATCATGCTTCCCTGGTGCAACAGGAAAAAGCAAAAGAAAATGATTCAGATTACTTGGCACTGATTATTCTTACTTAATTAGCATAATTAGAGTCAAGTCAATGTAGCTTCTCTAAGTTTTAAGTTCAGTTTTTGAGAATTTTGATTAATTGAAATGAGATATTTACGGCCATCCAATAATCTCATGTATGAGATAGTTCTGGTGTAGGAAAAAGTAAAGGTACAAATCTCCATAGTGTGCATAAAATTGATGAAAATAATTGAATAATTGATACTCATTTTGATAAAATGAAGCTAATGACGACTCCAAAATGGAGGGTTCAAACACCATCCCAAATGTCCTGCTCATTTTGATAGTGCAACTTGTGTAAGTTTCATATGGAATGATGGTTTCTTGTTATTTTGGTGATGAATTTTGAAGGGTAAGGGTTGCCAATGAGCTAGGAGCTGGGAATGGTAAGGGGGCAAATTTTGCAACCAAGGTGTCCGTGGCGACTTCTTCAGTGATTGGAGTTGTGTTCTTCCTACTTATCATTGTATTTCAGAATCAGTTGGCAATGATATTCACATCTAGCACTGCTGTGCTTGAACAAGTTGACAAGCTCTCCTTCCTCCTAGCGATCACCATTCTCCTCAACAGCGTTCAACCAGTTTTATCAGGTGAACTTCTAGATATATTTTACAAACTGATTTTACATGAACTCTTTCTACCAATGCAGGGCCAAAACTGTTTCGAACTGGAATCATCTGATTTCATTCCATGTGTTCCCAAATATCATTTTATTTCCAGAAGCACTTTTTCAAGTATTGATCATAATTGTGCACTTCTTGCAAATGATAGAATAAAGGCTTGCCTTTTCTTTTGGAGATGCTATTTTCCAAAGAATCTTAAGCACATCTTTATATTCTTCAGTAGTGCGATCTAATGTTCTTACTGGTTCAAAGACAGTACTAGTCTGATCTCATACATCAGTATGCATGAAGGGATTTGTTTCCTTGTTGGTTTTGTTGTTCTTCTAAGCAAAAAGAGCTAGCATTAGTGTCAGTGATAAGAATTTGTTTTCCCCATTAAGGTAAAAAGGATCCTACTAATTTTCTTCTTTTATAAAGCATAGACAATTGAGGGCCTGGAGCCCTTGCCAATGGGCCGCCAGTTTGTATGACACTAGTCCCCAACTGCTGGCTACATTTGAAATAGTATTATAACGCTGAAACTAGTAGCAGCGCTATTACATGAATATACCAATGAAAAGTTAAAAATAGTAGTGGAAGACGATCGACTAATTTCAGATACGAACTAGCAGATTTTTCTTATGTTTCATCAATCAACAATGGGTGAAGCAATATCTCTATAATTTGGGTTAGTACCCTACAAAATACCACATTGGCATTAAGGCTAGCTTTATTCTTTTATTTTTGTCATCTCAAGTCCAAGGCTCAATCCTAACATTTATATTCTGTCCACAACTTTTTTACAGGGGTGGCTGTTGGATCGGGATGGCAGGCATGGGTCGCATATATAAATTTAGGATGCTATTACATCATTGGGCTCCCGCTTGGAATTGTGATGGGCTGGGTTTTGCACTTAGGTGTTGCGGTACGCTCCTTTCCTCCATTGTCTGGCATTGCAATGCACTTAGGTGGTTGGAGTGTTGGTTGCTCTGGCCCCAACCATGCAGTTGGTCTGGACCATTGGCCTTTTTGGGTTGGTTCGACCCTCAGGTTCGAGTGGGGCAAGGCTCCAAATCCTCCTCCCCAGACTTAACAGTCTAAATTTATCTGGCATTTTGTGCGGACCGAATATTTCCAATATCTTGCCCTACCTCTAGGAAATTAATTAACAATCTGTTAAAAATATTGTTGAATAGATTTTAAAATCTCTTGATTTTTAAAAGTGTTAAAAAACGCTTCAAAATATTAGAAAGATTTCCGAGTATTAGAAATTGCATTTGGTAACTTTCAAAATCATTTTGGGATGGATTCTAAATCATATCCTAGTGTTGTTTTAGAGTGTTCACAGTTGTTAACTGCTAACTGACCATGCCAATTGGGCAAACCAGGGCGTGTGGGGTGGGATGATTGTTGGCGGGACTGCTCTTCAGACCTTGATATTATCCATCATGACAATGCGAACCAATTGGGAAAAGGAGGTAAAATTATAAGAACTCACCGCTCCGGTTCCAGTCCATTTAAACCTTAAAAAGTAAACTCACTCTTACCTTTCTTGTTCATATTGGTGCAGGCCGAGAAAGCTAAGGCGGATGTACAAAAGTGGTCCACTCCTAGTCCAGTTGATGAATCCTAGATATGATACAATAGATGGTGGAGGAATTGTATTCCCCAGCTACGATTAATCCTATACACAATGAGTTTATTTATTCATTTTTTTTCAAGATTTTGTGGGATAAAATCATGCATATTATGATTCATGATATTTATCTTTAAATTATATTACATGGAAATTATGTTGATGATAAAAAATATGTTCACAATTTCTAAATTTGTCAAAAGCAATATACTTATTAAAAATGATCATGATTTGAACTATTATAATATAGCTTTATAGGTTATTATAAGATAATAATTACTAAACTGAATTGTTATCGTATAACTCCCGGGTCTCTTATTATCATGTTAGGGCTTGTTCTTGCTAATATTACATAAGGTTATTTAACTTAAGGATATTAGTAAGGGTATTTGTCTTTTTACTTTTTCACTAAAAGTAATTTATTCTCAAATCTTAGGTTATTTATTTTTTTATTTTTTTATAACTTATTACAAATTTTATGCTTTATAGGAAAGATAAAAATATTTGACTTTTTCAAAATGAAAAAAATAATATATTGATTTTTTTTTAATATTTAATAGAAATAAAATATTTTAAAAATAAACAACCTAATACTTAACACTATTAAATATTAAAATTTTATTTAGAATTAAGTAAAAAAACAAATATTAACTAAGTCTTACGTCTGATATTGTATAACTTTGTTATTGTCAATTGTTAAATATCTAATAATGAAAAACTTTATAATAGGGGAAAATATTTAATATTATATCAAATAAATGGAATATAATATTTATATGAATTCCTAAATTGGTTTTTAAAAAGATCTATGAGAGGTGAAAAGCTTGTAAACTTGGATAATGATAACTATCTTTGAATCGTAAAAAAAAAATTTGGTTGAGGGAGGACTAATATATAAGTAGACTAATAGTTAACTCATTTGTATATCTCCTGTTTTTTTCTTTTTTCTTTTTTTTAAGTGAAATTATAATTTATTTTAAATATAATTATAATTTATAAGTTAATTTATTTGAAATAAACTTATTAGAGATCCGTAAAATTGTAAATTTATTAAGAATAAAAGTTACAAAAAAAAGTTGTAAAATGATGAATAAATTGTAAAGCTACAAAAGTGATAACTTACACATATAAATTGTAATGCTATAAAAGGTATAAAATCATTAATAAAATTTGTAAAACTACAAAAGTTGAAAAAAGTCATAATTTATTATTATCAATATATTTATGGGGGGAAAGTCTATAATAACTTTTGAATATTTTTTAAGAAGAAAGTCTTTCAAACATTTTCTTTTACTTATATCAAAATTTTATAAACATATGAACTTGAGGAGGCTATTGCATTTATGAAGCAAATGAGGTAAAAGTTTTTTATTTTTCTTCTTATCTATGAGTTTTGTATTCTAAGGATCAATGAATAAATGTTTTTATTATAATTTTTTTTAAGTATTTTTAATGTTGTATTGAACTCTTTTAAGAAGTATTTGGTACGTCGGAATAGGAAATGGAAATGAATATTTTGTTTTCATTCCTATTTCTTAGTGAATAGAAATGAATTTGATGATTCCATTTCTAACATTTATATGAACTTAGGAATGCAAGATTATAATGATTATTTGTTTCCATTCCAATGTTTAATAATAATAGGGATGGAAATGAAAAAGTAATAAATTTACGATAATATCCTTACATATAATTTAAAATAATTTTTTTATTTAAAAATAAATAAATTTTGAGAGTTTTTTTGTTATTAAATAATAAGACTAAAAAAATATATATACTCAATAAATAAAAAATTAACCATAAAAAATCATATAACCCTAATGTACAAATATTCAATTATTATTTTTATTAAAAATTTTAATAATTTGTCATGCTTAATTAGTTATAAAATTATTTTTTACCAAAAAAATATTTATTATAATATTTAAATTCTCAAAACTAGCAAATGTTTTTCCTATTTCTAAAAGAGGAAATAAAAGAATTCAAATTTCATTCTAATTTTCAACAAGTATCATATCTATAAAATCCATAACCTTAAAAAATTTTAAATATTTGTTTTTTTTTTTTTTTTTTAATCAAAATTTCAACAATCAAAATGAACATCTAAAACCTTAGAAATTAAAATTTGAAATTTTTTTTGTAAATGTCGTAAAAGGTTTGATTGATTCAGTTTAGGAGAATCATTTGTTGTACAGAAGTGGATGATAAATGAATCTCTAACTTTGCAAAGAAGATAAGAAGTTGATGATAAATGGATCTCTATCTTTGCAAAGAAAATAAGCATCAGGTTTGAAAAATAAGATAAGATGGTAAAATAGTAAATTTAGGTTATTTTATATTATCAAATGGTTTAATGAATCAAAATACCACCTACTTTTGATGAATTCAAATCCGACTTATAAGTTGAATTTGATTACTGCCTGAATAATTTTTTATTCCATTTCTACTTTCTTTAACATTTATCCAAACATAAGAATAAGGGAAAAAGGGAATGAGATATCATTCTCACTTCCTATTCTCATATACCAAACACCCTCTTAATATTTTTGGACGGAATAGCAAATATGGAGTATATTTAGTAACAATTTCAAGAAATATTTTTAATCTTTCTAATATTTATTTATTTTTTAAAATTAAAAACATTTTATAAATTTACTGTGAAATACACTCCTATTTTCTGTGATTTATTGTTTAGGAAATCTTGCCGGAATTCTTTTATCCATCAGTTAGTGTAGTGTGAGTCAATTCTCGAGTTACATGTGAAATTACTCCAGATGGTAATTGTAATCGGAATCAGTAATGAGTAAATGAAATTGACATGAATTTGATGGCACAGCTTTGTTTTGCCCTTAACTTGCAGTATCACGTACCCTTGTTTTGGCTTTTCCTTGTAGTATAATATCCATTCATTTCATACCTTCCAGTATTAATAAATTAACACTTCTCCTAAGCCATATTACAACTCAGCAACGAACCAAATTATTTAAAATCTAGTAACTGATCTTCGAAACACCCCGACTTAGTTTTCTCTCCAGACCCACAGCTTCTACTGTCGGTGCCTCTCCATTTTTAAAAAGTTGGCAGCGTTAACATAACATGTGTCGCTTTCAACTGGTGAAATAACCGCTGTGACAAATATTTTGATGGGTTTTGGGATAATGCCTTCAGCTTTCTCAAACATGATCCACCCAACCAAAGGAGCCCTGCTTCTTTTTCTTTTTTTTCTTTTTAATTTGTTGAATACCTATCATCTTAGAAGCCATGTCCATGTGGTTCTACTGCTTCCTATCATTCCTAGATCTGATTGTGATTATTTGGTACTCCATCAACCACTTTCCACTTTTCCAACTCATCGATTCCACTGATTGGTACAAGTATATCTGAAAGATGCAGAGAGTCCCTGTCTATGCTAGTTTGATTCAGCAGAAGTTAAATTCAAACTTTTCCGGTCAAGATTTAGAAGAGTATCATTCATAATGGCTTTGGCATATTCGGGAATGTATACAAATCAAGTCTTGAACATAAAAATGTGTCTCGCTATCCAATCCTACCCCATGTATCAGAAAATTAAATAGAGTGTTCTCACGGCAGGAAAATCATCTACAACCGATGATGCCATTGGTTAAGGCTGCTACAACCAGGAAACTGCTAAAGCGCGGAAGGGGTCATTATCTAGGGAAATATTTCTCAATGATCACCCCTATCCCAGATATTCAACATGTGGACCCATCATCCACCTCTTTGATTACAACCACACTTTTTGAATATTCCTTATCCTAAGTCTAAGTCCTAACCCATCTAATAATAAATAAGTAATTAAATTCAAATTGGATCCATATCCATTGAAATGGTCAAGTTTAGTGTGCACGTATTGGGATGTTGGGTGATGGAATGGAATCTTAGATGGCAAAGGGTCGGGAGAAAAATAAAAAACAAACATTCAAAATATGAATCGTATTTACTAAATTACTCATTGAAAGGAGGGCCAGGAGAAAACAAAAACACCCAATCTCAAACAAGGTAATTTTCTCAATCATTGAGTCACGCGGTGCCCAGCGTCATCTAACTGTTGAAACAGTTAAAGGACATTGGTTCACGCCTAACAACTCGTCATCACCTTTGAACCGGCGAAACTGTAACGACCCAACGATTCCTTCCCTGAAACGAGTTAACTCACTCGGCTCATCTCTCATCCCTATCGTCAACAATCTCTTCTCTCTGCTCTCCTTCATCGTCACAAGTCTCTCCTTCGCCTCACTTATCAATTCCCACAGTGCATCGTTCTTTTTTCTGTTGGCGAACAGCTCCACCGTCCTCTCTCTGCAGTCCTCCAACCTCTTCAAGCCCCAAAAGAAATCAGCCGCCTCCCCCAAATTTAAACTACCCATTCTGCCTTGTAGATCCTTCAATCGGAGGAATATTTCGTATTGAACCAACCTATAATCTTCACCCACCAATCTCACAACCTCATACACCAAATCATTTCTTTGAAGATGTAATGAATCGGGCACTCTGCAAATTTCTTCAACCATGCCCACTAAAGCATTTGTTTGTGCCAATAAATCCAAGTTCAACAGCATAGAAATATTATCTTCTCGTTTGTGAATCTTAGAGTGCCCTGAAGTAGAAGAAAGGTAGTATCCCAAAGCCCTCGAAACTATTAGGTTTTGCTCCACGACTCCAGCGTACCACCTGACCCACAACGACAACTCCAAGGAGTCAACATCGGAGCCGTCGCGGAAGACGGAGAGGTTGAGAAAGTTGTGACCCCCGGAGGAAGGGCAGAAGGAGAGCTGGTCCTTGAGGATGAAGGAGCCTCTTCTGACGATGTTGTGGATGGTGAAGAGGCACTTGAGGGCCACAGACGCATTCCGGGTGTTGTGGAGGCGGTCCATGAGACCTTCTATACATGCACAGGCGGTAGCACGGGCGCCATGGCCGGCGGAGAGGACGGCGGCTATGCGATACTCCGGTGGCGGTGCGGCCCGGTCATGGGTGGTGGCGCGAAGGATGGCTACGTGTATAGAAGAGATGTTGTGTTTGGATAACAGACTTGCTTTGATTATGGAAGCTTTGTCCTTGAGAATGCCAATCAGATCTTTCAGCTTCCTTGGACGGCCCATCAAAATTGGATACACAGAGCAACATGCATCCAGAAAATGAAGAGAGGAAGAAAAGGAAGACTCAGTTAAATACCAAAAAAGCGCCGTTAATTTTGTCAGCAAATATTCGGGTTTTCAACTATAAATAGCTGAGGAGTGAGGAGACACCAAATTACGTATGTAATCTAATATAATTTACCCTCCATATACGTTAGCCGTGTTGTCCCTATAAATGGGCCAAATGTTCACTTCTTTCTCTATTATACCCTATTTCATTATTATCCCACCATAATTGATTGTTCTAAAAGTGTCAATTTAAGGTATCCGAGGACTTTTTCCTCTTTCGCTATTTCAATGTTAATGCTAATTCAAAATTTCAACTTATATTAATATTACTCTTTGGGCCTTTACGTCTTTTCATTTCTTCAAATTGTTATATAGTTCAAAGCTCCACGTCTCTCTCATCCTCCACTTCACAATAAAAAATTTATATTGACAACTTCAAAATTTTCTTCCTCTTTGTCAAGGCCTCATAATCTTATTGGGCCTGGCAGGAGATGAATGATTTTTTGGGCAAGTCAATAAGATAAAATAATAAAAATAATTATTTTTAACTTCAAGTCAAGACATTTGGTTGGGTGGAAGTAAACTTGGTGCCACGTTCAGGGCCAGGATGCCACGCAAAAACAGGAGCTTCTTGTACATTATAGAAATGGACAGAGAATATAATAATTTATACCTGGCGCCAATCTGTATAATAATCAAAGTTAGCTACTAAATAGTGGGGTTTGGTCCATGGAAATTAATTTTTTTCCAAGAGAAAGGTCGTTTTAGCTCCCTGTCTTGGCTCTCTTTGGACGTATTCATCCTTCAAATTTCAAATAAAAGAATGCGCTGCTGCCTAGTTATGAGGCATAGAAGCCACATGGATTCACCATTTCATTGACACCTCATGAATACAAAGCCAGCACTCTGATCCGGTTATATAACTTATTGCATAGCCCTTTTTCTAAGGTTTTCAGGGACCAACATTCTGTATCATTTTATTTTATTACTAATGGGAAATTCAAAATTTTATCAAAATTAATACTTTGTCTTTTCTTTCCTGGACACCTTTTTCAATCCTAGTGCTTTATACATCAAAGTTCTCCCTATGTTTTCCCTCCTCTCCATAATAAAAAATTTCAACTTGCAATTTCAAAATTTTGAAACTTTTCCTTCTTTTGCTTTTTCGTTCTTCCTTTCCTTTTGAACGGCACAACCAGGCCCTTGTAGGACCTACAGGAATGATGAAAGATTTCAATCTAGAAATGAGTAGGGAAACAATTTTTTTATAAGGCTGTAGAGCTGGACCAATTAATGAAAGGCGGAGGCTAAAATGGGAATTGTATAATGGGGAGAGTTTATACAGAATGCTGATTTATGTTTTACTGAATTTGATAAAACAATCCAGGTTGGTTAAGACAAGGCGGGTCGGTGCATTGAACAGGTCTATTTAACTTTTTGTCTTTTGCTATTATTAGTCGTAATTGGATTTGTGTATGAAATTTCCAAATCAATGAAGAACGAATGTTGAAGGGAAATTTCTGGGAAAGTTCTCTTTGGCTGTTTTAGTACGGCTACGAAAAAGGAGTTTATGGTTGATGCACAATGGTTGCTTTGTCTAATCTGAGTTGTTGATGTTCATACTAGTACCCATTAGGCAGCAAGAAGGCACATGGATGGAGGGAAGCAGGCCAGCCCAGGTCAATGATTGGGCCGGCTTGTGTTGTCAATTTAAAGTTAGGCCTAGATGGACTTAGGGCAAGGCCCAATGCAGAATGACAAGCATATTCTGAGAACCGTGGGGTTAGTCATCACCCACTCATGGTTACAGCGTGAATGATGACCCAAGTTGGGAGCATAAGTCATATTATAGCATTCACGGAAGCACTGGTGAGAGCAGTCGTTGTTGAAGGTCATCTCTTATGATCATTTGGTAAGATGGAGATAGAAAACCACGATGCTTCCAAACTTCACATCCCCAACTCTGAATTCAATGTTTGTTAACCAAGTGATGGGCAATTGACAAGATTGTGGAATAATGTCATTACTTTCATTCCGATTATAATTAGACAGTCTATGGAGAGCAGAAGAAGGGTTCATAAATGCCAACCAAACCTCATTTATCAACCTTACTGATCACTATTATGGAGGATGTTATTTGCAAGGATTGAAATATCGGTTTTTATCTCCGAAATATTGGATATCGGTGGTGCCCAACATTATTTCAGGGCACCCACAAAATTTCGGTAAAATAGTCAAAATATTGGCGATATATGACGAATTTTTCAGTCAGTTATTGACAAGGCCAACGCTACTTCTCATCCCTTCAATTTTCAAACTTCATTTACGTTGTTGGATTTCAGGCCAAAAAGCTTGGGTTCAAGCCTGATTGCCATTGTTCAAGTCTCAACTTATTAATATATGATGATAATAAATATGTTAAAGTTAATTATTAAAAAAATATAAATAAATTTTAATTATTTTATTTTAAAATTTAATTAATTAATTAATAAATATATAAAAACCATCATTATAATTTTTTTAACAAATATTCTTTTAATATCATTTATATGGTAATTAAATATTAAAAAGTCATATATGCATCATAATTTATTTTACATTATTGAATGCATTTGAATTAAATAAATTATAGTTTTAATATTAAATGTATCCTCATTTATCTCATTAATCCTATTTTAAAAAATTATTATCACTTCATTTTTAAATTTTTTTATAGTTATCATTTTAATTTTATTTAATTTTGAACGTTTTTATTTTAAAATATTAAAAATATAAATTTATTCAAAACATTCTAAAATATAAAAATAATAATAATTAAGTTGTAATGTTTTATAAATTAAAATTAATTTGATTAAATAAATAATAAATCATTAATACCCATATATCTTTCCTTACTGATATTTTTCTTTTCAATTATACTTATATTAATTACACTTAAAAAATAATTTTAACATATATATTATTATTTATTTTATCATTTTTTAAAAAAAAATTAAATATTTTTATGAATTTTAAATAATTTTTTATTTTATTAATAATTTTAATATATTCATAAAATTTAAATATTGATATATCTTATTTATTGATATTTTCAATCTTAATTATTTGTCACCAAATTGATTGAAAAGCAATTGTTTTCCCTTACTAAAAATGGTTCCTTCACTAGTTGAAACTACTAGGTGTCACACACTCGATTTTGGCCTAAATTTTTCACCTTGGATGTGCGGTGCTAAGGACCGTTCCTTATCCAACCTTCCTTTCCAGCACGCTTTGAAACCCAAAGCAACACCAAGCAAACAAATAAGGAACCAGGCAACAGCAAATAAACCAAAACAGGGACAACAGAGGTACGGGAACCTTCCCAACTTGTATTAACTCTCAACTACAAGATTACAAAATTGTTCTCCTTGAGTCAGAGAGCAAGCTTACACCCCTAAGCTTTCAGAGAACCCCTATCTCACAATTCTCTCAATTGCTCTCTCCTTCTGCCCGTCTCAAGGATGCAGGTGCCCTTTTAAAAGAGACACAGCTGCAGTTACATTTTGAATTTCAAAATTTCAAGCTTGGAGCCAACTTGGTGGTTGTGCAACTGGCTGGAACCGCCCAGAACTGCCTTGCACAACCACCCACTTCCCAGATGGTGGTCTGCACCTGTCACCCACTTGCACCAGGCCATCATCTCTCAGCCAACTGCCGGTTAAATGACGGCTTGACTTGGTCACTAACTGTTCTGAGTCAGTTGCCACTAGCTAGTTGTGCTGACCAGCTGCCTTGTCTTGAGCCCATCTCCTCAGCTGCTGGTGAGTCCTCCTAACAAGCTGCTTCCTTCCCCCAAAGGTGCCGCTTGTGACCGAGTGCTTCACCAACGTGCCTTGATCAAGGCTCTTTGAACTAGGCAGCATGCACGAGTCAGCTTAACCGGGTCTGGTGCTTCAGTGTGCCTTCCCCACACTGATGGTTGAGCCCACGCCATGTCTAGGTGCCCATGGCTTGGGTCATGTCGGCTTGATCCCACTGTCCGGCTAGCTCCATGGCAACGAGCCATGGCATTGCGCCCATGGCTGATCCCTTCTTGGTGCACAGGGCATTGCGCCCCTGTGCTGTGAGTAGGCATGTCATGATGCGAGTCAGCTGCTGCCCCACTAGACCATGGCGTTGCGCCCATGGCTTGCTCAGCTGGCTCACCACACAAGGATTAGGCGCCCTCGTGCCTGCGCGGGGAGGAGGTAGGCTGCACCTGGCCCTGTGCCGTTGCGACCACGGGGTGCACCCTCACATGTCGTTGAGCCCATGTGGGTGTGCGCTCGAGTGCCTTCCGTGTGTCCTAGGCACGCCCAAGGCCGTGCCATGGTGCCCCCTTGGTGCGCTCAAGACTCCCCTCGGCGCCCCCTTGAGTCACCTACCCCCCCCCCCCCCCCCCCCCCCCCCCCTTAAAGAGCAATACGGGCCGATTCCTAAGTTTCTCCAGGAGACATCAAAATGTTTGAAGAGACATAATGGAATTATTTAATAAATAAAATAATTTCCAATATTAACCCTCGATCCCCATCTGCACCCACTTCATAGCCAACAAGTGTCTGATGCGTGCCCGGTGCCTGCCTGGTGCGCGTCTGGCTCGCCCGTGGTGCGCGCGCGGTGCGCGTCTGGCTCGTCCTTGGTGCGCGCGCGGTGCGCGTCTGACTTGTATTTTGCCTTCTCACTTAGCTCCTGGGGTTTGAACCACCAAACCTCCAGGTCCTCCTTGCTTCATTGTCTAGGCTCTCATGGGTGCAAGGCCTACCCATGAGGCCCTTTTCTCCCTATCCGGGTCAAGTGGCTAAGTGGCTAACACTAGGCGTCTAGGAACCCCCAACATATGATAGGACTCAAAAATCCATGGATTGGATAACCAAACTGAATCGTTCTGTGAAGTCCATTAAGCTACTCAGTCTAGATATTGCCTAGCCCAACATTAGATTGTTTGACCAAAGGTGGCAAGGACACGCCCAGGCCCAATCGTAAAACGTGCATATCCCACTATCTGGCCCGCATGTGGTACAAATCACACTTTCTAGCTATCACCTTCAATAGGTCCTCACAACCGTTGGAGAGGGGACCAATTGAAGCACCCAAATCTAGCATTTCTCTCCATGTGTTGGAAACTCTAGAGTGTGAAGTTACTCAGGGAAAGGAAATATGAAAATATTGGTAATCATGTATATATCGATATTTCGATTTTATGGATATATTAAAGATATATTAATAAATATTTAAAAAATATATAAATAGACAAACCTAAAATTTATCAAAATTTATAAAAATATAAGAAAAACCTTATAAAAATATAATTAGAAATATAATATAAATTTTAAAGTTATTTTATTGAAAATTTTGATATATGTATAATATGATTTATCATATTTGATAATGATATCCTATGCATTGATAAAAAAATATTAATTTTATAAGTGCACATTTATTATTAAATTAGATCAAACATTATTTTATAATAATAGTGTGATATATGATTATAATATGTCTAATTTTAAAATATATTTAATATTAAAATTATGATTCATTTAATTTAATTGTATTAAATGATTGTGATATATATATATATATATATATATATTAATATTTAATTAATCTATTAATGATATTAAAAATACTATGAAAAAAATTATCATAATTATTTTTATATTTTTGGTAATTAATTAAAAGAATTTTTTTTAAAAATAATTATTATTTATTTATTTTTTAAAATTTTTTTTTAATATTTTATTTATATGATGAATTTTAATATAAATATGTTTGGTACAAGACATTTAACAACACTAAGTTAAAAAGCAATTTTAAGCTTTCATTGTGGCTGTACTGTAGTACTTTCACTGTAGTGTGTGTTGACCCGTGTTGACCACTCAAAAAAATTGGGAAAAATCGACGAAATATGGCCAAATCATTGATATATCAAGAAATATCGAAGATTTTTAGCCATTTTTCCTGATGCTTAAGCGATATTTCTCCATTTTATATCGTTTCCATATTCCTCGATATTTGATATATCAACGTATTTAGTGAAATTTTCATCTCAGAGTGGAAAGACTACTTGTAGCTATCGTAGAGGTGCAGAGTTGAAACTTGAGAAAAAGCAATTTTAGAAAATTTTGGTACAATTATTGTCGGTGGATCAGTAGATGTGCGGTTCAATGGCGGTAGAGCCCATAGGGTAAAATACCAACCATACATCATATACAAGCCCTCATTGATGATGGGACTGGATTACCTCAAGTGAAACAAACCTTCCTTATTTTCTCATCTAATATTTTAACGATCTAGTGTGTTTCATTAAGCCACCTCATTTTCTTTGCTTTTATTGTTGTAATTCCAAATAAACTCCATTAATTGATTGTGCATATATAACAGATAAAACAAAAAATTAAAAGATAATTAACATTGTGCAGAATTTGAAGGCCAGGCTTATTTTGGATGAGGAGGGTCAAGACACCATAATCTGAATGACGAGAAATTCCTGTTGTGACTTCTGGCTGAGGACGTGGGCAATAAACATTTACCACATGCAGTTGAAACCCTGATACCATATCTAATTTCTCATGTATGTAGCTCTCTTCCCGTCCCAAGCTTTTTGATATTCCTTTTTGCAATTCTCCAGCCACTTTCGGAGCTATTTTGCAGTATTCTTTTGTAATCTCTCTGAAATCACAAAACACTCATATTATTAGAATAGTACTGTACGTAGTTAGCAAATGGAAGAAGGCTGGCCTTTTACATCTTATTGCGAGTTTCATGGCCCTGACTCATGTACCACAAATGGATAACTTTTGGATCATTGATTTGGGGTATACCAGTGAGTAGCGAAAAGTCCACAGTTGGGACCCATGCCGTGAAGTTGCGGGGGCCTGAAAATGGGGTAGCAACTAGCAAGAAGGGATATGATCTTCTCCATGTTCAAAAGCAAGATGGGTTGAGAAGATGTTTACTTGCGCTATCTATTTTTATAGGAGTAGGGAAGATGCCCTTCTTGCCAGCTTGAAAAAGTAATTTTTCAAGGTCCATACGTATGATCTAGTAGTCTAGTGGCGGTGGCCATGATTTTTTTTTTTCAGAATTCCATTGTAGTATTTTTTTCACATGAATACCATTGAAAAATAGAAAGCATCTTTGAATTAAATGTTCTTCTAAACAAAACAACCAACTATTTCTATACAGAAATTTATGTTATGTTTGAAATGTATTTTAAAAAACAATTTTTGACATCAATTTTTAAAAATTATTTTATTATATTTTATAGAATAAAAGTATATTTGATAACTTAAAATTTTGTTAAAATGTTTTCTATATTTTTAAATATGTTTTAAAATACAAAATATTTTATTTTTAATTATTTTCTAAATTTGTGTAAATAAATCCTTAAAAAACAAGGTATGAAATTTTAGTCTGGACTTCTATTTTTTATTTTTCAAAATTCTCTTATTAGTATTTTTCAATTGAAAACCATTGAAAAATAAAAAGTATCTATTTTTGAATTAAATGCATAAGTATAATTTTTTTTCTTGTGAAGTTAAATAATCTACGGAGATAAAATTTTGGACTATATTTAAGAATCGTTTTTTAAAAATATTTGATAATAATTTTAGGAAGTATTTTTAATTTTTATAATATTTAAAAAAATTATTTTTTATATATTAAAAATATTAAAATTACTTTTTATAATAAATGTCAAACACACTTTTAAAATATGTTTAAGAAATTAAAAGATTTTTCTGATTTTGGAACCTTTTGAAAATTTAAATTATAATATTTTATAGGGAGGAACTCATGGCTTGGGCGCAAATTCGAGGTCATAGGTGGTTGGATTGTGTGGTCATTGCATGAAAAGGAGTAGCGATTGGCCTTCAATTTTTCTTTGGCGTAGGGTGCAAGCATGGCCCTACCTTTTCAATGAATCAGTGCCCACCAAAACAACATTTATGGTTGACAAGTCCTGGGAATATTGATGTCAACCACTGCAAAATAATTCAAGAAAAGTCGATCATGACATTATTGTCACCAATAAAATTTAGAACTTGGACCACTCGATACGCATGGCGAGACTTTCCATGCGTGTCAAAGCTTCTATCCTCCCTCTTATTTTTCTAGTACTGGAATTTTACTACGAAGCGGCCCTTTCTCACCACTCCATCGATCTTATTAGAGGTTTATAAAGTAAGAGTAAAGATCTTGGTGAATCAAGAAACCCCCATTCTTGTCTACCTATTGATAACTACACTTCTTCTACTACTAATTATGTCAACTTTAATTTTAAATATTGTTTTGTCTTAATAAAAAATGTGAAGATTTTAACTTTAAATAAAATGCAATCATGCTTCAGTTGATCATATCTTTTTTATTTTAATTCTGAATTGCAATTCTTTTAAAGCATTAAATTTTTTATTTCTCAAATTTCAAAATTATATGTGATTTGACCTAAAAAAATTATTGAAAATAACTCAATTTTGAATTTGACATAATTGTATTATCGAAAAGTCAATGTTTTTTCTCTCTTTTTATAACATCTAATTTCTTTATAATATTAAACTTAATTTCTCATATAAAATAATATCAAATTCATTTTTAATAAATTCTTATCTTAAAAACAAATCCAACTACTTCAATCTTGTATAATTTGAATGAGAGTAAATTCATTTTTTAATTGTAAAATGTGTTATAAAAAAACCTGAATATAATTGAAATATGTTTGTTTCTATATGTTATTTCTTTAGCTCCTCAAGAAAATTTTGGTCTACAATTTTCCCGGGCATTGTTATTAAAAAACAAAATCAACAATATAAAAATCACTTTATTTGGATAATAATCTAATAAAAATAAATAAATTAGAAAATTTCAAAACACATAATTTTTGCCTCATATAATTCATCAAATTCTCAACAAAATCATATTTCATAAATTTCTATAGATTTTTCACTAATAAAAACTAAAATCATGAAATTTAGATTATAATAAATGAATTTATGACAATTTCAAAATTCAACCTCTTATCAAATAAAAAAATAAACTACTATTAATTCCAATGATTTTTTTAATTAGAACCAAAACATAATTCACACCTATCTAAATATTCATTGGAATCAATAATTTCAATAAAATTTAAAAAAAAATAAATTTAATATATATATGTTGCCTTTTGTTATCAAACTCCAAAATCAAAAGTCTTAAGCTCAATAGAGTCCCTGTATTTGATTTTTCGATATGCAGGGGGTTGGCTTCCACCGTCTACAAACTCTGGAGCGGGGATCACAATGGTGTCAAGTGGTGGTCCATGTGAAGATACCACAGAAATCCTTGTTGCTTTGTCGTCCAAATGGCTCGGTGTATTGCGCTCTTGTATCGCCCATTGCTCGGTATCTGCAAATAAGATAATACAATTAAGATCATGTACCTATTACAATAACTTTTACTAATTCTTAGATGGTTTATTAGAGCTAGCTGATGCCAGAAAATAATGCACCTCCAACTGATCTGCGACATTAACAAGAAAAGAGTAGGGTGGGGAATTGACAAGCACCCACTCGCCATTGTGTAGAATTTGAAGGCCAGATGCATTTTGGATGAGGAGGGTCAAGAGACCATAATCTGAATGAGGGGGAATTCCTGTTACGACTTCTAGCTGAGGGCTTGGGCAATAAAGATTTACAACATGCAGTTGAAAGCCATATCCAATTTCTCATGTATGTAGCTCTTCCAATCCTAGGCTTTTTTATATTCCTTTTAGCAATCCTCCAGCCACTTCCCGGGCTATTTTGCAGTGTTCTTTTGTAATCTCTCTAAAGTCATAAAACACCCATATTACTTATAATATTCTTAGAATAGTTCAGTAGTTAGCGTGTGAAACAAGTCCAGCCTTTTCAATGTCGGTGCCACATTTATGTGTTTATATATATAAAACAAGGCAAACAAAGGCGGGGAGCCCCTATATGGCTATATATAAAAGGCAAGCAAAGGTGGGAAGCCTTTTCTTGACCATTGCTAGCTAGGTAGAAAGAGGATGGCATTACCACCGTGTTCATCATGAGCAGCTTATGTCCATGCTTATGATTGTTTTATCTTTTATGCTAATCTTCAGAGAAAGATCTAGCAAAACCCCAAAGGCATGGCCGTATTTGATGATCTCATATTTAAAAACAAATAGACAAATAAACAACTCGAGTTTCATAAGGAGTAGAAGTGTAAGCAAAATTAAAAAAACCGATAAATTGATCCAAACCAATCAAAATCGATCATATTAGTTTGGTTTTTAAAAATAAAAAAAGTCGATTTGGTTTAAGAATTTTGAAAACCAACTTTGTCTCCTAACCGATAAAAACCAAACCAAACTAATATTCTAAAACTTATATATAACTATTTGATATTTAATAAATTTTTTTATATTAGATTCTATTAAAGTAATTTATTATTTTATATTATGATCAAATTAATTCTAAATCCATTTAATATAAATTTAACATCAAATTCAAGTTGATTTTAATTAATTTTAAAAATAAATTAGACTTAAAGCCTAATATAAACTCAAATTAATGAGATTTGGGTTTAAAACAAATACAAATCTACAACTGATTCCCTTGTGAATTAGTTTTAACATAACTTAATAACTTTCTTTTAGTTATAAACCTAGTTGTAGATTTGTATTTGTTTTAAACCCAAATCTCATTAATTTGAGTTTATATTAGGCTTTTAGCCTAATTTATTTTTAAAATTAATTAAAATCAACTTGAATTTGATGTTAAATATATATTAAATGGATTTAGAATTAATTTGATCATAATATAAAATAATGAATTACTTTAATTTGATCATAATACATTCAACACCTCGTCCATCAGAGTCCTGGGCGCATGCTGTGATTTGTTACCTAATCAAAGATGTTCCAAGCCATCAAGACCTAAATCATGATTATATACAGCACATGAAATAGAAAGATACAACATGCATGCAAGGAAAATTAATATTAATTAGCGACTGATCTGTCTCAATAGTACTAATGTTACCACAAAAAATCCTCATTCTCGACATGCGTGGGCCATGACTTGGATGACTTTGGATTGTTGATCAGGGGTACCAGTAGTGACTAGTGAAAAGTCCACACTTTGGGACCTGTGGAATGGAGTTGGGCTTTATGAAAATGAGGTCTCAAGAAGGGCCATGTTCTCCTCCACGATAGAAAGCAGGATGACTTGAGGATCTCTATTTGCACTAGCTATATTTATAGGAGTAGGGAATAGGGTTGGTGCTCATTCTCGACACGCGTGGCCATGACTTGGATGACTTTGGATTGTTGATCAGGGGTACCAGTAGTGAGTAGTGAAAAGTCCACACTTGGGACCTGTGGAATGGAGTTGGGGCTGTATGAAAATGAGTTCTCAAGAAAGGACATGTTCCCCTCCATGATAGAAAGCAGGTTGCCTTGAGGAGATCTCTATTTGCACTAGCTATATTCATAGGAGTAGGGAATAGGGTTGGAGCCACCATTGGCTCATGGCACATGCCACCCTGAAATTTTTTTTTTTTTTCCAAAAAAAGTTATTAGTGAAGTTATTAATTTTTTCTAAAAGTTTCTAGCAAATTTTTTTTAAAATTTATTAAAAAAATTTTGGCTAGAATTCTTGCTATCTTTTAAAATTTTTAAATATTATTTGAATTTTTTGATAAATTTAAGACACTTTTGTCCATGTTTTTAGTATTTTTATTGTTTAATTAATTATATTATAAATTCTTTTTTTCTTTTATAGCTAATATTAATAACCGTTTATTTTACTAAATAATACCAATGCTATTTTTGTTAAAACATGAAAACTTATTTATATTTATTATAATCCACAAATTTTCTATTTTTCCCTTGGCTACTAAAATTTTACTCCCTAGGGAAGATGGTCTTCTTGTCAACTTGTGATTAAAAGTGCTAAGGTAATCTTTACTATTTTTCATGTAAAAGTAAATTTGGTGAGTATAAGTTTTGGGTCAAATTACATCTGAATATATAATGTTGAATAGATTTCATATTTTACAATTTTAAAAATTTTTCAACAACCGAGTTTGCAAATTGAGATAGCTTACTCATATTTGCTATCAATTTGTTTTTAATAAATTTTTAATATATTTTAAATTATTTTTTTTTCAAATAAAAATAATGTGAAAAAAAGTACAACCAATCTAAAAAAATGGGTAAAAATAATGTGAGAGATGATTTAGGTATAACCTTAACACATATATTAAGTTTTCGATTAAAAGCAATTGTGACCATTAGCCCAATAGTCCAACCTTGTAATTGTTAGAGGAATATAAGTTAACTTGTAAAATATTTGTTAGATTCACAAACTTAAAATTATTTTATTCCTTTTAATTAAACAACTCTTTGTTATTTCATCTTTTCTTTTCTTTTCTTTTTTTCCCTTTTGGCATGTAAGTATTCCCTTTTATGATTGAACTAATTAATTAAAAATATAAAATAATTTGTTAGAGAAAAAATGATGTACTTAATAATGAACTTAAAAAAATTTAAAGAAACAAAAACTGTGGTGTTGCCATGTCTCTCTCTTTTCAAACCCAAAGAAAAAAAATGAAAAAAAATGAAAAAAAAAAACAAAAAAGGAAAAAAAATCCAAATTAACAGCAACTCAACAGCATTTGTATTTATATTTCTGTCTTACTCTATTAATTTTAAGGGAGACTTTGAATATTGATTATTATCATTTATTACAAGCATTCATTGAAGCACAACACTCCTAAATTTTAGGACTACAATTCGCCCAAAGGAATTAAATTTTAGATTTCTCACTTGTTTTTTCTTATCTAGATATGTTTTTTTAAAGGTTATTTCCAATCCATTAAGGATATATATATTTTTTTTAATAATCAATAGTTAAATATCCTCTGCATTAATTATATTTCAACTTTTAAGTTTTGTATCTAATTTTATATATTTCACATTGCTAATTACATGTGTACACACAAATTTTGTGAAAGCCCCATAAAATTAGCAAAGTAATAGGAAAAATAATGCTGACAAAAATTTGCATTTAATTTAATAATTGTGAGGTATAATCTCATATAGCAAAACAATCTCAAAATATTTTCTCTTCTATTCTTTAGTTTTAATCACCATTCATAAAACGATGTTTTCTCTAATTTTTTTCAGTCTAATCACCACTCAAAAAACAATAACGAAAGTGTTTTATTAAATTTGAAAATTAATTGAAAGGTTAAAGTAATTTTTTCTCGAATGAACTTATTGAATAATGAATAACATGTATGTAGCACTTCTACCGTTTATCAAAGAGATTTTATGAAATTTTTTCTTTTGTTATAAAACTTTTTTTTCCCATGTGAAATCTTCTTGGTTTCACGGATTTGGATTTTCCTTAATCTTTTCTTATAAAAATTGACTTTTAAATTCTCAATATTTAGTTGTTTAATTCAAATGATTTTGTTCCTTAAATTTAGCAACTTTTCTTTTTCCTCCAAAAGATTATTTTGAATTCCGAAGACTTAATTTTCACACATCCAATGAGCCCAAATTTTGTTCAACTTGAAATTGCAATTTTGAAGCTAATTTAATGATAATTTAATCTTTATATATATCTGCAAATTGTTGTTGGAAGCTCCAGAGGATAATTATTCCCAAAATACTTCCCACTTTGAAAAAATAATTTTCATATGTTTGAATTAATAAACATAATGAAGAGCGAGCCAAAATATCCTTTATGTTATTTTATAAGAAATACTTGTGTAATTGATGTAAAAGAAATTTGATGGATTTAACCGAGCCAGCTAAGGACCAGGAGGGGCACATGCCCCCTCTAAAAAAAAATAAAAAAATTATAGTAAGGGTTTAGAAGCCTTGACCTTATGCTTAAGGAAAAAGACTGTTTTCTACTTACATTATATATCGTTATCCTTTCGAAATAATTCCTCTATTTGTGTCCACCAGGCTCCACCACTGAATATGGGAGTCGGTTTCACATGATAAGTTAAATTTTGACCTATTTAATCAAATCGGCTAATCTCTTTCCACGGCCATCCTGTTTCTCTTGTTATTTGATAAGGTGGATACGGAAAGGAAAAAAAACAAAAGAAGAAAAGACAAGTATTTAACACCTTTTTGTGCACTAGCTTTACATGAAACTTCAAAATCACTCTAGGCAAGCATTTCAGTAGAGGACCATCCAGGGGTCACTAATTAATTCGACGCATTGCGATTCATCGCATGTCCTACCATATGTTTCTAAGGACAGGAAACTTTAACACGAATATTATGATTGCATAGGTCAAATTCGAACACGATCCAAGCAGGATTTGCCTTTGAGTTGATTGGTTTGTTGAAGCTCGATGTAGTCCCTATATTTCATTCCCTGATACTTTGGGGGATGGCTTTCACTGTCTACCAGCTCTGCTGCTGGGCTTACAATGGCGCCCAGTGGTGGTCCATGTCCTGTTGCTATGGTCATCCTTGTTGCTTTGCTATTCACCACAACTCGGTGCACCACACTTTCGTACCGCCCATTTGTCAGTATCTGCATTCATGGGATTACAATTCAGACATAAACAAAAATTTTCTTCTTAGAAGATTTACTTTATTTATAGAGAGATGAAGCCTGAGAATGATATACATACCTCCATATGATCCCCTGTGTTGACAAGAAAAGAATAAGGAGGGGGGTTGACCGGCACCCAGTTGCCGTTGTGTAGAATTTGAAGGCCACACACATCATTCTGCGTCAGGAGTGTCAAGATGCCATGATCCGAATGAGGGGGCATCCCCATTACAAGTTCTGGCCGCGGGCATGGTGGATAAAGATTCATAACAAGCAGCTGGGATCCTGATTCTATATCCATTTTCTTATGTATGTAGTTTTCTTCCTGTCCCAAGCTTTTGGATATCCCTTTTAGCAATTCTTCAGCCACGTCTCGAGCTTTTTTGCAGTATTCTTCTGAAGTCTCTCTAAACCCATGATAACAGACCATCTTATTTTTAAAATTCAAAATAATGTAGTTAATTAGCAGCCATGCATTTTTGGATTTGAGTATCCTATCCAGAAGCTTTTTGTTGGGTTACAATTGGGTCCTTTCACACAATTGCAATCTATAATGAAAAGGTTTCTTTGGAATTTTTTTATGGAACTGCTTCCTCTTGCTTAGCTTTATGCTAGGCCTCAAGGAAAGGTAGATTTCAAAAACAGCAGACACACCATATATAGGGTAGTGAGTCATAATGATATAAAAAAACCCAAAAACAAAAAACCTTCTAACCATGAGGTGAGGTGAGATTAACTTTATGCACAATAAGATGCAGTTCATCATGCACCAAGGACTTTGGTTCATTTTTGCAATCATGGTAGTCCTGCTGGTGCATGCAAAATTTGCTTCAGTTTTTTGGGATTAAAAAAGTTAGCTGAATTAGATCCATCATTTGATTTTTCCTAAATTTGAGATTTTTCATGCAATAAGAGGACATTTCAAAATGTTTTCAAAAAACACTTCTAGCTAAAAGAAAACACTTTTGAAGAATAGTTAGCCATCAAATGTAGAAAACACTTCTAAATAATTAAAAAATTCACTTGTAATGGTTATTAGAGAAACACTTAATAATTAATTCTTTTAAAAATATTTTTAAAAGAAAACACTGCTATTGAAAAATACTTACAAATGCACGCTTTTTGTAAGAGACTAATTGACAACAATTTTAAAAAGTGTTTTAACCTTAAAAGTATTTTAGGGAAAAAAAAATATATGTTTAACAAAATTTAGGAAATACTTTTAAAAATATAAAAAATCACTTTTAGTTTTGAAAAATCATCAATAGCATTTTCTAGAAAAACACTTCAAAGATAATTCTTTTAAAAATACTTTAAAAGAAAACATTTTTATTAGGCTGAATAGAAATATTGTCAAACATACTCTAAATTTGATTATCAAGTACACTTACAAATGACAATGAGCATGATCTCAATTACCTGAAATCAGCGGGTTTGTGAGGAGCATGAAAGTGGGGATGAACATGAACCTTGAGATAATCCCTCCAGAGAAACACATTGCCCAGTCCGTTATTAAAGCCTGTTCCACACCTTATTGGATCAAACAATTCTTTTCCTGCATAGTCTTGCTTTTCCTCCTCCGTGAGATCAAAGAACCTTTCACCCACATTCAGCATCTCATCCATGAGTCTCCTGGGCATGCTGTGATTTATTACCTAGTATAAATTATAGTATCACATCAAAACCTCACTCACCAGATGCACATATATACAAGAATATACACCACGCACTAAAATAAAATAAAAATAAGGTAGCTAGCCAACTTTGTAGTAAATGTTACCATAAAAAATCCCCATTCCCGACATGCCTTGCCAATGACTTGGATGGCTTTGGATCTTTCATCAGGTGTACCAGCAGTGAGTTGTGAAAAATCCACTGTTGGAACTTCTTCTACTTCTAAATCATTTAGATTTGAGGGAAACACATACTCGGGCGGAATGGAATTTAGATACCCCGACTCAACTAGTCCTTTGACTCCCATATTCTTCTGAGAGTGTAAGTTGGCGTCCCCTGTGCAGCACGTTAGCCGCTAGCGCCCCGTTCTCCGGGATACCCTGCAACAAATACTTTGACAAGAGCTGCACTCCAAGAGGTGGAACAACCCACGTTCCTGTCTCTTAATTTAAGTTGACATACACATCCACACTAACACCCCTATATATACAAGTAAAAAGGCATCCATGGTCCCAGAAATTTTCTGGCCAGAACTAATCCTGGCTACTGTTAGATGTCTGTTGTATAATATGTGGAGTCTGTCACACCCCCAAAAATATCCCGCTTTTAAAAGACGTATCTTAAAACATCACGGATGAAAAATTATTTTCAATCTATATGTTGTACTATGTGGCTCATATTGAATGAAAGCATATGAAAAAAAAAAAAAAAAAGGTAAATGCTGGAGGATGACATTTGTCATTCAAGCTTATATTTTTATTGTTGAGGGAGAATGATAGATTGAGGGGTGCGGGGGTTTATGGGTATTTTTAGAATTTTATTACCTGATGATTAATATAAATATTCTTTTGTGTAACTCTAATTTGAGATATAGTGAAAATCTTCTTTCCTATTTCCGTAGACGTAGATAATTTCTCGAACCACGTTAAATCTGTGTATTTTTCTTTTCTCTAATTTTTTTATCAAGAATTATTGCACGAAAATCAACACTACACTTTTTTAAAAGTAAAAAAAAGTGGAGGTTATAATTTGGCAATGGTGGCCTTCAATTTTATTATTTCTTTTCAGAACTTTATATAAATATCCTAAAATTAAAAAAAAAAAAAAAAAATATATATATATATATATATATATATATATCATTTCATAAACTAAGAGAATTAAATATTAGCAAATTATTCATTTCTTACCCCAAATTAGAACTTTTGTCTTCTTAACCATCTCAATGATGATTGTGTCATCCAAATAAAAAATTATGCATACTCAAAAGAACATTTTCTTTCCTCCTTTGTGACAAGTGATTGTTTATGTCTTAAAAAGTTACTATATATCAATTAAAATAAGGGTAAGGTAATTTAATAAATATAATAAGTGGAAAAGATAATCATTCTTTTATCTCAAGTTATGAACGAATTAGCCAATTGCATGAGATTCTTACATATATTTTTTAAGTTTCTTAAATATTTTTTAAGAGATCATGACTCTTTTTATTTATTTATTTATTTATTTTAGCCAACAACGTAGGTTTTAGTTTTTTTTTGTTTTTCAACTATAACAGGAAGCAATTGTTTTTTAAAAGAAAATCATACATCATATATCATGATAAATCTATCATTGTCAATTCGTAATTAGTATTATGGGATGGGGCTTTTGTTTCCTTTAGCATCCTTAATTTCTCAATTATGTGTTTTTTTAATTAAGAGATAATGGAGAACACTAACACTACAAACTAAGATGATGATTTGATTTTACCATAGTAAAAAAAAGAAAATTGTAATGCTTAACTTGATTGAAATAAAATAAGGTTGTTTTGGATATTAACATCATTTTATGAGAGTATATAAAACCTTTTATGGCATTCAATCATTATTCAAAAATGTCTAAATTCAAACTTCTCATTTAACTCTAATACTAGGAAGTTGTACATTTTTTTATTATTGTGCGTTGTATAATTTTGTATCATATCATTTATCTTTTAAAATAGTACTTTTAAATTTTTTGAAAGATAACTTTAATGTAATTTAACTATTGAAGTTGTTTCTTTAAAAAATAATTTTTTTTATTAATGTTCTAGGAATTATTATAAATTTGGATGTTATAAATTTTGAATTATTTTTATAAATATTTTTTCAAAAGGGTGGTCTAAATATAAAAAACCCACCAATCAGCCGATAGAATTGGAGCCAAATCTTTTTCTCTTCGGCTACCATAACTATTCCCGTGGCTTATGGTCGAGGAATGAAGTGGTTGATAACCAAAAAAAAATCGTCCTGTGCAAAACAGATGATCCACGCTGAGCTTAGCTGTGAGCAACAGATACCACCGCGTGTACCATCAGGACTTTTTAAAAAATGTATATTATTTTTAAGAAACATTATTAAAAAATAAATAGATAAAATAGAACACGTTTGACATCAGTCTCATATTTTTAAAAACAAATTTATTTTCCACGCTTAAAAGTCTTCTGAAAAGATTGATTTACCCACGACAACTCATGGCCTTTTCAAACCAACGAGTTCCGTGAGGGCGGGTGTGGTTCAGTTTTGTTGGGTCTAATTTGCAGTTGGTACACACAATAATGTCATGATCTTGGCCGGCTTGTCTTGGATCCGAGAGAGAAAGATTGAACATTTGTAAGGATAGCTTTGGGTCCTTTTAAACGAGTGGTGGAAATGAAATGGGCTGACTCCTAGCAATTAAGGTCGGTTTGCTGGGATGTCGACAAGGAAAGGCCAAGCAAGCAAGCACACTACTCCAAAGAAAAGGCTAATCACCTCTCCCCTGTCGGTCCACCCAAAAGCTTTCGTCCTCCCACGCTATGAAAGGGTCACACAGTCCAACCACACACATCACCTTCAATTATTCGCTCCAAGAACCGTACGGAAAAGATATGTCATCATTCGTATTACACGTGCGTAGATATTTGAAAATGTTTTTAATCTTTCTCATCCTTAAAAATTTTCACCTTTTTAAATATTAAAAAAAAATTAAAATTACTTCTTAAAATTATTATCAAATAAATGTTATATTTATTATCACCACCTCATCTTGTTTATAAATGATTTCTTAATTCTATTATTTATATTTCTTCAACGATTTTTTCTTTTTTAATTCAATAAGTACCTATTGATATCTTAGTTTTTATCTTAATTATTTGAGCTAAAATCATTAATTCAATATAAAAATTTTGAAAATTTTATATTTATGGTTGAAGCATTAAAAAAGACAATGTTATAAGTTGAATATGTCTTAATTTAATTGAGAAGTGAATATCTTCTATTTGGTCAGGAATACCTACAAAATAAAAGATAATTAAGAAATATCTTGAGAACCCTTTTGTGATAGCTAAGTCAATATCTTTTTCAAAAAAAGAGAAAAGATTGCAAAGAATGAAAAAAGGAGAAACAAAGGAAAAAAAAAAAAAAAAAGTGAAAAAGAAGGAGAGAACCCGCTCTCATAGACCTTTTTTCTCTAATATCGTGTGTGCTTCTGAATTAAAATAGGTTTACCCCAAATGTTGGATTAAGAGTTTGCACTCTATTGTTGATATTGGAATCATGTATAGGCTACATTAAATCCCTAATGTGTTGTAAAATTATAATTTTTATTAGATCATTAGATTTGTTTGGATTTATGAAATATTGAATAATTTATTATTTTATAATTTCAACATTGAATGATAAAAGTTTAAAATAATTTAGACAAATTTAGGAAAATTTTTAATATTTTAAAATGCTGCAAAATGAAATAGTTAAAAGAGAAATGAAGAAAACAGAGAGTGTGAATTTAAGTGGATAAGTGAGTATATATTTTGAAAATGCTACAATATTTAGAAGCATATGAACCATTCTATTTCATTTTTAAAGACAACAAAAAAAAAAAAGACTATTATTTGATAAAATTGAAAGGAACATATATTTATATACATATTCCTTCAACCACTTGCATTCTCAATAGTCAAGAAGAAAATATTTGTACTTCCTCTTTCCATTTGTCTTGTAATTTGAATCTATAATTTAGGTTAGATAATCGCCCTTAACTAGTATTTGATGTTGAAATAGTAACATAAGTTCTAAATAATTATTTTAACATTATTGGAAAAACCAAATTTACTGTAATCTTATTTCTAGAATGCTCGATAATTCATACAGTTATAAAATAAATCCAAATAAATTAAATAAGTTTGAAAATTTCCCTAAACATTTAAAAGGATATGCTCAATCAAAAGTGTCTTCTCTATCAAATGTATCTTTTCAAGTAATGAAGAATCTGACATATATGCATGAAAAGTATAATTGCCTAACATTTGCCCCATTTGTACTCATTTCATTGTTCTTACTATTTTGTATATCTTAAATTTTTTAAAAAAATAATAGAATTTTTTCTTTTCGTATTAAAAGCCATAAGTATAAATTATTATTATTATTATTTTACTTTCATTATAAAAATAAAAAATTATAGGATTTGAAAGTTTAAGATTTCAAAATGAATTTTTTTATCTAAGATTTTAATCCTTAAATTTGTATTTTAGATTCATTAAATAATTTTAAATAATTTAAATATTATTTTGAAAATCTTGAATCTTATGTTTGAAAATTTTAAATATAGATTAGAGTATGATTTATTTATTTTATAAAAAATATAAAAATATAAAAATAAATAGATTTATTGATAAAGATAAAGAAATTCTAAATATTCAAATGAGTAAATTTAAAATATAAAAATAAAATAAATGGACGAAAAGAAAACATTGATAAATTTATTGATGGAGATAGAAAAAAATTAAATATTCAAATAAGTAAATTTAAATAATAAAAATAAAAATAAATAGAAGATAAAGAAATCATATTGCAGAAAATAATGATTTGAAGAAAAATGTATGGTAATAAATGGATACGAATAATGTTTGTCCTTGGAAGAAAAATTATTAAAAAAAAAAAAACTGAAAACATGTGTTATGTGACGAATTGTTTTAAACGAGGAAAAAAAACGTGAGGATAAGTTTTAAATTAATGTTGGATAATACAAGTTGTTTTTGTTGCATTATGCGAGGATAAAGTTGAATCTTGAATCTTTTGTTGTTTTCTGTGTGTTAGGTGAGCATCAAGTTGAATTTTGAATGTTATTTTGTTTTTTACAGAGATGATATATCAACTATATTTTTGCAAGAAAAATATGTTTGATTGTTTATAAAAAAAAATAAAAAATAAAAAGGGAAATATCATGGGTATGCTAGGAACTATTTTTTTTTAGAACAGTTTATGTTTTTCATAATAAAATATAAAAATATGTTTAATAATAAAAAATTATTTTATATTTTCTAAAAACATGTTATTTTTAGATAATATTTTTTAATTATTTTATATTGTTTTTACTTTTGTTAAAGAATAATTTTCAAAAAATATTCTTAAAATTTATTTTTTCAGAATTTTTTTTAAAGCAATTACCAAACATGTCCTATGTTTTTGTTTTTTTTTTTCTGTGATTTTGAATATAGAAACAAAAGTGTTTTATTTTAGTTTGTTTAACCCTAATCCATAAGATGATTATTCTCAACCTTTACAAGAAATTATAGGAAATGTAATTATTTTGAACCTCATTTAAAAAGAAACAAATTTGAGACTAATCATTCATTTATAAAGTTTCGTCTAATCGAACAATAAAATCTTATTTAATGTCATTTTCAAGTTGACAGCTTACCATGTTTAAACTGAAGAGTTTTTATGAAAAAAAAATGTGCATTGTATCTTCTATCTACTTTAATAATTGATTTTTTTTTTTTAATCCATAAGTTGTATTAATATAATTTTTTATTGAGTTTTGAATTCATTCCGTTTTGTTAACCATTTTTCAAGTACTTTTAGTTTAGGCCATGGGTGATGAGAATTTGTCCTTACTAGATTTTGGTTTGAACTTTTATTTTGGTACACTATTAAATATTGGAAATTAATTACTATTTGATTTGCTTTAAGTTTCAAGTTGTTTTAAATAATAGCAAAGCGGTTACGTGTGTGTTAGTTTTTTCTCAATCAAGATGAATTTTGAAGATTATAGTATACTATACTTTAAATAGAAATTTGGTAATTGGTGATCTTTTAGTTAGAAGATAATTATTTGAATCACTTGCACTTTGAAAGGTAAAAATGATTGTCATAAAAATGACTGTTATATACTTAAAGTGGGTTTTAGGGTGTGATAGAAGGAAAATGAGATTTAAAAAACAAAAATACATGAAATATCATATTAAAAGAAAAATATTAATAGCATAAAAATGGATAATAATTTATAGAAATGGTAAAACAAACAATAATCTACAAGTAAAAGTTTTTTTATTGAAGAAAATAATTTAATAATTTATGTATGACAAAATATGTGATATTATACAATGTAATGAAGAGATGAAAACAAATTTAATACTAAAATAGTTGATCTATTAAAAAATAAAAGGAAATAATTATTTATGTATAATTATTTTTAAAACAAATTATAACTTTATTTATAATTCATATTTTTGTATATGTAATTACTACTCATTAAAAAATTATCATGATAATTTTTGTATTTTTCACTATCAATCAATAGAATTTGACAATAAAATAATTATAATTAATTAATTTATTAAAGTTTTATTTTAATATTTCATAAGGATTCTTACAAGAAAGAAAACTAGGAGAATAGTAAATTCTTAGATTCTATTTGGGAAGTGTTTTTAAAAATAGTTTTGAAAATTATTTTGTATTGTCTACTAAAATAAAAGTATGTTTGAAAGTTTGAAATGTTATTAACTTGTTTTCTATATATTTAAATATGTTTTAAAAATAAATTTTATATATAATGTTTTATTTTTAATCATTATGATATTTATATGATTATTTTTTAAAGCAATCATTAGAAAATAAATGAAAATGAATAAAAAGTATTTTTTGAAAACACTATATGTCTATTTTTAGAAATAAAATTATTTTTTTATTTTTTTATCATCAAACATATTTTATTCTTTTTTTATTACACATAATTGTTATAAAAAACAATTGCGAAACAAGCCTTGCTTCCTCCTCTCTTTCTCGTATCCCATTCAATAGCCCAAAGCTTTTCCAAAGAACATGAATGGTTCCTTAATCCAATAGTGACACCAAGGTCCTAAAGTGTGAGTCCATGGGCCTTGTGCAATGTTCCCCAAGTCCAATCCGTTATGGCCCACAATATTTGCCACTAATCATGCAAGTCCACACACAAAAACAAGCTAATGGTCGATCTACTTAGGGGGCGAAGAGGGACATGCCTCCTTAATTTAGATAAATTCAATTTCATGTTTTGAGTAGGAGACTCAAAATTTTTATATCCCTCCATTTGCACCCCAAACTCTTAGGAAAATAAAATGTATTGTAAAGTTTTCAAAAATAATTTAATAATAATATTACTTAAAATCAAAACTAATTTATATCATGAATAAGAGCATACCAACACTCGAAATTTTTTGTTAATTCCCCATCACAATCAGTAATTCTTTAATCTCATATTAGTCTCTCGTAAGCTCATTATCTAACAATAATAATAATAATAAATATGTACAAAATTATTAGTTTCAAAATATTTTTAATTAATTTTTTTTTAAACAATATCAATATTGAAAGCATCAAATAATATGTTTTCAATTAATAAAACATAAATGTTTAAGTTTAAAATTAACATTTTTTTGGTATGTTTTTAAGTCGAAAATTATTCAAAATTTTAAAATAATTATTTTTTTCATTAAGATAACATTTTTAAAAATAAAAAGGTGACAATGTAAAAAAAAAACGGTTTTTAAAACGTCTTAAATTTTTAAAAACAAACAAACAAACAAACAAAATCTAAGTCAATCCCATATTAAATCATCTTCAATAATTAGTTAAATTTCAATGTTATACCAAAGTATGACATAAGTAGGGCACTATTTGCAAGATATAACCTACGTATTAACCGCCTTAACATTATATAAGGACTTTGATTTATCAAACTTAAGCTTTGGATTAAGGGGTAGTTTAACAATCATAGTTATTTTTCTTTAATATTGCTTGTTTAGTTAGAACTTAGAAGACATGGGGAGTAAAGTGATGACATTCTAATAAATTTGAATAATAGTGATCATTATATGCTTAATTTATGCAGATGAGTCCGTACTATCTGGAATGTCAATTTATTAGCCCAAATCCTTTTTCGAAGTTTTAGCCCGATCATTGGATAATTTCATGCATGACAAACAGAATTGGGCTTCAGCGTTATGCAGAGCCTACAACAAAGGGCCCAATAGGCTTATATCCAGCAAGATATCTTTGTTTTTTGTGAAGCTGTAGTCCATTCCTCCTGGTTCCATCGCCAGAGAAGCCATCTATATACTGAAGAAGGAGAATGGAATTAAGAAACAGTCCAGAGTCCTTACCAAATCAAGACCAGCCCAGAAGTATTTGGGCTTGGGTGCTGATGTCCATCCCCACTGCCACTGGTAAAACGACCCAAATCCGGAAGGCAGTCACCACTTAAAACAGTTTGGTCGACAATCGAGATTCACACCAGTTTGGTACAGCATGCACATCCACTCATTCAATGGAAAGAACTCTTGAATTCAACTCACATTCTCAAAATCATAAAGATGGAAGGAGATCTCCTCTCTAAACCCTGTAAAACCTGTTGTTTGGTTTGAAACCAAACGGAAAAGATTAAAAACCAAGTTCTAAAGCCCGGAGCCCATGGTTGACATCTAAACGGGACTATCGGAGCGGGGTCTATCAGATAGGCGTTCACCAGCGCTGTCTCCTGGAAGGAAAAGACGATCGAAGGGGGATTTTAGGGACCTGAAGAGAGTCTTAGGAGTCAAAGATCCCTCGCAGCCCTGGGGCGAGCGGGCGTGGGAGGAACCTGCCCTTGGGACGAAAGGTGACGTCATGGAAAAACCCAACCGCTCCGCCCTGATCTCCCCGTTGAATTGCTCGTAGTTAAAATAGGTCTGTCCCCGAAGGCTTCCCACACTATTGGCCCTGTATCCCCTTTTCAAGCTCTGCACACCCGGCAATGCTACCCAACTCTTTGTACGACTTAAACTCGTATTCATGATCTGATTTCTTATCTCCTCCTGTAATCTGAGCGTAAACCTTTCGCGATTCTCACCCGGTTGAATCAGCGAATGACCCGTGGAGTGCGAACGCGGGAACATTCCGGTGATTCGTACCTTTATCGATCTTGATCTTGGCGGACGATTCGGCGTGTTCCGGCCATGGTTCATTACATCTGGGGACTGCGCGTCCACCACAATCGGAACTTGGTTTGGCGTCTCAACGATCTCTGCTCTGGTGTCCGATTCATCGGATTCAGTTTCCGGCCCAAAAATGGGTACGGGAGCGCAGAATTTTTCACCTGGTTTGGGAGTAAGGTTGGCCCGACAAACAGGACAAGTGACGTGAGAGGACAACCAAAGATCGATACAGTCGGAGTGAAACAAGTGATTGCACTTGGGGAGCAAACGCAGCGTTTCGTCGTCTTCGAACTCGTTTAGGCACACCGCGCATTCCAGCCCCTCTTTCCCTATCTTGTGCGCCTTTACCGCCGAGTATACGAAAGTGGGAAACCTCTCAATAACCGAGCTGTTCAGACCACGAGCCGCCATCCACGAGCGATGCCCGCCAATTCCAACGATTTCCGTGTTGAATCGTCCGCGGACGCGGCGTTCGATGCACTGGCGGAGGTAAACTGAGAAAAACCCCATAAAGAAGAAGGCGCTTACGATGGCGATCATTACAATAGCCATGGAGGGGTTGAACTTCTGCGCTAACGACATGAGTTCGGAGGGCGGGGGTGGCTGCTCTGTCGCGGTCTGAGCGGTTGCGCAGGATAACAGGGGCAGCAGAAGAGAGATGTTGAGCAGGCAAGCGACGCCATTGAAATTGAAAATTGGAAACATGGAAAGGCACTGAAACTTGGTTTCCTTTGTCATCACTCATCAGGGGATTATCCACAAATCCAAACTCTAATCGTACATAAACGCTTTAGAAATCGGAACCTGAGATTGTGTCAGAGCTGATAGGGGAGTCACATATCAACACTACGAAGCGCGCGAGATATGGCGCGTGGTAGACGACTGAGCACACGAAATTGGCGTGGCATTACTGAGAAGAGGACCGAAGACTAAGTGAAAACAGAACACCCATTTAAGTCTAATTGGAATGGATGGTGATGTGCAGAAAGTGGACCACTTACCATCAAGTGAAGTGGTGACTGGTGAGGTGGTAGAGTTTGGGATTTGGGTTGAGCTTGAGACGCCGCATTTATGGGATAACATTAATATTGGATTATTGCTTAAAAATTGATTAAGATGAGAATAATAATAGTTATGAAATACAAGATACCCTAAAAAAATCTATATATTTTAAAGCAGAGTCTCAATGTTGGTGCAAAAGGGCTTTCATGTATGGTGGATAAGGAGAAAAGGAAGCAACCCACTCAAAATCCTTGCATTTATTGAAGCTCCCATGATTTGATGCCTTCCTAATCACACACACGCATTTACCCTTCTATCCCTCTTCTGCTCTTCTGCAATCCCAGCCTTTTTCTTTTTTTCTTTTTAGTTTTTTTTCCTCCAGCTTTCTAATCCCATATGGGTACGGCGGTCATAATAAAATGGTTGTCAGTCAAACTAAGAAACTTGAACCTACTGATTTGAGGTTCTAGCTAAGGGACAAAAAAATTTAATATCTTAAAGGGCCCAATAGGGGTCTTATAACCAATGATGTGCACAGATTTGGAACAAAAATGGAGCAGCAAGGATAGTTAAATGTTATTATTTATGTCGGAAAAGAGGTAGAAATATGTTGGATTATTTTATTTCCAAGTCTCCGTCCTTCCAGAAGCGCTCTCCTTTCATTGACTTCTAATACAAATTTCATTTCAGTCATCACATATTTTAAAATAAATATCTCTTCATTTTTCAATATCATCATCTAATTATGATAAGATTCAAAATTGATCCAAAGACAAATACCATCTGTTTTATGTAGTCTAATTATAACATGCTTATCTATACGCACATTTTTACTGATTTTTATCTGAATATTAAATGAGAAAAAGAATTAAAATTTAGCTTATTATCAAATTAAGTAAGAGTTACCACTTATCAAATCCAAAGTCTTAATTCCCTTCTTCAGACAACTATATAATAGATAAAATGACTTCATTCGCCCTTTTAGAAACTTGAGTAGCCTTTGCAAATCTTAAGTTAATTTTCAAATTCTTTGGTTTTCTTATATATAAATAAGAACATAAAGAAAATTAGCTTTAAATATGATATGTCATTATTTTTTTCTTAACTATATTTCTAATTATTAAATTAAGAACTTTGTAGGCAAACCTATCCATAATGTGACAATATATTAAATGCCTAACTACGAGCTGTGTTATTATTACCTTGTTTTGGTCCAACAATATAGGGTATGATTTTATGTCTTTTTCTCTCTTCCCTTCTCCATGGTATCACGTCATCCCCCGACTTATATCAATTGAAAACACCAAAAAAAAAAAACAAAAGGAACAGAATGATCGGAATTAAAATGAGGACAGAAGCCATTGAATTTGAAAAGTCTTAGGTTGCAGGTGGTCTTCTCATGTTTTAGGTTCATCGATGGCAGAATGGCCTTTTGAAGGCTTCAATGAGTTGAATGCCCAACAAGGAGAATAAGAAATGAACTAAATAAAGGCCATCCCATATAATGATATAAGCTAACGTGGCAATCTTATCTTTTGAGTTGCTAATCCCTCTGCAATCTCGCTTTCAAAGCTTTGGGCTTGCCGGCCCAATAGCATTAAGGGGTTGAAGTCCAATCTCACTCAAGTTTTCGTTAGAATGGACTTGTCAAGCCTGAATTGAAAGAAACTTAAAAGAAATTTGAAAGCGGAAAGACAGCTGCTTCGATTTTTAGAGTCGTAAAATGCCTAACCCACTCCGCTCTCCAAGGCTCGAACATAAGATCCAATTTGAAAATGATTTTGCAAACTTTATATCAGATAATTGACAAATTTTTTAAAATCACTTAAAAGATTTAGATCATGTTTGATTTCTTAAAAGGTGTTAAGGAAAAAAAATAATTTATTTAAATATTTGATTATCTTATAAAAAATTTTATTTGAAAAAGAATCGATTATAATTAAAACTACTTTTAAAACATATATATTTTAAAATTATTATTAATTTTCATATGAATGAGTTAAAATAAGTTAAATAATTTTGAAGTAATAAATAAAAATAATTTATTAATTTTAAATTTATTTTTTATTTTTTAAAAGTATTTTATTTCTTGTATTTTTTAAAAAAAATTTTGAAAACAGAATATAAAAATCATTAAATAATTCTTTAAAAATCATTTTTTTAAAACATTACAAATTAAAAGCAGTATAAATTTTAATCATAATCATTTCCAAATAGGGAAAATCGTATTTTGCCCATCCATTCTCGATAGAATAATTTCCTTTCCTATGCTAACCTATTCCACTATAGAAAAAGGGACAAGCCAATTCTAAGTGCAAGCGATGCCAGGAACAACGGTAGCGTCAATGACTAGGTGTGCTGCGACCTAGGGATCACTGGGCTATTCCTTCACAGCATAAGGAGGGATTAGAGGAGGGTTGGTTTGCCTAAGAAAAGAAAGCAAACCCTCTCATGGACAGTTTGCTACAAAAGTAATCTTCTAAAAAATTAAATAAAAGAAAATCTTAATTTAGATTATTTTCAACATATTTTTCAAACAATAATTAGTGATTGTGATTTTAACTATAAGATTAAAATCATAATTAGTAATTGTGGCTTTAGTTATAAATGTAAAACACTTGCTACTAATCATGATTTTAACAAAAAATAAAAATAAAAATAATATATGGATGCTACTAAGTGGGTATTTGGTAAATTAACTTAATAATTTAAAATAATTTAATAATTTAATTTAAGTAATTAAAATAAATTAAGTATGTTTAGTAAAATAATTTATTGTTATGATTTAAAGTAAAAAATAACTTTAAATAATAAATAAGAAAGAAAAAATAATTACCCTACTTTTATGTCAAAATATTTATTTTACCATTTTATTCTTATTTTTCCTATTTTTATGATTTTCTATTATTCAATCTCCTCTATACTAATTATAATTTATAAGAATAAATATATTAATTTGATGATTTATAATTAATTTTATTAAATAATTTTAATACTTAAAATAAATTTTAAATTAATAAATTGAGTATAATTTAATTTAAAATTAATTTAAATAATTAAATAATAAATATTAAATATTAAATTTTATCAAACATCTCGGATAAAATTTTTAAAAGCAATATATTATTATTATTTAAAAAAAAGAATTAATTTGATTGCAAACACTATTCTAGCGGTCCCAATGGGAAGGCATAGGGCCGCCCATAAGATTGGTCAGGCCCATCTAAACCGAACGGTTTGTCATGGGAAGGATGGTTCAAATGAATCAGAAACCGCGTCAGTCCTTCGTCTGAAAGCCGTCCCCACGAACTTTTAACTGAAATTTGGTTAATGAGAATGTTTTAATTTTCACCTTTTGTTATTTAATATCATTTTATTAAACTGAATTTTTGGTCATGTTTGAATGACAGGCATGATTGGGAAAACGGTCAATTGACCGAGAGGCCTGACCAAGATTTACTTTCACCCATAAAGGAGATTCGATTGCAGGCATAATTAAATCAGTCGACCTGCGAATGGGGGCATCTCCATCGGTGGAATTATTTGCTTTATAAGTTCTGCAAAACAGTCAGTTGTCTGCCCATGGGATGCCGGCATGAGTCTGTTGACATGTCTCTTGGGGAACTCAAATAATCACTCGTCAGCCAGACGCATTCTGTAATTCATTCTGTATGCCAACATATGGTAGGTTGGTTTCACTTTCACTTTCACTTTCACTTTCACTTTCACCTTGACCCACCATGCTCATATGTGATAATTTCTTGATTTAATCACGTCATACTATAAACCAATCACGTCATACTATAAACCAACTCTGGAATCTAGATTCTTGGGCAATTAATGGTATCATGTTTGATTGGTTGGAAAGAAAATCCCGAGGACTAATTGCTCTAAAGCCTATGATTCGTAGAGAAAAGGAAAATTATAATGAATAGTTCTCAACAGTTTGAATAATAATTGATGTGATGAAGAGATGTAATAATTGTTTAAGAAATGGAAGAAGAGCATTTAATTTGAAAGACAGTTCATAACCATAAAAGGATGATCAGCCCCCGGTTTCCAATTCCAAAACCGGTTTTGGGAGTGCCGCGGTTTCACACAAGAACATTGAGTGGGGGCTTACGAGTTACAATGGCGTATACGGCCGGAAATCCCCGACTGGGTATTTGTCTCAGCGAATCTGACGAATCCAGATGCTCCATGCAAAAACTTTTGGCCTTTTCATCGTCTTCTCTCACCTTTCACACCCTCTCTGTTTTTTTCTAGCTCCAGTTATCGATGTGTCACATGAATCCACTGCAGGATAAATCCCATGAATTCACAATATAGGACCTTTGGAATTCACGCATATCAATTGAACTTGTGGTTGCTGAGGAAAGATGGACCTTATTTTTAATCAATAATCATATAGATTAGATAACGTTATCTCATTACCGTTATTATTTTTATTATATATTAAGGAGAACCTGAGCCGAACTCGAACTCGAACCCATCAAAAATAACTTTTGATTTAACATTTTAATCATTGGAGCAGTGGATGCATAAAATTTTTTTAGCTAAACGAAAATTATATTTTATGCAAAACACTACATGTTGAATTGACGCAGAGACTTATCACAAGTGTACTGTCCTTAGAATGTGTTTTACATTTTTGTAACTAATTAATTTTGCCAACGAAAATCTGTGTTAAATTCAACTGGTGAGCAGTAAGTAACAAGAAAATGCCAAGAAGATGGAGGATGACCGATGCTTCAGATTTAGGAAGTGATGGGCGCACACACCATGTTTATTTGTAAATATATAGAAAGGGAGATGGTGGGAAATTGGGAATAGCAGGCCTCAGGCCCTCAGGTTTTGGCAAAGTAATTATTTAATCCAAATAAGAATGACGGTCCAGGATGGTTTTGATTTAGGTTCAATGCACTTCTCTGGGGCCTGTCGAACCCATATTTCCACGCAATCATAGATAATCACAGCATGACGCCTTCATAGTAGTATTATTGTCGGAATCTGATCACAAGCTCGCTCTCTCTTTCACACACGCGCGCGCATACATCCAGACAAGAATGTTCTCTCTCTCTCTCCATTGTCCACCATCTATATGCATTGAGAATTTGAGGGATATAGAAAGCTGGGAAGCAGTAGCTTCATTAGCACGACTGATTGGTCTATACACCATTGAATGGTAAATGTGTGGCCCTCAGCTTCCCACACCAATAGTCATGAATTTGATGATGAAGCTTTCACTGTACAGCAGTTGCTTGCCTAGAAAATGCAACAATGCATCATTTCTACTTCTCAGGACTTTTTAACTCTTTTCCTAAATGATGTGCATTTTGTTTTTAGGGTAAGGGCCGGAAGGCAAGGTCTCCATATGATACGGCCAGTTGCTTTTTTTTTTTTTGGCTAATGTTAAAACAGTTGTTGAGTGGGTCGTACCCATATAAGCAAAGTCACTGAATTTCTCTTAATCTAATGCCACTACCATATTTGTTTGTTGAGATTTAATTGGCAAAATATTGTTTAACTGTTATTTTCTTCATTTATTATCAAGCTTTGTCCCATTCTAGGCAACCTTATGTGCCTAAAGTTGGCTCTTAACCTTGTTTGGAAGTAGGTGTCAAACAAATTACACTGTGAGCTAATTGTGCATATATATATATATATATAGAAACCAAGTCCACAACGGAGCGCCACAGAACCATAAATATAATTATTAAATTAAACAAGGTTGAATGGCCATAACAGGCCAAGAGCATCATCTGCTCATCATGACAGCCGTGTTGTGATGGTATCAGCTCCCTTTCAATTGTCATCAGTTTAAGAAATTGAGTGCAATTTGTTTTAATCAATATGCATTGCACATCAGGGCACGCTCTGGTCTCCCTGTAACAATTTCCTCCAATGAAGGGAATGTTAAAGACAAAGTTTGAAGAATCTTATTCATCACCGAGGCATCATAATTATGTGGGATCACAATTAAAATATTTCTGTCAATAATTTTGTTCCTCATTAAAAAAGTAGACACCTTACATATCAAGATGTTCTTAAGAATGAATGGAATCAACCTATTTGGGTGATACTTAATCTGATGAATTTTAGAAGAGCCCGATCTCAACATATAGACAGACAGGAAATCTGAATTTGGGTTCAAATCCAGTAAAAGAGATCCGGATCGATTAAAACTGAGCTCACTTAGAAGTCCACTCACATGCTTTGAAGGGGACTTCAATTTTAGATTTAACCTTGGCGTTTCTAACTAATTTGGTGGATGGTAACAGGGGGGTTGTGTCAGACGAAGTTCAATGCAGCCAACTTGCATGACTGAAAAAGTTTGACCCTAACAACTATGATGATCATCTTGTGTGGCTGACAGCTTATATGACTAGCAAAGTTCGCCCTAGTAACCTTAGATGGAGTTGGAATGGAGTTCGGTGTTATTATTGATTTGATCTTCATTCTCGGTATTTGTTATATAATTGACAAAACGTGCTCGTAAGTTTTTTTGGTTAATAAGGTATATAAATTTAGGACATCTACCAATTGGAATTGTCAGGCTCCATACTCATCTCATCGCCATGCCAAATTGCAACTTAAAAAATCAGCTTCCCTGAAATTGAGGTGGCCAGTCCATGGCTTATTGAACAAGTTAAACCCAGTTTTCGTAATAGCGTTGTAGCTATTTAATAAGCTAAATGTAATATTAAATCCATGTTTTGAAGCACATAGTCCATCTACGTATAGGCAGACTAGCCATTACATCGCACCCACATGGGGGGTTCAGGGTCTTTGATCGATTCAACCGTAGTTTACGCCGGGATCACATGGCATGAAAAAAGACAGATTATTAGCCTCATAAAATCTGGATTAGTCTTGGTGTTTTGCTAGGTATGAGTTGTGAAATTAAGGACCCTATTGCTATAACTTGATTCCATGAGAGACAAGTCCTATCTTAGACATGAAAGGTTAGGGTCGGGTCTGGTGTTTTCATCTCCCTCGACAAAAAACCCTATCTAAATCCCCTAAACCCTCCATGCCTTGGACCGGATTATGACAAAAAAAAAAAAAGGGATCCAACCCAAAATATCCGTCTCCAAACCCCTTTTAAGGAAATAGGGGCGGACTGAGAAGTGGCCAACTGCTTCCAATTGGTCCACATTTTTTTCCAGGATATGCTTGAAAATGAAATAAACATACATGAACTATGATTCAGCAAGTTGGTTTCAGGGAACTATTAAAATACATTGTCAATTTATAAAAGGTGGAGCATTCAAACGGAGTATCAAAGTAGGGCCATCGAGTGTGTTCAACACGATACATAAGCGTACCATGACACTCGACACAGTAACTTGATTATAACATTTTTCCTAACAACTTATAATATATGAAGCGGAGTTCCGTGCTTTGAGAAGAAAATATTCACGAAAGAAGACAACGGTATTAAACAAATAACACCATCCAAGTTGCATTTGCTTAAAGCCTTGATCGATCATCGAATCTCTTAAACTACAGTTTTTCTGATACATTCAAAAGGATGCCAGTTGGGATTTGGATTTTCCTTCCTACTTAAATTCTTGTTGAATAAAAGATTATAAGTTGCTACTAGGTTCTTGAAAGGAAGTTGCAAAAATTAATAAAAAAAACAAAGTACCACGGTGCAAATGAAATTCCATAGAAGGAGAAACCGAGAAAGAGAAGGCAAGAAACCTTAGAGAATGTTATTGAGATGGGTTAATATTAAAATCCAAAAGTAATTAAAGAACAGGAAGAGGACAGTAGTCTTGACTCTTGGGAAAGGAAGTTAGACAAATAGTCCTCATGGTAGATAATTACAGAGAGGTTCTGTTTCTGTGGTCACATGGAATCCCTGTACATGTCCGATGCCTCAGTGAAGCTGTGTTTGCTTCTCTCTCTCTCTCTCAGACCTTCCCTAGACCCTCTGAATTGTTAGTCCACTTGACATACTAAAGTATAAACAAAAAACAGAAACTACTCATTTTACTCAAATAAATTTAATTTTAACCAAAATTATAAAGAGGCTCAGATAAATATAATAAATTCATTCTATGAGAGAAAACAAGAAAGACTAGAAAAAGAAAGAATAACATTGCATGACAGGTATAGCGTAAAAGGAGGGGGAATCGGAGATGGGAAGCCAACAGCAGATGATCAGGGCACTCCTATTTTTAATAACGCAACCGCAGAGGTAGGCATAGGGAGACGAATTGGCCTTTTACCTTGGAGGACGGAAGTGGGATGAGAAGGGGTTCTGACAAGGGATAGGACTGTCCTTGAATTAGGAGTAGTGCCCAGTTGATGGAAAAACCGAAAAAGCAGGCTGATAGCCTTTTTCCCTGGACAAAGGCTTAGTAGCCTTCGTTTATAGGTTTTACCTTTAAGCCCCAAGTCTTACTTGAGGGCACTAACGTTCAATAGTGTTTTATTTGTTGCTTTTCAGTAATGACCTGTTAGGCTATAGCCTACTACAGGTATACAAAAGTCACCACCCCAAACGAGAAGCTCAGTGAGGTCGAAGCGAGTGTCGCCTATATTACCATCTCACGTGCAACAGACTGTAGCTACGCTTGATTAGCATCTTTAAAAGCTCTCAACTTTCTTCGTTGGGATGAGAAAAGGGGGAGTTTGTTTGGTCTTTTGGGTAATGTTGTGCTTCAGTTCTTTGGTGTGAGCTTGTGGGCTACCGGCCTATAGCTAGCTTATGCCTTCCGGCCAAGACACTGACTGAGGAAACAAGGGAGCGAAGCAACGAGGAAGTGTGTTTGAGTGAGAGTAAGAGAGAGAAAAAGAGATGGCCTTAGAAGCTGTGGTTTTCCCAACATTAGATCCATTCAGTTATGGCTGCAAGGGAGGCGGATGGAGCTATGACTTTGATCTACAAGAAGAGGATAAAGCTCTTCTTGGGATTCTCGGCAATAACACAGAGCCAGGCTCCCATGGAAATTGGGACTCCTCATCTCCTTCGGTGATGCAAAATGCGATGGAGTGGGATCATAATTCTTCGCCCGAGGCATGCACAGGCGATCAATCTCTCGCCGGCGTGTTCCCTCCAACTGAAGAGCCGCCATCCACTTCCACATCAGGTCGGCGCAAGAGACGACGCACCAAAATCTGCAAGAACAAAGAAGAAGTGGAGAACCAAAGGATGACCCACATTGCAGTGGAGCGCAACCGCCGGAAACAGATGAATGAGTATCTCGCCGTGCTCCGATCTTTGATGCCGCCTTCTTACATTCAAAGGGTACCATCACTTTGGGCTCTAGCCACCGATTCCATTTTCTGATTCTCCTTGTATCTATGTCGGACATATTGCCAAACACCTACCTGGGACAGGATGTCTTCTTCTCAATTCACAAAAAAAAAGGAAAAATAAAAAAGTATCTTTATAGTTATATATACGTTGATCATCGCACTGCAAATACCCTAATTATGAAAATTTGCTTTTTCAGGGAGATCAAGCATCAATCATTGGAGGCGCCATTAATTTCGTGAAGGAGCTGGAGCAGCTACTGCAGTCCCTGGAGGCCCAGCAGAGCAGTAAGCAACAAACCAACAATTCGGTCTCTTCCCCCTTTTCCAATTTCTTCACGTTCCCGCAGTACTCAACTCGAGCAACACACTGCACCAAAGACTCTATGATGGGTGACAACCGGTGGGCTGTGGCCGACATAGAAGTCACCATGGTGGAGAGCCACGCCAATATAAAGATACTTTCTAAAAGAAAAACTAAACAGCTCTTGAAGATAGTGGCCGGGTTTCAGAGTCTTAGCCTCACCATTCTCCACCTTAATGTTACTACATTTGATCAAATGGTGCTATATTCACTCAGTGTGAAGGTCAGTTCATACAGTCAATTAGGCCCTTATTCTCCATTAATATCTTCTAGTCCTCTCCCCTCTTTTGGCTAGCAAATTAATATACAGTATCCGTTTTCATCCGGCAGGTTGAGGAGGAGTGCCAGCTGACTACAGTCGATGAAATCGCGGCAGCCGTTAATCAGATGCTAAGAAGAATTCAAGAAGCTGCTGCTTTGAATTGAGCTAATGACATCAGTAATTGGAGTTATAATCTGCCTCTGAGAGGATGGATTCCTTTTCATCTTACCTTTTTGTTTTCTAAGTATTTGAAGAGAAGCCTGTATGCAACATATTTGCCATTTTTAGTGCATGTTCCCCTGTTGGATATGGACTATAGTTTGAAGGTGAAAGGAGCTCATGTACTGCCTTAAAACCCGTGAGGAACATGCTCCACATGTACGCGGGATTGAGAATCCAATTCACGAGGTTTGCAGACCACATGGCTCTTGTAGTCAAAAGCTCCAAATTAAGCCATCCTACCATGCACAGTGTGTTATATATATAAAGGACTTGTATGGGGAGACGGGTTGGTTGGATTTTTCAAGTGCAATATTATTTTCTTGCAGTACTGAAAATGTTTATTTTGACCTGTAGCATATCAGCTTATTCCAACACACAAATCTTCATATTTTGTCATCCTCATCCTCATAGGAAGTTATAGAGGTGATCCAGCCCTGACATTTTATTTTTTCCTTTATGTTTTGGTTGATAAAGGTGATCCTACCTCCATTTTTGGAGGTGTTAAATTGTTAATTGTAATGCTTTCTTTCTTTTTGTGATTCAGTGATGTGAATGTCTCTACTTTCACTTTCTTTTTAAAAATAAAAAGTAATAACAGGGAATCATAGGAATTAGGATTTGTCATTAAATATGTCAAAAAGGCTAGTAAGACTTTCTTGGTTCTCGAAAAATTTGAGAGAAAAAAATAGAAATGAAGAGTAATTTTTTTTTAATAAATATTAAGTCATTTTAAAATATATAAATTTGTATTAATTTTAATTATATCTTTTTCTTTATATATATATATATTTTTTACAATACATCATTTTTTTTATATACTATTTTTCTGGAACCAAACATGATACACAGAAAATGCCTTCTTTTCTGGCAAGAAACCAAAAAGTTTGTAAACAAATAATTTGATAATATCATTGAAGACCATTTTAATCGAAAAGACAAGCTCAGGAATCGAAGAAACTAAGGCCTCCTTTCCATAAGAAGAGAGAGAGGAAAGACCCCAGGGAAGGAATAAACAATAAGTTTAACTTATAAGGAATAAAGTATATGAAAATATATGCATTTTAAATAAACTTATATTATGTGTTTTTATACATATTATTCATGACAGATTAAATAAAAAAATTTGCTTTTTTTTCTCTTTTTAAAAGACTTCAGTTAAGAAATCCTCCAATGGCTGAAACCTGCCAGTTACATCTATTTTCTACCATGGAATTGATCAGTAAAGGAGGTGCACTTAATTTGTGGATTTCACTTGGCTGATGTATCATTTGATTTCAATCAAAAACAGTACTCAGAATGAAGTAGGGTGTGATGCCTTTACTCATCTAGCCAGTACGTGTCGCTAGTATTAGTAATGGCATTCAACTTCATGACCAGAGTCTAAGGATTACGTACATATGAAAACGAGCGAGCTGAAGTTAGTTTACTTATGTGATTATATAGGTAAAAACCTAGTTTCTTTAGCTATACAGGGCACACTGTTCAAGTACTGAGTTTTCTGATCTTCCTTCATATTAGTGTACTGAAATGTTTTGTGCGGTACTAATGTATTGTCTTTCTTTCCAAAGGTATGCCCATGCACTTTGACAGTGTTTGATAAAATAAAAATTTTAACTGAATTTCATGTGTTATTGACTCTCTAACCTCAAAAGAAAAAAAATATCAACTGTAGACATCATTTCAGCGTCTATATGATATTCAACTCATACTCTTCAAGTATCAAACTATTTTTTGGTTGGTGTGGGATTATGGGTTCACATGTTGCCCATATGAACATATACTGATCAAATCACAAGAGCCAGTATACTATATTCGTGTTATTTCAAATAATTTTCAGGTCGGTGCCAGATTTGCCACGAATCATAAACAGATATATAATAAGAGCTAGCATGGAAATATACAAAGTGGAGTGGAGAGAAGGCTCTACATATAAAGAGACAATGTTCAAAACCACCATGGCTACTAAGTAGTATGGTACTTGATGTGATCATCAAATTAACTAGAAAACCATCCATTAATATTCTTTGAACAGTAGAGCAATTAGTAAAGTAGAGTCGGCTGATCAAGTCATATGATTGCTTTGTCCAATATATTCACATGATGGATGAACCTTATCTTATGAAAAAGCATGATGGGCGGATGCAAGTAAAACAAGGAAGCTGAAAGTAGACATGTAATCAACGGGCTTATCCCAAGCTGCTCCCTAGTCACAGTACCAGGCTCCTTCCGGGAAGATGCAAGATGTTACTTGCTAATAATGTTTTCCTCTTTCCTTGAAGAAGGCAAACCAAAGTTATAAAAGAGAGACATTGGGGGTTGAAAAATAATTGGCTTTTCACAACCCCTAGGATATCTGTGGGCACCACCGGTTTCAGAAGTAGTGCGCTTCCAAATCAGTGGCATTTCTTTTTGGTCTACAGAGGCTTTGATGATTATACCTCTCATATCATATATATCTATCGATATTCTCTAACATCTCTGAGTTGTTGATTCTTTTCCTGTCTTCTCCGCAATTATACATGTTGTAAGGAAAAGATGCAATCAATTGGCATTTGGCAATTGGCAATTGGCATCGTAGGTGGTGGAAGAAAGATAAAAGAGATGGATGGGATGGGATGCCGCCTTGGCATGGTACATAATCATGCTTCTTTCTGGACTTAACTATTCCATAACGAAGTACTCATTGTCTTTTGTTTCAAAATAATGAAAATCCCATCCCACTAGAAAGGTCAACCATGGGTCTGCTTGCACGTTAATCCTTCTCCAAATTTTGATCCTTACTCCAAAAGATTTGCTTTGTTACTTCAATTGTCAACTCACATCCCTCGTCTATTTTTATAATCTACATACCCACATTCTTCCCTTTATGCTCAGAAAAATCCTCCTTCCGTTGCTGTTAGGACTTATATTTATGAAAAATTAATTAATGAGTTTTCTCTTTACTTTATAAGGTTCTTACTACTTACTAGGGTGTCACGTCTCCATCACTCGCATTTCTATCCTAATCCCATCTTATAATAATTCCACCGCATCCACGCCCTGCATAACAAATAATTGAATATGATCGGGTCCTATTGACCAGGTTTGATGGCAGATGCATGGGTGGATGAATGATGATGGCCATGACTCCTAGTAAGATGCGCGCCTCTTTGAATGTACGTTTGACTGAAGGGTGAGTACATTTTTAACCTATGCATGAACATGATTCGCAGCGTTAATCAATCCCATTAAAAATTTTTTAGGAAAAAAAAAAAAACCACACCCGTACAATTAAAAGATCCATTAGATTTTTGTTCCCACTTTAGGGAAAAAGGAGAGCTACAAAAGCCAGCTAGAGGAGGTGAAAGAAGAGGCCCCAAGGCTATGAGCACCTTCGGAAGAGCCAAGCCTTGTATTCATTGATTTTCACAATGCAATAAAAGGATGAATATTTTATGTATAGCCCATATGCCTTTTAGGGGTCCCATATTTTGATGGTGAGCTACTGTGACCTACACAGTAATTCCTGAGGAGGAGGAGATTATATATATATATATATATATTGTTGTAAAAATTAGTGGGTAGAAGAGGAAAGGAAAAGGGGGGAGGAGATACTTTCACGTGTTGGGCGGGAGCACGGTCACAGACTCACAGGTGGTGGCTAAGTGGGAGTCTCAGGTGGGAGAGCCATAAAGTTTCATCAGTGAATGATTGCAGTTCCAATCATTCTTATTTTGAAAACTATAATAATATATAAATACCCAACAGAGGGTATGATGTTGCCACGTCAATACGTACAGCATGTTATCCTGTTTGTTTCCCTTTTTTATTTTAATGGAAATTACCATTATCTATTTTGTTTAGTTGAATTCCCACTCCCATAATGCGTTTGTGAATGTGGGTGTTTACTCATCTTGTGAAATTAAAATTGCCCAAAAAATATATGATTAGCTAGCTCCACTCAAAATATCACATTTACATGCATAAGCCGTAATTGCACCTTGCTGATGCTTTAAATTCAATTCAATAAATAAAAAATAAAATAAAAATTTTGGTTTATTCAAAAATAATATTAGTATTAAGAGAATTTGATTTAAGCTAATTTTATTCTAAGAGGTAAAATTAAGTACATTAATTTTTTAATTATCCTTTTATTGAATATTTAATGATATTTATGTTTCTTGAGCCTCCACGTATTATCTTTTAATTGAAGCGAATGATAACTTCTTATAATAAAAGAGATGTCTTTTGACTTTATATGATTATGTTTTTAAGAATACGATAATTGATTTATATTCTTGTTAACATGACTATCATGAGGAGTTCGTATCAGCTTGTAAGATCATAATGGGGATTTTCCATTATAACCATCTCAAGTAATGAAACAACGTTAAAGAAGAAAAAATTAATAAAAATAAAATAAAATTTTAATTTTATGATAAATTTTTGCATTAGAAATAATTTCTTTTACCTCTCCCACTTTTTTAAGAAGTGCATAGTGTGTGTATGTGTGTTTTTTTATAAAAAAAATAAAAAAATAAATCTCATCTAAGTGATCCATGTACATGTGTATGGATTCAAACAAAACCTCTTATAAAGAAGATTTAAAGTTAAGAAACAAAAAATCTTCCTAAAATTGCTTTAAAAAAGTCCAAACATTTCTTCTCCCTTGGCCGGTTTTATGGATGAGGTTAGTTGAAAAGATCAAGTTGATCAGATGCCGTGGCCAGTTCTTCCCAGGGTCACATCCTTTTAAGAGTTTGCAGTGAACAAATTGAACTTGTCTACTATACATCCCATCCCATGTGAAGGAAAAAAACAAATGGGTTATGAGCAGGCTCTCACACCACATAGAGACTAGCTCCCTCTAGTGGTATATATTCTAAAACAAAATTTTTCCTTAACCTTAATAATTCAAAACCTCTCTTTTTATTCCATTATTAATTAGTTAGTTGTTTAAATTGCATGCCACTACTATTTAATGTTTTTTTTTTTTTTTTGTGTGTGTGATTAAAGAAGGGGCCGGCCGCCGTCTTCCACCGCCGTGGTTTGATTGAAAACTAAATTAGTAATTAGAAATAAGTGGTTTTAATACCTAGTTTGTTGACCCGGTTCAAACCTAGACATGTGACAGAGTTAGGTGGGTGGACTTGAGGTATCCCATGACTTGCTGAGCTCATATTAAAAAGAGTGCATTTGTGGGTCTCACCATCTTCCAGCCCGGACTCTCTCATCCCCCATGGCCATGGATCTAACCCCCACCGCTACTCGGACGGGCTTATTAGATGCGTGATCGATATTTTAAAATCAAGTTTTTGTATGTAATTTCACGCAAATTGGAAGTTAATTGAGGTGTTTTAATTTTTTATTTTTAAAGGATAGTAAATTGAGATTAATGATATAGATTTTCAAGTCCTAGTTTTTTTTTTTCCTTGTTAATTAAATGTGAAAGGTTTTCTCATAAATCTCATAAAAATACCTTAAATGTAAAAATTTATGTTCCTTTTTTCTTATGACATGAGAATATTATTTTTTAGGTGACCAATTATTCATGCCACCAATTTTTTTAGCCTGTTTTATCTAATATACTTTTGTTCGATTTTACAAAATATTAAGGTAAGAAAAAAAAAATATTAAAAAATTAATTATTTTATATTTGAGTGGCTTATAAAGAAAATTAAAGAAAATAAATTATATTAAAGGATTTAAAGTAATATATAAAAATAATTTATTAATTTTAAGTTTATTTTTGTTTTATTTTTGTTTTTTTATATTTTTCCTTTAAATTTTTTGAGAACCATATATAATCTTAAAAAAATAAAATAAAATAAGAAGGGTAAACTAGTGGAGCAATTGGTATGTCAAGCCTTTTTATTTTATTTTATTTGTTTATTGAGATCATTTGAAATTAGAAAAGAGTAGAGAAAAAGTAATAACAAATAATTAAAAATAATTTTTACTCCCAAATTATTTTTTAGTTTTTTTTTTCTAATTTTTCCAAGAGAGTTATTCTCTAATTTCTTAGTAAAAAAAAATAAAGCTAGCTATCATATCAACATTAACACTCAATGTTTTTAGGTATGTGATTCGAAATTAGATTTGTTAGGTTATTTTTATCATGTGGTTATGCATTTATTAAAGTTTATTGAAATCCGTGAATAAATATGAAGAAAAAATAAATAAAAATATAATCTTTTATTCAACGAATAAATCTTTTTTTCAAACATAACCGTTATCCGCTCAAGCGACATATGTTAGGTATGCACCATTTCAACTGTGCGGCATGTGAAGCATGTAAATTGCGACAAAACAGAACTGACAGCACGTGACAAAACACAATGATTAAACCATCCATGGTCCATACACTGGCCCAACTCTTTTGTCCACTCAGTTGGGCCTGCGGACGGCAATTATTGACCCAACCCATCAGCCCTCTCTAACCCGTCCCGCCATTATTCAAGGGTTGGCCTCTCGTTCGAACTCAACCTAACTAAAAATTCAACTTTAACCCAATAGTTTCCCTGAGTTATTTAATAATTTATGGCAGCTACTTTTGCTAATATTAAATTGAAATATGGGAAGAAAAAAAAAAAAAATACACCCGAAGATTCTGGCGGAGGTCTTTTCAACAGGCTGGACCCTTTTTGAATAAAAGGGTTAAACTTTTGGATTGGATTTATTATCCAAGTCTTTCCCTGGGCCTAGACTTGTAAATTTATTGATTTGACATGGAGAAGAGATGTATATTTGAGAGTTAAAATGGATTATCGCAAATGCCGCAGGCGAGACCGTGAGTGTATGCTGTCACTAACTGGCCCACGTCTATAAAGCCTTTTAAGATGTTGGGCTCTATCAACATCCAACCATCCGATTCACACGAGTAAAAAAGTCTAAAATAATCATGTATATTAATAAACATGTATAAGGTTCATTTATTTATTGAAGGGTTTGTTATTTGTTAAGAGAATACGATTAGAAAAAAATTCATAAGGTTGGTCGTATAGAAATGAGTGCCATGGGGAGCCGTGGCGCAGCAGTAATGGAAAAGATGTCTTGGAAAAAAATAATTGTGAAGACATAGTTTACGAACAAAATAATTGATTGCTTGGATGGCAATGAAGGAAAAAATGGTAGAACAAGAAACCCAATTGCACTACAATATTTAGGTGAGGGTTTGGTAGTTGACACATCTACGATATTTTATGGAAATTTTCTAAGCAAATGGGGGGTTTCCTGTTTCCACACTGATCTAAAACCATAGGGAAAAGATGAATTTTTAGACAAAATGGAATGATGTGTATAACTAACCTGTCTCCTCCCCCATTCTGGATTTCATTGAAGCAAACGTCACTCTTCTCTGGCGGCTGCTGATCTTAATGAGGGGATTGCAAGTGATGGCTGAGAATAAAATGTAAACCCATTTTGGTGAAGTATGGTGTCATTTGTCTCTTCCTTTGTTTGTTTCACGGCATATTGACAGTGAACTATGAGAGAATCACACTTATGTATGAGGATTTATTTTGGCAACCTCTATCTGAAGAAATGGAAACATCTTACTTGTTTCAAACCAGTTTCATTTCCACCAGTACATGATATGAAAGCTAAAGCAATTACTAGAACTGAGATTTATATCTCAAGAAACCAATATCTAAAGTTCCATGATCACTGGATTGAGGGCGAAAAGGAATCAACTCTGTATTTACATTCCTTGCATAACATTTAATAAGAAAAAAACATAGATGATTTCTTGGGTGCAAAATTTGGTACCTTTCTTTCTGAGGCATTCACCAATCCTGCATTTCATTCTTTGTGATCCAGAAACTTATTTGAGTTCTCCCCCAGAACTGGAAACTGGAGTTCATCGTACCATCCTTTATTCTTCAAAATCAACTTCCTTCCCAAGTTCATGCCTTTTTTCTTATGTTCCTACACATTTCAGCATCTTATGACTTTTCTTATATACGCAGGTTTTACAAACTACGAACAGAATCATGGGACTCCCGCGGGCTTATAGAGAGTGCCTGAGACGTTGCTGCATTGAGGGCATTTCACCCAGCCCTAAACTATCATATAAGGATAAAGCTTCACAAAGGAAGAATTGCGTTGGTGCTCCGGTTATGTCTAGGTAAGAAAAATCTCCCTCCGGATGAATATGACCTTTTCATTGAAATAGGGCCTTTATGCAAACACTGCGCAATGGAAGGACTCCCCATCTGTCTGAAGGTGCTTGTATATGCAACATCCCTCTTTGGAACACTACCTGAATCAAATTTTCGCCCATCCATAGTCTCATCAACCCAATTCCCTTTGGATTCATCTGCGTGAAATTTTGCCAAACCAAAAAAGATAGTTGCAGCTGAAGAAGAATCCATAGAGACAGACCTCCTCACTGGTTGTATCTCACTATCCGCGACATGATTATTAGCAGAATTGCCATTTACCTGAAGAACAACATCCCCATTGGAGTTCACACCCTCCTTTGAAGTTCTTTCGTCATCCAGAATCTGTAATTCGCCTGTACCCCCTCTCCCAGCCGTATTTTCATAAACCCCCCTACTCCTCACCAGATTGTTGCCCAATTCAGTATCGTTACTAGAATTCTCCATCTGGGTCTGTTCATTTGGACCCAAACTACGAGAATTTTGATCATTTGATTCCAGAGGAGGGTTGACAATGTCAGAGATAATACGTGCACGACATAAGGGACAATTGGTGTGTGAGCTCAACCATGTATCTATACAAGGGATGTGAAAAGCATGGTTACACTTGGGTAGCAACCGAAGAGTTTCATCTTCCTGAAATTCACTCAGACAAACCGAACACTCGGTCCCTTCAATCAAGCCCTCACCTCTTTTATACTTGCAGACGGTAATTGAATTAATGATCGCTTGTTGCAGACCAGCGGTGGTGATAAACCAGATGGGATGGTCGATTGCCGGGCCTCGATTCTCATCAAGAAACTCTTCATCTCTGCCGTCTGATTCAGATGGTGGAGAGTGATTTCTTCTTCTCCAACCAGAACAGTACTTGACTATGATGGCGTTGAAACAGACTAGAAGGAAGAAGCCCGCTAGTAAGGCAACTGTGATGATCACGTAGGGTGAGATGTTGGGGGAATCATTCTGATCAAGGGTGGAGAGAGTTGGTGTACGTGGGGATGCTGGTGGTGGGGGTGGAATCAAGGAGTCTGGATAAATGTAGCAGTTGTAAGGACATGTCGAGTCACAGAAATCTAGACAGTCCACACTCTGATTCGTTGCGGTTTGCGTCGGGAAGAGCTTTCTATGCTTCATCGCCATTAAAGAACCATGGAGAGAAGGAAGCACAGAGAGAGATTTGTTAACTTTTGTGTGAAGAGAAAGAGAAAGAGAAGAGAAGCAAGGGAGACGTTGGGTCCATCGACATTACCCTTGGACAAGAGACCATGCTGGGGATTGGAGAAGGGATCGATTATTCTGTACTTGTTTTTCTTTGTTTCGGTTGATCCCAAAAAGAATCATATCTCTTTCGAGTTTGGTTGGGGGATTTTGATGTGTTTGTTTTGTATGCTAGTAAAGAAGGTTTGTGGTCTCTTTCGCTTTTCAACCACTCCCCGCCCTGCTCTGGTCCTCGAGATGGAGTGAAGAGGCACTCTGTGATTGAGGTTGCTCATTTTAGGCTTTAGCCTTCTCAGCCCGGATATAGCATTTGATTTTTTCTTCATTTTTTTAGCAATAATCATGTTACGAAATTCTTCTTTCTAAGCTTCCTCTCCTCCATGAAAGATGGGCAATCTTGTCTGAGCTTATATTAAATCCAATATTTTTCTGGTATGTGCTCACTTTTTTGTGATTTACTTGACTGTAATTCTGTGACAAATCAAACATATTTTTATCATGGACCTCCCAAAATGCCCTGCCAGAGGGGCGTATTAAAGATAGGCGAAGGATCCAAAGTTGTTTAATGAAGGCACAATTGTCTATTGACCTTCCACCTCCTACCATAAATTTGCTAGCCAATTTGTCCACTTAAGAGGTCCCCTTTACATTCGTCTCTCTTTTTGAAATCCCAACTCCCAATAGTTAACCAAGAATTCAAACGAGTACTTTTCTTTTTCTTTTTCTGCAAAATTTTGAGACCAATTCTGTTTTTGAAAGTAACCTGCAAGCCACTCTAGACGTCCTCTCATCCATAGATTTCTCACCAGGCATGACAGTGAGCCTTTCAATGTATTTCAATTTGTATTCAACATGATCAGACTGGTTCTATATTCGGTTTGAAAATTATTGGATTTACTAATCAGATTACGGAAGAAAAAGAGACTAAACCCTCATTTAAGCAATGTAAAAGGTATCTTTCCCCACTTGCTTAAGGTATTGCAATTCTTTTCCTCACCTATAAGGGATATGAAAAGAAATAGAGGGTTGTGCAATGGGATTATAGTCCTGCATCATTTGGTACGAAGTCCAAATCATGGCTATATCATACATTTTCTTTGGTAGGTGCGCAGCAAATACATGACTCTACCAAAAGGGGTCACATTCACAGGGGTTGTCTGTATCTATCAATTGAAATAAACCTCCTATCTGCCATAGCCTATCCCACCTCCAGCTTTACGCTGGCCCATACAGTGGTGTGAACCTCCCACTGCTGGAATGCCTGTTGAATGCTAATAAGAGCGTTTAAGAATGTTTAGCAGAAGAGAAATGAGTTGCCTTCTCTATATTTGATTCTTGAAAAATCTGAGAAAAAATGTAAGGAAAAAAAAAATACAAAAAAAAAAAAAGTAGAATGGAGGAAAAAATAAAGAAAAATAAAAAATAAATTAAAAATTAATAAATTATTTTTATTTATTACTTCAAACTTATTATATTTTATTTTCTTTTATATTTTTTATAAGACAACAAAACATAAAAAAATTATCTTTTTTGTATTTTCTTTTCTTTTCTTAGTATTTTTTAGGAATCAAACACAATCTTATAAAAAAATTATTTCAATTAAAAATACCTTAAATAGAAATACTCGAAAACGCAATTTGTATATCCCACGATGCTAGCTAGACTTTTTAATGCAAGGTTGAAAATGTTAGGCATTTGACCAGGAAATTGCAACAAACATTACCCTTATCCTTTCCGTTTGCAATCGTGGATTTCAATGGATGAATAGTTGGATTCAAAGTGCTACCAAATTAAGTTAGTGGTTCACGGCAACTGGTAGAATGGATCAAGTAATATACACCACATTCTCGTTTTGATTTTAAGGTGTCCCAAACACAAAAACTACCGGAGACTTTTGACATGGGAGCAGGTGTTACACATTGGCAGAGCTTCTCATGTCCTTTTATGCCCGTGGAAGCCTAGGTGGAAATGGACCCATAGTATTGAGAACAAGCCTTGGCACAATGTAAATTAACCACAAAAATAGTAGTGAAGGGATGACAATAAATATGATTACTAATATCCTTCGCCTAAGCAATATCTAATTAGCCAACATAGATAGAATGACCTCTTTAATCGTTCCTAGAAAGTAGTTGTCTTCCCACTAATGAAGGTGGTTCAAATCAAGACCACAAGCCATTGTGTGGATGTAAAGTTCTATCTTGATCAGCTGTATAGATGACACGTTGGATAATCATGTTGCCACCATCAAGGCCCCAAGTCAGCCACCATTGCTTGAATCATTGTTGTGAGTAGAATGCATGTGACAGCAGAAAGCTGCTTAGCGTATCCAACATAAAGATGTGATGCTAAAATTCAATTTTCTTTCTCCCCGTGACCTCTTTCTTCTTGGCCTCTTCTTTTTATGAGCCCTCAATAAATTTAGACTAGCTGCCTTATTTAATTCGGGGACTTAATTAACATTCAAGCATCTTTGCTGTACATCTAATTTTTTTAAGCTCAAAACCCATGCTTGGTGATGAACATTTTCAGATGCTACTACATCAAATTAGACTTGCCTCAGATGCTATGAGAAATGGAATTCAGAATCCATCAGAAACCTAATTGAATGATTTCATCAGCCCCCTAAAATTTGTACTAAAAACATGTATTGGTGATGGTGCTGTTGGAACTTGGAAGAGTCTTTTATACAAGGGTGACTAATAAATTGTTTGAGAATTTCTTTCACACGGAGAAAAATGAAAACACAGTTGCAAAAGACAAAAGTCACTTCATTATTTTGGAATAGTGCTCAGTGGTTGAGTGCATCACACCACCCTATCTTTTTCAAATGTAACCGACGGTTTGTAGACTATGTAGAGATGCATGAAAGGTGCCACTCATAATTTGTATACTCAAATAGGATATTGTAAATTAATAACTTCTTGGACTATTCAAGTTGTGATTATTAGAATTCAATCTTAGATTTTAGATTAGCCTTGTGAGAAACTATCCAAGCACCCGTAATTTAAAATTAATCTCGTCGCACATGTAACATTGTAAATATAAAAATCACGAGATTATGATGTATCATAGAAAATTTCCACTATATCTAAAATAATTGTACCTAACCCAAATACTTCTTTCCATAAGGCATATGTTGACCAACATATATATATATATTCTTCATTTAGTGACAAAATATATCTCAAAGTAGATCACCTCAAAATTGTATTAAGTTTTAATAGCTTGAATACTTATCTTTTATCTTTATTTAGAATTATAATTTGAGTAGGTTGGTTAAATTAATACTTAATCGGAGTCTAATCCAAATTAAGAAATAATTAATTTAAGATAAACCTAACTCAACCTTTAACCTAAAACACTCACCCTAACCCCAACTCAACTTTATTTCTTTAAGCTAAAGTTAAGTTTGAATTAAATTCGAATTGGTCGGATTAATTAGGATGCATGATTCAAAATTTATTTATAATATTTTTTTCAAATAAAAATCAACATGTTTATATTAAAAAAAAAAAAATTGAATGATAAATAGAACAATATTTCAAGATACCAACAAAAAAAAAGTGAAAATAAATTTATGTATTTTTTAAAAAGAAAGAAAAGATATATGATGAAAATGTGAATCTCAATAATGAACTACACCTAGAGGGAAGTGAATAGGTGTTGTAGAACAATTTAAAAATTCTCCCAACAAAGATTACCTAACCTTAGACTATCTTAATGTCAAGAAATTTTTCTTCCAACAACTTTTCAACAAAGCAAAACATTCACAAGCAATAATGTTTGCATCAACACTCTCCCAACAATTTATAAATGCAAAACACATACAAATGCTTCAACACTCCTCAAAAATAAATCAAAATATAGAGTGAGAGAAAGAGACAATGAACACCAAATTTTTAACATGGAAAACCTCCGAAGATATCAAAAACCATGGGTCTATCACCGATTGAAAACTCCACTATGAATAATAAAAACTGAGTACAAAGTTTTACCTAACTCAAGTCAACTAATCTTTCCTGGAATACTTGACTAGTACCTTTATTTTCTGTTTTTCACCTTTTTCTTTTGAAGCACACTTGGAGTCCGCACCAAGCTCAATCTCGGCCTCTTCTTGAATCACACAAGAAGAAAATGAGTTTTTGCACAAACACAAATAGAATGAGAGATTGAGATATGAAGGAAGGAAGGAATCAACCCATTTGTTGCTCAAGAAAATCCATTAAAAACTAGTTTGGAAAACATTAAGAGAAGTGGATTTTCTTTGCAATCAAAAACCCCAAATTAGGAAAACAAAATGAGAAGATGAAGAACATAAGGAGTGTGGCTGCTCTCTCCACGTTTCTGCAGTCACTCCCATCAGAAAATGAGAGAAGATTGGTTTTTAAAGTGTAAAAAGAAACCCTTAATTTAATGGCTGAGATTTGATCTAAAAAACATTAGTTGGATTGATCCACCCCTGCACCTGGATCGATCTAGAAACAGGGGAATGAAAGCCTTGCACCAAAAACCATTTCTCCCAACTTTATAACACATTTAAAGATTAAAAAGCGGGTTGATTCGCATCCAATCACCACACACTTGGCTACATACCTCGGCCTCTTAGCAAAATCTTAGTCTTTAAAGTCAAGTAGTCCGAAGAGGAATTGAAAAGCCGAGTTAGAGGACACTTAGAAATTTTGTTCGAAATTGTCAACCTAGCTAAACACTCACATATGATATAATATAATTTAATATTTTTTCTCGAAAATCTAAAAAAAATTAATATTATTATATAGAATAATATATATTATAATTATCATAAAAACATTAAATGGATTTTGGGTTAAGTTCAAGTTGTGTAAACTTTGAACAAAGCCCAATCCAAATTAACCTTCTATTTGAAAAACATAATCGAAAGTCAACATGACTATTGAAAATAATTATCCAACCCGTCCAAACATCAAGTTAGGTTGAGATTTGGTCAAATACACCATTACTCGAAATGACTTTTAGATTCTAACAACCATCATGATTTTTGGAGTTGTGGAACTGGGCAAAATAATGAGGTTTGTAGATTATTTTACTTTTTTTATGTTTTTGTTTGGCGCACCCTAAATAAGTTTTTCAAAACTTTTTTATACCCAACACCTAGGTCTTTAGCCATAACCAATAAAGAAAAAACCTATTTCTGAAGATATAAATTTTAAGTTGTTTTTTTTATAAAAAAAAAAAAAAAAATGAATACAAAAAGCACTGTAGCGCCCTATAGGGTGGCGCTTGAATGGCACCGTGGCGGACATTGGCCTACTGGTTTTTCCTATTTTGCGAGCCTTTGAACATCATTCGATCACTGCAGACACCTAATCAGGCTCAAGTAAGACTAAAATACTTTTTATTTTTTATTTTTTTATGTTATGTATTATCCTATTCTAATCTCAAACTTGAAATTATTTACTCGGCCCACCAAACTCTAACTTTGTTACGAACATATTAGTATAAAACTCATACTAATGAAGCAATTTTCAACCATTAATCTTAAGAATCATATTATATTATCTACCTAATCTAATAAACTATCAGTAACCCAGCAGTAATAGGTTTTAGAGGTGCTTGGCATGCAAAAAGAGTAGATAAACCGGCCCGGCCCGACCCAGTTTCTCCAATGGGCTAGCTAACACGATCAGGTCATATTAGACCTATGGGGCGTACCGGTCGCGCTGTTCTGTTGGCCCACCATGGCAGCTAGCACAATGACCCTTCTTTGCTTCTTGCTTATAGTGTATTAGTTTAAGAGTGAATGATAATTACTCATTATTATTTTTTAAAGTTTTTATGTTCCAATATTTTAAATTATTGATATTAAATATGATTTTTTTTTCTATGTTCTAAAACAAAAAATTTAACTTTTATAAATTTTAACATTATAAAATTTATAAATTTAAGAATAAGTAAAATCCAAAATGTTTCCAGCAGCAAAAAGTCAAGCCTAATTACTCGCTAGAAACCAAGCCTACTTACTTGCTACAAAGATTCGTGTCCAGCACGTTGGTCCACATGGGTCGACACTCGACAAGGACCCATTCGGCACCTTTACACCTTTTTTTATCTGTTCTTTTAGATTTTTATTTTTATTTATTTTTTATAAAAGAAGGAATTTAACAATATATTTTTAAATAAATTTTATTATATTTGATTTTCTTTTCAATTTTTTTTAAACAAAAGAATTCGAACTTTTTTTTTTTTCCTTTTTTTTTTTTTTTGTAGTTTTTATATTCCAAAAGGAGTATTATAGGGTCTTTGGGGAAGTTGAACTAAAAATGATTTTTCAAAAAAAAAATATATTTTGACAATAAAAAATAGTGATATTTTTATTTTCTTATACTTGTAAAAAATGTCAAAAGATAGTTTTTTTTTTTTAATAATAAGGTAATTTAAAATAATTTTAAAAAATTATTGATAAGTTTGATAACTGTTTTAAAAAATATTTAAAATTAAAAATTAAAAAACAGATATAATAATTAAAAATTATTTTTTATTTTTTATTCTCAATAATAAAAAATAAAATTTTTTAATAAATATATTTTTTTAGTTATTTTTATTTTTTTAAAAATACTATTTTAAAAAATAATTGTACAAATATATAAATTAATTAAAAAAATAATAATAATAGATATAAAAATTATTTTTAATATACATTTAAAAATATTAAAAATAAATTAAACATACTTTAGATTTTCAAATAACTTTTATCTTAAGACACATTATAAAACAATTTTAAAAAACAAATACCCATCACCTCAATGTTTTCAAATCATGTTCATTTGGGCCTTGACTTTTGTCCATGTGAGTAACTCAAAAGATCATTTCCTTGACATCATTGTTATCCATAAGTAAACAAATATATTGAAATTCAAGTGTGGGGGGTGGGAGCCAGTAAAACATGGTGGGCTCTCCACTATAAAATCATGACTCCATCCACTAGTACCACTTGGGTTGTCTATGAAATTGTGCAATGAAAAATGCGTATGATAAACGGGGAATTAATAAAAGAATTTCAATTTGGGTTCACATGTCGTTTACTGATCATCGCTCCCGAGTTCCCAACCCACATCGACCATTGGATGGGAATCTTTTGACTTGTCAGCGTCAGTTCAGAGCCATTTTTTATCTAGTTCCTCCTGAGTCCGGACAATAATAAAAAGGTCTGAAACATGTTCAGATTATCAATAAAGAGTATTTAATTTTCTTCATCAGCCATTAGCCTTTGAACCCGATTGGTCATGCGTGTACACCAATCAAGAACCATTACTTCCGGGTAAAGCATATTAGGACATTTAAGGAAATCAATTAGACTCAAATGGGTTGTTAATCGCATGATGAAACGTTTATTAAATAATACCCATGACAGACGCCAGCAATTGTGAATCCCAGTAGAAAAAACTAATCCAAAAAAATTAATCCACGTTTATCTTTATTTTGCTATCGCTAATTTAAAATTCAAAAGTGCAAGCTGGTCAATAATATAAAGCCAAGAGCAGGTGAGGGTATGAATGATTCGTAGGGTTGAATATAATTTTATTTTCTGAGGGGAAAATGGTGGAAATTTCTAAGAAATTACACAAGATGGAAAATTTCTACTGGGATTCCAGAACTTCATGTAACGTGTAGCTCCGAAGGATTGGATAGAAAGCATTGACCCTGATCCCTTCATAGACTGAACTTCTACCCTTCTGGCTAGACCATGTCAGAATCCACACGCGCTTTCCCATCCCCTAAATTTTCTGCAAATCCTGATATATAGTTGATCAACCCCCTTGAGGATTCTCAGTCTTGATTCAGAAATTTCTTTTACAACACAAACCTCTACAAACGTTCATGATGACTGCAACAAGGTTGATTGTTCCTTACAGTGGTATTGACCTCCATGCCAGGAGCTGCCACAGATTCTCAGGCTCAGCATCCATTCCCAGGCCCACCTGTCTTTCAGCAGTTTCAGAACACATGAATGGACGCCTTTTTCTAGGAAATCAGGATCTGAAAGCTTTCAGCACTATTGGGCGTGTGCCGAGTGATAGAAACACAAAGATGTAATGTTTATTTTTCATTTTCAAGGTCTTCTGCCGATTGATTGTGCAGTTCCCTTTCATTCATCTCTCAGATCTGCATATTAACATGCGTCTCTTGGTACAGGGACACGACTGTCTACTGCAGTACGCAGCCAGGAGCTTCTCTTCCTTCTGGACCTCCCACAAATTCTTGGTAAGGAAGATTCCTCGTTATAATATTCAGTTCTTTCTTCTTCTCTGTCATTGCAGTAATGGAATATTTAGGGAGATATTTGGCAGGAAAAACTGGATTATTGGAATGCTGTTGTCGATGGTTGTACCCTTGTGGAAATACAAACTGGGGCCATTACTACAATTGAAAAGTAAGGATCCAAAAAGCCCTTCTCATTTCTCATCCGATTTTTTCTTTTTGGAATATCCTCGTTCATATTGGAATCAGTTTTAAGTCAATCTCATCGCGTATTCTTGGATGTTTAGACGAGGTGGAGACAGCGATGAACACAACCGAGCAGATAGCAGAGACTATAGAATCGGTGGCTGAGAAAGTGGAGCAGGTGGTAGACGATATAGGGAATCACCTCCCAGAAGGTGGAAAACTCCGGCAAGTTGCTGATTTTGTCGAAAATGTAGCCAAAGAAACAGCCAAGGGTGCTCATCTAGTAGACGCAGCCATCGAAAAGGTGGGTACCTAATCCATGTTTGCAATCCATACCCCTAACTAAAGACTATTTTAAAATGGATTAGCTGGCATTAAGTTTCTTTAATCCCCCTATGTATTTGGCTCCCACCATATACGGAGCCCTACCTTGTAGCTTTCAGAATAAAGTGATGCTTACTGTTGAAATTGGACGCAGGTGGAGGATTTTGAAAAGAAGGTGGATTCATTGGTGGAAGACGTTGAACAAGTGGCTGATGACGTAGGCGAAGTCGTTGGCAAGGAAGCTGATGATGCAGGCGAAGTCGTTGGCAAGGAAGCAGCCGAGCAAAAATAAATGAAGCACATTCTTTTCTAGGTTTTAAGAAGATAGATGTATCAGTTTGACCATATTTTGCAAACTTGTTGAATTTTTCTAACTTTTGTTTTTTGTGCACATCTGCAAGTTGATTTTTTGAAGCTGTAACATGTAATTATGCATACATTTCTTGATTGTCACGCTGTGTTGAATTTTTCCTTGGTGTAAACTTCCTTTCCCAGGGTAACACTATTGCAAACAGTGCTAAAAAAGAATTATATATGTACATTTAGAACTCCTAAGAGATTTTAAAATCATGCATCACCCTCCAAGCTTTGCAGGGAGGTTGAACTCCTGCTTGCTGCCATCTATGATGGTTAGAACTCCCTTCAATTTGAATTTTAAAATCTCTACACCCCATTCTATTTACACGCTCATATATTATCTATGTACATCTCGAAATACAAATCCTATTAGTATGTTCACCTAATCAAATTAAATATATACACCGAAGCTAAATATTATTATGAATCCTTAAAATATGAAGTGAGACTCGCATTTATTATATTTTTAAATATTTGATGATAAGAAAAAAATAATAAATTTTTCTTGTTTGTTTTTTATAATCTCATTATAAATACACTTCATTGGTTCCTTACTATTGGTAACCAACTCAAAGTCAATTATTCCTATTTTTAACTCGTTTTCTAATTTGTATATAAAGTGTAAACACTTCAATCAAATTTTAGACTTCTATTTGTTTCCTTTTACTTCATTTTCTTCTTGTTTCTTTTTTTTTTTTTTTTTTTTCACTTCGCTTCCTCACTCTTTGGTCTGACATTTCATTAGGATGAATTTGGAGGTAAATTTTTTTGAAAAATTAATAAAAAAAAATAAAGTTAAAACTAAAAGAAGAAGGACGAGAAAGTCTATTCGGGCTAAAAGGTCAAACAACGACAATATTTTGTTCTATGATAAATAGTTGATCAATAATCCAACTTTTTATTCCTACATCTTTTGAACTTAGAGGTAACAAAGTTTAATATAATTCACTAATACCTTTTTCTGTGGGTGTTGATTGAGTATGATTAGTGGTGGAAGTCTTTAATAGTATATTCATTTAGTACCTATACATTTTTTCCTTAGTTAGACTAATATTGGGATTTAACCTAATGATTAGACTTTCACATGATATAGTTTTGGGGAGGGGGGTTGGGCAGCTACCCCTCCTAGGCTACATAATATGTTTAATAAATAAATAATTTTTTGTTAATCTATATAATATGAATTTGACCTAAATGGGCCGATTTAATAATTTCGATGATTAACTAATTATAATTTTAAACTATTTTACTCATATTTTACTCATTTTAAATTTGTTTTTAAATAAATAAGTCAATTAGATTAAAAACACCTTTAATAAAAATGTTAATCATATAGACTTATACAAAACCTAACCCAAGTCTATTATTGAATAAGAGGACTTAATTATTAAATAAGTTAAATGAATTACACAACGTGTTACTTGTTAAATAATTAAGTAATATTTGAATTTATATTCTTTTTTATATAATTATTATTTGTGCAAAGTTTGAGTTGACTTATATGATGGAATACTTAGATTTTGATACAATACGAACATAACCCATCAACATGAATTACCAAACCTTTCTTAAAGTTCATTAGATATGAAGTGTTTTTTTTATGGCATTCAAACATCAATTACTAAAGGAGGTTGTTATTCGCAACATCCTTTTTGCTAAACGTAACACTTTTTGTCATATGTTTTTTTTTATATATACAATTTTTAATTAAAAAAACTCTCTCCAACCTCCTCTCAACATATTGAACCTAAATTCTAGTTGATTAAGGTTGCGAATCATATATAAAATACAATGAATGACGAAATTCAATTATCTGATGACAATTTTCAGGTAAGATTTATAACTTTCATTTTTTTTTATAAAGAAATATATATATTTATAAAAATAAAAATAAAAATCGGGGACCTGGGTGGAGCTCCGAAATATAATAAAATCATTTTACATAATATACTTTTAGTGAAAAAATCATTTTATAATTTATTATTTAAATAAATTATTTTATTTTAAAATATAAGAAGAATATGAAAAATAATTGAGTGTGAAAAAATAAAAGAAAAAAAAAAAAAAAAAACGAAGTTTACATGGGGTGGAGGGTTGGGTGGGTAGAGATGAAAAGGAAGATTAAAATGAAAGAAAAAAAATGTTAAAATGTGGGGTGGCCCGTGGGGCTTGGGAAAAAAAAAAATCAAAAAGAGGTGCAATTAAATCGTGAGGTTGGGGAGGAAAGAGGAAAATGAATAAGGGAGGATAGTTTAGAAATATAAAATGCTATATTAATAAAAATGGTGTTGCGAATAGCAATTGGGTTACTAAATAGATAGATTAAATAAATTAGATATAAATATAAGATGATCATTCTTCCATTATTCAAAGTGGGGATTAACTATTATCCATGGCAATATATTACCATAGGATATACATGTATTTTCATACTTAGCCATCAAATGATGTCGTGATTAGAGACAAATGATCTGCCTGCCATTTTCTATCCATAAATATATCTTTATAATATTTACCTATTGAAGTAAAATAAATTAAATAACAAACAAAATTGAATATTTTCAAATTAAAAGATAAAATTAAGAGAATTTCACATACACATAGAATAAAATATGGGTATGGGAAGAAGAAGGAAAAAAAGGAGGAAAAATAATAGTATTATAAAATAATTTTTATCAATTATTTTTTGGCTTTTATTTTATGTTTGGCCCTTAGAAATTATCATATTAAAAAAAATTATATTTGATTTTATTATAAAAAATATACAAAATCCAATATAATTAAAAAAATTATGTATTTTAAAATTATTTAATTTTCATGTCGGAGAGTTAAAATAATTGACTTTTTTTATTGAGATAAAAATAATCTATTGATGTTAAATTTAGCTTTTTATTTTTCATTTTTTTTTTTTATATATATTCTTTTTCTCAAATTTTTCTGAAACGTGAAATTTTTGGGTGGATCAAACCATTTTTATTATTATTATATTTGCCTAATTTTAATGAGTGCAGAACTCGAATGAAAGTTGGAAATAGTGAAATACAAATGGATGGTGAGTCGACCCAAATTCCAATATAAAAAAGACATGCCACGTGTACATCCACTTCAAATCTCACGCTCTAACGGCTACCCATTTTCAATTCAAAAGCCGAATTCCTCACACCAAAACCCTCGCATTTCTCTTCATCCACCTCTTCGTCCTTGTCTTCTCTTGTGTTTTAGGTTTTAATCTTCAAAGACTCCAGACTGCAATCTTCTTTGATTCTTGCGACATTTGGGGCTTCATCTATTCAACGGAACTCCAAATCTAGGGTTTCAATGGATATTCCTCAAGAAATTGATGACTACATCAAAGAATCTATCCAATACTCACTAGGCCTCCCCGTTTCTGCACAAACTTTGGAGTTAAAGCTTCAAGCCTCCTTAGAAGCCCAAAACCAACTCCGTGATTGCTGCTTGCATCTTCATTCTAAATTGAAGGAGAAAGACGAAATCATCGAACGAACTAGGGTTTGTTCTTTTTTCTTTTTCTTTTTTTGGTTTTTTTCTTTGGGAATCTATGGAACAGAGAATAAAATTTCTTTCTTTACTTAAACGCTTTTTTGTCGAGCGTTAGGTATTTGATGTTGGTAATCTTCCTTTTCCTTTTTTTTCCCCTTTGGGTTTAGGCTGAAGCGAGTATGAATGCATTGGCACTGAAAAAGTTCGTTGAGGAGAATCAAAAATTGGCTTTGGAGTGTGCGAATCTTTTGAGTCAGTGTTCCAAGTGGGAGAAAGAGTGCTCCCTCTACGATCATGACCGAGAAGCTCTGATGGATTTTGGAAATGAGGCTGATGAGCGGGCAAAGGAGGCTGAGATGCGTGTTCGTGAGTTGGAGGAGGAGTTGAGGAGATCGGTAGATGAATTGCGGTTCTACAAGCATGAATATGAGCTACGGGCGGTAAGTTATTTTTGTTTTTGCTCTACCTTGGGCTTATTGTTTTGTGATCTCATAAAAGGAATGATGGGGCATTTGATGATCTTGATGTTTTAGATAAGGGAGCTTTCCAATCCTCACCGTATTCTAATCTTTTAGACATGAATTTTAGAGTAAAGCACCTGTTAGAATTCAACCCTGAATTAAGAGGTGGCTGAACTGAAGGATGTTCTATTAAGAAACATACCCTAATCAATGATTACCAGGAAGGCTATTTTGAGTGATGGACAAATTAAGTATAACTGGTCAATTAACATTCTCTTTTATGTTCATTGAAATAGCTGCAACTGAAACTCATAGTTAAATGCTATATAACATGGGTTCAGGTGTGGGTGTAGGGTGCTGGTGTGTCTAGTTGTGTGATCCTTCACATCTCAAATTTTTTTAGGACACAGGGACTTGAATGAAAAATTGATCTTGAATGGTACTTGGATATGACATACTAAGGAAAACAAAATTCTATTAGAAGCAAAAAAATAACATATTCTTGTTTTAAAAAAAACTTTAGAAAAAGAAATATATAAAAAATAGTTAATATCTTAAGCAAAATAGCATTATCCAAAAAATATCCCACACCCACACTCTTGTCATGCCATGTCGATAGAGGTACATCCAGCGAAAAGTTAAAGAATCCAGGTATCAAAGGTTAAAAACTTAATTGTAAGGGCGCATTCTATCCATAGTCTTCTGCGTAAGTCAATAAAATTATGGTTTCCTTTTTCCTATGTTGCTTCATTAGAATGTCCTTGTTCTAAAATAAACTTTATTTTTCTGGTACTTTGCATCTAAAACTTCTGTTTTTGAGACATAATTCATCAATTCCTAGTGCATCGTGCTCTAACAACTCGTTGTTTGTTTGCTTTGGGTCCAAAGGGGTCCTCACGACTTTAAAACGCGTTTGTAAGGCTAAGAGGAGTCCATACGTATGTAGTGTTAGAAAATTTTTCCCTTATTTGATGTGGGATATTACAATTATCCCCCTATGCAAATTGCAAAGTCAAACAACAAACAAACACTCTTCATGAGGCCGAATGAATAAAGACCCACATTAGGGTTAGAGATCAACTTTGATACCATTTGTAACAATTCGCTCATAATCGTGTAGATATTATCCGTTTTGTGCTCAAAACAGTCCTCATGGTTTTAAACCGTGTATACAATGTTAAAAGGTGTCCGTACACATATAACTCTTGAAACTTTTTACCTATCCAATGTTGGATATCACAATCACCTTCCCATTCAAACAAAACATCCTTATTGTGTCTAACGAGATTGCAGATACAAATAGACAAACACCCCTCACTAAAGCCAAACAAACCCCCAACCATGTAGATATTGTTCACTTTGGGCCCAAAAGGGCCCTCCCAGCTTTAGAATTCATCTACAAGAAGAGGAGTCAATATATATAACGTTAGGAACTTTTTCTCCCATCCAATGTGATAAAAGACTTCTGGTAAATAATAATTTCTGTGGAAACATATTTTATTATGTATTAGATGGTGTAATTTATTGATCCGCTTACAACTTTCCATGTTTTCTCCCTTTTTTGAAAAAAAAAAAAAAAATCCTTACTTTTCTGCAGATGCATTTTTGGAGTTTTAGCATCTTATTTTGCATTTTCAGTTCTTTTATGGCTGTTGGTATTTCTCTTGTAGGCCAGTTTAACTCTAAAATTTATGCACAGTGCTTGTTATATAGCCCTCTACCATCATGTGAATTTCTTGCTTTCTTGTCTTTGATTTTAGTGCAAGGCTTCTTCTGTTTTTCTGGTGTAATATCACAGTATCTCCTCAGCTATTTATTAAGTGAAATGTCTTGTTTCCAAATGGAGGAACCTCCTTATGCACTGTGTGAGGGGGTTGAGCAATAAGCTACTTCCATTAAATACTTCATTATATGTTACTCGTCTTAAAAGAATATAATGTAACTATGAAATTCCCTTAAGTATTTTGTAAAATACAGGTGCATGCATCTTCTTGACTTTCCACATAAAGGGGGTTGGAGAAAAGTCCTCCACCCTGGTATGGAGCCAAGTATTGTTCTCCAGTGAAATATTATATTTTTTTAAATTCTATAGTGAACCCAAGTGGATGATTCTGCTGCATCCTAAAACTAAGATTGTGTTTCTAAGGTGAATTGTTTCATGGAGCCCATCTAAGGGAAACTTGTGCATTTTTTATATTCCACAACATTCAAACACCAAGATCATCCTCTTCTTAGGTGGACTTATGCTAATTACTAAACATGACGTATGTGTTTCTTAGTCCATATAATTCGTTTTGATTTAGCCACTTTAGCCAACATGAAATTGGACTTCGCTTGTGGCTTTAAGGAATGGAATATTCTGTCAAAAACTGAATACATAGTGGCAGTGTTTGGTCATTCAAGTTAAACAATCTAGATACTTATTTGCAGCTTTTTTTTTCCAACTAAATCTCCCTCCTACCTTTTTTCTTTTTTCTTCTCTTCTCTTTTGATCATGGAATGCTAATAATAATTCATGCAAAGTAGGTGTTCAATGCTATATATGACTGAAGGCTAACCCACCATATAACCATTTTGAAGGTTGATTCATCGGTGCATGGCACAGCTGTGGAAGAAAATCTACTTGAGTCAGTTTTAGCAACATTAATTAGTAAGGATGGAGGGGTAGCAACTGCACATGCTTTCTTGGAGGCAAATAGTGAGCACGAACTGTGCCAAAAGTTGCTGAAAATGTGGAATCAGTATGTTTTTCTTCCTCATTATAGCAATTTTTTTTATAGGTCTCATTATAGCAAATTATATTGGCTGATTTAGTTAGTGTTAGATTCAGGTCAAAGTATTATTGTTGTAGATGTCGTTTTGTTGTTGTTTTGAAATACCCCCTTTTATTATGGTAGCTTGAAGCCATCAACTCAAAGGGTTCTATCACTTGCTGCTGAAGTGAAGACACTTGAGAATGAAAGGGAACATTTAAAGCTCAACCTACACAGAGCTGAAGAGGAGGTTAGAAATATAGTCAAGCCATTATTCTTAGTAGGCTTCAGACCATCCTAGTTATAGTCTTAACAACCTTTTTAATGAACATAGGTGAAGCTGTTGTTTGACGAAAACCTCGTATTGGATGAGGAGAACAAAAGATTGTTGCAGCAATACCTCAAAGAAAGGAACCATCCCGGTTCTGGTGGAAAACATATCAGTAGCGCTTCTGCCAAGGTGAGAAAAGAAAAGAAAAGAAAGGGGGGAAAAAAAAAAAAGAACTAACTCTCATTGTCTGGCTTGATGACTCACATGGAGTGCATAAATATTTTTGTCAATGGTTTTGGCTTGATGATGATCATGGGTTATGTGATTTACTGATATGATTTCCTTGGCTGTCATGCAGGGCAACAAGCGAAAATGTAGCCCCAAGACGCATAGCCCCATTGAGAGGAAGATTGATTTCACTGACCTGGAATCATCAAGGCAGCCTTTATCACCCTTGCAACATAACTCTCCTAACCCTAGACTCCATAAGAAGTGAGAATAAATTTTCACGGATTGCTTAGATTCCATCTTTTCTTCTGTTCTTGAAAGTCCATTTATCCCAAATGGTGTTGCTAATTGTACTTGAGATAGCATTTTCTTGAAACTATATATTTGTTGTCTGTAAAAAATGTGTCACTGATTTTTGCAGAGAGACTAATGGACTAAATCTCTCTCATTTTTCCTTTTTTTTCTTGGGAATCATCCAGAAAATATTGATCCAGAGGAGTTTAGTTACTAATTAAGCAATCTGTTGCAATGTTGAATGCTTTGACCATGTGAACGGCATAGTTGGCACCATTTTCGAACAGGGTTCTGGTTCTACAATTACGCATGTCTTGCCATTTTACCGTTTGCAGGGAGTAAGAGACTCTATGGATCATCCTCCTTGAGAGCGTAATTTCTGTCACACAGAAAAACTCCTACAATTTCTTATTCATGTTGAAGTGGAGGAAAGAAATTAAAATACTTATATCTTCTTACTACATATTCTGTTGTTATCAAATATTATTATATTATATTTATATTATTGACGTACTTATTATTAATCATTTTATTATTTATCAAAGTTTATCCTAAATTTTCATATCTTTTAGTTAATTTTAATGATTTTTAAAAAATTTAAACCCATGCTATTCATGAGTGTAAAGAGGACATTATTTTTATTTTCAAAAGAAGAGTATCTAATTTTTTTTAGTAATTATTTTTGAAAATAGTTATGAAAAATAATTTTAGAAATATATATATATATATAGATTATGTTTTAGAGAATAAATATCTATTTAGGAACCTAAAATAATTTTAATATGTTGTTTATATTTTTAAATATATTTGAAAAATAATTTTTATATCAAGTCCTTTATTTTTAATTATTTTTCATATGTATATAATTATTTTTTAAAACCATTTTTGAAAAATAAGTAAAACAATTGAAAATGGTTAGCACACACGCAGCCCTAAGAGACCAAAACGAAGGATTTAATGTTGTAACATCAAAACGACCGCGTTTTGAGTGTTGGAAGAAAGATCTCAGGGTGCCTCCTTATCCAGTATATCTCGATCGTCTTCAATCGAAGAGAATGGCACAGTACGCAGTGGAGTGAGAAATAGCGAAGCGAGCAGGTACTGTAGTTCTAAGTTCTAATAGTAGGTAATGGCACTACTTCGGCATCTATGCTTTCCATCGACGACCTCGTTTCTAACACCTCAACCACTCCAGAAACCTCTACATTCTATTCTCTCTTTCCCGTCTTCTTTCTCTCCTCTCTCTCACGCCCTTCCACTCCGAACCATAAGAAGAATCAACCTCTTCCACGTCTCTGCTTCAGCCCAAACTCAATCGCCTCCTCCTGCTTCTCCTTCTACTGCTGTTACCGTTGACACCCCACAGAATGACGAAGAAGAAGAATTTTCTCGAACAAGATTGATAGCACAGAACATCCCCTGGACTTGCACTGCCCAAGATATCCGGTCTCTGTTCGAGAAGCACGGCACCGTGATAGACGTTGAGGTTCTATTTTTCTTCACTTTCAAATTGGTTTTGGTTTCCACACCCACCACACCCCCACCCCCCCCTTTTTTTTCCTCCTTTTCTATTTACTGATTTGGGAATTGGAATTGTGTTATTTTCGTGTGTTTGTTAAGCTTTCGATGCATAACAAAACCAGAAACAGGGGTCTGGCGTTCATCTCAATGGGCTCACCCGAGGAGGCTCTTGCGGCTCTCTCCAATCTCGAATCGTATGTAAGGATATTTGTTGTTGCTGTTTCTTGGGTTTCTTTACGATACTCTAATTGTTTCCGAGGATCTCTAGATTGCTGAGAAAAGAGAAAAAAAAATGAAGTTTTTGAATCTGTGGATTCCAGTTATGTCAGACTGAGGGGAACTAAAACTTAAGATGGATTTTAATGGGACCATTTTGTATTATTGGTACCCAATTTTTCATTCTTGGGAATCAGATGCGAGACATTAAAATTTGGGTTTGATTATTAGGTTTTTCATCATTTGGCTTTCAGTAATCAGGAATCCTGTGTAGCCAGTGGGCATATTGGGGGTTGACTGGTGCATGTTATTCACTTGTACCTGTAATTTTGTGTAGGCTCCATTTGTTTTCCACGCATGCACTTCATTTATTTCTCCGATCATTTTGTTGACCTGAAGATTATTCATCCAATGAATGTTTTGTAGGAATTAGAAGGCCGTGCTATAAATGTTAATTATGCCAACCCCCAAAAGAGGAAACCTTCTTCTCCTGTACAACGCAAGCCAGTGACACCATACAACCTTTTTGTAGCAAATTTGCCATACCAGGCAAGGGCTAAAGATCTTAGGGAGTTCTTTAGTTCTGGAAACTGTAATGTTGTCTCTGCAGAAGTTATTTTTCACGAAAATCCTAGACGATCCTCTGGGTATGGATTTGTTTCTTTTGGTTCCAAGGAAGAGGCTGACACTGCACTTTCTTCTTTCCAGGGACAGGTAATGTTGGTTCAATAATTGGAATACTTGGAAATTTTCATTTGCCAACATGGGCATGTTTCTATTAGTCAGTTGCATTCTCCATCAGAATATGAAAGGCAATGTAAAAGGCACATTGTATTCAATTTAGAAAATTCTCTGAGAAGTTGTTATCTGCAGATGTTTATGGGAAGGCCACTTCGAGTTGCTCGTAGTAGAAGATTTGTGAAACGAGAAAATAAAATGAGTGACCAGACTGAAGATGTAGCAAACCCATTGAACTCCAATTCTGAGCAATCAGGAGAAGGTGATGACATCTGAGGATATTCCTTGCAAATAGCAAGGTCTCATCTGTTGCAGTCAAGCAGGTAAGCAACTTACATTCAGGCTTTGCTGATATAGAAATTAATTTCATGCAGTTTAGGTTTACTATCTGCCTGTTTATTACATTTGATTGGCTTTGTGTTATTGTTTTGTTTACTAATACCACAAGAGATTTGTCAAAGTAAAATGGACTTTTAATATACGACAAGTTCTACCCACATTTCTGCCAGTTACACAGATTTGCAAGGCTAAGCAATTTTTAATGCATTCCTAATTTCTCATCAATCAACCTTGCTGACAGCTGCCTTAGATATAACTCAAGAAGCTATATTTTTGCAATAAACAACTTACAAACATCTGTTTTGGCCATGCTAACCTGTTTTATTAAATTACTTAGTAAATATTGCCTCATAATTTCTATTCTTCATTAGATTAAAAATGCAATCCCACTTCCCTCCCAAAACTTCATCAAGGAAAAATTATATAAATAGACCTTGAGATAGAATTCATATGATTTTTCAAGAATTTGGATTGGATCATATGATTTACAATTTGTACTGATTCTGTTATTAGCTCATAATTTGAATTGATTAAACAATAGTTCCCATCCAAAATACCACCTCAACTCAACAAAACCTTGTATAGAACTATGTAGCATCAGCTGCATGACTTCTTTTTTGCTGTTCAACTCTATGAGTCCATGTTCTTGGTTAATATAGATCATCTATACCCTTTCGCACCATGTGAACTTGTGTTTTTCATACTTGCAAATATTGCTTTTCTCCTCTTCTTCTATTACCATTCATGTATGTCAACCTTTTTAAGAGCATGATTTATCTACTTTAAAATATTCTGTATCATGACTTCCCTTATAGCTGTTTAGAAATACTTCTCCTTTATTTTGATAGGCATTCAATGGTAAAGCACCCTTTATTTCATTCATCTTGCTTTAATTCTATGCCTTTTTCAATCTCTTATGGGAGTGATGTATTGGAGATCACAGAATTGGTCACATCAAGGAATCTTCTTTGTTTCTACTCCTAGTTTTGCAAAATCAAGTTTTTCTTAGTGCAAAAGCCCATGACTAGTCAAGAAGCATTTTTTTTTTATAGGAACTAGTCAAGAAGCATAAAACCATGTTTAAAACATAATCCGCCACATTTGCTGTTTTCCTACTTGTTTGATAAGATTTGGATTCTAAATCATTTTTGTTCTTAATCCTAACTTATAGTTTCTTAAACTGAAACTAAGTTAACACGAAAGCTGTGACTTGTGGATCATTTTCAAACACCATTTATAGTTTTGTGGATGATTTATTTTCAATGCTGGCCAGGTTTTTAGAGAAATTACATGAATGTTTGAAAAGATTACTGTTTCTTAACTTTGGAAGATGCAAAACTAGACTTTGGCACATGGTTTGGATTTTGGATTGACATACCCCACATGGTTTAGTTCATAGCCTGCTGGGGAGAATCTCTACACTAGTGTTAAACTTTGCCAATTTTCTCTTTAGTTTTTTTTCTGTGATTCTGTCCAAACATTTGTCCTTAAGCTGTTCCATGTCAATGTCTTGTTGTTTAATGTTGAGTACTGAAGTGTTGCTTGTCTACCCACAAATAGATGGACCAGAAAAAAGGAACAAAAGAAAGAAAATGGTGAAGAGAAATCTATGAAACTCATAAATTAATTGAATTAGCTATCATTTCTAACCTCTAAAACAGAAGGGTGCCGGTACTTTATGACATTTGAACTTGTAAGATTCTTACAAGCAATATATGCTGGCAATGTGTCAGTTAACCTGAGCACATTTCACCGACAGATATCCTTGATTGAAGACACCACCTTAGAGTTTTATATAAATGATCTCTTTCTCACACACATAAAAATGAAGTTTCCTTGTGGATGTTCTTATTGAAGTTTCCTTGTTCCTAGTGCAGGATAGCATCTATGTGATGTGCTACAGGCCTTAGTCTTAATCTTATAGCTGAAACAAAATTTTGGAGAGTCTGCTTGTCAAGTTCCTGAAGTTCAAGGTCTCTAACTTCGCAGTTACATCTTATATGTTCATTTCTGTGTTCTTTATGTTGCTTACTTGGTCATCAGTTGCTCAGTTTCATCTTGTTTTGACAATTAGAAAGAGGACAAAAGAAAAGATAATTACATTGTGAATCCTTTGAACCCATTACATACTAGCCATTCTGCTAGTAGAATATGTCCCTCAGATGACAAATGTTACCTAGGATAAGAGCATATGTGATATGCTAACATGAAACTTGTGTACCTACTCTATATATGTATTGGAAGATTATTAAAAGTCTGAATATTCTCAATGATATCCTTTTTATTCCCTCAAGGACAGTTTTTTAGTGTTTGTTTCCTGTTTGTGACTGATTAAATATCAGAAGTTATAGTTACCATGAAAAAGGAATTTTCATGGTTTATTGGCATCTGCTCTAAGCATTGGGTTTCTGATTTTCTGTTGTGATATCTCCTTGTTAATGATATGTTCGTGAATATTCAGAAATGCTTAACAGGAAATAAACATTAAAGGGTATTCTCATTGAGAAGGTGTTAGGATAGCATGTTGTTGTTGTGGATCCTATCTATGTCATATTTTTATGTTTTAGAGAAACTCAGTCACTCTCTTAAAGTTTCACATGAAAAGATGCAAACACTAGATGCCTTATAAAGGTATTTAAAAGTTGTAACCAAAGTACCCCATCATTTTCATGGTTAAGTTTTTTCTCATAGAATTTTTTGTTGTGTACAAAGTTTTAGGCCCAAACTTGTTATAGTATTTTGATATATCTTTCTCATGCATTGTGGTTTTAAAAAAAATAGTATATCAAGAATAGTTCTATCTGTAAACCTTTTGTGACCAGCTGTCTACATTCCCACCTGATCAAACGTCCTCTGCCATCCAAATAAATTCAAGGTCTCCATCAAAATTCTATACTTTTATATGGCAGTGTAGACACCGTAGAAGTTAAATTGTTTGAACCCAAGTCAATAGAACAAAATCTTAATCTCGATTACTAGGCAATGGCTCCAAGAAATTATCAATATTTAGGTTCATAATAGTTTGGAAAATTAGCTATTCACCTGATGTGGTTGGGGGAGGCTCTGGGAAAATGATAGCATGGGAAACTCAACAATGACAGTTCTACAGTTTAAATTACCATCATAAATGTTTGTAGTTAGGGTTGCAGACATGTGTAATGAACTCATTGATCTTTGTATACTTGTCTTCATATTATTCTGACGTTTTAAGTGGGATTTCACTGTCAAACTTTCATGACTTAGTCTTGAGACTTCATATTGAAGTATAGGTTTGTAGTCTTTAAATCTGAATAGTCATGAAATTCCATAATCACTTTTCTTTTTTTTTTAATCTTTTTTTGTTCAAGTGGGCTGAACTTCAATAATGACATTTTTGTTTTCCTTTCAGCAGTATTCAACACTCCATGCCTAGAAAGAAATAAAATGTTATTTTAAGATTCATCTATACGTCCCATGGAAATTTGAATTCTTAACAATGGCATGTTAAGGAACAACACAGAAAGTCTACCTAATGTTATCAGGAAGTATAGCTTTGAAAATGGATTGATATAGATGTTTGCCAAATACGCGGTTACTTAATTGAAAAAATGATTAGCTACTTACCTCCAGCCATTGGTTTTGAATTTCTGTAGTTGGTGCAAGTCTTTGATTTTTCAAACTTTGATTCATCTCGTTAAATGGTGTATTATTGAAGAAAAACAGTAGAGAAACGAGTTTGGGACCAAAACTGATATATAAAACTGTGGCTTCCCATCAAACCACATTGTTTGTGATTTGCCATCACTATCAGCAGTTTGTGGAACATGCTAGGGAAGTGAGACGATCTGGAGGACTTGGTTATGGTGTTGGACCACTTCAGAGTTGTGTGAATATGTGTGAATGTGTAGCAGATGACAGTTTGTTGTATGGATTAGGTTCAGGTGTACCCTTATGCAGCATTCAGATCCCGATGTGCCCAGGGCAAGCTACCAGCTACCACTGGTGCTTGCTGATATCCTTATCTGTTTGGATATCATATCTTCTAACCATCCGCGCTTCGCCACATCAAGGACAGCTGCTTTATTCACTCCTCAATATCCCCTGTCGTCAAAAAATTACTGGGCTCCTGAAACATTAAGAAATAAGAGAATGTACACATCGGTAAGTCACTTGTTTGATTTCAAATGGTTTCTAAAAGGTAATATAACTCGAGGGAGTCGTCTCACCTGCGTCTTGGGTGAACAAGGTGATGGTGGACCAACCGAACACGTGGTGGCCAGCGAAGAGGGTTGTTGGTAATCACAGTAGAGGGTGAGATGAGGTGGGAACAGTTGGCCGAACCCAATGGGCCCCAACTGCTCCAACCAAACCCACACGAAAAGTACACACAACTTTGTTGCTTTTGTGGGTCTGGTATCTGGTGGGAGTGGGACTCCCACGCTTGATTTGGGTAAATCATGCAACCTTTTATCACTGAAAAGTATCATTTCTATCACGACTTTGGGTCATTGGTTTGGTGGAAGTTCTGGATCAGATTGGGACAAGCCATCCTCCTCCGAGAATAGGAATTCCAGTCAGCAGTGGAACAGATGTTGGAGACTTGGTGCTGAAACGTGGTCTATTACTAGGTTAATAGAGTTGGTGGCTTTAAATTAAAGCAATTATTCATGTGCCTTGTTAGATTTTGCGATGTGCATGGTTGATGTAAAAGTCCTAGAAACGTAATTCCCACTCTACACTTCCTCCAAACCCCTTTCAGTTGCCAAGGGACTTCAAGACACGGTTCACAGTCCACCCCAGATGCGTCACCGCACGTCACAAATACATCAGACTCCCAAAAAAGAGTGCTTACATTGCATACGAGGCCACGCCCTTGAAGGCATTGGAAACTTTTTCCCTTGCCTACTTTTCATGTGGAAATTTCAAACAGGACCAAGCTTGTTTTCTAAAACCTCACCTTTTTCCCTGTAGCCTACATTGAGTAGGATTAAAGTGCAAATTATATTAAATTGTTAGTCCTTGGTGTAATCATCCGCCTGTAATTATGATGCTTAAAGAAAACATTTTTCCATTCAAAAAAGAAAGAAACGATCCTACCACAACAACCACAAAAAATGGTGACAATCATTCGTCTAGGAAAAAAAAAAAGGCTCAAGAGACTTTACATGCTTTCTTCATTCCTAATCCATCATCCACACAGACAAGAACAATCCTTTTTCTCTTAACATTTAGCTTATCTTAAACGCGTGGTAAGCAGGTAAGGGGGCTTTTTTTTGTACCCTCATGTGCTTAAATCGACTGTTCAATAACAAACATCATATCACAACCACAAGACAAACCATCAAAATTGGCATGGTAACAAGGAATATGGTCACCCACTTTTTTGGGCATTAGGTATGGAGTCTGACCCAAGTAATCCTACTGGGGTGAGTTCTTTTTCAAAACTACATACATTTTAGTGGAACTGATTGGACCCATCACTGCTCACTCCGTTCCTCTTCCACCATTATATAAGGACTCCCATCCTACATTTGTAATTCCAGAGCAACTCCCACTCTCACACACAAAATGGCGGGTGTCGGAGTTGTGTGCGTAGTCTTCTTGGTCCTGTGTGCTGTAATGCCAAGTTTGGCGACTGATTATACCGTGGGTGACTCGGCCGGTTGGACAATGGGCGCTGATTACAGCACTTGGACAAGCGGGAAGACCTTCGTCCTTGGCGACACTCTTGGTTAGTTGTTTCATCTCTTTTAGCTTTACTTTGAGAGACCTGCCTCCTACGAAATGGTTATGGAACAGAGCTTTAAATTCTCATATCTTAATAAATTTTCATTTTGACAGTATTCAATTATGGAGGGGGACATACCGTGGACGAGGTGAGTGCAAGTGATTATAGCACTTGCACAGTTGGGAATGCTATTACTTCAGATAGCACAGGCGCCACCACAATTTCTCTCAAAAAAGCAGGCACGCATTACTTCATATGTGGGGTAATTGGACATTGTGGTAGCGGGATGAAGCTTGCTGTCACGGTGGAATCAGGAAAAACCACTGCACCGCCAACCTCGTCGTCCGGAACACCATCTTCCGGTGCCGCCACCACTTCACCTGCGACGCCCACTGCCACTACCACACCTTCATCTACTGTTACTCATTCATCTGCAGGGAACGCTTTTTCTCCATTTGTAGCTGTAGTTATCACTTGGCTTGCTTTGTTTTTGTTGGTTTTGTCATGATTGAGGTTGGTGATGGTGCCTTTTCAGGCCAGGACGGAGGCAGTGCTCCCTTTCTATTCTCTATCTCTCTTTTTCTCTTTCATACATGGGAGAGATGCTTGTATTGAGTTTTTCCTATTGTGATGAATGAGTAGGTTGTTTGTGATATAATCTTCCTCAATTCGTGGTTTAAATGAACCAGCGCCCCTGCTCCGGAGATGTTAGAGCTTTTACTCTGCAATTTTCTCAAAATTGAAACGTAAACTTTGTGATAGTAATAATGGTAGGAAGCTCTGCAAGCATGATGATGCACAAGCCCATCGGCCCATCCCCAAAGTTCCTTTTGTTGAACCGCTCCTCTCCTCTGCTATTCAAAGTATTGGAGCGTGGACACTGGCACATGAAAGTTGGTAAATTCAACAGATCAGCTTAAACCTATACCCCTGTTCCTGTATTGAATTTGTTTACTGACTGATCAGAGGGAAAAATGTCAGAAGTGGCTCAACTCTGGTCCCAATTTCCCCCCTTGCACTCCATGATTGAAGCAATAACTAGAGGTGAATTTGGTTGATTAAGAGGGCGGGTTTTCTTTTACGCTCTTTTCTTTTTCAAGTGTGACTTGTTCTCACTCATGACTCATGAGTTGGTACATTTATTTATTTATTTTTTTCTTTTCAAGTCCAAAGAAAAAAAAAATGGTATGGAATAAAATTTAAGGATATACTTTTATAAGTCTAAAAAAATCACTTTTAATATTAAAAAATTACTTATAATATTTTTTGAATGAATTAATAGTAATTCTTCTAATAATATTTTTATTAAATAATAACACTTTCGAATAAAAACACTAGAAACATCTTTTGAATTATTTTTTTAAATCTATTAAAATTATATTTTATGACTATAATCTTAACCTTAATTATTGTGATCAGTTGTGGTTTTAATATAATGAAAAAAAAAAAGTAATATATGATTGCTGATGCCGTAGAAATTCATTAATTGATAAATATTTTTAAGAGGTATTTAATTTTTTTTTTAATAAAAAATATTATTTTTATTGCAAACTCTTTGATTGTGATCACTACCCCTTTATCCCTCCTTGTGCCGCCGCATGAACAAATAGAAAGAAAATACACTTTTTACGCCAAGGCTATTCTCCAACGTATACATGTAAATAATAATAAAATTAGGTGCATTTCGTCCCATTAAATTCTTTGATCTTGTTCAGAGAGTATAGAAGGAGTGGAAATAAAATTCCCCCGTTACTTTTTTTCTTTTCTTTCATAATCATGATATGAAGAGATTTTTTTATTTTTTTTATTTTTTATTTTTTGCGTATAATGCAATCTATATAAACCTTTTGCTGACATATGTTCATTTGATATTAGGCTTTAATATGAGTTTTTGCATTAAACTTGTGAGAATAAGATCAACTAACTCCATCTAGAGAGTGCTGAAATAGTAATGAACCATACAAGCTTGTCAGTGGGTTTGGCCTTCTATATGAACATTTCCCTTGGGTGATTATAATTCTTTTAGGGTTGAGGGAATGTGATGCGCACATCATTTCCTCCATAGACAACATATTGAATTACTAATGAATATCTATGATTTCTTCAGTAAAATACTCATATGATCATGTAATTTAAATTTCTATTCAATTCTAATGGACCTTTGATTGGGCTAGTTTTAAATTGGCCCAAGCCCAACTCAAGCCCAATTCAGGTCCAGGCATGACCACATAACATCAGAAAATGACCAAATAAGGAAAGACGTAAGCTAATTTGTGTGTATTAGTATGTGAAAACGCGTGAATATCTCAACTTTCTAATCAAAATGTGGTTTCGTTTTTCCAAATTCCAATCCTCAACCTTTGGGCTCTGACTTCCCAAATCAACATTGACTTCCTTTTACAACATCTTCTAATATTTTAATAATTTTAAACATCATAAAAACTCTCATGTTATTTGATTTCTATTCTCATTAGTAAACTAAACGTGGAAAGAGAATTAAAAGCAGTTGAAGACGGGAAGTGAATTTGTACATCTTTTAGGATTGGATACCGAAACATCGTATGGAATTTATGATAAAACATTTTATATATTTAGTAGGATAATTATTATTTTATTGAACAATTCTAAAATAAAAAGAATAATCAGAGTTACAAGGGGAGATGTTAATAAAAAAACCCAACCCCGTCTACTGTTTCCAACTGGACCCAAAAAAAGCAAAAGCAGGAAAGAGAGGAAAGAAAGAAAAAGGAAAAAGGAAAAGTAAAAGACACACTCAAAAAGGAACCCTCCTTCACCCTGCCTCTTAATTCTTAACTTTTCTCCGCTAGACGAACTAAAAGAGAAGAGATGGGGAAAATCAATGGAGAATCCCCATCCCACAAGCAAATTCTACGTTATTAATTCCAAACGACGACTGCATCTGCCTCTCTTCCCTACCTTTTAGGGATCCGTTGTGGAATAGTCAAGTCAATCATATTAGAGTCCAATTCTCTATTAATTCGCTTAAGCTTAAAAAATAATAATAATAAATAAATAAAATCTCTCCATCATGGTCTAAGTTTTGTTAAGAGGTCTTCACTAAGTAAATGATAAAGTGACAAGGGCTGCAACGTTTATGTCATTCATTAATTATTGAACGCTAAACCCTAATCCATGGTTAGGGAATGGTAAAGGACAAAAGAGGGGAAAACCCCAATTTCCTGTTATATATTCTATCTGCCACAGCACATGGGCGGACTGTGGAGTCTGGAACATGGAGGAGTAAGTGAGACAACAGCTGTGAAGCACGTGATGCCTGTAAAAGCGAACACCACTTTTTTTTTAACCAAAACCACCTCCACTCGAACTGATGCTTTGCTTCCCTTCCACCTGTCTCCTACCTCAAACTTAAAATAATACAATAATAATAAAGCTCACGGAGGGCAGTACATTTTCTGCCGTTTGTACTCAATTCAAGCAGAGCCCATCCATCACATGATCACATTAAGAAAAAGCAAGTCATTCAAGAACAAAGAGATGATAAAAAATATAGGAATAAATCATAGAAAAAAGAATACATAAAGGAATTAAATCAACTGTGAAACAGAGCCAATAAAATCATCAATGGTCACCATGGCCGAAAAATTCGGATAACAAAAAGAAAATCTAAAAAAAAAAAATCCTACTAAATAAACCCTAAAATATTCAAGTCCGGCAAAGGAGAAAAGAGCAGATCAGATCTTGAGCAGCAAGAAAGCACCAAGGAAGACCGCGGCTGCAGATCCGGTAAAAGTGACTGTGTTCAAAGCAGCGGCGCTATGAGACGGAGCCTCTGAGGGAGGAGTGTTGATGGAAGGAGACGGTGAGGCACCAGTGGTGGGTGGCGAAGCAGGACTCGTTGGAGGTGCGGGAGGAGAACCCGATGTAGGAGATGGAGTAGAGGCTGGTGGTGGTACGGTGGATGGGGCGGGAGCGGGGGCAGAAGGAGTGGTGGATGGAGAAGGTGTTAGAGACGGGGGAGTGGCCACCGGAGGAGAAGCCGTTGGTGACTTAGTAGGAGAAGCCGTTGGTGACTTAGTGGGAGAAGCAGTCGGTGACGATGCCGGAGACTGAGCGAAAGCCGATCCAGCCACCAAAGCAAACATCATCACGAGCACCACGGTTGAGTAAGCCATTGTCGCTTTCTATTCTCGTTTCTCGCTCAAAAACACAGAAAGCAAAGAGTTCTGAGAAAGAGAGAGAATAGAACTTGAAGAGAGAGAGAGTGTGTGGGTTTCGAAGAGAACCGAGGAAAAGGCCCTATAAATAGGAGTGGGGTGCGGGGTTGGGTTTGAGTCGGTTTTAAAACAATTACTTGGAAATTTCCTTTACTTCTCTCATTACAATTTGGCCAACTCTCCCTCCTCTAATTATTGGCTGACAACTCATCAACAGACGTGTATTCCCACAGCATTCAATCTCAGCCGTTTATTTCCTTCCTTTCATCCTTTGTCATTGCGGTCTTTCCTTTTCCTTCACATCGCACTGCATCTCCACCGTACACGTATCCACTTGATCGCAGCGTGTTTCCATGGGACGGTGCATGAGCCAGCAGTGGTGGGTGTGGTCCTTTTGACTTGAGGTAAGAGTTCGTTGATCATTCTCCGTAGATTTTTTGCTCTTTATTTCTTTTTCTTTTTTTAAAAAATAAAAATAAAATTACATGATAATAAATAAAGAAGAAATTATGATAGGCACGTTGATGATGCATATACCAGGAAAGAGGAGGAGAATGAGGAGGTGTGGACCGTCTCCTCTTAACAAATTTAATTCACAGATGATACCTTTGTTTGTTATTAATTTATTGACGGCGTCCTTGTTTAATTCATCAGGAACATGCGCTCCACGCCTACCCTAGATTTCGGGGGGTGAAAGTTACGTATTTAGGATGCGCATCATATGTATAAATATGGGAGGCATGTATATTAAATAAAAATAAAAATAAAAATAAAATAAAAATCTGCAACAGCTCACAATCTGGACCGTCACACGTCTTATAAGAATGAGAATTGGAAGTGTGAGTATGTTGACAATGTCCATGATGAAATAGTAGGAGTTTCCAACGCGTTTGCTTGTAAAACAGGTAACATAAATCTGAAAGCGTGATAGTGTTGTGAAATTGTGGTTTCTGAGGCGAAGTCAAGCATGTTGGCATGTTGGCATACCCTCGGCATCCTAGAAAACTCCACCCCATTTACACATTCCATCTCCATCTCCATCTCCAAAGCACTAATCCTTACCCCAAAACATTTCCTATCGTTTTTTTATTAATATTTTACCACATATTGCATCGTACCACTAATTTCAATAGTTTGTTACAACGGCTCTATGGTTAGAATTTCAAACACAACGCGGTTTGGGATCAAACCAAAGTAATAAAATGAAAGAATATGCTTCAAAAAGAAACATTGTGGAGTGAGTTGCAAGAGTTACTGCAAAATACCATTTCTATTTTTTTAAAAATATTTTAATATTAACTTTTGAAATTTTAATTAAGTCGTGGATGTATCATTAATTTTTGTATGAGGAAAGCTTTAAATTTTTTTTTTTTTTTTTTGTCGTGACAACAGAAGACTTGATATTACTTTTTGTGCTAATAGAAGTGTCAATTTAAACATAGTAAATAAAGAATACAAAAAATAAAGTAAATTTTTTATAGACTTAAAAAATATTATTATCAAATATGATAAATTATATATATCAATTTTTTTTATAAAAAAATAACTTTAAAATATTTATTTTTAATTTTTATATATGTATATTTTTAGATTTTTTTAATATTTTCATAATTTTAATTCATTTTCAGGTTATATTTTATATTAAAATATCTATCGATATATTTGTAAACTTCAAATGCCAATAAACAAGTAAAAATAATTATAAGTTATTTTCTAAAAATTTCATATTTTCTATTTTATAAAATAGTAAACTTTTTTTTGTTGTCAGGAAGTGTTTTTCTATATATATATTTTTTTTTATTGGAGAGGAAAAAAACTGTTAACAGATATGACTTAAAGTTTTCCAAAATTCATACAAATAAACATAAACATGGTATGTTGTTGTTAAGGATATTTGTTATCTAAATACACTTAAAATGATATCCTGAACATGGTGGCATCTCCCTATTGGGACCTCAAGGCTGGATCCTTCCATATGATCACCGTAAACTCTTCCCATTTGAGTCTTGAGATTTTAGAGTGTCTTTCATTAGTTAAAGAAAATCATATTTTTTGAAATTAATCCATAAAAGGTATGGATATATATATATTTTTTCATTCTCACCAAAATTACTTGGAAATTTGTGAAAATATGCTTTATATATACAATGGTATGTAAGGTAATAAAAAGGAAATAGAATAAATTTGTTAATTATTTTTATTTTTATTTCTTAGACATTAAATAAAGAAAATTATTTTATAGACGTTTGATATTTTTTTGTAGAAAATAGTTTTTTAAGAAACTAGTTCTAGAAATGGGTGTTTTTGAAAAAATATTTTAATTATTTTGATTTATTTTTACTTATTCTCTTAGATTTGTTTTTAAAAACTAATTATAAATATGAAAAATGATTAAAAATGAAACATTATAATGAATAAAAATTATTTTTAAGAAATATTTATACATTAGAGATTAAGTTGAAAACATTTTAAGTTTCCAAATAAACTTTTATTCTACAAAACATCATAAATATGATTTTGAAAACTATTTTCTAAAAACATTTTCAAATAGGTCATAAAACTTCCTAAATCATACACGAATGTGATATATTCCTATCTAAAATATTTGCTTTCTAAACAAATCCTTATATCTTTTAACATGTATTTAAAACATATTGTCAAGAGATAATATGCACAAGAAAAAATCTTGAATGGATGATCTACATTGTGAAATAATTTTCGGAAAAAGAATGCTATAATAAATAGTGAGTTTCACTCTATTTTAAAAACTAGTTGAAAGTTATGCGCCATTATTACTAAAACCTTACAATATTTCGATTAATAAAATATACACAAGGACATTAATCTATTATTTCTTTTAATTTAAAAATTTTAAGTAAAAATAAAATATTTAAAATCATATAGAAATGGTATAATGCCAAATTTTTCTTACCCATTTGTTAATTGGGAAATATAAAAAAGAAAAAAATACATTGAAAATTATATAAAAAGTTATATGTTCTCTGCTCTAATCCATGTAGAACAAATTTTGTATTGACAAAAATATAGATGGAACTAAAAGAAAAAACATATGAAAAAAAATAAAATTGTATTTGTCATATATATAATGACAACAACTAGTGAATTTTTGTTCATAGCTTAGATGTAAAAGAGAACAAAATTAACAATAAGAGTCATAATAATTAGGGTTGAATAATGATCATCTTAAGGTTTAGTGCATACAATGGTTGTTCTAGATTTACTGCATCTAAATAAATTTTCTAAAATATTAAGGGCAACAACTCAAGATTGGTGATATTTGACACTATCGAATAATTATATATATTTAAAATTTAATCCAATAAATAACTTAAAATGAAATACACACTCGACTTGTAATATAATATTCATTTTATATATTTTATTCTAAATATTTAAAATGAATAAAATTAAATTTATGGTAGCATAAATATCACAATTAAAGAAAATTTTTAATATTTCAAAAAATATAACCAATTATTAAATTAATTAATAAATAGTATCAATTATTTTACATAACTTCTTGCTATGACAAAATTTAGAATAATAACTTTTGTCGAATGTTAACTTTCCCTTTTCTTGTTTTATAGTTTCCGATAAACAATTAAAGTACGATAATATAGGATTTTAGAAATTATAGTTTCTCGCTATACAAAAATAAAATATCAATAATTATAAGGTTTTGGCTTGATCATAGAAAATATATCAAATATAGTTTTGTGCCTATTAGTATCAATACATATTTTTATTTTTTTTCCTTATAAATAAATAATTTAATTTTCACAAAGGGTATATAAAAATATAATTTATTTTAATGGGTTAAATATAGTTTGAGATAAAATGAGAGATATGATAAAATAAAAAATCATATCTTTTATTGTTGGGTGATAAAATAAAATAAATTATTCTATTAAATACCACTAGTAACTCGTAGCTTTGTTATAGAATCATGTTATTTTATCTGATATAACTTTGAAAAGATAAAATCATTTCGTTTTCTCACTTCTAAAATATTTATTTCAATTTCTCCGGCCGCATGATTTATCCCTCTCCTACTCTATACCTTCTTCCCAACTAAAAAATAAGTAACTTTCATTTTACTATTAATTCGACACGACTAAAATTACTTATTATGTCCGTAATATATTATTTGAGGTCAATTTGGTTACGGACTGTTGAAGTAGCAGACTATAAGTAAAGAAAGCTTCATTCAGAGAATAAAGCACTCAATGAATTTATGGCCATTTTGACTCGTTGAGGGCATAGCTTCTTTGGTCTCTTTTTGCAGTGATACGAATCAAAAGCTCTCAAGAAATTTCACTAATGAGACCATTCACTGTCCCACGTCCTCAATTTTGACCCCAGGTAGCTCAAAATCCCACACAGCCCACAAACCAACATGGATCCCCGACTGCTTTTTCTTATTGAAGTTTTAAAATTCGTTTTCTTTTGTATCAACTCTTTGTAGGCAACTGTAAAAATACACTTTTTTTTTTTTTCTCTCTCTGATTTTAACGAATTACCTTACTGTGAAATGTGAATAAACAACATAATAGCAAGACATACAAAGAAGTGGTGCTACCATTTTTTCCCCCCTGATTTATACTTCTTATTTTTTTAATGTTGGAGAAATTATTATTAGTATTTTATTTGGAAGAAGAGACTGGAGAGATGAAAGCAGACAAGGAGCAATGGAAAAATGGCTGAGCGAGGGGAACCGTGCCAAATGAAAAACAAAAATGGTACATATCTAATAAATCTGATAACAAAGACAAAAAAGACAGAAGGGGAAGGGGGTGATGAAAAGGAGTGGTTGATACTTGATAGTTGTGTGGTCAACAAATATAGTACGATGGGGTCTGTCCAAAGGTTCATATTCACGGTACTAGATTGTTTCCTTGTGACAGAAGCGGGAGGCGAATCACTCGCTCTGAAATGCTGATTGCCTGTCACTGTCCCTGACTGGACCACATTTGATTGCTTTTTTAATTCTTCCTCTCTTTATTTGTTTATTTGGATTTGGGACATCGTGTTAAGTACCTGTCACTGTTAAAAGATCTCCCAAAAAGCATCGTCATGGACCTTCCTTTGATAAACACAAACTCAGAACCATGGTTTTAAAAACTGTTTTGAGCGTTAACCCATCACGGTTCGATTCAGTTAATTGAGTTGGTTAAGAGTTGAATTGAGATTGGACCTGATACACTGGCCATAGCAACAACGAACGTCCCCTTTTATTTTATATTTAATATTTAATATCTTAAAATTTTGTTGATTATAATTAATATTATGTTTAATATTTAATTTACATATATATATATATATATATATATATATTTTATTTATTGCATATTAAAATTATTGAAATTGTTGTAAATTTACTTATTGCAATTGAAATTTATTTATTTACTCTATTACATATTTTATATATTTTTTACTTTATTTTCATTTTTTTATTTTAATTTTACATTGGTTTTAAAAATTTTAAAAATTATTAATTTTTTATTTTAATTATATTATCTATTATGAATAATGTGTTAATAATTCTTTGATAATTTGATCATTATTGACTTATTGCTCTTATATGAATGTAGGGTAACAATGATTTAATTATTTGATAAATATTAAATTGATTTGTGACATTTGTCCTTATGAATGTATAACATGTTATATTATGTCATCATGATGGCTTTTATTAAGTAAAAAATTTAAACAAATAGAGTAGATGTCATTAAAATTGAAATAATTTTTTTATTTTTTATTAATTTTTAATAATATATAAAATATATATTTATAATGTTATGGATTCTACCATCCTTTTCGGTTCAATAACCGAATCCGATGCTAAAAACATTACTAACAACACACAACGACCTTCAATCTTGATTGGTTAACTATGGAACTAGCCGCAATGTCGAGGTAAAGCTAGCTGGCAACCATAACCCACTCCACAAAGGTCGGGATGGAAGACCTAGACCATACTTTGGGACCCAGCCCTTGACCGCTTTTACACAATTTCACCCATCAAAAGCAAAATACGCGGCTTATTCAAAGCATACATTCCATGAAGGTGCTACATTACACCATCTATGCAACGATGTAATCAACCACATCCTAATACGTATAAAGAGTTAGTATCAAACCTGCTCTTATTTAGGTATCATCTCCTCCAATATATTATTCTCATTCATGCTGGTAGATGTTTGTTAATGGGTTATCTAAAATTTAAGATGTGAATCTTGGATATTCTCTCATCTGTGGTCACCTTTATTATTACTTGGAGGAGGAAATGTACATCCATATGACAACAACTTCAATTTTGGCCGCCTCTCTGATGTATGGGACCACATCTGGGACATAGCATTCAGGTGCAATGTTCTATAAGAAGCTTCTATAGTCGATTCATAGCTTTGCTTCAAGAAGAATTGAAGAGTAAGGAGCCACATTGTAAGCGCTTCCAATGCCTGGGACACCTTCAGAGACAAAATCATTGGGAGACTCCAGATTAGTGTCTACCTGTAATTCAACATCAAGGATACTTTTTCAGAAATTCATGTATAAATGATTAAAAATGAAATAATGGGGCTGGAAAATGACACTACACAAAATCAAGGACAAACCATTAATTGAGAAACACCATGGGATCTGAGGAAAAAAATGGTTAATCCTAATCAGTTCTTCCATCACCATAATCATTATTCACTGACAGGTATAGCTTCATACTTGTAGCTGATTATTCTCTAATTTCATCATCCACACACTGGTCTCTAGTATGGGTGGCTAGTCCATGTTATGAAGGCCAAAGAATTTCAATTAGAGAGCTGAAGGAAAAGAGGTTAGGGATGTAGAAATGGAGATCTAGCTTGTTCCATGGTGTGATTTAAAAACAAATTTCTATTTTTAAAATAAAAAATGTTTTTTAAAAAATATAACATGGTTTGACAATTATTTTTTGAAACAGTTTTTAAAAATAAAATAAAATAGAATAGACATTGTTTGATGGTGTGATTCAACAATAATTTTTTCCCTTTAAAAATTTATAACACTATTTGGCAATAAACAGTTTTTAGAAACAAAAGAAAACAGAGTAAATAATAGATTTCTAAAAACAAATAGAAGTTGTTTTCAATTGATTTTAAAAATAAAAGAAAAACATCAAGAAATAAGAAAATAATTTTCAAAAAACCATAAAGAGCAAATAAAATGGAGCACAAAATCCTTTATCCTTCATTCTCGCTGCACCAACCACTTCTAAAAATCTTCAAATATGATCTCTTTTTGAATTATACTATTTTCTACATTTTCTTTTAATTTTTCTAATTTTTTTTCATTAGGTAGATAAATTCCAAATCAAGTGACACTTGATACATAACATTTGTAAATACTAACCTAATTAATATCATAAATTAATGGATAAAAATTGGTCTAGAATAACTGTCATTTCTCTTATCTGTAGAATTATATTTTTATGAATCATCTCATTATGTAAATAGATTCTAAATCAAGCAAGACTTAATGTGTTGGGTTTGTTTACAACTTTATTAATTTTTATTAAAAAAATTGGAACTCAAAAAACAATTCAATCGCCACTAGAAAATTTTGGACTGAAACTAGTCAGCAATGACTTTGTTGTTTCTCTGCACATAACCATCATTTTTGTTTTTTTGCTCTTCGAAAAGTGTTTTTAAAAACACTTTTCAACCACCCTTATTTTCAGAAAATACCAAAAAACAGTGTTTTCTTTTTTTTTCACCCAAAAAAATCATTGATTAAGAAAACAACTTAATCAATGACATTCTTTATAGAGGTGGAAAATTAATATATAGGCCATCCAGTTGAGACAGGTCTACTGTTCTAAGCAGTCATATTTTCCTATGAAACTAGGTTGTAAGCTTGATTAACTAATTAGACTATCATTAGGATAGGAACTAATTCATTCAAACTGAGAGGAGAATAACCACAAGGAATGAAATTTAGGCATATAGAATTTAAAACAACAATGCGGCTGAAGTTCACTCTAGAAGTGAATACCCATGCTTTGAATGGAAAATTCTGAACCGGTGAGCAATGGTAGTTTTCATTTAATGAAGATTAGGTATGCTGAATTGAAATAGATGAACAAATTTATCCCACAATGAAGAAGGCTTGCTCTATATAAGTCAATAAAATAAACAAACTAGCCATAAATGCACATATTTTAAGCACCAAATAATGCACATGCAGGTTAACAAGGTTAAGAAGTGGAACCTTTGTTATATGGACTAGAAGTAGAGAAGAAAACTAACCACTCGGAACCAACGCCTGTTTACTGGTGGTGAGGGTATTGCAACTTTGACAAAGAAGTCATGAGCGTTGAATGCCAAATATATGTCTCCTCCATTATTTGCATGAAGTCTGCAAAAACTAATAGTTCAATAAAGGTGCTTCCTGCGTGTCCTATATGTCTTCACTTATTGTGAAACATAATATGCAGTATTAGGATGAGTCAGCATGTTGACTTGGTTGGAACTAGCTGGGCAAACCCCAGTAGTTTTACCCCAAATTTAGGAACTCCACAAGTGCAGCAAGGGATTAGGAACTGTGAACTCAAGTAATGATAAAACTCAAAATACATATATTTGTACGACCATTTCAGTGGAATTGAGAACTGCACATTACCATCTCCCATCACAAATAAAATTATAACCTACTTTTATCTCTAGGTAATCTTTAGTAGAAGCAGAAAGCATGTGATATGGTTTCAGGTACATGATGTAGTTTAGGTCCCCTGTGTTGTCAGATAATAAGGTCCCAGGTATAAGCCAGCTGAAGGGCATTGCATGTGTGAGCTGTGGTCTTTCTTAATCCTCCAATTGGAACTATCCAAAAGGTGGACAAACTGAATCAAGAACATACAATTAACAGTGACAAACTGGATGCACCCATAGCCATGTTGACAAAGTCCAGTACAGACAATTCTTGGATGTCTGTCAATGTGGTTAAAAGGTTCAATACAGAAGTGTTCTAATGTGAGTACATGATTGAAACAATGAAGACAAGTCTAGTTTCTTTTGAAAACCATATCCTGGACTTAAAAGGCATGTCCATGGGTTCTTGAGGAGAAAAAAGGTACTAGTGTTATTTTCCTGATTCTTAGACTTGAATTGGAGAAGATGACACAAAATAGAACTACCAATAAATCGAAAATAAAGGAAAAAATGAAGGTAAGCTCGATCCCATCATGCAATAAAACAATTAGAAGCAGAATTGATTTAGACATCCATGTTAACTTAGCAGCAGAATATATTTCTTACGTGAATGCAAGGAATTTGCTCTCATAATTGTCCCAGTTGTCCTCATGCCATGTCACATCTTTCTGCATAAATTCACAAGCATTAAAAGAAGAGAAACAATGATAGACAGGCAACATGCATAAAAATAAAATATGGATCTATAATTAACCAAAAGGATTTCTTCTCTACCACACCATAGCCACAAATGCTGTGAACTTTATCAATATTCTTCTGGCCATGCATGGAATTAAACTTGCAAGTAACATAAATATTACCTACCAGTAATGTTTCCACCAATGCAAGAAGGGAGGAAGTTATATGGAAATATATAGGGGAACCCAGAGCAAAGAATAAAATGTCTAAATCAGGATTTGAAGTAACATAAATATTACCTACCAGTAATCGTTGAACTCAGGATTTCAACAATTATACTGAGGAACCAAATTTATGGAATTTTCAATATAGATTTCCATTTTGACATTAATTATGGAAAAATCATTGAAATTTAGTAGCAAAAATAGGGAAATTCTAAATCAAATTCTGGGAAATGTTAATAGAAACATTATTGCATGATTTTGGGGCAAAACATTTCTGAAGAAAACATAATACAAGACAAGTATGGGTATGTAGAGTAAACAAATGTATATTGTTAAGATACATATAATTTAGATGTTTAATCACATAAAGACTAAGAACATGTTTTGGCTATATATACATTTCGTAGGATATTATTTTCAATGTGGTGTGAAATCATATCCAATCATAATACTATCTCAAGATCATTTTTGAAGGGACTAAAAATTGGGATAGAAAACATATTTCAGCTTAATATTAAGTTACTTTTCATAGAAAATAAATTACTTTTGGAAATTTGGTATTTAAGAAAAAATGAAGTTTCTCCCATACTTAGCATTAATCAAAGATTTTTACACAGTTTATTTTTCAATAGGTAATTTTTATCTTTATTAATAATTAAATGTTTAAATTTTTATAAGTAAAAAATATTACATTTTTGAACCAAATTTTAAATTTTTTTTAATTAATATTGTTTGTTTTGCAAAGTCACTAATATGAAAAAAAAATATATATAATAAAATAAAAGAAAATATCTAAGAGAAAAGAATTTATGATCCATGAGATATGCATATCCGCTTTCTCTCCATGAGATTATTAAATCTCAAGCATATGAAATATAAAAAACGGAATGGATATATTGTTTTTCTTATCTTATAGGGTACGAGGTGGAATAACATACATTATTCTAGCCAATCACACATGAGAGGTATATCATCTTAATCCATAGCATATCTAGCATACCAAACATAGCCTAGATATTAAGATTATTTGCTCCCAAATAATCCCTCTACTATGATTAAACATCTTAAAAATGGATAACAACATAATTAAATATCTAATAAATGATTAAACATCTGATATAAGTTCATGAAATTTCAAAGTTATCCTAGTTTCCACCAAAATTACAAGTTTCAAGATTTCCTACATTTGGGTCAAAATTGCACCAGACTCAACTTCAACATTTCTGAAATCCTAAAAATTTACTGGACTGAATTGTACATTGGAAGTTTCTTAAACCAAAACAATTGGTTAAAATTGGAACCTGGACCAGAACCAAAATTTGTAGAAAAATAAGAAATTACCAAATGTACATCTTAGTGCACTCAATGGTTTAAAATAAAAAGGCCTTGTGGTATTTAGTAATTATGATCACTTGCACCTAAAAAAAAAGAAAAGAAATTACCATGTAAACACGAGAAAAAGGCTCCAATGGTATGATGGAACTTGTCATGAATTTTAAAAACCATGATTGAATGCAAATACAGAAAGCAGAAAGCGATTTACCTTGTCAAGAAAATTTTCACGTCCAAAAACATGATGCATGCGGCGAAACTTTATCACCTCTTTAAAAAACCTAAAGCGATCCCTCTTCCTTGAATCCAACTGCCTTCCCAAAATGTTACACCATTAGTTATGTTATTCAGACAAAAACTGTGAGAAAGCAAATAGGAAGAATCACTTTACCTGTCCCCACAGAAAATGATTAATAGCAGTATCATGTCCATAACTGTTATTATTTCCATAGCGAGTGTGCCCATATTCATCACCCATTAGCATCATCGGTGTTCCCTGATTATGAGCAATCAAATAAGTGCATCAAACTCAAGGTAGTCCATTACCATAAAATGATTATTCTTATTTGAAGTGTGTTAGAGCGTTTGATATGTATTGTGGAACCAAATCCTATAAGCTTATACTTTTAGGAAAGTTGGTTATTCAACATGGTCTCATAACCTCACTTACAAGGAGGTCATATGTTCAAACCTCACAACATGTTTATTTCCTCAATCTCTTAAAGCTTAAAAGAGGTTACTTTTGTCTCCCAATTTATTAAGTCCATATACAAGCCCAAAGGAGGTTACACGTGAGGGAGGGTGTTAAGAGTACATGCATGATGTACATTGTTGGCTCAAATCCTACAAGCTTGACCTTTTAGGAAAATCGGTTGCTCAACAAAGTGCAATGCCAATATAGTTGAAACTACGTTTTAAATAACAACTACAATAAAGAATGAGGGGAATAAAGGATGAAGAAACTAAGCAGACAACCTTCTCAAGGCATTTCACTGAGTAAAGAAATGGAGAACTCTTATTTCAATCAATGGAGTTTACATCAGTTTGACAATTTCTTTGGTGTAACAAATAGGAGGCTAAAAAAATAAAATCAGAATATATGAATGCAAACCCTTTGAGACAAGGATATAAGGCAGAATATCACCATCACGAGGCCAAATAAAAGAGAATGGATAGGCATGCACATGTATATTAGCAGAAACAATATATTTATTGGATGAAAAAGAGTTCCAATGATGAATTATCCTTCAAAACTAGAGGTAACTAGAAGAATACAAGAGAAGAAGAGCCGTAAGATCTGAACAACACAAACTGCAAGAACAACAAGCACAATAACTTGGGCATGCCAGAAGTCCCCAAAAAAGGCCTCAAGTGTTGACGCACCTTGTTTGTTAGCTGATCTGCAACTTGGTTGGCTGATCTAAGAGCAATTAAAAGGTGCAACTTAACCCTTCAAAAAATCAATATTGTTTACGATTATTCCATTTAATTCCAAGAGTCTCTTTTCTCGGGTCTTCCAAAAACTAACAATGTCCAAGTGAATCATAATAAGATGGTCAAGTCCCAGTGACTTTGACTTATTTAAGCCCTCCAGAGAGGTTAAGATCTCAGCTCATCACCTTGCCACAGTAATCTCTGAACACACTCTCAATCCCATGCCTTGAGTTACCCCTGTCAAAGTTTCACTTCAATCCAACAAAGAACAAGTGGCTGCCACTCAATACAAACCTTACCAGAATCTTATATTTGGAATTCTACATGGAAAACAGTAGAAAATTTTGACAGCCTCTCCATCTGTCAGGATGATAAAAATGCATTCTTATATGGAGTTTTGAGTATGTAAAACTAATCTTTGATTCTAAATTTTGTGATGGCAAAAGTAACATATGTCATCTTGATCAAAAAAGCAAAGAGTATCCAAAAAAACTTTTTTAGGAATTTGTTGATACAATTTTCTTTGATAGTGAAATTTTATTATTTTATCTTGTAGGTGAGACTTCTAGAAGAATATTATAGTAAATCTTTGATAGTGCCATAAACCCTAATTACCAATTCCCCTCCAAAAGTGTAAAAAGGTAAAACTCTAGCCTAACACTATTTGATTGTAAGTAGCTACTATAGGGTTTCCCTAATGGTGGGTGATAATGAGGAATAAATAAAATCAATATCCCGAGATAACCTACAGTGGATGATTGAGGAATAAATAAAATCAATATCCATGAAGTGACAGTCTTGAAAACTTGAGAAACAACATTCATGTTATTACATCAGAAGGAACTGTTGCAGATTCTGTTTTTTTTATCTATCTCAAATCTTTTAATAATTTGTTTGTTAGGTTGTTATCCTAGTTTTTTGGATTTAAAATTAGAAGTGGTTTTCCCTAGAATAAAGAATTCGGTTTAGGTCTTTTGTTAGTAACTGAGTCTATTTATTCAATAGTTTTTCTTCTTTTTTTGAATTGAATAACAGTGCGTTAGTTTTTTCCTTCCTGCATCCGGTTACATGGTATCAGAGCCGGAAATCAGTTGAGGGGAAAAAAAACAAGGTGAAAACTGCCATGATTGGAGTGAGCAGGGGTGATGGCTCCAAGGTTTCAACAGAAACCTCTCAGCTGACACCTACAGTCGTTCCTGCTGTTTTTCTGGATAGTAACCCCTTGCAAATTACAGCCCACAGACTTAACAGCAAAAATTACCTTCAATGGTCCCGCTCTGTTCAAATGGCGACATGAAGACGTGTAAAGATGGACTATCTCATTGGTGCCAAGAAGCAACTGGAAGAAGAAGACCCTTCTTTCAGACATGGGATGCCGAAAATTCTATGATCATGGCCTGACTTGTGAACTTGATGGAGAACAATGTTGGGCAAGCTTTTCTTCCATATTTGACTACAAAAGCCATTTGGGATTCCACCAAAAAGAAGTATTTAGATTTGGAAAATACTTCACAACTTTTTGCTTTAACGAATAAAGCCAGAGAATTAAAACGGGAAGATTTAGACATGACAAGATATTTCGATGAACTCACAAAATTATGGCAAGAGATGGATATATTTAATGACAATGACTGGAGATGTTCTGAAGATGATACTTGTTATAGGAAGATGGAGGAGAGAGATAGGATTCATGATTTTTTGGCTGGGCTGAATAAATAACTCAATGACATGAGGGGCAGATGTCTTGCAACGAAACCAGTGCCAAATATTCTAGTGATTTTTTCTGAAGTTAGAAGAGAAGAGAGCAGAAAACGAGTGATGCTCAGAGAGTCAAAGACATTGGCTCCTATATCTAAAGGATCTGCTTTTGCTGCCCATGGAGTACAGAGTTCCAACAAGGGTGATCAGCAGTAGGACATGAGGAAAAATGGTCAACTATTCTTCACAACCATGACAATTGTTGGAGGATACATGGGTAACCTCCAAATTGGAGAGAGAAGGTAAATAGATGAGATTCACTGAGACTGCAGGCAGCGACTAAAAGTGATACTGCAAAAAGGGATGGAGGCAGTACCGGATCCTACTAACTTCCCCTTAGAAAAGAGCAATTAGAGCAATTTGTAAAGATGGTTACCCCTGTACAACTATCAGAACAGTCCAATACTTCTCTCTTAGTGCAAAAAGGTATTTTTGTTGCCACTCTAAATTCCTTGCTTGAGTTGCATTAATCTTGGATCATCGATTTAGGTGCTACAAACCATATGATAGGTGGTGCAAATTTTTTCTTCATATACCCCCGTCTAGGAAACGTTAAAGTTGTAATTGCAAGGATTAGGACAATAGAAATTGCTTCCAATAATTTTTTAAAATCTGTTCTCCATGTCCCAAAATTATCATGCAATCTCCTTTCAATTAGTAAACTGCCATAAGACATGGATTGTATTGTCAAATTCTCACATGATTTGTGTGAATTTCAAGACCTACATTTAGGGAAGAGGATTGGCAATGCTAGAAAACATAAAGGACTATACTAATATGTGAAGGATGTCAATGTGAATAAACGTGATCAAACTGCTAGTTGTAATTCTCCATTTGTGTCTAGAAATAATGCTATGGTACCATGGATTAGGCCATCCAAGCTTTCTATATTTATAGACTCTGTTTCCTTCTTTGTTTTTAAAAAAAGCTTGTTAATTTGCAATGTAAAGCATGTTAGTTAGCTAAACATTCTTGTATTTTTTTTATCCTTCTTGGCCTTACAAAGTGTCAAAACCATTTGCTATGACACACAACTATATTTGAGGTCCTTCTCTGTTTCAAAACACTCATGGAAAAAAATGGTTTATTACTTTTGTTGATGATCACACACATGTATGTTGGGCATACCTATTGAGGGAGCAATTTGATGCTGAACAAATTTTTAAAAATTTTCATTCCATGATCCAAAATTAGTTTCAAACAAAAAATACAATTTTTCGTATTGATAATGGAAAGAAATATTTTAATTCAATACTTGGGGAATCACAACAAAATGGAATTGTTGACCATAAGAATCATTATCTTCTTGACATTTCCTGTGGTCTCATGTCTTTAATGAACATTTTCAAACAACTCTAGTTTGATGCTATTCTTACCACTTTGTACTTGATAAATCGAATGTCCTTTTCAGTTCTCCGGTACCAAACATCCCTAAATACTCTCCTTCAGTTTTTTCCCTAAACAAGAGTCACCACTTCGATTCTCAACCACTTTGATAACTCTCAAAATTTTTGGTTGTACTTCGTTCATGTTCATCCTCATGATAGATGTAATATCCCAGAGCCTTAAAATGTATTTTCTTGGGATACTCTACCACACAAAAAGGATATCGATGTTATTCTCCTACAAAAGAGAAGTACTTTGTTTTAATGAATGTCACTTTCTTTGAGCAACAACTTTATCGTCCTCAAAATTCCCTTCAGGGGGAGAATTCAAGAGAAAGGAATTTTTAGGATACATCTCTACCAACACCAATCACGCCTTTATCTTCTACTAAGCCTCCTTTACCTTTAGATATTCCAATTTTGTCCTCTTCATCAAACCCACCAGAGTTGATGAACACTTATAAGCAATAACACTTATTCCTCAGAGGGAGAATTGCACCACAACCTAAGTTACTGGTTTATTCATGTCAAAACAATTCTCAAAGGGTGGAAAACTCTGTGGACTTTTAGCATGGTTAGGAGGATTCAAACTGAGTATAGGTGCACATTTTTTCAAGCCCAATCCCAATTTTGCAATAAATGATCTTGATGTTTCCATATCAATGAGAAAAGGTGTTAGATCTCGTACTCAAACCCAATCTCTAACTATGTGTCTTATAGTCATCTATCACCTTCTTTCCATGTATTTGCCACTAACCTTTCAGATACTGAAATTCCAAGAAATGTGGAAGAAGCCTTAAAAGTTCCTAAACGGAGGGAACAGAGGAAGGTGATGATAGAAGAAATGAAATCTCTTGAAAAAAATGGAAAGTTAAAACTAGTGAAAAGGCAAAAAGGAAAGACCCAAGGTGGATGCAAATGGGTTTTCACTATGAAGTATAATTCCAATGGCTTAGTTGAAAGATATAAGGCCGTTCTTGTAGCAAAAGGGTTCACATAGACACTTGGTATCGATTATCAAGAGATGTTTGCTCCAATTGCTAGGCCCAACACAGTTTGGATTCTTCTATCCTTGGTTGCCAACTTAGATTGGCCTTTTCAACAACTAGATGTTAAGAATGCCTTTCTAATAGGGATCTCAAGGAAGAAGCATACATGGACTTACCACCAGATTTTGATGAAGCTAGAAGAGATGGACAGGTTTGCAAGCTTAAAAAATCTCTTTATGGGCTCAAACAATCACCCAAAACATGGTTTGATAGGTTTACTAAATCAATTCAACAACAAGGTTATAATCAAGCTCAAAATAGATCATACATTGTTTTCTAGACATTGGGACAAGAAAACCACCATTCTCATTATTTATGTTGATGACATAATCTTGATAAGAGATAATGTTGATGAAATGAAAAGGCCTAAAGGAGATCTTGCTACAAAGTTTAAGATCAGGGACTAGGTTTCTTTAGGTACTTTCCTGGGATGGAGGTGATGAGGAACAAAACAGGTATATCAGTTTCTCAGAGAAAGTATACTTTGGACCTGTTGAAAGAAATGGGTGTGATGGGTTGTAAACTGGTGGATACTCTAATGGATTCGAATTTGAAATTGGGAGAGCTAGATGATAGTTATCAGATTAAAAAAAGGAGATATCAATGTCTTGTTGGGAAACTCATCCATTTATCTCATACAAAACTAAACATTGCTTTTGTTATTAGTGTTGTGAGTTAGTTTATGCATTCACTTTATGAGGTGTATTTTGGAGGTTGTTTATCGAATACTAAAGTATTTGAAGGGAACTCTAGGGAAAGGTCTATTCTTCAAGAAGAATGGAGGTAGGAGCATGGACGCCTTTACAAATGCAGATTGGGCTCATTCAGTAAATGATAGAAGGTTGGCGTCAGGATATTACACCTTTGTTGGAGGGAATTTGGTGACTTGGAGGAGCAACAAGCAATCTGTTGTTGCTAAAAGCAGTGCAAAGGCTGAATTTAGAGTTGTGGCCCAAGGGATTTGGGAGCTATTGTGGTTGAAGCTATTATTAAAAGAATTTAAAAGTTTCAAATGGTGGTCCTATAAAGCTTTATTGTGACAACAAAGTTGCCATAAGTATTTCTATAATCTAGTGCATCATGATCATACTAAACATGTTGAGGTAGATAGACAGTTTATTAAGGAAAAGATTGAAAAAGGAATTATTTGCATGTCGTACGTCCCTACATCCGAGCAGGCTAGTGATTGGCCGACAAAAGGTCTTGGAAGACCAGCATTCAAAAACTTGGCAGACAAGCTGGGAATGCTCAATGTTTTTAGCCTAGCTTGAGGGGGAGTGTTGTGGATTCTGTTTTTTGATTTATCTCAAATCTTTTAATGATCTATTTGTTAGGTTGTTGTCCTTTTTTTAGAAGTTTAAATTTGAAGTGGTTTATCTCTAGAATAAAGGATTTTGTTTAGGTCTTCTATCAGTAACCGAGTTTATTTATTCAGTAGTTTTTTCTTCCTTTTTTGAATTGAATAATAGTGCATTAGTTTTTTCCTTCTGCATTCAATCACAGGACCATAATTTTGGTTTATTTGAACACAAGAGCACTAAATGAAGTAACAGCTCAAAAACTTCCAAAATGAGTTTGTCACTACATAAAAGCACCATAGATTCAACCTCATGGTTTTTCATTTTTTAAGTAGAAGTCTAAATGAGAGGTTTTTATCCCATATGCTTCATTTAGACCTTCGATATTAAGAAGGGATAAAGCTACAAAAGAAGAAAGAAAATGCAAAAAGAGAAAACAAATTTGAAATCAATTATTTTTTTCCAGTTTCTCCTAATTATTTAATTTTTAAATTACAGAATGACATTTTGTAAATGCATAATTTTTTTAATAATTTTCAATATATTTAAATTAATGTATTTTAAATTTCTCATTCTCTATACAAAAGGAAATAAAGTTGGAGAATCATGATAGAAAAAAATGAGCTTAAACTTATTTTTATTTTCCTAATTTTCTTAACTTCCTCCTCTTTTTTTTTTTTCTCGAACTTTCATTGCTCCAAATGGAGCCTTAGTCAAGAAGGAAAATACCCCTATGCTCTTCACTAACAAGTCCTTGTTTAAGTTGCAATGCTTCACCATAAGGTGGTGAATTTAGAATAATAACCAGTGAATTATTGTCAATACAAATAATTCATTCACACGTGCAACTAAACCAGCAAAAATCAACACATGAATCAATGCATTGAAGTCACTTGATCAACTACATTAGAAAGCACAAAATTTGAAATGGAGTTCAAGTTAGTGAGTAAGGGAGAGGGGAACCGGAGGGAGATAGATTGCTAAAGGAATGTACACCATTTGAAGCTTGTTCATGTAGCAATAAAGGAGTGCATGATGCATGAACATTGACTTTCAGATTCATTTACCTGGGAACACATTAATGCCAAGTGGAAATTCTTCATTTGCCGGGAACGTAAAGCTTTAATTTTAGCATCAGCAGTTTCTCCTGTTCAATAAATAAAGAAATGGAAAAACTTTCTGACTTGAGACATGGAATCGTTAAGCTAATTATAAATTAATGCTGAATCCTCCAATATTTAGGATCTAATGCTTTGTTTTTGCTGGGAAACTAATACAGGATCATCAGATAGACACAGATAAAAACACCTAAAACACATGGCAGGTTTTAAGTCCTATTAGTTAGAAAAATGCCTACAAGCCATTTTTCCCCTTTTAGTAGTACACTTCTTTTTTACTGTAACATATCAAAATGAAGAAATATACTTTAATTCAGTTTTGTGATGGTGAGTTTTCAGTAAAATTGCTCAAGATTGTCTGATCTGTAATGCACTTTTGCCTTGATATTATAATGTGTACATAAATGTTAATATATAAGACATCAATACTCATCTCATTGTTGAATCTATATTTTTGGTAAAATTTTAATATTTCTTTTGTGAATAATTTAGATCTATTTCACTACTAAGCATAATACTACATATCAGCAGATACATAGTTGCATCAAAACCAATTGCATTGTATGAAACTGATTCATAAACCATAGTTATTCCACTGCATACTTATTATATAACAGCACAGGTACCAAAATAATTACTTCACTTATTTAGAGCTCCAGATAGAGATGTTTCAGTCTTCAGACCTTCAAAAGAATTAATGAAAAGAAATTAGGTTGCAAGTAGCACACGGGGTCCTTACCTTCAAAACCACAATTCCAGCTAAAATTATCATTACTTCCATCCTTTCCACCCTCTCCATTAGCATCATTGTGCTACAACAAAACCAACAATTAATACAAAGACTGCACACTACAGAACCCACTGAAAACAAAATGAAAAAAATGTCTGCCCGAAACTACCTTAGAATTGTATGACACAAGGTCGTACAATGTAAACCCATCATGTGCGATAACAAAATTTACACTGTGGTATGGTTTGCGCTTATTCACCTGCAAAATAGGTAGAGAATTATACTAACATGTATGTATGTACATATATATTGAGTAAAGATGATAGTTCATTTTGAAAAACACATGATCTACCATCTTGACGCTGTGATGGATTGTGTCTAAATGAATTTATGGTTGTGTTACTGAGGGAAAAGATGAAAAAATTTCTATTAATCTAACTCATTGAAATGTGCACATGGTTGTCGTTAAATATATACATGAGTAAGGCTAGGATTCAAGGCTAAAAACTAGAAAGAGAAAATGGAGGAAAATATCTGTAAAATTCCTATAGATAATTTACAGCTATAGAATAATCTAAACATAGGAACAAATCAACCTAATCAAGCCCAAAATTTTGGGCTTGACAGCAAACTCCTCCAGGCTGTTTGATCTTATTGAAATTGATCATTCCCAGCTTGCCAAGGATTCCCTTGAACTATGGCTTCAATGAACCCTTCGTTACTGCATCTGCTAATTGTTTTCCACTTGACACAAATGGTGTACAAACCAGCCCGTTATCTATCTTTCCTTTAATAAAATGTCGATCAACTTCAATGTACTTCATTCTGTCATGTTGCACCGGATTGTGAGCTATGCTTATGGCAGCCTTGTTGTTGCAGTATAGCTTCATAGGTTTATCATTCTCCATCTTTAGTTCCTTTAAGAGAAATTTTAACCATAGAAGTTCACAAGTTCCCAAGGCTCGGCTTCTACACTAGATCTTGCCACAACCGATTGTTTTTTGCTTCTTCATGTCACCAAATTGCCTCTTAACAAATGTGCAGTACCTAGAAGTAGACAGTCTGTCATTGATACAACCTGCCCAATTAGCATTCGTATACACCTCTAGGTTGCTGTTTTTTTTTTCTAAAATAGGAGTCCTTTCCTTAGTACTCTTTTGATATATCTCAAAATTCTTACCACTACATTCATATGCTCTTCATTTGGTGCATGCATAAATTGACTGACAATTCCAACTGCAAAGGCAATATCTGGTCTAGTATGGGATAAATAAATTAACTTGCCCACTAACCTTTGGTAACTCTCTTTATTCACGGTTTGGCTTATTATTAATGTTCCTAATTTGTGATTGACATCAATTGGGTGTACTCCGGTTTGCATCCAAGCACTTTAGTTTCCCTCAATAGGTCTAGAGTATACTTTCTTTGTGATAGGGAAATCCTTTTCTTTGATTTAGCCATTGTAATGCATAGAACAGGGAAGTGTTTGGAAGGTTGGAAGTTAATAAAAACTTGGCTCTCCAGTAAGTCGATTTCTGGGATAGGGTGGAAAGTGAAAGGAGCCTTTCAGAAAGAGAAACGGAGATGAAAAAAGAAGCTAAGGAAACCTTCAAAAAGTGGGTTTTGCTGGAAGAAACCCATTGGAGACAACTCTCAAGGGAGTTGTGGCTGAAGGAAGGGGACAAGAATACAGGTTTTTTTCATTGGATGGCCGATGCCCACCGAAGAAACAATTCCCTGGATAGAATTAAAATTAATGGGGTGTTGAGGACTGAGGAGCAGGAGGTGAGGGAAGGGATTGTGAATGCTTTTCAGCAACTGCTCTCTGAAGAGCCAGGCTGGAGAGCTGACATTGAGGGGCTGCACTTCCAACGTTTAAACTCCAGTGAAGCTGAAGGATTGGAGCTTCCTTTCACTGAGGAAGAAATCCATTCTGCCCTGTTGGAAATGAATGGTGATAAAGCTCCAGGTTCGGACGGGTTTACAATGACCTTTTGGCAATTTTGCTGGGACTTCGTGAAAGAGGAGATTCTGGACCTGTTCAAGGAATTTTATGATCAAAGATCTTTTGCCAAAAGTCTCAACACCACCTTCCTGATCCTCATCCCAAAGAAAGGAGGAGCTGAGGACCTTGGGGATTTCCGGCTTATTAGCTTATTGGAGGGCTTGTATAAGCTTCTGACCAAGGTGCTGGTGAATAGGCTGAAGAAAGTCTTAGGAAATGTGGTATTTGCGGACCAGAATGCCTTTGTGAGGGGTAAACAGATTTTGGATGCATTCCTCATAGCTAATGAGGTGATTGACTTTTGGCATAACAGCAAGGAGAAAGGGCTGATTTGCAAGCTGGACATTGAAAAAGCCTATGATAGCATAAATTGGAATTTACTCATGAAGGTCTTACACAAGATGGGCTTTGGGTCTCGGTGGATGGAATGGATTTGGTGGTGCATTTCAACTACCAAATTTTCTGTCCTGGTTAATAGGGTGCCAGCAGGTTTCTTCTCGAATACCAAGGGGTTGCGTCAAGGAGACCCTCTCTCTCCTTATCTCTTTGTTATGGGTATGGAAGTGCTAAGTGCACTTATAAGAAGGGCTGCTGTTGGGGGGTTCATTTCAGGATGCAGGCTTCAGGGAAGAGGGAGAATGGAGATGGATGTCTCCCACTTACTTTTTGCTGACGACACAATCATCTTATGCGAAGCAAAGATTGAGTACCTAACCTCTCTAAGCTGGATTTTGGCTTGGTTTGAGACAACTTCTAGGCTGAGAATAAACCTAGCTAAAAGCAAGTTAATTCCTGTTGGGGAGGTAGAAGATGTTGAGGAAATGGTAGTGGAGCTAGGGTGCAAAGTGGGGTCTCTACCTTCAGTTTATCTGGGTTGCCCCTTGGAGCCCACCATAAGGCCACCTCTATGTGGGATGGGGTGAAAGAAAGAATGAGAAAAAAATTAGCCCTTTGGAAAAGACAATATATGTCTAAGGGCGGGAGAATAACCCTCATCAAGAGCACTCTGGCCAGCATCCCTATTTACCAAATGTCACTTTTTCGTATGCCCAAGATAGCGGCAAGAAGGCTTGAAAAATTACAAAAAGACTTTCTTTGGGGAGGGGGAAGACTGGAAAGGAAAATCCACTTAATCAATTGGGAGGTGGTGTGCACTCAAAAAGAGAAGGGGGGTGTAGGTATTCGGAAGATTGATCTCTTGAACAAGGCTTTGCTGGGTAAGTGGATCTGGAGGTTTGCCTTTGAAAGGGATATCCTTTGGAAGAAGGTGATCGGGGTGAAGTATGGCCAAGAGGGCTTTGGTTGGCGGACTAATAAAGCTTGCAGGACGTTTCGTGTGGGGGTATGGAAGGAGATTCTGAAGGAGGCAAATTGGTGTTGGGATAACATGATGTTCAAGGTGGGTAAGGGGACTAGGATCAGTTTCTGGACTGATCATTGGTGTGGTAACGCGGCGCTGTCCCATAACTTCCCTCAGTTATTTGCCGTGGCGGTTCACAGGAAGGCAACGGTTAAGGATGTGTGGGACTCAAGCCTTGGTCAAGGGGGTTGGAATCTCAGATTTTCTAGAGATTTTAATGATTGGGAGCTGGATATGATTGGAGCTATGTTCAATATGCTGAGGGACTTCAGGATTTCCTCAGAAGAGGACTCAGTGTTATGGAAAGGCACCCGTCAAGGCACTTTTGGGGTTAGGGATGCTTACATTTTGCTGGGTGCTCCCAGTGCCCTCGCCTTCCCGTTTAAGAGCATTTGGGTGGACAAGGTCCCTACTAAAGTTGCTTTTTTTGCTTGGGAGGCCTCTTGGGGGAAGATCCTCACCTTGGATAGGCTTCAAAAACGAGGGTGGCAACTACCTAATCGTTATTTTTTGTGTGGTTGTGAAGAGGAAAATGTAAATCACATTCTTATTCATTGTATAGTGGTCAGGGTTCTCTGGGAAATTGTCTTTGCCTTGGTTGGGGTTCAATGGGTGTTCCCAGAGACGGTCAACGAGGTGTTATTTAGTTGGAAGGGCCCTTTTGTGGGGAGAAAAAGGAAAAAGATCTGAAACTCCATTCCGATGTGTATTTTTTGGACGGTTTGGAAGGAAAGAAATAGACTAGCATTTATGGAGGGTTATTTAGATGTACAGAAACTGAAAAATTCTTTTGTTTGTAATATGTGGAGTTGGGCTAAGGTGTATATGGGAGAGGAGTTCTCTTCGCTTTTAGGCCTTTTGGAGTGGCTAGCGGCTACTTAAGGGCTGGTGAGGGGGCTTGTTTTTGTGCTTTTGGGTTAGACTGCTATGTATACTCCCTGTATGCTTTGTGACTTTTTGCCCTTTAATATATATTGTGCTCATTTATCAAAAAAAAAAAAAAATGCATAGGAAGTATCTCAACTTCCCCAAGTTCTTAATTTTGAATTCTTTAGCAAGAGAATCCTTCAAATTTCTTATTTCGGTCAGGTTATTTCCAGTCACAATTATATCATCTACACATACAATTAGTATAGTCACCTTACCTCTTTCATGTTTGTGAAATATTATGTGATCAGCTTAGGTTTGCAAATATCCTTTATCATGGACTGACTTGATAAATATTTCAAACCAAGCACATGGTGATTGCTTCAATTTGTATAGAGATTTTTTTAATTTGCAAGCTTTGTTTCTCCCAAATTTTCCTCAAAACCAGGCAGCGATACCATGTATACTTCTTCCTCTAAATCTCCATGAAGAAAAACATTCTTTACATCTAGTTAGTATAGAGGCCAGTCTTGAGTGGCAGCAAGTGAGAGTAGAACTCAAACTATGTTCATCTTTGCAACCGATACAAAGGTTTCTTGATGGTTGATCTCGTAAGTTTGTGTAAATCTTTTTGCAACCAACCTAGCTTTGTATCAATCAATTTTCCCATTTGAATTTGGTTGCGACCACCCACTTGTATCCTATGACCTTCTTTCTAGTAGGAAGTTTGATGTAAGACAACTTTAGGATGGTTGCCTACTCAAGTAGGTGGGCTAGGGTTTTTATTTTTAGGGTGTAAGGAGAGAAACAAAGAATAAAGTTTATGGTAAAGAAAAATAAAATAAAGAAATAAGAAGAAAGAAGATACGAAGAAAAAAAGAGGGAAACCTTAGAGTCTCAATAAGGCCTTCTAGGAGTCTCACCTAGAAGAAAATCAATGAAGTTTCACCATTGAGGATAATCATCAATAAAAAATATTTTGTCCATCCAATTTTTAAAATAATAAAACAAGTGGTAAGTCCACAATATGGGACTCACCCAAGACAAGATCTTATTATGTGTAATATCTTACTGAACAACCACCATGTCTATGTCCTTTCCCATAGAAAGTGCATATCCACTTAATAATAGAACGACTTCCTCTTTCTCTTTGAACAGTAAAGAGGGAAACAACCAAAACAAATAAGAAAAAGGGTCCGTTGTTCCTTATTGTCCATATAAAATTTTGGTAAAAACCAGTTCATCGAAATAGAAAATTTAGGAAGAATAGAATTCAAATTTTAGTGTCGGTTCTAGTGGAAGGTTTGGAAAATGGTTGTAGCAACTGATATTTTCTTTAAAAGATAGGTCCAATACACCTGCGTATAATCATCAATAAAAGTAATGAACCACCTAGCTCCAGATAAAGAGGTTACACGAAAAGAACCCCACACATCACTATGTATAATGGAAAAATGACTAGATGGAGTATAAGCATGAATAGGGAACTTTACTTGATGATGCTTTGATAGCTCACACGCTTAACATTGATAAACAATGACCTTTTTATTTAAAGATAGAGAAAGGAACAACTTTTTTAGGTAAGCAAAGTTTGAATGCCCTGGTCTAGAATGCTACAACATATTTTCATGGCTGAAGGAGCTTTCACATTGTAATGCCTTTGGAATTTTCTCAGCCTCCTTCCCTAAAATAAATAAGCCTCCCAACTCCCTAGCACTGCTAATCCTCTTCCCTGAACACAACTCTTGAAATATATGGTCAGTTTGAGAGAATTTAGCACCACAGTTTAGATGACAAGTTAGTTTATTGATGAAGATTAAATTGCAAGATAAATTGGGAACATTTAGGACTAATTTCAAAAGAAGATTGTTTGAGAGGACAATAGTTGCTTTCCCAACAACAAATAAGAGAGACTTATTTGTTATTTTAACCTTTTGATGTCTTGAACATGGAGTATAAGTGGAGAAAAGATTTGACAAACTTGTCATATGATCGAAAGCCCCTAAATCTAGGATTCAAGTGTTGGATATTTTTGTGTGTAGGGCAGAGAGAAAATTACCAACTTGAGCTACTTCAAAGAAGATGCTAGTGTGAGTGAAGTATGGGTGAGGGTGTTAGGTCTACCGAGAAAAAGACTTTTTTCAAGAAACTTGGTGTTGCTTGTGAAGATTTCATGGTAGTTGATGAGGAAACGGTAGAGAGGCGTCACCTGAAATAGGCTAGAATCCTTGTTAAATCTAGCAGTAGGAAGGTGTCAAGCTAGTTGTCGATTATGGATAGAGAAGTTGCCTTTGTCGTCCAACTTTGGTAGAAAGTTTGGCCATGGTTGATAGGGGTGCTCTTTAAGGGGAGTTTCGAAAGTCTAGAGATTAGAGATGAAAGGATGGGTAGTGCATGCGTGGCAAGGAGAGTGGAGTAGGACAACAAAGAACATGTTGGGGAAGACTTGTAGGTGTTAGGGCTAAAGCCAAGTCTTGCAATGCATATAATGACGGAGGCAGATTGTTCTAGAGAAGAAACCAACAAGGTCAATGCTCAGAAGATGGGTCATGCTTAAAAGATCAAGCCAAATGTCTTTTTTGTACCCCCTTTAATGGAGTTTGGGTTTCAAGGCCCCAAGAGGATGTTCAATGTTGTCCTTCTATAGGAGAAGCTTTGATGTTCTCCAAGTCAACCTTCAACAATCCCCTACTAAACAAGTCACTTCTAGGTCTAGGTGAAGTGGGTTTCAAGAGACAATGAGGCCTTCTTGGCAAAAAAGACAGGTTTTGAAGGTAGGTCATTTGTTCCTGTCCCCCACCCGATCCATTTTCTTCTTCTATTGGGTTATCCGTCCTCGACAGTTGTCCAACGTTTTAGTCAAAGGTGAGATACTCCTTAGGGCTTGTGGATTATGGATGACCACTAAGGATGATGCTTTAAGATGGTAGTTTATTGGATTTTTCGAAGAGTGTTATGAAGGATCCTTCGAGTAAGGAGATGGTGCTGAGGAGTTGAAGCCCTCTAAGGTCATAAGGTTCAAATGTGTTTCAATGAGAGAGGAGCATAGCCTTGATAACCTTCCTAGCATGTTTGCTAATTTCAGTATCTCCATGGGATTGCTTGTTGTGAGTTTTGAAAAGGATATCAACTCCCTACTGAGTAAAATAAAGGCAAGAAAAGGGCATGGGGTTAAGGTCTCAGGAGGGAAAGAGGAATCCTCTCTCATTATTCCATTTGGAGAGGGAAATCGGAAAACTAGAATGCTCTTAGAAAACTAGAATGTTCGGTTAATTATAATAGTTCTCCGCTCATAGGGAAAGGGGAGGAGCGCTAAGAATTCAACACTTGTTTTGTGAGGTTGCTTTATCCTTTACAGTTTGTTTGAGAGTAGGGGTAGAGCCACCATAGGCTCGGGGTAAGGAGAGGGGGGGGGGCACATGCCTCCCTCAAATTTTAAAAATAAAAAATTTTCCTTGTTAATTTAGGAATTTTTGAAAATTAAAAAAATAGAAATGTAAGTTTACCCTCTCTAAAAAACTAATTCTATGTAGGAAAAAAAAAATAGAATAAAAAACTAAATGAGTGCGAATATTAAATAGATTTTATAAAATATTTGTTTGTTTGCATTTTTTAATTTTATTTAATGTTGATAAATTAAATTTACTTAAATCCTAATGTATATAAAATAAATCTAAAAAAATGATTTTTTTATAATTTTGTATTTAATATTTTATTAAATATTTTTTTTTTGTTGTGGGCTATGTTTTGTTTAATTTTGATTAAATGTTTAGACTTTTAGGCTTAATTAAGTAGTTGCTAATTCATGAATATGTATATGTACACAATTATTCAAATATGTGCTATATAATTGTTAATGAAAATTAATTATGTTTCAATATTTGATATTTTATTAAATATTTCATTGGTAGGTTGTTTCTAGTTTAATTTAAAGATTTTTACAAATGTTAAGATTTTTAGGTTTAATCAAGACTTTCTTGTCAATATTTTTAGTCTTTTTGTTATTTAATTCATCATATTATAAATTCTTTTTTTCTTTTATAATTAATATTAATAATTACTTATTTTATTAAATGATACTGACATAGTTTAAAAGACGCGCTTAAAGCGTGCCTAGGCTTAAGGCGCAACCACTCCCTGGCCATAACACCTTGCTTGTCAAGACATGGGCCTTGTTGAAGATGCACACTTTGTCTGCTTTACTTTTCGTTTTTAAACACTTTTATTCTTAAAATTTCTAATTGTATTTTAAAATTTATACAATTTTATTACTTTATTTGTTGAATGCTTCTTTTAATGTTTGAAATATTAAATTTTCGTTTTTAAATACTAGGTCAAGTTTCACTATACTTCGGCGCACGCTTTGTGTTGTTCCTAATGTTTAAGCTATAGGATACTTTTGCACCCAAGAAGTGCCTTGTACTTTTCAAAACTATGGATACCAATGCTACCATTTTTAAAATATAAAAATCTATTCATATTTAATATTTTTTTTTTTATAAGTAAAAGTAAGTATATTAATAAAAAAGAGGAGACACCAAGAAACTAGTGCCTTCCACGTATACAGGGAGTACACACACCGCTTTCCCTAACTAGGAGCCCAACCAATCTAAAAAACTTACAAGAGAAGAAGGGTTCGCTCCTAAGGAAACCCTTACCCAAGACCAAAGATTACTTACAAAAAAATATTTCAACCTTTGAAGCGAGAGTTCCTCATTACCAAAAGCTAGACTATTCCTCTCCTTCCAGACTGACCAAAAAATACATAAGGGAGTCATTTTCCAAGCCCTCTTGCGCCTTATCCCCACAAACGCTCCACTCCAACCAAGAAGGGTCTCCTTCACTGTACACGGGAGGGTTCACGAAACACCAAAGAGGGAAAAAAGGAGGTTCCACATGGCCCGTGTCTTAACACAATGAAGTAAGAGGTGATCCACCGTTTCGACTTCAGATAGGCAAAGAAAACACCTGTTTGCCAAAGAGAACCCCCTCCTTTGAAGTTGCTCCAAAGTTAAGACTTTACCCCAGGAAGCCTCCCAAGCAAAGAAAGCTACCTTAGGAGGCACTCTTACCCTCCAAATTCTTTTGCTAGGGAACATAGAAGGACCCCCCCTTCCAAAATGGAATAGAGAGACTTAACCGAGAAAACATCATTTTTTGAAGCTGTCCAGATCACTCTATCTTCCTCCTCCCTTTGAACCCGGAAGGCATGGATCTTCTGCAACAAACGCTCCACCAGATTGATCTCCCAATCATTAAATGCCCTTGCAAAACAAAAAGAGGGGTCCAACCATCCCCATCACTAACGGGGTTCCAAACCTCTAAAACCCAAGCATTCTTGGTCAAGGAGATTGAGAAAAGAGAGGAGAAAGACTCACAAAGAGGCCATCTTCGCACCACTTATCCTTCCAGAATCTCACTCTTTGCCCATTACCCACTTGGTAAGCTAACCTACCATCTAATAGCCACCACTTCTTCCTTATTGCTTTCTAAAGCCCAACACCGTTTCTCCCATTTGCATCCCGGGTGCGCCACCTCCCCTCCTCTTCGCCATATTTAAGACTAATTACACGCCTCCACAACACCTCTCTCTCATTAGCATACCTCCAATTCCACTTACACAAGAGAGCACTATTCATCAAGGCTAAGTTTCTCATACCTAGCCCGCCTTTGTCTTTTTCCAAGCATACCACGTTCCATCTGACAAGGTGAGGCTTTTGGATGAGATCTCCCCCACCCCACATAAAATCCCTCTGAATCTTCTCCAATCTCAACCTCACTTTTCTTGGCAAATGGAAGAGAGACTTAAAGTAAATAGGCATACTAGAGAGAGTGCTTCTGATTAAGGTGAGTCTCCTCCCTTTAGATATATACTGCCTCTTTCACATAGCAAGCCTTCTACGAAATCACTCTTCAACCCCATCCCACACAGCCAAAGAGTTGAAAGGTGCCCCTAAAGGCAATCCCAAGTAATAAGAAGGGAGCCCACCCACTTTACAACCCAACTCCAATGCCAAACCCTCTATATCATGAACCCTTCCCACCGGGATCAGCTCACTCTTCTTTAAGTTGATCTTCAACCTTGAACATGCTTCAAACCACATGAGGAGCCAACTTAGATAAGTCATCTGATCTGAAGACTCCTCACAAAAAACCAACGTGTCATCCGCAAATAACAAATGCGAGATTTGAAACCCCATGCCACTCTTACCTCCCACCCTCCACCCCGATAAGAAGCCCCCACTAATAGCCCTTCTCAACATACAACTGAACACTTCCATGGCTATCACAAACAAGTAAGGAGAGAGCGAGTCTCCCTGTCTCAACTCCCTCGAGCTTTGAAAAAAACCAGAAGGAGAGCCATTGATTAAAATAAAGAATTTCACAGTGGAGATACACCACTCAATCCACTTTATCCATCTCTCCCTAAAACCTATCTTTTTAAAAACTGCCAACAAAAATTTCCAACTAACATGATCATAAGCCTTTCTCGATATCCAACTTGCATAGCACCCCCCCCCCACATCGTCTTTCAACCTTGAGTCCACAGCCTCATTTGCAATCAACGATCCAAAATCTATCTCCCCTCTACAAAAGCATTTTGGGACTCCGAAATCACTTTCCCCATCACCTTTTTAATTCTATTTGCCAAGACCTTGGCCAACAACTTGTAGAGGCTGTCTACAAGGCCGATTGGTCTGAAATCCTTTAAATCTTCTGCACCTCCCTTCTTTGGAACTAAGACCAAGAACGTAGGTTAAAGGCGTTCTCTATTTTTGGGAGCTCTTGCTGGGGGCTTTGTAGCTCGCTTAGGGGTTGGTCATTGTTAGGGAGGTGGGTGTTTGTTTTTCTTTTCCTTCTCTTGCTTGCCTTTTGGCCTTAATTGTATACTTTATATTTACTTTGATGCACCTTTTTGCAAGTGTTTTTAATATATTCTCTTTTTTACCTATAAATAATAATAATAATAATAATAATAATTTGTGAAGCAACACACAAGACATCTATTTTTTTTTTTTCTCTTCTTTTTTTCCCCCTAAGCTATGAACTAGGTTAATGATGAAGCACAATTGACAAAGAAACCAAGAATTATAATGGCATAAGAAGTTCTTAAAAAAAAAATAACAACGGTACTTAACAAGACTCCAGATGGAATCAGGCAGTGGAAAAGAATTCATGCAACAATCCTAACTAAGGCTTTGTTGAGCAATTGTAGGGAGAAGTATGAAAAGGGTGCTTTATATGTATTTTCACATGGTAGGATATTCAGGATGGACGGGAATACTCATAAAGAGATTATGAGGGATTACAAAAAAAAATGTCTTAATTGGATATACATGAACATGCAATAGTTATTTGGTCAATGTCAATTATTTCTTAACAGGTCAACCTTCCAAATTCCAAATATATAATTTGGATTTTTTACCCTTCCTTTGGATTGAATGTGAAAACAACCATTCTGCCTTAATCTGTAAAGGTACTGAAGTATAGGGAAATGCAACATCACATAGAGCCCCAAGGTCAATAATGAACCTCATTTCCATGTCCATATTTATTAGCCAAACTGATCCCTAATTAGTTACAATTTAAAAAAAAGAAAAGAAAATTGAAGCCAAAGTTTTATGACACATGGAACAATTAATAATCTATAATTTTTTAAGCTTATTAATGCAAATTTTTTAATTTCCAAAATAAAATATACAAAGGCAAAATTACATAGTGATGACACAATCATGACAGTTAAGACATTGGTAATTCTTACTTTGTATAGGTCGGAAGATCCAGCAACACGAGTGGCAAAACTCCCTTTAGTACCTGGGTCCCCCTATGTTATGCAAAACTTAAAAACAAATTAGTTATAATCATAAAAAAGAAAGAGAATAGTCACAAAATTAGCAAAACTAAAATATTCCAGCAAATAGTTACATATAAATTTCAAAATTTTGATCAAAATGCTCCAGTTTTATTGACTGAACCAGAGCCAGACCCAACTATTGAGTGAGCTTTATGAATCAGTATATAAACTACCAAAATTTATGGTTATTGCCAAAATCTTGTCAACCAATGTCAACACTTAACAAATTTATGCCAAAATCTTGTCATCCAAGACTGATCTCACACAGATAAGGGTGTCCAAAACAACTTTATGCTACTACAAATTTTAGAACCATGAATAGATAAAAATACAAATGATAGCACTTTGGAAGCTTCAGACATTAAGACAAAGACAGCAGCCAACTTGTTCTTCTGGGCTACCTTTTATTTTGTTACCCAATAAGTCTTCTGTGGTTGTTTGGTGTCCTTTCTCTTTGGTGAAGTTCTTGCAATGATGGTGTGGGAGTACCATTATACTACACCAGTAACCTTGGAGTTCTTCAAAATTGGAAATAAAGAAAAATTACATGATTTCACTTAATAGACATTTGGGTTATGAATTGGCAATTTCCTAAAATTTAGGAAATTTTAATCATATTTGTCCTTGAAAAGTTGTCTGTGAGCATGAATTCATGGCAGTTTTATTTTCTAGTTCACAATTATGTAGAATTTATTTTACTTAATCTAGAGTTCAAATAAAAAGAGATGTATAGACATGCCCATTATATACACACACATTTAATACAATTAAACACCTAGAATATTCAGCACAACTGTTTCGAACACATTTTGTCCTTAACATCAAATCATATTTGTGGAGGAAGTGTTTGAAAACATGTAAAGCGCCCTTGCTTCAAAACATGATTTAGCATAACCTACAATACCTTATTTGATACTCTTCTTATAGTGTTTATAATAGAACCAACACCAACTCACCAACCACTTAAAGACCACCCTACATGTAGCCCTCACAACCATTGGACGCCAATTTTCACATGAATCTAGGCATGATAGTACTTTCCACAAGATTCTGATATTCTTTTTTTATCAGACCATGATTCGCTGCCGACACCTTAATTTTTTGCAATCCTTGTCCAGATCAGTAGACCTATATGAGTTGAGTTTTGTTAACGTTTGAGGCTTCTTCAAGATTGGAAGTCAACTTGTACAAAAGTGAAATAATTCTAGTAAGATAGGTCCAGGGTGAGGAAGGTTCATGCCACTTGTTTAAACCTGCATTTGGGAGCTCCTTTTAAGAGAGGTTTTTAAAAATGTTTACTCTATGGAAAGGACAACACCTCTCAAAAGGTACAAGATCTTTGCTAAAAATTAGCAATTGGCCTATTTATTTCATATCCCTTTTTGTTGTACCTAAGGTGATGGCATTGAGATTGGAAAGATATTAAATGGGACTTGATACAAAGATGAGGGACTCTAGAGAAGAAATCTCATCTAGTAGAATGGTCATCGATTTGCAAAGATAAAAAGAAAGGGGGTTTAAGGTATTAAAGTGTTTGTCTACTCTTGATATAGTCTTACAAAGAAACTAGTATCGAACATTTTCTTTAGAGAGGGATTAGTTAGATGAGGGTGATGTAGGACAAACCTAGGATGACTCTATATTCAAATAGGTGGGCTAGGGCTTCAATTTTTTTGGGCTTAAGGAGTATCAATAGGAAAAAAAAACCAAAAAAAGAAAAAGAGAAGTGTATTATTCATCATCAATCTCACATTGCAACAATTAGCTTTATTGATAGGCTTTGAAAAGCACTAAAAACTAAATAAAATCATAAAAATACAAACTTGATTTATGTAATAAGTTAATAAGATTCTTGTTCTTTTCTTAAAACTATCAAATCTACTAAAAAATAAATATTAAAAAGTAAACTTTCTTTTTAGAATAGAAACTTTTTGTATTAAGAGTTTCTAATAAATAAAAAAACTTCTAGATTTTAAGGATTTAATTAGAAATTTTAGAAATAAGAAACTTTCTTTTAAGAAAATAAAAAGTTTAGAAATATAGAAAATTCTTTTGAGAAAATTTTTAATAAAAAAACTTTCCAAATATTAAATGCATCTAAAATACCAACAACTAATTAATTATGACACTAAAGAACCTAAAAAAACTACAATACCTTAAATAAAGTATTCCAAGATTCTATTAGTTTTTTCCATCCATTTCTTAAGTAGATTTTGGAGATTCATTCTCATTAAAAGGTCATAGTGCAAAAATTTGGGGAGGAGCTGGGAGGATGATGCTCTCAAGTTGGGAAAAAAGGGTATAGCAGTAGCCTGTGGAAGAGAATAAGAAAGGGTGGAAAGCTTTTAAGGTCATAATAAGATTTGTGGTAGGCAATGAGAAAAGAAACAAATTTTGGCAAGGTGTTTAGTATGGTGATTCTCCTTTAAAGGATTATTTTCTCTCTCTTTTTTCTTTGTGTAGATTTTAAGGAGGCTTCGGTGGCTAGTGCCAACCTTTCACGATGCATCCATTCGGCATAGGGCACTCCCACCACTCTCTCCTAGTTGAATCATCCAATTCCGGAATGGATCATTCAATTTTTTTTCTTAACTTTATTGAGAGTCAATCGAGAATAGCCCATTGTGGGTGCCAGGAGAGGGAATTGGCCTAACCTAAAGCATTTAGTGAACTCGACTAGCTGAGAAAACATCATCTTCGTGAAAATAGCCATTCCCTTGTTGAATGAGCTAGTGTTTAGGTCATAGAGAATGGGTAGGTCTTTTAAAATCTATGTTCCTTAAGACATTTCCAAGGTTGGGAGGTGGATAGCATTAGCGAGTTGCATCTTATTTAACTTTTTCTCATCTAGATTGGCATTTATTTAATACATCATGTGTACTTTAATATGCCAAGCTTTTAATATATTTCTCATTTGTCTACCAATAAAAAAAGCATTAAGAACTTGGTATAGCATGGAGAAAGACACTTCGATTCAGAATCCTAGTGAAATCTTTCTATTTTGTTTTATAGTAGAACATAGGAGTACCTTTCATCTCAAAGGAAATATAAGGCTCTTAGGCCTTATAAAGTAGGGGTTTTCTAGTGATAGGCTACATGGGGAAAGCTAAGAGCCAATGGAACTTGTCCTCTTTCTTCGACATCTCTTGGGTCCTAACTCCTTTATTGAAAGAGTTACTAATAAGTTAGTGTTGGAAAACATGTATTGTTGACATTCCTAGAATTATGGGATAACAATTAGGGAATCCTACCGATATAGGAATTTGTTTTTAGGAAGAGTTAGAATCCCACTAATATAGGAATTTGGTTTTAGGAAGAGTTAGTTTTCTATTTTAAATAGCTTTGTAATCTTTATATACAGCCGTGTAAACGTTTCTTTCCAATATACAATTGACTTAATTTTTCTCCCAAAATCCACATGGTATCAGAGCAGTAAGGCTCTCATTGAACTATTTCTAGCCCTCATTGTCGAGTGTAAAAGAGTTTTCAAGACAGATTCTTCTGGCCTTCATCACCAGTGACCTTTTCTTTTTTCCCGTGTCATAGTAGTATAACGTATAAATTTTTATTCCTCACCTTATCAATCTTTACAACCTTTATTGTCAGTTTTCTCTGTGTTTACTCTTTTGCTAAACCCAATCCAATATGTTTGAGACCGAGGCATCAAATATCATTGTACAATCTAAGGAAGTCATCTCACATTAAGCATTGGATGACTTGCAGAATATTCAGGCCAAAGGAAGGAGATTTAGGGTTTGATATATGGGACAAAGCGGATTCCATGATCGGGCCATGGTTATGGAACTCAATGAATCCTAAAATTAGCAACACTTGCATGTTTTTGTCCACAACTAAAGAGATTTGGGATGTCGTTCAACAAATGTATTTGAAGGCTTATGATGCAACACAAGTGTAAGAGATTAAAGTCAAGATTAGTGCGATGAAACAAGGCCGCAAAACTTTTATTATGTGAATTTATTGTAGAACCTGTGGCAAAAACTTGACCATTAACCTTATAGTCATTTTTGACAGATTCAAGACGATGAGAGAGAAAGAGCGTGAGGGCGAGCGAAAGAGCGAGGGCGATGGAGATGGCGACGAGGAAGAAAGTAAAGGGGGGAGGCGAGGAAAACGGCAAGGGGGAAGCTTTGGAATGGAATCAAAGGTTTTTAAGGTTGAAGTGGAGGAGAGAAAAGGCAAAACCCTTTTCTTCATCGTGGAAAGCAAGCGGGGGGTTTCGTTCTGGGTCCGTCTAGGGCTGGCAAGTGTTAGGCTCCTCTTGGAGGGTTTGGACCAGTGCGTTAAGAATGGGAAAGAAGATAAATAGGAGAAGGGTTGGAAGGAGATGAGGACAAGCTACTCTATGGTGCGGGAAGCTAACAGGGCAGGTTGCTTCATCAGGGTAAGGGTTATTGACTCGGAAAAGAAGAGATATAGTATCTGTATTCCGAAGGGCAGAGGAGATAAGGGGGGTTGGCTAGCCATGGCGGAGGTCCTATGGAAACTGGTTATTGATGTCGATAAGAAGGAGGATAAGAAGGAAGAGAAGAACAATGAAAGGTTACAAGCAGAAACGAGGAAGGGGTTGTGGAGCAGGGATAGGACTTCGGTCAGAGTGGAGGTGAAAGGGGAGGAAATCAGAAGAAATCTGGGTAGATTGGAACATTGCTTGGTCGAAAAATGGAACCCTAGGGTAGCAGGAAGAGAGAACTTGGAGAGACTGGGGTGGTCAATGACGAGTTCTTGGAGATTAAAAGGAAGGTTGGGATTGGCAAGGATGGAAGAGGATCGAGCCCTTTTGGAGTTCGAATTTGTGAAAGAAGCTAGACGTGTCCTTACATCCGGGAATAGAGTGGTGGGAGGGATTCAGTTAGGGTTGGAGCTTTGGAACCCAAGGTACGGGTGCCTGGAAGAAAGGGAATGTAGAAATGAAATATGGGTGAGGATCTGGGGTTTGGCAATCTCGCTTTGGACCCCGTCCGTCTTGAGAAGAGTGTGGGAAGAGTGCGGCGGGTTTGTAGAGATCGACCCACTGACGGAAAAAATGGAGGAACTCTAGTGGGCAAGGATCTTAGTTAAGTCAAACAGGGAAAACCTACCATGCTCGCTGGAGATCGGGTTTGACGATACGACGTATCACCTTACCCTTTGGTGGGAGGTTTCGCCTTTCTTGAGACAGTGCATGGGGGGGAAGTAGTGGCCAGTTGGGAGTTCCAGTGGAGAGGTTCGGGGTGATGGTGGGGTACGGGCCGGTCAGCGCGTGGAAGAAAGGATATTCGCAAGGACCAAGACGCTATCACGTACAGCTGATGGGACACCGGAGCAGGTGGATGGTGAGGGCAGGGACTGGACTGAGGGTCGGATCCTAGTCGAGTCGAAGACTCGGTTTCCCATGGACTGCCTGCCTGTTGGGCCATCTTCTTTTGGCCTTGCAGAGGTTCCGTTGGGCTTGAAAAAGGCCGAGGAGCCTCTCTTGCAAGGCCCCTCCTTTAAAGGGGCTGGGCTTAGGCCTGGGTCTAATCCGATGGGCTCTAAAGGCAAGGAGAAGGCTGCAGCTGTGGAACTTGGGCCGTCCTTTGGGCCTCCTGATCCTTCAACGTTTTTCTAAGGCCCATCTCTAACCCTTCTTAAGGATTTCGGGGGGCAGTCCATTGGGCCTTTGGCTTTGGTGAGAAATAGCATCGGCCCGTCTGGCTCTCAGCCTTCTGGCAAAGGGCTGGTTCGTTCCTCAACTTCTTCTTGCAAGGAAAGCAACTTCGAGCTCGAGTTTATAAGCTTGCGAGAGAAGGAAGCCGATAGGAAGCAACAAGTCGTTTCCCTTCTTTCTTCCACTGACCGTATGCTGGTGGAAGAAGGTTTGAGGTATGGGTCCTTGTCTTTTTCGGGGGGCTCAAGGGATTCGGGGTCTTCTTCTCCTCCTTTCTCTTTTTCTTTTGGTCGAACTCCGGAGGGGGAGTGTTACGACCTTTCTGGGGCGGTTAGGAAGGTTTGCCAGAAAGGAAACTTGCTAAGCTTCCAAGCCGCAGCTAGGCCCGTTGAGAATGACAATGGCTGCTGGGATTTGGTTGAATTTAACGGACCTTTGTTAGTGGAAAGAAATTCAGAGGGGAGTTCAAGGCAATCTGAATACCAAGAAGGAAGGGATGAAAGGGAGCTAAATTGGGAAGAAAGTAGTCTAGTGAGGTTTAGCCACTTCTTGGGTTTTTCGACAGAAGGTTTGGAAAAGGAAATTCTGAGTTTCCTGGGCAAAATAAGAAAAATGCGGGAAAAGATTCACAGTAAAGGTCTATTAGAAAAATCAAAGTTTGAAAGAGAGCTAAAGAGGTTGGAATGCTCAATTAACTACGAGGGGGAAGGTAAGAAGAAATGCCTTTTTTAGGGTAGAGAGGGTCAATCAGTTGGTGTCCAATGAATATAAAACTTTTGAGTTGGAATGTGAGGGGAGCGAACGACAGTTTCAAAAGGAAAGTAATCAAGTTTGTCGTTAGGAAACAGAAAGTGGATTTGTTTTGTATTCAGGAGACACAAATGCAAATGTTGTCGGATAGGGAGGTGAGAAGTTTAGGGTCAGGAAGATTTTTAGACTGGAAGGCTCTGGATGCCTTTGGGTCGGCAGGAGGCATTTTGACATGTTGGGATGAAAGATCCCTTGAAATCTTGGACTGAGAAGAGGGCCAATTTTCTTTATCTTACAGATTCAGGAATGTGGAAAATGGGGTTGTCTAGGTGTTCACGGGTGTTTATGGCCCGTTCACCAGAGAAGAAAGGGAGTGCTTGTGGGAAGAAATCGGGGCGATAAGAGGAATTTGGGAAGGACCTTGGTGTTTAGGGGGTGATTTCAACATTATCCTCTCTCAAAGCGAAAGAAGTAGACAAGGGAGAATAACCCCAGCTATGAGGAGGTTTGCTCAGATTGTGGATGAGCTAGGCCTTGTGGATTTACAATTGCAATGAGGATCTTTCACCTGGAGCGGGGGCCTCAATAATCAATCAAGGGCCAGGCTAGATCGGTTTTTGGTTACTCCCTGCTGGCTTGACCAATATAGTAGGGTAGTCCAGAGAAGGTTACTTAGGCCTACCTCGGATCATTTTCCAGTCTTATTGGAGGGGGGTGGGATAAGGAGAGGGCCCAACCCCTTCAGATTTGAAAACATGTGGCTAAAAGTTGAAGGGTTTAAAGTCTTAATTCGTAGTTGGTGGCAGGGGATGGTGGTTAGTGGAAGTGTCAGCTTTAAATTGTCTGCAAAATTGAGGGAATTAAAACAAAAATTAAAAATCTGGAATAGGGAGGTGTTTGGGAGTCTGGAGTGCAACAAAGCTGCGGCTCTCCAACAAGTGGAGTATTGGGACTGGGTGGAAAATGAGAGAAGTTTGACTCAGAAGGAATTAGGTAGTAAAAAGGAAGCTAAGGAGGGGTATGCTAAGTTGGTGGACCTAGAAGAGACTCACTGGAGATAGGCTTCAAGGGAGTTATGGTTAAAGGAAGGTGATAGAAACATGGGATACTTTCACCGCATGGCTTCTGCCCATAGAAGGACCAACTACATGGACAAAATCAAGATAAATGGGGTGAGATTGTCAGGGGAGCAAGAAGTGAGGGTGGGGATAGTGAATGCCTATCAACAGTTGCTTTCAGAAAGCTCGGACTGGAAGACGGACATTAGGAGGATGCAATTTAAGCAAATCAATCTTGAAGAAGCGGGGCTGATGGAACTCCCTTTTTCTGAGGCTGAGTTCTAGGATGCTTTGATGGATTTGAACGGGGATAAAACCCCAGGCCCAAATGGCTTATCTTTGGCTTTCTGGCAAAGCTGCTGGGAGTTTGTGAAGGAGGAGATCTTGGACATGTTTAAGGAGTTCCACGAGCAGAATGCGTTTCTCAAAAGCCGCAACAACACCTTTTTGGTGTTGTTACCTAAGAGAGGAGGGGCTGAGGACCTGGGGAATTTTAGACCCATTAGCCTTTTGGAGGGGTTATATAAGTTGTTAGCTAAGGTGCTGGCCAATAGGCTTAAAAAAGTAATAGGAAAAGTGGTTTCTACCGACCATAATGCGTTTGTCATGGGAAGACAGATTCTAGACGCTTCTTTAATTGCAAATGAAGTGATCGATGCTTGGAAAAAAAGGGGTGAGAAAGGTTTAATCTGTAAAATGGATATTGAGAAGGCGTACGATAGTATTAATTGGCAATTCCTAATGAAGGTTATGCAAAAAATGGGGTTCAGTCCAAAGTGGTTGAATTGAATGTGGAATTGCATTTCCACAGCCAAATTCTCTATCCTGGTGAACGGAGTACTAGCCGATTTTTTTTCTAGTTCAAAGAGGCTGCGCCAAGGGGACCCTCTTTCCCCCTATCTCTTCGTATTGGGAATGGAGTTGTTGAGCGTTTTAGTTAGAAGGGCTGTGGAAGGGGGTTTTATCTCGGGGTGCAACATTTGGCGGGGAAGAGGGAGGGCTGTTCACATTTCTCACTTGCTATTCGCTGATGACACGATTATTTTTTGTGAAGCAAAGAATGAGCATTTAATGCATTTGAGTTGGATTCTTTTTTGGTTTGAAGCTGTGTCAGGGTTAAAGATTAATTTGGCTAAAAGTGAAATCATCCCGGTAGGGGAGGTGGAAGGGGTGGACGAAATGGCAATGGAGCTAGGGTGTAGGGTGGGGCAGCTGCCTGCAGTGTACCTGGGGCTGCCTTTGGGGGCTCCCAATAAGGTTGTTTCCGTGTGAGACGGGGTGGAGGAAAAAGTGAGGAGAAGACTTGCCCTTTGGAAACGCCACTATCTTTCCAAAGGTGGGAGAATTACCCTTTTGAAGAGCACGTTGGCTAACATGCCGATTTATCAAATGTCCCTTTTTCGCATGCCCAAATCAGTGGCTAGGAGGCTTGAAAAACTGCAAAGAGATTTCTTGTGGGGAGGAGGAAATTTGGATAGGAAGCCTCACCTTGTCAAGTGGGAGATGGTTTGTAGGGATAAGGAGAAAGGGGGGCTTGGTATAAGGAAGCTAAATCTTTTGAACAAAGCATTACTTGGCAAATGGATTTGGAGATTTGCGTGTGCTAAGGAGGATTTTTGGAAGCAAGTTCTCATAGCGAAGTATGGGCAAGAGGATTTTGGTTAGAGGACTAAAAAGGTTGTGGGTGCCTTTGGAGTGGGGGTGTGGAAGGAGATTTTGAAGGAACCTGGCTGGTGCAGGGAAAAAATGGGGTTTAAAGCAGGGAAAGGCAATAAAATCAGGTTCTGGACAGATTGGTGGTGTGGGGATTCAACGTTGTCCCAAAGTTTCCCGCATCTCTTCACTTTGGCAGCTCATAGGAATGCAACATTAGAAGAAATGTGGGACCAGAATTTTGGTGAAGGAGGATGGAATTTGAGATTTATTAGGGATTTTAATGATTGGAAGATGGACATGGTAGGCAACTTGCTTCAAGTTTTGAGGGGTCACATGATAACTGTGGAGGAAGATTCGGTTATTTGGAAAGAAGGAAACAACGGACAATTTAGGGTAAAGAAAGCTTACAGCCTGTTGGAAAGCCCTTTGTCTACTGTTTTTCCAAAAACTAACATTTAGGTGGAGAGAGTTCCAACCAAAATTGTGTTTTTCGCGTGGAAGGCCGCTTGGGGGAGGATTATGACTCTGGATAGACTTCAAAAGAGAGGATGGCAGCCTCCCAACCGTTGCTTCTTGTGTGGTAGTAAAGAGGAAAGTGTAAATCATATTCTCATTCACTGTACAGTGGCCAGAGTGTTATGGGATTTAGTTTTGGGTTTGTTTGGGGTCAAGTGGGTCTTTCCTGAAACTGTAAAGGAGGTCCTATTTAGTTGGAGGGGAGCCTTTATGGGAAAAAAAGGAAAAAACTTTGGAAATCCATTCCGTTGTTTATTTTTTGGACGGTCTGGAAGGAGAGAAATAGGCTAGCTTTTAGGGGGAGGGAGTTAGCAATTCAGAAATTCAAACATTCTTTTATCTGTAATTTATGGGGTTGGGCTAAATTGTACATGGGAGAGGAGTCGATCTCCCTCATAGGTTTTCTGGAGTGGTTAGCCATCAGATAAGGGGTGGTGGGTGTTTTTGGTTTTGTTGGAGAGGCCTTAGTAGCCTTGTATACCCCCTGTACACGTGGTGGCCTTTTTGCCTTTTTTAATGCATATGCTCTTACTCATCCAAAAAAAAAAAAAAGAACTTGACCATTATCAATGCATTAAGACTAAATGCGAAGAAGATGTTGCAATCTTGAAGAATTTTATTGAAAAAGATCGAGTCTACAATTTTCTTGCAAGACTTAACACTCAGTTTGATCAAGTCAGGGTCCAAATTCCCAGCAAGGAAGAGGTGTCATCTCTAAATGAGATCATTTCTCTTATTCGAGCTGAGAAGAGTCATAAGGGGGTTATGCTTAAACCCCAAGTCTTGAAAGGTTCAGCATGGTGACAAAAATGGAACAACCGCCAATATAAGAAAATAAGAAGGCAAATCCGTCAAAATCTTCAAGCAAAGAGTGGGGCTCCCAAGGAGGCCAGCAAAGGAATCAAGGTCAAGCCAACTTTACCATGAACCAACCAAGTCAAGAAAAGTCTCAAGACTAGAGCAAATTCAATAAGGAGGAGATCAAGAAGATAAGTGGACTTTTGGGATTGTTGTAGAAACCCAATGGTGCATGCTCTCTTGCACTCTCAAGTAAGCTTTCTATTTCTCAAGGATTAAATGTCTCAAATGAACCTATCAAGAATCTTTGGGATATTGATTTAGGAGCCATAGATCATATGACTCACTCTTCACTAAATTTTAGCACTTAACCTCCTTGCCTAAGCAATCGAAAAATAGCCATTGTAGATGGTTCTCTCACTATTGTAGCCAGTCTAGGGGATATCCATATCAATCCATCTCTTACACTAAAAAATGTCCTTCATGTTCCCAAATTGTCTACCTAGTATCCATACAAACACTCACCCATGATATGAACTGTAATGTGTTTTTCTATGCTTCTTATTATATAATTCAGGACTAGGACTCAAGGAAGAGGATTAGACTTTCTAAGGAGAAGAATGTGCTCTACTATCTTGAAGAATTAGGTAGATCAAATATTGTTAAGAATAAATTATCTGTCATTTTTATCATCATCCAATAAAAACTATTAAGCTTCATCATTGTAAACTAGGGCGTCCATCTTTTGGGATTTTAAAAGCTATGTTTCCGTCCTTGTTTAAAGGACTGAGTGTTGAACATTTTCATTGTGATGTGTGCAAATTTGCAAAACACAGATATGCATCCTTCCTAATCAATAATAAGAAAAGTTTAATCTTGTTTTATTTGATTCATAGTGATATATAAAGACCCTCCATAGTTCCAAAATGTGTCTAGTTCGCAATGGTTTCACTTTTATTGATGATTGCAATAGGATGTCTTGGATCTTTAGTCTTAAATCCAAATCGGATGTAAGTAGTGTGCTTCCAAATTTCCATATCATGATTCAAAACCAATTTGGTGTTAAAATAAAAAAATTTGGATCAGATACAGATTATTTAATCAAATTTTATATTCATATTTTCAAAAAAAAAAAAAAATTATCCCTGAATCCTCTTGCATTAATACTCCACAACAAAATGAAGTAGCGCAGATGAAGAATGGTCATTTGCTAGCTACAACCCAAGCTTTCCTTTTCCACCAAAATGTTCCAAAAATTTATTAGGGGAGAGTTGTGCTTGCAACTGCACATATAATCAACTGACTACATTTGAGGGTGTTCATATTTCACTCAGCCTTGTCTATAAGGGGAGTCCTTGTCATTCATTGAAGGTAAGGACAAAGACTTGTTTTGCCTCGACTTACCTTCGACTCCTTAGAACTCCAACTCAACCTTTGTGCTAGTCCAACTCGAACTTTCCACATTTGTACCTTCCATGCTTGTACCTACCAAACCACCTCAGTCTATGTCAAAGAATAATGAAGTTTGTGACTCTATGAGATTTATGCAGGTAAATTCAAGACGAAGAAACCTAAATCCTAGTCCTAAGCGAATTCAAGATTCAACACCTAACCCTTAGAATAAGGTAAATACAATTGCAGAACCAGAAATTTCTTCTCAATTAACACATGATCTTGACATTCCTATTGCCATTAAGAAAGGCACAAGAGAATGCACTAAACACCCACTGTACCCATTAGCGAAGTTTGTGTTGTTTAAAAAATTCTCTTCCTCACATAGTACCTTTCTAGTTAGTCTAAACACCATTCACATTCCTAACACATTATTTGAGGCATTATTTGATGAGAAATGGAAAGATGCTATGAGATAAGAAATGTAGGCACTAGAGAAGAATCAAACGTGGGAAATTGTTAACTTACCACTAGGAAAGAAATCTATGGGATGTAAGTGGGTGTTTACAGTGAAGTACAAGTCAGATGACTCTTCAAAGAGATACAAGGCTAAACTCATGACAAAAGGATATATGCAAACTTATGGTGTTAACTATCGGGAGACATTTGCTCTAGGGGCTAAAATGAATATTCTAAGAGTTTTATTGTCTCTAACAGCTAACTTTGACTGGTATTTGGAGCAATTTGATGTGAAAAATGTTTTTCTTCATGATAATTTTAAGACGGAGATATACATGGATATTCCTTCGACCTTCAAGGGAAATCTGAGAGACAATAAAGTTTGTAGATTGATGAAAGCACTATATGGTCTCAAGCAATCACCAAGGGCTTGGTTTAAGAGATTTTCCAAAGTAATGCTTATGATCGAATATAGACAAAGTTAGAGAGATCATACACTCTTTATAAAGCATTCAGATATAGAGGGAATCACAACTCTTTTGGTATATGTCGATGACATAATTGTAATAGGAAATGATGAGAAGGAGAAGAAAGCCTTAAGAAGATGTCTAGTCAAAGAATTCAAGACAAAAGAACTTGGGAAATTGAAGTACTTTCTAGGAATGGGTGTAGCTCATTCCAGAGAAGGCATCTTTATTTTGCAACAAACATATGTGATTGATCTTCTAAAGGATACGGGAAAGTTAGCATGTAGACTAGTTTCCACACCAATTGATCCAAACCACAAACTCGAAGAGGCAAATGACAACCCAACCGTAAACAGGGAAATGTACCAGAGACTAGTAGGAAAGCTTATACATCTTGCCCACACAAGGCCAAATATTGCATATGCCATAAGTGTGGTTAGTCAATTTATGCACAACCCAAGAGAGGTTCACCTACAGGCAATCCATAAGGTACTACATTACTTAAAGGCTAATCTTGGCAAGCTTATTTTGTTCAAAAATAACACTAGACTAGTTGTTAAGGCATACATCGATGTAGATTATGCAAGCTTACCCATTGATAGGCGGTCCACTATAGGTTATTATACTTTCCTTGGATGCAATCTTGTGAAGACCTAAGGATCAAATGGGAAGGACCAATGAGAATATTTTGTGACAAAAAATTTGCCATTAACATTGCTCACAATCTTGTTTAACACGACAAAACGAAGAACATTAAAGTGGATAGACATTTCATAAAGGGGAAGTAGGATAGTGGATTAATTTGTACTCCATACATCTCAACTAATGATCAACTTTTCGATGTGCTCACAAAAGGACATAGTAATACGGTAGTGCAATGACTTATCTCCAAGATAGGAATGAAAGATGCATATTCACCAGCTTAAGGGTGAGTGTTGTAAAGCATGTGTTGTTGACGTTCCTAGAATCATGGGATAACAGTTAGGGAATCCCACTAATATAAGAATTTGTTTTTAGGAAGAGTTAGAATCCCACTAATATAGGAATTTGTTTTTAGGAAGAGTTAGTTTCCTATTTTAATTAGCTTTGTAATCATTATACATAGTTGTGTAAAAGTTTCTTTCAAATATATAATTGACACAATTTTTCTCCCAAAATCCACAATTAGCATAAGGGTTTTATGGGTAAGAACAAAAGACATGCTTGAGAACACTTGTGCTTATGCTCTAAGCTTTGTGGCATTCATTCGTAACTCATGGCCTTTTGGCCGCTTTATATACTTCATGTGTACTAGAGGTGCACCTTTTTTTTACTAGCACCTTTTTGAGTGTCTATCAAAAATAAAAATAATATACAAATTCAACGGCAAAATTTTCTGTCCTTATTAACGGGGTTCCAAAAGGTTTCTTTTCCAGCTCTAAGGGCCTGCGTCAAGGAGACCCAATTTCTCCTTATCTTTTTATCTTGGGCATGGAAGTGCTGAGTGCACTCATCAGGCGGGCAGTGCAGGGGAACTTCATATCTGGTTGTAGGCTTAAAGGTAGAGGGGATGCGGAGATTATGGTGTCTCATCTGCTCTTTGCAGATGACACTATCCTTTTCTGTGAGGCCAGCAAGGATCAATTAATTCATCTTGGATGGATCTTGGCGTGGTTTGAGGCGGCTTCAGGGCTTAGGATCAATCTGGCCAAGAGCGAGCTGATTCCAGTTAGGGAGATTGATAATATTGAGGAAATGGCGGTGGAATTAGGCTGCAGAATTGGAAGCTTTCCGGTTAAGTACTTGGGGCTGCCCCTTGGGGCCCGGTACAAGGCCTTGGCCACGTGGGATGGGGTGGAGGAAAGAATGAGGAGAAGACTCGCCCGTTGGAAAAGGCAATACTTGTCTAAGGGTGGGAGAATCACCCTCATTAAGAGTACCTTAGCTAGCATTCCTATTTATCAAATGTCCATCTTTAGAATGCCTAAGTCAGTGGTTAAAAGGCTTGAGAAGTTACAAAGAGATTTTCTTTGGGGAGGGGGAAACACAGGTAGGAAAATCCATTTAATTAATTGGAAGGTGGTGTGTACTCAAAAGGCGAAGGGGGGTCTTGGTATTAGGAGGATGGGGGTCCTGAACAAGGCCTTATTGGGCAAGTGGATTTGGAGATTTGCTGTTGAGAAGGATGTCTTGTGGAAGAAGGTGATCGGGGTGAAGCATGGGTTGGAGGGCTGTGGTTGGAATTCTAAGGAAGCTCGGGGGCCCTTTGGAGTGGGAGTTTGGAAGGGGATTTTGAAGGAGAAGAGCTGGTGTTGGAATAATATGAAGTTCAAGGTGGGGAGGGGGACAAAGATCATGTTCTGGACTGATCATTGGTGCGGCAACGAAGCGCTGTCCCAAGCGTTTCCCCAGATTTTTGCCTTAGCAGTGTGCAGAAATGAGCTGGTGAATGATGTGTGGGACCCTAGGCTGGGCCAAGGAGGGTGGAGTCTCAGATTGGCTAGAGATTCTAATGACTGGGAGCTGGTGTTAATAGAAGACTTGCTCTTTTTGCTAAGGGACATCAAGGTAACCCCAGAGGAGGACTCACTGCTTTGGAAAGGAGGGGATTCTGCCAGTTTTCGGATTCGGGAGGCTTACAATCTGCTGGCAGCCCCTAATCCTCTTGTTTTTCCGGGAAAAAATATTTGGGTGGATTCGGTCCCAACCAAAGTGGCTTTTTTTTGCGTGGGAGGCTACTTGGGAAAAAATCCTTACGTTGGATAGGCTGCAAATGCGTGGGTGGCAGCTTCCAAACTGTTGTTTTTTGTGTGGTTGTGAAGAGGAAAATGTAAATCACATTCTTTTACACTGTACAGTGGCTAGGACCCTTTGGGATATTGCATTTGCCTTATTTGAGGTTCAGTGGGTGCTTCCAGAGAAGGTCAAAGAGGCTTTGTTCTGTTGGCGGGGCCCTTTTGTGGGTAAAAAAAGGAAGAAGATTTGGAAGACCATTCCGTTATGTATTTTTTGGACGGTGTGGAAGGAAAGAAATAGGTTAGCTAAATCTTGGCTATTCAGACTCTTAAGAATTCTTTTGTATGTAGTCTGTGGAGTTGGGCTAAGTTGTATAGGGGAGAGGAGTCCTCTTCACTTCTAGGCTTCTTGGAGTGGGTAGCGGTCCCCTAAGGGCTGGTGCGGTGTTCCTGTTTTTGTTTCTTTGGCCTTGCGGCTGCTTTGTATACTTCCTGTATGCGGTGCGGCCTTTCGGCCTTCTTTTATATATTTCTTGCTCTCGCTTATCAAAAAAAAATAATAATAATATACAACTTCTTATATATTCTTATTTGCCTAGAGAAAACAATAATTTGTTTTTTGATAGGAGAGAAAACAATAATACATAGTAGTTCTTATTTGCCTATCAAATATAATAATAATATAGTATTTCTTATATTTTCTTATTTGCCAAGCAAAAATTAAAATAATAATAACAATAATAATAATTATAAACCTTCTTCTCTCTCTCCACCATGCTTCTCTAAACCTTCTTCATTGTCTCTTTGCACCATGCTTTCCTAATCATACTCCCACCAATCTCACCCTACATCTTATTGATCCAAGAGCCTCTAATTGAAGATAATTGATAAGTAAGCAAGGTCAGTCTCTTCCCTCTCATATTTTTGTGGTCTAAGTATATATCCACTAAGTTTAGTTGGACCTATGTAATTGAAATTGATTCCATTCACCAGCAAGGCAACTAAGAACCATATTTCCACAGATTAAAAAGTCACAATCAGAAGATAAAGAAGAACAGTTCTTTCAATCAACTTCAAGTTCAACCACTGTGTGAAAGTTTCATTCTTTAGTATTGGCTCATTTAGGCCATATTGACTCTAAAGATACTACTAAGCAAAGTGAATAATCTTTCAACAGACCCATAATAACTAAGGATTTTCCTCTCATTATCATCACCTTTATAAATCTTCTAAGGTCATCACGGTACTTCCCATTCCATTCAGCCCACCTGCATTACAGAAAGCTGGGAAATAATAATTATGAAGGAGACAGATCCATGCCTTCACAAACATGTTATGGTCTTAAAGAATGAGGCACCCTGTAAATAAATGCCAAGGTGCAAAGCACATCAAATACCATGTCAATTAGATAATTGATTCACCAAAATACTTGCATTGACATAATTATGCAAATCTGTTTTAAGAGAATATATCCTAAGCACTTGCGTGGGAAGGAACCAGTTATGCTTTCCAATTTCCTGAAATTTTAATATAAAATGACAAAAATCACTACAAGCAATTTAAACGGTGCAATGCAATACGAAGAGCCTTGATATTTATTGGAATCTACAATTTCAATGAACATGTAACCTTATAGAAGAGGCTCTATACACAACTGCTGCATTGCTTTAAAACCAAGAGACTGATAGAATGCACTCCAATGTATTGGAAGGGAGGATAACTGTCACAAAGTCGGACATTATTTTATGCTAGAATACAATTCAAACGATTGCCAGGGAGGGGACTGTCATGAACTCGCAAATTATTCTAAGTGAAGAAATGAAGAACGTGCCTTTGCTTACCTTGGTCCCTGTAGAAGGAGATGAGCAGGAGAGTGACTGAATCTTTATAAAGAAAGCTTAAGAAATTATTCTGCAACCATATGTTCAGGAGGAGGACGTTATGAGATATAAAAGACATGTTTTAGGGACTTCATTAGTAATAAGTACTGCTGAAGCGTAGGGGGAGCAGTTTGTAGGTGATTTTGGCTTTTTATTTACCCCTTTCTGTATTGTGGTGAGTGCAGGGCCCATACTTCCATTGTACAAGGGTTGTGCCCCTCTAACACCTTTTGTGATGTTAACTTTCAGCTATCAAAAAATTATGCACCCAAGTATGAGCAATGCAGTACCTTGTGAAAAACTGCCAAAAAAGTTTTAGGCATTCAAATGTTTATTAATATTGCTGCTACCTACTGCGTATCAACCATGCATTTACACATTGAATATGCAACCAGATGATTGCTGTGCCATTGCTGACAGCATAATCATATCATATTAGTGTTCTTGAATCTTGATTATCATATAAAAATGGCTAACAAGAATAAACATTAAAATGAAAGGATGTGGATGTAGGTGTATTCCCTGCACTAAGACGTTTATTATTAAGGCTTCTAGCTTTTTTTAAATTGTGCAGAAATTCTGCATTCAAATATTGTATATGCAACCAGACAGTCACTGTGTCATTGCATATCCAATATATGACTGCCTAATCATACATGATTTTTTTTTTCCACTGCTATTTAACTGAAAATAAATAGATTAAATATAAAAATTGAAATAATATGAATGTAGGCATATCAACTGAAAATTAGTGAATAATATTATTGATGTTGTTATCATAATTATTCTTATATAGGTGCAGTGGTAGTAGTATTACATAAATCTTAAACAGCTAAAGAATTTGTTTTTCAACAATTCCTTGGCCCCAAATATGACAGTGGAAGAACAATCTGGAATTAGTTGCCAACATTTATTTACCAAACACAATCTGGAAGATCAATAATGTAGGGCAGAAATTACCGATCCCAACTTGGAAACCTTCCAACAAGGTAAAGGCCACCACAATCCCAAGGTTCTGCAATAATTTTACATCTTGACAGGATATCATCTTTAGCAATTGCCTGGTCCATTAAAAAAAATCATAAGATATCTGCAAAAAATTCTACACCAAACTTCCCTTTCTTAGCATGACCAATTTTCATCATTTTTTGACGTTCCATTACTACAAAATTTATTTTATAGACAAACAGCTCTAATAATCTTATTCGTTTTGAAATTGGACTGCATGTTAACAAAAGCACAAGGTTATCAATAAACAAATAAAAAATGCATAACCATCTTCATATAAAGTGATACTCTTAAATAAATTGAACATTCAAGGGGTAGTGTTGCAATGAATGATGCATGGGTAGTTTTCTTTCAAAATTTATATTTAACAAATCAAGGGAAACTGAATTATGACTAGGAACATTTGAGATACACAATCACTTTCCACTTCTAGAATAGGTTTTGGCTTAGATAAAGTTATGCTAGAGAGTACTAATCCCATTTTTTCAGCAATGAACCCATTTAAGGTTAATTGCACAAAATATACAAAAATAATAAGTATTATTATTGCCATTATTATTTCAACAATATATCCACATTACATTGAACATGCCTAAATTACATGACAAGAATTTTTTCATAGTAGAATATAATATGGATTCTTTTGCAGAGGTATGGTTCCAACATTCATTGTTTCTTCTTCAAACCTCCATATCTTTAAAAAAAGATGCTATGTTGCAGTCATCTGTTTGGATAGCACGTATTTAAATGTATATACATGGCTTACCCTAATAAGTGGGGGAGCATTAAGTGGAGAACCATCCGTTCCTCGACAAAGAACACCAGTCAGGTCAAATCGAAATCCATCCACATGATACTCAATGACCCTTCAGTTGGTTAGTAGAAAAGAATGACAGTGTGAAGAGTGGCTATCCAATAATACAAATATATATCAAAGCAGTTTCATCATAAAGATACCATCAACTATTGGAGATATCAATCAAGTAAACCTGAACAGAAAAAGACAGAGATAACCCTGGATCATGTCAGATGATCCAATCCTGGATGATAGAAGAACAAATTCTCTATGATAATTGAATATGAACACCATGGAGCACAGAGAATCCATGTAAAATGTCATAGGAAAATATGCTCAAGCCCTCTTGAATGAGGAGCAACAGAGACTAATTCAAACCTAACCAATCGAGCTGAAACTCAACTAGCCATAAGTTACAATTTCTTGACACATACCCTACATGATGATAATTTGTAAACAGGCCCATATGCTTAAATGATGAAGTATTATATTTACTATTTAGAGTCATGGTCTCCATGAAAGCAAACTACAAAGCAGCAACAGAAAACATTTAAATCCATCAACTAATAAGAAAAACAAGATTACAGAAATACTATTCATGCCAAGTGGTGGATGAAGAATTTCAGCATATGTTGCATGATGTATGTTAGATACATCCATAATACTTGTTTGCTAGAATTTAGAACTTATAAACACATCACACTAGAAATCATGGGCAAGAAGGGTGCCCGTGGAATGCAGCAATAATTGATTCCATACCAGTGTCTCAAGCTGTCAAGTATGAATTCCATCACCCTGGGATGGTTGCAGTTTAGTGTGTTTCCTGGACACCAAAAAAATAATGTATCTCAGAGCAATCTCAAGTTTACAACAGAGACTTACAAGTTTTGTAAGAAAAAAATAGTTGAATAAAATGTTGTCCCTGGGCTTATGATGATTCTGTGGGAAAAAGACTGACAAAAGAACCAAATAAGTTTTGTTTGAAATACCGCAGCCAGAGAAGTTCAGCAACCGGCCTTCATTGTTTAGGTCCACCATGTAATAAACCTGTTAACAACCTTGTCAGAGATATTCTTGAGAAGAAAATGCAATACAGCTTAACAGAAATAAAATCAATCATGCACATAAATTGACCCATTTATCACGGAAATTGGAAGGACTTGTAACCAAAACATGCAAGATTATCAAGGCCTATAATGCACTACTAGATCCGCACATGAAGGAGTTCAACTCCAACCCTTGATTTATCATCTAGAGAACAAATTCAGTCCACATTTGACAGTATCTGACAGTATGATCAAGCTATAGATTAGCTGAAATCTGGTTAGAAAAGTTTTCCTGATCTGACAAGTCTAAACTGAAATTAGGTTTTTTAGGTTCCAAAGGAAATCTACCTGGTTCTATTTATCCAGATTTGGGCACTTCTATAAAGGTTATCATTGACTCGTGAGGATTCAGGAACTAACTATCCTCCAATCATACCATCAAAGGTATCTCTAACCACTGTTAAACAAGCTTTCTCAAACTTTAGTTCATGGCATTCACAATTTGTAAGTTGTGTTTAGCTTCAGCTGACTCTTATCTGGTTCTTAAGAGCAAATTCCATTAACTGTATGTTTCTTTTCATATGAAAGTGGCATGACTCCAAAATGTTTTTCAACCTGGAATTATCCCCAAATTCATCTGATTGAGTAAAAATAATTAAAACAATGTAGACAAACCATAAGTACATCTCATAATGTTGCAAAACAAGAAAAAAAATTGTATAAAACTAGTAAGATCTCTCAATAGAAATGTCAAATCACCTTATTATCTATGCCACGAAATGAAGTGGTGTAAGGGTTTTCATCATCAGCCTCATTAGTATGGTTATAAACAACATCTAAAATGACCTGAAAAGGGTAAAATGTCATTATACTATAATAAAAAGCAGTTCAGACTGTCAAGAAGAAAGTGAAAAATAGGGAAACCAAACCAAAGAGTAAGGCCATGTTTGGGAACAGTTCTCAAGAACTGTTTTTTGTTTTTGAAGGAAAAAAAAAAAGAGGAAAACACATTTGACTGTCAATTGTTCTCAAAACAGGTTTTTGAGAATTGTTTTGAAAACAAGGCGTTTTCTAATAACATATTTTAATTGTTTACACTTATTTTCTAGGCATTGTTTTAAATTGTATATATATAAAGAATGACTGAAAATACATATAAAGTTATTCTTAAAAAATATTTGGAAATATAGAAAATACGTTGAGAACTCAAACAAATTTTTGTTCTAGAAACATCATAGAACTGCTTTTAAAAACTGTTTTTTAAGAACTGTTTTAAAAAATGTTCCCAAATAAGCCCTAAGCTTTCCTAGCTCTAAGAGCAAAAATGGTTATATGTATACCTCTATTCCAGCACCATGCAAGGCTTTCACCATTTCTTTGAACTCCCTGGAAGCTTTAATAGGTCCTCCACCAGCACTAGCATAGCGACTCATAGGAGCAAAGAAATTTATTGTTGAATATCCCCATGTGTTAATCTTTGGGATTCAGAAATGAAAACATATCATAATGTATATGAATACCAAATAAGGCAACTTAGAAAGCTATGACATGAGATAATGCTATATGCCAAAAAAAATATGAAAAATGCTAGATGGATGAGGGTAATATATGCATGGATGAAATATTGGAAATTAATTTAATAAGGGAGAGAGTGTGACATGTGGAACTATAAGAGAGAGAGAGAGAGAGAGAGAACAGTTGAAAAAGTAAATCATGAGGCCTGCTGTTGTGTAACTACTATTTCATCTTCTTCATTTTCTTTATTGCAAGAGTAAAAGGAAGTTCATCCCAATCAATGAACACTCAAACCAGACCTGCCCATCTATAGCATTTCACAGTGAAAAGGAGTTTAAACACCAAGGAGGGAGAAATTTGACCTCTCCATTTAATAGTAGTAATATATTTCATAAGTTCAAACTGTCATATAATTATTTGATGGAAAAAAGGTTCAGCCTTCAATCTTCCAACTAGTGGTGTGAAGAATAAACAAGCAGCACCATAGACAGGCAAAAATCTTCCAAGGGGTTTATGATGCAACAATAGCATGCATATTTAGAATGGTATTCAGATGTAGTCATGCAGCACATCCAGTTGTCGGTTGGTATGACAATAGTACATCCATGTGGCAATTACTCTGTTATTTAATTGTCAAACAAAAAACCAGCTAGTTATCTCAAAGTAAATTGTAATATTAGATATGTTTAATCATGATTTACCAGTTGGATTCTTCTATTATTTACCAAATTTTTGTTTAACCATGGTACATCCATGTGGCATTTACTTTGTCTTTTAATTATCACAAAAAAAAAAAAAAAACAGGTACTTATTGTAAAAGGGAATTTTCATATCAGATATGTTCGATCATACTTCACTAGTTTGATTCTTGTACAAAGATGAGCTTTTTAACGAAGATATCTGATGCGAAGAATTTGGAGTAGAATGGATCATCCCAACAATGCAACCCAGTAATACCAGGGTATTGGCACTGCCATGACACTGATCTGCTGTTACCAAATCTGTCTTCTTTTTGAACTAAGGCTCAAGGACAAGCATTTGTCAAGGACTGGATTGCTCCAAACCTCCATATCATAAGATGTATTTCACTTGTATTTGAATGAAATCATGTAGCAACATATCAAAAACTGTGGATTACAAATATTAATTTATATTTTCAAACTCAATTTTATAAATTGCACATACAAATGTAAGTATGTGCCTCTAGATATGTATTAAATATACTATTAGTCTTCAGCCTTGAGTCTTGTTCTACAAAAGATATATCCTCACAATCTCTAAGCTCCCAATTTCAAATTTTTTTCCGGAGTTGTAACAATCAGAAATTCTCCTATTTCATCAATCATCAGCATCTCTTCCCCTTTTTCTTGGAATCTTAACTTTCATCGTATCCTCACAGACTTGGAGATAGAGGACCTCCAAAACTCATGTCCTCTCTAACTCATGTGTACTTGTCACCTTCTAAAATAAGTGTACCTTAATAATAGGAATCGTTTTTGTGACTTGGCACAGCAAAAAAGAAAAAAAGAAAAAAGCACTTCCTAACCCTAAAGCGGTTTTAATCTTTCCAATGGCTTGAAAATAATCATAACATTAAAATTTATCAAAAATTAAGATATATAACTGAATATAACCATATAATTAGATTATTTATTTAATTAAATCTAAAAATTCCAAAAATTAATAACCTTCCCTTATTCATTTCATAAAATAAATATGAAATTTAAAAAAAAAAAATCAAAATTTGAGACCACCAACATTAAATTTATTAGAAAAGATTGATAATAAGATATAAATATCACAAGAAGTTGAAGATAATATAACTTAATAAGAGACTTTAGATCATCAAACACTAATATATCCTCCAAAACCAATTGAAAATTAAGGATAGGTTTTTACCCCATTTTGATCAAGGGTGCTTTTTTTTTTTCTTTCAATAAACCATGGAGTTAAGGTCATTTTTTTCAACTTTTGAAAAATTCCAATTAAAATATTTTATTTCATTTTAGGGGGCCAAGGTTGCTTTTTGTTCCTTTTTTTTCCCCTGAAAACTCCCAGTTATATAACGGTTTTTTTTTCTTGGTGGATTTGAGCGCGAAGACATGCCCCTAGCCTTAGGTGGTTACCCTATTTGGAAAAACTTATATTGAGTTTCAACTTTCTATTGCTAATACCACCTCTACAACTTTGTAAATAACAATAGCACTTAACAATACACATTAAGTTTTACCTATATAAAAAAAAAATACACATTAAGTTTCAAATTAAAACTATTAGGACATTGAGTCTTGTTTATATGTTCGCAATTTTGTTACAATTAATTTTTGGCCATAGAAGTCTCTTTAAATGTTAGACTTGTTCTCCATTGAAGATCAAGGGTTGGTGTTCGTCCAATCGGGAAATTACAAGTATGTCTAAAAAATTTTGGCTTGTGGCATATAGGGTTTCTTTGATGTATAAAAGGTTCGGTATCATTTTTGGACTTAAAATGTTTTAAAATGATTTTTCAAAAGAAGCAGGGGCCGCTAAAAAACGGTCATGTTAGTCCTATTGAGTTTAGGAACAGATTTTGAATGAATTTCACTCAAACTCTAATTTGGAAACTTAAAATACTAGGACTCTTTTAGCTAATGCCCATATATATACTTCTCTTGTAACCCTTTGAGGGTTAGAGATTTGAGCTAAGAGATTGGAGATCGTATAAATTTTAGATTTTAGAGACCTCTCATTCTTAAGAAAGAGACTCCTTGAGAAAAAATTCAATGATCTGAATCTTTGAATTGTTGGTTGAAGATCGTAATTCCTTCAAAGTAGCCAAATGAACTATTAAGGAGTAACAGGGAGTTGTTGCATCACAAACATGGATCAAGTTGTAGGTGTTGGAGAGTAAGTCTTTAAGGCAGAAAGGCTAGGTAAATCCATGTAACTTGATTTCGAACAGTGGATTTAGATTAGTAAATCTTAAACCTCATAGGTTTTTTTTTTTTTTTTTTTTTTTTTTATAGGCTAAACCTCGTGGTTTTTTATCTCCATAGTTTACAATGGTTTTCCACATAAAAAATCTTGTGCCTCATTTTCTATATTTTTTATATTTGATATTTTGTTTGAATTGCCTAGAATAGGTCAGATTGATTATTCCTAACATCTTACAAAGTTTTCCTAAAAGATACATATCTATTTATTCCTGTAAATATTTTATTTGTATAGTTTAATTGAATTGTTGGGATTAATTTTGAGGATGTTGGATAGATTGATTTGTTGGGTTGTTATTGAGTTTGTTAGGTTGATTATTCTAGATGATTTTATTATTCCTAACATACCTCAATACATATTTCAGATATTAACAATTGTATTATCTCTAACAAATTATAGGGTATCTTAAAAGTTAAAAATCATATTTTTATATACCTAAAGATTCTAAGTATAACCATTCATTTATTTTGGACATCCCTGATATCTCTTAAGGTAAAAAGTTGGTTATAATTTATAAATATTTATAAAATTTTTAAATCACCCATTCACCCCCAATCTGGGTGTTCCTTATTGGACTTTCAATTATTATTCAAATGGTATTTAAGCAATACCCATTTTTCAATTGGTATTAGAGAGACCATTTTTTCAAAAACTATTCAAAAGAAGTTTTCTATCAATCCTCTTAAAAAGCTAAGGAATCAAAACTGAAGTTCGATAATGTATGCCAGAGACTGATAGGTTTGACTTAAATCCCATATTTTTCAGACAGCCGTTCAATACCACTTATCAAGTGTGGGGGCAATCTATTGCGTATAAAGCAAAGTACTAATAGTAACACCCATGTACTGAACCAAAAGCCAACCCACTTATTACACAGGTTTACACAATTACACCGGTTTGAAATCTTAAACCTAAACCCGACTAATGATAGAAGTAACCCACCCTCACAACCCATTTCACCGATTTATTTCCATTATTTTTTATTTTATTGAAATATATAAAATTCTCTTCAGAAAGTATTCTAATTCTCATTTTCTATATAATAATACTGTTAATTAATAATAACCTTTCAAGAAAGGTATTAATTATAAAATGCTATGCACTTTATAACACCCATATAACCAAAAAATAAAAAATAAATAAATAAAAAATAAGAAATAAAGAAACCGATTAGCATTCCATGCCACCATGCCTGTGGGAAGTTGTATAGGAGAGACAAATCTTTGCAATAAGAGGATGCTTAAGTTTTTCTATGTTTCCATTGATTATAAATCTTGACTGCAAATCAACAAACTAAATCATTGCCTAAAAAGGGACTTATATTACTTCTTTCTTTCCTTTTTTTTTCTTTTTTTTTTTTCGTGGAAGGGGTTTGATGTTACAAATATAAAATAGAGCAAGATACACAGCCCCATTAATCCTTGAAAAAAGTCCAAGTTCCTTAAGAAAATTGGAATCCTGGAATATTTTCAACCCTAAGCATACTACAACAAACAAGGCTATAACTATCAGACGCAAAGTATGAAGAAGGTAAAGCTACAATAAAAAACAATTATCAGAAAAGAAATATGAAGAAAGGAAAGCTATAATAAAATGGAACCATTGCATAGCTCCAATTTTAAGGAAATATTATAAACCAAAGCACATGAGCTGAGCACGTAAACTTACCATGTGATCTCTAGGGTTTGGGCGCCTCTGAAATTCAAACTCATCAAACTCAAAAACAGGCAGCAATTCCACTGCATTGATTCCAAGATCGAGCAGGTGTGGAATCTTTAAAGGAAAAGAAAAGTCAGAAGACTAGGTTATATGTCCTATTAAAATGATAATTATGGCATATGAAAATTGTCAAACAATAAAAATAAGTATCATTTAATCTGAAATTAACAAATGTAAGGATAATACAAACCCATACGGAATCATAATAGCGAGCCATTCAATGAATATAGGTCTTATGGAGGAATTTGAGTATTTGAGTAGTTGAATTCTTTGTGGTTATTGAAGGTTTACTGATTAAAAAATCCGTGTCATCTAATATCTGTATTCTAAACTTATATTGTGTTACATCTTTGGTCACCACATCAACAAATTATATCATGATCACAGCAACACCCATATCTTAGTCATCGCTACATAGTTCCTGTGATCAATATCATCTATGACCTGCATTAGAATCACTAGAACTTCCATGCTAAAGACATTCTCAAGTCTGGTATAGAAGTGAATGCTATGTATTAGAATTGCTAGACCTTCCATGCTAAAGACATTCTTGAGTCTGGTATAGAAGTGAATACTTGTTGAGGATTCTAGACAATGTCATTCAGTTCAGAGCAAAAGTGATTACCTTTTCAATCACACCAAGGTAGCTGCCACGGACATTTGGATCCAATCCACTAGATTTATCAGCTGTAAATGCACGAACATTCATCTCATATATAACAAGATCTTTCTGCAAAGACAATAGCAAAAATAATAAGGTCAAGATATGAAAAGATGCACTTAGACATGAGATGTGTACAACTAAAACACAAACTGGAAAATGGGGGGGAAGAGGGAGGGAGAGAGAGAGAGAGAGAGCTGTCAGATTTGTATCTCGTAGGACAACATATGCAGATAAAGAATTTCTTTTGCATGTCACAACTGAGATAATGCATTTAAGCCCCACTAAATTACCTCAGGTATACTTGGAAGCTTGTAATTGTCTCCCCAATCAAAAGGCAAGGTATCAAAATCATAAGTTCCTAGAAATTTGGACCACTTATTGCTAGCATCCCCAAAAAATCGGCGACCTTCAACTAGTTTTGCATAAGGATCTATGAGCACTATGCTGTTGTCAAATCGATGCCCTTGATGCCAACCTCGAGGACCATCTATGCGATAACCATAAAGGACATTGCTCCGAGGCAAATCCTATGTTTATAGAAGTACCATAAACATCATCAAGCATATTTAATATAACAATAAAATATCTCAAAAAAAAAAAAGAAGAAGAAGAAGCTAAGCAATATTAACAAATTAATTTTCTCCGCATAAATGAAATATTCTTTGGTTTCAACATGTTCCAACTCAAATGAAGGGAATCCACTCAATGGTGCTTTTACAGCGATTTCTGCTCACTAATAAGTAATACTTACATCAGTAAAAGTTAAATAAACACCAAATCTAATCAACTCAATCTTAGCATGCCCTCCATTGTGATTAATCCACTAAGTTCTGAAATATTTTCATACTAATCCTACAGCATTTTCAGATATTTCATAACAAGGTATCATTTAGAACTTCTCATGGAAGATACCAAAGTCAGATATTTCCTAACCTGTTAAAAATTACTAGTGAGCTTGGTTCCTCTCAACCAGAAGGACAATCTCAAGTGCAAGGACTGATAATTGAGACCAGAGAGTCTTAAAGTGCATTGAGGTTTAAAGAGGACATTTTCAAGTAAATTTGGTTTACCTTGGAGTGAAATTTCATATTGCCACTCTTGGTAGGGCGCAGGCATTAGTCACCAATCTAATAACTCCAACTAGACTATGCATTACACAAGAAAATCAATAAAGCGATGTTAAAATTAGAGTTGCGCTAGTAATTACTTTATGTGGTGGTGCATAAGCATAAATTACAATAGTAAAGGTGATGTAAAGGATATCACAACATGCACTCACAACCTAAATATTATTCAGCTTGATGCTGATATAAGGATAAAGAACAATTTCTATGAAATTTCAACACATATCCTTGTGCTGGATAGAAAAAGTTGATACATGCCAGACAGGGAAAACAACCCTATAACCAATAACATCAGAAATAAAGGTTGTCTTTTCAGAAGCCTCATAGCAAGACTACCTCAACACATATGTGCCATATGTTTCCTGTTCTATTCACATCAGCATCCAGTGTCAGCTCCACCATCAAATCATCCATCCTGTCTTTCTTTCCCCTAAAAAAATACATCATTACATCAAACAAAACTTGGAAGTACTCCAGAGTTGAAAGTTTACATATTTTGAGAGCCCACAAAACTTTTAGTGGAAGCAAATATCATCAGACTGAACAAAAACTTAAAGCATGGTGGATACAGCAGAGGAAAAGAAAATAAGAGAGAGAGAGAGAGAGAGAGAGGAAAGAGCTCCATCTACTTACAACTCAAACAAATTCACAAACCACAATATACTTCAAGAATAGAAACACAATTAGCCACATTAATTAGATGACATTTTGTATGCATGGACGCACAGACATGGAGACACATGTGCAAAAATAGGCAGTGGTTGCACCACTATAGGCTTACAGTGGGGCACATGCCCACCCTGAAATCTTGTAAACATGGAAAGTTACAATAGGGCCTTCCTTGAAAAGAAAATAAAAACTGCCATATTTCCCCTCCTAAAATAAATGTTAAAAAAAATGTGAGGAACAAAAAGGGAGCTGCTCATGAGACCCAATAAATTTGGAAGTAAAAAGAAATGAAAATAAATAAATAAATAAATAAAAGAATAAATTCCTCTAAAATGCTGTCTCCTAACTAAAATTTTTTAGTATTTATATAAACTCATAATCAGTAAGTCACATGTGACTACATGTAATTTGACAATTTTTTATTCTTTGAATTATTTATTAATATTTTACTAAACTTATTTAAGTTTATATATCGAATGTATGTATGTACATACACACACACACACACACACACACACATATATATTCATAAAGTATATATACATATATATTCATAAAGCACTTGACTACTTTATTATAACGAGATTGTCATGCAAACATTTCAAAACATAAATTTTTATAGAAGAAAATGATGATTATATCATACAAATGTATTGTTTCTTAGTATTTAAGTTTTTGAATTCATTATTCATTTTAAATTTTTGCTTCATTTATGATGATACATTAATGTCATTCTTGACATAATTTTTCCACCACTGCAAATAAGGACACAGATAAAAACCTATAGTTTATATACTGAGAACGGTTCTTCTAAAAAATATAAATTAAGAAAGGTGCAAAACAGGGTGCAACCTAGGTGCATGGGGGAGTATAAAAGATAAATCCAAAATGGAGAGAGAAAAAAACAAGCCAAAGCAAGAAATAGCAATGATATAAGTTTCCAACAAAGGATATGGTAGAGTTACAACCTACAGTAAACAACAACTAATCAAAGTTTAAACCAAAAGGAAAAATCTTGTAGAAAAGTTACTTTTGTAACATTGAAACATTCACATTCACAATAGATTTTATCCAACAAAGAGAGAATTTATTATGACCTTTGGGGAAGGGATAAGCAAAGCACAACTGCAGTCGCATGTTGTGAAAAAATAGCAAAGTTGATCCCATTCTCAACTTCTGATACTCCTAGTGGAAATGCCTGACCTAGTAAAACTTTCAACGATGGGCTTGTCTCTGGTATCTGAGGGGCTTCTTCCTAGAAATAGGAACAACGAGCAAATGTGGATGTCGTAAAATTGTGAATAGAAAATAACTCAGCACTCTTGAACATAGATGAAATATGAGTAGCAAATGGACAAAGAAGTTAACAAAAAAAAGCAACAAGTAGATTCATCTGTGAGCCTGAATATGATGATATAATGAAAAGTCAAAATGAATGACTATCTATAACACGAACTAATCCATTGGTTACCATATTCAAAATTAACAACACCAAGGTTACTCATATTTTAGAATAGGGAGACGCTACTGAAATTTTTAAATTTTTAATAATTAAATCCATGTTTGTTAAAAAATTTTGTTATTGTCAATTCATCCATATTTACATATATGAAGTTACTTGTAAAAAAATTCAAATAATATTGATCATGTACTTCTCCAAATGCAAACATAGACACCAGGTTGTTAGCTATTTATCCTAACCCTAAGGATAGATCTACGTATGAAGGGATCAAGGTTCATGAACTGGTTGCTCCTTTGTATATCTTCTTTTATATTTAAAAGAGCCAAGAATAGCAAGAACTGGCATATGATAAATAACAGAAAAATCCAAGTCACTCCATTTCATAAGGGCTCCATTCTCTTTTATCAGATTATCCCACCCATGGTATGAATTTCAACAGAACAAAGTTCCAACATCCTATTTGGAGAACAGCTCTTGGCACTAAAAGATTTTTGTTTTTTTTTTATCAGACTAACAAATTTAAATTCATTGGTTACTTCCTTTCAAATTATCAATTCTCAAGCAGCTGTAGCATGAATTTGGTTATAAATTTCAAATATTGGCTTATGAAAATGGTGTGTATCCAGACAATAAATATTTTCCCAAAAAAAATCCTTATTAATTACAGACCTGGACGATGGCCCATCCTGAAGTAATGAATCCATGCCACTATTCTTTCAACAGATGAAGCACTCTATCAAAGAGATATAACACAGGCTCATGGTTTAGAATTTCCAACTAACCTCAAGAACATAGAATGTAGTAAGGGGTCAACTTGACTTGCTAAAATGTTTGGAATAAAATCCTTTGATGAATTTTGAAATAATTAAAAATATCCCAGTTAAACATATTATTTATTTAGTAGTTTTTTCCCAATATTGTTTGAAGAATAAAATTCAATCAAAATATTTGGAAAAATTAAATAAAAAAAAAATGGTACTAATTTTTCTTTTTTTAAAAAAAAAAAGAAGACAAATACATGTAAAATTAAAGTTCTCTATTCACAACAACCTAGGACACATATTCTAGAGATTTCTGTTTTTAGCAAAAAATCTCATCTCTTGAATACCACAAACCTGATGCAGCAGCAACATTATTGAAAATAACAAAAAAAGCAATGGTTATTAAATCAGAAATGAAAAAGAAAATATTTAAGGTTCACATGATCCGTAATTAACAGAAAGGGGTTTATGCTCATTCCTATATATACCTAAGTCCGCATGGATCAAAGTTAGGCCAGAAGTGGTCATATTGAAAATAAATGTAAAGATAAAGAACTACGGCCATAGAATTTGTTTGGAAATGAAAGAATGGCAACTTCCCTTCTCTTGATGATTGGAGGAACTATGGATAAACAATGGGCGCGTGTTTATAATATCTCACCATTACTTATCAGGGTAAAAAAAACCAACTATTGATAAAGAATGAAAGCGGATATGGAGAAGTTGCATAAGATCCAAAATATCCCCTATAACCATTTAAATAATTTAAAACTGCTAGAATCCGTAGGGGAATAAAGGGTGAAAACATGGTACAAAATACCTCAAGCACACGATCTTGAGCATGACGACCATAAGCATTAGTCGTTCTAGGCCTGAGACAGTCCCATGTCTGACCTACGCCAAGAGTCCAGTCACATTTTCAATGCAAACGCAAAACTGAGAGAAAGTATCATCATCACGTATAGAAAGATAAACATGCCTTACTGACAGTTCTTTCCCTGTTGCTGCCGGAAACTTTCTTACTTAGTAGCAACCTGTTGATGAAAAAAAAGAAAGAAAGAAAAGAAAAGAAAAGAAAACCACCCTGGGTCAAGCTTTCTTACTTGATTGCAATCTGATGATTAAAAGAAGAAAGAAAGAAACACAAAGAAAATCCTCCTGCGTCAATTAACATTTTCACTATCATCTTCCATTTGAACTGCTGGAAATATCATCCACTCACTTCGCATTTACCAAATTGTCGATTACTCTTAAGCCTAATGAAGATGTACTACTTACTCCAATCAAAATTTTACCCAGACAGGCCTAACATTGGAAATTTGACAAATCATATGGTGGATATTAAATTTTCCAATCCAGATTCTCCGTAACCAAACAAAAATAGAAATGCACAATAACGGTAAACTATACCCCATTCCGATAATACGAGAAGTTCCGAAAGAATAACGGTAAACTATACCCCATTCCGATAATACGAGAAGTTCCGAAAGAAGAAGCACCGGAATCGCGGTTGGAAAGAGCAGAAAAGAGAGGAAACTTGGCGTTTGATTCGCAAAAACGTGGGTGGATCATCTTTGGAGTCTTTGGAGATGAAAGAAAGGCATCCATGAAGAAAAGAGCATACAGAAAGAGAAAAGTAGCTTTTCAACGGAGAAAGTCTGAGACTGAACTACTTTAATTTTATAGCCTTTTGTGAATGCCTCCTTCCGGTGTTTCTTGATTCGGGAGCGGCACCGGAACCGAGTCACGTGAACAGATACGTTGGAATGGGTTCTGCCTGGACACGTGTCAACGTTAGGAGGATACACGAAGTAAATATCTCGACTGAAGTGGGGCCGGATGGTCTCTTTTAAGTGATTACATTAGAGTAATTTGGAAGTTTTAAATGATACACGTATTACGGGCTCCTTCGTCGGCATTCGGAAAGGGTGAAAAATATCTGCTGGACGTCTATTCATTTCTTTGCCGACCGTACAACGAGGCCAATGCCAAGGTGTCTAATCTCCCATTCTTTCAAATATTCACTGACAAAAGATTTGGAAATCTTCTTTTATAAATTGTTTTATATCATTAAATTAAGTACTAAATCCTATATAAAAGCATTTCATTCAAATAATGCCCCATTTATTACATTTGTTTTCATTTAAACTTCATTAAATTAAATATCTAACCCTGGAAAAAAAGAAGAAAAGGACATCTCAAATATAGAAAGGTTCTTTCTCCTCATCCTCTCAAATTCTTCTCTCTTGTGACCTTGTCTATTCTATTTCCATTACATTTATAACATATAAATTATTTTAACCATTTTCTTAGTATTTTTTTTTTTTCCCAAAACCTTTTATAACCCGGATGAGTGCAACCACCTAAGTTATCACACTTGTGAGACTGAGAACTACCTCCATACCAATTTAAGCAGATTCAGTACTCCGGAGCTTATAATTTTCCCATTTTCAAACTCGATGAAATCGATTTCAGCAGAGTACAGCCAAAAAGTGCCCGCAATTAGAGTAAAAAAGACTTGGGCTAGAAAAGCATCCACTCATGATCTCACCAAACTGAAAAAACCACAATGAGAAGGACGTCGTGGGATTAACAAAATTTAACATCTGGTATCCCAGCAAGCACAGCCCAAAGAGAATTTCTTAAATTTTTATTCCGGATGCTGCCGACACAAGGTGATCAAGCATCAAGAGAATGACCACTCCTTGGCAAAGAAGTTCCTCATGCGACCCTGTTGAATCATCAAAGAAGTTTTGCTTCTCAAACAATCAAATATTTGGATACCATTGGTCAATTTTCACTGATTCTTCAGGAAATAAATTACCATTAAAAAATAAAATAAAATAAAAACAAAAACAATTTTTTTTAAAATGCGGATTGAGTTAGAAAGCTTCATGTTTGAAAGTTTGGAAAAATTGAATGTGCTTCACTTTCCTCCAGATATGTGCAAAAATCAAATGACTATTCTGTTTCCTGGATCCTGGTTATCAATAACCACCAAGACTACCCTGCACCATGTCATATCTTCAGTGGTGTTTATTCACCAACAACAAACGTCTCCTTTGCTTTTCCTTGCACATACAAGACAAAGAATTGAACCCACAACACCACCACCTGCATAAAAACCATTAAAGAGTGTAAGAAGCAAAGCTATAAAATGAAATAGCCATCAGGCTCATTTAGTACTCAAACAGACAAATGACCTTTTATTTTTTTTCCAGGAAAAGGGAGGGCTTTTTTGCAAGGACATCCAACAAAATAGGAAAATTATAGAGAAAGAAGAGAACAAAAGACAACATATTAATTAAAGAAAATGTATTACCAAGAGGAGAAACCCTTCCAACTACCATCGCTTACAGGACATTTTGGTTAAAGCTCACTGGTTACAACTCTAAAAAGCTTCACTCACAGTAACATGAAAGCATACCAAATTTGGTGTGATTTAATTAGGCACTCATGCACTTTAACTGTTCAAGTGTCTTTCAAGCATGTATTTTTAACCTCACAGGTTCTCACTAAACCAATGATCTTGCCTGAACTAAACCATATTTCAGTCTTTTCCCCATAGAACATGAACTTTGTCAGCTATACCATCAAAGTTGATCTGTAGTTTATACAGGTTATATTCATTACATTGTGAAATTCAAATATTTATCTATCTATCTATCTATCTATGTTTATACAGCTTATATATATATACATAGATAGATGGATAGATGGATAGATAGATAGATATAGATATAGATATTTGTAATTTTGTTAGGGGACTGAATTAAAGTATTGCCTCTTACCGTATGTCCTATATCTCTCTTGCAATTGATGTTCACAAGATTGGACAAACCCAAAGCTTTTACTTGCATGAAGCCCTCTAACAAAGCTAAAATCTGAACATCAATAGCAAAGCTTTTTGTACTGAACATTGATGATTTCTAATCACTCCACCAATCTCAAACTGCCCTAGGCACTCAAAGAGCATCCATCAAAGTTCAACTTGCCTACTCTTTCACTGGACAATGACCATACTGGAGAGGTTTTTCCAGCCAACATCTTTGACCTGTACAAAAGATACCTATCTAAAAATATAAGGTTCAAGAGGGTTCTGCTTCATTAATAAAGGTTCAAAGGGAGGAAAATGAGTAGAACAAGCCCCAAACTGCATCCTCTTAGCATCCTAAATATCCTCGCATTTCTTTCTTGCCATAAGCCTTTGGAAGAAATCGTCGTCATCACCACTGCACAGGGTGAAATCCAATCTATCCCAACAAGGTTGAACATTCTATGCCATAAACCCAAAGCTACAAGGCAATGAAAGAAAAGATGATTAGTTTATTCACCACTCTCCTTGCATATGATACACCACTCCGAATTAAGAGCTTTGAAGGACCTCCACTTCTAGAGCATATCATTGGTATTAACCCTCTTACCAGCAACAAGTCGTGTGAAAGCTTTTATTTTAGGTGGGGCTTTAGATTTCCAAATAAAATTAGTCGTAGCAAAAGGGACAAAGGTGGACAAAATGAGAAAGGACTTTAACAAAAGAACTAAGAACAATCCTGAAGAAGTTAAAGACCAAACTCCCACATTAGAATACGAAGGTGATTGGTACACATGGGCTATAGAAAACATCAAGAAAGCTAACTCCTCAATTTCTTGATCAAAGGGATTTCCATGAGAATTAAAATTCCAAGACAAAGTAGGGGAGGAGGTATGAAAACAATAAAGATAAAGGAATCTCTTGCCCTTTCCACCCTAAGGAGATTTAGCATTGAAACAAGAAGGTGAGTATGCTTCTATGGAAAGGGAGTGAATAGAAGGTGACATGTGTTTTGAAGGCAATGACAAAGGGCATATAAGTGTGTTTTTTTTTCCTTATGCCATACAAACATTTCATATATTAAAAAAATGAATAAAAAAATTACAAAATATTTCCGATAAAAATCTCTTGAATTAATTTATAATAACAATTTTGTTAAAAATCAAATAGATATTATAAAATTAATATTTCTGAAGAAATATAATTTAAATAAGTTTATAGAAAAAATATTAAATAAAATAAAAATTAATAAAAAAAATACACAATAAAATAGATAATTACAAAATCTAGATCATTAGTATAAAGAAAAAAATCCACAAAATAAATAAATAAAAAATCTCCTATTTGCTTTTTGAAATTTGAGCAATTCTGTTTACTTTGATCACCACACCAAGTGAATTTCACTCATAGAAAATCAAGCAAAGAGAGAAACTATTGAAGATTTGGATAATAGCCTTCCAAGGACAATAATGTAGCCACCCAACAATGGCGTTGGCATCCCCACCATTAGAATGTAACTCAGACACTTAAAATGACGGTATGTTGCATACCTCACTCATCTTTTTATACTCCTTATTTTTAAAATAAAAAATTAAAATATAAATATGAAATTACTCATATAACCTCTTTTTTTTTTTCACGCAACCCACCCAAACCCCTAACCCTAGTCCTAATCTTCATCTATCCTTAAAAGTTATCCATATTCTTAAATCCCCATCTGATTTTATTTCCATCCAAACACCTAAAATCAAAAAAAGAAAAAGAAAAATGAACGGGCAACATGTTTGGGTTTCTCCTTTTTTCTTTTCTCCTAAGTTTGAAGAGGAATATGGATTTAGATGTTTGGATAAGGAAAAAATAAAATGGAAAGTGGAAGAAACTGAGGGAGAGAAAAGGAGAAGAAATTAGGATTAGAGTTCTAGGGAGGGTAGATAAGGATTGAAGAAGAGGGTATTGTGATCATCTCACAAGCCCTTATCTATTTAATAAAGAAATGGAAAGAATAAATAGGCTGTATGTTTAGTTCAAGGGGGAGTAGATCTAGAAATCCCCTTTCTGAATTTTGAGAGCAAGACCGCCCCCATCTAGTGGAAAAAGGCGTATAAATCAGAGCTTTTTCTATTTGAACTCAATTTCAAGTTATTATCTGGTATAATAGCAAGCCAAAACACCAAAATATGTAGGTTAGGTCTTTGTTAACTTCCCAAAAAAGGGTCTCACTCTGGACCATGTTCCACAAGAAAAAACAGCAATTAACATCAGCAGGCCTCAAATTAATTTGCCCTTACAAAAGAAAAGGGCTCAAACTCATTCAATGGACTAACAGTTTCAAGGTCATTAAAATTTAAATGGTGTAGTGATACTGAGAGCTGCAGGTTTTTAGTACCCCTATAATGTCACAGTAAATTGTCCCATATTACTGAGAGTCACAGTCTCTAAGACAAGTATATCTAAGTTCATAATAATCAGAAAAAAAAATAATGATAATAGTCAAGCTAGGATGCTAAATAATGTAACTGAAATTGTGGAAAACAGCAATAAAAGAATTGCTGAGCATTTACCTTAAACAACAGCCCTAGCTCATGCATATAACCAACATCAGAGATGAAGCAGAAGAATGAAAGAAGCAGCAGTGACAGGTGACATGAAGCTCACGATGATTGCCTTTTTTAAGTATTGGGACAAACTCTTCTATCTATATTACCATGTAAGATTGCAGCAAAGAAGACTATTTTATTGCTGACGATGCAGAGGCTGCTGAGGCTTCTGCTATTAAGGAGACTGGTGGGCGAGCCTGCAAGCAAGCACCTATATCGAACAGATGCAACTCAGATCCATCAAAAAGGAGACAAACACCAGGAAGGACTACTTCTCTGCTGTCTGCATCATCAGGTTCAACTTTTATTGTACCCACCGCAGGAGATTCTTCAACAGGCCTTGTGGCAGCCTCATAGACAGGAGCTAGAGCATATGATCTGAAGAAAGGATTCAAAAGTCAGTTTTCAAAACTCTGAAATTGTATTGAGATAGCAGCAAAAAATAGAGAATTTATATATATATTAAAAGTGATTGCAAAAAGGTGCAACAAAGTACACACGGAGTATACAAAAAAGGCCACAAGGGGAGCAAGAGAAAGAAAAGGGAAAGCAACCACCAACCACCCTAACAATGACCAACCCCCAAGAGAGCTGCACTGACCGTATCAGGAGAACCTAAAAACAGAGAGAAACCACCAATAGAAGCAACCCTCAACCAAAACTGATAACGAAACAACAACCTCACAAAACGAGAATTGACTTCCTAGTGCTCCTCCCCCTTCCCCTGATAGTGAGTGGAGAACTAGTGTAATTAACCGAGCACTCTAGTTTTCCGATTTCCCTCCCAAAATGGGATGATGAAGGAAGAATCCTCTTTCTCCCTAAGATCTTAACCCCATGTCCTTTTATTGACTCCAATTTCCTTAGAATGGAGCTGATCTCCTTTTCAAACCCCACAACCGGCATCCCCACACAATTGCTTAAATTGACAAACTTATTGGGAATGCTATCAAGATCCTCCCCCACAAAAACACATCCAAACTCCATGGCCTTAGAGGGCTCCATCTCCTCAGCCCTGACCACCAACTCCTTACCCAAAGATTATTCCTCAGTAATTACAAGTGACTCTCTTGTACTTATGAGAGTGACAAGATGCACTTGGTGGACTTAGGTAACTCTTCCTAATTAAAAGCTTCCCAAAATACAACCTCCATCAACCATTTTGAACAGCCCAAAGAATACCATGCATAAGTGAAACATAAAACCATACATCCACAAGAAAGTAATACCAAAAAGTCTTCATACTGAAAGATATGAGTTTTACACAATTAGAAATTTAAACCCTAATACCAAATAAAGGCAGCAAACTAGAAGCAGTAAATATGCCCCACGCAACACAAAAAAGAAGAGCATCAAGGCACACCTAAGAATGCTACCATCGAAGCTTAAAACTTCAGTCCGAGAACGCTGTCGTTTAGCAAGTTTCAATCTCTGATGGTCACTCAAGGCTCCAGCAATGGGAGACGAAGGGTCCAAAAGTGGATTCCACTTTCCGCTGGCATAGTTCATAAGATGTCGAGATGAGTCCTTCGATTGCTCTTTTTGATGAAGAAGTTTTGCAGCAGGACCTGTAGCTTGGTACTCTGCACAAATATCACGCAACCTTTTCCTTAAGCATTGCATTGCATCATGATGTTCAGAAAGTGAATCTGCTTGAAGTAATTGTGATGAAACCACCCGTTTGCAAATATTATTGCACAATTTTGGACTAAAAAGGGGAACCCCAAATTCCACACTTAACGGGACCCATTCATACTTTTCATCATCAGGTAAAAAGTGATCTGATTCTCTTTCTTTGAAAAGTTTTAGTAGGCGTACATAACCAACTGTCCACAACTCTATTTTGTTAGCCAAATCAATTAACAATGAGTTTAAGTTCAAACATTCCTCAGCACTTAGTCCCAACTCCTTCCCTAGACGAGCAATTGATCCATCACAGTTCTTCAGAGGCAATGGGATATCCATAGTAACTATTCTTCCAGATTCATCAAGATCATGCCTGCTCAGGGGCTGCACCAGCACTGCTGAGTACTTTAGAAGTGAATTTAAACAATGCAAAAGTATACTTCCTTTAACTAAGTTTCCTTCAAACTTGCTTCCCAGTCCTCCAATTGCGGAGCCATCCCAAGACCAAATAAGCGCTTTCTCACAACCAGCCAATGGAACAGGAAGCAAACGTAAGCAGTGCCCCTTCATCAGAACAACAGATAGAGGTCCACGAGCCACAGTTGAATATAATACCAATTTCATCCAAGGTGTCATAGATGAATAGGAGGGAGGACCAAAATGAATAGGACCTGTTGGTCCAGGCAGAACTGATGAAAAAGGAAGAGGAACCATAGAGACAAGAATATCATAGTCACGTAGGAACAACCGATCTAAAGTTGTTGTTGGAAGAGCAGCCAAGCTTTCACAACGGAGGATATCCACACGATATTTCCTTTTCCTCCTTCGAGTTCCTTTTCCAACATCTGACCCCTCAGCAGATATCAGTTTCTCATCATTCTGGAAATTAGGCTCTGACTTAGAGTCCTCACTTGAGCAATTACCATCTTCTCCTAAATTGGTGGAAAATGTCTCATCATCATTACTTCTAACATGTTCACGTGCAAAGTCATCAATATTCAATTCAGATTCATTCATACCAATGTCACCTGATTTGTCAGTAATTGTGACATCAGCTATCAGTGAAGTCGCCTCATCACTTATTGAAGCTACCATGCCCATATTATCACAAGCTTCCTCTACTCCCTTGTCAGTAGCAACTCCACCTGAGTGCAGACATTCAAGCACACATCTGAGACTAAATACATGATTGGCAAATTCTTGCAATTCTCCTTCAAATTTGGTTCCCTCTAGCGTACTTAGATCCTTGCAAAGATCTGCAATGCTAGCATGACCCAATTTTCCCGCTTCATATAGTGTAACAGCATGTGACTTCAAGCCTGAAAAGGACATTTAAAAGTCATATTAAGTAAATTATGTCAAAACATAACAAATAGTAAGATATTTTTTGATAGGAACAAAATAGTAAGATATAATACACAAAGACGCCACAGTTCTAAAAATGATATGAAGGTATTAATATCTGGTGCCAAATGAACTGACCATAATACGTCTCACCGATATATCCAACATCTAGGAGTATCAACAGGGATTTCACTTTGATATTAAATTTAAAGATACCTATTAAAATATCATAAACCCACAGTTAAAATTATCGACACTGGGAACATCATCAACATACTGAATTGAAGAGGAATTGAATAGAATAAGGATTCTTTCTAACTTAACAAGCTTCTACGGGTTTCCTGATTTATCTAAATTTACTTTAAAGTAATATTAGATTTACTTCAATATTATTTGGAAATCATTCTTCGTGAAGACAAGTTTGTATTTTGAAAGGTTTCATGGTGGTATTTATTCATTTCTAGAGCAGTGGAAGAAGGTTTCCTCAAAGGTTCCAAGGTAGAGGATGTAAGGGAGAGGGAATTGAGATTCTGCATATTCCTTTTGCAGATAATTATTGGTGGTTCTAAGAGGCTGATAGGGAACAATTGCCTCATCTTAGATGGGCTCTTTTGTGCTTCGAGGTGGTCTCACGCTTCAAAGTTAATCTTGACAAAAGTGAATTCATCTTAGTGAGGATGTCAAACGTGAATTCATGCCAGTGAAGATGTCGAAGGAGGTGAACAAGTTGGCTACATGGTTTAGTTGCAGAGTGAGTCAGTTGCCTACTTATTTTGTTTTGCCTTCAAGAGCTCTTCGTGGTTTGGACCAAGTGAACGAAAGATTTAAGAAAAGTTGGCCCCCTAGAAGAGGCAATATCTATCTAAGGGTGATAGATTAACACTCGTAAAAAGTACCCTTGCAAGTCTCCCAAGTTCTTCATATCCAATTTTGTGATGCTAGGGAAGGTCCAAGTAGGGTCAAAAAGACTTGAAGTGATCTTAAGCGAAAAGGAAGCTATTGTTATGAAGATTCATTTGGCTCAATGGGAGATGGTTTGCTCCACAAGGACTTATAGTGACTTAGTTATTAAAATCCAAATGTCTTTTAGTCCTTGACAAAACATTACTTAGGAAGTGGCTTCGGAGATTTTTTATTGAGATAATTTGTGGAGAAGAGTTATCACGAGAAAGTGTGGGGATTTAGATAAGAGTGTGAGTCATGTTTGGTTAGCTAAATATCATATTAGATAAAACAAAAGATGAAACAACATATCCTATTAATATTTGGGTGGCAAAGAGATGGGATAAGTTATTCTATCACTTATCATATCCTATATTCAACCACACATGAAATAGGATAAGTGATAGGATAACTTAGGTTTTGTTTGGTAACTGTTTATGAAAACAGTTTTCTGTTCTCCAAAATAAAAAAACAAGAAAATACGTTTAGCATTTAGGAAACTAAAAACAATTTTCTGTTTTTAAAAACAAAAAAACAAGGTGTTTTCAGAGAACATCTTCTAGTTGTCTTCACTTGTTTTCTTAGGGCTATTTTAAAAAATAATTACACAAATATGGAGAATGATTAAAAATAAAGCACCACATATAAAAATCAATTTTATAACATATTTAAAAAATAGAAAACAGTTTAAGAATATTTTAGGTTCTCAAACAAACTTTTGATCTACAAAACATCAAAGAACTATTTTCAAGAATTGTTTTTCAAAACTATTTTTGAAAACACTTCCCAACTAGAGCCTTATCCATCCTCTTTTTTATATTCCTTTTGTATGGGATTTTTTTATATATATATAGGTAAGAACTGAGAATATATATTCCCTCTATATGAGATATAATAATTCTAAGTTAAGATATAGAATATAAATATCCTATGAATTATAAATTTATTCCTCTCATACATCTTTTTCAATTTTGTAAACCACTCATTTTGCAAAACAAAAAAAATTGATTAAAAAAATTAATTTTTAGTTTTAAAAAAAAAATGAATAAAAAAATAATATAAGACAACCTAAAATAATACTAATATAATGGAGGTTTTTGGTGTTTAAATTAGGTTTGTGTATTTGTGGAAAGGATTCCTCATCCTTTTCATAAACTCTTTATATGTAATTAATACATCTCTTTTTTTTATCAAAAATAAAAAATAATACTAATATAATGTGTGATTTAATATAAACAAAATGTTTTCACATATTTAATAACATAAAGTAATATTTTTTATTTATAAATTTTAAGTATTTTAATCATGAATATTATTGACAAAGAAATAAAAATTACTCCAAATAATGTTAAAACTCAAAGATATTTCATTTTTTTTTCAATACCAAACACTAGGATACAATATATTTTATATTTAAAAAAACATTAAATGTTGAATGCAATATGTTTTCTATTTCATTTTTTATTCATTCTACAAATCAAACGTTGGCATGACATATCCTATCCTATTGGATATGTTTTGATAAGCAAAAAGCATATATATATTAATAGTGCCTAAGCAAATGACACAACAAAGCGCACACAATGTATACATTTGGCAACAAAACAAGCAAGCAACATGAAGAAAGAAAACTATTGTTTCTTATGCTTCTTCCTCAAAAAACTCGTATGCAAACCTATTAGCAACTCTTTCATCAAAGAAGGAAATGTCTAAAAGATGCCAAAAAGAGAACAATATTGTCACCGCCCTCCCCCATTTTCCCATAATAAAAAAGAACATGATCAATTCATTCTTTTTTACTCTTCTATAAATAACAATGATTCATCATAAACCATCATCTTCTTTGAGGTGATCCAAGTTTAACATCTTCCACAAGCTTCTTCCTTAAAAAAGCACACTTTAAATGGGCCTAAGAGCCACATGCATCCTTTGAAGGCAAAGTCACCATTTATCCAACTCTAAAGTAGAATAGAAATATTTAAATAAAAAATTCACCTCCCAAACCAGATTATCTTCACCTCGTTGAGCGTCCACATATCTTGAAGCCAGCTAAGGAAACTCTCAACACTATTCAACTCTTGAACTTGGAAATATCATATGAAGCCAAAGTTCCAAAGCCCCTGCCCACTACCTCCCTCCAAAAATCAGCCACCATTCTTCTTTAGAGAGAGAGAGAGAGAGAGAGAAGTATTTTAAAGGCAGCATCAAACATCCTACCAAAATTTGATTTGTCTCCTATTGCCTACCACAAACCTGGTTCTTGCCTTACATGCTCTCCAACCTCTTCTTATTGCCAGCTACATACCCTTCCTTCTCATAAAGGGGCATCAACCTCCCAACTATTCTCTATACGTTTCCATTAAAACCCTTCTCCCAAAAAAATAAAAATCCCTCCCCAAAGCAAATTTCCAACAATTTATCCCAAGTAAGGCTTTATTTAGAGAGAACAAAACTCTAATGACAAGAACACGTTTCATTTTATGCAGACAAATGAACCATCACTTTATCACATGGGATTTCTTCTCAAGAGTTCCATCACCCACAGGAAGTCTATTTTATTTTTCCCAATCTCAAAGCCACCATCCTAGGGACAATAAACAAAGACATGAAGTATATAGGCCAATTGGAAAGAGTTCTTTTCAGCATAGTTTGTCTCCCACTCTTTGAAAGGTATCGATATTTCCATAGGCCAACCTTTTCAAAACCTCTCCTTTAACACATCCCAAACAGTAGGGGACTTAAATGAAGCTCCAAAATGTAAATACAAGTAGGTGGTACTGATAGGGAGCTTCCCCACCCCACAACCCAAAAAAGAATCTAGTTCCTCCGCATTAAGGACCTTCCTCATAGGAATTAATTTACTCTTTTCCAGATTAACTTCCAGACTTAAAGAAGCCTCAAAGAAGAGAAGAACCCAACTCAAAGAGGTCAATTGCTCCAAACAGCACTCACAAACAAGAATGGTGTCAGTAGCAAAAAGGACGTGGGAAACCTTCACTCCTCCCTTAGCTCCCACTTTTAGCCTTCCTCCCTACCTTTCTCAAAAGAACACCAAGGACCTCCATAATTTAAACATGTACAAGTGTACACCAGAGCTATACCATACACAAAAGGTTAACAAATAGATTACGACCTTCAGGCCATATACTGATACAGATTTTACACATTCCAATCAAAAGATAATACTATTGTAATGAGAAAGGCCATTAGATTGGGCGAAAAACTAAAATAATAAGAATTTGACAACAAATAAAAGCCCCTTTAAAGTAAGAAGCACAAGTCAAGGTAGTCCATGTTTAGTGGAAATCTTCACAAACAAAAAACATATGTAAAAGGTTTCAAGGTGAGAGAGCATCGAACTTTGTGATTGACCAAAAAGAAAAAGGAAGGAACAAACCTGGTGAAACAGAACCCATCATAAGATAAGACGTTATATTAGCATCAACAACAAAAGCAAGACGTGTATGATTAGAAGCTTGTCTATAATTTTCTGTCCTCGAAATATCGCCTTGCTGAACAGTATTCCCATCAATGGACATGTTTTCTGAGCCTGCAGTAGCATGAGAACCATCTTCTTCATCATTGAGACCAATCTTAGGATATCCAGGAATGATTGAATCTTCAAGAATAGAGGATGGATCAATTACTTTAACTGCCCACCCCAAACGACAAGCAAAAGATGCAGCAGCCTGCAGATGGGGTAGGTCAGCCTGTAAAGTCGCAGCCAATTCGGCAACAGTTGCATTTTCACTTGAAACAACAAAAACAGCATATAGTAACCTGAATAATGAACTTAATACTATTAGGATCAGAAATACTACTAAAATAAATTGATAAGACAACAACATATTCATGTACTAAAATAACTGCCATACTCCTCAATAGGATCTTCATATGACTGCTCCCTGTTGGATACAAACCCTTCAAGCCTGGACACTGAACCATTACGAATGTTAAATATTTTAAATTGTAAAGAAAAAAATATTCAACAAAGCATTGACAGTAAAACAAAATGGATCCATTATGAAAGTCCAAGTAATGAAAGTAAGCTAGAAACTGCAACAACAGAGGTTAATTCAATCCAAAGCTTTGTGTCTCTTCAAACTAAATGTAGAAGGAGGTTGTGCTACTGTTATTTCATGAGTGTCTAATGGGAAAGAGCATCATGTAAAAATTTACAAGTTTTGTCTAGGTTCAACACTAGGGTCAAAACTTTTAAAAATTAAGAGATTAGTTAGCTATCAATTAACCCTTATAATGGGGAGCAAAAAAAGAGATTGTGAAGAAGAAATAGAGCAGTTGTTGGCCACTATAGTGGCTAAGCCCATATATAATATTATCTTATTATTGATGGATAAAGGAAAAAGAGCATTAAAATTAATGGATTAAAAAGAAAAAGAGGTAGACATTAACACTAATTGGGAGGATATAGAACAATTAGATATGATCATAATTTCTTAGAGTATCCTACTAGTGATAATGATGGTAGTACTAAAAATTATTAATGAAGCCAAACAGTTTGAAAAGAGAAACTAAATTAGAAACTATCAAGTATTAAAAATGACAAACAACTAATTTGGTTATAATGAATTGTATAGTTTTCCCTTTTTTTTTTTTTTTTAACTTTCATGTGATTTTATTAGTATTTTTTTTTTAATGGGTTTCAAAAACCTTTCGATCTCTAACAAAGCTCTTCTGGGAAAATGGTCTTGGAGATAAAACAAGCTTTAAGGTTAGTTCGGGAACAAGGTGAAATTCTAGAAGGATAAGTGGTGCAGTAATATGCCTTTGAGGGATTCTTTACTAGATCTTTATTTTATAGCCTTTCAACAGATGTTTGGGTGGTTGATGCTTGAGATGGTGGTAGTTGAGGTCCTAGGTTTATTAGACAACTGAATGACTGGGAGTTGGAAGAAGCAGATGTCTTTTTTGGGAGGCTGCATGATTATTCAATCTCTTTAGGTACTGATGATATTATGGTGTGGTTGGAAACAAAGAATGGTCACTTTTCAGTTAAACCTTTATCCTCCTCTTTGGCAAATAGGAGAGTGGAGTCTTTCCCTCATGGTGTAGTTTGGAACTCCTAGGCCCTTGTAAGAGCTAGTTTTTGGTTGGGAAGCAACTTGAGACAAGATTTTGACTTAAGATCGGCTCAAAAAGAGGAGCTGGAGGATGTCTAATAGACACTATTTGTGCAAAGCAAAAGAAGAAATGGGTGATCATATCCTTCTTCATTGTTCAAAAGCTCAGATTTTGTGATAGTTGATTTTTGCACTTTATGATGTCCAGTGAGTTATGCAACCCTCAATGAGAGGGATGCTCTTTAGTTTGGGAGGTTCCTTTGTTGGCAAAAATAAATAAAAATAAAAAGGCTTGGAAGGTTGCACCATTATGCCATTTTTTATCCATCTGGAGGGAAAGTAATAGGAGAGTCTTTGAGAATTGTGAAAGCTTACACCAAACAATTAAAAGTTCTTTTTTCATATCTTTCTTGGGATTGGGTTAAATTGTATATTAAGGATGGTTCTATGTCACTATTAGATTCTATGAACTGGTTAGGCTCTTCATAGGGTGCAGTTGTTGGTTTTTGTGTATTCGTGTCTTCTTGTTCTTTAGTTGCTCTGTATACATCGTGTACACTTTTTAAAAAAACAATTAATACATTCTTCATTTACCTATCAAAAAATTGTTTATCTATTTTATTTAAGTTAAGACTTAAGCCTTATCCCATGTCTTGCCTCCTTTGGGCAAAACACATCAAGACCACCTTCAACCTTTTAAAAAAATTGCTTCACATATACATCAACATTAAATTAGGCAGCACCACCTCCTTCTTTTTGTTTGTATTAGGCTTTGCTTTGTAATCTTCGGATGTACATGGGTTCCAACCCTTTTTTTAGAACTTTTAGTGGTCTGGTTTTATCCATAAAGAAAATATTCTAAATACAAAATCGATTGATAACTATGTGCCAAAGTACCATCATTTTCTTAAAAAATTATATCATAACAGACAATCAAAAGATTAGACAATGTAACCATAGAAAAGTGGACAAGGATGCCTAGTTAAAAACGTATCTTTCTAGAAATTTTTTGGTAAAAGATTATATGAACCAATTTGAGAAGAACCTGACCATAATTCAAAGTATATAGATTTTTTTGATAGGAAATGACAAAGGAATATATTAATAGAAAAAAGAAGTACAAGAGAAGGATGAGGAATCCTCCCACCAAATAAAACAAGACTACAAGAAACCGAAAACAAGAAAATACAATGTAAAAACAATCAACTTCTCTAGGCTAAACCAACCCAACGGAATTACACGCCGCTAACCAATCAAGTTGTAACACAATAAGAGGGGTCCCCTTAAAAACCTTAGAACAAAAAGCCCAAATAGAAGTAAGGAAAAAAATAGAATCCCAAAGATTCTCTGAGTTCCTTACTTTATCCTCAAAAATCCTCGCATTCCTTTCCCGCCACACAACCCAAATTAAAGCTATGCACGCTGCTTGCCACAAAACTATCCCTCTCCTCGATAAACCAAAGTCACTGTAAGTGATGAATAGCATGTCGGAAATGCTCCTCGGGGGAACCCAATCCATCTTGGCTAACTGAAATAATCTGTGCCATAACCCCAATGTCAAGGAACAATGAAGGAAAAGGTGATCTGCTGATTCTCCATGCCTTATGCACAACTTACAAATATCAAGACTAAGAGCTTTGTGAGGTCTTCTCAATTGTAGCAAGTCATTAGTATTTACCTTCTTGTATGCCACCAACCAGACAAAGGACTTAACCTTGAAGGGGACTTGAGAATTCCAAACGAACTTAGTAGGGAAAACTGGAGGAGAATCAGAACAATGAGATAAGGCAAGAAAGAAAGACTTGACTGTAAAAAGCCCTGAAGAAGATAAAGACCAGGATCTCGCATCAGGAATCGAATATGTCAAATGCAAATAATCAAATGATCGCATGAGTCTTTCTAAATCTTCTATCTCAAGATCGGATAAGTTGCGACGAAAGCTAAAGTTCCAAGAGAAAAGACGAGTAGATCCGAGAATTGAAGAAATGGGAATATTCAAAGTATATAGATTAAATGACTTGCTGCCTAGAGTAACTAAGCTGGGATTAGATAAGGCATTTTTATTTTTTTTTTATAAAGAAAAGTATTGTATTACGAAGAGGCACTAAAATAGCAACTCAAGATGTACAGAACAAAAAGGGAAACACTCACCCCCTAACAACTGAAACAAAAAACCGTTCACAAAGATGTACAAAAAACAACCCCTTCCTCAATAGGAACTCACCCAATCAATGAACTCAAAAAAGGTCGATGGACCATCTTTTATAAACAATTTAGTCTCCGACCAAAGTGAGTAAAGAAAATAAGTTTTCAGCCTTTGGATGGACAGCACATCATTTTCAAAGGCGATTCTATTCCTTGTTTTCAAAATTGTCCAAAAAATGCAAAAAGAACCCGCTCTCCAAACTATCTTGCGTTTTTTTCCCTCAAAGAATCCATTCTAACCCAAGAGGGTTTCCCTAACCGAAGAAGAAAACACCCAAGACACTCCAAAAAGAGTGAAGAGCATCTCCCACAATGCCCTTGACTTTTCACAATGGAGAAAGAGGTGGTTAATGGATTCCTCATCCACTTGACAAAAATAACATCTATTTGCTAAGACCCATCCCCTCTTTTCAACTTGGTCCAAGGTTAAAACTTTGCCTCATGTTGCCTCCCATGCAAAGAAGATTACTTTTGACTGCACACACGATTTCCAAATGATCTTCATTGGAAACAAAACTGAAGAGCCCGGCTCTAAGGCTTTGTAAAGTGACTTTGCCGAGAAAATTTCATCCTTTGTTTCCATCCGCTACACCCTATCCTCCTCCTCCAAGATCACTTTCTGACCGCACACGCGTAACAAAAGGTCCTCCACCTCATCCATCTCTCAATCATTAAAAGACTTAGTGAAGCGAGGACTCCAACTCCCCCACCCCTACTAACCCGGTCCAAACATCCTTCACCCAAGCTTCTTTGGGATCAGCAAGAGCAAATAAGGACGGGAAAGAAACACACAAAGGTGTAGCCCCACACCAAATATCCTTCCAAAAACTCACCCTTTGGCTATTCCACACCATAAAGGAGAGTCTACTACTAACGATGTGCCCAAGCTTCTTAATTGTTTTCCACAACCCTACACTATACCCCTCTCTTACATCCCGAGAACACCACCCTCCTCATTCCTCCCCATACTTCCCCCTAATTACTTGATTCCATAAGACCCCTCTCTCATTCGCAAAGCACCAACTCCATTTACAAAGGAGGGCCTTATTGAGCATAGAAAGGCTTTTAACCCCCAGACCCCCTTTTCTCTTATCAAGACACATTGTTGCCCATCTTACTAAGTGAGGTCTCCGATCTAAGGCCCCACCTCCCCATAGGAAATTCCTCTAAATCTGCTTCAACCTTAATTTGACCACCCTTGGCAATTGTAGAATAAACATGAAGTAAATAGCCAAGTTGGACAACGTGTTTCTAATCAAAGTAATTCTTCATCCCTTAGCAATATATTGATGTTTACACATAGTCAATCTCTTACCGAATCTCTCATTCACTCCATCCCAAGCTACCACAAACTTGAAGGGAGCACCCCACGGCATCCCTAAGTAAGTGGAAGGTAAACTTCCCACCTTACAACCAAGCTTAGCAACCAACTCCACATTACCCACTGGGATCAAATCACTTTTATCCAAGTTAACTTTCAGCCCTAATATAGCCTCAAATCACATAAGTAATTAACTTAAAAAGGTCACTTGGTCCTCGTTGGCCTTGCAAAAAACTAGAGTATCATCAGCGAACAACATCAAATGCCAATTCCACAAAGATGTCAACCCAAATGACCTCATCTAACTTGTTATGACAAGAACATTTTTTTTTTTTTTTTTGTTTGACAGGTAATTTATTATCCCCATTGGAACTTGAACTTGGAACCTCCTTCCACAAGCCTTCCCCAACTCTTTACCACTTGAGTCAAGCCTCAAGGGCCACTTCTATAGCAAGAACTAATGTACAGGTCACATGGCATCTCTAACCACTACAGAGAAAATAAAAGGAAGATGCTCATATTGTATCTAGCAAACCCTTTCTCTAAATGTTGTAGTTCACATATTCCAAATTGACTCACCAATGTATCAGTGGCATATATCAAAGGAATGGAAAGAAAAAATGAAATATTGATTAAAGAGATCGAGCAATTGAATATTTTGTCCTTTGCTATTTGGGAGGGAGAACTGGAGGAGGCATCTATTATAGATACCTCTCATGCTTCAATCAAAACATGAAATGCAGGCAGAACCCTTATTCCTGGACTTTCATAATGATTAATGACTAGAACATTGATAAAACCATTTACCTATTTTAGGCTAATAAAATGTCAATCTAGAGAAAATTGGTATATAAAACAATCAAAACTATGGAATAATAGTATGTTTCAAAAAATAAAATATACATTTTAAATTCTAATGTAAGAACTCATTATATAGATGGTTCAGACGAAGAAGCAACCAGAGATAGATTTTGGCATGAAAATTCAGCATGTTTGTGAATTACCTTTAAAGCGGTCATCAGGATAAACAGGGACATCAAAGTAGATCAATCCCCGTCGGAAAAGACCCTTTACAACATCAGGATCAAAAAGGACAAATGAGTTTGCTTCTTCCTTACAAACTTTATCTATCGTCGCCATTTCTTCTTCTGAGAGTTTCTACAGTAACAGGGAAAAATATAGTTAGAACAAATCACAAACTTTCTCTGTAAGCATTTGAATACAATCTTATGCAGTTCATTTGGATAAGCAAATCCTTTACTTATTACTTCATGAATCACCTCACCTTAAATTCTTCCAAGGTAAAGTTGACAAGACATACTCCCCACCATGGTTCAATTGCAAAGTCCACAGGCTGTGTGGGTAATAGTTCTTTAGCGATCGACTTATTCAGCTTCCACATTATTTTCTGGACAGCTCCAAAAATAGTAAATGATAGGTATAATAAATATAGTCCACCTCTATATCATAACTTGCAAATAAATCTTAAACATATGAGTTTTCAAAATTAATCCTCACACTATAGAATCAATGATGCCAGCAAGTATTGTTACAGCAAAACTCCAGAAACTGGATTTTCCCCCTTCTTTTATGATAGGCACAGCCACACAAGAAACAGAATGATTTAGCAAGATGAAAGGAGTTCATCCAAGTTAATGATCAACCTTGCATTTTTCCTTTTCTTGTACCTTCTGTGTTTTGATTCTCTTCCTACAAGGTGATTTCACCTTCTATCATTTTTTTTCTTTTTTTTTTTTGTTTTCGTTCCTTTTTTTTTATAAGCAAATAGAATACTAATGAAAAGCACCTAACAGAAAAGGGGCTGCACCCTTGTACATGGGGACTCTACAAAGCACATCACCAGACAACATTAGAGAGAGAAAAGGTACAATAGGCCAAAATGTCACCTACCCCATTACCCAAACAATCAAATCCAGAAAAGAAGAATGAGACCCATTGGATATGCGTAAGTGTCTAGGTGTTTGATCCTTCACAACTCAAATTTTAGGATATAGGGACTTGGCTAAAAGGGATCCAAAAAAGGGACACAAGTATTGGGATAAAACATCATAAAAGAAAAGTTAATTAAAAATAAATTGGAAGTGAAGATTTTTTTGATAGATAAAGAAGAAAAATTGGAAGGGAAGATATCCTTTTTAAAAGCTCTCATCTTTATCCTCTAATCCCTTTTTTTCCTCATATTCCTAAATATTCTTACAAAAATTAACTTTTCAATTAACACTTCTTTTTATCTAATGTAATTATTACTAAGAAAATTCAAAGAATAAGAGAATATCAATGAAAAAATCAAACAGCCACACCCAAAGCAAAATAGGAGTATCCGAATACCCACAACCATGTCATGTCATGTCGACACAAGTAAGTTAGGTGAAATTCAAGGATATGAGCATCATAGACCACCATTACCATCTCCACTCACCTCAAAGAAAGGAATTGATCTGTCGATGCTCCTTCCAACTGCTCAACACCTTTAAAGGTCCTATTCCTCTCTTTCCATACACACCAAAATAAGCATAGAAGAGTCATCCTCCAAAACTCCTGCATTCTTTCCCACAAAACTACCATGCCATCCAAGCAATTGTTCCTTAAACCATTTAAAGAGAGTCCACCATCATATCCAAAAAGGGAGGACAATAAAAACCATAAACTTCTTACATAAATGAGGATGTTATTATTTGTTTGCACATACTATATCTATTCACTAGAACCACCCCCAAGTCATACGTTAATAAATAGTAGGAATCTTCTCCTATGTAGCCTCCCACACAAAGAAACACACTTTAGAATGAGCAACTTAAGCACAAATTTCTTTAGAAGAAAGTAAAATCAAGTCCCCAAATCATAGCAAAAGATAAAAAGGACTTCACTAGGAGAATGGCCTTCCTGGCTACTGTCAGCCCCTTAGCCTCTTAACCCAATGACGAAGAAAAGGCCTCATGGGTAGGCATTGCACCCATGAGGATCAAGGAAAGCCTAAAGGCATGGTGGTTCAAGCCCTAAGAAGCCAAATGAGAAGACTGATGCAAGCCACGCGCGCACCAAACATGCACTAGACGCAAGCTGCGCACACACCAGACGCAAGCCACATGTGCACCAGACGAGCACCAAGCGCAAGACGCAGGGCGCGCGCACTAGTCCCGCTCCTATGCGCAAACCAAGCCCACCCACACGCACACTTGGTGCACATCTTACACACAAGGCACGTTGGTGACATTGCAGACAGAGGGTGAGGTTTTTATGGAATATAATTATTATTTATTTTAATATTTCATTATGTCTCCTCAAGGGGGTTTGATGTCTCCTCCAGACATCTTGAGAATGGTCTATATTGCTCTTTAAGGGGGGGTAGGCGACTCAAGGGGGCACCAAGGCCAAGACTTGGCTGCACCAAGGGAGCACCATGGCACGGCCTTAGGTGTGCCTAAGACACTTGGAAGGCACACTAGCATGCACACATGGGCTCCACAACATGTGTGGCGTGCACCCCGTGGCCACAACAACACGGGGCTTGGTGTGAACTACCTCTTCCTCGAGTTGGCACAAGAGCACCTAAAAGACTCATGCACTGAGCCAGTTCGAGAAGCCATGGGCGCAATGCCATGACTCGGTGGGGCACTAAACATGCAGCCAACTCAGACTCATAACACCTATGCATGGCACAAGGGCACACTTCCCTGTGCAAGGGGATGGAATAGTCATGGGCGCAATGCCATGGCCCAATGCTGTGGATCAGTGGCTTGGTGAGAAACTAAGTCAACGGGCAAGATTGGTAGTGCATGGCATGGACAAGGCAACGGTGAGCCTTGACTGACAAAGGGAGCTATCACATGCCCTAAGCCATGGGCACCTTGACATGGCATGGGCCTAAGTATCAATGTGGGGAAGGCACGCTGATGCACCAAACACACTTGATCAACTAATGAGAGCACGTTACTGATTCAGAGAACCTGGTCAGAGACACCTTAATGAGCACCTATTCACAGGAGGCACCTTACGGTGGGAGAAGGCATCTTGTTAGGGGGACTTACCAACGGCTCAATGAAAAAGGGCTTGAAGGAACAACAACTAGCTAGTGGTAGCAAGATTGATCAGTGCAGCACATGAGATGGCAGTAGCTAAACTCGGCAACAAGGAACTGGCAGATAGCTGAGAAGCTAATGGCTGGTGCAAAAGGACACCTCAGTTCGGAGGAGTGTCTCTAGTTGGGTGGTTATGGGTGGTTACATAACCACCAGCAGGCTCCCCTAGTTTGAATTTTGAAAGGTAACTATAGGATGGGTGTCTCTTATAAAAACCCCCCTGCATCCTTGAGACAAAGTATTGTATGTATCTATTGAATGCTTAAGGTGTGAGCATTGTAGTCTCTGACTCTTGCAAAGTGTTGAGACACTTTGGAACAATTTTGTATCTTGTAGTTGATTGGAATAACACAAGTTGGGAAGCACTCCCGTAATTGCTTTGGTCTGGTTACGCTGCTTTTATAAAGGCTTAGAGGAAAGGTTGGCTAAAAAAGGTGTCTTAGTACCGCACACTCAGTGAAAAATTTTGGGTAATTCCCAGGGGTGTGACAGTTGCCCACCACACCATCATATCCTAACAGTTTTGCTTAATAGTAAATGGATAGATATGCTGCAAAAGGGATTCCATTTATGTCAATTCCTAATCTTGAAACTTCCTTCCGAATATAGGCAAAGCTATAATGATCCACAACCTAAGCATCTTTGTGCAAAGCTATAACGATCCACAACCTAAGCATCTTCGTGCAAAGCTATAACAATCCACAACCTAAACATCTTTGTGCAAAGTTATAACAATCCTTTAATGCCAACTTCCCACATCAGACGTCGAGTCAAAACTTGGTCGTCCACCCCTTGCCTATCTCAAGGAAAATTCTAACAAAGAGTGATCTGATACTTGGCTACTAGCTTTCCAAGGATTTGTCCCATATATCTCCCTCCCCATCCTAGAGCACCAACCCTCTTCACCTCCCCAAACTCATTGATAATGACTCTACTTCAAATGTTATTTTACTCTATAAAAAAAACCAGCACCATTTTTCCAACAATGCTTTGTTAAGTATAGAAAGATTTCCACTACCTAGCCCACCATAAGATCTTAAGGAGCATATGGAAGTACATTTCACTGAGTGAATTTTCCCCTCAAAAGGCCAGCCCTCTCACAAAAAGTCGCGTTGATACTTATCTAATCTTTTCCTCATTCTACTTGGAATCACAAAGGAAGGCAAAGTATAGTGGTAAACTTCAAAGAGTGTTCTTGAGCAATGTGAAGTGCCTAGAGCAAACCTAATTAAGTTTAACGCAATGTGATGAGCATGAATCTCTAAGGTCTGTTCAAGAAAGAAGGGGTAGAGGTTGCCAAGAAGGGGCTTTTTGTGTGAAGGAGAGGAAAAAATGCAGATTATATCCTCCATTGCTCCAAAGCAATCACATAGTAGTACAATGTAGCTGCAGCCCCTGGATACTCATGTCTTCCATGGAGTGTTTGAGGTGTATTGGGTTTCTTAAACTCAAGTGGAAGGGCAATTTTCACTGTTCCTTAAGGAAAGAGCCAAATTCTGAGATAACACTTTTCATTTTTGACCCCCCAAAAGCACAGTGTTCAAACATTAACCAAGGAGTGGTTGGGAAAAATTTAACAAGAAATGCCTATGAAAATGGTAGATCGCATCACCTTTCACCAATCATCGCATGCTTCTCCAATATTGTTGTAAAATTCTAGACCCAATTTCAAACCTAACATTAAAGGACCATAGAAGAAGTACAATGTACCTAAAGGATTCCCCTTTCATTAATATTGTATGGCAAATGTTGCCTTTGATAATGATAAAATCAAAGTTCATGTTTTGAAGAGTATGGCTCGAGTTCTTCAACAATTTGGTAATAAAATATTGAAATACCAGAACAATTGCCATCAACCATGAGAGATGGTCAAACAAAAGTTGCGGCAGATGATGAGGTTGGAGAGAGTGGCTCGTGGACTCAACCTTAGAAAAGGCTGTCATTGAGTAATTAAACTATAGTTTTGATAACCAAATAAACTCTATATATATATTTTCTATAGATAAAACCAATTTCATTAAAAAATAAAAAGCACCACTATGACGTACCAAAGTACACGAGACGTATATGAATAGCGCCTAATAGCACAAAAACCAAGAAAGAACTAACACCCTCACTTTACAAGAACCCAACCACTCAACAAAATCAAGTAAAGACATAGAATTTGTTTCTATGTTTTGCTTTACCCAAGTAAACAAATTTCTAAGGAAGAACATCTTCCAAAAAATAGTTGAATGTTTCTCGTTATCGACCAGAGAATCCGTTCCTTCTAAACCATCCAAAAGATACATAATGGAGCTACTCTCCAAACCTTTTTACGTGTTTTGCCCACAAACAACCATGCCAACCTAAAAAAGCCTCCTTAACACTAGCAGCTTGCACCCAATGGACACCAAAAAGATCAAACAGCAACTACCAAAAGATCCTAACTAGTGAATAATGAAGGAGGATATGATCTATGGATTCCTCCTCTTCTTTGCAAAGAAAACACCTCACCAAAAACCAACCTCTTTTTTGAAGTTGATCTAAAGAAAAAACTTTGCTCCAAGAAGGCTCCCACGCAAAAAAAAGTCAACCTTAGAAGGGACCCACGAATTCCAAACCACCCACTTTGGAAATGAAACTAGACTCCCCGATTCCAAAGCGGCATATAAATACTCAACAGAGAACTTATTATCGTACAAATTCATCCACACCATCGTGTTGTCCACTTCCCAATCATTCAAAGGTCTTGAAAAACAAGGGTTCCAATGACCTTTCTCCCCTGTCTGATCCCAAAGATCCACCACCCGCGCCTCTTTTGAAACAGCTATGGCATATAAAGAAAGGAAAGAAACACATAACAGTTCATGCCTCCATATATGGTAAGTCACTGAGTCATGCAAATCTCCATAACTTTTTTAACTTGTCATGATCTCCATGGATTCTTCTACGCAAATTTTAGGTTAATTCCAAGACAAGTTACTTGTGGGTACCAAGGAAAAAGGAATAATAAAGCTAGTTGGACTGGACTGCTGCAGGATTGACCAGGTGGCTGCTTGGTCCACTGCCAGAAATCATTGAATCATACTGTAAAATAAAATTCAAGAGATGATGTAAAGCTTTCAGATATTGCCAATTAGTTTCTTCAACTTGACCTTTTGAAATCTCGGTAAAATCTTTTAGCAGGGACCATTTGGTGATCTGCAAAACTGCAACCACTAAAACTATCGTTCTTTGAGTTCAATTCCTAAAGGTAAAATTTGAAAAAGCCATGATTTCAACTGTCTGCAGGTAAAAGTTGCCTAGTCTTGGTTCAAAGACAATGGACGGGAATGGTGGAACAACTGCCCTACTGTCTCCGACATGGAGGCAACGTGATGAGCATGAACCTCTACGATCTATTCAAGAAAGGAGGGGTTGGAGAGGAAAAAACGGTAGATAATATCCTCCTTCATTGTTCCAAAGTCGTCATGCAACAGTTAATTTATGATCTATTTGGTGTTCAATGAGTGATGTTATCCTCAGTCAAGGACATCCTTCAAAGTTGGCATGTATCCTTTATAGAGAAGAAGAGAAAGAAAACGTGGAGAGCAACTCCTTTGTGTTTATTTTGGACCATATGGAAGGAGAGAAACAAGAGAGCTTTTGAAAACATCAAAAATAAGAATCAAGCAATTAAAAAATCTTTTATACATATTTTTCTGGAATAGATTAGGGTATGCATAGAAGAGTACTCCTTGTCTCTGATGGATTTTAGTGATTGTTTGAACTCTAAGGCGAGAGTGGTTTTTTTTGTGCCCTCTCTGCCCCTTTTGGCCTTTGGCACCTTGTATATACCATATATATACTTTTGTGCACCCTTTTGACAGGCGTTATTAATACAATTATTCTTTACCTATCAAAAAAAAAATGTTTGTTCATGAAAGGAAGAAAAGGAGAATTTTGTAAATCGTTAGTTTAGTCATAGTAAGCGGTTGGTTATTTAAGTCTCCTTCAGAATTTGGAAAGTTTTTTTTATTAAAATTACTCAATTTTTTCAGGAAAGTTTAGTCATAGTAAGTGGTTGGTTATTACAATTTATGTTAGACGTGTATTAATATAAACACTATCCCTTTTTTATAAGTAAACTTTTTTCTCTCTTTTATCCCTACTGGGACTCAAACTTGGAACCTCCCAGATCACTATCCCAACTCCTTCCAACTTGAACTGAGTCTCAAGGGCTAATAATATGCCATATATACAAGCATATGAACTAAATAAGATATTATTTAGTTGTCTCTTTAATTGGATCTTTAATATATCTTTTGCTCTTTTGCCTATCAAAAAAAAAATATTATCAATGTCTAGAAGCATATAAGTACACTTGTCCACTACCTTAGATCTGCATTTATTCATGATATCAATAAATTCATTTCTTCCTATTCCTGTAAGCCGCAATGCATCAGCAGCGCTGAAATTTGGAATGCTGTCATAAGGTTGCTCTGCAAGCAATACAAAATGCATAAGAAAGTTTGGAGACAATTTACATCCAAAGCAATCAAAGAAAGTATAGATGCATCAAGCACAAAAAAGTGTTAAAGCCGAATGTTGTGTGAAATGATAATAACAAGGATCAAATAAACAGTGACTAAAAATAGTTTTGAACAAGGAAATAAATGAGGACAAGACAAACATAAAAATCAAATTGCAAGAGGAGTTCAAGACAGTCAGTTTAAGGAAACATAATCAAGTTAAACCCTGTATATCAGTAACTCCTATGCTCTACATACCCTACTCTACATTAACAAGCAATAGGCATATGCCACCAGGCATAGAACATGCCATGAGCAAGAATACGATGAGTATGAGAAATATGCATCAAAAACACCAATGCCTAAGGTTCAAAGAAATAACAACTTATAAAGGATTTCTAGGAAGTGGTAACAAGCAGCTGAACTCGAACTTTCTGTTTTAAGTGCAGCAACCAAAAATGTTTGTACTTTGTAGACATTTGGATAAACAAATGTTTACTCCTAAGAACTTTTGCTTTGTTTTTGGTTCTCTATTCCTAAAATACTGTTATGATATGACCTATGTCATACTCTGGTATTTTAGCAAACATAATCTCTGTTTTTTCACAGTAGATTAGCATATAAGCATTTGACAAAACAAAGAGATAAGGGTTAAAATTTTTGGAAAGAATTCAAATGCCAAAGTATCTAATTACATTGATACTTCCCCCTGACAAGATTGAAAGAATCTAGACTGCAAGATCTTATAAACTAAGGATGATGTATTGACTCAGTGTGCCATAACATCATCCATGTGGAAGTGGGTAGCAACTATAATTAGTTGACCAATTCTTTGATCAAAATAATGAGATTTGAAACCACATAGTAGATCTTTTATCAACACTCTGGTTTTTATTGGTGATTTAGAAATTATGGCTTTCAGAGTGTATTTTAAATACCTTTTTGAATGGTAGTACACTAGTACTCATTGTAGCTTTTTTTCTTTCATCAATTTTATCATCATAAAAAAAATAGTTGATCCTTAATTTTCATCAGTATGCAGCACCTACCCTATCAAGAGAAAGGGAATGATGGAATGACAGTGGCAACCAGTTGAGACTGAAGAAGATACGAAGTCAATAATCATGAGAAACAATTTTATTAAAGAATGGAGATCACAAATGGTTAACATAAAAGGCTTATTTTTGTGCTCAATAAGATTAAAAATACACAAGAAATTTTTCCATCCAAGCATTTGTGCTTTTTCTGACATGACTACAACTAAACTGCCTAGGTTAACCAAGCGCCAGTTAGAAGGAAATACTTGGGACAAACAATAGGCCAAATGGTTGATAGTAAATATTACTATAATGCTTCAAGATTTGGTACAACTGGGTAAGAGGAAAATTAATAAGGAAAACTTAGATCTTCACATCAAATGCAAGTTCTCATGCCACTCCTTGAAGATACTTGATCCCATACTCAAATGTACAATTTCTTCCTTTTTTATTTGTTAAAGAATTACAACCAAGGCCAACATAATCATCCTCCCTAAGCAATGAAGATGAGCCCTTCCAAGTTCACTTACAAAAGGACAAAAGAAAAAGAAAAAAAGAACGTAGAGATCCTATGTTAATTTAGTCAAATTTAGTATTAGTTTAAGTGCTATTTAGAACTTATGGAGTTTCTTTGTTTATTGTCATAAATTCTTGCTTTTAGACTTTCCATTCCATTCTTTAAAAATTTCTATTTTCTAAAAATTATTTGTTCTCTAAAAAGATTTTTATCTAAAATATTTCTACCTTTTAAAAAATATTGATTTTTTTAATAAAAAAACAATTATTTCTAATTTTTAATTCAGTTTTAGGTAAGAATTAGAATTTCTAATAAGTTACTGTGCAGTTTGAGTTTCTTTTCTTATAGTAAATTGAGTTTTTTTTGGGGCTTCTAAAGCCTATTAATAAGATATTTGATGTAAGGACAATGAATGATAAATGACTATAACTTTTTTGCTTTTAAATTTTTATGAGAAACAACAATTTCTACAAAGAATGAGAAATCATTCCAAGAAGTACACAATCCTTTATACTGCAACAATAGAATAAATATTTCTTATTAGTCTCCTAGAGTTTGGTTATGATGGATGAAGAAATTGCAAAAGCATTCTAGTGCAACAGTTTATAGTCCCGACACTAAAACACAATATGCCAACCGCGCTAACACCTCAGCTCCTCTAAACATAGGTTCAATCGGAGATTTTGTGACTAACAGGAGTGCAATGATCAAGTAGTGAGGTAAAAGATAAGCTACAAAACAGTCATTATTAGACAGGTGATTAACTAACAGATTGCATGAGATTAAACACAGTAAAATTTCTCCATAAATACAAGTCACGGATAGTTTGACAACTATAACAGTTTCACTAATAGTTTAACAACTATAACAGTTTCATATATTTGTAAAGTCATATTGCATTTGTTAAAAGATAGCAACCTATTACCATTTTTCATAACCTCAAATATCATATCACAGTAATATCTGAAAGGCGATACCCTCATTACACGGCAAACATACTCTGCAAGGTGATAAGGAAACAGCTGCAAAAAAGAAAACCCAAAAAAAAAAAAAAAAAGAAAAGAGAAAATCAACAAGTAAATTGCATTTGTCCCAAGATTTTTAAAATAGACAATAGCATTATTTGGACACTGTAGCTACATGTCCAATTTTCTTGTGCATAACATGAATTAAGAAGATACACTGGGTATCAAATAGAACTTTTGTGCATAGATTCATTCAAGGAAATGACAGAACAAAAGCGGCCCTTTAACATGAATAAATATCTAGTGCTTACATACTCACAAATCCATACATAGTACTTTATTACTAATTTTATGGGTGCAAGTTACTCTTTCAGCCAAAATTTGTGAAAGATACAGATGCTGGAACTTCATATCCCACATTGTTTCGAGTCAACTTCCAAAATTAAATAAATAATTAATTCAAATTATCGCTGATGCTTTAATAAGAGGAAATTCGTTTTTTTGCAAAATACAACGCATAGCAATACAAGAAAAAGAAAGATTTTATGTATAGTACTTACTGCTAGGTTCTTTCTCAAATAACGCATCATTTCTTCATAATATTCACTCTCTTTGCATACTTTACGGACAAAACAAGAGTTCCATTGGAGCCTCTTCTTTATGCAATGTTCAATTATCCTGCATAAAATACAAACTATATTCACATATGGAAACCAACTAAAAAAGATAAAAAGGAAAAACACTCAACTGACTCCATGAATTATTACTTAGATCTAGGAATTGTTTATCCAGCATCTAAGCGTTGATTTAACTTATTGCATAACTTGACAAAGCAGACCAACCATCACACCAACAAAAGGCATAGAATAGTTGAGATGGGTTAAGATTGCGACTTCATCAAAGTGAAGGAATGGATTAAGGCATGTACTCATGAGTTATGTTAAAGGTCAACATTTCATGTTTAGTTTCAATTCGACATAACTATTACCAATACAGTCCCTTGTGAATCCATAAACAAGAGACAGTGTCTAAACAAATAAAATATATAACCTTCTGTGCCATTCTTCTTTGGAAGCTATAGTTGCTTGAAGCCGTTTCGGAAGGTTCTCCCAAGGGCTTTCCTCCCTAATTGCTTTCAAAATCAATTGTTCCTCTATTGTTGCCGGAGCGCGTTGCATCTTATCCAATCACTTTATATTAATACGCTCACTGCCAATAAATCAAGCACATTAAGTGATCCCTTTTTAGAAATGATTCAATATGGCAGATCTATAAATAAGAACAAACGAAAAACATTCAATTGCGCAATGAATATTGAGAATTTTCTTTGTTTTGTGAGTTTAAACAAACACAATGGGCATTGATTTCGGACTTGTGATCACGGATCGAGTCGGAAGACCACAATGCTTGAACATTTGAGCATTATCAGATGCAACAAAATATGATCCAGGGAGAACGGGTTTACCTGAATTTGTGGGAGTTGGATCAGAACTAGGGTTTGGAATTTGTTTGGAAATCTGGGAATTGGAGGAGAAAATTATTCAGTGGGACCTGTTCTCCAAATGCCCAGCGATTGAAACGACGTCGTTGTTACATGCTTCGTTTCACCTGTCCCTCCCGGTTAGCTGAACTTGCTCCACAGTGGGGCATGGGGGATTGTTCTCTCTCTTGAAGCCTTGTATGAACTGGCATTGAAATTATTTGTTTCTCCAATTCACGAACCCAATACGGTGTCGTTTATATTTTCTTCGTTTTGACCATCGTAGGAAGCATTTAAGCAGCATGATTTTATTTTATTTCCCGTTTATATCACCTTACGTTATGTCAAATGCCTCGATTTTGGAGTTTTGAGCCAAAAAAAGTGCTTTTGAAGAAAAAAAAATGATGAAAATAAATTTCCTTCCAAAATATTTACCAATCTAATATTTATGATCACCTAATTATTTTTATATAACTTTTTTTTATTTTTTAAGTATAAAAAACTAGGTATGGTTTTATTTTTAAATTTAAAACCATAGTTATCAACAATAATTCAAAAACCAACATTGATAGTTATTATTTTAAATTTAAAACTAAAATTACAATTGCCAACTACGATTTTAAAACAAAAATAATAATAAAATGAAATTTCATGATGTACAAACGCTTTTTAATACGAATTTAGATTAATAATTAAAAAAAAAAACAAATTACTTTGATAAGAAGTTATCGATTTCAAGCGCACAACCCTGAAATTATAATTTGAGGTAATAAAAATTTGTTGATTTTTTTTTATTTTTATTATAATACATAGGTGAGTAAATTTTTTTTGGGTCTTATTTTCTAAGTTCTTGATTGAGATGATGGAAGGGAAAATAATAAAAACAAAAGAAAAAATGATTTGGTATCGTGGCTAACTTTTGTCTTAAATTTTGTTGGTTTGAGGCTTAAGGATAAATCAATTTAATTATTTAATAATTGCTTAAATACTCTGCCTTTAGAAAAATATAATAATAATAATTTTTATATAAATATTTATTAATAGTCTTAAACTATATGATACAAACTTTATCATATCATCCAATAATTTTTGTAACTATGTAAAACGATGATATAAAATTTTGTATTCTTTACATTTAATAAACAAAAAAAATCACGTTTTTTGTGAGAATTTAAGACTTTCATCATACAATGCAAAATATGTGATTTTTATATCACTAAAATCATAAACAAAATTATTATTTTTTATTTTATTTTATTTAAGATTAATGATTCCTCAAAATTGATGAAAGTAATGAAATTAATTTTTTTTTTTTTTGTCTTCCTTAATCATTTGACTTTGACCATCATATTCAAAATAATTTTAAATCACTTTGTTAGATATTTTTACTTTGATTGTGAGTCAGATTTTTATAGTTATAACTATTTATTTAAAAAGTCAATTACTTTTTATTTTTATATCCATTGAGATATAGTTTTTCTTATTTAAAATTTCAATCACACTTTGTTCACTTGGGGATTATAGATTAAGGATTCATACAAAGGTTTTTTTCAATATTTATATTTATATTTTTATATTCAATATTTTCCCTAAAAAAATAAATCAAATGCTAGTGAGCGAACCAAGTTAGTAGTTTGTAAATTTAAATTAAAAAAAAAAATAGAATATCACTTGTATACACATTCTCAAGTCATATATAACTATATCAAGGGACAGCGAATCAGCAATCCACAAAATTATATCCAAAATTCACAAAATTACTTACTTAAATTCAAGTTTGACTAATTCAATTTAATTAATTTATCCATAAATTAATCATCAATTAATCATTATAGAGTGTTTGTTTGACATTGATTTTATGAAATATTTATAATATTTTTAATACTTAAGAGATAAAAATTAAAACATTATAAATATTAAAAAGACTTCATAAAATTATAGTCAAATACTCTCTAAAAATGTGTTTGATAGTGATTATAAGAAACGTTTTTAACTTTTATAACAGTTGAATGATAAAAATTTTAAAGTGTTAAAATGTTAGAAACATTTGCTATAATCACTATCAAATGAGCTGTCATAATGTGTTTGATAATGATTATATTAATTATTTTTAATATTTATAATATTTGAAATATATTTTTTTTTAAGTATTATAAATTGTTGAAACGCTTCATAAAATTATTATCAAATGCATTCTAAATATATATGGAAAATCACCCATAAATGAAACAATTGATCTTTATAAATGAAAAAATAAATGGTTCGTCAATCTTATCAATAATCCACAAAATATGAAAGAATAATACATGATTTTACTTTGTTTGAAATATACTAGCTTGTCATACTCATCTTGAACAATACTTGCTTGTCTTAATGTTTGTCATGCAACAAACTCTAATAATTAGTGGTGAATTACCTCTACACGTGTTGAGAGTTGATAATTTTAATTTTTTATCTCCACCTCTCATCATTTAAGCTAATACAAAATGATAATGTTCTGTATGAATTTTTATTCATTTATTTAGTGCATCACTCTTTTAATTGAGTTTTCAAAATTGATTTTTATACCAAAAGTCATGCAAATTTAGGAATCATTTTCTAGAAAATTAAGAAATTTCATAAATTAGAAGAAAAAATCCAATACCAAAAACATGAAAAAAAGAAAAGAAAAGAAGGTAAATAAAGGTTTTGCAATACTTAATCCCCTTTAGGATGGTGTTTGATCGCTCTTATATTTACATGTTTTTGTTAACTCCATCGCTCTCATATGCCTTATAGTAGTTATAAAAGCGCACTAATTATATTTAATTACAATTAAAAAATTAAATTTATATAACATTATTGTTTGTTTTGAGTTCAAACTCAAAAAAAAAAAAAACTTACTCAAACTTCAACTGTAACATCTTTAATTTGAAAATGTCATGTATGAGTCTTAGTAATAATGAAATGACTTTCAAACTACTAATCTTTGGAGTGAAATTATTAATTTAAATTAATATGCTGACAAAATTGATTTATTAAAGTTGCAGGGAATGATTTCTTCATCTGTCATGTTTAGGATAATTGAATGAGTTGAACACGTTCAAGCATATTTTTTAAGAGAACACCAAAAATTGGGACGTAACACCCTAATTAGGACCTTGAAGTAGGTCGTTTAGTTGTGAAGTCGATTTCCCATTAGCAGATGGCCAAATAACAATAATGATGTGTCGTTTAGTAAAGAAATGCAAGTTTGGCTGCACCTGTGTTCATGACAATATCAAATAGCACGGTCCACTTGCCATACCTATTGCCAACACCTCCACCCATCAGTTAACAAGATGTTAGGGTGCAGAAGTTGGACAGCCGATAATGGCCTTAGTGGTCTCCAATAGAAGCTAGCTATAGACCCTTGCCTCTATTTATTTATTTTTAAACCATGAATGAGGATGTCAAAAGGGAGGTACATGGCAAACCATTACCTATCCACTTGTCATCATGTAGGGTAATAGACTGCAAGAGTAGGAGTTATAAAAAGGGTACCATTGCAACTAATGAAGTTACGAAAAAAATTACTTGTCATTGATTTATAAAGAAAAAAGTAAATCAGTTGATTGACTTAATTATCGAATGGGAATCTCTAGGTGATACTCGAAATTTTCTTGCTTATAGGTGGCTCGAGTTATCCGTCTTCGCCCAACAAAAATGGACACAAACAAATTTCATAAAATTAGATTGATTTAAAAAATACTTGGTAAAAGGACATGATTCAATATTCCAATAATATACGTCAATACATCCCAATGTAACTTATTTAATGTGGTTTTATGTATGACTTGGTTAAATTCAAAAGATGTACTTAATATCATTGGTAGAGCTAGAAAAATAGGGTGGGCAGGCTAAAATAGAAAAAGTTAATTCAAGAAAGATAGTGTGATATAAAGACGTAAATTTGACTTAATTATTATTATTTTTTCTTTTAAATTTGATAACTTAGTGAAAATTTAGTTTTTTGGGCTCACCATGTCATGCTTAATGTATTGATTAATGTTAAGTTTTTAATATTGACTTTCCTCAAATTCAAGAGTAAGCTCCAATCTAGTGTCAATAAAATAAAATGTAATCCATGTGCATGAATATGAGTTTCGTATTAAAATTATAATACATATTATGAATTACATCCATATAACAAAGTAGACGGTCCTTTGTTAAATGAAGCAAAGTTTCAACTTTCAACAGCTAATTAGGATTTTAATTAGTGGTATAATTGTTCTCCCCGTCTCATATTTTTGTTGCGAATATTTTAAATAACAAGGAGAAACAATTAAAGAAACAAATGGAAGAGATTAAAGAAAAGAAAAAGCACATAGACGATTCTAACGTGGTTGATAAAAGCACTGTTTAAGAAAACGAGTTATAAATAAAAGCAGTCAACGGTGTTTTAAAGTAGTAAATAAGTGTTCTAATGTGGCTTGATAAATGCACTGTTTTAGAAAACAAGTTATAAATAATCGCAATCAGCGGGGTTTTAAAGTAGTAAAGAAGTTGGAAAAATTTAAAATAGTCAGAGCCCACATACTTTCATTTGTTTCCCTTTTGCTGAAAGGGGAAAGGGCTGAAACGCGGGGTTGTCGCCTGTCGGATAGATGAGAAATCAGACAGGCATAAATGGGATGCAAAGAAACGAAGGTCCAGCCTTCTAGGAACCTCGACATAAAGAAAAACGCGTACAAAGTGCAAACCAATGGTTAAAACGTTTTTGACAGGAGCGAATCAGATTTCATAAACAGAAAAAAAACCGGGTTCGGGTCGATTCGAACAAGGAGCCCACTGACCCTAGCCCATTTTAATTTTTGACCGCTACGTGTCGAAGACCCTAGTCTTCTTCGTTCCGAGCGTGGAAAAAGGCCAACAGAAACAACGCGTTGCCGGCGCACAATCCAAGCCGCCGAGACAGACCAGGTTATTCTCTTGCTCATACTAGGGCTCGTTGTTTCGTCGCCATCGCCTTCAACACATTCACCTCCTACACTCTTCTCCGTAAGCTTGTTACTATCTTTTATTTTGCACATTATCTGTATTTCTCTATCACAGTAACCTCCCACATCAACATTTTGGTCATGCCGTTTTTGCATTGCTAGATTTTTCTTCAGAAACTCTGTAGTATCCTTTTGTTTTGTATGATTAGTTGCGTTTTTTGATATCAACTTACAGGTTTATACATAAAAGAGTGGCGAGGAAGGAGTTTACTGGATGGCGCTTCGGTTTGAGGTATTTGAATTTGGATGAACATTTTCTCTGATTCTATTTGTTTTTAGTGGTCAGAGTTGTATTCATTTCATTCAAATTTGAAGCCAACCTGCAGCCAAAATGAAGATGTTGTGAAAGACGAATTTGAGCTTTGGATGAGAACAGATAACCTTTTTTTTTCACTTAGAAAGAAATATTGACCCCCTATTTGGTTCTTTAAAAACAATGAAGAAAATAAAAGAAATGGTTATGGAAATGGACATGAAAGTAAACCGTTTTTAAGGATCTTTTTATTTATCGTCTCATTCTTTCCAAGAACCAAAGGCCTCACAGGAGAACTTTAAAGGGAGAATGTGAATGGCCCTCTAAATTGTGTTCTTTTGAGCTGTTATTTAGTTCCCTCAGCTATGTTACTTTTGTGCCCAAACTATAGTGATCATTAGGTCCGTCCCACCACTTATCGTCTGCGATAACACTGGGAGGGCCATGACTGTAAATCACCCTGGTATACTATCTCATTTGTTTTTGCTAAATTTGTTGTTTCTTAATCCGAAAACACTATGATTTCATTCATCCAAAAACACTATTATTTCGTTCTTTTCCTCCTTTAATTGAAGGTTCTTGGGAGGTTCAACCGTGCTCGAGCTGCCCAACTGACACTCCCTCACTTTGTGTGCCAGACACCTCTCTTTATGCCTGTAGGCACACAAGGTTAGAATTTCAACTGTCTTATATCTTCTTAGTTCATTGCAATGCTTGTATGGTTACTGAGTAACTGTAAGACTACTTCCATTACCTTCACATGCTATATTGGAATGTAAAAATTCTGCTGTCATTGTTCCTTTTTATTGAAGCAAACGGAGTATTGGTTCTCTCTACTAGCTTTCAACTCAGTAGATGTATTTAATGTTTTATTGCAACTGTCCATGGCCGATGCTGTTAAGTATATTTGGGATCCATGCGGGCACTAACAATTAATAACAAATCCAGTATTAATTGACATTACCCATAACCCCCCCTCTCTTGGATGCCTTTATCATTGTACTGGGATGCCTTTATTAAGTAGCTGTTTGTTGACCATGGCATGATATTTATAATACGCGTACACACATGCATTTGATGGTATCAAATATCTGTGATTGATGGCATGAGATTGGGTTTTCTTGTTACAGGGACAATAAAAGGTTTAACAACCAACCAACTTGAGGAAATTGGTTGCCAAATAATACTTGGCAATACATATCATTTGGCACTTCGCCCTAGTTCTGAGCTGATCGATGAATTGGGGGGTCTCCACAAATTTATGAACTGGCCAAGAGCACTGCTTACAGACTCCGGCGGTTTTCAAATGGTCGTCTATTATGTTTCAAACAGTGATATACATTTTTGAATCTTTATTATTATTGTTGTTGCTATTGTATTGTGATATTACAATTGTTGTCCCTACCATTACAAGATTTTGTCATTCTTTTTTTTTTTTTTTTATCAGACAGGATTTGTCATTCTTAGTATTTTAGTAATTACAATTCCCTACTCCCAGATACTAACTTATGGATATGGTCTCATGGTTTTTGCATCCAAAACAATCCTTATGACATCCATTTTGTACCTGGATGGCTCCGCCTATTTTGTTCTTTGATCCCCTTTATTTGTTTAATCATTGTGAAATATTTGCATTCTGAATATTAGTGGTATGCACTATGACATCTAAGTACTTCATCACATCACCTATTATCATTAGCATCTATTCTTAACTTATCAAAAAAAAAAAAAAAAAATTTTTAGTATCTGTTCTTAGTCTTGGTATTGAATTTCAATTTTATTTTTCAAGTTCCATTTCAGCTTTTTTGTACATGCTATAATAGCGAACTTGACCCTGAAGAAAGACATATTAGGTTTTACTATCACTTATTATTAGGATGATGTACATCAAAAATCCTAAAGAGAAAGAGCTCTTCCTGACTTCTAATATTCTAATTGGTTAAATATATTATATTCCTAGAAGTTTGAATGGCTTGATCTTCGTGGAATATTCACCTTTGGTTCTGCTACTAAGTAATTGCAATGCCATAAAACAAGAGATCCAGAGTGTTGAAATGTATGAAGCAACTTTTTGGCTGAGTTCGCTCTTGTTTTCCTTGTAAAGCCATAATTTAAGAAAATTTTATGAAGAAAAGATTATAGTTCTTATTAAAAAATGACTGAAGCTGTATATGCATTGCAAAACTAAACTACTTTTACCAATAGGGATATTTTGTAAACTGGTGTCCTTTTTTCGATCTTCTACATTTACATTATAAATGAATTATTGTTATTTGGAAAAAAAGGGGGGGCTATGAACTACCACAACATACTGACAGCATTCAGTGAGCAACAGACATGAGATAAGCTCATTGATGTTTTCATTTAAATTTCTGGAAAATCAATTTGTATGTACACAAAATTTACAATTGTTGCAAGAAGTATTCACTGGAGAGGAAGATTGTTTCTGTTTCATTTAATCTTATTTTTAATTCATTTGTAAATGCTATTTTTGTGATCAAAATCTCAAACTTCATTCTTCATATAGTTTGATTACCTGTGGAAACTGACAACCTAAAAGGTAACAAAAACTAATATGCATGGGTGAATTGGACATTAACTTGTGGTCTGTACTCATTAATGGATAATACACGGTTCCGTTTCTTTTTTTTTTACCTTTTTTTTTTTTTTGTGTAAACGTAATTATGGATGAATTCCTCTCCCCCTCACTGTGTCTTTTTGAATGGTATTGCTATTAAAGTGTAATATTTCAGTTGATGATTTCACCTTGTTAAGTGTCCATTTTGGTGATCACAATCTTCATGGATCTCTTTTATAATGGCAACAGGTTTCTAGGATTTCTTATATTTGCAATTCAGCTCACAATTTATTATTTAATCTCTTCAGGTGTCATTGTTGCATTTAGCTGACATTACTGAAAAGGGTGTAACATTTCAGGTATTTTTTTCTCTTTGGAATTCTGGTGGCCAAACTTTACACAGTGTGATCAGATTAGATCATGGCTATTTACTAGATTAAGCCTTTACTATTTATGTATCTGTGCATGGTTACTCGCTCCAATTGTTGGCATTATTTAGGTACTTATCTATTTATACTCTTACTGATCTGATTCTATGAAGATTCATTCTTACACACACATCAATGCTTATCCCTTGGTTGTTTGTGGTTACAAATTCAGGATGCATTTGATGTGTTTCTTTAGCTGACTTCGTATGCTGTATGTGCGTATTTAGGATGAGGCTGTATTGAGTTGAACAATTGATAATTGCAGTAAATGAATGGGTGGCCAAACTCTTTTATGAGACACGCTAGTTGTGCTTTTGTGGACTTAAAGAAAAATGAATATGAGTAAGGCATCTGATAAGGATTTTGAACTTTAGGTTGGTACATGATTAAGCTATCTATCTCTAAAATCATCAGAACATGATCTTACCAATGACGTTAACTTCTCTTGAACTCTGTGGCAGACATGCTGTTTTCTTTTTAGAGTAAGGCATCTGATAAGGATTTTGAACTTTTAGTTTGTTACATGATTAAGCTATCTATCACTAAAATCATGAGAACATGATCTTACCAATGACGTTAACTTCTCTTGAACTCTATGGCAGACATGCCGTTTTCCCTTTTAGCTCTTACCCCATGGGGGATGGCGGGGGAAGGGGACTGTGGTTGAATTGGCATAGGGAGATAATCATAAACCTACAAGAAATGTTAATATCTTTCTGTTTTCTTAGCAATGTTGACTGACTGTGAATTCTTCCTTTTGTTTTTTCCTTGAATTTTGATCCAAAAGGCCTTTTTGTGTATTATTATTATAATTATTTGGATATATTCATGTTCAATCTATTTTCTTCTATTCTTTTATTTTTTTTATGAGAAATAACAATGTAATATATTCAAATAGGATTTAAGATTACAATAGAAGGGTGAGGAATCCTCCCACAAACAAAAACTAAACAAATGGAACCTCCAAAGTACTAATAAACCTAAACACCTATGGTGCAACATAAACCATATGGTAAATACAAATAGCAACCTCTCCTTACTAACCCACACCCTTGGAACTACACATCGATAACCAATTAAGTTGAACCACATTAAGGGAAATGCCCTTAAAAGTTGTAGTGCAAGAGGCCCAAAAAGAAGTAAGGAAATGAATGGTATCTCAAAGAACCTCTGAAGTCCTTGCCTTGTCCTAAAAAATCCTAACATTTCTTTCTTGCCACACAACTCAAATCAAAGCAAGACAAACAATTTGCCATAGTGCTAGGCCTCCCTTGGAGCTTCCCAATCTTTTAATGAGATGGTCATCATATTATAAATACTCTTTGGAGGAGTCCAATCCATCTTGGTCAATCTAAATAATTTGTACCACAGTTTTAGCGCCAAAGGACAATGTAAAAAGAAATGATGTACCGATTCTCCATGGTCCATACACAACTTACAAACATCAAGACCGAAGGCTTTGTAGAGTCTTTTCTATTGTAACATGTCATTGGTGTTTACCTTCGTGTGTGCCACTAACCAAGCAAATGACTTGACCTTGAAAAGAGACTTGAGATTTCCAAACAAAATTAGTAGAGGGAAAAGGAATTGGACCAAAATGGTTAGACAAGACTAAAAAGAAAAACTTTATTGTAAATAAACTTGAAAAAGATAAAGACCAAGCTATTATAATCGGAACGGATAGAGATAAGTGCAAATGAGCGAGAGAGAACATAAGTCTTTCTAAATCTTCTATCTCAAAATTAGAAAGGTTGCAATTGAAGTTAAAGTTCCAAGGGAAAAGATAAGTAGACTTAAAAATTGATGAAATAAGAAGGTTTTTAACTGTGACTATTATGAATAGTCCTAGAAATTGAGAACCCAAAGGTTGATCCTCCCACTATAAGTCTTCCCAAAAACGGATTCTCTCCTCATCTCCCACCATAACTTGTTTTTGATCCCTACCCAACTCAGTCCAATTGTCTTAGTCTCTTTTTGAACTCCAAGTTTTACTTGAAGTGAATTCCAAATACAATGACAATGGTGCATTGTGTGAGTATATTGTTGGCAATCCTAACTTGGATGTTGTGGAATCCCATTTAGCTTGTCTAAACCAAGTGATTGAGGATACTAACTTACTTAAGACTTTGGCTATTGTTCCTAGTGAGCCTTTTAACCTAGTTACAGAGTGCCCTGTTGAAACAGAGTTATCTTCGTTGGGTAGTTTTAACTTATTGTTCCTAAGAGTTTTTTTTAAGTTTAGAGAGAGTGTTGGAAAATGAGTTATCTAAATGTAAGGTGGTCAAGGTAGCAGAATGTCACACCTTCGGGAAACAACAAAGCAAAAGTAATGGATAAGGTGTATTTTAGGTGAAAGTTCAAATCTTTCATAGGTTTTTGAGCTTTACAAGAGTTGGTTTGGAGGATAGGGGATAGAGGGGTTTTGAAGATCATTAGTTGGAATATACGGGGATTGGGATCTAGGAAAAAGTGAAAGGTGGCTAAAGAATTTTTGTGAGGCGGTTGGTAGTTCAACAAAGTAAGAGATGGGCATGGTGTGGGGCTCTAGAAGGCTATAAGGAATGGAATGGAATAATTTCCACCACAATTCTTCTTTTTTGGTGGGTAATAGGAGGAGGGTGAAGTTTTGGAAGGCTAAATGGTGTGGGGATGAACCATTGAGATGCTCCTTCCCTTCGTTATATACTTTAACTACCTTAAAAGAGGCATGAATTGCAGGCTTATGGGTTCATGAAGGGGAAAGAGGTCATTGGAACTTGTGTTTCTCTAAATCTTTAAATGATTGGGAGGTAGACATTGTAGAAGAGTTTTTTTCCAGACTACAAGGGGAGATGGTTGTTGGTGAGAAGGAAGATAAGGTGGTGTGGATGAACTTAACTAATAACAAGTTTTCTTTTAAGCTTTTATATGATGCACTAAAACTGAAGGAAAAGTTTAATTTCCAGAAAAGTGTGGTTTGGAACTCTTCGGTGCCTTCTAAAGCTAGCTTCTTTGTGTGGGAGGCTAGCTCAGGAAAAGTCTTGATAGTTGATTAGTTTTAGAGAAGAGGGTGGACTATGGTAAATAGGTGTTTCCTTTGAAGAGAAAATGAGGACTTTGTTTGCTTTCTTTGGAATCTAGTGGGTTCAACTTGCCATAGTCATGGTTGAAAATGTTGGGATATATAGTTGATATATCCCCAAAATTTCGATTATCAGTAGCCTTCGATGGATATATAAGTCAGATATCTCAGTGTGTGACATTGCCATGAGATTGGCAATTTTTTGCTAATTTATTGTTGATAAAGTGATATTTTCTTGATATTTTGGGTTATGTGTCGATAAATCGACGCCACATAATCCATTTTGACTTCTAATTTTTTTCGAAAATCCTTTCTAGGGCCTAGTTGTGAGCCTACGTTGCACACTCCATACTCCCAGCCCAGCACACTTGATGTGCTCGAGTCATCATGGCTACTCCTTGGCTTAAGTACCCATTTTGGGTGTTGTTTTCTTTTGATGTGGGATTGCTTTTGAAGCTTTAAAAAACCAAGTTTCAAATACTTGTGGAGGCAAGGTTTGAACCTAAGATGTCACACTTTAAAGGGGGTGGCCATGCCACCCAGCCAACCTTTGAATTAATAACTAAATAAAATATAAATATAAATTAATAAATAAAATTATCAATATTTTAATTAAAAATATTTATACATGTATCATCATTTTTTTTATATCATTGAATACATCAAAATTAAAAATCGACATGTATAAAATCTACTTTTGAACATTATTATTGAATATCACAAATTATATAATACATTTATCAATTTCTTTACCAAAACAATCTCAATATGTCTATTATTATTTTTATATATTTTTTGAAGTTTTTTGCAATATTTCAATGAGTTTTGATCAAATTTTCTCTCATTGATATTTTGTGTCAAAATTTCGATCAATATTTCTTGATATATCTACAAAATCAAATGACCCATATATTTTGTAAAAAACCAATATTTTCATTCTTGGCCACAATTAAGGAAGCTCTTCTAGGGTGGAGTGACACTTTTGTGGGTAAGAGGCACAAGGAGGCTTGGATAGCGACTCCTTTGTGTATTTTTTGGGTTGTTTGGAAGGAAAAGAATCGAAGGTCGCTTGATAATGAAGAGCATCCAGACCATTATTTGAAGCCCTTGTTTCTTAGTACTCCGTTTTCTTGGGTGAAGGTGTACATAGAGATAGGTCCCATGTCTTTATTAAATTTTGTAGAGTGGTTGGGCCCTGGTTAAGACAGAGTAATGGCTTTTTGTATGCTTCCTGTGTACCTTGTTGCATATTTTCTTTGACGCTTTTTAATTTAGTTGCTTCTATTACTTAAAAGAAAAAACTATAAAAAAAATTGCTTATAGAAAAAAAAGAATTTTTGTGATATGAGAATCTAGATATCATGATGCTTTAGGAAACAAAAAGGGAGGTATGTGATAGGAGGTTTGTTAATAGTGTTTAGGCAACTAGGAATAGGCTTGGGCTTCTCTTTATGCTCGTGGGGCTTGGGAAGGGGTTTTGATTATTTGGAATTCAATGAAGCTAAGCAGTGAAAAGGTAGTAATAGGTTTTTTTCCTATTTCAATCAAGTTTTTGATGGATGGATTTGGGTTCATCTGGTTGTCCTCGGTTTTTGGTCCTAACAATATCATTCTTGGGAAGGATTTTTGGGTGGAGCTCTTAGATCTTTTTGGTTTAACCTATCCAAATTGAGGGAGATGGGAGAAATTTTAATGTCATAAAGGGAATTTTAGAAAAATTGGGTGGTTCTAGATTAATATTTAGTATAAGGGACTTTGATGGTTTTATAAGAGAGTGTGAGTTAATCAACCCCCTTTTACGGAATGCTTCTTTTACTTGGTCAAATATTCAAGATTCTTGTGTATAAGAGATTGGACAAATTTTTATGCTCAAATGAGTGGGAACAAAATTTTCCCTAAAGTCTTCAAGAAGTTTTTCCTAGATAGACCTTTGAGCATTGCCCAATTGTTCTCGACATGAACCCTTTTAAGTGGGGACCAACTCTTTTTAGATTGAGAACATGTTGTTCCATCCCGATTTCAAAGATTGTTTTAGTAGATGGTAGAGAGAATTTCAAAGTGATGGATGAGAAGGGCATATGTTCATGAGGAAGCTACAATTTGTTAAGTTCAAATTGAAAGAATAGAATAAGGAATCTTTTGGAGAGTTAAAAGAGAGGAAGAAGAGCATCCTTAATGTTATTGCTAGTATTGATGTTATTAAGCAAAGAGGGAACTTGTCTCTTGAGCTTTCAGTACAGAAGGCATTGAGAAAAGGGGAGTTGGGGGAACTATTGTTAAGGGAAGAGGTGCATTGGAGACAAAAAGTTAAGGTGAAGTGGGTAAAAGAAGAGGACTATAATTTAAAGTTTTTTCACAGGGTGGCTAATGGTAGACAGAATAGGAAGTATATCAAGATCTTTGAGAATAACGGAGGAACAATGCTGGATAACATTGAGAGTTTCTCAGAGAAGATACTGCATTTTTTTGAAAAGCTTTATATGAGCCCCCTTGGAGAGTCTTGGAGGTTAGAAGGTTTAGATTGGTTACCCATCTTAGCAGAGAGTGTTTCTAGGTTGGATGCCTTCTTTATTGAAGAAGAGATTCGTAAAGCTATTTTTCAGTTAGATCGGGATAAGGCACTTGGGCTTGATAGTTTTACTATTGCTATATTTCAAAAGTGTTGGGATGTGATCAAGGAGGATTTAGTGGGGGTGTTTTTAGAGTTACACAGAAGTGGGATAATTAATCAAAATACCAATGCCACCTTCATAGCTCTAGTGCCCAAAAAGGAGTCGGACCAAAAAGATTTTTGACTTTAGATTTAATAGCTTGATCAGATGATTTTATGAGATCATAGCCAAAGTCTTATCAAAGTGACTAAGAGGTGTCCTTCATGAAACTATCTATGCTATACGAGGAGCTTTTGTTCAAGAAAGGCAAATTTTGGATGCAATATTGATAGCCAATGAGATAATGGATGAGAAAAGATGCTCAAGAGAAGAAATGGTAGTTTTCGAAATTGATTTTGAAAAGACTTATGATCATATGGATTGTGGTTTTTTAGATCATGTATTGGAAGAAAAGGGGTTTAGTCTTAGATGGAGGACTTGAATGAGAAGTTGTTTGTCCTTGGTAACTTTTGCAATCTTAGTGAATGGAAATGCCAAAGGCTAGGTCAAAGCAATTAGAGGACTAAAACAAGGAGATCCTTTATCCGCTTTTTTCTTTACCATTGTAGTTGATGCGTTAAGTAGGATAATGTTAAGAGCTGAGGAGAATAGGTTATTGGATGACTTTAGTGCAAGTAGGAATAGAGCAAGAGTGTCCCATCTGCAATTTGCAGATGACACTATCTTCTTTTTTAGAGCATGTGAGGAAGAATTGCATGCTCTTAAGATTATTCTGTTAGTGTTTGAGTAGATATTTGGACTTAAAAGTCAATCTTGACAAGAGTATCCTTTTTAACATCAACATTGATCATGTTTAGCTCACTAGGTTGGCATTATTGCTTGATTGCAATCAAAAGCCTTACAATCAAGCAATAATGCTTCTTGGATCCATATCGCAAAAATTCTTTAAACCCTCCCCCCCCCCCCCTTTTTTTTTTCCTAAATCCTAATCCTCGTATATTCCAACTAATGATCTTCATAACAAAATCCCTTTGTCCCCTAACCTCCAAACCAACTTTTGTAAAGCTAAAAAACCTATGGAAGGTTTGTACTTTTGCCTAAAATACACCTTACCCATTACTTTTGCTTTGTTACTTTCTAAAGGTGTGACATTCTAATTAACCTTGACCACCTTGACATTCGTAGAATTTAAAACTAATTGAACTCTAACCATTTTATAGGGAAAAAGACTCTCTATATGAAAACCACCTGACAATGATAACTCTGTTTTAACAGGGCACTTTGTAACTAGGTTAAGAGGCTCACTGGGAATGGTGGGCAAGGTCCTAAGGAAATTAGTACCCTTAGACACTTGGTTCGAACAAGCCAAAGGGATTCCACAACACCCAAGTTAGAACTGCCAACAATATACTCACACAATGCTAACCTTGTAAAAATACCTTTTTTTTGGATGATTGCCAATAACTTGTTTTTAAGGTAAAAAAGGGTAGTTTCTTCTTCTTTGGACAATATTTGTATAATTGCACAATATAAAAAAGTGAATCATATTGGTCATGTATTTGATCATTTTTCTCATATATATAAATATATAATTTTTTCAATTAACCAAATGAATGAGTAGAAGGAAATTTGTGGGAGCACTCTTTTTTCTTGCCAACAAACAGATTAAGGGCTTCTCATTCCTCTCAATATTTCGAGATAATTTTTCTAAGATTTAGGAAATTCTCTTGTGCTTTCAAAATATTCATTTTCCTTATGTTCATCTCCGTTTATGCTAGCCATCAATGTTTGTGTCTAAAATGGTGTGCCATCTTGTGAATGCTTAATCAATTTGCTATAGTTTTACTAGATTTTAACCTTATTAGGTTTCTCTTGTTCACTTATTTCTTCTTTTGAATGCCAAGAATTTAGAGTTCATATTGTTGTGTTGCTTGTAATGATGACTTTATTTTCTTGCTTCAGTCACCAGTTGATGGAAAGCCAATGCTCCTCACACCTGAGGAATCAATTCAAATCCAAGTAGGCACATTTATTTTGTTTGCTTTTCTTTAATCATTAGGCATTATTATATTTACATAATTCCTACATTTCCAAATTTTTGGCTCATGTAAATATCAATTTTTTATACATTTTGTGTTGTATTAAAGGATGAAAATATTAGACGAAAATTCTGTAAAAAAATTTCAATGGGAGGAATTGATCAAAATTCATGGAATATTGGAAAAAAAACTCTAAGAAATAATATATATATATATATATATATATATATATATATATATATATATATATATATATATATATATTTTTTTTTTTTTTTTTTTAAGAAAACAATATATATATAAGGAAGAAACTAATTATATATATCAAACTAATATTTAAATTGAATATTAAACTAATTAAACATAAAATATATAAAGTACGAATTCATAAATTTATAATTTATAAACAATTAACTTATATTAAAGTTAACTTAAATTAGATAAAAAATTGAAACTAATATTAAAATTAAACTATTAAATAATTAAAATAAATGTTAAACTATATTTAAATGGGATAATATTTAAGCTAAAGTAAATTGCAGTTTTTGAACTATATACACAATTTATATTATATAATGATAAACAGTATATTATATGTACAATTAAATTAAATTATATATCAAACAAAAAATTGATTATGAAAAGAAAATTAAGATAATCATTTTTTTCTTCTAAAAATGTGTTATAGAAGTGAATTCTAATTTTTTATATAATTGGATTTTTTTTTTTTTTTTTTTAATTATAATTTAACATTAAAGTTGTAAAAATCGTTCTTGTGTATATATATATCTTTTTTTGTTATTATTTTTTTATTTTTTATGTTTCTTCAATAGAATAAAAAATATCATTTAAATTTAAAATCTAGCTCCAAGCATACCTAGGGCTACCCTATTTATTGGATCCTTAGAGGTATATGAAAAAACAGTGTAATTTAATTTATAAAGACCTCTTCCATTTTTTTTTTAATAAATCATTTTTCAGTTTGATATATAACATATGATTTATTGTTTTTACAATTTAAATTTTTCCCTATAGAATTCAATAACTTCTATTAGTTTGATATTGTCCCATTTAAATATTAGTTTGACATTTATTTGAATTTAATTGTTTAATTAGTGTAATTTAAGTATTAATTCATATTTTATACAATTTAATTTGATTTTTATATAAGTTGATTGTTTATGACTTGTGAATTTTTGAGTTTGGACTTGAATATGTTTTTTAATGTTTTATTAATTTATTACTTCAATAAATAGTAGTTTGATATATAATTTAATTAGTTTATTACTTTTATATGTTATTTTCTTAAAAAAAGTAACTTTTGAGTTTTTTCTTGCATTTCCATGAGTTTTGTTGAATTTTTGGTCCCATCAAAAATCTTTTCCAGAATTTTCATCCGAAATTTCCATAAAATCTAACCACCTATGTTCATGCTTTCATCCTTACTGCTATCACATTCCAAATGGCTCTAGTGGTTTACAAGGTTAGCAATTAAAGCATAGGGACCATCAAAAGCATGGCATAAATATTTCTAGAGCTCATTTGTTGTAATAACTGCCGTCTTTTGTTCCTTTAGTGCTTTGATCTCTAATATCCTATGCGTTTGTATGTTCTACCAACTCCCTTTTCAGAATAGAATTGGTGCAGATATCATTATGGCTCTTGATGATGTAGTGAAAACCACCATTACTGGCCCACGAGTTGAGGAGGCAATGTATCGCACTCTTCGTTGGATAGACAGATGTATAGCAGGTAAATATATTTGATAAATAAATATCACATATGTCCCTTGCACAAATAGGAAAAAGTTACAAATCTATGTCCATACACAATCAATCCAAGCTGTAACCATCAAGTTGCATCCCCTTGTACCAGCCTAGGTTCATTAAACTAGAAATTTTTTTGGGCTTCGGAGTTTAGGCTGATGCCATAGCATGCTAAGTATGTTTGCATGATCTTGGATCCAATTTTCCATGGGTTATTTAAGTATGTTTGCATGTATCGACTCTTTTTCTTTTTTGGATCTACCAGTCTTCCGTGATAAATTTTCCAGTTAATCTTTTTTAAACATGTCTTGTTATTATTCCTTGTTACTCATGCTTCTAAACCAGTTTCTTAGCATTTTCTACTATTATATTGATTTTCATGAAGAACAGCCCACAAGAGACCAGAAGAGCAGAATTTATTTGGTATTGTACAAGGTGGTTTAGATCCTGTGCTAAGGTAAAATTGAGTTTAATCTGTAATCTTCTTGCTGTTCTCAATGGTGTTATTTATCTTTTTACTTCTTCTTCAGCTAACACCCCTACCACTACCTTACAATTTTGCTACATATTGTTATCAGGGATATTTGCGTAAGGGGCCTGGTAGATCGGAAATTACCTGGGTATGTTATGCTGCCCTTGGTTAATGATGCTGGGGTTCAGACTTATTATGTACTCAGACACTTTACAGTGTTCTAGAGATTCAATCTGCTTCAGTTTGCTTTTCTATCTCACTAGTTAAATGGATTTTTATTTCTCCTTCTACACCTACATTTTTGGCATGTTTATAATGCTCATATGGATGTGATCAATTTCAGCACGTGTTTTTTTTTTTTTTTTAATAATTATAAATCATTACAGAAAGAGAGAAAGCATATAACCACCTTGACTGTGTAATAAAATAATGGTAATCATTATGGTAGTTATTATTATAATGACTGTTACTTCTTGTTGTTATTGAATTCATTTAACCATATAATATTTTAGATTTATTGTGTATGAAATTGCCAGACATTTGTTCAATTTCATTATGTATGTTATTCCGTTGCATAACATTTCAGACTCTCTGAAATTGCTGGACTTCTTGCCCAAATTCGTACAGATTTAATCATGATTATAAAACAATAAATTTGTTCTGCTATACATGGAGCTGATTTAACTGAATTTACTTCGACGACAGCTATGCTATTGGTGGTCTTTCAGGTGGTGAAGATAAAAATTCATTTTGGCGTGTTGTTGCTCAGTGTACTGCTGCCTTGCCTGAGGATAAGCCTCGATATGTAATGGTACAAATGACTTTTATCATTTCAAGATATACTCCACTCAAATCATCTCAAATTTGTATGAATTGCAGGCTATTCTTTCTTTTCCTGATATTGTGACACAGGCTACAGTAAAACCCCTACAAAATATTACTCTTAGGACTAAGAGAAATTATTATCTTAGTAGGGTTATTGATTTATTGATCAATAAATAATATATTAATTTATTGATAAATGGATATTTATTAATTTAGAGAGATTATTATGTTTCTATTGTACAATATTTATAGATATAATTTAGAGAGATTATTACGTTTCCATTGTATGGTATTTATAGATATATGACTTATAAATCCAAAAATAATTGAAGTGGTCAAAAGTTAATACATAGAAATTTAAGGCTCTCTAAAAGAGAAGAGATGATTATTAATTGTAGTAGTTAGAAAAACTCCTAAAAGGAAAATTTGGTGTTAAAATTTAATACCCTAAAAGATAAATGAGGTTTCAAATATGCAATGTTTTCGAGAAAGAGTTGAATTTAGAAAATTAAAAGTTGTAAAAAGTTACTCAATACTGTATTATGAATTTTTTGTTTGCTATTTTTTTATGAACTACATCACATATTTATTTATATTTCCTTGGCCCTTAATTTCTAAAAAAAATATTTTTGACCAAAAAAATTTATTATTTAAATGAGATTATTATTTATTGAACATTCATTTATCATGGTTTTATTTTATTTTTTCAGGGTGTTGGTTATCCATTGGATATTGTAGTTTGCAGCGCTTTAGGCGCTGATATGTATGACTGTGTTTATCCTACTCGTACGGCTCGGTTTGGCACAGCTCTTGTACCTGAGGTGATGGCTTCTTTTATGAAATATGTTAAAAACTTGTGGGAATTGTATTTGATAACATTATTGAGGTTTGAAGTTTCAACAAGTTATTGTGTCTTACTTACAAGAGTTTTTTTTTTTTTTTTTTTTCAATAAAAAACAAAATATGCATTGATATGGATGAAGAATACATGTGAAGGATGTTGAGTTCTCCCTAAATTTACAAAAAGCTGATAAAAAAAATAGATGATTGAACCTTTTCCAATATAGAAGGGAGACCCATACATCATAGTACTACCACATGAGGATATACAATATAAAGGAACTTGTCACTCCATGTAACACATCTCCTTAAAAAGAACTAGAATCAATGCTCCTCTTCTTACTATTCAAACATGATCTACTTATGGTATACCAATCAAGTTGAACAACATTGAGAAGAGCGACTTTAATGGTTGTGAACAAGACGCCCTAAAAAGAGGAATAAAAATGAATTAGATCTCATAGTGTTTTTGAAGGTCCTCCATTTATCCTAAAAAATCCTTATATTTTTTTTGTCACATAATCCAAATTATGATGAGACAAACCATTTGCCATGAAACTTTGCCTCTGGTGGTGCTTCCCAAACCCCTAAAGAAAATGGTCATTATGTCATATAATATTATTGGGAGAACCTTAATCTAAGCTGTCTAGTCTACATAGCCTATGCCATAGCCCCAAAGTCAATGGACAATGTAAAGAAAGAAGATTAACTAATTATCCACTCCTATTATACAGAATACAATAGTCAGGACTAAGGGCTTTGTAAGGTCTTCTCATTTGTTTCATGTCGTTAGGATTGACCTTCATATTGGCCTCTAGCCAAACAAAGATCTTAACTTTAGATAAGACTTTAGATTTCCAAATAAAATTAGCTAGAGAGAAAGGAAGTGAATTTGATAGATTGATAAGGCTAGGAGGAAAGACGTTTCCATAAATGAGCTTGAAGAAGATAATGACCAAGTTCTTGCATTTATAATATACGGTGACAAATACAAATGAGTGAGAGAGGACATATGTCTTTCAAGGTCCTTAGTCTCCAAAGTAGTGAGTTTACGACAAGACTTTAGGTTCCAAAAATAAGAGGAAGAGTTGTTAGGGATAGATGAGATAGGTAGATTTCTAATTGTAACAACTTTGAAAATTGAAAAGACAATGGTTGATCCCCCTACCACAAGTCTTCCCAAAAATGAATTTTTGTCTCATCATCACCTATCGCAAAACAAGTATATCTAGAGAAATACTAAAAAATTTGTGCAATGATCATCTAGGGGTAACAATGCAATCACCATACTATAATGTGGGCATCCCACCCATTGGGGTGTGTTCCAGAGATGCTTAATATAACCCAATGCCAAAAAGTAGAACTTTCCTTGGGAAATCTTCAAAGCCACTTCCCTAAGAGGGCTTTCAGAATAATCTTTCCAAACCTTAGACCTCTTTCCGCCTTAGGCTTGCTTATTAGGCCCCCACTAATGAGATGATCTCTTTTACCTTCTCCTACCCCTAACCAAAGTAAATCCCTTTGCAATTTTCAATCTTAGATTGTTTCAAAAAAAAATTCGATCTTAAACACCACTAATGATGGAATTTTGAAAAGAGTGAGGAAATAGATAGGAATGTGAGACAAGGAGGATTTTATTAAACTTATTCTTCCACATAATGACAAAATAGCTTTTTTCCATCCATCAAATTTTCACTAAATTCTATTTATCACCGGATCCAAAAAGCGCCAGCCTTTGGGTTCCCCTCTAATGGGAGACCTAGGTAGGATAAGGGTCAGTCAAAGACTTTGTATTCAAGCATTAATGCCAATCTTGTGGTTTGATTCTGATTCATATAGATACCAGTGAGAGTGCTTTTATCTAAATTGATTTTAAGTCTTGATATGTGCCCAAAAACCAACAAGATTAGTTTGATATTTTGCAAATCTTCCATACAAGCTCTAGAAAAAAAAATGGTGTCATCTGTATATTGCAAATGTCATGCTCTAGTCTACTCCTATCCACTAAGAAGCCTTCCAAAAAACCACTCTTCTCCCCTCGCAACAACATCCTTCTTAAAACGTTGGATGCAATGGTGAAGAGGAATGAAGAAAGAGTATGTCTCCTTGTGTTAAACCTCTGGTTGCTTTACCCCATTCTTTAGCACTTCCATTCCCTTAGACCACTAATCACAGAGGCTGTTTGAATAAGTAAAACTAATAATACAAATGATTTTTTCTTAAATTCTTGTGTTTATTCTTCCTGTACTGCCTGCTTAGGGGTTATCATATTCAAATGATCCTGACAAATGTGAAGCTTTTAAATGACTAAATGACTTGTCTAGTTATCAAGCAAAGCAGTAGAAGATAGGTTTTATTTCTAGCAGATTCACACACTTGTTTTACTTTGATATTTGAATCACTCTGATGATAAATTTTCATTTTACCTGGGGTCTCTATACAACAGAATTCCACCAGAACCCTCTTTCCTTGTTTGACAATGGACTGGGTTCTTGTTTCTTGAAGTCAAATATGCATATTGGTTTGATCATCCTAGTGACTGATCATGTTGAGTCATTTGGTCGCCAAGGTTCCCTTGAAATGTGCAAACTGTTATGCTTTCAGTTGTTGTCTTGCTTGGGGTGTGTTTGCTTGGTTTGATTCATTGTTGGAAAATTGTTCCTGTTAAATGTCTTGACATGAAATATACCATGTGTGTACTTTTATGTAACATTATATCATCTTGAAAATTGTCTTGTTGAAGACGAAAAATGAAGCCTTTAGTATTTTTTGGCCTCAAGTTACATTCACAGGCTTACCTAGAAAGGAATTCATTTTTCTCGCAACTCCTCTTGTTAATGAATTTTTCTTTTTTCCATTATTTTTACTTTTGAAATTGCAACTAACAAGCTTTTTGCAGAATACATGATTTGCACAAAAATGTGACACTAACTGATGTTTTGTATTCAGCCCAGTTTTGTGTCTAATGTTGATAAAGAACATTTTCGTGCAGAGTGCAATCACCTCTAGTTATGACTAGAAAATTTAACTCAAATAACCCTGTTTCCCCTCTTTCTTGACTCCTATACTAATGTTTAAATCTTCATACAGGGAGTACTGAAACTCAAACACAAGGCAATGGCTGATGATACTCGTCCTATTGATCCTGCATGCATGTGTATGGTATGCCTCCAATGCAGTGCTCATTGGCTTGACTTACTAATCTGTAAATCGCCATTTTTATGCATCTTGCATTGTTTTCATTCCTCTAAGTGTAGGTCTGCAAGAACTATACAAGGGCCTATATCCATTGCCTTGTTACAAAAGACGCAATGGGATCTCAGCTTCTGTCATATCACAATCTATATTACATGATGAAGGTACAAATATAGGCTTTCCATATATTAGTTTTTGTGCTTCATCGTCCCATTTATATATGAACTTAAATTCTTTCAAAATTGCAGCTTAGCAGAGATCTCCACTCATCAATAATACAAGAGAGATTTCCAGAGTATGTTCACCTTTCACTTTCTTTATTTTTTATCATTTTCTTAGATGATTATTTTCATTTAGCTGAGAACCTCATGTTGATAATTAGGCTATGGTAATCAATTTCCTCAATTCTATTCATTGCCTTTTTTTTTCTTAATATTCTGTTTTGTTTCTCTGCAGGTTTGTATGCGAGTTTCTGCAGAAAATGGTACATAGGCTGAAAATGGCTCTATATTCTTCATTACATATTATATGGGACAAAATTACACCTAATATAATGGTGCTATTTTTTCACCATTCATAATTTCATGTGGGATCCTTTTCTTGCATGCCTAATATCAAGTTGATTGGAGGCTGAGATCTGTCCTGTTAATTCAATGCTCCAAATTGGTTATTTTTTTTATTTTTATTCTTCATTTGAAGAAATGTTTGTTTGTGGATCAAAAGGTGATTAATATCCACTCAAACAATGTGATATTTATTTAGTGTGCATAGATCCCACATGAGGTATGAATGGTGTAAAAACGTAATAGGTTGTGTTGCATGCTCATGCGCCCTAGATTTTGTGACATCAATTTGGTTCTGATGTATGGTTAGAACTGAGCGTCTATTTGTTTCTGTGATTATTTAAATTGTGCTCAGGGTATATTTAATACGTTGCTCTTGAAACTTTTGTTTTGATCCTGTGTTGTATAGTTCCCCAAGGGTGACGTCCCTGAATGGGTTTGCAATGCCATGGAAGTTGCTGGAATTGATATCTCTTGCTGCTGTGCTCCATTCTCCTCATCCCAAGATTAGAGTTCTTAACAATTAGACATGAAGGAAGAAAGTACAGTGATAGGCATTTTTACGGGTTCAACTCAAAGGAGGTCGACATTGAAGAAATTTTATACACAGGTGATTACAGAGCGGCATAGATTTTGATAGAGCATATGCTGCTTCACTAGGAACTGTACCTGATCGAGAAAGTTCAACGGTTTTTTGTTAATTAATTACTAATTCTTGTCAGTGATGTAAGTTCCTTTTTTTTTTTTTTTTCCTTTCGACCACTTCCTGTCTGAATATTATTTATAATATAATTAATGACATCAGTCCCAAGTCCCACTGACCTTTCTAATTGCCAGTATTGCATCAAGGCAGTTAACAAGCAACCAAAGTTGGTTATGTGAAACTTAAAAAGTATGGTCTATTATGGATTCTTGTTTAGTATTGTATCCATAGAGGTGGACCTACTGAGAGACAGCAGTCGGTGCCAATATTTTTCTACAATGGCGAATTGCTTTCAGACTTCATTTTCTACATGTTCTTGGTTTGCTGACCGAGCCTTTGAGTCAAACTTCCTGGCTTGCCGCTTGGGATTGACAACTTTGTTCCACATATAGCTCCTGTTCACAGGTAAATGCTACCCATTTGAAGCCAAGCGCTTTACCGTTTTTGCCGTAAACGCTAAATTGGCATGAGGCTGGCTAACCGTAACTGAGGGAGATGATTGTAAGGCATTATTATTCACGATATGACGTATTCAGAAATGAAATATGACTAAGATTGTCGAGTGGTGAAAGAACTGATAATGTGTGTAGGTTTAAACAGGATATTGCCAATTGATGATATGAGAGAAGATCAGCTGAGTTGTGTCTTATAGCGTGAGGAGGATACGAGTTAAAAGAGGCATAATAGTTCTAAACTTATAATTTGTAACTATGAGATTTTGAAGGCTAAAAGGTAGTGTCCACCGTCCATTGAGCTAGTGAAGAAAACTTATGAGTTATGATGTCAAAAAGCGTGATGTTAGCTGGAGTGCGATAGTATAATGTAATTCAAAAGATAAAAATCTTGAATGTCCAGAGAGACAAACTGGCTTTAAAAATATAGGTAATTAGTCAAACAAGATTGATGCAACAGGCCCATAAAAGTTTGAGATGGATCTTGTGCTTGTTGTGTTAGTGTACCCACATATCAATTGCCTTTTGTTGAGTCTATTCTGTGAGTCAGAAGTATCAAGCGATTAGAAGTTAAGGAGCCTAAAAGAATCGAAACCCTCTATGCACCTCTGCAGGTCCTCTCTAATCCTTTTTCCTTCTCTTACAGCAGCACTTCTTCAGTTCTTATTGTCGACTGTTGAGCTTTTCTTGTCTTATAGGTGTGGCAGGTAAAGAACCTGAGGATGCACTATCCTGCGGAATCCTTTTGTTCGTCATTTAAATATTATATTAGGGATTTTAAGAGTTGGGTTAGGCGAAACTTCAAAATCCTAGACTAGATTAGCCTCTGGAAATTTCGGAGGATGATTTTTCTTTGGGTAGCTAACACATGCCAAACTAGGGGTCGCTTTTGAAACCCACACCCCTTCCAGCCAAGAACTTTGGACGACAAAGTCCATGAAAGAGGACATTTTAAAAGTGTATATCATGCTATCAAAATACACTTTTCCGCCCAATCGTACCCAACTTTTGAAACACTTATCTACCCAATCTTCCCAAACTTCTTCCCAACCAATTATTTTATATGATTGGATAGGAGAGCACAAGAAAGTCTAAGAAATATTCCATTTCCTGGCTTTTCAGGCTACCCTTTGGACACCACTGAAAAAACAGAAAAGAAAGCACACAATAAAGCTGCCTGCCCTTCATTCCACACCAACCCTGCCCCTCTCTCCTTCTTATAGGGTGGGTCTAGCCTTCTAGGGCCTACGTATGTACAAAATGTCCATCCCTTTCCAGGTCTCTCGACTATGCAGACCCATGAAGGCTGCAAACTTATAAGCAAACATTTTTGTTATCCATCGCCTTTGAAACATCCAATTCAAACCTGGCCATCCAACTGAAACCCATGTGAGGCCCTGCTTCTCTGGGCGGATTTGGATTCTGACTACCAATTGCCTTCGCATTTTTTTTAGTTAAAATAAATAGACAAGTACCTAAAAAAGGCTCTCTCTGTTAATGTTTCTTGGCTGTTAGTAAGTTTCTTAGTAAACCAGCAAGATATTACATGCAAACGATCATCCATGTCTTGTTACAAACCAGAAACCTACTCCCCTGCAACAAAGTCTACTGCCTATCCTTTCTGTTCTCAATTCTACATAAAGGGGATAAAGAGAAGTAAATCATCATTCCTTCCAAGGGTTTCTAAAGAAGCATCATTGCCCAAATCAAGAAGCCAGCATGCTTTAAAGTAGTTTGCATCATGTACTGCATTAAACAAGACAACTGATGTTGGAGGACACTGCTCTTCCAACTTCATAATACATAAAGTTTCTCTATCTATTTCACTCCTCTCATACCATCTTCAATTTTAAAACTTACTGGATTCCAAATTCTCTAAATATTTTCTGAAAAGTTAGGTCTATGATATGGTGCATACAAGTATAGGTCTGTGATATGGTGCATACAAGTAAGAAATGCAAAGATTCTCCAGGCGGATATGGAGATGTGGTGATCTAGAAAGCTTTAGAAAAATCAAGGGACATAAGAAGGAAATGCATTCCATACTTACACCAGCTCCCTAATTTCAAGCACAAATGCATTATCAATTGGTTACATACTCCCTCTTTTATCTTTCTTTGTGGACCTTCCATATGGTAGCACTCCTCTCCCATCAAATATTAGAGCTTAATATCAGTATGCCATCATCACTTTCTCTCGCCATTTTTGGCTTCTTGGATGAAACAATAGTGGTAGGCATGGTTTGGGGCACCGGCTATTAGTTGGGCTTATTAAAAGATCAACCAATTTGGATTCCACGTTCATTACACTTTTTAAATTGCATTTGTGACAAATTTACCCAACTTGGGAAGTATCCCAACGGGATAATGGAAAATATCCAGTTCATTTTTTTAAATTAACAAAATTTTTTTCCATTAAAACCAATTTATACTAATGAATATTTTTTTAATTAGAAACAAACAAGTAAAAAATTGGAAAAAAGAGAGAGAGAGAGAGAAATGACTCAATAAACTTGATAATTCAGCAAAAATTTGTAATTATTTTTTAATACATACATTTTTATATAATTTAAGATATTTAATTTGTTAATTTATTTATTGTAAATATTTTATATTAGTAAAAATGATTGGAAGCAAAAAAAAAAAAAAGAAAAAAAAAAAGAAAAAAGAAAAAGGGAGGTAAAAGTTATTAAGGTAAGGGGGCAACAAAGACTATTTAACCAAATATCAATTCCTAAAGGAATAGAACGAGTTTCTTAGGGGATGGTGTGAAAAACTTATCCTCCACTTTGAAGGAATAAATTTTCCTAAAGAGAAATGAGACCCACACTTGAAAGTTGATATTAAGTACGAATTAAATACTTGGAACGAGAAAAGGAATGATTTCTTTTCCACTCATTCACAAGAAGGATGTTGAAGTAAACATGTCATTGGTATAAACACACTTCTAGTCAAGGGAGGTTTCTCTTGTTTACATCGCACCGGTCGCCACACGGCACACATTCCACGCGGGGCTGGAATGCGCATATAGATGAAGTTAATTTTGGTTCAAAATTTTAGTGGACAATCCAAAATCCAAAATCCAAATTCCAATGCGTACCGTAAAAACTGCCATGTTATCTTCAATGGCCGTTTCCCACCCTCAAGTTGCTTTTGGTACTCTGAAGATGCTGTCTTTAACCAGACAAGGGAAAAGGTTGATTGTTATTTACCAAGTAAGGGTTCTAAATATTTGTTGTCCAACCTAATAAAATATTTAAGAAAGTTTAAAATGTATGGTACACAACACCGGATGGTCCTAGGTCCTCTCTTCTTGAAAATGAGATAGTTTTTTGATGTGGCACCTATTGTGATGCTAAAATTCATTTGTTTGATCATGACATATTGGTCCACTCCCATGTGACACTACTGTTAAGAGCCTTGTATTTTCCGGTGCTTGCTCCATTCCCATCACCTATTGTTCCGTATTTCAACTTATGGGCCTTGGGTTTCATCTCATTGGTTCAACCTACATCCATTTTCTCATCATGAAATTGATCAGCTTCTAAAATCTAAATGGCCTATCCTTTTCCATAGGCTAAGTGTTTCTTCATTGGGTGGATTCCAAAAGACCCTAGTCGTTGAAGTTTTGACAGCCAAACTATCTAGAAAAAGGGGAAAGGAAAGGAAGAAAGAACCCTGGAATTGTCTTTTATTTTGGCATGTAATATCAGGTATTTGGATCTTTTGTGAATTCTGACTATTCAATCAGGGTTGCATCATGTTTGATTTAACTTTGAGCCAACCCAGAAATCTAATTTTGAGTTGAAATTTTATTCAATTCCAAACCCAATAATGGTATATATGAGTACACTACTATTACACTGAATTAAAGTATGTCAACTGTTGTAACCATAAATATGATAAACAACCTTAAACTATATTCATATTCAATATTCAAACATATAGAATTACGATCATTTTAATTCTATAAGATATCAACACGTGATCAATTAATTGGCTGTATAATTAATGTTGTAATACAAAAGAAGTATATAAATATTAAAAAAAAAATCATTTATCTAATTCAACCAACAGCAAAAATATAAATAAATAAAAATAAATAAAATCTGTCTAAATTCAACTCTGGATTGAAAATGTGAGGTTTGGTTGACTTTGCAGCTCATCGGCCAAACCTAGTTGTAGCCCGACATTAATAAACCCGCCTGTATTCAATCCTCCAATAATTGGATTTTTTATTAATTCGTAGTAGACAATTGAAAAACTTTTCTACAATTTTTTTGGATTTGGAGGAAACAAATTGGAGTATGTGAGTGTCCAAGAGGGACGAATAACTTATAAAAGGTAAAAAATGGGAGAGAAAGAAATTGGAGAATAAAGAGGGTGGAGGAGTGAATATGTAACCAGGATTGAAACATGAAGGAGACACATCCCAATAACAGTATGGCACAGTGACAACGTCATGTGAGGCAAGTGGCAGTGCTGTCACCAGCATCCAAAGCCCCAATTTCCGAACAATATGAAAATGCTTACGGGGTGTTTTTCTTTTCTACTATAACACTCCATGTGATGCAGGTGGCACTGTCCAATCTTGCAGAAATTAAGCAAAACCCTCCCACATTGCCCTTTTTTCTCTGCACCCTCCACGTGCTTCTACGCTGGACTTTGCTTAGCCTCCCCCATTTCTCCGACTCCACCGCTTTCATCCTCTACTCTTGCCCATAAATTTACTCTTTGTTAAATAAAAAGTTAAAAAAATATACTCTTTCAATGTCTCTATCTTGGAGTAGAGCGTTTGCTCCTCCAAGGGGGCGCACCTCCAAAAAGGAGATGTCATAGTGATTGAAAAAGCGTAAATCGTGTACTGTAGTGAGCGTCCACACACACCATATACCTATCAATGAAAGTTGCCTGTACGGTACATGCTGATGCTGATGCATTGAGTACTTCACCTTTTAAGACTCTGTTAATTTCCGGTGATTTTAATTTTCTTAAGTAACCCAGATTCTGCCAATTACCTGGGCTTGCTATGACCACATGAATGAACTCTACTTCCTCCTACTTCCTAGTGAAGCCTTCTTTCTTTCTAATACCACCACTTTCATTGGAGAATGGAGAGTGAGGGGAGTGGTAATCCGTTGATCAAAAGTTCAAAACTGAAACTCGAATGGTACAAGGTTTCTGGCATTAGGTAGTGAATCCTCCTACTAGCTACCATCACTGACAGCTCCATCACAGGCATCATGGGCGACACGATCACGCTCAGATTTGAATAAAAGCAAAAATTCAGTGTCAGTCATATCATCTGACCCCACAGATTATACATCATTTGTTCGACTTCGTGGCAGGAAACCGTCATAATGTAACTATCATTAGAGGTGTGTGACTCAAGATTTTCGCTTGGATTATGGGCTTTGCCAAAGGTTAATAATGGATATAATTGTTTCACCTAATTATATATACAGAGAGTGAAAAGTAAAAAGACTTTGATTTTATCCACGAGGGAGGGAATAGTATTATATTTATCGAGTAGCGGGCAAAACTGGGACGTCTCAGTGCAGATGATTGAATTGAGCTGAGATGAAACAAAATTTTAGCCGGACAACCCAGGGAAAAAAACAGGAAAAGGATATGGGTTTAATTAAAAATGGGCGAATGATTCATAAAAAAAAATAAATGAAGGAAATGATTATATTTCATAAAAAATGGCCCAAAAACCTGGAAGATCGAATCTCTTATCATCCCAAGAATTGAACTTAACCTTGACAATTCAGAGAAGGTTGAATGAGGGCCTAAGTATTTCCCTCACTCTCTGGAGAGAGCATCTTTTGGTGGACCAATTGCAAAAAAAATTTCTGTAAAAACTTGTCCAAACTTTTTCCTTATGGTGGGCTGCCCCGTGGCCAGCATTGCAGCTACGTCAAAGTTGAGTCGGTACCCAGTTGAGTTTGCATATATAAAAGGCATGTCTTGAGTAAATTTACTAATGTTCTTCTTGTGAATCAGTCTCGACACACTCCCTAGGATGCGTTGGGCTTGATTCAGAGCTTCCTGTGCTTGGTTGGCTCGTAAGAGTTGGTTTGCCTGTTCTTGTTGTCCTTCATCTACTTCTTCTGGATGGAGAATAGGTGCTGAGAGAAAGCTCAGGCTCAGTCCTTTTACAGCAATTTTTTTTTTTTTTGTTGCAACTTCAAGTCATGATCATCAATGGTTCTGGTTCTTCTCTCAACTGAAAAGGCCTGCTTTCAACTCTTTCACCAAAGAAGAGTGTAGAGAGACTTGAGAAAAGAAAAGAGTCTCCATTATAGTAAGATCTGTTCAGGTTCTTCCACATATTAATTCTGTCATGCAGCGCTTCAGTAGCTCTGGCTCTCTGGCTCCTTTGGTCTCCATGTGTTCGCCTAAAGGTAAACAGAAATGGATCAGCAACAAATTCAAATCACTAGGGGTTTTTTTTTTGGCCCTTTTTCTTAATTGTTAATTTAGAGATTCATGCATGTCCATTTGTTCCTTTCTCTTGCTCCGGAAGGCTGCAACTCAGTGGTCCTTTGGCAGCTGAGAACAGGTAGCACAATAAAAGAAAATGAAGAGCCTTATGGGCAGAGTCAGGGAACTGTGTGACAGTAATGAAAAACTCTACAATTCAAAATTTTCAGTTTTTTCTTTTCTTTTCCTCCCTTTTCTCAGAAACCAAACAAGAGTTAAACCAAGATTTACTTGATACTGTTTACTACAACACTTCTTCTATGACATTTACACCACACTTCATTTCATCCGAGTTCTTGCTTTATTTCTCAAGTCACTTGTACTGCAGAAAAATCTAATCCTCACTCGTGTTGTTATTTAGAAGGGAAGAACTCAAAGAATCGTCCTGTCTACGATAGTGAATTTCAAGCTATGTTAGATAGTTTTGATGAAGAAGACTGTGCTGAGGAAACTGGACTGATCACTGAGAAGAAAAAGCGATTGAGCTTTGATCAGGTAAAGGCCTTGGAGAGAAGTTTTGAGATTGAGAACAAGCTTGAGCCAGAGCGAAAGGTGAAAATAGCAGAAGAACTGGGCCTAAAACCACGACAAGTAGCGATATGGTTTCAAAACCGCCGAGCACGCTGGAAGACGAAGCAATTGGAGAGAGACTACGGTATTCTTAAAGCCAATTATGATGCTCTGAAGCTTGACTACGAGAGTCTCGAACAAGAGAAAGAAGCTTTAGTCGCGGAGGTAAATTAATGGATTCTAGATTTAGATGTTTTCTACATAGGTTGGTTGTTGAAATTTGACTTGAGTATGGGACTTTTGGCTCTTTCTTATGGTCTTTGTCTTTGAACTGCAGCTAAGAGAGCTGAAAGCAAAGCTCCAAGGCGGAAACATGGAGTTAAATCAATCTGTTAAAGAGGAGGCTCTAGTTTCGGAGTCTGAGAACAATGTTTCAGAGAAGGGTAAGAACAACGGAAATATATCAGGAATCCATGGATTGGGAGACTTCAAAGACGGGTCATCTGATAGTGATTCCAGTGGAATTTTAAAGAATGAGAGCAATTTCAACGCACAGCTAATGATATCTCCAGCGTCGTCTTCTTCTCTTAGATTGAACTGTGCTTCTTTGTCATCACCTTCTCCAATGAACTGGTTTCCAAGTAAAGCGTTTCAGCAACAGTTTGGGAGAATGGAAGAGCAGAGTTTCTTCAGTGCAGAGGAGCCCTGCAATTTCTTCTGGGGTGATCAAGCCCCCTCTCTTCATTGGTACTTTCCTGATCAGTAAAACTAGTGAAGCCCAGAGGTATATTCAAAGCTGATATCTCAAAAAATGAGATGTACAAGTATGGAAATTTTGTAATTTTAGACCTTTAATTTCAAGCTCTACTGTAGCACAATAGAATTGGCATAATGATCATTGATCAGTGGCCATAACCTTTTTGGCCTTTTTCGGAGATTAAATGCTTCCCTTTATCCACTCCAGGGGAATGTAGGGCGGATTTCATTGATACACTCTCATTCAATAATTATAATCCTGACCATTAAGCCATCTCCCTTAACGGAACTGTTCACCGCATTACAAAAATTGTCAAACTTTAGGGATAATCATGCTTCGCGAAGTAGTCATGAGATTCTTCTTGATGTGGCTATGAGCAACTTCCAACACACAACATGATCTTACATCAATTGATATTGCATTGAATGGGCTAAGGGCCCTGTTCTGGCTTCAAAAAGCGGCAAAAGTGTCTATGTGAAGATACCCATATACTTTTCTCTTTCCACTCAAAATTCTGGGAAGGACCTTAATGGTGTGGAGACAAACGCCATCCCTTTCTAAAAACAGTTTTAATTCATTTTACTGGAGGATAATGCTGACTGTTCAGTACCTTAAAATGGAGCACTCATTGAGAATGGATAATGAAGGTTGTCTTCCCTAGAGGCCGGCTACCACCACGACCAGAACTATAGTTAAATACAGGATCATAACTTTGGCATTTGTAATGCAGGATCCTCGTGCTAAATGATAGAATCATGCTGTAATGATTACAGAAATTTCTAAAAGAAAACCAGCTCATTTTGGCTCTGCTCTTCAGCTCGTGGAAGAGCTTGAACCATATAAGCAGATGAAATATGATTGATTATGTGATTTACGATGACTTATGGAAGAGGTTTACGCTGGGCATGCAGGGGACAAAACCCCCTAAAATGTAGGCTACCCCAAGTGTATTTTTTCCTATCGATGGGCGCCAAAGAGGCCATGTGGTTGGTGAAAAGTAGATCGTGACTGGTAGCTAACAAAATTGAACGGCAAGAATTGAAACCAAGAGCCCTTTCAGTACTGTATCACTGCCCTATCAGTGAATAAAAGCAAAAGTTCATCACCCTTGCATGCAGATCTCTTTCAATATTGCATCAACTGCATTCAAACAGACAATTGCCCTCGAAATTTATGTCTACTTCCAATCTTTGATCGAGTCTGATGACAAGATTCAAGAAATTTACATCATTATAATACTGTATATATTTTAATATTTACAGTGGGGACTGAGGAGGACTCTGGGTTCCTTTTCTCTTTTCTATTTATAGTGGGAAAGAGACAGGCCAAAAGCTGCGGTGACTATGACTCTTAACTCTTCCAAGTCTGAGCTGCCATTGTCAGAGGACGGACCCATCACCCCCTCATTTTGTCACCCACGTTTGACTGTTAACGCTCTATGGAATCTAGCTTGTCAGCCTTTGTCATGAGTTGTGTGCGGCGATCCCTAGAACCCACTGAATTCATCCCCTTATCTCGTTTCTGCCTATCTACTTTCTATTAATTATTGTCCCACACAGCGACAACATTTCAAAAAAAGCAACCTCTAAAGCTACCTATTACCTTACGGTGGGAATCAAATCCGACTTTTCAGCGAGCGAAACAAAATTAGAAGTCATAGATTATTATTAAGTTATTTTATAAAAAATATAAATCCTAATTTCACAAGATGATTTATAAGTATGTACTAAATGTTACTTTGAATGCAATTTGATTTCAATGTAGCATCCAATTCTGACGAGGCTAGACTAATTTGTTGCAAATATGGTGAAAATTGTTACTCTTTGTATTCAAATCACGTTGGGTTTGGTGGAAAGTTTTGGCCACCTTACAGCCTTGGCCTACTTGAAAGCAGCCTAACAAGGATTTGTCTTGTTTCTCGTGTAAAGAACTAAAAGGAAGATCCACGATAAAAGTGATGTGCGCTTGCCATTGAGAAGGCTCTTTCGTATCGAATAGATTGCCCTTAATGCGACTTACCCATCCATCTTGGCTTAGAAAATAAATAGTTTGACAGAGAAGTAGAATGATTCCATGGCGAGCATTGAAAGAAATTAAAGAATTTGGTGGTAGAACCAAACACCCAACAGAAAAAAAAAAAAAAAAAGAGAATCAATGCGTGTTAGGATGGCTGTGGTGGAGGAAAGTTTAGGGTAAAAATCATGCTGATGTCATAATTACTCATTAAATTAATTGTACATTTGGTATGTTTTTTCATTTGAAATGTTTTTAATTCAACTATTTTATCTCAAACTGTTTTTACTATTGAACATTATTAAAACCAACATATGTAATTTTTCAATTTTTTAAGGGTGTTGTTTAAATTTTGTCAAATTTTCTCCAACAATATTTTTTTAATAAAAAGTATGGGTAATTGATTTTTAGGTGGTGTTTATTTTTGGGAAGAAGCCCAAAATATTTTTATTTTTTTTATTTAACTAAAAGTAACCTATGAATATCAATTAATATAATTAAAATAAATTTATTAATATTAATGAATATCAATAAGTTACTTTTAATTAAATAAAAAGAATAAAATATTTTCATTTTTTTTATTGAGAAAAAAACAAATATCACCTTAGTTTTGGTCTTGATATATTTCTTGTCTTTTATTTGTCTATAATAATAAATACTATATAAAATGTAAAAAAAAATTTAGATTTAACTTAATGACTTTTAATAAAAATTGAGGAGTCTCAAAGTTTAAAAGTTAAAAAAAAATAAAAAAAATTAAGACATAAGATAGAATGATGAGTTTTATATTTTTAGGAAATTTTGAGATAAAATATTAAAATGTAACAAAATAAAAATATATCTAAAAATATATAATTAATTTTTAAATTTTAAATACAAAAAGTAAAATATATTTTGTTTAAGATTTAATATACATTACCTACTCCATTTATTGTGTGTTTTACATATTAACCCTTCACATTTAAAATGCTAAACACCCACAAACCTAATGCAAACATCGCAGGAATAAGATTTCGATTAAAGATATGAATTGCAATGGTAGTTTTTTCTTATTTTTTATTTTATTTTGCTTCGAGTTTTTTCTTTGATAGCTAATTTTGGGAAAGGGGATAAATTTGTTTCAATTGCTCCACACCACATGTTGTTTTAAATGGCAATTTTACCCTCACTTATTAAGTGACATATAGAGCATATGATATTTACGTTTAATGAATGTAACGTTCACCGACCAAAAGAGTGTAATGTTGGTGCTTAAAAGGCTTGAAGAAAAGTTGTTGGATTTTGAATGTAAAGGCACAAAATGTAAAATATCATATGAGTTGATGGGTTAAAGTGTATTTAACCCTTTTATTTAATATAACCTAACTACTCATTAAAAATTATATTTATGATACTTTATTAAAAAAAAAAAAAAAATCTCTTTATAAATGCAACATAAGAAAAAAAATTAATTTTGTAAAAATAAAACACAAGCATATAAATTATCACCCTAATTTTCAACTCTAATTTTTGTTTTATTTTTTTCATGGGTTTAATCAATATATTAAAATTGAAATTCTTCTCTTTTTACTATTGTTTTCGTTTGATTTTAATCATATATATATATATATATATATTTATTGTGATCCAAGCAAATTTCCATATCAAAAATAAAATAAGATTTAAACAATTTATGAAACCACTATATTTTTAGCAAAGTCTATGAAAATTATTGTATTTTATATACAAGTTATTATTATTTAATTTTAAAAATAGAAAACAAGATGGGTATCAAATTCCAGGTAGTGTTAAAAAAATAAGTGATTTACTCCCATTTATAATTTTTTTTTTCACTGCTCAAATAAAAAATTATGATATGAATGAGGTTTCACAGGACCTTTTTAATAAAATTCTTATGGTAAATAAATTATTTATTTATTTTTTAATAAAAAATGAATAATAAATATAGAAGCAAAAAAGGTTTAAAGAAATATGAAAATAGGAGAATAAGTAAATTAATAAATTATTTAAAACTTTTTGATAAAAAACACAATATGTATATATTAAAGAATAAAAAAATGGAAAATGGTGGAAATGTATGGAAAATATTAAGAATTTTTAGTAAATAAAGTATTTATTTTTTCTATGAAGTGAATAATATATATTAAATAATAAATAAAAAAACTCATGAAACATAATAGAAAATTTTAATATTATTTTTATAAAAGGAACTGAAAATATATAATAAAAAAATAAAGAAATATGAAAAAATAAGGTTTGGTAAAGAATAGAGAAAAAATAAAGAAAAAAAGGCATAATATAATAGGAATATGTAGTAAATAATTTTTTTTTATATAAAAAAGGAATAATATATGTTATAGAAATAAGGAAATGAAATATATAAAGAAATATGGAAAGATAAGAATAACTAATAAATAAATTATTTAAAATTCTTTATAAAGACAATAATAAATATGGAACAATAAAAAATATGGGAAAAAGAAAAAAAATAAAGTAATCAATTTAATAAAAAATTTAAAATAAAATTCTGTAACTTTTTTTTTTTAATTTTAAAATAAAGAAATTAAAGTAATCAATATGAAACAAAAAAATAAAAATGAAAATTTCTTTTACTTAATTAAGATTTTAAAAAAAATTAAAAACCAAAACGAAAGTTTATACCAAAAAATAAATCTTGGGTGATAAAAAATATTAAATGGAATAAAAAAGTGAAAAATAGATAAATATTGATATTAAATAGATTTATAAAACTTTATTTGTTTTACTTTTAATGTTACTTAAATAGTCATGTATAAAAAAAATTTAAAGGGAAAAGTATGTTATAATATTTTTTTATAATTTTGCATTTGTTAATATTAGTTACATTTTTTTTTTAAATCCTCATCCAGTTATCTCTGCTTTCTTTCCAAATTAGACCATTGGAAAGAAGAATATTTCTTTTCAAATAATTATGGGACAATTGTGTTTTGGATCCCGTCCAAAAATTAAGTTTTAGTCCATATAAGTTGTATAATTGACAAGAATGATAAAAAATATGAAGAGATTAATATCCTTCAAAACTATTTTCTACCATAATGTTTGATAAATTTTCTTATATTATTTTTTTTAATAATTATTCTAGACATTTATTATTTTTAGACAATTATTTTTTAAAAAAATATATTCGAAAAATACATCATTTTAAAAAATAAATTTGACATATTTTTAGTTATTTTTTATATACACAATTTTAAAAATATATACTTTTCAAGATGTTTGATTTTTAAATAATAATAATAATAATAATAATAATAATAATTTATTTTTATTTTTTTGGAAAATGGTGTAATTTTTTTTTTTCAAATCATTATATTATATTAAATTTTATTGAGGTTTACAAAATAAATAAAATTTAAATTAATATTTTTTGGCTTTTTTTTTCATAGTCAATAAAGGTCATTTTTGAAAAGATAAAAAATTTATATCATTTTTCTCAATTTTCACAAGTACTTTAAGTATTGGATTTAAATGATGAGCTTATGTGAACCAAAACTTAATTTTTAGGTCATCCGATCCTAAACACAATTGTCTATAAATATATGCATTAGTGCTAATTTTTATTTTAATTGAACAAATTATTCATCTTTTTAAAATTTGCAAGAAATGTAGAAAAAGAAAAAAAAAAAAAGAGGGTTTGTCCTAGGTTGTCAGTTTTCGCTTGGCTTGAGTCGAGGAAACAGGGAGACGAGGAACTGAAACAACAGGTAACCCTAACCCTAACCCTAACTTTAAGCTGATGAAATGGTGTAGAAGTTGTAAAATTGAAATTAACAGAGGTTGTGTGGGGTTGAGGTAGGAATGGCGCTGGGACTGATACTGGGGATCGGAAGAGCGTTCAGAAGAAAACGAACATCGTCCCTTGACATTCTCTCTTCCAAAAGAGCCCCGCGAGATTACTACAAGGGAAAGAATTGCAAGCCCACTGGTTTCCATACCCGCAAAGGTTCACTTTCATCATTCTCATCTCATTTTGTTTGACTCGTTCCATTTTCTTTTCTCCTTTTTGTTTTTTTGGGTTTTCTCATGGAAAAATGACTCTGTAGACCTCTAACACCCATTTGAATTGCCTCGCATTCTATTCTGAGTTATGAAATATCACATTTTGGCTCAACATTTTGCCAATTACAGTCTTTGGTATATCAAATATCATCAAAATTTGATTTGAAGAAATTTTCTTCTTGATGCGGCATTTGAGGCATGGTTTCCCTTTCTTTTCACGAACAATGTAGAGTAGTATGGTGCGATTGTGTACAATAGTGCCAGGGACCCTGTAGCGAATTTCACATGTTTGGGTTTTGGGTTGAGTTGAATTTTAGGTTTCGAATCCTATTTTTTAAGTTTCTTAACCCTGCCACTTTGTGAGGGTGTCAATTCCGCTGTGATAGCCACACCCATGCAATATAAAGTGTGTCATTTTGATTTCATGAAATTGCGAAACAGAGAATCAAAAACAGAATAAGGAAGTATAATGTGTTGCATCTGTTACAACTTTGAATGCTCAAGTATTTGGTTTTGTTGTTTGTAATGTACTAACTTATCTGGTTCACCTCCTATTTGGTGCTTGAATCTAATTACTTCTATCCATCTAAGACTTACTAATTTATCCTTTTGGTGCAGGTGGATATGTTTTGATGCAAGAGAAATTGCCGAACTATGTAGTCCCTGATTTGACTGACTTCAAGGTACACAGATCAGTCCTTTTTACCTTAGATTTTCCTTAGGGTAGTTTGTTCTCAAAGCACTTTATTTTGAATGACTGCTTTAAAAATGGCATTTTGATGTGTGGTTTGTTGATCAATTTTACTGATCTCCCATTTTTGCAAATGGACCTGACTCGGGTTGGAAAAATTCTCTAATCCTTTATTATTCTATGATCTGTTGGAAAGAAATTGCAGATTTTTTATTTTTTATTTTTTATCACCCACCTTTATAGTTGGCAGTTTACACTACCAGAGGAATTAGTGTAGGTTGGACCCATGAGGTAGATTGGGTTTTGCCTTGGGATGCTCTAGGGCGAGCAGATTCCAAGCTTGTGTTCACAGGATTTTTTCTGCCTTTTCCTTCACACCTATGCTTATTTGGATTCAAAACAAAGTTAATAAAATTGGAAAGTCTAAGAGAGATGTTTTTCAATTTGTTTTTTGTTACACATGCATATTCTATGGATTAAAGCTTTTTCCATGAGATTGTTTTTCCTTTGTGGAAACACATCAGTATGGAGAACCTGTGACCAATGGCATTTGCCTTTAAGATTCTAATACAATTAGGAATGTTAGAAGACCACTTTGGCTAAAGATGATTTTTCATAAATTAAGGAGACTTCGACTACAAATTCATTGTTGTGTGTATCAGTTTTTGAGTGGTAAGAAGTGATACCAACCTCTCTTTTTCAACTAACCTTGGAAAACATGGTTGAAGAATCAATTTGATGCTAATCAAATCAGTTTCCTAATTATGCATCTTTATCAAATTCCTTACCAAACCCAAAGATAAATCAAGATAAAAATTCAGTGATTATTTTCATTTTGTTCTTCATTGCATTAAAGTCTTGGGGATCTATGGGCTGTTATTTTAATGGGAAAAGCATTCATTTTCCATTCTACCTATGAGTTTTCAGAATAAAGAAAATCTGGGCAGCAATAGGTTAAAGTTTTGATTTTTTTTAGATGTTTTTGAAAAAAATAAGAAATCTTCAGCGTTGATGCCAACTCTTTAGATAATAATGCATTGATTCCTGATTTTCAATATAATTTTAACGCTTTCAAAATTGAAGCGGTCAAGATTTTAGAGCTCTTTCATTAACACTCCTAGATTATATGGAAAAAAAATGTTGAGAATTGCCCCCTTTGGAAACTACAGCTTGTAATGCTGAGCAAAATTTTCAACTTGGCATATCAATTTTGCAGCTATTAATGCTGAGAAATGGCACCTAATATTTGCCTGAGGCCACCTGTTCTCATTTGCTAGGAAGCATTACTTCATCATTCTTTTTCTGATGCCGAGTGTATGAATTCGAGATTGTATATGGTTTGTTCTACTCCTGATCCATGCATACTATTTAGAGTTCCTCTATGGGGCTTATATTGGATGGCCCTCAGAATATGAACTGCACAAGGCACAGAAGTGTTGCCATCCATATACAGGGACTGTTCATTTTTTGAAGTTAAACTTGAAGTCTCAGCTTGGCATTCTATCCATAATTACGATGCATGAAGTCTATGCCTATAGTGATATGCATCTGGTGATTCTCATTTTTTGTTGTTCGCAGCTTAAACCGTATGTATCTCAATGCACAAGAGAAGTGAAAGCTAACGAGGCTACTGAGGCAGCTCAGTCTGATACAGCTAAGTAAGCAAAAGGAGTGGGAAAAAGGGGGTTCAGCCCTTCGATTTAATTGTTTAATGGCTATAGTGATTTTTATCCAGAGAATTGTCCTCCTTGCTTGCCAATGGAATGTGCATCACAGATGATGCCATTGAATGATGGCAAAACTATATTAATGCATTTGGATTCTCGTGCTGTATTCCCTGTTATATCATAAAATTTGTTTTTGGTTCCACTTGGAATGTGGAGGATGTTGGGGCTGAGGATAGTGGGTGACTGCTTTGGCTCATAAAACAATTACCAGCTGTCATGGATCAGCAAACTATCATCGGCTGAAATTCATATGAAAATTTGAGGTTGAGGAAATTCATATTGACATTCAAACCGATCAATTTCATTAAGTAGTTAAATAATTTGATTGATTATTGGGATGGAGGAAAAGCCATCGAAAATTTGAAAATATTCTTTTTCCATAGCAACCAAAAGCAGCATGTGCTAAATATTTTCTGACATGATTCTTTGGGACAGGTCCACCTAAATTTGTGGTTTGTAGTGGCTGTTTGGGAATCAGGTAATTTGAGCTGGCAGGTTCATTTCTCCTAGCGATCGGATCTGGAACACCTGTAAGCTCTGTCCAATTGCTGAGTAGTGGTGGGAAAAGAATAGAAGAAATTTAGAATCTTTTGACAGCCACTCTGACACAAACGGTGGTTGCGATTTTGGTTTTCACTTCTGTTCTATGCTATCAATTAGCCTTAAAAAGGGGGGCAAATTAAAAGGCGTTTTCCAATCCAACTGTGCGGAATTGAATATGTCTAATTGATGGGTAAAGAGTGTTTGGTTAGAGGGCACAGAGCAGTATTAGCTTGAAAAAAATGGCCAAGTGCTCTAATTTGATGGCTCTAAGTTTTTGACTCAAGTGCCGGAAATCTATGATAATCTGATATGTAAAGTGGAATTAAAAACGTGGGGTCAAGGTGACTTGTCGACGAGGGACAAAAGTGCACTAGTTTTTACCTATAGCCGATCTGATTGACAGCATAGTAGTGGGAGGCGATATGGTATGTCCCCATCTCAAACAGTAGCCCAAGCAGTCGGAGATTACCTTCACAAGTCATATTTTGGACCTGCTCTTCTCCCTCCGGAATTTTCCCAGCGCGTTCATGAGCCACCCCTCTTTGACACTCTTCGTAAATTTTGTTTCAATTGGAATCGTGCACTTACTGCAGTCAATAAGCGTCGAATGGAGGCTGGGTTATGGACTTTTATGGTTACGCTCACTAAATCCAATAAGACCTTGGAAAATGAGTAAATGGAGACAATAAGACCCACCCGATCTTGGGTCCAGATTCTTGTCTGAATTTGTTGAAGGTGGTGATTTGAGTTTCCCTCCCACCCCACAACTCAAATCCTGATCCAACTCGTGTATGTCGCCACTTTCTTTTGACCCAATTTTCAGGGTTAATTTTACGTCTTTTTTCTGTTCGTTCCTTTGGTCTTTATAGTTGAAGTGTTTTATGTGACGAATAAGTAGGAAAAAAAATAAATATTTTCCCAAAAATCTCTTTATTTATACATATTTGCATTTTTTTTTAAAAAAAAAAGACAAAGAAAGATGTCATACGTGAACCACACATATCAATTTTCCCTCTTGAACGTAGATAAGATTTATTATTGTTATTATTATTGGAAAAAAAGAAAAAAAAAAAAAAACAAAGACATAATCTCCTCTACCTCCTAAATATTTGCATGTCGCTGAGTTTTAATATAAAATAATTCATGATGGAGAAGTTTTTAAAAGTCGCAAGAAAGTAGATGTAGTGATGCGTGACTAGTTAAAGAAAGAAGATATAGTCATAGAGGAATTAGTCCTAAGAATCAGCTATATCCATGGGAGAACTAGTCCTAAGAACTAAGCTTGTGGTCTCTAATTTGCTACATATAACATTAATTTATTTACAGCACTCTGCTTTCGTGGATTCAGGCAATCAACGATAATTCATATACAGCTTTCTTCGGTCACCCTAGCTCCCTGTGAAATGGAATGAGTTTGATTTTTATTGTTTTGATTTTATGGGATAGAGTATTTACATGGAAGGTGATATAAAAAGTTCATTTTAAAAGTTTAGTTGCTGGAGAATAACGTTGTTAACGTAGTACACAAGACAACGGCAATGGGTACAAATTTCCCACGCAAGGTGCGTTTACTGGTGCCGTTTTCTATACTTCGTAGTTTATTTGAATTGGAGGTGGCCAGGCTCCGTTTTCTATTTTTTTCTAACGTGGCTACTCCGCCAGATTTCCACGCCGCCCCCACAATAAAAAGCTTCACATTTGTTACACTTTCCACACACTTGATCCCAGCCACCGACTTCGTCCCTCAACTGGACCCCACGCCACCTCCTATCCATCCCAGCCCTCCGTTTAGTCCTCTCCCTCAAATTTTCAAACTCACGCTCAGTCCAAAAGGCCCATTTCATGAAGACACGACGCAACTCACATGAAGTTTCATGGAAATGCACCCCCTCTAATGCCTCTATGTATATATATCTATGTATATGCATATAAAAAACCACCGCACACCCCAAAAACAAATATGTTTGCAGTCATGAACAACATGGAATATCGCAGGAGACCAAGGGATCAGATGGGCGGCAGATCGAAGTCGGAAGTTCTTTGCAGGAAGCACCCAAAACACCGGCAATCACCTGGCGTTTGCTCCATTTGTCTGAGGGAAAGACTCTCTCAGCTCTCCACCAGCTCACGCACTGCCTCCACCACCATGGCTTCTTCTTCTTCATCCTCTTCTCTGTCCTCTTATTCCTCCCATTATTCTTCTTCGGAGGCTTCTTCTTGTTCGTCTCCCATGCAACGTTATCGCTTTCATTCCGATGCAAAAGGCTCCTTCTCTTTCTTGTTAGGTGGGAAAAACATGCTCACCAAGAGCAGATCAGTGGCTTTTGTTACGCGCATGCGAACTGGGGATGCAAGCCAACGTAACAAGAAAAGCGGGTTTTGGTCGAAGCTGCTTCGTCCCAGGGCTAAGAGAACAGAAGAGGTTTTGGTGTACTCAAGGACGGTGAGAGAAAGGGTAGGAATTGGCGCTACCAGGATTCAATAGGGCAGATTCCTCCAAAAAAAAATTCATTTTCCATATTTTTGATAGATGAAGGTGCAACCATTAGATTTACAACATAACAGGAAAGTAAAATTTAGTCCAAACTACAAAGTATTGGAATAAAAAAGTGAGACAGTGTGTTGTTTGTGTGTATATATATAATTGTTACGTTTGTGTATCGATCCCTCTTGGGGGATTACATGAAAGGAAAGAAAAAAAAAAGCTCCTTGATTGATCTCTTTGTCATTTTGAAAGCATTCATTTAAATTTTGAGTTCTGCATCCTCTTCACCTGTGGGGATTAAGAAATAAGAGTTTCGTAAAAATACACATATTTCTAACCCAAAAGAGAAGTTTTGATTTTGTCTGGATGGAATGATAAGACAAAAATTCCATAAAAGGATTGGGGTGTTGATGTAGGATACGACTGAGGGCCTCCTTCCCCAATCCGCGAAATTTCTTCTGGTCCTAAGTTCAACTGTCGGTCCACCCTACTTTTGGAAGAGGTTGAGAATTTTCTTATTCAAAGGCCTGTCTTAGCCTATAAGGTGACAGCTTGTAAAAGTCTCCAGCCCCAACTTCATGGCAATTTCCTATGGTTATTTGAAGTCCAAACTTGCATGCTTAAGTCTTAACAATATTGCAAAAGGCTTCTTTGACAGCTGCCAAAATTCCGGGGACCAACCTCGTGGCAGTTTCCTCCTGTATTAATTTCCAAGTTTAAACCAGTGCTGAAACAAAATATGTAGCTCTTCACATGATTTCTAATCCCTTCTCACAGAAACAAGATATGATTTTTTGAAGTTTTTTTTTTTTACCATTGAGCATCTATTTTGTATAATATGCTATTCAAGTCTATTAATTTTTTTTTAATTCAATGGAATTGAAGAAAAATCCAATCATCATTAGAAGTTCATGGATTAAAACTGGTCTGTGAACTTCAAATTGAGAGAGATTTAAGATTTTAAATTTCTGAATACGGTATAATAATTTTTTTAAATAATTAATTTAAAACTCAAAAATAAATTAAGCTGACAAAAAATAAAATAACAAATCAAAATTGATTCAACACGATTCATAATTCTAGTATTTCTCATTTGCACATATTTATATTTTTCTAAATTTTTTTTATTAGGCAACCAAATTTTAGCTTATTTAATGAATTTGCTAATAAAGAAGAATTTGAAATTTGATAAAGACTATATTTAGTTTTCGGAAAGTATTAAGGAAAGAAAAAAAAAAGTGTTATGAAAAATGATTTTTTTATATTTGCTTTTACTATGAAAAATATAAAAGAAAATTAAATATAATTAAAATTTATCGAAAATTTATATATTTTAAAATTATTTAATTTTTTAAAGATAGGAGAAAATAAATAAACTGGATTTAAAGAAACAAAATAATAATAATTTATTAAATTTAAACATATTTCTTTATATTCTTTCTACTTTTCCTCTCAATTTTATTTCCTTCACATTTTCCCCCAAATTTTATGGAAACCAAACATAGCCAAACATGACCCAACAGCCAACTTTTCCACAAAATTTAGAACCAAAATGTAGAAAATTCAGATACAAAATTTTCCTCAAATTTTATGTGAATGAACCCTAATCATTTTTCTCCTTTTATTCCACTTTGACTCCAAGGATTGACCAGTGGTCGTGTAGGTTTTGTTACTAAAATATTAACTTGGCCCTCTGGATGCTAATCGCATCAGGAGAGTTGTTTAGTGGAAATGGAATCACGTCGGAAGCATCATGCGTCTCAAAGTCTCAACTAGGATCTCCATTAGAATTTGACCACTTCTCCCTTGAAGCTGACAGCTAGCTAGCTTGGGTAGAATCCCTCGTATTGGGCCTTCAATCTGGATAACAATGAGACCGTATCCCCAACCCCAAGAATGGAATATCCCAAAGCCCACTTTAAGAAAATTTAGTTTGGTAGGATAATATCCCAAAGCCCAATTTGCAGAAGCGTAGAAAGGTTGGTGGGTCAGGGTGGTTCCCATAAAATTTCAATTTTCTGACCATCTACTCCTCAGTCTTTGTTTTTTGTCTTTTTGTTAGCAAACCAGGACCTCTTGCTTTGCCTTTGCCTCGAGAGTATCATGATAGGGCCTGTAGAATAGTTGAAAATCTGGTTTCTTTTTTGTTCTGTATTCTATGGAGTTTATCTTAAAATATCTTCTGAGTAAGAAATCGTCAATAATCTTATCTTCTAACCCTTGGATCTACTTTCAATATAAGAAAGATTTTTGAATTTGTTCGGATATTGAATGGGCTTACCCCGTGAATTGTGATGTGCCCGTTTGTTTCTCCTCCGCTCTCTTTGCCTTTTTGAAGGCATGCACGTCAAGTCGGTGGGTTCGGTTAAGAAAGATGAGATCGGGCCTTCCTTTCAATAATGAAACGTTGTCGTTTAATAGAAGCGAAACGGTACTTGTTGAAGCCATTCACACGGAACTAGTTCTCTCAGTGCTGTGATCTCTCCTTAGACAATTCCTCCATCCCTCCTCAGTCTACAAACCCATCACATTAGCAATTACTATTTTAAAAAAAAATAATAAGAAAAAGAAAAAGGTTGGAGTGGTCAAATTCAACACATTAGTAAATGCCTAAAAAGCTTTGTAAAAGTGAGTTGAAAACCTAATAATTTCATTGAAGATTGTGTCCAAATAGATGAATATGAGTGCATTGAAAAGAACATAAGTTAATTAACTTAATTTAATCGGAAAACATAAGTTTATTACAATATTTTTGTGGAGGGTAGCGAAGTGAAAGCGGTAGGGATTGTTTTCTGAAAATCAGAGCCCATTAGTGTGGGGAAGGAATGAAAGGACGTGGCAGACATTGAGAACTCACCTACTAAGATTCCATGTCCTCATTCAAATGTAAGGAATGTGACACAAGAACAAAATATTCAGCCATTTTGTGGATGCCTTGGAAGGATAGACCATGATATGATGCCCAGGCCTCCGTGTCCCACGCGGCTTTGAAGCTGACCCTCCCGTGGAAATCAAGCTCAAACATCCACGGTCCAATCTGATAAACCAGTAATGAAAGAGGTAAAACATGCATTATTACCTAGGCATTAGGAGTATTATAAGAATCACAAAATGGTCTGGTACTAAGGCATCAGTGTAGTGCCAAAGTAAGACAAATACAACATTAGTTACAGGCGATGCTCTATGCAGCGTTTCCATTCATTATTTTCCCCCTCCTTGTCTTCTCTTTATTTTTTGTGCTCCGTTTATCTCTTTGTTTCTCGTGTCCTCAGTTATGCAAGCAATGTCTACCACTCCCAACATCCACTGATGGGTGCGCATACGAAAAACTCCTTTTTCGGTCACTTGATTTTGGCCCCACTTAATTCAAACCAAGCCCTCCAAAACATATGCCACTTTTATGCATAACTTTGAGTGCTTAGTTTGAATTCATCTTCTATTTTTGTGCAAAAAAAAAAAATTCAAATCAAAATTATAAGACCTGCTCTGCTAAGCATCGCTTAAAATGGTTTTGCTCCCATTGGTTGTAGTTGATATCCAACTTCCCTTGCAGAACCGAAAACGATTGAGGTTCACTCCCACTCTATGCCCAACCAAGTTCTTGGCCACTCCTTAATCTTTTGTTTTTCTTTTCTCCTAAGTATTTATTTTGTTTCTTGTGTGCCATGCCTCATGTGTTAGGTAATCAATCTCCACCACTCAAAAATGCCCAATTATGATTCCGACTAAAGAAAAACTTTGGACATTGGTGATAGTAATTATTATATCGACATGTTTAGTGAGTAAATTCATTTCCCCTTAGGACCATCTCCTTTCTATGGTATGCTAACTAGTAATTACTTCCATTTTTTACCCTCAGAAGGGTACATACACCAACTCCCCGCCCACCCAAAAAACAAAAGATTCACTATTGCTATGGTCCATATGCTTGTCCCCTTTTAGTCAAATAAATCAGACATATATCTAATTACATCATCATGTGTACGGGTAGGTCACAGTTGCATATCTTGTATTTAAAGGTTTAAGGTCTTTTTTTTTTTATCCTCATATGAATATGGATATGCTGTCTATGATATGGCTTATTGATTCTTGTGTGTAACGTTTTCGTTTACAAAAATTACGCCCTTCATATGTCGTGCACGCTATACAAGTCTTGTTGACTCGTTCGAAGCCTCAATCATCTTTCTTTCGTCTAAAAATTCTTTGACGCCATTGACATCTCTCCTCACAACATGGGTACTCTATGTGGAAACAAGTGGCTTGACGTGCCCCTTAATTCTACACAAACAACCCGCTTTCCAAAACACGTTATTGAAAATCTCAACCACTGGATCCAAGGATATTGGTCAACCCTCGCCATTGTAACCGTCCGATATAACCGAAAGTCCTAAACACACTTTTCGTTTAGTTTCTCCACATTGTCGACTGGGGATTCTAGAATTAAATAAAATTGAAGGATAAAGTTGTCAAAAAAATAATATGAATTACCGTGTTTGATAATGGGTATGGGTCACAGACTCACAGCTCGCATCACATGTGATTATAATTGGGAATTAGGCATCAACGGCTGAGATCTCAGAATGATGGATGCCGGATGGACTGCCTTTACATATGCATGTGCTTTGTTCTTTTCTTGATGGCAGCTGCCCATTACCGTGAAGACGTGTTGTGACAGGCAGGGGACCCATGTGCTATTCATTATGCTTTCAAGACATCCTTTGATCTTCCGCCACGTGCCTTTGTAATTTAATTTCTAATCGAAGATTGCGCTGACTGTAATCATATTCCATTCGCACCAGTAAATGCGAGCCACGTGTGTGATGGATTCCTTGCATTGGTAACACGTCAAAAGAAATCATTTCAAACAAAAAAAACAAAAATATTTATTTAAAAATAAAGAAAGAACATGGAAATGTCGTAAAAGCTCTAATAAAGGCAGCACCGCAATCAACTTTAATGAAAGTTATGTTAAAAGCAATCTTCAATTTATATGCTTGTGTACCATAACCACAGTACGCCAAGGTTGTATATGTGCACTTTAGACTTTAGAGACGTATCTTTTACAATCTTGTGTACTTATTGGTCAGATGGGTGGAGTTTTAATTATTCGGCACGTGTTGGCTTCACCCATAGGGGTGTAACCCATGTTTTGGTGGCTTGGTTGGATCCAATTTATTGGGAAAAAAAAGGAAAATGCCAATATATATATATATTTTTTTTGTTCTTACATAAAAAGTTCTTTAAATTTACCCCAATGTCACGCTTGTCTTAACTAGTGGCAACGTAGAGAGTTAATGCTATTAATTATATATTTATTATAAATTATAAGATTAATATATAATAATTAAAAATTATTACACAACCTTAAAATCATGAAAAAAAAGAGTTTTAACTCATTCATATAAAAATATATGAAAAAAAAACCTAATTTTTTTAAATTAATATTATCTTCTTTATTTATTTAAATATAATTTAAAATATATGCATTTTTTAATAAATCATATAATTATTTCTTAAAATATTTATTTTATTTATCATGTCATCAACACCAATTAATAATTAAAATTTTTCATGTAAATGTTTTCTTTCATTTTAGATATATTTTATTATTATTATTATTTGAAATTTTTTTATTCAATAAACACACACCGCATAGGAAAAGTTAATTTTTTTTTTTTTTTTTAACATAAACAAGTATTTTATAACAAGTGTGTGGTAGTTTGAAAAGTGTGAATATTAGAAGCCTTAATGAAAAAAAATCTTAAAGAAATAATGGGGAAAACTACAAATATTATTTCTAATAAAACTCAAATTTATTTATGGTCCATCATGTTTCATAACTTTTAATGTACATGCTTTTCAAATTACTTCATATTTGCTATAACATATTTTAAATAAAAAAAATATTTTATTAGAAGAGTCTGATTGTCAATTATTATTAATGACATAACAAGTAAAACGAATATTTTAGAAAATAATTATATGAGTTATTAAAAATTATATTTATTTTAAATAATTTTTAAATTTATAAAGATAATATTAATTTTAAAAAATTAAGATTTTTTTTCTTCATATATTTTCGAATTAGTGGATCAAAACTCATTTTTCCCTCAAATCATTACTGATAAGAAATTGGAATAAATTGATATATTGAGTTACATATATTTTTATTTTATTTAGTTGAGTTGGAGCCGACAAAATGATCTATCATTTTATTTTTAATATTATATTAATAGTTTAATAAAATAAAATTGGATAAATAACGTAACTTAGAAGAGGTGAATAAAAAATTCATCGACACATGGGAAATAAAAAATACGTGGATTCTAGAATGATTTCCCTTCCATTGTTCCAGTTTCTTCAAAATAACAACAATTATGAGTATTGTGATATTAAATCTAGTGTTATAATATTTAGAAAAGAAAGAGCGCAAAATCAAGGCATGGCTAAAAGTCATATGCTGACGGTCAATATCATCAGATGAAGAATAGTTCTTCTGGCACGGCCTGTTGAACTTTTCACCAAACAGTCCCTACCATGCGGTGGACTGAGCGTGTTTCTCGCTCACGATTCTGAGGGTCGTTATGGTAATTATAGAACAACTCCGAAATTAATAACCAAAAAATAAAAGATAAGGATAAATGATTGAAGCAGGGACATTTTCCAAATGATATTGAGAAATTTTCATTTAGCTTCATACAAAAGCATAAGACAAATTGAAGAAATAATTGAAAGGAAAAATAATTTGCATATGACATGTTACGGATAAGAAAACAGAAGGGATGGCTTAAAAGTGGAGGCATGAGGGCATCGTGAAACGGAACCTCTTTATTTTTTAGTTTTGGTTTTGTATGTTTGTGTTGGGTACAGGGCAGTGTTTGGATGGAGCGGAGGCGGTGCGATCAGGTGTAATGGCTAAGAATGAGTATTATGATGTTATGACACAGAAAGCGAAAAAGGGAGGGGGGATCACGAGAACTGAAAGGCGCTGATGAAGCAAGGAATGCCAATCTTCCTTTTTTTCCTTTGTCGTCTTCATTATCACGTCACTGTCTGTGTGCTAGCTGTTTAATTTTGGCCCTTCTCACGAACACATAATATTGACAACCCAGCCATTTCTCACTTATCCGTTCTCTAATTCCCCATATTAGTCTAAACTTTAAACTTCACCTGTTCCATTCACGTGAGGGCCTGAGGCACCCATTCTTCAACCTTTTTTTTTTTAATTTTTTTTTATTCAGTTTATACATGAACATCCCACATGCCATGCATCAGAATTAAAAACAACATTAATGGGTTTCACCCGTCAAAATATATGCACATTGTTTCCATGTCAAAGGAAGAAGGTGGTTTCTGAAAATAAAAGATTCTATCTTCGTCGCTGGTGGACCACAAGCTCCTTTGCATGAGATTAAACCATATTCATAGCAATAGGCAACTGTATGATTTTAGTTGAAAGGAGTGACAGAGGGTAAACTTGAACAAAAACAAGCCATGAATGTGGAGAGAGTGCATGAGAGAGGAGACTTTGGTAACACTTGTCTTGGGTCTGCACTGCACATGCATGCGGTCCTTCAATCAATGCGAGTCATCTTGAGATCCGCACTCTCATGACTCATCGTTTACCTGTGTATATACTATAGAGCTTTGTTAGCTGGGAGTGGGAGCCTAACCGATGGACTCATGGACATGGACTAGTACTTCATCCACTCACAGCTCAATTAATTATTGGTTTCATATGGAAAATTACCCATAATTAGAAGAATTGAGGCATGATCTAAATAATAAACATAGGAGACAAAAAGTTTTGTAATACACAAAGGGTCATAAGTCATAACTATAATGGTGGTTTCACGAAATCTATGAACAATTTACATAAATTTTGTTTGTACCTAGGATTCCGCCATACGTCCAAAATGCTTTGCAGCATGTAGAGTTGAATCCAATGCCGACAGGACGTCTTGTTGAGCCGTCTGTAACTTGGTGTGTAGATTCGTTTGTTTTTGCCGAATTATTTTCCCTTTTTTCCCTGGACATTTCCGTCCTATTGAGGGAACTAATTTCAGTGAACTCACCATAAAACATTTTTGCAATGATTATTAAACTGGTCTATAATTTTAATCTTTGATTATCACTTGGGTGGGACCGTGGGATACTCCTACAAAATTGTGAGGTCTAAAAGCTATATACGGCAAGCTTTTTAGCAAATGGAGAAAATTAATTGACGGGTGGGTATACGTTAAAAGTAAAACAAATCCATGATTCTCATCATCTCATATCAATGTGAGAAAAATATTTTAAAAATAAATATGGGACCAAGTACATCTGGATTGATTTCAAATATTTAATTTTTAATATGGAAAATCAAATTAAATGAATACCACATGAAGGTTAAAGGCTCGGCGTCTTGATTAACCTGTGTATTCCTGATCATAAAGGAAAATGTAATTTCTCCCATCATTAAAAAAGGAAAAAGAAGAAGAAAGACTAAAAGCATTAAACCAACGCCAAGCGCGGCGGGGGGACGAGAGAGAGAAGAAGAGATCGAAACAGACCACCACCGACTCATTCAGCAGTGAACAGAGAGGAAGAGGAAGAAAAACGGGAAGGAAGTTGAAGAGGAATGCTCGAGTGAGTTGTGGAGAGAGAAAAAGGATGCAGAAACGAAGCAGGTGGAGGGGATTGGTGGTGCTGAGGAGGTTGTTGATAGGGGCCATATGTTCGATAGCAGCGGTGGCTCTGCTCTCCGTACACGTACACGTTTTCCTTTCATCCAAAGTCCCGGACTTCTCCGACTCCTATAAGCTACCCACGGTCACTCCATCTATACTCCACTTTCTGTTTCCCCCGTTTTCATTGCTTCTTTCTCTTTCTTTCAACTCTAGGATATCAAGAATTGCATCTTGATTAGGTTTTCTTTTTCCCTCATACTTCTGTGATTTTCTAAAGCATTTTTATTTTCATTTATTATTATTATTATTATTATTTTTGTTTTTCACCTTATGCTTTCCAAACTCAGAATGCTATCTTTTTCCCTAATTTTCTGAGGGCAAAATTTCAGTCAAAGATTTGAAATAACGGGTCATTTATACTCTGAATATTTTATTATGATAAGGAATTCATTTTTTTTTTTTTTTAATTCTAAGATTGTCTGTTGATCTTTATTTGGAACAATATAACTGTATTTAGTAATCATTTGCAAATTTGCTTCTCTATGTTATTTTATTTTTAGTTTTTCTTTTTTAAATTTATCTATCTTTATTTAACTTGGATCATCATATTCAGTAGCAGTTTGGAAAATTTATTTTCTGTATTGTTATTATCTTTTTATTTTAATTTTTCGATTTTATTTATTATTTGTGGGTTTGGCTAGGGTTTATCGATTATGAGGTGAAGTTGTGGTTGTTCATTTTTGCAGCAACATGAAATTGGGTTCCAGAGGTTGAGCACCGAGCGAAAATGGGTACAAGAGCTGGCTCCACCCCATTTATCGAAAGCTCCACTGCCTTCTCGCAAGGTTTTGTGTTTCTATCATTTTTCCATTTATTTAAAAAATTATTTTAGGATCCGCTTGGTGGCCAAGAAATGTAGGAAAAGTTAGGAAACGAAAATATCCAAACTTAAATCTTTTATTCATGGAAGGCCTTAATAAGCTCCACTGAAAATCAATATGTCGCAAAATAAGATACAAAATTTGTGTAATTTTTTTAGTTATTTTTCTTCTTAGTAACCAATAGACACATTAATTTCATTAATCTTATGTCTAGGCTTTGTTTGGATTTTGAAAACAAAATGGGAAAGGAAAGGAAATGCTGAATATTATGAGAAAATGGATCTTTTTGGAAGCCAATTTCAGCATGTTCCTTTCCTTTCCATGGTTCTTTTCATGACCTGTTGAAGCCTAAAAGAGGGAAAGAAAATAACAAAAAATTAGTCATATACTGTTATGAGGTGAGATTGGTTGTTGTTTTAACTCATTGCTTGTTGAGAAGATGGGTTTGATTTTTTGCACTGTGTCGTACGGTTTGAGTCTCATAGATTTACGTGTATATGTTGATGCAAAGCAATCATGCATCTTTCATGTTTTCACTCCTTTAGACTTGACAGTTGGATGGTGCAAGGGGGATTTCGGATTTGGACAAGCTATGGAAGCCTCCACAAAATCGGGATTTTGTGCCCTGTGTTGACCCTGGTGCAAACTATACATGTACGGAATATATGGTTTTCCTTAATCTCTGTTTGGGTGTTGGAAAGGATGAGGGAAAGGAAAGGAAGATGCTAAAAATAGCTTGAGAAAGAATCTATTTTATGTATTTTTTTAGCACTTTTCCTCTCTGTTCCTTTCTCCTAGATCCAAATGGGACTTGAAGTGTGCATAATGAAAACCCTGTGTACTTATTTCCCATTGTCCTATTGTTTCTTCAGCTCCTGCAGAGTCACAGGGTTACCTGCTCGTTCATACAAATGGTGGGCTCAATCAAATGCGGGCTGGGGTTGGTACTCTCTCCCTCTCATCTTTATTTGTTCGTAGCTACTCAAACTATATATTTTGTCTATCCCCCTTCTATTTTAAATACCAACTTATTAGAATTTTGCTCCCTAAGTGCTTTGTCTGCTTGTTAAAGGCTGGTGGAAAAGAAAAGGGAACTTGTAATACATCAGCCACTGCTCCAAGTTTATCTTCTCTTTTTGGCAATCAAATGGAGCATTATGTTATAGAAGGAGAAGAAATTAGTTAATACCTGTGATTTAGTTTACATGTTCTTATTATTAATTTAGGCATATGCCTATCAAGAGTCATTATTTTATACACATTTTGATTTTACTCTTGCTTTTTTTCTCTAGCTGAGTGGAGTGACCTGTTACAACGAATATGATGGGAGCTAGGAGTCCTTACTCTTCCATTATATCATTAATTGATTGTAGTTGTTGAATCCCAACAATCACTTTTGTTGTTATGGTTTGAGAAACTTCCTGTGCTTATGATATGTGTAAACTGGAAAATTAATGGAGTTTATGGGTGGCCACTTTTAATTTGACCTAAACCTATATGGACTTTATTAGTTTGGGATTATATAGAACTGGGGAAAGGAAGCTATTGGAAACCTGAACAGTTTCATGCTTCCTGATTATAAGCATATGGCTATTATCTGGAGCTGAATAGCAGCCACAATTTTGAATGGCAGATATGTGACATGGTAGCTGTAGCCCGCATCATCAATGCCACTCTTGTAATTCCTGAACTTGATAAGCGGTCATTTTGGCAAGACTCTAGGTACCAGTTGTTCATTGTTTTTATGCTTAATATCTCTGTCCAGTTGCTAAAAAATTGATGCTATAGTTTGTTTTATCTGTTTGAATGACAGTAACTTCTCAGATGTCTTTGATGAAGATTATTTTATTAGTGCTCTAGCTTATGATGTAAAGGTCATAAAAAAGCTCCCCAAGGAACTAGCAACTGCTCCTAGAGCAGTTAAGCATTTTAGAAGCTGGTCTGGTATAGATTATTATCAGAATGAGATAGCTAGCATGTGGGCTGATTATCAGGTATATTTGGTGAAATGTTTCATTCTGGTTTTGCTTATTGGGTCCATATAATCATCTGATGCAATACATTTTCCCTAGGTTATCAGAGCTGCTAAGTCTGATTCTCGTCTGGCAAATAATAACTTGCCTCCAGACATTCAGAAGCTGAGGTGCCGTGCTTGTTATGAAGCCCTCCGTTTTGCACCCCAAATTGAGGCAATGGGAAAAGTAAATAATTAAATATAAGTTATTTGACTTCTAAGTGGCTATTCTTTCTTGTGGGCAATGCAATGTTCATTGTTTAAGTCTATTGTTCCATTGGTTTTGCAGTTGTTGGTGGATAGAATGAGGTCCTATGGTCCTTACATTGCTCTACATTTACGATATGAGAAGGACATGCTGGCTTTTAGTGGATGCACGCATGATTTATCCCCTGCTGAAGCTGAAGAACTTAGGATGATCAGGTAGCAGATGTTCTGTGGCTTGATTTATAATGAAAAAGGTTAACTTGCATTCAACATGCATGCATGTATTTCATGAACTGTCCTTCATCAGAGATGCTGCCTGACTCTTTTTATTGTTATTTTATTCCTAACTTGTAGAGAAAACACAGCATATTGGAAAGTAAAGGGTATTGATTCCAGGGAACAGAGAGCCAAAGGGTATTGTCCCTTAACTCCAAAGGAGGTTGGAATTTTCCTAATGGCTCTTGGATACCCATCTAGCACTCCCATATATATTGCTGCAGGAGAGATATATGGGGGTGATTCTCATATGGCAGATTTGCAATCTCGTTATCCCATATTAATGAGCAAGGTATGCACTCATCAATGTTATTTTTGATGCGTCAGTTTTTCTTTCTTATCTTCTTTTTAGTGAATTGTTGTTACTCAATGAATACCTGGGAGCATCTGCAATCATTTAAGGCATAAATGCAAACCTTGTGAAGGTTCAAATTTACAAGGAGCTCACATTGGGAGGAATATTGAGCACTATTGTTAAAAAATATGCAGAGTTATTCATCTGGCATGGGAGTTTATTCCAAAAGTTTACAATCTTATCGATTTAGTTGCATAAATGCTCAAGTAATCATAAACTATGGTTGCAGTCACCAGGTTAACTAATTAAACAGAGCCATGTGTATTTCTTGTGCCATCTGCTAGTGCATTGTTAAAACAAGGAACTAATGTTGTATGAATACCAAACCTGTGAAGTAGATGTCAAGCTTAAAACTGGTACTTATAAAACTGGAAAAAATTGCAAGTGAGGCTAGTGGACTGCAGCTCAGATGTATCCTAGGAGTGCTGTTATCTAGGAAATCACATGTTCAAGTCCTGCTGAGACTCCTATCATCTGGAGAAGGCAGTTTTCTCTCTTATACCCTTTCAGATTGCACTTTTCCATGGGCTGGGTATGTCAATTGAACATACTGTTATGATGCTTTCAAATTAAAATCTAATTTGATATAAATGAGAGAATAGACTAGCATCGTAAATCAAAATCTAATCTTAAGTATGCATTATATATTATCGTAACAAAATAGTCGGGTTATCTGGTGTAAATACATGCAATTATAAGTGATACATAACCAACATTGTAGGTATAACTAGATTTGGATTTTAACTGACTTGGGTTATTGGATCTACTTCTAGGGCCACTGGATCTATGTGTCTTGTGATTTAAACCTGAATTTACTCTTGGTGTGGCCATTTACCAGGCGCTGTTAATATATTTCCTGCTTGCATATATTTATAAAGAAGAAAAGAAAGAAAAACTGTCTAATTTGTGGTGGGCTCAAGTCTGGTTTAACAAGTGGGAGTTGAAATTGGGTAGGGATCCTAATCTACCCCATCAACAGCCTTGGCTCATGTGAAGTCTTTAGATTAGATGACCAAAATAGAAGGTCGCTGAACAGTTAATGGACATCTATGAGATCTCTACACCCTTGCTTCACATGTAGTCTAGATTAGATATCTAAGGATGCGAAACAGCTTTATGATTAAGAACCATCTATAAGGTGAACCTAATTTAGCAAGCAACTGATTTTGTTTTATACTGCTTCTTGTATCTACGCTTTCTGTATGTCTCAAAATTTTCCTTTTGTGCCTGTGTGTGGGTGGGTTATGCATGTGTCTCTGTGGCTTTTGCATGTGCATCTGCCCCTTTTATGCATGTATCCACATGGAATTTTGGTTTGAGATGTTTTCAGTTGATGTTACCCTACTGATTCACATTTTTTTATCTTCTTCTCTGCCAACCCTTGGCGTCAGTGACATTAGCTTGTCCAAAGCTACAAACGAGGTTGTTTGCCATATTGATTCACATCTTGAGATTGGTTTCAGGAAAAACTGGCATCCATTGATGAGCTTGAACCGTTTGCTAATCATGCATCTCAGATGGCCGCACTTGATTATATTGTATCAGTTGAAAGTGATTTATTTATTCCTTCGTACTCTGGAAACATGGCAAGAGCAGTTGAGGGTCATCGTCGTTTTTTGGGACACAGGAAAACAATTTCTCCTGACAGGCAAGATTGTTTTTTGAGCTCATCCCAGATTTTAGTAACTTCCTATTTACTAATCATGCTCCCAATATCACTGCATATTGAAATTGTTTGTGTGGTTTGTACATCAGGAAAGCTCTTGTTCATCTGTTTGACAAGATTGAGCGGGGATCCCTGAAAGAAGGCAAAAACCTATCAAATAAAATTATAGAACTGCACAGAAAAAGGTATTTCTATATGAAGATTCCTTTGTTATAGTCATAATGAATAATGGCAGGCTACAATTTTTTTTTTTGGTAATGAAATGGGCATTTATGTCTTGAATCATTCTATGGGATTTCTGATTATGAGTCATTGGGATTAAGGCTTTTTGGGTTGGTTTGAGTTGCCTGTTCTTGGGTGAGGCTGTCCTGACCTCCACTGGAGTTCTTGGAAGATATTTCACTCAAAGATGATTAATTAGATTATTGTAAATTTCCATGATGACCGAAGCCTCTCTAAGCACCCTTCGTAATCAGTGGATCATGACATCTTATTTCATTGGTTATTTCCTTTTGTCACACTGAACTTTGGTGGGTTTTGCATCATTTACTCTGGTGCTTGAGAGCAGAACCCACTTATTCATCTGTAGGTTCGTTTTTGGATGTTGAAGAGGAAAATATGAGAGAGCTTTTCACTTTAGATTAGGGGAAGCTGGGAAGGTCTGGTTACTTCTCTTAGTCTTAAGTGATCCTTATTTCTGCAATAATAGCAGCCCACATGGTTGAACCTCCATCTTTAAGCTACTAGAGGAAGAAGATTCTTTTGACCTCCTTACCCCTTGATACCTGTCAAAGTGGTCTGTATAATCTGTTGAAGAACCCCCAATAACTGGATCATGTAATATGGTAAATCTGCCAAAATTTTTCACTAAGTTTGTACTTGTTTCTTTATGTTGGTTGCACAGGCAAGGGTCTCCAAGAAAAAGAAAAGGCCCCATCTCTGGAACAAAGGGCATGGATAGGTTTCGTTCAGAAGAGGCATTTTACGTGAACCCTATACCAGATTGTTTATGTCACAAGGAGCCCCCAGATATGAACACCTCTATCATTATCAGGTAGATTAGTTGCAGCGGAACAATGTCCTCCAAAGAAATACCCATGCTGGTGGATTTGCGGCACATTTTCTTTCCTGATTATTTATAGAAAGCTTCAGTGGTGGCATTATAGCGGATACAGCTTCGGAGTGTGTGTATATCTTGAGTCCAGGTAGCTGAGGCGAGGGTGTATAGAAATGTAGATGAAAGGGAGAATGCATGAGAGAGAGGAGGTAAAAAGGCCACTGGTTTTAACATCTGGCCTCATTAATTTCTAGAGCGTAGTTGGTTGGTTTGACGGTGGAGGGGCTTTGGTGGGAATTCAATGTGATACTATGAGGGTAGCTGTTGGAAATAATGTGTTCTTTTCATGTGACCATTTATTGGTGGTCATTGAAAACAAAAATAAAAAGGAATCATTTCATTTTGCCTTGTCCTTTTTTCATTTTCTGTCTACATTTTTGTTCTGTAATTGTTTCATGGGCACGCAACTGGCCGCCCCCCCGACTGGAACTTGCGATGAAAAATGGATGGTTTGAAACATGGACAGCCTTGGGTCTGAAACCCTAAAGGCAAGTCCTCTGTTTGGACTTGGGAGGCATTTGGATAAGTTGATCTTGGAAATGATAATCTTGAGAAAACCTAAGTTTGGTTTTTAAGCATTTGCTTGGGCTTCCTCCCAGCATCATCCATACTCGGCTTTGAAATGTTTTAGCATCCGAGTTTCCAAATCCTAATGGTGAAAAGCTAACTATTAAAAAATCTTAGTTGTTTTTATTTGTTTTAACCCATCAGATCCTTTCCATTTAATCAAGTAATTTCATTTCCAAGTGTTGTCCAAAGGATTTATCTTAAAAAGACACAGTAAAAACCAAATTCAGAATGACCTTCATCTTTAAAAAATACAAAATCCTTTGGCAGTGGAATGACTTCTTCTTAAAGTAATATGCAACTTATTAAAATTATAAAAAGACTAATAATAATAACATTTGTTGTGGGTCTGAAAAAGGGTGATTGGGTGGGCGTGGCGGGTATGAGATTTCAGGATAGGATAAGACATCATCATCACCCTCCCCCAGCAAACATTTGTATTTTTCCACCTCCCAACAGTCTCAGTTGAGTCGAGTTTACAAAGTGTGAAATGGGGGTGTCCTTCCTATCAACAGCTCCATCTTTGATTCCAATGGCGCCTCAACCATCTTCTACCCCCAGACACTCTCTTCATGCAGTGTGTATTTTTCTCAATTCGTTTTTTTTTTTTTTTTTTTTTTTCTGATTTCCTTAATTTTAAACATTCTAGAGCACTATTAATTTAGAATTGCAACATCAGGGGAGGATCCGTTGTAACCGAATTGAATGTAATGGAACTGATGAGGATGGATTCCGTCGGAGGGACGTTCTCAAATGCGTGGGTGCCACCCTTGGCATGGTGAGAACTACTCCTTCTTAATCCTTTTCTTCAATTTCCCAGTGCTTCCTTGTTTCATGTTACCACATTGCCAACTCTGCAACTTGTGGATTTGTCAATTTTTATTTTATTGTTGTGGGAAAAAGGGTTCGAAACACTATGATCCTTGAAACAGAGATGGGTTTAATTTGGCAGTCTCATGAATCCATAGTTAGAAAAACACTCAAATTTTGAAATAGAGTTCAGTTCTTATGAGACTGCAGATGCCAATGTTTTCTACCGCTTTAAATTACTGTTGATAGTAGAGATGACTCAAAATAACTACTAATTTCCTGCCTGCAAATTTGGTTAAAATCTGTGTTTCTGTTGACCATCCTCTCAAATTTTATGAATGGTGGCACAGAATCAGTGTTTCCATAATACTTGGATTTGTAGGGTCAATTAGAAATTTGTTTATGTGGTTGGTGTATCAGAAATGTTAATTCTCTGAGTTGGCAAATCCTCTAAGTAGTTTGTGCCTCTTCTGCTTGACACCAATATACCTTTTTAAGCCCCTGCTGCATTTCCCTCTTTGTGTAACTTGCAAAAAAATTGCTTATCTTACTATTTCTGGTTTATTATTTCTCTCACTTCCTTGTGTCAAATAAGCACTGTTTGCAATAACCGAGGCAAAACCAATGCTGATTTAAATGGTTTTCAATAATCTGGACAAGACATACACTTGCTACTAAACGTGCTTCTGAACATATGCAGATCTATATGAGTATGTATTTCTATGGTTTAGTGCCTATAGAAGAATATAATACTATGGTTTTGCCAGCTGTAATCACTCCTTAGGAATTACTAGCAAGCTCAGGACCATTTGTTGAAGTGGCTGCTGCAGCTGATTTAATACAACTCAGACAACGTTCTGAGTTTCGTTGTAAGTTCTCCAAATACCTCACCTTCTCTGGTAAGCTTCCTGGATTCAACAAGAACTGAATGTTCCTTTTTCTTTTGCATTTCCTTAACAGCGAATGTCAAGGGGACTCTTTTTACTGCTATAAAGGTAAATTCTTCTGCCTGGGTTTATATCAATGATTTTGGTGTACCTAGTTTTTGGCCTCATTTATAGACTTAAATTCAATTGATCAAACTCTTGGTGGGCAATTTTTTCACTAATTCTACCATGCATATATTCAGGGAAATCCTGATGTCATCCCATTCCTACTAACTTTAGCACTGAATGATGCCATGACTTATGATAAGGTCAGGCAAAAAACAAACTTTCTGAAACTTCATACTCTATTGAAGTCTTTTACTTTGTATGCAACAAATGGAAAAACTTATGGGCTTTTGATTAAATTTGTAGGCTACAAAATCTGGAGGCCCAAATGGATCGATACGATTCAGGTAATATAGCAACACCTTAAAATATTTATTTTTTTATTTTTTTATCAGTAAGTAATATGTATATTGCAAAGATGCGCTAAAGAAGCAACTCAAATAGTTATAGTGTAGAAAAACTCACCCCCTTACAAAAAAACCCAAACCACTAAGAAAACACAAAAAACCCTCTCCCTTAACTCACACACCCATTCAATAAAATCTATTAAGGTCGAAGGACCATCTTTTATCCACAGTTTGGTTTCCGACCAAAGTAAATACACAAAAGAAATTTTCAGCTTTTGGATAGACAACACACCGTCCTCAAAAGCAATTGAATTCCTAACCTTCCAAATAATCCAAAACAAGCATAACGGCCCCAACAGCCACGCCACCTTCCTCTTCTTGCCCACAAAGGAGCCTCTCCAACCTATGAGAGTATCCTTCACTGAACGCGGAAATGCCCAAGAAACTCCATAAAGAGAGAGGAGTAAAGTCCACACCTCCCTTGTTCTTTCACAATGAAGGAGCAAGTGGTCAATTGACCCCCCACACTTTTGGCAAAGAAAACACCTATTTACCAAAACCCATCCCCTCTTTTGCAAACGATCCAAAGTTAAAACTCTATCCCACGAAGCCTCCCACGCAAAGAAGCTAATCTTGGCCTAACCGCATGACATCCAAATAATCTTTGAAGGGAACCAAACAGAAGATACCGGCTGTAGTGCCTTATACAAAGACTTTACCGAAAAAACCCCATCCTTTGAATTCACCCATCTCACCCTGTCCTCCTCTTCCTCCCTCACCATCTTCCCTTCCAAGTAACAAAGTAACCTTCCCACTTCTTCCATCTCCCAATCATTAAACGGCTTATTGAAAGTAGGAGTCCAACTTCCCCTCCTATCCCCCCAAGCTGTCCAAACTTCATTTACTCAAGCCTCTTTTGACATTGCTAAGACAAAAAGTGAAGGGAAAGCCTCGCTTAAAGGGCTGGTACCACACCACTTATCTTTCCAAAACCTCACATTCTTACCATCCCCCACCTCAATGCCACAAAAAGGGGTTACAAGTTGTCCCACCTTATTTATAGCTTTCCACAACCCAACTCCAAAAGCCTCCCTGATCTCACAAGATCTCCATCCTCCAATTTCCTCCCCATACTTCCTTCTGATCACCTGATTCCAAAGGGCCTTTTTTTCATTTGCAAAGCGCCACACCCATTTGCTCAGGAGAGCCTTATTGAACAAACCAAGGCTCTTAACCCCCAAGCCTCCTTTACTTTTGTTTTCACACACAATCGGCCACCTTACTAAGTGAGGTTTTTGCTCAAGAGAGCCACCTCCCCACAGAAAATCTCTTTGTATCTTTTCCAACCTCATCCTGATCGCCTTAGGTAAATGGAAGATGGACATGTAATAGATCGGTAGGTTGGACAGAGTGCTCCGAATTAAAGTAATCCTTCCTCCTTTTGAGATGCATTGTCGTTTCCACATAGCCAATCTCTTTTTAAATCTTTCTTCTATACCATCCCATATACCAATGGATTTAAAAGGGGCTCCCAAAGGCATTCCTAGATAGGTGGAGGGCAAATTTCTTACTTTATATCCATATTCATCCGCCAACTCTTCCACATTTTCAACTCTACTAGGGATCAATTCACTTTTTTCCAAATTCACTTTTAATCTTGACAAAGCCTCAAACCACATTAACAGCCAGCACAAGTGTGTCAACTGATCCTCTTGTGCTTCACAAAATACCAACGTGTCATCAGCAAACAATAAATGTGTAATATGGACCTCTTTACCCCTTCTTCCCTGAATCATGCAAGGGGTCAAAAAACCTCCAGCAACTGCTCTTTTCATCAAATAGCTAAAAGCCTCCATTACTATTATGAATAAATAAGGAGAGAGGGGGTCTCCTTGCCTTAAGCCCCTTGAGCTCTGGAAAAAACCCGTTGGACTGCCATTTACCAATACTGAAAAACTGACACCACTTTATCCAACTACACCACCTTCCTCCAAATCCCATTTTCCCCAATACCGCTAATAGAAAAGACCAATCCATATGGTCATAGGCTTTCTCGATATCTAATTTGCACAAAATTGCCCCTCTATTACTTTTCAGAATGGAATCTATTGCCTCATTTGTGATCAGAATTGCGTCCATAATCTGCCGCCCCTCCACAAAAGCATTCTGAGACAAAGATATCACTTTGGCTAACACTCCTTTTAACCTGTTAGCCAACACCTTAGCTAACCATTTGTAAAGCCCTCCCACCAAACTTATTGGCCTCAAGTCTTCTAAGTCCTCAGCCCCCCCTTTCTTAGGAATCAAAACTAAGAAAGTTGCATTCATGCTTCTGACAAATCTCCTCGTCTCAAAAGATGAAAAAAGATGAAAAAAGAGTATCCACTTTATTTTCACATGCTTAAAGTGAGGTTGGATGCACTTGTCATATCCTGTTAGCATTTTTAACACAAAATTTGGACAATAAGGAATAGGCATATTGTTTTGAATTTCCAAATATTTTGGTTTGTGATTTTAAGTTGTGAAGCATTCTTCTCTTTCAACCACTACATTAATTTTGTTCTTGTTCATAATTTTTCTTGCTTGAAGTTCAGAGATAAGCAGACCTGAGAATAAAGGGCTCTCTGCAGCTTTGAATTTATTAGAGGAATCAAAGAAGGAGATAGATTCATATTCCAAGGGAGGGCCAATATCATTTGCAGATCTCATCCAATATGCCGGTTAGACATGTTAATACTCAGGACTATATACATGGACAACACTAAAATACTCAGGACTCGTCCTTTAGCAGTTTGATTAACTGTGTTGTAATGAAAATCAAGAGCAGATAAGCACAATATGGTGCACGCATGTGCACACACATGCACAAGACGTACTCTCAATGTGTAGCAAGGTGTATCACCAAAAGTGATGATAAGGCCACTAGTCAGTGTGAATCTCAGTTTGCAGTTCTAGGAGGGATAGAACAACAAAGATAAAATTTCCAACATTTTTCTGAAGTGGGCACACAAAAACTTGAACATTTGTTTTTATGCTTAGTGACCCGACAAGTTGCCGTCAGATTGAAATGCCAAGAAGACTGGTTCCTACTTCTATGAAAACAATAGCAGATTCATTTTAGATGCTGAGAAAAAGAATGTTTTGATTTTGTCTGCATGTGGCATTTAACAATTTAATCATAATGCCCCTAAATTCAGTTTTTCTTTATCCAATGCAGCTCAAAGTGCAGTAAAGTCTACATTTATAGCTTCTGCAGTACGTAAATGTGGTGGGAATGAAGAGAAAGGGAATTTATTATACACAGCATATGGCTCAAATGGGCAGGTTTGTTTCTAAATTGGTGTTGTGATATGCATATAATTCTAACATCAGACTTACTTACACAGTCATATAGTTCAAAAGGGCAGGTTTGTTCACAAGTTTGGTCACCTTCTGTATGTGTCCCTGGTTCAGTTTTAAGTTCTGGTAATCTTTTTCCATCATAACTAGTTCATAATGAGTTTTTAAAATAGTGTGAATTTTCAAGAAACTGTTTTGAGTTCAATTTATTGGAAACCTTATCATGTTTTCTTGGGTTTCAAAGATAAGTTTTACTATGAGTGAGAAGAAAAAGATTTGGTGAAGAATAAGAATCTAATGGATCAAGGATTATTTCAAGGGGAAAACACTACTCTGGAAAGTGAGTGTTGTATTAGATATGCATGTAACTTTCCTATTAGAAAAAAAAAAAAAAAAAAAGAAAAAGAAAAATGGTATGCACATAACTTCAATCATGTTCTTCCTGTATAGTTATTTCTTCCATTCCAGCGGTATAACCATATTTTTCTACCCACTTATGAGCTATGGTGAGTTTCTTATGGTCCTATTTTTCCTCTCTCAACCAAACCAGTTGTGAGTGCATGAAGTAGGCCTGGAGAATGGAAGCTATCATCTCATAAAAATTGCATGTGTGTTCATGAGTTTGGTCTACACATTTTATATCTACTGATAGAGATCATCATTTTTTTCCCCTCTTAATAAAAGAGTCATGGAGTTGTAGATGTATGTATGAAACTGTACTTTATTTTAACAGTGGGGGTTGTTCGATAAGCAATTTGGGAGGGCTGACACTCAGGAGCCAGATCCGGAGGGAAGAGTTCCCCAGTGGGAGAAAGCTAGTGTCCAGGAAATGAAAGATAAGTTCAAAGCTGTTGGCTTTGGTCCCCGCCAGGTATTTCCTTCAATCATTTTCAACACCAAAATTGCATTTTAGGGTCTTGTTTTTATTATAACATGGCGTTTGCAAATGTAAATTTGGGCCTGCAAACTGTCAGCCAACCATTTCTTGAGCAACCATGAATTTAATCTCTGTAGCTTCAAACGAAGAAAAAGATTATTTGTCGCAGAGATTATAATCATGCTGCAAAGAAGATATGCTGTAACCTGACAATGCAATATCAATCCAAACTTGACTATGATTCCTGACTTTCAAATATAAAATTAATTATATAATTTATATTTGCACAAGCTTCAATGGCTAATGTCAGATTTGTTTATCCACCCAAGAGACACTGAACTGCATTAAAGACGGACCAGAACCAGTCATGCACCATAGATTGGTATATGGGATTTGTTTTTCCAGCTGAAAAATAGTTGGGAAGACTTTAAATAATGGTATTAAAGGATTTATTTTTCCACCATTTGCCAATCCAATCCTTGACAAACAATTTCTTAAAATGAAACATATAATTTAACTTTTGCTCACTTCAGTAACTCTCCTTGCCCCATTTGGCAGCTTCAACTTGAACTGATTGTCATCTTCTTGAATTTCTTTATTTAAGCCTAATTTGAACAGCTTATTGTGATTTGCATCTGTACTCATATCTAATCCTTCGTGGATGTATGCTGTATTTCTTTTTATGCAAATGATCCACACTAATCCAAGTTTCTCTTTCAATAAACCAATTTAAAAGATGAAATTTAAAGAGCTAAAATTAAAATTACATGTAAAGGATCTTACTAGCAGGAAAAAAAAAAAAAAAACCTGTTAAGGATATTCTACACCTATGTAGAGGAGCTTCATTGATTACTATTGATGACATAATGAGTCATATTAACTGATCCTGTTCTTTTCTTTCTCTTTCTGGGTTTGCCAGCTAGCTGTTATGTCTGCATTTTTGGGTCCAGATCAGTTGGCAAGTGAGGCCTTCTTAGCCACGGATCCAGATGTTGCTCCATGGGTTCAGAAATACCAACGCAGCCGAGAAACAGTTTCTCAGACTGATTATGAGGTCAGTAACTTGATGGTTTCCTCTTTTTCCTCTACTTTCGAATTGGAAAATGGACAAAAATAGATATTGTTCATTGACTTGTCAAGTTTTATAGTGGGGGAAAGAATAAAAAGAAGGAAACATCGGGGACTATGCTTTATATTCTTCTCTATGGCATTCTTTGATGCCCCCTGTGAAGATTAAATTTTCATTGCTTGGCTTTGAAATTAAGACCAAATTAATTTTTCCACATCAGATATGAGAGAAAGTTCATGGGGTTATATAAGTATGAACTCTTCTTAACCTCGTAGACATGTTTTAAAGTTGTGAGGCTCTCCTTGGGCCCAAAGTGGATAATATTTACACAGTTGGGAGTGAGTTGTTATAGATGGTATCAAAACCAATCCTCGACCCTAGTGTAAAGGTTTGTTTTGCCCCCTTGAGGGTTGTTTATCTATATGGTCTACAATCTTGTGAGACACAACATAGGGGGCGGGGGGAGGGTGATTGTGATAGTCCACACTATATAAGTATGAGTTTTTCTTAACCTTATAAATTTGTTTTAAAACCGTGATGGCCTCTTTGGGCCTACAATGAACAATATATACACGATTGGGAGTAGGTCATTACAGGCTAAAATGATTTGGTGGAAGAATTTTGATCCACGATATGTAGTTCAATTCATGACGATTAATTTCTTAATATGCTTCATCAACACTTATAGCCGTTGGTAGTGATTTTAGGAAACGTTTTTAATATTTTTAATGCTTGAAAATTTTTATCATTTAAATATTAGAAATGCTAGAAACACTTTCTAGAATCACTCCCAAACACACTCTTAATCTCATTTTTGGGTTTGGAATTTTTTTCTTTTCAGGTTGATCTTATTACCACTCTCACAAAATTGAGTTGCTTGGGCCAACAAATCAACTATGAGGCATATACTTACCCTGTCCAAAAGGTTGATTTTAGCAAGCTCAAACTATAGTAAGATAGCACTTGGCCATAGCAGAGAAGCAGTTCCAATTTCTGAGAGCAACCGGCCAGCAACAAAGCTTTTAGTTTTCACTCTATGGGAAGCTTTCAAAGATAAATTTTGAAATTGCTTGCATGACTTTACAATTCAGTTTTATTGGAAATCCTCGTTGACTATTATAATCATATCATTTTTAGTAGGTAGCTAGGTCTTTGTCATCAGAAGTCACCTCTTCATTCCTATGCCTGAGGAGGATAACACCCTCTAATAACTGCATATAGTATTTTTAGAGCAGCCTCAACTCAACGGCCTTTGTCTTTGCATATCAGGACTAGGTTTTCCAACTAATATAGGTGGTATCTAGAATGGAAATCCGGAAAATTAATTCATCATCACCCACTCCATAGACCATGTTTTATTATCATTGAGTTGGCCCAGAAAACTGATTTCCACTCCCTGTTGTACCGGAATTAGGGTGTATATTGTTATTGATGGTTGAAGATGGATGTGTTACAAAACTTTGGGTGAGCTTCAAAGTTGAGAGTTGCTACCAGTTGGCGCAAGCATTGAGCATGGCTAGCCACAGTTTCAGCTACTGAAGGCATCCATTAAAAAAGACACATATTTTGCATAAAGCCTGGAACCAAACTTTACACATCAAAGCTATTTAGCTTTACCAGAATAGCAGGAATCAAATCTAAGCACATAAAATTTCTTTATTCAACATCCCATCTGCAATAGGTATTAATGCCGCTGAACTTAGGACCATATTTCATTCGAGCTACTGGGTGTTGACTACTAGATGTCTTCGGAACATTATAGAAATGATAGCATCAGATGCAACTTAGCTTTTCTTTGGTGAGTTGAAGCGATACTCTTTCGGGAGTGAACGAACCTGCATAACAAACATGTAAAAAAAGTTGCTCTATATTGCCCATCACATCCTCCACTATATCAAGATAATCAAACACCTTCAAATCCCATCGAGCACATGGAACAGGTTTTATAATATTTTCAGAAGGATTGTGGATGTCCTTCGGCTACTATGACTTGTTCCTTGGTACCTTTTTTTTTTTTTAATGGTTTCTCATCCCCTCTTCTGTTTTCATATATCTTTATTGACTTTTCTTCTGGCTGTGGAAGTAAGTGTCAACAAGTTGGTGCAAGTGAAACTATTAATCTTTCGACAACTCTTTAGCTCTAGGAATAACTTTAAAATGTTGTAGAAATCTCAAAAGAGATAGAAATCCTAACTATGGAAGTATGCAGAGTATTAGAAGCCTGACACCAATGTTCACACAAGCTTTGTTAATGACAGAAGCGTGGCAATCATAACCAAACAAAAGTATAAAAATGTATTGTATATCCTGATTGTCTTAATTAACTTATCATAATGACTCAACAGATCTACCACCTATTCATAATATTTATAAGCTAAGGACTTTCCAATGGCTTTGAAAGAGCATCATTCATTTAATTTCTTGGTTATGAATACAATGGTCAAGGAGTTAAAGTTAAGATTCCTCATTACCCTTGGTATAGTGAGAAAAGTTTTGTAACAAGATGTTGAAAACAAACTTCACTTTACTAATCTTTGAATGCTTGAACTTTGTCAACAAACAAATAGTAGTTCAGACCAAGAAAGAACGAGAAAAATGTTGAAAACAAACTTCACTTTACTAATCTTAGAATGCTTGAACTTTGTCAACTAACAAATAGTAGTTCAGACCAAGAAAAAATGAGGAAAGAGTCCTCATTTTTTATACTTTTCAAACTCGAGGACTAATAAGTGATTTGTGGATAGATAAAGTAGTCCCATCTTTATATTCGTCACTTTCATCTTCGTATAATTATGATATTTTTTTAAAGGATTTCAAGAGAATCGTATCTAAAATAATGAAAAAAAGAGTAAAGAATTTTGAGCATTTTCTTATGTGACATTGAAGTTATAACACCAATATTTATGGATGACATTGATTTGTACCACTTTAATTATATATAAAATGCTTCAATGCACTTAGATATACATTAACTAAAATAAGAGTTATAACGAATTGGTTAATTGTCAAATTTATTTCAATTTATGTAAGATCTCAAATCTTGACATCTTTCATTTGCATTAAGGTTACGTCAATCAATTGAACATCAAATTGAACACTTTGATATGATTTAATTTATATTAAATTCTAGAATTTTGATGTAGCTCTATCTCAAGATTATGTTGAATAAGTTTGAATGATAAATTTGACATTTACCCTAAGTAAAAATTAGATAAACGAAACCTCAAAAAAATATTTAAAGGTAAACTAGGGGTACCAAAAATTTGACATCAAAGTTTTTTTCCTTATTATTATTATTACTATTATTGTTATTATTATTATTATTTGATTAACATATTAAAATATACAAAATAATAGTAATAAATAATTATGCTAATGATAAGACGAAATTGAAAAATCATTTCAGAAAAAAAAAGAATCAAGTGAAGAAAGGTGGAAGTGGGTTCCGTGACCATGTCCATGAGTTTGAATCCTTTATAAAAAATAAAAAAATAAAAAATATAATTGCAAATTTTCGTTGAGTTTTTGAGATAGTTGGCTAGCATGTGGGCCCCAAGGCTATGGGTTTGGAATCTTTGGTTCCACAAAAGAAGTCAAATTTAATGGTTTGACCAGATGGTGGGGTTGTGGTTCTTGTGGATTCCACATAAGAAGTTTGCAAATTTTTTAGATGGTGGGTTAACTCAAGGGTTTGGGTCTTGGGTTTTTGGACTTTGATGTACACAAACTCATCCAAGCCTCTAATCGAATTTAAAAATATCATTTTAATTTAAAAACATAAGTTATTAAAGCGATGAATCAATAATAAATACCAAGTCAATTTATTAATTTGGGTTAAAGCTTGACATCATTCAAAATTAAATTTTAACTTATAAAGTAATCAAATTAAATAAACAAAGTCAATACTCATCCATTCAACAACTAAAACATCATTCTTATATTAACTTTGTATGACAAACTAAATTACTTCTTGTGTGCATGAGGATGAATTATATAGAAGTGCAAATAATTGCATATATTCAAATTTGAGTGATTTTATTAAATGGGGAAATCAAGGAATGGTCAAAAGAGAGAGGAGAAACAAATAGGAAAATACAAATCGACAAGTGACTTTAAGTTATGAACTCTTATCAAATCAAATTTTGATATTATGATAAACAACTAATTTTTCTGAAAACTTACAGTTGTAAGACTTGTGTTGAATATGCATGTGATGCTACTTGACATTAACAACCTTCTCTTTTATTATAGAATGGACCAATTTCATTTATCCATCCATATGATGCATCGGATGCTCTTTCCTTGACTCAGAAATTCAAAAGCTTTGTTGATGTCCTGGAAGTTCACTTCATGTGTGATGAATTCATCCAGTCTAAGCTCCTGCAGAATACAAATTAACGCTGGGTTATCACTTACCTACATCATGTTCCCAAATTTTGGCCCATGGAAACTTACCTTGTCTAGGTATTTTTTTGCGAGAATGGGAATGTCGGATTTTGGTTTGAGTCCTCCAAACAGGGAGCCCATGACACTTCTGCCTCTGAGAATTTGATAAGGGTTGACATTCAAATCTGACCCGTGCATCTCTACTCCCAGTATCACTGTTTTGCCCCACCCCTACATTCATAAAACCACCAATGATTACATTACTGAAGAAATATTTTACTCCCACGACTTGGAACAACATCAATAATATTGGCATAGAAACCATGCGACTGTTAGAGCGAATCCTCAATTAGTCCGTGTCTTTAACATAATGATTTTGTCCTGCATATTTGTGTCCGTGACCCCATGTGCTTTGTTCTTTGTTGTGGCACAATTTCTTTTCTTGGGTCATTTGGGATTGCAAGTGGACAACCTTTTTCTAGGGACCCATCCTACCTTTACAAAAAGGCACGCATCCTGTTCTTCTAGTGTTTCTGAAGCATATATAAAAAAGAGAGAGAAATGACCTCTCGGCTACAATTGAAAGCATCTTTCATCAAGGATGCCAGTCCGATGCATTCGAAGCAATAGTCAGCACCCCCATCTGTCATCTCTTTCACCACCTGATCAAACAAAACATGAGTAGGATAGTCATCAGCCATTCAAATTCTGTCAACTGTCTTTTATATTTCAGAAGCACGGATTGACCTGGCTCACTGCTTTTTCGCCACATGCAGTAGGGTTAATGAAATGGGTGACCCCAAATTTCTTTCCTGCCATGTACAAGAGTCAGTCAATTTCCTCAACCAGGAAAGCAGAAGGGGATGATTGGGTAAAAAGGCAGCCCACCTATCTCAAATTTTTCGGGATTCAAATCGACACCTATGATCTTTGAAGCTCCCCGGAGCCTTGCCCCCTCCGCGACCTGATATGATGTAGCAATCAATTAGGCTTGCATAATGTATAATCATTTGGTGTGTGTGGCCATTGAAGTCATCTCCCAGGGCCACAGGCAGATGAGGTTTTATTTGAAATACCGCAAGTCCGACAGCTCCAAGCCCGAATATGGCTACAGTAGACCCCTCCTCCACCTCTGCCACCTTCCATGCCGCTCCTATTCCTATACCCCACCACCGATCAATCAACTTTCGTCAACAATAAAAACAAAACAAATTTCAAATATTAAAAAAACTTCAGCAAGTTGATTTGGTACCCTCCCAGTAGTTGAAATTTTGAAATGTTTGAATTTTTCCCTTTTAAATATCCTCCCAGTTAGTGAGATGGTGACTAGGAGGGTGGGACAGTGAAGCATTACACTAAATTAATCTCACCGGTCCCTCCATAACATAACTTGACACCACAAAAGGGGGCTACAGCCTCAGCAGTTGGGGCGGTGATCCACACCCACCAACTCCACATACAAATGATGATGAAGTCTAAAGCCAGTCCCGCTTTTAATCCAAATAATTGAGGCATGAAAATTCATTCCGGTCTTCTTTCAAGGATGTACGAATTTGATGACAATGAATGCATGATGGTCGATGGATCAGCTATCTCTCACCTGTTGACACTCCACAACTGAGCAAGCAGGCCTTATCCGCAGGAATCTCGTGGTTGAGCCTCACAACATGGGCTATGTCCACAACCGTGTATTCCACAAAGCTTGAAACAAACAAGAAATGGTGCACAACCTCCCCTTTCATATTCCTGAACCTGCTGCTTCCATCCCTTGGCATACCCTGGTAGAACTTGCTCCCAAAATTTGTGCAAAGGTTGCTCTTAGTCGACGTGCAATCCCTGCATTCCTTGCAGCTCGGAAGAAACACTGGAACCACCAAATCTCCTTCTTTCACTTCCTCCACATGCTCTCCCACACTCTCAACAACACTTCACACGCACCCACACAAAAGCTTTCAGTAAAATCAACACATTCAATAGCTTAATTTATAAGAAAAACGCATAAGTTGAGTAAAGATAGACTAATCACCCGACCGCCTCGTGCCCTAAAATTTTCGGAAAAGATCTTTCAGGTCCCTGGAGAAATAATGGTGGAAATCAGATTTGGAAGATAACTGAATTCATTGGGTGTATAAACTTGTAAATTTTTAGTTCATGGACTTACAGAATCCATTTTCCAGAAGGTCACATCAGTGTGACAAAGGGATGTGCATAGTATTTTGATCCGAATTTCCCAAGCTTCTGGAGGGGCTACTTCAATTTCCTCTATCACAAGAGCCTCTCCTGGATTTCTGCAAATTGCAGCTGTTCCAATCAACACAGCAAACACAAAGCAATATAAGATCAAGGGTAGTGACCAAACCAAAGCCAATTAATAAACAAATAGATCAATGAAAGAATGTCCTCTACCTTTGCATGTTATAGCCTTTCCTGCAGTTTCTGATGAGTTTTTCTTCTCCATATCAGGTTTCTGGCTGATTCTGCCGCTGTGTTTTCTTCTTAGGTGTTGACCTCTTTACACAGATTCAGGCATACAGAGGGACGAATGAAATGAATTTATTTAACAAAATGGAGATTCATGGGTTGACATCTCATTGTCCCACTCCTAAATAATTATTTAACAATACAATTTTTTATTTATTTTTATTTTTTTTTACTTTGGTTGTTGCTTGGTGGACGAGAAGCTGCTCTACCCACCAATAATTGCACATGATAAATTTTCTCTGAGGTTGATGATACTGTTAAGACGTCATTGTCAGAACCTCTCAAAGCCATATTTAAAAAAAATTCTGTCGTAAATAGCCACCTGTTTTATAATTCTTTTTCTAAAAAAAAATATAATTTATTAAAATTTATGACGGTATAAAATAAATCTAGATGCTTTTAATAGATGATAAATCTGGTGGGGTTTTAATGTTGGAGCTATTTTGAGTGTCCCATCGAGTGCATTGTCTTTACTTCCTTGAAAGTGACCATATTTGGAAGTGTTTCAATTCATTATGCCACAGCAATTTAAAGTAACAGACGTATGCAATTTCAAGCGCCAAAGAGAAGATTTAGAATGGAAATTTTTAAAATTTACATCTTTTTATATGTTCAATAAAAAGAATATTAAAAAAAAATGTGATTTATTTTTTATTTTTAAATAAAAAATTTTAAACATAAGAGATTAATTACTATGTTTTTGATATAATGATTAAAGTAGCTTTGTATAGATGCTTTTATTAATTTGATAGAAATAATGATGTTATTGTTTTAATTTACATGGAAATGTATATCCATTTCTATAAGACAACATTATTTTTGTTAAATAAGATTAAAAGTAGAAATCATAGGTTAAATAGTTTTAATTTCCCAAAGAAAATCCAAATTACTTTTAAAAAAATGTGACATTGTTATCCTATGTTATTTATAGTTACACATGACCAAAATGATGCAACATTAACATTCCACAAATTAAAAAACAAAAGTGTGATGTAGAAAACAAAATAAAAAGATAGTTTTAGGAATAAATTGATTGCTAAATTAATTCTCTCTTATTTAAATCTTTTCCAAGTGTATTTATTTTTTTATTTTTTATTTTTTAAGTGTATTTTCAAGTTCTTTATGGTTTTTATTGTATTGTGAGTTTTACTTGCTATATTAGGATTGAAGAATTCGTCTTAGCTTTTATTCATTTTGTGAGAAGTGGTTTTTAAGTGAAGTAGATCACTTAAAGTATTTGTAAAGGTCTATTGGAACTTTAGAATTCAAGTGTAAGTATTGAAGCCTTGAGGTTCAAGTTTTAGAGATAGTGAAACTCTTATTCGGTTAAAAACTTGAAAAGAGTGGATATAAGTGGATTGTCGAACCACTATAAGAAAACATTTACATTTCCTTCTTTTAATTCTCTTACTTTTTCTCTTTATCTCCTATTCTCCTTTTCTTTATTTGCTCTTAATTAATTTTTTGAAAAATGAAACAATATTGAATTCACTCATCCCCCTTCTTTGGTGTATAATTAGGTTTGAATCAACTTGTTTTCATATTTGGTATCAAAACTAGAGTTATGATTCGAGCCATAGGAGTGTCATGTTGGGGGTGCAGTAATATTGCTAGCCTAGTGGATGGATGACTTAAATGATTGTAGTTGAATGCTACAAAAGGCTTATTCTATCCTCACTAGACATCAATTGGTTTTCAAATAAGATGGTCAAACTCCAATCCAAGAAATACTACTAAACATTTTCATCCCTTTGTCAATTCTCTAAGGGTTCATGAAGTGGATCACAAACTTTGGATTTGTGAATTCTCTGAGCCCCTCACAAGTAAAGTATGCACTTAGTACTCCATGTTGGCTCTTGGGTCATTGCACTTTTAGGGTAAGATGGCTAGCTTAATTTTACAAGTTCTTTAGCATGAAGGAACCTCACTTTCATTACTTTAAGCCTAGAATATTAACATTATGAGAAAGATTGTTTATGCCATGTTTGCTAATCCGAGAATGCATTATGGAATGTTATGATCCTATTTCAAAGGAAACCTTAATTGGCATGTGCAATGTTGGTATGTTATAAGAACATTATGCCCAATTCACGAACCTCACTTTACCTACTTTCTCTAAGCTCCATGAAGTTGCTTGATGCACTAACTCCTTTAGTTACATCCCTCCAAAGACTTGATCCATGGTCTCGTGATTGCAAGCACTCCCTACTTGCCACCATTAAGGAGTCAAGTATAAGCTTCTAAGAGAAAAAGGGAGTACTAATTGTCATCCTAATTTATTTAGACCATTATAGAAGTGAATGATTGTAGGCTTTTCACTTTCCTTATTATGTTTAAGAAGCCTACAATCACTAAAAAGGAAGTATTCATAAAACGGAAGTATCCTAAGTTTTATAACCATCATTGATTTATCAATCACCTTGGTAAGGATTGTTGGATCTAATGTAAAATTTTTCAAAAGAAAATTCATTATATTGAGCTTGATAACTCCATGTCAATGCAAACCCTTGTGCAAATCATGCTAAGGGAAAGAACATGCATGCCATAACTTTATCTCTTATGACTAAGCCAACATTAACACCCATCTAGGGGCTATCTATATTGGAAACCTATGATATTGATGTCTCTCGACTCCAAAATGACCCAAGTTTGAAACATTCTTTAGGTAGTTAGGTTTCATTCCACATGCGGTTTGAAGCAATCATGAAAATAATAAAAAAATTACATATTAACAAAATGAATAGTACCTTGTTGAAAAAAGGTTTACTAAGCATATTTTTTTACAGATATTTGATCACTTTCACCTTTAGTGAAATTGATATCAACACCTTATTTCTCAATCACAATCGACCCCTCTATATCTTGACCATGATCAATAGCATGGTATTTTTTTAGAGATATGTGATTACTTTTACCTTTAGTGATGTTAATATCAACACCTTATTTTCCAATCACAATCGATCCTTCTATATCCTGATCATGATCAATAGCATGGAAGTGAAAAGGAGCCCTAGTTAGCTTTGGTGTCTTCGTGAATGCTTCTTCCTTGGACTTTTTGGGCTACTAGCAATACTATTGATCAAATGTAGACTAACGTACTGAGATAATCCACTTATGTCAATGGTGGATTGCGCACTTTAGGACACATCAAGATTGACTTGAGAGTTGGGTCCATCAAATGCCCCACTCTAATCCATGTGATTGATGCACCAACTTCATCACTTATGATAATTTTGTTAACTAAAGTTTTAATTTAGTGAAAAATAAGATAGAAGTAAACGAGTCTACATTATGTTGCTGGGATGCATTCATCATCAGATAGTAATTAAACCAGTTTTAAGATAAAAAACTGAATTAAATTCATTTAATTATAAGCCTACATTAAATTCAGCTGTTCATATTTAGAAGCAATTATTCCAACCCAAATCCAACACCGTGACACGCTGTTTCAAATATCTCATAAACTGAACGTGACAAGGTGTGAAATGTTTGGTATTATAATTCCTATATTTGTTTCTTTACTATTAATTTCATCCCCATAAGTTAATTATTTTAATTTTTAACTAATAATAGAAGAAGTAAGATGTGGATGCCAACACAAACTACTAAAAATGGAACAGAAAAGAAAATATCAACTTGATTGAAAAAATAAATGTACTTATATATTTAATTAATTACATAGTGTGAAATATTTGATAGAAATAGAAGATAAAATACTGAAAAAAAAAAAAAAAGAGGAAATAAAGTATTGATTTAGTTATGATATAGATAAATAATTGCAAAAATATTAATTTTACTATTTATTTCAATAAATATATGATTTTTTTTTAAAAAAGAAACTATAAAAAAACACAAAACAATTTCGAGAGAGAATTCCAAAACCCATCTTTTCGTATCTAATTTCATTCTTAAGTGTATCATATCTGGTAGGAAAAAGAAAAATAGCATGGATCCGGAGCTGGGCCTGAACCAAATTTAAAGGGGAGATGGTGGGCTGATGGGCTTCAGAGAAGAAGTTGAGAATGGGAGAAGGGAGTGGCAAAATAGTAATAAATAGGCAGGTTTGGGAGCATTTTGTTGGTAGGGGTTGATGGGGACTTGAAATGGGTGACGTTTCAGACTGGAGAGCAAGTGAGTAAAGGCACTTTGACGGGCTTGCTAAAATCCAAACCCCAGTCATAACTCATAATTAGATGTCTGAAGATATAAAACTCTTGGTAATTAGTGGTAGTCGTAAAGGTGTGATGTGGCTTGTGGCTTTGTGGCTTTGTTGCCTCTGAATCAAGCAAGCATCTCCCTTCTTGAAAATTATATGGAAGATGAAAGGAGTGATCCTGTTTCCACACACGACTTTACATAAATGAGAAATCAAGCCAGCGTGAGCCACTAGTTCCAACAAGGAAACAGCCAAAAGTTTTAGTGACGCAAAAGCAGAGACATACAAACACAAAAATAAAACGCATTACTGTAGGTGTAGTCTTGTAGAGAGAGAGGGGGGAGGCTTTTTAGTTTTTATTATGGGGCAGTGTCATGTCTGTTTTATTTTCTATTCTTTTTACGCTTAAAAATGAAGGCAAAGCAAAATCAAATCAGAGACAGACAGATTCGTTCTTTTCCGTCTTTTGGGCTTAATAGTGAATGTAGATGGCAATGAGTTTGAGCAAGAGTAATTAATTTGTGAAATAAACATGAATGAGGCTTAAAATAGAATTACATGGGGTGGGGATGAGTGTCCCCACACACCGGCCCTCTTAAGTCTGCGAGATAAGAAGACCTGAGAGACCTGAGAGACCCCCCACTACCTCGTCGCATACAGAGAGAGAGAGATAGAGAGGTGGGAATAATGGATAAAAGCTGTCATTCCTCTGGTGACTCTACCATCACTACTAATACCAGCAGTAGCACTAGTAGCAGCAGCAGAGATCACTACCTCAAACACCTCAATAAAATCTCTCACAAGATCTCTAAACCCATCATCAGAAGACCTACTATTGATCATCCCAACCACCATCAATATCACCACCCACCTCCACAGCCTCAGTCTCAGCCACAGCCACAGCCACAGCCACAGCCACAGCCTCAGCCACAGCCACAGCAGCAGGGCCTGCAGCAGCAGCAGCAGCAACAGCATCAGCCGCCGGTTTACAACATCAATAAGAACGATTTCAGGGATGTTGTTCAGAAGCTCACCGGGTCTCCCGCTCACGAGCGCTTCTCTACACCCCCACCCATACAGCCTCCTAAACCCCAAAGCTCTCGCCTTCAACGAATCCGTCCCCCCCCTCTGGCCCATGTTAGCAACCGCCCTCCTCTCGTTCAAGTTAGCAACCGCCTCCCTCACATGCTCAATAGCGCCGTTCCCCCACCACCCGCCTCCACCCTAAACCCTAACAACCCCGTCAACAATTCCGTCGGCACCTCCGCCGTCCCTGGATGCACTTTCGGCAACAACGGACGACACGTCTCGCCCCTATCGCCTCTACCCCCATTCCCAGCTGTCCATGCGGCTGCAGAATCGCCGATCTCCGCCTACCTGAGGTATTATCAGACCGCCGATTCCGATCCAAAACGCTTACCAGGATTTTCACCTTTAGCTCCATTGGTGTCGCCGCGTTGGACCAATCCCGCACCACCGCCGCAACAAACGGGAATACCGCCTCCGCCTACCTCGACAATGACATCGAATTCGTCACACTTCGGGATGCCCTCATCACCACTGCCTTTTGGGTGCTTGCCATCACCAAGGTCACCGTACCCTCTACTTTCCCCAAGTTTACTGTTTTCGCCCTCGGCAGGTCAATTGGGGTTTCCGCAGTTCCCTCTCTCGCCAAGGTTGCCTGTGCCAAGCCCTAGATGGAGAGATATTTGAGCAGGTAAAAGCCTTATACACCAAACGTCTTCGTTTCAGGGCTTACTCTTATTTGGGGATTTTCATACTTATCTGTATATGTGAGTGGTTGTTGGAGTTAAAAGAGATCTAACACCAGTTAATTAGAGTTTGTTCTGTAAATGGATGTCAAAAGAATTGACCAAAAAAAAACAACTAGAATTTTATTGAACATTGGGGGGGGAGACATAGTGAAATGTTTAATGTTTTGAATTTTAGGGAATGATGTTATTATTTATCAATTACTTGTGCAAATGCCTGTGCTCTAGATTTTCAATTATGCCTATGCTATTCTCTTATTTCATACAAAAATCATTTTCCTACATATGCTAAATTAAGGAAGTTAGTGTGTATATTGGTCAAATGAGGCTATTTTTATGTATGAATTGTAGTTGTGCAAGCCACAGGATATGTCAGTATTCATGATTTGGGCTCTTCAAGTATATGAATAGCTACCTTAGTTGATTACTATTTTTTTTTTTTTTTTTTAATGACAGAGATGTGCCTTAGTTGTAAAAGCAAAGGGATGCCAAGTTAATATTAGCATTTTTCTTGTTTGAGCATTGACTACCTCATTTAAGGTCTGTCATTCCCACAAAGGGTGTCGTGTTTGTACTTGCTTGAGCATGGAGCTAACAAAATAGGCTGACCTTGATTCACTATTTGCACAATTAGGGGAAAATTGATATTATTAATCAATTTGATGTTTTGGAAAAGGGTTTACTAACCTGAGCACAGGGTAAGGGTATTGGAAAGTTCTCTGAAGGGAATTTTGATTGCCTCACTGAAATGGCTTGGTTAACAAGAAGCTTTAGCAAAGGAGTGTTCATGGGATATGGGTGATGGTTTGCCATGGTTGCAGAAATCATGGGTACTAAATGAAGCTGCTTTAAAGTCAAGATTTGGTTGTTTTTTGATTGGGAATTTTGTAGGACTCACATGTCTATAGCAGGAATCATTGAGGCATTGGGCTTTGAAAGTCCTTGCAAAGGGAAGATAGAATGAGTCTACTGTTTACGTCTTTGATTCTAGAAAGAAGAATTTGCATTTGGCATACCTTCATACCAGCATTAGTATCTATAAATAGTTTTGATTTTAGATATGTTTCATACAAAGATTTACTTGTATTGATTTTTTAGATTTTATTTAATTTTCATGGCCTGTTTGTGGGCATGTGTGTTTTCCAATCACTCGATACCAGCTCTAAAATTGGACCCTGTTTTGTGCTATAGTTTATAAGGCTAAGTAGTGCTTCATATAGATATATGTTTAAGGTCCTAGTTCTGAGGAACAGGTTTTTGTGACTGATGATTGGATCTCATAAATATGTGGCATTGAATAAGAGGAGGCTCAATCTAAGATTTGTTCATATAATTTTATCAGTATAGACTTCCAGGAGGGCTGTTAAAAGTTCTCTTTAAAGAATGAACACTAGGAAGTTGCGAGGAATTTCCAGTTGCTACAGGGATGACAATTACAAACAGTTTTTGCTTCTATATGAATTGAAGTCTCCTACCTGATGGCCTATGCATCATTTAGATTCCCAAGGGAGTTCCGCGCAAACGCACTTTGGATTGGGAGGGTGCCCATATGGGTCAAGGTTGCTCTTTGTACCAATAATAATCTCATAACTGCATGTCCTAGCCTTCTGCATAATGTTATATCTCAGGAAGCCTGACCTGATTGTGGGAGGTTCCAAGTTCATTCAAGTCCCAATGAGGACAATAAATTTACCTGTCAAAAAAAAAATATATGTATATATAGTCAAGTGGTGGAGCTATAAAATTCTGTACCGGGTTAAATGCCAATGCAGTAGTGTTCTAGATTGAGTGTATTTTTTCTCATGCTTTTTTAGTGTGACATTTCTCACTTTCACAACTAAGCAGCAGGTTGTTGCTATCATGTTTTTCTCCCCCAAACTTTGCACCAGTGTTAGGGTTTTTTGCTACTTGTCTCTCCTTTTGGTACTTGACATGTTGAGAAGTAAATTTTCATATTGGAACTCCTGGGGATTCCGAGCTTGTCTGTATCAACCATCTAAAGTAGGCTATATGTTGTTAAATGGAAGTTGTTAGTCCCTAGCCTCAATGTTGCAACACTAAGGGTCTCATGGGTACCTTGCACCCATGAGGGCCCTAGGAATGACGCAAGGTGGAGATGTAGGTTTCGAAGGCATCACAAAGGAGGTCACACGCGGACAGGCCACGCAAAACAGCAGGCCACACCTGATGCAAGGCGTGAGCATAGGGTGCAATAATGCACTACACTAGGTGGCATGGCCTGAGTTGGCCAAAATTCAAAGTTTGAATTTTGGAAAGCCAGTCATTTTCCCTTAAAGAGGATCTTTAAAATGGGGTTTCCAAGTGGAATGGGATTTTTTCATGCATTTATTAATTAATAAATGCATTATGCCTTTTCAAGCATGGATGATGTCTCCTCTAGGAATCTCTAAAATGGCTTAAATTGCTCTTTAAGAGAGAGGGAGAGAGGGAGGGAAGGGGGGGGAGGGGACTCAAGGGAGGCACCAAGGTTGGGCCTTGGCTGCACCAAGGGGGCATCAAGGCATGGCTTAGGCATGGACATAGCACACAGACAAGAATGCTAGCACCCACACATGGGCTCCACGACATGTGTGGCGTGCAACCTGTGGCTGTAATGGCACAAAGTGTAGTGCAACCTCTCCTTTCCCTAGTGCTAGCACAAGGGCGCAATGCCTGGTGCATCAAGGTGGCTCAATGGGCCATGGGCACAATGCCATGGCATGTTGCAGCACTAAGGAAGGTCTTAGACATGGCACGGTGATGCTACAACAACAAAGCCAACTTAGATGCATGGCTGATGCATTGCACAAGGGTGCAATGCCCTGTGCATGGGAATGAGAAGCCATGGGTCCAATGCCATGACTTCTTGTTGCAAATAAGAGAGACTAGGACACAGCATGGGGTGTCGCTGCAGCAACTAGATTGTGGCAGACATGGTGGTGCATGGCTGACATGTGCAAGGCCCTCCCTTGCCTTGCAACAGGTTGGTCCATGACATGGACAACAACCCATTGTGCCATGGGCACCTTGACATGGCATAGGGTTGGGCACCAGTGTGTGGGGCAAAGCATACTAATGCATTAGAGATGGGTTGGACATGGACATGGGCAAGGCAAGATGTTGATGCAGGCTGATTGGCACAAACAAGGTGTTTGATGTGGGCTTGACCCACATGTGTTGGGGCTAAAGACCGATAGGTTGACTTGCAACACGGGCTGGACATGATCTTGGGCTGATGTGATAAGGGAAGGGTCTGTTTGGCTGAGTTGTCGAGGTGGTTACATGGCACCCATTGGGAACAGGCACCTTGAGGCTGAGTGTTAGGTTTTGGTTTAGCATTAAAGGGACATTAGATAGGCTTGTGGGCTATGCATGAAAAGTGAAGAGGTGTGCTCAACTATGTAGTTGTGGTAGTTGCACAACCACCACCCCCCTAGCTATTGCTTGAATTCAAAATTCAAACTGCATGGTTGCAAGTATAAAAGGCTGCTGCATTGTAGAGTGACAGAAGAGGAGAAATCAAATTGTAATACGCTTTTGTGGGGGGTTGGGTTCTTTGACTTAGACAAAATAGTATTAGTGTTGGGGCACTTGGAAAAAGTTTTGGAATCATAAAATAGTCGAGAAATACAAGTTGGCAAGGTTCAGGTATCTGCTGGTTGCCTGTTTACTTTTACTTTTGTTGTGACTTTTAGTAAGGTTGGCTAAGGTCGTGTGTCTTAGCACCCCATTCTAAAAAATAAATAAATAAATAAATTGGTTGCAAATTTGCTGGGTGTGAGAAAAGCCAATTTGCCTATCATAAAAAATGTAATTAAGTATAGTGGCTCTCCATATCTAGTTTGAGGAGTGGGGACTGAGCATGTTATCCGTCTGAGAATCTGTTCAATTGAGGATGAAGGGTGGAGTTGTATTTGCAGAAAGGATACCATACTAACCAGTGATGGCAGCATCATTCTTGCATTCGCTGTTTGGCTGAAAGGTCTAGGCTTACCTCAAGCCTGCTTAAAATAACTACTAAGCCAGCCTTTTTATTTCCTTGGCTTAGTAAACTAGGTCACAGGTTCTGTAAATGGCAGCATCGTTCTTGCATTACTGATATTAAGAAAGCTGATATAGTTTGGGAGTTGAATGTAAAGACGTTTGTGGAACCCAGCAAGGTCATGAATCAATGTGTGGTACGTAATTGGGGAGCCCATTTTGGCCGAGGCTGAACGCTAGAACTTGAGTGGTTGGAAGGCAAGTGCTAGTGCACTAATCAGATTCCACGAGATGCCTGCCGACATTCAAGGTGGGGTACGACTTCTTTTTCATGTGGTCATAGCTTTTCGTTTCACAGGCTTAACTACCTACCGTCAATGCAAATTTAACTCTTGAATTGTTTGTCATGGAATGAAAAAATGAAATAAAAATAAAAGGAAAAAAAAATGGTTTTAGTTATCTTTGCTAATCCTCATCCAGAATGGTTGTACTCGTAGTTGTTTCAGCAATATATTTAAAGATTTATCATGCTAAATATAATCTTCACACCCTGTGTCATGTTACGAGGTGGAAAAAAAACAAAGAAGTAATAAGATGAATGTTTTTCAATTAAAAAGTCACAACTAAGAGAGAAGGATTAGAGGCCAAGGGAGGTGTTACACGAAACCTGATTTGGCCTGCGCGGATTCTATAGAGCCCTTCTTAATGCATTGTTTGTTTGTCTGATTTTATCCTTAGAAATTTATTTGTTATGTGCAGACCACTCGGATCAAAATAAATATGATGTTCCTGCTTGAAATTTTTATGCAGTTGATAATGACTAAACCACTCTCCTGGGTGGATGGGCTTTGCTCCAATTACGGGAGGAAATTTATTCAATGGCAGTTGGCTTTTTTGTTTCCCACGTATTTCTGAACATCTAGATAAGCATAAGATAAAAGGAAACTCGAACCGGCCAACAATTTTACTACTATTTTTTGTTGGAACAGCAATATGAAAGCTTTTAAAACATTGAAACATGCCGCCACGAGAAAAAGACACCGCAAGCGCCAGGCAACACATCCATCAAAATATATTTACAGGACCGAGGCAACCAATCTAGGCCGCTTAACTTTTAATTACCATTCCTTTAACAATAGGAAAAGAAGGAAAACTAAATGAGGTTATTGTACTAACAATAATAATTTTGATTTTTTTTTTTTGATAGATAATAATAATTTTGATATTTAAAAAATGATTTTTTTAATCACACTAATACTACTAGCCACTGGGTTAACAGGACCCTCCTTTTGAGACTTTTATCCAATTCACTAGGTTAGTCGGACCCACCTTTTGAGAGTTATATTTAAAAATATTATTTAAGCTCCAAATAGATGAATTAGAGGATGATGCATAAAATGAATTCCATTCAAATATTGTTAAATGTTCCCTTTAATATTTTTAAAAATAAAAATTAATTTTAAATCCTAATATTGAGTAGTTTGACACCCCTACCAACGTATGGTAAGCAAATTAGGTCGCACCAACCAAGCTAGTTGTGATATAAGCGCTATACCGCTATCCAACGACCTTCAAACGCTCCTCAAGGTATTCAACGGCTTCCTTTAAGTTTCAAAAACTCTCCTACATAGGGTTCAAGTGCATGAATGATGGGCACACTAGGTGAAAAGTACCAAACCAGTGGTAATATTAATATATACATATCACCATTCAAACTTGCCAAAAAAATAAATAAATAAATAAAGGAAAAATAGAAAAAATAAAGCAAAATAAAATTATTAACAAGCATACAACAATCTCATAAAAGGGCTTCATCTCCAACACTATATAATTCCAGAAAAAAAAACCTATAACGCGTCCAAATTAGTGCATTATTTGTAGTTCAAACCAGTAGATCAATCAGGTTTTAATCCCCTCTGCTCTGTTGGAACAACCAGGAATTATTTTCAAAGATCAGTTAATCCCATCCACAATAATTTGAAGTTCAGCGCCTCTCAACCCCAGTAAATAACAAAGAAGAGAGGCTAAACAGCAATAATTCCTCATGAAAATGGGCAGCTCTACGGTTAAGAAGCTATAACCACTAGTCAGGGACCAGGGCGAAATCACATTTAAGTGAGACGTGACAATCGACCATGTAAATGTGAGTTAAACTAGTTAGGTGAGCACCAAGAAGCCAACTGTCAGCTAAAGATGTTATCCTCATGCGTCACGATGGGAAGCAACTGACAGTCAGGTCGCAACTTGCAACCTAACAAGGTTGGTTACAGCCAAAATACCAAATGATAAAAAATTCAATCAATAATATATCCCCATATGTTATTATATTTCATCAGTTACAGCAAACTACAAATTTGGTCAGCAATACCAGTATCATTAAATAAAAATTTTACCCCTTTCGGGTAATAATTTTAAAAACCTTAAAACATAGAGCACCTAGATCTAACAGTAAAACATGCAGCACTCACAGAGACATGCATAAACATCCAAACTAAAAGGGGTCGCATCTACATGAGAGCAGCAAGGAGACTCCGTAAAAATTAGGGAACAAATATTCATAGCCTAAGTAGATGGGGTTTGGCAAGCAAGAGCAGTGCATGTGTTGCATTATAATAGAGAAACCATTATTGTTAATCCCTATGTCCCCCGCAACTTGCCCTATTTCCAATGTAATTGCAAGCTACTAGTAAACCATCACAACTTAGACATGACGACAAAAAACAGCATATAAGTTGAAACATTAATAGTAATCTCTATCAGTGTGGTTTATAAATAAAGGGAAAAGGGGGAATATTGCAAAAAGCTTAGGAGAGGTGAAATAGAGGTTGGAAATGACCATTAACCAGGACAATGCTCACCATCTACAAGGACCAAGGACAACATTAAACCTAGAATATATGATTGAACTTTTGATGCATCTGTTTGTCCCCAAGATTCACCAATTGAATTTTCTGCCTATTGAAAATGGAATTTTGATATGCCCAATGCAGATATAAACTTTAGCATCTCCATGAAAATATGACATTCGGAAAGATAGAATTGAAGTTGACAATCTAAAAAACCAGGTACCTCCAAGATTCAGCAATAAAAACAAGAATGCCTAGGAACTGAGAATGGCAAGGAAATTAGGAACAAGCACCTTCTCCTATAAAAAAACAAATAAAGGAGAAGTTCAGCACAAGTTGGGAGGATGAGAACCCTCACGGCTGTTCATCATCACGCTTTGGTGCTTCTTTAATCTCATCTGCCCCATCATCCTAATCAAAACCAGAAATTTTAAAAATTATATATCAAACTAACATAGACAGCAGTGTGAAGATATGAGGGAAAATTGATGAAGAGCTAGTTTAAATACCTGCATATCTGAGGTCCACAGAGTGAGATTGTCACGAAGAAGTTGCATTATCAAAGTGCTATCCTTGTATGACTCCTCACCCAAGGTATCCAATTCAGCAATGGCTTCATCAAATGCCTGATGAGAACAGGCAAAAAGAACATGGACAAAGATCCAAATCATATGAGAGCCATATCTAATACCAACAGCCTATGTAAATCGAAAGCTTAAACAGCCAGCTTGTTTCAATAATAGATGGTATCCTTGCTGAGAAAAGGTAGGAAAAAAAATTTACTCAGCATGCTTAATACAAAATGTTTGGGGCTTAGTTGTGGTAGTTTTTCAAATTTTCAGAAACTGAGACAATACAAAGCAGAAGATCTAAATTCTATGTTTTTTTTTTCCCTTGGATATTTCCATTCTCCACAATCATACAAAAAGATTAGAACAAGGAAAAAAAAAGGAAAGAAGAAATTTTCAACTGAATTAAAGAATGGCCCATAATCAAAACCTAATCAAAGTCTACACCTTACAATATTTCTTCTTCAAAGGCATGCATACCACCACAGGTCCACAACTAACAAAATAAAGAAGGCTGACATATTCAGATCCACTCACCTGTTTCGCAAGGTTACAAGCTCGATCGGGAGAATTCAGAATCTCGTAGTAAAACACAGAGAAGTTGAGAGCCAGTCCGAGCCGGATTGGATGAGTTGGAGCCAGTTCTGCGTTTGCAATATCCTGCCATCACAACCATTCAAATAAAATTAATAGAATACCTATAGTTCAAAGTACAGGACAGGATCAAAGATATAATCTCTTTCGTCTGGTGCAAAGTTCAGGACAGGATCAAAGTTATAATCCCCTTCGGCAGCAGTTACTTGAAGATATTAGATTATCCTCCTGAGATCCCAACAGGTCAAATATAAATTTTCTCTAATCCCAACCTTCACTATAAGGTTACAACATGAATATTTGCAAGAAAACAACAAAGGAAATCAATGAAAAGTCACAGATATTTATGCGGCAAAAATAAAATAATGAGCAAGGGAAACATAATTTTTTTCTTTTCCCCTTTTAAAGGAAGGTCCACATAAGAGTTAATTGGATGCCCAAAATCCAAGGAATCAAAGTTCCGAACTCATAAGAGGTAAAACTAATAAAACAAATAAAAGCCAAATTACAGAGAAATGAAAAAAATTTAAGGCAAGAGCATTCAGAAACAAACCTGAGCAGATTTATAGGCAGTGAGGGTACTCTCAGCCGCCTCCTTGCGCTCGGCTCCAGTTTTGAACTCGGCCAGATAGCGATGATAATCGCCCTTCATCTTCAGATAAAAGACCTTGGAGTCTCCGGAGGAAGCCGAGGGAATCAGCCGGGAATCAAGAAGCTTGAGAATACCATCGCAGATCGAGGAGAGCTCGGACTCGATCTTAGATCTGTAGTCGCGGATCATGGCAACGTGGTCCTCGTTGCCGCGGCTCTCCTCCTTCTGCTCGATGGATGAAATAATGCGCCAGGAGGCTCGGCGAGCACCGATCACGTTCTTGTAGGCGACGGAGAGGAGGTTCCGTTCCTCAACAGTGAGTTCCTCGGAATCCACGGCGGCCGAGACCTTCTCCATGAACTCCACCATCTCTTCGTAGCGCTCGGCTTGCTCGGCTAGTTTCGCCATGTAGACGTTCTCTTCGCGTGCGGATGGAGCTGCCGCCATTGATTCTGATGAAATTTTTTCTGTTGGGGGAAGAGAGAGCCTGCGATTTCTAGATCTGTTGGTTTTGGTCTGATTTGGTTTTGAGAGGGATAGAGCCAGCCAGGGGTTGTTTGTTTTAGCCTGTTTCTTTTTTGGGGGTGGTGGAGCTATGATCGCGTTGCCAGAGAGTGATTTGGGAGAAGTGAATAGGGACCGTCCGATTTCGAGGGATGTAGGGGATCGCAATGGGTAGGCAGCTGGCACGCAACCGTGGGTTGGGCTATAGAGGGATTATTGGGCCTCTGGTCCACTGACCCATATAACCCGTGACGGATTACAGGGTCTCTGACTCGGTGTCCCTCGTAAGTTGTGAGTTTGTAACCGTTGACGGAAGCGGAAATTGTTAACGGCGAAGTAGAAAAAGGAACATCATGATAACATACCTAAATTTCCATATTCCATAAAATACTATCAACATATAGCTATAAAAGGAAAAAAATTAGGGAAAATTGAGATAAGTTATAATGAAGGATAATATTTGAGAAAATATAATCATTTTTTTTAATTCAAAAAGATTAAAATATATTTTATTTCACATTAAAGATTAATTAATACTTTTGTAAAATAATACCTAAAATCCCTTTATTTTCATATTTTCATAAATTAAAAAAATAATAATAGGACTGTTTGATCATGCTTTTTATGCTTATTTTTAAATTTTTTAAAATTATTTTTAAGTTAGAAAACATTGTTTTTTTTAATAATATTTTATAAAAATAAAGTTGTTTAAAAAAAATGAATTGCTTTTAATTTTTTTTTATTTTGTGAAAACATTGTAAATATAATTTATATAATATATAATTAAATTTATTTAAGTTTTATTAAAAATAAAAATAATTTTATAATTACAAATAAATTAAAAAATAATAATTTTTAGTATAACATGAATTACGGTATTATGATAAAATCATAAATTATATTTTTTTACAAAAAAAAAAAAAAACTATTTTAGTATCTACAAAAAACACAAGTTATTAATATCTTCATTTTTTTCTCTAAAAATGAATAATAATAATTTAAAAATTATTAATAACATTTTATTTAAAATAAATAACGAATAAAATTTAAAATTTTTAATATGAAAATGAGTGAAGTTACTTAATTAAGAATATAATATTTTAATTTAGTAAGCAATTAATTAAATTAATCTTTTGAATTCGAAATTAATATTAAAAATCAAAAGATTAGTTAAAGAATTGAATTTATTAACTATGTCTTACTCAATTAATAATATATTTACTTTGTAAGAAAATTTTAAAAATATCATCTTGTTTATATGAGAAACAATTGTAAAGTCATGATTCATGATCTATTAGTTTTGATATATTATTCTTTTTAGTAATTAGATTTATTTTTTGAATTTTAAATTATTCGTAAAAATTGTTAAAATAATTAATAAATTTAATACAAAGTCTCTTTAAAGTTTTTTATTAATGATAAAATTTATAAAATATAATTATGCACATAAAAAAATAATAGAGTCTAAAATAATTTTTATTTATAAATTTATGATATTAATAGATTTCTTATTTGAGTTTCAAATTTAAAAAAAAAAAAAATAATAGACATACTAATAAATCTAATATATAAGTGTTATTTAATTTAAAAAATAATAATTTCATATAAATAATTATTATTATTATTATAAATTAAAATTTATCCATAAATTTATGATATTAATCGGATAACCATCCGACTTTTAAACATCATACGTCTACAGATATATTTTGAAATATTCCAAGACATCTTAGCCATTTTAATTTCCACGGCTGATGGTCCGCACTCCAAACGAGGTAATCGCAGTATCGCACGTAGTAAAGATTAATGATTTTTTCCCCAGAAACTTCCAATTTCGTAGGTCAAAAAGAGTCGAGACTAATGATTGTCATTGTCTGCTTGGGCGGGCCCGTTGGTTTTGGATGGGATGTTTCACGCAATGCATACCAAATTTACTATGAAACATTGAAATGTGAATACTGCACTCTAATGTGAAAAGTCTTTCTGTCCTTACCTTGTGATTAAGGGGATTGTTGGATCCTGCTGCCTAACTTGTTATATGAATGCATCATTGCACCAACCTTAGCCTTGTTTCTGAATTCTTATATGATCTCTTTATGTGACATTTCACACGATTCACCTACAAACGTCTCCGAGCAGTCTCATCAACGCCTGCCCTGTTTTTAGCTTAAACCTTAGCGTTATGGAAAAACGAGTGCTTAGGCCAAGGCAGTGCTATTTTTTGGTGGAGTATGAAGCAATGCTCTTCCCGTAAAACTCAATCAATTGTTTTCATGTGTTTCGTTGTGAAATTTAATATTCTTATGCAATGAAGTTACCGGTTACTGCATAAGCCAATATCCTGATTCACTTGAATTAGGAGAGTTACTGTTGGGAATGACTTTGCCTTCCAATAATTCTCATTGGCCATGAGGAACTTGTGACTTGGAAAAACAGGAACACAAGCGAGAAAAAAAGAAGCCCACAGTAAGCCAAAGTCAGGATAAGCCCCAGGTTTAGTTGGTGTAGTTTGAATTTTACAAGTCTTCTCTATCTATTTATCACCATTCACCGGCTTCCAGTGGTGCATGACAAATTCAGCCAACAGAAGGCCATGGACTGCGCAATTGAGAGAAGTAAGGTACAAGTGCTGTATGATGCCTGTGATGCTGTGTTCTCTCAGAAGGAGCTTCCAACTTTCCAACAGATTCAGTGGCTGAAGAATCTCCTAGGTATTGCATTTCCTTTCATGAATATTTACTGAGAAAAAGAGTTGCAAGTTCGTATGAAGTTTTGAATTTCATTTCACGCAGACTTAATGGAAGCCATCGATGTTGGGATTGACGAATTTAGCTTACACCAGTCTCCATTTTCAAGCCCAAAGATTACAAAAGGATTGGTTTGCGGACAAGCAGTCTCTGAAATAACTTATATTCACATACGTGAATGCGACAATTTCTCTGTAAGTGAAAACATGTTTGTGAATGCCAGGATGTGGAATATTATTTGTTTTGACGATCAGTGAAAGGTAAAATGGGATGACTTGGTTTTGTGATGGGCAGATGGGAGTGTTTTGCTTCCCTGCAGGAGGAACATTTCCCCTTCATGATCATCCAAATATGACGGTTCTGAGCAAACTCCTCTATGGTTCTGTTCATGTTAAAGCTTATGACTGGGTGAAAGTAGAGAACTCCAGCTGCAGAACAAGTAAGAACTTGATTGTAGTTGTGCTCTTTCTTTATGCATATATCATGATGCCATCAAGACACATTTTAACAAAGAATGATCAATACACTAATAAATCAGTTAAACCAGACACACTTTATGCCTTATATATCTAGGGAATTAAATTGAAGATGAACAACATACGGTTCTTAGTGTGTGTTCAGAAGCAACTTCTTCCGATGGTTTAGCGTCAAGCAGAAGGATCTCCATTCTCCAGATACGTAGTTGGGGTACTACTTACCCCATTCCCCTCTATATGTTCAACATATACCGCCATTTTTAATCCCTTCTTAATTAAACTTTGATCAGGTAAATGAATCTGTAGGGACAGTTATTAAGCTCAAGCATGATTATTTATGTGGAAACTTTACATAGGAGTTGGGAGAAATTGACACACTTGTTCACGATAGTCAATCCCCAACGTCGTGTTGATATATGGTACATTAAAATAATAACGGTAAGTTAAGAGTCTCTGGAGTAATAGTGCCTGTAGGCTGTAGCCATCTGGACGAGGTAGAATATGCAACTCACAGCTGAAACATCATCTATACATATATGTGGAAAGGATATTCAAGTTAAGCAACATCAATTGCATTTTTTGACTATCGAATAGCGACTTTCATTTTCCCGTTGTCAAATCCTATGGGAACGTGGAGATATTATTATGGAATTGGTGGGTGCAGTTGGACTAGCTGGAATTGTGACAAATAGCATCTTCAACGCACCACGCGAGCCATCCATCTTATTCCCAAGGAGCGGTGGAAACATTCATTCCTTCACAGCACTCACTCCTTGTGCCATCTTGGATGTGTTGGCTCCGCCATACAGTGAGGAGTTTGGAAGGCCTTCCACTTACTTTTATGACATGCCAATTCCAACGCTTCCTGGTGAGTGTCGATTCATAAAAACTAAAAAGTCATGAGATATGATGCTTACCTGATATTGAGATGGATTTTGATTTTGCTGCTTGAATATTTGTGGCGCAGGTTACGTCATACTTGAGGAAAGAGATTTGCCAGATGATCTAGTGGTCACTAGAGCACCATATCTTGGCCCTTCCATTGTCGCTGCTGGGGATGAGCTCATGACTTGTTCATAGAATGTTCAGCTTATTCTGTCGGGTGTATATGTATATATTTGTAGCAATACAGGATCCTCTAAGATTCAGAAATTACTATCTCAGCAGCTACCCTTTCATATGGTGACAAAAAATGTTACAATCTGGTTTATATGTATACCGTTCATTGTCTACCATATTCATAAACAAATTATACAATTTAGATTTTTTTTTTTTCTTTCAAAGTCACAAACATTTACTACACAGTCAATTGTGCAGTAACTTGCAAGCTGTCTCCCCTTTGTCTAGTAGCAGCAACTTGCAATCAACTCCAGTCATTCCGCATGGTTTTTCAATTGCTCGGTTGGTCGCCTCTGTATCTAGTAGTGGCACCTTGCGACCATGGGACGCCTTCTCTTCTTTAAAATTTGTCCTATTGTGACAAGGGGGCCAAAAAACTGTTTAATGGTTGAAATTGTGTTATGCCAATTTTACTTAATTGAATAGCTTTAGTTATTTAATTATTATTATTATTGTTATTGAAAAAAAATGATCAAATCCGTCTATTTACCAAAAGCAAATTGAAAAGGATATAGGGTTGAGGTGGATCATCGAGTCAGATGATGTGTCAGAATCATAAGATTAACAGAACATGTATATCATGTAACATATCGATGACGTGTAGTTGACGTGCAGCAAGGGCTTTAAGGAAGGAAAATTCAGCGGGTGCCGTAGGGATGTGGCAAATCTAGGACCGCCAGCCGTTCCCTCGTGGCAATGGGAAACAAGGGTATCCGCATGCTGCACACAGCCTGATACTAACAAAACCATGTCATTGTCAGCTGCAAATTCCAGGTCTCTCCACGTTTTTTACACGTTTCTCCGGTTACCATGCTCACAGGGTATGATACAATTGAAGGCTGCCCGACCAATACAATGGGGGTTTGTACTTCATCAAGGACGGGATAAACTCAAAACTACAAGTTGCCTTTACTCAAGAGCTTAGAAATTCATGCCCCTTTCTTTGACGAAGAACTGAGGCGATAGAGAGGGGAGAGAGAAAAATTGGAAATATATAGCTAGACTCTTCGGATTTTGTAGTTTGATGATCTAAAGCTATGGAGCGTTATGAGATTATTAAAGATATTGGATCTGGGAATTTCGGGGTTGCCAAGCTTGTTTCGGATAAGCGCACTAGAGAACTCTTTGCTGTTAAGTTTATTGAGAGAGGCCAGAAGGTACAGGGCTGACCGTTTCTTTTTTCCTTTCTTCTAATTCTTTTTTTTTTTTTTTTTTTTTATGGAAATTTGATGGGTCAGATATGATTACATTTTCTTTTTCTTCCGGGCTTTTAAATTCTTGGTTGGGATTTTTAAAGCTGATTTGTATAAAATAGGATAATGTTCTTGCTTTCTGTCTTTGATCTTATTACAGATATAGAGGTTGTTTTGTGTTGCAGATTGATGAACATGTGCAAAGGGAAATTATGAACCATAGATCATTGAAGCATCCCAATATAGTTAGATTCAAGGAGGTTTGTATTTAAAGTTATTTATGTTGTATGAGTGTTTTGTTGGGGATTTAGATGGTTAGTATGAATGCTAGTTTCCTTCAATGTGGTATAAACATTCTATGCAGGAGGGACGAGTACCTAATGCTCAATGGTGAGAGGTTTTGTTCGGGTTTTAGACTTGTTATTTATTTCTATGGTTGAGATCCCTCAGGAGAGAATTATATTTTCTCTCATTAGGAGATGCCTGTCCTTCTTTTCCGGGCTCTGTTTTTTTTTTTTTTTTAATATATATATATATATTTTTTGTTATAAAACTAGCCATTGAGAAATCCTTCTTTCGATCATTCAGGTAATTTTTGGTTTTTACAAATTTCTAAATCAGTAACTCTGAGTCTATTTCCACTAGAAATGAATGTGTTTCTTCAAGGACATAATTTTTGCGATTAGACTAAGAAATCTGAAGAAAAATGATACTTGAAGACAAACTTATTTTGTTTTGCATACTGTGAGGAATGCTGTTACCAGCTGATCCAGTTTCTTGCTTAATTTTATAAACCAAACCCAAAATAAAGCTTCAGTTTCCATTCTAGATGATCAAAATATGAAAAGGCATTTGCTAATGCCCACATAGCCTTTCATGCTTAAGTTAGTAGAATGTTGTTGTTCCTCCTTTATTTGTATGAGCTCAACTCCCATTAAGAGAAACTAAAAGGGTTGGAAATTTACCAGTGTATCTTTGTTAATTCAGATTAAGAGCTTGGGTGGCTATCATTGCAGGTCTTGCTGACACCAACTCATCTAGCGATAGTCATGGAGTATGCTGCAGGAGGAGAACTCTTTGGGAGGATATGCAATGCTGGTAGATTCAGCGAGGATGAGGTAAAGTAAAAGAGGAAAATTCAAGCGAAAAATCATTAACTATGTAGTGAGTGTTGTTTGGGTCATCCATGGAAATGAAAATGTTCCAACTGTATCTTGCACAATTTGTTTCTGTGGCTTCTAAAATGATTTTGTGTTATCGGGTTAGCTTTAAAACTTCAAGAATACTTACAAATTTACAAGTTCCTGTGATGAACCCAGCTTTGCAATATCTTTGCTTCCTTTCCTGGTGGGCTGGAGGTGGAAATGATTGCTCCAGTTTAATAGATGGAATTTGTGCCTAAGTACACAAATGGAAATGGCTTCAATCTCATATTCTTTCCAACTCCTGGGACAAATACTTCAATCAAAACCCCTAGTTGTTGGCTAAAATATACCTGGGCCAAATTCAGAACTTATTTAGGAGTGGTGGTTTTACCATATTGCTTTCTTGATCATGAAAGTGCAGTTCATTCTCACTGATTAGTGGTTAAGGTATTAAGATTATTAGATTGTTTCTCTCCAAATGATAGGCCTCTTTTACAAGGGTATGGATAGATTGGAGCATCTGTAGTAACAAAGAGTAGGGTGTATAAGACATTGCCATGGATGACATTTATAAGCAGCCAAATATAAACGTTCTGAAAGGGACCATTATGGATGAGAAATTCCATGCGACAATTTTACCCTTTTTAAGGGTAGTTTTTCTTGTGCATCCGTGGCATCATTATCTCCATAACCCATTCCTTGAAAATTATGAAAGGGTGGATTGCTCCAAAGCTCAATGCTTGTATGATTGTAACTATATAGTTATTGATGAAGAATTTAGTTTGAGTCTTACCACTTTGCTGTTTCTGTTAATTTGCATCAGGCAAGATTTTTCTTCCAACAACTGATATCTGGAGTCAGTTACTGTCATTCAATGGTATTATTTTAAACTTTTCTTGTTTATGTGTTGTAAATTTCTATTGTAAATAGTTATTTCAGGGTCCTCAAGCTAGGACTGGTTTTAAAGAGGTTTATGTAATACTTGCAGCGAATTTGTCATAGAGATCTTAAGCTGGAAAATACACTCTTAGATGGAAGTACAGCACCACGTGTCAAAATATGCGATTTTGGATACTCGAAGGTAATTGTTGTGCTAATGAGGCAGAACCATATCATGAATATTTTCTAGCTGGTGCTGTTATTTGATGAAACTCTGAATAGTATCTGTCTTTTGTGTAGTCATCTGTGTTGCACTCTCAACCAAAATCTACTGTTGGAACACCAGCCTACATTGCACCTGAGGTCCTTTCTAGAAAAGAATATGATGGGAAGGTGAAACAAATTTCTCTCTTTTGCCCGCTGTGTTTGCCTTACCACTTATTTATCCATATCTAATCCTTAAGAACTGTAGCTATCAGATGTTTGGTCCTGTGGGGTCACTTTATATGTGATGCTGGTTGGGGCGTATCCCTTTGAAGATCCTGATGATCCCAGAAACTTCAGAAAGACAATTGGTGTGAGTATAGTACCAACATCCTCCCCCTCCCCCACCATCTCCAGCCTCCTGAGAAAAAAAAATCCGCCCAAAAAGAAACAAAAAACAAAGCAAGCTCGTGTTGATTATACGTTGGTTTTCTTATCCTATTGTGGATTTTTAATCATGATTTTTCTGCTCATGACAGCGGATACTTAGTGTCCACTACTCAATTCCAGATTATGTCAGAGTGTCCATTGAGTGTAGACATCTGCTATCTCGAGTTTTTGTGGCAAACCCAGATAAGGTAATGTGCTTCTTGTTGATGATAGCCTGGCTAACCCAAACTTTGTTCATATTAGGAACTCTTAAGAACCAATTAATAGGGGTCTGGTTCACTTCTAATATCCATTAGATTTGAAATCTTCTTGAATGGGGTAACATAGGACCATATAAGTGTCAATAAAATTAGACGTATTTCATGCAGAGCTCTTAGTTGACAAGTAGTTTGAATTCTTTTTTCTTCTAGTTAACCAATGCAATTGCCCTAGCGTTAGCTTTTTTCCTTTTTTTCTCTTTCTTTTTTTCTTTTTGTCCATTCTCTCTTTGTACGGTAAATGCGATGTTGAATCTGGATCCGAACCTCTGATGTTCTTGTTGTGTTCCTATTTGTATCTTTGCAGAGAATAACAATCCCGGAAATTAAGACACATCCGTGGTTCTTAAAGAACTTGCCTATAGAAATGATGGATGGAGGAAGCTGGCAGAAAAATGATGTTAATAACCCATCCCAAAGTGTAGAAGAGATATCATCCATAATACAAGAGGCAAGGAAACCTACCGGGGTGCGTAAGGCGGGTGAGCCTTTTATAGAAGGCAGCATGGATCTTGATGACTTGGACGCTGATGAAGATATAGAAACCAGTGGTGATTTTGTGTGTTCATTGTAAACAATTTATTCGAACATATTCCACCTTGCTGAGGGAGTGCGTCAATGGTCAGAGGCATTGATTATCAGATTTTTGTTAAGTTGGTTGGGGGAATCCGTTTGCCTGCTTACATGTTCCTTGTCTGTAACGAAGCTAAATAAATCCAATTTGTTTCTGCTTGGGGAATTATGTGGAATATTTTATAATTGTAACATGAACTGTCTCATGGATCTGATTTTTTTTTTTTCCCAATTTATTGCTATTCTGGGCTTCCTATGAAGCCAGCCGCCCCCCACCAACCAAAAACCCTGATTCATGAAACCCAGGGTATTTGAGAAAACTTTTCCATGTCATCATGTTTAAAAATGGATGAAGGGGCCATGACCCGCTTCCATGCTGCATCTTCGCTTCTGGGTCCATTCTAGGATCCCATAGGGGAAAGAAAAGAATGTCATATGACTCATATCTGAATTGCTCCGCCAAGTCTCATCAGTCATGACCTACAATCATACAGGGGAGACGAGGTATATGTCGTAATTTAAGTCGTTAGCGAACTATAGTCTAGTGGCAGAGGGCAGCCAGAAGGCCCAGAACTAGTTTCAGCTAAACCACGGTTTAATATTTGTCCCATCTTTTCACAGGAAAACAGGGAGAAGTTTCTACCATAACTTCTCCTTATTTATTTATTTTTTTCTCCAGTATTCAGTTCTCTATGCAAACATCATCGAGGAAGAACGAGATTTTCTTAATTAATTGGGGGAAAAAAACAACGAATTGATCCAAACGAATTGATGACTCGAATTGGATAAGATTAATGTGTAAAAATCCAGAGGAAAGCCCCGTTCAACTTTGGGTATACAAGGCATTTTCAAAAGAATGTTGGTGCCGCATTTAAGGGTGTTTGTGTAGGTTCTTGTAATCCCGAGTCAATAACCTAAGGTGAGAGTAGAGCAGAGTGAGAGACGTGTAGGGTCTAGAGAGAGTGATAGTGAAATAAGGTGTACAGAGGAATATTTCTTATTTAGTTTGACGAGAAATTGAATCTTTTTATAGTATTCCAAAATAGTAGATATCAAGTAAATGTATCATTGATAATATTAAAGCTTTTGAAAATAGCGTGTGTAATAAAGACACAATGGTTTTATCCCTTTCGTTCTGATTGAGATTCGGTTCATTGCATGTTAATCCTCAGCTCAATGAACTTCTAACCATAAAACGATCTTTAAACTGGTCTCAAAATGCTAAATGGTGGAAAAATAATTCTACCATTGAGATGCATCAAGTCTATTTTGAACCTTCTAACCATGCTTCAAATTCAAGTAAACGTATTAACATCAAGATGAGGTGTTAAGGGTGACACCATCCAAGAGATATGGCTCATCTAGCCATAAGTATCTCTTTGGTAAGGGATGGTACAATCAACTCTAATAGGTGCATATAGTATCACATTCACCAAAAAGTATAATATGAGAAATCCCTTGGCATTTTTCATGAGCCTGTATTGGTATCTCACAAACATCTAGATTCCCTAATAACATATTTGAAGATAAGCCTTTATAACTAGTGAACATAACATTATGACATAGAAGTTATATAAGCAAAACACATAGATCTATCAACACATTGAGATCAAGAGCGAAATGTTTAACATGTCATGTTAATGAAAAGTGGTATTGAACATGTATTATTATGTAGCAAGACATGTGATATCTTATAGTTGATGATTACATGAAGTTAGCATGATATATATTACACAAGTAATACATTATAATTTGAATTTTATAATTTTTTTATAAAATAGAGCAGTAACAAAGAGGATGGAGTGTCACTTTATAAAAGAAGTGTATGAAAGGAAAAAGGATGGGAAGAGGTCATCACTTATGAATGACTTTGAAAGATCAAGTGGAGGAGAGGGGATTGAATAAGCGAAGGTACTTGTTGGCAAAATAATGATTGGGAAAATTCTAACACGAGCTAATCGTGCAAATCCAAACTTGGGCAATTTCTTAAAGCACTAAAGGATGACCTACAAAGCAAGGAAGATCCAGGGGGGTCTTGAAAATTCTTTCCCAATGTTCAAATTAGTTTTAGGGGAGTAGAAAAGAGAGAATGGAAAACTAGGGAATTCTTAAAGATATATCGAAGTTACCTTCTTTCTTGGTTTTGTGTCTCTTATTTGGCATCTTAGGTGGATAGTTTAGGAAGAGTACTTGGATTGTTCATATAAGATTGGTGGCATCTCTAACATAATTCGGTTTAATTTCATTTGTCTCTATTAAGGTTTTGACTAAATACACATAATTTTTATTAATTTAAAATTTTATAAAATATTTTTTCTATCATTTTATTTATTATTTTTACCCACTTTCTTTTTCACTCAAACTATGATAAATATTTAATGAATTTCAAATTAATGAGAATTATGTGTATTTAGTGAAAACCTTAATAGAGATTAATGAAATTAATCCAACATGATTGTATGGCATATATCATATATAAAGAGATAATCATAGTGACATTGTTGAGGAAGGTGTGAGATGTTATAAAATCTACTCATTTATTCAGATAGGTGGCAAATATCGGGAGTTAGTCATAACCATCTTATCTAATTATGACGGTTATCTCGTTGGGCTGAAGTGGTTGGCCTAGTGTGTCAGACTCAGCTACCATGCCTAGTTGGTACAGGGCCTTGGGCTCAAGAATCTACCCTAGTTAGTTGCAAATCGGTTCCCTCGTAATGGCTAAATAGCTACCTAGCCAAGGGCCAATGCTTGTAAATTTGTACATGTAAGCCATAGGCATGGCTAGCCTGGTTGCCAATTGAGATGTTGTGTTCGTCTTTTTGGTTTTAGTCACTTCTACTTAGTCATTTTATGATAATTTTCTTACACGTTTTTTCCACTTACTACAAGTGGGATTCTACTCATCATGAATGTAACATCAAGAAGCAGAAAAGTACTTCTCAAGTTGGACAATGCCCTTGAGAAGAGGAATACGTTGAATAGGTGTTACTTGTGTAAAAAGGAAGAGGAAACAAGTTATCACCTGATCCTATTTTGTAAGAAAGTTACAGTGCTATGAAGCTTGTTTTTCTCTCTATTTAGTGTATAATGAGTCTTACACTTTTCAATTAAAAGGAATTTGATTGGTTGACATGGAGCTTTTGTGAGTAAAAGAAGGGAGAAGATTTGGAGGGTTGCCCCCTTTTGCTTAATGTGGACCTTATGGAAGAAAAAAAATGAAAGAGTGTTCAGTGATATTGAATGGTTTGACCAAGTTTTAAGACATTTTTTTTTTTTGTACACTTTTGTGAATTGGGTTAAGGTGTATTTAGAAAATTATTTTTTGTTCATGATTGATTTTATAGAGTGATTGACAATGTTTGTATACTTTGTGTGTATCTTTTCCGCTACTTCTAGGCATTTCTAATACAAGCTCTAATTTACCTATATATATAAAAAAAAAAAGTTGGACCCGCTTAGTCAAAAAGCAGAGTTCTAGCTCCCTCGTTTCTTCCCCCCACCCCCCCTTGAAATATCTGAATGGCTTCATAAGGCATGTAAAAGGGTTTTTCTAGTTATTGAACAGGGGGAAACTTTGACACCCTGAAATGCCTGCGCGGTGCTACATCAATTATCACATAACTGGAAAAATGACTAATCAACAGTGTGATATATGTAAATTGTAAAAGAAGCATGGACAAATGAATTCGGTGTTGAATTGATTAGAATCACATGGAATGTCATAAATTCAGATGATTTCTACCTCTGACTCTTGTTTTGATGGAATTTTCTTGTAGGTTGATCTGTATTCTCCATAGAAGTAGGAGGCAAAACCCCACAGGCACATGGCTAAAGCCATGCCCTTATCAGCATTGAATCTCTCGTGCAAGAAAATTACAGCAAAAACCTGCTGGACAGGAACTAGAAGAGATGACACAAGACCTCCCAGGAGGGACGTGGAGCAGAAGATCACTCCAATACTTCCTATGATCAGCAACTGCATTGCTACTGCTGCCAATACTATCACCATGTAATACTTAGTCTCTCCAAGACCATATTCTCCTGCTTCTTTTGAAATAGCCTACACAAAATCATAAAAAAATATGGAAAATCAGTTAATTTTCAAATTCATTTGGAAGCAACTTCCAAATTCTCCACGCAGATGGTCTGGCAAGTGATTTTTGACCAGGATGGTTTCCTCATGTGAAAACAATACCAACAGGTATGTTATGTAAGTTACACGACAATAGAAGCTGCAGAATTTTTGGGATTGGGCATAGTTGAGATGAGTAAACATTCAAAGAGATGTTTTCTTTAGATTCAATGGATTTCCACCTGCGGAGCTCCTGGAAGTTCATTGGTATTACTTAATGGACCTCCCCTTGAGTTGATGTAGAGTTTTGGAAGGTTGTGTGTCATATGTTGTGCTCGAGACGGCCAGTGAGTGATTTAAATACAGGTGATTTCAAGTACCTGAAAGTCCTTGTTGATGACCATGGGGATGGTGCAAAACAGAGTGGCAAACATGGAGATAAGGAACTGAATCTGCATGACAAGATCAAAGGTGATGGGCATACCGGCCTTCAAGTGAGTATACTCCAGTGCTGGCATAATGAACCCATGAAGGGCAGCAGCACCGAGGGTCATTAAAAAACCCAGCAAATACTTCCCATCAGACACCCCACTCGGGCGATCTCCATTCATGTGAAGCCCAAGAACGACTGATCCGAAGGTCATTAACACCACTGCATTTACCGAGTAATGTGTGAACTTATGCTTCACCACAATAAAAGCGAAAATTGCAGTGAAGGCCAGCTGAGTTGAACCAAGAAGGGAAGAAACCGATATGGGGAGGTAAGATAAACCAAACGAATAGAGGTAGCCATCAAGCCCAAGTAGAAGTCCCAGGAAGGCACTGGCAGCAACAAGCCTAGGCGTAACCAGTAATACGGTGGCTTGCCCTTTGGCCTGAGCTCGCAAGTAAGAAAAGGCCATTGGGAGGATCAAGATGGGGAACCCAGAGGTGAGCAGCCAAGCATTGAGCCATTTCCTCTTTCCCCCATGCAAATAGTAGATCCTTAGAAGCAAGGGGCCACCTACTTGGCCAATTGTCATCAAGACACAGTTCACAAGTACTAGAAACATTGCCTTCAGAGACGTCCTTCTTTGACGCTGTGTTGCCTCGTTCTGGCTTCCTTGGGAACTCTCCATCTTCGATTCTTTGTTGCTGCTACTCACTGCACAGAGATTTAGTACTCAAAGTGGATGAGATGAGGCAGAGGTATTGGACTCTCAGTCACACTCGCCTTTATCTTTTTTTAGCATTTTTCTTAATATAATAATTAGAAAGACAGACTGAGAAAAGTGGGATATGACGAATAAGAGGGTGGCATGCACAGAAATGGTCGCCCCACCGATAAAGAGACAAGCGTTGATATCATCAACTAAATTATAAACACAGTGCCACGGTCGTATTACCACTAGAATCAATATTTGATGCTTGCGTTCATTCTCAGGAATTATAAACCTTTGAATCTACCCGCTTTCATATGAATCATATCCCTATGGCTGGATCTGCCAATGATTTAGTTGGTTAGGTGGGGGTGGGATTAGCCCAAAGGATGAATTTACTTTTATAGGTTTGATTGGTTTTCAGCTTACTTCATCCTGATTTGGAATGATGATGACCACTTCTTTTTCTTTCTATTTTTATTTTTTAAAAGGACTACTAATTAAAGTTTATGAAATATTTAAATAAAATTTTAAATCATGAAAAGTGACTCATTTGTCTTAATAGCAGGGTTGATTATTTTCTGTAGAGGTGTGTCATGGTGGGGCTTGAAAGTGATTTTGAGAACGAAGAGAAGTCGTAGGCTTGATTGAATGGGCCTACCATCTAGCGTGGAGTGGTTTGGACCATGTATAGGCCCTACAACCCAGGCTTCGTGGATGGGTCTGTGTTGGGCCCAACTCATGAAGCCTAGTCCTCTTTTAACGCCTGTTTTGATGGTCCGTGGATTGTATATATGAAAAATATCATTTTTTTCTGGCTTCTTTTATTCATTTTTATAAGAAAAACATGATATACAAATATTTTCTTTTATATGAAATATATATATATATATAAAAAAATGGCAGTGCATATGAGGAACCAATTTTAGCACCTTAGATCAACTGATCAAAAGCCTTAATCGGACGGCTAATATTATTCGAACGCATAGCAGGGGATCGTTCTCGTTACCAAAAGGAAAATCTGTCCACGTGTAAGGTCGACACTCACGGCGTCCTCTATCAACATAAGTAGGCAGTGACTACAAAACCCTAGCGGCAAGGCTTCTCTCATCTCTTTCGCTAGAGCCGCCAGCCTCCTCTCTGATCCAAGATGAAGGTTCGATCCTCGAAACCCAATTTGCAGTTCATGATCTCCGGCCATTCTTCAATGTTTCAAAACCCTAATTTGATATTCTGTGTGTGTTTTGCAGTTCAATATCGCGAATCCGACCACGGGATGCCAGAAGAAGCTTGAGATTGACGATGACCAGAAACTGTAAGTGCTTACTTGATTCAGTGTTCTCATATATGGAATAAATTTATGATTGAATCATTCTTTGTTTTGTTGTTTTTCTTTTTTTTTTTTCTTTTCTTTTTTTTTTTGTATATGGAATTAGGATAGAATTTGATTGGTTTGCTAGGATGGGGATTCTCCGCTCATTTTGGGTTTGTTTATATATATGGTTTGTGAAAGTCTAAAGTTCTTTGATGCAGATGCCATCTTCTGAGATTCGCAGAGCTAGATACTTATTATTTATGAAACAACCACTAACATTTTTTGTGCATCGAGAAATATAAATGGAAAAAGGGAGGAAAATTTATGTTATTCATGTGGAATGTCGCCCATCTCAGTATTCGCGGAATCTGCTAGCTTAAGAAGCTTTGTTGTAATAGCTTATAGTCATTGATTGTGCACAAATCTCACTTCTCTCTAATGTCATACAAGTGGAACATGTTTTCACACATACATGTAAAAACATAAAGAAAGTTGTTGTATTTAAATGGCTCAGTTGTATTTTTATATAGTGCTTGCTGGAAAAAACTAGTGGTTGTGAATAGGGGCTATTGATGAAAATGGGAGTTATCACTATCAATCACTCTAAAATAGTTAGCCTTGATTTCTCCTGAAAAGTCACTCTTCCAGTTTTTCATAATCATGTGTAAAATGGATGCCATTTTTCTTCCCCTGAAATTTCACTCTTCCAATTTTTTATAATCATGTGCGAGATGGGCACCATTTTTCTTCAATGGGCATGGTCATGTGTGAGATGGATGCCATTTGTCTTCTATGGCCTGCCCTGTTCTTGATGGTAGGTACCTGGCATAGTTAATTGCATTTGGAAAATTTACTGTTGTTTTCATTGTAATTTTCTGAGTTTGTTTTATAGCAGCTTCAGATTTTACTTTTTCTAGCAGCAACTACCTGGGATGATTGTAACTACCCCTTTTGTCATGCACCAATTCTTACATGCATTTCAACTATGGCTGACTAATATTAACAACAAATATAGTGTCCATTAAATATCATCTTACTTCCGAAATTGTCAGAAAAAGGTTTTAATATCTCTATTTTACTAGTTGATTAGTTCTATTTTAGATAAAATTTTCTCAGTTTTTCAGCCTTTTGCAGTGTTGCTCGCCTTCTTGGTTCTTTTTAATATGTTTGCCTTATTTGCTTATCAGAAAATGTTTTTCCACCTTTTGTGTAGTCGGGCATTTTTTGACAAGAGGATCTCGCAGGAGGTCAGTGGAGATGCCCTCGGAGAGGTAAGCATTTACCATTGTTATGCAATGCCAAAATTCTACTCACAGTCTAGATTTATATAACATTTATTTTTTGTTTGTTTGTCTGACAGGAATTTAAGGGCTATGTATTCAAAATCATGGGAGGCTGTGACAAGCAAGGATTCCCAATGAAGCAGGGAGTGTTAACTCCTGGTCGTGTTAGTCTCTTGCTCCATAGAGGTGGGTTTTTGGTGGTATATTAGTGTTGGTACAATGACCACCATTCCTTCAAGTTTAAGATGGATCATGGCCAGTTAGAAGCATGTTTTGCTAGGACCATGTTTTGTTGCCTTGTCATAGATGATGGATGAAAACTGTTCTAGTTTTGCTTAAGCAGGAACCCCTTGCTTCCGAGGATATGGTAGGCGTAATGGAGAGAGGAGGAGGAAGGCTGTACGTGGGTGCATTGTCAGTCAGGACCTTTCTGTTCTGAACTTGGTTATTGTGAAGAAGGGTGAGAGTGATCTTCCTGGGCTGACAGACACAGAAAAACCAAGAATGAGAGGTCCAAAGAGGGCATCGAAGATTCGTAAACTCTTCAACCTCTCAAAGGATGATGATGTCCGAAAGTATGTCAACACATACCGCAGATCATTCACAACCAAATCTGGTAGGTTTTTGAATTTCATGTCTTTCAATATGTTTAAGTACTGCAGTAGCCTACATTAAAAAGGTGGGATACTATTTGAAAAGAGTATTCTTGATGTTTATCACAATTTCCGTATACATGAAAAGCTCCTGGTGTTTTGTCACAATTTCTATGAGGTCATGGGGCTAAGATGGTGGTTGTGTTACAGTAGAGGAGTTTGGCTTCACCATTGATCATGACTATGGGACACTGTTTTAATTTTGATAACTTCAGACTACTGGTTATTTCAGATGGCTCAATTGGCTTTCTTTATTCTGCCTTTATTGGGTTGGTTATAAAATGATTATCCAAAAAAAGAATTGATAAAATGGCTAACTGCATCTTTTATTCTATTGTTAAAGCCTTGGGGTGCTTGTTTAATTTGCAGGAAAGAAGTGCAGTAAAGCTCCCAAGATACAGAGGCTGGTTACTCCTTTGACCTTGCAGAGGAAGCGAGCCAGGATTGCAGAGAAGAAGAAGAGAATTGCTAAGGCCAGGTCTGAAGCAGCTGAGTACCAGAAGCTCCTTGCTACCAGATTGAAGGAGCAGAGAGAACGCCGCAGCGAGAGTTTAGCCAAGAGAAGGTCCAGGCTTTCTGCTGCGTCTAAGCCATCTGTTGCTGCTTAGGCCCGTGCTCCCTAAGAAAGTTGAATTTTGGTTGAAGTTGAGTGTCACTGAGTTTTTTGATATGGTTTTCCATTTGTTTTAGTATTCCATGACTTCTGCAGAAGGTGCTTCTTTAGACCCTGTTAGTTCATTAGATTCATCAAGAGATTGCTGATTGTTCACTTACAATTATGAGAAGTTTTTCAAATTGCATGGCTGCTTCAAATCTTAAAATTCCATTTGTCCTTGATCGCTAGGTGGTAGTTGTGCCCTGCATTTTCCATGGTAGGTAGAGGTGCAACTTGAATTTGGTTGCATGCCAACACTTCATGCTTATCCAAACAGTTTGAGACCTCATATTTTCAAAACACAACATAAAAATTAGGCGGAACTTAAAGTGTGTGTTAATGGGATAGTTTTCAAACAGGAAATTAAGTTGTTGGGAATAGAAGCAATAGAGCTTGATGTTCTGGTTTTGGAATTTAAGTACTTTTTTATATCTTACACAAAATTTGTACTGCATGGCTCAGCATGGACTGTCTCTGGTGGCATGTCTTGCTGACTCTCCCGAGTCATTCTGTGGAGGAACTAGTCCTGGAGTTTGCTCCAATCCTGGTTGGTTGTTTTTTATGCGCTAGGACACTTGAGCAGCATAAGTTTGCATGTTAAGAGAGTATGGTTATAACCACACTCCTTACCATACAAAATCTGGCAGTTTTAAGGATGGTTTAAACTTTTTCTGTTTTAAGGATAGCTCTGCTAAGAATGACTACTCGAAGGCAGAAATAAGTTCCATCATCCATGGTAAGGAGCCTTTTCTCCACTATGTTCCCTGTCAGGCATTATAAGTACACAGGATTCGATTTTGTTTGAAGCAATAAGCTGCGAAGCTGTGGCTTACTTTGTCTCAGGCATTTATTGAATTATCCTCTCTCGTCTGTCTGAATTCACTAGATAGCCTGAAAGTGGGGTCGAATATTGCTATTCGAAGGCAGAAATATATTAGTAGTCAATAATTATTTATCACACGGTAATGCAGGAATAAAATAGTAGGGAGTAGAAAGATGAGCATTGCAAAAAATGGGATAAAATATTATGGGAAAAAAAAGAAGAAAAAAAAAGGATAAAATAGTATGAAGTAGAAAGATGCGCAGGAGGATGGAAAGAATAAGTTCAAAAAGATGAGGTGTAGGCCAGATGAAAATGGTCAGCCAGACCTTATTTCGTAATGCCATGTTCAAACTTCAAACCTACCTTGTAGTGTATTGTCCCTATTCCTAATTCCTAATGATGTGTTCAAAATAGTGCAGACCAGGAAATTCAAAATAGCATTCATATGGGTATTGCCATTTTGTCACATTCATTTTCTTGGCAATAAAAAAAATGAAATTTGGAATTCGCCTTTTGAAGTTCAATTCTTTAATTTAAAGAAAGTGTAGCGTTCAGAAGGAGAAACCCGGTAAGTTAGCAGCCATTCTCGACAAATATACATCAAAGAAAAATTATAAATAGGAAAAAAAGATAGAAAAGACTACAAAACATTTGCAAAAATTTGGAAAATTGAGATTTACAATTAAAATATACATATATAAATTTTTTTGTATTAATCCATTATTAATAACCTAAAAAACTGATCCAAATTTCCAAACAAGAGAAAACAAATGAGAAATGAAGACAACTTCAAGTTTAATATAAACAGAAAAATTACAAGTTCAAAATCTTGCAGCCCCGCGAGAGTCGGCGAGACAGAAAGAGTTGTAAGCGTTTGTTCTGAGAAATGAGGCGGCACTGGCTGCGAAAACTTGCACTACCCCCCACACGGTGTTACGCGCATAAGAAAAGACGGTTGATACCCCTGCGGGGCTCTGCTTAAGTTGTACGCGGTCGGAAGCGGCGGTGGTTATACCCGAACACAATTCGCGTTGAGAATTGAGAAACAGAGATATCTGCTTGAATTCTTTCGGCAATGACGGAAATTTCTGAAACCCACACAGGGCTCAAAGATCGCAGAGCGGACGCTCTCGGAGACCTACGTCTTCTTCCCGATGAAATCATACTTGCTATTTTGGCAAGTCTCGGCGCCCGGGATGTTTCACGAGTCGCTTGTGTTAGCAGGTCCCTCCTCATATCCCTGCTTTTCTAATTATTTCGCCCAATGTTTACATGTAGGTTTTGTCTTTAAATTCATTGCTGTTGACCCGATCACAATATTTTTTTGTTGTCTCCAATCTGAAAATAGGATTTGTTCTGTGAGTGGTTGTGCAGAAAATTGGCGGTTTCATTGTGTTATCACTCTTCAAATAAAATTTATGTGTGGTGCCCTATTAAATGCATACACGATTCTTTAATTTGAATTTCTTGGAAGTTAGCATGGGAGATTACAATTTTTGTTGTTATTCTTTAAATTTGATTCTCTAAAATATGCAGTGTGATGTACATATTGTGCAATGAAGAGCCTCTATGGATGAGTATATGCCTTAATAATGTAAAGGATCACCTTCAGTACAAAGGCTCCTGGAAGAAAACGGCACTGCTTCAGTATGTATTACTAATCATTCTACATTTGTTTTAGAGAGCTTTTACTCTCTGATTCTAGTTGGGAATTGGGTTCTTATTGAGTACTTCTCATATTGGCTTCCCATCAGTTGTATATGAGTTAATTTTCTTTTGACTTCCTATTTTGTGTTGTTAAAGAAAAGGTCCCTTTTCTATTACAGGGAGCATATGCCAAATGGATATATAGAACCTTGCGAAAAGCCTTTGCATTTTGATGGTAAAAAGTCTCTTGCTATGGGTTCTTAACTGTCATTTAATAACTTTTCCCTTCACTGGCTCTCTTTTCCAGTTGATATTCAGAAATTTTCTTTGCGATACTGTTTTAGTTTCTTCTTCTTCTTCTTATTATTATTATTATTACTATTATTACTATTATTATTATTATCTGCAATGTTTTCTTGATTAGAAGAATGCCTTGGTGTGTTTAACATTTTGCAGGATTCAACTCTTTATTCCTGTACAGAAGATTATATCGGTGCCACACCACATTGGATGGGTTCACTTTTGATAATGGGAAAGCAGAAAGAAGGAAAGATCTCTCTTTAGAAGAGTTCTGTCATGAATATGATGGGAAAAAACCGGTAAAGTAGCTGTGATTCATATTTGAATTCAAAGAACTAGATTGAAAGAAATGGTGAAAACAATGTGTTATAATTGTCGATTTCTACCCTCTCTTTTCCTTTATTAGTCTGCTCACTTTCTCAAAATGCATATCATGGACATGAAGATTTTATTTGTATTTGGAGAGAACCTCATGTGCATGTGTAAAACTGATCATGCACATATTCAGTTCCATCATATTTTATATACTGGCTTCTGTTTCTTATTGTTTTTAAATCTTGTTGTTTTACTATTTCCATGTTCTTTCTTATCTCAAATAGATTTACTTGTTTTATTTTGAACATTTTTGGGTGGAAAAACTGTGAATTACTACCAGTTTCTTGTTCATTTTGTTCACTGCTTTATTGCTGAAACCTACTCCAGGTTTTGCTTGCTGGATTAGGTGATACTTGGCCAGCGAGAAGTACCTGGACAACTGATCAGCTATTGCTGAATTATGGAGATACAGCATTTAAGATTTCCCAAAGGAGTTCACGGAAGATCACAATGAAATTCAAAGATTATGTCTCATACATGAAAGTTCAGCATGATGAGGATCCCCTGTATATTTTTGATGACAAGGTGATCCTATGTTAGTAGTAATAGTTATACAATGCAGTCTTGAATAAAAAATTTCAAAATAAACCGGCTTGCTATTTTTGCAGTTTGGTGAAGTTGCACCAGGCTTGTTGAAAGATTACAGTGTGCCTCGTCTATTTCAAGAAGACTTTTTTGATGTCTTAGATAGAGACCAGAGACCACCTTTTAGATGGCTCATTATTGGGCCAGAAAGGTCTGGTGCTTCTTGGCATGTTGATCCAGCTCTTACCAGTGCTTGGAATACTCTTCTTTGTGGGCGTAAGAGGTGAGTGTAAAAGAGAAACTTGATGCTCGATAACATGAAAACAAATACGTCTCTGTGCATTGCTCTGTAGTCTCTATAATTTGTTGCAGCCTATGCCTATTGCTACTAGATAAACTGTGTATCTAAATTTCACAACTGGTTTTACATTTTAAGGTCCAAATTCCCTAGCTATGGTGTTTTGTTTTATGTTTTTATCTTCCTTTCTAACACTGTGAGGATAGCGATCACATCTTTTTCTATAGAACTGAATAGACAATTGTCATGGGAAAATGGTTTTGTCATCCATACTAACTTTTTTAATCATGAGAATTAGTTTGTTTCTTATAAACTTTTAAGTGGAAACGGAAATTCTAAGCATGTAGGCATGTGCTTGTAGAAAACCTGGATTTTTCTTTCACATTTGCTTCTAACATAGCTGCTTGAGAGATTAAAAAACAAAGAGATTGAGTGGGCTGCTTCTCAAGTAGGTTTAGGTTGACCAACCTGTTGTTGGATAGGTTTGTTTTTTCTATCCTGTTTAATATATGCTCAATTATTCTGAAGTCTTAGTGTGTTCAATATTAACATGTGAAACCATACATTGGTGAAATTGATCAAAAGAGAAAAAAAAAAAAAAGTAAATTTTTGCATGCATCTATCATGCACTTGTGGCTGTCCACATTCATGTGACCAATTGTTTGGTCAAAAGTTAAAAACATTTATTCCTGGTTTTTCTCCTCTCTGCAACTGTGTTGAGGTCAATTTAGGAATTTCTACAAGAAATTAAATAGGTGTTTTTAAATAACTTCCTTTTAAATATCAATTTTGGCATTGCCTTTATCATTATTCCATTGTGAATTATGTTTTTCTGGTAGTGCCTGTTTTGACTTGTGACCATCTAGTATGGAAGAGTTCTTTGTCTTTGTTTCTTTGTTGTCTCTCTATATGGATTGATTAAGGTAACGTCCTAATCATGTTTGAATAGGTGGGCATTGTATCCTCCAGGAAGAGTGCCTACGGGTGTTACGGTACATGTAAATGAAGAAGATGGTGATGTCAATATTGAGACTCCATCATCATTGCAGGTATCTGATGTAGACATCCAGATGCATAATATCGATGATTTATTTCTTACTTCTAATAACACTTGTTCAAGTTGTTTTGTATGCCATTTTTGTTAACAGTGGTGGCTGGACTTTTATCCACTTCTTGCTGATGAAGACAAGCCAATCGAGTGTACCCAATTACCTGGAGAAACAATATATGTTCCAAGTGGATGGTGGCACTGTGTGTTAAATTTGGAAACCACGATTGCTGTCACACAGAATTTTGTAAATTCCAAAAACTTTGAATTTGTATGCCTTGATATGGCTCCAGGTTATCATCATAAGGGAGTTTGCCGTGCTGGAATGCTTGCTTTGGACAAAGGCAGTTTTGAGAATGGCAAAATAGATGCATTCTGTGATAAAGATGGCTTGAACTATCCAGATCTGACTAGGAAGGAGAAGAGAGTTAGAACTTACCAACCCGGGAAGGATCCGGATAACCAAAGTGCAAGAAATGGTGCCTGTAAAAGTTATGATTTGTGGAATCAAGATTTTTATTATGATATAAATTTCTTGTCCATGTTTTTGGATCAAGAGAAAGACCACTACAGTTCTCTGTGGAGCTCAAGCAATTGCATAGGACAACGAGAAATGAGAGAATGGTTATGCAAGCTTTGGGTTGGAAAACCAGGAATGAGAGAGCTTATATGGAAGGTATTGTCTTTTCTTCTCAGCCTCTTTTTAATGCTTGTCTAGTGGTGGTTCATTAAATAAGAAATATCAGCTATATTTTATTGATTAAGAAGGCTAAGGTCTGCCTTGTAGGCTTTGGTGATCTATCAAAAACATTGTGGTATATGTGAGTTGCCTTTGTGAGTACACTAAAAATATTTTTGGGAAAAAGTAACAAACTATTCTTAAAGAATGAGTAGGTTGGTTATTTAAGGGAGTAACTAGGCAGATTCTCTGCCAATGAGAGCTTCCATGGAGGACTTCTTTTTTATTCTAACCCCAATCAGCACCCATCCACCTTGGCACCAGTTAATACACAACATGGCTACTGCTTGTGCCAGGTGTGAAACTGTTGGTGAGTCTGCCTGTTGGTTTACTAGTGGCTGCAATGGATTTACTCTCATGGGTTTTTATATTTATGTAGAATTTGAAGTGCCAACCATATTTTATTTTTGGATTTCATCTCTAATTTTTATATTTCATGTCTTGAAATGTCCTAGGGAGCATGTCTTGCCCTAAATGCAGGCAAGTGGTTAGAGTGCACAGCACAAATTTGCGCCTTCCATGGTTTGCCTCCTCCCACAGATGATGAGAGGCTTCCTGTTGGCACTGGAAGCAATCCTGTAAGTGAGCTTTCTGTATTTTAACTAGTTTCAGTAATTGAAGGTTCATAAGTCAACTGGAGGTGTTATTGATGGCTTGAACCTATGGTTTTACTTCTTTTTTTTTTTTTAGTTCATTTTTTTGAATGAATAGTTGCTCAACATTTTCGATTTTAACCTAATGACATGAAGATTTCTAGATTGGTCCACTTATTTATACACATCGATTAATTGATTATTGCATACTTATTGGAAAACTTATAGTTAGGAGTTTCTTTTTTCTTTCTGTTGGGGAGGGAAAGGAATCGAATCCCCAAACAAAAAGAAAAAGAACTTAATGCTTTATTGGTTGTTCGGTGGGAAAGTCTAAAGAGATTATAGAATTTGATTAAAAATCTGATAATACAATTTATAATAAGATGTTTTTCTGTTTTTCTCAACAAGAAATGCTTATTTGTTGAGGCTTTTGTCAGCATTCAGTTGGATAGGGTCCTGTGATGCATGTTTGGAAGTGTAATGTATAATTGATTATGTCCAAAATTTGCTGATCATTAAACTAATCCTTTTCACTTGGAGATGGAATGAGAGAAATATTGCTACTAACTACTGACCAGTGTTTGACTGAAGATTCCTTAATTGTTGACCTAATTCAACATTCTTAATAATCACTGAAGCAGTCAATCTTATAATCCAAGAAAGGACTGATACCAGTAGGAATCTGTTGATTGTTGAGAGAAGCAATTAATCAAACATGTAACAAGGAATATTTCAGCTGACTTGAGGCTTGTGGGAGCCAACAGATATCATCAACAAAGGGAGATGGTAGGAGTAGGTTAGCATTTTAGAAAAAAAGAAAATCATGTAGATCTTTGATTTCAGCATGACAAGAAGCTGGCTCTTCCACAGCAAGTTCTTTTGCTCGATCCAATTTGATTGACCAAAGAACAAAAAATTCATAATAGATGGAAGAAATGAAACAAACTCAGCATCCTAAGGGGGTGAGGTGGTAATTGGGGACCTTTCAAAAATGAACAAGAAATAGTTGCTGCTGCAAGACAATTGACCATTAGTGGACATTTTGGAGTTTCAGCTTTTAAAAAGTCATTGTATTTGTCCTATCAAAAAAAGTCATTGTATTTGTGCAGAAAAGGAGCACTACCTGTCCCAGTCAGGTCAGAAGAAATGGGCACCATATGCAAAGAATTGATTTGGGAGTGAGGAGAACCATTATATCTGGTTGGGGTTTCATTGGTAGTATTCTGTTTGAAACAATGAATAGAAAGATAAAAATAGATTAACAACTGAGACATGATCTACAATGTCATTGGTCTGAAGAAAGCAAGCTGCAAAGTGCAATCGCCTACTGCCAGTGGATGTGGGGGTTGTTGAGGGAAGAAAAAGGTATTCCTGAGTTTGGTTGGGAAGGAAGCAGTGAACATGAAGCACCATCATAGATTAATGTTTATCATAGGACCTAATTAAGTATCGAGGTGTTCATCCTAGAATTTTTGGAAAATGAGCTAGACCTATGTTATAGGGAATCTACTTCTAATTAAATGCTTGACACAACATACACATGGAAACTTATTATGAGAAAGAGTCACAAACAGAGACTCCATTACCTGCTTCCATCCTAAATTCCTACTTAGAACTTAGGATACCATTACCTGTTGACAAATTCTCAGAGGTGCTGCACCTGAGTAATTAAAGCTTGTCCCATATGATGCTTCAAGTTATATAGGAGGATAGTAGAACTGTCTAATACAGAGGCATAATTGTACATGCTGAAACCACATAATGGGTGAACTCCAAACCTGGGAATAAGGTTCTGTCCTGATTGACCCCCCATTACTTGTCCTTGAGTGATCTAAGTCAAAGAAAAAGTTTCAATGCATAGTAGAAAGGGTATGACATGACATAACTTTATGGTGGGTATCGTCCATAAAAGCGAGAAATAATTTCATACCTTGAAAAGTGAAGTTTCATCTTTAATGAACTGGTGATACATGTGTAGGTGTGTGTAGGAATGAACTGGTGATAACTTCTTCATGTCTTTCTGAGCAGGTTTATCTCATTTCTGACTCTGTAGTTAAGCTCTTTGTTGAAGGAGGGCTAGAGGCATCAATTCACAGTTTAGGTGCTGAGGTATCATCCTTTCCCTCTCTCTCTCTCTCTCTCTCTCTCTCTCTCTCTCTCTGAGCATATGTCTTACAGATTGTCGTATTGCATGTTTACAGCTTGAATTTTACAGTCTACTATGTAAAGTCAACTCCCCTTTGAAAGATCATGTTCCTGATGTCTTGGCTAGCGGGATTCTCTTTCTTGATAATGGATCTTATACAATTGTGCCTTGGGATGGTAAAGGTGTGCCTGATGTGATTGCTAAGTGCAATTTGGTTCCTGCAAAGTGTATGGAGGATGGTTTCTCTTTTGGTGTGTGGAGCAAGAAAGATTTTGAATATAAAAAAGCAGGAGCATCAACATATGAATCTATTAGTTCAGCTGAATGCGCAGGGATATGGCCTTATATCATAACAAAACGATGCAAAGGAAAGATTTTTGCTCATTTGTAAGTTCTCTTAGCCTTATAGTTTCTTGTTTCAGTTCAAATGCTAGAAGCTGAACTTTTTGCCTTTCTGATACATTAGAAGTGGCAAATACATTTTCTTATTGGGCAAGATGCTGCTATTAAAAGAATACCAGAAGACAGCATCATCCATGAAGAATACAAGCAAACACCCAAAAGGAGAAAAAGAAGAGGAAAAGGAAAAAGATAGAAACACCAAAGTCTCAAGATTCCTCAACAGTGTTGGAGCTAATGCCCCCTCTTAAAATTTCCCTAATGAAAAAAAAAGTGCTTACATAAATAACAATCTTTTAAAAATTAAAACTTTGCACACCCCCACCGCCACCCCTCCTCCTCCCCACCCTACAAACTGAATTTTCAAAAGCACAAAATGTTTTTAATTAAATGTTATTGGAAAAATACTCATCCTTTAGTGGTAATGATATATTAGGATTTCAATAAAATTTAAAAAATTAATTTTTAATTTTGTTTTCATCTTTTTTCTTCTCATGCAACTATTATCTTAATTTATTTTTCGTTATTTAAAAAAAAAATTATTTGCTATTTTATTAAATAAGTTCTTAATGTTGAATTATCTTTGGGTTGGATTTTGGAAGGTTTTGATTTTTTTATTTTGAAATTAAAGTAAATAACAACCTAATTTTCAATTAAACTACATTATTATTATTAAATTATATGCTATTTATTTTTTCATAAAATTATGTCTTATCTAATTGTTCACATTAAGAGTATGTGTTTAGTTTAAATCATAAGAGATAACATGGTTTAATAGGATACTTTAAATTATGGATAATAACAATCAAGCTCTAGTTAACCACTTGTATTTTATTTGAGGTTTAAGTGATGATATGGTCCTCAGATGATCATATATGACAAATTATTTTTATATGCAAGGTTTTGTGTCTTTCACTTATTTTATATTTAGTTCTTCAAAAAAATTTAGTAGAAAAATTATTGAAATCTTTGAAAAATTTTTAAGATTCTTTTTCATTCTTTTTTCCTACAAAAAATTATTAAAATTATTGAATAATAGCTACTAAGATTTTTTATTTTCTTACTATATTTTTATTTCATGTGCTATTTTTTGAAATTCTTCTTCTTTTTTTTCTTTTTTTTACCAATATTTTTAGTATTTTGGTTTTTAATTTGATACATTGTGTATACTCGTGACTAATGTTTAAAATTACTTTGTTTAAAGAATGACAATAAGGGTATCACTAGCTACTTTCCCCCTCTCTCTCATGGCTCTTGAAATTTTTTTAAGATTCTTTTTTCCTATAAAAAAATATGAAAATGATTGAAAAATAGCTAGTGAGATTTTTTATTTTCTTACTATATTTTTATTTTTTTTGTAAAATTCTTTTAAATGTTTTTTATATTCTTTTTAATGAAATTTGAAACTTTTATTTTAATCAATGTTTTTAGTATTTTGGTTTTTAATTTGGTACATTGTGTATATCATAACTGAAATCTAAAAGAGCTAGGAATAAGTTTAATTTAGTTTTATTATCAATGTTGACTGTTCTCTTCTTTTTGCAGAAGAGATACACTTCCAAGGGATGATGTTCTAAATTTAGCTTCTTTTTTGGGAGAGCAGCTGCATCATCTTCATATCTTGCCCCATCCATCTTTGAATGGTTCTATACACTTGCCCCTTGATAATGGTTTTATGGATGAAATTTCTGATAAAATTGGCATTCCAGCTGAATGGGAGATTTTCATTAGAACTCTAGCCAGGAAGAGAAAGGATATCTCCAGCCGTTTAACTAAATGGTATGTCCTATCCTTCAGAGAAGTGCTTAAAATTGACCTTTACCTGTTGAGCAACTATTGATGCAGATACATAAAGCATATGGTTTGGCTTTTGTCATGTTCGACACCATGTACCCTTTGGATTACTGCACTGTTATTGTGTTCATATTTGAGACTAACATGTCAAGTGTCAGCTTATGTTGGAAAACAACACCTGTATTGTGTCATTATTAATTAGGGGTGCAACTGAATGGATTGGTACAACCCAACCTAAGCACAACCAACCTTTGGACGGGCTCAGAGATCATTTTTTATTCTTGGATTGGACTTGGGTTAAGTTTTTCAACTTGAACTGAATTTGGGTTAGGCTCGAGTCCAGGTTGGCAACTTGAGCCAAATTCGAACCTAATTTAATATTTTTATAATATTTCTAATTTATAATATCCTATATAATAAAAAAAAAATTAATGAAAAAGTATCATGTTATAACTATACCATATCATGTATGGTTTCATTTTGGTAGAAAGAAAATAACCTAAGTCTAACTCGATTAACTTGAGCCTAACAACTCAATCCAGGTTTAGAGAAACTAGTTTGGATTGGGCTTGGGTTAAGTACCTCAAGCTAGGGGTTGGGTTGGGTTGGGCTTGGCTTAAGTACCTCAAGTTAGGGGTTGAGTTTCGGTTGAATATTCTTAATTTAGGATGGGTATGGTTTGGCCATCAACATGACCCAACCTACATAAGGAGTAGCCCTATTGTTAATTATTGCCTATAGCCAAAATGGATTTTTTCTTTTTCTTTTTATGTTTCCTTTTTTGCTTTTGGTTTTCCTTTCTTTTTCTCATTTGTTTTATTTGTTCATTTCTTTAAATGTTGCTATTATATGGTAATGAATGTGGAGTCTCTGCTTTTCCTACCCCAACCGCCACTTAAGCTAGGCCTCAAGGAAAAATTGGATTTTACATGGCTTAAATCTACAGAATCAGTTTCTTATGGCACTCGTATGTGGTTACTAACTGTGGCAGTTACCTCTTTGGCAGGCAAACTCTTTGGTCGTCGTTGTGGTATAATTCTGAGACATTTATGTCCTTACCTCTTTAGATATATTATGTTTTACATGCTACTAATGGAAACAAGCTAACTAACCTACATAAAATCTAGTTTGTACAGTTTGTTGATGGAAAAAGGCCTGTTTCACCAGATGGTGATTCCAAATGGTAGATTAAGTATTTCAGAAGTAATTCCATTATTATTATTTATAAGTAGTGTTTTTTTCTTTGTTTGTCTATTTCATAGAATTCAACCAATAACCTTCCCAACCCCTTGCAACTTGAACTTGGCCTCAAGGGCTGGCCCCATTTGATTAGTTGTTTTCAATCAAAAAGTGTGTTAGATTGTTATTAGTACAACTTTTTAGAATGCTATGGAAAAGAAATTATGATAGGTCTCACCAAATAAAAATGAAGAATAAAAAATAAAAATAATGATTCTAAGAAGATTTGGCACACATAGTTTACCAACGTAACCTGTGGGAAGTCTCCCCTTTTTTGGCTAAAATTTAAAACTCTAGTAATGCTCTTCTACGCCACACTCATCCTTTTTTTAACTTAAAATTTTATTTATTCATTTTGACTGTTTTTATTTAGATTATTATTTATTTACTGATTTAATTATGTGGAGAAAAAAATTATGCAATCTAATTATTTATGATTTTTCAATTAGAAAAAAAAAATCCAATTATGATCATTTTTTTTTTCAATATGAATCATTTAAAAGGTTTGAGAGAAGATATTGTATGAAAATATGCTATAGAAATTATTTTTTTGAAAATTAAGGTCGAAGCTTATGTCTCAACACTTCAAGGCTTTTATGTCTTTCCTCACGGGTGCAAAAATGTCTCAGCTCACACTTTTGCCATTAAAAACTTTGGTCATACCAAAAAAAAAAAATGAAGAATAAAAGATAAAAATTGATGATGTAAACCTCCCAAATAAAGAAGATTTGGCTACACATAGCTTCCGAATGTAACCTTTGGGACAGTGGGTCCCCTCCTTTTTAGGGATCAGATATGCCTATCATGTATGGGGATAAAAGACCTGACTTGTACACATTACAGCTTGCATGGTTTTCTAACTTACCAGAAAATAGAAAAATGTTCTTGGCCCATCATATGGTGAATCACATTTCTTAAATCATGTTCAAAACATAAGCCCATTATATAAATAGTGTTTCAAATCATATGGTTAAATTGCTTGAGCTGATTCTGGGTGAATTTACTCTCCTGAAATGTGTAGAGATCACCTTTCTTAAAAGGGTACATGCAGCATACATGATAGAAATTAGGTTGTTTTTTATTTGCTTTTTGTGTAGTTGGGTCACATTGATGGGAAACAATTTAATAAATTTTGAGACATCTTTTTGTAAGGTTCTTTGATTTTTTTTATTGTTTGTTGTTATTATTTTTGTTGGTAATGGTGGATCCTTTTGCCTTGCTTGTTAGATATCAGGACACTGCATTTAGCTCTTTGTCATATTACTGTAAAATTCTTATGATGAATATTCAAAAATGCTTATTTGATGAGAGATTGTGTTGCAACCAAATAATTTCTTCCTTTATTTATTTTTCTCTTCTTTTGGTAAGAAAGCTGTGGCTTACAGATGCAAATATCATGTTTCCTTTTTTCTAATATAAGGCTAATGGATTGTCTGATCTTTCTTGTGCTCTTTTGCATGCTTGTGCTTATATATTAATGCATGCATGTTATTTGTTGCACCGATCCATAAATCCCTGCTAAGTCATCTATCTGTGATTTGTCTTCTGTGACTGAATTTGATCTTTTCAATGAGGGTTCTGTTCTTTACATTTATTAGTGGCTATGATCTTGGTCTTGCTGTTTATTGAATGTGATTTGCTCATGCTTGTTTTAATATGACATAAAAGGAATCTGTGTGCTTCTGATTAATCCTCAGTTGCAATTTATAGGGGAGATCCAATTCCTAGCAGCCTGATGGAAAAAGTTGACGAATACCTCCCAAATGATTTTGCAAAGTTGCTCAATATATTCCAGGTACCTCTCGCCTCTCTTGTTATCAATGTTATTGTTGTTGTTATTACGATTGTCATTTTTGTACATACTGTAAAAAAAATTCCTTGCCATAATCTCTTTTTAACATCTTTATATTTGTGTTTGACTTTTATTTTACTTTAGGATGAAAATGGCCAAGACAAAGTTAATAAACCTTGCTGCTGGATACACTCAGATATCATGGATGACAATATTCACATGGAACCATGTAGGATTAGTTCTTGCTTGACCACACCTGCCACAGATTCTTGCCTGACAGGCAATGGTTCTGCAGATGGCTGCAGTGGCTGCACAGAGGAAGTATCATGGCGTCCTGGCCACATTCTTGATTTCAGTGATCTGTCTATAGGTGACTACTTTTCAGTGATTCAGTTAGTTTTCCATGTTACAGTTATATAAAAAAAAATTATGCCTACTGTTTGTCTTTGAAAGCATTGAGCTAGTTGAAAGTCTTATATCATGAAGGAAACCTTTTTCAGCATGTTTGGTGTCTAATGGTTTTATATTCTAAATCAATCGTTTTTAAACAACCAATTTTGAAAAAGCTTTAGGTGGTGTTTTTTTTTTTTTACTTAATTCTAAGTAGAATTTAAAACTAAGTAGTGTTTGATAGTGTTAAGTATTAGGTTGTTTGTTTTTGTAATATTTTATTTTTATTAAGTATTAAAACATAAAGAAAAACTAACATGTTACTTTTTCTATTCAACCAAAAATTTATAGTAAGTTATGAAATAGTAGAAAAACAAACAACTTAAAGTCTAAAAGCAAATTACTTTCAGCAAAAAGTTGAAAAAAACAAATACTCTCTTAAACTTGGGCATTTGCTTATAATTTTGTTTATTGTAAATTAGATTTTAAATCCCATGTATTGCATACGTTATTTTATGCATTTGAGGTTCTTTTTGCTTGGTTAGAGGCGTTAGTTTTTCCTTCTTTAGTTTATTTTATTTACTTTTGTTAAAATCTATGGATCCTTTTTGGCAGAATAAATTGGAAATTGTTATTTGTTAATTCTCTTAGATAGAGATCACCAATCAGTTTGCCATCGTCCATATAGGGATTTTTCTGAGTTTTCTCTATCAAAGTTACTGATCAAATGAATAAGGTTGGAAATTTATTCTGTCAAAATCAATTACTCTTCCCATAGGCAATGCTCCTAAAATTAAAACTAGGCAAATTTGATTTGAGGCATAATTGTTACTTTATCAGTCTAAATGAGAACACCTGTTTTTTTAATCTTCTTTTCCATAAAACTTCATGTTCAAACCCTCACTGTTTAGACACTTGATATACTCTCCATTTTCCATGGCCATGTTACTTCTATGGGTGTGTATTCAACTGTTTGCAGTTAGATTTAGGTGCCTGTTTGGAAACTGAAAATGTTAACATGCTTTTTGGGACCATGTGTGAAGAAATTCAGGTTTGAGTGGCAATTGACTGGAGATGATCTGTTCATCATTTTTGCAGTTGAAAATTAAACAAAAAGCGCAATCCATTATTTGAACCAGACCCTCAGTTTGCTGTTTCTTCAACATGACCTAGTTTAATCCCAATATTGTTTCTGTTCAGCTGATACCAGCAAAAATGCTTTCACTATAAATTACTGTAAAAATTCTCTGTTTGGTGAAGATTCAGAACCTCACCAGCTTTTCACTCTGCATCTAAGAACACTCTGATGCTATAATTCATATTACTATTGTTTTGATTTCTTTGATATTGCATACAGAAAAATGCACTATGTTGTCTTCTTAAATTCTAGCATCAGTCATGACATATACATCTTATACGGTCTAAAATGTAGTTTGTGATATTTGTTGTACTACCAATTTTCCTAAAATCTTAAGCTTGTAGGATTTGGATTTTAATACTCTCCCTTATGTGCGGCACCCTACCCATATGTAGAGAGACACATAGGCTTGTAGGCAAACAATGACAATCAACCTCTTTTGGGCTTAAATGTGGGCTCAATAAATTAGGGAAATAAATATTATGCAGTGAGGCTTGAACACATGACCTCCGGCCATACAATGCTACCATTAGGGGTACAACTCGGGTGGATGGGTCTGACTCAACCCGAACCCAACCCATTGTTTGGATGGACTTGGAAAGTCATTTTCAATACTTAGCTTGGACTTGGGTTAAGTTTTTTCAATCCGAACTCAAGTTGGGTTGTGCTTGAGCCAAGGTTTGGACAACCCGAGCCTAACCTAAATCCGATTTAATGTTTTTATAAAATTTATAATATATATTATCCTATGTAATAATATTCATTTTCTTTTGAGATTTTTAAGAAAAAAACATCAATTTATATTATATTATATTTGTTTTCATTCTTTTTTTAAGATATATTTTTTGTTACTATCTTGAGATTTTGTTTTATTTACTCTTTAAATTTTCATATAAATGTATAGAAAAAAGTTTTTTAAAAAACATTATTGCTGAATTTGGAATTATGTAACCGATCAACCTGATCAACTTGAACTCAACCCGAGCTCAGAGAAATGAGGTTAGGTTGGATTTGGGTTCAGTATCTCGAGTTAGAGGTTGGGTTGGGTTGGGTTGGGTTAAGTCTGAGTTGATTGTTTTTTAATTTAGATTAGGTTTAGGTTAGCTATGAACCCAACAAACCTGACCAAGTTACAACTCTAGATACCATGTTGAACTACAAATTTTCCTAAAAGTTTGAACTTGTAGGATTTTGATTCACAATGTATATCATTCTCTTTGATAATATCTGTAGTTTGTAATACTATCTTCTTGACTTTTAGCATCAGTCATGACATATACATCTTATATGTTCTAATTGTAGTTAGTGATGCATTAGGTCATCTTGAAAACAGTGCCCACTTTTGGCATTAGGTCATCTTTATCACCCTAATGTGAAATCTGATTTCTATATTTCTTTTTCAGGTGACCCTATTTGGGACTTGATCCCCATACACCTTGATGTCTTTAGAGGAGACTCTTGTCTGCTTAAGCAGTTTCTAGAAAGCTATAAACTTCCTTTAGTGAGAAGAACATCACAGAATGGATTAGAGCACGACGATAAGTTCAGGCGACTATCGTACCATGCCATGTAAGTTGGTTAAAATCGACATCTCTTTATGTCTACATATTCTGTCTTTCCCAATTTAGTTATCCACAATATTGTTGGTTGATTTTCTTTCGAAATTTATTGCGATACTGACCTTAGTTTCTTTATCAGCACTAAAAATGAAATATCTACTGTCCATAAGACTGCTGTTATTATTATTATTATTTTCCAATAACCAAACATTATAGTTCTAGAATTATGCTTTGATAATTAGGGGAAACCAGATTTTTTCCTTCAAGCTACTTCAAAATTTTCCCTGTTATTTTCATAAAGGTCCATTTGTTATTTAGATGCGCATGTCAAAGAAGCACTAAAACATGAAATGGATGGACTGAGTTTGTTGCTGGTTCAAGGTTGCTTGTGAATTCTACTAAGCAACTTGGCCAGAAACACAAAGCACACGCATTTATCTTCTTTATGGCTTTTTGGTTACCGTCATTATTGTCATCACTATACTCTCTCTATGTTTCTTTCCCATATCAGCATCGTGGTGGTCTTTCTAGTAGAAGTTTTGTGATTATAGCATTGGTGCCTTACACCTATAGTTTTTTGTTTTTATTTTTAATGGTTTCCCCTTTCTGCAGGTGCTACTGTATTTTGCATGAAGAGAATGTGTTGGGAGCAATTTTTAGTTTATGGAAGGAGCTGAAGGTGGCAAAATCATGGGAAGAAGTTGAGGAGACAATATGGGGAGAGCTGAATAATTACGATGGCTTCTGCTGATCACACCTTTTATTGCTCGTTTAGGGTTTGGGTTTCATGTTGCGGATGTTGGAGCCTGTTCTGAACACATAACTTTTACCAAAATTCTTTCAATTGGATTAGCTGTGAACCTTAATAATAATGCAATAATTCCATTTGTGACTTAAAGAATTATTAATCTATTTATTTTAGACAAGGTGAATAAGTGCATGAATGCACTGTGACTCTTGTAACGCATGTAACGCAGTGCTATTATTATAGTGTTGATGTGTAACTGATGAATGAAACATTTATGCTCCGTCTTTCCTTCCCCGCACATTGTCACGTTAGAAATAGTAGCTATTATTCTAATTAGTGATATAAATATTATTATTATTATCATCATTAGAGCAGTTCAACTGACAAGCACGGATGCTGAAGTATTGGAGGTCCCAGATTTAGATTACAAAGATACCTATTACATGATTGTCGATTGAATTGACGGATTTTTTCACCCAAAAATTAAGTAGATAGTATTATTTCTGGTGCTGGGCTTTTGCCACAAGGAGAGAAAGTTTGCCATCTGACAATTACATCTCACCTTGGCAGCGGTAAACTTTCTTGTCTGCCAGTATCTTCTTGAGCTGCAACCTCCATGAAAATTTTATATCTAAAACATTTTTCTAAAAAAATTATTAAAAAGAAAAAGAAGCAGCTGTAGAACTTGGGTAGTTGATTAAAGGAATTTTCAACAAATCCAATGGAGTTTTTCTTTGATAGGAAATGATTAAGGATTGAAAGTACCTACCAAAAGAAACGCAAAGGAAATACATGAAAAAATGAAAGCGCTAAAGGAATATGTTTTTTTAGCAATGTATTACTTAATGCAAAACAGTTGGTTCCAAAAACCAAACATCCAAAAGCCAGACAAGTTGTGCGTCCCTAATGCTTCAGGCATTCATTACCGTCAAGGTTTGAAGATATTGGTGCATTACAAATTTGATGATTTGTGTTTTTAATCTGCAACCTGAATTGAGCAAGAGAGAGGTGTTTCTAAGCTGAATCAATTCTTGCCAAATAGGAAGCCGGCTTGTTCAGGTTCAGCACCAGAAAATTGGGCATTCATGGTCATTTTACAGATGGAAGGGGACCCTAGCAACCATTTTCAACCAACCTCAAGACAAGTTCCCTTTTTTCCTGCTCTGATTTTGTTTTCCAGGAAAAGTTAAAACTTTTGATTGATCGTGTGCCGCCTTGTTCAAGAGCCAGAGAGCAAAACCAAGCTTCGCATGGGCAGTAAAACCCCTGGGGAGAGGGGAGGGTGTTGGCTAATTTAGCACAAAGTTTAACAATTTGGACCCTACTCAAGTCTAAAGCCTAGATGGATGTTCAAAACATAGATAACCCTGATAACTTTGAACAAACCAGCACGCATTCTAGATGAAGATGGTGTGCTGCAGACTACCAAAATAAGGTTTCTCCTAGACAAAAATACTATGATAAATGAAGTCACCGAACACAATTTCTTTTCAAGGCATTACTAATATATTTGCTTTATTCCTCTGTCCCTTCATAGTCAAACCATGGTTCCCATCCAGTATACACATACAACACTTCATAAATTAAAACATGAAAATAACAAAATTAAATATATTAGTAAAGGCACTACTAATTCCGCGGTAAAAAAACACCAATATACTTGGATGCCCTTAGCATCATTTTACAGCCCCATGGAGGTCAGAGGGAGCTGGGATCCAATCCTTCTCTTCCTAAGGCGCTCTGCGATAATGAAAGCGAGCTCAAGAGACTGAGAAGCATTGAGCCTAGGGTCACAATGGGTGTGGTAGCGTGAGCTCAAATCATCAAATGTCACAGTTCGTGACCCACCAATACACTCTGTCACATTTTGGCCTGTCATCTCTAGATGAACTCCTCCCGGGTGGCTTCCTTCTTGCTCATGCACGTCAAAGAATGCTCTTACTTCGGCCTGCTCCAACAAAATATGATGTTATTATAACATTGATGATAATAATTATCAATAACATAAAATGAAAAGCGAATTCAAGTTTTACAATAGCTTTTCCTCCCTTAGCCCAGCATAAGGGTCTATAAATCTCTCTCTCAGTTCTTCCAGCAACCTAACAGGCATTGGGTGAGCATAGCCATAGACAAATTCTATATTGAAGTGGGTGGCACAGTCCAACCACAATTATGGATAAGGAAGAATAATTGCCTACCTACCAAAGAAATTTCTTACTTGAATTATTAATTACACGATTACGGAATTTCTTATATGGTGTTGCTTTCCCACCTACCACACCTCTACATTTGTCCCCATTTGAGTCCATTGCGGGAGACAATATATTTTCCTATGCTCAATGCACAATACCCATCTTTGGTGAACCAATCAAATGAAAAGGTAAAAAACTTGTGCAAATATCAATATTTTTAAAGATAAAAATAGTTTTAAAAAAATGGTTGGATCACTCTGTAAATTGAACTCATGAACAGAAATCTAGCCACTCCATTAAAAGCAAACATGTATTAGACGTTTATTAGGCTATAACCCATTTACCAAAGGATCAGGAATGCCAATTGTGGCAGAAGAATATTCATACTAGTCCACAATAAAGCTAATGAAGAAAATAAATATATTTATAGATTTATCATTAATGCATACCCAAAATGTAGGTATAAACAAAAAATTTCCTGGGATCTGGATGCCAAATAGATTCAAAATGATACTATTTTATTGTCTATAGCATTTGAATTCAATATCTTTTTATCGTATTTAAAATAAGTTTCTCTAGTTGCAACTCTTTTCAAAACATTTTTGGTGATAAAATCCTCTAAAAAGGATTAACGCATTCAAAAAGGATGAGCTTGCATCTTCAAACATATTTGAAGAAAAATAGAGATCTAATTTCTATGCATGGTTCATAAAACCCTTGGTAGCATGAGCATTGAACTCTAATGAGTAGTTTCTGCTCAACTATGACTGCCTGGCAACAAAATTTATGTAGAGTGATAAGAACAAGAAAGATGAAGTTTATCGTACCCTGATGGCATCGAAGGGGCGAGTTTTGAGACCACAGGGAGCCTTGATGGTGTTTCCATGCATAGGATCACTGACCCATGTGACAATTTGCCCTGCCCTGCGAACTGCCCGAATTAGGTGTGGAAGCTTCACTCTCATGTTCTCAGCTCCCATTCTTGTGATTATCGTTATCCTACCCGCTTTGTTCTGAGGATTCAAAATCTCAATCAGCTTAACCAACTCATTTGGGTCCATCTTATCGCTCACCTGCAGCACAAGAGACATCTTCTGTTAGCCACCAAATTTTACTTGGAAATCCATAAACAAATCTCATGAGAATGCCATACATGCTCAACTACAACATAATGCATATCCAAACAGCTGAAAGTCAAAATTACAAAGCAACAAAAGGGAAGCGTTAATCAAGTATCAACTTCAATTTAAACTAGAACAATTAGAATTGATCCACTTAAAAGAGCACCGAGTAAAATTTGGGTGATGAAACAACCTTACCAAGAAACACCACAAAAAAGGGTTCAGGCCAAAATCTAAACCATAGTGGCCTAGATGCAGTTGCATAACCCTTGAGTTTCTTAGAAATGGGGTTGCATTGACTTGTTTGAGTCAATCTTGATAATTATGCATTAATTTTATTGAATAAAAATGATATTAAAAGTAGATACCTTAATGCCCAGGGGATTAGCAACTCCTCTTAAGAACTCAACATGGGCACCATCCAGCTGCCGGGTGCGTTCTCCAACCCAAAGCATGTGTGCAGAGCAGTCATAGTAAAGACCAGAAGTTGAATCCTCCCTAGTAAGCGACTGCTCGTAAGGCAAGAGCAAGCACTCATGGGATGTCCAGAACTCAGTCGTTGTCATGATAGGATGGTCAACTGTGAGCCCAGCAGCAGCCATGAAACCAAGGGCTTCATCAACACGGTGTGCTAGTTCCCGATACCTGGTATGTCATGGCAAGGAGAGCAAGGAGAAATTTATTACCTAATATAGTTTAGCTAAACGAAAATGCAATCTGGTTCGAGTTGAAGCTTGTCCCAGACAAAGTCATCCAAGACAGGACTTCTACTTAGTGGATATTTATACAGAATATCAAAACAGAAACGGGGGGAAAGGGTTTTAGATATCTAAAAGAGATCTATTTTGGACTATTTGGAAGAATGGATACAATAATGATATTGATGGAACTGGCTTATGGAGTTCAACATCATCATCTGTTCCATACACCAATTGGCAAACTACAATTGGAAGGTCAATTATCGCAAAATACGCCAAAACAACCCATCATCAATGCCTATTAGAGGATTCTTTTTAATTATTTTCAAAAGAATTTCCAAAAAATAAAAACAAAAGGGTGTTTCCACTTCCCAATCTGAAATTGACTTAGAAGAAGTACAACCTAAATCTAAAAGAGGCTTAATGAAATATACCTATCTCCCTGCTCACTGTGCTCTGTGAAATCCAAATTCCACTGGGTCACCCTCTGCATAGAAGCATACCCTCCGGTGGCGAAAGCCCTCAGGAGATTGAGGGTAGCTGCAGCTTGGCAATAAGCTCTGATCATCCTCTGAGGGTCCGGAGTCCTCGATTTGACATCGAACGCATCTCCATTCACATTATCACCTCTGTAACTCGGCAGCTTCACGCCATTCTTCTCCTCGAACGATTCTGACCTCGGCTTCGCAAACTGACCCGCCATTCTTCCGACCTAAATAACCATCAACCCCAATTCAAAAACAACTTCACACGCACAATCCCAAATCATCCGAAAAACAACCAAAAAAAAAAAAAAAAAAACCAACAACAACAACAGAGATCAGACCTTGATTACGGGCACTTGCCCTCCGAACATCAAAACAGCGCCCATTTGAAGAAGAATTCTGAAGGTGTCCCGAATGTTGTTGGCATTGAACTCCTTAAAACTCTCGGCACAATCACCACCCTGCAAGAGAAAAGCATTTCCCATGGCGGCTTCCGCAAGGCGTTCCTCCAAGCTCCTGGCTTCTCCGGCGAACACAATGGGAGGGAACGCTTCCAGGGTACGAAGAACCGACTCCAGATCCTCCGGATCCGGATATTCTGGGAGCTGCAAAGCCTTCTTGGATTTCCAGCTTTCGATGCTCCATTTGCCAGGAACAGCACCAGAGACTTTAGTGGTAGAGGCAGTGGTGGCTGCAGAGGAGGAGGCGGCGGCGGCGGCGGGGGCCTTCGGGGACTTATCGGAGACGACGGGATTCTTGGAGGGATCAGCGGAATGAACGGCAGAGATGGGTCGGATAGATGCGGATTTGGTGGGGTTGGTGAGAAGATAGGGTTGGTGGGATTTGGAGGTAGAAGATAGAAGAGATTGGGTTTGAAGGAAGGAGTTGGAATTGGTGGGAATAATGGAAGTGCCCGCGAGAGCCATTCTCCTTTTCTTTTTCTATCTTTTTATGGCAGAGAAAGAGGGCGAGAGACGACAGTGAGCAATGCAAGGAAGGGAGAGAAATGGGGAGAGAATTTATAAGGTTAGAAAGAGGGGACTAAGGGTAGAGTGATGGCGGGGCAGGGACAGCCGGTGGCTGGTGGTGGTAGTTGGGGAAAGGGGCAGTTTTGGTATTTCAGCTACCTAATTTTTGGTAGGGTCCATTGTCAAGCAGACTCAAGCTGATTCATTTCCTCTGACCTGCTTTGCGGCTTTTTTACCTACTAAATTTGATTATGACTATAGCCAATTAGCCATCAGCCATCAGCCATCAGCCATCAGCCATCAGCTCTCAGCCACTCCACTCAGCCGAGCCCAACCTACTCCCCCTTTCCATTCTCTCCATTTCCTATTCAACTACAACTACAACCACTTGTATTCCAATATAAAATACCATTTATCAACACTCCTACTTTTCTAAATCCTAATTTTAAATAATGTCTTCTTTTTTTTTTTTTTTTCCGTGGTCACTATGAAATTCAAGTGTAGAAAGATTTTAGCTGGGGTGAATCGGGTGATTTTTATTGGAAAGTGTCTCGAATGTTTAACTTATTTGCTATTTTTATGAAACTTATTTTAGATAGAAAATATTGTATAGAATTTTCCTTTTATAAATATGGGTTTCTTTATTTTATATAGGCCTATAAAACTTTGTATTGATTGTTGTGTTAGGGATATGGTCAACTCTCTCCTCATGAAAGAGTGAATAATCGGGCATTTTTAAGGTTTGATGATGAGTTTGTTAATGGATTGTGTTGAGTCACAAGAGCAAGAATTAGGTCTCAAATGCCTAGTATCGAACATATAATACTTTGATAAGCTTCTAACTAATTACGATTGTTTAGAACTATGATCTTGGTAAGCTCTATAAGTGGTTTCTTAAGTTGATAGAATAAAATCCAATAGAGGAACTTGTAGTTTCTTCCTAGTTTACATATCTCCATCTAGAGTGTGAAATGGATATAGGTGCTTAAAAAGGAAAAAAAAGAAAAATAAGTCTTGTATAGTATCGGGGCTATCAAGGAATGTGGTAATGTGTCCCCGTGTCCCCCAAGCATCCCTCCAAGTATAGTGATTAATGATTATGCCTAATTATGATTGGTAAACTTGAACGTGATGAAGTGATTTTGTCACCCATCTAGCATTTTAGGGGTAATATTGAGTAAATATTTTCTTATTCAAATGAGTCGAATATTTATTTATTTATTTATCTATTTTTGGGTGTTGTACCAAGCATTTACGTTAGCACTCTCCTCCACTCTTTCTCATATGATTCTTTAAATAAGAAAGTAATAAAAATATTTTTTAGAAACAAAATCATAAATGTTTGCTCTGAATAAAATAGGGCATTGTTGCAATAAATCACAATTATCATTTGTGCAAAAAAATTGCAAAACCTTGGAAAAGGTAATATGTCATATTCTCAACATATAAATATTGGATATTATGACAACAATATGCCAACTAATAATACTAGTGGAAATTTATAAACACGTGAATTATCATTTTCAATTTAAATTATTTAAATAAAGAATAAAATGGCAAAAAACAAAAAAATCCTAATGGGGCTACATTGTATTGCCTTAATAATTAAAGAAATGTGCAATACCCTTTTTGTATGACTTGAAGGATTATGGTTGATAAAACCCTTTAGATAAAATATAAGATGGATGGAATGTTTTTTTTTATATTTGGCATCTTATGGTATGATAATGGGATGATGATCCTTTAAGGCTTTCAATAGCATATAATGGACCTAAATGATAAATGATGTATAATTAACTCCAAAATCTAAAAGTTGGAATATAATTGATGATAAGAATATTTAACAACTATGTAATAATATTCAAAACATTCTTAATCCATTGCCACTTGAAAAGGGGATAGACTTTTATAGCAAAAACATGTATAAAAAAAATCACATAAGAAAACAAAATTCTAAAAAAATTTAAATTCATTTTAATGAATTATAACCTTCAAAAACACCATTTTTACCTTATCCTGTAATGGGTAGTCATTATATAACCTTCAACAACATGGGAATTGATTTTTCAAGATTTTTTTTTTTTAGTTTTCTTTCAACTTTTCTTGAGTTATAGAAAAAGAAAACATGGGCAATATTTCTTCATTTTTATAAGAATTTGAATATTCAAGATCTGTATCCCTTTTTTTGTTTATCTCTTATAAATATTTTGTAAGTTATTTTATATTTTTAAGTAAATTTATTTTAATATTTCTTTCTTTGGAGAGTCAAGTCAAGAGTGTTTTTATCCATATATATTTCATAAATTTTAAACTAATTATGTGTCTTTTGTATCCTTTATATTTATTATATTCTATTGAAAACCCTAAAACATTATTAAGATTTTAGTTATATCGACGTAATAGACTCAACCTAATGAGGAGGATGAAAAGATGATGATCATTTTTTACAAATTTAAACTATATAAATATAAATAACAAATATATGCAATTATATAATAAATACAATAAAAATAATGGAATGTAAAATAAAATAAAAAGCGAGAAAGAGGGAATGCAAACACTAATTTTTATAGTAATTTAATACAATCCGATATATGTTCACTTTTCTCAAACTCCTAATCAATTAAGACTTCCTTTAATTCAAAACTTCTAACACTCCAATCATTACAATTGAATTAAACACTCTTTACAATTCTCAAAAAATACTCTATTCTTAACAATCTTTCCAACAATACCTCACACTTGAGAATCCCTAATAATACCTTACACTTAAACTTTTTCCTTTTAAAGATTTACAAAAATATTATAAGAAATATTATCATAAAATCCTAATGTAAATTTTTTTACTTAAATAATACAAAATAAAATAGAATTGAGGTACACTAACAAATATGCATTTGAAAACAAAGTACACTCAAAACACCCCCCTCCTCGAAGGGCTAAATGATGTTCATAAAAAATTTATAACTCCTATAAATAAAGAAGTTTAAAACAATAGGGTTTGAAAACCCAAAAAGTTTGAGGGTTGATTGGTCCAATAGTCATTGAGCATTTAATATTTTGATAAGTGATTGTTGGGGGTTATAACTTTAATTAGTCCTTGATAGGAACTGATCGATTCTTGATTAGTCGAGGTTATGCCTCAACCGACAACACTCCCATTACAAGAAGAAAGAGGGTGAGAAAATACCCCTCAACCGATCGAACTCAATTGACTCAACTAGTTTTTAGACTTTGCACTATAAAGTGCTTAGAAACCCTAAACTTAAAGATTTGGAACCTCCAACAACTTTTTTTTATAAATACTTAAAACCTTTTAAAACAATTTTAAAATTATTTGACTTTATATATATATATATATATATATATATATATATATATATATATATATGAGCTTTCCATTCTAATATTTGATTAGATTGAAAAAAAAAAGAGATTTTTATTAAATTTTATTTCTATTATTGGATATTAGTGTAAATTAGGTAGTGATCCATGTAGTACCAATATTTATGAATGATGGATTTCGGTACAAACAAAGAATAAAAGAAACATAAATTGCCCTCCTCCCTTGTCTTTATTATCTAGAAACCAGACTAACGAAATATCACATCCTAGGTGAGTTAAAAAACTTTTCCAACTTCGAGGGTTGGCATATCTAAAGAAAACAGGAAGTCTTAAATTGTATACTGTTTACAAGCAGAATACAAAATACTTATTGGGTACGTTATATACGTTCGGCAATGATAATCTTATATTCCTCCATAGGTTTGCCAGGAATGGAGTCCATCCAACCGATTATGATTACATTAAAGAAAGGGTTGTTTGTGCTTTAATTTGTAGATGGAAGTAATGACCGGAACCCACTCTCCCAGATATATACCAATTTTTCAAGCCCACCACCAGATTTCAGGTTTATTGATGAGAGAAAACTGCGTGTAGGCAAGATGGATGATGGATGGGGGTGTGGCGAATCCCCGTTCCCATTTCTGAGAAGCCCAAAAAGTTGGCTAGATCACCTGTAGATTTGCCGAATTGGAAGCCAAGTTCTTACAACCCAAAATCATATGGCAACACACACCTTAAAATACTAGTAGGCTATTATAATTTATAAGCTAGCTCCGGCGAAGTTCTTAGGAATGATGAAGAATGGCGAGGAGCCAAGCGAGGAGCCAAGCGAGGAGCCAAGCCAGTTTGTGGGGAAAGAAAGTCATTTGAAAGACGACCAAAACCGGGGGCGACGAGAGTGAGCGAAATTACGAATAGGCCCATTACCTCTAGACGAGGCAACTCAGCACTCAGCAGAGGGGATGAGACCGAGTCACCCCCACCTACCCTCTTCCACTTCATGCACCTCTCTTCCCCTCTCCCACCAACCAACCCCCATTTGTTTTCATTTTTCTTTCACGACACGTGTTCCTTTACGCTTCAGCATATTCTCTTGTTTTATGCTCAATGCTTTGGCTCACACACTTGGACCCAGCATGTCAAACTGCCTTACGTCCTATGGTCAGCACCAGTACGTGATTGGGTTTGAATGAAACTTCTAAGTTGGTGATATTCATAGAGAAGTTCATGTCACAGCCTCACACTATCTTCCCATCAAAGTTGAATGAACCGCAGCTCGCTATTTTCTTGAAAGAGGAAGCCTCCAGTGCCCTTCTTGTAACTGATAAGGTTAAATGTGCCTATGTTTTCAAATTCTTAAGCTATTTTTTTTGAAAAATATTAAGGTTAAGAAGTGGTATCAATTGAAATATGTATGATAAAATTTAGATCGTTTAATAAATACACGATTAAATGGAATCAAGGTATAAAGACATAAATTAATGAGAACGATACAAATAATAAGGCCAAAATTATATACATGATACCACTCAAGCAATGGTGCTTTTTTGATAGGTATCCAAAAAAATCTACCTATTGCTTTTAATACCCTCTTTTGTTAAGTGAGAATTTTAAATTTATGGTTTTGAATAATATCACATCAAAATTTTTCTAAATTAATTATATTAGAATTGTACTTTAAAAACAATTGTCGTCCCGATTTTCTTAAATTTTCTATTTGCTTTTGCGTTGGTAATAAAAAAATAATTGAATATAAAAAAATCAAAGTGTTAATTTCTTCCATTTTTTAAAATCAACAACTATAAAAATTAAATGTATGTAATTATTTATTAAATGGAAGAAACTTTTAAATAATAATAATAAAATACAAAATGGAGCTTTTCCGGGAAAAAAAATTTATCATTGCATATTTGTCATTAGCATTTAATTTTCAGACCTAAGCAAGAGAGGCCCACCGGCTGCGGGCTCAACTGCTGAGGCCCAAACTCGCTTAGAAACAAAACCGGCTAAGAGGGAGCCCGGTCCAAAAGGTCCATAAAACCATCAGCATGCATTCAGTCTTCAGAGAGCAAATTAAGAATTCATATGGGCTTCATTAGAATGAAGCATCTTGAACCTGGAGATAGTAACTAATGCCTAATGTCTCCTGGTATTCCTATTTTGGATGAAGCTACCTGTAAATAGATCATACATAAAGGTGTTGTAGAGGTCTGTTTGCTCTTTTTCATGATTTTATCCGAGCTAGAATCTGTAAGAGTTGGTATGGCACTTGCTGGTGTCTTAGATGCCGTTGGACGCAATTCAGGCTTTGGTTACCGCCATTGGATTGGACTTGGCTTAGCTGATCCAATTGCGAGTATAGTGGGTCCTTCACCCAGCCCAAGTTTGAGTTCTATTCAATCTTGCTTCAATCCGGACAATTATAAGATTGGATTGGAAAATTTCAACCCAACCAAAAAATTGATTTGGGAAACCAAAAGTCAACCCAAAATCCAACACAAAATAAAAATATTACGGGCATTCATTAAAAGGGCCAAAAGAAGCTAAAAATTAGAAAAATAACATCTTATTGTAAATTAAAAGAATAAGAAGAAGAAAATACAAAAGAACAAACAAAGATATTCAAATAAAAATATGATAAAATGTAGGAAGAAAACGGAATAAATTTTCATTAGAGGTATCTCCTTTTTAAAAGAGTTACAAAGAGATAGTTATCAATATAAATCATCATCCACAAGTTTTCATAATCTGATAAAATCTCATATTTTATAACACTCCCCCTTGGATGATCATAAGAATATACATCATTAAAACCTTACTAGGAAAAACCCTAATGAAGGAAAAAAAAAAAAGTATAATATTCTTTTAGATTACTACAACTATCTCATAAAAAATCTTACCAGTAAAACTCAATAGGTTAAAACCTAGACGAAAGAAAAAAGAGTACAGTGTAGTGATATTCTTATCAATTAGCTCCCTCTCGTGTTGACATCATTATATTTTTTCTAGTAACATAACATGAAAATCTTTGAGTCGACGTATTTCAATGAACTTATTGAGTGTTGTAATTAACAACGTCTTTGTGAATAGATCTACTAAATTGTTACTTGATCTTACTTGTCGAATAATAATTTCATTAATCTTCTAGAGTTAATGAAAGTAAAAGACTTGGCGGCAATATATGCTTGATTCTATCACTCTTAATGTATCATTATTTAATTTGTGCAATGCATGTAACATTATTAACTTGGTAGCATTACCTCTTATGAAGGGCAGTCTACATGTTTCCATTATTTACTTGATTGATCTCCATGATATTATCGTACTACCATAGATAAATACATACTTCATTTGAGATCGAGCTTTTATGGGGATCAGAAAGATAGTCGACATTTACATATCCAAACAATTGAGATTCTAATCCTTTCAAATAAAATAGACTCATGTCATTATGATATATGTTTAATTCTATTCAAATGTCTCTGAGTTGGTGTAGAACTATATCTCGCAAGTTAACAAGAAATACAATATTTGGTCATGTATAATTTGCAAGATATATCAACGCACTAATAACACTGAGATATGGTATTTCTAGACCAAGTAGTTTTTCATTATTTTCTTTAGGATAGAAGAGGTCATTTTTCACTTCAAGTGAATGAACTATCATCGAAGAACTTAATGGATGTGGTTTATCTATATGAAAGTGCTTCAAGACTCTTTGTATATATTGACTAATAAACTAACATTTTATTTGAAAAGTACTCAATTTGCAAGCCAAGACAAAAATTTTGTTTTCCAAAATCTTTCATTTCAAATAGTTAACTATTCTTATAAGCTCTTTAGGAGTTCCAACAAAATTCAAATATTCACATATACTATAACAATTATAAATATGCAACATAATGAATATGCATAGGCAAATGAGGTAACACATATATACCTTTTGTTTCAAATATTCATTGAAGTGATTATACCACATGTCTTCGGATTGCTTAATCGATACAAAAATCTTTGTAGCTTAATTGATTATATGTTACAATGTTTTGAATTAGTTGTTTTAGGCATTTGAAATCCTCCAGGGATTTTCATATATATGTCATTATATAAAGATCCATATAAATATGCAGTAACGACATCCATGAGACGCAAATCCAATCATTTTAAGATTGTTAAACAAATTAGATATTTAAATATGTTTTCTCATTATATTTTATTATAAATATTCATATAAATTTTCTCATATACTTGGAGCATCGTGTTGATAGTGTGTTGTAAAATAAAAAAAATAAAAAGAAGAAAATACAAGAAAATAAATAAAGATATTCAAAGAAAAGTATAATAGAATGTAAGAAGAGAACATAATAAATTTTCATTAGAGGTATGCCCCTTTTAAAAAGAGTTACAAAAAGATATACATTAATATGGATGTTCATTCACAAATTCTCATAATTCGATAAAATTTCATATTTTATAATACATCCCTTATTCTTTGGAGACGAACAATTTTACCTCTTCTTATTTCCCTCCAAAAAATTCTCTAATGATTTTCTTGTTTGCCCAGGTTTGAATCGACATCTAATAAGTCCTAATAACTTTTAAATCCAAATTTTGCATCATCTATAAGAAAAATTGATCTCTAAATGATAAATTTTATATTACAAATACTTTTTTTAATTAAACAATCTATCATTCTATTTATTTCCTTATAAATACAATAATAATTATAAATATTTAAATCTTGAATTAACTTTCAAACGTCCTATATTAATAATATAATAGAATTAGAAATATTAATCTTTTTATTATAACAATCTATTATTTTTTTGTGATCACCTTCAATCCTAGGTTTAAAAACTCATTGTTCCTAACTAGCATCATCTCTTAATACATTACCCATATGCCTAATTACTTTTATAATTCCATTATATTCTCTAATAACTTGTTTTGAATTGCTTTTATCATCTATTCTTGAACCATCAAAATTTAATTTAAATCTTTCATTAATTTGATAAATTCAACAAATTTATTTTTCAACCACTTAACAAATATTACGTCTTTTGTTTTGAAGGTTCTTATCAATTGTAGATTCATGAAGATTTTGAAAGTTTACACTAGTTTTCTTAATAACAAGAAAGAGGTTGGGATATGTCTTCTTAAATACTACTAATTTCATTGGAATTATACATTTCACATAATAATGACAACTTTTTCATAAGATGGTTAAAAAATTTCTAATTTTTATACACCACGCCAATTCAAGATAAAAAACCACCTTCATACAATAGAGACGTAAAACAATTAATTTTGGTAAGATCCCAATTTCCTTCATCACCTCCTATAGGATTGACATTATCTAAAACGCCTCTAAGGGGTAATGCAAAAACAGTTGTGAGAATATTGATGAAGCCATGCTGTCCTTGTACCATAAATGTTCCGCACAGGCTATGCAGATGCATACACATGGCTTGTAATTAATTGCTAATTAGCATCAAATACCAACTCCCAGTTGCCAACAAGCCCCTCTTTGACTGTTGACCTGAAAGGCTGAAACTGAAGCCTTCTGGGAGCACAGATAATTATAGCCACGACAGATGACTCCAATTTGATATCAGGAACCCTTTCATCATCCGCCCTTTCTTTTGAGACTTCCAGTTCCACATGTTTTTCCTCCATTTATTTACTTCCTTTGCCTTGGTTGACCTGGAGCACTATTTGAACACCAATGATTTGCTTAAGGTGATGGAGAATGAAATTGAAGAGTAGGAACTAAAAGGGGGAGAATCTTCCAATATGGAGGAGGGGGACCACAGTACCAAATGATCAAAATCGACCCTTTGGTAGGGAAATAAGTACTCATATCCTGGATATTTTTGCAGTTTGTAATATTAATTCCAAGAATATGTTTGTAATATTAGCTGTCATATTAAAATATGTGGGCATCAGCAATCCATTGGGGAATGTGGTTGCTTCCATGATGTAAAGCTCGCTCAATGTCCCTCCAAAAAGGTCGTCCCACAGTTAATGGGGTACTCTTCATCTGTCTGTGCATGCCTCTCCTTCGATTCATCATGTTAATGCACTGGTATCCGGGGATGGAAAGGAGGGACGAGGGACCACTGTTTGATATCATCAAACTTCTCAATACACGTCTGGGTAGGGCCATTACACGTCCTCAATTACTCCCATTCAAAAAATGAAAAACCCTTACAAAAAGCGACAACCACCATAAGGTACAAACAAACAGAGGCTGCAGTTGGTGGGTCCACGGCCAGAGCCTGATTCAGTAAACGAGAGGAAAAAGATGAACTGAATTCCATCCATTGCAATGATGATTAAGAGACAAGGTTTTCATCTGCATCTTGGGAAAAGCCAATATTTCAATAAAATTCTAGTATCTTTAAGGTGACTCAAAATTCGGATATGCATAGCATAGGCGAATGATTGAATTCAACCTTAGCTTGTTTCTAACATTATCTAATCTCAGCTATACTTTTGGAAGCCCATAGCTTATGGGTCATTGCAAGTATATTTTTTCATCTAAAGATGTCTTGGTATTACTGTCATGCTTCAGAATAGATTCAAAAATTTCCCCCCAACACGTGCAACACATACTTTGAGAGTGGCTTGTCCAACTGCTTGGTCAAACGCGGATATCAAAAAATTTTGAAATGGTGGGGTACAAGATCCAAAGACATGAATCACATGTGATCATGTGACTTAACTAGGTAATATAAAGTTGGAATCCCTTCCTCCTAAGTTCATGATTAGCAAACAACAAACATATAATATAAACACAAACAAATGTACAAACGAACATGTTTGAGAGACATTCCTAGGAGCATTAGGCGCACACAAAATAAACGCCGCCCCTCACTATCTCTGCCTGCGCCTCCCGAGTTTATGCGCGCACATTGAGGACTCACTGCATATATTTTTATTAACCTGCACGGCAAGCCAACCCATCAAGTACTCTGTCTCAACCAGCCAATCAAGTGCTCAATATTTTCAGGCATTTGCTTGAACTCCGAATGCACTACTTCGATTTTACCATCTACATATTCCTAGTGTGTCAATTAGCATTTTTCTGAAAGATGCCGGAAGAGAATTCTTTAATCCCAGTCAGATGGGGATGAATTTGTCTTCTATGTTGGCTCTGCTAGTTGGCAGACTATCTAGAGTTGAGACCCATATGCTATAATATGGTGAATGTCTCTTCTGAGTGACGTTTGATGAGCATTGGAGAAGAATATTGAGCACTTGGGAACCCGATGGGCAGCGATTACCTGTTACCCATCCTATAGAAATATTAGTAGGGCCAACATTCTGGACCCTTTTAGTACGCAGGGTAATAATCAGAAATTTGTGCTTGGCCATGAAAAGAATTAAACTGAAGAGTTAGTTTTATGGTTGCTTGCAGGCTCAATTTCTATGCATGATATTCTATTCTGGGTGAGTTTAAGCTTGTTTTAGATTTAGCTCTATGAGCTTAATAATGATAGAGAGAAACAAACACCACACTGCATTCCCATTAAAACATAGGATATGGAAGTAAAGAGAAATAGAAGCATCAGATAACCAAGTACTAGACAGTAGAGTTAAGGGGATGTAGGCCAACCATACTCTGGATGCTCGCCAAATCCTTCATAGAATCGCACCTCTAGCTCTTCCAGCCCGCCCTCATCATCCCATGTTCCATCTGAACTCTCATCATAGTCCGAGTAATCGTCACATTCATTCATTTCATAATACCGACAGTAGTCCACAACAACAGGCCCCAAGACCCTCAATTTTGGGAACGTCTCTTTGAGGAACTTCACGTTAAGTTCTACATGCCAACACCCTCTCAAATCCAAAAGCTCAAGCTCGGGACAGCACGAGAGGATCTCAAGGACACTTTTTGTGCTGAGAAGATGGTAAGCCATCTCAAGGTGCTTGAGCTTGGGCATTGTGGTGGCAATGGCGTGAGCCTCCTCATCCTGCGAGAGTTTGCCTGCAGTAGTTAGTGGGTGCATGTTCCGGCACAGCCCCACAAGCGATTTGCAGTTCTTTCCAATGGCCTCAAGAGCTCGGCTGCCCATTTTATTGCAGCAACTCACATCCAAGAAAGTGAGTGTTGAAAACCTTCCAGCAATCTCTTCCACTAGAGAATCACTTATTTCGCTTCTTATCAGTTGCAGGGTCTGAAGAGAACCAGCACTTACAAAACCAAAAGACAAAGACAATAACATGCGAAATCACCAAAGTGTGGATCAAACAAGCAACCCAACTATGAAAGCAAAAAAATTGGACAGCGGATCGACTTGGAATTCTTTCTGATCCGGTGATTTTTTAAATATGGACTAAAGGATTTATCTAATTTCTGCCTAAATCCTCCAATTGGGAATGCTCTCCAATAAAGCATCAAATTAGACTAATTGGTTCAAGAAATTGTTATCTGAACTAGTAAATTGGTGTAAGCGTACCAAAATGGGATCAAAATTGGACTAATGGTTTTCCAAAAGTTCTTCCTAAGCTAAGGATTAAAAGCAAGGCATCAACGCTTTCAAACATGGAGAGTGCAATTCTACTCACTGTTCTGCAATGAAAGAGAGAAGCCTGTCGTTTTGGAGACCGAAAACGCAGAGCTTGCGGAGGGAACCGCAGCTTCTTCTGATTAGTATTTCAAGCATGCGATCAAGGTGCTCCGGCCATTGGTCACTCCATTCTCCAATGTCTATCTCTTGCCAGCAATAAGGCCCTTTCACTGCCTCGTCCCATGATTTGCAGACCCTGGGAATCACAGTCAGTATCTCCCGGAGTGAAAGATTTCTAAAGATTAGACCCAATGCATCGGGTATTAGCTCGTCCCAGCGCCGAATATCACTTCCCTCTTCCATCTATTCTTCCTTCAAAAATAAAGAACACAGAGGGGAAAACAATTTCACTGTAAATACAAATGATCCCGCTTAAAATAGACTATGAATCCATGTAAACCGAGAGCAAAATCAAGAAGTCATGATCCGCAAATAAGGGAAAACGATGGGCTAAACGAGTAAATAGGCCAAAAAACATACATCCATAAATATTTCAACGAAGCTTGCACAAGAATAGGAGGGGGGAAAAGCATTTCTTCTGATAATAATAACAAAGCAAAGATTTAAACTTTGTGGAAGAATAAAAGAAACAAACGGAAAACCCATATCAGGATGATAGCAGAACCGGACAATAAATCAATACTGAAAGCACAGAAAGAAAGCTATCCACCAGTTTCATCGATCAAAAGCATTCACCCGGATGAGAAAACTGCGCTTGAAAACCATTTTCCAGTGGAAGTGTTCACAGAAGCATTGCATTTATCTTACAGAAGAAACGAAGAAGAAGATGAGGGGGAAAATAAACGAAAACCCCCGAAGACACTCCATTTATTATTTATTTTAAAGGAAAACTGTTTCAACAACTCCATTAATAATGTGGGCAAGCTGGACTAAAATCTAGGAAAAGAATGAGAAAATAAGGATTACATATACTCCCAAGATGTGAGATTTTCATCCAAAATTTTTCCCCTCTTTTCCTCTTTGGATATATGGAGGAATCAAAGAAGGACATAGATAAGAGAGAAAGAGATAGAGAGAAGGATAAGGGGGAAAGAAGGCTATAAAACTACACTTACACTCCAGCTCATAGCCTCAGTGCAGGCGTGCCATAAACCACAGCGCCCAAGGATAAAATAAAGTAAAGCCACAAAACGTATGAGGGAAAAAGGTCGTGTGTGTGTATATATATATATAGTTTGGAGCAAAATAAGAAACGGGTGGTTCTTATCGTGATACTGAAAATGTGAGAAATTGGTGTTAGTAGTAAGAGATTTTAATAACAGCATTGGAAATATACTTTTACACGTTTCAATGAAAGATGGGTGGTGAGAAGGAGAAATGGGAACATGGAGGCAGTGAGAGATGGTTGCAAGTTCCAAATAGGGTCCCAAGGAGGAAGGCACCGACAGGAGTGGTAGGTTAGGAGGAGTAAGGGTAAAAAAGGTAATATTGATGTCAGAGCCGAATCTCCTAAAACCGATTTGAACTCAGACTCTGGTTTTGCTGGTTATTGACCAGTCTTAAATAGAGAGGATGAGACTGTGGTTGATGGTTCCAACTTCCAACTTCCAACGCTGTTTTGATCTGACTTTGAACATGGATTTTTACAAGAAGATGGAGCTTTAACCAAGACTTTGGAGGTGGATGAGTGGTGGTAAAGCCGTTGTTCATTAAGATTTAATTTAAGAGGTTCAGCTGCTACATCACTCTCTAAATTTACGAAATGGTTAACATTGGAGTTGAGTTAAAAAGAAAAAAAAAAAGGGTGGTTGCGGTGAGTGGTGAGCACCGGTGGCCGGTGGGGCGTGGGGCCGTTTGGAACAGAGGGAATGACACTTTTCCAGGTAAAATAGTAAAAAAGTGGGACATGGATTCGTCCTTTTGCATTTCACTTGTGTGAGACGCAAACTATACATGTGGGAGTGGGGACGGGGTCGTCTTTGTTATCGCCCAAATCCTATATTCCTATTCAAATGCAACTCAAATGGATGCTGGACATTTGACAAAATTTGACATCATATATGTTTCCCCCACCTGCAGTTAAATTATTTACCATATACTTTAAAATATTTTTCAATAGTCCATAAAAATGATTAAAATGTAATTAACTCAACAACTACAAAGCTCAAAATGATTAGATCAGGAGACAAACTCATTTAACTAAGCTGCTTCTAAAGTTGCTATCATTAGTTTTTCCAAGTATTAAATAGGAAATTTCAAAATTTTGTCACTCATTTAAGTGAAATGAATATAAAATATGAATAAAAATATGAATATACCCACCCACCCGGATGGACAAAATATCCTTCATTTTACATGTAGTGCATTTTTCTTTGAAATCGCATCTGTTCTGTTTTGGCATCATGTACCAAACTCTTGGCCTACAGCTTGGGCGGTTAGTGGCATATTGGGCCTCGTTCCACCTGCATCCCCTTCTCTTCTCCATGACGCCTTATGATTTCATCTTTAAAAACCTTAAAATGGAAACGAATATACACTAATTGAGCAGGAATAGAAGTACCACTAGAAAATAACAATTTATAAAAACGAAATTTCCTCCTAGTGAAAAAAATTAGAATGCAGTCCTATCACGGGTTCCATGAGGGCTAAATCAGGATACCCATTCTTCATTACCATTTCAAAAATATTTTTGATAATAAAAATGCTTATGAAGAATTTTCCTTTAAATGACGATTATTGTTACATAAGGAACATCAAGACTCGACCAACCTTATCAAATATTACTTTCACCGATTGACTTATGTGTGAGGCCACCAAGACCAAGAGCTTGGATTGATGGCAGACCCAGGAACAAAGGAACCCGCGTTCTAAAATCAAATGAAATTTAATGGGAAACCTTATCTAAAAGCACTTCCCTGTGAACCTGAAAGAGCATAGATATAACATAGGACTTCGAGTTGATCTCAACTATGACTGAAATCGATGCCACATATATACACATATATATAGTGGAATTACAATCTTGAGATAACTTCCATGACGCAGTGAGATGTGAAGAAGGCATTAAAACCAAGGGGAGCAAGTTCCGCATGCGTAAAAACTGTGGCTGTTACTGGTGCACCATGCAAAGCCAAGTAACAGGTTCGCAATGTTTTCCCAAAAAATAATGCTGCCTACAAACCTATAAGGAAAAAGGTTAACCCACTTATTGATGAGAAAGCACACGACTAGTGGGAATTGAGTAAAAGCTCAAGCACACCATTTGGTATGCTATCCAACCGATTTTCATTTTCACACGACCAAATATAAGGTGACAGAAACAAGTGGGCTTTTTTTTTCCCTGTCAAATAAACCAATTATCGCAACTTTTTACAAGAACTAACTTGCTATAAAATGTGCGTAAAACATGACAAAATTATTCTTCACTTCTTGGCTACCTTTTGAAACTCCCGAACTCTGATCCCATCAATGTGTCAATATGACTTTAGAAAGAAGATACCAAATAAGTAAATAAAAATAAAATAAAATCAGGGACCAAGTAATGCATAGATCCTGTCAAATGATGACAAAGGTAAAAAGCACTCATCTCAATTTCGTGGCATTTACATTTATCTATTAAAAACTTCCCAAAAAATGGTAGAAAGCATTGTGGCTGCTCAAAACTTCCTAATTCCCCTGCACCATTAATGATAATAATAAAATGGTTGAAAGCATTCTAAATGCTCAAAACTTCCTAATAGAGAACAAGAATTGCTTCAAACTTTGAATGCAAGTGATTTCAGCCTTTGTATTCTTCACTGCTACAAAGGCCCAAAAATCTCTATCGCCTTGAATTTAGTTTTAAACCGCCTACCACCCCAACCACTTAAGTTCAACTACATAGGGCCCTGTGTCCTCTATTAAATCATAGGTGATCAGAATCAACATGCAATCTTAGAAGAAATGGAGACCATATCCAAATTTTTAAACCATAAATTTCAAAATTCAAAAAACTTGGTTTTAAAAGAACACCAAAAAGGTTTTTTTTTAATAGTTTTTTTAGAGAAAAAAGCATGAAAAAGCAATTTCAGCATCCATATGCAACACATACAACAATTTTATGGCCCATGAATGACTCAAAAGAACAAAGTCCTTTAATTAATCAGCAACTTATAAAAAAAAATAGTCCTTTAACTAATCAGCCCACATCTTAATTTTAGGAACCAAAAGAGGAAACCTTGTCGAGCATTTTGGGAGTTATAAGAAACCACTTAGCAATTGTGTCTTAATAAGAAGTCCTGAGGCCAGTCTTGAGAATCAAAGGAATTACCCTTGTTAGCTTGCACGTGCTAAGAATATATTTATACAATTAAATTCCACTTAGCCATTTTTTAATTTTGAGGCAGCTCAATTTGATCTTATAATCTTTCTTATTTGAACCTTACAATCCATTTACAACATCAGAACCTAAATACAATCATTTGCCTAAATTTTATCAATAAGTAAACACAATCAGTTATTTCCCAAAATTGAATCCAGCTTGAAACAAGTGAGCAACAAATACAATTGAAGATTCTACCACCTCAGTTACCATAATCTGTTAGCTACTATGTTTTCATTTTTAAATCTTGCAAAAAAAAAAAAAGGCAATCACACTACATGATCCATTTGATTGCAAAGAAAACAAAACAAAAGATAAAGATATGAAACTTCAAATCCTACATTCTGCATTAATTGGGACTAAAGCGACCATAAACCTCCATTTGGTATCCTAACATAACAATCTAACTCATGTGGTGAATTTTTCCATCACATGGAAACTAAAAGAACATTAAAAAATTGTAAAAATAAAAAGCATAAAAATCAATGTTTCATTTGCTATTATTTTCCTCCAGTTTTCTTTGCAACCAAGTAAGAAAGGTTAAGGTGAAATAACACCAACACATAAACCAATCCAATATGAAGCATTAAAACTATAATGTACCTAAAATAGCTTCCCATATTCAATAGCTATATGCAAAGATACCCTATAATGGAACCTGAAAATGCCAGCAGCTTTTAAAATGAAAAAACCAACAGCAGCAACAGACTCATCTAGGACTAGTAGTTGTAGTGAAAAAGAACGACCCTTGTTGGCAAGCTAGGGGTTAACGGATGAAGTAAAAACATTATGTGAAAAAACATAGAAAACAACCAGCATTTTTAGTAACTTCTTAAACAAAAACAATCGACGCCATAAATAGGACTGGGTGGGGTTTTGATAGAGAAACTAACTACACAGTAGAGCAATGAGTGTGTATTATAGGTGGCTTTTCAGGTATGTGAACAATTTCCTACTTGCCTTTGTTTTTCATTATCTTCTCGACATATCTATGGGTGTTTTGATTGACATGAGTTATGACATGGATCCAAAGCTTCAAGAATTTTCAATTGTTAAACTACAAACTAAATGCTTCATCCTATACCCTAACTAGGAACCCTTAGGTCTCTTCATATATCACATTCTGCAAGCAAAATAATGAATCATCAGAACAACTGCAAAGTCTATTACCAGTGTTGACTAGGAGACAAGATTTCATTGGAGCTGGCAGAGATCCAAATTCATTCAGAGAACACAGCAGATCCAATGGAGCACAACTTGTCTATATTCATGGAAAACCTCCATTCAAGTTCAAGCCATCCTCTGCATTAAAACTGGGTACCACAACAAAAGCTGGGTTCTATAATAATGCATGTTGGCTAACTGAATTGGAGGTTTTAAGTAACCAAGAGGAGTCATATAGTTTATATTGACGCAAACTACTAACAAATGGAATTCCAAAGGCCAAAACTAGCAAGCATCTAATTGGAAGTCAAACTCAAAATCCTAAAACCAACCTTGTGCAAGTTTTGAGCCTGAAAGTCACTTGGCGTAATAATCTAAAATTTGCAGAGTCAAGGAAGTCAGTCATTTCAAATTAGGTACTGATACAAGATGAATACAACATCTAATTTTTTGTAGAATAGTAAACAAAGAAGAGTACCTTTGCCATTGAAAATAAGAATAGAGAAGGTGAATCCATTAGTCTCAAAGAATTAAATGAATGAAGAGGAGTTTGGAAACCATAGACTCCAACTGGTAGATGGCCAATAAAACAAGAACATCAACTAAGGTAAGAAACATCAGACATGGTTGCAAGTTGAGGTTATGACACTGCTTGTCACACTTGAAACCTGTTCGGCAATTCTCCTTCATTACCACAGGCAGTTTAACTAGTATTAAGTAATGTTTTGTGCCAATACATCAGCCTCAAAATCAAAACATGGTGTACAGCATAGACTTGCAATTACTTGCTTTCACGTTATTTGTATATCAACAGATGAGAATGTGCAGCAGCATCACATTTTAATTATTGCTTTCTAAGCTTATAAATACATTTGTCTTAAAACCAAACCAAAGCTTCAGGGGAAACTTGAAAAATTTACTGTCTTTCCATAGGATTTTATATTACATCAATATCAAATGTAAAAATTCTGCAGTTTCAATACTCGGCTATTAAAAAAAGAAAACTGCCTGATTTCCATTAAGATGTCAAATATCATAAACAAAAAAAAATGCAGAAATAGATCTGTGTGAGCCGAAACCAAATACGTCATAGAGAAACAGAGAACTCAAACTCTATATACTATCCAAGAAGTACAGATGATTCTGGTTTAATAATTTTTCATTCTTACATCTCTGTTAAGCGTAGTGGGAAATGAACTCTCTTTGTTCCACAGAAAGTGTTTCAACAGAGCAGATACACCATATTAGTCCCTGGGGAAAATATAAATAACAAAGAATTTATCAATCTTCTTGAACAACAGAAAATGGACAATGTTTTAAGAATCATATCATCCTTTTCTATGAATCACAATTACCTATATTTACCCATGACCAATCAGGGTAGCACTTGATGTGCTAAAACCTATATGCATGTGTGAGCCAGGATTTTCAAACGTTCATGACATTGAAAAAAATATGCCAGATGCATGGCTTAAAAATTAAACAACAATCAGACACTTTGCAAGTCATAATCTAAGATATGAAAAAATTAGAAGACAAATCAAAAGTTACATGAACAAGGTTCTAAAGATCCAAAAATACAAGTTTGAACAATACGCATAATTGCAAGATGATCAGTTCTGACAAACCCATATCCTGAATGAAATAGATTCACTATGTTGAGAGCAATGTAGACTTTAATCAAATTAGTAATGTATATCTCTATGCAGGCAATTCCCTACTTGAAGCAGCTACAGATGACACATCAAGTCAAAATGGAGGACTCCAAGATGAGCCCAAAGACCCCATAAAGAAGATACCTTTACTAATCATTGTCGCAAATATCGTGCAAGCCATAAAGTGGTTCTTATGTGGCTTTGGGTAATTGTAAGCCAACTTGGACCAAATTGTATGGGACTAAGGTGGTCAGGATCTGGAACAAAGACACAATATGTCATCATTGATCTCATCATACAGAAGTACGCCCACTGGGGGAGACCAACCAAATGTGTGTTTGCACATGTGCACGTGTTCACTGTGTGCACAGGTGTGTTTCTGTGTGTGAGCCTGCAGTTTTATCCATCCTAGAACTGATTCCGTCATGCTCATCAAGCACCAGTTTCAGTATTGGAACACCTGTTCTTCAAATCTCCCAATGGATTGAAGTAACATGCAATAATATGGTTATAATAGCTTCAAAATGTCTTCTCTTTTCTATTACAGTTCTAAAGACATCCCTTTCTGGGGTTTTTGGAGGGGGTTTGACCAGGATTCCACTGTGCTGCCTGTCCCATAAGTAGTATCGGCTATTCAATTACCAAAAAATACCATTAATGATTAAAAAAAAAAAAAAAAACTTCATTCAGAGTTTCATATGAAAGTAGTTGATAGGTGAGATTTTGAAAAGCTCAGAAACATAGGAAATTATGCCATTATCCAAAATGGCCACAAATAAAATCCCTTATTACACAACCAGTAGTCAGAATATAAGCACTAACTAACTAAAATCACTTTGTTTTAGTTTTAGCTTTCTGAGATTCTCAGACCTCCCATGCAGAAATGCAACCACTTAGCTAAAAGGGTTAGAATACCAAATGGAACTCATGAGATGTATTAAAAACCCAGATATATTTGTCTAGAGACGTTGGGCTTATAAGTAATATTCACTAGCCAAATGCATTATAATTTGAAAGTTTTGATCATTAAAGAATTTTTTTAAAATCAAATCAAACTAAAATAATTAAAATGGCTCAAGACATTAGATTACACTTTAGTTTCCATAAGATGAGATACATGACTTAAAATAAATGACTCAGAAGGTGGGAAAAGATGTTTGAAGTAAAGGCACATTAACAAGCTTAGAATGAGAACTAAAGCAGACCGTTGAAACATAAACACATGTTAAAAGTGCAGAGAGAAGGAAAACTCATGCAAAATTTTTATGAAAAGGCTGATATTTATTGTAGTTTGTACATACATATATACATATGTACACACACACACACACACGCACCGCACATATGTGTGTGTTTGTGGTCATTACAAAAATAATAAATATCAAAGGAACATATGTAATAACTTGGTTAATGAATCCAATTTTTTTTTTTTTTTTTTTGATAGATTTAATGAATCCAAAAAAATGGACCAACCCAACATAATGCCAATCTCTTTGGTTCTATTTCATTATGAACATTGACTCAGTGCATCTCTTCTACATCATATAGCTAACAAGTAGGGTTCTATGCTTTAAATAAAATGATAACAGAAATCATAGGTTAAAAAATTTCAGTATAGCAATCAGTGGTGGTGAGGATCAAATAGCTAATGAAAGTCTCAGTCTGACAAAACCCATGTATCAAGGTATCAACACTAGAGTTGTTCCTCAACCAACATTGTTATTGAAATAATAGATGAATATCCAGGGACCAAAAAATATCAGGTTTAGCACCAAATATCCATATAGGTTACTGATATAGATGATGCTCATAAAACACCATATAAACTCGTAATAATTTTAAGATTCCCAATTAAACATGATGCAAAGTGTGCATGACTTATAATGAACTAAAAATGCATGAATCACATACAGGGCTAATTACTCATTAACAGTGATCATACCATTTGATGAGCCACCCAAATAGGAAATGCTGCATAATTGGAACCTTCTCCAACACCTCAGCTTTATACATTTTGAGCATCCCACTATTCACCTTGTTCCAATTAGGTACACCACTGATATCATCTAACAATGGGGAATGCTCTGCAAATAGGCCTTTCTTCACCTGCTTCACAAATGCAATGCAAGAAAGATACATATACTCCTTGGAGAAGTTGTCCAGAATATCCTGATTATGAATTGACTTGGGTTTCATATACTTGTGATCGATCAGCTGCGACGACCCAAATATAAATGGCAGAAAATGATAGTCGTCCAGACCCCAAACTCCATGGGATCCCGCAGGTTCAAGGCAATAGACGAATTGCAATTTCCTCATCAATGCAAGGTACTTCACAAAAACCCTAGAAACAAGAGCCTGGTAATCCTCTTCCTTGAGCAACCCTAATCTAGCCAAACAATAAAGCCACGCAGCAAAATTGGTCTCATGACCGGTTCCATAATCGATTCGACTCGAATTCCCAAAACTATCGGCAAAGTAAGGGGCAAGTTCGACGGTGGCTGACCGGAGATCATCGGGGAGGAATTGGAGCATCAGTTGCTCGCTATTATCGACCAACCGACTGTGCCAAACCCTAAAAGAGAGATTACCGTAACGGGCAGATTGTTGAACGGGAGGTATTTCGTCGACCCAGTCGTTTAGAGATTGCAGGATGGAGAGAATAGAATTGAGGATTGGTGATTGGTGGCAAGAGTCGGAAATTTTGTGGGAGCGAATGGATTCGCTAAGGGAAACGACGAAACCTAAGAAGTTCTTGCCGGAATCGGAGTCATGGAAACGGCGAATGTCGTCTGGAGTCTGGATTCGCTTGACGGGGATTTGGAAAAGATAGGGCGGAGAGACAACGGGGGTCTTCTGGGCTTGAGGAACGGGGGCGAGGATGATGGCTTGTTGAGAGTTGGTAGGAGGAAGGTTGATGGCGGGGGCGCGGATGGGGCGGTAGGAGGGTGGCGGAGAGATGTCGGACCATGCCGGTGGAAGTGGGCATGTGGTGGGGCCGCCGCAGCAGCGGCATGAAGTGGCAGCGGTGTTGGAGGGAGGGGTTGAGGTTTCGTCTGCTTGTCCAATGGGTTGGTGTTGATGGGGATCCATGAGATTTGGGCTGTGGATGGCGGAAACTGGAAACTGAGAGGAGATTACCGTCTTCTGCCTTAAAAAGCCTTGTTTCTTTTTTCTTTTCTGCGACAGCTTGGTCATATGCGTTTTTCTTTAATCTCAATTTTTTTTTTTTTTTTTCTTTTACATAATATTACAAAGAATCACGCTCATGTACACAGCCATTCCACCAAACTATGCTCTGTGATGAATTCACACTCAACTCCTCACTCCTTAAACCTTCAAAAACATCAAAATTTTAAGAAATCACAACTTCCAACACATAATATGGTCCAAACTTTAAATTCAACATTTTCCAGATTGGCTTGAATGAAGGGCCATGGCCCCGACCCACATGGTCGATCTTGCCCATTTTAGTGGTTGGGCCGGCTCATTCATCACCTGAGTCCAAACCCAATTGGCCCGAATCCATTTGAAAAGCCCAAGTCTTGAAAGCAGCCCGCGGCCCATGAGTAAGTTACCAGTGTTACTGAGCAAATCGCAAATGGCTACGACGTGAACAGCAACCAAGTCAAACCACGATTCCAACTTATTAACTAGCAGGACCGCGCTGTGCTCTAGGATCCCAGTGTCCACAGGTCGGGCTGCTCGACCAGACCCATTGCTCAAACATCTAGGAATGATAGCGAGGTGGATTGGGTGAGTTATTCCATCCCAATCCCATTCCATTGTTTAAACATATTTTCCTCTACCCTAAAAAGATTCAAATGAAACAAATATGAGAATTTCTGATATCGGTTTCGTCCTATCTCTTTAATTTTTTTAATTTAATTATATTGTAAATAAATATAATTTATAAATAAATTTTGTAATTTATTTTAATAATAAATAATTTTTTTCTTTTTTACTTTGTATGTGTTAGAAAAAAGGAAAATGAAAAAATTATTATTATTTCATAATGATATGGTTGTGTGCAAGAATGGAGGAGAGTATGGTGAAATCTTCGCAGTTACATTCCATTATAAAACCAGATTGGTTCCTCCGCTTAATTATAGCCCTGATGTAATATGGGGTTAAGTTAAATCCAAAAGCTAACTGGTTCGTTAACTTGAAACTTCCACCTAAACCTAATGACCAAAAATTGTAAGAAAAATTTTGAAACTTTTTACAAGGCAAAGGAGACAGAGGATTGGTTGACTAATGTAACAAATTTAATTAATGATCCATAAACATTTACATATGATAAGGTCGATGAAAAAAAGGAACAAACTTCAAAGCTCTTCCAATCAAACAATTGCTGCTACCACACACAACACAAATCATCCATTAGCTTCAGGCTTCAGACTAATGTCTTGCAGGTGGAGGTTTGAGGGTCCCACATCGCCGGCAATAAGTATTTACGCCCATCCACCCCAACAGCATTATAGCTAGCCCCAGTCGTTCCATCCACCAGAACTTCGCCGGGATATCCTGGATAAGCTCCTGTCCCGAATTTACCCTTACAAGCCGTCACCGCCTCCAACGGCGCGCTTTCCGACCCTTGAAAGTAGCCGTTATCAAACGGATTAGTCACCGTTCCAGCCAAAACAGTCGCCAAATTGATCACCATTCCGTCAATTCCCACGTCCCCGTTTGGAGACACCAGCGGCGGAGTCTGTGGTCCATACATGGGCTGGTGAAATGGCCATGCGCACTGACCCGGACACTGAGTCTCCGAGTTACCCACCCACGCGTAGGCCCACTTACTCTGAGTTGACCCGTGAGTCCCGCACCGGCTCATGCAGAACCCTTCTACCGCCACGTCTGCTGCAGTGAACACCACGGTTATTTCGCTCCTTTGGTTTGATCTAGAAGCCAAGGAAATGATGTCTGAACTTCGCAATGACTTCCCTAGAGAGTAGCCTTCATCGAGGATCTGATTCCCAACGGCGAGGGTGCAGGAGACTCCTTTGTACTTCTGGATGATCTGCCACCACGATGAGACGGAGTGGGACGTGGTGGTGTGGGAATTGAGAGACTGGAGGAAGTCGACGAGTATGGAGCGTTGGATGGGAGAGAAGTTTCCGTACCAAATGAGATTGAGGGTGATGTTGCCCTTAAGGAGTGGCCCGTTGTGATACTTGAGAATGAGAGGTTGCTCTTGAACAAGAGAGAAGAGTTTTCGAGGTGTGGCGGAGGTGAGGTTGGGAAGGAAGGAGAGTAGGAGAAGTGAAACAAAGATGGAGAAATGGTAAGTAGAAGCCATTGAGAAGGTAAAGTAGTGGGGTGAAGGTGCTGCAGAGAGTGTCAGAAGCTGGATTGGTGAGGAATGAGTGTGAAGGAAGAGCTCGATTGTTGCGGTACTTATAGTCATAGAAAGGTAGTGTCGTCATGGCGTGCGCGTTTGGCGCTGGCCAAAAGGGTGTGATGGAAGAAACATTGAAATCGTGCCGCGTTGATTAATTGACTACTTTTAGTGTCAAACGCGTGGCAGTTTTCGCCAGGTTGTGCCTGATGACGTGGTTATCAAGGGTAGGTGTCTCCTTCTTTCTGATCGTCCAAAAATATAAAAACCAAAGTCAAGGGACAGGGGGAATAACAAGTAGGTAATCCTTGCATGTGAAGATAACGATCCTAGGGTTAGCACTCGTCCGTGATTATTTGCTTTAGAGTAAGATAGTCACAGGTGAGTTTGTATATGCTGAAAGCACATCCCCATTTTCTAAATAACTCAAGGAATCACTAATGCTCATGGTTTTAGATGGCTCAAAACATCAGTGTGCGCCGACCCGCCATTTAAAACTCCGAGCCCTGATCCACTTGATTCTGTCGATACCGTGCTTTCATCTCTCTGGAGAAGCGGCTAGCTTGAAAGACACAAAAGCCAAAATTATTCCAAACACTGACATGGTTGTCCTGGCGGCGGCTACATGCACACCGTTTTTAATTTTTAGGTGCTCTGTTGTTATCACGGGGCCCTTGGGGATGGACCCCATTATTCATGATCATATCGACTACGTGTGAGATTATAAGTATAAGATCCAAGCTGCAAGTTGCAACCATCAACATTGCAATATTGGATTTTTCTTTAATACCCACAATCTTAGTTGTTTGGATTGTAATGTTCCAACAATTTTAATGACATCAAACAATTACCCTTAGCTAATTAGAAGTTACATGCGATTATTGGGTATGAAATTTGTTCATTTGGCATGCAATAAATTTAGGTCGGTAGCGATACAGATGATGTCTTTTATAGAAAAGGATAAGGGTCCGGCCTAACTAGTTAGTTGTTAATGCCTTAATGGTTGTTGTCAAAATGACTTAAAATCGAGGTGGTCCCAAACATCTTATCGCCCTAGCTTAATTTGGCTAAACTAACACCCCAAATTAGTGACAGTCTTTTTGTTTCCTGCTCAAATGTATAACGTTTGGACCGGTTATGATTTGAAGTTTGAAACTCCTCAAAAACAATCTGACTTGTATGCCACTTAAATATTTTTGTTATTGCTACACCTAAAGTTCTAGATTTCTAAAAATTTAGTTGATCAAGGTTTTACTTGAAATATCATTGAGATCATATAGCATATGTTTCAAACAATTCAAGAAATTTTATAATAAAAAATTATTAAACATATGAAAAATGAGAGATTCATGATTTAAGAGCTTTGTCTATCAATTAAGTTAAGAATCAAATACTTTTATGAAGTAACTTTTTACAAAGAGATGTAGACCCTATAATATTCTTTATGTGTGAAATTAAATTATTTTTATATGTGCTCGTTTTAGCAAAAATTTATTTATTATAAAAGTTGTAACGATTCAAATGAAGTCATGTTAAAAAATTAATCCCTCAAACTCTAATTTTGAGAAATGATTCAACATGATTAAGATGGTAATTTCTTTTTCTTTTTACTTAATTTTAAATAGAATTTAGAATTAAATAGTATTTAATAATATTAAGTGTTAAGTAGTTTGTTGATTTAATATTTTATTTTTACTACGCATTAAAAAATTAAAGAAAAATCAATAGGTTATTTTCTTAGAAAATAATAATATTAAATATTTTAAAATAATTTATAAATAAAATTTTAAAAGAAATAATTTTAATTTTATAAAAATATTGAATTAATAGGAGAAAATTTGTTGAATATTTTATTTTCTAATTTTTCATATATTACACATCTAGCCAACGTATTATTATCTCGAAAACCAACTTGCATTTATTGTGAGGATTTTTTTTTTTTTTCATGAGAAAAAAGAAATTATTAAATTAAATTAGAAAATTTATATCACCAACGTGATAAGGCCCTTTTTATATCTTCCTTATGACAAACATGAAAAAAAATTATGATGTTATATTCTCTAAAATCTTAATTTAAGCTAAAATTTTAGTCAAACCTATTAATATTATCCATCCACCTAAACTTACAAACCATCCTCACATTGAAGGGTTGACATATTCTCTAGCACATTTCCGTCTGAATTATTGAACATCTATTAGAATTTCATGTGGAGGCCGGGCCATGAATAATTGTAACAAAATCAAAGGTTGAAAGTATACATCTTCTTAGACTGCATACATCTTCTTAGACTGCCTTTTTGAGAATGTTACATAGTTAAATCATTAATAAAATCCCTACAAAACGTGCTATCAACGTTTCTTCAATTGCAACTTCAGAATAAATAATGATGGCATGTAGAGGAGGTTGGAAAATTAAGTCTTAAATTAAAAATTAAAAATATAGAACGAGAATAGCAGCAGATCATTCCATGTCCTAAAGGTTTTGCTTTAATTTTTCCTTATTAATAAAGCTTTCTCCCAGTGGTAGATCTCCTTAATCATTTTGACCACATACGACTTTGAATAGCAGAGGAGGGCGCAGTGCGGCTTTTGTTGGGATTGGGATTGGGATGTGAAGAAAAAAATATCAGAGGAAAGCTCAGCTGGTTGGATATGAAAGAAAACTTTGGAGTTTCATTTATTCAGACTGGAAAAAGAATACATAATGGTAATTAATCAAATACAAACAAAGAATCGCTTATCATCTCCGTCCTATACAACTATATGAATTTAGAGAAGCATAGTATCAGTCTATCAGACCAGAGTAGAGCAGGTGGAAGTTGAAGGATCAATCAATGCAGGAAGCAGGTACTTCCTCCCATTCACACCATTGGCATTATAGCTAGCACCTGTGATGGGATCCTCCAACAGCTTTCCGGCATAGCCAGGGTACGCACCCTTCCCATAAATCCCAGGGCAAGCCGATGCAGCCTCCAGAGGAGCCTCTGCGGAACCTTGGTAGTATCCATTTCCAAAGGGGTTCGTAACAGTTCCAGCCAAGAGGCTAGCCAGGTTCATAACCATACCTTCCATACCCACATCGTTGTTGGGTGCGACCAGGGGTGGACTCTGGGGTCCGTAAATGGGCTGGTGGAATGGCCATGCGCATTGACCCTGGCACTGGGTCTCGGAGTTACCCACCCAGATGTATGCGAACTTGGAGATCTTGCCATTAACCTTAGCAGTCTTGGAGCTGGGAGAAGACCCATGTGTTCCGCACCTGCTGGAGCAGAACCCTTCAACGGCTACATCAGAAGATGTCAAGACTACGTTAATGGCGTTGCTCTGCTGCCCCTTTGCTGCCAACTGTTTGAGATTTCCACTGGTCAGTGATTTACCCAAAGAGTAGTTCTCGTCGAGGATTTGGGTGCCTAGGGAGAGACCGAGGGAGGTGGATTTCTTGGACTTAATGAGGAGGTAGTATTTGTCGATGGTATTCCACCACGCCGCAACAGAGGGTTGGTGGGGGGTGGTTTCGGAGGAAGAGAGGGAGGTAATGAAATCAGAAACAATGGCGCGTTGGGAAGGCTTGAACTTGCCGTACCAGATGAGATTAATGGAGATTTTTCCGGAAAGAAGAGGGCCATTGTGGTATTGAAGAAGCAGAGGTTGCTGGTCTTGAGCAAGTCTCCTGGCCGCTGAGATGAATGGAAGCAGAGAAGCCACAAAGAGGAGTTGTAAAAGGCATTGAGTAGGAACGTAAGAGGCCATGGTTGTTAGGACTTGAGAGTGCAGTGAAGTTAAGCTGTAGAGATGGCTTTGGTGGGGGTTTGGGGTGAGGAGAAGAAGAATTGGGGGTTTCATATATATAGTAAAATAGGCAGTGGGGAGAGTGTGACGAACAGCGTGAGAGGAGCGAGGGAGAACGTATGAATGAAAGTGCTGAGAAGGAAGGGAACAGGTGAAAAGCGAAGCAAATGCCAGCTCGATAGTGCGTTCGAAATTAATCTGGTTGAGTGCGGATCTGTCTTTCCCTGTGAAAAATCAAAAACTCTACGTTTACAGCTAAGGACATTAAGAGACTAGGGGTGACTTTTTATCCTCGTCAAACTTTTCTTTTCTTTAGTTTTTTTCTTCCGTTTTATTTTTATTTTTTTGGCCTTCTTCTAAATTATAAATACATTTATTTGAACATCTATGAGAACAACTCATCATCCTCGATGATTGTTTTGAAAATCAGATTTTAAAAATAAGTAATAAACATTAATATATATAGTTTCTATTTTTTTATTTTAAAATAAAATTTTAATATTAGAGCCTATATTTTTAGCTTGATAATTAAGGATTTAATTGGTTTTTTCGTCATAATATGACAAAGGGAATTATGGCACATAACTAGATGGAGTGTGACAGCGGAACAAAAACTCGATACGGACACTGAAGACAGCTGACTCCAACAAGGAAAATGGGAAGCGAGAGAGCTGGGTGCTTCCTGGTTAGTGCATATCCGAAGAAAGGGAAATGGAAGTGGCTCTGCTCCGTTACTACCTGTCGGGACGCGTACATTAAATGGTTTCAATTCTTCATTCTTTAAGCGGATTGTGGAGTTTTGCATATGTTTCGAACAATTCAAGAAATTTTATAAAAAAATTTATTAAGCATATGAAAAATGAGAGATTCATGATTTAGGAGTTTTGTCTATAAATTAAGAATCAAATACTTTTATAAAGTAACTTTTACAAAGAGATGTAGACCCTACAATATTTTTTATGTGTGAAATTCAATTATTTTTATATGTACGCTTTTTAGTAAAAATTTATTTATTATAAAAGTTGTATCGATTCAAATGATGCCATGTTAAAAAATTAAGCCCTCAAACTCTAATTTTGATAATTGATTGGAAATGATTAAGATGGTATTTTCTTTTTACTTAATCTTAAATAGAATATAAAATTAAATAGTATTTAATAGTTCTGGACATAAAAAAAATTAGTGAATTAAATTACGACTAATTTAGTCTTAAAAAAAAATTGTAAAATTTATTATTATTATTATTATTATTTTATTGGTAAAACCTCTCGAAAATTTGTTAAAATCAACGAATTAAATCCCTTGAATTAAGCAACTAAAATACAGAATTTGAAATTCAAATTCAATGCCTTCACATATAAATAAAGGTGACTTCTTTCCAAAAAGGAGGAGGAAAAATTCAAAAAGGAAAATTTTAAGGAAAAAATCCAAAGGCAACTTTGTACATGAAAAGAGGCTTCACAACAAAAGAAAAATCTCCTATTTGGTCATTCAGGAATAAACCACTTGTGGCAATCATTTAGTAATAAGCCACTTGTGGCCCTTCATTGATCTTCGAAATTCAGAAAACATCATCGTCGTATTCCAAAGTGTGATCAAGGTAAAAGAATCAAAAGAAAAATATTCATTTGAAAATAATATTATTTTTGAGATTGTACTCACAATATTTTTAATTTCAATAAATATTTTATTAATATTATTTTTCTATTTATTTTGCTAATTTTGCATGACAACCAAAATTTATGAAATTTGTGCGTGTATTAAGCATTAAGTAGTTTGTTGATTTAATATTTTATTTTTATTAGGTATTAAAAAGTTTTTTTTTAAAAATCAATAGGCTATTTTGTTATAGAATAATAATATTAAATATTATAAATTAATTTATAAATAACATTTTAAAAATAATAATTTTAATTTTATAAAAATATTGAGAAAGGTTGAATTAATAAGAGAAATTTTGTTGAATATTTTATTTTCTAATTTTTCATATATTACACATCTAGCCAACGTATTGTTATCTCGAAAACCAACTTGCATTCATTTTGAGGATTTTTTTTTTTTTTTGTGAGAAAAAAGAAATTATTAAATTAAATTAGAAATTTATATCACTAACGTGATAAGGCCCTTTTTATATCTTCCTTATGACAAACATGAAAAAGAATTATGATGTTATATTCTCTAAGATCTTAATTTAAGCTAAAGTTTTAGCCAAACCTATTAATATTATCCATCCACCTAAACTTACAAACTATCCTCACATTGAAGGGTTGACATATTCTATTTCACATTTCCGTTTGAATTATTGAACATCTATTAGAATTTCACGTGGAGGCCGGGCCATGAATAATTGTGACAAAATCCAAGGTTGGAAGTATACATATTCTCAGACTGCCTTTTGAGAATGTTACATAGTTAAAATATTAATAGTATTCCTGCAAAACGTGTTATGAAAGTTTCTTCAATTGCAACTTCCGAATAAATAATGATGGCATGTAGAGGAGGTTGGAAAATTAAGTCTTAAATTAAAAATTAAAAATATAGAACGAGAATAGCAGCAGATCATTCCATGTCCTAAAGGTTTTGCTTTAATTTTTCCTTATTAATAAAGCTTTCTCCCAGTGGTAGATCTCTTTAATCATTTTGACCACATACGACTTTGAATAGCAGAGGAGGGCGCAGTGCGACTTTTGTTGGGATTGGGATGTGCAGAAAAAAATATCAGAGGAAGGCTCAGCTGGTTGGATATGAAAGAAAACTTTGGAATTTCATTTATTCAGACTGGAAAAAGAATAAATAATGGTAATTAATCAAATACAAACAAAGAATCGCTCATCATCTCCGACCTATACAACTAAATGAATTTAGAGAAGCATAGTATCAGTCTATCAGACCAGAGTAGAACAGGTGGAAGTTGAAGGATCAATCAATGCAGGAAGCAGGTACTTCCTCCCATTCACACCATTGGCATTATAGCTAGCACCTGTGGTGGGATCCTCCAACAGCTTTCCGGCATAGCCAGGGTACGCACCCTTCCCATAAATCCCAGGGCAAGCCGATGCAGCCTCCAGGGGAGCCTCTGCGGAACCTTGGTAGTATCCATTTCCAAAGGGGTTCGTAACAGTTCCAGCCAAGAGGCTAGCCAGGTTCATAACCATACCTTCCATACCCACATCGTTGTTGGGTGCGACCAGGGGTGGACTCTGGGGTCCGTAAATGGGCTGGTGGAATGGCCATGCGCATTGACCTGGGCACTGAGTCTCGGAGTTACCCACCCAGATGTATGCGAACTTGGAGATCTTGCCATTAACCTTAGCAGTCCTGGAGCTGGGAGAAGACCCATGTGTTCCGCACCTGCTGGAGCAGAACCCTTCAACGGCTACATCAGAAGATGTCAAGACTACGTTAATGGCGTTGCTCTGCTGCCCCTTTGCTGCCAACTGTTTGAGATTTCCACTGGTCAGTGATTTACCCAAAGAGCAGTTCTCGTCGAGGATTTGGGTGCCTAGGGAGAGACCGAGGGAGGTGGATTTCTTGGACTTAGTGAGGAGGTAGTATTTGTCGATGGTATTCCACCACGCCGCGACAGAGGGTTGGTGGGGGGTGGTTTTGGAGGAAGAGAGGGAGGTAATGAAATCAGAAACAATGGCGCGTTGGGAAGGCTTGAACTTGCCGTACCAGATGAGATTAATGGAGATTTGTCCGGAAAGAAGAGGGCCATTGTGGTATTGAAGAAGCAGAGGTTGCTGGTCTTGAGCAAGTCTCCTGGCTGCTGAGATGAATGGAAGCAGAGAAGCCACAAAGAGGAGTTGTAAAAGGCATTGAGTAGGAACGAAAGAGGCCATGGTAGTTAGGACTTGAGAGTGCAGTGAAGTTAAGCTGTAGAGATGGCTTTGGTGGGGGTTTGGGGTGAGGAGAAGATGAATTGGGGGTTTCATATATATAGTAAAATAGGCAGTGGGGAGAGTGTGACCAACAGCGTGAGAGGAGCGAGGGAGAAGGCATGAATGAAAGTGCTGAGAAGGAAGGGAAAAGGTGAAAAGCGAAGCAAATGCCAGCTCGATAGCGCGTTCGAAATTAATCTGGTTGAGTTCGTATCTGTCTTTCCCTGTGAGAAATCAAAAACTCTACGTTTACAGCTAAGGATATTAAGAGACTAGTGATGACTTTTTATCGTCGTCGAACTTTTCTTTTCTTTATTATTATTATTTTTTTTTTGGCCTTTTTCTAAATTATAAATACATTTATTTGAACAACTCATCATCCTCAATGATTGTTTTGAAAACCAGATTTTAAAAATAAATAATAAACATTAATAGATATAGTTTCTATTTTTTTATTTTAAAAATAAAATTTTAATATTTGAGCCTATATTTTTAGTTTCAAAGGACAAATGTTTTAGCTTTATAATTAAGGATTTAATTGGTTTTTTCGTCAGAATATGACAAAGGGAATTATGGCACATAACTAGATGGAGTGTGATGGCGGAACAAAAACTAGATACGGACACTGAAGACAGCTGACTCCAACAAGGAAAATGGGAAGGGAGAAAGTTGGGAGCTTCCTGGTTAGTGCATATCCGAAGAAGGGAAAATGGAAATGGCTCTGCTCCATTACTACCTGTCCGGACGCGTACATTAAATGGTTTCGATTCTTCATTCTTTAAGCGGATTGTGGAGTATTGCATATGTTTCAAACAATTCAAGAAATTTTATAAAAAAAATTTATTAAACATATGAAAAATGAGAGATTCATGATTTAGGAGTTTTGTCTATAAATTAAGTTAAGAATCAAATACTTTTATAAAGTAACTTTTTACAAAGAGATGTAGACCCTACAATATTCTTTACATGTGAAATTAAATTATTTAAAATTTGTTAAAATTAATAAACTAAATCCTTTAAATTAAGCAACTAAAATATGAGAATTAAAAATTCAAATTCATGCCTTCATCTATAAATAAAGGTGGCTTCTTTTAAGAAAGAATGAGAAAAAATTTAGAAATCAAAAAAATTCAAAAAGGAAAATCGGGAAAAAAGGTTTCACAACAAAACAAGTTCGATAAACGGTAAAAAAACTGTAGGTCATTCAGGAATAAGCCACTTATAACCCTTAATTAATCTAAAGGCAACTTCATACGGGAAAAAAGGTTTCACAACAAAAGAAAAAGCTTCATCAAATCTCTTACAAGTTCAATAAAAAGTAACTTCATACTAGAAAAAATGATTCAGAATATAAGAAAAAACTTCATCAAATCTCTTACAAGTTCAGTAAAAGGTAAAAGAATTGTTACACACATTATTAGCCATTCAACAAGGTCATTCGGGAATAAGCCACTTGTAGCCCTGATCTTCGAAATCCAGAAAATGTCATCTTCGTCTTCCAAAGTGTGATCAAGGTAAAAGAATCAGAGGAAAAATATTATTTTTAAGATTGTACCCACAATATATTCTTAATTTCAATAAATATTTTATTCGCATTATTTTTCTATTTGTTTTGCTATTTTTGCAAGACCAAAATTTATGAAATTTGTGCGTACAATAGTATTAAGCATTAAGTAGTTTGTTGATTTAATATTTCATTTTTATTAGGTATTAAAAAGTTTTTTTTTTGAAAAAATCAATTGGTTATTTTGTTATAGAATAAGAATATCAAATATTATAAATTAATTTATAAATAATATTTTAAAAGTAATAATTTTAATTTTATAAATATATTGAGAAATGTTGAATTAATAGGAGAAAATTTGTTGAATATTTTATTTTCTAATTTTTCATATATTAGTATATTACACATCTAGCCAACGTACTGTTATCTGAAAACCAACTTGCATTCATTCCGAGGATTTTTTTTTTTCATGAGAAAAAATAAATTATTAAATTAAATTAGAAAATTTATATCACCACCCGTATGACAAACATGAAAAAAAAATAGGGAGAATTGTAGGTGGGCCCAAAAATTAAGGTATGGTCCATATAAGTTCCATATTTCAGGCAATACCCAATAAAAGAGTAGAAATTGAGAGTAAGGATATTGTCTTTAAAAAATCCCTAAAATACCCTTAACCATTAAATGAAAAAATTAACAAATCACCTCACCTTTCTCATTCTCTCTTTGACTCTTTTGCCCTTCTCTCACCTATTTAATAGTGGAACCAACTTGAATCATTTTTATTCATCAAATATGAAAGATGGCTAAAAATTATTAATCAAGAAGACAATATTTTTAAGACTAATTTACCAACCTTCCAATAATATTAGGTGACATAGGTGGCCAAATTAAGGTCTTTAAAATATTCAAAAATTTTCAATTCCAAAATTACCTAATTGCTCTCTACACTAATCCTAAATATTTTTCAATAAAAATTTAAATATTTAAAACCATTAAAATAAATACTTTCTTATTAAAGCAAAATTTTCAAAGTAATAAGATAAAAATAATGAAATCTTCAAAACTATAATTACAACAAATATTTTTAACTTTAAAACTAATTTTATAATTTAAATTAATGATTTTAAAAAATAAAAATGTTATAAAAATAATTTTTTTTATTCTTAATTCCATTTAAATATGATTTTTTTTAATCTCTATTGATAACAATGAAATTATATTTATAAAGGCAAAATAGTAAAAATATATATTTCATTTAGTTTACTTATAATGAACAATTCAAACATGATTGATTTTAATTTTATTTCCTATGTGTTAATTTTTGTAGGGAATGTCTTAATGACATAGTTTGGTAAAAAAAGAAAAAAAAATATATATCAATACTCGTCTTAATGTCAAATTCAAGTTGTTTAAAAATAGTACAAAACCTATTAGAAGTCTTATATACCCTTGTACACTTAGCACATTTCCCTTGTACAGTTAGTATAATATCCTTGTATAGTTAGTGTAATACCTTTGTACAATGACACAAATTTCATATCTCTCCTAATTTATATGTCCATGTAGGTGTATTAATCATATTTTCAATGGTTTGGTTGAGAAAATGGTGGATGACTTAGGGTCAATTTTTTTTCCCCAAATATTATTATTGGGAAAAATATTGAAATTTTCATGTGAGAGTAAAATAAAGTACATGACATAAGTGTACAATCATTAGGTGACAAAGAAAATAAAAAAGTAGTTTAGAATCAATTAAAATCATTCACAAAGGGTAATCTTGTACACCTTTGTACAATTAGTACATTTCCCTTGTACAGTTAGTATAATACCCTTGTACAATGACACAAATTTTATATCCTTCCTAAGTTATGTGTCCACGTTAGAGTGTTTAACCATATTTCCAATTATTTAGTTGAGAAGATGGTAGATGATTTAAGGTCAAATTTTTTTTTCTCCAAATATTATTATTGGAAAAAATATTAGAATTTTCATGTGGGAATTAAATATAGTGCATAACATATGTGTACAATTCGTGAGTGATAAAAAAAAAAAAAAAAGAATGACTCATAATTCATTATAACATTTCACAAAGGGTATGCTTGTACACTTTTGTACACTTAGTACTTTTCCCTTGTATAGTTAGTATAATATAATTGTACAGTACGTGCAATAAATGAATAAATAAAATTTATTATTTTTTTATTTTCATATAAAAAAAAGTACTAAATAAGGTTTTCAATTTTTATTTTAAAAAATAGTTTTCATTTTTTAATTAAAAATATTTTCAAAAAGAGACAATATAGAAAATAAAAATTATTTTTAAAAATAAAAAATAAAAACTATAAAAATATTTTAAAACCAAACTCAAATATAATCTATACAATTTTTAACTACTTTTTTTCATCTAAAATAAGTAAATATACCTTTCAACCCTTTTATATAAGAAAAATTCAATCTCTACTATATATTGATATAATCCACTTCTAAAGTTAGGTCATATGAAAACAGTTTAATTGAGTACTTAAAATAAAAACTTTCTATACATTCTCTTTCTTTCTTTTTCTTTTTCTTATTTTAATAAATTTTCAATTAATTCAAATCATAAAAAAAAATCTTTAATAAACAAATTTGTAACATTTCATGTAACTTATTACTAAAAGTCATGTTCAAAAAGTTATTAAAATAAGGAAGAAAGAAGATTAAAAAAAATTAAACTTTTTATTTTATAATAGTAAAAAAAAAACTTTAAAATAATTTTTAATATAAAAAAATTAGAATAGTGAATATATTTATTTTAAATAGTATTTTAATCATTAAATAATTTACTTCTAAAATGTAAAAAATAAAAATAAATGTAAAAGATAATTTTTATTTATTTAAATTAAAAATTTTTTAGAAAGTATTTTCCAAAATAGTCTTTGAATCATTAATATAATTTTTGTTTGTTTATAATTTAAAAATAAAAAAATAATGTTGATTTTTTAATTATTTATAAAAGAGTTTAAAAAAATAATGAAAAATCAAAAAATGGTTAAATAAAAAAGAATAGTAGCATATGAAGGGTGGTAGAATAAAGATAAAAATGAGTCAAGTGAGTCTTTTTGTCATTCCTCTCTCATATCCTTGTAGTCAATTATGGGTGTTTCAAAGACTCTTTATTAATTATCAAAGTCAAATGGGTTTAAAGCCCAATTCTCCCAAAAAATTATGATATTATATTCTCTAAAATCTTAATTTAAGCTAAAGTTTTAGCCAAACCTATTAATATTCCATCCACCTAAACTTACAAACTATCCTCACATTGAAGGGTTGACATATTCTATTGCACATTTCCGTTTGAATTATTGAACATCTATTAGAATTTCATGTGGAGGCCGGGCCATGAATAATTGTGACAAAATCCAAGGTTGGAAGTACACACCTTCTCAGACTGCCTTTTGAGAATGTTACATAGTTAAATTATTAATAGTATTCCTGCAAAACGTGTTATAAACGTTTCTTCAATTGCAACTTCAGAATAAATAATGATGGCATGTAGAGGAGGTTGGAAAATTAAGTCTTAAATTAAAAATTAAAAATATAGAACGAGAATAGCAGCAGATCATTCCATGTCCTAAGGGCTTTGCTTAAATTTTTCCTTATTAATAAAGCTTTCTCCCAATGGTAGATCTCTTTAATCATTTTGACCACATACGAGTTTGAATGACAGAGGAGTGCGCAGTACGGCTTTTGTTGGGATTGGGATTGGGATGTGAAGAAACAAATATCAGAGGAAGGCTCAGCTGGTTGGATATGAAAGAAAACTTTGGAATTTCATTTATTCAGACTGGAAAAAGAATAAATAATGGTAATTAATCAAATACAAACAAAGAATCGCTCATCATCTCCGTCCTATACAACTAAATGAATTTAGACTTTAGAGAAGCGTAATATCAGTCTATCAGACCAGAGTAGAACAAGTGGAAGTTGAAGGATCAATCAATGCAGGAAGCAGATACTTCCTCCCATTCACACCAATGGCATTATAGCTAGCACCTGTGGTGGGATCCTCCAACAGCTTTCCGGCATAGCCAGGGTACGCACCCTTCCCATAAATCCCAGGGCAAGCCGAGGCAGCCTCCAGGGGAGCCTCTGCGGAACCTTGGTAGTATCCATTTCCAAAGGGGTTCGTAACAGTTCCAGCCAAGAGGCTAGCCAGGTTCATAACCATACCTTCCATACCCACATCGTTGTTGGGTGCGACCAGGGGTGGACTCTGGGGTCCGTAAATGGGCTGGTGGAATGGCCATGCGCATTGACCTGGGCACTGAGTCTCGGAGTTACCCACCCAGATGTATGCGAACTTGGAGATCTTGCCATTAACCTTAGCAGTCTTGGAGCTGGGAGAAGACCCATGTGTTCCGCACCTGCTGGAGCAGAACCCTTCAACGGCTACATCAGAAGATGTCAAGACTACGTTAATGGCGTTGCTCTGCTGCCCCTTTGCTGCCAACTGTTTGAGATTTCCACTGGTTAGTGATTTACCCAAAGAGCAGTTCTCGTCGAGGATTTGGGTGCCTAGGGAGAGACCGAGGGAGGTGGATTTCTTGGACTTAATGAGGAGGTAGTATTTGTCGATGGTATTCCACCACGCCGCAACAGAGGGTTGGTGGGGGGTGGTTTTGGAGGAAGAGAGGGAGGTAATGAAATCAGAAACAATGGCGCGTTGGGAAGGCTTGAACTTGCCGTACCAGATGAGATTAATGGAGATTTTTCCGGAAAGAAGAGGGCCATTGTGGTATTGAAGAAGCAGAGGTTGCTGGTCTTGAGCAAGTCTCCTGGCTGCTGAGATGAATGGAAGCAGAGAAGCCACAAAGAGGAGTTGTAAAAGGCATTGAGTAGGAACGAAAGAGGCCATGGTAGTTAGGACTTGAGAGTGCAGTGAAGTTAAGCTGTAGAGATGGCTTTGGTGGGGGTTTGGAGTGAGGAGAAGATGAATTGGGGGTTTCATATATATAGTAAAATAGGCAGTGGGGATAGTGACCAACAGCGTGAGAGGAGCGAGGGAGAAGGTATGAATGAAAGTGCTGAGAAGGAAGGGAAAAGGTGAAAAGCGAAGCAAATGCCAGCTCTATAGCGCGTTCGAAATAAATCTGGTTGAGTTCGTATCTGTCTTTCCCTGTGAAAAATCAAAAACTCTACGTTTACAGCTAAGGATATTAAGAGACTAGTGATGACTTTTTATCCTCGTCAAACTTTTCTTTTCTTTATATTTTTTCTTCCATTTTTTTTTTTTTGCCGTTTTCTAAATTATAAATACATTTATTTGAACATCTTTGGAGAACAACTCATCATCCTCGATGATTGTTTTGAAAACCAGATTTTATAAATAAATAATAAACATTAATAGATATAGTTTCTATTTTTTTATTTTAAAAATAAAATTTTAATATTAGTGCCTATATTTGTAGTTTCAAAGTACAAATGTTTTAGCTTGATAATTAAGGATTTAATTTGTTTTTTCGTCATAGTATGACAAAGGGAATTATGGCACATAACTGAAGACAGCTGACTCCAACAAGGAAAATGGGAAAGGAGCAAGTTGGGTGCTTCCTGGTTAGCGCATATCTGAAGAAAGGGAAATGGAAATGGCTCTGCTCCATTACTATCTGTCTGGACGCGTACATTAAATGGTTTCGATTCTTCATTCTTTAAGTGGATTGTCGAATTTTGCACCAAAAAAAATATCTTTTTATTTTCCCCAATCAATATTAGATATTACAAACATATCCCATCAGACATGGTAACTGTGCACTTTCAATAGATACTATTTACATTGAACAAAAAAAATTTTAATTATTTTAAAACGTGTCTAAATTATTAAGAGAAACTCGTAATTATATAGAAAAAAACTTTCTTTCTTATTAGAATGTGATATAATAAATTTGTGTAAAATTATAAAATTAATATCAAAGTTTTATTTAATATTTAGATTTTAAATAAAAATAAAAAATTTAATTTTTTATATTTCATATAATATTAAAAATAAGATTTTCTTTAAAAGAAAATACGGTAATAATTTTAAAGTTTAAAATACAGCTCGATTTGGGGTTTTATCTTAGGAAAAAAAAAATTATCCACTTATACAAAACAAGATTATATATATAAGATCTCTCTTCTTCTATACAAAAATAGATTTTGTTGATTTAGTTGATCTTCCAAAGCTTTTCAAAGTATATGATCTCACTTCATAAAAAAATAGGTTTAGTTGCATTGAGTATATCCACTTATAAACCCTCACACCCACTACTCAGATTCAGCCAAGCCCGCGGTGAATCCGAGTTTATAATAGCAAGATAATTGGAAAGCGTGCCTCATTTTTCACTATTAATGGCAACCCCACAATTCCTGATTAAATGAAGTAGATCCAGAGTTAAGAGACTTAGAAATGTGTGATTAAACATGTGTTAGAGCATCTCCAATGAAAAATGCAGTTTAGAGCTTCTTAGCAATGTTTTTAATTGGTAATTACTCTTTAAGGCAAATGTTAAGATGAAAGTGCCAAATTTTATTATACATTGCTAAGATAATGTTATTATTATCGGCACATTAAATGCAATTGGTATCCTATGAAAGCTCTTGATAAAATAATAATTCTATCATGTGGGAAATTTTTGATGTGATTGTTAGTGTCAGACCAACTGGAGTTAGGTTTGTCCAACTTCACTAGGGTTCGGCAAACTTCTTCCTTTGTTTGTGCTTCTTGAGGAGTTCATCTAACTTCACTGGAGTCAAACAAACTTCTTCACTGTACAGAAGAATGTCTGGACAAGTGATCTGGACACGTTCCTCCGAAACTTAAGTCAAATGAGAATAACTCTAACTATTTTTATGAAAGAGAATGAGTGTATTTGTGTGTACTTTCTTTGTACTTTTTGAGGAGTCTATATAGAGCTGATGACATCGTCCTTATCTTGTAATAATGATTGTGTCGACTGTCGACATCGTTATTGCAGCATGGGCTGGGCAATCATATCAAGTAAAGGAGGCTAACTAGTGCTATTTGTTGATTGTCATGCCAAAATCTTGGACCGTGTAACCTGACGGTCCATTTAGCTTGTCAATGTTTGGGATTGTGTGTAACAATTAATTGACATTGACTTTTGAGTGTAAATGACGTCTAATCCATCGCTCAAACATCAATCAGCTCAATGCTCCGATATCAGGCGACTAGTTTGGTGCTCAGATATCAATCGTCTAGGTCGACACTTAAACATTAGGCGTGGTAGACTACGCATGCTAGAAATCCTAAGGACTTAATTGGATGAATTTGCCTATCTGATAGGTCTAGTCGACTTGGTATCTCTATTCCGTCTATAACATTATGGAAGGAGAAAAATTTCTCACTTAGGAGTGATCCCAAATAGGTTATATGTTGAAACGATAAAAGGGTCTTGACTTGAGAAGGAAACGGGGATAAATTTTTTATCTTTATTAACAATTTCTTGTTTGAGGATCAAAGTCAACAATTTCTACGTGGGGGGATGACATTATGTCTGTTTGGCCTCAATCCCGTGATTGTGGTGGGGGTGATTGTGATCCAATATCCTGTTAAGTGATAAAATTCCATATGCCTCTTTATACATGCTGCAGACGGTTTTAAGCGTTGGCACATAAGAACTGTTTCATTCCCCCCCTTCCAGAGTCTTCATCATAAAGAACTAATGGTGAAAAATCACCGAGAAGGACATAGGAGTAATTAATCTAATTATCATTTCACTGGGAATATTTTCCCCACTACAAATTACCTCATTTATGTTGAGACAATGAAATTTGGAAAGATGCATTCAAGTGAAAAAAGCAAACCAAATCAATTTGCTTTGATATTATTGAACTACCACGGGAAGAACAAATAAATGAATGAATAACAGTATCTCTCTGGATTTCTCTAAGGCCTGTATATTCTACGAAGTTTCTGTCGTCAAGACACTAATCTGCTTCAGACCAGAGTAGAACACGAGGATGTAGAAGGATCGTACAAGGCAGGAAGCAAGTACTTCCTCCCGTTGGCACCATGGGCATTGAAGCTAGCACCGGTCACTGAATCCACCAACAACTCCCCAGCATACCCAGGGTATGCCCCCTTCCCATAAACCCCAGGGCAAGCCGATGCAGCTTCTAAGGGCGCCTCCGCCGGACCCTGGAAGTAGCCATTTCCAAAAGGGTTGGTTGCAGGTTCCAGCCAAGAGGCTAGCCAAGTTTATGACTATGCCATCCAGACCCACATCGTTGTTTGGTGCAACTAGGGGTGGGCTCTGGGGTCCGTAGATGGGCTGGTGGAAGGGCCAGGCGCATTGGCCAGGGCACTGAGTCTCAGAGTTCCCAACCCAGACGTATGCAAACTTGTAGTTCTTGCCCTTGACATGAACATTCTTGGAACTCGAAGAAGATCCATGAGTCCCGCAGCGACTGGAGCAGAACCCTTCCACGGCCACATCAGAGGAGGTCAAAACCACGTTAATGGCGTTCATCTGTTCACCCTTGGAAGCCAACTGAACGATTTGCTTCCCGGTGAGTGACTTCCCGAGCGAGTAGGTTCATCGAGTATTTGTTCGCCCAAGGAGAGCTTGAGTGAAGATGGGTTCTTGGAGGTGAGGTGGTAGTACTTCTCTGTGGTTTTCCACCAGGTGGCAACAGAAGGCTGTTCCTGAGACGGGGAAGAAGAAGAAGAAGAAGAAGAAAGGGAGGTAATGAAATCCGAAACGATAGCCCGCTGGGAAGGCTTGAATTTGCCGTACCAGATTAGGCTTATAGAGATTTTTCCAGAGAGAAGAGGGCCATTATGGTATTCCAGGAGCAGAGGCTGCTGTTGTACCAGCTCATTGAGCTTCCTCGCAGCATAGCCCACATGGAACAGAGAGATCACAAAGAGGAATGGCAGAAAATGGCGTGTAGAGATAAAAGACACCATATTTAGAACGCAGATGGAAAAATGCTGTGGACAAGGAAAAAGAAACCGGAGAAGGGGCTGCTGATGTGGTTTTGAGTGTGTGTGGAGAAAAGAGGGGTGAGAGTCTCTATATATAGGCCGCCTGGTGTCACAATTTTAAATCGAAGGAGTGGGCTGTGTGCGGTGGGGCCTCTTTCGAACCTGCTCAGAAGATGCAAGGGGCAGTTGAAGTTTGAGAGAGGCAACGGTACTCTCCAACGCGGTTCTATAAAAGACCCGAGGCCCCAAACAACACGCTCCAATCAGAAAAATCACAAACCCATTTCCACTTTTGTATGCTTTAAGAACACAAAGGGCAATGCCAGCCGGCACTTTTTTAAAAGTTTCTAGAGGAGTGCCCTTGTTAAAGTCAGTTTCTCCTTTCCTTTTCAATTTTTATAGCTACAGGACAAAACCTAAATACAGCTTGGATACAGTTTGAGAGGACTTTTGATTTGACCAAAGTAGGCCTCAGAAGGAGTACTGTAGAGCCGTAGCGGTGGAGAAGAGTGAAGGGCATTGAATGGGAAAAGCAAAAAAGGCAGAGAGACGTTGGAGAAGGTAGGGAAGGTGACAGGCTGGAAGGGGCTTGGGGCTCAATATAGAAATAATATCGGGAAGCGCGGACGATCCAACTGGCAGTCAGCATTGGGACCTTGAGGTTGATAAAAGAGTGGGGAAACAGTGTGACAGTGAGCATCCGAGGCGAGAAGGAGAGATGACGCGCTCTGCCATTTCTCATGAGTCAATGAGTCATTAGCTGCCATTGCCAATTCACGTACTACTCGTGACTTCTGACTTGTGGGTTGGGATAAACGAATCCTCATTTTTGCATTTGAGAGTCCAGCTGGATGACAGCCCCCCTACCACCTCTATTCACTTCTTTATTGCCCACTACCCCCAGTACTTCCCACTTTCAACCCAAAATTATGAACGCCTTCTATTACTACTCTATTGCAACTTCTGGTTTCTGGAGTAAAATGATTTCACTCATTAAAATTAATGAATAGATAGTTGTTTGTATTGATAAAACAAAGAAAAATAGTACATTTTCGGGCCAAATCCCTTGCCTTTCCGTGGTAGCATGGCCCTTAGTTTACTCTGTAAGACTGTAACGTTAAGAAAGAAGAAACTTGTTGCTGCCAAAATTCTCACCCCAGTGACTAAAACTAGAAGTCTCATACCCATTTTGTTACTCCCATGTTTTGGGCACAAATTGCTTTTCCTAGTACCAAGCCATTTTGCTGGTCACGTGTGGGGCTACGTGTTTCAAGATTTAAAATTGACCAATCTAAATAAAGAAAAAAATGGTTACTACTACTTTGAGGAATGCAGGTTAATAAAAGATAAGCCATGGTTTATATTTATTTTCCAAGTAATGCTACCAATGCAGAATTATGATAGACTTGTTTCTCCAAACATATCTTTTATTCAAATATTTTTCATTTTTCATTTAAGATTTATTTCCGTAGTAGTTAGAATTTTGACTTTCACAACAAGTTTCATGCCAATCCTCAATCAACTGTGTGCACAAAATTATACTAGTATTAATTGTATGCATATGGCAGCAGTTCCCCTGCACCTTCTCAGGGGACTTTTTGGTGGGTTACAGGTTGGATTTTTAACATATGTTTTATTAATTTTTGTCTCGATTATTATTGTCTCCCTTTTTCTTTTCCAAATAATGATGCCAATCATTGTCTATGAGAGAGGTGAGCTGTAAAAGACTAAAAGGTGTGGAGGGTAAGTAAGCTGTGTAGTCCAGGGAAAGGATTGGCGTTTTGGATGGGAATGAAACTACTATGTTTGAAATTTGAATGATGGAGACGGAACGAGACAATTCGTTTCATTGTCATTTCAAATCCCCAACATGATATGTCTTCTCATGTACACCATTTGAATATCTTCTCATGCACTCCACTCCATTGGTTCATTGAACAAAAATATCTCTCAGTGATATTTTAATTGCTTAATAAAAAATTTAGATTTTGGGCCATGTCATCAAAATCATTAAAAGCCATTGCTACTAACAATTTCAAAATTTATTCACTTAATTTAAGGAGAAATTTTCATGAAATAAAAAACTGTTTAAGAAAGTAAAACAATAGCATATTTGATTGTATGATTTAAAAATAATTTTATTTTTTAGAGTTTTTCTAAAAATGTTTGATTATTGTTTTCTATAAATAATTTTTTAAAATGAAATGAAATAAAAAATAAGTAAAAATTGTTTTTATCAAATTTTAAAAACAAAATGAAAACATAGATCGTTTAATTATGTTTTTTAAAATTTATTTTTAAAAATTATTTATAAGTTAAAAGAATAAAAATGTCACCAAAGAGACCCTTATTAATTTATTTTTTGTTAATCCAAATGTTGGTATAAATGGAGTTTGTAAATGAGTATTTTGGGTATATTTGTGAATTTTTTATTTTAGAAACATAAAATAATAACTTCTATAACAAGATATTTACTTAAAAATCTGTTTATGAAAATAGAGCCACTCAAAAAATTATTATCTCAAATTTTAAAAAATTGTAAGAAAAGTATATATCTTTTATATAGGAGCTATCATAATTTGTCGTAAAAGTTATTATTATTAAAAAAATAGGAAATGCATATAAATGAACACTTAGTGTATTAGATGTATTTTTTATTTTTTATTTTTAAAAAACTAAAAATAATAGTAACTTACATATAAAATATTTTAAAAACTTAAAAGGTTTCTAAAAATTGATTGGAAATTGTGAGGTATTAAAAAAAATTACTATCTAAAAATTTAGATTTTTAAAAAATAATTTTTTAAAACAAAAAATAAATTTGTACTTTTTTCTATTAAAGTTCCTACATTTTATAGATTGAAATTAAGTAAAAATATAAAAATGTACCCAAATGAAAGTTTAATAAATAGCAAATTCATTATATTCATTTAAATGGAGTATTGATTTGAAAAATAATTTATAAGTACATAATTTTTTTTAAAAAAAATTTAGACATGAATTTCAAACATGTTGTAAAAGATTTTTTTTTTTTTTTTTTATTTTGACATATATAAATGAATATATTAAATTAAATTTTACTTTTCAAATTATATTTGAGATTTTAAAGTTACTCATACTTAAAATTTTAATCCTATTTAAATTTATATTTTTAATTTGATATGGTAATGATATTCAAAATAACATAAAAAAATTTACCCCATTATTTTCGATATATTTTTACATTCTTTCATTAAAAACGATGTTTACAATCTCAATTCTCGTGAAGAAATTATTATTTTTAATTAGAATATGAATGATGTATGAATGATGTTTTTTGTGGAAATTAAGTATGGTTTATTAAACTGTTTTACAACTTTTTAACATTAAATTTCTTATAAAATAAATGAAATCGTGAAATTGAAGAAAGATTTTTCCAAGAAATAGACAAGGGAAGCTATGAATCTATGATGATGATATTGGATAGCTTGACATAGTGAATGGAAGCTTCTTAGCTGGACTTTGGATTTGTGCCTAATAAAAACAAATTAGGTGGAAATCAAAGTAAAGAGAAAGGTGAGCTGAGGGCGGAGGGCGGAGGCCAGTCGTCACCCTATCTAAAAGACTAAAACCTAGAATTCACGAGCCAGGCAACAATATCTTCAAACATCATCCAAAAGCTAGCACCCACGGGCCACGAGGCATTCACTCCTAATTAATCTATGTGATTATAAAACTACCTTATCTCAACTCTATATATTAATAACGTTGAAATGTTTGATAATGCATCCATTTGCATTACTCTTCTTAAATTCGACGCCGTGTCTGGTGGTGGTGCAGGTTTTATCCTCAGTTTAATATGGTTTTGTAGGGGCACGGGCGGTGTGTCTCGTGAATCTAAGCCTAGATTGCTTGCTCATTTTCTTGACTTTCACCTCCTAAGGGATTCTTTTTGTCTGTAATGTGGAGAGCTTGTAGCTGTACTTGTCCATTTACACTCATCTTCTCATCCCTTTGGATCAGAGCAAGATCACATTCTTGCTTGGATGTCTGATGGGCATGAAACTATGTCATAGTTTTTCAATTAATTGAATCTAAAATTCAATTTGAAGCTGGAAGAATAAAGAAGCTGTTCATTCACATGGAAGGATGGGTTTGTTTGTTTTTGAATTATTTTGATTCCTAAAGCTATGGGTACTCTCAAAAGCCTCAAATAAAAGAGAGAAAAAAATATAATTCGCAAGAAAAATGGAAATCAATAATTGAAGTTACCAGTCATGCATGCGGGCGAAGAGGAGACCAGAAGAATATGAATGGCCTGCACATCGTGTCCCCCATTCAACCTAACTGCTTCATTTTAAAGCAATTTACAGATCAATTTTTGTATGAGAAGATGGAAGCAGGCCTTGTGGGATATGTTTCGGGTTCATACCCTGCCTTCATTCAAGGACAATAACACAACTAATATCTTGACTGAGTCAATCTTGCTATTTCTCTGATTGAAAGTACTGACAATCAGGCTCCAGAGACTAATTATTGATAAGTGATTCATCCACGGGCAATGAAAATTAAGCCATTTTTTGTAACCTAATTAGGAAGATATTGCATAATCCTAAGCAAAACAGCTTGTCTGATGAAAATTGATGGGTTGGCTTCTATAAATTCTCCATTATTTTTTTAGTGTCTATTTGGGCAACTTTTCGTGAATGGTATTTTTCCTAAAATCCAATGAAAACTGGTTTCTTTTTCTTCAAAGTTCAATGTCACCAAAATCTTGCAGATGCTCTTTCTCCTACTGAGACACTCCAATCCGACTCTAATGGTATTAAAGGCATTACCTAAAATGGGATAAACTCTCACTTTATCTGATATTCATATCCCTCCTAAATTCGTCCAATATTTTAAATAGTGATTTGATACATGACCAATAAATAAGTAAAATAAAAAAAACAAAGGCCCTTCTTCCAAATCAATAAATAAACCATTAGGAAAATTGAAAACAAAATAAAAAATTACTTTTACAGTAAAAGAAATTTTCACCTCGGCGCCAGCTACATTGTATTATCAAAACACAACCAATTTATTATGATTCAATTTACGAACTTTATTATTTTTGTAGATTTTAAAGTGAACTTTTGTCAAAAAGAAATTCAATAGAAAACCAAATACACCAAAGCCCAAATCATTTTAAGATATATTATTAATCAATTACCTAATAAATTAAAATTTTAAATTAATTGATAATTTAATATAATATTAATACATTGGTCAACTAAAAGCTATAATTTATTGCAAATTCAAAGAAAAAAAGTCATAAGATTCAGTACATAATTAAATTATAATATTTTTTTATACTAAAGATAAATCATTGGTAAATATCAAAAGATATTTTCAGAAGAAATTGAGGTGCTAATTGGATAAGCATCTAAATTAACCAATAATTCATGTATTATTATAAATGGTGGTCTTCTTCTCCATATAAGAAATTCTTAATAATTCAAATGAAAATTTTTGAATGTTTTACAATTCAAATTTTCAACGATATCCTCATTTTTTTCCAAAAGAAATATTTTCTTGAGAGATGAGATTCAAGAAAGCATCAACTATAAAATATGGATTATATAGTTTTTTTAAAAGAAAAAAATAATAAAAGAAAAAATTGTGTTTGTTTTCATTTCTATGACCATGTATGTTTAGATATATAAAATAATAAAAATAATAAAAATAAATAACAAAATCTGTTTGTTTTCCAAAACGGAAACTACCAAACAGACCTTGAATGATTTAAAAATTTTTAAAGTGTCTGCGCCAGGGCATACACAGAAGAAAAGGATTTTGACTTGACCAACCTGCAGAGGATGAACCAATATTGCAAGCATTATAATAGCTGAACCTAATATTTGAGAAATATTCGTTGAATGTGGGAATTGCTGCTTGGGAGTTCAAAGAACATGATTGCCATATATTCATTTACACGCAAGTATGCAACTAGGGATGGTAACGGGCGGCCATCCCATTCCGACTCCATTCCCCTTATTCAAAATTATTCCTATTTCCCTCCCATTAAAAAAATTAAATAAAAGGGATGGGCAAAGTAGATATGCAAATCTCTTATAATTGCCCCATCCCACGGTTCATTTAACTTTTTTTTTTGAATTTTTTTATTTTATCTTGTTTAAAATTTTAAATTATATTAAAATAAATATATTTTACAAATAATTAAAGTATTATAATTTTTTATACCTTATTTTATTACAAACTATTTTATTATTATTATTATTATAATATTTAAAAAAAAATGAAAAAATCAAAATTAGATTAAAATTTAAAATTAATTTTGTAAATAATTGATTGGGTGGGAAAAATAATATCTAAACCTGCTCCAAATTTCAAAAAAATCATAAATCCCACCTCTAATCCGTTTAAGTTTTAGACTTGTCCCATTAAAAGTGAGATGAGCTACTATCCATTGTCATCCCTATCTGCAACATTATTGAATAAATAACATAATAGTTTTTAATTTTTGGTAATAGTTTTCAACATTCTTCAAATTCTCAAATATAAGAAAGGGAAAAAGTTATTTGTAGAAGAAGAAATAAATTTAAAAAACAATTATTGAAGTTACAAGTCATACATGCAGGTAAGCAGGAGACCGGAGGAATATGGACGGTCTGTATATCGTGCCCCCCATTCGACATAGGTGCCTTCATTTCAAAGCCATTTCCAAAAAATCATTCCTGTATGAGAAGATGGCAGCAAGCATTGTGGGATATGCTTGTAAAACAGTCAATGCCCCACCTTCCTGGAAGATCAATAATACACTCACACAGTCAATCTTCCCATTGTTTCTCCATTTTCAAAGTGCTCAAAATCTAGGGTCAAGGATAATTAATGAGTGATGACTCATGATCATGAAATTTAAGCCGTTTGATAATAAATCATGTGAAGAAGACGGGCGACAAATTGACTATCATTTTATTAATGAGTTTGGCGTCCATTGAATAAGGAAAGCTATCATCGTGACATTTTCAATATCAAATTCGTAGCATCATCAGAAGACACCCTCTAATCTCCTAAGCCTCCAGCTGCCAATAAACTCGATCCGAGCAACCAGCCTGTCTGCTGATAGTTGATGGGTTCAACATATATTTTCTATACTTGCGAGGATGGTTTCACCAATCAATGAAAGTTTGAATAGTTTAATATTGAAGCTGCACGAGTGGTGCTTGGGAAATGTAAGCCTCACGGTCTATTTGGATTTTGGACGCCCTCTAAGAAATGGATGATTCCACTTTTCTTTCCAGAGTCTGCTTGCCGACCAAGTACCAGGCTTTCACACTAGAAAAAGGGTCATGTGAGCGTGTTTGTGACTGCTATAAAAGTAAAAATACATGTGATCATTGTGTGGTCATTGTCTCAATTCCCTGGGATGCATTTAGAATTAAATGCTTTTTTATTTATTTAAGTAGATCGACAAATTAGTGATATGCAAATGCGGATAATTAAAACAAGTCAGTTTGTTTTCATGAGATTTTTCCTATGACTCCCAATTCGATGTATCCTAATCTTAATCTAATTTCCATCATTATTCTCCAACTAAAGTTTGGGAAGGAGCCTTTTAGGTCAAAGGTCAAATCAAATGATGACCATAACAATGTTTAATGAGATGCTTCAATTCAACTGCTCTGATGGGGAACCCTTTGATGGACCGGCCAAGGGGACTGTACTGCCGATGAAATTTAATCCGTGTTGGTTAGGTGAGATTAAAGCCTATTCCAGAAGGATAGGCTGTGTAATCAACTATACTACATGCATACAGGAAATGGGCTATAGGTTTATATATCTCAGGTTGATTGCAGAATACCCAACTTATAGCTACGCCACCCACCCCTAATGAAGAGAGGCATGTGACATAACATTAGGACCCACAAGAGCATGGCAAGCTTAGTGCCGGCCATCATTTTTTCTGCAAGAGGAACCTAAACTTTCGGAATGCCTATGATGTATGTGCAAGTGCATTGCATGTCAGATGAGGATAGACTTCTGATCATTACTACAGTACATATGAACCTGGGCTACCTCCATTTGGGCACATGAGTTTTGAAAACACCAAAATCATAATCCCCAACAACAGTACTGCAAAACTCTTATTATTATGCAACAACAACGAGGTCCTGAGTCCTCAGGCAGATGTTAGAAGACAAAGCCAAGTTGATGTGGACAACTTTAGTCTGAACAAATGGGACATTTCTCTCTTGGCTAAGACATGCTCTTAATTGTTGGGGTGCCCTTAAATCAATTGAATTAATCTGAGTTATCCTCTTTTAAAAAAGATTATAATTAATGAAGAAGAAATGTGAAACTGCCTAGGAAACAGCTCCAAACACATGCAGCCCATAGCTCCACCCATTTGTCCATTAAGAGTCCCGGTTGTACTTCCCTCCTTGCATGCCATATTGCCATCTATGAAATCGATGTAAGCGTCAGCAGAGTCTCCTAATCTCTATACAAAAAATACTTTACGCACAGAGAGAGATTCTTGCCAGATGTTCCCCGTTCACCTTATCTTTCCAAATTCTCGTGATCTCTCTAATTTTTTTTATCTGCTAAGCTGGTAATGAAAGGTACAAGGGCAGTTTATCGGCTCGGTGCATGCACCTTCCCACCTACATATACTCTCACCAGACTCTCTCTCACAACACCCAAGCCAAAACCTTTCTCTCTAAAATTTTAAACTATCTGTCCTTTATTCGAACATCAACACTCTTTAGTTTATCTCTGAAATGGCTTTCTCTCTCTCCCTCAAAACAGACTCTCTTGTTGTTGTCGTTGTTATTTTTCACTTGTTCTTCATTAGCCCATGTTTCTGCGCAAGAAAGCTAACTTCATTGTACCAGCCACCACCCATGGCTCTCACATACCATAATGGCGCTTTGCTTGAAGGACATCTCCCAGTATCAATTCTTTGGTACGGACAATTCTCACCGGCTCAGAAATCTATTGTTGCAGACTTTCTTCTCTCCCTCGACCCACATGATCAACCAGAGAATCTCTCCTCTAAAAAACCCTCAGCCTCGCAGTGGTGGAAAACTATTCAAACCTACTTGAAAAAGGCTGGCAAAAGGGAGATCCAAATTGTACTGTCCAATCAAATCTCAGATGAGTCCTGTTCCATGGGCAAAACCCTCAAGAAATCCCAGATTTCCGAGTTGGCTCGTGCTGTCAGCTCCAAATCCAGTGGGTTAACTCTGGTTCTCACAGCAAAAGACGTTGCGGTTGAAGGCTTCTGCATGAGCAACTGCGGGTTTCATGGGTCGGACGCTAGGAAGAGGTCAGCCTTCATCTGGGTTGGGAACTCGGAGACTCAGTGCCCTGGCCAATGCGCGTGGCCCTTCCACCAACCCATCTACGGACCACAGACAACACCACTGATTGCACCCAACGGGGACGTGGGGTTGGATGGCATGGTCGAAAATATAGCGACTCTTCTGGCCGGAACTGTAACCAACCCTTTTGGAAACGGCTATTTCCAGGGCTCAGCTGAGGCGCCTCTGGAGGTGGCTTCAGCTTGCCCCGGAATTTATGGGAAAGGAGCTTATCCGGGATACGCCGGAGAGCTGTTGGTGGATTCCAGCACTGGTGCGAGCTATAATGCGCTGGGTGTAAACAGCAGGAAATACCTCTTACCTGCAGTGCTTGACCCTTCCACTTCGCAGTGCTCAACTGTTGTTTGACAAGGTTGACTTTTAGATTGTACATGTGTGCATATTCTAATTTCTTCTTAATCGTAATTTTTTTTTTCTCAAGTGTTCTACATATCACACCCACTCCAAATCATCAAACCCAAAAGACCTGAAAAGAGAAAGTAACTTTATGACAGGCCGAATAATCGGCCCGTTTCCGAGCGTCACAACAGTTGGCATTTATGCTGATCTCATATTAAAAAAATGTTAAAAAGCTTTATTAAATTATTAATACAATATTACAAAGTAATTTATTGCACAAGTATGACAGATTATTTGATTGTAGTTATCCGATCACTAATTTTCGCATATCATCTATATGAAATTCAAAATAAATAAATAAATTTTAATAAATAAATAAATAAAATCATTATCGTTGTGAGTGAGCAGTACCAAGGTTGGATTTGTCACTCCTGAATGAGACATCCTCCCGTATTGTTTTACCTTACAAGAAACTACTCCAATAATAGCTCTTATACTTGGCCTAGACATAGCTATGAATGCAAAGGGAACATGAAGCTCCGCTTTTATTAAATAAATAAAGAGAATGAGATACTACCCTAGAGCCATTACATCCAAGGGTAGCATTGGGTCCTTTGATGCATGAGGACTTAATTAATTTCATATGATCAATTAGACTAAAATCACTCATTTGTAGATCGGTGTCTATAGATTGTTTTTTCAAATGGGCAAAACTGACTCTATTAGGAAGTTAAGAATGAAACAATTATTAACTTCCTTTGAATTAACATCTATATGGTGTTCCTCACTAAGTTCTTACTAATAATGAAAATAGTTTCTATAACAATTTGATGCACAAATTATATGAAAACTTCCAATTCAAACAGTACAACTCTTCCATATGTAATGCACTGGTTAATGGTCTTATTGAGACTTCAATAAAACTCTCTACAATCTATATTAAACAATGGTTGATTAGTTGAGAAGAGATTGACGTGAAAAAGTAAGAGAAACACTTTATACATACTGAACTACATATTGAAGATGCACCCGAGCGACTTATATTCCCCTTAGAAAAACTTTTTGATAAGGAGTTGTTGATGTTGAATCAACTGAGGATGATTCTTCCCATTGTCGCAGTAGAGAAAGGTTAAATCTAGCTGCTAGAGATTGATTTCGCTCTCATTTCTTGCATAAAAATGTTTAGATAGGTTGTCCAGACACACCATCCGAAGCTTAAGTTAGTCTCCTAAAGTAGGCAAGAGCTCATTTTTAGACTGTAATTGAGAGAGTCTCTTGAATTGACGTACCTGGGCTCCGGTTTTAGGAGAGTTTTTATAGTGTCTAGAGTGAAGTCACATTTGTGCTAAGTTGGCATATTGACTTTTACCGTCATGATGGTAGCACAGTATGTGATAGGATAGTCATCACCATTTAGGCGGTTGGAATGGGCTGCTAGTGAGGGTGTTATGATGGTTTGCTTGTCACCTCGACCTATTGGAGGTATGGTGCAGCGTGTGACAGTCACCTGATATGGACATGGAGACAGGGTAACATCCCATCATCCATACTCTTGTTAGAGGGAAATGATTGTCTGTAGGAGTGAGTTAAAGTATCCATCCGGAATGCACTTTGTAGCTTAATGGAGCATAATGTTACCGGTTGCCGGTATGTATAGTCTGCATAGGGATCTCCGAGTTTGGTGATGGTCATTCAGACAGAACTAGGGGAGTGCCATGTGGGTCAAGAGTAGCCTGCCACATGGGGGAAGGCTCCCACAAGAGTGATGAATTTGCTATCAGAAAAACTTTTTTCTCACATGAAATGTATGTGATAAACCTACACTTTTATTTTCTATTTTACTTATATGTGATAAAATTATATTTTGATTTTCTATTTTGTTTATCATATTTGAATACATAAACATATGGAAATATTATTTAGAAAATATGTTTTTTTTTTCTAGTTAACAATTATGAAAAAAAAAAATCATAACTAGAAGTTATATATGAAAAATATGTATAATCCTCATAAGTAGAAGTTATGGGGTAAAGTACATTATTATAAATACATAGTCAAAAGTTATGAATATAATTCCTAATTACTTTTTAATTATACTTTATAACTGAAAGTTATATAAAATAACATTATATGGCCAAAAGCTACAGAATGAATAATTTATAACCTAAAATTATGTGCAAATTTGCATAATGAATAGTTTATAACTTGAAGCTATATATAAATTGTACATTTTTTTTATTATGACAAAATAAACATAGCTTGCAGTTATGAAAAATATTAGTTTTTAAATTCTATTTTGTATTCATGTATTTTTATCATATTTATAATTGACAACAAATTATAGCAAAATTTTAGATCGTTATAATTTTAGACATTATTTACTTGATGAAATATTGTTAAATAATTTTATTAATTTTTTTAAATTTTATTTTGATAAATTGAAATATTTTCTAATTAAATTATTGCATATATAGTTTTTAGAAAATGTCAAAATTGGCAAAGCTTGAATTTGTTACCCTCAATATTTTGAGCAAAAACTATTTATCCTAGGTTATGAATGCTAAAATTCATCTAGATGTAATGAATCTTGAAAATACTATTAAAGAAGGAAATGACGCACCCTTGCAAGATCACGTCAAAACTTTAATATTCATTCGTCATCACATTGATAAATGATTAAAAGGTGAATACCTTATGATCAAAGATCTTTTCATCACTTGAAATAATTTGAGGGAACGATATGATTACCAAAAGACTATAATCCTTTAAAAAACATGCTATGATTGATTGCACTTGAAATTATAATATTTCAAGTTTGTTAGTGATTACAACTTGACTTTATTCAAAATTAGCTCACAATTAAAATTATGTAAAGAAAAAGTCATTGAAAAAGATATGCTGGAAAAGACATTTACGACTTTTCATGCCTCAAATGTGCTCATGCAGCAGCAATATTGAAAGCGTTATTTCACCAAATATTTAGAATTAATTTCATGTCTTCTTATGGTTGAACAAAATAAGGAACTTTTACCGAAAAACCATTAATTTTGCCCTATTGGGACTGTGTCATTGCTTGAAGCCAATGACACATTTGTCGAAACTATAACCTAAAGGTCCACTAATACATCAATTAAAATGATTGATTCTAAAAAAAAAAAAAAAAAAAATCTATAACTCTGTGTGATGGATTGTAAATTGAAATAAAATATAAATAAATTAATAAAATTATTTAACAATATTTTATCAAATAAATAATGTTGATCTAAAAATATAATTATATAAGATTTTGCTATATTTTGATGTCAATTATAAATATGGTAAAAATGTATGAATACAAAATAGGAATTAAAAATTAATATTTTTTATAACTTTACGGATTATTTTTTTAGAATAATATATATATTATATATATATATATAACTTCATATTATAAACTACTTATTGTGCAAATTTGTACATAATTTCAAGTTATCAATTCATTGTGTAAATTTATACATAATTTTAGGTTATAACTTTATTCTATAGCTTCTACCTACACAATATTGTTGACTTCCAATTATACAATATAATTAAAAAATAATTAAAAATCATATGCATGACTTTCGACTCTATACTTGTAATTTTGTTATTTACCCCATAACTTTTAATTATGAGGATTGTACATATTTTTTATAATATCTAATTATGATTTTTTTTTCATAATTTTTTACTAGAAAGAAAAACATATTAGAAATTGATATTTGCGTATGTTTATGTGCTTCGATAAAATAAACGAAGTATAAAATCAAAGTACAATTTTATCATGTACAAATTAAATATAAAATAAAAGTTATCATAAACGAAATATAAAATCAAAGTATAATTTTATTACATATAAATAAAATAGAAAATAAAAGTGTGGGGTTTCACATGCCTTTTATACAAGAAATAAGTTTTTATGGTAATTTACCACTCCTTGTTATCAAAGGGTTTTCTTGTGCTGTTGATCATAGAAAAGAAAGTAATGAAGGAAGAAGAAAATAAAGAAAAAGTTTTATGAAATAACTTTAAAAGATGTAGTTTCATTTATTGAAGTCTCCTATTTAATTCTTTACTTTATTTATAAATATATTTCTAAAACCACTCATTTTCCAATAGTAAAAAATAATAAAATAAAATAAATTCTGCGCCACTTGCATAAATTAAAGAAATTTTTTTTGTGACACTTGAAATTTAAAGGACCAGTCAAAATTTTAAGTTGCTCTACACAAAAATCTGCAAGATTCAAATTAAAACTTTTGTGGTGTTTGAAAGCCAATCAACATAATCCCTTCAAAAATATGTCTTCAAGCCTTTTTTTTTTCAATTCAAATATTATTAATACTTGAATTTATAAATATTAAATTAAATATATCAGCTTAGTTTATTTCATTTTATTTAAAAAATGTCAATAAATTTTGTTTGCTCAAATCCCTTTGCCATTAGGATTCTTAATTGCCAATTAAATCATTTAAATTCTTGTAATACAAAATTTTGGATCTTTAAAGGTTTTTCAAATTCAAATATTCCTAACAAATTTTTTAGTATTCATTAAATTCATTTAATTAATTCTTTTAAGTGATAAATAAATTTTATTGTTTCAACTACGATCCTATATTATCAATTAAATATTTTAAATTTTGTTCTATAAAATCCTAGATAAATATTCCACTAAAAAAAATTGTCATATAGAGTCCATTCAAAAGAAACTAAATAAAGTAATTTTTTTCAAAAGATAAGAAATTTAAAATTTTGTTCATTTATTAACATATTGAAATTCTTTAAATTCCTTCTGTTACTAATTATGACATATCATCTGTGTGTTTAAATAGGATCATGACATGTGTCATATGCCCAAATCAAAGCCTAAGCTTAATTAATTGTTAGATATTAATTATTAACAAAATTAGAAGATAAAATAAGGATTGTATTCTCAAAATTTTAAATTAATAAAAATAAATTTATTTTCAAATTTGTATATTTGGAAAGATTTTGTACACCTGGTATGGTATTAGAAGCGGTCTTCTCTCCAACATCATTTTTTTCCTTCATGAAACCCAAAGCTCCTTCAAAGTCTATTCTTTGAATATTAATATTCAAATGACACGTGCTTAAAAAATAATTTTTGGAAAGTGTTTCTCTTTTTCCTTCATGGAACTCAAACCTCCTTCAAAAACTATTCTTTGAATATTAATATTCAAATCAAACGTGTTCATAAAACAACTTTTTGGAAAGCGTTTTGGAAATAAATTTATATATATATATCAACTATAGTTAAAGTTATATAGATTTACTTTATGCTTTTAATACTTGCAACTTGATCAATGTATGTAATACAATGCAACAACTTACAACTTGATGCACGTCTATCAACCTGCAACTTAATCCATGTTTGTAATGTAATACAACAATATTTAACAATATTATCCATGTCTATCAACTTGAGCCATATCTGTAAGCGATGCACTAATACCTGTATGCTCATGACTAATTAGGCTTTCTCTCCAATGAACTCTCTCTAAATAAATTTAGATTTCTAACTCGGATTATGGAGAGGTATTTATGGGCAAATAATGGCAGAGCTTCAACATGAATAATTTTCAAATCCAATATGCCTGAAATTCTAAAAATTATCTTGTATTTTTTAATAAAATATCTTGATTTTATATCTTATAATATACAAATCCATTTATCTTCTTATTTTTTTAAAAATAAATTGAATAAAAAATTTGTTAGTTGACATAAATAATAAAATAAGAAATTTTAAAAATAAAAATAATAATTAAAACTAAAAAGTCTAAAATTGTTGAAAAATTAAAACAAAAAACTTGAAAATTAAAAAATAAAATACTTACTCTCATTGTACTTTCAACTATTTTTTGAATTTATATTTTTAATTAGTGTGATTTAGCCAAGTGAAATCTAATATTATATTTTTTAGTTTTAAAGCTTTTTTTTTTTAATTTTAATTTTTTAAAATTTATTATTTTATTGATTTCAAATTGGTTTTTAATTTAGTAAAAAAAATTGTCAATTGTTATTAACTTTAACAAGTAAAAGTTTATTTTAGGAAATAATCATGTGAATTTGAAAAAATGTATGTATTTTAAAATATTGTAAATTAATGCGAATAAAATTAATTTATAAAAGTTGATTTTTTTTTTCTATATTGCTTTTAATTTGCGAGTGAAAACTGCCTTTCTCGTTTGTTTTTCTTTTTTTGTGACCGCTTCTATTATTTTATTATTTTTAAAAAATACTCAAAAGCTTAAAGCAATCGTCTATTCTGAATATAGATGAACAATAGACGCAATATGTAATTGTTGACTGAAAATAACAATCTACATGATCATTGAAAAAGGCGAAAATCTTCTTGATACATTGAACCAAGATCATGACCAAATTCCAATCTATTTTTAGTAAAATCACGCATGATCATTTTGTAAATTAGAAAATTTTCCATTATATAATATCATATACTTGCAGATAATCGCTGTTGTGAAATCTACAACTGAGTTGATCGGGCCCTGGTCTTGTTATTTTAAGTGGGCAATCAACCTTGGGCTGAATTTGGCCCATCTAAGGTCACCCCACTTGGTCCCCTGTAACCTCTTTAGCCAATGAGATGAGGTGGGCCTGGAATGGGATTGACGTGTAGGTTATGAATACAGGCCTAATGTTTTCATTCCAAACTCTAACAAGGTCCATTTCATATGAGGGTACAAAATCGCCACTTATTCCACTAGATTTTCTATTTCCATAAAGAGTTAAAAAAAAAAAAACTCATGCTTAGATTCTCAACTCTTTTAGGTTTGTAGAATTAGAAATAGCTAAGGTTGTGTTTGGTTTAGGGAAAATTCTAAAGAAAGAAAAAAAAAAAACTTAATTACAATAAAGTACAAAGCTAAGTTGGTACAATATTGAAGATTTGAATTAGTCCTAAATTACCTGCATGTGATGTTCATGTTTGAAAGGTTGTCACACTTTTCCTTTTTATATTATATAAAAATGAAAACAAGAAGTTAAGCTCCATGGCGTTCCAATGGTTCACGGAAGGATGAAGAAAATGACTGCAAAATTGATTCGGCCAGTTTCTTTTCTTTGGGGATGAGTTTACTCTCTACTGTGGATTGCACATTTACCAGCTGGTCCTTCTCCTTCTACTCATTACCAAGACCAGAAAATATAGACCCAGATAGAGCCGTACAATACTGAAGTTTGTGGTCTTCATAATGATTGCATGAAAGGAAAGAATGAAAATGGGAGTTGTCTTTCCAGGAATGTGAACATAAGGCACGTGAAAGAATGGCAAAGGAAGCCAGCAAAAACATTCAGACCGCCCAAGGAATCTCTCACAGGGATAAGATTTCTTTTACTCGGTCGCCCTTAGCATCACTCAGTGACATGTCTTTTAAGCCCCTCAATCTTGTCACCGCCCTTGCATCTTTCTTCTCTAAATATTTTATTTCATCTTATGGTCAACATTTCTCAATGGGGTGGATGCATTCTGTCTTCAATTCATAGCGATTAGCACCTCTTTGTTTCCATTATATATGCCGACTTCATCTTTTGTTTGTGTGGGTCCGACTTAACCATTAACATCATATATAATAGATTTCTCATCCCGCACACCTATAAATAATAATATATAGGTGTGGACATCCGACAACTTGGAACGAGTTTTTAGAGCTTATCAACTTTCTTTGGTCAACTTTTAGCTTGGAGTGGGGTTAGGTTCATGCCTATTCAGAATTTGAAAATATTTTTCAAGGTAAGATCTAAAATTTGTTCATACTTTGAGTAAGTTGTTTTGATCGCACATGATAACTAATGAACCATATAACAAATTCAAAATAGTATAAAAGCGTAATAATTAAATATCTTAAGATATTTCTTTCACAAATACAAACCACATATCATATTGGTTTGGACAAACATTAATATTAAGAAAATAAACTCCATACCAGTACAAATTGTGAAGTTCTTGTGCCATGTCGACTGCGGGCCAACACAGAAGATGAATGATACCATATGGCCCCACATAGAATCCGCAAGGCTTCTGGACTGCCCAAATTCTTGGTTCACATAAAGAGATACAGAAAAGGTATGTTCATCCATTAGAAAAAGTTGTGGAAATCACTTGTCGGTTGTTTTTTCCGAAAAAAGCATGGGCTGTCCAATTCATGATTTTTAAAGGGTGATCATGGTACCAGGATCAGGACCAAATAATTGATCGTTAAGATCCTACTGCATTACAAAAATAGTTATTCGTATATCGTTTGGATTGCTTAAGAGTAATATATTAAAGGGGTAGGTAATTAAAAGTTGATAATTGTGTAAATATTGAATCTGTTGTACATCTATGAAAAGCATTAGGCACCAGCCGTGAAGTATGGAGGACAGGTGGGTCAACCTAGATACAGGAGAGAGCCATTAGTCTCTGATACAGCAGCCAATAGATTAATATTGCAGCACTTATTTGACTTCTGACTTTAATCTATATATATGTATAAGTATTCTGACTTTAATATATATATATATATAAGTAAAGTGTTTGACCCTCTCTCCTGAGGCCTATAAAACCCAAGCTACTTCCAATGTCATGGGCATATACCAATTGAGAGCAGAGTGAAAGCGAGAGGTAGAGAGAGAGAGAATGGGTTCCTTGGCCATAACTGAGAAGCCACATGCAGTCTGCATACCGTACCCAGCACAGGGCCACATAAACCCTATGCTAAAACTAGCAAAGTTCCTTCATTTCAGAGGGTTCCACGTTACCTTTGTCAACACAGAGTACAACCATAACCGCCTGCTCAAATCTCGGGGTCCAGACTCCCTCAAGGGCATCCCCTCCTTTCAATTCAAGACCATTCCCGATGGTCTCCCTCCCTCCAATGTTGATGCCACCCAAGACATTCCGGCCCTTTGTGTCTCCACCAGAAAACACTGCCTGCCTCCCTTTAGAGACCTTCTTTCCAACCTCAACCACGATGGCCCTCCAGTCACTTGCATAGTTTCTGATGGCGTCATGAGCTTCACTCTTGATGCTGCTCAAGAGCTTGGCGTTCCTGAAGTTCTTTTCTGGACAACTAGTGCTTGCGGCTTCATGGGCTACGTGCAATATCGCAATCTTATCGATAAGGGTTTGACTCCACTCAAAGGTATCATTCAAATGAATCAAATACAGACCAACTTTGCATTTAATTACTTCAAAGCTAAGTTCGATACGGATTCTCATATTTTTTCCCCTCCTTTCTATGAAATGCAGATGAGAGTTACCTAACAAATGGGTATCTGGATACCGTTATTGATTGGATACCGGGTATGAAAGGCATCCGTTTGAGGGATATCCCAAGCTTCATTCGAACGACGGACCCAAATGAAATTATGCTGGAATTTCCATTGCGGGAGGCTGAAAGAGCTCGCAAGGCTTCTGCCCTCATTTTCAATACATTTGATGCTCTAGAGCATGAAGTTTTGGATGCACTTTCTCAGATGTTTCCCCCAATCTACACCATCGGTCCCCTGCACCAACTCATGAGTCAGATCCAAGATAACGATTTGAAGTTGATTGAATCGAATCTGTGGAAAGAAGAGCCGGAATGTCTGGAGTGGCTGGACTCCAAAGAACCCAACTCTGTTGTTTACGTGAATTTCGGGAGCATCACAGTCATGACATCGCAGCAACTCAATGAGTTTGCTTGGGGACTTGCGAATAGTAATCAGACGTTCTTATGGATAATTAGGCCAGATCTTGTGTCCGGTGACGCGGCCATTCTTCCGCCAGAATTCGTGGCAGAGACGAAAGAGAGGGGTCTGTTAGCAGGTTGGTGTCCTCAAGAGCAAGTTCTCAGTCACCCTGCTGTTGGCGGCTTCTTAACTCACAACGGGTGGAATTCCACAATTGAAAGTGTGAGCGCTGGAGTGCCTATGATTTGTTGGCCCTTTTTTGCAGAGCAGCAAACCAACTGCCGCTACTGTTGCACTGAGTGGGGCATAGGCATGGAGATAGACAGCGACGTTAAGAGAGATGAAATTGAAAGGCTTGTGAAGGAGTTGATGGAAGGAGAGAAAGGCAAAGAGTTGAAGAAGAAGGCCTTGGAGTGGAAGAGTCTAGCAGAAGAGGCCACTAGAGGTCCCAATGGGTCGTCTTTCTCGAACTTGGACAAAATGATTACTCAAGCTCTTCTCTAGACCCTAGACACTCCTTTCTTCAATGTCCCAATTCAGACTCGTCTATTATTTTGCTCTGGATGCTTCATTTGTTGTTTTCTATAGTCTGATGTATTGTTTACGAAATAAAAAAATATTTATGCTGTACCTGAATATTGAAGATATTTTGTAACGCTGTGTTCTTCACACAAAAAGTACTTCAAATTTTTAGTTAGTATATATTTTTTTGATTAAAAAAACTATTAAAAATATTTCATAAAAGATTGAGTTATAATTGATCCTACTGGTATTCAACCACAAAAAAATCATAATTATCAATATGGTCATTAGTTTCTGCATGAAAGCCAATTCATCGTGTCCAAACGCATGCAAAACGCATCTGAAACCACATGGAACATGTGCTTCATTTATTTACAGTACACGTTCCACATCAACAGTTTTTTATCCTCGGTAAGGCCGACGACAGCATGGGGATCAGTTTAATCAGTTTACTGCGGGTTTCATGGGTCGGACGCTAGAAAGAGGTCAGCCTTCATCTGGGTTGGGAACTCGGAGACTCAGTGCCCTGGCCAATGCGCGTGGCCCTTCCACCAACCCATCTACGGACCACAGACAACACCACTGATTGCACCCAACGGGGACGTGGGGTTGGATGGCATGGTCGAAAATATAGCGACTCTTCTGGCCGGAACTGTAACCAACCCTTTTGGAAACGGCTATTTCCAGGGCTCAGCTGAGGCGCCTCTGGAGGTGGCTTCAGCTTGCCCCGGAATTTATGGGAAAGGAGCTTATCCGGGACACGCCAGAGAGCTGTTGGTGGATTCCAGCACTGGTGCGAGCTATAATGCGCTGGGTGTAAACAGCAGGAAATGCCTCTTACCTGCAGTGCTTGACCCTTCTACGTCGCAGTGCTCAACTGTTGTTTGACAAGGTTGACTTTTAGATTGTACATGTGTGCATATTCTAATTTCTTCTTAATCGTAATTTTTTTTCCTCAAGTGTTCTACATATCATACCCACTCCAAATCATCAAACCCAAAAGACCTGAAAAGAGAAAGTAACTTTATGACAGGCAGAATAATCGGCCCGTTTCCGAGCGTCACAACAGTTGGCATTTATGCTGATCTTATATTAAAAAAATGTTAAAAAGCTTTATTAAATTATTAATACAATATTACAAAGTAATTTATTGCACAAGTATGACAGATTATTTGATTTTAGTTATCCGATCACTAATTTTCGCATATCATCTATATGAGATTCAAAATAAATAAATAAATATTGATAATTAAATAAATAAAATAATTATTGTTGTGAGTGAGCAGTACCAAGGTTGGATTTGTCACTCCTGAATGAGACATCCTCCCGTATTGTTTTACGTTACAAGAAACTACTCCAATAATGGCTCTTATACTTGGCCTAGACATGGCTATAAAGAGAATGAGATACTACCCTAGAGCCATTACTTCCAAGGGTAGCATTGGGTCCTTTGATGCACGAGGACTTAATTAATTTCATATGATCAATTAGACTAAAATCTTCATATAATCACGCATTTGTATATAGGTGGCTATAGATTTTTTTTTCAAATGGGCAAAACTGACTCTAAAGGAAGTTAATAATGAAACAACTATTTACTTCCTTTGGACTAACATCAATATGGTGTTCCTCACTAAATTCTTACTAATAATGAAAATAGTTTCTATAACACTTTGATGCACAAATTATATGAAAACTTCGAATCCAAACAATAATACAACTCTTCCATAAGTAATGCACTGGTTAATGGTCTTATTGAGACTTCAATAAAACTCACTACATTCTATCTTAAACAATGGTTGATTAGTTAAGGAGAGATCAACATGAAAAAGTAAGAGAAACGCTTTATGCATACTAAACTACGTATTGAAGATTTACTCGAGCGATTTATATTCCCCTTAGAAAAACCTTTTGATAACAAGGAGTGATGGATTTGCTACCAGAAAAACTTTTTTCTCACATGAAAAGTATGTGATAAACCTACACTTTTATTTTTTATTTTATTTATATGTGATAAAATTATACTTTGATCTTCTATTTTGTTTATTGTATTTGAATACATAAACATATGCTGATATTATTTAGATAATATGTTTTTTTTTCTAGTAAAAAATTATGAAAAAAAAATTCATAACTAGTAGTTATATATGAAAAATATATGTAATCCTCATAACTTCTAGTTATGAGGTAAATTACATTATTACTAATACGTAATTGAATTATGTATATGATTTCTAATTACTTTTTAATTATATTTTATAATTGGAAGTTATATAAAACAACATTATATGATCAAAAGCTATAGAATAAATAGTTTATAACCTGAAGCTATGTGCAAATTTGCATAATGAATAGTTCATAACTTGAAGCTATATGTAAATTGTACATTTTTTTTATTATGACAAAATAAACATAGTTTGCAGTAATGAAAAATATTAGTTTTTAAATTCTATTTCGTACTCACATTTTTTTTACCATATTTATAATTGACAACAAAATATAGCAAAATTTTGGATCATTATATTTGTAGACATTATTTACTTGATGAAATATTGTTAAACAATTTTATTAATTTGTTTATATTTTATTTTGATAAATTGAAATATTTTCTAATTAAATTATTACATATATAGTTTTTAGAAAATGTCAAAAATGGCAAAGCTTGAATTTGTTGCCCTCAATATTTCGGGCAAAAACTATTTATCCTAGGTTATGAATGCTAAAATTCATCCAGATATAATGAATCTTGGAAATACTATTAAAGAAGGAAATGACGCATCCTTGTAGGATCACGTCAAAACTTTAATATTCCTTCGTCATCACATTGATAAATGATTAAAATGTGAATACCTTATTATCAAAGATCATTTCATAATTTGGAATAATTTGAAGGAACAATATGACCACCAAAAAACTGTAATCCTTTAAAAAACATGCTATGATTGAATGCACTTGAAATTATAAGATTTCAAGTTTGTTAGTGACTACAACTTGGCTTTATTCAAAATTAGTTCATAATTAAAATTATGTGGTAAAAAAGTCACTAAAAAAGATATGCTTGAAAAGACATTTACTACTTTTCATGCCTGAAAATTGCTCATGCAACAGCAATATCGAGAGCGTTGTTTCACCAAATATTTAGAATTAATTTCATGTCTTCTTATGGTTGAACAAAATAAGGAACTTTTACTGAAAAACCATTAATCTCGTCTTGTGTGGGACCGTGTCATTGCTTGAAGCCAATGACACATTTGTCTAAACTATAACCTAAAGGTCCACTAATACATCAATTAAAATGATTGATTCTATAAATAAATAAATAAACCTATAACTCAGTGTGATGGATTGTGTTTACCAGGACCTTAACCGCGACCAGTCCTCTACCTCAACCTCATCCATATCCACGTTCTTGTCCATGTTCAAAAGTTTGGACAAATGAGACATTGACTTTAGGTAATGACACAGATCTATCAAGACGAGATTGGTGGTTTTTCAATAAAAACTCATTATTTTGTTCAACCACAAGAAAACATCAAATCAATTTTGAATATTTAATGAAACGACGCTCTCATTATCGCTATCGTAGGAGCACATTCACAGCATGAAAAGTCGTAAATGTCTTTTCAAGCATATCTTCTTCAATACTTTCTCTCCACATAATTTTAATTGTGAGCTAATTTTGAATAAAATTAAGTTGTAGTCACTAACAAACTTGAAATCTTATAATCTCAAGTACAACCCATCATAGCATGCTTTTGGAAGGATTGCAATCTTTTGATGGTCATATCGTTCACTTAGATTATTCCAAATGATGATAGGATTTTTTACCATAAAGTATTCACCTTTTAATCCTTCATTAATGTGATGACAATGAATATTAAAGCTTTGGTACAAATATGCAAGGATGTGTCATTTCTTTTTCTAGTAGTATTTCCAAGATTCATTGCATTTAGGTGAATTTTAGCATCTAAAACTCATGATAATTTGTTTTTGCCTCAAAATATCAAGGACAACAAACCCAAGCTTTGTCAAGCTTGATATTTTTTGAAAACTATACATGCAATAATTTAATGAGAAAATATTTCAACTTATTGAAATAAAATATAAACAAATTAATACAATTATTTAACAATATTTTATCAAATAAATAATGTCTAAAAATATGATAATCTAAGATTTTGCTATATTTTGTTGTCAATTATAAATATAGTAAAAATGTATGAATACATAATATAAATTAAAAATTAATATTTTTTTTTATAATTTCACGCTATGATTATTTTGTCAGAGTAAAAAAAAATGTAAATTTATATATAGTTTCAAAATATGAACTATTTATTGTATAAATTTGTACATAAGTTCAGGTTATAAATTCATTGTGCAAATTTATACATAGCTTCAAGTTATGAAATATTCATTCTATAGCTTTTACCTACACAGTGTTATTGACTTCCAATTATACCATATAATTAAAAAGTAATTAAAAATCATATACATAACTTTCAACTATATATTTGCAATTTTGTTATTTATCACGTAACTTCAATTATGAGGATTCTATATATTTTTTATAATATCTAATTATAATTTTTTTTTTCATAATTTTTTACTAGGAAGAAAAACATATTTGCTAATTGATATTTGTGTATGTTTATGTGCTTCAATAAAATAAACAAAATATAAAATCAAAGTATAATTTTATCATATATATAAATAAAATATAAAATAAAAGTTACTATAAACGAAATATAAAATTAAAATATAATTTTATTACATATAAATCAAATAGAAAATAAAAGTATAGGCTTATCACATATCTTTTATGCAAGAAAGAAGTTTTTATGAAAATTTACCACTCATTGTTATCAAAGAGTTTTCTTGTGCTGTTGATAATAGAAAAGAAAATAATGATAAAAAGAAGAAAATAAAGAAATAGATTTATGAAATAACTTTAAAAGATGTAGATTCATTGATCGCAGTCTCCTATTTAATTCTTTACTTTATTTATAATATATTTCTAAAACCACTCATTTTCGAATAGTAAAAAATAATAAAATAAAATAAATTCGGCACCACTTGCATAAATTAAAGAAAACTTTTTTTGTGACACTTGAAATTATAAGGACCAATCAAAATTTTAGTTTGCTTTACACAAAAATATGCAATATTCAAATTAAGACTTTTGTGGTGTTTGAAAGCCGATCAACATAATCCCTTCATAAAACTGTTCTTGAGAACAATTTTTAAAAATAGTTTTTTATGTTTTTAGAAAAAAAAAAAAAAAAAGTTTGTGAACTGAATTCTGGAAAATAGTTTTTGTTCTCAAAACAGAAAAAAAATGTTTGATTGAGTTAATAAAAATTTTTTTTAGAATAAGTAAAACAAAAAACATGTTTAAAAGTTTTTCTTTTTCATTAATAAAGTGTTTTATTTCATTAACTTGATATTATAAATATATAAATAATTTTCATATGCACAATTCATTTAAATTTTTAAAAAAATTATTTCATTTTGAAAAATTTATTATAATTTTTTAAAACAAAGGATGACTTTGTCATCATATATAAGTATATTAATTTTAATAATTCAAGGAAGAAGAAAGGGTTTGTGGGTGGGGGTGTGGTGGTTGGGTGGAGCTCACCTTTGTGAAAATACAAAAAATAGCTAAGAAAACACAAAAAGAAGGAAGAGAAAACACGAAAAACAACTATTCTTTGAATAATGAAAAAATAATGAAAATATCATTTTATTATTCTCAAAAAAATGGTTTTTGGGAACACAGAAAACACAAAAAACAAAAACACACCCCCTTCCCTAAACAAGTTTTTTGTTTTCAAGAATAAAAAACAGTTCTTGAAAACAGGAACCACACGAGTCCTAAGTCTTCTAGGTTTTTATTTTTTGTTTTGAATTCAAATATTATTAATACTTGAATTTATAAATATTAAATTAAATATGTCATCTTTTTAAAAAAAATTAAAAATTTTCAATAAATTTTGTTTGCTCAAATCCTTTTAGCATTAGGATTCTTAATTGCCAATTAAATCCATTCATCTTCTTATTTAAAAAAATAAATAAATTGAATAAAAAATTTGTTAGTTGACATAAACAATAAAATAAGAAATTTTAAAAATAAAAATAATAATCAAAACTAAAAAGTTTTAAATAGTTGAAAAATTAAATACAATTAAAACAAAAAACTTAAAAATAAAAAAATAAAATATTTACTCTCATCGTATTTCTAACTATTTCTTGAATTTATATTTTTAATTAGTGTGATTTAGCAAAGTGAAATCTAATATTATATCTTTTAGTTTTAAAGTTTTTCTAAAATTTATTATTTTATTGATTTCAAACCGTTCTTATTTTAGTGAAAAAAAATTGTCAATTGTTATTAACTTTAACAAGTAAAAGGTTATTTTAGGAAATGATTACGTGACTTTAAAAACATATATGTATTTTAAAATATTTTTAAATTAATACTAATAAAATTAATTTATAAAAGCTGAATTTTTTTTTTCTATATTGTTTTTTATTTGTGGGTGAAAATCGCCTTTCCAGTTTGTTTTTCTTTTTTGGCACCGCTTCTATTATTTTATTGTTTTTAGAGAATACTCAAAAGCTTAAAGTAATTATTTTTCCTGAATATGGATGGACAATAGACGCAATTCGTATTTGTTAACTGAAAACAACAATCTACATGATCATTGAAAAAGGGAAAAATCTTCTTGATACATTGAACCAAGATCATGACCAAATTCCAATCTATTTTTAGTAAAATCACGCATGATCATTTTGTAAATTAGAAAATTTTCCATTATATAATTTCAAATACTTACAGATAATCGCAGTTGTGAAATCCACAACTGCGTTGATCGGGCCCTGGTCTTGTTATTTTAAGTGGGCAAATCAACCTTGGGCGGAACTTGGCCCATCTAAGGTCACCCCACTTGGTCCCCTGTAGATGGGCCTGGAATGGGATTGACGTGTAGGTTATGAATACAGGCCTAATGTTTTCATCCCAAACTCTAACAAGGTCCATTTCATATGAGGGTACAAAATTGCCACTTATTCCACTAGATTTTCTATTTCCATAAAGAGAAAAAAAAAAAAAAAAACTCATGCTTAGATTCTCAACTCTTTTAGGTTTGTAGAATTAGAAATAGCTAAGGTCGTGTTTGGTTTAGGGAAAATTCTAAAGAAAGAAAAAAAAAAACTTAATTACAAAAAAAGTGAAAAGCTAAGTTGGTACAATATTGAAGATTTGAATTAGTCCTAACTTACCTGCATGTGATGTTCAAGTTTGAAAGGTTGTCACACTTTTCCTTTTTATATTATATAAAAATGAAAACAAGAAGTTAAGCTCCATGGCGTTCCAATGGTTCACGGAAGGATCAAGAAAATGACTGCAAAATTGATTCGGCCAGTTTCTTTTCTTTGGGGATGAGTTTACTCTATACTGTGGTGTGGATTGCACATTTTCCAACTGGTCCTTCTCTTTCTACTCATTACCAAGACCAGAAAATATAGACCCAGATAGAGCCGTACAATACTGAAGTTTGTGGTTTGTGGTCTGTGGTCTTCATAATAGTTGCATGAAAGGAAAGAAAGAAAATGGGAGTTGTCTTTCCAGGAATGCGAACATAAGGCACGTGAAAGAATGGCAAAGGAAGCCAGCAAAAACATTCAGACCGCCCAAGGAATCTCTCACAGGGATAAGATTTTTTTTTTTTGGGTCGCCCTTAGCATCACTCAGTGCCATGTCTTTTAAACCCCTCAATCTTGTCACCGCCTTTGCATCTATCTTCTCTAAATATTTTATTTCATCTTATGGTCGACATTTCTCAATGGGGTGGATGCATTCTGTATTCAATTCATAGCTAGCGATTAGCGCCTCTTTGTTTCCATTACATATACCGACTTCATCTTTTGTTTGTATGGGTCCGACTTAACCATTAACATCATATATAATAGATTTCTCATCCACTCGCACACCTATAAATAATAATATATAGGTGCGGACATCCGACAACTTGGAACGAGTTTTTAGAGCTTATCAACTTTCTTTGGGCAACTTTTAGCGTGGAAAAAGTTGTGGAAATCACCAGTTTTTTTTTCCGAAAAAAGCATGGGTTGTCCAATTCATGATTTTTAAAGGGTTGATACATGGTACCAGGATCAGGACCAAATAATTGGTTGTCAAGATCCTACTGCATTACAAAAATAGGTATTCATATACCGTTTGGATTGCTTAAAAGTAATATATTAAAAAGGGGTAGGTAATTAAAAGTTGATAATTGTGTAAATATTGAATTTGTTGTACATCTCCTATGAAAAGCATTAGGCACCTGCCGTGAAGTACGGAGGACAGGTGGGTTAACCTAGAAGAAGGAGAGAGCCAAGAAGAGAGACGTATTTGACATTTAGTTAGGCTCTGATACAGCTGCACATAGATTAATATTGCAGCATTTATTTGACTTCTGACTTTAATCTATATATATATATATATATATATGTAAGTAAAGTGTTTGACCCTCTCTCCTGAGGCCTATAAAACCCAAGCTACTTCCAATGTCATGGGCAGATACCAATTGAGAGCAGAGTGAAAGTGAGAGATAGAGAGAGAGAGAGAATGGGTTCCTTAGCCTTAACTGTGAAGCCACATGCAGTTTGCATACCCTACCCAGCACAGGGCCACATAAACCCTATGCTAAAACTAGCAAAGTTCCTTCATTTCAGAGGGTTCCACATTACCTTTGTCAACACAGAGTACAACCATAACCGCCTGCTCAAATCTCGGGGTCCAGACTCCCTCAAGGGCATCCCCTCCTTCCAATTCAAGACCATTCCCGATGGTCTCCCTCCCTCCAATGTTGATGCCACCCAAGACACTCCCGCCCTCTGTGTCTCCACCAGAAAACACTGCCTGCCTCCCTTTAGAGACCTTCTTTCCAACCTCAACCACGATGGCCCTCCAGTCACTTGCATAGTTTCTGATGGCGCCATGAGCTTCACTCTTGATGCTGCTCAAGAGCTTGGCGTTCCTGAAGTTCTTTTCTGGACAACTAGTGCTTGCGGCTTCATGGGGTACGTGCAATATCGCAATCTTATCGATAAGGGTTTGACTCCACTCAAGGGTATCATTCAAATGAATCAAATACAGACCAACTTTGCATTTAATTACTTCAAAGCTAAGTTCGATACGGATTCTCATATTTTTTCCCCTCCTTTCTATGAAATGCAGATGAGAGTTACCTAACAAATGGGTATCTGGATACCGTTATTGATTGGATACCGGGTATGAAAGGCATCCGTTTGAGGGATATCCCAAGCTTCATTCGAACGACGGACCCAAATGAAATTATGCTGGAATTTCCATTGCGGGAGGCTGAAAGAGCTCGCAAGGCTTCTGCCCTCATTTTCAATACATTTGATGCTCTAGAGCATGAAGTTTTGGATGCACTTTCTCAGATGTTTCCCCCAATCTACACCATCGGTCCCCTGCACCAACTCATGAGTCAGATCCAAGATAACGATTTGAAGTTGATTGAATCCAATCTGTGGAAAGAAGAGCCGGAATGTCTGGAGTGGCTGGACTCCAAAGAACCCAACTCTGTTGTTTACGTGAATTTCGGGAGCATCACAGTCATGACATCGCAGCAACTCAATGAGTTTGCTTGGGGACTTGCGAATAGTAATCAGACGTTCTTATGGATAATTAGGCCAGATCTTGTGTCCGGTGACGCGGCCATTCTTCCGCCAGAATTCGTGGCAGAGACGAAAGAGAGGGGTCTGTTAGCAGGTTGGTGTCCTCAAGAGCAAGTTCTCAGTCACCCTGCTGTTGGCGGCTTCTTAACTCACAACGGGTGGAATTCCACAATTGAAAGTGTGAGCGCTGGAGTGCCTATGATTTGTTGGCCCTTTTTTGCAGAGCAGCAAACCAACTGCCGCTACTGTTGCACTGAGTGGGGCATAGGCATGGAGATAGACAGCGACGTTAAGAGAGATGAAATTGAAAGGCTTGTGAAGGAGTTGATGGAGGGAGAGAAAGGCAAAGAGTTGAAGAAGAAAGCCTTGGAGTGGAAGAGTCTAGCAGAAGAGGCCACTAGAGGTCCCAACGGGTCGTCTTTCTCAAACTTGGACAAAATGATTACTCAAGCTCTTCTCTAGACCCTAGACACTCCTTTCTTCAATGTCCCAACTCAGCGAATATTATTTGGCTATGGATGCTTCATTTGTTGTTTTCTATAGTCTGATGTATTGTTTACGAAATAAAAAACTATTTATGCTGTACCTGAATATTGAAGATATTTTGTAATGCTGTGTTCTTCATACAAAAAGTAGTTCAAATTTTTAGTTAGTATATATTTTTTTGATAAAAAAAAACTATTAAGAATATTTCATACAAGATTGAGTTATAATTGATCCTACTGGTATTCAACCACAATAAAATCATAATTATCAATATGGTCATTAGTTTCTACATGAAAGCCCATTCGTCGTGTCCATACGCATGCAAAACGCATCTGAAACCACATGGAACATGTGCTTCATTTATTTGCAGTACACTTTCCACATCAACAGTTTTTTATCCTCCGTAAGGCCGACGACAGCATGGGGATCAGTTTACTTTTCCTGCTGCTTTGAGAGTGAGTAAAAAGAGATGGGAGAAATTGAGGGACCTCATCATGCTAATCCACACAAAATTGAGGGTCTACAGATTGGCTTTTCTAATTTAGCTATCTATCTATTCTATAACAGGAGAAATTTTTCTGATTTTGCTAATCATGGAAAATCAGAAATGGTATACCAAGAGCAAGAAACGGTGCAGTTTGTTATCTTTGCGGGAGTTGCAATGTGCCTCAGGATAATTACTACTCCAACGTCACTTTCTTTGGAAACAAAAGACGGGTACACGGAGCAACCGCAAGGATTCGGGGTGCTTGTATCATACTTTTTGTTCTTTGCCTTGCGCGCAGCATTACTCATCAACATGGTTCTCAGTTCCTCAACCGAGTCTTTCACTCATCTTCTATTTTTGTCCTAATTCCACTTCCTTTCCGAACCTTATCCTCAATAACCCAATTCCTTTTCTAAAGTTGTGTTCAGTCCGAGCTAATCCCGTCTGGCCTACCATGATGCTATCCCGTCTAATCAACGGGATCAACGGAAAATAATTGAGTCATTGAAAACGAGTTCTGCTCTCCGTTGAACTTTCCAACTCGGGAAGAGATGGCGTGATCGTCCATTAATGCGTGAAACCTATAACTTAGGTACAATGAAGCATCCATTTTATACTAATTCCAACAAAAAGACGTCACCTCTGGCACAGTAAATGTAGGATTCATTTACATTAAAAAAGGTAGTTAAAATTTAAATAAATAAAAAATATATTTAAACTGTCAGAGTTAGGTGGCCGACAACACCCATCAAGATCCTCGCACGTGAAAAATGACTGCATGCGTGTTGCGCTGTGTTTGGTTCTGAAAATTAGAAAGAGAAAAAAATAATAAAAAATAAAAATAAATTTAAGATTAATAAATTATTATTTAATTTATTTTAATTAATAAGTTAAATAATTTAATATAAATAAATTTTTAATTAATTTTAATTATATTTGATTTTTTTTAGAATTTCTTTTATAGTAAAATTAAATATAAAAAAATTATTTTTTTTAATAAATTTTTTTTCATTAATAATATTTTCCGAGAGTTAAACATATTGTGTAGAGACCCTCTCTCTCCCGCCCTATAAGACCGGAGCTGGGTCAGCACGATGATATACAAATCAAGACTGGAAGAGAGCAGCAAAGATAAAGAGCTGAGTTGTCTCCATGGAGAAGCCTCATGCAGTTTGCACCATACCCAGCTCAAGGCCACATAAACCCTATGCTAAAATTAGCAAAGCTCCTCTGTTTCAGAGGCTTTCATATTACTTTCGTCAACACGGAGTTTAACCACAAGCGCCTGCTCAAGTCCCGTGGCCCCAACTCCCTTGATGATCTGCCTTCCTTCCAATTCAAAACCATTCCCGATGGTCTCCCTCCGTCCGATGAAGACGCCACCCAAGATATCCGCTACCTCTGTGCCTCCACCAGAAAAAACTGCTTAGATCCTTTTCGAGACCTTCTTTCCCAACTTAACCACAACGGGCCTCCCGTCACTTGCATAGTCTCTGATGGTGCCATGAGCTTCACTCTTGATGCTGCCCAAGAACTGGCCATTCCTGACGTTCTTTTCTGGACAACTAGTGCTTGTGGCTTCATGGGCTACTTGCAGTATCGCAATCTCATCGACAAGGGTTTTATACCCCTTAAAGGTATCAACCAAAACCCCAATTTGCATATACATTTTCAAATCCGAGTTCGCAGTACTGATTCTTGTATTTTTTTTTTTTGGTATCTTTTATTCTGCGACATGAAGACCCCAGTTACTTAACAAATGGGTATCTGGACACCGTTATTGATTGGATACCTGGTATGAGAGGTATTCGTCTGAAGGACATCCCGAGCTTCATTCGAACGACAGACCCAAATGAAATTATGCTGGAATTTCCATTGCATGAGGCTGAAAGAGCCCGCAAAGCTTCTGCCCTCATTTTCAATACGTTTGATGCTTTAGAGAAGGATGTTTTGGATGCACTTTCACCAATGTTTCCTCCAATTTACACCATTGGTCCTTTAAGTCTACTCGTGAATCAGGTCCAAGATAATGATTTGCAGTTGATTGGATCAAATCTGTGGAAAGAAGAATGGGGTTTTTTCGAATGGCTCAACTCCAAAAAACACAACTCTGTTGTTTACGTGAATTTTGGAAGTGTGACAAGCATGACAACAGATCAACTCAATGAGTTTGCTTGGGGACTGGCAAATAGCAATCAAACATTCTTATGGATAATTAGGCCGGATATTGTGTCTGGTGAGTCGGCCATTCTTCTGCCACAATTCTTGGCAGAGACCAAAAACAGGGGTCTGCTAGCAAGTTGGTGTCCTCAGGAGGAAGTTCTCAGCAACCCTGCCGTTGGTGGGTTCTTAACGCACAACGGGTGGAATTCCACTATGGAAAGTGTGGGTGCAGGAGTGCCCATGATTTGCTGGCCATTTTTCGCAGAGCAGCAAACCAACTGCCGCTACTGTTGCACAGAATGGGGCATAGGCATGGAGATCGACAGTGACGTTAAGAGAGATGAAGTTGAGAGGCTTGTGAGAGAATTGATTGAGGGAGAGAAAAGCAAAGAGATGAAAAAGAAGGCCATGGAGTGGAAGAAGATGGCACAAAAGGGCACCATTGATTCAAATGGCTCATCTTACTCCAACTTGGACAAAATGATAAATCAAGTGTTTCTCCAAATCCCAAGCATTCCAACAAGTTAAAACTTAGCATCAGCACGTTCCTTTCCTTGTTTTATGATGAACTTTTGTGCGCCATATTTAAATGTAGTATTAGTAGGGTGAATAAAGTGGAAATGTATTTATGCACTGCTCATCATTACACCCACTCAAATGTAAATATTAAATCTAATCACATGTAGTAGAACATTTGATTGAAAATAATTAAGTCATAATAATAACTTACATGCAAAATGTTGACAAATAAATAATAAAGCAAATTGATGCATTAAATTCTTATTTGAAATATTATTCTAAGTTGTCAACATCTTTGCGTCTAATTAGACTTGGCCCTCATCTTTTTGGGGACTTTTTTTTTTCAAAATTTTAAAATATTTGCTATCTAAATTTAGTGATTAAATATTCATTTAACAAGCAACATGGGTATTTATTCCATAGTTAATGATACCTTCATGTTATGTCATAGCTAATGATAAGTGATAATTAATTGAGAAATAAGACAAGTTAAAAGAAGTTCAACCCATATTTTTTTCTCTAAATTTCCTTATACAGCAAGAATGATGATTTGATCTATTTCTAAAGGCATTTGCATCAAATCTATAGTTCCCATTGTGTTACATGCCCATTTTGTTTTGTTTTTGAACCCCTAAAATAAATTCATATTCCTCGTCAACCATCTAGAAAACGCTATAAAACATATCAATATGACATTGGTTTGTTAGTTTTTAACTCAATGAAGAGTTTGATATATTTTACGATTCCTTGTCCCACAAGGATTATGAATTGATTTTGTAAAGTTTGGGATCTTATAAATAGATAAGTCCTTTGGTCAAAGGGTATAAAAATGACTTTATTCAAGGTTGTTAGAGTTCTAGCCAATTTTAGATTTTAAAGATTAGTGAATTAATTATCATATCTAAAGACATAGGTAAGAAAATATGTCTCTTCCTTTTATCTCTATTTCTCTTATTATTTTTCTTTATATCATGAATTAATTTAGTTTGTGTTTTATTAGGTGGTTTTAAGGATTTGGCCAAAGCACGAGAGAGTCAGCCAGCTGCCCAAACTATCCAAAGTATCTCAATTCAGAAACCCATCCAAAAGGATCTCAATCTAATGTACGTAAGAGGGACGCAATACTACTTGACTATATTATTTTCTGGTGCAATGCGTATTTTTTTCTATGGAGTGATCAGCAAGATATCCATTCCGTCACACGGACACAGAGGATTGGGCATTTGTACAATTCATTACTCTGTTTCAACATCGATGTCAAGCCAGACTCAGAAGATATTTTTAAAAAAGAAGGGCATATCAGCAATTTAATCTTCTGCAGGGCCTGCACATGTGGGCCAATAGTCACTCATAAAAAATATTAGATAATTGATGGATAATGATGGGTAAGGAGCAAGGATACATACAAACTATTCAGGCCAATCCGCGCTGATGGTATCATTCCACATGGCAAGGGTTTCCTGCTAGTCAGTACTTGGCTGCAGTTTCTATTCCGTGAACATGGTTTTCATTCATCAGTCATTTCTTTTGTCCGAATCTCCAATTCTTTGAATTCCAGTAAAAAATTTACCCACACTTTCTTCGCTTGACATCATGCATTATGCAAGACAGTCACAGAAGTCAGAAGCCAATATCGGGGGAGGCCTATTAGGGATGAGCTGGATGAAGATTATAATATCTAGATGAGACTGCATGGTCAACTTACCCTCTCACTTCTCTTATCTTTATATTATATAACGTTCATATCAGTATTAAATTCATGGACCATAACTTAGTCCTTTGATTTAGTTGGGCGGCTGCGAAGTCCTATGAGTTCCATTTTTTAAACAAAGTCTGATGCAAACGAGAAAGATATGCTTTGGATTCGTGGCAGTGCAATATATTGATGCTAGGAAGGGCAGCGGCCGTCCAAATTTTTTAAACAGTGCATCAGCTTTAACATATATAGGTGGTAATTCATTATTCTCAACGGAAGATGATAGAGGCTCATGCCAAGATCCTAGTTTGTCACGTTCTTTCTCGTACTTTTCATGGATAGCGGTCACTTAATTGTGACAGGAAAAAGAAACAGGAGGTCCCTGGCTCCAACGCGGGCTTTTTCTTTTACATGAATAACAAGGGATACCGCATGACTTAATCCTTCCTGTCGACTGTGATTTGAAGATAAAAAGTGTAGGTGCAAGACGTTGCTGCAGCTCAGGATTGATTAATTATAACAAAATATTTCCAGCTTCGATCGTGCAATTAAATTAGTGAGTTCGGTGCCGTTTTAAAAAGGGGACGACTGCTCCACCAACCTCCCTTGCTTTCTGCCTTTCTGTGGCCTCGGAAATTGAGTTTTCGAAAAAAGTTAAATCAAACTGGCACATGCGATTTTAAGTTAATTTTTAAAAAACACTTGAACAAAATCGATGATGGAGGTTCTTTATTCAACTTCAAATAAAAACCAATATAGACAGAGACGGTTTTATTTCATAGATTAAATCAGTATTATCAATGATTTTTTTTTTTTTGAAAAAAAAAAAAAAACAGCTTAATTAGATGCCAAACTCATTCAAAAACTCTATAAAATTGGAGGCAGATGTATCGGGAGGGCATCCCAAAGCAAAATGGGTTCCATGGAGAAGCCTCATGCAGTTTGCATTCCATACCCTGCTCAGGGGCACATCAATCCTATGCTAAAACTAGCAAAGCTCCTCCATTTCAGAGGCTTTCGTATTACCTTTGTCAACACAGATTTCAACCACAAGCGCTTACTCAAGGCCCAGGGTCCCAACTCCCTCAATGGCCTCCCCTCCTTTCACTTCGAAACCATTCCCGATGGTCTCCCACCGTCCGATGTCGACGCAACCCAAGACATCCCTTCCCTCTGTGTATCCACCAAAAAAAACTGCTTGGCTCCCTTTAGACGCCTTCTCGCCAAACTCAACGACAGAGGTCCTCCCGTCACTTGCATAGTTTCTGACGCTGTCATGAGCTTCACTATAGACGCTGCTCAAGAACTGGGCATTCCCGACCTCCTTTTATGGACAGCTAGTGCTTGTGGCCTCATGGGCTATGTGCAGTATCGCAGTCTCATCGACAAGGGTTTTACACCACTCAAAGGTATTGTTCCAAGTCCACCTTTGGATACACGTTTTTCAAATCCCAGTCTCCTACCGACTCTGATTTTTCATTTTAATTTCCTTCTTCTGTGATATGCAGACGAGAGTTATCTAACAAATGGGTATTTGGATACGGTTATTCATTGGATACCGGGCATGAAAGGTATCCGCTTGAAGGACATGCCAAGCTTCATTCGGACTACCGATCCAGATGATGTTATGTTGGGGTTTGCCATGGGTGAGCTTGAAAGAGTTCGCAAGGCTTCTGCCATCATTTTCAATACGTTTGATGCTTTAGAGCAGGAGGTTTTGGATGCAATTGCTCCCATGTTCCCCACAATCTACACCATTGGTCCTCTTCAGCTATTTCTGGATCAGATCCAAGACACCGAACTAAAGTCGATTGGATCAAGTCTGTGGAAGGAAGAGCCTGAGTGTCTCAAATGGCTGGATTCCAAAGAACCCAACTCTGTTGTTTACGTTAATTATGGAAGCATCACAGTCATGACTCCCCAGCAACTGATTGAGTTTGCTTGGGGACTTGCAAATAGCAATCAAACCTTCTTGTGGATACTCAGGCCAGACCTTGTGTCTGGTGAGTCGGCCATTCTGCCACCAGAATTCGTGGCAGAAATCAAAGATAGGGGTTTACTAGCAGGTTGGTGTCCTCAAGAGCAAGTTATCAGCCACCCGGCCATTGGCGGCTTCGTAACTCACAACGGCTGGAATTCCACAATTGAAAGTTTATGCGCTGGAGTGCCTATGATTTGTTGGCCTTTTTTTGCAGAGCAGCAAACCAACTGCCGTTACTGTTGCACTGAGTGGGGCGTAGGAATGGAGATAGACAGTGATGTTAAGAGGGATGAAGTTGCAAAGCTTGTGAGAGAGCTGATGGTGGGAGAGAAGGGCAAAGTGATGAAAAAGAAAGCCATGGAGTGGAAGCATACGGCAGAAGTGGCTACCACTGGTCCAAATGGATCATCTTACTTGAATTTGGAGAAAATATTTGAACAAGTGCTTCTCTAGATCTCAACTTTCCAATCTAGTTTTTTTTCACCTTTTCTACCTTGTTTCCATATTTCTTACTATGGTTCATGTTGTGCTTCTCTTTTGGTGGTTTGTTTCTTTAATATTGTTTCGGACAATATTAAATAAAGGAAAAAAGATGTCCAGGGGCTTGGTTTATGGTAGAATTTTGGAAATAAGATTACATATAATTTAAATTAATTTTACAACTTTATTATTTAATTTAAAATAAAAAATAAAAAATATAAAAATAGTTTATTAATTTTAAATTTAATTTTTATTTTTACTTATTTTTATTTTATTTTTTTCTATTACTTTCCTTAAGACACACCTTTTTGTTTTCTTACTTCAATTGTCAAATAAAATTTCATATTTTTATATAATAATAATGATTGATTAAGAGCGCCAAATATGTTGTAAAAATATTTAAAATTATCATTCAATGCACATTCCAATAAAGAAGAAGAAAATGGATCATTCTTGTCCGCGATGTCACTGTGAAGAAGACATCTCTTTGCTCCGATTTTGTAGTGTTGGTGGCACATCGACATCTCTTTGCTCCGACTTTGTAGTGTTGGTAGCGCGCCGCACAATGTGGGCATGCATTGCAGAGGCAATGTGGGCATTTGCTGCAAATGAGGCTTTCTACCTCTGCCAAACGAGGAGCACTCTGTGGTGTTGGATTGCGAATTTGAAGATAAAAAGGGGTATATGTTATTTTATATAAAAATTACTTATTACTTCAAATTCTTGTGTGTGTTACAAATAGGAACTTGAAGATTATTATTTTGTATGGTTAGGTAAAGTATGAACCGCTTAAATTTGGTTAATTTATTATTTTATATGATGATCATGCTATATATGGTATATTATTTTATATGTTAATTTATTATTAATAATATATTGAAACCATTTTATTTATTATTATATTAATATATTTTTAAGTTTATTAGTTTTTAAAGTTTATTTAATTATATTTAATTTTAATTTTAAAATATTTTTTATAATACTTTTGTTATTTTTTGAATTTTTAATCAATCTCATTTGGTTTTGTTCAATACCGAGTTGAGACATTGAGACCAACGAGCTTCAAAACTTTTCGAGTCAATGATCGATATTACAACTTTAAATCATAAAATAGATGTTATCTTTGACCTTAATGTTTCCATAAAAGACCAAAATATATGGAAGGGTGTAATTACGAATATCAGTGAAAGGATAGATGCCTTGTTCCTAAGGGGATTGGAGAAGTAATTAACCTATAAGAGAAAAGGATAGAAACTTAATAGTTTCTGTTCACCGTCATTGGGGTAGGTGCGATATGTTGTTCTATGGCAAGTTATCTTCATTTGAAAGTATTTTTAAAAAATATAATATTTGTTTTGAAAATAATGCTCAGCCTAATTATCTGCATCTTAACTAAAACTGAAACGTTATAAACAAAGTCTGATGCAAACGAGAAAGATATGCTTTGGAGTCATGCCAGTGCAATATGTTGAGGCTAGGAAGGGCGGCTGCCGTCCAGATTTTTGAAACAGAGCATCAGCTTCAACAAATGGTGATACATATATGGGGTGGTAATTCATTATTCTCAACGGAAGACGATAGAGGCTCATGCCAAGATCCTAGTTTGTCACGTTCTTTCTCGTACTTTTCATGAATAGTGGTCGCTTAATTGTGACAAGGAAAAGAAACAGGAGGTCCCAGGCTCCAAAGCGGGCTTTTCCTTTTACATGAATAACAATAAATTAAATATCCATTGTAGCCAACTAAAAATGGTAATATTTCCATCCGGGATTCCGCAAAACTAAATCCTTCCTGACGACTGTGATTTGAAGATAAAAAGTGTAGGTGAGGCTGCTGCAGCACAGGAGTTATACCAAAATATTTCCAGCTCCAATCATGTAATTAAATTAGTGAGTTCGGTGTCGTTTTAAAAAAGGGGAGGGCATTCAACCAACCTCTCTTGCTTTCTGTGTCCTCGAAAATTGTGTTTTCGGAAAAAGTTAAATCAAACTGGCACATGCGATTTTAAACCAAAACCGATGATGGAGGTTCTTTATTCGACTTCACACTATAACCAATATTAACACATGCGATTTTACTTTATATCCTGTAAAACCAATGAGCTTTGATTATGTTGGTTTTTTGGTTTACAAATTTGTGGGCGCCTCGTGAATAGCCACGTGGCAGAGCGTTATACGATCGAATTGTATCTCCGCCTATCCAGATGGGTCAAGGTATCCCAAAATCGGACTGGCAATCCGGTTGGTATGGGAGACACTCGAGCACCATGAAGATCCGTATCCAAATGTCGCGTTGTTCGAACTAAGTCCCCAGCACGCATGCGCGTGTAATACTGCAACCTTGAGTGACGGCCACGCCATGGGACATTACCTTGTCACATCAGACGAGCTGCTGCATTCGAAGCCATGCTTCCTGACAGACTGATGTGCTGGGTACGCTGCCATAACAGTGCTACATGCCTCCAGAATCAGTCATGATTGCTCCAGTATTAACTGCCCTGACACTATGGTGTTCAAAGTCAGGGAAATCATATCAGCCTGGGGATGGGCCCCCACCCCTGACGCTATATAAACTTCTCGATAACCTAGACAGCAGAGGTAACCCCTTTTCCTTGCCACTGAGAAAAAGATATACTCCTTCCAGTATAAGAGATTTTGCTGGCCTGACTTGATCGTCAGAGAGTGTGTCCGGATTCTCTATCCGGACATCTTTTGCAGGATTAAATGAGGAGAGTCATCGTTCTTTCCGAGGAGCTAGTCCGTTGGTACTGCTTTAAGGGGCGATTTCTCCCTCCTGGTTGACTGGAATCAACAAAATTCACATTAGAACCAATATAGTCAGAGACGGTTCTATTTCATAGATTAAATCAATATTATCAATGATTTTTTTTTTTTGAAAAAAAAAAAAAAACCAGCTTAGGTGCCAAACTCATTCAAAAACTCTATAAAATTGGAGGCAGATGTATCGGGAGGGCATCCCAAAGCAAAAATGGGTTCCATGGAGAAGCCTCATGCAGTTTGCATTCCATGCTTTGCTCAGGGGCGCCACATCAATCCTATGCTAAAACTAGCAAAGCTCCTCCATTTCAGAGGCTTTCGTATCAGCTTTGTCAACACAGATTTCAACCACAAGCGCTTACTCAGGGCCCAGGGTCCCAACTCCCTCAATGGTCTCCCCTCCTTCCACTTTGAGACCATTCCCGATGGTCTCCCACCGTCCGATGTCGACGCAACCCAAGACATCCCTCCCTCTGTGTATCCACCAAAAAAAACTGCTTGGCTCCCTTTAGACTCCTTCTCGCCAAACTCAACGACGACGGTCCTCGCGTCACTTGCATGGTTTCTGACGCTCTCATGAGCTTCACTTTAGACGCTAGTCAAGAACTGGGCATCCCCGACCTTCTTTTATGGACAGCTAGTGCTTGTGGTTTCATGGCCTATGCGCAGTATCGCAGTCTCATCGACAAGGGTTTTACACCACTCAAAGGTATTATTCCAAGTCCGGCTTTGATCGAATACACGTTTTTCAAATCCCAGTCTCCTACCGACTCTGATTTTTCATTTTAATTTCCTCCTTCTGTGATATGCAGACGAGAGTTATCTAACAAATGGGTATTTGGATACGGTTATTGATTGGATACCGGGCATGAAAGGTATCCGTTTGAAGGACATGCCAAGCTTCATTCGGACTACCGATCCAGATGATGTTATGTTGGGGTTTGCCATGGATGAGCTTGAAAGAGCTCGCAAGGCTTCTGCCATCATTTTCAATACGTTTGACGCTTTAGAGCAGGAGGTTTTGGATGCAGTTGCTCCCATGTATCCCCCAATCTACACCATTGGTCCTCTTCAGCTACTTCTGGATCAGATTCACGATAGCGAACTAAAGTTGATTGGATAAAATCTGTGGAAGGAAGAGCCTGAGTGTCTTAATTGGCTGGATTCCAAAGAACCCAACTCTGTTGTTTACGTTAATTATGGAAGCCTCACAGTCATGACTCCCCAGCAACTGATTGAGTTTGCTTGGGGACTTGCAAATAGCAATCAAACCTTCTTGTGGATCCTCAGGCCAGACCTTGTGTCTGGTGAGTCGGCCATTCTGTCACCAGAATTCGTGTCAGAAACCGAAGATAGGGTTTAACTAGCAGGTTGGTGTCCTCAAGAGCAAGTTCTCACCCACCCGGCCATTGGCGGCTTCTTAACTCACAACGGCTGGAATTCCACAATTGAAAGTTTTTGCGCTGGAATGCCTATGTGTGGACCTGCATTCCTGCTCATGTGCTTCCATTTTATGGCGAAGTTATTTTTTATTTAAAAATAATTTATTTTTAAAAAAATAACTTGAAGTCGTCACTTATTATGCATGACAATTGATTGATTAAACACAGATACCTGAAATGATATTACACTAGAAGTCAAACCTGCATGGAGAATGGTCAAGAGTGAGAGCGAGTGCGTACCTTGGCAACGAACATCAATGCACTATCAGGAAATGGGGTTAGTGCGCAATAATGAGTATAAAATATGTCACATGCATCACTAAATAGAATATGAAATCACTAATATCACACATGACACTTCACTCAAGTTCATTTTTATTTTAAATAAAACTTCTTTGATGTTGGACTCCCATCAAAGCCCAATTTATTTTTGTATGAATCAATTCCGTAATTTCTATGACTTGGAATTACTAAAATAAATTCTTACTCATTTTAAAACGTTTAAAAAAAAAAAAATCAAAGGAGATATGAAAATTGCTTGCCAGAAAGAAAAATGGCAGCAAAATTTTATTAAAAATGTAATTTTGATGAACCTAAATATTAAAGAGGGATTAGGAGTTGTGAATTAAATCATTTGAAAATTGAATTTTTGAAAAATCAGTTTTGAAGACGTGCATGCAGGTATGGGCTGTGAAAATGGGTCTAGGAGGGTCGCCATGCATGGCCTTGTAAGAGTGGGGCCTGAGTTGTCACTAGGGCTGCACTGCTGGCGTTGTCGAGGGTGGCCTCAAGAAATCATGGACTTTTACAGTATGTTCAAGACTTGGCTAACTGCTGTTCTTTACCTTCCTCCAGTAAAAACTGAATTGATCTCCTTCCCAACTTTACAGCATGCAACATCATTCTGAGTTGAGTCATCAAAATAATATTCAAAATGCTGAAACCTTGGGTTCGTGCACCTCTTCCCAAGCCTAGTTGAGGACCTCATCACAGACTCCAAATTCTCAATTATTTCAGCAAGTGCAAGACCCATAAGATAACCATCATCGTCAGATACAAGCTTTCTGATCCCAAGTGAGTTCAAAATTTCTTCTTTCAACCTATCAAGTTCTCTATCACTCAAACCATTCCACAAATTAACCACCTTAGACACCAAACTTGCAACTTCAAATGCCAAAATTCCTATGATTCTCTTGTCAGGTTCAGACACTTTTTACGTGAAGTCCTCCACAAACTACTGAACCACTTCTCAGTGCCCATGTCGCCCCTCATTATACTATAAAATAACCATAAAGAAAACCCAACCAAACACCTCAATACATCTCACAGTTCCCTTGTGATTTGAAGAACGATGAAGAGCTTACCCAACAGTAGGCTGGAACAACAGTGAGTTTCAGTGGAAATGAGGTGGAGGGTCTGAGTTATAGCGTTGATGAGGGTGACTGCCAGCTTGCGAAGATCTGAATTCAGTCGGCCAAGGAAGCGGGGGCAGCATGTGACTCCACTCACTGTGGCAGAAATTGGATGGTTTCCTAGGGTTTTGGGTTGTCATTGGTGAATGAATGATGAAGGGTAGTGAGAGAAGTGTCTCGGTGGGTATGAACGATGGGTATGAATATGGGTAGGAGGATGTGGGTATGGAAAAATGGCTATGGTTATTGAATTTGGTGGGATTTATCAAACCGGGTTCGACAACACGGTTCTGGATCTTCATCATACTGTAAACGCTGGACATAAGCACCACGAAAACAGTACCAGCAACCGTCTGGGCCACGATGGGACCTCTCCCACGCTTGACCCGATCCAAGGCCATGATGACCAGCTTTCGGAGAGGGGTTTTGAAGAGGATCATAATAAGAGCCATTTCGGCAAAGATGACGGTGAAGAGGAGCTGGATCATGTTTTTGTTGATGAAGGGTGAACCTTAGAGCAGCAGCAGATGGAAATGGCTATTGAGGTAGCGGGGGTGGTGAATTTCTTTCCCTCTGTCTTTGGTACAGTCGATAAATTACTGAAATGCTGGTTGAACAGGTCATTGTCTTGGGACTTGAAGTCTAAATTTGTTTGCACCCTGCTCTCAGTTGTGTTTGATTGCAACTGTGCTGACACTGCACTAATCCACATCATAACTGCATGCACTTGCATTATGAATACAAAGTTGATCATTGTTCTCAAACATAGACCCAGGAGCATGATATTGAGGATGTCCATTTAAAGTCGCCTCTGGTCCATCATCTAGAACATGGTTACCATGGCTTGAAGGGTGCTCCACAGAAAAATGATTCACTACTTTGTGACCTCTTGATGAAATTTCTTTGTGCTCTTCATTAATTAGTGTCTCTACAGCCATGCTTTGTAACAAATGTGGACTGGACACTGGCATCTTCATGTCCTTGACGTCCCACATCTGAGCCTTGATGATCTTGTCATCGACCTGAATACTCCGGGTGGCGAATTCAACACCGATAGTGGATTTGGATTCGAGACTGAACTCATTGCGGGTGAATCTGGAGAGGAGATTGGATTTTCCGATGCCAGAGTCTCCAATTAACATCACTTTGAAGAAGGTGCCTCCATTGGTGATGTCTTCTTGCTGAGCATGTACCCCAACACGCTAGAATCCCTCAATGCTTGCATCTTCAAACCAGCCTCCTCCAACAGGGGATATGTGCATCTCCATTCTAAATAAAAACTGCCAAAACAGTGAGGGTGAACCACTGGATTGCTGTTATTTCGTATCACTGGTTTCATACAGCTGCTCGTTATGCAACTTCCAGATGCTCCAATCTGTACAGAAAAGCACTGGATTCTCCAAGCCAAAATAGAGAGTACAGTGCCCAAAGTGATTTCATCAGGCTCATACATTTCACTCAGCATTCTTTGGAAAATTCTCGACCCTTCATAATAATCCCCATTCTTGAGCATAGCAAGAGACCATAGCATTCCCTGTCCAAGAGACCAACTGGATGTCCTTTGTGGTAGATTCGGCACCATTTTCAACTTCTCCATTGTATCAAGGGATGACCAGCACAGGGAGTTATGATACAGTAGATGGTGAATGGGTGGCACAAAACAGATGAAGCAGACATGATGCATCTTTCGAAACCCTCTGTGGACCACACCTTAAAGGCTCTGTGATATTCTGAAGCATAGCTACTCAAAATGCTCTTCGCGTACTGCTTGAGGCTAAGCCTCTGTAATCACAGCTTTCACTCCCTGGGCTTGCACTCTCAGATGAAGATGCACCAACCAAAGCACACCACAGACAGACACCAAAAGCAGAGAAGCATAGAGAAGAAAATTGATAAAACAGAGCCCAAAGCCTGGTTCATGAGTTATCAACGGGCTTACAAGCTAGTGGGAGAGAGAATGGATTCAAGGCGAAATGATAGGAGAGTGACCTTCAGACATCACACAACAAAGCTGGACCCGATTCATATTATTTCTCCAAACAAAAACAAAGAAGCAACAGATGGATATATAGTCATAGCGAATCTAGTGGAAGCTCAGAAATCAACAAGAGTAGCCATATGATGTCCACACACAAATAGCTAAATAATACCCAGCAATAAACAGAGGAGAGCGAATAGCAAGAGCATAATGGGGATAGACAAGAAACATATCTGGAAATGCTCCTCTCCAACAAAATAGGCTGAGCTTCTAGCTCACTGCTCTTTCTCCCTTCCTCTGGTTCCCCTACAGCTTCAATAGGCGAAAAATACCCTGCTAATATCTCAAATAGTCTCCTCTAAAACCCACTCTGTAGCTCCTCTCAAAATGAACAGAAAATCCCCTCTCCAAGGCGTGCTCCCAATGTTCCTTTAAAGCTTCAGCAGTTAAAACCTCATCCCCCCTCCGAGACTATCCCCTGCTCACTTTCCTCTGCCTCCTAAAACCTCCACAAGTTTTCTTACCACCCAAGACTCCCTTACACCGCTCTCTCTCTAGCTCTCTCTAATTTCTCTCTTCTCTCCTCTGTGAAAACTCTCTAACTTCAGCTCCCCCGTTCTCTGTAGCTCTCTGCTCCTTTTTGTCTTTGCTCTCCCACCCTTTTTTCTCTAGCAACCTTTCTCAAGCTCTCTGAAAAGCTCTCTCTAAACCCTGCACCTTTCTCTCTGGTTTTTTCCTTCTCTAACTATCTGCTCTTTTCTTCTCTTGCAGCTGGTCTTACTTTCTCTCCAACCTATCAACCCCCAAGCTACCTATACCTCTCTGTAGCAGCAACCAAGAAATCTCCCGCTTCCCTTCCTCTCTGTAACCCAGCTAAAAAATATATGCTCCCCCAAGCCACAACTACGCTCCCTTCTAACGGCCAGAATATTCCCATGCAACGTGTCACCCTCTGGTTGCTTACCTTCAGCCCACTCCTCTGATTCCCCAATGGCCTCTCCAAATATGACACGTGGATCCCTAAGGTTCCTCCACGTGGCAAAATAAGCAGCTGCAAGAATGACCCAAAATAGGGGTCTACACTATGATTTGTTGGCCTTTCTTTGCAGAGCAGCAAACCAACTGCCATTACTATTGCACTGAGTGGGGCGTGGGCATGGAGATAGACAGTTATCTTAAAAGGGATGAAGTTGCAAAGCTTGTGAGGAAGTTGATGGAGGGAGAGAAAGGCAAAGAGATGAAAAAGAAAACCATGGAGTGGAAGCTTACGGCAGAAGCGGCTACCACTGGTCCAAATGGATCATCTCACTTGAATTTGGAAAAAATGTTTGAACAAGTGCTTCTCTAGTTCTCAACTTTCCAATCTAGTTTTTTTGCACCTTTCTTCTGTTTTTTTCCATATTTCTTACTATTGTTCATGTTGTACTTCTCTGGTTTGTTTGTTTAATATTGTTTCGGACCATATTAAATAAAGGAAAAAAGATGTTCAGGGGTTTGGTTTATGGTAGAATTTTGGAAATTAGATTTCATATAATTTAAATTAATTTTACAACTTTATATATATTTAAATTATTTAATTATAAATAAATAAAATATATGAAAATAGTTCACTAATTTTAAATTTACTTTTTGTTTTTAGTCATTTTTTTTCTTTTACTTCCCTTAAGACAGAAGTTTTTGTTTTCTTACTTCAATTAAGAAATAAAATTTCATATTTTTATATAATAATAATGATCGATTAAGAACCGGCAAATATGTCGTAAAAATATTTAAAATGCTTTTAGAAGACATATCATAAAATAATAACAATATCATGAGAATGTAAAAATGATCATTTCACTAAAAGATATTTTTATTTATGTGGCGATCTCGAAAAGTATAAAATCATTAAAAATGTGCCAAATATATGGAAACTAATTATACCACGTGATCTTTATCGTTTTTATTTTTTTCAATATCTCTATGGGTTCATATCTTTTTTATATATGCACACTAATGATGTTCACTGCCCCATTGTCTCATAAAAACAGGAACGTACCAATTCTGTCTCTAGCATTGAGTTCACTTATGGGGTGCTACACTATCACACAACCACTTCTCCAAAGGGAAAGAGTGATGAATCACATTTGTGATTAATGTTACAAAAATTATGTTAGATGCCATTGCCACTTGTTGATCAGAAAATATGTCCTCTATGTACGAAGACATATAACAATAAATAATATTTATGACTACTGTATTGGTGTCAGTGTCAATAGGGCCAATACGATCAGGAATATATATCTTGATACATACCGAAGTTTCCGGTGATCAATAGTGATGATAGTCACTATACGATCAAGTTTCAGCTGGGTTAAGCTGCAGAACGCCAGCCCAAGTGCCATCTCATCTCACCCGTCGCACCACCGCAGTTCGTCTTTTTCTCTCCCTAACTTTTGGTGATATATACATTTCCTGTAAAAGCATTTAGAACAACATCAGAAAAAGGATATCTAAATATAGTTGAGTAGATCCAAATTAATGTAGGTAAATGAAGATAATTTTATTAAAAAAAATAAAAAATAAAAATGCACCGAAGTACACCATTGTATAGGGAGAGGACTAAAAAAACAACTTTCCTCCCTTAGCAAGACACTACCAATCCACAAAGTCGATTAAAGATATAACATCTATCTTTATAAACAATTTCACCCCAGAAAGAATTAAATTGTTAAAGAAAGATATATTTGCTCTACCTTATCAAAAGACCTTTGGTTTCCTTCTCTTCATTCTGTCCAAAAAATATGTAAGGGAGTTGCACTTCAAACTTTTCTTTAGGTTTTTTGCCTTGAAAGGAAACATCTCAAGATAAGAAAGACTCATACCACTAAGTTGATAGCAAATACCACTTAAAAAAGCAGAACAAGAAACAAAATATTTTTTTAAATATGGTTAGAAGATGAATAATGGGATTCCCTAAAGCACTAAAAGCATGGAAGGTCTATAGTGCCATAGCACAAAACGCCAGAGAGTATGGTTGGAGGGTACAGAGAAGGCAGAGGCCCCATCATTTTGGTTCATTTACTTCCCCACCATTTTGCTAAATCTTGTGGATGGGAAGTGCATATTTGAATTTTGCAAGGTCTTGAATTAAACTTTATCACGCATTAGACCATTTCATATTTGATTATTACTAATTTTGTGCTATCCTTGTCTATCAAAGAAGGAAATAACCAAAGGAGTATCATAGTTAAATACAACCCAAGACAACTAGTCCAACCAGTCCAACCAATGGGGGCTTTGGGTTCCTCTTAGAAAAAAGTCATTTAGGTACCTTTAGATGGGTCATTGCTCCCCTCACCCCTGTATAGAACCACTCCTATTGATGGGAAAAACAACCAAAACACTTAAAAAGACCTCCCTCCTGCTCCTGTTGATGAACTTGTTGGAGAGCCTCAAAAACACACTTATGCTTCTATCGAGGGTTGCCAAAGGACAATCTGTGCCATCAGTCTCTCCTCAATCGAATAATAACAAGAGCATGCCACCTGCTTCAGAATGACATCATGTGCCACAGCCCAGTAATGAACGATCAGATGCATCATCAGTTATGTACCACCCCCTGTATTCCTTTAGGACAGTCAGATTAGGAAATAGAGATTATTCCTCATTACAGTGACCTTTCTGTTCATCGTCACACCAGCGATAGTCCATCTCAGTGGTCTTCTGGAATCTGTGCTTGTTGCAATGACATGCTGATCCGTATACCAAGAAAGAAGCCTAGACACATATTGAATCTCTGGGCACAACCCCCTGGAATTGCACCATCTCCACATACCAGTTCATGCTTTAATGTTCAGTCTCCTCAACTTTCTGGCAATCCTAATAAATTCAGGAATATCTCATCTTACATTCACCTCGATCATGTTATATCACTGTTTGTAAGACAATCTTGGCCCTTGTCTCTGTCAACTTTGGGTATTAGAGTCTCCAAGCAGCTGTTAGCTGGAGACTTGGTTAAGATTTCATGCATCACGGGCTGTTCAGAAGGTTATTGAAACTCTCAGGGCTTCAGAGCAGTTTTCCATGGTTGTTTCCTCCCTTAAGCCCGTTATGGTATGGTGACTTTGTTGTTGATGGAAATGAAGGAAACACTATACCAGCGTCTGCACAAGCTGTCAAGCACAAAATCAGAGGAAGCCGTTGAAGAAATCCTCGGAACCCTTCGCAAAACCAGGAAAACCGGATTCTCACTCTCCAAATCTCCCACCACATTTCGCCTGTTGCAGCCACAGAAAACCCTAGCAGGGAAAGGTGAAATGGCGACAGTTCCAGGGCAGTTGATTTGGGAGATCTTCAAGAAGAACTCCTTTCTCGTGAAGGAATTCGGGGACAACACCGCCAGTGTGCAATTCAGCAAAGAGAGCAACAATCTCTACAATGTCAACTCCTACAAGCACTCTAGGTTGGCAAACCGCAAAACAGTTACTATTCCAGGAGGCAAAGATGATGTTCAGAAGGTGCAATGGGAGGTTTTGGAGGCAAAGATTGGGAATTGGATTCATTTCATGCGGAGGAAAACTCCAAAGGAGAGATTCTGTACTTGTTTATCAGAATGACAAGCTTGAAATCTGGAATGCAAGAAATATAAATACGTTTTTTCAGTTATCAGTCTTTGGGCAGAAATTTTTATACGTAGGCATTTCTGCCAAGAGACTGGTGGGCCATGCCCTGTCACATAAGATGAGTCCCACTTTAAGGAGCTACTACTAGAACATGCACCTCCACCACCAGCAATAACAGAATTTGCAAGTTGCTAATTGGTCAAGATGGGTTTTCCTCAAAGAGCAGCGGAGGGTGTTATTTCAATATATTCATGCCATAAAGAGGCTAAAGTTGGTGAGACACTTGTCCAAAATGAAAAACACGTGCGTCTGAATTGCTTATAGAATGCCGTATTCATGGGCTGACACTTGTTTCTTCATAACATTTGGCAAGGTCATATCTCGTCTCTTCCCAGCAGCACCGCCTCTTGATGAGATGTTTCTCTCACTTGTAAATAATTTACATGAAAAGTCTCATAGGGCTTGTCTTGGTTGCAAAGAAAGTTGAAGTCAACGACTATAAGCTCTTTTGCATGACCACTTTTAACGCACGTGACCCGGTCTCACCGCCAACCTATCCTCAAAGCTTAGTAACAGAGTTCAAGAGGCTGTTGTTCTATTTTCTGCTGTGTATTTGAGTGACTCCCATTTGCAGTGGGAGTAAGACTGTGCGTGCCTCGATCACTCTCTGCCGCCGCACCATCACGAGCTACCTTGCTATGGACTTGAAGTTGGTCTGACCAACTATGCTGCAGGTTATTACACTGGGCTTCACTTGGCTCGCCGTGTCTTGAAAATGCTTGAGATGGATGGTGAATATGAAGGCGATGCGGAAGCAACTGGTGAAGATAACTCCGTTGAACCCACAAATAGTAGAAGGCCATTCCGTACTCTCCTTGATGCTGTACCAGTGAGAATAACAAGTGGCAACCGTGTTTTTGGTGCTCTGAAGCGAGCATTGGATGGTGGCTTGGACATTCCTCACAGTGACAGGAGGTTTGCTGGATTCTCAAAGGATAGCAAGCAGCTTGATGCTGAGGTCAACCGAAAGTATATTTATGGTGGCCATGTTAGTGCATATATGGGGAACTTTGATGGAAAATGAGGCAGAGAAGTACCAATCTCACTTCAGTGAATGCATTAGGAAGGGAGTTGAACCAGATGGCATTGAGGAGATATACAAGAAGGTTCATGCTGTCATTCGTGCAGACCCCACTCAAAAGAAGTTTGAGAAGCAGCCACCTAAAAAGAACTCAGAACATTATTCCAAAGTCATTGCCTGTGGATTCATCAATAGAATCTCAACCAGCTTCTGAAGTTGAGTTGTTAGCAGACTCACCCTATTTTAATCCGCCTTTCAGCAGACAATTCTCTCAGAAGGCTATTGTGGTAGAAACAGGAAAGACCCAACTCTGAGCATGTCCAGTTCCACTGTTGCCTTCCAGTTCTGATGCTGTTATTAACAAAGATATAAAAAGCGAGCAACATGAGGAGTCTTCTGAGTCATATTCTGAATCTACCATTACTAAGCTCCCTGTTGGACTGATTAGTCCCCATAGCTTTGTTAGTCCCAGTGCTTGTGAAGACCCTCACCTGAAGCATCCTGTGGTTTCTGATTGTCTAATGGTAGAAACGCCTGCACAGTTACATCAAGGCCAAGTTGTGACAACAAGTTGGAGACTGTGACTAGACAAATGGGAACAGAAATTGATGGTTTAATCAGCAATATTGAACATTGTGGAGTTCACACTTTGCCCTGAGGCTGCAATCACCAATACCTTGGCACCCCGGGGCCCACTTCTGCTTGGCTTGCTTTGCTACCTTCAGCGCTTCCACTCTCCTCTTCCGGTGACACTCCTCCCTTTTATGAGAGTTTACGGTTTTTAAATTAAATTTTCAAATCAATTTTCAACTGAAATAGTCACCGCTTTTAAATTTTATCCTAGATATCTTTAGGCAATAAAATCTATTTTTTAAAAAAATAAACTTGTGTTGCCACTTTTTTTGGGCATGCATTCTAAATATTATTTTCTCTTATTTTCAATAATATCTTGATTCTCTTGATTTTTTAATAATATGAAAAAAATTCTATATTTCAAAAAAATAATGAAATTTCCTCATATTTCCGTGATTCTTTTTTCATGTTTATTAGGAAAATGAAGTTTATAGAATAAATTCATGCCAAATAAATTGGACATATGTGGGACCGATATATGAGACATTCTCCATTTTGATTTTTGATTCTAAAAGGTTTATATTTATTGAATGGTAATCGCTCACGCCTTGCTATTGTGATACATGAGATTATTTTGTGCTTGTTACCATACACCCAACATATTTCCTATGCAATGCTCTGTCGTTCATGCTAAGGTACTTTTCCAATCCTATCTTGTTTATCTACTTATTTATTTTATTATAATATATGATTTATTTTTATTCTTTGACTTACGATCTTGATGTCTATTGATTAGCTAGTTAATTGTTATTTTTACCATAACTTGATTAGTAGATATCTATTTTTAGGGTTTAAAAGAGTGTTACACGACCCAATCCTTTTTTTAGCAAAAGATTTGATTATCATCGCACCCTTTTGATAGATAGCTTGATATTCGAATTAAGAGTTACACTTAATACTTTTTTTATTATTTTGTTTTTTCTTTACAAATAAAATAAAAATAAGTGACGACTCCAAACCAAATTTTTAAAAATCAATTTTTACATAAATAAAAAACAAGTCTCGCTATCAAATGAGAACGCATATGAAAAATATAGCTTTATACAAATATAATTTTTTTTTCATATGTTTACACGTGTACAAGACAATTATATATATATATTAAATCTATAAAGCATTTTCACTTTTTTATTAACATCCATACAAATCCAAAAATATATTCATAATAAGTGGACTTGCATAGTCTATTAGAACTAATATCATAACTTATACATTTATATATATATATGAAAATATTAAAAAAAATTATATTTATATTTTTAGTAATATAAAAAACAAATAGAGAAAGTGAAAGAAAATACTAAAATATATTCCTAATAGGAAAGTCTTTTATATCTAGGATAAATATCTTGTAAATTTAGCACAAGTTTTTTTTTTTTGGTATATATATATATGAAAATATAAAAAAAAATATTTTTGACATTTATTCATGTGTAATTAATATTTTCAATAAGACTATTTTTGTTTAGGCCATCGCCCTGTAGTGTAATTCTCTTATATTATTTCGTGGGGTAACGTGTTTTCTTTTCTTTTCTTTTTTTTGGAGTGATCAACAAGCCATCCATTCTGTCACACAAACTAAGATGATTCGGCATTGTACAATTTATTACTCCGTTTCAACTTCGATGTCAAGCCAGAACTCAGAAGATACTGTAAAAAAAGAAGGGCCATATCATCAATTTATTCTTATGCGGGGCCTGCAGTGTAGCTCAATTGTCATTTGTCACCCATCAACCGCTTAATTTGTGGGGAAAATAAATATTAGGTAGTCGATCGACGATGATGCTTAAGGAGTAAGGATGCACATAACTATTCAAGGCAATCCGCGCTGATGCTATCATTCCATGTGGCAAGAGTTTCCTGCTCGTCAATTCTTGACTGCATTTCCTCTACGGCTCTACCGTCAACATGGCTTTCATTCATCCACCATTTCCTTTGTCCGAATCTCCAATTCTTTGAATTCCAGTAAAAAGTTTACCAACAATTTCTTCACTTGACATCATGCATATGCAAGACAGTTACAGAAGTTTGAAGCCAATATTGGAGGAGACCCATTAGGGATGAGCTGGATGAAGATCATAACAAGAGGGTACATTGTCATAACGTTCATGTTAGTATTAAATCCGTGGACCGTAACTTAGTCCTTTGATTTAGTTTGGCAAGCTGCGGAGTTCGACGAGTTCCATTTTTTCCCCTCGTTTCTAGGAAAGTGACGTAGGATTTCTCGGTATATGGGCCTTGGAAGGAGCCCTCGTGAAGTACAAAACTACAGATACACGCCATCTTTGACTTCAATGTTTCAGTAAAAGCCAAAAAAAAAACGAAATGGTGTAATTATGAATGTAGGTGGAAGGGTAGATGCCTTGTTCCTGACTGAGGGATCGGAGAAGTAACTAACCTATAAAAGAAAAGGATAGAAAATTAGTAGTTTCTGTTCACCGTCGTTGGGATAGATATAATATGTTGTTCTATGGGCAAGTTAGTAACCTTCATTAATTTTTTTCATTTGAAAATATTTCTAAAAAATATAATATTTGTTTTGAAAATTATTATCATCATTTTAACTAGGAAATATAAATATGCTTTGGACTCATGCCAGCGCAATATATTGAAACATAAGAAGATGGTAGAGGCTCACGCCAGGATCCTAGTGTGTCACGTTCTTTCTCGTACTTTTCATGAATAGCGGTCACTTAATTGTTACAACAAAAATGAAACATAAGTCCCCAGGCTCCAATGCGGGCTTTTCCTTTAACATGAATAATAATAAATTAAAAATCAATTGCAGCCAACTAAAAATAGTAATGTTTCCATCAGGGATACTGCAAAAATTAATCCTTCCTATTGACTCTGATTCGAAGATAAAGAGTGTAGGTGACGCTATTGCAGCCCAGGAATGATACCAAAATATTTCCAGCTCAGTGTTTTCTTTTAGAGACTGCGTAAAACAGGCTTTAAATGTTTTTTTTTTCCTTATTGACAGAAACATGCTATTTTTAAAATAATTGTCGATATAATGCTTGGTATAAGTTAATTTTAAAAAACATTTAGAACCAATATTGACACATACGCTTTTATTTTGTATACTATAAGACCAATCAACCGACGATGATGTTGGTTTTTTGGTTTACAAATTTACATTAAAACCAATATTGACAGATAAGACTTTATTTCATATATTAAATCAGTCTGATTAATGTTAGTTTTTTTGGTTTATAGTTTTTTATTTTTTTTGAAAGAAAAAAACACAGCTTAGGTGCCATACTAAAAAACTCTATAAAATTGGAGGCACATGTATCGGGAGGGCATCCCAATCCCAGTGCAAAAATGGGTTCGGAGAAGCTTCATGCAGTTTGTATTCCATACCCTGCTCAGGGCCATATCAATCCTATGCTAAAACTAGCAAAGCTCCTCCATTTCAGAGGCTTTCGTATCACCTTTGTCAACACAGAGTTCAACCACACACGCTTACTCAAGGCCCAGGGTCCCAACTCCCTCAATGGTCTCTCCACCTTTCAGTTCGAAACCATTCCCGATGGTCTCCCACCGTCCGACGTCGACGCAACCCAAGACATTCCTTCCCTCTGTGTATCCACCAAAAAGAACTGCTTGGCTCCCTTTAGACGCCTTCTCGCCAAACTCAACCACGACGGTCCTCCCGTCACTTGCATATTTTCTGACGCTATCATGAGCTTCACTTTAGACGCTGCTCAAGAACTGGGCATTCCCGACCTTCTTTTATGGACAGCTAGTGCTTGTGGCTTCATGGCCTATGTGCAGTATCGCAGTCTCATGGACAAGGGTTTCACACCACTCAAAGGTATTATTCCAAGTCCGACTTTGAATACGCGTTTTTCAAATCCCAGTTTCCTGCCGACTCTGATTTTTCATTTTTCCTTCTTCTGTGATGTGCAGATGAGAGTTATCTAACAAATGGGTATTTGGATACGGTTATTGATTGGATACCGGGCATGAAAGGTATCCGTTTGAAGGACATGCCAAGCTTCATTCGGACTACCGATCCAGATGATGTTATGTTGGGGTTTGCCATGGGTGAGCTTGAAAGAGCTCGCAAGGCTTCTGCCATCATTTTCAATACGTTTGACGCTTTAGAGCAGGAGGTTTTGGATGCAATTGCTCCCATGTATCCCCCAATCTACACCATTGGTCCTCTTCAGCTACTTCTGGATCAGATTCACGATAGCAAACTACAGTTGATTGGATCAAATCTGTGGAAGGAAGAGCCTGAGTGTCTCAAATGGCTGGATTCCAAAGAACCCAACTCTGTTGTTTACGTTAACTATGGAAGCATCACAGTCATGACTCCCCAGCAACTGATTGAGTTTGCTTGGGGACTTGCAAATAGCAATCAAAGCTTCTTGTGGATACTTAGGCCAGATCTCGTGTCTGGTGAGTCGGCCATTCTGCCACCAGAATTCGTGGCAGAAACCGAAGACAGGGGTTTATTAGCAGGTTGGTGTCCTCAAGAGCAAGTTCTCACCCACCGGGCCATTGGCGGCTTCTTAACTCATAACGGCTGGAATTCCATAATTGAGGGTTTATGCGCTGGAGTGCCTATGATTTGTTGGCCTTTTTTTGCAGAGCAGCAAACCAACTGTCGTTACTGCTGCACTGAGTGGGGCATAGGAATGGAGATAGACAGTGATGTTAAGAGGGATGAAGTTGCAAAGCTTGTGAGGGAGTTGATGGAGGGAGAGAAAGGCAAAGAAATGAAAAAGAAAACCATGGAGTGGAAGCTTACGGCAGAAGCGGCTACCACTGGTCCAAATGGATCATCTTACTTGAATTTGGAGAAAATGTTTGAACACGTGCTTCTCTAGATCTCAAATTTCCAATCTAGCTTTTGGCACCTTTGACCTTTCCTCCCTTATTTCCATGTTTCTTACTATGCTTCATGTCGTACTTCTCTTTTGGTGGTTTGTTTCACTATGCTTCATGTTGTACTTTTCTTTTCGTGGCGTGTTTGACTATGGTTCATGTTGTACGTGGCTTGTTCCTTCAATATTGGTTCGGACAATATTAAATCAAGGGAAAAAATTGTTAAAGGGAATTGGTTTATGATTGAAATTTTGAAATAAAAATTATATAAAAATTATTTATTAACTTTAAATTTATTTTTTAGTTTACTTATTTTTATACGTCTAAACAATTTCTTTTTGTTTTATTACTTCAATTATCAACTAAAATTTCATATTTTTATATAATAATGATGGTCAATTAAGAACGTCTAAATATATTGTAAAAACATTTAAAATTCACATTAAATACACATTATGATATCTCAAATGCTCATTGCTTTAAATTAGATCAATTTCATATCTAATGTAAATATAATAAAATAAGCAACAATCATTAATATTATAAGATAAGAATATATTAAAAGTAAAGGAAATATTAAGAAGATCCACTGAAATATTAAAAATGCCTTTATAAGACAATCATAAAATAATAATAATGTCATGAAAATGTAAAAATTATCATTTCACTAAAAGATATTTTTACTTATGTGGCAAATATAAAAATCCTTAAAAATGTGCTAAAGAATAAAGACAGATACTAATTATGCCACTTGATCTTTATCATTTTTATTTTTTCGATTTCTCCTTGGGTTTATGTACACACTAATGATGCTTGCCGCCCCATTGTCTCATAAAAACGAGTAAAACATCTGTCACAATAAATAGAATTTTAACATATAAAAAGGATACTTTGACATTTTCCCACCTATTCCACCCACACCATAACTTTCTCTCCTGCCATGCTTCCCCGTTCCCACGTCCCCACGCCCTCACTCTCATCTCTCATCTCTCATCTCTCATCTTCTTTACCCCCCATTTTTTTATCTTTGTTTCTTCCTTTTTCTTCCCTCGTCTTCCTCCACTCACTAACCCACACTTCCAAACTCCCCATTCCCACACGCTCCTTATCTCTTCTTCATTTTTTTTCCTTTCTCTTCTTCTTTCTTTCATTTTCTCCTCACCACACCACCTTCCACTATTGACGGTGACCGTCGCCTCCCAACATTTCTCCTTCCCTCTTATTTTTACTTTTTAGTCAATGCGTGGAGAATAGTCGGGCGCCGATCTTACTATATCTCCGGAATTGTCTGTCTGACCTTACTTTGGGACGAACCAATCACGCGGCCTTTGGGCCACTAGGCCAGACAGCTGAAAGTGTCTTCCCAGATGGCCTGCGTTCCCAAGCAGTCGTGAACATAAAAGATTTCGAGACGGCCTTGCAGTGAGGGTCCACAGGAAACATATTAATGTTATTTATACCATAAATCATCTAAATTTTTTTTGTTTACTTATTTCATTCCCTTGTTTGTCTCGTGTTCTTCCTCACAATCATTGCCTTTTTTCCGCACATACTTCTTCACCATCTTTTATTTATTATTATTTTTTTTACTATAATTTTACATTTCCAATTTTTTTTTAAGCATTCTTAAATGTTTCCAAATTAATCTTCTTTTTTTCGGGAAAAAAATATGAGTATTCAAATTATAGAATATAAAGTCCCTTTCAACTAATTATCAATTATATATGTATTGAAAAAATTTAGGAAAATTTTTTCAAGTTGAAATAGAATATTTATTTCCATAAAAAAGTATATCCATAATTTGGAGTTTTTTTTTTTTATCAATTTTTGGAAAAATTAAAAGTTTTATTTTTAAACTCAATAAGAGTTTTTATATTTGTGACTAATTTTGTTGAGAAATCTTAATATGGAAGTAGGAAAAGGTTGTTTGAAAACTTTATTTGCATTTCTATTATAAATTTTCATATTTAATGAAAATTTTAGAATATTTCTTTAAAAATCATAATTTTAACTTCAGTTTTAGCTTTTAACTAAGCAAAAAACATAAAACTACCCACTCGAACACTTAGTTTATATAAGAAATTACTTTTTAACTAATGAATATATAACATTAAAATTATGCTTTTAAAATTATAATTATATTTTCAATCATAATATTTAACTAAAATGAATTTTTATAATATTTCTTTAAAATAATTACTTTAACTTTGAGTTTTATTTTAAACTAAGAAAAAGGTAGGAAAATATTTAATATGAAACCATATAATTATTTTAAAATATATAATTTTATAGCTTTAAATAATAATAATAATAATAAGCTTTAAATTATTATTATTATTATTAGAAGAAGAAGCAAGAAAGAAAGAACGGAAGTAATGTTCATTAGAAGGTAATGTTCATTATCATATAAGAACGAAAAGTCTATTTGAAAAAGACATCTTTTATTATTGCTATTATTATTATTATTAAAAGAAAAAGAAATAAGGTAACGGCCATTGTGGTGGGAGAATGAAAAACCTATTTCAAAAAGACATCTTCAAATGCTCATTAGATTATAACGAAGAAAAGTATATTTGAAAAAGACATCTTTTATTATTATTATTAAAAAAATAATAATAATAATGGTCATTGTGGTGGGAGAATGAAAAGCTTATTTCAAAAAGACATCTTCAATTTTTTTTATAGGGATATTTTTGGGTAAAAATGTTTTACAATATTATTTTTAATCTAATGAATATTTATAATATTAAAATTATGCTTTTAAAAATATAATTTTATTCTCAACCTTAATATTCAACTAAAATGAATTTTCATTATTTCTTTAAAATCACTACTTTAGCCTTGAATTTTATTTTAAACTAATAAAAAAGTAGGAAAATGTTTAAAATGAAACCATATAATTATTTTAAAATAGTTAATTTATAGTTTTGGATATTATTATTGTTGTTAAGTCTAAATAAAATAAGGGAATGGTGTGAGATAATGAAAAGTCAATATAAAATAATGGTCTTTATTGAGAGAGTTACTATTGAAAAAAACATCTTCTCATTATACCTAGGAGTTACAATATGAAAAAAGACATAAAAAAGACATATTCTCGTTATATTGAGAAGTTACAAAATGCACCTTTTATCTTCCATCTCAAAATGTATTATATAAGGTGAATGGAAAAATGACAATTTATTGTCTTTGAAGTAACTCTTGCAAAATTAAAATTCAATACCAATTTAGATTTTATAATTTTAAAGCATTTAAGAATTGAGTTTTCTCTTATGAGTTCAATAAACCATTTGGTTGATGGAAAATAATAGGAAAAGATGGAAAAACCAAAATTTTGGTTGAAAATAAAACATGAGATTTGATTCAAACTTTTTTTTTTAATTAATAAGAAAGTAGAAAAATATTTAAAATGAAAACATAATGAATATCATTGGTATTATTAAGTCTAATTAGAATAAAGGAGAAGGAAAAGTCAATCCAAAATAATGATAAGGAGTTACTATCTAAAAAAGACATATTCTCATTATATTGGGGAGTTAAAAGACATATTCTCACTATATTGGGGAGTTGGTGATCTGAAAATGGTCATTATCGAGGAGTTACTATATGAAAAACACATCTTCTCATTATATCAAAGAGTTACAAAATGCATCTTTCATCTTCCATCTAAATAGGTATTATATAACAAAATACATATTTCATCTTCCATCTAAATATGTATTATATAAGGAAATTAAATTTTTCATTATATTATTTTTGAGTAAATTTTTAACATATCTTAAATTGGACAACTGAATGGAAATTGTCATTTTCATGACATGGTATAATATTTTTCTTGTTGACCTCAAATCAATTTGCCCACGATACATATTGGATCCTCATGGTCAATTGATTGTCCTTCCTATATATATGTAAATTTAAGTAACTCTAGCAAAATTGCAATATTTTGTAATTTAGTACCAATTTAGATTTTGTAATTTTTAAGTATTTAGGGACTAAGTTTTCTCATATGAGTTCAATAAACCTTTTGGTTGATGAGAAAGAATAGAAAAAAAAAAAATCAAAATTTTGGTTAAAACTAAAACATGAAACTTGAATCAAATATTTTTATTTTACTTTTATTTCTCTTAAATTGCTTGGTTTTCACATAAACCAAATATGGATTAGAGTAAATTTTGTAAAAACATCAAATTTATTTTAATTATCATGGTCTTTTGCTTGGTTTTGTCATCGAATAACTCAAACTCCAAGATTATTTTTTGTTACAACAAAACAAAAAACACCTATGATATAATGTAATAAAATCAAAGCTTATGCTTTAGAGAAAAAGTTAAACACCCACCAATAATTATAAAATATATATATATATTAAAAGGCTTAAAACATTTTCATCCTAATAAGCCTAACTAAAGTGAGAATATGAGCTCCAATAAAGCAAAACCATAAAACTTATTCAAATTCTTGTAATGGTAAAAGATAAGAGTTAGATTTTCAAAAAACAACAACCAAAACCAAAAGTTATATAAAAGAAACAACAAACCTTCATTTCCATCGAGATGTAAAAATGATATCAAACCAGACCCTAAAAAAAAGAAGAATATTGGAGAAACTTTACTAGAAAATAAAATAAAATTGAGGGAATAAAAGGATAAACCATTATATAATAAATTATAAAATACAAATCACATTAAATTAATATTAATTAATGGATTTGTAGGTAAATTATTTTGGTGATTAAGATAACTTCGGAAAGAAAAAGTTGACGAACACCTTGTACTTTTATAGGTAGTATAGATTTTTATTTTTTCTTTTTATTTTATTTTCCTCATTAAACATAATGCCACTTGTCCATAGTCTAAAAAAAATGAGTAAATTTATTTAATTTATTATTATTATTATTTTCCTTTGATTTCAATAGTAATTATTTATAAGATTTGGGTTTATTAATTAATATGAAATTTGGGCCCATTTGTTGTTGGTGAAATTTGTTGGATTGGTTAATAATTGATATGGGTTTTGCACATTAGAATTATTTAATTTGGGCATGAGATAATTGTGGTATATTTTAGATATCATTTTAGGCTTCACTTATTAAATTGGGCTTGATTTTGGTAGTGTATTTGGGTTTATATATTAAATTGGACTTGAATTATGAGATATTGAATTTATGTATGATCGAATTTATTTTGATTTGTTAGACTTGGGTTTTGTTGATTGTGTTCGTATTTTGGTTATTAATTTGTAAATTTTGGACTAGGGTCTATAACATGTGAGATATTTTTATTGAGTTATATTTGCTAATTTGGATATATTCTTATTGATGAAATTTATTGGATTAATTTAAAGTTTGATTTTGGGCTTATTGACTTTGGGCTTAAATATCTGTTTTGGACTTTGTATATTTTTCGATTTTTACTTTTAGGCTCATTTTTGTTTTGCACGGACCAATTCCACTATTCGCATTGGTTTTATATTGGCTGAGTACGAATTTGTGGCACATGGATGATTGAATCTCATGGAAGAAAATGAAGCTTAAGAATATTGTAAATGAGACATTGAACTTGCTATAAGTTTGTTTGGGTATACATTTTATTTTCCCACTTCTATGTTAGATTCATTTTTATTGGCTTTTGTAAATATTTTTTTGTATTTATTTATATTTATTAGGTGTCTATAGAATTAAACACATGATACTTCAAAATTTTTGTTTTAATAAAAGAAATAGTTTAGTGAGTACATCTTTAATAAAAACAATAGTTTAGTAATTACATTTTTAATAAAAACAATAGTTCATAAAATATTCTTTTTAAAAAAGGAAAGCTTTCTTAATAAAAAAAAACTCAAAATTTTTTTAGAGGAATACAAAAAAAAAAATTTAAACAAAATTTTGTTTATTTTTAAATGAAATTGTTCAAAAAGTTAATTTTTAATAAAGTTGTCCAAAAAATGATTTTTAAATAAAATCTCTTTCCTTAATTAGAATTGAATTAAAAGTAATTTTTATAAATATAGATTTTAAATGTTTGTTTGTTTGTTTTTTTTTTTAATGAGAATAGGATGAGAACCATTTTTACAAATTAAAGTCGTAGAAATCATTTTTTTTTTAATAAATTTGGATTGAAAATATTTTCGTAAAGGAAGTTAATTCATTTGTAAATAAAATCAAACTAAAATATTTTTGTAAACAAAGTTGTAAAAAATCGTTATATTTCTAATAAAAACAAGTAAAAATCATTTTTATTACAAAATTGAAATTTTGAGATAGAAAATTGAACACAAATAAAATTGAATCAAACCAAAATGAATTGAAACATTTTTGTAAATAAATAAATTAAAATCATTAATTTAAATTTATTTTAATAAACTCCTATGAAATTTCTTGAATTTGTCAATTCAATAAATCAGTTTGCATAATTCTTATGTCATTTATTTTGTACATTCATGCAACTTGCCTTTATATATTGATTTGTCTTTGATTTTAGTATTCATGATTAATTAATTAATTATTACAGTTCTCTCAATTCATTTAGTAGCTAGACTATATGTATACGAGTTTGTAGAGGTGTTATGGTTTATCATTATATATTCCTGATAAGTAATTTGATTTCCGAGACTCATTTTTACAACATATTTTTTTCAAATAAGGAGCAACATGTGATTTTCTTCCTTATTTTACAACTCCATTTTTTTTTAAAAAAAATCAAATTTATTTCATAAATAAAAAGTGAGTCTCACCATTTAAGTGGGATGCACATGAAAAATGTGGATATTGTATTCGATAAATAACAAATAAATTCAAAAAATAAAGTTTTATTCTTGAAAAATTGCCTATACAATGAGGTTCTTACCATTTCAAGTTTCAGGAAAAAAAAAAAAAAAAAAAAAAAAAAAAAAAAAAAGACTTCATTTTATAACATTTCTACCATGAAAATTTTGCAAAATTTAAAGAAAACTTATCTTTAAAACAAAAATCAAATATACTTTATAAATCTTTTATATTCATATTTTTTCTATCATTTAAAAAGAATATAACATCTTTAGATTGTTATGAAATGGTGAGACTCGTTTATAATCTTTTATACTTTATAAATAGCATTTTTCACGTGCGTCCTCACTCGAATGGTGAGACTTGTTTTTCATTTATTTGTGAAAAATTAATTTTTAGAAAAAAACTTTTTTTAAATTTTTTTAAAGAGAAAACAAAATAAAAAAGAAAACCATGTGTGACTCCTTATTTAGAAAAACATGTCTGCAAAAACAGAATATAGATCCGGGGGTTAGGTTACATATTGGAAAGGTACAATAGTGAGCCGTAGCACCTCTCTAAGCCCGTATACAACCTTTACTAAACGAATTAAGGGAATTATGATAATTAATTAATTAATTATGGATGCCAAAATAAATAATCATGCAAATAAATATGTACAAGACATGGTAAAAATCAATATACACAAAAAATAATGATGAAATCTAATTACAGGAATACACAAAATTAATAACAAGAAAATTATGCAAAATGATTTATTGAACTAAATAAAAAAAGATATTAAAAAAAATAGTTTTCAAGAAATTTTAAAGGATTTTATTAAAAATAATTTTGAATTAATGATTTCAATTTATTTATTTACAAAAAAGAGTCAATTTATTTTCTCAATTTTATTTGTATTCAATTTTCAAAAAATTTATTTACACTTATTGTATCAAAAGGAATTATTTCAAAATTTCAATTTGGGTACAAAAATTATTTTTACTTGCTTTTATTAGAAAATAATGAATTTTTACAATTTTATTTACAAAAGTAGTTCAATTTATTTTCATTTAAGAAAAATGACTTATACAAATTATTAAAAAAATATAATTTTATTTGCAAAAGAATTTTTAATTAAAAATTATTTTTTGGGACAACTTTATTTACAAAACAATTTTTGGACAATTTTTGTTAAACAAAGAAATTTTTGCACAATTATATTAAAAACAATTTTTCAAATTCTATTAAAAACAATTTTTTTTAGATTTTTCTAAATGTTTTTTTTAATTTTTATTAATAAAAAAACTTTCTTTTATTAAAAAGAATATTTTCTAAACTATTATTTTATTAAAACATATTTATTGAATCGTTCCTCTTATTTAAACAAAATTTCTAGTTTGTTCGATGTTCAATTCTGTACACAACAAGTAAATATATACAAACAAATACTTACATAAACCAATAAAAATAAAATCAAATAGAAGTGGAAAATAAAACATGTACTCGAACAAACTTACAACAAGTTCAATGCTCATTTATAGTTTTTTGAGTCTCACTTTCTCTCATGAAATTCCATATTCCACGTGTCTGTGGACCCGCGTTTTTCACGTGCGGCCCTACTAGAATAGTGAGACTCGTTTTTAATTTATTTGTGAAAATAATGATTTTTTTAAAAAGACTTGGAGTCTTCATTTATTTTTGTTTTATTTTAAAGGGAAAATAAAATAAAAAAGAAAACCCTGTGTAACTCCTTATTTGGAAAAGGCATGTCTGCAAAAATAGAATTTGGATCCGAATGTCAAGTTACCTATTGGAAAGGTACAATGGTGAGCCATAACATCCCTCTAAACCTGTATTCGTACGGCCTTTACTAAACGAATTAAGTGAATTGTGACAATTAATTAATTAATTAATTATGGATACCAAGAAAAATAATCATGCAAATGAGCATGTACAAGTCATAGTGAAAATCAATATACACAAAAATAATAATGAAATCTAATTACAAAAATACACAAAATAAATAACAAGAGAATTATGTAAAATGATTTATTGAACTAAATAAAAATATATATTAAAAAAATAGTTTTTAAGAAACTTCAAATGATTTTATTAAAAATGATTTTGAATTAATGATTTCAATTTATTTATTTACAAAAAAAGAGTCAATTTCATTTGTATTCAATTTTTTAAAAACAAATTATTTACAGTTATTGTATCAAAAGATTTTATTACAAAATTTCAATTTGGGGACAAAAATTATTTTTACTTACTTTTATTAGAAAAGAATGAATTTTTATAATTTTATTTATAAAAGTATTTCAATTTGTTTTCATTTAAGAAAAGTGATTTATATAAATTATTTAAAAAGATATAACTTTATTTGTAAAAGGAATTTTAATAAAAAAGAAAAATTTTAATTCCCCTATTTCTAAAAATTACTTTTAATCCCATTTTAAGTAAGGAAAGATAATTTATTTATTTTAAAAAAATATTTTTTAGATAATTTTATTAAAAATTTAATTTTTGGGACAACTTTATTTACAAAACAATTTTTGGACAATTTTTATTAAACCAAGAAAATTTTGGACAATTTTTAAAAATTCTATTAAAAACAATTTTTTTTTTGGATTTTCCTAAAAGCATTTTTCTAAATTTTTATTAATAAAAAAACTTTCTTTTATTAAGAAGAATATTTTAAAATTATTATTTTATTAAAACATATTTGCAGAATTATTCTTCTTACTTAAACAAAAATTTTGGTTTGTTCGATATCGAATTCTGTACACACTCAATAAATATATACAAACAACTATTTATATAAACCAATAAAAATAAAATTAAATAATAGTGGGAAATAAAATATGTACAAAAACAAACTTACAACAAGTTTAATGTTTCATTAACAGTTTTACGAGTCTCACTTTCTTTTGTAAAATTTCATACTCCACGTGTCATAAATCTGTACTTAGCCAATGGAATTGTAGAATGGGTCCATGTAAAAACAAAAATAGTTCAAGTGTAAATATCCAAAGATGTACAAAATATTAAGCAAATATTCAAACTCAAATTCAAATTTCAAATTAGTCCCGTAAATTTCGTTAATCAAAATGGGTACAAATTAGTAAATATAACCCAACAAAAATATCTCACATACTATAAACCCTAATCCAAAATTTTCAAATTAATAACTAAAATATAACAGAATTAGCCAAGCCTAAAATATCACAAAACAAAATAGATTCAGTTAGTCCTAAATTTAAAATCTCATAATGCACATGATCAAAGAAAATAATGTTTTAAACTGAATTCAAATAAGTCTAAATAAATAACCAATAAGCAATAAGTTCAAATCTAAATTAATTATTATACAAATTAAAATAAAAAAAATAAAGTAAAAAGAAAATATATTATTATTATTTTTTTTTAAGAACCATGGATGGCCGGATTGCTAGCGGGCAGTGGCTGACCGGTAGTAGCCGTGGACTGTGGGGAGGGGAAAAGGAAAGAAAAATGAAGGAAGATGAGAAGCGTGTGACAGTGGGAGTGTCTGGATGTGGAGAAAAAAAATGGAAGAGAAAATGGGAGTTGCCGTGTGTGGGAGTTTGGGGGAAGAAAAAAAAGAAAAGGAAGAGAGGAGAGAGCCGCCAATGGGGAAGGAAAAACCGGAAAAAACAAAAAAAGAAAAAAAAAATGGGAAAAAGAGAAGAGAGAGAAGAGGGAAGAGAGGAAAGGGCGTATCGGTGGGCATGAGAGACAAAGAGTGGGTTGGGTGGGGTGGGGTGGGGTGGGTGGGGGAAGGTGGGAAGAAAGAGGAGAGAGGAGAGAGAGAAAAAAAGAAAAGTAAGAAAAGAAAAGGAAAAAATTAAAATAAGATCTAATATAATAATAATAATATTAATATATAAAATAATAAAAATTAATAATTCGATTATCAAAAATATCATGGACAAATTTTGGAGATCATTAAAATATTAAATATAAACGGAATATTTTTGAATATGTAATCTATGACAAAGATTAAAGGTTAAAAATATATAATATTTATATAAAATATCCTAAAATATTTTGATTATAATAAGAATAAATCGATAATTATTATTAAATTTAAATTTAAAATATAAACGTAGCTCACTCTCACATTTTGGTTTTGGCATCAATAGATAATTATTACTTTGAAGTCCTACTCCTCACTAAATGTTGTACTTTTTTTTTTATCCCTTTTAGAAGTTCTTGAAACTGTTGAATTTGGTTACAGTTAGATTTTTTATTTATCATAATAAATTTATTTAATTTAAAAATTCTAAATCATTTTATAACCATGTCATCTATACCGTATTAGACTTTTTAAGTATTTGAAAGTTCTTTAATACCAATAATTGTGTGGAATATATAAAAAAAGTGATGGGAGAGGGCGTTAAAAATCTTATTATGGCAATATTTGGTACGATGTTACTAAGGATGAATATTTTATTTTATTTTTATTGGTACCATTTTTTTTGTAAGTATAAATAAATTTTAAAAGAGTTAACTAATAGCTTATTTAGTTGTCATTGAAAACCTAGTCAAATCTTCACGTTTTTAATAAGAACACCCACCTGCATCGGGTCAAGATAATACACTAAGCAGAGGAGAAAGAGGGCGGCTAGGTTGATCTCACCCAATCCTAATGCACTAAACCATTTTTTTCCTTTGTTAATTCAGTGGCTCCATCCAATTTCATAACATTGTTTTTGACTTTTTTCAGTGGTCTTGCTTGTGTCTGAAATGGGTTTCTACTTGTACGATGAGAAGTAATTGAGGTTGTGGCTGCACAGGGCCCACATTCCATAACTTCAGCTTTGACAGCTTGCATTTTTTAGCCGACATTTAATCAGTGCCGTACATAAAACGATACAACGTGATGTTCTGGACTCCTAACTCCTCCTTACAAAACCTAAGGCACGCCAATTGAAGCTTGAGAGGGCGAGAGAGCGAGTGTGAAAATGGGTTCCGTGGAGAAGAAGCCTCATGCAGTTTGTATTCCATTCCCCGCTCAGGGCCACATCAATCCAATGCTAAACCTAGCAAAGCTCCTCCATTTCAGAGGCTTTCATATTACCTTCGTCAACACAGAGTTCAACCACAGACGCTTGCTCAAGGCCCGGGGTCTCAACTCCCTCGATGGTCTCCCCTCCTTTCAGTTCGAAACCATTCCCGATGGTCTCCAACCGTCCGATGTCGACGCAACCCAAGACATCCCTTCCCTCTGCGTCTCCACCAAAAATAACTGCTTGCCTCCCTTTCGACGCCTTCTCTCCAAACTCAACCACGACGGTCCTCCCGTCACTTGCATATTTTCTGACGCTGCCATGAGCTTCACTTTAGACGCTGCTCAAGAACTGGGCATTCCCGACCTTCTTTTATGGACAGCTAGTGCTTGTGGCTTCATGGCCTATGTGCAGTATCGCAGTCTCATGGACAAGGGTTTTACACCACTCAAAGGTATTATTCCAAGTCCGACTTTGAATACACGTTTTTCAAATCCTAGTTTCCGGCCGACTCTGATTTTTCATTTTTCCTTCTTCTGTGATGTGCAGATGAGAGTTATCTAACAAATGGGTATTTGGATACGGTTATTGATTGGATACCGGGCATGAAAGGTATCCGTTTGAAGGACATGCCAAGCTTCATTCGGACTACCGATCCAGATGATGTTATGTTGGGGTTTGCCGTGGGTGAGCTTGAAAGAGCTCGCAAGGCTTCTGCCATCATTTTAAATACCTTTGATGCTTTAGAGCAGGAGGTTTTGGATGCAATTGCTCCCATGTATCCCCCAATCTACACCATTGGTCCTCTTCAGCTACTTCTGGATCAGATTCACGATAGCGAACTACAGTTGATTGGATCGAATCTGTGGAAGGAAGATGAGGAGTGTCTCCAATGGCTCGATTCCAAAGGACCCAACACGGTGGTCTACGTGAATTTTGGTAGCATCACAGTCTTGAAGCCGGAGCATCTGATCGAGTTTGCCTGGGGACTTGCAAATAGCAACCAAAAATTTTTATGGATAATTAGGCCAGATCTGGTGTCTGCTGCTTCGGCCATTCTTCCTCCCGAATTCCTGACAGAGACCAAAGATAGGGGTCTACTCGCAAGTTGGTGCTCTCAAGAGCGAGTTCTGGGCCACCCAGCGGTAGGCGGGTTTTTAACCCATAGCGGATGGAATTCCATCCTCGAAAGTGTGTGTTGCGGAGTGGCAATGATTTGTTGGCCCTTTTTCGCAGAGCAGCAAACCAACTGCCGCTACTGTTGCACAGAATGGGGCATAGGTATGGAGATAGACAGTGAGGTTAAGAGAGATGATGTTGAGAGGCTTGTGAGAGAATTGATGGAGGGAGGGAAAGGCGAGGAGATGAAGAAGAAGACCATGGAGTGGAAGAAGATTGCGCATGAGGCCACCACTGCTCCAAGTGGTTCCTCGTTCTGCAACTTGGACAGAATGATGAAACAACTGCTTCTGTAGGCTGGCATGTTATCACTTTTTACCTTCAAGTTTCGTAGTTTATTCTCTCTACTTCTAAATTTTTATTCAAGTTTCTTAATTTTCTTCATCGATTTTAATTGTTTAAATTTTAAATTTTTAGGTGAAACAATTGTTCCCAACTTTCTCACGCATGTTTAATTTGTATGAAAATTTATTAAATCAGACATATGAAAATTTAAAATAAAACTTTTAAAAATAAATAAAATAAAATGGATCAACGTCAAGCATTATTTCAAAAAATATATAAATATATATAATAACGAAGAAGGTCACGTACGTACGAGGAGGCCCTTCAATAGGACAGTGAACAGAAATGGGGACACTGATCCCAGTACTCCACCACTATGTCCTTTTCCAGGCCCATTCATGTCGCCATTGGTCCGCCGGTCCCGCTTAGTCTTCTCCAACTACAAGCGTTTATTCCAAGGGAGAGCGTAGAGCGTTTTTCTCTAGAAGTGTATTAGAAAATCACTTACGAAATACTTCTCAATAATATGATTTTTCAACTTTTAAAAATTTTGTCAAATATTTAAATTATTTATTTATTTTATTTATTAAAAGTACTTTGTAAACAACTATCATACTTTTAATCTATTTTCACTCATGTTAATTAATGATGATTCTAACTACATCACCGATTTTCTGGCCTAGAAGTAGTGATATGACTAACATGTTCTTTTAATTAATTAATTGTCTTATGTTAATAGAATGAGTCAAGTTGTCATAAGCTATTTAATTAATGAGATTCTACATATATTTTTAAATTTTTAGAAAGTTATTCATGTACAAGTGATAGTTCCATTGTTTTAGTAATTATATTAACTTAATTAGTTTTAAAATGATCTAAAAATTTATTAATCACTTATTAGTGAATGGTTACTAAGCACTTTCATTAATGCAGAGCACATGGTGGTATCTCATAAATGAGAAAAAAAGAAAAAAAAGAAAGATATTTCTCTACATCAGCCTAGTTGATTAATAAGCGCATAATGTAAGTATTGTAAATATTGTTGATATAAAAAAATTTACATCCCATACCACAAAGTTTTATTTTATTTTTTTTGTGAGGCAAATAAATGGATTTTATATTAAAAAAATGAAAAAAGAAAAGCACATAAATTGTATATAACATGTACAAAAAAGGTATTTAAAAAAAAAAAACTCATAAAACAACTTCTCTCCCTTTGAGAAGATCTTAATCAATCTATAGAGTTAATTAAAGACATATGATCTTCCTCTATAAATAATATCATCTATAAGAAAAGAATACAAAGAAACCAATTATTTTAGAGAAAGATCTTATTAAACCAATTATCAAAAGACTTTAGGTTTCATTCTCTTTATATTGTCTAAAAAATACTTAAGGAAGCCACTCTCCAAGCCTTCTTATACCTCTTATTATAGTATAAACACTAGAGAGTATGGATGGTTTCATAGGCCATATAATTTTTGGCGTTGGTGTGGCGCCTAGACATCCCTCTAGGCCAGCCTTTTGAAACCCACACAAGATTAGATTAAAGGAAACTCACAAGTATACACCAAGTTACAGGGCAAAAACAAGAATAATGTCAACAAGTTCATGCTCTCTCTAGGTCTTCTTAACATGCTCTCTTTAGGTTCCCTTCTCTAGATCCCACTGTATAAACATGTGAATGTACATATGTTCTAAGGAGAAACTCTCATCCATTTTTCATGAAATGGTTGCCACCCACTCCTTGTTAGAGTAGGATTCCTCATCATAATTCAACTAGGACTCTTCTTTACGGGCTATGACACTGACCATTCTCACTAGGACTTCGAGTCCTACTCATACTACAATTAAAAATAAGGACTCCTACACAATCTCAAGTTCTCATGTTTCAAGATTCTATCTTTTTGTACATTAAGACTCTACTTTGCATCAAAAATCTTGTGTATCAGGAGTCTTTTCCTTCAGTAGATTAGGACTCAATCTTCTACTCTAACTAGGAGTCTTGTTCATTAAGAGTTGAACTCCTACTCAATCTCAAATTCTCATGTTTCAAGACTCTACCTTCTCGTACATTAAAACTATATTTCCCATTAAGAGTCTTTTTGGTGTCCATGCATCTATATATATATAGCTTGTGTGTCATCCAAGCTCTCTTTTGGGTACACCTATTTGAGTCGCATCTAAGTTGGCAATATGCTCTTGTATTGCTGTTGCATACACATATGCTAGCAACCTTTATGCATGCCAAGCCCTACCTTTGGCTTGCATGTTGTGTGCGTCCTATGTGCATTGTCTGTGCATGTCTTGTGCTTCTTGTGCAAATCCCTTGCACGTCTCCATGCGCCCATCCAAGTGCTACAACCCTTCATCCAATTTGATGCCACAAACCTTTCATTACTTTATTCCTTCTCTTGGGGCTTCTCTCATGGGTGCAAGGTATTCACCCACAAGGCACCTTAGTGTCTCATGGTCTGTGTCAAAGGTTTAATAGATGGTCCATTTACTTCCCCATTATCTTACCAAATCTTATTAATGGAAAATACAAAACTTGATCAATTAACACTTATATAACCAAATGGAAAGTAAGATGGTAACCAACATTACTAAAGTGAACTTATTATCAATAAGTTTAGTTTAATTATATTGGTTGATGTCACTGAATAGTAAATGCCAAATATTTTAACTTTTTTTATTCAACTAAAAAACAAACACCACCTAAGTCCTTATAAGGAGCTCAACAAATAAGAATGAGAGTTCCTAACTTTAATCCATGCTTTTGAAGAAAAGGCTCCATGCTTTGCTAATGGCCAATTATACAAAATCCAACTTTCATCTCTTTCTCAAACAATCTTCATGATGAAATAGATTATGCACTCACAAAAAATCTTTGAGCATCATTGGGAGAAAAATTTACAACCTAATTCTTTACAAGTTGTATTGTCTTATTAAGGCTTCCATTATGGGTGTAAACATATGTATAGTACAACAATTACAACCATCTTTTACGCATTTTGAATTATTCTTTTAGGTATTAAAGCATGGAAACTCTAATTAAGGAGTACTATCTGATCTATCTTTTTATTCTTCATTAACCTAACACATTTATGGTTGAAGTTACTGCTAACAATATCACTGTTTCCACCACCAGCCAAGTCATCAATGAGTAAATCTAAAGGAGAACTATGCAACGGTACACTAATAAGGAAAAAAAAAAAAAAAATTTAAAGAACTTCCCAAAAGTAATTCAATAAGCATGTACGCAACATGAATAAACTTTTAAGACTACCCTCATCTACCGTACCTTTCTCTTTTCATGAAAATAATAATAATAATAATAATAATAATGATAAGACAATGCAAAAGATCATAATGATTTTTTTTCACTCATACTTATGAATGTTTTTAAGCTTCACAGGTTGCCACATTATTATTATTATTATTTTCCTTCTTTCTTTATTTTAGCTTTTAATTTTTAATTTCATTTTTTTTACTTTTTCACTTTTTAATTTTAATTATTTATGAATATTTTAAACATAAAATAATAATAATAATAATAATAATTAATGAAAAAATAAATACATAATTAAAATTTTTTACTTTTTTACTTATGACTCTTTAACTTGACCGTGGTTTTAACTTTTTTCTTAGTTAAAATGTTTAATGTTTTTAATTAAAAAAGATAAAAACTTTATTATAGTTCTCACTTTTTTTTTTTGTTAAAATTTTTATTTTTTTATTTATATGAAATAAAAATAAAACATATTTTTCATACTAAATTGTATTTCATTATTTATGTTAATTTTTTCTTAAATTTATTAAAAATTAAAATTTTTGTATATTGAAATTGCATATTGATCAACACAACTATCGGTACCATTCTTTTATGATTAAAGTCACAATAAAGTATGTTAAAAGTATCACGAAAATTATGTTTATCAAAACTTCAATATAAAAAATTCTAAATTTTTAATAAAATTAGTAAAAATTAATATAAATGATTAAGTATAGTTTTTTAATGAAAAATATATTTTATTTTTATTTTATATAAATAAAAATTTAAAAATTTTAATAAACCAAAATGTTAGAACCATAACCAAGTTTTTGTCTTCCTTAATTAAAAATATTAAACATTTTAGCCAAAAAAATAAAAAATAAAAACCGCGATCAAATTAAATTCATAAGTAAAAAACTAAAACTATAATCATCAAATATGATTTTCACATGAAACTTAAAATTTTTAAAATATATAAATAATAAAATAATATGACATATAACAAAATTTATAAAATAAATAAATATTTTATTTAATAGAAATATAGAAAATGTTATGTCCTACATCTCTAAATTTGTTCATCATATATTTATTTTTATATTAAATTTATTCTCATTAATTATTTATTATGTATTATTATTTTATGTTTAAAATATTCATAAATAATAAAAATCAATAAATATAAAAAGATAAAATATTAAAAATTTGAAATTAAAAATATTTTATCAAGCTAACATATTTAAAAAGAAAAGTAGAAGGAAATTCTCAATTATAGAGTAGGAAAAAAAAGAAAAAGGAAAAAAGAAAAATCATGATGGTCACTTATCAAAGTTTTTTTATTTAAATAATAATAATAATAATGATCTAGCTTATTTGTCTTATCAAAGTAATATAAAAAAAAGGGTAAAAAATGTAGTAGCTAGTTGTAGCCTCGTAGGTAGGTGAGATGAGGGGGTAAGGGTGAGTTTGAAATGTTGATTATTTTTACCATTTGAGGGCATGTTTAGAGGATTAAAATCAAAAGTTTAAATTTCTAAAATTATTGTAAAATCTTTTTAGATGGGGGCATGATTCCCCGTAAATCTAATTTCCTCTAACAGGGTTGTACAATTACCCCTCAGATTGATACGTTGGAACTTTCCTTCATGGCAGCTTCATTTCCCCGTAAGATGAGAAGTAATTGAAGCTGTGGGTGCATCGTGCTTGCATTATTTGACTAACATTTAATCAGTCGAGTGTGTGTAATGCCTGGGTTTTTAAGGACATGCCAGATTCTAGGAGTATAAAATATTTTATAAAATTGTGGGTCAAATGTTCAAAAAGAGTGGTGAAGATCCACGTGTTAGTATGTATTTAATTGAGAAAGATTTTGGAAAAATTGATCAAAAGTTAATAGTTTGGAAAATTTGTCATGTCATATGTAAGAAGTAGGAATTTTAGAAATTAAATTTAGATTTGGAGAAAAATTTAGCCATCAAATAATTGAGATTAGGCTTTGAAAATTTGAATATTAAGAATATTACGGAAATTGATTTAATTATTATTAGGTAATTATAAAAAAATCGTAATAAAAAAAACTTGGTAAACATTTATATTATATCAAATTGTTATAATAGATAATTAAAAAAATTTTGAATTTATTTTTTTTTAACGAATCAATTTGATATTTTTTATAATTGAAATTAAACTTTATACAATTATGAAGCATTAAACAGAGTTAAATTAAAATTAAATTAAGAGTAAATTATGATATGTGAAAGTAAATAATAATAATAATAATAATTAAAAAAAAAAGTTGCAGGGGCACCGATAGAGAGTGAGAAAAAAATGGGTCGCCAGCTTTGAGACGCTGATGGACCTACCAAATGATGTCCGTTTCACATAAAATTCTGGAAGGATATTCGATTCAATGCGAGGAACAATCTTATGGTGTTCAATTTTAGTTTCAACGGTTAGATTTTTCAAATTTAAGGTAGGGTGGCTTAACCCTAAAACTTTAATTAAATGCTTTTTTCTTGAAAAAAATTATAGATCTTCTTGTTATGAGCTAAATATGTAATGTTTGTGATATAGGAATTTTATTGGATGATTGGGAAAATTTTGTTTGGTTTGTAAATGGTTGTTTTTGGGTTGTTAAAATTATTGAAATTATTGGAAAATTATGAAATTGTGGTATAATTTATAATTTATTGATATGTGGATTTTTGAGAATTTGTTGGAATATTTTTGATAATTTTATTGGAAAAAAAAATATAATTATATTTGAATATTCGAATTATTGGAAATTATTGGAATTGTTGGAAAATTATGAAATTGTGGTATAATTTATAATTTATTGATAGGTGGATTTTTGAGAATTTGTTGGAATATTTTTTATAATTTTATTGGAAAAAAATAATTATAATTGAATATTGGAATTGTTGGAAATTATTAGAATTTTTGAAAAATTATGAAATCGTGGTATAAGTTATAATTTATTGATATGTGGATTTTTGATAATTTATTGGAATATTTTTTATAATTTTATTGGAGAAAAATAATTATATTTGAATATTGGAATAGTTGGGAAATTTTGGAATCGTGGTATGATTGTAATTCCAATTATATTTAGACTAGTTGAAAATTTATGTGATATTAGTGATACTTGTGAATGAGGGCAATTAACCTCATGACATTCATTGGCATCATGGTTGTGTGAAGACATGATAAAAACTGTGAAAAGTGCATGAAATGGGAAAAGAAAGAAAAAAATAAAATAGTGATGAAAAGTAAAGGCCCGTGTGAGACTAATTAAGAAGGAAGAGAGATCCATAGGGTGAAAGACCCAAGAGTTTACCTCGGGAAGACTCTGAATGGGGAGTGTATTTGGGTGCAGACGCGTATCATTCGGTGAAAGCTCGAGAATGACAGTGCATTGTGTGATTGCGTATAAGCATTTGCATCATGGTTACATTTGGAAGAAGGATTTGTATTATTTATCAAGTGTATGTTTGAATATGTTATTCAAGGCTAAAATGACTTGTGTATTTTGTAAATTTAAAATAATTGATATGCTAGACATATGATTGAATAAGGAAAATGACAATTTTGTTTGGTTTAAATTTATATGATTGGAGTTTCTTTTAGTGTGTATAAAGTAAAGGTAAAATTATATTTTGGCATATGGTTGTGTTTTATTGACGTAAAATTTCTAACCCATTTGGGTGTAATACACCCTACTGAGCAACGTGGAAATGCTCACTCCTTTATTTTCGAAAATTTTTAGATGCAGATATAGTTTCAGAGGAACCACAAGAAGTGTTTCAGAAAGCAAAAGAATCTTAATAATAGTTGTTTTTAAATGTATATTACCCTTTTGATATGTATAATGAACTTTTGTACGTTAAATTATATTTTGTTAGTTTGTAAAATATATTTAGAAATATTCTTTTTTACTTAGAAATTATTGTAAATAATTGAGCTTTTGGGTCGAAAGATGACTGTTTGATTTTTTATACTTTTGAACAGGAGATAGTGTGATGGTTGGTTTGAGAAAAGTAAAATAATATGTTACAGTAAATCTTATCTTAATAGATTTATTTAGGATTAGACCCTTTATTGAAAAAATAAAAAATTAAAAAAATTCAGTGTGCTTTGATTGATTGCCACTGTAGATAGGAGTAACCCTTAGGGTCAAACCTTTAACTTAGGGTCACGAGTTGAGTTTTGGGTTGCCCAGAATTTGGGGCATGACAACATGGTATCAGAGCTCAAGGTTGCAATAATACCTGAGCTTGTGTGTTATGTGTATTTACTTTCTTACGTTTTCCTTTTTTAATACTTTGATATGTCATATTAGCTGTCAGTGGATTTCAATTTATGTGTTTAAGAAATAGTATTGGAATTAGTATTGAAAACAACTTGAGCATGCAAATTACTTGTAATGGGGGCATAAATTGCTTGTAATTAATATTGTTGATAATGATTTAATAGAGTATGACTTCATGTTCCACGTGTCATAAATCCGTACTCAATCAACGGAATTGTAGAATGAACCCATGTAAAAACAAAAATAATCAAAGTGTAAATATCTAAAGATGTACAAAATCCCAAACAAATATTCGAACTCAAATTCAAATTTTAAATTAGTTCGATAAATTTCATCAATCAAAATAGGCACAAATTAGCAAATATAATCCAACAAAAACATCTCACATGCTATAAACCCTAATCCAAAATTTTCAAATTAATAACTAAAATACAACACAATTAGCCAAGCCCAAAATATCACAAAACAAAATAAATTCAATTAGGCCTAAATTTAAAATTTCATAATCCAAGCTTAATTTAATGTACATCATAATTGTCTATGTTCAAATTGGTCAAGCTCATATCAAATATTAAAGTCATCCATCAAATTTCATTTACATTATAGGCATAAAATTCATATCAATTAACAAGCCCACATTAATAATACACATGATCAAAGAAAATAATGTTTCAAGCCCAATCCAATAAACCAAATAAATAACCAATAAGCAATAGGTCCAAGTCCAAATCAATTACTGTGCAAATCAAAATAAAAAAAATAAATAAATAAAGTAAAAAGGAAATTTACCCATTTTTTTAAAGAACTATGGATGGCCGGATTGCTAGCCGGCAGTGGGGGGCGATGGTTGGCCATAGTGGCCGTAGTGTGGGGAGGGGAAAAGAAAGGAAAAATGAAAAGAAAAAAAAAAAGAAAAAAAAGGAAGATGAGGAGTGTGTGACAGTGGGCTCTAGATGGCAGTGTAGAGGAAAGGGCTGTGGAGAGGAGAAAACAATGGGATGAGAAAATGGGGCCGGTCGTGTGTGGGAGTTGGGGGAAAGAAAAAAAAAATGGAAGGAACATAGGAGAGAGCTGCCAATGAGGAAGGAAGAACCAAAAAAGACAAAAAAAAAAAAAAAAGAAAAAGAGGAGAGAAAAGAGGGAAGAGAGGAAAGGGGGTATCGGTATGCATGAGAGACAAAAAGTGGGTGGGATGGTTGGGGAAGGTAGGAAGAGAGAGGAGAAAGAGAAAAATAGAAAATGAAGAAAATAAAAAAATAATAATAAAAAAGGTAAAATATAATAATAATAATAATAATAATAATATATAAAATAATAAAAATTAATAATTAGATTGTCAAAAATATTTTGAGACAAATTTTGGAGTCTATAATTATATATTTTTTTAAAATTTTTCTTTACTTTTTAAGATCACTAAAATATTAAATATTAACAGAATATTTTTTAATATGTAATCTATGACAAAGATTAAAGATTGAAAATATATAATATTTATATAAAATATCTCAAAATATCTTGATTATAATAAGAATAAATCGATAATTATTATTAAATTTAAATTTAAAATACAAAAGTAGCTTCCTCTCACATTTCTTTTAACAAGAGTTTATGGTTTTGGTCTCACGATTTTGCTTTTTCACTTGGTGGATTTGAAAATCTTTGTAATATCTTCTTAGCATTAAGAATTAAAATATTGATGCCAATCCATTGTCATGCATCAATGAAATATTGATTTCAAATTTTTCAAAGAATAATCAAGCCTTTTATTAGAGTAAAATAAATACAAATATATAAACTAAAATTCCTTTTTTTTTTTTTTTGTTACTTCTATATTTTTATTCAGCTTTCTTAATTTTCTTCTTTGTTTTAAAAAATTTAAATTCTAATATTTTTAGGTCAAACGATCCTTTTCAACTTTTCCAGGCATATTTGCATGATACCACTATTAGTAAAATTATTATAACCAAAAATATGAAAATTTAAAATAATTTTTTTTAATAAATAAAATAAAATAGGTCAACGTCAGTGCATTACTTCAAAATGCACGTGGATGTTTGTTCCTCATTGATCATTGTCGGTACGACGGTATTAGTTGGACAATGTATTAGTTGGGCAATGAATGGTGATGGGCCACTGATCAACATCGGTCCACTGGTATTCCTCTTTCCAGGCCCCAAGCAATGAATGGTGATGGGTCACTGATCAACATCGGTCCACTGGTATTCCTCTTTCCAGGCCCAACCAATTGATGGTGTTGGTGTTAGGCTGTCAGCTACGTGTTTTATTTATTTATTATTATTATTATTTTATAAAAAAGAGACTATGAAATAAAATATCTACAAATATGATTGAATGAGGTGCCAATGTCAGCTCATGTTGGCGTGTCAGTCCCACTAGTTCCTAGCCCACCCATATGCTTTCAACAAATTTAATCTATTTTCATCCATGTTCGTTAATGATAATGCTAAATATATCATCTTTTAATTAATTAATTAATTAATTATCTTGTGTCAATAGAATTATGACTCACTTATTAACACTCCTCACGTCCACAACTTCCCATCAAACTAAGTTTTGATGCTATATTGAATTAACTACTAATTTTCTTAGAAATTTAAAGTTCACAAAATTTGAACTCAATCTACACATCATATTCATTAACAAGTTGTTTAATTAATAAAATTTTATTTGTTAAAAAAATAATATAAATTTTTTATTAATATTTGTATTATTTTATTTTAAATAAATTAGTTGGTAAAATTAAGGTAAATTATAATCTATATCAATTTATTTAGAATTTGAGACATGTTAAATAAGTCATAATTATAGTGAATGAGTTATAATTGTATTATATTGACAAATAAGTAAATGAGTTATACATATTTAGATTCATCCATTCCAATTCAAATTATTATTAGAAATAATATAATTCAAATTATAATAATAAAAATTATTATTAATAACTTATTAGTAAATGATTATTAAGAAGTTCCATTGACAAAAACAATTAGTATCTCATAAATGAGAAAAAAAAATAGTATTTCTTACCATCAACGTAGTTGATTCATGAGTACATAACATAAATGTTGCGGTTTTGAAAATTATGTATGTATGAGGGCAGCTAGGTTGATCTCACCCAATCCTAATGCGCTAAACGATTTTTTAGCTTTGTTAATTCAGTGGCTCCATCCAATTTCATAACATTGTTTTTTCAGTAGTCTTGCTTGTTTCTGAAATGGGTTTCTACTCGTAGCTAGACGAAGACAAAGCTTAATTTCCACGTACGATAAGAAGTAATTGAGGTTGTAGCTGCACAGGGTCCACATTCCATAACTTCAGCTTTGACAGCTTGCATTATTTACCTGACATTTAATCAGTCGAGTGCCGTGCATAAAACCTGATGTTCTGGACTCCTATCTCCTCCTTACAAAACCCAAGGCATGCCAATTGAAGCTTGAGAGGGCGAGAGGGCGAGTGTGAAAATGGATTCCGTGGAGAAGAAGCCTCATGCAGTTTGTATTCCATTCCCTGCGCAGGGCCACATCAAACCAATGCTAAACCTAGCAAAGCTCCTCCATTTCAGAGGCTTTCAAATTACCTTCGTCAACACAGAGTTCAACCACAGGCGCTTGCTCAAGGCCCGGGGTCCCAACTCCCTCGATGGTCTCCCCTCCTTTCAGTTCGAAACCATTCCCGATGGTCTCCAACCGTCCGATGTCGACGCAACCCAAGACATCCCTTCCCTCTGCGTCTCCACCAAAAATAACTGCTTGCCTCCCTTTCGACGCCTTCTCTCCAAACTCAACCACGACGGTCCTCCCGTCACTTGCATATTTTCTGACGCTGCCATGAGCTTCACTTTAGACGCTGCTCAAGAACTGGGCATTCCCGACCTTCTTTTATGGACAGCTAGTGCTTGTGGCTTCATGGCCTATGTGCAGTATCGCAGTCTCATGGACAAGGGTTTTACACCACTCAAAGGTATTATTCCAAGTCCGACTTTGAATACGCGTTTTTCAAATCCTAGTTTCCTGCCGACTCTGATTTTTCATTTTTCCTTCTTCTGTGATGTGCAGATGAGAGTTATCTAACAAATGGGTATTTGGATACGGTTATTGATTGGATACCGGGCATGAAAGGTATCCGTTTGAAGGACATGCCAAGCTTCATTCGGACTACCGATCCAGATGATGTTATGTTGGGGTTTGCCGTGGGTGAGCTTGAAAGAGCTCGCAAGGCTTCTGCCATCATTTTAAATACGTTTGATGCTTTAGAGCAGGAGGTTTTGGATGCAATTGCTCCCATGTATCCCCCAATCTACACCATTGGTCCTCTTCAGCTACTTCTGGATCAGATTCACGATAGCGAACTACAGTTGATTGGATCGAATCTGTGGAAGGAAGATGAGGAGTGTCTCCAATGGCTCGACTCCAAAGGACCCAACACGGTGGTCTACGTGAATTTTGGTAGCATCACAGTCTTGAAGCCGGAGCATCTGATCGAGTTTGCTTGGGGACTTGCAAATAGCAACCAAAATTTTTATGGATAATTAGGCCAGATCTGGTGTCTGCTGCTTCGGCCATTCTTCCTCCCGAATTCCTGGCAGAGACCAAAGATAGGGGTCTACTCGCAAGTTGGTGCTCTCAAGAGCGAGTTCTGGGCCACCCAGCGGTAGGCGGGTTTTTAACCCACAGCGGATGGAATTCCATCCTCGAAAGTGTGTGTTGCGGAGTGGCAATGATTTGTTGGCCCTTTTTCGCAGAGCAGCAAACCAACTGCCGCTACTGTTGCACAGAATGGGGCATAGGTATGGAGATAGACAGTGAGGTTAAGAGAGATGATGTTGAGAGGCTTGTGAGAGAATTGATGGAGGGAGAGAAAGGCGAGGAGATGAAGAAGAAGACCATGGAGTGGAAGAAGATTGCGCATGAGGCCACCACTGCTCCAAGTGGTTCCTCGTTCTCCAACTTGGACAGAATGATCAAACAACTGCTTCTGTAGGCTGGCATGTTATCACTTTTTACCTTCAAGTTTCGTAGTTTATTTTCTCCTTACTTCTAAATATTTATTCAAGTTTCTTAATTTTCTTCATCGTTTTTAATTGTTTAAATTTTAAATTTTTAGGTGTAACAATTCTTCCCAACTTTCTCACGCATGTTTAATTTGTATGAACCATCGTTAATAAAATTTATAAAATCAGACATATGAAAATTTAAAATAAAACTTTTAAAAATAAATAAAATAAAATGGATCAACGTCAAGCATTATTTCAAAAAATATATAAATACATATAATAGGAAAATTCTATGGTACCACTTCGGTACCTACCGAAAAAACATTTTTGGCCATTGGATGAAGATGGTTCAATCCGGACCGTCCAACTGGCTTATGTATTTTAAAAAATTTAAAAAATATATATAAAGAAAAAAGCGGGTTCGGTCACCTTGACTTCCCGCTTCTATCTTGCTTAATATTGTCTAAAGACAAAAATTTGCCTGATGGGTATCACACTTGACGGCTATTTTCGGAGAGGTTAGCTTCATTGGCATCGTCTTTATGAGTTCAAGAGCCTGATCAAGGCGCCCAGAAAGACCAAGAAGATTGACCAAACAACCATAATGCTCAACCCCTGGTTCTATATTGTAATCCCTTTTCATGGACTCAAAGTACCTCAATCCCTCATTCAAAAGGCCAGCATGGGCACAAGCTGATAAAAGACTGACAAAGGTGATGATGTTGGGTTCAATCTTTGCATTCTGTATTTCTTGAAACAACTCAATAGCTTCACGAGCTCTTCCATGATTTGCTAGCCCTACGATCATTGTTCTCCAAGATATCACATCCCTCTCATTCATCTGATCAAACAAGCGAAGCCCTTCATCTATACTTCCACGTTTTGCATACATTTCGATCAAAGCATTACAAACACAAATGTTGCGCAAAAACCCAGCTTTATCTGCATAAAAATGTATCCATTTCCCTAACTCAAGAGCTCCCAGCTGGGCACAAGCTGGTAAAACAGAAACAAGACTGATCTCATCAGGCTCAATACCCACCATTTGCATTATCCGGAATCGTGGATTTAGGGTTCGTGAAATTTAAATCGAATGGCGCAAAAGCAAAGAGACCCCTAAAACAGATCCAAAAAACATAGGGAGAGAAAAAAAAGCAATTTTTTTGGTTTTCCTTGGGGGTTTTGCATGGATTTTCTCGGAAATCAAACGAGGATGAATTTTCCCGGAAATCGAATGGGGGATGGATTTTGTTGGGAATCAAACGGGGGTTGAAAAAAAAAATGATAACATGATTAGATTAGTGCCTGCGAGGATTGAGAGTGGCACAGGAAAATAGGGCCTTTTTAGGGATTCTCTCTTCTGGAGGGCAACTTCAGAAAAGGGCTTCTTGATGCCCGAGGCCCCAAGTGAAAGAAGTGGGTGGCCCTTTTGATTTTTAGATTTAGTAGAGATAAAAAAAAAAAAAAAAAAAAAAGGAAACAAATCATGAGAATAATTTTCTTCTCTCTATATAAATAATTATTAATTATCCATGTGTATCTTGATTAAATCTTTACCAGAATTTCGAATTTTATCAACTATATTTTATGAATTAAAATTAATTTGATAAGATAAATTATTAATAATTTTAATTATTTAAATAAATTAATGTTAATAGAAAAAATTGTTATAACATATTTTTAATAAAATTTTAAAAATTAAATATCAAATAAAATATTTTATATAAATTAATTTAAATTTCAAATACATTGCTATCATATTGGAAATCAAAGTCTTCATCGTTCAAATCGATAATGAATTCCTTTCCTTTGCCTTTGTCCAGCGTACACCTATGAAGTACTTGAAACATGAAATATAGAGTAGTTAGAAAATTACATTATCTAGTCATACTTGTCATCAAAATTTGAGCAATATTACATTATGTCTTTTTTGTCATTTTTTTTTACAATAAATATATGAGTAATATTTTATAATCCATAAATTCGTTTATACATTTTCTTCGTACCCCCTCTAACAAAGTTTGTACCCGCTTTAACAAAGTTTGTACCCGTAGAGTACCCCCTCTAACAAAGTTCATACCTCCTCTAACAAAGTTTGTACTTCCTCTAAAAATATTAAAAAATCATATGATAACATAATTTAATAATAAACTCATAAAAACTTATAAAATCATTATTTAACATCACATTTCTACCTACAAAATTTATATTTAAATAAAAAAATATCAAATATTATGTCTTTTTTTTTTTTTTTTCATTTTTTTAACAATAAATATATGAGTAATATTTTATAATCCTCATACATTTTCTCACTAAATTCGTACCCCCTCTAATAAAGTTTGTACCCTCTCTAAAAATATTAAAAAATCGTATGATAACAAAATTTAATAACAAACTCATAAAACTTCTAAAATCATTATTTAACATCACATTTCTACCTACAAAATTTATATTTAAATAAAAAATATCAAATATTATGTCTTTTTTTTTTTTTTTTTTTTTTTCATTTTTTTAACAATAAATATATGAGTAATATTTTATAATCCCTAAATTCGTTAATACATTTTCTCACTAAATTCTAAATGTTATAAATCATTATATATTTAAATGCCATTTAACATGACATTTCTACTTACAACCATTATACTTAAATTTTTTAAAAAAAATCAAATGTTACCTTTTAACACTTGTAATCACTTGACATCCTTCATATAATATATTCTTCATGACATATAAAATTTCATCTTCAAATTTAATCTCTGAACACACAAAAAAGAAAAAAATGATATAAAAATATTAAAAAATCGTATAATAATAAATTTTAATAATAAACTCATAAAAACTTCTAAAATCATTATTTAACATCACATTTCTACCTACAAAATTTATATTTAAATAAAAAATATCAAATATTACCTTTGACATTTGTATTCACTTGAAATCCTTCATCTTCTTTCATATAATACAAATCTTAAATTTTCTCTTTCAAAGAGTTTTAAACTTGATCTTCAAATTTGATTCATCAGAATACATTTTACATATTTTGTAATATGGTAGTTGAAATTATTTAATTTTCATATTAAATTACTTTCCTTTATATATATATATATATATATGATAATGAGAGTATAATAGTAATTGGTAAGATTTTCTTTTTTAGATGGAGTTAGGTAATTCATTAAATAACAAATTGTATTTGATATTTAATAATAAATTATAAAAAAGTTGTAATATTTAGATATGTGTGAAATGCATGTGATTATTTTTCACTAACAAGTCATCTTTACCGGTTTGATAAATTTTTTAACGTCATGTACTTTACACATGTCATTGTATTATTGGGTTGAAGTATGGGTAGGTACCCCAAAATAAAAAGTGGGTACCAAATAACAACCCCATATAATAACGAAGAAGGCCACGTGTATGATGAGACCATTCAGTAGGGCAGTGAACACTAATCGGGATACTGATCAGCACCAGTCCACCAGTATGTCCTTTTTCAGGCCCATTCATGTCGCCATTGGTCCGCCAGTCCCGCTTAGTCCTACTCCAACTGCATTCTTTCAACAAAAAAACATGGCATATTCGACGGTCCTAAGTCGGTACCGTACCTTTTTTTTAAAACCATTGGATGTCCAAGATTACATATTGGCCATCCATTTTAAATTCAAAAAAAAAAAAAAAAAAATCAACTTGACCGGTGAAGGGAAGAACCGGTTATGACCTTCGAATCTCTTCTCATTTTACTTCTTCATCCATTCTCAACAATTTTGGGTTTATATAAAATAAATAAAAGATAAATATTGAGATAAAAAAAAAAAATTGGATAAAAATAAAAATAAAAATAACATCTGTGAAACATATTTATTAAAAAAAAGATTTCATCACATACCATAATTACACTATTTTATTTTTAATAAATTATTAAACATTTAAATTCAACATAACAATGAATGTAGTAATATTTTAATATGAAATGAGTGTTTATATTAAAATTCAACATTTTGATAATCATATGCAAAATAAAGGTATTTGGTAATTACGTGATAGCTCCATTGTTTTAGTAATTATAAAAATAAAAAATAAAAAATTAAAAAAATTCAAATAACATTTATAATAATTATGAAAAAATGGAACTCTTTGTTTATAAGTTATTATTATATTATAATCCTCCAATTTTTTTTTTTAATTTCCTCTCTTTTTTTTTCTTCAAAAAGAATAAATAGTAAGATCCATGATATATTTTAAAATCCTTTCATATAAACTCATTGTAGTGATAGTAGTAGTTGGTAAATAAAGTCTAGTTAAATGACAAAAAAATCAATCTTTTCACCTTGGATCTCATCATACCAAAATTTTCAGGGGCGCCCCCTTGCCACGCTGGCTCCGGCGGTGCAGTCATTCTTTATGATTCCGTTTTGGGTTTCTGGCTAATTAATAATTCCAGTTTGTTGAGTATACAAAAGGAAATGAGCCCTTTGGACCCGACTTATATTAATATATAGACAACAGGCATTAAGTTATCATCAATTCGTGAACGAGAATCATGCATGAACGTTACATCCTAAGTTACATAGGAGGAGCACCTCCTCAATGACTCCGACGGCTACTGGGATAGTGGTTTCCATCAATCTACTCATTGAATTGTCCAACCCTTATTCAATCCCGAACCTAGATTAGATCAGGGTTGGTCGGATTTGTTGGAAAATAGTTATTAAAATTTGTCCTTAAACCAGGACTACCCCATTCATGGACAAGAATATAAATATAGGAAACTAACTACTATGGAAACCAAAATTAAAATACGAAAGAGAAAATTTATTGAAATATTCAAAGTCTTCGTACAGATAATCGGTATACTTGCTCATAGGGTTCTAAGGAGAAAATAGATATGGGTTGTTTAATGAATTAGTGGCTCATGAGTCAGTTAGCATTTGTTAAGTAGACATCCCATTACCGAGTAGTTAAAGCTTAAAGATAAGGTGGAGAATTTATCAGCACGTGAAAGGAAAATTCTATTGAAGAACATCACTTCAAAGAAAACACACTTGATAAGACAGCATTTGAAGAAATAAAAAACACTTAAATAAGAACGAATTGTTTTGGAATTGGTCCTTAGTGCTAATTAACATGGTGATTTGGAGAGAAGTACTTGGTTAATCATTTTGTCTAGATTTGAGTAAGATGAACCAGCCGGAGTGGTAGTGGCTGCTTCTGCCATCCTCTTCCATTCCATTGCTTTCTTCTTCATCTCTTTACCTTTCTCTCCTTCCATCAAACCTCTCACAAGGCTCTCAACTTCATCTCTCGTAACATCATTGCCTATCTCCATGCCTACGCCCCACTCTGTGCAACAATATCTGCAGTTGGTCAGCTGCTCTGCAAAGAAGGGCCAACAGATCATGGGTACCCCGCCGCACAAGCTTTCAATTGTGGAATTCCAGCCGCAGTGTGTTAAAAACCCTCCAATTGCAGGGTGTGTGAGAACTCGTTCTTGAGGGCACCAACTTGCTAACAAACTCCTTTCTTTTGTCTGTGCCACGAAATCTGCTGGAAGAATAGCAGCATCTCCGGCAACAAGATCTGGCCTGATTATCCACAAAAATTTCAGATTGGTATTAGCAAGACCCCAAGCAAATTCAATCAGTTGTTGGGGTGTCATGACTGTGACACTGCCAAAATTCACGTACACAACAGACTCAGGTTCTTTAGCGTCGAGCCACTCAAGACACCCTGGCTCTTCTTTCCATAAGTTCGATTCTATAGACTTTATATCATTGTCTGGCATCTGATTCAGCAGTAGCTGTAGGGGACCGATGGTGTAAATAGGTGGAAACATGGTTGACAGTGCCTGCAGAACCTCATGCTCTAATTCATCAAACGTATTTAAGAGGATAGCAGAAGCATCATTGGTTCTCTCAACTTCTCCCATGGCAAAATTCACCACAATATCATCTGGGTTTGTTGTTCTAATAAAGCTTGGTAAATCCCTCAAACGCACGCCTTTCATAGCTGGTATCCAGTCTACGACAGTGTCCAAGTGCCCATTTGTTAGACAACTCTCATCTGCATGTCATAATAAAAACAATAAAATCAGAACTATATGGAAAGCAGTTTTTTAGTTTTTAAACCAAGAATTTGAAATATGATGAGCATATATTGGATATGCCTTTTCTTTTTCTAGATCTAGAAACATTGCTTCTTGAGATCCTGGCTTAGACGAACAAAATTATGGAAAATGACACCATTAAAATTAATGTTGGGCTTTTATTTTTAAAGCGGTATTTGGTTCAAACGACACTGCTGGCAATAAATTTGCTTCGCACACAGATGTATGAAACTAGGTTATGATGGATCAACCTTTTAGTGGGAAAAAACCTCTATCAATGAGATGGCGATACTGCACGTAGCCCATGAAACCACAAGCACTGGTTGTCCAGAAAAATACTTCAGGAATGCCTAGTTCTTCAGCGGCCTTGAGAGTGAAGCTCATAATACCATCTGAAACTATGCAAGTTACTGGAGGGACTTTGGATGAAGAAGTGTTGTTAAGTTTGGCGAGGAGGTCTCGGAAGGGAGCTAGGCAGTTGTTGTGGGTGGAGGCGCAGAGGGATGGGACATCTTGGGTGGCGTCGATATCTGATGGAGGGAGGCCGTCTGGAATGGTTTCGAATTGGAAGGAGGGTAGACCACGAAGGGAGTTGGGACCTCTGGATTTCAGCAGGCGTTGATGATTGAACTCTGTGTTAACAAAGGTGATGTGAAAACCTTTATGGTGGAGGAGCTTTGCTAATTTCAGCATGGGGTTTATGTGGCCTTGAGCTGGGAAAGGAACACATACCGCATGAGGGCGAGGCTTCTCGACAATTGCCATGGAACTCTCACCCTCTTCTTCTCCCTCTCTCATGTGCGCTCATGGCAAGACCAAACCTCTGCTCTTATAGGCCAGCAATAATGCATCTGAGAGTATGCCATCAACCCTGCACAGCATTTATCACGTTCTATTCTCAATAAATGGATGTCTGCTGGCTAAATTTTTTTAGTTTGTATATGATATGATGATTACATGTTTACAATACTTTTTTCAAAACATAGATCTGGCAATCTCTGCTTTTGTATAAAATTGCATTCTTTATTCCTTAATGTGTGTCTAGTAAGCAAATTAAAAAACTATTGGCATTACTTAGTATTTTTAAGGATAAAAAATTTATTACATAAATCTAAACCTATGTTATGCCAAAGTTCACTATGGATATTGAGGTACGTGGCATATAAATATACATGGATGATTCTCAGATGTGCAGTAATTTCACTGTTGACTAAAAGATTAGGCTGCCATCTCCTCACCTTTCCCTAAAGAGCCACTAAACACGTTCACACGCATCAAATTCCCCTGTATTGACACCACATATGCCTTAAAATTTACTATATGCCAATGAGATTCTTTTGTAAATGAAGAGTCATGTTTTGTCACTATGATTAGCAAAATATGAACATGTTTGAAAAAGTTCATTAGAAGTAATATGGAACATTTATGTTGTGGTATTGTAATGTTTATCCACTAACTTAGGGTTTGATAAATCAATTAGGCACTCACTCTCTATTGTAAAATGATAGAAAAAAAAAAAGTTTTTTTGGTATCCCAATCGTCAACATGGAATTTGATGCCCTGAGAGGCACCACAACCTCCTCTCTTTTAAAAGACTTCAATATTCCGGCCCACTATTTTTATGCGGAACAAACAGGGGAATTCCAGTCCCTGTCCGTGAGTTCTGCAAACAAGTGGCACCCAAAAAGTTAACTAAGTGCAGGTTCTCCTCATCCCCTTGCCAATCGCTGCACCTTGTCATCATGTCCAACATGTACACATCTCCACAATTCGAATCAGGCGTATGGGGAAATTAATGTGCTACAATTAAAGCATTTGACAACTGAATCATACTTTTTGGGTGTGGTGAGTACGATGCTAGGCTAAACTTGGCCCTGTCTTAAGTCTGTATTGCTCTGTTTTGGACATGGCAAATAGTAGTTCAAGGGCTGGGGTCGGCTGCTACATGTCAATCTCAGTTGGGACTTTTGAAAATTTAACAAATCTCAAATCCAAACCTGTTCATTCCTATCCAAATTTCTACAGCTGAAAAAATTTGGGTAGGATTCAGTATGTCTACCAGCATGGACTCATAGATACACTCTTTATTGGGCAGGACTCCATACCCTGTTTAATTATTCTCGAGTATTGGATGATTCCGTTATTTTTCATACAGCGCATCAAAATTGAAGCAAATTTCTAAACTATGTTGGGGAAGTGAAAGCAAGCTCTTCAGAATTTTCAAGGTAAGTAATATTCACAGTGCAGAGTAAGTAGTTGCAAGTTGCAACAACAGTGAATAAAATCAATGGATCCAATTTTTATAGGTCGATGATCATCGTTGAAATTCGACATTGTTAAAGATGGCCTACCGATCCTCCATTCTGTGGATCGATTATTCCATGATAAGTCATGAATTCCAATTTTTTAAAAATTTTAGTTTTCCACTTGCTGAAATCATGTAAATTGTGCGGTATTCAACTCCCTTGTTGTTAGGATTAGTTTTTGATACAAATAGTCTTTTCCAGTTGAAAAACTTAAGCATATAATAATAGGTCCCAAAGGTGGATGATCAAAATCTTTTGATTGTGATCAATGTTAACGTGTCATGAAATGCAGCTATCTTCCGTGATCTATCCAAATCGGGATCAGATTATGACACAACAGCAAGAATGGAAAATGTACATGAGACACTTCTTGGAAGTTTTCTATAATATATATACACACACACACACATATATATGTATGTAGCAGTGATCACTCTATTGTGATAAGAACAACCTTGAGAAGCAGACTTAGCATTTTATTTTCTGCAATAGCCAAAAAAAAAAAAAACGAATAAAATAATGTCAACAATCAAAGCCAAAAAGCCCCATGCTATATGCATTCCATTTCCAGCACAGGGTCATTTAAACCCCATGATGCAATTGGCAAAGCTTCTTCATTCAAGAGGCCGTTATATTACCTTTGTTAACACTGAAGGTTTTTGGGGTCCATAGGTTCAGATGCCCTAACAGGCTTGAAGGATTTCCTGTTCTAATCCACACCTGATGGATTATCTACCTCTGATCCTGATGCTACCAAGTGTCTGATCGATCTATGTGAGTCCACTCAGCTTGTATTTAAGCTGAACCACTCACCTGAGGTTCCTCAAGTCACTTGCATTGTCGCTGATGGGACCGTGAGTTTTGGGATACAAACAGCTCAAGAATTAGGCATTCCAGGAGTTATGTTTTGGCCTGCCGCTGCTGGCAGTTTCATGGCCTTTCTCCTCTTTCCGGGGCTGGTTGAAAGAGGCATTGTGCCATTTGAAGGTACTAGTTCTAATTTCTAATTTCTTCTATTGCTTGGAGAATTCTCTGTTTTTCTTCTCTATTGTGACATTTCTATAGGCAAACATTTTGGCTCATAGAAAATTCACAGCTGTGTTACCTTTTCTCTATATTTTAACATTTTTCAATTTCTAAGTCATCTGTACAAACTATATCTTATGATGCTTACTACAATATTCTGCCCGCCATTGATAGCATAACTATAGACATATTTATTCTAATTGACAACGATCTGTTTTAGTGAGATGTGAAAGCTCAAATGGGCGCCCATCAGAATTTCTGCAAAATTTAACATCGGAGTATATGATTTTAATACAAAAATTTCATTAAGATGGGTCGTCCATTTTAGCTTTCTTTAAAGCAAAATAACATACAATGTAATTGAAATTTTCTTTCCTTTTAATTTTATTTCTCCTCAGTTTTAAATCAAATGTCTACTCATGATGCGGATCTTTGTCTCAGATTTTAATCTTATACAAATTCATAAGGAATTTAAAAGATAGACAAAATTGAGTCCAATCTTCTATATCAATTGTAAGGGTTTGGACCTCACTCCATTCCTTCAAATGATTTGAGACATGCAAAGAAGAGAAATTTTGTAATCCATTAATAACGCATAGAACCCAACGCATCCCCATTTTAGGTGCTTCCAGCTTCTTAACTCTCTTACCACCGACTGTCGAAACTACACAGTTTTGCTTATTCCTTTCGTCAATTAGATGTAGTTCAGTCTGTCCGTCATCAAACACAACGTCGTTCCACTTTCTCCGTATTCCTCTAAGGTGAACCATCTCAGTCTGTCCGTTATCAAACACAGGATCGTTCCACTTTCTCCGTATCCCCTAAGGTGAACCATCTCAAGCACCACACAGAATGCCTAATTCTATATTGGATTTTCATCACTTCACCGAGTAAGTCCACCCCGTCAATCGTCAATCTCTTATAGAATAAATTTTGATCCTGGACGAACCCCAGCAGAACCTCACCAGTAATCACTCGCACCAAATACTTGTGTGCGCCTGATAAATAAATTGCCACCTATCCGGACAGTTAATAATGATGAAACTTTACTATGAGCCAAGATTTAACAAAGTTGAGACCTTGAAATGTCTGCAGATGAGAGCTGCATCAGAAGTGGCTGTCTTGATATCACCATGCATAGATTGGATACCAGGTATGAAAAATATCTGGTACAGGGACCTGCCAAGCTACGCTAGAGCAACTGATCCACATGACTTTATGTTACATTTCTTGGGAATGGAAGCACTAAATTGCCTCAAGTTATCTTCTTCAATCATCTTCAACACATTTGATGACTGAGAAGGTGAGGTATTGGAAGCCATCACGTCCAAGTTCCCTCACATCTATACTTAAGGCCTTCTGTCTATTCTCAGCCACAGAATTCCAGAAAGTGGGTTAAAGTCACTGCGACTAAGCCTATGGAAGCAAGATTCAATGTGTTTAGATTGGTTAGACAGAAGAAGACCAAAGTCAGTAGTATTTGTTAATTTTGGAAGGATTGCATTGTTGACAGATCAACAGCTAATAGAGTTTGCATGGGGGCTTGCAAATAGCAAGCATAGTTTTTTGTGGGTTCTTCGACCTGATATTGTGTTGGGAAACTGGCTACATTACCTAAAAATTCATTGAAGGGACTAAAGATCGCTGCTTGTTGATGAGCTGGTGCCCACAAGATCTAGTTTTCTCCCACCCTTCACTAGGAGGGTTTTTAACACATTGTGGTTGGAATTCGATGATGGAAGCATCTGCGGAGGCGTGCCAATGATTTGCTAGCCATTCGTTGGTGAGCAACATACAAATTGTCTGTATGCTTGCAGTGTTTGGGGAATTGGTACAGAGATCAATGAAGCAAAGCGCCAGGAGATCGAACGAGCTGTTAGGGAACAAATGGAAGATGAGAAAGGGAAGGAAATTAGAAGGGAGGGCTCTGAGTGGAAGAAGAAAGCAGAGGAGGCCACCAAACAAGGAGGTTCGTCCTATGATAATTTTGATGGATTCATCAAAGAGGTTCTCACCCCACAAGAATAGCCGATTCCCAGAAACGTATGGTATTGTATCAAATAAAATGCGGTCGTCCTTACTCCTTTCCCAAGTTTGTTCACTTGGGCTTGAAATTACTCAATTGTTTTAATAAACTGTGCTTGAAGCCCAATATAAGATACTTGGCATCTGCATAGCCCAATACAAGAGAATGGCGTGGAAACTTTCAAAAGCCATTCAATTCTTTTCTTTCTTTTTCTGATAAAACTTGCAACCCAAATGATGCATTTAAACTCAATTAATGAAAATCAACTAATCGTCTCAGGGCAATTATATTAAACAAACGGAAAAGGCACAGCATCCTCTCGGAGCTGGACTCCTTCAAACGGAGGAGGAAATGGGCCGTGACCAGATCCAAATGCTTTAATGTGGTCTTTGAGTGATCTCTTATGTTTGAAGTCCGAACCACACACGCAAAGCCAACGCTTGCCGCAATTCTTCTCGTGAGTTCGCCAGTCACCTTTCACAGCCAAGCATTTTCCACATTTCCGACACATGAAAGGCTTCATACCATGCTTCCTCTTGTAATGCGTCTGCAAGGTTCGGAAATCCTTCAGCGGCTTTGCCCTTGGGTGGTCTATGTTGTTTTTGCACCCTTGTGTGCAACAGTAGCATGGGATGCTTAGAACAGCTCGTGGTTGGGTTCCTTTCAATGATTCGGGTCCTTTACGGTACTGTGATCCATGACCCCACATATGCATCTACGATAAAAATATATGTAAGAGGCTATGTAAACACATATATAGTGAATGAAAAGGATATTAAAAGTTTTGTGCGGTTGCACCTGGAGATTGTTGTAGCGGTTGAAAGTTTTGTTGCAGATGTGGCACGAAAAGTGGGTGAAGCCAATGAGTATTTGTGCAGGTGTGGGTATCCAGTACTGGGTAGCCGCTATATCTGAATCTCTCTTATCAACTGCATTCTTGGAACCATCCTTATTATCAGGAAGACCAATGCATAAGGCCACGGTGACATCCCCAGTATCTTCATTGGATGCTTTTGCATTTCCTTCCAGTGGCACTGCTTTTGGTGAGCACAGCAAGCTGCTTAGCAGTGGCAGTGGCTCGAGGGAATTGAGGCTAGTGTCTGGAAATAGATTGAGGAGCTCGTTGTAGATATTATCATGGGAAGACGAACAAGCTGAGGGATTAGAACTAAACGGAATATCCGAGGGCTCCATGCTATAAGGGCAATGCTAGCGGGAAAGGTGCCAGTCTTTTGGATTCTAGAGGTTCTTATAGGGAAATGGGTAGCCAAAAGTTTAAGGGTGTCCTTGAGAATAAGAATGAGAGCAGAGTTAGCATATGGCTGGAGAATATTATGGTTGAAAGAAAGCAACCTTCGTTAAGGGGCTCATTAATCTATCCTGTTTGTTTTGTTTATCCGCTTTTGGGAGGGAAAGCAAATTCCTTAAATCCTGTGGCCCATGCCTTCTGAATTTAGCAACAATTGCACCACAGAGGGTTGAAAATCTACGGCAGTGTATTATATGGTCTGGTTGACACTCAAAACCACCTCTGACGTAAGATCGAGTGCAATACGTAATGCACTTGTATATATGTGAGAGGGAGAGGGTTAGGACATATTGCAGGTTAGGATATCATTGATTTCTAAGTAGGGACACGCATGGGGGACCTCCTATTTATACGTGTTTCCCAAGCTTTATCTTGTTAGTTTTGTATTACTTGCACTGCAAGAAGAATTCACCCCAACAGGTCCTAGACTCTAGGACCACCAGTTCTTCTGGGATAAATATATATTTACTCCACTATAACGTTACTCTAGCAAAAAAGCTTACCATGCCCTTTCATGTAACGCCCATTTTTAACCCTGCTAATAATTAGTATATCCAATAAAATTATACAGTATGTTCAGGATGATCAGTCAAATTAAAATATTGGGGGAGCAGTGAAAGTACTGTATCTGAATCCAATCAATCAAGCTAGGAAAAAGAAGTTAACAATTCTTAATATGATCGCCATTGATGGTCCACCTTTTACAATGTCGTAGCCAAAAATTGTACCCATTCCATGAAATTGACCAATCTTAATCAACAGATAATTTGGTGTTCAAATGACCAGCATCATTTGTGCATTGGGACTCTCATGATGGCCTTTTTGTAACATCTATTTGTATAATACTTTTAAAAGGTGATAAAGATTGATTGGAATACAAGTATTACTATTTTCAGATAAGGAAAAATTGAAGTTTGTTAGAGAAGAAACGTTGGCATTCCTGAGCATCAATCATCCCTGTCACGCACATGTCGATCTAAATTTTTTAATGACCTAAACTTACCACAACTTGATGAAAGGAAAAAACTCCACATGCTCGTGCATTTGAGAAAACAGACTTCATGTTTTTTTCTTCTTTTTTTGGGGTTGGTTGCCACGAAGGAGAAAAATAAAAAATCATCAGAGACCTGCGTGATTAATCAAATTCCTTATTGAGGGATTGCACTTCCCTCCTGTTCATTACATTTGTGAAAGGTGTTAAGCTCTTACACTGAAAAGAATAAATAAACTCGGATGAAAGTGAAAAATAAAGAAGAAGAAAGAGGGAAAAAAATCTGCAGAAATCGGTTGATTAGGCCATCTTTGCCTGCCATAGCTGTTGAGATCAGAGCAGTCACCTGAAGCAGTACTCACCAAATGCTACAGCTTTGGACCAAAAAATATATATATAAATGGTTGTGGAAAGGAAGAAATATAGAGAGAGATGATGAGGCATAAATTCAGTCAAGATTATACAATTGAAACTTTTCAGCAAGCCACCAACGGTTATGATGGTGTTCTCTTAGGTGGTTGGGCTTTCTGAATGACTGACCCCAGCTTCTGTTTCTGTGGAGGAATGCTGTACTGTCTGTGAATCTGACACCATCACAGTTTATAGATAGGAATTAGCACAGATAAATGACAAATACACAATACATGCAAGCACACTACAACCTATATTTCGAACCCCGGAAATAAGGAACAATGGATTATCATGTTACTATTTACAACTCTACCCTCCCACTCAAATTAGGCATCAAACTGCGACGACAATTTTGGAATTGGTTCAGAGCCTAAGATATAAAGCTTAGGATTGTCTAATCTCCACTGTTGTCAGTCCCTAAAAATGTCTTTATCATCACTGGCACCGCCATTTTCTATGCCTTTTTTTCCATATAAGATTAAATCTCTGACTGCAGTGGTGACTAATTTTAGGGATAACAGCTCACTTCCAGCTCGGAAAACATATTCGTGCAAGATTCAAATCTCTTGACATTCTTGTATATAGTTACAGTTGTTATAATCAAAATTCTCTGGTAATCATGTTTCGAAGAAAAAGGGGTATGGTCAGAGATAATTTAGCCTGTTCCCTGGATGTTGTCAAGTGAAAATTTCCGATACTGTAACCATGCTGAATTTTGTAGAAGAAGCCAAAAGTGATTTAGCAATGGCCCCTCTCTATTGTAATTTTGGTTGCCTTAGGACTGCAGTTTATGCATGTGTTTTAAATTTTGTCTTATTTTTCAGTTATTTAGAAGTTTAAGTCCTAGTCTTTAGGAAGTTGTTGGTTAGTTTGTTTCATGCTATGAATCATGGCCGAAATGTAAGACCATGATCTTTGTTTCCTATTGGTTTTCAATTTCTATTTATTGTAATTCATTTGAATGAATTAATGAATTCCCTCTGCATCCTTTCTTGAGTTTAACCTTTCAATAGTTCTCTTACTACAAATTATTGTCAGCCTTCTAGTTGTTTCTAGATTAAAAACTATCAATTGGTATCTGAGCAATCTTCTTGAGGGATTTGTGTTAGAGTACGACATGTCATGGAAGCAGAGGCCAATTTTTCATCAATTGCTCTATCCGAATTGTCATGCTTGTCAATACGGTAAACAAAAACGAAGACCATTCCCAAAGTCAACGTGGATAGCCACTCACAAGTTGCATCTAATCCACATAGATGTATCCGGTCCTCAAAGAACTATATCATTAGCAGGTAGTCGATATTACATTGCTTTCATATATGATTTTACAATATTGTGCTGGATTTTTTTCTTAAAATTCAAGTCAGAAGTGGCTAGAGTGTTTTGGAAGTTTAAGAAAATGGTGGAAAACCAAAGTGGCTGCAAAATCCAAGTTCTAAGGTCAGATAATGGAAAATAATACACCTCAAAAGAATTTAATTTGTTTTGCGAAGAAGCAGGCATAGAACACCAGCTTATTGCTCCATATACTCCGCAACAAAACGGAGTTAGTAAAAGGAGAAATAGATACACAATGGAGATGACCAGATGTATGCTTCATGACAAGGAGTTGCCAAAGAAGTTTTGGGCTGAGGCGGCAAGTACTATAGTTTTCATGTATGCTTCATGGTATGGTTATAAACCTTCACTCAATTTCCTTTAAGTGTTTGATTGTGTGTGTTTCTTTCGTATTCCACAGGTCAAGCTTGATAAACTTGACAAAAAATTAGAGCCAAGCATCTTCGTGGGATATAGTTCCTACTCTAAAGCCTACAAAGTGTATCAATCTCAAACAGGGAAGTTAATTGTTAGTGGAGATGTGTTCTTCAATGAAGATGAGAAGTGGAACTGGGAACAGACACAAAAGACATCTATAAGCAAGCAAAAATCAAGTCTCCTCTTCCAAACAATAGAAGTGCGAGCTCCTAAACAATGACAAGAAGATTTGGAAGATGATCCACCAATCCGTGGAACAAGATCGCTCTATGATATCTATCAAAGATGCAATGTGGCCATTTGTGAACCTACGAATTATGAAAAAGCCATTAAAAACCAAAAATGGAAGAAGACAATAGAGGAGGAGATGTCAATGATAAAAAAGAACAAGACTTGGGAGCTTGTTGACCAACTAAAAGACAGGAAGATTATTGGAGTAAAATGGGTGTTTAGAACCAAGCTAAAAGCATATGGTTCCATCAACAAATACAAGGTTAGACTTGTAGTTAAAGGGTATGCACAACTTTTTGGGGTTGACTACTCAAATACTTTTGCACCCTTGGCTAGATTGGACACTATACGACTCTTACTAGCAATTGCAGCTCAAAAAGGCTAGAAGGTGTTTCAGCTAGATGTCAAATTTGCATTCTTAAACGATGTATTGCAGGAGAAGATTTACGTGAAGTAGCTCAAAGGATTCGTGGAAAAAGGTGAAGAGGAGAAAGTCTACTTGCTTAAGAAGGCTCCATATGGCTTAAAATAGGCATCGAGAGCCTAGTATAGTAGAATAGATGAGCATTTATCAAGTTTAGGCTTTGAAAAAAAAACAAGTATGAAGCTACTCTTTATGTAAAACATAAGGTAAATGAATTGTTCATAGTTTCCTTTTATGTTGATGATCTTTTGGTAATAGGAAGCAATGCTGAGCTAGTTGAGGAATTCAAAAGAGAAATGAAGCAAGTCTTTGAAATAACTGATCTTGGATTAATGACATACTTCCTGGGAATGGAAATGAAGCAAGCTGGAGATGAAGTATTTATATGTTAAAGGAAATATGCCAAGGAAATACTTAAGAAATTTCATATGGAGGATTGCAAAGCAACAGTCACACCAATGAACTAAAAGAAGAGCTTAAGCAAGGAGGATGAGACTGACAAAGTGGAAAAAAGTGATTTTAGAAGCTTGATTTGTTGCCTAGTGTATCTCATTGCATCAAGACCAGACATTTTGTTTGTTGTGAGTCTCTTATCTCGTTTCATGTATTGTGCTAGTGAATTGCATCTAAAAGTAGCAAACAGAGTTGTGAGATACATTAAAGGAACAATCGACTTTTGTGTAAAGTTTAAGAAGAATCAATGTTTCAAGTTGCAGGGATTTTTTGGCAGTAATTGTGGAGGATCGGTTGATGACATGAAAAACACCTCTGGATATTGTTTTAGTCTTAGTTTAGGGATTTTTTCGTGGTGCTCTAAGAAACAGGAGATAGTTGCACAAACCACTACAGAGGCAGAGTTTATTGCAGCTACTACAGTTGTCAATCAAGCATTATGGTTAAGAAATTTTTTGTGTGATTTGCACTTGGAGCAATGGAACAGTACAAAAATTCTTGTTGATAATCAAGCAGCAATTGGAATTTCTCACAATCCAGTCTTTCACGATAAGACCAAGCACTTCAAAATCAAGCTTTTTTTTTTTTAGGAAGGTGCATAAAGAAGGAGAAATTGCTCTCATTTATTACATATCAACAAATTTGAAGCTCTAAGGGAAAAGCTCGGGGTTTGCAATACCTAATGTAAAGAGGAGTGTTATTTTGGTGTCTTAGGAGTGCAGTTTATGCACGTGTTTTAATTGTTTTATTTTTTAGTTATTTAAAAGTTTAAGTCTTAGTCTTTAGGAAGTTATTGATTAGTTTGTTTCATGTTGTGAATCATAGTCGAAATGTAGGACCATGATCTTTGTTTCCATTTGTTTTTCAATTTATATTTGTTGTACTTCAGTTGAATAAATTAATGAATTCTCTATACATCCTTTTTTGAGTTTAACCTTTCAATAGATCTTTTATCATAAATTATAAATTATTATTAGTATTCTAATTGTTTCTAGATTAAAAACTAACATCCATAGTCTATACCATATGTTGAAGTTATAATCCTTAGAAGCGCAACGGCAGAATCTAACGTGCGCCGTGGGCCTCTCCATGTACGGCCACTTGACTGCAACCCCAGAAACAACCATCATCTTGATACTGAAACCACATGCCGTCACTGTTAGTTTACACTTTGCCTCTCTGGCATGTCTTTCTATAGACCCATGATGGGTCATTGCTTAAATCGGACAGCTCACCTCACATGGTTGGGCTACCCATGTGGCCCCCACCCCCACCCCCCAATGGTGCATCTTAGACTAAAGCCTATGTACATCATGTGTATTGCATATGAGCCAGTAGAAAACAATTTAAATATCAATTCTAATATCAACTCAAAGGCAATGGATGTTTATGCATATATATTTTTTGTGAAAAAAAAAGAATAATGAAAGAATAGTGAAAGTAGGTTACCAGTAGAAGAGGGAAAAGGAGGCCTTGATGTTGGTTGTAGGGTTGGAGGAACAGGAGGAGGATAGGTGGGGAAGGAGCCCTCCATTTGCGTAGGATAGTAGAGATAAGAGGGTCCTTGAACACGATGCGCCTGGGGTCCTGACAATGTTCCCCTGGAAGCTGGTAAAGAATATCCGTAATAATACGGAGAAGCCATAGTAGAAGATGACGCTCCGTAGAGTTGATGATAGTATGGTTGCTGAAGTTGTGGGTTATACAGGCTCTGCTGCTCAATCAATAATAATGTCACAACCGTTGCCTTAAATTATCTCTTATTCCTAAAAAGAAACATCTATGTAAATCTCTGTGTGCGAGAAAGAGACTCACTTGGTGGTACCCATAATCAGGTGTATAGGTTGCGTACCTGCGCAAGAGTGGCATTTAATGCTTGTTCAGTAAAGCAGTTCAGATTTATACACACAATAATGTAATTTAATGCCTGAATATTAGCCTCTCAGACCATATACAGGCCTCGCCTCTGCTTGTTACATCCTCTATTCCTCCCATTTGCACCTATTCCCAATAAATTTCACCTTCCACCGGTAAAATCAAGCTAACAACACAACATATATTTTATTCTTTATAATTAAAGCCTCCGGGCAATGGGTGTGCATTTAGAAGATAGCATTGTGCCCGTTTTGAATGAAAGCGAGGCTCACACATGACAGGGGTCCCGTCCTTGGAGCCAATCAAAGGTCAGCTTGGAATGCTGACGATTGGGACCAACATTTTCCTCGTAACAATAATAACATGTTTGCATAAGGGACATCTGATTTATAATATATGATAATAAAAAATAATATATGCATCCACGTCAAGCCAGGGCAACAACTATGGAAACATTAAATAACGTAAAATTTACTATTGAAACATAAAGAGAAGGCGTTTTAAAACCCTTTTTCCCGGCCAAACTATCCCCGAAATTGTTTTTAAAAAAAAGGAAAAAAAAAAAAATCACATCGCGTCCATCCAATATGGGCAAGGAAATGAGCTTCATAATGACAAAAGAAAATCAGATACAGGTCTCCTAACTAATCATGATTCACGATATGATGACGTGGTTTCGTTAATGTGATCCCACTAAATTCAAATTTTTTATAATGTAAATTTAACTGTTCACTATTTGAATTTTAATTGGATAGACTAGAAAATTAACAACCATTCCCGCTTATTGGCTTTACTTTTTTATGTCAGCCCCATTTCTTACATCCTATATCTTGTTGACACGTCACATACTGTGATAGCAACAGGTCATTTTTAAATATTATTTATGCAATGGATGAGAAGCTAGTCTAATCCACGTGTTATTTCAATGCATCTTAAGAGTCTTAGTCAGCATAAATAGGCCGGCCATAACAGAGACGTGATGAGAATCATTTGGCCGTTTTGTACTCAACTGAGGTTTCAGACTGTATAATATAATTGCCTTTTCAGCCTTTTGAGTCATTAAAGTCAATGGTTATCCAAAATACGGCTGTAAATTTGCCTAATTGGGGTTCAATAGTGACGTGCGCACAAGCTAAGGAGCGCATCATAGAGGCATCCACCACAACACCTTGGATGGGTCCGCTGCCACGCATTGCCAGCTAGGCTTGTGCACACCCTTTCCCCACGTACAAGTCATTTACTCAGTGGATTTTGGATTTATTTTATCCACGTTTGGTTGCATGGGCTCCACCAGGTAATTAAAAAATAAAAGAATTAAATGAATGAAATAAACCCGCCCTCTTGTGTTTATGTCTTTTTATGCCAACTACATTGGGGAAAGTTTTTTAATAATGAAAAATATCTACCATGTGGACCATTTTCTATGGATATCATAATTTCGGGTAATGGTAGCATTATTAAAGGGAGAAGAACTCACCCGTAAGGTGGATAAATGACCGGAGGCGGAGGTGGTGGTGGCGGCGGCGGCGGTGGAGGTGGAGGAGCCAGTGGTGCCGGAACTCCGCTGAAGGATGATGCACCCTGGGATGCGCCTGCGTGATAGGGATTGCCACCTTGATTTCTCCCTGTATTAACAACGAAAGAAATCATAAACGAATAATGGTTTTTTTTCATCATTTTCAGTTGTTCGAATTAGAAACAGAAAAATATATGTAGCCCAACCCATACATATTCCAGAAGACATAAAAAAAAAATGGAGAATAATAATAAGCTAGCATAGGGTGTATGGACCTCGAGGTGGTGAAGGGCGTGGGCGTCCCAATGAAGCAATGTTGCAATTGGCTCTTCTCCCATCTATCACAGGGTTCGGATCAACACAAGCTCTCCTTGCCGATTCCGGATCACGAAAAGTAACCTATTCATTAGGAAACTTGATGAACACCCTCGCTGCCTCACAGATACATATAGCCTATAGGAAGCAAATCTAAAAGATGATTAAGTAATGGGGGAAGGAAAAACTTACGAATCCGTATCCTTTGGATTTTCCGGTATTCTTATCGGTGATGATAACGGCTTCAAGAATCTCTCCAAACTGCTCGAAATGTCTTCTCATTACATCGGTGGGCGTCTCCCAAGCTAGCCCCCCAACAAAGACTTTGGTAAACGTGGTGTCACCGAAGGGTGATCGATAATGCTGGTAAGCCATGGCGTTTAAATCATGAAAATGATAGATGGGTATTCTGGTTTACGCATGAAATCTTGATGTGTGGATCATATAGTTAAGAAGGAATGGGCTGCGCTGTGTCTTCTCCGCCACCTCCTTTTCATCCCTTGCCCCTCTAGTTGTGCCTCTACCTCCATCCCTCATCTACAGTAGAGGAATCATTGAGAGAGAGATAGACAGAGAGTCCAGAGACGTTGTTGTTGTTGTTATTTGATGGGCTGTTTGAAATGGAGGAGGTTGTTGTTTAATTGAAAGGAGGGGGAAAAAGGGCTGTGGGGGTAGGAGAGAGAGAGAAAGGCCGACAGCTGCAAACGCTTATTTGCTGTCTATGAGAAGGGGGTGGCTTTGTATATCGAATGACAGCTGCGTGACTCCGCACTTGAGTCTGTCCTCCCTGTCTCTGCATTAATATACCCTCCCACCCTCCAATCAATACTCCTCTCCCATCTCCCCTTTAGTTGTATTTATGTTCTCTTCTCCATGTTTCTTTTGGCTTCAGCCTTGCTCCTTTTTGAGTTCTTAGCTCTTAAAATATACCACCCACCTTACTCTAAATCCCTCTCTTACTGACTCGTATTTTACTTTTTATACAAAGTGGGTGAATTTCACTTGCAATTCTGACCCTTCTCCATCGTGGGGTCTCATGATGGACCCTGGCAATCATAATCAGGTTGCCACTTTTCATTGACAATGGTAAGTAAATTATTAAATTGATTTGCTCCATGATCAAAATAACAACTGCCATAATAATGTTGTTGAGTATTAGCCGGTGAGATAAAGCAATAACTTCTAATCAATCGACGCCAATTCTTGATTTATGCCAAGAGTGTATATACTTCATGGGAATTCAGGCTTCATAGCTGTCTATCATTAATTGAGAAGAAAAAAGAGATGGGGAATTAAAAAACAGGGCCTAAATTTTCTCCCCTTCCCTTGTTAGTTTGTTTGTATGTGTGAGGTGGGGGAGATATATGAAATTATAGAACCTCAAGAGTAGTTAATTTGGCAAATACTTGTCAAACATTCCCACATGACCCCATGTTCCTAACCATCTAATCAGAAGATGTTACAAGGCCAACTTCCAAACAACAAAAAGAAATGGATCATACAGTGCAGACCTAAAAACCAAATCCATTTTAATACTGGCAATATGGGGAGATGGAAATCCATGTGCAGACTAAAAAGAAATGGTGGGCGGCTTTGATGAAATCAAAGTTTGGAACTGCAGCTGGAATAATATCCGAGGGATCATTCTTTAGTCAATCATATTTAAAAATAAATAAAAAAGGTTAATTTGAAGCGAACCTTGTGTCCTTCAACCGTTAATGGAGGACCATTACATTGTACCAAACCCCATGGATCCCAAAAAATATTCTCTTTGGGCTTATGACTTTGAAGGATTCTCCCACACCCCTGCTTGGAAATTGGAACTACTTGTTTGTCATTTCAGTCATACAAAGGGTGGTTTAAGAGACGATGAACTTTTTGGCAGTGACGCTGATGCCACACGCACACGAAGAGAGGAGTGAGGAGTGAGGAGTGAGGAGTGAGGGAGAAGCAGGTCATGATCTGGCTTGTTGCCAGCGTTAGGGACGAGGAGACAGCTATAAGACCCTCTAGTTTTATGAATACTGTACAAGTCCGTGAATTGGCAGTCCTCCCCACGTGGGGTCGTGTCACGCTTTGAGAAGAATGAGCTGGATTTCATCTACTTTCTTTTACACCTCGGATACACCTCTTCCTCCCTCATATTATGGATGACCCACCCACTAAGCTCTACCTCCATCGGCCAACAACTCCCACCAATCAATGCCTTTTAAAGCTGCGCTTTCTCTGCAGGCAACTCCCCCCTCTCGACCCAATTCAAATTTGCTTTGAGCAAATAAAGCTATCTCTGAAATTCTTCCTCATAGTCTACTCCTTATGGTAGTCATGCTCAGTTGTTCCAGTCCTTTCCACCTCAAAAGAACCCCCCATTTTGAGTGGTGATGTTCTCTCCCTGTAAGTTTGAATCAAAAGCTCAATCTGTTTCACTTTCCCAGGATTCTGCCCTGCTTTTCTCATCATTTCATCTCTTTGGCACTCAATTCTAGCTATAGTTACTGGCAGATGGGGTTCCATCGGACCAGGTTTTCTTGTTCTTCGATGTCTTGGTGTGGTTTTTTGACTCAGTCCTATTCCCAGATAGTTATTAAAACCTATTAGCCGTTCTGACTTTACCTATTAGCCCATTAGTTATTAAAACCTTTGAGCACTATTTTATAAAAATGTAATTATAGTACACAACTAAAGCTAATTACAGCTTTAAGCTTATGGAAATTGGTGAAAAATTTAGGCCCCCCCACCAGGCATGGATGTGGCTTTCAAATACGCTTTTGGATAATGGATTTTTGGGAAACCAGCACAGATGCTGGGGACTGCCGTATCTAATTTCAAGATGTCATTGCTTTTTAATGGAAACCTATATTGATTCCTACAGCCCATAGGCCATCCCCACTATATTTCTTTGTTCCAAACGGAAACGGTGCACGACATGACTGCTGCATATTCGTTGCCCCCACTTGTCGGGAGGCTACAATTGAGTCAATAGGCACTCATTGGATAAAAGTTAACCATACATACATGTCACATAGATTAGAGGCTAAACAAAGATGACTGAGGTTACGTTCACAGCCTGTCATTACCATTGATTAACATTCCGGATAAGGAATTATTGGGCAATGGCCATGACAGTTCCACCAAAGTTGGGGGTGCAACAGGGGATCCCTGGTTATGTTTTGAACAGCATCCGGGCTGCATTGGCTTATGGGCTTGGCATGCCTCCCAATAAAAATTTGACATTTGGAAACAAGTCAGACCATCGTTTGGATATATAGGGTGCTGTGTCTTGTCCAGTCCCTATCTAAGCCCCCAATTATCTCATGTACCCAAAACAATAACTTTAATGACTTATATCAATTATCCTAGCTGTCCATCCAACTCTACATGAATATTTATTGACATAGACTTCCAATTTCACTTGTTATATAATATCTTGAATTAAGTTTTTTTTTTAAATGAAAAATATTAAGGATTGAAACTTTTGGGAAAGGTGGAAGCAGAAAGCTATATTTTTACAAGTTATTTGAGTTTTCTATTAATCAAGTTCTTTTAGTTTGTGAATTAACAAATGGGTATTGACTTCATGTAGCATACAGCTATGTCTGACAATTATTAATATAGCCTCTAGGATAATCTTATGTCCTTAGTTATCTTATTGGATTTCTTATATGCTAAAAATTTATTAGGCTTGTATACACACCTAATACTGTGGCATTGAAAAGATGAAAAGAGGCCCAAATATTCCTGGCTCAATATTGAAGGTTTTAGCAATGGATGATACTTTCTCCTCGTAATGGATCTGAGAGGTGTTCCCTCCGGGAGATAACTGTTGTGCAAATAATGATAAAAGAATAATAATAGAAAAAAAAAAATAAGAAAAAAGAAAGCAAAATACATAACAATTTAAATGGTTTGACCTTATTCTGACATCTACGGGCGAAAACAAAGAAAAAAACTTTCACTATTATTAAAAGAGGTTACAACTCTTAAAACTGTCAAACTCCAAAGCCTCAATTTATATCCAAAAAAAAGACTTACTATTTTGGTCAAAATTTCTTCTTATATTTTTCCTAATTACGAAGGAAGTTTCTATATAGAAAACTAAGAGTATAATTATTAAAGATACCTTTTCCTAAAATAAAAAATCTCTTAATAGAATATTTCCTATAATAATAGAAAATCCAATTTCAAGAATATTTTTTATTAGGAGAATATCAATAACTTTCCAAATTGATTCAAAATACAATTTGAGATGTTTTCTAACAATTTCCACTTTTATTCAAATTCTCAAGATTCAAAGAAAAACTTGAAAGTCTTGTTATTTTGCTCCCATACCTCACAAGAGCCTTTAGAGACTACTAACACCAATTAAATCCACGCAATGTTTAAATTTAATCGTAGGAACATACTTAGTCATCATATTTGTGGGATTATCTATTGTAGAGATTTTTTTTCACTACAGTAGCACTTTGTGCAATCACATCCCTAATAAAATGCATTCTAACATCAATATATTTGATCATCTCATGAAATATCTTATTTTTAGTCAAATTTATAATACTTTGATTGTCACAATACACAACCATCATCTCCTATTGCAAGCTTAATCGTCAACTAAACCCTTAAGCCATATAACTTCTTTCACTGCTTTTGTAGCCGTCATGTATTATGCTTCAATGGTTGACAAAGCAATTATAGGTTAAGACCATTTTCACACAAAGGGAGCATGATATGTTGGAAGTTTTTAGCATGGGCCTACATAATTATCTGGGCTAACATTGCATGAGGCCCATTTGCTTACCCTTCCTCTCTTAACATTGGTGAGCCCATTGGGTCCAAGTTTTCATATGCACTCTAAAAAGCTTAAGGTTGTTCCCATTTGCAGTTGTCCTTTTATTGAGTTACCAATTTTCCTTTCATGTTCTTTAAGAAAATGCAAATTGCGAAAGGGGTTGAACCTGAGACCTCCCACTAAATCAAACTCTAATATCACATTGAATTACTAACTTTCCTAAAAGCTTAAACTTACAAGATTTGGATTCAACATATATATCGTGTTCCTTATCACTTCAATCTTTGATGGTATTGATATTATGACATTCTACACAGCTACTATTATGGGCATTGGAGATAAATTTTTGGTTTTCTATGACATACTCTAAATTTCAAATAAGGCATTTGTTAATATAATTGCAATTACTATTTGTTTTGCAAGTACATGAAAAAACATATTGCTTGTGTAAGAATTATTAACTTATGTTTACCCTTCTTTTTCTCAGGCATTTTAGTGGAAAACGACAGGCTTTAAAAGGAAAAGTAAACCAGACACATTCCAATTAGGCCAGCTGGCAGCAATTTAAAACTAAAACTTATGGTCAATTCCACACCAATGGCTTTCTTGTTTTCTTATTTATAAAAATCTAATATCTGAGGCATCAATTTTTGCTGGAGAAAATATCTAGTATCTCGATGTGATACAATCATTCATCCAGTTCTGTGACATCATTAAGAATTAATTGACTGTAAAAATAAATAAGCTTTAAGTTAGAATAAAATGAATACGTGACTGTAAGATACCAATGTATCATGTTACGAAGGTATTAGGAAGCTTATGGATACCTTCTCTTTGTCACATATGCCCAATGGGCTTGTACGAGGATTGGATTCATGGCCTTATGGACGTCTGGGCTTGTACTAGGATATGGCCTATATGATTGTATTGCCATTTGGTCAATCTTTTTTAAGGGGGCTTATGTATTAAAAAATAAGCCTTTTCTTACAAAGCTTAGATGGGTTTTTCGGTGGTGTGCCATTCGGCCATCATGGACCTTGAAATCAAAGTAAGATGAATTTTTTCTATTTCTTTTTTTTTTTTTTTAAAATACTGTGAAACAAAATATTTACAAATTTTATCCAAAAATGAATAACAATAGTCTTCAAATCAAAACTGTTATGAAAAAAATGAGAATATGTAAGAAGAAAAATAAGAACATACAAATTTACGTGAAAAACCCTAGACATGAAAAACTATGGGCAAAGAAGAACAAAATCCGTTATGTCAAAAATTGGTATAAAATGGGAGAAAATTAAGCGGTTATTGCATAAAGCTAAAAATATATCAAATTAAATAATAAAAATAAATATAAATGTATTTTGAAAAAAAAAAAAATTAGACCTATTTATACCAATTTTAGATAATCCAATTTTTAAACCCATTTATTCCCATTTTTCAGAGAATCCATTTGAACCCTTTATTTTCATACTTAATCTCTACCATTCATTTAAAAAACAAAACCCTAAAACCCCCTATTCCCATTACCACTCGCTCCCCTTTCTCCCCATTTCTCTCTTCTTCTCCATTTCTTCTTTTTCTTTTTCTTTTTCTTTTTCTTTCTTTCCCTCTTTCTCTCATCATACCCACACCTATCCTAACCAATGACCACCTCATTGCCAATAGTAACTCGAGCATGATTGTTGAATGTTGGCCAATAGTCGTCTCATTCCACCATCTCACTATCTCTTTCTCAAGGGAAAAAAAAGACATGTGAACCATTCAGTTCAATAGGTTCACTTGGTTTGTCAATCCAAACTTCGATTCTGATGGTTCAAGGTTGGTTCAATAGGTCATTGGCTCAAAGGGGTGGACCAAATCGAAAAGGTCATCGGCCAACAATCAGACCGATCAACATCGGCCAATAATATATATATATATAAGAGTAATAAATAAATCATGTATTGGTCCGATCCCTCCACTACCACTATTGACCCTTCAAAAAATCTCATAATTTTTTTTCACCACATATATATGATAAAATAATCTATTATTTTATTTGTTTCTTTATAAATAAAATAATAATTATATTTAAATCATAAGATAACTTCTTAATATTCTTCATTAATAACATAATAAAACTAAAAATATTATTCTTTTTATTATAATAATCTATTATCTAGTTTCTTTCAATTTCTAAATTCAATAATCCATTGTTGATAGCACACCATGTCTTAAAGCCGTGTTGCAACTTATTTCAATTTTCTCGAATCCAAAGCTATTGGGCCCATATAAGATATTTCAATTTTAAATTGAATGCCACATGTACATATATAATAAACAGGTTACATCGGTCAAACAGGCACCCTTAACAACTTCTTTAAACGAAAAAAGTAAAAAGTCAAAAAACTATCAAACCAAAGGCCAACCGATATGACTAAAAATTTGTGAGAATAGATATCTTCCACTAGTGTACAAATATTAGCAGAAGTGGTTACAAAACTTTCCAATATTTCCACATTTGAGTCTTCTTTCAATTTTCATATAGTCATCACCTTACTGAATGGTAAAAAGAATTTTATCCCTTAAAAGCGTGAGAGAGAGAGAGAGAGGCATCAGCGTGATGCGTTGGTGTTAGCGACTAGGCGTTGATCATGCGATGATATCTGGAATGGGGTCTCCGAGCCACACAAGTCAATTGTTAAGAGAGATTTTTCATTTCTGTTGTCACCTTCTCAACCTCTAGCATAATTGTGATGGTCCCAGAGATGGGCTTCATGCGCAGCGGTTAATCCAGAATACAAATACCCATCTTGCCACAAGTGGAATTTTGTCAGATGCAATGCACCGAAGTGCGTAATCAACTTACCCTTTTTGAACGCAATATGATGACAGTCCTCGCCACACTGGAAGAGCCACATAGTCCTTGCTTATGGAAGCTTCTTCTAGCTTCATCTTTTCACCCGGCATGCGCATTTATTCAAATGGACCTTTTTAGCCAGGAATTATGGACGCCCTACCTGCTAGCGCCGTGGGCAATCAAGATAGGTACAGTGGGGCTGAATACAGCTGATCACCAAGTTCAAAGTACAGGAGCTCTTTGAATTGGGGCCTGATTCAATTGACTCTTAAGCCATTTGATTTGTTGTGATACTGCATATCACTGGACTATATATATGTAGGGATATTCTAGTTCAGGCTTGTTGAATTTGGTTAATTAATCTGAGGAGATGGAAGTTTTCCTGCTGATATTCCATGTTTGGAGTGCTGTAGCTGCTATCTGTTTACGCCACAATTCTGCAGAAGGGGTGAAGCCCTGCAGACTATGAAGTATGAAGATGAAAAGACAATGTGATCCATTGGGTGTGCCATGTTATTTCCTGAGATCGGATCATCTGGTGACTTGCCCTCTCCTTTAATATGTTGATATCATCTAGAGGTTTAATAGTAGAATATCATACTATGTAACTATCCCATTCCCATTCCCTCTGCTCCAGGTACATGTTCAGCCCAGTGTGCAATGTGCATATTAAATGAATCCCTATGATACAGGGACCCGATTCTTCCTTCTTCAAGTTTACCTTCTCTTCTCATTGATAATGTTGCAAGTAGCAGATGCAACATTTAATGACCCACTTGCTTTTATAATGATCATTCCGTCAGTATGCTGGTTGTATTCTCTAGCTGATTTAGAACTTACCTTCTGTGTAATATTCCCCTACAAAGAGCTAAATATCTAAAGGGGAATGATGTGACAGACCTTGACATCTAGCTTAGATTTTAGTTGAGCTACAATCCATACAAATATTTCATGCAAATTTATGAAATTATTCACGTCTAAGGAATAGCCTATCTTACCCAGGTTTGTGTTTGAAAGGGGGTCTTTTCTGGGCAAGTGATGGGATATGATATATAATGGTCCAATTTCCTTGTGATTCGTGACATGGTTTTTAGTGAACACCAGTCATAGATCATGGTCCCGGGCAGATGAATCCTAATCTTTTAAGCCACTGCACATATCCATTCCATAATGAGATTGAGGCGAGCTGTGATATGACCTAAGATGGATAGACAGCCATTAACCATTTATTGAGCTGCAGGACACAGACATCACCATCAATCCAGGAAATTTTCTGGAATTTTCCCACGTCAATGTTCTGAATTTTTTCTTGTCTTTAACCTAGATATGATTAGAAAATAAAGATGGGTGATATTTTCTAAATAGCGTTTCAGAGTAGGTAATCGCCTAAACTGGTAAAGAACTTAATGTTTTTTTAAATAACAATTGAGTCGAGTCCACTTTAACTTTGGCCCCACAAGATGATTGATTGTCACATTTGAACCCGAGTCTAATTATTTGACAAAGCAAAAGCAAAGGGACGGGTCTAAGAAGTTTGATGTTTATGAAGAAGTTTGCAAAGTATGTAATTTGAGGAGTGACATGAAGAAAATCCCATGATCTTCGTTGTTTTTTCATCTTCCAAATTTCGAATATATAGGCAGACATCGAACTTGGAAGTAAATAAAAATGAAAGTTTTGGGTCACCTGTACATCCGATTGCATTGGTTTTGGCCTCATGATGGGATTGATTGCGTCAATGAAATATTTGCACGCATTGCTTGTCCCATATTAGGCCTCAAACCGAAGTCAGAAGGGTGATAGGTGGGAACTGGGAACAAACTTTGGAGAAAGACTCAAAAAGAGGCTTCTGTTGCCCATGGGGGCTGCTGGATTATAACATTCTGCAATTCCCACTCTTTCACACATGATATAAAGGTACGACCAATTTGTGGCACTGGACCTCTACAAGCATAGCAGCCACCCTTCAATTACTAGATGTCAAACCGCCCAGGGTTTTTTCAAAGACAAAAGGTATTGGCAGTCCGGCCCCTCAATTGTGGTATGGCGATAATACCCGTTAGCAGAAGTGATTGATATGGAATTATGGATGCATTGATTCACTTCACCTTATCTCACTATGGGACAAGCAGCCATGGGTTCCACCCTAGCTACACGCCTACACCATGTGCATAAACCTTCGATCCTCTCGGCCGTATTTTCCCTTTTTTTTTTTCTTTTTTCTTTTTTTTAATTTTCTTTTCACACATGAAGCATGTAGCATTCCCATGTGGTTAATTGGTGTATTAATTCTACAATTCGCTACGTTAGCTTTGATCCAATTTTTCCTAAAAACACATATATAATAACATTCTAGGGAAAATGGGGTATAACCACCTAAGTTAGAGCCTTTTGATTGCTATTTTTAGAAAAATATGATTCAAAATGAAATAGGTTGAATTGATTAAATAATGCATGTTGAAATTAAAGTTCTATGTTCTTATCAATGACACTCTTTCTTCAAAACTTTAGAGTTTGAGATAATGAGGTCTTCTCTCTTCAGACCTTTTTGTTTTGAAGATGGAGGTGCTCATTAATCTTTCGAAGAAAGCTATTGATGGTGGTTTTTTTTTTTTTTTTTTTTAAGGTGAGAGGGGTGAGGAGGTGAATGTGAGGCCATACAAAATCAAATGATATATTTAAACTAAGTGTTTATATGATTTAAAGTTATTTTAGACTAAAAATTAATCTGAAAAAAAGTAAATTGATCCAACTTAGAAAAATATTTGAAATTGTCCCAATAGGAAGAGTGACTAGTATGGAGGATTTGACTCCTGAGTTGAAATACAAGGTCAAAGAGCTTTCAACTACTTTTTCTTTAAGGGCTTTATTAAAAATAAAGTTCATTTGGGATAGTATAAAAGAAAGATTTTCCTAAAGACTATTGTTATGGAAAATATGATATATTTGGAAAGGGGGAAAACTTACCTAGACTTAAATAACAATAGAGTATCATTTGAGGTGGGAAATAAGAGGAGGTGAAATTTTGAAAAAAATAAGTAGTGTATAGTCCTATTTTCCTTATATGTCTAAACATCATTAAAAGAAACTAAAGTGACAGATGTTTGGGATGCTCTTGAAAGGCGAGAGCCATTGGCATCCTTGTTTTGCTAGACACTTAAATAACTTTAAACTAAATAACATAAAAACTCTTTTCTCAAAGTTTCAAGGAAGGTTTATAAAGGAGAAAAATGTGGAATAAAGTAATAAGGATAAATTATAGGAATGAAGTCTTATGTATTAAATATTGATATTTCATTCTAAGGTCAATTTATGCACTCCATTTCCCCATAGCCATTATTTAGAATTTATAGATCCATCCAAAGCAAGTTTTTTTTTTTTAAAGCTAGTTGAGGCAAAGTGTTAATCTTGGGTCAACTTTAAAAGAGAAGGTGATTGATACTGAACAAATATATCATTTGCAAAAGCAAAGTAAAATAAATTGATCATATTCTTTGTCATTGCACTAAAGTAAAGATATTATGTATGAGTTTATGACAGTTTTATTCTTTTTGTTCACCATTTTATAAGTCTTTCAAAATTAGAGATACCCTTTTAAATTAACATAACTTCTTTGTTTGAAGAAAACGTGAGAAGGGTAGAAGAGTTGTTCCCTTATATATTTTTTTAGATAATTTAGAAATATATATATATATATATTGACAAATAAGAAACAAGTGGGCAAGCACTAAAACACTCTTTCTTTGATAATCTCGTGTTATGGGTTAACTTCTATATAAAAGAACGTTTAATACCTTAAATTGATTTGTAGATTTGGATGAGACGTAACTAAGGAAGTAAATAGTTATTTTTTTATATTTTCTTTCTCATAACACTTTATTATTGTCATTGTATACTTCACATACACATGGTATGACTTCTTTTATATAGGTCCGGTGAGATCTAGCTATAGTTATTTTCTATATTTTCTCTTTCTAACAACACGCTTTCTTACCCATTGTGTACATTACATATATCTAGTGTATATGTATATTACATTTGAAAATTGTCTAATACACCGATGATGAGGAATTTATGACTTACAGTTGTCAAATTCCTTTTTCTTTCGTTGGCTTTTCTTCTCCAACCTTTCTTTGTACAAAATATAATCATACGTAGACAACTTGATTGATGCACTAACGTGCCTCTTCTTGACATATTGGCCTTCGGAGGGCCATTACAGCCTAGTGATGAAAAAGGCCACATGCTTGAATGTGGAGTGCAAGTAGGAAAGAAGAGGGATGGAGACTATGTCGTGTGCTGATTCCTCAAAGATAGAATGGAAAATGCCCTCACTTAAACACATCACATGCATTTGGGGACTTGAGGCTTTTTATGGGTGGGTGGACCTCACACTGCCATGCCAATCAATGGTTGCAATCCAATCCAGACACTAATAACAGCATCCGAAAAGAGACAGGTGCTACTTTTCTGGACTTTAGCAAACTTAATTTATAGACTAAGTATTGCTTAATGGTCAATTCTAAGTTGATAAAGCTCGCAAGCCCATCTTGGTCACAGTCATGAGCCTAATGCCCAACCACCCACTAATTTGTGAGGGATGGGTGGACTTCCTATTGTCAATATCGAAGGTGGATGTCGGGTCACCTGCATGCATGTAGACCAACTCCCCTATTGATATGTCCATCCAAATTCTATTTTTAATTTCCATTTTTTTTTCCATATCGAGTGGCTTGTAATTATCTTCAGGACCAATGCTACAAATATGGTAATCTGAAAAGCTTGATGGGGCTAGTGTTGATACAATACACAAATGCGGGAGTCTTCATTACAGACGAAACAATTGCTGATTGCCATTTATTCTAAATATTTGTCTTCTTTTTCATGAGAGATCCAGGGATGGAACCGTTTCACCAGTTTTCGAGGGAGGCATCAACATGGCATATGAGGTTGTTAAGCAGGAAAGATAAACCATGCGTGTTGATATCAAGCGGAAACCAGGCAAAAAGACAGAGAGGGTCATGACTGCATCGACTCCTTTTCCCTCAAAACCTCTCTTGTTTTACATTTTCTTTTTGGGTTAAATCTTGGCCGGTGCATGATTGGTATGAAGGAAAGCCCCTTGTCCTAATCTGAAAAATCGAATCGCCTTTATAATTCTAGTTGCCTAGTCTCAAATCATCATGGTTGGACATGAGGTGACAAGGACAGCCCCATTATCACGTAATCTATATTTTACATAGGATTAAATATTTCGTCTAGTTTGGTGGATTTGCAGTTACTCCAAATCTATTCATTTAGAAAACCAGCGGTACGTCGACTCGTAATTTAACAATAAACAACTTATTTTAAAAATAAAACTATGCTTTAATAATTAAAATTATTAGGAACAAAAACGTCTGAAAAGTGAAAACCAAGGAATCCAAGTCTCACAGGGTGACCGCTGTCCTATCACAAAAGGCATAGTGGATGCAGTGCCCTGCCTCACGGGTCCTCTGCAGGCTGAAGGCCCGAAAAGTCATAGTGGAGAATATTATTATATCAATCATAGTCATAAAAAATAATAATAAAAAAAAAAACATTTACATTATTGTATTTTTTATATAATATATTATGATTATCTACAAAACCGCGTCGAAACCACAATCATGAGTCATGACCCGCTTGACATACACAGAGAAAATATTTCAAACAAAAAAGAAAAAGTAAGGGAAAAGAAAAAGATTAGAGCGATTCCCATTTGATTATCCGCGGCTTTGGCTTCTCCTTTGCCTGTAACTTAGACCGACCCGGTGTAAAGGCATTGCAAATGTGCTAAAGCCACCTGTATCAAGCCCAAAAGAAAATTGGAAATTTTCTTGAATTAATTTTTCAATCATAATCCAAACTGCCATGATCCCGTTTCTAGATTATTCTATGGATTCATGTATTGGATTTGGTGACTTCTTTTATTAAATAACAAATGGAACCCACTATTCTCACGTGAAATGTTCTCTAACTTTTGACCCACACAGCGAAAAGCCGCTGCCCCTAAACTCTCCCTCTCGCTGGTTGGTGTTCATCGTTATTCTACATGCATACATTTTTAAGTCAAAGGGACGATGAAGGGGTTTAGCATTAATGGAAGTGTATTTTAATATGTATGTGAATACATATATATAATGCTTACCCTTGACTTTTAATGATCGCAGTTACGGTTAATTTTAAAATAAACTGTATGATCACATTAAATATTGAGTACCTCGTATAGCTGACACGTTATGAGTAATTAAACATTACGGACCGTTGCAAAACTTTTTCACTTTAAAAATGTTGGGTGCATCCTCGTAATGGGTGACACGAATTTACAAAAGTTGAAGCATGACAGCAGGTGACACTCCCAACATTATGATTGGCCAGAATGAGATGGGATCGCGGATTATGAGCGTGAAAATTGTAAGCAATGTCAATACTTAGAGGAACCCCACCGTCGAAGCTTTTGTGGTTTACTTTAGACCCCACAAAACCAACAAAATGGAGTTCAATAAATAGTGAAGTTTTGGTACGGAGGTTAAGTGTTGATGAAAAACATATTGGTTCTCTGGTTGGGACATTTAAGATTGTACTGGAAAAATGTAGGCCACTCTCTGTATTTCAACAACGGTCAACGTGGTGGGTTTACTCGGTTGCCTGAGTGGCCAGTGGGGTGGGTTGAGCTTGAGTCAAGTGCGGGGAGAGAGATGAGAGATCCATTGAAAATGTAGGCCATTCTTCCCATATGGATAATGTGATACCCTTGTCTTAGGTGGCCACACGCAAGCAATGCGTCTGCATACGAAGATTAGTAATTTTGAAAGAGAATTTTTAAATTTGTAATTTTCTTTAGTGAGTTAGACAAATTGGCAACCAGATTAGCAATTTGTTTCAAAATTCTTACTCAAATGGAAAAAAAAAACCATCAAGTAAACTGATTCTTCCAAAAGTGGTTCCATTCTGGGTCAGACACTTAAATGGGAGCATGATGAGTGCTGGTAATTCATAAATTAAATGTGGTTTAATTAATGGTATGATATTTTAGGATGCTAAATGATATATACTTGTACTTATTATATTGTTTGCTTGAATTCAACGGAAAAAATAATAATAATAATAATTTCATTCCAAATAACCCAATTATAAAAGCTGTAAGCGACAGGACTGTTACTCAAATTTTCAAATTGAATAGTAGCCTAGGAGGCTAGGTAGTCAAAGAAGTGAACACATCCTAATCTTTTTCTGATACCTTTATGTATAAATTATTTGGAATACTGCTTTTATACTTTCTTTTTTTTTTTTTTTTCATTTCTGTAATATTTTTTTTTACTTATTGTCTCTTGAAAAGTGATAACAAAAATAAATATATAAATATTATTTTAAAACAAAAATTGATTTGTATTTAACATTTTCCTGTCTGGTTTTAAAACACAAAACAGTTGGTACAAATAAATAAATTAATTAAGTTTCAATAATGACTAATATTTGGAATGAGTTTTAGGTTCATGACAAGGACAATACGTGGGCAATGTGAATTCCACCATCTGCACATGGCATTATTAGTTTTATTGGTGGACAGCAGCAATCGATGTCGCATCCAGCCCTCTCAGGGGTCAAATATTTTAATAATCTATCCTATTAGAATTAGTGTTAGTATTACCTTAGGAATGGAAAAGAAAAAAATGAAAAGACTTTATTATATGGTTTCGTCATAGAGAATGGTAACGTATAGAAAATAGGAAAATGAGACTAGAAACGTGGGATGATCCATCCATCAGGGGCAAGTGGCGGTACAAAATTTCAGGCGTGGATTTTGTCTGTATAGGTGGTGGGCGGAGAAAAGATTGAATCCCGTGAAGACTTGGAATTCTAAGCCGCGTTCACCGCGCCAGAAGAAACAAAAAAAAGACAGAAGCAACAAGTCACGAGTCAAGTAACAACTAACAACTCATCCAGTAAGCAGTAAGCAGTATACAGATACTCTCTACCCACAGATATACTCTCCCCACCCCCACCGCATCTCTTATTTCATTATTTCACACACATGAGAGTTGACACTTGAGCCCTTCACGCACCCATGCTCATCCCTCCTAATTCCTAAAACCGACATTTGGGCGTTCCCCCCAGCTTCACCGACACACTGACGCGGAGGCACGCTGGGCCCCAGGCTTTAAATTTATACATCTAATTCTTAAAAGCCTTCCAAATTGACTCTCCTTGCCTTTGCATGTGACCCTCTCCTCACCCTCCCTATTCGCATTTAAAAACATCTGGAATCATTCCAAGCCCCCTGTTTTTTTTAATGATTTTGTGTGCATCCTTGGCGCCTTCACACTTCCCTCGTCAATTTTATGGAACGTAAAAAAGACCCCGAATTCCCATCTCGCCCCTGTGTTTTTTTTTTTGCTGACGTGGGTGCCGGTGATTGGGAGGAATCTGACATATCAGAACCCTCTTGAATTATTTCTCCTAATGCACCGCGAATCTGAGGGGCTCGTGAAGGGCTGTTTTCCATAGGAGCGTCCTTTTCCACTTTGGATTGGAATGATTACTTCCAGTAATTACAGTTGAAAACCTGTCTTTAAATTAGGGTTTGAATCCCCATGTCACCGACTCAATCAAATTGGAAAGGAAATGAGTAAAAGCGGCGATGCTATGGTACAGCTCAAAGGGAGTGGGTGGGTGTTCCAGAAGAGTAGATGAGATAGGATTTTGGGGTTTTACCTGTGAATTAATTTGGGATTTTGTCGTCTCCAATGGTGGGGGTGTGTAAAGTGTGATATTAAAAGAAAAGGGTTTATTCATTTAATATTATTATATAATGGTCTGAGTCCGAAAAAACCGGCATAGTATAGCATCTCATATACGAAGGGGTGTGTGTAACAATGTCATGAGTTTTGGTGTCAGCTGTCTCTTTCTCCTCCCCTTCGCAGATCTACACGCTCTGGCCGCTGTAAAATTCCTCCACTTGTAGGGAGACGGGCAGAGGGAGAGAGGGATTGCGACGAAAGAGTGTATTTCGTGGGAATTATATACTTATACTGCATTTTCTCTTTCTAGATTTGAACTGAATTGTTAATTTGGATTGGGGCTGGTTTGGACGTAAAATAATTGAGAATTACAGTTGGGGATAGGAACTAGAAAGGTTTAGTTAAAGAGATAAAATCACTACATTTATTGTATTGGCAAACAAACGAAAGTTTTCACCAGTTCCGTCGTGACTGGATCGAAACATACAAACTCTTCTTCGCTTCCTATATCTCTAAACTATCAGAGGCAAAGCCAGCGATAGAGATGAGATGCTATCGATGCTAAACAAGACAAGGATGTTTGTGGCGTAGTCATTCACGAATTCCGCACCTCAGTTCGCTGATTTTCTGGGTTTCGTTCTCTCTTTCTACCTGAAATTCAGGTACTCTTTTTTTTCTTCCGTCGACAACTTTCCCTTTTCGTTTCATGATTCGATTTTCAATACATCCCGCTACTTAATTTTTTATTTTTTTATTTTCTTTCTGGTTAGCTGATGGACGGATCTAAAATGGGTTTTCAGTAAAGTTTTTGTAGTCTGATTTATATTTTCAGTTTAAGCTACTTGACTGAAGTGAATATTTATTGAGTGGAACTTGCCCTGTCGATACTTTCAGGTTACGGAACTCATTGAAAGTCACTTAATGGTAAGTTACTTGGGATTTTTTTTTTTTTTTTCCTGGTTTTTCATCTGAATTTGTTCCTTTTTTTCTCTTTCACACTTACTAAAAAATAAGATTTGGATAGGCTATGGATCCAGTAAGACAAATTGGGAGTCTGCTTTACCATTTCTTCTTTCTTCATGTCTTCACTGGTTTGAAAGAGGAACTCTTCTGGGTTTCTCTATTTTTTAACATTTAACCTTTTTTCTTCCTGGGTTTTTCCTAGGTTTTATTTGTGTGAGTGGACTGCTTTTCTGGACTTCTCTGTTTCGCCATAAATTTTCATTTCCTTTTTGACAATTTGTCCCTGTGGGCTTTCAGGTCAGAAAATGTCCAGGGCTATGCACAGAGGTGTATCTGGGTTACGGATCTCTGGGAACAGTCATGATTCCCGGGACTCTCAAATGAAAGTTAAAACAGACAAGGAGGATTCTGAAAAAAATCGGTCTTCTGATCACACCTGTTTATCTTTCAAATTCCCTAGTGTACCCTTCCCAGATAATTCTTCATCAAAGCATGGTATTAGTGAGAATGGTTTTGCCTCTGATACCTTCAGCGCTGGAAGTCCAAGAAGCCGCCACAAATTAACTATGCTCGTCCTCAAGTTGAGCTTAGTTCTGATTGTAGTTCTGGCCCTTACTGGATCTTTCTTGTGGACAATCTCCATTACAACCTCATCAAGAGGTCAAATATTTCATTCTCATGGTTATAGGCGACTCTATGAGCAACTTGTTTCAGACCTATGGGATATTGGAGAGCTCTCTCTTGGCCCTGCAAGGTTGAAAGAAGTAGAATTCTGTCCTTTGGAATATGAAAATCATGTTCCTTGCTTCAATGTCTCTGAGAGTCTTGCTCTGGGTTATTCTGATGGAGAAGAGTATAATCGTCGCTGTGGGCATGGGCTAAGGCAAAATTGCTTAGTTCCTCCCCCTGGGAATTATAGGATTCCTCTTAGGTGGCCCACTGGAAGAGATATCATTTGGGTTGCAAATGTTAAAATTACCGCACAAGAGGTACTATCCTCTGGTAGCTTGACCAAGAGGTGAATGGAGATTTCTCTTATGAACCCTAAATGTATTATATCTTGCATTTTGTGTTTTTCACCCTGATTTCTTTTGGTTTCTCCATTGAATGGTGTTTCAGAATGATGATGTTGGAGGAAGAGCAGATTTCCTTCCGTTCAGCCTCTCTTATGTTTGATGGAGTTGAAGACTACTCACATCAAATTGCAGAAATGATTGGGCTGAGAAATGAATCCAACTTCATTCAAGCTGGGGTAAGTTGATATTTATTTCTCATGTGAAACCAAGATGTTAAAAATGTTCCAACCTGCAACACAAAGGATAAGAGTTTCAATTTCTGACTCAATAGGTATGGCAAGTTACTAATGAATATGTAAAATTTTCACCTCTAGCCCGCAACTCTGGCAATCTGCACTGAGCATTATTTACATTTATATATTCTTTAGTAGCAAAATCTAACATGAATGGAAATTCCATATGACAATTGCATGACTGCATAGAATGCTTTGATAAGTTTCTTTCATGTTATTGAGCTTATTATGCTCATTGCACATTGTCATTACATCTAGTGCAAATCAAGTTACTGTGGATGTCATGTCTGGGATCATGTTATTAGTTACTCATCTTGTAAGATATTCATAATTGTTTATTTAGAAGTAGCCTTATGAATCGAATGATCTCACATTGTCATAGTGTCTATCTGATGCATACTTGTGCTCATGTTCTATTTGCATGGTTTTGAAAAATTGGACTTGGACATCTCCTTACAATGATTTGTGCTTGAAAGGACATTTGACCTTATTAAACTGATCAAAAGCTTTCTGAAATATATGGTGTTTGACTATCATGTGTCGACTGTTGGTTCCTAAACCTTATGACATTTCTCCAATGGATGATGTTTAATTATCATGCATGAGCAGGGGGTTTGAGAACTGAAGTTAATTGACGCTTCTTGGGTGAATCAGTGTGATGGACCAAAAGAAACTAACTAGATTGCAATTCCTTTTCAGGTTCGGACCATGTTGGATATAGGATGTGGTTATGGTAGCTTTGGAGCACATCTCTTTTCAAAAGAGATCTTAACTATGTGCATTGCAAGTTATGAGGCTTCAGGCAGTCAAGTTCAACTAACTCTTGAGAGAGGTCTTCCTGCAATGATTGGTTCATTTACTTCAAAGCAGATGCCATATCCATATCTTTCCTTTGATATGGTGCATTGTGCTCGATGTGGCATTGATTGGGACCAAAAAGGTACCAACTAAAATTGATTTAGTAATACCTTTTTAGGAGATGGGGATAGAATTGGTATTCATATTGGCATACATCTCTGAATGCTAGCACCAAAACAAGCAAGCATGCTTCTTATGTATTTTTTACTTCTTTTTTTTTTTGTTAATTTATAATTTGCTTATAAGCATATACTAGTTTTTTAAGTTACAGGCAAAATAAATTTCAGGGGAAATAAAGGGCTCTTGTATTAGTATAGTATGGTATTTTGGACAGGGTATATCCTTTTGGACTGCTTTCTACATTACAAATAATTGTTGTAGAGAGTTATATATACTACACAGAGATTCATCATATATGCATGTGATGGTAGAATAATGTTGAGGAGAGTAGTTGAGGTCTGCAAGGGGAAAAAAATCCGTAGACCGCTTTGTGGGTTTCAAGAATTTTAAACCCATCTCTTTTTTAACTTTTACCACAAAAAACAAGACCATGTGATGCACAAGTATGTAAATTGTTGGATTTGACATACTGTATTTTATAATATACATTTTTTCTCTGGTGTAGATGGCATTCTCTTGATTGAAGTTGATAGAGTTTTGAGGCCAGGAGGATACTTTGTTTGGACTTCACCTCTTACCAATGCTCAGAGGTTCCTTCGTAACAAAGAGATGCAGAAGAGGTGGAACTTCGTACGTAACTTTGCAGAAAATCTCTGCTGGGAAATGTTATCACAGCAAGATGAAACTGCTGTATGGAAAAAGACCAGTAAAAAGAGTTGTTATGCTTCTCGGTGAGGCAGCTGGATATTTAGCTGTTTTCCTATTTCATTTTTTATTTCAGTTAATAAATGAATGCATTATTAATTGAAGTAATATATAATACAAAATGGTGGCCTTAATTCCATGATAATAATCGGTGGTTCTGATAAGTAGTGCAAATTGCTTGTATTTCTAGGAAACCTGGTTCAGGCCCTTCAATTTGCAGTAAACGCCATGATGGTGAATCTCCATATTATCGGCCACTGGAAGCCTGCATAGGGGGGACTCAGAGCAGCCGATGGATTCCTATAAAAGCGAGGACAACCTGGCCTTCTAGAGCTAAATTGAACTCGAGTGAACTTCAAATTTATGGTAATTTTTATGTTCTTTTACATGGATTTGGATGCAAAATCTCATTGAATCAGCATCTTGGTAGAAAATAGTGTCATCTTATTAGTACTTAGAATGAAAATTTGGTCCATTATTTCTTATCAGTATGCCCTTTTTGATCAGCAAAATACAAATATAAATTAATAGCATACTGATACGACCATTTGTTATCAGTATGCTGATAAACCGCCTTTTGATGTAATGATTCCTTTGTTTTATCAGATCTACGTTCAGAAGAGTTTGCTGAAGATACCCAACATTGGAACTTAGCCATTCGCAATTATTGGTCACTTCTGTCACCACTAATTTTCTCAGATCATCCAAAGAGACCTGGTGATGAGGATCCTTCTCCACCTTTTAACATGCTCAGGAATGTGCTAGACATGAATGCACATCTAGGCGGTTTCAATTCTGCTTTGTTGGAAGCCGGGAAATCTGTGTGGGTTATGAACGTGGTCCCTACAATTGGGCACAATTACCTTCCCTTGATCCTGGATAGAGGATTTGTTGGCGTATTGCATGACTGGTAAGTTCTACCTTGTACCTCTGGTTGGGAATGTGCTTTGTTTATGTCCTCTCTAAATACCAATCCTAATATTGAAATTCTTGCTTGACCTGGAATCTTAATCACTGTTCACTATCATGAACAAATTTCAATTCTTTTTCTTCCTGTTCATGAAGATTTACAGTGACAATAATGATATCAGCTTTTGTATTTAACTGGTGAACATTGAGAGTCACTGACTTGCTTTTCCCCTGTAGGTCAGTAAGAGTGATCAATTGGATGTATGTTTGTCCAGAATGATTTGTTAGCCTGTTGTCTTTGACCGCACGACCAAACACTATTATCACCAAAGAGGCTTTGACCTTCCATTCTTGATCTAGGATTCAAATGCCTAGTTTTATAATTCATGGAAGTTTTTCATCAGAAAAGAAATTCATACTTAATCAGATTTCCATGATTTTAATCAATGAGTTCATGGGCACAACTACTGTATAGCACAATAACCTAATCGGTTATTGGAAGTATTAGATTAATTTGGAACCCTGAAGTTGGTTTTGATTATCTCTGAATTTTTTCAAAGTGAAAGCATAAAGCTCTAAAAGGCAATATATGTTTGGAGAAAAAAGACAGCTGCATTTCCAGGCTTTCAGAATATTATGGGAATTGTTCAAATGATTCATTTCTGTATGTGAATTTTGAGCTATTTTTAGTGGGAATTATTGAATTATATGGGATGATCTCTGGAGTTGTTTGCAACACTAAAAGCTGTATAGTTCTTGATTTTATTCATAAAAATGATAAAACCCTCTGGTTTATCTCATGTTTTGATTTCTATTTCACATATTTATCTATCTTGGGAGATCATTGTAACATTTCTACTTGTATATTTCTTTCTAATTTTTGTATTACTTATCATCTATTTTTTCCCTTTATAGGTGCGAACCATTTCCAACATACCCTAGAACTTATGATATGGTGCATGCTGCTGGACTTCTATCTCTTGAAAGCAGTCAGCAGCGCAGGTGCACCATGCTCGATCTATTCACAGAGATAGACCGGTTACTTCGTCCAGAGGTACCTGAACCATCCTTTCTTTTTAATTCTGTGTTCAGTTGCTACACTTTGATTTCCTTGTTCTTAATACTAAAGTTAAGGTGGAGCAGGATCATTGAATAAGCATATGCCAACATGGTAGTTTGAATAATAAATTTGTGAGATGAGGGTATTATAATTCTCTTTCTTTCATAATGGGTTATGATACATAATTTTAAAATTCCATCATTCTTGTGTGACGTTGGAGTGCATAAAGAAGATGGTTACAATTTACATTAATACAACATTGATAAATCTCATAATTCAATAAATTGTAGAAATTAAAGGAAAGACGGGACTAAAAATCTTTTACAAGGTGATTATCAGCTCAGGTTGAGCCATTTGGCATTTTTAATGAAATTTTATTACCCATGAAAAATATAATTAAAGAAGCAGCTTCTATAGGTCTTATGCAATAGGGGCTTTGGGGAATAGGTGTTCTTGTCAATGTCATTTATTTATATATGTGTGTGTGTATTGTTAACGTCCTATATTCTGAGCAAGCACGTTCTAAAACACCTTTTCTTAATCCTGTTCTGGGGGAATTCTTGTTAGTCTCATCAATTCACAGAAGAAGCCATTTTTAAGCTTCCTGACATTGCCATGCAACAGACGTGCTTTCTTTTTTTCCTCTTTTTGTCCAATATATATTCATGTTTCAAAGTCTTTTTGTTTAGATGTGTTTTAGCACATATATTAACACTTCACTTTCAGATGCCATAGAATTGTTGGATTCAATCACTCATGAACCATCACCTTATTTTAAACAGTACTTGGTTAGGTAGCTTAGGTTGACTTTGCAGCTGGATTGATTTATGTAGGTTGAGCAGGTGGTGGCCCTGAGCTTAAAAACTTGTCTTTATACTGTCTTCTAGTTTACAAAACTGTCAGTCATGCTGTATACATTGCTTTTGCCGTTTGGGAGGTGGGGAATTAAGGGGAAGCGTTTGATTTCTTTTCTGGTTGCTCCTTATGTTAGATTGGTTGATGCTCTGTTCTCAGAATTACTGATGTAGATGGCTTCATGCAGGGCTGGGTAATACTTCGGGACACCGTTTCTCTTATTGATTCAGCAAGAATGCTCATAACAAGGCTGAAATGGGATGCACGAGTTGTGGAGATTGAGAGTAACAGTAATGAGAGATTGCTGGTCTGCCAGAAACCTTTCTTTAAGCGACAAACAAACTGATGATGAATTTTGGGAGGGAGCCCAAGAAGTAAGAACATGATACTCAATTCATTTTCCAGATGTTAAATAGTGGTCATAAAGCTCCACCATGAAAAGGGGGGAAATCAAAAATTTTGAAGAAAGAAGAAAAAACCAGAAAACAAAGAGACGTGAGTGGAACCAACCACAAATCCTATGGAGTCGTAAGGCGTACATAGGGACATGTAATTATGCAATTGAGGCACAGGGCGAGAAGTATAGGATTAGTCATTTAATTTTCCATGTGATGTCTCACTACAACTATACAACCACATAATGATTTAGATTGTGAAGATAATTACAGAATAAGAAGCAAGTAAGGCTTGCTTTGTTGTCAGTTATATAGAACCCTTGGCAGTGCATTTGTGTGGGGGAATTTTTATTTTTTATTTTTTATTTTTCATATTATGTCCCCTATACCTTTACCTTTAAGCAACACAATGATTTCCCTTGTAAAACTCATTATTCACATCTTTCAAAGGGTTGATCATTGAAGGGTCATTAGAGTTTTTTAGCTCTTATTAACAACCAAACCACTGGCATGCATGTGGTCCATTTAAAAGATCCCCCCCTCTGCTTTTGGGTAGAGGAGGAACAAAAAGACTTTTAAAGAGAGAGAAAGTACAGAGACGCTAGTGGAAGCCCAGTTGCGCCCACTCCAAATTCCAATGATTGAACATTGAGGTGGAGCACCTAGTACAATTAATATGAGGTGATGGAAACAGTTTTCGGAGGAGAGCAAATGAGCAATAATACAATCAGTGCTGCAAAACTACTGTGTTACTCTGCATGATTGGATTTGTACTAGGTTTTGGGCGGAGTTCTTAGATGGGCCCTTTGAAATTTCTGTGCTCCAATCAAATGGATCTGAAGAGGGTTCTGCTTTTACATGATGATGCGCGCATCCCACGACCCCATTCTACTACGTGATACTGATATCTACAAGAAGGAAGAGTATATAATCTTATTTCACTACATCACACTCGATCTCAATTTGTTACAAATTACATGATCAATCTACTCGAACTAATAAGATTGAATTAATCAAAAGAGTTTTAGTTTTAATTTTTTTAATCAAAGCACACCACTTAAGTTAATAGCCAATAAGATTATTACTTTCCTTCAGACCCCATCTGATCTTAGCTCAGTAGGGGAGAGTGGAGGTCAGACCTAAAATACATTTTTTTTTAGTTATAGTGTAATTTATCTGAGTCATACTTTTATTGATAGTCAAATATACCCTCATCGTACAAGACGCAATCTTTGTATGTATGTTTGATCAATTCGACTTATTTATATATTACACTGAATGTACAATGCACATAAAAACTAATTTCTTCTTGCTCTCCAAACTAATGTTTTTATAAACATAATTAAAATCGATATGGAAATCAGATTTATTTACGTGAAAAATGAGGTTTCTTGGGACAACAATTCCTTTTTAAAATGTACGGTTGGTATAGGGATGACCGACGAGTGAATACAGCGGTGTATCTCTATATATACATACTTCCTCCTTTAATGGCTGTGTGACTAGGGATAAGTTTGGGTATCTGGACCTTAGTGGGGCCTACGCCGCCCACATGTACGGCCCAAAGATTGCCGGCCGGCCGGCCGGGTGAGGCATCGGGAACCTAGATGGACGCAGCGGAATGTGAAAAGAAATTAGATATCCAAATCCAATGTCGCGGTGGTGGCGCCGGCTCATCCTAAGCTCCAAACTCTCCCAGTACAAAACCCTACTCCCTCCCATCTATTCAAACCCTAAACCCTTAATCTCCTTCTTCTCCACCTCCTTCCTTCGCACCAAAACCCCAAAAAAGCACAAGAAAAGGAGAAAACCTAAGGAGAGTCCCAGAACCAAACTCGTTCAGTCGGAGCCTAATCGCCTCTCCCACTTTGAACTACTTGTCCAACGCGACTCCTTCTTCAGATTCTTCACCAAATCAAAAGATTTTCTCTCCAAACAGCCCGACCACGTCCTCCGCTTCGATGACGCTGGCAAACTCCACCGCGAGCTAGGCTTTCCCCGTGGCCGCAAAGTCATCCGCTCCATCCAGCGTCACCCCTTGATTTTCGAGACGTATCGACACACCGATGGAAAAATGTGGTTCGGCTTTACGGATTTTATGGAGGACCTATTGCAGGAAGAGAAATCCATTATGGAGTCTATGGAGACGGAAAGAGTTACTACGGTACGGAAACTGCTAATGATGTCTGCCAAGAAGCGGATTCCCTTGAGTAAAATTCATCACTGTAGGGCATTGTTTGGGATTCCGGAGGATTTTAGGGACCGGGTTTCCAAGTATCCGAATTATTTCAAAATTGTGGTTGAAGATGATGGGAAGAGAGTGCTTGAACTAGTGAATTGGGATCCATTGTTAGCCGTGAGTGCGCTGGAGAGGGACTTTATGATTGATGAGGATCGGGTTAAGAAGGCATTTAAGTTTCCAGTGAAACATGGGAAGGACTTGGACTTGGATGAGGGTGATGTGAGGAAGTTGAATTTGTTGAACACTCTCCCGCTTGTCTCGCCATACTCTGATGGATCAAGATTAAATATTTGGACTTTGGAGGCAGAGAAGTATAGGGTTGGGGTGTTGCATGAGCTCTTGAGCATGACATTGGAGAAGAGGGCTTCTATACATCATATAGTGGAGTTCAAAGAAGAGTTCAGTTTGACTAAGCATACCTATCAGATGCTTCTGAAGCAGCCCAGGACTTTTTATTTGGCAGGGACGGAGATGAATTGGGTTGTTTTCTTGAGAGATGCTTATGATGAAAATGGAGTCTTGATGAATAAGGATCCACAGGTGGTCTTCAATGAGAAGCTTTATAAATATGCAGAAATGCAAGAAATGGAGTCTGATTCTGGCATAAGAAACAAAAGTAGAGGTTAACAGTCTGCATGTCTTGTTATTTGTCAAGCTGTACTTGGGACTTAAGTTCCTGATGACAGTTCATAGGGAGCAAAAAAATTTAGGGCAATGAGGGAAGTTAAAGGTAGATTGACAGCAAATTTTTTCGTACATGTACAAGGTAAGCTTTGGCAGATCCCTGTCAATGTTGTTATTGTTATTGTCTCCTTTTTATTTATAATGTGACTTGGAAATTATATTTTTGCTGCTTGGAGCAAGTTTAAATATCCATTTTCAGTGCTTGATCTTTACTTTATTCATTTCAAGTTTCAGTTAATTGATTTTCTTGGTTCTGATTCCTTGTAGATATTATTTCCTGTTGTTGAATTGCATCTTTTGCTAAATTATGTACAATGTTCAGTTGTTTAGATTGTTTACTTCAGTCTGCCTTAAAAGGGGTGCTATATCCCCCCCGATGACAATTCTGATTGTGTAGAGCTGAAATGCTCTTCACTTGGTGTTTTGCCCACTATAAAGATGAAAAAGTATGAAAGTATTAAGTGACTATAAAATTCATGTCTCTCATTGGTTCAGATCTATCAAGCAATTAAGTGTTTGTTATGAGAATATGCTGTCAAGTTCTTTTATTAAGAACCATACAGTATGGACATTATGGAGCCATATAGGGTAATAGTTGGCTGTTACTTTACAGGTGATGCGTGGTGCAGCTTGTGCCATCTCCGTTGGTTCCAACAAGCAGCGATCCTTAGTGCTTAGATTGCTTTCTAGAATCATAACAGAGTTCCTGATAATTGTGTGTTCTGAACACTTCTACTATACTCATGGCCAGCTTGATTTCATGCTGAATGCTGACCATAAGCTCTAGATTCATTAGTTATTGCTAAATACAAACAACAGGTGATGTAGAAAGTAAAGCAGATGCATGCTGTAAGCTTACTTTGCTACTTAAGAATTGGTCCTGAAGGCATAAATTTGTATTGATCTTATACCTTTTCCTGTGGACTGTCTGTCCATTCTCAATGTATGATACACTCATTGATGGGAGAATGTTGCAAAAAATTCCTTGTTTATTTTGTACTTGGCATGTCCCCTTTTAGGCACTTATAATATATTTACTCATTTGCCTATCCAAAAAAGGAAAATCCTTGTTTATTTCAAGTTTTCACCATAGTATTTAACATTCATTCTAATTATGTCTGCCATATAGAAGTTCTGTACTTTCTCTCTGTGAAATTAAAAAACATTGACAAGAAGAGAAGGATATCAAGACCTTGGAGAAAAATCCAATCTTGAGGACAGCTAAAATGATTATATCTTTTGCAGGCTTCTGATCAAAAGCCAACGGGCTAATTATGTCTGTTCTTTTTGCAACTATGAGGAATTCTGAAGGTTAGTGAATGATTTCTGCCATCAGATATCAGTGTGTCTATTTCCAGGTCAGTTGCTATTCTTTGGAAAAACTAGATTAGTTATGTAGATAGTGTCATCCTCTAGCATGATAGGTTCTGTCTTCATGAGTTGCTTCCACAACCTAAAGGGCGTAATATTTTACATTGATCAAAGCTGATGTCATTTTCCTCTTTAAAGGGAAGTGCAGCAAGCATGTGGTAGTTGATATTGTAGAAATTAAACATAAACATGAGGAAGCATGCCTGGATGACAAGGAAACTAATTTGGGAGTAGTTCTTATAAAAGTGCTTTTTGCCTATATCTTCTCTGCTAGTAGCACTTCTATTAGAAATGCTTTTATAGAGAATCAATTAGTATTTGGATATAAACTAAAAAAGTTTGGTAGTGTTTGTACTAATAAGATACATAACAAAAATTGATTTTTGGAAAAGTACCTACCAAGTGCTAATCCCAAATTTTAGAGTGATTTTTTGAAGTTTTTCCAAACATCTAATTTAGAAAGTGCATCTAGTGCTCCTAGAAAACTCCCAAACACACTCTTAGTTGGATTAAGATCAACTCTCCATTCTACATATGTAACATATCCTGGATTAGTGCTTAACATTTCATATCCTACTCTGTATAAAGATTTTTAAAATTTTATGTCATTGCTGCATTAAGTCCACAATGTATCTCTTGTTAAGTGCTCTTAATCTTAGCATCTATTTGCCTATCAGGAGGAAAAAAAACGTCCAAATTGATCTCAAATCTTATTTTTTGTAGCTTGAGACTCTGTTTAAAGATTTACTCATAGTGCATAAACCTTAGGGTGTATTCATAGTGCATAAGCCCTAGGGTGCATTCTTCCAGATCATTGTGCCAATTTTCATTAAGTCTTAAAAAAATGATTTATGCATTAGCTTGATCAGCTCTCCTTTTGGATGAGAACTCTATATGTAGATCTGCAGATTTATGCTGTCCCTTTTCTTGGCACCCCAGGCTTTCCTAGAATAGTGGCTATTTCTATATGCTTTATGGTTTAGTCTCCAATTTAATTTTATTATTTTATAGCCTAGTTTTCATTTATTTAATTTTATTATTTTGTTTTCCCTGTTATATTGCACCCAACTTTGGTATAAATCTATCACTAAGGTAGACTATAGAACATGGCAGGTCCCACTAAAGATGGGAGGGAATAATTTATTCATGAAATCTTTTAAACTAGATGATATATCTATGGTGATTATCCAATTTTTTTTGCTTGTCCCACTGGGGTCACAGGTCTGTACCTTTATATGCCATATGCCAATATGATTACAATCATTTAACTTACATGGGATGTCTAATGCCTGCCTGGCCACAATTAAGTGATGCATAAATGCATACTTCCTTGTTTGACAAAAAAATTTAAAAACCTGTGATCCTCTATTTTTTGTAGCCATGTTTCCTGATATCTGTCTGATGGATTTGTATTAAAGTAATTTTAAAAGCTTTTCCATGCCAGTACTTTCTTGTGCTTGTGAAGGACAGAAAAAGAATGATCCACTTCCATGGGCCATCTGATGAGTGTCGGGGACCCTCTTAAGAAAGAAGATATTTAGGATTTAGTGACAAATCATTCAAATTGGCCGCTCCCAATCCAGTGTTCGACCAGGTGAAAACATTTATATTGTTAAATTGTCAATTTGGACGTCTATCCCTTGGCTCTCTTTCATGGGTCTCTTTCAAATCCCCCTTGTCTTAGCATCCAATGACATTTTTTTTTTTTTTTGGTCTCCTCCATAAACAAATAAGACTAGATTTTACTTGAGGGGTTGCACTTGAAAAGGAGAAGAGGCAGCAGATAGCCTTATAACTTGTTGGTCTTTAGTTGAGACCAACCTTCAATATATGCCTTTGCACGCCAACCAAAATAACACTGGATCTTATAAAAAAAAAATGGGGCAGTTAGTGGAATACCAACCTAAAATTTTCTTTTTCAATTCTTAACTGCCTTTTGCCTTGCACTCTAGGGATGAAAGTTTTGCTTGGTCATATTGAGATATGGTTTATAGGTACGAGATGCCAAAGGCGTGTTCCGTGCTTTCCTCCCTTTTCCAAACGCTTTTAAGCTTGCTTTCCAATATGAAAGCGAGAACATAACTCTGTTTGCCTATAAGTCACCAGAGAGGCAGTTTCGCTCCGTTGGAAGCTCTGATGCCAGCTATTTCTTCATTCCCCTGCCTTCATTGCCGGGTGGACCAACATTCTCTCTTGAATGCAACACATGTGGGACAGGTGTGCGGAGCAGGAGGATCACTTAATGCTAGACGTCTATGAATCCATGATTTAGCTGGCAGGATGAGTCCAACTGCTCCCCTTCACTATTTCTAAGGAAATCTTCTTTTTTGCAGGAGAAACTATCCTAAGGTTTATTATATAACCTATTACAAGCTCATGCTTTCTAATACGATTTGTCTCCAATTGGGGAAATGAAAAAAGAAAAAAGAACTCCATTTCCTATGGATTCAAATATTGTGAAAGAAGTAAATCTCACATAAATTCCATACTGTTAAGAGTTGGGGGGGGGTGGCGGGGTTGGGGAGAGAACAAGACTTATGATTCATGATTAACCATTACGATGACCCACGCTTGAACCAGGCCTTTGAAGGAGACTAATAGGGGGCCAACAGACTTAAATTGAGTCACCATATATTTTTTTTCAAAAAAAGAAACATACAACCACCTCATGGAAATCATAGTGGGCCATGAGACATCCAGCATGGTATGGCACTGCACATACCATTTCCACTGGACAAAATCGAGCCAGAATTGCAGACATTTTTGGTATTCAATGAAAAACTCAAACTGAGCTACCTACTGAAGCTAGAAAGTGGGTAGCTTCAGCAAACTAGCTTACTGGATAATGAACATAAGACAACACCAAAAAAAAAAAAACAGATTCAACAACATGCCTTGAGATTAAAGGGATGCATATTCCAGAAACTTGGCCTTGAGATTTTCACCTGCAACTGTAAAAACAGACTAGCGAGATGATGATGCAAGTGCAGATGAACTAGTCTTGAGGGGCGAGTGGTGGTGGGTTCTGCTCTTTGACCTGGCCCTGCTCTTATGCCCAACACTTGCACTGCTCCTATGCCCACTGGAGACAAGTGAACCACCTTGGCTCACCCTCTTCACTGCCCTCCGGCGAGAGCTCTGGCCACTGTACCCAAGTGCCGCTTTGGCAACACTATCTGTGGCCACCTCTCGTGCCCTTTGTGGTTTGATGGGCTGCTTGTTGAGGTAAGCTAACTTTGGGAGGAGACTGCCAACTGCCTTGCGGATTTGGTCGTCACTGATGTTGCTTTGGATTGGATTTCCCAGCAGGTTCAGAGCCAGCAAGGAGTTGTAATTAGCCACAAGTTGACCCAGCGATTTTGTGGTGGTTATCTTGTTGAAGCTAAGGTCCAAGACTGTCAGCTTCAAGAGTCGATGTAAGCCTTCAACATCACTAATCTTGTTTCCCGCAAGATAGAGCTCCTTGATAAGCGTACAATTTGACAACCCTGACACCATTGCAGTCCACAGTCAAATTTAGAATTCTACATGTCTTTTTAAGTTTAAAATAGAGTTTGCTTTTGGAAATATTTCATCTTGAAAATAAATAACATGTCTATAAAGTCAAGTTCATAAACAAGCGTTTGGTGAAGATAATTACCATGCCCAATCCGGGAGATCCGATTGTAACTGAGATCAAGCACCCGCAATCGGGTTAATTCTCTGAGTCCTTCAATGGTGCTGATCTTGTTTCTGGACAAATTGAGGATGTGAAGGCCCTTTGGCAGTGATCCAGGTGTAATATGGACTGCAAATTGATGATGATGAAGAAGAAGAACAAAGCAAAGCTGTTAAGTTGGGACCATCTATATATTCTAACTGCTGAAAATTCTTTTCAGCTAAGAGCTTTGGACTAAGCACATACCTATGTAGTTGCTTGATAAGTTGACTGAACGTAGACTGGAAAAGTGTGATATGGTGGGAATAACTTTTAAACCAATACCAGAGATGTGAGCCACAGTTGAAGAAGAATTCAGAGACTGGATCACACTATTGGCATGTAATATTTCCTCTGAAAGATTGGTATTTGGATGCCGAGTCAGGTGTGCTGTACTTCTAGCCGGTGATCTACCTGTCTCAGGAGACGGTGGGAAGATGATATCTTCAACATTGTTGTCGTCATTGTCAACTGGCAACGGGGGTTGGGTTTCCAGATCTTTCACCCATTCATCCACTCTTGCAAAGGGTGATGATTCTGCTGAGAAAGCAACCCAGTGATTCTGGGGCCATAAACCAGAAGTTCTACCATGAAAGCCATCCCAGCTCTGGTTGTCATTTGGGTGGTTGTTGCCAGTGAATGATCCAGGTGATTCCAGCTCACTCAACTGCAGAGCTCGATTTGGTTCAAGGGTATCCGAACAGTAACCCCCTTGCTGGTTGAAAGCAGCAGCGATGGGAAGCGGGCGTGGCTTTGTAGTCCATGGTTTGTGGAGGTTCCTGTGGCTCCAAAGGAACAATTTCCACCACAATCTTCTACTCCTTGAAGGCAAAACTTGGCTTGAAGAGCGCTTCTTCAACATCACTCTGTCTGCACTGCGATGACTCAATACAGACCCTGGGCTGCCAGGATTCCTCGGAAAAACATCATCCCTTGCCCCATCGGCTAAACCCTGCAATTCTTCAAAAGAATGAGACTGGGAAGGAGGCAACTGTCCCGCTATTTTCTTGAGCATATCCCTTGACTCTAGGTTAGAACAGGAGCGCTTAAGCTTGGGTGAAGCCCAGAAATCTGCCTTGGGTATGCCCGGATCACTGACATGTCCATTCTGGATCATATCAATACCCTTTTCAGCATTCTTCTCAGCTTTGTCCTCAAATTGTCCATTAACTTCAATATCAAATGAATCAGAATAATTCATGTTTCTGTGTCTAAATTGAAATTCTTCTTCGCCTGCATTAGCTACATGGGTTTGGAGATCAAAATCCGAGAGTTCCCTCTTGATGGAGGAGTTATCTTCGTGCTCGTCTTCTCCTTCATAAGCTACCTCCACTGCTTCACCTTCAATGGGACTCTCATGGCTCATTACCTTGACCTTGCATGTAGAACTCCCCTTGATATCAATAGGTACTGAGACACTAAAAGAAGTTGTATTTAACTCCTCTGGTTTGGAAGATTTTAAAGGGTGTTCCAGCTTCACTTGCATAGTTCTAAGTCCCTTTTTATGATCAACGGGTTTTGAAGATTCCTTGTCTTCCTGAAATCATAGGCAGCAGAGATAAGAAATTAGCAAAATCACTGGTTGAAACCCATGCATAATTGAAAACCCACCTGATATTCTCACCTTGTCTTTCTTCTTCTTCTTCCCAACCAGTGCGGAGAAGCAATTGAAAATTGTCATTGCAGACAATGGATGACTCAAAATCTACAAATTCAAGCAGATCCACTCTTTATTCTCAATTTTCTTTCCCTTTTTTTTTCCTCTTTCTTTTCTTACCCTGTTTTTGTTCAATCCAGTGGTACTAATGCTCACATCTCTAATGGCAGATAAAAGAACCCTCTTTAAGTCAACAAAGATTCTTGAAAGGCAGAGAGATCACATTTTTAGAGATGCCTCAATCAAAAAGTTAGCCTTAGCCATAGTCAATAGGAAGTCGCCAAACCAGTAAGCGAGGCCAACCGGAAGACGGCGGAACACCCGGGTTCCAAGAATGGAGGCGTGGTCCGGCCGCAGAAGATAACGCTAGAGTGACGGCCAGAGTGATATACCCTGCAACTTCTCACCAGAACCTCCACAATAATTCTCCAACCTGCATATGTGTGCATAATCAATCAATAACAAACAAAAAAAAAAAAAAAAAAAAAAACCCAATCTCAAGAAAATTCCAAAAACCCCATTAATCTTTATCAACTTTTCCCTGAACAAAAGGTCATAGCGCACAGATCCCCATTGCCAGTCACGACGATTTCCATAGACCCAGACTCAAAAGTCCTCAGTTTTAGATATTTTTCACACGAAATTCATGAAGGAAAAAAATAATAATAAAAAACCCAATTTGAGGAAATGAAAAGGGTGTTTCGTAATGCATAAGATGATATACCTAATGAAGTTGATGTCTGCCAGGTTGAGAGATTGTACAGGAGAGGAGAGAGAAGATATGAGAGAGACAATTTGTGGGCGGAGGTGGTTTGATTTGGGAGTTATGGAGTGAGTTTTGATGTGAGGTTGGAATAGAACTGCCCAGAAGAGAGTAGAAATAGAGAGTTTGTGGACGGAGGTGGTTTGGTTGGATGTAGCGGGCGAGTTTTGATCTGGGGTTATAATAGAACTGCCCAGAAGAGGGTAGAAATAGATATGGAAAGCAGGATACGACATACGCGCATATAACACGGTTTGGCCCTAATCTTATTTTAATCATCTTTCCTACTTTATATTAAACCCTCCATATCATTCGTATTTTTTGCACTTGTTCTGTGCTGCAGCGCCACGCTCGTCTTAACTCTATCCATTCTTAGCCTAATTTATTAATTGCTTCACTCTCCTCCTCTTAACTCACCATATGTTAACTGTCTCCATTTTTCATTCCTTATTATATGCTCCCCCCTTCTCACTCTCTTATTTACTTAGATATTACAAAGGTCAGAATTCATTTGAAATCATCTCCCTTTTATAAATTCTATTGAGATTATAAAAACCATATTAGACTTTTTCTTTCTTTTTTTTATAAAGATGGATTATGTTCAATATTCAAATGTCATATATTTTTAATGTTATTGTGAATAATTGCTTTTAATATTAAATATTTAAAGCAAACTGACGAATACGAAGGCTTAATTAAGGGTCTAATCGTTTATCCACCGTCTGGCATGTCAGCGGATGTTGGCTGATAATTCTCACACAATTGTGACTTGTGAGGAGGGCTTCAATGATTATCTAAATAGTAAATAATAAATATCGACAAGAAATTAAAAAGATTGATTAGGGTTGAATGAGTCACCAACACCCTCTATTCATGACTCACCTTCACAATGAATGAATGTTGGATTAAAATGGCGTTCAAACCACAAAAGTGTAGACAGTCTTAAAACTTATATTTAATGTGGTCTTTTTCTCATCACAGAAGTTTCAAGACATTCTCCCATAAAAATGAATTCTTAATTGGTAATGGAGGTTTTCGGTTAAAAATTGAAGCAATTCAACTAAAATTAAAAAGGACAATTGTGTTTTAGATCTCATTGAGCTCAAAAATTAAGCTTTTGTCCATATAAGTTCATTATTTAAGCTCAAGACCCAGAGAAAATGTGAAAATTAAGAAAAAAATATATGAATTTTTTATCTTTTTGGAAATGACCTTTGTTTACTATAAAATAAAAAATAAAAATTCTAAAAAACATTAATTTAAATTTTATTCCTTTTGCATACCTCAATAAAATTCAATATAATTTAGTAATTTGGAAAAAAAAAATACACCTTTTTTCAAAAAAAATAAAAATAAATTATTATTATTATTATTATTATTTAAAAATCAACCATCTTGAAAAGTGTATATTTTTAAAATTGTGTATATAAAAAATATCTAAAAATATGTTAAATTTATTTTTTTTAAATGATATATTTTTAGAATATATTTTTTTCCAAAAAAAATGAAAATAAATTATTATTATTATTATTATTATTATTATTTAAAAATCAACCATCTTGGAAAGTGTATATTTTTAAAATTGTGTATATAAAAAATTGTCAAATTTATTTTGTTAGAATATATTTTTTTAAAAAATAGTTTTCTAAAAATAATAATTTTTTAGAATAATTATTTAAAAAAGATTTAAGATCAAAAAATTTGTCAAATATTATAGTAGAAAATAGTTTTGAAGAGTATATTGATTTTTTTTATATTTTATATCCTCCTCATCAATTGTGCAACTTATTTGGACCAAAACTTAATTTTTGGATCCAAGTTGGTACAAAACATAATTGTTCCAAATTAAAATATATATATATATTTTAATGATATGACTCTTACGTGACAATAAGAAGGTCATTTTAAATATAAGTTTAACAAAGTAATTAAATTTAATTTTTTTTTCATAAAAGGGCTATTTTGGTCCAAAACTCCTTATCAGTCCCTATCTTTCTTAATTTCTAATTATGGAATAAATTTTTTTTTAAAATAATATATATTGCATTTGCTTCTTTTTTCAAAAAAAAAAAAAAAACCATTCCTTTACATGTAAATTTTTTTTAGGAAAATAAACCAAAATGGAAAATTTTCCCCCTCTAAAAAATATATAAATTTAATTTTAAGATTTTAAAAAATAAAAAATAATGGTGACTAAATATTATTACCAAAGGCATAATATTTACCATTAATTACTAATAATATATTAAGATTAAACTAAAATTACAATTTTATTTAATATTATTCCTACTTATTTTTTCTTTTTCATTCAATATTTTTCCTTTTTATACTTGTTTTTTATGGTTGGTTTAACTTAAATCATAACAAATATTAATTTGTATTTTTACTGAAAGTAAGAATATAATATGAGTCCATCAAAATCTAGTCATTAAGCTATTAGTGATTTAGTGATTTATTATATGAAACATAAGTTTTAAATAAAAGATTTTACTTTCTAATTATCTAAAAAGGGAAAAAATTAAGGTATTGATTTGGTATTTATAGAAATTCTAATCTCCACGGTTGAAAGTTCGAAAAATTAGAACTTTTAGATGTAAGTATAAAAAATGAGACTAAAGTATAAATAAATGAGATTTTAAAAATTATCTATAATAGAAATTATTGAATTTTTTTAAATAATTTTAAAGGTTTTTGCTATGAAATAATTAAAATTATTGAAAATTAAAATGATTTTTCTTTCTATTTTTTAATTCTTTTGAATATTTCCTTTAAATATTCTTGATAATTTTATATATATATATAAAATCTGAAACTTTTTTTAAGTGTTCTTAATACCATGGTTGTTTAATTTGATAATTATTTAACTTTTTAATAATAACATAAAATATCATTAATTACCTTTCAATATATGAATGATGATTATAATATAATATTTATATTCTCTGCCCATTGATTGTAATACCAACTTGTTGCAAGCCCAACTTCTACATGTTACAAAGTACATCTTCATTACTACCATGGATATCCCCAAATTGATCTTGATTGATCCTTAAGCCAACCTTTATATGTTATGCATATGAATCAAAGAGAGTGAGCCTGATAGTCAACTCATGCTTTATAAAAACCTGCCCCAAGTATTATGAAAGCCTGTCTCTAATGGGATTCCCTAAACTTAGAAGAAAAAGTCTTTGATTTTCATTTAGGACACCATAATTTTTTATGCAATTAATAAATGAACCATGATAATGAAATTGGTGCAACCCACTTGGTTCAATTGACATAATTGGTGAGTTCAAAGTTTTTTTCATCAGTCACACAAGTAGATATATCAAAATTCCACCCAAAATAAAATTTTAATTTTGTACAGATATAAAGGTACGAGCATCAAATCCAATACCTTCCGTAGCTCCATATCTTCAACCACTTGCAAAAAGTTGGATGTGCTCTACCCTTGGAAGCAATTATAGAGCCTCCCTTCCTCAACCATCTCACATGGTGTGCAGGAAAATGTTCAGTTTTTTATGGCACATAATCCACAATTGGCTTATCCCTCACATCTGCAATATTTTAACCAGACATTGTTCTCCACCGAGGCATCCCTGCTTCCTGGCATCTAATATAATGCCCGTATCCGAATCCTTTATTTTTGGATGCCTTCCAAGAAATGGAAGGACAATAATGGCACGATAGCTCTCATTATGTGGTTAGAATTCAATTGTACAAGATTTTAACCTATCTCCTGATTTTGATTGATTGAATTTGGTGAATCGTCCCATTTATTATTATTATACTATTTTGCTCTTTTCCTTTTCTCCATTTTAATGGATCAATAGAACTTGAGGTTATGTGCTGATTTTGACTGGTTGAGTTCGACGCATCCTTCTATCTTTTTCGAGGAACCGACACAATTTTTTAAAGATATCATATCTCTTGAATCAACTCCAAGTTATTGTTTGATGATACATGTATGTGTTGATAAAAAATTTGAGAAGAGGACTCAAAGTGACATTCATCGTTTTAATACACGTTCATAAAATTAAGCCAAGCATATATATTTATAACATTAGAAGCTTTTTTACCTATATGCATGAGATGTCACAATTATCTCTTATGGATAGAAAGAGACCTCGTACCCGCTCTCCTCCTCTACCCCAAACTTGGATAGATATAGGATGGTTTCACCTTAAAAGGATCAAAGAAAAAATGGGATAGAATAGCCTGTCATTTTGAAAATTGTCTTATTCAAAAGTAATAGACCGATTAGATTAAAATTAGAAGATATCTTTCATAAAAGTAAATTACAATTCTTTAACACAAAGTTCTTATTATATCTCATAGAATTACAAGACCAAAGAAGTAAACACCCCTTATAGAATTGAACAAACAAAAACTAGCATTAAATTGAGGATCAACTCATTCTACCCTAAATTGTATAAATATCATCCATTCTGAACTTGACTCGATGTGAGGGTCCATTGAACCATAGCGAATATTTATATGATTAGAAATAAATCGTTTATTATAAGATGTTATCATTAAAAATATAATAAATGAAAAATTAAATCTTCATCGATAATAAATGAATATTATGAGTTAATTTTAGCATTATTTTTACAATAATTGAAGAGGGAAAACGTTAGTCGTAACCCTGATGAATGACATAAGAAGAAAAGGGAGACACGCCAAGGAAAGGCATGCGATGATGACAATACTGTCCAGTCATTTTTAAGGCCCCAATACTAAGAGGAAAGAGGAAAATATGTGGTGATGGAAGTAACGATAGGTAGAGTGGTGCAACCGAAATCCGTGGTTTTGACTTAATTTGGTCGATGACAACGTCGCATAGTTTTCCAAGTAGCGGACGTAATTGCATACGGCAAGTTGCCATGGATTTTTTGTCCATCAAAAATAAAAATTTAAAGCTTGACAATTATTTTTTTAGAATAATTTTTGAAAGCTGTTATCTGATTTTTAATATTTTTATTTTTAATTTAAGATTCATTTGGAAATAAATGCAAATTCAATCATTTTGTCCAGGTTATGGCAGGTAAAAACAGGTTGTTCTTCCGATCTCAGATTGGTACGGAGCCGCCACCCATTGAGTCATGTACAATGTTTGCATGCATTGGTTGAACAGAGCTGTATGAAATTTCCGTAACTGATAAGACAAGTAAGAGTGTAAGACACATCATGATTCGTTGAACACACGACCAACAACCAACCCCTCAAAGCAATAGTACACTTCAATTTTCCACCGGCAATTACAATGTTTGATTACTGTTTTCATAATTTATTTTTATTTTTTTTTAAATGTATATTCTAAAAATAAGTGGTTGAATTTATAATTTTGTAAATATAATACACATTGAATTCACAATTTATATGATACATTAATAAAATTTTATTAGGATACAAAACCTAAAGTGATGTTTGTTTTTTCACTTAATTTTAAATAGAACCTTAATGCTTAATAGTGTTAAATATTAATGTGGACCCCGCATTTCGACTCAATGCGTTTCCCACTCGATGGCGAAACTCGCTTTTTTATTTTATTTGGTGAAATTTTGATTTTTAGAAAAAGACTTGGAGTCGCCACTTATTTTTGTTTTATTTTTAAAGGGTAAACAAAATAAGAAATAAAAACCCTAAGTGTGACTCCTTATTTGGAAAAGCAGGTCTGTGAAAAACCGAGTTGAGTCCGGGGGTCAGGTTACCTATTGGGAAGGTACGATAAAGACCGTAGCACCCCTCTAAGTCCCTAAAAGCGGGTCTCTACTAATAAGATGAAGCAAGCATGACAATTGATTGATTAAGCATGGATACCGAACAATGATCAAATGTATGAAAGCAGAATATGTATAGGAAAAAAATCAGAATGAGCAAATGCATGCCTGGGCCACGAACCGTAATGCGCTATCATGAAATAGGGTTAGTGCACAACGAATAGATATAAAATATAGCACACCCGCCACCAAATTGGATAATAAATCATCAAGCGTCACGTTTCAGTTCATTCAAATTTTATTTTTAAAACTGGGATCTCGGGCCTCCACCGAAAAGAGAAACAAAAGGTTATTTGAAAACCATAATAGAATTAAGAGTATTCGCTGGAAGAATGTATTTTTTTCTTTGAAATTTATTTGAAAATTGAGGTCTCAAGAATTATTTGAAAATTGGAGTCTTGGGAATTAAATTTAAAAATTGAAATTTTGGATGTCAAATTTGAAAGAAATTAGAATTTTAGAAATCGGAAATTAACTTCAGAAATTGGGATTCAAAAAAAAATATTTAAAAATGGAATTTTGAAATAAATAAATGGAATAATAATAATAAGGACGAAAATAATGATTAAATAAATGAATGGGAATGCTGGAATTTTTGAAATTAGAAATTAGATTTAGAAGTCAGAAATTTTAAAGAATTGTTTAAAATAGAATTTTAAGATAAATAAACAAACTATTAGTGATTAAATTAATGTGAATATGGGAATTTTCAGGATTAGGAATTTAATTTGTAAATCTGAAGTTTTAAAGAATTGATTTAAAATGGAGATAAAATACTAATGATTAAATAAATTAATGAGAATATGAGAATTTTCGGGATTAGGAATTTAATTCGGAAATCAGAAGTTTTGAAGAATTTGATTTAAAATGGAGTTTTGAAATAAATAAATAAAATGCTAATGATTAAATAAATTAATGGGAAAATGGGAATTTTTGGGATTAGGAATTTAATTCGGAAATCAGAAGTTTTAAAGAATTTGATTTAAAATGGAGTTTTGAAATAAATAAATAAAATACTAATAATTAAATAGATTAATGTGAATATTGGAATTTTGGAATTAGAAATTAAATTTGAAAGTCGGAAATTTTAAAGAATTGTTTAAAATGGAATTTTAGAATAAATAAATAAGATAATAATAATTAAATAGATTAATGTGAATATTGGAAATTTTGAAATTAGAAATTAAAGTCGGAAGTCGGAAATTTTAAAGAATTGTTTAAAATGGAATTTTAGAATAAATAAATAAGATAATAATAATTAAATAGATTAATGGGAATATTGGAAATTTGGAATTAGAAATTAAATTCGAAAGTCAGAAATTTTAAAGAATTGTTTAAAATAGAATCTTAAAATAAATAAATAAAATATTAGTGATTAAATAAATTAAAGTGAGTATGAGAATTTTTGGAAATTGGAATTGAATTTTAAAGATCGGAATTTTGAAGTATTATTTGAAGGTTGAATTTTTATAAATTGGGCTTGGAAATTGGAAGTTAGAAAGTTTATTAAAAAATTAGTGTTTTAAAGAAAGTGATTCGTATATAGTGGAAGCAAGCCAATGGGCCAATTTTAAAATGGGTCAATAAATCAGCGAGGTCTTCTTTTCCTCATTATTTTTTTTTTATCCCCCTTCTTGGGCTTGGGCTTCATCACAAGCCCAAAGCCACTAACAAAAACGCCTAAGTCCTCAAGCCCACTAGCCGTAGCAGGCGTCCCCCATGCAGGCATTGCCACATTTCCTCACCAACATTGCATTCAAGAAACGTATAGAGATCTAGCAATCTCTAGGCCATCATGCCAGCTGGTTTCTTTGCAGGTGAGTGCACCAGCTAGGTGCAACCGTAAGGACCCTTCGGCTTAACCACGCGCCCGCCGCTGCATGTGCTCCCACCGTTGATAATGGCGCGCTTGTTGGTTGCTCCGGCGACGACGGTCTTGCCTACAGCAGCCCCTATGCTTCTGCGTGTCTCCATCTTGATGAATGCATCCATTTCCACCGCGCCATTGGTGGCCGGCACCGAACTTTTGTCGGCCTTGAAGTTTGGATCGTCTTCCAGTTTGCAAACCACAGGTTCAGCAACGTCTAATGGAGGGCGTCTGGTCTGGAGGGCAAGGTCCCAAAACTGCTGGAGCCTTGCCATTTTTTTAGCAGTCGGCTTTATGCTAGTGTTGGCAGAAGTGTTCGAGCAGGTGAGTGGCTTTCCATGGAGACGGAGAGAGAAGGAAAGAAAAAGAGAGAAATAAAAGAAATAAAAGAAAATGAAGAGAACCACGGGAAAGGATGTTTGGGCGGAGAGAAAACGAGAGAAAAATGAGAGAAAGGTGAAGCTGTGAGAGCAGCGATGGATCTTTATTTGAAACGTTCCAGAACAGAGAAATGCATGTAGTCTTCAAGCGCCATGAACCATGAACAATGAGAAACAAAAAAAAAGAACAGTTCATAATGGGAAGCGCAAAGCGGATTGAAGTCATACCTGGAATCAGAAAAATGATGGTAAAATGGGTTTCCCGCTTCTCCTTAGCCACCTCCTCTCTGGAACGCCCCCCTCTTTCCTCTTGCAAAAATCTCCCCTCTTTTCTCTTGCAAAAATCTCCCCTCTTGTCTTTCCCTTTTTCCGCCCTCTTTCACGGCTGCCACTTGCTCAGAGACGTCTCCATCCCCAACCACCACCATGGCAAGGTGGTGGTTGAGATGGCACGTGTCTCATGCATGTAGCTCACCTGGAAACCATAGAAGCCGCCCCCCACTCTCAAAACATTCTGCCAACAAAGTGTTCTAAAAATAATAATAAAAAATTAGACTAAAATGAAGGTCTACAATCACAATTAAGCTGTTTGTTTTTGTAATATTTTATTTCTATTAAATATTAAAAAATAAAAAAAATTAATATATTATTTTTTCTATTTATAAAAAACTACATATTTTAATTTTTTCTATTTAATAAAAAAATTATAATAAGTTATGAAGAAATAAAAAAATAAACAACTTAAATTTTGAAACTAAATTACTTTAAGCAAAAAATTAAAAAAAAAACACCACCTAAATCTGATTACAAAAATAGAACATAAAAAATTCATTACTTTTTTACAAAAATTAACAAGGGAAAAAAATTATTTGCAAATGATAGAGGCGGGAAAAAGTTGGTTAATTTGAGAGGCACAATGAATGGCAGCCTTCTATGTTTTAAAAAGGTCTCCATGAAATAAATTATTATAATTAATTAATTAATTATGAATATAAAAAAAATATAATAAAAATGTATATTACCAAATAAGATGAAAAACAAATCACAATAATATAGGAATTGTACAAATTAATTTATTAAACTAATTAGAGAAATAATTTTTTTATTTCCAAATATGACAACATTTTCAAGAAATTTCAAAAAGAAAATTATTCACATTTAAAACAATTCCAAGTGGATGATTTCAATTTGTTCAATATATATATATATACATATTATTAAAAGAGTTTATTGGATGCAATTTTATATTAAAAAAGAAATGTTTAAATTTGATTTTTTTTTTTAATTTACTTTTGCTAAAAGAAAAGATTTATACAAATTTATTTTCAATAAATATTTCAATTTAAATTTTATTTTTAAAAAATGATTAAAAAAGGATTTTGTAATTTATTTACAAAGGAAATCATCTTCTTATTGTTTTTATTGAAAACAATATTTCTATAATTTTATTAAAAAAATGTATCAATTTAATTATTATTTTGGAAAATTTATTTTTAATAGAAAAGAGTTTTCTTTAATTTATTAAAAAAGAAAAGAAAAAGAGTTTTCATTAATTTTATTTTGTTTATTAAAAAAAACCATTCATCAACTTTATCAAAAGAGCTCTACTATTTATTCCCTCAGAGTTATTTCAAATTTGTTAAAAAAAAAAATTATAAATTTATCATTTTTAAGGAAAAAAGTTTCAAATTTATTTAAAGAAAACTTTAAGAAATGAGATTTTATCCTTATTTTTGTTAAAAGGAGATTTTGAATTTTATTATTTTTAAGAATTTTTCTACTTTAATAAAAAAAGAAGATGATTTTGTAACTTTATATATATATATATATAAAAATGTTTCCTATTTTTCATTCAAAACAAGGGTTGTCCAATTTTATTTTTATAACTTTTTAAAGGATTTTACCATTTTATTTGCACTGATTTTGTAATTTTATCTCAAAAAGTATTTTTACAATTTTTATTTTTATTTTTTTTAAATCATTTTTTATTTTGTTTCTTACTTATATTATAGGGTTTTGTTTTGTGCCCTTTTAAAAAAACTCAAACCAACAAACCCATAGCAAACCAAGCCCAAACCTTTAGAAAAAAAAAAATAACCAAAACATGTGTGTAAGCCCAAATTAATTATATTCAAACCCAAGCAGAATAAAAACTTAAGCCCAAACCCAACAAAAAAATTAAACCAGGCCCAAAATCAATGACTAAAACCAACCAAGCCCAATAAATACAATACAATATCAAGCAAGGCCGAAGTCTCGAAACAAACCAATAATATAACTAAATAGCAGGTGAACACCCATTAAGCCCAAATCCAAAAGAAGAAACCCAAAGTCCACATGAACAAATAAAGGCCCAAGAACAAGCACTGTAGGAATCAAATAAAACTTACTTTTATCTTGAAACCCAAAATGGGGATGGATTGACAGCCATGGTGAGGCAATGACAACATGATATGAGTTGGTAGTGGCGTTGGTGTTGTCGGTGAGTAGAGGGGTGGCCATGGGTGAGAGAAAGGGGGATAAAATGAGAGAGAGATGAGGGAGGCATCGCCAGTCGTCAGTGGCACGACCGACAGTGGCGGTGAGGGGCAATCATGAGTGAGGCAAAGTAATTGAGGAAAAAGAAAGATAAAATGAGAAAGAGGTGAGAGGGGGGTTGTAGCCCGCCAGTAGAGGCGGTGAGGGGCAACTATGGATAAGAGAAAGGGGGAGAAAATGAGAGAGAGGAGGGAGGGAGGGGGGAAGAGAGAGAACGGGAGAGAAGTGAAAGGGGGGGCGTTACTGGTCGATAGTGGTGCTGCTGGTAGCGGTGATAATGGGTGGGTGCCGCGTGGGTGACATGAGAGGGGGGAGGGGGGAGGGGAGGGGAGGGGGGGAGAGAGAATGAGAGAGAGAGCGGTGGGGGTGGGCGGGGGGAGGTGGTGTGCGTGGGTGTTGCTGGTCGACAATCGTGAAGTTGGCAGTGGCGATGATGGGGGATTTTTTAACTTCTAAAGCAACTTTAAAAAATAATTCTTAAAAAATGGTAGTCAGACAGATTTAGGGTACTTTTATCACAAAAGTCGTCTCTTGTGCACAACTTTCAAATTTATAAAATATTTTAAACTAAATGTTTCTCGTCACTCTCAATAATTTCAAAATTTTAAATTTATAATAAAAATGTCTTTTAAAAATATAATTATTATAATTTCATAAAATCTAATATATATTTAAAATATTTTTTTAAGATATATTTTTCATAATTTCATAAATTTTAATTTATATTATAAATATCATAGAATTTGAATTATTTTTTAATATGTGGTATTTTAAAAAATAAATGATCTTTACATTTATAAAAAATCCCAATTATGGGTAGGTGCAACGTGCAAGGTGGTTAAAAAATATAGTCTTTTATGATTTGATAAAATAAAATAAAATAATTGAAAGGTGATTTAATCTTCCAATATGGATGAGAAATGAGCTTGAAAGTTGGGCCAAAATTCAAATAAAAAGGACTCAAAAATACCCAAAGGAAAATGAGTTTAAAACAAATGTCTGAGATAAGTTTGAGATCATTTTTTAAGTCGTCACTCCTCCATATCACTTACCTTGTGTTTAATTCTCAAAAAGTAATAAGATAAAGAAATATTAAAAAAATAATATTTTTATATTTGATTATCTTATAAGGGTATTTGAAAAAAAAAATTCAATTTGATTTTATCTAAATGAAAATTTACATATTTTTAAATTATTTAATATTTATTTTTAAATTATTTAATATTTATATAAAAAACTTAAAATAAGCTCAACTTCATTTTTTCTTCTATTTTATTTTCCTCAAATTTTTTGAAACCAAATATAATTTTACTATTTGTGATCCATGAACAACCAAACAACCCATGTGAGATTACTTAATAAATTAAATAATTTTGAAAAACATTAGTTCAATGCAATTATCAAATAAATCGTATGGAGCCACCATTGGAGTCATACACATAACACACACTTTCATTTCTCAATCGTTAGTTGATTTTTTAAATTTCCTCTTATACTAGTATTATTTACTATTTATTTTAAATTTATTGAAAGACAATAAATTAAATAATTATTTATCTTAATATTCTTTTCATAACTATATATATATATATATATATATATATATATATATATATATATATATATATATTAATAAATTGTTTATTTTATTTTAATATTAATTGTATTTTTAAAGATAACATCTTATAATATAATATCATGTAAGTCTATTTCAATAATCATTTATCACTAGTTAAAAGACAATCAAATATATTTATGAAAGACAATTTAATAAATGTAAATTATAGTTATATTTTATAACACATTATAAATCGGGATAAATGTTTATGAAGAACAATGATGTATTTTGATTTAAAAAATTAGCAAACATGTTTAGTTGATTGGATAAAAGACGAGATAATGTATTTTATCCTATATTTAATTGGTAATATATCAAATCATAATTTTTTATTTTTTATATTGCTTATCTTACAAAATAAAATTTGTGATTATATATATAATTTTATTTATAAATTTTAAATATTTTAATTATGAATATTAATTAAACATAAAAGAAATTTCATATTTTTTAATAACAAATATTACAATGTAATATATTTTTTATCGAGCATTAAAAAATAATATATATTTTATTTTATTTATTTTGTCTTACAAACTAAATATAAGCATAGCATGTTGGCATACTACTTGAAGATTTCATGTTAATCGAATATAATATTCAAGAAAATTATATTTTATTGAAAATTATATTTTAACACCCGTATTTCATATTAAATGAAATATAATATCCAATCCCACTAATCCAATGTATGACATAACATATATATTTTAAAATTAAGAAAATAATATATAATAAGTTCCTTCCATGATTTTCGATTTTTTTTTTTTACATTTTAAAATATATGTATTTTATTTAAAAATGTAGAGATAAAGTAGGAAAATAATTATTCTTATTTTGTTCGTATTTTTATACTATTTTTAAAAACGACTCATTCATAGAAGAAATCATACAAGGTACCAGTCTTACGTAAAATTCAAATTAAGTGGGCCTGGACAGGTTCACAAGCCCAACAAGAATGGAGGTGGTGTTGAGGAAATGAAACGGGCCTTTGAAACAGTCCCTTGAATCTCCCAACACCCACCCTCTCTCTTCTCTCACCATTTTCTGCGATTGACTCAGGCTCGCCAACTGAGGAAAAAATAAAAATAAAAAGCCCCTCTCAAAAGGCACTCCAACAGCCATTCCATGTCCATGGCCTCCTCCTCCTCCACAGCCTCCGGCGGTCTCCACCTGGAGGCGTTGCCACTTGTCGATCTCCGCTTCCTTTCCCAATCAGAACTCCAGGCTCTCTCTCTCACTTCTTCACACTCCTCCGATCTCCGCCGCTGCGATGACGTTGTCATCCCCAAAATTGACCGCTCCATCTTCAATGAAAGCGCCGGTAGCCGAAAACAGACTTACTCCCGCCTCCGCCTCGCCCCTCGCAAGCCCGATATCGCTGCCACCATTCCCCGCCGGCCCAGATTCTCTCCCCACCTTAACCAGAAAGCTGCCCTTGAGCCCGTCGATGAAGAAAACTCCTTAATTATCGGACTCCTTAAAGGCTTGTTCGCTACCGAGACTCACGCCGATGACCTAATCCCGGTTCAAGTCGAATATAGGGAATCGTCTAATGAGATTTTGCAAAATATTCCCATTGATGTTGTTGCCGACAGTGGGAGGAAGAGGAAGCGAGGGCGACCCAAGAGCGAGAGGACGATAGCTGTTTATCAGAATGGTGGAAGCGGTGAAGGTGGGGGTTTGGGGATTATAAATAAGAATGGTGTCGTCGTAGATGTTGCGGCTTTGGCGAATGCGGAGGACCCTTTTGGTCCGGAATTGAGGAGGAGGACAGAGGGTTTGACCACAGAGGAAGAGTTGTTAGGGTTCTTGACGGGTCTGAATGGGCAATGGGGGAGTAGGAGGAAGAAGAGGAAGATTGTGGAGGCAAGTGATTTCGGAGATGTATTGCCCCAGGGTTGGAAGCTTTTGCTCTCTATGAAGAGGAAAGAAGGCCGCGTCTGGTTATTCTGTCGCAGATACATAAGGTTTTGCTTTCTTGATAATTTGTGTGTGATTGATTTGTATTGATGTATAGATCAAGGCTGTTAATTAACTGTCTCATGCAATATACATTCGTTATGGAATTTGAATGGCTAATGATATTTGAAATTATGAACCAAAAGGAAAAAAAAAAAAAAAAAAACCACACTGAGAAAGAATGATGTTAAATCAATTTGGTTTCTATGGATGGGAAGTACTGTGCCATATATGGATTGGATCTCTGTTCTTCACTTCAGTTTTTCCAGGAGCTTCATGTGACAAATGATTTCAGTTGGGTCTATAGGCATGGAGTTCCAAGAACCATATATAGAAGAATGAAGTACATAGTCAAATTCATGAAAGAGAGTAAGATTAAAAGTATTAATACTTAGCCATTCATTAACATATACATGTAAAAACCTTAAAAAATAGAGTTTTTACAACTTCAACATGACAAACTATGACATTTTGACATGCAATTTCATCAAATAATATAAAAATATTTTTTTTCTTTTTGTGAATTTTTATCTATTATTTCTAGTTCCAAAATTTCTAACTAGTTAAATATGCTTGTTTGTGTTGTTGAATGTGTGTGTTTATATGATGCCTTTAAAGTTCTAACTTTCTAGGGTCATTTCCCTTCCCTTCTACAAAGTGGGAAAACATTTTGAAAATGAAAAACTAAGTGCTCATTTGGATATACTTCCTATTTCTTGTTTTTAAATCAGAAATTTCTATATGAAAGTAGAACATCTTGTGCAAAAAATAAAGATTTATCTTGTGTCTTTAAAATCACTTTCAGAAATTTTAAAATTTGAGGTAGTAAAATTTTTTTTGATTCCTTAATTTTTTTTAACAGTTTTTTAAAGCATTACTTTTCCAATAAGCCTCTTAGAATTCTTGCATTTTATATAAAAGCTACTACTATTTTCTAATTTTAAAAAAATAGAAAAGAGGAAGTGCATCCAAACACACTCTAAAAATTGAGCAAAAAATTTCATTCACCAATATTTTCAAGTTCAACATTCAAATTATTCAAATAACAACTTCCTAACATTCGTTTCAAGAATGTACATAATTATGTTTCAGTCTTTCATGTGTGCCTCTAACCATAGGTATGCAACTTTTTTATGTAGGTTATTTTCTTCTATCCTTTATTTCATCAAATTTTAACGTTAAAATACATGTTAGACAATTAATATAATAACTTTTTAATAATTTTTTTTTCTTCCAAATTTGATTAGATTTTAAAAACTATTTATCGTTGTATCATGTATTATATTGTTTCTTTTTTTAGGTAAAAAAGAGCTTGTATTAGAAACGCCTAGAAGCGCCGGTATCATGTATTATATTGTGTTTCTTATATGTATTGTAAGTTATATTTAAGACATAAGACATGTTTCTCTTTCCTTTTTATTATTGATTTTTAAATTTAAAGTAAATTTTAGACGATTAGTATAATAATTATTTAACAATTTTTTTCCAAATTTTATTTTGTTTAGAAACTATTAAAATAGTAAAGGTCTTTTTATTGTTGTATTATTTATTATATCATGTACCTTATATGTATCGTAACACAAAGTTAAGATAAGATATGTATCATAGCATATGGTTAAGATAAGAGACATTTTCTCTTTCCTTTTTCCCCCCTATATGCTTTGTGGCTTTTTTGCCTCTTGTTAATACAATCCGTGCTTATTTATAAATATATATATATATAATAGTTTTTTTTTTTCTTTTTCTAAATTTGATATTTGTTAGAAGCTGCCAAAAAGGGTCAAGGGTCCTCATGTAGTTATCTCTTATATCATGTATTCAGGAAGAGTGAGAGGAGGCTATGATGTGGGGGTGTGGAAAGCCATTAGAAACGAATGGGAGGGCATAAGATGTAGATCCCACTTTGTAGGTGGGAACGGGAAAAGGGTTAAGTTTTGGAAAGACTTGTGGTGTGAGGATCAATCATTGAAAGAAGCTTTCCTTAACTTATTTCTTTTGCTGTAAATAAAGACGGTTGGGTGTCAGAAGCTTGGGAGGAAGGTGGGGATTTAGGTTTTTGGAATCCCCACTTATAAAGACATCTTAATGATTGGGAGATGGATGAATTGGAGTCTTTGTTTAGCAAATTGCAACCCTTGGCAGTGAGAAGAGAAGTGGAGGACATTTTGAGTTGGAGAGAGAATAAGAATAGAAAATTTTCAGTTAGTTCCTTGTATTGCTCCTACACAAGGGTCTTTAGAGATCCTTTTCCGTGGGATATGATTTGGAGGTCTTGGGCTCTAGTGAGGGGGAGCTTTTTTGTTTGGGAAGCATCTTGGACCGAAAATTTAGTCCCTTGATGAGCTGAAAAGAAGGGGGTGGAATATCTTGAATAAGGGCTACTTGTGCAAAGAAGAGGAGGAAACCACCGACCACTTACTTCTATTTTGTGGCAAGGCTAGAATGTTGTGGAGTTTGATCTACTTCCTTTTCGGCGTGCAGTGGGTTATGCATTCCTCAGTTAGGAGGGGTTTATTAGGTTGACATGGTCCTTTCGTGGGTAAAAAAAAGGAAGAATGCAAGGAGGGCGACCCCTTTATGTCTAATGTCGACTTTATGGAAGGAAAGAAATGGAAGAGCTTTCAATAACATCGAGTGGTTTGACCAATCAATTAAGTCTTTATTCATGTATACTTCTGTGAATTGGGGTAGGGTGTATGTAGAGGATCACATTATATCTATAATTGATTTTATAGATTGGTTGTTTGTAAAGTAAGGGGAAGGTCTTTTTTTGTCTCCTTACTACTTCGTTTTTTAGGGCGTTATTTGTATACTTCGTGTGTATTGCTTTCGCTGTTTTAGGTGTTTCTAATGCAAGCCTTTTTTTTACCTATCAGAAAAAAAGAAAAAAGAAAAAAAAAAGATATTTTCTCTTTTCTTTTTGTCATTTAACTTTTAACTTTAAAGTGCATTTTTTAACTACTAATAGAATAATCTTTTAACGATTTTTTTTTTTTTCGAATTTGATTTTTCTTAGAAACTATTGAAAACGGTCAAGGATCCTTGTACCATGATATTGTGTATTATAATGTGTATCTCATATGGTTAAGATGAGTTACATACTGGTGATATTGTCATTTTAGTTAAAAAAATTTGTATTCTATCATTGTATCATATTGTATATCATACATTTTGAACAGCTATGTTCTTTAATGCATTCATTAGTTTTTCTTCTTTTTCTTCTTTTTCTTCTTTTACTTCTTCTTCTTCCCCTTATGGCACTTCTTCCTTATTATTATTGATGTTGCTGTTAGGACAAGAACTCAGAACCTCCCACATCCCCATGCCAGTTGAGCTAGGCTTCAATGGCATTTTATCTTTTCTTATCTTATCACTCCTTTCAGCTTTAACATCCCGATTTTGGTCACACTCATTTTGTAGACATGGTTTTGATCCTTGTGTATAGTCAAATGATAAAGTCTTAGGTTTTGGTTCACTCTATCAGTTGTAAGAGAAAATTTGGTTTAAATACCATGGTCTTGTCTTAATGGTTGGATCTTGATGCTGCATTGAATCTATTGCTGTATTTTAGGGGTCAGTGTTTAAACAAGTTTCTGGAGGCCAAGGTGTTGTGTTCTAGATGTTTTGAAATGTAGAGGATCTACTGTGCGCTTAATTTTACATAGAACCCTCTCATTTGTGAAAGATAAATTATGTCCAATGCTTGTCCATTATGCAGATTATAGGTGAGTTTTTTTCTCAAAAAGGAAACTTGAGTCTATGGAATCTTTCTCAATTTTTGAGTAGTGGTTTTGTTGGAAGGATCCATCAGATGGGGTTTGCCATTTTACTGGCGTGTTTGTTACATGTCAGATGATTATTTCTTAACAGACATTGATCAACATATATGATTTTTTAGTTTACAAAGATACTCTTATTCATGTTAAAGTTTCTTTTCTTGCATTTTCTGTTTTATTAGTTATGTGGTTTCTACCTAGTTATTGAAAATATATTTTCGGCCAATTTATATATTATTGGTTGTGTGGTTCTTTACTTACACAAATTTCCCTTATCCGTTACTATCCAGCCCTAATGGGCAGCAGTTTGTGTCCTGCAAGGAAGTTTCTTCATGTTTGCTTTCTTTGTCTGGACTCCAAGATGCAAGACAGCCAAATTATGGTCACAATGATGAGAATAGTCAACTTGCCCATCAAATTTCTCCCGGAAATGTAAGTTGGTGGTTATAGTACTTGTTTAGCCCCTTTCAACAGTGCAATTCATATTTCTTTCTATTATGTTGTATTCAACAGGCAGCTGGTCTTACCCTCAAAGACGACAAGAGTAAGGATGGTCTTGTTTGCTCTTCACCATCAACCGTTACTACTATACCTACTCATCATGAGAAGCAAGCCACCTTATTGAACATGGGTAATTCATGGGAGGTCAAAGTGGGGGAAATTTTAAAATGCCATAAATGCGCCATGACATTTGATGAGAAGGATGATTTATTGCACCACCTATCATCATCTCACAATGGGACTGCAAATAGCTGTAAACTCAGTTCATCCATCTGCAATGAGGTGATAATGAAAGAGGGAAAATATGAATGTCAGTTCTGCCATGTGATATTCCATGAAGAGAGTGGTTACAATCGCCATGTTGAGATCCACGCAAAAACATCTGTTAAGAACGCTGAAACATCAGTGCTAAATAGTGATCCCACTCCCTTGGATGGACTTGTCAGTGATTCTATTGCAAAAACTACAAATGGCCAAGCCAAACCAAAAGCAGATTCTATTAAAGAAACTCATATTGACAAATCCCATAATTCTTTCTTTCATATGGGGCAGCACTTTGAGGTGACCAAAAATGATGGAACTTTTGCTGACAAATCTGTTGACGAGCATGATAAAGATTGTAATACAAGAAATGATAGACTGGGGAAGGTGCATGAGGCTCCTGATATTTTAGCTGCTAAAACTAGTCTTGCTGAAGCTGCCTTGTCCACAAGTGAGGATAGAAGTATTCAGAAAGCTTCCAATGAGTCAAATGTTCTCAAATGCCCCACAGATGGAATCAATGAATTATGTGGCAGCGAGGAAAGAATTTCTGAAAGTTATTCAGTTGCTCCTTCTGAAAATCAGCAAACATGCGAGGTTGAAGACAATGTGAATGGTGCTTCCACTAGCTTAAACAAAGAGCCCAGGCAGGAGATAAGTTATGAAAGTGGTCTAGCTACTCCAAATGATAAAGGAGAGACATGTGCTGAAATTGCCGAGGATAGGCTTTTTACTAGCACAATCAAAGAGATGAAAATTGACTGCAAGGATGAATTTGGGCAACATGAGCCAATATTTGATTTTGACAATTGTGCTACATATGGTAAAGATACTGCAATTAATGTCAAGCAGCAAAGAGTTTCTGAAGACTGCCATTTGCCTGTTCCTTTCCCAAACGAGCAAAAATGTGGTTTTGTTAATAATATGAATGGGGTTTTATCTCCTCCCATAGTGGAGTCCAATCAGCAAAGATGTTCTAAAAGCGTCACTCTATCTGGCAATAATCAGACATATGATGTCAACAATAATGGCAGTTGGGTTTCTACTGGCACTGGCAGGCCTAGAGTTGAAGCGGACAACTCTGGGAATAGTGAACTAACATTTGGCTTTGGTAGCAATCACCCTCAGCCTAATGAGGATGCTGTGACCCGTGTTGAGTGGGGAATAAGTTCTGGAAGCTGTTCTCTTGTTTCATCCTGGAAGGATCAAACATGCTTTAAAAATAACACCAATTGGGTTTCTGCTTGCTCAAAACCCCTGCAGGAAAAAGGTTCTGAAAGTGGTGCTCTCACTCCATCTTGTAAGGAACAAATATGGGGCGTTGAAAATAATGGGAATAAGTTTTCTATTGGCACAATGGATAAGCTCAAATTTGATGAAATAAACAACTCTAGGAATAGTGAGCTAATCATTACTTCTGGCAACATGAGCAACACTGGAGTAGGTATGGATGTTGTGACAAGTGTTCAGAAGCAAAGAGGATCTGAAGGTTATTTATCTATTCTTTCTAAGAATGAGCAAAAAATTGGTGCTGAAAGTCCTGTTACTGGGTTTTGCAATAGTGCAGTGGCAGAGCTCAAACTGGGAGGACATTCTGAGAGTGGATTTTTTATTCAATCTGATGGTGAGCAAAAATGCGGCATTGGTAATGATTTGAAGAGGGTTTATCCTGGAAGATTCTGGGAGGTTCCAAGACTTAGGGAAGTAGAAAATCCTAGTAATACTGAGCTGATGATTGGTTTCAGCAGCAGTCATGCCCAACCTGGTCAGGACGTCATGGCTGAGGTTATGTGGAGAAGTGATGAAGAAAATGTGCTGCAGAGTGCTTTAGGCGATTCTTCATCTTCAATGGTGCTTTCATCCAGTTGCTTTCCCACATTTGATGTAATCTCAGATAAGGTATGAAACTAGCCATTCTTGAGTCCACTTATGACAGTAAAATGATAAAATGCTCTGGTACTTGATAAAATGGCATTACGAAATGACATTGCTATAGTCAGTTACTCTTACTTCCCTGATCCTAAATTATTTTGATCATCATCTAGGTTTTATTGGTATTGCTTTTAGTTTCTAAATTTCTGCTTTGTATGTTCATTTTATTCCATTTTGGTTTATATGCCTATCCTACAGCAAAAAATGTTGTGGTATTGTTATCTTTTTGTTGCTTGTTTTGCATGGTAGGTGCTATTTGAATTTTGCTTTTCTTCAGAAACCTTAAATTGCTTGATTAAATGGAAGTGAAAATCCATTATAATGATTGAGGCGGATTGGTATTTAAAAACCTATTTGGTTCCTACACCTCCTTCATTGTCTCCTTCCCATGCACAAACACTCACATAAGAAAAATAAGATGTCATCCATATATATGTAGTTTTGGTGTGTATTATTTTTTTTGTTCTTTTTACAGAACATCTAAGTTCTGACATCTTAATATGATGGGCAGGGGTTAAATGGACTCTGTACTGCAAATGAGAAGTTCAACACTGATAGCATAGAAAATCTGAAATTCAGTTCTCTGACTGCACAAAGAAACTCTCTTTCAGAAGATTCCAAAGTATTGTCATATGATGCAGGGATGGAACAAGGGTTCAATTCTTCTGAATGGCTTGAAAAGGAAACTTTGTTGCCAAAAGTAGTTGGGAGGCATCTGGTTGCCGCATTATGCATCTGGTGCAGAAATGAGTTCCATCATGAGAATGTTGGCAATGCAACACAAACAGGTTCAACTGGTTTAATGTGTCCAACCTGCAAGGTTAAGTTCTCAGGGGAACTCAATTTATTCTAGAATGGCTTAACTCTGAACATTCCTGCTCCCAAACTTGCTTCTATTATTCCTGATCGTCGTTATGGATAAGATTCCAGATGTGAGGTAGCTTCTACATCTGACAAAATTCTATTATTACCTAGAAATGCTGCCATCTTACTCATTATTGCACCAATCCCTTGAGTCCATTCTTTGCTTTTGTCATAACTAGACCCACAATTAGCCCTAATATCTTTAAGATGACAGTGAATCTTGCAAATGGCAACTAGTTGGATGTTCTAGGGCACTTGTTCAGTCATGGCATCACATTGCTCAGATGGATTCCCAGCAATTGCTTGCAATTTTTTTTCACTTAGATTTGATGTAGCAAGGTTTGGGAATTTTGTAGTATCAACAAGCAGCTGTCTAAGGTTGTTTTAAAGCTTTGGGTTTTTTGATATTACAATGACATTGCTGGCAATAAAATATTTGGGAATGATCCCTATGCCCTTCATAGATGGGATGGCTATACCTATCTTCATTGTATTGACAACCGACCTTTTACACCCCAAGGAAGAAATTCTGACAGCTTATTCTGTGTATTTTCCAGATGGAAGACAGATACATGTATGGTAGTTCCAAGCTAAAGAGGCAAGGCTTGCAGTTCTGGTATGGCTCTTTTTTGTTTCTTGCTGGGGATCGACTTATCACATTCCCTTTGTTTTTTCTTTTGTTTCCATTTAAATGATTTCTCTCATCCGCACACTGACCATAATTTGTGTTGCAAATTTCCAATATAATGTGGAAGTCCATTTTCTGTCCTCAAAAGAGGGGAACAGGAAAGGCAACTTGGACGAGCAATCAGTTTGTAGGTCGCTTTTTTTTCTTCAATTATCAGGGCTGCATTAAGTTTTTCTCTTTAATTTTGGACCACCCAGAAAGGGAGAGGGAAAGGTAAAGGATACTTTCATGATGGGGACCAAATGGCAGACACAATAACACTTTGTTTTCACCCTCAACAAAATCGTAGGCAATTTACAACTTATCCAATCACTGCTGCACCATTAGACTTCATAGAATTGGAGCTAATTTGTAATTTCTTTACGACTGGCCAACTTTGTCATCTTGTTTGACCTATGATGGCCTCAATCAATGAAATGAAATCCTAGCTTCTCAGGAAGTGAAGCATTGAAATTTGCCTCCGCGTGGTTTTATAATTTTGATTACCAAGGGGCGACGACTAGTCCTCTCTGGACCAGAGGTGCATGGAAAATAAAATTAAGAAGAAGAAAAAAAAAAAAAGATTGAAATTCTTTTTGCGCCTTCTTTTTATATTTTTATTTTTTTTCCGTACTTAGAATCATCAGAACAAATGTAGGGCCTTTCATAATAAACGTCCGTAAAATCTAACTGCGATAAAATAGAATGTTTTTAGGAGGACCGGGTTTAATTGTTCGTCTAATTACAATAAAAATGATTTTTGGAGAATAGGATGAAAGAGAGATGCTTATGACCTCCTGGCCCTTGGGAGCGTATTTTATGGAACCCGCAAATATTTGGGTTCAACATTTTGTTAGTGGAACTTGGAGGTCAAGATCAACTGCACCGGGAACAAGCCTCTGCTGTAGTTCCATAATGGGTTGGTAACTAACGAGTTTATCCAAACCAACTTTGGATTTTAGTTGAAATACTCAAACTTGGTTGAGGTCGGTGGCCAAACACAAAATATTGGCTTTAAGCAATATAATTACTCTTTTAGAATATGTCCAGGAATCTCTCGACATTTTGAATGGCTACCCTGCATTGTTCGTTTGGTTATCAAATATAAAACAAGATTTAAGAAGTGGGTGGAGGCTTCAAAGTTCTTCAACCGGCCGGAAAAGATTTTTTTTTTTTTTTTTGGGTACAAAAAATGAGGAAATTAACCTCACCTCATGGTACAATGAAACCAACAATTGATATGTAAAGGTTGCAGCTTAAATGCAACTATCCTGACTACATCTATTTCAATACAACTCCTAAGCTGTATAACGGTGATCATTTCTACATGCTACGAGTGAAAATTTACAGGACCTACTTCTTACAAATCCCAACCATCCTAGAATTAGGTTTGCATACAATACATTAAATCAACCAAACAAGGCTAGAGTTGAAGTTATTTCTCATAAAACATGTTTGAGGCTCCATGTCATGCTTGTGGTGTGGCATAGTCATTGTCACCCATGTTCTATTACTCTCCTTAGAGAGAGTCACCCTCCCTTGAAAAGATTTTTAAGCATTTCCTAATTTAACAAAAAGAGACATTATAAGTGCTTACGTAATTTTATTTTTATTATTATTAAAGAGAATTTGATAAAAATAAAATAAAAAATTATGATTCCACTTGGAAACTCTTTTCAAGGCATCCTTTTTGAAAGAAAATCTTCAACTTAAGAAAATCTTACACTCGAATTTTCATGCAGTTGAGCCACCCACGTGGTGCCTTGTGTGTGCATGTCTATTTGTTGCAATTCTCAATTCACCATCAAACCACCACTTAACACTCATCCCCTTACACCAATATGTTACTTAACCTAGCAAACATCCTTATTTGTTACTTTGTATTGAACAAGATAAGTTGCCTTGCATATTATAGGCACTTATGGGTGTAAAGTGTCACCATATGAAACCCTTAATCCCATATTACAATGGTCAAGGTGTTGGCAAACCAACCCACTAGGTGGAGTTGCATCTTGATTGGCTTAGTTGTAAATACTCCTTTATTGCCTCTTCAAATTGCCATAAAATTGTATCATTCTTCTAACTAGGTTTAGTTCCCAAAGTCCCCTTCCAATGTACTAAGTAATCAATCATTTTATTCTTTTGCTTACTTCATGGTAGATTTGAGCCTCTTGCTCAAATGCTTTCAAATGGTTGAAGGTGCATACTTTTGCCACACCCTGATAGGATCTCGATACTTAGGAAGAGGTCTTCAATAAAATACATGAAAAAAAATAGTGAATTTTCAATTTATTCAAACGCTTCAACCTATATGCAATTGCACTAAGCTTTTTAGTTACTTCAAATTGATTGTCATACTTTATGATCAAGATCCTCTATACTCTGATTTTCTTCCAAATCTATGGCGTAAGTTTCAACGACACTTTACACCCATTTGGAACTCTAATAGCTCCTTCCTTTTGCCAACATACATTTTCATTTGTTTGTTAGTTTTTCCAAACTTTCTTTAGTTTCTTTAAGCATTTCCTGCTAAGAATCTATATGTCTAGCTTGCATCCTAGCCAATATATCCAAAGGTATGTGAGATTGCTACCTAATTGCCACCTCAAATGGGCTTTAATCATATAGAAGAACTTCAATGTAACTTATTACACAATTGAGCTACTTCTAACAACTTCAATCAATTATGTTATGTAGTAATCACATGGTGCCTCAAATATTTTTTTAGCATTGCATTCACCCCTTCACCCATTTATTGTGTCTACTTGGTTGAGAGTGATTTGTAAATTCAAACTTCTCTACCTAAAATTTGCCTATGAGGTGAAAGTCTTTGTTAATTACTTTTTCTTCTAGGAACCCAAATTGTTTAACCAAATGACATAAGAATAAATAGATTGCTTTTTGAATAGAACATGCATGTAGATTGACTTAAACTTGACATCTGCTTTCATTTAGAAAGGTGGAAGCTAAGACAAAAAAAAAAAAAAAAAAGAATTGACTGTTCGAGTATTCTCAAATTGTATGAGAAAGATGAGAAGAAGGGAAGCATATATGTGTGGTATATATCTCATGTATATTGAATTGCAATACTAAAATGATAGAATCATTTCTGATTAGACCAAATACAAATATGGTCCCCAAGAGAAATGAGACCTTCTAAATAGTTTTTTAAGCATTTCTCATTCTCACAAAGAGAGACATCACAAGTGTTTACAATAGGCATAATAAACTTCAAGAAAAAATATTTTTCCTCTTGAAGACTTTTTCAAGGCATTTTCTTATAATTGAATTATCGCCTAGTGGAACCACCCAAGTGGTGCCTTGTATGTGCTATTGTGCACATCCGTGTGTTACTATTTTCAAGTTATCAAGAGTTTTGGGCCAAATTTATTGGGACAAAATATTATATTTGGGATATTTTGAAACTATTATTCAAATTAGCTCTCTTTTTTCCTTAAAAAAAAGGTTTGAAACATTACTTTAAAAATACATTTTCGATACAAATTTAGAAACCATGGTTTTAATACATGGTTTCAAACTATTTTTTTAAAATAAAAAATAAAAAATAAAATAGGAAAGTGAAAGAAATCATTTTGAATAAAAGTTTCAAAAGACATCCAAACATATATTTCTTTGAGTAAGAGAAACTCGAGTACTAATTCATCCATGCTTGTCATCTCTGTTTTGAACATGGCAAAGGCTTCACATGTCACAAGTACTTACGGGCGTATGATGCCACAATATGTTTGTGGTGCGGACAATTGGGTATTTAGCTGCCAGGCTGCCACAGCTAAAAAAAGGTTAGAAAGATAAATATCAAGCATGTTAAAAGAAAAAGAAAGTCAAAGCACGTGAGAAGCCGAGTGCAGTATAAAAAAAAATGAAATTAATGAAAAATGAAAAAGAAGAGAAATATGAGCAGGAGCGAGGAAGAAGAGAGGAAAGCTACCGTGAGCAGATAGGATATCAACACGCACCTACCCACCCCTCGCACCGTTCTCTTCCAATTCACAATCAGAACCAGAGATCAGAACCCTTCCCCACCATTTCTCTCGGGAATATCGTCCGTTCCCTTGTTATTCTTATACCCATAATTCCCTTCATACTCCCTCTTCTTTTGTTTCTTATTTTTATACATAACATGCTTTCTCTCCTCATTTATCCTCTCCATGAGCTTCAGCGCTAAAGTGCGCTGGGCTCGCTCTCCCCACCCAAACCATCATCCTCACCTTCTCCCTCTTCTTCTTTCAATTCTTGATTAGGGTTTTTTTTTTTTTCATCTATTTTTTGGAGTGGGTAAGGTCTCTGATGGCTGCGAGGGTTTGGGAGGCGGGGATCTTTCTTTTACTGGTCTTCGGGAGGCTAACCTGTGCCGAACCCGTTAGGGTTTCCTTGTCGCCCGTCTGCTCCACCGAGTCGGTTGCCGATTCGATCTCCGGTTTTAGGGATTCCCATTGCCCGGTTAATGAGGGCGATGGCTCTCTTGATTTCGTTGGTGTTACCGAGGTTGGTTAGAACGCTTTTCTTTTTTGGTTTATGTCCTGTTATTTCTCACGATTTATGGTGCTCTGAATTTTTTTTTCTCTTCTTTTGTCCCTTTGCGATCTGGTGTATTACTCAGTGTTAATCTGGAATTCAGAAATTGTAAATGTGATTTAGGGGAGAAAATGAGAGAAAATAAATCGACAAGGATATAATTAGATAAGGTTTTCTTTCAATAAGAAATTTTGGACTGTAAAGAGAACACCGTAATGGAATGATGGTGTTTTCATAGAATTTTCTTCATGTGATACGTTTCGTGGGCAAAAGAGAAGGTAATATATCGGCTTGGGTGGTTCGACCTATAATTTTGGACAATATAGGGATGTATTTGCGAATTTTGGGGAAAGAGGCAGAGAGAGCTTTGAAGTTGTGATTTCAAAGTTGCTCAGCTGAACAAAAGCTTTCAAAATCATGATTTCAATTTTCAACTGCCTTTTTCAGAAAGTATCACTTGACCATATATGTTGCAGTAATATTTTACTAATACAAAATTGCAGCATGGTCTATACTGAACCTTAGGTTTGTTTCAGATCTCTTGTAACCTGCCAAAGAATTTTCTATACAATGTTGAACAATTCCACATACCTCCCAAAGGAGCCTTAAATCACTAGAGATTCTTGAGTCTATGTTTTGCCTGATCCTTAGCAGGAAAATCTATGTGAATATGATTAGTGGTGAGTATGCACTGGATGTTTCTTTCCTTTTTCCATTAAGACAATTTCTAGCTTTATTGACCGATTTTTAGCAAAATGATTTTCCCTAATAATTCTTTAGCAAACAAACAAAAAAGGAGTATTAGCAAGATTTGGGTTGCTGAATTTAAACAAAAATATATTTACAAATGAACTAAAACAAAATGTGATGATTAACAAAAGGAATAAGTGCAGGAGGTTTAATGGTTCTGGCTATGGTTATTGATCTGAATTTCACTTTGATGAGTGCAGCCAAAGCTAATATATGGTCCGCTCCATACTAGAGAAACTTGTAGAAAAGTGTCCATCTCAGTGTAATGTCATAATACTTGTTAAGAAGGACACCCCCAGCGTGATATTGAAGGATGCTTATAACTGCATTACTAGATAAAGATGTAATAAAATCTGTAAAGTTAATTTGTTGTGTGATATTGCTTTAGTTAATTTCATTCTTCCAATAATAGAGGCATGCTTAATATCATCCTTACTTTTGGGGCTGCTCTGCTGTTCATATTGGTTGACTTTTTTAACTCTTGGGTTCTTGAACAACTTTTATAGGACAATATTCAAGATTGTTATGACTCTCTCCATATTGTTGTTGCAACCAGAATCTCTATTGACTTGTGTTGAATCTGTGGGGGTTCTTTAGGCCCATATTTCATTGCTTGTTAAATAAATAAATGCGGCAGCCAAATAGCATATTGCTTGTGTGGCACTTCTTGTTCTTGAGTAACTGAAATGGGAATGAGTGGAATTCGTGATTTTATTTTATATTTTCTAATGAATATGGCGACATTATATATTTAGTTTACGTTATGATATTTTGTTCAGAGGATTGGTGTCAATAATTATAATATTTTAACATTTAACTTATAGTATGGAGGTAAACTTGATTGAGTTACAAATGTGTTTTTTTTTGTTTTATCCTCTTGCTACATTTCAAAATAGAAAACTAATTTCATTTACATTTTGCTGTTCTGAAGGGAGATGAGGTTTCACTGCAAAAGGCACTAGATATGGTTCACAAGAACACTCATGAATATGTGGCTGTTCTGTTCTATGCATCTTGGTGCCCTTTCTCTAGAACTTGTAGACCAACCTTTTCCATTCTTTCTTCCTTGTATCCCTCCATGCCCCACTTCGCAATTGAAGAATCAGCTGTCAGACCAAGGTTGGAAGCCAATCCTTCTTTTAGATTTGCATTAGATGAATATTGCTTTTGAGAATAATATTATGTGAATTTGTACAGCATACTCTCAAAATATGGAGTTCATGGATTTCCTACTCTTTTCCTTCTCAATTCTACTATGCGTGTACGTTATCATGGCTCCCGGACTCCTGGTTCCTTCATCGCTTTCTACGGTGATGTTACCGGTAGGACTTCTCCTGAGAAACTTCTTTTGAATGGGATCTGTTTGTTGTTGATCTTGTGGACCAGGACAATGATCTTAGATATACAAGTCATTTAATATCTTAATCTTCTCCAATTATGCCAATCGCTTTCTATAGAGGAGCCGCTTCTCTTTTTCAAGTGAATAATTTCTACTAATATATGTCCTTGAGAATATCATCATTTTTATTGACGATAACATGTGCTTTCTAGATGGGAAGCATTTAATATCTTACTCATCTCCAATTATGTCAAGTTATTGAAGAGAGAGCTGCTTTCATTTGAAATGCAATAAGTTCCCACAACCAGAATATTTCCATTTCATAGATAATACATGTGTCTTGCATGTGTTTTCAAATTGTTATTTGCTAGATTTTGCCATGTCTGTTGATGGTTTCCTAGAGTTTGCATGTGTATATGGCCATTAACCCCAAATCAATAAAGCTATATATATTAGAAAAATAAGAGTTATCTCACACATGCACCAAAGAAGAGGGTGGTGGGATGGGGTGGCTGGGATATGTAGTCGTATCAATGTAGTTGCTCATCATTCTGTATGAATGCCTGGGATAATGCACCTTTAGTGCCTCTCCTGGCAATATTTCCAATTTGATACTAATGGTATCTGCTTTGTACAATCTTAGTGAAGAAATATTTTCTTCAAAGAAACATTTATTGATCAAGTGCATGCCTATAGGTATGAAGACTGAACCATTGGAACGAGCATCACTGGACAAAATGGCGAGTCCATCACATCATGCAAAACGTGATAATAGCGAGCAGGAAAGCTGCCCATTCACATGGGCAAGATCTCCAGAAAATTTGCTTCAGCAGGAAACATATCTGGCATTGGCTGTTACATTTGTGGTTTTGAGGTCGCTCTACTTCATTTTGCCAGCATTGCTTGTGTGCGCTCAATGTGCCTGGAGAAGGCACCTCCAAAGCACGAACTTGGGAGGCCTGTGGAGCTTGTGGGAGTATCCTCTTACCTATCTGAATCGGGCAATTCAATTATTCAATTCACTAAAAGAACCTTGTAAGAGGAGCAATCTGCAGGAGGGAGCAATGAATGCCAGAGCATGGGCTTCCAAGTCCCTGGCCTCAGTTTCGATTGGGGATGGGAGCACCAGCCGGGTGGTGGCTAGTAAGTGAGAGGAGAGCCAACTGATTTTTTCCCCAATGGCAGGACCGATATTTGGATCGTCCCAAGGTTTGGTTGCAATATCTGTAATGTCAATGAGGAGTTTGTTCTATAGAATGGTGTTATGTTTGACAACCCCGCATGGTGTTTTATGTGTGGGGGCGTTAGTTGTTTTGTGATGTGCAGGGGAAAGTGATTCCTGGATATGGCTATTCTATGTAGTAACTAGTAAGTAGTAACCCATTTCTCATTCCTGTCAATATAACGTAGGTTACAATTTCACTTTACCATCTAAAACTAATAAAATAAAAATGTGCCCCAATTTGTGACCACGAGTCGAAACCCTTTGTTTGTCTCTCAGTAGTGCCCGGTTTACCATGGGAGAGGTGGCGACGCTGGGGTCAATAACCGAACTAATATTCGATGTTCTGAATGGAAAAAGGCAGCATAGATTTTTTCTCCCAAATTAAAAAAAACACATTTAAAACTACTATTTTATTCCAAAAAAATAAAAATAAAAAATAAAAAAGAGTGACTCAGCCTTTGTCACATCAGGCAATAATATATATCAATTTGGAACCATACTACGCCGAGGGTATTATTTATCGTGACTATAAATGAGGGGATTTTATTAGACAGCGGAGGAATTGTACATAAAGGAACTGGACATAACGGAAGGGTCGTTTGTCACACTCACTTGAGGCCTAAACATGGAATCAAACAATGGTCAGTGTTATAACAGTCAACGTCAGGCCATGTGATGCATATCCAATCCAACGGCCAGTCTGCTTCTATTGCCGCACAACACGCGGCTGAGATTTCACCATCCAACCATTTTCAGGGATTCACACAATTCAAGACAAATTTAAGCCCGTCGTGAAATTTAAGCCGTCGATCCTAGTGTGTAAACCCCAAAATCTCCAATCCAACGGCCCACTCTCAACGACGCCATCTCTTATAGCGGTTACCAAAGTTGCGAGACCAAGTTTTGCAGAAGAGAGAGAGAGAGAGAGAGAGAGAGAGACGGCGATGGAGGAAAGAGAGCAACAGGTTTACTTGGCCAGGCTTGCTGAGCAAGCTGAGAGATATGATGGTACGCTTTCTTCCTTTCATACCCTCATCGTCCCCATCAGCCCTTCTCTGAATCTCTGGGTTTTTCTTTTTCCTTTTTTTTAGGGTATTTACTTTTTAGTTGCAGTGTTGGAAATTATATTTAGGTGGTTTTTACTTGTGATTAAGTTGGTGAATTTGAATTTATACTGTGATGTGATTGTTATTACTTATCTCTACTTATCTCTAGTCTCTACCTGAAAGAGAACTTTCTGGTGACCCTGGACTATCATCAGGGTTTTGTTCAACCATTTGCAACGGTATTTTGCTTGATCCATGTTGTTTTATTATATAAACAAGAACGAAAAAAACCCTACTGGAAATGTGTTCATGGAGTTTCTACGTTTTGGAATTTAGTTTGACTTATTTCCAAAAGGGTTATTTTCTGCCCTGAATGAATTTTTTGCTTCATAGCTTTGGCTGAAATTGGGTTATTATCTTTGATTTGCTTGTCTACTCTCAGATTTGTGTCTGAATGCTCTTAACTGTTGTAACCAGTTTTTCGTTCTGTTATTTTTCCCTTTAACTAACTAGTTTATGACCATAGTTCTTCCAATGGTTTGTGGAGCTGTAACAGAATGGCAATAGGCGAAGAATTTGGACTTTGTTTGAAAATGGAATCAGTCCATTATCCATACATGAACACTATAACACACAATTTGGTAGGCGTATCAGGGAGAAATTAAAATAGTCATTGAAGGAAAGTACAAATTTGTAACTTATAAAATCCTATTAGATTCTTAAAAAGGTGCTAAACAGATTGATACATTTAAATACTGTCAAACTTAAGATCAACTAATATTATTTCTTGTTAATTCATTCCATGCAAAAAAAAAACAAAAATATTTTATTATCCATGAAATACAATGTATCCGTTAATTAATTAATTAATTAATTAATTATTGTTGCATATGGCCTCTGAATAAGCCCATTGTTTTTTTTTTTTTTCTGCATATCATTTGAAATGGGTCTGTACAACTTTCTGTTGTCTATGATGATTGATGGTTTTCAGCCACTTTGGAATGCTATGATATTGCTGTCTCGAATGTGGTATTGGTGATTCTAGCCCTTCAGTTGCATAATCTATGGAAGTCAAATTGGAATTTTTCTGGTTTGCAGCACCTAAGGGCACCTTTATATTCCCCATCTTCCCTGCAGGAGAGAATTTTTTTGAATTTTGACATTTTCTTAATGAGTTTACTTCATTTCTTGTTAAATTTGATGGTTGGTTTTGTTATTTCTCCCTTGTTTCAGAGATGGTTGAAGCAATGAAGAAAGTTGCTAAATTGGATGTGGAACTGACAGTGGAGGAGAGGAATCTGGTATCTGTTGGATATAAAAATGTTATTGGGGCAAGAAGGGCATCATGGAGGATATTGTCTTCCATTGAACAGAAGGAGGAGACCAGGGGAAATGAGCAAAATGCAAAAAGGATAAAGGATTACAGACAAAGGGTTGAAGATGAGCTGTCAAAGATCTGCAATGACATATTGTCTGTCATTGATAATCATCTCATCCCATCATCCTCAACAGGGGAATCAACTGTTTTCTACTATAAGATGTGAGGAATATTTGACTATTCTTTTCCTTTTGTTTATTAGATTTTGATTATTGGGATACTTAAAATGATGAGCAAACTTGATTATGAGATGGGACAATAAAATATGCATTTGAAGATGTACAAACTTTTGACTTCTCAGAAAGTAACAATTGATTTTCTTCATACTATGGTGGAATTGAGAAACCATGGAGCCAAATCCAGAGCAATAGGACTAAGCCTTGGACTAGTCTGAAGATGATGAATATATATTATTATGTCTTTGTCTATGTATGTCTCATATTATGGGGATTTACAAACTTTGGTATGAGCTTTTTGGGTTATTAATTCATTGATGGCAGTTACTTTAAGCATTATAATGATAATAGTTATATTTGTGAGAAGGAGCATGTTTTCTCTTCTTGCTCTGTATTTCCTTCCTCCATTAGATTAAACTGTAACTCAAGTTCCAGTAACTAAGTGGTTCTGATTCTGCCATCTCATATATTTTTTATGCTGAAATTAATTTGGCTTGTGATATTTTGTTTCCCTTTTTCCTTATGTCAGGAAAGGAGATTACTACCGATATTTAGCTGAATTCAAAGCAGGGAATGATCGTAAAGAAGCTGCTGATCAGTCACTTAAGGCCTATGAGGTCCTTTAGCATCTAATTCCTCTGTTGAAGCTCATCTTACCTCTCACTTTGTCATTGTTTTATTTTTTTCACCCTCCTTTAATTTTTGATTTCCGTAGTTCAGAAACAGGGTGCTAGTTCAATTAATTTTTTATGCTGCAGGCTGCCACCAGTACAGCTTCCTCAGATCTGCCCCCTACTCATCCAATCAGACTTGGGCTGGCTTTGAACTTTTCTGTCTTCTACTATGAAATTTTGAACTCCCCAGAGAGGTTGATGATGCTCTCTGATTTGGACTAATTGTTTTTTTGGTTTCTTTTATGTTCTTACATCAAGAATGGAGGTCTAGAGGTTTTTCCACCACTTTCTTGAGTTGTTAAGGTTCTGTTTTGTTTTAAATTTGTGTTGCACAGGGCTTGCCACCTTGCAAAACAAGCTTTTGATGAGGCTATTGCAGAACTTGATAGCCTGAATGAAGAATCATACAAGGATAGTACCCTTATTATGCAGCTTCTTAGGGATAATCTCACATTATGGACCTCAGATCTGCCAGAGGAGGGAGGTAAATGCTGTGAATATCTTCCTCTGGTTTTGAGCCCTGTGTTCACTTGATGAAACCATTTGAATAAGATTGATTTCTTAAATAATGATTTTTTTGTACTTTATACCTAAGAAAAGTTTAATCTGTGTCTTTTCGTAGAACATCTGAAATGCATGGATAGAAACCAAGTCTAGAGAACATAATTTAATTTGGGTTCTGTTTTAGTAATGCAACAGAGTTCATTAAGGAAGAGGTATTACCATAGGGAAGTGTGCCTTAGTCCATTGAAAAGGATCTTGCAAGGCCTAGTGAACAATGGTATTCAATATTATGGTAGGAATTGTGATGGAACCTTTGTTTCTAGTATTCTGTGCTCATTGAATGAGAATCCATGCACCCTTTATTTTTATTTTTATTTTTATAAATTCAATTAGATTGTTGTTATTGAAAAAATGTTAAATGTTTCAATACCAGATAACTATGATGAATCATAAGATACATACCAAAAAAACTCTACATTTTGATGGCCAATACAACCTGAGGGTGCTATTTTGTATGGTTTCAATGAGAAGCAAAATAAAGCCCTTCATATAGGCACTGCAGTGTGTCAAATTCAATTTTTAACCTGGTAATGAACATAAGTATATGCATGTTTATTTCTCTGGTTTGTGTTTTTAGAGTTGTCTTGCTAGATGTTTATTTTGAGATGGTATTAGTTTCTTTTTCTTAATTTACTTCAGAAGGCATGTTCTCATTTAGTTATGTCCTCTATTTTTAATATGTTGTTGATAATGGAACAGAAAACTCATTTCCTATGAAACATTTGTGTACGAGTCCATGCAGAGTAATGGTGTGAGGGCACTTTTGACCTCATTGGGAATGATGCAATTATCATTTGTGTGGGTTTTTATGTGGTTTATTGGTACTTTTTAGAATTCTACAGAACTGTTGCCTTCTACATACCACAACCAGCTGATGTTTTCTTTTTGTAAATACGTGATTTGATTTGGCAGGTGAGACATCTAAAGCTGATGAACCTCAAGCAGAGGTAAGAAACTGTAGTTCTTTTCAAGGGTAGAGTGTATGAATATATATTATTGGCCTTTGCTATATTGAGAGCGGGTTCAAAATAGGAAATTTCCCTGTCAAAGCCTTAAGCAAATTAGATGATAGTAAGAGGTCACACTATTATGGATTTGTTAGCATTGTTTACTCCTACCTTTTAATATAATGGGACAATCATCCAGTAGGCTTGATTCATCGGATGGTTGATGATGCGATTCTATGTGAAGTTTTACAACCCCTGCTCCAATTCTCTTCATTTTCTTATTAATTTATCAAATGCCTGTGTGCATGGGATTTGCAGATTTAGGTGTGGGACAAAAGAGGTTATTCTTTGAGAGGGTGAGCTCGTAGAAGGATGGAGGAATGGAGCTTGGGAGACTTTTCATCTTATCAGTAGTAGTACAGGAATTGGCAACTATTGGTTTATATTTATCGAGCAGGATGCATATGGACTCTCATTATGCCTTCTTTTTCTTCTTATTCTGCTGGTTTTAACATACCTGAATCTGTTGCATTTGGTTATTGTGCTGTATTTTTCTATTCAGTATTAAGTTGCCTTATTGCGAACTCAAATAATATGTGTTGTCAATTTGTTTCTTATAGATTTAAGCCTTTTCTGCATGTCAATTGGGGCTGGAAAAATATGTTTAGATGGATTTTTTTATTATTATTTAAATGTATATGTTTTTCATAACGTTTTCTTTTTGGTAGTTAGTTCTGTCTCTTTTGAAAAAATGAGTCTGTTGTGTCAGGATTGTTCAGGGTTTCAAGTAATTGTGCTCACGTGCCTTCTGTTAAACCTTTGTGGAAGGAGCATTTCTTTTCATATATTTATTTAAATGTAATGGTGAAAATATTGATTTCATCGAAAAATCAGTGGCTTGATTTTATGAAAATATTGATATTGATGACAATTTTTATAAAAAATCCGAACGCCATGAAAAGTTAATAAAAAAATATATATATGAGAATTTGAAATAATATTTGGATGAATGACAATAATTTATATATACAATGGCAGCCAAATGGTGAGAAAATGGAGTGTCGGAGTAGGCTTTACAGCAATAAACATTTTCCTCGAAGGCGTGGATGCTGTTCTATCAGGAACCGTGTGCTTGAGGGCCCTCAAGAATTTTTGGTCCTTGCTTTAATGGACTGATAATGTCCTAATTCCAGTTACTCCAGTTCTTTAATTCCGTTCTCTACAATATATTTTAGTTCCCATTTATAGATGAATGGAATATGGTATGAGTGGAGAAATAATAAAAATGGTTGACAACCATCCTTTGGAAACCAAAAATTTAGATCATCCTGGGGAATGTCCTTTTAATCACCTTGACAAATAAGGTGCACTGGTAATAATAGTATAGCAACCGTGACAGGAAGTTCAATACAAAATCTAGAACTCTCTACCTTGTATAAGGGAGTCCTCATATGAGAATTTGTTGCCTGGGAGGTGGAAGCAAATCAATTATCAATGAGAAAGGATTTCAAGTACTTGAATGTTTCTTTGGGCTTCTCTATAATAAAAGTATGCCCTGCGTTACTGATGATCACAAGCTGGGCCTCTTCCCCCAAATGCCTGCAAGCAGCAACAATTTCAACAGTGAGAAACAATTGAGGCTTGAGCCAGTCAGTGTTTGTATTGTTGTGGGCCGGTAGGCAGGTGATAGTGATACAAGTTTACCTTTTCAATCTGTGAGCTAGTTCCACCGGGAATACCTTATCTTGGTCTCCCCAAATTATTAAGGTAGGCTGCATAACAATTGAAGACAATTTGTAACTTAATGAAGACAATATAAATAGAATCAGTGGATTGTAAATTGGGTGAATCCGAATTCAACCTGTAGGATCGTGGGTAGCTCTGAAAGTTTCCGGTCTTTAGGAATAGCTCGAATCAAATCTTTCCTCTCTTCTACAAATTCCATGCACATTACCTGCCAAGTCTTATGTCTGTATTAGAGAATAAATATATCAAGTAATCAATAAGAACAATAATAATAATAATAATAATCAGTAAGGGTTATTTGATTAAAATGGTCTCTCAAAACCCAATTTTTTAAATTTAATATTTTACCCTTTTGTGGCATAATTTGGACAAAAATGTCCTCATTATATTCTTGTAAAAATAATCATTTATTTTAAAACCTATATATAAATCCTTGAAATAGAAAAGGGTATTTATGTAAAAAATGGGTTACTTTTCAAAAAAAAAAACATGGGATGGGTTAGATTTCCGATTTGGGATTATTTCATCCTTTTTAGCTAAATATTTCTAATAATAATAATAATAAACAACTTGAATTTGTGTCTCTCAACTGCTCAAATTTTGTGACATTTGGAGTCTGACATTTTGAATTATTCTGAAAAGAAGAAAACGCCAAAGAGAAAATGTAATATGAATATCCAAGCAACTTACTTGAATGAAATCATTGAGCAAGCAAGAAGGTAAGACCCTTGGAGGCTTGTAGAAAGTGTAACTTAGCAATTCCCTCAGCTTCTCGGGCGTTTGGGGCAACAATATACTGGCAGCGTCTTCTATATGCGATACCTTAAACAAACCCTTTTCCAAATCCTTCTCCTCCAAGCACACCCCGGCGCCGCATATCACCACTCTTTCTATCGCCTCTTTAAACTGGGCCGCCATACTGTACCCCACAAAACCACCATAACTCAGCCCGATCAAACTCATCTTCTTCACCGACTTCGCTTCCATCACCCGCATCACGCACTGGGCCTGGAACGACTCGGTCCGCTCGGGTCTAGTGGTGTAGGAGTCCCCGAAGAAGAGGAGATCTGGGACGTAGACGTTGAAGTAGGGGACCAGGTAGGGGATGAGGTCGCCCCACTGCCACAATGCGTTGGCTCCGAAGCCGTGGATGAGGAGCAGGTTGGGTTTGGATTCTTTACGGGTCTTGGGGACCCAACAGTGGATGACGGTGCCGTCGCCAAGATCGGTGATGGTGGATCGAAGACCCGATTTGGTGAAGATGGAGCGATAGCACCAGTCTCTTGTTGCAGTGAAGCTGAAGCAGGACATTAGGATCCCCAGATTGAAATGGATGGAGTGAAGTTCAGGCCTCGTATACGCTAGTAAAAAAAAGCACATGGTGTTTGGGTATGGGGAAAAGCCATTGTAATACTCAGGTTGCAGGCAGCGTACGAAAGCAGAGACTAAAAAACTCTAGAAGCCAAAAAGGAAACGTCAAAGCCGGCGCCACGACCATAACATTCGGATCACGTGTTCATAACCTCTCGATATAGATTCTGTGTTTTTTTGGCCATTTTTTCCCAATCAAAAATCACAAACTTTTTCTTATTATTATTTTAAACCAAAATTTTTTGTTTACTCTGTCTATTTAATTTTGACGCCGTTCAAGAATTGGAAAAAACAATAGCCACACGTATTAATACCGATATGGAATATGGACTTATGGTTGAGCAGGATGGCCACCCACCAATTAGGTGGAAGCACATGTTCATCTATTGTGGCATTGAAGAGAAGAGATTTTATGAGGCTGGATCACTTCAGGGCAAGCCTCCCTCCGTATTAGCCTCTTTCGTCCTCCTTAATTACAAAAACATCTCTTTCATATGCACGAATCATACTTGAAGTTATACTTCTAGGCAGAGAGAGTGAACAACTTTAATACAAATACAAACTCATGTGCATTGATAATAAGCACTCATTTCCATCCAAGACAATATAGGAAGCATTCCGGGACCAATAACTTGAATATATCGACTTAGATGTCCACTGCCAGTCTGCCAGTACCAAATCTTGGAGCTACCCTTTATTCAACTAACAGATATTGGAGAATGACTCAGCCAGCTAGCTCATCCAATGGGGTCAGTGGTGAAAATATGCCACGTTCTACTTTATTGATTCATCTACCCTCTTTAATCATTTTGGATGTTATGTGATTTGGTTAGGTAGATTAGATAAGATGGATTTGAAACATGGGAAATGGAAAGCATATGAAATGAAGTCGGCGGTGGACCGGTGGTTTCATGATTTCATCCATGAATTGTATTTCAAATAAGCCTTGGCCCATGTGGACATGTAGGGCAATGTGTTTTAAATTTACGTTTCTTCTCCCTCCTTCAATAGCAGTAATAAATGTTTATTTAAAAGGTGCAATTAACGCGGGGTGTGCACCCCTTTGAGCTGCACCTAAGGACCTGCCTACTTATTACGCATTAGAGCGAGCAGTGGAGAGTAGGCAGTGGGCATTGGGCATTAGGTGGTAGGCAGCAGTGGCCTACCACGAGGACAAGAAGAAGTGATCGATTGGGCGAGTGCCCAATTTTGTATATTTTTATTTTGTAAAATCAAAGATACAACCTATTCACCATGCTTTTAGTAGTCCAATAGGCATGGGTTAGATGAATATGATACTTTCTTTGGCGAACAAGAATTGCTCGAAAGTGCTGAAGGATACTACTATGTAATCTGTCGATTCGAAGTAACATTAAGGAAAATACGATAGAATAGATGATCTGATCGGCTTCCCTAATCCATTCTATATTTAATATACCAAAACGAATTCTACAGCTGCAATCAAGATCACAACCAAAAAATAAGCCACCTAAATCCTTTGGTAGGGAAATAATTGGTGCAGGCCTTATGGTCCTGTTCTAGGTAATAGTTTTATAACGATGAATTGTCGCTTTCTCTAGTAGATGTAAGTGACAGTAATTTTTTGGTGGGAATTTGCATGTACAATACAATAAATAAAATGGGGATGCTGCCCCCAGTTTCTCGGGAATGGTATTACTCTTCATAGGAAAATGTTGTGAACATTAGACTAGTTAGTTAGAGGGCTGAGAGTCTCAGGGAGATGAAAGATCAGAAGGAGAAGATTCAGCTACTTCCTAGTTCCTAGAAGACTGCTCTTGAATCCAAAAAGAGGAGGATGCCATGGACTATGGCTGATATAGCCTGTTTATGTGTAATAGAAACCGAAATGACTATATTTAGAATAAAAAACCGAACCAAACCAAGGTTTTTAAGGTCGATTTGGTTTAATTTTCATAGATTAGTTTTGATCCAACTTAATGACCTTTTTTTAATCCTCAATCTAGTTATAATTTGTGTTTGTTTCGAACCCAAAGCCTAATTAATTTGAGTTTATATTACACCTTAAGTTTAATTTGGTCTTAAAATTAATTGAAATAAACTAGAATTTGGTATTAAAAATATTTTAAATGTATTTAGAATTAATTTCATTATAATATAAAAATAATAAATTACTTTAATAGAATATAATATAAAACAACTTATCATATATCAAATAATCATATATAAATTTTAGCATTGATGGAGCCAAGTAATGCTGAGGAAGAGCAAATCCTGAAATATTGATAAAAATTCATAAAGGTAATAAGATCCCCGACCTCTCTTTTAGCTATATAGCCTTTGAGTTTTAGAATGTCTATTTGATTCCATTTTTATTGATTAAGAGACAAGAAAATTAAAAATTGAATTAACAATATTAGTTTTCAAAATTCTCAAAGTGAACCAATCTTTTTTATTATTAAAAAATGAACCAATATGATCAATTTTAGTTGATTTAAATCAGTTTTCGATTTTACTTACACCCCTACCATGGACCAAAGCTCATCACTCTCTCCGTAGCTGTAGGCCTCAAGAATTGTTATGAAAAATAGCAATCCTCCAGCCCAAAGCCATTCAACCATCCAACTGAGCTTATTTAAAAAGCATGAACAGATCAAACTAGTTCCCACGGAATCAGTTATGGGTTTTACTCATATTTGTAGTTTATTGAGCCTGATTGATACTGGGAACTTTTCACCTAACAAGACCTTTGATTTTCATGCATGCAAATCCAAATTTATTATAAGAGAAAAATAAATAAATAAATAAATAAAGGAGGTTAGCAAACAAGTCAACTGCAACCCAAACCATTGAAAGTCCAATTTGTGGAAATCTTTCAAACTTCCGTTTGCATGAAGAATCTTTGATGTTGTTTACTTATTCACACTCCCATCTTATGTAGATAGAGGTTAGTGTATCATCGAATGTTTAGTTCGGTTTTCATGCAAATAATTCTTGCTTGAGCGCTCATACCATCTAAATAGATAACAAATGTCTAAGGGAATAGATTATGATGTCTTTAAAGGAAGTGAGTTGGGTTGTCACTATGCAAATCCTTCAATATATCTAAAATTTTGTTTATAAAGTTTCAATCAAGCACAGCATCTTCATGGTATTATAGTGGAGTTGATACAACAATTGTTCATACTTCTAATAGATATTCAATCTACTCAATTGGGGGTAGTTGCAGGGCACCTGTCTTTGTGATATGCTCTTTCATTTGGGTTGTCGATCTTCCTCCTTGGCTGCCAGCTGCATCGCTCTTTGTTCCTCTGCCTGGGGCTTTGATCTCTAATCAGCATTCAAGAAGAATGCACATAATGGGTCTGATCAGGCCATAGACAGCTCGTTTAAGTTGACAAAGTCACAAAGCCATAGACAACCTAACAACCTTCTACCCATACCTCCACCAAATGCCCCTCTTCTGATACCACTATTCTCTCATTTTCCTCCCATGGCAAAGCAAGAAACTTAAGCCTTTGAAATTGTTGCAGAGTTATAAATATCTGGTTTTCCAAAATTGCTTAACCAATTGCAGCAACCTAATTGTTAGAAACACTGAATCACCAGTAGGCAGATCCATACCTTTATGATATGTTTAGTTCTAGGAAAATACCATAAAGGAATAAATATATTAAAAAAATGATTCTTATCTTATCCTATATATAAAAATAATTTATTGATTTTAATTTTTCTTCGTGTCTTCTTATCTTATCCTATTCCCCTGTTTTCTCTGAACCAAACAAAGTTTTAACATTAACACTGAACGAACCGTTCCAAGATCCAAATATAAATTATATAGCTTATATTCCAACTATTTTCCTCCACAATTGTTCAGCAAAATTAGTAAAAGCATATAACCCCTTTTATGCAATTTATCTCCCTCCTAATTTGATTCCCAAAAATGATCAAGTTACAAATCATGACATAACATCATGCTATGTTAGCAACAGAAAACATTTCCTGTTCCTGACCATGAGATCTGTTTTCTTAAAAGGAAGATCATAAGATTCATAACGACATGCTTGTTAACCCTAAGGCAAATAGCAGTACAATAATGACCAACAATCATAGGATAAATAACATCAGAGACAAATGGTATTTAGGTAACTCTTCCATTATGGGAGCTTGGAGTATATTAGTCCATTAGTTTTGATTGATTCAAGAGTGGGATGGAACTAGCATACGGGTCTAATTACATTACTCTCCTCCAATTATCCCATATTTTAGGCCTTTGTGGTAGATTTTGGAAGTGAGTGTCCAATTAGAATGGTAAAAAAATAATCATCCTGATCAAAACTCCTGCACCCAAATGAAGTTTAGCATGCGATTCTGTTGCGAACATAAGGTATCTCAGTGCCTGTCCTGAGAACACCATTGGTTAGTATTAGCAAAAGAAATTTTGAAATCAAATTTATGTAAACCAATGGTGGTATCAAAACAGATCGGAACACAGTCACCACCAATGGCCAGAAAAGAGATCTAAGATCCCAAGATTCAAAAAGGGATCTAAGATTCAGCCCTCTAAGCACAGCCTAGTGGAGCATATAAAATTATTAAAACAAAAATGAAAATGAACTGGGTCAAGATATTAAGAAACGAAATGTACCAATCAAAGAGCATCCAGAGAACCAAAGAAGGCAAGCTCTGGAAAACAAAAACTTTGAATGGAAATAAATATATGCCTCTAGAACAAAGCCATCAAGAAATCGATCATCAGATCTCTAAGCCCTTGAAGCCGAAAGGAGAGGCAAATATCACAAGACAAGTATCATAATCCTACCACCATATGACAAACCAAAATAAAAGAAGCCAAACTCTGAGATGATAAAATGTTGGCTGTTCGCTGGTTCATCATGTATATATATATATATATGCACCGAACAAGTGAGCCCCAAACCCTAAATTCCGTGTGTATGGTCGAGCGGCTAGGGTTTTGCTTTTATTGACCCTAATTACCGTCTATCTTCGACGTTCTGCTGGGTATACCGTATATTGCCACACGTGGGTTTTCGGTTGGAGTTGGAATTAAGGTACTCAATTTCTGCCACTGGAATTGGTGACGTGGAAGTCTTCTTTTTGTATTGAATATGGAATTCAACTTAAGATCTAGCTTATCTTGTTTATTGAATAAAGATAAGAAAAACATAGTTAAAAGTATAAAAAAATTGAAATCAAAGTAAAAATAAATGAGATTTATATATAAAATAATAAGATTATTTTTAAAATATAAGCAAATATTTCTCTCAATCATGTGATTATTTATAATTAAATGAGATTAAAAAAATATATATTTTGACACTTTAATAATGACCTATATTCTAAGACTATGTTTTGTGGGAAATTTTGTTCCATGTGTCATTCTCAAGTTCAAGACCCTTTAGCCTTTCAAAGTTAAGCAGATAATCCGTTTGGATTCCGTCTAGCGCAAGAGGAGAAATAGATTTTCTTTTTTTCCAATGCCAAATGGAATTGACGAACCAAGTCGATTGGGGTTTCTAGTCAAACAAACCAACCGAATTAGGAATTCTAGGCATTGGATAGATAATAAATCACACTTAATGCTTGAGCAACAATCTAGACAGTATTTACACCCAATGTCATTACACGCAATCAGCAACATTGACAAACGTAAATGCACAATTAATGATATGGTTCAAGATTCTTGCACGATAGCCAACAAATGGTACCAATCAACAGCTCTTATTTGATATGATTGCTTAGTCCACACTGAGATGATGATTTGACCACTTTATTAAGGCTTAGAATCCGTCACAACGTCGATCATTAGCGCAAGAAAGGTATGAATGCACAATCAATACTATGACGATGATATCATATGTTCTATAAAAACCCCTCGAGAAGTATGAAAAAAGGAATGTGCGCATATTACCATTCAAAATAGTTGGATTCACTTTTACTATATTTTGACTTAAGCTTTGAAAGGACGTGCCTGGACCACCTGTTTGGACATTCTTTTGTGTAGGGAAGAAGTTCGTCTGACTCTAGTGAAGTTAGACGGATCTAGTTGGCACAATGCCAACATGTTTGGTTTTCGAAAATTTTAAAAGAAAATATTAAGGGGAAAAAAATAAAGAATGAAAATAAAATAAAATTTTAATCTAATAAATTATTTCTATCCGTTTTCTCATAGGATTCAGCTGAATGTAAGATTTTCATCCCATACCACACATGTTCTTTTCATAGGTGAACTACGAATCATCAAATCTCATCTATTCACAACCAGAAGCATACTCTCTTCATCTACACAGTGTTTATTCTTTTGGGTAAATTTAAGGACCATATAGTGTATATCCGATCGCTTAAGCACTTCCAAAATGAAATCAAATAATACTCAACACCAGAAGTTCATAACTTGGTGAAGAAAACAAATTGCAGAAGAACCTTTCCCAAAATTTTCCTTCCTTTTTGAACAATTTCTGAGACTTGCAGCAGGGTTTTGTGAAGATCTTCCCGGATGATAAAATCCACAAAATGGCATCCGGGAAAAGAAATTCTTATTTCAGATAAGTGCTGCACAAGCAATATGGCTTAGAAGCTTTTATCCCCTAAATCTAACCACAACACAAGATATATCATCTTTACTGTCTCTTCTCAGTGCTTCAGCAGTTAGTTGCTTAGCTGCCTTCTCAGGGTCTTTGATTCTTCTCACAATATCAACCGCTTCTTGATTGTTCATTACCTAGATTACTCACATGGAAAACAAAAGGGAATCAAGAAAATGATCTTCTTATATGTATGGAAACAACGGTTACTACCAACAGGGCAAAATAAAGTCAAGGTTGGAATGATTTACCTTCCAAAGTCCATCACTTGCAAGAATTAGAATTTCACTGTTGAAATCTAGAGTAGTATCTTGTATGTCAGGATCTGATCGTAAGTGTGATTTAAGGCTCTTATCTCCAAAAGCCCGAGAAACAGCCAGCTGCCCATTGACTCTGGGGACATCTCCTGATATAAAGGTAACAACAGACATCTGTTACATTTACATGAACATCAGCCCAACTACCTAAATTGGTTGATCAAAATTACTACATTGAGTAGGATGTCACTGGAGAAGAACCGCATAATGTCATGGTGCAGGAAGAATTCACTCACATTCTTTCATACAATTGAATTGAAAAACCAAGAATAAAATTCTGGTAGACCCTAACTTAGATGCTCTGTAGTTGATACAAGAAAAGGGAAATTCACACACAGTTTCACAATATCGTAACATTTTTTTGATTTCCACAAAATTAAAGTTCCAAATCAAACCCAATAGTATGCAACTAAACACATCCAAAAGAGAAAAGATTTAGGTGCATTTGGATGTCCCTGGAATGTGAGTGGCTCCATTGTGTTTTACATAAAATGTGAAGGTACAAATCTACCATCTAGAATGGGAGATATGAGGTTCGAATTTTCTGTTCTTTTCTTTAAATTTCTCAGCAACCCGGTGGAGCAAAAGAACCAATAAGAAACCTTCATATTCCTGTTACTTGGGGTCAGCTAGACACTTGTGCAATAAGCAAGAACAAAAGAATCAAACAAAAAACCGCAGAAAGATGTTTCTCATAATAAGGGAAGTCTACGGCATTATCCAAATTTTCAGAAAGTGGATCAAAAAAGCTTATGTTGAACCCAAAACAATAGGGCAGAGAGTTTTAGTATTCTTAAGAAACAAAGCTAATGAATTGAATTTTCCTTTTTCCTTTTTGGTGCATGCTGCTGTGTTTGGATTTCTGTTTAATTCTGGATGGACTGTTATGGAACCAGATGCTGCATCAATTCTTGATCAGCAGGTAACCCTTTTCCTATTCCTATCTTATTTGGACTCGGCTTTATCGCCACATTCTTCAAGAAGGTGGCTATGGGCAGATAAGAGAGTTAGATTACTCTGTTTCCAGAATACCCTACCTACATATAAATTGATGATAATCAGATTGCAACCAGTTAAATGTTCTGAAACACACTAGTCAAGTTTATGTAGAATTTGGAACAAGGTGATATGTAGACAATAAACTTTTAGAAAAAGTAGCTGTGAAGAACCTGGCATGTTTGAAACAAAACCACCTCTGTTCTCAATGCTGCCTCTTTCAGTGCTGGGTTCATGGTCTGTGGTCATCTGTATGGCCTGACCCCCTTTAGAAAGAACTGCTCGTGAATCTCCCACATTGGCAATCCATAATCTTCGACCATTAATCAAAATTGCAGTAACGGCAGTAGACCCTCCTCGTCCCAAGTTGGAACTGTTAGCAAGAATTGCCTGGTCTGTTTTCTCATAGGCTTTTGAAATAGATCCTCCAGGATCAACCCAAAACTCTTCCTACAATGATTGAACCAGAAAGTGTAAGGTAACAACCCCATTGAAATTGATACGTATATTTAAAAAGTATATATATATATATATATATAAAACATGTAAACCACCTCTTTAAGGATATTGGAAAACAAATGCTTTTGTAGGTAGAGGGGCACACGATCTCCCAAATGGCCATCATAAATAGCAAACAACCCAAGCTCATGTCCTTCTATCTGTACAAACTTAGCAACATGATAATCCTCCATGGGATGATTAGCTTTCCCTTTTACGAGGCTGAAACCATACTTGATCATACCCTCTTGACTTCTTCCTTTACCAGAGCTACAAGAGGAAGCTCCTCCTACAAGCTAAAATGGACAACCCACAAAGAATGAGAAAGCCTCCAAGCTCAGCTTTGCATTCTACTGATTGAGATTAAGATACAGAGAAAAAGAAAAAAAAAAACTTGTGTTTCAATCCAATACATTACTTGCCTGACACTACAGTAGGAAAGTAAGGATAGAAACATTCAAGTTGCAGCATTAACACCCTTAGCAAATAAAACAAAGAACTGTGCTTAAGAGTATTTTCGTTGCATCCTCTACTCATATTACAGAAGCTGAATCCTCTGTAAACAACTTAAAATATCCACACTAATTCTCATCAATAATTCCAGGGAAAAAAAAAAAAAAGATTGTCAACATTAAATGATCAATGGTTCTCCTTAAGACCCAGAGAAGTTAATTAAACATGTTCACACTAAAACTTCATATTAAATTGCAAACCCATCAATAGTTCAGAAAACACAACTAAAAAGATAAAAGCAAACTCCAAAACACTCAAAATCAATCACCCAATGGTCTCAAATTAGACATATCCCATGTTCTTCCAGCTCATGATTAACTTTCCATAGCATATGAAAGCAAAGGGAAAAATAAACAGAGCACAAACCAACATACCTGAGAACAAGCGGCATTAAAACAGCATAACCTACCCATAAATAAAATCTGCAACACCTCCAACTTCCTCTAACTAAATTTCCAAGATCAAGTTCTTGCTGCCACTCAATCCAAGTTACAAATACACCCACTTTATAAATTTACAATTTCTTTCCAAATTTATGCACTGCAACATCGAACCCAAATCCAAATCATTAAGGAGAAAACTTTGAATACAATTTAAACTCCAAAAACGTTAGAAACGGAGGAAGTATGATGGAAAACAATATGGGTATGGGAGGGTAACTCTTGCCGATCAGGTTATGTCCTTATTTGGATCGATTGTCCAAACTAAAAACTAGCTGGTCTGGTTGAAGATGACGTTGTTGCAATTCAAACAAAGAATTTAACGCAAAGAAGAGATGAAAAACGAAAAAGGAATAAAGAAAAAAGGGTAGGCAACTTTACAAACCTGTGTATAAATAATAAAGAAAGACAGCAAAAGAAGAGAATCGGAGACGCTATAATATGTTTTTGTGAATCAGTATGCAAACTTTTTCAAGTCTTCGTTTCGCAGCGCAAAAGGAAAAGAAAAAGTAAGTTAAAGGAAAAAGAGGTTGCCACTAAGGCAGACTTCTGCTGTTGACTTTGTTGTTTCTGATGTGAAGTCCACTCGCTTGTTGGTTTGTTGCAAGACCCGTGTTACTTGCACCGCCAGTCATATGGACTGTTGACTCATCCAGTGGTCCCGCATCCGATGCTTATGCCCTTGAAAACAAAGAAGAAAGAACCTTTGATCCTTTGATAAAGGCAAAGGCAAATGCAGTAACTCCCTGGAATCTGAAACCATAGGGCATAGGCTTTAGTTGACGGACAGACATGTACACTTGGCCGTCCGTGCGTCCCATATGCTTCTCATTATTGTGCCCCTTCAAAGTTGGCTATATCACAAATACAAACAATATGCGCATGCATTCTCCACAGGTCGCTTCTGCTATCCCATTTTGTTTTCTGGGTCAACATTTTTATAATTTGCTTAGTACAGTATCTCTGTATTTCAATAATGGTTGCGGTTTCAGTACACGATTACTCCACACACTGCATCACAACCTGGGGCCCCGGATTTCAAGATAGGAAGCTTAATTGGGTTGGTAATGCTGTGTCCATAATGAGAGTCTTTTTTCAAAACCTAAAGCCTATGATCTCTCGAAATCCCGATTTTGAACATTGCTTAGCGTATGGAATGAGCCGCTTCAGAAATTGATGGCAACCCGTTGCACCAAAATGGGAAAACTTTAATACCCATTATCTGAATTCAACCATTTGGTAAGGAGCAATAAGTCAGAAAACCGGCCACGACTTGTGCAGTACACTACTTTCAATGGCCACACCTATAGCCTTCGAGGTGGGGATGGTCGGTCCGACCGCTTCAAAACTGCGCATGGGCCCGATATGTAAGCTAAGATGGTGAAAGTTTGGATTAAGCTACGTGACTGATACCCGCACGACACTTGGATCATCCAAAGTTGTCAATATGCGTGTCAAATGTTGAATGTATAGGAAGCCTATACGAAAGTCACTTTTTCTCTTGCGAACGGAAGCTAGCTGGCATTTTCTTTATTTGTGCTCGGTCTTTTTTATGGTTTCGTCTTCATATTAGCCAAGTTGCAGCTGGCTATAGCATGTTCTTTTGTTGTTGAAATGAAACGATCCTTCTATTTCATAGTCTCATTTAAGTCCCATGATTCTTTCCTATTCCATCTTGGTAAAAGAAACAAAATCAAGGTCCCTTCGTGTAAAAGAGCTTAATGGCTGTTCAGCAATGAAAGTTGTTGAATGACATGTCCTAGGAGCTGCTGACATGGAGCTGAGTAGAATGAAGTGGAAGTAGTCAAAATAAGTTAGTCATGTGAAAGATTTACCTATTCCTTAGGAAGCAGGTTTGTTGCTATTTTTATGTTTTTCTGTTTTAAGCTAGTTGTATAAATAAGTGCTTTGAAGCTTAATAAAATAGAACTTCAAATTCTTCAACGTTCTGTTGCATCTTGAGAGTTTCTACCCTTTGTTTCTATCAAAACCTACAAATTGGTATCAGAGCCCTGTTCTTGAGTAACCTGTGAGGTGAGTGAGCCTATACACCACCATCTACCCTATCCAAAACAATATCCAGAATGACCTCAGAAGCTTCATTGAATGCACTGGCACCTCCAGTGTTTGATGGAATAAATTATCATGTGTGGGCTGTCCGTATGGAAGCCTACCTTGATGCTAGTGATCTATGGGAAGCTGTTAGTGAGGAATATGAAGTTCCTCCCCTGTCCGACAATCCAACTATGGCTCAAATAAAACTACACAATGAGAGAAGGCAAAGGAAATCAAAGGCAAAAGCTAGTCTATTTGCAGCTGTCTCATCTACAATTTTCACCAGAATCATGACACTTAAGACAGCTAATGAAATATGGAACTTCCCGAAGAAGGAATATGAAGGAAATGACCGAGTCAAAGGTATGCAAGCTTTGATACCAATTTGTAGGTTTTGATAGAAACAAAGGGTAGAACTTCAGATTCTTCAACGTTCCGTTGCATCTTGAGAGTTTCTACCCTTTGTTTCTATCAAAACCTACAACACTTCATTCTACTCAGATCCATGTCAGTAGCTCCTAGGACATGTCATTCAACACTCCTCCTTGTCTCTGGAGCTGCAGACTCCAAGCCTTTGCCTCAAGAACTCATATCTAGCTTTGGGAAGTGGTTTGGTTAAGATATCAGCATTTTGACTTTCTGTTTTGCAGTAGACCAACTGTATTTCTCCCTCCTTCTGTACCTCTCTTAGGAAATAGAGTTTCAACTTGAAATGTTTTGTTTTGCCGTGGAACACCGGATTATTTGCAATTGAAATTGCAGCTTGGTTGTCTACGAGTATTTGTGTGCTTTCCTTTTGCTCCATAAACAAGTCAGCCATCAATTTCCTGATCCAGAGAGCCTGATTCACAACAGCAGCAGCAGCTACATATTCTGCTTCTGCTGTGGATTGGGTTATGACTTCTTGCTTTTTGGAACACCATGAAAAAATAGCAGAACCAAAGCTGAAACAATAACCTGAAGTACTTCTCATGTCATCAACACAACCTGCCCAATCACTATCTGAATAACCATGGAGAGTAAAGTTTTTAACTTGACAAAACCTCAAACCATAGTCAATTGTACCCTTGACATATCTAACAATTCTTTTTGTTGCTTGAAAGTGAATTTCACTAGCACAATGCATGTACCTTGAGAGTAAACTTACTGCATTCATAATATCTGGTCTAGTTGCTGTTAAGTACATCAAGCACCCGATAATGGTCTTGTAAAGCCTTTCATTAGCTTTTGTAGCTCCATCTTTTTTGCAAAACTTCTCATTTTGATTCATTGGAGTTATACTTGAATTGCATTCTTCCATCTTGAACTTTTTCAGGATTTCCTTGGCATATTTCTGTTGACATATGAAGATCTCATTCTGCTTTTGTTGTACCTCCATGCCAAGAAAGAATGTCATCCTCCCAAGATCAGTCATCTAAAAAACATCCTTCATTTCCTTTTTGAAATTGTCAATTTGCTCCATACTGTTTCCTGTCACAAGTAGATCATCAACGTATAAGGATACCACAAGTGTTTCATCACAAACCTTCTTGAAGTGTAGAGTAAATTCACTTAGGCTTTTTGTAAAGCCTAAGCCTAAGAAATGTGAATCAATCCTGCTGTACCAGGCCCTTGGTGCCTGTTTTAAACCATACAAGGCATTTTTCAGCAAATATACTTTCTCCTCCATTCCTTGAACAATAAAACCTTCAGGCTGCTCCACAAAAATTTCTTCCTCTAAGTATCCATTCAAGAAGGCTGATTTGACATCCATCTGATGTATATTCCAGCCTTTTTGAGCAGCAAGAGCCACCAACATTCTTATAGTGTCCAATCTTGCAACTGGGGCAAAAGTCTCAGAGAAATCCACCCTAAACATCTGACCATATCCTTTGACGACTAGTCTTGCCTTATGTTTGTTTATAGAACCATCAGAATTGAGTTTGGTTCTATAAACCCACTTGACTCCAATTGCCCTTTTGTGTGTCGGTTTGTCTACTAGCTCCCAAGTCTGGTTTTTTTCAATCATTTTAAGCTCCTCCTTCATTGCATCCATCCATTTTTTATCAGTTGCAGCTTCTTCATACCTTGCAGGCTCTATTATAGCAACATTGCACCTCTGATAGATGTCAGAGAGTGATCTGGTTCCCCTGATAGGTTCATCATCAATATTGTCATGCTCCTCCTGAAACTCAAGGTCCTTTTGGAACTCAAGATTCTCTTTAAACTCAAGCTTCTTATCATTCTCCCAACTCCAACTTTCTGATTCAAAGAACTTGACATCTCTGCTAACTATCACTTTGTTATTTTCTGGAAGGTAGATTCTATAGGCCTTTGATATTGAGCTATAGCCTATAAAGATCCCAACTTCTGCTTTCTTATCCAATTTGTCTCTCTTAACATGTGGAATATAAGAGAAACAAAGACAACCAAATGTTTTTAAATTTTGTAACCTTGGTTTATAGCCATACCATGCTTCAAATGGAGTCTTTTGTTGCAAAGCTTTTGTTGGCAGTCTATTCAGCAGAAAGACTGATGTATGTGCAGCCTCAGCCCAGAATTTCTTTGGCAGCCCTTTGTCATGCAGCAAACACCTTGTCATTTCCATAAGTGTTCTATTTTTCCTCTCAACGACTCCATTCTGTTGAGGGGTATAAGGTGTTGTAAGCTGGTGCTTAATGCCTGCATCCTCACAAAATTTGTTAAATTTCTCCGAGGTGTATTCAGTTCCATTATCAGACCTGATCACTTGCATTTTACATTTACTTTGATTTTCAGCCCAAGCTTTAAATTTCCAGAAGATGTCAGCAACTTCAGATTTAAATTTCATGAAATAAATCCAGCACATTCTTGTGTGATCATCAATGAAAGCAATATAGAACTTACTACCATTTAGTGATGGTGTTCTCTGAGGTCCTCCCACATCAGTGTGTACTAACTACAACTTCTGAGTAGCTCTCCAGGCCTTGTTTTGTGGGAAAGGAAGTCTTGTTTGTTTCCCGTACTGACAGGCTACACAAGTAGGAGGCTTCACCTATAATTCAGGCAAGCCTTCTCCAAGATCATTCTTCTTCATAAAGAGAAGGGCGGTATGATGAAAGTGCCCCAAACGCCTATGCCAAAGCATTGTATTGCTTTCTTCTTTATGAATTGCAACTTGCTCTTCTTGCATCAAATCCAAGGCAAAGCTTTTGCCTTTCATTTGGACTATAAATACCTCTTTGCCTTGTGCATCAGCAATCATGCAATGATTGTCCTCAAACAGCACCTTATAGCCTTTTTCCAGCAGCTGACCAACACTTAACATATTTTGATTAATCTCAGGAACATATAAGACATTAGAGATTAATTTCAAACCTGTGTGACCTTCAATTGCCACTATTCCTTTGCCTTTTACTGCAAGATATACTCCATTTCCAACTCTAACTTTGGAAGTAACAGTTTTGTCAAGTTCCTTAAAGAGCCCTTGATCATAAGTCATATGGTTTGTACAACCACTATCTATAAGCCAAGTTTCTGGGGAGCTGCTAGTGGCAAAGCACGATACCACAAACAGTTGCTCTACTTGAAGTTCTTCCACAGCAGCCTTGACTTCTCCTTGCTGCTGTTGAGATTTGCATATTCTTTCCACATGCCCTAGCTGACCACACTTGTGACATTTTATATCCGGCCTCCACCAACACCTTTTTTGTGGATGATTGGATTTTTTACAGTAAGGACATGGTGGAAACTTTTGAGTGTTGTTGTTGCTGTTATTGTTGCTTTGCATCTCTTTCTTGTACTGAGATATGGCCTGAAATGCACCCTCCACAAATCCTTCTTGTCTTATAAGCCTCCTTTGTTCTTGAGCCTGTAATGCATTCAACAACTCTGCCAAGGTGATACTTGACACATCTTTTGAGTTTTCTAGAGATGATATTGTAGTCTCAAACTTTTCAGGAACTGTTATAAAATTTTCTGAACTATTCTAGAATCAGAAAAGTCAGTACCGAGAAGTCTTACTTTGTTAACAATACTAAGAAGTCTGTCTAGGTAATCCTTGATTGTTTCTGATTCTTTCATCCTTTGCCTAGTCGTCAAAGGATATGCTCAGATGTTTGGGGTGGATTTCTCTGAGACTTTTGCCCCAGTTGCTAGATTGGACACTACAAGAATGTTGTTGGCTCTTGCTGCTCAAAAAGGCTGGAATATACATCAGATGGATGTCAAATCAGCCTTCTTGAATGGATACTTGGAGGAAGAAATTTTTGTGGAGCAGCCTGAAGGTTTTATTGTTCAAGGAATGGAGGAGAAAGTATATTTGCTGAAAAAGGCCTTGTATGGTTTAAAACAGGCACCAAGGGCCTGGTACAACAGGATTGATTCACATTTCTTAGGCTTAGGCTTTACAAAAAGACTAAGTGAATTTACTCTATACTTCAGGAAGGTTTGTGATGAAACACTTGTGGTATCCTTATACGTTGATGATCTACTTGTGATAGGAAACAGTATGGAGCAAATTGACAATTTTAAAAAGGAAATGAAGGATGTTTTTGAGATGACTGATCTTGGGAGGATGACATTCTTTCTTGGCATGGAGGTACAACAAAAGCAGAATGAGATCTTCATATGTCAACAGAAATATGCCAAGGAAATCCTGAAAAAGTTCAAGATGGAAGAATGCAATTCAAGTGCAACTCCAATGAATCAAAATGAGAAGTTTTGCAAAAAAGATGGAGCTACAAAAGCTGATGAAAGGCTTTACAAGACCATTATCGGGTGCTTGATGTACCTAACAGCAATTAGACCAGATATTATGAATGCAGTAAGTTTACTCTCAAGGTACATGCATTGTGCTAGTGAAATTCACTTTCAAGCAACAAAAAGAATTGTTAGATATGTCAAGGGTACAATTGACTATGGTTTGAGGTTTTGTCAAGTTAAAAACTTTACTCTCCATGGTTATTCAGATTGTGATTGGGCAGGTTGTGTTGATGACATGAGAAGTACTTCAGGTTATTGTTTCAGCTTTGGTTCTGCTATTTTTTCATGGTGTTCCAAAAAGCAAGAAGTCATAGCCCAATCCACAGCAGAAGCAGAATATGTAGCTGCTGCTGCTGCTGTGAATCAGGCTCTCTGGATCAGGAAATTGATGGCTGACTTGTTTATGGAGCAAAAGGAAAGCACACAAATACTCGTAGACAACCAAGCTGCAATTTCAATTGCAAATAATCCGGTGTTCCATGGCAAAACAAAACATTTCAAGTTGAAACTCTATTTCCTAAGAGAGGTACAGAATGAGGGAGAAATACAGTTGGTCTACTGCAAAACAGAAAGTCAAAATGTTGATATCTTAACCAAACCACTTCCCAAAGCTAGATATGAGTTCTTGAGGCAAAGGCTTGGAGTTTGCAGCTCCAGAGACAAGGAGGAGTGTTGAATGACATGTCCTAGGAGCTGCTGACATGGAGCTGAGTAGAATGAAGTGGAAGTAGTCAAAATAAGTTAGTCATGTGGAAGATTTACCTATTCCTTAGGAAGTATTTGTTGGTTTGTTTCTATTCTTTAGGAAGTATCTATAGGCAGCAGGTTTGTTGCTATTTTTATGTTTTTCTGTTTTAAGCTAGTTGTATAAATAAGTGCTTTGAAGCTTAATAAAATAGAACTTCAGATTCTTCACCGTTCTGTTGCATCTTGAGAGTTTCTACCCTTTGTTTCTATCAAAACCTACAAAAGTGTGGTTCACCCTAACATTCCGAGTTATCTTAGGCATCTGGGCGAAGATATATTTTAGGAGAAAGCATACACCAGTGCGCGCTAGTAATCCACTAACAAGACAATGGAGGTGCCTATGTATGCTTCATCTCTGTTGCTGGGTCCAGCACTCGTATGCCCGGTTTTCTTTTCTGATTGTAATGATTTCTTAGCAACCAACTGATAAATAAGCCTTTTATTAGGTCAGTGAAAGGGCATCAACATCCACCTGCAACTGATAAAAACAGGTAGAAGAGGCTTTGAAGTAGGAGTTACAGTGCGGCTTTGTTGTCCTAATTACCAGGAAAAATGAAACTCCTCCTTAATAATAATTGGTATGTCATTATCCTTCCATCACCATCTGGCATAGTCCACATTGCTGACCCAACCACGCCACCACCACCAGCATACCTCTGTTCCCAACTAGTGGATTTGTTCCCAATTTGTTCACACCACAAAAAGGTGACCCTATCTCTCAACCAATGCAAATGGATTCTGCAGGCTAATACATTTAATTCCCTTCCATTCTTTTAGCTTAATCTTAAGGGACCTTGTTGATGACATTGGCTTTTACTAAACCTAGCACCAGTAACAGCCTCCAGAAGTTGAGAAAACGGAATAACTGAAATTTCGAGGCATCCACTTCATTTCTTACAGTTCTCTTCTAAAGGCTCTATCAATTTCAATGAATTTTGTGAATACAAGTTACCAAAGCCCATTAACTGGTGTGTGTAATTGAAACAAATGACAATTTCAAAATATAAGTTACTTTTACTAAGTTCCCAACCTGTCATAACCCAGTCTAATTTACAGCAGTAAGTGGTGTTGCGACAGGAAAACAAAATGGAGATAACATAAATATGGATTACAACAAGAATATCTGCCTAGTCAATAAAATGAAACAGCACAAGCCTGGGTTTATTAGAGGACTACATATCCCTTCCCTATTATGACTCTATTTCCTTTCCTTATGAGAACATTTTACTATACAGAAGAGCTACATGTATGATACAACAGGAAACGTGGAAAAAGGATAGCAGATGAGCAGCCTGAATCAGTTCGAGATTTCATGCACTGGGGATCAACTGTTGATCAGGTGACTAGTGAACAAAAAAGGAGTGGATATAAGGATGTGTGCTGGGCGCTGGTTCACCAGCCTATGGGCCCGTCCTAGTCACTTTCTCCTCTTCCCAGATTCTTGTATCGTCACATTCAAATATTTACCTGTTCACAACAGAGATTCATGGTTGTCCTAGAAATTTGAAGAATAACTGCTAACTACTTATAGCATGGAAATGAAACACAATTCCAATCTCAGTAGCACTTGGATTCACTTCTGGATCTGGGTTTTTCTTTTTTTTTTTAAAAAAAAAAAATCATATTTTTTGTTATTTTCTACTCTTTATTTAGTCTTTTGGTGGTGATAGTTACTCAAAAATTTATAATTGATGTTAATATATTACAATTTTCCCCTATTTATTTAAATCTGGCACATGATCAGGATTTCAAGAACCAGTTTCAGGGTGGTAAGAATTCCTGGCTCAATTAAAACTTTTTGAGATCTCTTTTCTTGAATTATCAGGCAAAAGGAAGGTATGGCATATTTGTTTAGAACACTGATTTGATGCACAAACTTGCTATTGTAGTGCTATAAAAAAATGTTTAATCTATTCTAGTCTGGTTGAATGCTTCAAGAATTATAGTTTGCTTACCCAGTTTGAGAAAGTTGCTTCCAATTCATTAACTGGTGAGATCGTGGATGCCTCTGCAAGTAAGATGAACTGGTTCCAATGCCATTCTCTTCACTCACAAACTGCTCTGCATAACTAGAAGTTGAGGGAGACCAAACTGGAACTACACCTCCATCCCTCTCTCTCCTTGTGGTGCTTGAAGATTCTGCTGTGGAATCTTCAGCATTATTCAGCCCTATCATACTTCGAACTGTGTGTGTAACCCCTCGGTTAAGAGTTTCCCTTCTTGGTTCTTGATTTGCATTAACATTTGTTGGGACTTCTGCTCTGCTATTTTCTGCTGAATTTTGAATGTCCAAAGATGGTTCTCCTTCAATCCTTAGAAAAGAAGAAGTCATGCTTGGAACCATCTGATCCTCATAGCGTCTAACTGCAGTAGTAGTAGGGTTGTTCCTCACAGGCTCAGGAATCTCCTCCATTTGTACGTCTTGAGGAAAGGCAATTGGGGCTGATTCAGAGTCTCCAAGGCCCTCCTCGGTTCCGTTCTCAATTGCAGCTCTTGAAGCTGCTGCTTGTTGCCACATCTCTGAAATTGATTCTTGCAACCTGGCTTTTGCTGCATCTATCTCTACAATAGGGAGAGGGTAGTTTGACCCCAACTCAATTCCAGCAGCTTGGAGTACAGATTCTGGTGCATTCCATGGGTGGTGTATCCATTCAGTAGGAAGCCTAGCAAGTTCAGGGAGCCACCTTCGTACATATTCTCCATTAGGGTCGAATTTGTAACCCTCAAACTGTAGAAGAATAACAACTGAATATGAAAATTGTACTCACTAAGTCTAGTATCTACTTTTAATTGATTAATCGATAATTCATAGGTCAGATTCTTTTGTCTTAGAATTGCATTGTCCAGAGCTCAAATCAAACAAACTTACGAAATCGCCCTAGTTTTGCTTCAACAAAAGAATCAGAGCGCCGCTACCATTTGAAGACTCCAGAAATATATAGAGAGCAATCAAATTAAGCAACATATAAAAATCAAAACCAAAAGCAACAAGAGCTGCATGTCTACGATGGAAAAGCACTGCTATATTCAATCAGGAGGAGGACAGTGTCAGAACTGCCAACCTGGAGCTAAAGCACTAGTGGCAATAGAAGTCCCCAGCTTCTAATGGGTACCCTTTAGGCTATCATTGTAATTTCTGGGCACTATAGGTTCTTTTGATAATTAGGTGTAGAAAGAAAAAGGTGAAGGACCACCAAGAAGATTGCAGAAAAGCAATATTAGAAGTCAAAATCACACACAAGGACTAAATTTTATTCTGAAAAATTCTCTGTGTGGGACATTGAAATCATCAATTTAAACTTGAAAGACCAGAGAAAACAATAAAAGCTAAAAGGAAACAAAAAACAAAAAAAAATTGGCACAGTCAGAAGCATATGATAACACGGCCAGTATGCCCTCTCCAACATTGTAAACAGAACTTGTAAATAACACATGATATGTCAGTACACATGAAACTAAAGGCCAACGAAACAAGACCAAGTTGATCCTGTGCTACAAATGACAATATCAACAGTACCTGTGGATTGTCTATGCGATCAAACTCACGGCCATCAGGGAGAGTACCAGATATATACTGCCAACCAAGAGCATCACTCTCAAGATCTGCATCCAACAGTGTATCCCAGAAATACTTCATTCCCCACCGCCATGGAAGCTGCAAAACCTTCACAAAAAAACTAGAAACCACAACCCTTATCCGATCATGCATCCAACCGGTGGCCCATAGCTCTCTCATGCCAGCATCCACCAATGGATATCCAGTTCTACCTTGTCTCCATGCCTTAAAATAGCCTTCATCAACAACCCAAGGGAAGAACTTCAGGTGTCCAAGAAGTGGCCTTTCATGACTGTAAGGATGGTTAAAACTCAAGTATCTTGAATATTCCCTAAGCCCAATGGACTTAAGGAACAAGTTCACACTCTCTTCACCAGCCTTGTTCCCTTCGTTGGCCCACAGTACCTGCTTGATGCGGACAAGATGGAATACTTTCCTCACACTCACCTCCCCAAAATGCAAATGGGGAGAGAGAAATGAGGTTGTAGCACTATCAGCCTTCCTACTATTCTTAGAATACTCAATTAATGGTCCATTAATGAATATGGTTAGGGCCTTATCAGCGTTGCTCCATCCAGGTGTCCATGCTCGAGCAAGAAGTGCATTGCTACCCTTCTCAGATTCATCTTCAAATGCAATTGTGTCTGAGGGGCACCTTGACACGTCACCTGAAAGAGCATAAGCAATGTCTGAATCAGTTGGACACACAAAAGAGACACTGTTGAAAGAATACAATCTACAAATGCCTCATATAAGCAAATACATAGACCATATATGAGACTATTGAATTGCATAACGCCAACCTGAAAACTAGAAAAGCATTACATCAATTCAATACCAAAGGATTGAATTGACAGATACAGTGCAACAATGATTTGAGTTGCCAAAGAAACATGTTTATCTTAAAATCTTGCTAGGGACAGACAAAAATGCATCATTTGTCTCTATTTATCTCTTGAATAATGCATATAGATTACTTTTTAACAGTCTCTCTCTGAGAGAACTTAACACTAATTGCATGCATGCCAGATATGCATGTTGTCAACCACTTTCTTATTTTATTGAACTCATTCAGTCTGCAAGTTTTTTGCACATGACATGGGTGTCAAGTGTCCAAATGTCCACAGGATACAACATGCTGAGGGTAATACCAATTGATAACAGACAGCTTACATTATCTCTTTGAAAATCATAATCTCATGATAAAAGTTGTATTGACACATGGTCATGTTGGCCATGGCTAGACCCCTTAATTAAGTGTCCTAATAATCAAGGGAATGCAAATGTCATCTCCCTTTTATTTTCTTTAGGAAAATGCTCCACCATAAACAGTATAGAAGAAAGGTCTAAAAGCCAGTAATGTACTTACAGATATCTGCAATATCTTTTTAAAATCATTAAATGTGCTCAAGTAAGCAAACTCTTGGTGTTTTCATTTTAGAAGTATTGTTTCTTTTTTTTTTTTATCCAGGGAAACCTCACAACTATGTTTTAGCTAATGTACACTTTAAATGCATCTATGTTTCCTTCAACTAGTGAAAACATTATAGGCCACCAACTCAACTGCTAAACACTAGATTTAAAGTCATGATATTTACTATATCTGAGTTCCAAAGTTCTGAAATTTACTATTTGCATTGTAATAGCACAAGATGGTTAAAGAATCAAAGAATGATAAATCTTCCATGAAGCATGACATACTAATTTTGCTTGTCACCTTATCCAGAATAACAATTACCATATACTTGGCGGATGAACTTGGGCTACGGAGGCAATGATAACACTCCATTATCAACAGGGTTCAGTTCTCTGAATGATGATTAAATCATGAGGGATGATTACATATATAAACTATTTACTTACATTTTAACAAGCAATAAAGCAGGATATAACTCATGGTTCATGCATTCTAAAAGAAAGCATTTCAAATTCAGGAATCCAAACAAACCAGATTCCCATCAAAAACTCTACAATATAATTGCACAGTCCTTGCAACTATATTGTTAACATGCATCATCTGTTACATCCACCCATCCTGTGATTTTGAATCAACAGATCCCATTTCCGAGATTAAGGAAAAAAACAGAACAGTTGTCATTGAAGACAAACTATTACTGATAATCTCTGTTTGATGAAAATTTTTGTTTCACTAGGGGGCATTAGGATGAGTGAACTGAAAATTGCATGCAACCAACAGAAGATTTAAGTTCCCTCTTGTATTTCATGTCTTTAGAAGCATCATATAAATAATTAGGCCATAATATATGTTGTATAAATACTTTAAGGCCTTGATATTATATTTAAACAAGCTGCTTGCTATGAAATGTATCATGCACTCTAAGTGCACAGTACTCGCTTATGTTATTTTCCATACCCATATCATCATGATTTTGGTGTTCATATCTTGATTTCAGCAGGCATAAGAATTTTTATAATTTTAATGAAATTTTAAGGAATTTACCAATGTTTCCTATTTTTAAAGGTTCAATATTTCCTAGTAAACAAGACAATGGATCCTTGTTAATTTCTGAAAGATCGAATTATTCTTTAAAATGAACAAGAAACTAATACAATATAGACACAGGAAAGGGAAAAGAGTAAAGAGAAGACAGACCTGGGTTAATCCTCTTGGGAGGAAGGAGAGGTGCCTCAGGGTCATAAGGCATGCTAAGGCATCTGTCCCAGAAAGCTGAGAAGGTTGTGAATGAGTGGCCCTGGGCATCATTAACGTCCCATGGTTCATACAGCAAATCCGCGTTGAAGGAATGTACAGCTATGCCTTGAGCAGTTAAAACCTCCTTTGCCCGGTGATCCCTGACAAGTGATATGGGATCTAAAAAACGAGAAGAGAGAATTGTTAAATAAGAGAAAATAAATGGCAAAACCAATAAGGTTTTTCCCAAGTTATCTTAGTACAGTCAGAGTAGAAACAGAGCTGATAGCTAGACACCCATGAAATCACATAAAGAAGAAGAAGAAAAAAAAAAGAAACTTTCTTCACAAACACAAAAGTTGAATTTAAGAAAGAGGAACAGATCAACAAAAGAAACTGGGAAATTTAGATTGTAGTAACAGGCAAAGAACTACTAGAAACTGAATAGAAAAATATGAACGCCCTAGAGTCGCAAGATTGTAAAAGGCCCATCTCCTATGAATCTAATTTCATAATCATGAGCAGTAATAAAGCTAGAAATCACCCTGAAAAGTGAATGGTTATTACAATACTATATTGTCATTTGTGCAAGCTTCATAAGGAACATGGAATTAATTTTAAAAAAAAGAAAAAAAAAAGGCAGTATTATAACCAGGTAGCGTCCAAAATCTCAGATTTATAGACAAAGCAGAAGAAGAATGAATTAATTAAACAAGACCCAAAAGAAAAAGGAAGAAAGGGCATAAAGAAACTTAAAATGTCCACAAGGTCAATCTAAGCGATCCACATCACCCATGCGGGAAAATAAAGAAATAGAGAAGTAAATGGGTATGATAAAGAAGATAAGCAATGAGAGAATAAAAAACTGAAAACTGACCATATAAATGATTGAAGAAGAGAAGAGTAGCTCCGGTAGATTTGACAATCTCAAGGAGAGAAGAAACGCAGTCAGTAGATCTCTTGGTGATGAGAGGAGTGCCAAGGCTCCTCAAAGAGGAATCAAGGTGAGCCAAACTCTGCTTGAGCCACCATCTTGAGACCCTCCCAGGGTAAAAGGGGCCTTCCTCTTCAGGTGCCCATATAAACACAGGAACCACAGCCCCTGCTCTCACACCAGCTGCTAGTGCAGGATTATCCTCAACCCTCAGATCTCTCCTGAACCAAACAATGCTACACCCACCTCCTGACATCTCCAAAGATACCAACCACAATTCCAACACTCTTTCTCAGCTACATGCCATGTCAAAGCTCACACCAGGGGCCTGTAATCGAACTTATCTTTGCTTTTCCCTTTGCTTCCCCAGGAATACGAGGTGGATTTTAGGCCATAAGCACAAAAAGGTGCACTTTTGAAGGACTAGATTGTGCACTTATCCTTAACTTCTGTGTTTTATTTTATATTACCTCTTCCCTCCGATTTCTGGGTGGAGTTTGTTTTCCATGAAATTGAATACTAGACCATTAAAAACCAAAAGGAAGGGTCTTTGAGGGAGTGGTGAAGAGGATTGGTTAATGGAAGTGAGGACACAACAAATTGATAGGCAATTTGTAGCCACAACTTTTCTTTTTCTAGATTTTCCTTTTTCTTTCTTATCCAATGCATCAAAACAAATCCCACCCACCTTCCCTCTAGTCCCTTCTCTAATTCCCCTCCACCCCCCCCACACCCCCCTCTTTGACAGGGTGGAAAATTGTAAATGAAAGGTGAGTTGATTTTTCAGCATTATTGCTATTTTGAAAGTGATTTGCACACCCATATGCCACGGGGACCACTAATGAAAGGACATTCTTTTGCTTGTCAAAGCTCGTTTCTCTCCTATGTTCAAAGGCAAATTTGGGTTTCAGAGGGCCAAATCAGCTGGTCTTTTCATTTTTTTTTTATCATTTTGCTGTGCATACAGTTTGTAGAACCCTTTAATTTCCCTTTGCTAGTTGGAGAGTTGCCTTGTGACATTATCTCAACTTGAGTATTTGCATTTGAAAGCTTGAAAGTTGGAGCTTGGACGGTGACAGCAGCATGGGAGGGATATGTGTGCTGAGTCTGCGGACTACTAGGATTTGGCTTTTTTTGTTGGGGTAGGCCTTTGCTTCTTTTTTTTTCACATTGCTCAGATTCCATTTACGTGTCACTGTTAGAAGTGATCTGTGATGTGGATCTCTCTTCCTCTCTCTCAATCCCTCCCTCATAAGTCATATCATTACTATGCTGCATCATCATTTTTTCATTGGATTATTACCACTACGAAATTGTATAAACTTACACATATAAACTAAACTGAATTTCAGCTGCTTTCTCCGGCAGATACAGACACAGACGCATGAATATATCATGTAATATAGCAATAATCATAACCAAATAAGAATAATTCTCATGGACTTCTATAAATCTTGTAATGATGAAAGATTTGACAGTTTACATGAACACTACGGGTATTTCATGTGGGACACATGCCCCTCAAGTTTTCCACTCCACATATCATAGAGAGAGGCTGGGGTGTCATGATTTAGGAGAAATGTAGAGAAGTGGTTGGGGTGGGGGAGAGAGTCAGTTGAATTACACCCCAGCCTCATTCAATATTTCCGAAACCCAGACCCTCTTGTACAATTTTCTCCATCTCAAAATATGAAAAGGAAGTGTCACTCCTTCAGAGTTTGCTAAAAGGGGACCAATGTCTAGATCTCGCCATGTCTAAAAACAACTTGAGCTGCTTTTGCACATTGTTGTAACATCATATGCCCATTCAAGAACCCTAGCTTATAATGGGGGCTGCAACAACTGTACTAGACCAGCCTTTGAAGGTTAACATAACTCATGCCATTTAAAGACAAAGAAAGGTAAAGGACAACTTGTATTGTCAGGTTCAATCATGTTTTTAATTGCCAAATTAATCTAATTTTAGTTAAATCATTTTTATTATGTTGTCCTTGAAACTTCAGCCACCAGAAGATTGTGAGGCTATTGGCATTTGTAGCTTCCTGTGATTTGTGGAAGTATCAGGACCTGAATATCTTCTTTCACAAAGCAACACAATTTCATGGAAGACTCGCACGATCTACCGACAGAGATTTGTACCTTGCAGAAAATAGAAAAACCCCACAAGGGCAGCAAATTATACTTCAATATGCAGATTTTTCCACCAAAAATGGGAAAAAAAAGAAACATATAGCCGACCATCAAATAATAATAGTGGGTAGAGGCACATGCAATGATAAGACTGCCATCAGTCGAATCAAATATCAGATCCCAAATCATTATTTAATTCACTCCTACAGTTCTATACAACTCTATGGAAATACATAAAACAAGCACACAACTTTACGCCATTATTCAAACGTGGAATCTGACAACAGTCGCATGCCTCCTTCCATCGAAGATGAGGACTGAGTTGAGATAACGATTGCGTACGAAATGAACTCTAGATATACCACACACCTTTAATTTGATATCATCTCATGGCCAATAGCAGTCTGGGGTTGTTCAAACTTGAAATGGGTGAGGGATTTCACTTACATATCATCTGTTTGGAACCTTTAACTAAGCCCAGAACCGCAGCCGGCCCTCTCCATACTTCTGAAGCTCCTGACCCCAACATGTTCTCAAGTGGGGAACCAGGGTGCTGATCTTTTACCCAAGTGTCAGATGTGAAAGAAATCTATGTTTCTTTTCTCTTAATTTAGGACCTCTATGATTCTGAGCTTTTTGTGACATTTTCATTTATCTTATCATTAGTGAAGCCCAAAATAAAAATCCAAGCAACTCCATTTCTTTATCCAAGAATTGCCAAAGATATATAAACGAAGAATCGGATGGGGAGAGAGAATTAAGAAGGTTGGCCGAGGAATCGTGGGTATGTGCAATTAATGTATGACGCCCAAAAAGGTGGAGATAAGGTTACGGATTTATAGGTGGGAATGGGATTGATTTTTCTCTTTTTGTAAGTGGCCGGCCAGCATCTATTCTCACGTGGAGTTGTATGGGAGATGGCAGCATCTCTTCTCACGTGGGATTGTATGAGGGGCTCACGTGGGATTGTAACCAGGATGGTCCTGTTGACCGGATAATTCTAGGGCATGGAAAATAAAGTAAAATAATTATAGAAGAAATTGACTTATTTTGAGATATTTTATAAAGTTAGTTATGTGAATGATTATATATCTTTGTATATCCTTAATAAAATATCTCATTTGTTTGGAAAAGGATGCAACCCACTTAAATGAGGCTTCTAATGGAATAAGTCAATATGGGACCAAAATCTTTATGAAAAGGTACCTACCTGAATGTATCATATCTTTTACATGCATGTATGCACCCAAATTTTAAGGAAATGGCATATCGTTATTCTTCTTCTTAATAAAGTAAAAGCGCATATCATTAATATATTTCTTATTTTGTAAAATTTAAGAAAAGGGCATATCATTTTTAAGGTATTTTTTATTTTGTAAAATTCATGTAAACCAAGTATCATATGCAATGTCACCTTCATAATACAATCAATTGTAGGACTAATAATGTGAGATGTCTTGGTACATGGTAATATATGTTAAACACCACAATGTGTAGCATATTTTACCCTTAATCCTCAATCAATACATGAACATATCGGTGTCCTTTCTTCATATATCTTTATGTCACGATGTTGCATTATTTGGATATAGACTACTATTTTCAAGCATATTCTTAAATTCTTTGGATGCTCATGGGATATAGATGTCCACCTATGGTAGATGCCTAATATTCTTACTTTACCTCCTAATGAAGATGATATTAAGTGCATCTCAAGGGGTTAATTATTTTATACTTGTTACGAGTAGAATATTTCCTCCTTAATACTTGTGGTCTTACTCAACCCAACATGCTATCAGTCTTATTATTACATGTATTTCACTTGTTAAGCTGTTGTTTGATTTGAATCTATTAGAACATAATATTCGCTCTTTTGGCTAAATAATTTCTTACATCCCTCCCTCTTGACATGACACCCTAATGCTAATAGTTATGCTTAAACCCAAAATAGGTTTGGAAGATCTAAAACAGAGTTGGTGCATTTTAATAATAGAAGTAATTGTTTTCCCAACATTGAGCATGTTAGGACTAGTTGGAGGATTTTAGTTTGGTGCCTAGAGTTGAAGATTTCCTTAAGTACAATGAACTTGTCTATGTCAAAATAAGAGGGAGAAGATATTAATGTGTCTATATGATTAGTGACATTTTAAAAACCTTTTACATCATCATTAATCCATTAATGTGGGAATTATTATTTTGGGCTATGTAAAAATATTACTTCTAAGCAAAGAAACAAGAATTTTGTACTCTCTTTATTTTCATTTTTATTCCATTATCACTGTCGCCAACCCCTTTTATCTCTCACTCTGCTCTAATGATCTTCCCCTAAACTCTTGACACCTCCTAGTTTCACATGGTTCGCCTCTTGTATAAGAACCCTGTATAAACAATCTTTTCCTTAACTTATAATATTTACTCCACCTCTAAAATGGAGAATGAGTTTTCTTGAGATTCTTTAAGAAAATTGAATTTGTCCTCTTCAAGAACAACAATTAAACAAAAATGTTTTTACCAAATTGTTATAATTATTTTAAGTTGATATAATAGCATATTTTATCATGTTAAATTTAAAAAATAATTAATATAATGATACTAAAAATTAATGATATATTTTAAAAATTGAAAGTAATGATATAATGCAATATTTAAATAATGTTTATTACAAATATTTTAATTGACATAATTACATATTTAATTAATTTTATAACATTTTAAAAGTGTAAAAATTTAAAACAAAAATTATTCAAAAATAATAATAATAATAATAATAATAATAATAACATCACTATTAAAAATCTTAGTCTTAGTAAATATATATTTCATCATTTCCTTATAAATAAGGAAACACATCAAATGAATCAATTTGATTTTTCTAAATACTTAAATTGAACGCTAACTGTGATTCCCTTTATTTTCTTTCCTTTCATCCTTTTTTTTTTGAAACAAAGAGGTTTAGTAAAGTTGTGATTTGTTTATTTATCTTTTAAATGATTATTATTTTTTAAAAATATTTTGTTTTTCCTGAAACAAGTAGGCAAATGAGTCGTTAAAAAAATAATGGGGGAGCGAGACATGGCCCAGATCTTAGAAGTCTCAAAGCTGGGATTGGGCATCCACAACTGCAAGTACTTAGAAATGTTGAAAATAGGCTATCCACTTATGCAGCTATTGCCAAAAACAAAAGATGAAATAGAAATTAAACAAGCACGGGTGGAGGAGCAAGGAGGACGGTTGGCATAATGTTGGCAGTGGTCATGTGGGGTGTGGGGGGTGTGGCCCGGAGGGCTTTATTTATGAGCCCATCTCATTTGTTTGTATTTTAGGTGCCAGCACTGGTCGTGGGCTCATGGTCCCTCCCTCCATCCACCCACCAGACACCAACCATCTGTCAATTCACCCAGACAGTAATGTCCCTTTGCCTCCATTTTCCAATCTTCACCTTTCCAGGTTGGGCCTGGGCTGGGAGACTTGGGTTTAGGATTCAAAATTTGGTCCAGTCCAGAACCATAGCATTTTGGCTGAGATACTGTCTCGCAAAGTTCATTATCTAAAGAAGACTTTTGCGTAAATATCATCTGTCCAAGAAATATTTTAAATGACTGCAACCTAAACGTACGATCACATTACAAATACATTATGTTATTCAATCATAGATCCAAGCTCAATTATCTTATATAAAATAATAATAATAGTTTGAATAACAAGGATACAATCTGTGCCACAATAATAAACATTCATTTTCTCGTTGTTGCCAGTCATAACCATCATTTCCATGTCGTTGCCACCAAATATATTATATGTATCGTATGGTCACCTTAAGGGAACCCAGATAATCCGTAACACACTTGCTCGTGTGTGCGTGTGTATATATAAAATCTTATTTAACAAGATTGCCGTGACATGGGAAACTTTCTGTATTAGTATCAAACAAATCAATGGGTAAGGATTAGGTGGTGAAAATTTTTAAAACAAATTATAGAAATGGGGTCCAGGGGTGTTAATTTCCATGACCGACTTGACTTTAATCGTGGACTTTCAACAGTAATCACAAGTATGGTTTACTCGATGGATGGAGGCCGTTGGATCTTTGACATGTGGTTTACTCAACAGTGAGTCAATCCCTTGTCGGAAAAGAAACCAAGTCTCTAACCACTCTGATTAAGAATCCTGATTCAGCTTCCCCCTTTCTTTTATGCTGAGTATTTGTATTCTTGTCTACTTAGTCAAGTAATCCTCACCTAGTTTGATTCTGGGTCTTATTTTAAAATAACACTCATATACGTTATAAAGAAACCATTGTTTATGAGCCTTTTGCAATAATTAGGCAATCTATGAGTGTTGGATGGGGTATTGACCATTTTCTTTTCTTCTAACTCAATGATCAACCTTCCAACAGATAACAAAAAATTTCAAACATATTTAAACATGTAGGTTTTAATCTTGTCTCCTAGACCAAAAAGGAAAAAAGGAAAGGAAATTTCCAATCCAAGGGGCATCTTGATGCATGCTTTGTGAAGATAAATATGGTACATTCAGCATTCAAAATATGGGTATGAACCATGCATATTTACCTTTCTAGCTAGTGTCTGCAATAATCACATGTCTTAACCTTTGAGCCGATTTTAAACGAATAGTTGATCAAGCCTGCAAGTTCCAATTAATGAAGAGTACATGTCCCAATAAGAGTTTGGCTGATTCTGGTGCAAGTTAGCGTAGAGCTCAAGTTCTAATTTCTAGCTACCATCACTTAACCACAAGTATGAAAACTAATAGGCATAAGATAATATAATGGAAAAGAAAAAGAGAATCTGACAGCCACATTTCATTAATCAATATCATGGCCTCCACATGTATATTTCCATTAATTAGAAGGCACTGAAAGTCCTTTCCTCCATAGATAACAGACAAATTGTGACCCATAAGATCATGCTCATTTCCAAGTAAACAGCACCATATCTGACTATTAGAAGAAACATTTAAACAACTCGAATCCAAACTGGTTCAAAGACAATTATCCGGAGACTAATTACTTTTTCAAATAAAGCCTGTATTGTGTGGTTGGCATGGAAGCATGTAATTACATATGTAAGGATATCTGTATCCATGCATGCATCTCTGCAAAAGTTGCAATGAACAAATGACCAATTTATGGTGGGAACTCTCACATAATCGTAAAGCTAAGAAAGGTCATGCATGAAATGGTCTTCAAAAAGTTCAGACCAGTAGGGAGAGGCTCCTCCTCCATAGCTAGAAATGCTACTGCCCTCTCCTGGATGGTTCATTGAAGGATTGGTTACAAGTGGAGGAAGAGTGGTACTAGGAGATGGAAGAACCCAAGGAGAATTGGGGTTTGAAGTTTGGCCCATTTCACTGTTCAAAGGTGTTTGAAAAGGGACTTGTGGGGCGGTCAACTGAGCTAAGGGGATTGGGTGGGGGAGTGGTTGGGAAGTATCACTGTCAAGAGAAAATGAGGCTAGGTTCTCCAGTTGTAATGAGCTTAAAACTGGGTTTTCTTTCATAGGAGGAATTGATGAACTCGAGAAGCTGAAAGCCTCCATGTTTGCAATGCCATTTGGGCTATATGAATTAGTAGATGCCGAAGCTGCAGATTGGAGAAGATACTCTAAATACTGAAGCTTAGCCAACTGAATTGCATCTGCCTGTATTTTCATTGAATGATCATCCAGTGAGTGGTGCTCCATGAGGTTTCTGAGGTTAGCCAGAGCTAATAGATGGGTCAAGCTGCTGAAGAGATCGTCGGTCCTCGGTTGGTGTGTCATGGGATCAAACCCCATCTGAATGAGCTTCTTCTTTAGATGGGTATTCCAGAAATTCTTAATTTCATTGTCCGTTCGGCCAGGGAGGTGCGATGCGATTGCGGACCATCTAATTGTGGACAAAAATATTGGATTAGTAATGCATGAGCTTGAGGGTTTTGTTTCATGGAAGCAGAAGTTTATTAGGCTTACTTGTTTCCCAGGATGGAATGGAGATGCAGAATTGTCTGTTCTTCTTCTTGAGAAAATTTTCCTCTTTTAATATCAGGCCTTAAATAATTCGTCCATCTCAACCTACAGCTCTTTCCACATCTGTTGAGACCTGCAGGAGTAAAAGGGAAATGATGAAATGGTGAAGTACTGAAAAAATGAGAGACAGGGAGAGGGATCCAATTAATTAACATAGACCTGCAAGCTTAGGGAGAGCTCTCCAGCTTCCATGGCCATGTTTCTGAACGTAGCTGACCAGCTTCTGATCTTCTTCAGGAGTCCAAGGCCCTTTCTTCAGACCATTCTCATCACAGCAAGGAGACCTTCCCATTTCTACGCTTTGATTTTGGCTGCTTTTTCCTCCGTTTCCATGCACCAGACTTAGGACTTCCTTCTTATACACAGTCTTACTCGGACTTTCCCTCCTGCCATGATTCATTTAATTAAAAAAAGAAAGAAAAAAAAACCATCAACATCTGCCCCATTTAATTGGATGTAAAAATCCCCAATTACCCTTCCCTTCAATAAAATGACAGCAGAGAAGTCAAGCTATCTGTATCTGATCATCTAATTCACTTTCATAACCCCATCAATTTTTTCCCTTTAATTTCTAAATTTGCAACAATTATACATCAAAGAAACTTGGCCTACAATATTAAGTGAATTAAACTTCACATTTTCTTTCATTTTCTTTCAGGAGTTGTATGCATTGCCCGCAACATTTCCAATCTAGCTCCTAGACGGACCATGGATGCATTTGGTAATTTAACAAAAGACAAGACTATATATGTCCGTCCAGGCAGAGTTAATCCGTTTCAAAAGTTTAGGTATTATTAAAATATCCTAAACCTGGGAAACTTGAAAGCAGATAATCAAACACGTGGCGGCGAAATGCTGGGTCAGAAGAACGCAGTCCATGCACGCAACAACAGCCTCTTTCGTCATTCATTGCATGGATTCAAATGATTTTGGTATCATATTCTTGGATTTCATATACCATAAGTCCAGTGACATTAATTATGAATTACGTACTCTGGATATTTAAAAATTAATTCGTAGCGTATTTGGATCATGATCCTAACCCTCATACATTAATACGCATCAGACAATATTTCTTGCATACCATAAAACAATGCATGTCTTCTAGGCTCGTATCCATTGAATCTGCAAAAGCAAAATGGAAAAATAATAAGTGGACTTTTAATAATTCAACGTTGTCTGTTAATCTAAAAATGAAAAAGAAAGTTAATTATGTTCAGACTCTCAGATTAATTCATGTCTCCATTGGACCAATGGATGAGACTAGCGGCTTCTCGCTGGTTAGAGGGAAAGTTGGTGCAGCAAACGCCCTTTCCTTCTTTTCGTCAAAGATTTAAGGTTTGAGGATTTGATTTAAGAATGAATGGCCTTTAAAGAAAAACTAATGATCAGAAACCAGGGAAAGGGGAGTGAACAAGGGACGTGATACCCATTACCGCGTCTTTGAAATTCTTTAAAGAATGATTTTCTTACAAGGAAAATTTGTTTCTATTACTAGAAAATAACATGCATGCCTCGTTGTTTAAATTAAAAATAAAGAATATATAACACCAGATTCGTAGAAATTAAATATTAAAAAGTTGGGAAATTTGTCGGGGGCTGAACCATTTGGTCCAGAGATGGCCATCGTTGATGGGCTCCTGGGTACTTTTGAAATTGATTAGAACTAGAGGACCAATTGTGCAGGAATGGCGAGATTATTATATTTCTTGTTCCATAAGCAAGATTTTGTCAAACCTAAAACTCCCGTTGAAGTGTCAAACTCGATTAAGTGTCAAAATCAATCGCCCCGTGGCAAGTAACAGCCAGAGAAATGAGAGCAACAAAACCCATATATTAAAAGGGTGGAGAGTGATTTTGGTCCTCTCAGCCAAGCCTCCTTGTCTGGTGGACCAGATCATGGTTTGAATCCACAGGGCGGCTATGATGTCACAGGATCTTTATATTTCAGTGTCAGCTAAACAACTGATTTTTGCTTGCTTTGATGGGTTTCCACTTTCTACCCAATAAAACCCAAAGCAGCCTTGGTGTTAGCCTTCTTATTGGCTTCAATTCCCACATATTCATTTGCATGTGTACACATGCGTGTGTGTTGAATTTGAGCCACAGCTTGGAGTGGAGACAGTTGTAACCTGTTCCCTTGATAAGTTTTGTTTGAGTCGCTCACAGGTGACCTAATCCGGACAATATATGAAGATTAATCAAGCAACAAGAAAAGCCAGTTGACTCTTAATTTAAACCATAGAAAGAGGTTCCTAGGTTCCATAGGCTCCAACTTATCCTACTCAACCATGCCATCCGGAGCTCGCTTATTTCATAGTTAGTATTTGCTTATATTCTACGTATATTGGATGTTTGGAAACATCAAAAGCTCTAATAGAATTGGAGCAATGAACAAGATAGGGAGTCATAACATGCAAGGGATTTCGTTCTCCTTGGTAGAGCAAATGAAAAGAAAATGAAATATGAACAATTTCCCTTTTCAAATAGATAATTAATTATTCACTTTTTAAAAATATAAATTTTCATATAAAATATCCAAAGATAAATTCACTTGTTATTATAAATTCTTTTTAATTTTAAAAAATATTTTAAGTATATAATTTTTTTTTTTACAAAAATTCTTATATTTTATATAAAAAAATTTATTTTTGAAAATAAAAAATATGTGATGTCAATAATGGAAAAAATTTCTAACAATATAAAAGTTCCTCTTAACTTTATAAACACATTTTAAAGCCGTGAATATCTTTTTGAATTCAAAATTGACAATATTTATATGGTTATATGCGGGTCACTACAAATAGTATCAAAATCGATTCCTCAAATTTTTTTGATCTCGTATAAAGTGTTTGTCTATTTGATCCCACAATCTTATGGGACATAATAAAAATATTGTGTTTGCATGAGAAATAATTGTAATATCTTACATTATATATGAGATAAAGTTTCTGATACCATATAAGTACGATTTCCTTTTAACTTTGTAAATATATTTTTAAATTATAAGAATCTCATTAGGGTCATATCGAACAACATTTACATGATTTGGTATAATTTATTATAAAATATATTCAAACATCACCTAAAATTGTAAATTTTAAATTTTGATTCAACTAACTAACGAATAAACTAATGCATCATTAAACAAATACTCAACGAGAAACCACCAAAGATGGTCAAATAAATACTTGTATAATATCTACAAAGAGAAGAAATTAACGTAGAACTCCCTCAGCTGAATACTTGAATTAATGAAAACTCTACAATAGTTTAAACGGTAAACTCGTGTTCAGATTTTAGATTTCTTCAAGAGTGAGGGAGTAACAAAGGAATTGACTCCATCATACGATGATCTTGACTCAAAATCATCTATTGCTATTTTAAAACAAGGGAGCAACAAAGACTTTAGACTAGCAGATTAAATTTCTGATATTCTATTATGAGATATGCAAAATATATGACTCTGTTAAGTGTTAACATCCGATTCTCTGATGATTCTCTGACTTAGAGCAGGTAAAAGAAATTGATAAATATTTATTTATTTACTGGTTCAACCCCTGGCGGCGGGGCATAACTCGTAAGGGCCACAGCGCAGGATAGCAAGAGACATTGAGAGCGATGGTGAGTAATGGATGTTAGATTGAACATTATTGTAAGCCAATGGAGAAAAGCAACAAAATGGCGTGATGTAATTTTTAGATCCTCCAGTTGACTAGTGGATTCGATTAGGGTTTATGGGATTAGGTAGCGGGCTTGTGGGCTCATCAGGAACGGCCTACTGGGCCATTCCTCTCTGGCTCCTTCGTGGTTAGTTTTTGTTTGGTTTGGACCAAACTTGGAAACTAGATCCAAATTTCCTAGAACGCACCTCAAGATCTTGTTTGACAACTATTTTTAAAAATAGTTTTTTGCTTTTTGAAACAAAAAAATGAAAAATCAGATTTAACAATCAGAAACTGTTTTATATTTTTTTTTATGTTTTTTATTATCAAAAAACAAAAAATATGATATTTTCAGATAACATCTTTTAATTGTTTTCACTTTTTTTTAAGAACTATTTTAAAGAATAATTATACAAACATATATAATGATTAAAAATAAAATTATGGACATGAAAATTATTTTAAAAATAGATTAAAAACAATTTTAGGTTCCAAAATAGAATTTTGTTTTACAAAATATTATAAAAGAGTTTTTAAAAATTGTTCTTAAAAACTATTTTTAAAAAAAATTATTTTAAAAAATAATTACCAAATAAGGCCTAATTTTCTAAACCAAATTTTTTTTCATTGACAATTGTCAAAATAATCACAGCACTGAATTCTTCAGTGAAAGATAAATGTCAATAAAATTAAATTTAATAAATTAAATAAAATTCAATTAAAAGCTTAAGAACAATTGATGAAAGGACAAGTCATTACATGAGGGAATTGTACATTTAAAAATAAATCAATGATATTTAATTTGGAAAAGGTGTGTTTTGTTAGCAAAAGAGATTTGATCTTTTTCAAATTAAATTCGTCTTTGCCAATTTCAAAATATTTTGAATGGAATTATTCAATAATTGTTCACAAAATATCATTTTTCTTTAATTGCATCATGACGGTCGGAAGGCATGTAATTTTTTTAGCCAACTATTTTAAATATTTTTAAAGTGACTTTAAAATTAAATTATAAAAATTACTCATATACTTTTACTTGTCTCAACTCGTAAGCCTTTTTTTTTTTAACAATGCAACTTGAATTATCGGTATGATTTTTCATCCAAAATGGACGGAGAAGTTCAATCATAGAGTATTCCTAGCTTAAAGAGTAAGCTTATATGCACATGGGTCTAACCAGATGGGCGTGGAATTGGTTCTAAGTTCTAACTTCGGCCCACATACCCCTGAGCTGTAACTAGAAAGCCTACCAACGTGAAGTAGTGTCCTTTTTGAACAATTTTTTCACAATCATTCTTCAGAGCATTCAAGCTCCGCAGATGTACAAACATTCTTTGATTTGTCTTTCTTGTGATTTGAAGTGCAATCATCGTAAGAAAATAATTGTTATATCTTAGGCAATGATTCCTTCTAAATTATAAATACTTGAGTGAGAAAAATTCATTTTAAGTATAAAAAATCAAACTCTAGCCCGAATCAATTTTATTTATAAATTTAATTTTTAGATGTTTCATCTCTATTTCATACTTACTAATCCATATGATTTCAATAATTTGCACAATTCTTTTATCTTAGATCTTAAAAATAAAAAATAGCTAGTTTTATTTTCTTTGCTTTAACTCAGTTTTTTTTTTTTTCACAGCTTTCTTTTTCCATCTAATACTTTTTGTTGTTTTTTTTAATGTTTATCTATTATTTTCTTTTTCATTTGATTGAAAAACAAAAAATGAAAAATGAAAAGAGGACTAGTGATTATATGTGAGTGGTGTAGGGGCATACTAATTAGATGTAACAAAATTTAATACGATTCATTGAAATTATTTGAACCTAATACAATACGCTTTTTTGTCAGTTTGAATTGAATATAATCGAATTTGGATCAATTTTGTATCGACTTATATAACTTGTTTAATAAATAAGTGGTTTTTTGGGCTAATTTGCATAACACAAAATTAATCTAAATTGACGTTAATTATATAACCTTATATAAGGTTTAACTCAATCTAATTATTAAATAAAATGACTTAATTATTGAATGTGGTAAATAAGTTGTACGATATGTTATTTATTTAATAAGTAGGTACTATTTAAGTTTATATTTTTTATATGATTATTATTTACTTAAGTTAACCTATGTAATAAAATACCTAGATTTTAAAAGACATGAACATGACTTATCAACACAAATTACTACCCTTAATAATGTTATTTGAAATATTGTACATATTTTTTGACATTTCTTTTTTCCCTTAGTTCTTGATGATTTTTATTTTACCAGTCATGACCTATTAGATTTGATGAATTAGCATCCTTGTGCTTGTGCTTGTTATGTGGGATAAGATGGACTCCATGATAAAGAAAGATGAATTAATATTGATTTTTCTAAAAATTAAAAAGTTCAGAAATGATATTGAAACATGAGTAAAAGTAAAAAAAAAAAAAAAATTGTAATTTACCTTTAAATAATTATAAATTAGTTCCTAAATTGTTAAATAATGATTTATCAGGTTTCAATTCTTTAATCAAAACCCTAAACTCCAATGATTTATCAGGATTTTTCATTGCAAAATTCAATCATTGTGTGGATGTGGCCAGAAAGCAGAATATGTAGTCGGACAACCAAGCACATGGCATATTAAAGCTACTTAGAAATTCGTTTTGGTAGGTGGAGGCATTTAAAGCGGTTCTAGTGACTTCTCCCCACCTCAAATGACAATGGGGGTGGCCATCGCCACTTAGCATATCACCCTGTCCCTCGCACCCCATTCTGCTCCATGGCTGACGACGCCCTTCTCAGGTCCTCGCTGATTTGGTTGGCAGCTGTTGTAGTGTTAGTCGGACTTTACACTCACTCATTCAAAAAGATGATGGTCACTTACCTCATGGGTCTGTTTGCAATTGCCGGTCTTCTTTTGCCTGATTGGGATTTCTTCGATCGTCCCTTCTCTCAGTGGCTCTCTCCTTTTTCTGTTGATGACATGGATTCTAACCCTCCTCACCGTTCCACATCAAAGAGGTTTTTCCCTTCCATCTTCAACTTGGAATGCATCTCTCTCTTTTTCTTTCAAGCACAAGCGTGATTGTTAGACACTAGATAAAGATTTGATGATTTAATTCCCTTTTTAATTAGAGCAATACTGAAAAAATAGACTCAATAATATATGTAACATCCCAGTTATAGATATGGGAGAACCAACGTTTTACCAAACTTGGAAGAGTCTGAAACAAATGTGTCCCTTGAGTGTTGATGGTGGTTTGGGTGGAACCAAAGCGCTCTGGATCCACGGGTGATGTGTGAATGGAAAAGATTATGGGTTCAAGTTCTTGTAATTGGGTTCTTGTGTGTATCCTAAAGGAGAGTTAGAATTCTGAACTGGGGTAAGGGAATGAGGGTAGATAATAAAGTGGTTGAAAGGATTTTTGTGACTCTCTGTAAAATTCTGTCTCTTTGTGCAGGTTTAGAATTTATCCTCTTAGACTTGTTATTTACGCCGCGGTTTACGGGTTTGCTGTGTACAAGTGGTGGATGTTTGTGTCAAACTGACATACTCGCTTCATCAGCAATCCAAGTCCAAATACGGATTACAGGAGAGGGTCTGGGATGCCTTATATGTCAGTTATAATGCTTCCGAGTATCCATTTGCAGAATTATTCATGTAAGATTCTTGACAGGTGAAGAGATGACTGATAGTCTGATAGGTAAAAAGTGCTTTCTCAGTTTCTGGCAAAACGTAAAATACTAGAGTCTGAGTCGGCTATATGCCAAACTAAACAAATAATTAAAAAAGTGTGCGTTACCTTTTCTGTCGAAATTGTGCAGTAAGTAACAAATACTTTGGTTAGTCGCATGGCAATGAAGGTAGAAGTTTTACAACTTGTTCAGGCACGTTTCACAAATTTATTGCTTGGGGGAAAACAATACACTAATAGGGAGCTCACCTTTAGCCAGCTACTTCCCAAGGATGACTCGTAAGTTTGGGCTCCAACCAGTTAATGTCAGGCATATGCCACTTGCTTCGCACTGGAATCGTGAATCTTCATAGGAAAACTTTATAGTCAGACAGTCCCTTCCAATTGGGTGAGGGTGGTAGCGTTTTAATGCCAACTACAAAAACTATTGTATTTATCAATGATCAGGATGGCTCAGGCCAAGAAGCAAGAAAAGTAATTCCGATTGTTTAGGTAGGTTGCCAATTTTGGACAAAATCCCTAAATGTCTCTTAACTTGGTTTTTTCAATCCTTACTCAGATTATTTACCTAATAAAGATTAAGTTATTGAATTTGTTAAGAGACCAAGATATGTACTTGAGGTTGAAGTTGGATAAAGTTGAATCAACTATATTATTTAAATATTATTTTTCTTGAAATATTTTTTGAGTTAGGGAGGCTTAGAAAACATGTTTTACTAATTGTTCAAAATGCCCTTGTTGTAGAATCGATCTAGTTTTAGGTTGGATCGATCCAAGTTGCACTTTTCTTGATGATATCTCATTCGTTGGATTAAGGGCATCATTTAAAAACCTAAAACTTGCTTCCTATTCTATAGAGAGAACACCAAAAAGACCAACAATCATTCCTCTTTTGCTCTCATTTCTTTCCAAATTTGGGGTGTTTGGTTGCCAAGAAAAATCCCATTTTCTTCCTATTTTTCAAGTCGTTTACCAACAATTTTTCTTGAGCAAAAAATGGATTGATTCTTCATTCATTCATCTCTCAATTTCGAATCTATTTGGGTTTGGGTGAAACCGATTTTCTTTTTATGTGGATTCAAAAAGAGGTTGAGTCGAGTTTAGTGTGGACTCCAAGTGTGCTCCGAAGAAGAAGGTGTGAAGAAAAGGTCTGATAGGCTTGAGTTAGGTAAAATCCTACATTTAGTTTTTGTTTTTATAGTGGATGTTTTCGATCGGGTTATAACCCATAATTTTTTATCTCTTAGATATTTTCTACGTTAAAATCTGATATCATTGTCTCTTTCTTTTATTCTACTCTTTGATTTATTTTCAATTTTTGATATTATTGGTTACTTGGACATATATGTTGAATGGAAGAAAAATGAATTAAAAAATGTATGATTACCCGTTGGATATCTCAGAATAATTTTTTTTGTTCATTTTAGTTAATAATATCTTATAGTAATTGAGAATAAGTTAAAAGATGTGTGATTACCCATTGGATATCTTAGAATAATTTTTTTTGTTCATTTTCGGTAATAATATCTTGTAGTAATTGGAAATGAGTTAAAAGAGGTAATTGTTTTTATGAATTAATATTAGGGAGTGTTAAAGCATTTACATGTGACTTGAATTTATAAATTGTTAGGAGAATATTATTGTTTTCATATTTGTTTGTGAACTTTATGCTTTGTTGAAAAACTATGAGAAGAGAAGTTCATAAATATTAAGAAATTCTAAGGTTAAATAATTTTTTGTAACATTCAACAATACCAGTTCACCCCTCCCTAAGTGTAATTCATCTTAGAGATTCACTTGTAGTGGTCGCCATTAGAAGTTATTTCTGGCCGTATATAATACGTGTTAATTGGAGAGAGATAGGAGGCTTCTAAGTTCTGACTCTTCCCATGATGCACTCAAACATGCTCGACCCAGGGGAAAATGAGCAATGGACACCATCCGGACCATCCCCGCCTTCTCAATAAACATATCTTAAAGATTGGGCAGAAGGTCTTCATAGTTCATAGGCATGCTCCGCTCCATGGACCAAGCAGACACTTGCAATGAGGCCGAATAAGTGATGCTGGACTTGGGCAAATCCTGATGGAGCTCCAGTACACCCTCCTGCACTTCCACCTTGAAGGTGTCTTCTATGGAAAAATTCCCCTGTTTGACCTCACCATGTCCCCAGAGGCAACAAAAGAAGATATCATTTGAGGGATATCAAGCAACATTTTTCCTTAAATTCCCACCATGCACAATGAAGAATTGGGGATAGTTTACGCATCTCATATCAACATTACCAAGCATGTTTCATAATTTTCAAATATAAAAGTCACTAACTTTAACCCCTAAAACAGAAACAATAAGGCCATATTTGATTCCCAAAAGGTACTAGTATGGGAAAAAAAAATGCTAACATCAATGATTTTTCTCATATTTAGTTTCACCCAAAAAAAAACATAAAAAAAAAAAAAATTAATTAAAATTAATTGAAAAACTATGAATTTTTAAATCATTTAATATTTATATAAAAAAGTTAAAATAAATTAAATGAATTTGAAATAATATTTAAATTAATTAATTAATTAAGTCTTATTTTCCTTTAATTTCTTTTTCTTTTTACTTCTCTTAATTTTCTTTTCCTCACATTTTCCCTTAAGTTTCTCATAACCAAACACAGCCTAAATAAACTAGAAGACTTTCAGATTGCACCATAAACAGAATTTTTGCAACCAGAAGTACGTAACATTTTCTTTGCAAACAAAAAAGTAACTGGATCAAAGAGCATCTGATGCAGGAAAAAACTGGCAACAAAAAGAAAAAAAAAAAAGAAAAAAAGAAGAAAGAAAGACACAATCCTAGTACACAAGGCTCTACCTTGGTTTGCCAAATGTTCGTGAAGAAAATTTATACCCCTGTTACAATGAGATTCCACTGTTCTTTTTACCACTCTTTTTTTTCTGCTTATGTTGCAAATGGTGACTAGATGTCAAAAAACTTCTAGATCAATACCAGAGTAGTACTATTTTTTCCCACCACTTGCTATCACAATTTTGATCCCCTGCTTGTACGATAGGTAATAATTAAATGTGCTAAGATATGATTAATATGCATGCATTAAGTGCAAAAGTTCGTAAAATAAGTTGATGAAAGTAATAATATTATTCTTACAAAAAGACATGGTAGATGCTTACAGCTTTACTTGGTAGTTGGTACAACCCCACTACGAACTTGGAACTGAGCAGTAAGACGAGCAGAAACTCAGCAGCAGTCCTTCATTTCTCCAATCCAAGACAATCCCTGGGTCCTCGTCATCTAGTGATATCAAACCCTCTGCTTACACACAAGCATCAATGATTACTGAGTAAATCATGCCATACTATTAATATTATGGTACTTAAATTTTATCCTTCCATCAGTTGAGGGAAAATAAAACCATTAAAAAACTGTCATCTCTGCAACTTGATGCTGTCTGAATAATGTTAAATACAACCTCTCCCTGATTACTACAAAAAGAAAACACCCCAAAAGGGAAGAAGAAACCCCAAAAACTCCCATGTAGCCCAAACACCCCACACATTTGCTACCTATTCTTGTAGCGTGGGGTTTCATCTGGGGGAGGAGGCACACCAAATACCCAGTCAAGGACATTCAAGTACTTAGATCGAAATACTTCCCTCTCCTGTGCATAGCAGTGCATGATGATGGCTGTTGATAAACTGAAAATCACAACATCAGCTCTCTTCAGATTCTTTAATGGTTGCAAGTATCCAGCATCAACCATGCATGTGAAGAAGCTCTCTATAGCTCGTGAGAGGCAGTAAAGTGATATCTCAATTCGCCTGCTCTTCTTCTCAATAGCCAAGGCCAAGCCAGTTGGGAACTGCCCATTAGCAGAGGTGATTCCATCAAAACAAAAACATATATTTTTCTTAACGAGGGAAAATTTGAAAGAATAGTGTTAATACCGTTCCCATTGCCACCATTGGAATATTACATCTCTTTAAAATCCTGAAGAGCAGGCAAGTCCACATCCTGACAAGAATAAATAGGCCCCTAAATGATAATGATTTTTCTTCTCAATAGAATATGAACCAATTACAAGTTCCAGCAAGGTGGATGGGCCAATTGACTAGTTCATGCATCCAAGCAAATATTTCTTGACAACCAAGTTACAGTCTACGACCTTGCCTAGGGGAAAACAAGAAGGCTGAAATCTATAAATCACATTCCCAGGAAAGCATAGGAATTATGAGACAGATTTATTTAGCTTTTTATATGAGATTATCAGTGAACAATTTACTTGTTGAGAGAACTGAAAAGGCTGAAGAAGACAGAAGTACAGGACTTGGGAAAAATAAAAACAAACTTTATTATGCTGAGACATCAGAGAAAAGAAATGCAGTTCATTAATATACAGTTATATATTTAATGAACTGCAACCATCTAAATTTTTACTGCATACTACTGCCCTACCTGAGAGACTTTCACCTGCCCCAGGACTTGTCATGGTATTGGTGGGGGCCAGAGCAGACACGACATAGTTCTAGAACACCCAATTGCTACTCATAGCTAAAGGCAATATAAAAAATGCAGAAGTTCTGGTACTAATTTTTTTGGATATGATTCTGCTCTTCAATGGGGGTTAATGTTCCTAGCAGCATCATCCTAGATGATATTTAACCTTTTTTCCTTACTGCAACTTCAATGCTTCAGCACAATGGATGACAAGATGACAGGTCCTCATAGAGGCCCAATATCAAGCACACAGGAAATATTTTTTTTTTGATAGATTAGTGCACACAGGAAATAAATCATTTAGATGCTTCATCCATTTTCTCCCAACTACCATTCTCACTTAATTCCATAACAGAAAAATCACCTTATATGACACAATGCTATTGATAATCAATGGAAAACAATACAAGAAAAAAATTGAAATTCCCCTTCTTCTTTTTTTCTGCTGGCTTAATTTTTAGTTCAGTTTATTAATTCGACAACTCATTCTATGCAAATTATCGACTAGTTTTTGACATTAAAAGCTAATAGGAACAATTCCATTTGTTATCTCCAAAGTTTTAAGAAAAATGGTAATCCTTTTCAAGATACATTTATGAATTGAGTGAATTGATCAAATTTGTCACCTAGATTCATTTTAAACTCCATTGATTCTGATCCTTTTTCAAAACTCAAACCAGCACCAAACAAATAAAATAATGCAGCTATCATTGGTTTTATAACTATGTTCTATAAAAACCACTCTTCCATCCAATCCAACCTATAGCCTCATACTTAAGTTAAATTCACTAAAGAATTGATTTCAGAAGATTATATTATCTTACTTTACTAACATGGTCACGACTTGAGTGAACATGCAATTTCAAGCAAATTCCAAGTCATGAATATAACTGGCCCCAAAAAGCTATATTGTATATACAAGAACTACACAACTGGTACTGTGAACCTGTGATAACATAGAAAATATTAGGAAATAAATGCTAACCAGGCAGACGAACAATATACAGATAGGAACAAGCTGGATCTTGCTGTACCAAGAAGACCCTTTCCCAAAATTGTATAAGGCCTGCATAAGGTTGAACATAAATATGTTGAGACAATAATGTTTAGAGCATGTTTGGTAATAAAACCAAGAAAACTGTAATTAGCTAATGAAAGTCCAAATTTTACTTTAATATAAGCTCAAAGCTTGAGAAAAATCAGGGACTTGGGCCAAATTATAATTATAGACCAACACAAAATGAACACTACAAAAGTAGAAATTAAGAAATGCATTCCCAAAACTCAAAGCCTCTTATCAACTTAAATAAAATACATGAACAGTTAATTTTACTGGGTGAAGCAATGATAACTCCTTGAGGAACAAAAGCAAGGTAAAGAACTAGAGTACTACCAAAAGTAATCCAAATACTCAAAGGCTGCAACAGTCAACCTGCCTAGGAAGACATCAGGCTAGTAAATTGCCCCAAGATATGCACCAAGCAAGAATTTGTGCAAGGAGCACGAAGACAATCTAAAAACTTGTGTGGCAGTCATCCAACTCACTCGCATAAACTATCTAGATATCTCATTACCCGTAGTTGCGTAACCCGTAACTCAACAATACAACTCTATGGGTATAATGATTTAGCCTATAAGCCGCATAAAATACTTTCTTTAGAAGACTTGGTCTGGGAAATCCCCCCACCTTTCCACCAGACAACTTCAAGGCCTCCACCTTAACGTGCCCTTCTCCTCACCAATCTGAATCCACACTGAGTCACCCGCTTCCACCTGGTCATTCTTTATAACATCTAAATAGGTCATATCCTTGGCTGCTGACCCCTTGCTCCCAACAAGAATAGCTATATGGGGTGCCACATAGGGATTGGGGGCCACCGAAGGAAATTAAAACTCCAAGACTGCTCAGTTTATTATCTAATGTGATCCAACCCCTGATGCACCACACCCCTCTGGGAAGACCAGGTTGAACCTCTTCACCTGCACTGAGTAAGACAAGAAAAGAATGTAATAGCCAGCTTTCTTGCATTGCAGCTCCAAACTGTAACCTCTCTGCCCTTCATTCTACTCGCAAAAGGTTTCCTAACCTCTCACAAGCAACAACTCAGGTGCATACCATGTACTCAAAAGATATTCTGAACAACCTCAGATGCATACAACTTTGCTGTAAAATTTGTAAATAGAGAAAAGAAAACAGCTAAAAGAAATGTTGGGGGCTATAGAGAAACCATCTGCAAAATAGATGCTCAAACAGACATTGGAGTTTTTGAGGACCTATTGATTTTGACTCTCATGAAATGTAAGAAAAGATTGTTGCTTCCTCCCTGGATGGGCCTGGGAATGTTGATTCTCTTACACAGTCATTTCGCTATAAGACTCATCTCCAGAAACTCATTAAAATTTGTGCTAGAAATTTAATCAGAAGAGGATTTGATCATGCACTCAACTAACCCATAACCTAACAACATGACATCAAGAAGATAGTAAATTAGACTTTAAGACACAAATCATTTCTCTAGCAGAATATGCATCTCCAGAAGTGACTAATTAAAGTTTGTGCTAGCAAATTAACCAGAAGACAGAATTTCATCGTGTCTTAACTTGATAAATCAATGCAGAGTGATAAACTTTGTAAAGGTACAATACAAAAATCTGTTACCTTTTCAAGAGGTCTTGACGATGAACTATTAATGCAGGAATCAAATATACAGGCAGATAAACTGGTAGTGCTCTTTTGTAAGCTTGAATAAGAAAAGACACAACATGCTTGCTGCATGATTGATGTCCATGTATAATCTGCATAAAGTTTGAAAGTTAAGTAAAGCTAAAAAAGTTATTTAATTAATTAAATAGATCTTCATGTACTCCAATCAACCAATACAATGCTCACTACACAAAATACAGGCATGTATTGCAAACATGAAGCAAAATGGCAACTGCAAATAATTCTACTTCATTTGAAGAGAATAAAATGCATACCGAGCAGGGGACTTTCATTGATGGGTCTAGTTTAATTTTAACACCAATGGTGTTGTAATAATTCTCTACTGCCTCCAAATTAGTAAAAGGAATGCCACTTGCAATGTCTTTCACAGCTTGCAGGATAATGGGATCCTTTCCACCATGTTTATTGAGAAAGGATTTATATGATGGAGGCAAGCTCTCTTGCTTCAATATGTAAGCAGACCTGAAAAAAGCAAACCTCTAATCAGGAAAATTCTTAGCTCTCGGAGAACTTGTCATCAGAGCATATCAAGAAGTCTGGGCAAGGCAAGCTTTTTTCATCTGGAAGAATTAGTGTAATGGCCAACACATTCAACCATGGATGCAAAGCCCTTGTCAGTATTATTAATTACAAAACATAAGAATATTTAAAAGCTTCCATTACAGTTCTGGTGAATGTTAATAGAAAAAAGAAACAAGAATGTTGGTTGATTTAACAGACCACCTGTTTTATATATGGATATATTGGACATCATTCATACTGCCAGTGCAATGTCAGTTCAACAGGATTATAGTACGGCGGTATGTACCATGCAGGCACATGGTGCTTTCTTTTCTTTGGTTCCTAGTGTCTCTTACATGAAGTGACTCTCCTGCCCTAATACCACAATTGTGCTTCCTTGTAACCATTCAAGAATAGGGATAGAACACCACCATGATTAAACACCAAATTAGCTTGAAACATTTAGGCTATGTTTGGTTCCCAGAAAGTTTGAGGGAAAATGTGAGAAAAAGAAAATGGAGAGGAAAAGTAGAAGGAAAGAAAAAGTGAAAGAAAACAAAAAATACATTTAAAGTCAATAAATTATTTTCATTTCCTACTTCAAACTCATTTCACTTATTTAATTCTTTTATATAAATATTAAATAATTTAAGAATATATAAGTTTCTCACTACTTTTAATTATATTTGACTTTATTTCATATTTTCTATGGTAAAACCAAACATGAGAAAATTATTTTCCTTAGCATTTTTTTCTTTCCTTATTACTTTTCGGGAACCAATCATAGCCTTAGGGAATGGTTAGCATATCTATCAAATAGAGGAGTGTAGTCAATTCAGAAAAAGACAAAAATGACATTTTATTTTCAAAACTAACTGTAAGAAATAGTAATAATAAATGCTTATCCCAATCTAAAAACTAAGTCCTTTCCCATTCTTGCACCTAATCCCACTTCTGCACTCACTCCCACCATGAGCTTCTTAGGTTTATCTAAATGCCCAAGCTGCACCTAAGGCAGCCTAAATATACAACTGTCTGCCAAAACAACTAGTTACAGAGTCATCTTTTTCCTTAAAAAGCAAAAACCCTCTAAGTCAAGCAGGCAACTTTGCCCTTTGTATCAATTAGTATTGCCAACAAAAGAAAAAAGAATAACTTTAAGGTTTTATAATTTCTTGGTTTGATTGCACAAGAATTTGGAGTTCTCCTCTAGGTTTTATCATCCTTCTGGAGGCTTCAACATTTCCTCACCCTAGGGTTCAGTAAAATGTTCTTCCTTTTCAAGCTACAACCATGCTAGAGCCATTGGCCCATTCAACAATTCATCATCTGAATGAAAGGTCATCTGGCAAATTTCATGATTGGAGACATGGCATGATATGCTTTGAAAGGCTTCAAATTTATATTATCCATAGACATCTAGTGAATCATTAGACAATTTAATTGGTTTTTTCACATTTTCAAAACATGAAAGATATGCTCATCAACGTACCATTAGTATTTACAGTTAAGACACAGATGAATGTAATCCATCAGCCAAGTTGAAAACATTATTAAAATGCTAACATTAGCATTGACTATAAGATGATAAAATTTCCAAAGAGATTAAAATATCATGAAAATTTTATGCATTTTGAGATAGACTTTCCTTCCTCAATGCATTCCCATGATTTGTAATAATGATAAAGAGAGTAAAAACGTATTTAAGTTTTTGGGCAACCATAATTTGATTTTAGGAAGAAAAGCACGTACAAAATTTGTGAAGATGAGAGACACATGAGAAATATGTCACCATGCGACCAAGTTAGAGGTTTACAAATACGTCCAAATCGTTTACTTTTTATTCCGCAACGTGATGCTAAGACAGCAGCCCGCATAAGGATGTATATTGCCAAGCTAGTGTGTTGTGTGTTCGGTCCGGTCAGAAGCATCGAAGGCCCTGCAATTGCCCCCGCTAACAGAGACCTCCACCTAGCAGTCCTGCAGTAGAATGTCGCTTTACCAGTCAAATCAAAGTAGCCAAACCATGAAACCATTTATTTAACAACATTTTATAATAGATACTTAGTTGAGGGTGCCTTTGTATGTCCCATTAAAATCAAATTCCTCATAATGTTATGCTAGCTAAACCATGAAACCATTTATTTAACAACATTTTACAATAGATACACTTAGTTGAGGGTGCCTTTCATGTCCCATTAAAATCAAATTCCTCATAATGTTATGCATCTAACTTTATATACATATTCATCATCACATTAGAGAAAATGCAGTCATTATTGGAAACGGTAGGCAAAATTAAGAGGCCATAGCATTTCTTTGGAATCACAAAATGGAAACACAGAATCAGCCATGGTGAATGCTTCAGTTTTCTTAAACTACCATTGTCTATGGTTTTGTCCCTTAAATGCTAGGCAAAATTATCCGAGCCAATCACTTCTTCTGGGACGTACAAATGCACCTATCACCTAGTTAAGCAACAATTATCAAATAGTTAACAAAAAACATGCCTACGATGACCACCCAAAGCAGCCACAATCTCATCCACTGAAACAAATGTACCAGCAAAGGTTCCAAGAAAGAGTCCGTATCTGAGCGTCTCTTTTAAAGCTATCACCACATCTTCACTATTTGAAAACTTCCTGAACGGAGAACCGAAATCAAAACCAAACAATCAAAATAAAATCAATGATAATAATAAGGAAAAGAAAAAGCCTCAGAAACCAAGGGACAAATTGAAGAAGTAAAGACTCCACAATAATTCACCTCGCATATGCCGATAATCTTCTGCGTCTCAACCTAGCAATCAACCTAGCTACAACCGAGAATATACCGAGGCCACCTTTGATACCGACACCAATAGTGAAGCCCTTGGCCGAGGCCGTGACGATTCTCCACAGCTTCTCCGAATCCTGAATCCGTATCGAATTCGAGAGAATCGAAGAGCAAGAAGAAGGATCCGATCCTCCACAATGCGGACAGTGAGGATCGTCGGGGTCGGAACCACCATTTTCCCAAGAAAAGCACGCGCATCTTCCGCCGGTACCATCACCGGACGGGGACATGGGGGAGAATTAGGGTTCCAATAGCTGCCAAGTGTCGACAGCCGGAAGTTGGATCTTGAAAGCGGAGAAACTTGGTGGGAAGTTTTTGAAAGCGAGAGAGAGAGAGAGAGAGGGAGAGGAGTTTGCGAATATCACGTGTGTGGCAAATAGGGCTGCTTTGGAATGTGGTGACGTGTTTCTGGTAATCCACCCTGCCCACCTTTTACAGCCCGAATAAATGCGTTTCCGGTTTTACACTGTTCCTTGGTTCCTCCTGCAGATTCATCCTGGGTTTCCAGTTTGAACGCTCTCGCATTGGTAAACGGGAATTAGCTTTCTGGTGAAATAATTTATGTCGGTAAACGTGACCATCCTTGAATATGCTGATTTTGGTAGGAAGAATGGAAACCTAGTTTACATATACATAAAAGTCATTATTTTCGTCTTCAAAATTGGAAGATTTCTGTTTATGGGAAAGAAGATAATTTAATTTATAGTCCAGTTTTATATACATCGAGTCAGGAGACTAAATAGGGTCTTGAAATTCCTTAGTATTATTGAACATGGTAAGTCTTCAATATTTTGTGCACCAATAGAAAATGTCTTTATGTGTAACCTCTCTCGTATAGCCGTGCCACGACAAGGAAATCATTTTAGACTTTATTTACTTAACCGAATCAACTCAACCACGTGTCCTCAATCAGATGGTCAAGGTTCACACTCGTATTAGGCTTGTCCGCTCGCTAGAAGCCGGTGCTGGATGCATCTAGTCAAGCCATCTAGATGGGACCCATTATTACATGGCTACCGAAATGGGCCCATCCTGGCTAGAATTTTTTTTTTTTTTTAACATCTTGCTATTAACATGGAAAAAATATTGGTATATTTATTAATCTTTTCTACCTCCAAGCATGGTGCTGCCATAACACCCATGCAGAAAGTGCTCATTGAAACCACCCAAATAGATATAATTGATAACTCCCATGAGCTATAATTATGTTGATTGAGTTAAATAAAAAACTTGAATAATCTCAGGGTTATTCCTTGCACAATTCAAAACAGTGATCAAATTGAAAAAAATCGCCCCCATTAATTTTGCAAAGATATAATCCACTCCTTTATTTTCCTTTCCCCTCTCTAGGTTAATCATTCTACCATTTTAGTCCTACTCCAACAATAACTTCATCTCCAAGTCTCTTCCAAGCCCCATGGTTTGATTCCATATTTAGAATTCGAACCGAATAGACCGATCAGTCCACTCATCGACCAAGGATCCTTCCGGTTCAGCCCACTTTTTTAGCCTAGTATTGGGTTAAACCAGTACCACTGGTGTCAATTAAGACCACCCAACCTAACCCAGACCTGAAATTTCGGTCTTTATGGGTTTGAGCATACTTTTCAAGCTCACCCAACCTAACCCAGATCCGAAAATTCGGTCTTTATGGGTTTGACTTATGAGCATACTTTTCAAGCTCGGAAGATGACTAGGGACCTGTCTTCTTAATTTTTTATTTTATTTAAAAAAATCTTAAAATCAAATTATAAATAATGAAAATAATAAAATAAATTAAGAGATCTATAAAATATAAACAAAAACAAACATATGTATAATTAATATTTTGCATTATATTTATTATGAAACTTTGAGTGACAACTTTAATTATCTTAAATATCAAGTTGATTTTATTAAACATTGAAATTTCAAATATAAAATATAAAATTTTAGACTATAAATCTTTATTACTTCATCACGGATTTAAAATAACATATTAAAAAGTTTGTTTGACAGTAATTTTAAAAAGTATTTCTAATCTTTCTAACACTTGAAAATTTTTATCATTTTAAGTGTTAAAAAAGTTAAAAATATTTCTTAAAATTACTATCAAACACATGCTAAATCATACACATTAAATTAAATTAGATAACAATAACAAGATAACAAAATAACAATTAATAGCATAACATCAAATCATAAATATTTATACGTCATTATGGTTGCTAATATCATCAAATTGCATCATTAAAAATATAAAAGAGATAGTGACCATAATCATATGGGGAATTTCAAAAATGTGATTCGCAAGTCGAGCGAGCCGAACCAATACAAAAATCCTCAGCCAGAGTCCAACCCAAAAAGCTTCCGGCGGGCTTTGAATTCAAGTTTTTTCAGGCTTGGGCGGGGCTTGGGTCGCTTTCAAACTATTCCACTTCTGAAAACTAATTTTTCCCCTAATCTGATATCAAGCAGAAACAAAATAGAACCACTTGGCATGTTTCATGTGCACATTTTCCGGCCACACAAATGATCATTTTCCATAGTTGTACCAAATAAAATTCAATAGTTGACTGTGAAATAAAACTAAATGCCCAAATTAAGCAAAATCAAAGTAGTTTAATCAGAATCAAATTCAATACAGCTATAAAAAAATTCAGACCTGGATTTAGTATGTGTGGTCCACAATCAAATATAATCCCTGGAATCCTACATAAATGGATTAATTCCATCTCACACCCAATCAAAAAAAAGAAAAGAAAAGAAAAATCCTAAACAAAAAGAAAAGACAAAGAAAAGTAACTCTCAAATCTGACTTGGGACTCATCCACCCGCACCACAATTAATTGTACTTTCATTGATGATAGCTCATATAACTTTTTGATGGTGAATATATTCGACCCTAAGACAAAAAATGGGCTCCTAAGGGTCAAAATCAAGTTTTGGAAATATGAAATCAAAATATTGGTAGTCGATAAAAGGATAGATTTACAAATGACAGTGTAGAGGCCGAAGACCTTGAATTGGAAGAAATGAGTTTTGAGGCACTGCAGAAGTTCATTGTATTCTTCTTCTTTGCAGTGGGAGAGAGAATATTGAAGGTTAATTGATGATGTAAATGACTCAGTCTTACCTTGCCATTCAAAATCTGTCCAGTGCTCATCCTTGAGTAACACCCAACCCCTATCATTTTGACCCAAAAGGATCTATATCTCTGATCATTTAACTCATTCCACTTTGAGAAAAATCTTCATGAACTCGTAAACAAAATAACTTATTGAAGCTGAAGGCAGTACCTGAAGAAGCAAGATATTAACAAAAAGGGAAAAAAACTAGAACATGGAAACCAAGATTTCATAGGCATCAATACTCAAATCCCCACAACATCATTACTGTACAATTATAATAGATTTAATACATAGTGCAGAGAATATTAAATTAGCACGGAAAAGCTTCAAAGGAAACACAAATAATTAGTTAACTGAAGTACAAGAATAAAATTAATATAGTGCAGAGTAAAATTGGTATAGAAATGCTTCAAAGGAAACACATCATAGTCAGAGTCCATAATTCCCTAGCTGATATATTGGAACTCAGATTCCAGTGGTTAGCATTTGAGTCCAGACAGTTGGGTTAAAACATCAAATAGTTGCAGGGCTTGAAAACAAATATGCGGATGAACCATAATATTTAAAATCCACTGTAATGGCATTTTTGTCTGGAGTCTTGAGAAATCATATATGCAGAAACATTGAGGAAATTGCTTAAGTGGTACCAAGTGTCCAAACACCATATTTGGGCTGCCAACATAAATTTGATATCTACAAACTTCTATGGAATTGCAAAATAATAAATGAAGGTAAATCCAGAGCTTTTCATTTCCATACCTGTAGTAAGCTGGGAATAAGTCCTGCATAGAGAGCTGGAACACCTCCATGTTCAACTATCTTGACACAAGTTGCCAATGCACTCAACTTAGTTGCCTGGACTTGCAGTTGAAGCTGTCTCCTCACAACTTCAAAAGGGTAGGTGGCAGCTTCTGCACAAGCACCAGCAACAGCCCCATACAGCAATGTTCTGACTGGTCCCAACTCTAGCTGGTCTAACGCATTCAGTTCTTTGCCCTGTTGGCTCATGTTCTGAATTCTTTTCCTGCCTTCTGGTGAATGCAAGTAAGCTGATTTCAATATATCATACACACCATAGAAAACTGCACCTGAAGGTGCCATACTTATAATGGAAGGCACCAAGCCCTTGTAAAGGGAGAAGAATCCTTCAGTTTGGATCATATGGCGGAAAGTGCCAATAACACCACCCAAGGCTTCACCACCAGGTGCCACCATCTTGGTCCGGATCTAACATATGTAACATTTAAAGTGTATTTCAGATTTCAAATTCAATTACAAAGTAAAAACAACTCAAAACAGAGTCAACAAGAGTATCGTTTAAAAATGGGAATTACTTTTAGTCTTACAGCAATGTATCGCTTTGAGAACATATTTTTGAATTGCCAGACAACAACTAAACATCATCTACTTGATTCACTAATTGCACCTTCAGTATTTACAAAGCATAACTAATCAGGTGGAAGCCTATGATTCAACCAATCCTATAGTTTAAGGCTCTTCATTTTCTAGGTACTTGACATATCCTACACTTTTCAAGACCCCTTATGTCCAAGAAGATGCCTAATCCTGGACCAATCTTTCCTGTGCAGTAAAATGTAAAGCTCAACCTGTATACATGGTTGAGCCATTTTTTATTGGCAACATTTCAATCTATCTCTCATCTGCCAATTAAAGTTTAAATAAAAAATGTAAAAGGTTGACCCTACCATCCAGTTGATCTATCATACACATGATAACACTAATCAGTACTTCCACAATGAAGAGTAATGCTAGATGAAACAGTTTAAAATATTAACGAGATCAATTAAAAAGTATATGTAAATTCTCAAGCTGTCACATACGGTATCCAATGGTAAGCAGAGTATGGTAGCAGTAATTCCAGCTGCAGCACCAGCAATAAACCTCTCAAAATTTGTGGTTTCCTCATTTCCAGAAAATTTGAGCAGTTGCTTTCTGTATGTGTCATAAGCATAAAAATTAACTGCCTTAAATGGAGCAGTTCGAAGAATATTCACAAAATTCCCCTTCCAAAAGCCTCTCAAGCCTTGAGAGCAAGCAATTGTCTTGATGAGCTCAAATAAATGCTTCTGTTCACCACGAACTATATATTCCAGCTTTAGTCTCTCCAGCGGGGCAACAAAAGTTCTGATAGGAGAACATTTTTTGACATAAAAGAATCAGAGAAATGGCATGCTAGCATAAATGAACAAGTTCAACATCCAAACACCACTTTGACGTTCCTTAATAGCCAAATAACAATATAATTTTCTAATCTCAAAAGCAGAGTGTCAATGAAACCTAACACCCTCATTTAAATTATCTAAATTAAGGGGTATATGAAAAAATTCATAACAATTTATTACTGTTTATGCAACATCCGTTCCATTTTCCACAAATTTATTTGCAAATGTATATATAATTTGCATTTCAAAAAATTCTCCTAAGTCCAATAAATGAAATAATAGTCTATTCCAATAAAAGAAAATTTTATGCCAGTAACACAAAATATGGCAATTAATCAGCACTAATCAGGTTGAACTTGAGTTGGCATTCGTTGGCCTAACCAAAGCAAATCTGCTTATCATCAGGTTGAGTTCAGGTTGAACCCTTTATAATTGGGCCCATAAAAATCCTAGCCCAAACACATTGATCTCATGCAGATTGGAAACTGCCTGCAATATAAAGCACTGCATTTTTGGGTGTGTCCTAAAGGTTAAAGAACAGAAAATTTTATAGATGACATGCATTATACATATAGAGGCTAATACGAAAATGACCATAGTTGGAACCAATGTAGAGATTCAAGTTGCCAATCTATACACCTAATCAGCAAATTAGACATGGTAGAAGTGGTTCCAAAATTGTAACAAATAAAGCAATAAAGTTGAGTGGCAGAAGACCACAAAACAAAAGCATCCAAAGACATTTTTTGTGAGATGTTTGGTGCTGCCACTAGTATGTTATGATGAATATTGACAACAAAACCACCATGAAAAAATCTAGTCTGCCAACACCAGTACTGTCCTCTGAATTTGTTTTGTTTTGGTTAGTTTTTTTGTTCATTTATTTTTTAATACCTCACTTATCCTCAGAATTGAACATCAAACTAAAACAAGGGACAAGACATTTAGCCATAGGAATGCTTAGAAATGTCTTGATCATTGCAACACCAACACCTCAGAAACAGGTAAGGTTGAGTTTTAAAATTTCATAGATTTTAGGCACACTAAATTTTTTTAGGTGATCACAAGAAGAGTGTCATGAAGAATTGAAAGGAAATAAAATAAAATATTCCGAGTGATCGCAACTGCAGGAACTTGATGCAAAGTTGTGGCCTTCACAAAAATACATAAATAAAAAATTAATGCTCAATATTTATTTTAAGAATTGAAACATAAATGCCATAGGAACTTCTTAAAGATTATGAAAATTCAGAATGTTTGAGACAGTATCCTCCAAGGTATTGTAACCAACCATATAAATCAATGCAACCAACCAATATATATCAATAGGAAAAGGACATGTGATGAGATGACCATTGAAGGGGGAAAGTGTTGGTTTGCAGTGAAATCTAAGACATTCGAAATCTCCATTGAAGAGGTCCGAGGTAACCAGAGAGGGACTATTGTGGAAAGGAGCAAAGGCTTTTCCTCTTGAATAAGATTTGGAGAAAAAAGCTTAAGCTATCTAATGGAAGGTGTTGAAGCTTGGTCTAGAGGAGAGTCCAACTCGAGGTGTCTGAAAGTTTGGGAAGAAGGAGGAAGAAAGTTTAGACTAGAGTGTCGTTCTAATGAAGCTGGTAGGTTTTTACTTTGTTCGGTAAGAGATGTGGAAGCTAAGAAGTATTGTCTTGTTTTTCCAGAAGGAAAAGGCTTAGTAGGGGGGTGGTTGTTGTTGTCTCAGTAGTTAAGGGCCCTTGGAGTTTCCACTCCAACTTTGAACAAGGGTGATATGGGTACTCCCAATCCTAATAAGGATGGATGTAGTATCAAAGGGAATGAGAAAGGAAAAGGTGCGTATGCAGAAGTTGCGAGAGTGAAGACATGGGAACCAAGGGATTCTTTATGGGTGCATATAGGGGACCATGATTTGCTTTGTAGGGAAGAGCAGCTAAGTCTTTGCTTGGTTGGTAGTTTTGGGGACAGTTTTGAGTCTGTTCCTCCTTTGTTCTCTTTGAAGGAGTGGGCTTTTGAAAGGTGGTCTCTCAAGGGAGGTTTAAAAATTTCCAGGTTGGGTGGGGGCCTTGTGTTGTTTGAATTTGAAAATAAATGTGAAGTTGATTCGGTGCTTTTAAGGGGCAGCAGACGTTTTAAGGAGAGAGAGTTTCTCCTGCAAAAATGGGGACCTGAAGTGGGGTGTTTTTGGAGTGGGAGCCATGCCAAGGAAGTTTGGGTGAATATTGTAGGACTTCCACTTCACCTTTGGAGTAGAGATGTGTTTAAGAGAATTGGAGAGAGTTGTGGGGGGTTCATAGCTGTTGATGAGGAAACAACTTACTTTTCACAGTTGCAGTGGGCTCATATCTTGGTGAGATCCTCTGGGAAGAATATGCCAAGTTCATTGCAGGTAGTGGCCGGGAATTTTTGCTGAGGGGTTAGTTTGTGGTGGGAAACCCCCCCTTGGGTTTCTCTAGTAGTGCCAAGGTCCGCCTGGCATAAGAAAAAGGGGTTAGAGGACAGGGGGTGGCGCATGCGCTTGTAGTAGTGAGCGGGATTTTCAAATTGGTGACTAGTCTTGGGAGTCAGAAGTGTAGGTTAAGTGTGGCAGAAGGTATAGAGCTGTAGCAACTGTAGGGGGTAGGCAGGCTAGAGTAGATGAGTTGGTCTCAACTATGAGTGGGCCTAGGCCCAAAACAGCTGGCGAGGAGGCTCTTAAAGAAAAAGGCTACATGGACTCAAGAGGTGCAAGGGAATGGGCTAGAGGCCCAAATCCCGTCTGTCTAGTGGAGGTGGGCCTGGGCGACAACTTTTTGGGGCCTCATGGGCCCAATTTTAAAATGCCCCTCACGAGCCAAATGGGGAGGCTTTCTTCTTTTTCTAGGGCTTTTACTGAACCCGCGCGGGGCGGGGGCGCTGTGGGGATGGAGTAGGAGCTTCTTGCCATCAAAGGTGTTGCCGCCGGGGAGTTGCTTCTTAGTCGTCTGAAGATCACTGCCGGCGTTGTTAAAGAAAGCATCCAGGTATCCCGACAATCCCAAAAGTCTCTGATCACTTTCCAGTTCTTCTAGAAGGCGGAGGTTTGATTAGGGGACCTTCCCCTTTTAGATTTGAGAACATGTGGTTGGAGGAGGAGGGTTTCAAAGATAAGATGAAGACGTGGTGGGGGAGTTTAAATTTTACGGGGACCTCTAGCTTTATTTTAGACACAAAATTGAGAGCCTTAAAAGATATTTTGAAGAATTGGAATAAAGAAGTGTTTGGTCTCATTGAGAATAAAAAGGGAGAAGCTCTCAGACAGGTTGTGTTTTGGGATCAAAATGAGAAATGTTCAGCTTTAAATCTGGAAGAGTATGAAGCAAGAAAAGAGGCGAGGGAGTCTTATAAGTCTTGGGGGTTGAGGGAAGAAATTTCCTGGAGGCAGAAGTCTAGGGAATTATGGTTGAAGGAGGGGGGCAATAATACCAGATTTTTGAATAGGATGGTGAATGCTCACAGTAGAAGAAACTGGTTGTCCAAGTTGAAAGTAGATGATTGTTGGCATTCGGAGGAGAATAATTTAAAAAATAGTGTGGTGGGGGCATTTCAAAAGCTCTATTCAGAAAAAGAGGGGTGGCATCCAAGTATTGAAGGGTTGTCTTTGATGGGGTTAAACAGAAGTGAGGCTGAGGGGCTGGAGATTCCTTTTTCGGAAGAAGAGGTCTTTGCAGTTCTCTCAGATTTAGGCAAGGGTAAAAAGCCCCTAGTCCGGATGGATTTATCATGGATTTTTGGTCATTTTGTTGGGATGTGGTGAGGTTGAGCTTATGGAAGGGGCAAATTTGTAAAGTCTCTGAATGCTACTTTCCTGGTTTTAGTCCCAAAGAAGGCAGGTGCAGAAGAGTTGAAAGATTTCAGGTCAATTAGCCTTGTGGGAAGTCTCTACAAGTTGTTGGTCAAGGTGTTGGCAAATAGAATTAAGAAGGTTATGGGGAAAGTGATTTCGGAGTCTCAAAATGCCTTTGTGGAGGGTAGACAAATTTTAGATGCAGTTTTGATTACAAAGGAGGCAGTGGATTCAAGGTTGAAAAGCAATCAAGGGAGTGTGCTGTGTAAGTTGGATATAGAGAAGGCTTACGATCATGTAAGCTGGAAGTTCTTGTTGGCAGTGCTTAAAAAAATGGGCTTTGGGGATAGATGGTTAAAGTGGATAGAATGACGCATTTCTACAGTGAAATTTTCTGTTCTAATAAACGGTTCTCCTTCTAGTTTTTTCCAAAGTTCGAGGGGATTGAGACAAGGAGACCTCCTATCCCCTTATTTGTTTGTGATAGCCATGGAGGTGTTTAGTTGTTTTCTGAGAAGGGCTATTAATGGGGTTTTTTTATCTGGGTGGAGGGTGAGAAGTCGAAATGGTGAGGGGGTTCTGATCTCGCACTTGTTATTCGCGGATAATACTTTGGTGTTTTGTGAGGAGTCTCAGGACCATACAACTTATCTAAACTGGCTTCTCCTGTGGTTTGAGGCTTGTTCAAGGTTGAAAATCAATTTGGAGAAGAGCGAGTTAGTCCCAGTGGGGAGGGTGCATGATATAGAGGATTTGGCTTTGGAGTTGGGCTGTAGAGTGGGTGGTTTCCCTTCTTGTTATTTGGGTCTACCTTTGAGGGTCCCCTTCAAATCAACGGCGGTTTGGGATGGTGTTGAAGAGCGGTTTCGAAAAAGACTTGCAATGTGGAAGAGGCAGTATATTTCAAAAGGGGTGAGACTCACTCTAATCTGGAGCACTCTCTCTAGCATGTCTATTTATTTCATGTCTCTCTTTTATTTGCCCAGAAAAGTTAGGTTGAGATTGGAGAAGATTCAGAGGGGTTTTCTGTGGGGTGGGGGAGCTCTTGTGCAGAGGCCATACCTTGTTAGGTGGAACTTGGTTTGCTTGGAAAAAAGGCAAGGTGGGTTGGGCGTGAGAAATTTAGCTCTAATGACTAGAGCTCTCTTAAGTAAGTGGAATTGGCACTATGCCAATGAAAGAGAGGCTTTTTGGAAGCAAGCTATCTATCAGAAATATGGTGTGGAGGAGGGGGATTGGTGCACTCGGGCCGTAAGTGGGAGGTATGGTGTTGGGCTTTGGAAAGCAATCAGAAATGAGTGGTTGTTTCTAAATAGTAGACTAACCTACCAAGTGGGTAATGGTCGGAGAGTGAAATTTTGGAAGAACAAGTGGTGTGGAGATGAGCTTCTTTGTAAGTCATTCCCCTCTTTATTTTCCATCTCCCTGTCTAAAGATGTTTGGGTGTCGGATGTTTGGAACCCAGACAGTGATGGGGAGGGTTGGACCTCTCTTTTCTCAAGGGCGTTCAATGATTAGGAGATTGAGATGGTGGAGCGTTTTAGGCTCAAGATCCAAGCTTTTAGGGTCAGAGAGAGGATGAAGATAGAGTAGTTTGGACGACTTCAAAGAGTGGTGATTTCTCAATCAAGTCGTTGTATTCTATATTGGAGCTCGGAGACTCTCATTTGTTCTCTTATAATAGTATTTGGAGGGTGAAGGCACCTCTTAAGGTAGCCTTCTTTGCTTGGGAGGCTTCTTGGGGTAAAATCTTAACTTTGGAGCAAGTTCAGAGGAGGGGGTACTTTATGGCAAATAGGTGTTTTCTATGCTTCTCTGAATTAGAGACGATGGATCACTTTTTACTTCATTGTGTAAAGACGCGAGTTTTGTGGAATCTCATTTTCTCCCTATTTGGTGTGGCTTGGGTGCTTTCCTGTTTAGTGAAGGAAACTCTTCTTGGGTGGCATGGAGCTTTTGTGGGAAAAACATTTAAAAAGGCTTGGCAAATGACCCCCTTATGTATTTTTTTGTCAATTTGGACGGAAAGGAACTTGTTAGCTTTTGGGAATGAGGAGTTTTTGCTTCATAGACTGAAATATTCTTTTGTATGTAATCTTTGGTCTTGGATTAGGGTATCTATAGTTTTAAGCCCTTCTTCTCTTGTTAGTTTTTTGGATTGGCTAGGCTCTAAGTAGGGGGCTTCAAGCCTTTGGGCTGCTTTTGTATACTCCTAGTATACTTTGAGGGCACTATTTTTTGTGCTTCCTCTTTTCATTGAATACATTTCTTTTTATCTATAAAAAAAAATAGGAAAAGGAAAATGGTTGTAAAAATGGAGAAAAAAGGAGTTCCGAACAGGCTAACCACAAGGATTAAAAGAGATGCAACCAAAAATTTATAGGAGATAACTAGGGACCTGATTGAGGAGATATGCAAGTTTATGGAGAAGGAAGATAGACAAAACACATGTATGGCTCCACTTGATAAAATTCAATTTTTCCTGCAAGGCCTAATGCCCTAGGCTCACACTTTTGGTAAATTTCATTTTAAAGGACAGTTTGGTTTTATGTTTTATTTTTTAATTCTAGCTCCCACATGTCAAAGGAAATACAACTAGAACAATAAGACTTAGAAGATAAAGATGTCATCTGAAATGACTCTGAACACCATATGTACTAAGAACCTGTGATTATTGAATGGCATTTAAAAGCTATATCCTATGTCTACAAGCAACAGATCAGCTATCACTTGAACCACATGGTCCATGCTAGTTACTATCTGCGCGAATGCCCTGTTCAAGATTGACTACTTGCCCTAATGCAAACTTTAACCTTTAATAATTTGATTGATAGCATTTTAATAAACGTAAAATTATGAGACTGAATTCTCTATGCTCAGTTTTACACCTATTACATAGCTGCTTGTCGTCTGGTTATTACTTCACGAATATTTGGACTATTAAAGAAAATTTTAATAGGCCAAAGCCACCATTTTATACACTATGGCCATGTTTGGAATGCTAAAATAGGGAATGGTAAATCAATTCCATTCCCATTCATTTATGGGTTTGGATTGTTTTTTAGAATGAAAAAGGAATAAAAAAATTCATTGTTATGAAAACCAAATCCCAACTTTACTAAGATTTTAATTCCTCTCTTTTACATGGTAGTGTGATTTACATCCATTCCCATCCTCTTTTTATTCCTGTTCCCACATTTTTTTCGAAAAAGTAAGAGGAAAATTATATTGATGAAAAGGCCTACACACCAAGGTATATAGGTTGTATACCAGGTACATCAAAAGGACTCGCCAAAACAAATGGAAATTCAAAAAACTGCTCCCTCCCTTGATTAGACCCCAACCAATCTACAAACTCAAATGTAGACGAAGTGCCTTCTGCAATGCACATCCTAAGTCGAGCCAATAGATTAATTCATTCCTATTCCCACATACCAAATGCCCGCTAAGATGAAAGAATAACCACATAAGTAAAATTTTCAAACTTATTAATCAGGCAAAAAAAAAAACATTTTAAAAACTGATGTCTCGATCGATTGATCAAAATCATGTAATCAGAGTTTCATGGTCTGTAGCCAAATAGGGTTAAATCAAATTACCTTGTTCTGCACTTTTGTGCCTCAATACTTGCTATCCAATAAGTTATAAGTTCTAAGGAGAATAATTTTGAAGAAGTATCAGAAAAATGAGAATCCATGAATTTAACTCCGTAAATTTGAGGACCCATACAAGCAGAACTCAGAACAAACTTTAGCAACTCCTGTACTATTTCATTGTGTTATTCTAGCAAAAATGGAAAAGAAGGTAAAATTTGCAACAAGGCATGAGAAGTTAACGCCGTAACAATCTGAAATATCAAAGGAAAAAGAAGAAAACAGACCTTGAAACCATGGCGGCAACGGCACCCGCCCATAGATGCTTCGTGGTGTTCATCGCACCCGTAGCCCCTACCCTAACTTCATCCTGTTTCTCACCTTCCTCAACGACCACATTACCTCCCTGGAATCTGGCCGCCTCCTCGGAGCCCTTATCTCCGTTTCGGACCAAACATCCCGTTGACTCCTGCTCAAATCCATCACTTCTCAAGCTCACCGACAAAAACCCACCTCCAAACGCCTCTGGAACCCCTCTTTCTCGCCGGAAACCCCCTAAAACCACCTGTTTCCGACGATGAACAGAAGAACAATCAAATGAACTCGAAACACCGGTAGAAGCACTCCTCAAAGAAATCAAATGCACAAATGAAGAAGGAATGGTCGGTTCCAGAAATAATCCTCCATTAGCAAATAAAACCGAATCCGGATCGGAAACAAGAATCTGAGATTGTTCATGTGAAATCCAATCCCGGAACCAGACCTCCAGACCCGGCATTATGAAATGCAATGGTTGAATCAAAGAAAGTGAAGAGCGAGATAATCGAGGTCTTCGGATATTGGATTATTAGGGTTTTGGAGGTCGAAGACATCAGGCTTTAGTTAGTTCATTCGAGCAAAGCACTGAGGTCTCGGGTACCACGACAGAATCGGTAAAAAATCAGTAATTCGGACATCAAAGGAGGCAAATAGCATAGGTTTGATCGCATCGTCGCACATCCGAGACCCTAGGCTCGTTTGCTTCTCCATTTTTCCAATATTTCTTTTCGATTTTTTATATTGGTCCCCCCATCACTCGATTTTTTTTACTTAATCTCACGTGCTGTCTGCAACCTCAGAAAATAAAGAAGGATATAAAACAGTACTGAAAATACAAAACATACATATACATCTTAAATCTTAAAATAAAATAAAACTTAAAAATTGTCACCATATGAAATAGTACATGATAATCCTAGTAAGATGTCATGAAATAGTACACGCACTTACTCAAAGCTCCCCATTGGATGTCATGAAATTCACGAAGCAGTTTAGTGGTGCCTTCCACACCTGATAAGTGCCACAAATCTAACCGCCTTATTCAAGAACGATATAAATACCCCATTTTCCCGCCTGGTTTCATTTGACTTGGTTGTCTAAGCGGCCAAGTTCTAGAACGCAAGAGATTTGCTCTCATTTCTTTGGTTACCTCGAGAGAATCGGTTCAAGAATTTAGGGTTTTCTCATTGGTATTGATCTTCAATTCCGCGATGCATAAGCTAGGGTTTTCGGGCCTCAAGAGCTTGGATCAATTCAAATCTTTATCAGGATCCATCCCTGGAACCGCAAAAACCTTTTCCGTTCCTGGTCGTCCATCTTCAGATTCGATCACATTGGGAAGTTTTGCGAATTTGAAGCTGACTGCAGGTGTGAAAATTTTGGTTTTCTCGCTGTTCCTTTTATATTCTTTTTGTTTTTTCCATGGAAAATTTTGAACCATTGTTGATCAAGTTGTTGATCCATCCATTTTCAGAGAAATTGGTTAAAGAGCAAGCGTCTGTGAAAACTGACCTTGAAATAGCGGTATATTGAACTTATAATCTCTCTCTCTCTCACACACACAGTGTTATACATTCACACTCATCAGTAATGTTCTCGGCCATATTTAGTTTATAACTGTAGCATTTTTTTATTCTTCTTTTTCTCATTTTTAAAAGGAAATAAAAATAAAATAAAAAATATCAATTTATGTCCTGTGTGTACAAGTGTGTTCTCTGGGTCTTGTTCTCCCATTTCGACCTATGATTTGATGATTTTTGTGAGACGTACCTCATAGAATTACCCCTGTCTCATCTCTAAACAGAGCCATGCTGTTTGATGAGTCACTAATGCTGAATTGCCAAGAAATTCTAATCACTGTCTCTATATCTTATATTTACATCTGTAGAAGTATAGTTTTATGCTCTGGAACTTTCTTGATCGGACTAGTTTGGGTAGTAATCCCTGATCACGAAGTTTCACAAATGCAGAATTCTAAGCTGAAGAAATCAATGGAGGATATCCAGACATTGGAGGAAAAGTTGCAGTACGCTCTTAATGAGAATGCAAAGCTCAAAGTGAAGCAGAAAGAGGACGAAAAGCTCTGGACAGGGTTGGAATCAAAATTCTTTTCAACAAAGACCTTATGCGAGCAGCTCACTGAAACTTTGCAGCACTTGGCTTGCCAGGTTCAGGATGGTAGGTTTTCTTTTTACTGCTTAGTCTATGTCTTTCATATTTGGTAATTGAACACTACATACAAATTTTTAACTTGCATCAACAGCTGAAAAAGATAAGGAACTTTTCGAAGACAAACTATCTGCAAGTTCAGTGGCTTTTGACTGTTTAAATGATCAGATGAATGGTCTGTCTTTGAAATTGGAGTCTGCGGAGGAAAGCATAAAAAATTGTAAGCTATACCAATCCACTTATTCCATGAAAACCTGTTCAGTTTCTAGAACAAGGACTGCCATTGTACTGCTATCAAGATAAAGATGATCATAATGTTTTAGCCAATACCCGGAGAGTTATTCACTTTTCACACTTGTATTTCTGTTATTGTGTTTGGATCTGGACTGTAGGTGAGAAAGAGCTGAAGGAACTTAAAATTCAGCGAGAGGAAAGGGAGCAGTTTCACAGAGATGAGCAATGCACAACTGCCAATCTCCTAGAGGAAAAAGGTGAATTCTTTCTTACCATAGACTTTAGGATCCACTTGCCGTTTAATTCACAGGAGGTCAGCAGAGTGGAAGAGAAGATTACAACTGAATAATTTAGATTTATGGTGGTTGTAGAAAAACCCTATCAGAATGCAATGTAGATTGTAATCAGTGTTTCAGAAATACAACTTTATGTTTATATTTTCAGTTTTCCTTCTTTAAGTGAGGATTTGATTTTATGATTTTGCTTGCAGATGCTATGATCAAGCAGTTTGAAGCAACTGTAGCTGCTAGTAGGTTGGCCACAGAGAGCTTGAACTCTAAATTGGAAGAAGTGCATATTGAGTTAAGATTGAAGGAAGATGAGTTTAAACATTTGATAGTTTCTCAAGAGAACTTGGAGAAAGAAAAGAGTCATCTTAAATTGAGCAATGATGATTTTGCTAAACGTTTAGCCCTATCACTTCAGGAGAGAAAAATAATTGAAGATTTGGTTCAAAAGTGGTCTGTAAAGTTGATTGACTTGGATAAACAAAGTTTGAATTTTTCAGACAAGTTTGATCAGCTAAACCACATGAACTGCTCTTATGTTAAGCTGGCTCAGCAGGAGAGAGACCTTGCTGCTAAGCATTCTCAACAACAATATGCTCAACTCCATCATACGTTCTTGTGCATTGCATCTGAAAAAGATGCATTACAGCTGAAAAATCAGGTGTTAAACAATAAGGTTGTTGAACTTCAGGAAGCCCACAATTTTGTAACAGCGCAGCTTGCAGAGGAATGCCGCTTAGCAGGGGAGAAAATTCAGACATTGGAGTCAGAAGTAGAAAATCTTGTCTCAAGGAAGATCGACAAGGAGATGTTGGTTACCAAGTTAGAGGAGATTATTAACACTCAATCAGAAAGTTTGAAATCATCTGAGAATAAAATGGTTTGCAAGTTTGGTTATTCGTCTATGATATACTTTGCATGCTTCTTTTGCTATACCTAACCTGATTGTTTGAACCTTACAGAAAGATTTACTACTGAAATTGTCAACACTAGAAACTGAGAACAAAGATAATACTGAGAAATTACAAGCAGAGATACTACAAAGGGCACATGAAATAGAAATTCTGCAAAAGGAGGGTGAGAAGGATAAGCAACATGTAGATTCATTGGAGAATCAAGTCAGCCAGCTCCAAAACATCTTGCAGGAGAAGGAACAGCTTATTATGCAGTATAAGGACAGAGTGAAGCAGCTGGAAGTTCAAAATATAGAGGTTTACTAAACAGTTGGTTGAATTATTTGGATGGATTTATCATTTCCTATAGCATGTCTAAGAAAAATCCAGTATGTTATTGCAGAATCAGGCATTGCTAGATGCTGCTGAGAGTAAAATTACAGAAACCAAGAAGCAGTATGATCTGATGCTTGAAACTAAACAATTAGAGTTATCAAGGCATTTGAAGGAAATATCTCAGAGGAATGATCAGGTGTTATCTCTTACTGTTTGTCTTACTTGAACTTCCTAAATGGTTAGGCAAGTTCCTTTAAATTGACCTTTAATGGAGTTTGATAGGCAATTAATGACATCCGGAAGAAGTATGAGGTGGAGAAATTAGAGATTATCAATCTTGAGAAAGAAAAGGTTCACTCATAACCATTGTCTGTTGCAACATGTGCATGAATCATGTTCCTTACCTATTTTGAACCTTCAGATGGACGAAGTTGTCAGGGAAATGGAAAGAAAATGTGACCAGAAACTTGCAGAATGCAAAGAAGAATCAAGGCTGTATTTGATGCACATTCAAGAGGAACACACCACTTTGGTAGTTATTAGAATCATGCCAAATTGAAATTGAATGTTTATTCACTTTTCTTCATATGGTGCATTAATAACCTTGATTTCTAACTTAAGGGGAGTTGGATCATAGCATAATTCATGAATTGATTTCTTGTTTTCAGGGAACAATTATTTTTCGTATTCAATCATCTCATGTATTAATATTATATATATGGGGTAGAAGTTCCTGCATATAACTTAATCCTAATTCTCATTTTCCTTTCACAAAAATAAAAAAGAAGAAGTTCCTTCACATAATGAGTCTTTCACCATTCTAAAGAGTACATCCATAATTCTGTATAGTTTATGAACCTTTAACCAATTTATGAAGCAAACTGATATGCAAGTTAGTAGTTGATCATATTAGTTTCAAACTTAGAAAGTTTGGAACTCATAAATGTTTAGTATTATCAGCATGTTGAATTGCATAATTTTAGTCTGATCTTCAAGCCCTCTTCTTATTTACTGATATCTTGTGAAAATTTAATTAAACCTGAGTTTATGTTCAGAAATCTTCTTTACTGGATTAACCTCATGCTGTCCATTTTGCAGATCACTCGTATTCAGCAGGAGCATGATAGAAAGGAGCTGAGTCTTAAAGCTGACCACAGTGAAGAGCTTAAACGTGTCCAGCTTCAAGCTGAAGATGACTTGAGAGAGGTATATATAGCCATTTTAAGTTTGGGTTTGAACTGTCAACCATTGATACCTTCGGGGTTGCTCCCATTGCTAATGGTTTACAAAATGTCTAGAAAACAATGTTACTCAGAAATGAGCATGAAGTTCAGATTAAAGTCTTGAGACACCAGCATGAGGATGAGTGCAAGAAGCTCCAAGAGGAATTAGATCGTCAGAAGTCCAAAGTATGTAGTTCCCTTCAGTGCAATAAGAATGTCATTTTATGTAACTTAACCTTGATCTTTGTATATTACAGGAAGATAGACAGAGAGCTTTATTGCAATTGCAGTGGAAAGTAATGAGTGACAAAACACAAGAGGATCCAGAAGTGAATTCAAAAAAGGTTGGGTTGTATAATTGAATATCTATGATATACTGCCCTGCCCCTCCATTTGTGTGTGGGTGCAAAGATACTAATCTTAGTCATGTTAAATGCCTTACATCCTGGGTTCGGTTTTTCTTTGGTTGTGAAGTATCTTATTTGACAGAGAACCATATTAAGTATCAGATGGTTTGATCAATTTTTTCCATCCAACTATTCAAGATACACCTGAAAAATGAATTTCATGCTTTCAGATTTGTGAATGTGGAGGTACTTACTGGTCACATAGGTCCTCTAATGCACCATATCTGAACTTCTTGATGGTTTGGTACTAGAATGAATCTACCCAAAGATTTGTGTTTTCCATATTGTAGTGACCTCTGAGACCAAGTAATTTTCAGCTTCTGTTTGTAGAGTGTGAATGCTTTCTTGCTTTGATTGACTGATTTCTCGAAGTTCGAACACAATATCACAGTGAAACCTAGTAGCTTAAGAGTCTATACACAATGTCTGGCCCATAGTTTTATCACTCATGTAGTCCCTATCTGGTAACCAAAAGTGATAACCTGGTGTGTATGCTAGTGACATAAAATTCCAACATTCATCCTATATTAAATCCAAACCATGGTTTCATCTTCTTTAGTGGTTTCAAACATCAACGTCCAGTTAAACTTCAACCCTCTAGGAGTGGGATTTTTTGTTTATTTGGTTTTATTTTTTGGAATTATGCAAGTATGAAAAGTTTTGTTCCATGGTCTGATGCTATTTTCTTTTTAGTGTATTCTGCATCTGATGCTAATCTTTGTATCATTTAGATCACTAGTTTCTTTGCATTGCATTGATCACCATCCCCATTAACCTTGATAGTTAGAGGGACACGATTATACAATCTTACAGGTTTATTTATACATTAAAATAAAGCATCAAGAAGATAAATTTTGAGCTTCATGATTTGCAATCATTAAGAGAAAGTTCTCTCTCTCTCTCTCTCTCTCTCTCTCTCTCTCTCTATATATATATATATATATATATATACTAAGAAACAAAATATTTATGAAAACTAGATAGTAGGAAAAGATTATTTTATCTAATTTCTAAGGATCTTCTAGAGTCACACTATGGAAAACTGAGGTTTTCTTGTTTGAGTTGATTTTTTTTTTTCTTTTTTTTATTGACACAGCATTAATTTTTTTATTTTTTTTATTTTCATAAATTCCTGTTCTGAGTTTTTGTTTCAATTGTTAGATGTTCTATCTGTGTAAAATGTGGTTTAGAATTTCATTGTTGCAGCCAAGTAGCGGATGTGAATAACATAAGTTTATGACATGGGAAAGCTTTTGAGATCTTGCTTTAGAATAAGTTTGAAATATGAAATGTCAATCTAATTTAGTGAGTCATCTCAATGCATCAATATATATATGCATGTATGTACTCAAAACTTAAAAATAAGTTCAATTTTATAAATGCCATTCTATTGCAGGATTACTCCATTTCATCAATTAAGATGAGAGACTCTAGTAACAGAAAAAGAAGTCAGTGTGCACTGGTAAGAGTGGAAAGCAGAGAGAAGGTAGAAAAGGAAGTGACATTTTGCATCCCTTTACAGTTATTTGGGTCCTTGAAAAAAGTATAATATTATAACCACCTTAGTATGTATTTTCTATTATTTATAGGATTCACCTTTTCCGGGAGCAACACAAACACCAGTTTCAAACTTGTTGAAGAAAGTAGAGAACGTGAATCCAGGAAGTGGAATAAGTGTTCCCAAACATAGTAAGAAGGTGATTTACTTCTACACACATTTTTCATTTGTGAGTAAAACATTAATTATGTAATATTCATTTCTTTCTGAAAGGTGATGAAAAGTGGATTATCATTTTCTTTATTATTTGAATAGTGTTGGTTAAAAATTTTGATATATCCTGATTGAACCTTCTAAATTCTACCTGCCTCTCTCCTCTTGATTGCATTGCAGGTAACTCACCATGAGTATGAAGTTGAGACAACTAATGGAAGAACAATTACAAAACGAAGAAAAACAAAAAGTACAGTCATGTTTGGGGTATGTGACCATTTGAAAGCAACATTATAAAGTACACATGGAGGTGCATGTGAAAAGTCTTGCTGCAAGCACGGCTTGCTTCTTATATTGTATTGTCTAGTGGTGTTTACTCATATCTGTTTCACATCAGGATCCAAGAAAACATAAGAAGGCCAATACACCAAAAGCCCATACTCCCAGAACTATTGTCAAGGTAATGGAAGGGGCAATTAGTTGTTTCTGGATTTCTTCTTGGGATTTGATCTGCAATTGATGCTTCTAAAAATGCCTTGCTTGAATATGCTTAACTCCATAAATTCACCAAAACTTGGTGCATTTGGGCTCCCTAATTCCTGCTGAATATCCCATGAGCAATGAGACTAGGAAGGGGGAAAAAGCAATCCACTTAGTTAGCACATGTACTAGAGGTCTAACTAGTTGAATATAAAAGTGAACCATTATTCTTTACAGGGCAACTATATTTACTTCCTTTCTGCTTATCGGAGTTTGTTCTATTTGTATTCCTTGTGCAGGAAATTAAGGGAGATAGGCATCTACACCCTTCAAATATAGGCGATTTATTTTCAGAAGGCTCTCTTAATCCATATGCAGATGATCCTTATGCATTTGATTAGAAGAGGTACTTGTGACTAACCATTTTGTTCCTGAATCTCTTGAGAATAATCAAATTTCCCATATTCAAGTGGTGATGTTTCTGACCAACTGAACTTACCATTCTCATAGGGAATTTGATTTTTCATTATATCTATTATCTACCATGATGTGATATCTATTATATCCATTTATAACTAAAAATATTCCCATGTTTCTCTCCCATCATCTTTGGCCTTGTGTCCCATTGATACCTAACTGCAGGCTTGGAGGACTTCCAACAGCTTAATGACATGGTTGGAGGCTTTGTCTGTGGATAAAGTTCAAGTTAGCAAATACTTCAAAAATAAAAAATAAAAATTGAACAATAATATTATTAGGAGCAGTTATTGGATGGCCTGAGGTTACCTGTGTCTCTATGAGATCAGACACCATTTAGGTAGTTTTATTGTTAGGAACCAGTTATCAGATTGCCTGAGGTTGCCTGTGGCCCTACACCTTTTAGATAGTTTGAGACATGGGGATTAACAGGTAGGTCTTGCTTTCCCCCGTAAGAAGTAATAATTCTCTCATTGTCAGTCATAAGTGGAATTGTATCTTAGCACCATTCCATGGTGATCACCATTACACCATGGACTATCCATTTTCAAAACCTGTTTAGATGCAGGTTGAGATTCTAAAACGAAAAGAAAGGAAACAAAAAGAAGAGAAACAGCTGAGTCTGAAGCAGCTCTCTTCATGAAACTAATCACAAGGCAACACCACTCATTAAGATTGGGTGGATCATGCAGTTTATAGTGTATTCTATCTTCTTTTACAATGTTCTGCAATTAAGCCTTTTTCAGGTATTTTGGAATCTGGCCTTTGTGATTGAGAGGGTAGATCATATAGGTTCATTTATTCATTGCAATTGTGATCATGGATTTACCTTCTAAAAGCATTATGAAAAAAAAGGAGAGGAAGAAAGGAATAAAAAATTAAAAAATAAAAAGATAAAAGAAGAAAAGAAAAGAATATTGAAAAACATGCAAAGCAACTACCCAAGCATATATTTACCTGCAAAACTTTTTCCTGCAGTAAATGGAAAGTTTGAATAGCTGCTTATTTCCCTGTTGTAAATTGACATAGGGCTGGATACATATATCTATATTACTCTAATTTACTTCATAATTTGGTCAAAAAATTTACCATAGCATGCTTTAAAATTCAGGGAGTTGATAATGCAATGACAAATATTGAAGCTTCAGAGCAGACAATTCTAATGCAATTCTTCTGACTGCCTCACTACATCTGGGGGAAATGAACTTTGTCCTGCATAAAGGAATGGAGTAGAAGAGTCTTCTATTGCATTATTGTAAAGACATGAGACGTACATGTTTTGTCTGGATAATTGTCTTACTGCTGGTTTAGTTTGTTTAGACTATCAGATTCTAGAGAATTTAAGAAATTGTATAAAGGTCTTATTCTTGACTGTGGAAAATCTGTATTCCGTTGCAGTTGGCATGGTATGATTTGACACCTTCATTGGATTTGGATATACAGGTAAGTACATAGATGCGGCTATCCAGAACTTGCCACTGTTTGGGTTGTGGAGATGACTAATATTTAGACATTGCAGCTAAAGGACCACTATGAGCATTTAGGTTCCAACTGTTTTCAAGAATTTGCAACATTATGAGAGAGCGAAGTGGTTTGTGTCATCTGGTTGGTTTGGAATGACTGTCATTGCAGCTTTTGTTGTTGATACGTTAGGTTCCAAAGTGCAATGAGGAGTTATGAGAGGAATGCCAATGACACAGTATTTACCATTTAGCTCAAAAGAGCATATATAAGGCAATTTATAATCTTGAATCAACTTTTTCTAGAATGGAGTGCTCTCCTGGAAAAATGCTTTACTGGCTTGCCCATGTAAATGATGCCATTGTTCGAAGAATGGCATCATTGATTAGAAAAGTGTCAGTACCATAAATGAGTTATATATATTGTTTGGCATCTTCCATTAGAAAAATGCTTGTATCATAAATGAATTCTATGAATTGCTTTTATAAATAATAATAATAATAATAATAATAACATTAATAACGAACAGTTCATGAAATTCAGTCATTAAGTATAATTTTAGACACGAAGCATCACTTGTTCAATAAGCATAGTACCATATTTTTTTTCCTTTTTCAAAATCGAGAGCAAATTACACACAAAGGAACTTGTGGAAAAACCAAGCATTGTACTTCCTGACAAGGCGAACATGGGAGAGCTCCTAATTGAAGGCAAAAGAAAGTCCACTATGGGCATGGAGCCATGCAGCCGTTCCTTGTCTCACAGGTTTCCGCTTAGGCCTTCATCCATAATAAAACTGTGAACTAGTATCCGCAGTTTCCAAATTGGCCACTTCAATTCCACCCTTACTGGAATGTAATTTTCTTCTACAGACCCTAGCAAGTAGCAACCCCACCAAAAAATAAAATAAAATTGAGCTCTAGCGATATAGACCCCAAAACCAAAATGTATAAGGGAGCAAGGATTCCAAATTAAATTTGATTATCTGCACGAATGCATTCAAGTGGTAACTAATAATTTGAATTGATCTTATAAGCACAAAGAAGTAATATGCATATACAAAGAAAACGTTTGACAAATTAACTTGATGATTTAATATGACTTAATAACTTTATTAAATAGGTTAAATATATTTTATAAAATAATTTAATATCTTAACTTAAAATCACTTTTAACTTTAAATATTAAATTAAAATATTTAACTTATTTTTAATCCTAAATCTTTTTAACTTCATTTACTTACAAGAGTGAGAGTATATTTAAAAATTAGGATTTCACATCCAATAAGAACAAATATGAGTTAAAATTAATGAATATAAATATTAATTAAAATTAGTAAAGGTAAATATATGGATTTAATAATTTAGAATAAATTTTTAAATAATTTTACAAAATAATTTTAATACCTAAAAATAAATAATAAATAATAAATTAAAAGTCAACTTAAATATTTAAGTAATAAATATTAAGTTTTACCTTAAATCCACAAAATTTTCTTTTATTTCTTTCCTCAGCGTCACATTTGACATTTCTGTGATCTTAAAAAGATGAGCCAATATGAGTGAAGGAAAACTCAGGCTGGCAGTTGACAAAAATACAGGAAATAACGAATTAGAAAGGGGAGGGGGAACGGAATCCAATTTCAGCGACCTAAGGAAATAGAAGCTCGGTATTGAACAATTTAGCTTTGTATAGATTGGCTTTCATATTTTTAATAGAACCAGGACAACATAAAACATGGGATTTCAAGTTTGTTTTATTTGTCTGCCTTGATTTCCTCAGCAACCAAGCAAATACCTATTCTACAAGAGAAAAATAGGTATCTGTTCACAGCATGTGTAAGCATGACCACGGAGTTTACATTCCCTTCATTGCAGCAGAAGCAGAGTTCATTCTCTTCCAAGAAAAATTCAAATTCCACAATTGTAAATAACCGGTTGAAGCAATAAAAGAGCGCACAGTTGTAAGAGTCGCTTTCAACGCACTAATCAATCTCAGTATTTGATGGCGAGTATCAAACAGAAACTGCAAAGTGACAGCACTATGACCAGCTCCACCAAACCGCAAACCTTGATCCGCTTAATCTTTCTACGCTCCTTCACTAACTCTATCTTCAGATCCGTAATAGCTCTCTTCAGAATCTCTCTCTCCTGAACAAAATCTAAAATCACAACGCAAATTGCAGATTCGCAAATTCAAGAGAGATGTAGAGAAAGCAATTTTTACCTCGTTCCCATAGTCGATTGTAGCTCTCAAGTTGCAATTCTGGGACGTCTTCAGACATGAAAGCAGAACTGCGGCTTTGGCGCAGCGGATAGCGATCTGAGATTTTAGAGAGTCATCTTTGGTTTCCATCTCCATTCCCTCCGTGCTGTCTCTCGTGTGTCTTCCAAATTTGAATTTCCGGTTCTCAGGAAAAGGCGGTTTTCTATGTCAGTACTGTTATGTATATTTGTTTAATAACAGAATTTTTGCGGTTATGTTTTCATTTCTTGAAAATATTAAAGAAGGAAAAAAAAATCAAGAAAAATGATTTTTCTCATTTGATTATGCTATGAAAAATATTAAATAAAAATAAACATAATTAAAAATTTATATATTTTTAAATTATTTAATTTTTATATAAAGAATTAAAATTAGTGAAATGAATTTGAAGTGGTATAAAAAATAATTTATTGATTTTAATTTTTTTCATTTTTTTCTTTTACTTTTTTTTTCTATGTTCTACTTTTTGTTTTTTTTTTTTCAATTTTTCAAAAATCAAATATAGCCTAAAATTCTTTAAGCTTGATGTGTCTTCCATTCAAGCTTTACAAATGCAATATTTTAGAAATATTTGATTAAAAAGTCATCCTATATTTCACAAGAATGGCTTCTCAAAATAAGAGATTTTTTTTTTTTTTTGACAAAAATACTCTCCATTGAACTCTCTCTCACTATATATATATAAAGGATATTTTGCTATATTTGAGGTTATATTTTCAATTTTACAATATGGAGATTATTTTTCTACCTTGGTAATAAGATTTCATTAATTGGTGTTAAGAGTACAAATTGATCAAGTTAACCTAACTTAATCTAGAACTTCAAACAAGTTTGGGTAATCCTTTTTAATATTTAGTTTAGATTTAATGGGGACTTTGAATGTATGCTTGTTGAAGAATGAGCCGATAACTCATAAATAGTGGTTTGGTTAAGGGAACCCATTAAAATTACAGTGAGAGTAAGTCTTTATAGGACAATTGTCACCATTTACAAACCTAAATTTTAGTAATCTATCCATAATCAAGATGAACCTTAGGTGAAACTAAGTGAAGGTCTGAATCAATTGATATTGAATAATCAACAGATGAGTTGTAGCTGGTTTTCTTCGAAATGTGTTGAAATGCAGCAGTTAACTAGACATTTAGAGATAAGTATTGTTTCGATGTTAGAACAAATTTTTTTAATAAAAATTCAATTAAAGTTAGATTTAGACCAAAGTTTAAACAACTTGAACATGATGGAACCTATTTATATTTTATATTATTTTATACAATAACATTCATTTTATTTATTTATTTATTTTATTTGTAAATTATCAAATTATAATTATATCATTTTTTTATTATTCTAAAAATATATATAATTTTATTTTTTATTTTTTCTTACTGTCTTGAAATTTTGTCCCTACTACTGATTTTGGCAGGACTTCATCCGTCATCTTCTTTATCAATGTATTTCATTTGAAGTGGCTCCTGATCAGAATCATTAACCGAGGCGGCAACATCCAGGGTCGAATCTGAGACTCTATCCCTCCAGATGAGGTCTTTGATGATTTCCCCTTCCTCTACAATATTAACATGGGGTTCACTGTCAAAAGAGAAATCAATTAGAATTCCAGCTTCAGCTTGTGTATGAATTTTTTTATTTTTTCGGATCAAAGTTCTGAGAATCTTAAGCACATGTTTGGCGGCAGTTGCATCTCAACGAAGAAGAAAAGGAAAACATGAGAACGAGAACCAAAATTTAGAGAAAGAAATCATAGAGTGGGAATCAGAAAGATTGATATCAGCGGGCACTAAGTCCCTTTGTTTTCCTATACTTCCTCGGAAACCAAACAGAAGTACTTCTACGTGATCGCCCCCATCTAACCGCCTTCTTGGCCTCCTCCCTCCTTTCCGCTTTTTCCTTCCCCTTCATTATTTTGAAAGACCATTACATCTTCAGACGAGAGTGAATAGTGGTACCTCTGCCTCCGCCCTCTCCGATCCACTTTATGACCGTCACCGAGTCTTCAAGACTTTAAATTTACCGTTTTTTTTTACTTGATTGAAATTATGAAGAAAGTGACCGTTGGCTCTCTATCTTTTAAAAAATATGTAGAAACAAAACATATTAAAAACATTTTAATTTTTCACATAAAAATTTTATTATGAAAAATATCAAACAACTATTTTTAGAAATTATTATTAAAAAAATTATTTTTTGAAAAAATATTTTTTAAAAACGTTTCTAGACAAGCCCTAAGCTTCTTACACACATGTCTAGAAACGTTTTTAAAAAATCGTTTAAACATGTGTGTAAGAAATGAAAAAATCGTGACGGTAGGATCTAACGGCGGACCGTAAATGGTAGAGGATAGAATCATGTGATTCAACAGGGGTAAAATGAATTCACCCCGTAAATTAAATCCAATGCATTTCCCCTTTTGCCCCTCCTACAAATGCCTCTCTTCGCGTCATAGACCGAAGCGAAAGGGACTCTATATAAAGCGTAAGCCCATTCTCTTCTGTGTGTCTGAGGCAGAGTGAGAGTGGTGTGCGTTGATGAAAGCCGTGAATGCCAGGTGTTTGAAATGGGCTTGCAAGAATCCGAAACTCTCACATGTCAAGTGAATGTGACCCTTCCCTACACTACTCCGGTCGTCGGCGTCAAGTTCAAACCGGCGGTTCGAGTTAAGGGCATAACCTCCCTTCTAGCTCCCCAGCATAACAAAAAATTTAGTTGGTTGGTCTCCTCTACTTCATCTGATCATCATTTCTCGTTCTTTGATTTGTTCTTTTGAATTGATTTCACATAGGGCTTGGTTTATTATTGTTGTTCATTTTTTCTTTTTTGATATATTCGCATTTTTTTTATATTTATCTTGCGATGCAAGATGGTTTTGCTTTGTCTGGAACATATTAGGGTAATATCTTTTGTTGGTTTTTTATTTTCTTGGTTGAACTTCTTGCATCTAAATTTGATGTATTGTTCGCGGTGAATGATTTCATGTTTTTCTTTTTGTCTTTTTGGAACGATCATGAGTCTTTATCAAGAAAGAGAATACAGGGGGGCGAATCTCTCTATCTGTTTCTCAAAACCCTCATGATTTTAATGGACTATCTATTCACTAATGTATAGCATTTTTTTTATTTCAGCAATAGTGTGCTGCTTTACTAAACAAGAGAGTGCCAAACAGGCTTTATTTAGCGAATGTTCGCGTGTTAGGCCATTGAGTGTTACAAACTTTTACCATTCCTGCGAAATTGTCTGATGAAGAAATAGTTTTCTGGGAGAAAAAAAAAATGATTGTAATAACAACAGGGATGAAATTTTGTGCCCTTTTGGAAAGGGTAAAAAGGACACTGTGAACCAGAAATCTCAAATGGTTTATTTTAAGCAAGATAAGCACAAGTATTTGGTCCATCAAGTCAAAAAAAAATAATTGATTGTCTTGTTTTTCTTCGCTTAATTGATTAATTAAAGGGTTGGTAGCAAATTGATCCAATTTTCAAGCACATAAAACAAAACAAAAGGATCTTTCGTGTTGCGTCCTCTAACCAAGAAATTGACTAACTACATTCTCTCAATCCACCTTGACTGAAGGTTATTTTATATGAATCTCTTCCTCTTCCTTATCCCATAGGCGTTTGTGTCCTAAGGTAATATGGTTTTATCTTTGAACACAAATCCTCTCGGGGGTACAAGGGTATACACACACATTTGCAGTGGCATACACCATATTAATTTGACTGCAAAACTCTCTGGCAGGTGTGTGTCCTTTTCTAAGTTTATGTTATGTACCTTTAAACTGTTGTGTTGAAATAGGCTGGCATTATATGGTGGTAGGACCTATTGTACTTTGGTGGCCAATTTATAACTTGGTCTTTACCAGGGTATCATTTGACTTATCTTGAGTTGGGACCATATAAATAGCATATTTATCACATAAGCAGGTAACTGAAAAGATTACATGTTTTATGCGCCATGCTGGGATAGCTGCTATCCAGTGTATGTCTTGTATAACATACTAACGAGTAATTACCCATTCAAGCTCACTATTCCTTGTTATATAGTTGATCTTGTCTTGAGTTGGCAGGACATAATCATGTAAATCTGACATAAACAGGTACCGGGAAAAGATTACTTGTTCTGTGCACCATCTTCAGCCTGCTACCATCCAGTGTATGTCTTGTGTGGCATTAGATATGCCTGTCAGAGAAAGTTACTATTGCTCTAAGCAGTGCTTATTAGATTTATGGCCGCAACACAAGGCACGTCATTGTCTTGCTGCTGAAAGTGTCAGTAAGGCTTCAAATGATTGTTACAGTTTGATGGGAAGGCTGAGAAGTAGTGGCTCTTGGACTGACTTTGGAATTGGCTCAATATTTGCTGAGAGTGAAACACTGGTGGAACAAGAAGGGAAGACATGGATTAAGGTGGGCTCATCAGAAACTTATGTGCCCTCAATGGATGATTTTGGCTTCTGTTTGATGTTTGAATCTTTAGCAATAGATTGTTCACTTGGGTTTCCCTTGTCTGAAATAAAGAGCATCATGACTGATCCGGTAATCATTCCTCCCCACCCTTGCCCTCGTCATATGATCCAAATTCAACACCTGAAGGAACCTAGGAACATCGTTTTTGAGTCTCAATCTTCTAATGCTGATACTTTTAGTGTGCTATCCTATAACATCCTTTCCGACATTTATGCTAGTAGGAGTGCACACATAAAATGTCCTGGATGGGCTCTTGCATGGGAGTATCGTCGGAAAAATTTGCTCCTTGAGATTACTGGATATGATGCAGATATCATCTGTCTCCAGGAGGTGAAAATTTTCCTCACCCTACTTTATCTGCATGACTTCAGTCGCATGTAATTTGAATAATCTGGTCTGGTGATGCCCTGTGGCATCCTACATTCTTAGCTTATTTTGTCTTCATTTTTGGGTGAGCAGGTACAAAGTGATCATTTTGAGAATTACTTTAAACCCAAGCTAACAAAACGTGGCTACTCAGTTATTTACCAGAAAAAAGCCTTGCAGGTAATTTTTGTGTGGGTTCCAAGGATCATGCATATATCTGATGGTTGTGCAAGTGGGGACATGATTTCAAGTGTTTGTACCAACTAGAAAGTTGGTGATTCAAAACCTATGATAGTTATGTACACAAGCACACGCTATCAAGTAGATCAATATGTATCTTCAAATAGAGGTTTAGATTACTGCAAAAACTAATTCATTGCACCATATGAAATGGTAATATATTCATGGTTTCTAGTCTAAATAAATTTTTTATTTTTTGGCTTCCTTCTTAGCTCTACGGGAAGTTTACTGTTTTGGTACATGTCTCTGTCTTTTAAAGCCTTATTTTCAAGGGTGGGGTTTTTAGATGTTTTGGACATGAGGTGCCTCAAGTAAGAAACTTCCATTTGTGAGGGCTTTTTCTTGTTGGAAAAGTGTGTGAGTTGTGTCTAAGTGGAGAAAACAAAAGGTGTTGTGTATGCTTGCATCGCACATAGGGGGAGTCCCCCACCACCCCCAAATTGCGTACTTGTGCTAGTCCAGTAGTCTTTTACAATTTCAAAATTAAAATTCTTTTTTCATTTAATTTTTAACCTGGTCATTTTTAGTACCAAGTCTTCCCAATTAGAGGAGAGATCGGGTCAAGGGAGGTTGAATGAAAATGATTCAATTAATCAATCATTTTTTAATTTTATTTTGTTGTGGTTGTTCAGAGTCCTATTGGACTCTACCTATAAAAGCCCCCACTTCCCCAAAGTCATTCACATGACTCTTACTTTCTCTCTGGATGACTCTTCTGCTCTCTCTTTGCCTTTGCTCTCTGCTTCCAATACTTACTAAAAGCAGCACCCAAGCCATCCTCCTTCATGTTACTACAACCTCCATCCTTGTTGCAGCACCCGAGGCATATTTCCATCCTTCTTGTTGTTGCAACCACCATCCACTGCTGCATCTGCTATCCTGCTGCAACCATCTTTTACAGTGTTGTAGCCTAATGGCCTTCTGAGCCTAGTGCAGTCTGCATCCATCTGAGCCAGCTGCATCCTACAACCATCCAAGGACCATACTTCTGCTGCAACTTTCCTTTTGCAGTCCTTTCATCCTTCACATTTTTTGGGGGAACTTCCGACTCATAAGTTCTAGTTGTACTATTCATCGCCTACGAAGTGCACCTTAGGCGAGGTTCCTAAATGTTGTATTGTGGAGGTAGGATGTCGGTTCCCTTCTACACCGAGGTTCATCTTTGAGGGCGAATCTACTTTAAGGACAATGCCTTGTCACCCCTCAGCCACTTTAATCCGATAAGTACCATGTTCCTGTTTTGTTTCTTGTTTGTTTGATTTTGGGTTAGTTAAGTTGCTTAAGATTAAATACTTAGACCTCTTGAACCAACATTTCTCACCCTTGGTATTTGCCCCTTCCTGTGCATATGCTCTCTCTTTTCTCCATCTTAGTTTTGTTTGTCAATTGGGTGAGCTTGTGCCTAATTTCAAAAGCAGTTGGTACCATGGTGTGCTCAAGCATTGTTCAATGGCTTAGGATCAAGGGTTAAAAAGAAAAGCTTATGCTATCCTGTGTAGTAGCCCACCTCTCTTGCTAAGAGATTCTTCACATCAAATCCCAAAGTGCCCCTGTATGTGTTTTTTCAGGACTCATAACATCAGATCCATGTGTGTGTTTTTTCTCATTTACCAACTAGGTAAACATTCATAAAGAAGTTTGATAGTGGTGCATATTTCTATCTGTTCATAATTAGAAAGATGATATTATCAGATTTCTTGCAGCTGTACACAGCTAATCAATTTGTAAGTGATGGGTGTGCAACATTTTTCCGTCACGACCGATTCAAAGAAATAACAAAATATGAGGTAAAAAACTCTATTTGGTTTGATGTATCATCTCTTTTGTGAATGGGGTTTAATTATGCAAATATATTTTTTGTAGCTTGAGTTTGATAAAACAGCATTGTCAGTGGTTGAAGGATTGGAACCAGACCAAAGGACTCAGGGCCAAATTCGTTTGATGAAGGTAATTGTTATTACATTTTTATATTTTGGCTTTCTGAAGTTCTCTTGTAAACATTTTGTTCTACTAGTATTTTAATCTATTTACTTATACAGGGTAATATTGCACTTGTTATAATATTAGAAAGAGTGGAAAATGGCAGCTCTCTTGGTGCTTTTCAGCCTAGAATTTGTGTGGTACTATACACATTTGAACTTCTACAACTTTACTTGGCTAAGCAAGCTTCTGGAATCATTGACTCAGTCATGCTTTTGACCCTCAGGCAAACACGCATATACATGCCAACCCAAACTTTCCAGATGTAAAACTATGCCAGGTGCGTTCTATTATCTATATCTCTTCCATTTATTTCTATAAGAAAGCCAAGTGGATTTGACAATTCCTCTTCTTGTAAACTAAGGTTGCGAGTCTTGTTAATGGACTAGAGAAAATTGCTCAATCACAAATTCCTCTTTTAATTTGTGGGGATATGAACTCTCTTCCTGGAAGGTTAGTCTTCTGATGAAATGAATATTACCAGGTAGTGAAATGAATTAGAAGAATGTCTGCCCTTGTTATGTATCCATTGCTCCGTACAATTCTGTTGCTCAGAATGATAGATCTATTTCATGCGCATTATATGACTCCTCTTCCTACTTGTTTTTCTGTCCTTTGTTTCTAAATTGTGAGCCTGATATCATGTCTTTGTGCCATATTACCTTTTTCCTGACATTTCTTTTAGAATCAATGTCATGCATAGGATATGTTTTTTAATTTTTAATTTTTTAATTTTTTATGTCATTTTTGTTGGAGATAACTTCTGAGTTTTAGAGAAATATGAGAAAATAGTAATTATTATTTAACATATTCCTGGATTATTTCTACATGTGCTTATACTTGTATTTATGAAATTCTGTTTGTATGGTTCATCATAGCAGTGATCCTCATAAGTTTCTAGTCACTGGTAGAATTTGTCCTGTCAGTAGCAAGGAGACAGCTGATCCATTGGGTATATATAAACTTCTCAAGCTTCAACACTCGATTCCTCTGGTAAGGGTATTGCTTTTCTTACTTGGGATCACAACTTTAAATTTCATATCTTCAAAATATGGAAGTTTTAGGCAATTTAGAAATTTACTTTTATTTTCCTTATTGGGAATGTGTCTAGAAGGTTTGCTGCCTAGATCTTGAGTGTGGATGAATGCAGTTTAGGTAGTTCAGCTTTCATCCTTGCAGAAGAATACAAAGTTTAGTAGTTCAGCTTTTTTACATTCTTCTCTCCATTCCTATTTTATTTGTGAGCTAAGAGAATGGGGTTTGGGGTGGTTTTGGTTGGGCGGGTGAGGTCATGCCAAATATCTGTTGATATTTTCCTTGTGATGGTAGCTTGGTCAAGACCGTTTTCATTACTCCATTCATGTGTTTGAATTGTCATACTATAGCTAGAAGCATCCCATTATCATTATTATTGTTGTTGTTGTTATTTAATCTCTGATATTTGAGGCTTTCTTCTCCAGGTAAGTGCCTATTCATCTTTACTTTGTTCAGGGAGAGTGAAGGAAGATGAAAAGAAGAAGATGAACCAGGAGACGAAAGAGCCTGAATTCACCAATCTTTTTGGAGGAAACTCATCAACTTTGGATTATATTTTTCACACAGGTATTCCAGATATTTATCTGAGCTGTTGCTGTGGACCAAGTTTTTCACCTATCAGAATACATTCAATGCATGATTTTGCTACTAAGTTTGCATTGCCTCACACAAACTGTATAGTGTCTATCTGGTAAGTAAATGATATTGTACTGTAGGATATTGGCGGAAGGACACATAAGCTGCATCTGCTTAATAAATCGGTCATGCATTTTTATTCCACCTTCTACTTATCTGTACGATAGCACAAAAGCCACTTGTTCTTAAATTTACTTTAGTTGCTAATGAATCAAATCATGGGTGTCATCTAATTTTGAATAGATCATAAAGTCCTCACTAATCCAGCAGGCTTTTTCCCTATGTCTTGTATGGTTAGCTGTCAATTACATTAAATCTTACAAGTTATAGGGGCATTGATCTTGTTTGGCATGTTTTGTAGTAGTTTCAAAAGTTTGTTTCAAGACTTCACAAACAGGGAAAAATGGAAAAATTAATTTTAGAGATTGTCTCTCCTTGCAAAGTAATTATAGAACCATTCTGAATGTTGTTGCCACATCCAACTCAAAATCCACCCTTCATGGTTCCATCAAATTGCGGATTAAATTCAAAAGTGGTTGGGAAATATTTGTTCTGTTTTGCTTATAGAAACACCTGATCTCATAAATGGTTTGTTTATCTCCACTCAGGAAACCTGGCACCTCTCAGGATTTATATAGAAGGTGATTTAATAGTTGGCCAAATATTATTTTAAGGCAGCTAGAAAGGCGGACGGATTAAAGCGCACTCATTGGAGAAGACATTTCCCAAAATAGCTTCTGAATATAATCGAGTAGGGATCATGATGTTTTAGGTAGGCCATTGTTATAGCTGTATTTTAGTTTGCAAGTAACTATTGTCCACCTCTACCAAAAGAAAGAAAGAAAGATATAATTTATTAGCATGCCTTGTTGGGATAATACTCTGATTTGATTCAGTACAGAGTGAATAAGCAAGCTTTAAAGGGTAACTCTAGGGAGAAAATCTTGACCTCTTACCCTTGGAAAGGTGAATAGCAGACTTTAATGTGGAAACTGTTTTGATAAATCTTGTCCTGGCTTTCATTAGACATTGCTTTTTCATAGTCTAATTGCAGCCCTTTTTGAAGTTGTTTCCATTCCCATAGCAATGCCAGGATCACATAATTTCAGTATGCACTCCCTGTTGCTCCTTTATATGCTGGTTTTATTTTGTTAACGCTTGTTTAAATTTTCTGTGTCCAAATTTTTGTTTCTGCATGATATGATTCCACACTGCATTCTTTTCCTTCTAAACTGTATCTGATGTCTCTAAGCAGAGAACAATTTGGAGGTTGAAGGTCTTTTGGAGCTTCTCAACTCCGAAACTGTAGGTGATGCTCTTCCATCACCTTTATGGTCATCTGACCATATTGCCCTCATGGCAAATTTCAGATTTAAGCAAGCTTTCTGCAAGGAGTCGCACTCACCACCTCCTCAAAATCCATGGCATCAAGCTGCACCTCTGTCATAGGATACTCCTGTGCATGAGTGGAAGATTCAGAACGGATTATGATCAGGTGGTGTGTATACATCTGTAGTTGAGTCTTATGAGGCTGCATGCCCAGACGCAGCTCTCTCTCTCTCTCTCTCTCTCTCTCTCTCTCTCTCTCTCTCTCTCTCTCTCTCTCGCTGAACTGAATCATTAATCTACATTTTGAATCTACAATTCACCAATTACTAGTTGATCTGGGCTCTCTCTCTCTCTCTCTCTCTCTCTCTCTCTCTCTCTCTCTCGCTGAACTGAATCATTAATCTACATTTTGAATCTACAATTCACCAATTACTAGTTGATCTGGGGGGGCACACATTAATCTTTTCCGTTGGAAAATGGGAAGTCCACCCCCAAGTACTAGTGAGTTTTATGATTTTACATAATTATCAGGATCTTTCAGTTTGTTTATATAGGTATAACCGGCTCTCCATGTTGAAGAACCTCCCCCATTCCAATGCTAAAATAGGTTGCATTGCTCATAAATAGCAGTCTTTTGGCATGGGTACTCCAATGGCAGTGCCAAATGCATCCCACCAATCAAAGCATCGCATTTTTTTTTTTCTGGATTTTAAAAACTGTGTTAATTCTTATTTTAGCATCTACTTTAGACGACAATTCCATTAGCATATTGATGCTCTGAGAAGGGCACATGCATATATACAGATCCATTCACCGGAACGAACTACTTCATGCCAGAAGTAATGACCGCAGCATGACTGTTCAACGTAATTTACTTTATATTTCCTTTTTAAAGTTACTTTTTTGGATGGTCTGATCAGATTTAGAATTTGATAGGTGGGCATTCCAATGCAAATAGGAATGGAAATATGGGGGGAATTATAACACCATGGGTCCATTACAAGGGTCAATTTTAGTTTCATAAAAATAAAAATACATGTTTTTTTTTGTTTTATTTAATAATTTTTTAATTCCTATATTTTATCATAATATTTCAACTATGGTCTAACAGCCAGTTTTGATGGTTTAGTTTTTCAACTGTTGGATAGAAGTGAGAGGAGCGTTTTTCATAATAAGGGAATAGAGTATTTAGGTAATGTGTAACTGGTTTGTTTTGTATGTAAATTATTCGTATTTAAAAGGGTTATTTGATTAAAACGGTATGTGAATTTTTAAAAAAAAATTGAAATTTAACCCTTTAATCATTATTTTCTTGTAAAAATAATTTTTTTGTTTGGAAGCCTAAATGTAAATATTTGGCATGGTAAAGGATTATGTTATCCCTTTTAATAAAATATTTCTACTTAAAATGATAAAAGATACTTGGAGGGTTTAGTAAATATATTTAATAATTTAATATGATTTAATAACTTAAATTAATTAACTAAAACAAATTATATATATTTCATAAATTATTCATAAAATAATTTAGTGTCATAATTTAAACTTAAAAATGATATTAAGTATTAAATTAAAATAATTTATTTATTTTTAATCTTAATTTTTTTTATTTGTTCATATATAATAAGAGTATATTTGAGAGTCATTACTCTACATCTATGAATCATTTTTTATAGTAAATATTTTGTGATTATTTTATATATTTATAATACTTTAAATATGAGTACTTAAAATAATAAATACTAATTACAATTGATGAAGGTGAATAAGTTAATTTGATAATAATTTAAGATAGATTTTTAGTTAGTTTTATTAAATAACCTTAATACTTAAAATAAAAATTAAATAATAAGTTTCAAACCAACTATTTAAAAATAATTTAATTTAAAGCTCCTCTAAATTTTATTGTGGCAAAAAAAAAAAATTGTTAGTATATTCTTAATTGAGAGGAAGTAATCAAACAAAATATCCATCAACTTTCACTTAGAGGTCAAGATATTCCTAAAAATATTATAAAGTTTGGCTTTAAGGGTTATTATGATTCTTTTTTCAATCAAATGTGTAAATATTTTATTTTATAGTTTCTTTTCATTAAAAAAATAAAAAAAAATTATAAATATGAAAAGAATACAACTAAATGACTGTAAAAATAATCTATTAAGTACACGAAGTACTTATTTCAAAGGTTTTATGCCTACTAGCATCATATTCTTCTTTGTTGAGACTAACAAAACAAAACACCTTATCTTTACAACAAAAGGTTTTCAAAAAGGTTCTTGAAATATTTGAGAGTTAGAGTATTATATCAAAGTAATTAAGTTTTTATATCAAAACCCTTATAGATATTCAAAGTGGGTTTTTACAAGATTATTTTACCAAAAATATCTAACAAAAGTATATTAAAAAATGGTGGTTTCAAAATGTTGAAAGGAATAAACAATGTTTGAACATCTTACGTTGGACATTTGCATTTTTTTACTTCTATTTTTCAATATTTTATTTTGATTTTCAACTTTTTTTCGCATTCAATGGTGATTTATCATATTCCAACACATACTTATCACAACTTTAAATCAACTTTGGAGTACCTCAAAATTGACTATAATTTGTATGATACTCAAGACATAATGTGTCAAATTGAGTGTAATAGTGGAATAAAATTATCAAAAGCTAATTAAAATAGGAGATCATTTGAGAGTGATTTTTAGTATGCAGTGTTTTTATTTGAAGTCATTTAGAAATAATTCTAACTAAAACGCTTTTCTTCGTAACATTTCTATTAGAATCCATTTAGGAATGATTCTAACTAAAGCGCTTTTTTCCTCGTTTCTATTATAAATGCTTTTATTAGAAACCTCTTTAGAAACGATCACTTGATGTTTGGCAATAAATGCAAAAAACAAAAATAAAAAACAAAAAAGTTATTTATGGAAATGTGTTATCTTAAAAAAATTAACTTTTGAAAGAAAAGCCTTTCACATGAGTATTTAGGAATCACTTTAAATGAGAATTTTAGAAATGATTTTCAAAAGCCTATTAAATATCTAATTTATGTAAGGAACAATTCAAAAATTTTCAATATCACTACTAAAGAGACTTTTAATCCCACTTTCATAAAAACATGTACGAAAAATCACTTTGAATATAGAAATGATAATAACAATATTTTTTTTAATGTGTTATATTAGAAAAAATAATTTTTTTGAAAAACCATTTAAAAAGTGATTGTTAATGAATTACTTGAAATGATTATCTAGATTTTTAAAAGTTTGTGCGATGGCTTATTTTTTGAAAAATTGCTTTTAATCCTCTCAAAATCAAAATCTAAATATAAAAGGATGACAATTTATTATTACAAAATAAAACTAAATAATTTTTATATATTAGCTTAATTTATTAGAAGTTTATAATAATTAAGAACAAATAAAAAGAAAAAAGAAACAAATATTTTCACATACATTATTTTAATTATAAATAAAACTAGACGAGGTATAAAGAAGATTTGAAATTCATTAGTACGTTTTTGCCCATCTCCATTTTTCATATGAATCCAAGATGGAAAAGTGAATTAAGAAAGAAAAATTTTGGCGGGCGAAGGGTATTATTGATGGAGGAAGAGGAACATTCACAGGTAAATTAATAATCAAGAGAAAGCAAATTAAAGTTTTAGAGAGGAGAAGGTATTCTCCATCTATCATCTATGAAGAATACCTAAGTTGACCCCGATAGAACTAGAAGCACTTCAAACGGGCTCTAACACTGATAAATGAATCTGCAGCCTCTTGCATTCACCCTATGATACGCAGGGATAAAGAGAGTGACTGCAGAGTTGTTGGGGTCTGGTCTAGTTCTTAACAGACATTAAATAGTACATGGAGAAACCCAAGTGAGATTGCGTCAATAAAGTATGAAACACATACAAATAAAGGTGGAATTGATATCCCATCTCCCCTCTCCTGCACCCACAATGACCTCCTTACACAACCCAAATTAAATTCAAAGAAAGAAAACCTACTTGTATATTTACAATATTATAACATAATTTTGGTCTCTCTCTCAAGTGGAGGTAGCAATTGATTAAAGATGAACCAAATTAGGATTCTAGTCTAAGATATTTGGCTTGTGTTGCTCCAAGGGTTCGACCGTGGATCTCGTCCTACGTAAAAAAACTAACACAGGAGGCTAAACCTTCGCTTGAAAAGGTTGGGAGGGGTTTGGTCTGGTGAGTGCATGAATTTGCAGTTTGGACATGCCGGTGAGGACTTGCACAGCATTACCAGCATGTGACACCGCTTGCACACAGCTGCAACCATCTCTTGGTTATCCCCTTCGAATGCCAACCACGATGGAGAGCATGCTACCCCCCCTGGATTCTTCTTCTGTAAGGATTCCTTTGAATTGTGGGAGGGACTGCCTGAATTCCACTTTCCCATATTGTCATCAGGGCGGTTCCTCCTGAGTGAGTCGCAAGGTAGGTTGAGCTCCAGTTCCAAGCTCATGGGGCCAGGACTCAGTGGCTCTGGACTTGCCCTTGGATCCCTGGATGTTCTCTTATGGGTTCTCGTGTTGTAGAAGTGTATCTGCCCTGACTGCATGATCAAGACAATAAAACAGTAAGGCCCCGGTTGCTATATACTATATATATATATATATTAGTCTAGTTAGTTAATAACTATAATTGGGCTTACATGAATCCAATATATCTGAGGTGTACCTGAATATCAAGGCATCTTTGCCACTCCAAAGGTAATGGAGTCTCAAGTTGTAGCTCAATATCGAAGATGGATTTTGTGCTTTTCGCCTTGGACTGCAACTTGAAAACCTCTTCAATCCCAGTCTTTTCCCACTTCCTCTTCTTGGATAAATTCTCAAACTCGGGGACAGTAGGCTTGGTTGGATCAGGAGATAGGGGCGTTTGGAAGGAAACCATGGCTTCAATCAATTGACTCCCGCACACACTCGGACACCCTGTGAGTGTAAGATGAAATGGTGAAAATGTTTCGGTGGTTATATAGGCTGAGAGAGAGAGACAGACAGAGAGCAATATTACGAGGGGCAGGCAAAAATCTAATAGGTCAATAATAAATGAAGAATTAAGATGGCCCACGTCTCTATGACGTGGTGATCAAGTTGGGTTGATGAATTAATTAGAAGAAGTGTACAAATGCAAAGCAGGGTCATAAAGGCAGGATGGGAAGTTGTAACCAACCAATATTGGGTCAAATACACACCATTTGGTCATTGCAATTTTCCATAACTAGCACACCTGGTATTTGATGGCATCCAATCGCCCAACACGCTCAACCTGACTGACTGCTTGCTTGCCCGATTCCTGATGGTCATTACTAACTGGTTGGCGCTTGGCACCATGACTCTCTTCTACAAACGAAAGCAAATATCTAACAATCCTTGATAGAGTTATTAGAGGCGGTGACATGTGGGAGAGGGAGAGAGAGAGAGAGAGAGAGGGGTGGATCAAATTGGGGGATGTCATTAAATGGGGCACTCTGTATACAGTTGAAGAAGGTCTTGAATGCCCATCGATCCTTTATTAAATAATAACTCTCAACTTCCACAAATGGGTCACTCAAAGAACTAAACTTTAAAGGCTCTCAACACCCTCAGCTAGCAAAACAACTCCCATCCCATGACCCTTTGAATTTAATCACTCCAAGAACTCCACTTTAAAAGCTCTCAACACCCCCTCCTCCTCAGTCATTAAAAACAACCACGTCCTATGAGCTATGAATGTGAAATTGAATTTCTCTCTCTTACTTTTATGTCCTAAAATACCTTCTCCCAAGATAAATTTAGTTATTCAATTGTGTTGTTGGACCACCCAACAACCTCCTCCCCTTACAATGTGCATTCATATATGTTCATCTATACGAACTCATGTAATTATCACATCATTCTTTTGTTTCTTCGAGTTGGATTGCCCGTGATACTATATGATTAGGGTAAGTTTCTTTGGTTGATTAAATATCCAACAAAAGCAAAGAGATGGAAGGTTAGGCCTTTAAGGGTTTTTCACCAACCAAATTATAAATTGGGAGGGACCCTCAATAGACTAGACAGCTGCTGTATGACATAACTGCCAACTCCATTTCATTGCTAGTAGTCAAAAGAGTAGGACTCTTGAAGTGTTTTTCCCAAACTAAGGGTATTTTTGTAAGGTAGTCACTAAAATTGAAACGGAATATATGGAAAAATGTATAGATATCCAGGAAAAGGGACCAAAATCATTAAACTCTGAGAGTGAGTGTGAGAGAGAGAGAGAGAGAGAGAGAGAGTAAACTCTACCTGCCTTCATTAACTCATCTTGAATTCACTTAAATGCAGAATTCAAGAATGACATTTGAAACACCTCGCTTTCTTCAACCCCTTTCTTCATCAATCTCACCACCGGTTTCTGTTTAATGCTCTCAACCCACCTCCCCTTCCCTTCATTTATTCCAAGCCCCCTCTCTCCTCTCCCCTCTCCCCCTCTCCCCCCCTCCCTCCATTTCCATCACTTCTACGTGTGGGTATAACTGTCAGAACCTACTCTTATTACCGCTAACTGCTAACTCGTAGCATCGCTCTTTAAAAGAACTTTTTAATTCACTACAAAAGTGTCCTCTCAAAAGTCAAAACCAAATTCATATGAGAAAATCGTATATCCATGGGGACCCATAATTGGATTTGCTTTACATCATGCTCAAAATTTCCCTCTTTCAAGTCTCTAACGTCTATGAAGGGTTGAGTCGAGAAGACCTTTCCTCGTGAAAGGGAACTGGGAAAACTTGTAGTCTTGGATTTTCAAAAAATGACAGTATCGGAAGAGACTTGTGTCATTATGATTGGTGATGTCAGTGGGGTGGTTTATAGAAGTATACCTGTGAATGAGATGAATGAGGTACGTGATAGGTAAACCTAGAAACTTGCCTCCCTATATCCCAACTCTTGAAAAGGCCTACTGCTTTTTCATTATTTGTAAATGCCTTAATTACCTTTTTTCTAATAATTTTTCCTTTAACAACATTAGGCTCCTGTTGCCTACAATACGAAGTTGCATTTAATGTGCTATGCCTTAGTTTTAGGATTATGAGGTTTTTTTCTTTATTCCTAAGTGTTAGACGATTTTAGCCTTGGTGTCGTAAAAAAAAATATATTTTTTAAATATATTAAATTTTTTTTAAAAAAATTATTTAATATATTATCAAAACTTAGTTTGACGGGTCATCATTACATTTTCTCATTTGTTTCATTGGAACACGGGATTAAGCTTTTAAATATTTCTATATAATACAATGGTGGAAAGTGCTCATACTCTCAAAACAAAGCGTTCAAAATATGATGCCAATGCAAAAATGGTAAAAAAAAATTGAAAAAGAAAAGACCCTTCGGGAGAGTTTGAATGCACACTTCTTTTAATGCATGTGTTGCTCCACAAAATTGAGGTAGAATTGATTCTTGCTCCCAAACATTTAGTAAGTGCAGTGCCATATACGTTCAAAAGGCATGGCCCACCACAGAACCCAAATCTAAAAAATAAATAAATGTCAGCCTCAATAAAATGCGAGCTTCTTATTTGGTGGGACCTCTTTCAAAGATCTGACGGTCAACAGTATTTGATCGTTCATCGAAAGTTAATAATCAGGTGGATCCATATGGATGGGGTCCCACTTTTTCCAGAGTAAGATCCATTTAATGGGACCCACCCACCCTTCTGAACTTCTATTTCGTAGCAGCTGACAGTCGCGGTTGGTTGGTGGGTGTAATTTTGTAGGGCAATTATAGAGTGAGGCTACCCCCATGTACTCATAACATGGAGCCTCAGTCTTCAATTCTCTCCTCTGCTTTGCACCTCAACTGATGAGAGTTGGACTTCAAAATGTGAATCAAAATTAATATCATCTAATTCGGGAAATACGAGACGATTCACCCACAAATGTATGAATTGAAGAAAGGCCATTAGATGCATTTGAGGAGGAGCCTTTTTCATATTCATAAATGGCGTGGCATTTAATAGCCCTTAATAAATCGCCGAATTGATTGGATAAGCTTACACCTCAAGCTTTTGAGTGCAAATTTTGTCCATCCGTTGGTGTCTATCCACTGGGGCGCAACATTCCACTTTTAACTATTTTAGAGGGCTGGACCCCACTCTACTGCCATGGGCTTTGGAACTTGGGTGGGCCTTGTTACTTGCAAGGCCTTTGCTTTCATTCTAGACCCACAATTTTCTCTTCACCCACTGACATATTTGTTCATGGGAGCGAATTTAATTTCCTCCCACATTTTCTCACCTACACCCAAGTTTGCTTTGGCAAATGATTTTTTTTTTTTTTTTAATTAGTTTTGTGTGTGAGAGATATGATCTATAATTTTGTTCTCTCAACCGTTAGGGATAAAGATGATAGAATGATGAAGGGCAAAGTTGGGTATGGTAGGGTGGGCCTACATTTGGTTGCAACCCAAACATCCCTCTTATTATTAGTTTAGATAGCCATCGTTTTAGGCTTTCCATTCCTTGAAAAGGCAACAACACAAGAGAAAGTGCCCATATTTATGATTGTCCAAAGTACCCAGACCCATGTTATTTAAATCTTATATTCTGCCTTAGTTCAAGAATGGAAGGGTCCCGCAATACAGTTGAATTAGGTGGTATATATTTGAGTGAGTGGGAAGGTGGCATGAGATTTGGGTCCAGCCATGGCTTAGAGATGCCAAAGGCAGCCAAATTGTTGGGACTCAAAAGGCATGCATTAACTCCGCAGAGTTCTCTGAGGCCACACACAGCGTACATGAACTCTGGAGCCTAGAGGGACAAACCTGCGCCCGCTTTGGAACTCCGCGCATGCCCTCTTAGAGGAAAACCTTTCGTCTCGCACACAAAGAATGGTATGGAATTTGTCATTCACAGCCACTCAACTCGGGTTAGACTGGATGGTATCATATTTAGGATGACAGAGCATGTTCAAGATTTACACAAATGTTTTTGAAATTTAGATTTTGAATAATAGTAGAAATGTAATACAATCTCTATATCTTCTAACTTTTTTTAAGTGGATATTTGACTTGGGCCTTAACTTGGTTTTGACCTTGACATGTATGAGGTATGGTTTGGACCTTACGTGTCTTGGGTTGGGCTTGGCCTTGACCTGGCTTGGACTTGTATCACCTATGGTTTTCATCCCTTATAAATATTATTCTTTAATTGAAATTAATATTTAAGGAGATTTTGAGATATATTTAGATAGTGTTATCCTTGAAATAATAATTAAAATTAATGTTTAATAAATTTGAAAAATATATTTGGATACTTTTTAATTTATTTTTAAGAATTGATAGTTGCCTTAATAATTTTTAAATTCATTATTATTATTATTATTATTTATTTTGGTAATTATATTTTAATTATCAATTGTATAAGATCATGGGACATTTGTCACAATTTGATTTTTTTATTTTGCCTTTAACGGACACACGTCATTCTTGTAACTTGTTATTTGATTACACGTGGTGGTTAATAAGTGGGTAAATTTTTTTTGCCGCGCGTGTCTGAGATAGTAGAAAAGTGGTTTCCCAAGTCTGCAGCAAAGTTCATCCTTTGCTTGTGGGCTGGATTTACAGTGGAAGTGTGTTAAAATTATTGATCAGAATCCCAAAATTTATCATTGTGGCATGTGATGTGCCTTTAGCCAGCTATTCGTGTTTGGTTGTAGGAAACACAAAAAATTGGTAGAAAAAAAGAAGTGATTTTCTTATATTTGATTTCACTATTTACGTATAAAGTTGGTCATTTTTAGGTTTGAAAAATATGGAAGGTTAGTTTTACAAATTTGAAGTGACTTCATTCTTTTGCGGATGGTTAACTCCATATGCTTAAGGTAATAATGAACATAGAATAAAATATGCGATTTTAGAGGATGATTATTAGATAAATCAGTACATATTAAAACTGGAATTACAAGAAAAGGGTGAGGATGTGAGAGCATAAGTAGAAACTGGCCAGAATGTTTCAATGAAATTACTGGGACTTGAGAAGGCATTTAGCTATGGCAGAGAAACAAACCTCCGCCAGAACCAATGCCTCTCCCACACTTGATACATGGATTCTAGAGGAATCCCTTTGGTCTCCGGCACGAAAAGTATTACGAAAAGGGTCATTGCAATGAGCCAACCGGCATAGAAGATGAAAGTGCCGTATTTAAAGTGGCACAGCATGGTCAAGAACGTCTGGGCTAGCACGAAGGTTGTTGCGAAGTTGACGGCAATGCTTATAGATTGGCCGGTTGTGCGGATTTTCATAGGAAAAATCTCACTGGGTATGAGCCAGCTCAGAGGACCCCATGACCAACCAAAACCAGCTGCATAGATGCACAAAAGTACCAGTACCAACACCGCGTACCCCTTGGGTATGTCCTTTGTTCCCGAAACGCCCGTGGTTACTGCTAGCACACACGCCACCGCCACCTTCACTCAAATGCCATGACAAAAAGCAAAATTCAGTTTCAACTTCCGATCAGAATTCCTCAGAATTTCAAGACGGAGCTTGAGAACGTACGTGCATGTGCTGTGTATATTCCAGGTAAATAATGGAATGGGATGCAGTGCAGAGAGGTTACAGCATACCTGACCGATGATCATCTGAGTTCCACCCTCCAGGAACAGAATTCTTCTGCCATATCGATCAACTATAAATGTAGACACAAGGATGGAGAAAAGGTTCACACATCCCAGTATTATGGAGGCTATCAGAGCCGAGTCGCTTCCAAATCCCACAGATTGAAAGAGGACCGGCGCGTAGAAGGCGATGATGTTAATCCCAGTGAGCTGCTGAAAGAAAGGAATGGCAAAGGCCATCACTAGGTGCGGCCGATACTGCCTTTCGAATATAGTAACGAACGGCTCTTCATTTGCAGCTTTGACTGCTTCGCTCGTCTTCACTAGCTCAGCCAGCTCAGGTTCGATGTCGATGTCTTTTCCTCGGGCTTTACGGAGAGAGTCGCGAGCTTGGGCTATCTTCCCACGCTCCACAAGGCTACTTGGGGTGTCTGAGATAAGTAGTGCACCCACAGTCATGATTACCGAGGGCACAATCGCAAGGCCGAGGGAGAGGCGCCACCCCCAGCTGAGCTTAGCGGTGCCATAATTTAGGCAATTGGCTACCACCACCCCTATGCCTATGAAGAAATAAAAACTTGTGTTGAAAGCGCCGCGCCATTTCGGTGGCGCCATCTCCGAGAGGTAGATAGGGGTTGCCTTCACGGTACCACATTTTATCAGGTAACAAGGCCGAAAAGGCCAAACACAAAAGAAATAAATTTGGTTTTCAACTTCTTAAGCCTTTCAAAACACAAATCATACTCGCAAGTGACAAATCAGTGGACCGTATGCTGCCATTATAGACCAATAATTACAACCTAACGAATCAAGACTCAAAGGGTAAGATACATTGCTTAGAAGAATAAATTAAAATTAAGGAGCTATTGCATGTACTCTTCTTATAAGTATTACTTTTCTCTGAAAATATAGGGAGAATTCTGTCCAGATGTTAAAAGTTTTGACTATTTCACCTTCAAAAGGAACATAATTCTCAAAAAATGCATTCTAATAATGAAAGACATTATTACCCTCTAACCCTTGGCTCTTTCCATGGCAACCACCACAATTTTTTTTTCCTTTTTCTTTTGGCATGACAAGTCAAAACTCGTCATGTTTATTTAAAAAAGAAAAAATTAACATAAAAAAACCAACCATATCACATCATTTTTCTTTTTTCCTTTTTCTCCTCTATCACGTCTTCACCTTTTTTTTTTTCTTTTTTTTTTTTACCATTTCATCTTTTCATATTTATTAATTTTAATAATTTTAGAGCATTTTAAATATAAATAATTAATGATAACAAATTTAATAAAAAAAAATACTTAATAAACAAATTTAGAAATTTAGGATATAAGATTTTCAATATTTCTACTAAAAAAATATTTATATTTTTTATAAATCTTATTAAATTGTCATATTATTTTATTACTTATATTTAAAAAAAAAATTAAATTTTCAAGCAAAAAATTAGAGTCGATAAATATGATTTTAGCTTTGACATTTTTCTTTGTTAAAATGCTTAATATTTTTAATTAAAGAGAATAAAATTTTGATTATGGTTTTAAGATTTTTACTTATTAAATTTTTATTTTTTATTTATATTAAATAAAAAATAAAAAATATATTTAAACTAATATATTTAATCATTTATATTAATTTTTACACGTTGAAATTATGTACAAAAAGACACAACATTGGAAATGAAAAAAGTAACAATATAGTATATTAGAAGTACCATCAAAGAAGAATGATGCATCCTTCTAATTTATTAGTCTTTTATAAAATAGTAGTACTCTCTTTTTCAAATTTTTATCTTCTTTAATTAAAAATCATGGTAAAATACATAAGTAAAAAATAAATTTATTTGATATGTATTTATTTTTATATTAATTTTTTATTTTAAAAAAAAAATATGTGGCATGGTTGGTCGTCACATGTAAATTTTTTTATTGTATATATTTTTTTTCTTAACTTTTGAGAAGTTACAAGAAGTTATGAAAAAGAGAGAAAAGTTGAAGGGTAATGTTAGAAATTTTCAAAAGTTACTATTAGAGTATACGTGTATATAATTAGGCAGAGAAGTTGGGCAACTCTATAAATGGTGGCAATTGTTGTATAGAAAACAGGAATGAACGGCAGTGAAGAGCATCCAAGTACCTGGTTAGTGAAACCAACCCCAAATCCCAGCAGTATACGGCCCAAGATGAGCATGACAATATTTTCGGCCCCACCATTGATAGCAGCACCAATCAGGAAAGTCAAACCACCAATTATCATTGTGTTTCTGCGTCCCACTGCTCTGGTGAGGCGACTAGCCACCAGGGACGCTGCTAACCCCGCTATGTAGAGTGAAGATGTGAATGCTGTTAAGACGTGGCTGTCATACACACAGTATATGTTGGTCTTGGCGTCCGCCTCTTTCCTGAGTACCGCCGGGAAGAATTTCTTAAGAAAGGGTCGCATCGTTGTCACACCACCTGCAATTTATTAAAAAAATTTCCTTTCAATTTAATACCGGTGACAAATTTATTCACTTTTTCTCTATTAATTCAAATCCTATATTTCTCACTGAAAGCACAAACGAATTGAACTTTGTCTGAAGTAAATGGAATAGACCATAAATAAAGAAAACCAAAGTATAAAATAAATTCGAAAGTCAGAAATCTTCTGTGCGTTATTTAAAAATAAATGATAGAGGATGGCATCAGCAATTGGAGTTGAATGGCTTGTTCGGGTGTTAGGTAAAGTCTTAAGATCACTTGGCCTGTGGGTGACAATTGTGAATCTGTGAGTTAGCAAGGAGGTTATGAAAAATAAATATTCTAATGGACGATACCCCATCATGCATGGCATACAGCACAGAGACAATTATTTTGCAATTAAAATATAAGATAAACAATGGAGCGACTTGAAAAAAATAGTAAAAATACCGCTTAAAATAAAAAATTTGTGACCCACAATATAGATATTGTGAATACTGTTTAGATGACTAAGTTTCAGCTATGAAAGTTTCAGCGATGAAAGTGATATGAACAAGACTAGGTCACCATAGGAAATTCTTCTTTACTACTTGTTTTTTTGGCCTTTAGGAAAAAAAGAAAAAGAAAAACACCAATTTTGATTAAAATAAATAGTTTTCTATTTTAAAATAATATTTTTAATTTTTATTATTATTTTTATTTGATTTTTAGGTCTTTTTAAAAAATAATCACACAAATATATAAAATAATTAAAAATAGAAAACTTGATATTGAAGCTATTTTTTAAAATATATCTAAAATTATAGAAATAAATTAAGAATATTTGAAGGTTGGCTTACGTTCTAAAAATTTCAATAAAATAGTTTTCAAAAATAATATTTTTAATTTTTGTTATTATTTTTATTTGATTTTTAAGTCTTTTTTTTTTTTAAATAATCACACAAATATATAAAATGATTAAAAATAGAAAACTTGATATTGAAGCTATTTTTTAAAATATATCGAAAATGATAGGAAATAAATTAAGAATATTTGAAGGTCGGCTTTCGTTCTAAAAAAATCAATAAAATAGTTTTCAAAAGTCATTCTAAAAATTTGAGCAAGCCTCCTTTTTGTCCTTTTTAGCTTACTTAACAGGGAAAGAGTAAAAATTCAAGATCATATCTATAGGAAAGTTCTTCCTAGAAAAAGTTAAACTACTCACATCACGAAAGGTCATTTTTATGCAGCTGGTAGCTGTTCACCGAATCTGCACACACAGGCCTCAACCAGCCAGGCAACAACCACAAAGACGGAATTGCACATCTAGAGCTAGTATATCTCTCGCCAAAGAGAGCCTATGAAATGAAAGTATTGCCATATTTCCACGTTAATTGTTTGAAAAGGTCATGAAAATTGGAAGTTGGTATAGATAGCTAAAAAGTGATAAAAGCAAATGGCGCACAACTCTGTTTATTGATGGTACGGGTATGATGAAGGGCATTATCTTCTCTACTGGTCAACACTCAATAGATCCCACCCCCACCTAAAATTTGGATCTTTTTCCCCAGAAATCTCAATCATTCTGTCGAAGATCATCGTAGCTTGAAATTTTGGAAACCCGCTGGGCCAGTTTAAGGTCAAAATTCTAAGAAAATGTAGGTTCGGAAAACGTTTTAAAAGGTAGTCAACAAATTATATTTGATCAAAATTCAGGAATGAAATTAATAATTCAAATTCATCGATGAGCTAAATAATGAAAACTCTCAGAATTAGTGAAGCAGTGACCATATGCTGGGCCAGATTAAGACCTGGGAATATTTAAGTAAGCAGAATTCAAGTTGAACCGGAAAGAAAAAATTGATCACAGTAAGACTTCGATAACGTTTATTTCAGTAACTGCAACAGAAAATAAATGCAGAGCGTGGATCTTGTCCAAACTAAAGATGGAGGCTTCCGATGGACACAAAAACTCCAGAGGAAGCATTTACCAAAAATGGAAAGAAAGGAGAAGAAACGGTACTCACCTGAAATTCCGATGTCATACCCAAAAATGAGGCCTCCAGAAGCGGCAACGATGCAGGTTATCACCACCGACGCTGTTACCTTGCCACTGAAGGCCCTGGAATTGTCGTCAACGGCGAAACCCCCCACTGCCATCTTGTCTCCTCTTCTCCCTTCTTTCACTTTCTCGCAGTTCAAACGGGACTTACTATCGTACTCGGAGCAACAAGGGCGTCATGTCCCTAGTTTTGTTTTGTATGCCATACAAAGCATGAACGGAAGACTAAAACCTTTCTGATGACAAATCATCCGGCTCTTTCTAATTTTATATGACTCAAAAACACTGTTGAATTGTAGGTTGCACCTCGGCTGACCAAACCAAACCGAGTGTACGTTTGATTGTATGACCAAACCAAACCAATTGCTACGCTGGGTTGACGTCAATGAAATAAAATAAGTTATTTTATTTATCATATTTTATATTGTCTAATTTTTTTTTTTTATATTTCTTATATACATGACATATATAAATTTCAAATTAAGATATTGACATATATATCTGGACAACAAATATATATATATATCCTATTTTATCCTTGAAATATTATTCTTTAATTAAAATTAATGTTTAAGAAATTTGAAAAATATATTTGGATACTTTTTAATTTATTTTAAAGAATTGATAGTTGTCTTAATAATTTTTAAATTCATTATTATTATTATTATTATTTATTTTGATAATTATATTTTAATTATCAATTGTATAAGATCATGGGACATTTGTCACAATTTGATTTTTTTATTTTGCCATTAACGGATACACGTCATTCTTGTAACTTGTTATTTGATTACACGTGGTGGTTAATAAGTGGGTAAATTGTTTTGCCGCGCGTGTCTGAGATAGTAGAAAAGTGGTTTCCCAAGTTTGCAGCAAAGTTCATCCTTTGCTTGTGGGCTGGATTTGCAGTGGAAGTGTGTTAAAATTATTGATCATAATCCCAAAATTTATCATTGTGGCATGTGATGTGCCTTTAGCCAGCTATTCATGTTTGGTTGTAGGAAAGACAAAAAAATTGGTAGGAAAAAAAAAAAAACAAAGTGATTTTCTTCTATTTAATATCACTATTCACGTCTAAAATTGGTCATTTTTTAGGTTTGAAAAATATGGAAGGTTAGTTTTACAAATTTGAAATGACTTCATTCTTTTGGGGATGGTTAACTCCATGTGCTTAGGGTAATAATGAACATAGAATAAAATATGCAATTTTAGAGGATGATTATTAGATAAATCAGTACATATTAATACTGGAATTACAAGAAAAGGGTGAATATGTGAGAGCATAAGTAGAAACTGGCCAGAATGTTTCAATGAAATTACTGGGACTTGAGAAGGCATTTAGCTATGGCATAGAAACAAACCTCCGCCAGAACCAATGCCTCTCCCACACTTGATACATGGATTCTAGAGGAATTCCTTTGGTCTCCGGCACGAAAAGTATTACGAATAGGGTCATTGCAATGAGCCAACCGGCATAGAAGAGGAAAGTACCGTATTTAAAGTGGCACAGCATGGTCAAGAATGTCTGGGCTAGCACGAAGGTTGTTGCGAAGTTGACGGCAACGCTTATAGATTGGCCGGTTGTGCGGATTTTCATAGGAAAAATCTCACTGGGAATGAGCCAGCTCAGAGGACCCCATGACCAACCAAAACCAGCTGCATAGATGCACATAAGTACCAGTACCAACACCGCGTACCCCTTGGGTATGTCCTTTGTTCCCGAAACGCCCGTAGTTACTGCTAGCACACACGCCACCGCCACCTTCACTCAAATGCCATGTCAAAAAACAAAATTCAGTTTCAACTTCCGATCAGAATTCCTCAGAATTTCAAGTCGGAGCTTGAGAACGTACGTGCATGTGATGTGTATATTCCAGGTAAATAATGGAATGAGATGCCGTGCAGAGAGGTTACAGCATACCTGACCGATGATCATCTGAGTTCCACCCTCCAGGAACAGAATTCTTCTGCCATATCGATCAACTATAAATGTAGACACAAGGATGGAGAAAAGGTTCACACATCCCAGTATTATGGAGGCTATCAGAGCCGAGTCGCTTCCAAATCCCACAGATTGAAAGAGGACCGGCGCGTAGAAGGCGATGATGTTAATCCCAGTGAGCTGCTGAAAGAAAGGAATGGCAAAGGCCATCACTAGGTGCGGCCGATACTGCCTTTCGAATATAGTAACGAACGGCTCTTCATTTGCAGCTTTGACTGCTTCGCTCGTCTTCACTAGCTCAGCCAGCTCAGGTTCGATGTCGATGTCTTTTCCTCGGGCTTTACGGAGAGAGTCGCGAGCTTGGGCCATCTTCCCACGCTCCACAAGGCTACTTGGGGTGTCTGAGATAAGTAGTGCACCCACAGTCATGATTACCGAGGGCACAATCGCAAGGCCGAGGGAGAGGCGCCACCCCCAGCTGAGCTTAGCGGTGCCATAATTTAGGCAATTGGCTACCACCACCCCTATGCCTATGAAGAATTGAAAACTTGTGTTGAAAGCGCCGCGCCATTTCGGTGGCGCCATCTCCGAGAGGTAGATAGGGGTTGCCTTCACGGTACCACATTTTATCAGGTAACAAGGCCGAAAAGGCCAAACACAAAAGAAATAAATTTGGTTTTCAACTTCTTATGCCTTTCAAAACACAAATCATACTCGCAACTCGCAAGTGACAAATCAGTGGACCGTATGCTGCCATTATAGACCAATAATTACAACCTAACGAATCAAGACTCAAGGGTAAGATATATTGCTTAGAAGAATAAATTAAAATTAAGGAGTTATTGCATGTACTCTTCTTATAAGTATTACTTTTCTCTGAAAATATAGGGAGAATTATGTCGAGATGTTAAAAGTTTTGACTATTTCACCTTCAAAAGGAACATAATTCTCAAAAAATGCATTCTGATAATGAAAATTATCAACACGTGAACACTACCCTCTAACGCTTGGCTCTTTCCACGCCAACCACCACAATTTTTTTTTCTTTTTTCTTTTGGCATGACAAGTCAAAACTCATCATGGTTATTTAAAAAGAAAAAATTAACATAAAAAAACCAACCACATCACATCATTTCTCTTTTTTCCTTTTTTCCTCCTCTGATGTCTTCACCTTTTTTTCTCTCTTTTTTTACCATTTCATCTTTTTCATATTTATTAATTTTAATTATTTATGAGCATTTTAAATATAAATAATTAATAATAAAAAATTTAATATAAAAATAAATACTTAATAAACAAATTTAAAAATTTAGGATATAAGATTTTCTATATTTTTACTCAAAAAATATTTATATATTTTATAAATCTTATTACATTGTCCTATTATTTTATTACTTATATTTTTAAAAAAAATTAAATTTTCATGTGAAAATTTAGAGTCAATAAATATGATTTTAGCTTTGTTTTTTTTTTTTTCTGTTAAAATGTTTAATATTTTTAATTAAAGAAGATAAAAACTTGGTTGTAGTTTTAATATTTTTCTTTATTAAATTTTTAATTTTTAATTTATATTTAAAAAAATAAAATAATTTTTTTTAAAAAAAATATTTAATTATTTATATTAATTTTAAAAAAATTATTAAAAAATAAAATTTTCACTAGCTGAAATTATGAACAAAGACACAACATTGGAAATGAAAAGAGTAACACTATAATAAATTAGAAATACCGATATCAAAGAAGAGTGAAACATCCTCTTAACTTGTTACCTTTTTTATAAAAGAGTAGGACTTTCTTTTCCAAAATTTTATTTTTTTTAATTAAAAATTTATAAGTAAAAATTAAATTTATTTGATATGTATTTATTTTTATATTAATTTTAAAAAAAATCATGTGGCATGGTTGGTTGTGACATGTCAATTTTTTTATTATATATATTTTTTTTTTCTTTAACTTTGAGATGTTACAAGAAGTTGTGAAAAAAAGGGAAAAGTTGAAGGGTAATGTTGAAATTTTCATAAGTTACGATTAGAGTATACGTGTATATAATGAGGTAGAGGAGTTGGGCAACTCTATAAACGGTGGCGATTGTTGTATAGAAAACAGGAATGAACGGCAGTGAAGAGCATCCAAGTACCTGGTTAGTGAAACCAACCCCAAATCCCAGCAATATACGGCCCAAGATGAGCATGACAATATTTTCGGCCCCACCATTGAGAGCAGCACCAACCAGGAAAGTCAAACCACCAATTATCATTGTGTTTCTGCGTCCCACTGCTCTGGTGAGGCGACTAGCCACCAGGGACGCTGCTAACCCCGCTATGTAGAGTGAAGATGTGAATGCTGTTAAGACGTGGCTGTCATACACACAGTATATGTTGGTCTTGGCGTCCGCCGCTTTCCTCAGTACCGCCGGGAAGAATTTCTTAAGAAAGGGTTGCATCGTTGTTACACCACCTGCAATTTATTAAAAAAATTTCCTTACAATTTAATACTGGTGACAAATTTATTCACTTTTTCTCTATTAATTCAAATCATGTATTTCTCTCTGAAAGCACAAACGAATTAAACTTTGTCTGAAGTAAATGGAATAGACCATAAATAAAGAAAACCAAAATATAAAATAATTTCGAAAGTCAGAAATCTTGTGTGCGTTATTTAAAAATATATGATAGAGGATGGCATCAGCAATTGGAGTTGAATGGCTTAAGATCACTTGGCATGTGGGTGACAATTGTGAATCTGTGAGTTAGCAAGGAGGTTATGAAAATATAAATATTCTAATGGACGATACCCCATCATGCATGGCATACAGCACAGAGACAATTAATTTGCAATTAAAATATAAAATAAACAATGGAGCGACTTGAAAAAAATAGTAAAAATACCGCTTAAAATAAAAAATTTGTGACCCACAATATAGCCATTGTGAACACAGTTTAGATGACTAAGTTTCAGCTATGAAAGTTTCAACGATGAAAGTGATATGAACAAGACTAGGTCACCATAGGAAATTCTTCTTTACTACTTATTTTTTTCATAAAAGTTTTTTTGGCCTTTAGGGTAAAAAAAATAAATAAATAAATAAAGGAAAAGGAAAAAACACCAATTTTGATTAAAAAAATAGTTTTCTATTTTTAAAAAATATTTTTATTTTTTATTATTATTTCTATTTTTTTTTTTAGATCTTTTTCAAAAAATAATTATATAAATATAAAAAATGATTAAAAATAGAAAACTTGATATTGAAGCTATTTTTTATAATATATCTAAAATTATAGGAAATAAATTAAGAATATTTGAAGGCAGGCTTTCGTTCTAAAAAAATCAATAAAATAGTTTTCAAAAGTCATTCTAAAAATTTAAGCGAGCCTCCTTTTTGTCCTTTTTAGCTTACTTAACAGGGAAAGAGTAAAAATTCAAGATCATATCTATAGGAAAGTTCTTCCTATGAAAAGTTAAACTATTCACATAAGAAAGGTCATTTTTATGCAGGTGGTAGCTGTTCACCGAATCTGCACACACAGGCCACAGCCAGCCAGGCAACAACCACAAAGACGGAATTGCGCATCTAGAGCTAGTATATCTCTCGCCAAAGAGAGCCTATGAAATGAAAGTATTGCCATATTTCCACGTTAGTTGTTTGAAAAGGTGATAAAAGCAAGTGGCGCACAACTCTGTTCATTGATGGTACGGGTATGATGAAGGGCATCTACTGGTCAACACTCAATAGATCCCACCCCCACCTAAAATTTGGATATTTTTCCCCAGAACTCTCAACCATTCTGTCTAAGGTCATTGTAGCTTGAAATTTTGGAAACCCGCTGGGCCAGTTTAAGGTCAAAATTCTAAGAAAATGTAAGTTCGGAAAACGTTTTAAAAGGTAGTCAACAAATTATATTTGATCAAAATTTAGGATTGAAATTAATAATTCAAATTCATCGATGAGCTAATGAATGAAAACTCTCAGAATTAGTGAAGCAGTGACCACATGCTGGGCCAGATTAAGACCTGGGAATATTTAAGTAAGCAGAATTCAAGTTGAACCGGAAAGCAAAATTTGATCACAGTAAGACTTCGATAACGTTTATTTCAGTAACTGCAACAGAAGATAAATGCAGAGCGGTGGATCTTGTCCAAACTAAAGATAGAGGCTTTCGATGGACACAAAAAACTCCAGAGGAAGCATGTACCAAAAATGGAAATAAAGGAGAAGAAACGGTACTCACCTGAAATTCCGATGTCATACCCAAAAATGAGTCCACCAGAAGCGGCAACGATGCAGGTGATCACCACCGACGCTGTTACCTTGCCACTGAAGGCCCTGGAATTGTCGTCAACGGCGAAACCCCCCACTGCCATCTTGTCTCCTCTTCTCCCTGCTTTCACTCTCTCGCAGTCCAAACGGGACTTACTACTGTCTTCCGAGCAACAAGTGCGTCATGACCCTAGTTTTGTTTTGTATGCCATACAAAGCATGAACGGAAGACTAAAATCTTTCTGATGAGTGATGACAAATCATCCGGCTCTTTCTAATTTTATATGACTCAAAAACACTGTTGAATTGTAGGTTGCACCTCGTCTGACCAAACCAAATCGAGTGTTACGTTTGATTGTCAAACCAAACCAAACCAATTGCTACGCTGCGTTGATCGAGTATATATATATATATTGATGAAATAAAATAAATTATTTTATTTATCATATTTTATATTATTTCATTTTTATTATATTTCTTATATACATGAGATTTGTTGATTCCAAATTAAGATATTTAACACACATATCTCATGGATAACAAATATATATATATATATTGTCTCTTATCCTCTAGCCAAACATAATCTAAAACTATTATATAAATCTTTTTACCATAAAATGCATATATTTCTAAAAAAATGCTTCTCCTTGTTTGGTTATTAAGGAAAAAAATAAATAAATATAGTAATAGCTTAAAATATTAATATCTTCATAACGTAAAATGAGAATTCCAAACCAAGAAAATGATTAGGGGAAAGAGGAGGACTTGTAACAGTGGTGAGTTGTTATGTGACTTGTCATTAGCTGGCAATCAAAGTAAAGAAACATCCATTATCAAGCCAGCAAAGCAGGATAAAAGCTTGGTAGCTGGGCGGCTGGGCACGTGGCAGTGTCACCTTCCATTCTCCATGATTTTTTGATTTTTTTTACTGCACTTCGACGGCCAGTCTCTCAAGCTTACGTCAACGAGTTTAATATTTCATAAATTCTAAACAAGTGGGCTCCATCATTAGAAAATTATTCCGGCTCTAATTTTAGATGTGTGACGTTATAAAAAATGACGTTGACCCTTCAGTTTAAAATTTGTTAATACCATTTGAACTTTTATGTCTTTTAAATTTGTGGAAAATGAAATTGGAATCTCTAAACCCATGCCATGTGCTCTGTAATGTCACTTGACTTTTAGCAATGATTGTGAGGAGGGGCTGAAACCCTATGATGCATTAAGAGGTAAAATTGAGTCCCAACGGGAATCTATGACTCCTAAGAGGGAAGATTTGCTATTATTTGCTTTGACTTTCGCGCCCTCAGCTTCTGGGCATTTGCCAGTTTCAGAAATGTTGAGTTTGAGACGATAGAGTGACCCATAATATTCCAGCCAACCTAACCGATCAGTCCCAAAAGTACTTCGAAAATGAAGGTGGTTTTGTGTCCACTGATATTCATCGTATGTAAATGAAGAATAATTGATTCCTCGTGTCGTACTCGTGCTGGAGTTGTCCCGTCCAAGATTTGCTAAGAGATGTAATAAAAAATTAGGACACTGTTTTCAACGGGAAACCGAATAAGAAGTGTTTTCTTATAATTCTAATATTTCAAAATGTTTCAGCCATTTTTTTAGAATTACAAAAAAGTGAAAACAGTAACAAATATCTGTGTTTTATATTTATCATATAATTATTTTTTATATAATAAAAATTATAAATATATATATTAAATTTTAAGTTTATTGATATGGGATCGTCTTAATCAAGTGATACATATCATATTATGAAGGATTGAAGAGAATGAAACATATGCTTATGGAATTATTGTCTTTTTCTAAAGTGACATCCAAAATGATGATTGAAATGCTTAATATGATAAAATATGCTTTAAATATGATTGGCTTCACCTTCATAAGTATAAAGTGCATGAAGTATTATACCAAATCTTGAATCTCATAATCATTATGTGACGATGCATTAATATGGTATTAGATAAAACCTGTTAGACTAGTCAAATCAAGGTGGGTGAAGACATGTAAAAAGGTATGAGAATTGTACTTTTAATGATAACAAATCCTAAAAATGGGTCAAAACAATATAAATATAGAAAAATTAAGCCCATAATGTAACCCTTAGTGGTTGTCACCTAATGTACAACCCTTAGTGGTAGTCACCTAATGTAACCCTTAGTTGTTGTCACATAATGCAAAGTTGGAAATTGAATAAAAAATATATATAATTGAAGTACATATAACATTCATAATATTCACCATTTGATTTTGATTAATTGATCAGATATAATATAAAATAAGACAAAAGAGGGAATAACTTAATCTATCGTGTTTAATTGGTAATTGTATAAGTTATCTTACTACTTATTTTATTTTATATTCAATCAAATATAGAATTGAATAAGTGATGATTGATGAGATATAACATGGGATAAAATAAGAGAAAGAACGACATATCTCCTCCTATATTTGGTTGACGATGATATAAAGTAAATTATCTTTTCATTTATTTTATGTTTAACCAAATATAGGATATGATAAGTGTTAAGGTATGTTATCCATCGTATTTTTTATATTCTTTATATACAAGATTTGTTAGTTTTAAATTAAGATATAGAATATACACATTTCATGTATAATAAATTTATTTTATTCATCAATTCTTTTATATTTTATATTACTTATTTTTCAAAAAAAAAAATGACAACAAAATCAAAATTGTGATTAAAAAGAAGTAGAAAAATATTTTTATTTTTATATATTGAATAACATAATATAATTTTATTTATTTATGAATTTTAAATATTTATAATGAATAAAAAAATTATTTACTAAATTTTAAATTATTACATTTTTTTTTCTAAATAACACTAAACATAAGAGAAATTTCATATTTTTTTTAATAATAAATATTAAAATATAATACAACTTTTATTTTAAACAAAATATCTAACAATTTTTTATTTTATTTTTTATCACAAACTAAATATAAGTATAATATAACATACCACATTACATATAACACTTTAGGATATCATGTCTATTCAAAATAATATATAAAAATATCATATCATTTTGGAAATAATATTTGAGGATATGCATATCTTATACTATCTCGTTAACTAAATGAAGTTTCAATGATTGTCACGTAATGGAAAGTTGAAAATTGAATAAAAAAAAAAAAAAAAAAAAAACAAATACATTTCAACCCTTCCTCTTATACCTTCTCTTCAATTTTTAAATTTTCATTATCAACAACACTTTCATATATCTTTTGGTAATATGAACACATTAAAAAGAAAAAAAAATCTATCATGTTATGAAAAATAAAGAAATCTAAGAAATATATTATACTATAAAAATATATATTTGAAGTTGTTTTTTTATAAACATATATTGCAAAAATGGAATATTTTTATAATTTGAAAACAATCTTTTTTATATGCATTAAATAATTAGTACAAATATCTCATACATTTAGTACAACTATTTTGTACATTTAGTACAATTATCTTGTACATTTAGTATAATTATAAAAAAATATAGAAAAAAATTATATTTGATATATATAAAATAAAATAAAATAAAATAAAATAAATAATAATAATAGGCACACTTGTACAGACTTCATACGCTTAGAACAAGTGTCTTATACTTACATGAAAATATAAAAATAAATAAATAAATGAATTTCATTTGACACTTATATATACGTGTGTAAATTGTTTTCCATTATATAAAAATCAAACAAAGAAAATGAAGAAAAACACATAAAAAAATATTAGATTATATCACCTTAGCCTTTAATTATAATATCTTAATTTTTCTAATTTTAGATTCTCAAATAAAATTTTGAAATTGAACATCGTTTTTTTATGTAACATGAAATTTTTCCCAAGTTTTTATTTATGAACTCATAAAAAAAAAAAATGACAAATTCATGGAGAATGATCTGAATATAAAAATATGATTAGGATATGAAAAAAAATTATTATAATTATAAGTAATATTTTTTAAAACATCTTTTTCTTTTTCTTTTTTCTTTTATCAATGATGCTCTATAAATATTTTTTAATCAATGATACATTATACTTTTAATGATCTTATTTTAATTTTTGAAGAAAATGATGATGATGATGATGAAAAGAGAAATGAGAGGATATTATTTTTATTTTATTTTTTATTTTAAATGGAGAGATGAAAGAAGGGTGACAATGATCATATATTAAAAAGGAAATAAAAAATAAAAAAGGATGAAGGCTTGGAACCATAGTCCAACCACATAAAAATGTGTTTAGAAAACATCATAATCCTTCAAGGGTATTTTAGTCCATAACATTTTATGAACTTCCATATCAAATTTACGTCTTTTGTAGAGTTTGCATTCATTATTAGCTATTGAAACTGAGTCCTTATCTCCTTAGTCCTTCTTATACTATCTTTATCCGTTTTTTTCCTCTTATTAATTGTACATGATTGATTTAACCATCATGGATGGGTTAGCCAAATTGGTCTCCCTACTTTAACTATAATTTTTATATCACAAAGGAAGGTTGCACTTGAAAATAGACACATATACGGGGAGGGTGCAACTTATTCAACATTGTCTTAGGTGCAATAAAGAATATTGAAATAATAATCATAGTGCCCAACTTGCACAAGTGGGAGGCTATCACAAGAGAATCTTTCCCTTGTGGTATAACTTCAAGACTAGAATGGAAAAAAAAGACAAGTAAAGGAAGGAAGAAGACCTTGTGAAAAATAGAGAGGCTAATACAAATAAATAAGACGCTAAAAAAATACAAGCTTAAGAGGATAGCTAGATAATGCCAATCAACAACTTATCTAGCAACTCTCAAGGGTTGAAGAGGCAAAAAAACATTCTACTATAGAGATCAATCTAAGTTACATGCAAAAAAACAAGCTTAAAGATGACAATTCACATTAATGGGTTATTCTCATATCATGTCTAAGTCAAGACATTCTACTATAGAGATCAATCTAGATCTGACATGAATAATAATCGAGTTAAAAATATAAATTTAAATACTACCTGATTATTAAATAAGTAACACGTCATATAACTCATTCAAAAACTGAGTTCTTTTATTTAATAATAAGGTTAAGTTAGGTGTTGTATATGATTATATGATCAATGTTTCAACCAAACACGTTCCTTACTCAATTGACCTATTTATTTAAATATTTTAAAGTTACAATTAGATTAATCACCATTATTATTAAATGAGTCGATTTAGGTTAAATTTGCATTATGTAAGTTGACCCAAAAACTACATATTTTTTAAATAAGTTATGAAGGTCGGCACAAATTTAACCTAAACTCGATTATATTCAACCAAAACCTACAAAAGATGTATTGACAAATCGTATCAAACTTTGTCACCCTTAAGTTAGATTCTCTTATGATATCTCATTCTTGACTATACACAAGGTCTATAAAAAATCTACGATCATTTGTGCTTTTAAGGTGGTTGGTGATGCATATCTTGTGTTGAATGTACTTAGTTCAAATGACCATTTTATCATTTCTCTTGAGAGGTTAGATTTTCCCAGGAATACTCAAATCAGCTACTTGGTAATCATTTTGATGGTGTGAGCCTAGAATTACGTATTAGCTTCTTAGTGGCCATCTAAAAGGATAAGGTTACCTATTTGATGGGTAAATAATGAGTCTCATTATTTACTAGTGCCTTACAAATATAATAGACTCATTTTTACATCCCTTTTTGGTTGCTTCTACCTAGTATTGAGCTAACAACAAAAATGGATGTGGTAAGTATAAAAACAAAACAAACCATGGTTTCTCCTGAAGTAACTACTCACTAAATTGTGGTCTTGGAGCAATTCATAACTCACTTAAGTTGAATGCTAGTCTTGTGCATCTATGGAATCTCTTTGTGCTTACTTGCAAACAATTAAACTTCTTTTAAACTATGTTAGATTATTGAAAAGTACTATGAAAAAAACTCATTACGAAAAATGATTTTTTCATGTTTGCTTTGATATAAAAAATATTTTTAAAAATTCAAATATAATTAAAATAAGTTAAAGAGTTATGAATTTTCAAATTATTTATTCTTAATATATGACAATAAAAAAAATGTGAAGTAAGCTTGAATGAGCATATCAAAGTAATTTATTAACTTTAAATATATCAATTATTTTTCTTTACTTATTATTTCATTTTATTATTCTTCTCTATTTTCTTTCCCTCGAATCTTCTCATAAATTTTATGGGAACCAAACATAATCTTAATTTTTGATTGGTTTAGGTAATGTTAACTTGATTTTGAGGTTTCAAATTAAATGTCTATTTTAATTTGAAGATAATTTGGTTAAATCATATTTGAGTTTTTTATGATAATTTTATTAATTTATAGAAAATTCATTTCTCATACAAATTTCTAGTGTTTTGAAAATTGGATTAGACCAGCCAATTAGATCAGTCATACCATCGACTAGCAGCCTCTCTAGCCTAGTTCTAGTTAGATCATTGATTGAAGGTCTCTCCAGTCCGGTAAAGTAAAATAGATCATTCATAGATTGAACCATTGTCAAATTGCTTGAACCGGCGGTTGAATCGTCAAATTGAATTAATCATCTAATTTCCTATGAGCCGATCAATTATCGTTTGACCAAAAACATGCTAGGCTTTTTTCATTCAATTGGCCCAAAAGCACCTCACTTGACAACCCACTACTCGAATGTACATTAAATGGACAAGGTCATTTAGTTGGCCCAAAAGCTCCTCCCTTAACAGCCCACTGCCTGAATGAACATTAAATGGACAAGGTCCAACCCACAACGACCTGTGATATTTTGACGTGGGATAGATTTTTGTTATAATAGAAAAGAATTACATGAAGGGGATTTCAACCATGTACTATGGTTGACAAAATGAACGCATGACCCATGTGCTACTTAACTATTTTGATAAATGTTATATAAAATATTTATATATCCTTTTTTCAAATTTTGTCATATAAATAATTTAATAAATATAAATATTTATAATTATGTATATTTTGACAATAATTATTAATGATAATTATAAAAATAATATAAATTAATTAACATAATAGTTTTTGAAATTTTAAAATTAAAAATACATAAATATGGAGATAAAGTTAAATATTATAATTTTCTTTTCATCTTACCTATATCTTTATATTTAAATCTTAAACATTTCTATTTAATAAAATTTAATATATTAATACATTTATATTTATCTTTTATTATTTAATTTGACATATCCAATATAAAAAATAAAATTCTATGAAAAATTATATATATATATATATATATTAATTTCTTAAAATTATTTTTAATTTTAATAAAATATAAATTATATATTTATGACATTGATTATTGAATTCTGAACTAGTAACTTTTTTTATTGAATGATCGGTCTAATTTTTAAAACATTACAAAAATAACTTGATTTATTTTTAAGATAAGAGTTACCTAAAATATCAATAACGACTTTAATTTTACTTTGCATGAGAAATTTGATTTATAAGTATAGGAATAAATTGAAAAGGAGAGGAGAAAGAGTGATTGTTTTTTTCAATTAGGATTAATTTTAAAAAAAATCACTGTTCTTCAACAAAATGTATTTTAAATATTAATAAAGAAAAAAAAAATAAATGTAAAAATGTCTGGAGTCCTAAAATAACCTGACTCGAGACTTAAAAAAAACAAACAAGCCCTTACTCTCCCGCTTTATCGTTAGCTCCCCAAAGTCTGTTACATCTTCAAATAACCCTCCTTCGACACTGGCATTGTAAGTGACTAAAAGCTTACACGATAATCATTCATTTTTTAATTATCATATGTAACGTAATTATTTGAGCCGTATCAATAATTTTTTATCTTAAAAATAAAAAGAATTTACCGCATGAGGAAAATTAAAATGGAATTAAATCAGCTTTATAATCATACCAAGGAAGGGGAAAATTGTGAGTGAAGAAAGCGCTCTTAAAACTGGGAGCCAAACAGACCCCAAAGAAATAGGGGAAGCGTTATTTACCGCATTTCAATTGGCCTGTTGGCTTATAAATACCCGACTCGGAGAAAGTCGGGAAAAAAATCATAGCCCTAACCCTATCCCAAACCCAAACACAAACCCTAGCGAGTTCTCCACCGCTCTTTCTACCTGTGGCAGCCATGTCGCACTTCGGACGATCCGGTCCTCCGGACATCAGAGATACCTATTCTCTACTCGTTCTCAACATCACTTTCCGTAATTTCCATTTCTTTCGCTTAAATTTCTATCTCTCTTTGTTCTACATATTCTAATTTCCTCCAATTCTTGATGTTGTTCACCAGGCACCACCGCAGATGATCTGTTCCCGCTTTTCGACAAGTACGGGAAAGTCGTTGATGTATTCATCCCCAGAGATCGAAGGTTTCATCTCTCAATCTTTCTCTTCATACATCATTATGTACTTATGAATTATTCCTTTCTTCTTCGTTTGTTCTTAATGCTTTATTTTCGTGGGTATCGTGTGAGGAATAATATGTGCGTATTGGACAATGGTTTAGGACCGGTGACTCGAGGGGGTTTGCGTTTGTTCGTTATAAGTATGCGGATGAGGCGCAGAAGGCGGTAGAAAAGCTTGACGGTTAGTGTTAATCTTTCAAACTGATTTCATAATCACTCTTTAGATGTGGTGTTGATGTTGTGTTTCATTGGTTTGGTATATACTTCCAGGAAGGAACGTGGATGGAAGAGAGATTATGGTTCAATTTGCCAAGTATGGTCCCAACGCAGAGCGAATGTAAGTCATATTTTGTGCCTGGTAGAGATTTTGCTGTATTTTTCTTGTTTTATTGATTGTTTTGATGGTTTTGCGTTGGATCCTTTTTGAATGTGCTATTTGGGTTGGGTGATCAGGTTTTTATGTTGGGTTTGGTTCATTGCTTTTCATTTTGTACAGTTGTTTTGTTTGTTAATTCTTTCTATCTTTCTTGTAACAATCAATTGGCTTGGTATTACTTGTTGGTGTTTGCATCAGTGTTGGTAGATATGGTGAAGAATATGCTTTGTTTTTTAAAACAAAGGTACACTGGTTGAGTGGGCCGTGTATCATACACTTGAGCAAGCTTTTTCCATCCTTTCATGTTTTTTGTATCTATTGGTTAAGGCTATACCCTCCATTTATATCTGCCTCTCTCTGAAACACACCCACCCATTCACCCTTAACACGTTCTCCTACATCTTGCAACTCTTGTTTAACTTCACTTTCTACTACATTCATCTTTGATATATGAATATGAATTTCTACAATTTTATCTCTGACAATATATATAGATTATACAGTATTTAGATACATTTTGGATGGAATTTGAAATCACTTGTATTGTTTTAAGAGCAAAAATTAAAGCAATTTGTGTTTTTTTTAAAGCAGAATATCAATTCCAAAATGCCAACCTGATGTCAGCATTTGCTAGTCCGTTGTGTATAGCAATGTTTTGACTACCTACTTCTTTTGTTTTTATTTACAGTCATAAAGGGAGGATAATAGAAACATCTTCAAAATCAAAAGGCAGGTCAAGAAGCCGCAGTCCTCGGCCAAGGTGAAGATCCTTCATTTATTTGCCTTTCTGATTTGATGTGCTCAATCTTATTCCATGTGGCAGTGTCTAATTGAGAAAATTTTTTAGGCATCGGGATGAATACAGGGACAGGGATTACAGGAAGAGAAGTCGCAGCAGAAGTAGAGGTAGAAGCGATCGTGACAGGTACCGTGGGAAGGAAAGAGATAGCCGCCGTAGGAGCAGAAGCCGCAGTGCAAGTCCTGATCATCACAAGGATCGCGCGAGAGGCAGATATGATGATGAGCGGCGTAGTCGCAGCCGGTCATATGGAAGGTATTATATTGTGTTCATCTCATGCTTTGTTCTCCCCTAAGATTCCCTTTTTGTGGGAACCTTCTAATCGTTTCCTTATATCTGTCTCTTGAAGTGCCTCTCCTGCCCGGCGTAGCCCCAGTCCTCGAGGGAGCCCCTCTCCACGCAGAACACCACCCTCCAGGGAAGAAAGTCCTGTTGGACGCAAGCGAAACGAACGTTCACCTACTCCGAAAAGTGTCTCACCCCGTGGTCGACCTGCTGATTCTCGAAGTCCATCTCCACATAATTCTGATGCTGATGTAAGTCCTAAAACTATGTTTGTGGTGTTCTATAATGAAGTTTGAAATTGTCGAGTACACTGGTTATGCTTGTTACTTATTTACTTTATATTTTTAATTGTAGGAATGATGGAGTGGCATATGGAGAAATCTTTGGTTTGATGTACCGTGTGTAGCTGCATTCATAATGGTGGACATTTTGGAATTTGCATGTTATCATCAAATTATTGAATGCTAGATTTGATCATCCTGGACGTATTTTGAAGGTTAATCATTTCTTTGTTGGACTTGATGCATACCTCCACTTATCTTGATCGTAGTTCCTGTACTTTGGTTATATATATGCTGGTACTATTTAGGTGTTCTCAATATGTTTGTGATGTTACTTGACAGTGCTTGCATATGGTTTTATTGGTGTCATTTTTTTTCCCACTTTTTTCTTTTGTCTTGTGACATTTTCTCTGCATGTTTGTTCTCCTCCTCTTTCCTCTCATACATACTATAGGTGTGCATATAGCTAATTGAATTTCTTACATTTGACGGACAATCTACTGGCCTTCTATAGTTTTGTTCGTGAAGAGTGAATCTGGCTGATTGGCAAGTTGTTGTAGCAGCTGTTGATGCTGTTTTTACTTCACAGATGGTTGATGTCATTCCATCCTGGTTGCACATACATTATCTTTAACAATTTTTCACTGGTGATATCATGATTGGTAAGGGTTAACAATTCACATATTTCTGAAGTCTTGTATCCTCTGGGATTCTGACTTAAAGACCTGACTATGCTTCCTGATCTTCAATGATTTCTAAACTTTGGGCCGGTAAAGGAGGTTTAGTCGCTGTGATGACCTAAAGATGATTGGATTCCACGTGCCTTTACCTGTAGCTGGCAGTTAACTGCACCAGACATTCCGTTAAGCTGTTACTAAATTGAAACCTGCTATGCTGTGCTGAACATTGTTACCATGAGGCTTGACATGGTAACAAATTCATAGATCACTTTTTCTTCTGGGGTTGCTTGGTTAGACTTTGCCTTACTTAACATCAGGCTCTCAGTTGTTAATTTATGTTGTATCATGTGCTGAAACAGTTTAGTGCACAAGCTTGTGTCTATAGTTGTGAGCTGATTCCTGTTAAATTATGTTACAGCACATGAGGTCGTGGCTATAGCTGTGAAGTGATAGCTGATAGCTTCGCAGAACAGTTGTTGCTGCAGTTCTTGCTGATAGCATTTGAATTTGGTGCTACTGTGTTTGGTGTTGATGAGTGATCCCTGATTTTGGTAGCTGTGTTGCAGCTGGATCCAGTGGTCCTGCTTTGTTTCTTTGCCATCCAGTTATTTCTTGTGGAGGTTTTTTTCATTATATTTTCGGTTTTCATTTACTTTAGTTGCATCAACTTTTCTTACTTGTGGTTCTGCTTTGTTTATATGGAGTCCTTCTGTTTTTAGCGGTGCTTGAATTATATCATTTGTTTTGTGCTTTAATTGCATTGAAGTGGATTTCCTTGCAATTTTTTATTTGAGTGGGATTTTCAGTTTTGGAACTATTTTTTTACCACTCGCTAAAATGTTAGAGAAATGTGATGGTTGTTTGACAAGGTTAGAAGTTTGCTTTTCTGTGTGGGTCTGGGGTCCATGTTGTGGTAGCCTTGCCCATAAGAGTTCCTCTCAGATTAAAACCCTTCATCCCTTGGCTATTTGAGACAGTGCCCTTATGTAGTTTTTGATCTCTGTTAAACTTTTTCTAGTTCTTCCTCTAATAAAAAAGGGGTAAGGTGATATGAAAAAGCAAGTCACCATCTCAAGTATGTGGTGATATAAAAAAGCAAGTCTCCATCTCATGTATATGGCAGTGAATTTTATTTTTGTTTTTTTATTTGCCTATCAAAGAAATTATGTGGCACTGGAAGTAATATATATGATCTGGTTGTCAATCTGAGTTGTAGATGCCTTTTCAGTTTGTCCATAGGTGTTGAATGAGATATAAAATAATGGGTCAGTTTGTCCATAGGTGTTAAATGAGATAAAAAATAATGGGTTTGTATTATATACTTATTCTATCTCAAACTCAGATTAGGAAGAGTGCCCTTGAACCACAGATCAATCATAATAAACAATACAAGAAAAAGGAATAAAAAGGCAAAAAAGGGGGAGATAGGGTGGTCATAGATCATGGATAGTCATTCCACTCCATAGATAAGGAACCTTAGAATTCACCCTACCTGTCGATTTTAGGCAAAAAATAATATTATTAAAACTTGATGGTTTTGTGTCATGTCTACCAAATATAAGGTGCTTCATGATCTGCCATATTTTATAGTTTTTTATATAATGTTGTATTAATTTTTGGTGATTGCGCTCCCGAGCTATGAAAAAACTTAGGAATGGAACAAGATTTAGGCTAAGAATTATACTTTATGTAGTGGTGGGATCTGAACTGAAATACTTCACTGTGAATGGAAGGAGTTTTGATGCCCAGTTGTATTTAAATAAATATATGAAAAAGGTGTTTGGCTAACATGTTTTGCTTTCTTTGTTTTTGTATTTTCCAATCAGTTATTCAGTTTAGCAAGATCTTGATGATAAACATGCAGAACGTATCCAGTTCTCTATTAAGAAGTTTTAGTGGGTATTGGCAGGCATTGGTTATGAAAACTTATAATAGTCATATGGAAGATGTTAATTGTATTTAATGAGTTTTTGAATAATTTTAAGAATAAAATGTTGGGATTTAACATTGAAAGGGTTTTGCAACAATATCAAGATTTTTGATGTGTTGTGTGAAAATATGACTTGCTACTTGTAGTGGTTCTGTGCTGCCACTTATCGAAGTGGGTGTTTTCTTTTACTCCAGCTCAAAAATGTAAATTATCATCCTGGTGTTTGGTATTTTTTTTTCAACAGTTCTGTATTTGCATCTACACAATATAGTGTTAATCTAATATGAAGCGTATTAAACATAATCTCCCATTAGCAAACAAGTAGTTAATAACTCTTAACTTGTGCATGATGACTTTTAACTAAAAGTTGTCAGTACAATATGCTGTGGGCAACTGGATCTACAGTGGCATGTGCACATACTTTTCATGAGTTTTCTTATCCAGGGCAATGTAATGCATTACCCTGTTATTTTTGGAAATTAGATGCATCAGCATTGACTGATAATATTTGGTTGGTCATGTCATGATGTAATGATGTAAGTTTAGTTTGAAATAATAGGAGTGTTCATGATAAGAATTATTTTTGGGCTGTTTTTATTACCTATTCTGCTTCACTTGAAAGAGCAAATTGGGAGCTTCTGGGCGTGTTTATGAATTGGATTTACACATAGTATAACCATAGATTGATTATCTGATCCTGGTAATCAGAGGATCTTTTGATAGCTTTCAAAACCTCTTCTAGAGACTCCTCTGTGAAAATAGGAGGCAACAACCTCTGCAAATTGGATTTCCTAAAACAATTATGCATGTGTGAGGAGGTGCATCTTCAGAAAAGAAGGTACTCAGTAGCGATCTGTGCTGCTGCTCTTATCGACTTGGAGGGCAGTCTAGTAATAAACAACTTATGGAAGTTGATTTTGTGAGACTTGAGGAGTGGTGAATTAAAGCACTTTTTAGATCACAGTGACATGTGCTTAACTAGGGTGGAAACACTGATATTCAAACAAAGAATGGTAAGATAATATCGTGTAATTTCATTTTTCCCTGGCTTGCATGTAATAGATGTATCCGAATGTGCAGTTGACGCTCAAACTAGTGAAGCAAAAGTAGTGCTTTGAGGGAACAACTGACATTTTAATTTGTTAATTGACAATGAAGTTAGCGGAAGAGAATGTGCTTCTTGTGATTTAAATTTGTTAACTCCAATGCTTATGTTATTAAAGGGGAAATTGAGATGTGGTTTTATGTTTGTTTAGCAGAAACAATGTGCAACTAGCAAAAACGACCAAGTTTTTATTTACCCAAGCCTTGTTGCGCTATGTCTACAGTTCATATCTTTGAATAGCCGAATTAATTGCATTGAAGCTGATTTTCACTGGAATGTTTAGGCAGCTCAATTTGTCATATACTATCTTGGTGAGGGCAATTTGTTGTTTCCTGTGGTATAAAAGACATAATTGTTCATTGTCTCCACATTATGTTTGCTCGCCATGTCATTCCCTCACTATCTCTATTTTGCATTTCAAACAATTTTAACTTAAACATTGCTTTTGAATTTGATTGAGCCCTGTACCTAATTTGGTTTCAACCATTGCCCTGGGCTTTGGTGTTCATAAATTTTGTGGCACATGTATGAAAGCAGTGTAATTTACAACCGTTTTGCTGATCCTTTTATTATGCCCATCATATCAGCCTAGAGTCGGATTATGAGGTAATTTCTGAGTTGACCTATTCGATACCTTGATAGTTTCCGTCTCTCTATTTTTATTTATTCCTCAACGAAATTTTAGCAGCGTAAACAAACCCGGTCTGAATCCTCCCTTCCCCTGGGTAGAGAAAATTAAGGCTATTCCTTGAAACTATCGAAGAAAGAAAAAAAAATGTTAAAAAAATGGTTCTTGTTTTTAGTTTCACTATGAAAAATTTAAAAGAAAATTATATATAATTTAAATTATTTAGAAATTTATATATTTCAAAATTATTTAATCATTCTATGATGTATGAAAGTGAAAGTAAATGAAACGAGTGTGTAGATAATTTATAAATTTTGATTTGATTTATTTAAAAATTTTTTTTCGCTTTTTATTTACACTTGTCCTCGCTTTTTTCTTTCTTGGTATTTTCTTAAATTTTATGAAAGCCAAACATGTAGTTTTGTGCAACTGACAAAAATCTTACAATGTGAAGGTTTTCTTTCCCCCTTTGTATTTTAGTAAGGGAGGCTCGAGCGCTATTCTCGTTTCTGGGCATAAAAAATCAGTAGATTAGATCTTTATTTTTAGTACTGTTTAATACAGGGGACTGGCTGCTTCAAACTTTTGGCCTGTAGTGTAATCGCTCTGGAAAATAAATTTCTATTCTCGAAAATAGAAACCAGTTTTCTAAGAAAGCTTTTTTTATTACAAGCCTGTCAAAACTTCTCTACTAACTTTGAATGATAATTGAAAGATGATTACGCATGGAATAAATCTTTAGTTCTTAAATAAGACTTATTTCTTGAAAATTGTTCGATCGTTCAAAAGTCGCAACGGATCGAAACAAATTGTAGGAGAGGACGTTACCCCTTTTGAAAACTCAAAAGTAGAAATACAAAAGACGCTTTGCTCCTAAGCTATGGGAATTACGTGATGGGAGCCAATATCATAATTTCCTTGTTAAAAATGATTTTTTTAAATTAAAATAGCGCAATAGGATGTTTAGATGACAATTTACGTAAAAGGCAATCAATGCTAAGATGAGAATTTACAAAAAAAAGGTAATCAGGTTTAGCCATTTTAACATGGTCTTTGTTTTACAAATATTCGCATACTAGATGTTGAAGATGGTTTTAATAAATGGCTTTCCATAGTATCCGAAACGGAGGTTTGCTTCTTCTCAACTCAACGAGGCCACATCAGTCACTCACCTCTCTAAACTTAATCAATTTTCAGGCTAAATTCCATTAGAAATTGATCTATTTATCTGTAAGTCCTAACACCAAAATGCCTCAATTCCTCCAATTTGCTTCATATACACATGAATAGTAGCAGTCTAACATGTTTCTTTCTTCTATATAAATACCTTTTGTAATGATAAATTTCCTAAAATATAGATATTATCTATTTTGATAATATAAATATTAGGAGTTTTTATGGTTTTAAAACACATTTGTGCACGTTAAAGAGAAGCATATTGCATGTATAATGTTAGGATCTTTTTTCTTTGTCCAATATGTTATGTCATACTTTTTATCGTTTAATAGGAAATCGACTTTCTTTTGGGTTCCATTTACAGAGAAATAAGAAACTTGAACTCAATGAAAATTAGCATTGAAGTTCTATTCCTGCTGCTATTTGGTTATCTATTAAACTTGAGGGTTTTATACCTTTTTATTTTTTAATAACTGATTTTCCCGACGAACTCAAAATTATAAACGGTTGGTTGTGCTAGAAACGGGCACAGACCCGTTCTTTTGCTATCGGCCGCAAGGCATTTGTCAGGGTGGGTTTCTTCACTACCTCACACTGAACACTCCCCCAAAAGCTTGATTAATTGCACGAGATTAGAGTTCAACTGAGTCTGAATCAATTCACTGCAAATATATCACATGCATTTAGGTCCTATCTAAGATTGGATTACATGATTTGAACTACTATAAATCGAATGGTGCGGTGACCTCTCTCCTGATTGGGGAAGATTGGCAATTCACAAGGCTAGGAATTGCTCTGAAATAGTATTACTGGTAGCTGCAGACCACCTGATTTTGATTTTGGATATTAGATCTGACTAAAAGCACTCAATCTTCCTTCAAGTCATTTGATTGGGAAGATCCGAAATGGATTGAGAAGTTTAATTTCTTTTTGGAAGCTTGTTTCGGGTGATAATCAACTTTCTGGAGGGATATCTCCGCGAATGGTCCACTACTAGGAACATTTAGGAGAGTATTGGAACCTGAATTGCTTGACTTGAGCAACAAAAAAGTGTAGCCAAAGAATCCCAGTTCAGATGGACAAGTTGCTTCATCTATTCTAGGGAGAAATTCCATGGCATATCCAAAGATTGCAGAGCTTAAAGGAGTTAGTTCTCTCCCGCTTCAACCTTCGTGGCTTCATTCTAATGACCCTTTGAATATATGCATCATTTGGTTGCATGCTGGCTTATCAAATGCTGAATATGAGGATCTTGTTTTAGACTTTGGCACTGCCAGACTCTTCCAATTCGACTGAGCGTTGAAGACACCTGCAGATTTGTTGCACCAGGTAGTGCTCTTCACTTTTCTCTCAAGAGTTCAAAAGGGTGTTAAGATTTTATATTATTTGTTTTTCTTTGCAGAGCTTGCTTGCTCGGACCATCTTTCTCCTGTCTATCATCTTCACCTACAGCAGAGAACCTATCACCAACAGCGCACAACATAACATATTGGAGAAGCATGTGTTAGATCACTTAGTTTACTATAAATATGATGGCTAGAAATACCCTCTATAAAACATACCCTACTGCCTAGTCTTCTTAATTTTTTTTGTTTTGATTTTAAGTATCTACGTCTGGTTGAGACTTTACATAATCTTTCCTATTGCTTATTTGTATATCTATTATTGTTTTTGAATGGGTGAACATATGCTTAAAAGTGATCTAAATCTTTTTTTTTGGTTCTCAAGGAAGAAAATTACAAGAGATAACAAAATTTTAACAACGTAAAAACTGGAGAATACTTGTGGGAAGAAAATATTAGTACTTAAAATAACATTTTGCATGCACACAAATTAGTTCTTGAAATCAAGAAATTTACGTGCTCTTTTACCTGTTTTCCATACAAAAGTTTCATAGAATATATATTAAGTTGTAACATTGGGGTGCCCTTCCTTTTGTATATGTATTTTTTCCCCTTCAAGCTCTCTCATTCCTATGGTTTCATCAACACTCCTTCAAAATCAAAATCCATTCTTAAATAGTGCTTGTTTTTTTATTAAATAGAAAAAGTTAAATGGTTTGACTTTTTCTATTCTTAAAAAAAATAAAAATAAAAATAAAAATAAACACAACCTTAATCTATTTCAAAGAGATGAGGTTCCTTACCCTAAGTCCAAATAGGGAAAAACCCTATAAAAAAATGTTTTCAAAAAGAATTGTGGGTTTCTAAAAAAGTTGTGGTAATCAATGTTGGATTGTGAAGCCTAAATCAGTTTCATTGCACTTCATAAGGAATGTTGAGGGTCTAGCTCCCCACCAGGCTTGTAGGGGATGCTAAGAGTTGAGCTCCCGCTTTTTGCTATTGTATTTTAACATTTTTATGATTTAGAAGAAAAAAAATGAAAGTAAGATTGCAATGGAGAGGGAAGTGAGAACTTTATCATTGTGCCCCTTCTCTTGAGTGTTGGTGTACTCCATGAATGTGAGAATTATATTGATTGTCAAACCACATTAAAATTTCTTCTTTTATTTATTTTTTGATGCAAGATTTGGTTTGCTTAACAAATGTCTCCATTAAACGGATATATAACAAGGGTTCTAGGAGAATGTCTTCTATGCATAAAAACAAAAGCCCATGGAGACCATGGGAACATCGACCATGGAGAAAATGCACTCTCTTGTTTCAATGCTCATGTTGATCATGTTAATGGCTACACCCCATTCTATTGAAGAGGCAGATGCTCTCCTCAAATGGAAAGTGAGTCTTGAGCATCAAACCCTTTTTCCTGTCTTCATGGACTCTTCTAATAACATCACCAATTTTTCTACCCACTTTAAAACAAGAAGTCCATGCACGTGAGCCGGAATATCTTGCAGTGATGCTGGAAGTGTGGCTCCACTATAACTGACAAATTCAAATTTTGAAGGTACAGTCGAGGACTTCTCATGTCCATCCTTTCCTAATCTTGCATGTGGTGCCATCCCGCCTGAAGTAGGTCACCTTTTCAAACCCATCTTCATGATTTGCCAGTCAAACAATTTCTCAGTGGGAATTCCATCTGAAATTGGCCTGCTAACAACTTTTGAGGTCCCGCAGCTAGTTTAGAACCAGTTAAATGGTTCAATTCTTGAAGAAAAAGGTCAGCTAAGGTTCCATTATGATAAGCCTGCTTTGTACACCGACTTCGTTGGGCAATTTAACCTATATCTCTATGATAACCAACTTTTGGGTCATATTGATCCAGAAATCAGAAATGTTTCCAGCCTTATTTGGATCCCATCCTTTACACTTCTGGAAACTTGAAAAATCTGGTCCTGGAGCTGTTCCACGTAGTCATTGTGTATTGGCATGACTTACCTCCTGGCTCCAAATAGCATGTGCACAGTTCATCCCAAGTGCCAATTATGATGTGGGCTGAAATCAAAACATTTATATTTCTAACTTCCCTTTGGACTTTCGACATTTAATCCCCAGATCAATTTCCAGACAAACTTTCATCATACTAAAAGATTTCCTCATCCTTATACACAAGGAGGGATTAAGTGTGTTTTTTCATTAGTAAGAGTGGCTTTCCTCAAAATCACAGGCTTCACGGTCAGTGTGAGGGAGCCTGAAAAGCCGTCAGGTGAAAAAAAAAAAAAGAGCTGATTTGTCTTTTTTTCTCATAGATTTTCCACAATAGTAACAATAGGAAGTGATCATGGGAAGGCATCCAGGTGATCTGCTCTTGTCTCTTTCATCATCAATGCCGTTGTCATCATCAGAATTAAACAAAACGCTCGCAGGCCGGCTTCGACAGAGTCCTTATCGCACCGTCACGTTCCGACAACCTTCCTAAACAAGGGCATCTTTTGGCCTCACCATTTGGTTGGCATATCAGGAAACGGCACGTGGGCCGCAATCATCCGCAAATCAGCGTGACGTGGCGGCGAGAAATTGGATCTTAATTCTTAGAGGGTAAAATAGGAAATTCAAATTGTCAGGAAGGATCATCCCGGTTGATAAAGCGTACTCGCTTCGTTTTCGATTCTGCACATATCTATAATATCCCAAGAACCTTACCTTGCCCAGGAAACAGTGAAAAGGATGGCGTCTCTGTCCGTGACCGAAGATTGTGAGCAGCTCAGAAAAGCCTTCGCAGGTCTCCATTTTTTTTCTTTTTCTTTACAATTTTATCCTTCTTATCAATTTGATTTGACATGGATCTTAATTTCAGTGTATGTGGTTGATTATTTTGGATCAAGCGATCTGTTTATGATCGTCATCCATTTCTTTCCAAATGATGAACATCTACTGTTAAAACTGTTGGATTTCGAGTATTTCCTAGGCGGATGCACGGATCGCACGTAAAGCTGTTTTTTTTTTTACTTCACCACTGATTCTATTTGTATGAGAATTTGTTTTTGTAATTTGATCAATACTTTGTTGGATTTGATGAATATTAGTTTATACATTGTTAGATCGGCTGACTGATGTTAAAGTTACTTTGGTGAATATGTATACATATATAAAGGATGGGGGACGAATGAAGGGTTGATCATATCCATATTGGCCCATAGAAATGCTGCTCAGATCAAGTTGATTCGGCAAACTTATGCCCAAACTTATGGAGAAGATCTTCTCAAGGATTTGGACAAAGAGCTTTCCAATGATTTCGAGGTTGGCTTTTCTTAATATTAATCCAACCTATTTGATGGGTTGGGCTGATGATGTGCTAATCTCGACCGATATTGTATAAATTTTTTAAGATTTGTTTTGTTTTTTTCCCTTTTTTCCCCCTTTTCTTTTGATTTCTTCAGTGATACAATGCTTGAACAGAGGATGGAACTAGTAATAATCTTGTCTAATTTTGGTGGTTGATACTTACAATTTGAAATTCTTTGTGATCAGAGGGTGGTATTGCTGTGGACACTTGATCCTGCTGAACGTGATGCCCTTTTAGCAAATGAAGCTACCAAGAGGTGGACTTCAAGCAATCAAGTTCTAGTGGAGATAGCTTGTACTAGGACTTCACAGCAACTACTCTTGGCGAAGCAAGCTTATCATGCTCGTTTTAAGAGATCCCTAGAAGAGGATGTTGCATATCACACAAGTGGGGACTTTCGCAAGGTATGTTGGAAGAATGTTAATTTGATGAACTGGTCAAGCAAAAGAGAGTATTCAAGTGTGATACACTTTTTGGTTATTTGGAGAAACCTAAGTGCCCTGTTTTGAATCCTGGAACAGTTATACAGGCTTCGATTCAATGGGAGATCCCTTCTATATTTCTGAAAATATCTTCATATTATATGTGTAAATGCTTTTATAAATGGGTGTTACAGGACTGCTGTTGCTGTGGCATTTCATGAGATCCTAAAACTGAACCCCACTATCTGTTTTAGCAAATCATTCCAATTCTCTTTAATGACCCAATTCTAAGTGTTAATTCATACCTTGAAATACCATGCAAAATGCAATTCAACTATTCAATTTCTATGCCGGAACTAAATATAGCATTTGAGAATGGTCTCTTTAGTTTTTGGTTCCTTGTAATATTGCTTTCATGCAATTAAAGGAACAAAAATGTTCTAAATTTTGTGCCGTAAGGACTGAAAGTAAGTTATGATTTCCCACAAGAAAAACTCAGTGGTGAAGACGAGTAGTGGCTATATCATGTTCTTCACCCAGCCAGGTGGTGATTAAAGACATTGAAGACTAAATTAGTTCTATATTCCAACTTTGTGTTTTAATTTTTTAGATTTGCACGATGTTCTTTCTTTTATTTGGAATTCTTCAATCTGCCTTCAATGTCATTGGAAAAAGTTAGAGTGGGTGTTAACTTTTTTTTCTTTTCTCCCAGCTTTTGGTACCTCTTGTGGGCACGTATCGATATGAGGGAGAGGAGGTGAACATGACTCTTGCAAAATCAGAGGCTAAGATACTCCATGAGAAGATTTCCGAGAAGGCTTACAATCATGAGGATGTCATCAGAATTTTGGCAACAAGGAGCAAAGCACAGATCAACGCAACACTGAATCACTACAAAAATGAATTTGGGAATGATATCAACAAGGTTATTATGCGAATTTCTTTAATTGCATTATTTTTAACCATATCTGCAGAATATGATATCTTAAATATTGTCTAGAAGCCCAATTACTGATCCCTCTGCTGTTTTCATATAACATCTTTTTCCTGCAATGATACCATATAAACCATATAATACTTTGGTCATTCAGGCCCATTCGACAGAAACCAAAAATATATACGGTGACATCCCTACAAGATTTGACTTGGTTTTGTGGGATAAGTTTTAGAATATGCAAATCATATAGTATTTGTTATCTTAGATTTAGAATTTCAGCTTCTTATGACGGCTGCCTCTCTTTTTGGCTCATGGATGGCTGATTATCAATATTGCAGGATCTGAAAACTGACCCCAAGGACGAGTTCCTTGCAATATTGAGAGCCACTGTGAAGTGCTTGACCCGCCCAGAGAAGTACTTTGAGAAGGTTCTCAGGCTGGCAATCAACAAGCGAGGCACAGATGAAGGGGCTCTCACTAGAGTTGTCACTACAAGGGCTGAGATTGACATGAAGATCATAAAGGAGGAGTACCACAAAAGGAACAGCGTCACTCTGGATCATGCCATTGGCAAGGACACCACTGGAGACTATGAAAAAATGCTTCTGGCCCTGATAGGACACGGAGATGCTTGAGCTCGTTATTTCTTCAGGACATTTGCTTCTGATGGTGTCTATATATATTACTTATATAGTCTGCCCTGTTTTCAAATGGTTGCATGTTGTGGAATGGGTCATCCTGGTTTTGTGTGTGGTCCTTAATAATCAGTCTTATGGCTATTGCGTGTCTTGGAAGACTTCAGTGTGATCAGTTAATATCATATTATGGTATTTACCTTGTTTTGGCAGTTGCTTCTCTTCAAAATTCTTCCAGCTATTCCTCCTGTCAAGTTTAAGATTTGACATTGGAGTAATCTACCTTGTTGCTAAATATTCAATGAAATGCCGACTCTTAGGAGGATCGGAATATTCATCAGGAGTTGAAGCCCTATTGGTCCTCTGGCATTAAGATAGACCAGGCATCTACCCCTGCATAGCTTTGTCTGGTTGTGGATTTCGGTACTTCTGGCATCCAATGGGATTGTTTAAGGAAGAAAAGGGAACCGAAATCAAAGGAACACACTACTTACAGCTTTTATAAACCGCCTGTAACCCACTCTTCCCTTCAAATTCATCTGGTTTTGAGATGTAAATTGCACATTTTTATTCAAATCCTACCTGTTATTGTCAACCAGAGTCATTTCCTTTTTCTTCATTTGATTTTGGAAAACCCACCTTTGTTGTTTTTTCTCCCACATCTGCCAATTGAACGATTGGATCTATACAATATTTAAAAGTTCCCTTGCCCTTCTTATCTATTCTCCATGATTCAGGAAAAGAGGCTCATGGAATTTCTGAAAATAATGCAAGATCAAGAACAGCAGAACTTCCCAGAAAATCAGAGTAGGCTCCATGGGATTCCTAACAGTGTTTCTCAAAATAAAAGAAAATAATAATGTAATAATAGTAAAGAGACTACAGATGTTGGAAGGTAGCTGCCCGAATTAGCCATCCATTTCAAACCTTGAGGAAATAAGCAAAACAAGATTAAAGAAAATGACAAGCCTATATTGCTTTGCAAAAAGCAAAAAGCAAGATGATTCTGAAATATACTATCCCAAATCAATCTGTTTGATACTGTGATACTTGGATTCTAATTCCCAAAGTCCCCACATCATCTCTTCTCAATCCTAATTGAGAAGATACTGAGGTTTCTTCTCATTTTTGTCATTACAAAGCAGCATACTAAACACTGGATAAAGAAATATATTCAGAGAAAGAAATATGAAAACAACGCAGTTAGATAACTAGAAGGGAAAACTGATAGTTCAGACCTTACAGAGACAACATAATAATACAGGTCACGTCCACATTTTAAGCAAGAAGAAGCAAAAGTAGCTTTCTATGCCCTACAGACTCTAGAGGCTTATTATGCAGGCCGAGTTGCAACGTTGTCAGTTCTCACCACATAGAACATGTCAGATAATAGACAATGAGAATTTTCTAAATCTGAAGGCCCTAGAGAGATAAAAGTACTTATTATTAGTGAACATGGCTCTAAAAACTTGGAAGAACAACAACACTTCTAACCCCAGCTGAAATATACATCACTTCTTGAAGAGAGTACGAGAGAAAATCTTCTTGCAATATGGGCTGGTGCGTAAGATTATATGGGGTCGGACTGCTTCAATCAATGAGGCATGGAGAGGACCCTAGTTTAAGAGAAAAACATTAGGACATGAGCAATTTCTCCCAAACTAGAATGAAACTATGAGCAAATGGAATGCTTGTTCCGAACCTTTGTGACTTCAAGTGCAGATTGAATGACATAGTTGGCAAATGGATCTTGCATCAACTGTTCAAAGTGAGGTACTGAGAGAAATTCATGGACGATTCTTGGCCTGCTCTCTTCAAGATGCTTGAGGCATTTTTCAACCACATGGCTGCTGAATTTCTGCATAGACAGGTGTACATAGTTCCCTTTGAACTGAGACATCAAGCTGGCTATGGCAGATGGGATTTTTAGCTCTATTATGTATTGAATTACATAATTCCTGCGCCACAAAATGAACGAGATTCAGCATTACAAAGAAGCATCGAAAGCAACCAGAGTAGTGAAATCAAATTATTGGTCTCACAGAGGTTGATAATGAATGTGAGGAAAAGAGAGATTTGACCTGGATGTGAAGCTAAAGCTTTAGCTTTCACAATTGTATGTTTCTAAACCAAGCATTTGGAAAAGACACTCCAGAAGTAAAAAGCTGCAAGTGAGTCTCCTATTTGACTACAAGCAGCTTCTCTTACTAGACACTCCGACATATGGGTTAAAACATCATTATAACTGATCACCATATTCAGGAAGTTGTGCAACCAAGAAATGACACATTTGTAAGGCTAAGTGTGAAAATTGAAATGAATGTGCAGAGAAAATAGGCAATGTAATAGAAGAAATAAACATATTCAGCTAGGTGGTGAGTAGCCAATTTGGTGGAAGTATGGAACTCTTAAATTGAGATAATTCAGAATGTACAAAGATAACTCTTAATGTGAAGCACAAAATGAAAGTGTGTATGAAACAAATTGTATTTAATGACCTGTAAACCAGCTACCAAGGGACATTGTGTCAATCATTTCTTTCCATGTCAAGTACATTAGTTGGTCTATCAATGACACTAATCCAAGCACCAAAGACACTGGCAATTAACCTTTTTCTTTTTCTTTTTGTCTCCATGTCTACTATATCACCACGTATGCTAGTGTGAGTACCTAGGACAAGTACAAGGACCCTACAACTATTCATTTGTTTGGACTTTGGAGGTTGGCAATTCAGAAACCCTTTATCCAATGTTAGATCTACAGTACACTCATTACAATCCAGGAAGGGATGCAATGAATATAGAGACTAAGGGTTTTTAAACAGTAAAAAATGGAAGGAGGATTCTCATAATTTAATTGTGAACTCCACATAAAGAATAATTTACTCAAAAAATGAAACAATAAAAACAATACGGTATCATAAAAATGTAAAACATATAGATGAACACCTTCCCTCTCCTTAACACAGTTTTTACAACCTGAAGTGCATCAAAGAAAACTAGATGTCTTTACAAATAAAATTCCTTTGGTTTCTCAAGGACAGAAAAATGAAAGACATATGCCCCCAGAGAGAGAAAGGGAGAGACTGATCAAATAATTACCCAAACTCATCTTGAGCCAGGAGGAGTCCACTGGCAGAAATTTCTGCAACCAACTTCTCACGATGTTTCCCAGTTGAATGATTAATGCATCGTTGTAGAACACAACACCCATGGCGATGAGTTGCAATATCAACACAATACTTAGCAGCATCATAAAAAAAAAACTGCCAAAGAAGGTTCAAGGTTTAAACAAAAAATACAGCAGGTTCTATTAATATCATATAATCATGTTATAGACAAAATCTGGCAACTGCAGCAGATAATAGGTTTAATGAGAAGCATATTTCTAGGAGAGTTCCCTTTATGTTCAATGAAAGCATATAAGCATTTTGATTAAAAGTTCTCAACATTTAAAAGAAATCAAGTTGGTGATGCATACCATCTTAAATGAATTTATCCTGGCTTCATGGATCTCTTTTATTCAACATAGATTATGTCTCTGAAAATTTTCCAAGAGAAATAAAGAATCTGGATTTTCATTTTTAAATGCTATAACTTTGTGGGGGAGACGGTTTGGCTGACATTTTATTAACTAGCAGTCAGAGTAAAAAATAAAAATACTATAGTTACAAAAAAATAAACATTTTAAATAGGGATCCCATCCCATCTTAAAACTATTGAACTGGAATTGTGACAATACAAGTGGGTTCAAGTCAGGTACTTTTAAATCCCTTTTCCTGGAAGATTCTTAGACCTGAGTTGGGTTAGGGTCATCATAACCTGCCTTGTTTCAACCCTAAAGATGATAGAAATCTCCAAAGCTTATCTTTCACGACTTCATCAAGCATCCTCTTCAGCTCCACTCCATTGATGATCCAATGCTTAGTTTAAGGATTCTTGTCATATTCTCAATTCAGCTTGTTGGTTCCTCCAACAAAAATTTAGCTTCGTATCAATTGACTTAAAGACAAATCTTGTATTTTATTCTTTGCACTAACTTCTTGTATTCATTCACTTGCAATCATGCATATGTTGTGTAAAATCTTGGTGACTATATTGTCACTTTAGCCTATGGCATAGTTTATATGCATATATAAACAACATACACTTGGAATACATCAACAAAACATATTTGTAATATGACTGTTGAATTCAAATCTGTGATATCCAATTGGAATACATTGAAATCTAAAAATCTATGAAACATATTATTAGTAGAGATTTGAAACCAAAGACTAGCACAACCAACAATACAATTTCAATATTTTTCATCATTTTTATGTCCTGCAAACAACTTCACTAAGAGGAAGCGACTGATGGGAAGTTCTTAGCAACAACAACAATGAGAATTGTACCGTCTGCAATTTCAAATTGGTAAATTGATGTGCTATAAATTCACATTGTTTCCATCTAACTTCATGGTAGAAAAAGAAAATTAAGATAGAAAAAACTGCTTTGTGCCCCAGCGCCGTAATCCATAACAAAGCCAAGTGGAAGAGGATGATAACTGCTTTCCTTAGAACTAAATCTTTTTTATTAAAGCAGATATATATTTCAAGTATGAATAATGTGTTGCATTCCAGAATAAAAAGGAAATACTATAAATGAAATGACGAAATTAGCTGTGCTCTAATGGAGCAGAATGCTAATCAACCAAGAGATATAATGTTCAGAAGAAACAGCAGGTGTAACGCCTTAAGAGGTAAGAGGAAGAAAGAAGCATGCGTTTAGCACAAAAACATCAGGAATGATCTAAGGGAACACTTATTCAGATGATTTGGTGATTTCGAGTGGAGCATTGCTAGCAAGAAAAGTAAATGTGATTTGACAGAACTTGATGCATGTATTTTACGCCAGGTTGATGAGATGAATTGAGATTTTAGTAGCTCACTCTAATTACAAGCACAAAATGAAGTTAATTGGTTGTCCCTGCATTCAGCATGCCTTTAGAGCAGAATGGCAAAAAATACAGCTGATCCTAAGTAGACCGGAGTAAAGTTTTCTGAGTTGAGCTTGGCATGAGCAAAAGCATTATGCAAGATTTATATCACAGACAGTTAGAAGAACGTGTCAACTTCTATCGACTACAGGAAATAGATGACAAACTTTCAACCATAACATGAGAAATTATATGACAAAGAATGATGCTTGAATATTGGTTTAGCTGGGAACATTTACACTCTAAACCATCCATGAAATACAAAACCAAACTTAATAACAATAAAATACAAAGAGTACAAAGCAATGAACACACGTAACAATGAAAATTCAAATTTCAAGACTCATATTTAACCGTCATAAGAAATTTAAAAATAAAAAATAAAATTGATACCTTAATGTCTTCACAGCTAAGGCATTGAAAACACCGCTGCACCACATGATTTCCATGCTGATCCTTAGTGAGATCAAGAAAATATGGCTCAAGGGCTAATACAACTAATGAAATCTGCTGCCTTGTTTTGAGAGTCCCCACCAACTTCTGCACCACTCGTGTGCTGATGCCACAGTATTAAACCCATTCAGAAGCAACACAAGCATTGCAAAGAATAAGAAAACTCTATCAAGAAAGAGCAACTAATCAGTGTTGTATTGAGGATTTACCCATGCGTATTTAAGGAAATCCTCACAAGCTCCCCTGGTTCTTCTGCCAATGCAAGCACAATCTGCGTCCTTTGATCTTCATTGCACACATCCAACAACTTCTGCATAAGGTAATTTCCAAAAGGATTCATCATAAGTTCAACAACATGCTTGATAGTTTCATTAAATACTAGCTGCACATCTTCAACTGTTGCTTCATCAAACATCCTCTGAAGAAAACGACAGCCATTGTGATCCTTAGCCAAGGAGTATATACAACCTTGGGCCTCTGCCAAGGAACAATAATTTGGATGCAGAAGCAATTGGGAAGAACTCCTCCGACCCTGGCTGCTTCCACAATTTCTTCTTGAATATAATTGACAATCTACTTCTTCACCCTTCTCTCGCAGGTTTTGCATAATAATTTCATTGTGAGAAGTTTTCTTGTAACCACCGTTCCAACTGTCACACTCATTCTTGATGACATAATTCAGATTTTTACCCTGTATTATGAAACTATCCTCACAGTTAAAAGCCTCAACATCACCTTTCAATGGTGACAAAAGAGATTGAGAAACCCGACTGTTTGGGATTGCACTAAGCACTCTTCGATTGTAGAGAGGATGGCCGCAACCCAAAGCCAACTTGGGTTGTATCAACTGAGAAGAATCGAGTGGATTCAAGGCATCCCTGTCTATATTAGAATATATTCCGCATTGCTGCGACCAGACAACATTATCTTTGAGGTAAGACTTGCTCATAGATGGACTCTGTAATTGAATTCCCCCATTGAAACAGCAGCTTCCCAGTTCATTTCCAAGCTCCATTAGATAATCCATATTTCTTTTATAGACACTGGGGTCCGAACAGAAACCATTAGACTGATTATTAAAGAAATTAGACCCCATTAAATTACCCACTCTAGATTCCTTTTGCAAATGGAGTCTTGAGTTCATATCATGACTATTGAAACTGGCAGGAACTCCATGAATGGAGGATTGAAACCCTCCATAATCAGAAAAATCAGAGTCAAAGTCTTCATATGGACCATTTGCAATATAGTAGGGAATGCTCCCATTTGAAGCACAACCTCCAAAGTCAAACCCAAACCGATTTGGGTCCATTGGCACATGTTCATTCCTGGAAAAACCATTTCGTTCATCACCAATATGCATTCTCTGGAAATTTCCAGACAAAGCCACTCCGTCAAACATATTCTCTTTCTTACCATCACGAGAATTCGATAATTCTGAATACACCGGCATTCTACTCTGGTAATGGTTAGTCGGTGTCTGATACTTAGGCTCCTCAAACGGAGCTGAATATGATAATCCGACATCAAACCCATTAGAAACAGAACTTGAACTAACAGGTGAAAGACTCTTAAGCAGATGATGAAGGAGGTTATGAGAACTTGCGTTAGGGATCTCATTCAACATGCTCTCAATATCTCCCTCCCTCTCCATGTTCTCCTCACTCTCCTTTTCTTTCCCAGCTCGTTTAGACATGATAGCAAAAACCGAAAAATATATATATATTTATGACAGAAAAAATACAACAAGAGAGCAAACTAAACCCAATTTCAAAATTCCAAAACCCACATCAACATCGATTCAGACACGCACAAAAAACACAAAAGCACATATCAAAAAGAGAGTTCACAGCGTGGCCCTGTTCAACATAATAGTCGAGAACTTGCGTTGCATTCGAATGCCATTGTGTTTGATTGGAATTTGTGAGAACTGAGAAGAAGAAGAAGTTGAAGATGAAGAAGAAAGAGATAGAGAGGGGTCTTGATTTCGACGGTTATTTGGGGAGAAGATGTACGGTCTGTTACTGTTCACGCTCACGCCATTAAAATGAAGGGCGAGTGGCAAGGAGAGAGAAAGCAGAGAGTGTACACACAAGGAGAGAGAGAAAAAGTGGGATTTTGACTGAGAGGTTTATTATTTTCGAGTATTATCCCCTTCTTAATTAATTAATTTTGATTTGATATTTTTCGGTTATCACTATCTTAAATCAACGGATTGCTAACCTCTTCCGCAACAAACATACCTTGATTTTCTCCAGCTTTATGATCTCTTCTTCAATTACTCATATTCCCTCTTTTCAATCCAAAAATCTTCTATGATTTGCTTACGTGGCATTTTCTATATTCTCACTTGCCCTTTTTATGCTGACATTTGGGCGCCGAATAGGCCCGCCCGGCTGTCGCCTTGTGGGCTGGTACGTGGTACCCAACGTACACGCCTTCTTTCTCTTTTTCCATTTTTAGTATCCCTTGGAATGGTCTCGAAAATTTTCTTAACCATGGAAACAATCAGAGATAACCCTAAATTATGGCAATCTCACAAACATGGCTTCAAATTAGAATTCATTCATGCTCTCTAGCTGGGAAAAATGGAACCTTCTTACGTTGGGGTTGGGGTTCGCAGCTGGAAACGTAAGCAATTCTGTCGTTCTGTATACGGGCTTAATGGAATAATTCAAAATGGTTAGTAATAATTTTGTTATCAAAAATGGTTAGTAACTTTTTGAATTCCTTTACTCTTTTATCTTCTTCCTATAACCTCTCTCCTCCCTAACCAACACTAATTTTTCTCCATTTCCTATCTTATTTTTAACAAATCTCTTCTTATATTCCTTATCTAATTACTAACTTCTTTGAGGAATTGTAGCAAAAATATGTTATTTGATTAAAAAAATTAAATAATCTCCTGTCCTCTCTAACTACCACTATTTTTTTTTTTAATTTCTAATATTATTTTTGAACAATGGCATCTTACGTATTTCAATTATAAATATAAAAATATACTCATTTTTTTAACAAAAATATCATATCTTTTCTTATAAAAATAACTTGTCTTTTGAAATTTACATATGTTACTTTAAAAAAAAAAAAGTTAAATTTACAAATTTGGGATAATTTATCTCTTTCTATCAATTAATTCAAAAAAATAATATAATAGTGGTAATGCCATTGTTGCCTTCCTTTTTAATATTAGAAAATTATTGAAAAAAATATTTAAAAAAGAAATGGTTTTTATCAAAGAAGAAAAAGTCCCGGATATGAAAGTGTATATAGAGTGAAATAAAAATTAAAGAGACGAAGGCTCGATTTATTCAAATAAAAAATAAAAACAAAAATTTGAAAACCAAAAAAAAAAAAGGGGGTCAATATATGAGATGATTTTAAAATTTTACTAAATCTGTTGGATTTTCAAAATATTAAGAAAAATATTCATAAAATAACTTTTTTATATAAATATACAAAAATTGAATAAAATTAAAATTACATATTCTTAAATTATTTAATCTTTTTATATAAAAATATAAATAAATAAATTTAATTTTAAAAATATATAAAAATAATTTATCAACTTTAAATTTATTTTTTATTTTTCTTTATATTTCCCTCCCTTCAATTTTTCTCATATATATCTTCACATTTTGAAACAGACGTTTTCCGCGGGTCTCTCAAATTTAGTTGTTTCATCCAAATCCAAAATGAACATATTCATGGGGCTTGGAAGGCCTTGAATCCTCTTTCACCCAAACACGAGAAAGCTCAGTTTTCAACACCCAAAATCCAAGCATGAAGAGGATCAGAATGGGCTTGGTTCATCTATACTACGAGATAAATCAAACTTTCATGTAGTTTTCAAAGTGAATGAGAGATGAATTCAGAGAAAACCATCCTTTCGAAGAAGATCCATACTCATACGATCCAACTTTCCTATCAAACCCTAACCATTCCTCTCCCCCCACAGGGGGGAATAGAAGGTAAGAAAACAAGAGGGAAAGCGGTAAAGCGATAAAACTAGAAGTGGTGAACATCCCAAGCACTTCATTGAAACAAACACCAATGAACAGGTGGTTATGAACATAAAACCCAATTAGCCAAAAGTCCATAGCTCCAGTCGACATGTTAAACCCCAAGGCATATTCGCCAAACCCATAACGCAAGGTCAAATCATATAAGAACAAATCCCCACTAGGAATAAAATAGAACCAGACACAATAATAATGTAAAATAACTGCGTTAGACCTAACATGTTACACCAAAGCAATGCTACTCTCGCCACCAGGGGGCTTGCGAACCCCGCCTAAGTAGTCTCGAGACTCTGCTTTCCCATCAGCAAATATGTCATTGCCGCTCATCTCTCGTAGTTTCGCCATGCTCAGTGATTTCTCAGCAGATGACGGAGGAACATCTCCCTTAAAAATGTCATTTCCAGTCAGCTCCACAAATTTCTGGTTGTGTATCTTTTTTGCTGTTTTAAGCACGGTTTCATCACTAAACATGATGTTGCTCTGACCTCCAGCAGGCTACAAGGTTTACAACCAAGTGAAAGATCAGTTAGAATATTCAAGTCCATCGAGAATAAATCACGATATAACGTTAAAAATTATTAGAATATCAGAACGGGAGAGACCAAGCACAGAAAAAGAAGAAAAAGAGGCAGGGAAGGAAGAAACCGTGCTTCCCCAGTCCTAACCCTCACTTGTGCAATAACTTCAACACTTCAACTATAGTGTATTAGTGTGCCTGGAAATGGTTATTGCCAAAAAGAAGGCCTATTGGATCAGCAAAATCATCCTCTCTCTCAATTTTGCATTCTCATTTAGTCCTTTGCACACATCTCAATTCAAACACCCAAACTACTACCGAGAGAGATGTGGGTGACTTATTTTTAGGCATGCATAACATTCACTCACATTAGAAACTTTGACAGATGTGCGTACATTACGTGGTGCAGGCTCTCCCATGTCTTTGCTTTCCTTCAACACCAATGAGTGTGCGGGCAACGGTCGGGGTAAAATTTCAGGAGGGGGAGCAAAGATGTCATGACCACTAAGCTCCTTGCATTTAGCATCAGAAAGTTGCTTCTGCATCTTTGTCTCCTCACTTTCCAGTGTACCACTTAGCTCACGCTGCTTGGCCACCTCAGGCAGAGTAGTTGGCTTCTTAGGAGAGACACTCTCTTCTGTACCAAATGAGATCTGACTGATTGCAGCAGCTGTTTGCTGTCATTCATCATCATGAAAGAACACATTCGTTAAAGCAAACCTTTTGTTTTAAATTGATATTACATGGATCATAGAGATCCATATGCTCATAACAATTTTAAAACTGTAACAATTCCACATATACCTGGTAAGTGCGTACTGTTGTTTTGCTATTAGGAGTAGGGTTCGCACTTCCAGATTCTGATGTACCATTTTCTCCATCAAGTGCAAAAATACCACTGCCAGTAATCTCCTTTAATTTATACCCTGAACAAGGTTTCCTGGACGTTACAAAATGAACACATCAGTGGCTTCGGTTAATTGGTAACCACTCCAATAATCTATCATCTCCAGGAATATCAAGCAGGTGCAAAATGATTCAATGAAACTTATAGGTACGTTTGGAGTTTGTCCTCTCATTCAAATCAATAATAAGGATTCAAAACATTTGACATCTCATTTTCATTGTAGTGCAGTCAAAGGGCATGGGCATTTCAAAACCACCATAGCAAAGAGAGGCACAATAAAAGGACATGAATATACAAATCTTTTATCTCCATATGACACAACACTCTGCTTACCCTTCTTGATGAGTTTTTGTAATATGTTCCTAAGGGACAATTCAATTTTAAGGATATTGGAATAGTAATGCAAGATCACATAGTTTGGATTTGTGAAACACATAAGCCATCAACACCGTCAGTGAAATCAAATCTAATGCAAAGACAACAGCACAAATCATAAAAGCAAGTAATCTAATTTTTTTTAACTAGATAAATCATAAATAAATTCGGGATATGTTCAGATGTGCCGTGGAAATTAATAGGCCCATTGCATTCTACAAAGGTAGAAATCTATTGTGGCCAATTGGGTTGCTGCAAAAATATCAACCACCTCAGAGAAGTGGGTATAAGATTGATGCTATGTTCTTTTGAAAAAAAAGTGTATGGTTCCAATTTTTCCAATAGGTCCATTCTGATGATGGATAATTGTTAATAAGTGCTATGCAAAATATAATAAAGCCATAGTGACCTGCTAGAGCATCCCAGTTGGTTAGAGCACTGAAGTTTGATCCTAGTAAGTGGCACATGGTCTTGGGTTCAAATCCTGCCACTAATGAGAAACCCTGAATTTATCCGGTGCTAGTTGTGCTAGTTGTTATGGGACGAGGCTTGGATCCCCATGGAGAGTTTTAAAGGCTTGGTCATGGAAGGTTCCTCAGTTATAAAAAATAAAAATAAAATAAAAAATAAATAAAAACAAAAAATAAAAACAGCCACACTCCACACTCACAACTTGACACCACAATTAATTTACGCACTCAAATTGATAAGTGCTCTGTGATTTTGAAACTACAAATTCTTCTCCAATTTCCCCAAAATTACTCGAAAATATGGGTTTTAAAAGAATGTATTCTCACAGCCGATTTATCAGTAATAGTTCTTTTTTTTTTTTTAATAATAGTAAGAAGAAGAATAAGATAACACATCGGTAGATCTAATACAACAGATCAGGCATTTCAATTTAACACATGCAGAACATACAGAATTCAGAGATAAAGAGAGTTTAGGTCATTCCTTGTAATTCATTGGTCAGATAAGAAGATCGGAACACAAATTATTCAACAGAACAACAGTTCAGAGAGATGGAGAGAGAAAATCTTTAAAAGGGAAGAAAAAACAAAACAAAACCACAAATTGCAAACAAAAGAAAGAAGCATAAACATTGTGAAAGCCGTGAGGATGAAGACAAAAGAGGAGCATACGGACATTTATTGCCATGAATGTTGACTCCTGAGTCGTGAACCTAAAGAACGGCGAAAATATGAAGAAAACCTAGATCTCACCTTTTCGACAAAGCCTCCGCCTCTTCATCAGTCACCTGTCCTCCAAACACCACCTTGCTGATCCCATCGGAAGGCTGCCAAAAATGAAATTTAAACCCTAAATCACACGACCAAAAAAGAAAAACGTACAACTCCATTACCAGTCCGGGGAAAAATGAGGTACCTGGTGAGAGCGGACGGCAGGGCGAGAAGCGGAGGCGGGAGAATCGGCGGGAGGGGTTTCAGACCAAGTGAGCAGATCTGCGGTGGAGGTGTGTGGCTTCCTCACCGGAGTGGCTCTCTCCATTCCTTCGCTTGCAATTTGACCAAACAAATGCTCCTCCAATATCTAAAGAAGAAAAGCGAGTCCAGAGTCCAGAGCCCAGAGTTTTCTCCTTCCCTTCTCCTGCAAGCCTCTCCTTTCTCTCTCTTCACGCACCAAAGCGAAACGACGTCACTGTCCTTCTCTTCAACTCTCGAACTATCTGTAATTTCGCTTTTTAAAATTTTGCTTTTTCCTTCCGAAATGGGGACTGAGGGAGTAGTAGTAGCTACTCCTCTCTTTTCTGTTCAAACTTTAAAAACAATAAAATAAAAACAAATCTGGATATAACCGTCGACACCACCACTCCTCAAATTTGAATCTCGTACCGCCCTTGATGTTGACTGCCAGGTGTCGGTGATCCGATACAATCTACCCATTTTATTTTGTTTCAATTTTTAATTTTCTTGTCAGTCTCCTTTAACAGGTCGGTTGCCAAAATTAGAATTCGGAGTCAAATCACTCCTTTCTTTAGCGCCTCTTAAAACTTATATTCAATATCTTTTTCATCTCCTGAATATTATATCATCCTCCTCAATTAAAACTTTAATTAAAAAATAAAATCTAAATTAATAATTAAAATTTTAACTTAATTTTAAAAAAAAAAAAATTAATAGTAAAATGATTAAATTTATTTATTTATTTTATAAAAGGACTATTTTGACCCGAAACTCTCAAAATGACCCGCATTTGCCATCCTTCGTTTGAACTAATTGCCAGATAATATTAAAGTACAATATTTATAAAACCATCAGCACGATAATTTAATAGCACCATCCACCAGTTTAAATATTTGAAAAAGTTATTTTTAAAATTAGAAGATGTGGTGTTGTGTAATTGAGGCATGTGGGATCATAATTGTCATCTCTCGTGTTTCTCTTTTTCTGGAAAGCTGAAACATATTCATGTGTGGGACATATGGAAAGTCTGATTCACTTCTGGTAATATTCCCTTCATTCTTTCATCCCTTTCATAGATTTAAATTATTTGGTTTCAACACCATCCTATCACGCCCATCATTTCTCTTAATTATTTTCTAATCAGACACGAACCACATCCATTCCTAATTTTCTAAAATTTACGTCTTTTGTCATTTTCTATATGGCAAAGCAATTCTTTTCTTTTTTGCTTTGTGTTTTAATCCGTCTAGATAGCTTGAGCATTTGGCATGCAGAAGCCAAATTTGGTAGAGTGAGAACTTTGTGCTTTGTAGTCACAGCTCCCAAGTGTGATGTCTTGAGCTATTCCTTGGGAAAACATGAACCCCCACCTGCATGTGCCACCTATTATGTTATGGGGAATGACGAATTCCCAACTCCAAGGGCCCGTTTCTTTATGTTGTTCAAAACTTGTTCTTAATTTTAAGAATTTAAAACAGTTTTTTTATATTTCCTATAATACATTTGAGTTGTTTTTGAAAAATAATTTTCATTTAAATTTTATATATATAACAAAAAAATAATTCTAATAAATAAATTTTTCGTTTTTAAAAAAATCATTTTGTATTTAATTTTTATAAAAAAAATTTAAATTTAATTTACTTAATATCAATCAACTTAATTCAAAATTTGTTAAAAAAAATGTTTTAAATCAGAAATAAAATAAAATATAAATTTAAAAATAAATAATTGTAAATAAGACACGAATAATAATAAAATCATAAATTGTATTTTTTTATTAAAAAAAATTATTTAAGTGTATATTGTAAATTATGGATATTAATATCCTGGTGAGGCATAGTTGGTTTTTTTAAATGAATAATAATATTTTATTTAAAAAAATTTAAATAAGTAAAGTTTATTTTTTTAATATGTAAATAAATAAATTTTTTCCTTACATGTATATATTTAAGACTCAACTACATGAATAATATCTTGGACTAATTTTTATTCACTCTAGAATTATTTGGCTTGATTTTTTGACTCCCAAATTATTTTTAGAAATGAATAGATCCATTAAAAAAAAAAAATTTAAGCATTGAGTCTTTTTTGATGTTTTGAAAATATTTGAAAAACTATAATTAAGTGAAGAAGAGTACATAATCATAACTAGTGGTAATATATTTTTTTAGTACTTATCATACCAATGTTAAGTTTTAAAATATTTTTAAAGATCGTTGAACTCGTTAATAAATCAATACATTGAGTTTTGCTTGGTATGAAACTTATTTATCTAAGGAAATTCATTAAAATATAGTCATGTCGAGCATAAGAAATAATAAAGTTAATTTAGACAAATTTTTATTTGTAAATTTTTAATTTAATAAATTTGTTTATGAAACCCAAGACATAGAGTATTGAATTATGTTAAGTTTATTTATTTAGTAAAAAAAAAAAGTAGTTGTCTTAGACCAATTTCTGTTTATAAAGTTCTAGTATTAATGGGGTTGATATTTAAATTTTAAAGTATTTTAAAAAATTAAATAGACTTGAATTGAACTCATTAAATCCTATTTAATTTAAAATTTATTTATTTAGTGAAAAAAATAGTTATATATAAAAAAATAAACTAGTAAAGTCATTAAAGATAAAGAAGTTAAAAGAAACTCATAAAATAATTAAATTTAAAAATTTTTCGTATCAATTGGTGGATAGAGAATAAAATAAGCAAAAGATTATATTTTACTTTATTTGTTTTTTAAAAACATGTATAAAACAAAAGAAATAATAATAATATATTTATTATGTAATATACACAAAATATAAATATAACATCTTTTATTTATAAATATAAAATTTTAAAATAAAAAATTACTTACTAAATGATAAATTATAGAATAATTTCCCAACAATACTAAATATAAAAGATATTTTTTTATTTTTAATATAAACTAAATATAAATATGATATAACACACCCAATAAAAAATAAGATTTATTATGATGCCCACTTGTTTCCAAATGAATAAAAGCAGTGAAAGTAAATATTTAAATTTTACCAACCCTAAATTGAAATTGCGGAAATGGAAACAGCTGGCAAAATTAATTTTAAAAATATATACCTAAAGTATTCCCATTTTAATCTTAAACCCATACGCTACATCCTAATCACTCATCTTGTTGCATTCATGATAACGTCTCGTACAAAATAGATCAAATTCTTACCATTACCCTACATACATGAAGAAAATAACATTCAAATACGCATGGAAAGGAGTAAATGGACCCACAATTGGACCAAGCTAGATTACAGATCCAACAAAAATATCAATTGGGCAGAGGAAAGATGGAGGCAATACTTGATGTGAGAAATAATGATGTGGCCCACACCCAAATGCAACCTAACTTGGAACATACACAAGAAACAAAAATGTAGATTCCTTCAAGAGGCTATAACATCTCCCTTACAATGTTGCATGATGTCTCCATATCATCTCTCCTCTATAAACTAATACTAATGTCGCTATTAGTCCCTACTGAAACCACTCTCTCAACCATTTGATCTTTCTTTTGATAAGATGATATGACCTTGGCTTATAGCTGTCCGCTTAGACATTTTAATTATGTCGGTGAAGAAAAGATTTAAGGCCATTATGTATGAGTGGGTTCGCTTATTGACCTAATTTAGAAGATAATATCCAAGCTTCCTTTTGGGATAGACTTGGGATATGTTATTATGATGAGAGTAGTCAATTTTATGAATCAAAGGAGGGCTGAGACTTGATATTAGGTTGTTGATTTTTGAAGGGAAGGGATGAAGTTCGGATGGAAAATGAACAGTTTAATAACGACATATCAATTTCATGATGCAATGATAAATTTGAAAGATGAAGAAAAGTGATCACTTGTTTTTAAGCTGAATTGTTGTTAGGGGAATGATGATGATGACGGTCCATTGGGGAATTGAATGCTCTTGTCCACTCTCATTTTTAAATATATATATATTATGAAATAGAAAGATAAAGCTTTAAAAAAAATGTGATAAAAAGAAAAAGTAAATATTTGATTAAAAAAAGATGAAATTATCATTGAATCATAAATCTACTCCTTCTTATATTTTTATTTAAAAAATAACAAATTTTTAACATAAATATCTTTTATCATTTTAAATATTTATATGCAAGTTTTAAAAACAAATATTATTTTATAAAAAAAAAAAAATAGTGAGAACATTTTTATTAAAATGAGACAATAAAAATAAAGGGTTAAATTTAAAAAATTGGGTTTTTATTGACCTTTTTAATCAAATAATTTTAAGAAAATATAATACGAAAGGGAAAAGTAAAGTTTTTTAAAATATAATATGAAAAGGAAAATAAATTCTTTTAAAAAATGTGGTAGAAAAAGTAAGATTCAAAAAAAAAAAAAAAAATGAAATAGAAAAATAAAGTCTTTAAAGTGGAGGGCTAGGGGTGTAAAAACGAAAAAGGTAAAATGGAGGGCTAGCGGTGTAAAAAAAGGAAACGGTACGATGGAGGGTAAGCGGTGCTAATAAAAAGGACAAGTCGCCCACCGTGGGGCTCGAACCCACGACCACAAGGTTAAGAGCCTTGCGCTCTACCGACTGAGCTAGACGGGCAGATGTTTAAGAATTGACGTTTTATTTATAACACTAATATTTTTAGACTGTCGAATCTCAATATTCCCTACTATTATTTTAAAGTTAAACAGGAAAAGGTTAACGAAAATGTAATAAAAATAATAATTTAAGTTTGAAGCTGATAAATATTTGTTTGATATTTGTAAAATTTATGTCTTCTAAAGATGATTAAAAAATTGATATACACAAATCCTTATATACTTTTAATATTTTCATCAAATTAAATAATAATTGGATTATTTCTAAATATTATATATATTTTATTTATTTAATAAATATTATAAAAAATAATTTATGAAAAATGACATAAATTTTTTTTTTTTTTTTAATGTTTAAGCATTTGCATTTAAAAACATATTGTAGTGTCATTATAACTATATACATGTGTTCCAATAATAGTGTTTTATAAGAAATAAATCTAGATATCAAATAATAAGTCATTAATTATTTTATTAAATTAATTAATCATGATTAATATAATTATCCATGATTAAATTTATTTTTTATTATTTAATAAATAAGCATACATTATTATTTGTTGAAACTTCTGACGGTCCGTATGATCTAAATAAATAAATTTTATTTGAAATAATTTTTTTTTAATTTCAAAAAATAAAAAATATTATTAATAATGTTTAAATAAGATTTCTCATACACAATATTTTCTAAACTTTTAGAAAAGTAAAAAAATAATAATATTTATATGAGATTTTTAATTCTTATCAAATTACAACAAAAGAAAATTATTCTTGGAACTTTCTACAAAAATGTGTGGAAACTAGTTATGGAAGTGGAGCATTAATAAACAAAAAAAAAAAAAACAAAAGGTTTTAATTTTATTATTAATTGTTCAAAAAACGGCCTTATGAGAATTATTTTGAAAATGTGATTATTTTTATAGTATATTTTAATTATTTTAAAAGGAGAATGATTGAAAAAAATGTATTATAAACAAAATTTATTTTTAAGAAATATTAAAAAAAAAAAGAAAATGTGTTTGAAATATTTTAAGTTCTCAAAATATTGGACAATTTTAAGAAGCTGTTTTCAAAAATTAATTTTTAAAAATTGTTTTGAAGATATTTTCAAACCAGCCTTTTAAGTTTCTAAACTTCCTTACACCTCAATGATAGGATTTCATGGGGGTTGCCTGCCTTGATTTGACCATGTATCTTACCATGGACATTGGATGTCAATTATTTTATAGTACTTTACTTAGTCCTTTTTAATCATTAGATCAATCTTGTAGGAAGCATATGTTAATTCATATTAAGGATGAGAGATATCCTTCCGTCTCCTTAACGATAATTGCCCTTGAGGGCCATGAGTAGCTAAGATCATGGCATGTCGTCCCACTCCTGGCCTTGGGGGCTTCACCAAAATAGACTGGAATTGGGCCCAGAACTGGTTCGTTGGCCTGGCTGATCTCTGAAATGGGTCACACTTGGGTCCATTCTCTTAGATTACCTTTTTGAGACGACTCTCTCAAATTCGGAATTGCATTTTGCGTGGGCTTTTGCGAAATGCAACTTGTTCAGCAGTCCATGAAAAAATGCACCAGGATGTATTTTGGATGGTCTGGGCTCTTGAGGTTGGGCCACTTCTGTGTTGCCGTCTTTGAAAGGCAGGAGGACAGGAAAGAATAACCGTTCGGTTTGGCCACTTTCAACGTGCTAGTATCGATGTCCTCCTTTTTCGGCTATGGAAACTCCACATGCGATTTGCGTGGTCCGCAAAATATAGCATATTTAAATAGCAAAACTAAATGACAGGAAAATAAAATAAAATAAAATAAAAACAAATCGTTCGCTTATGACAAATCTTCATAAAGCTTTGTTACGAGTTATGACAAAGCCTATCATTATTTTGGTACTAATATCAATTCAACATATTTTTTAAAAATAGAAAACAACAAACTTTAAAAAATGGGAAGCATCTGGACGAGGCAACGGGACAAATAGATGAAGACTGGGCAGCATTTAAATAAGGGGGAAAAAAATTAATGGACACGTTCACTAGTTAATATAAAGCTGGCTGTGGTTGGGCGTGGAGCTGAGAGTTACGATTCAGAGAGACAAGAGTAAATGGCGAGAGTAATTGCTAAGTTCCCAACTGTGTTTGTCCCGGGTCAACTCGGTGAACCCAGAGATCCTTTTTTCAAACCCTCGTTCTCACCGCCAACGGTCAACTTCGGTTTCGCGGCAAAACTTCGAGCATCTTCAACTCCTGCTGCCGTCGTCGTTGAAACCAAGCCGGTATTCTTTTCCGTCCTTTTGTTTTCCTCGTACTCTTGGTTTGGTTGCTGATAAAACGGAGGAAACCATAGTGGAGTTTTCGATTTTGAGTCATATGTTTTGTCTCGGTTGGTTTCAAACGAGAAAGAAAATCAATGTTTTAGGAAAATTCAACATTCGTCATTTTAGTTTCGTCTTTTCAGTATCTTTTCTCGGCAATTGGACGAATTATTTTAGATTCCAAATACTGGGAAAATCCAAGAATAAATGTTTGAGTTTCTTGCTCTTCTGTTTTTTTTTTCCCTCTTTGATTTTATAGCATTCTCTCAGCCGTCAATCGAGCATAAAACGAATTCCTAGGAATTGTTTTAATTCATAGGTGATTCTTTATGATTAGTGTTTTTGAGAATTTGTACTGCTCCTGATTTTTTTTTTCAAAGTATTTGTCCATTCTTGTTTCATTGATTGTTCTTTTATGGTTCTTGAAGAATTAGGCTGCATTTGGTTGGGTAGAATTGGATTTGGTTTAAAGTTCAATTTTTATGGAACTGGAGAACCTGTCTTTTATCTTGGAGTTGCTTACTTGTTCTTGGGGAATTTGGGTTTATGGCTTTTAAATTCAACTCGAAATCCAATTGGTATAGAAAGCAACCAAACGGTGGACTTGACACTAGGGCATCCACCACAAAAGGGGAAAATTATCAATTCCAAGGCTGCAAATTCTGTACAACCAAATTCATCTTTCGTGCTTTCTTTTTCTTTTTCCCTATGTTTGGTTCTTGGAAATTTTGAGGGAAAGAAAATAGTTAGGAAAATAGAAGGAGAAAAAAAATGAGGGAAAATAAAAAATAGATTTAAATTTAATATCTTATTTTTATATGTTTTCCTTCAATCTTATTTCAGTTATTTTTCTTCCTCCATATAAACATTAAATAATTCGCAAATACGATACTAATTTTAATTATATTTGGTTTTCTTTCATATTTTCCATGAAAAACCAAATATGGGAAAATAATTTTTTTTAACACTTGTTTTCCTTGGTACTTTCCAGAACTAAATATAACCTGTATTTTCGTATTGAACGATTAACTTTAGTAAAAATTGATATAGTTGTCAGATACTTTCATAACTAAACAATATCAATTTTTCTATGCATATGATTTTTAAATGAAACTTTGTTGAGATCAAAATATAGAACATATGTGTTGGAGAAGATGCAAATTCTGAAACCCCTTGTGTACATAGGGTGCACCCTTTTTTGTTTGGCACTTTTAATCAGATTCTATTAGCCTATCCAAATACAAAAAAATCACACACACAAATTTTGAAGCCAATCACAATAAATTTGGTGCTTTGGTGCTACACTTTGGATTTTATTAGCTCTTTGATATGCGTGGATAGAATTGAACCCAACTTATGGTTTTCTTGTAATATCATAGAGACAGAGAGTCACATAGCGAGTCACAATTCCTATTTTCTATGTAAGGATAGATGAACCCAGTTTGAGTTTTTGTTCTATTATAATAAAGAGCAAATAGAGTTGCAATTCTAGTTGGATATGTGAATGGATGATTGTTTAAAATTAACACAAATTCCATCCAACATGTCAATACCTTGTCTTTGTTAGTTGTTACTGCTTATGTGAATGAAGTTCACTTGGTACATCTACTGAAGGATTATTTCTTCCTTGAGACATCTTTCTCACACAAACAGGCATACCCAAGCATGGATTGAGACGTGAATTCACATCTAGAAAAGTATTTCTGATTGTTTCAAATGCCTAATTAGTTTAAAGGGGATATAAGCTCTTTCATTTACATGCTTGGTCATGGCTGTTCTGATCCAGTTTGGTAATGATTAATTGGATTTTAGGGGATGCATCTGCGGTGAAGATTATATGTGATCTTGTATGCCTACACACAGAGTTGTGTACAAGTGCATGCATGCATGCACATATGCTCGCACATGCAGACAGTATTGCTGAAAAGAATTGTAGAATTTTGCAGAATTCATATGGTGCTAATGAGATGATGTCTTTTTATTTTTTCAACTACAGTCAGTTCACATGAGGAATTACAAAATAATTAATATTTCCTGTCATGACACAATATATTGTATCTTATTTCTTATGTTCAGGATCCTATTTCAGTTGAAAAGGAGGTTAACATCGGCAAGAGCATTTTAGCTTGTCCCATTTGTTATCAACCATTCACATGGAATGGTGATCTAGGTTTATCGGTGTAAGTCATATCTATTATTGCCTTAGAATGAGGACGTATCTTTATTTTTCTAATAATTCTTCTAAACCCTCCGCCTTTTATATGCTAATTGATATTCTGTCATGTCCTTTTAAATTACCTTTTGATTTATTCTTTGTCAAGTTACAAGCTAGTCATTGTCATTTACTTAGTTTAATGTTTATATTGGATGATTATGGACAGAGAATCTATTCCAGGGTCTAGTTTCCACTGTAGTTCTTGTAAGAAAGCATGCTTCGGTAATGAAACGCATCTTGACTTGACAGTAGCCAGTGGGGCCAAGGAGTATGATGAATCCATGCCAGCTGCAACAGAGATATTCAGGTACTAAGAAATTTTTTAAATAGCAATCAAGCACGTTTCTATGAAAGGATGGAGTGGGTTGGTGGATCATATAGAGGATAAAGGGTCAAATGTCCATATATATGACACCTATTCAGTTTCTGCTTTTAGGAAGTATATTTTGAATTTATGTATAGCATTCCTGGTTGCATTTGGAGCAATTTCAAGGAAAAGTGACTCATAATGACTGCTGGAGATTTTTGCTTGTGCTTTTGGTGATGACTGGTCTCCCTTTTCCTTTCCTTCTTGTGGTGCTCTTTTTAAAAAGACCAATGTATGAGGCACTGTTGGTTACTGAAGGCTGATTCAAGTTGAAAATGTGCAGCTCAATGTAGTAATTCTCTTTCTTGGGAATTTTCTTTCAAACAAAAATACAGTGCTTGTAGTTTAGATATTGATGCACTTTCTCTGGCAACCTCTGAGATGGAATATTGTAACTTCTTGTCTAAAGCAGACGTCAGATTGTGAGAGGAATCATGTCAACAGTGGCATCCAAGTGAGCTATAAACTAAAGTTGTCCAATGATCAATCAACAAACTAAATCTGAATTTAGGGGATGCATGGACATCCTATTATAAACCTTTTATGACCATTGTGATTTATGGAGGATTTAAAATAGGCCCATTGTGATACTGACAACATTTTGCGAATTGCCTTCTATACTTGCTCAAGCACATTTTATGAAGGACTTACATATGAGGTCTTCTTTCCCATTTGTTTTGGCAATAATGGAAACCTCTCACTTTTAACTTTTGTATTCAAATTCTATGCACAACTCAATAGACTTATTAAAATTTCCATGGGACAGCCAAACCAGTTCTTGTTAAATAACGGTTTTATGAGTTGCTGGACCAACTGTACCTAAACCAATAAAGATAAATTGGTAGCCAACATGCTACTAATTTTAACCTTGATTTTTAGTATAAAAAGTAAAATTGAAGGTGTTATTGCTAGATATTTGTCAAATAAATTATTCTATTTATGTGTTCTGTGTTCTAAATAAAAGAATATCATGTTATATGGTTCCTTTTGACGCATGGTTGACCTTGGTTCTTCTTGACTTTATTGTGCTAAATGAACACTACAATTGATGCTATATTAAGTCTTTCTTGGGTTTTATGATGCCAGTTGATTATTTGTTGGAACAGGACTCCACTGATATCATTTCTCTATGAGAGGGGCTGGCGTCAAAATTTTATATGGGGTGGTTTTCCAGGTCTAGAGAAAGAGGTGATATAATATTTCTTTTTTCCATTTTTCCACTAAAATATAATTCCAAAAGTCATTTCCCTGTATTTGTTTTTTTTTTTTTAAGATGAGAAACTCTACACTTAATTCATTGATTATTTAGTGGGCATCATCTTCTCATACCTTATTCACTTTTGGATTAGTTGAGCTTGCAGAATCCTTTCTTCTTTTCAGTGCTGCAGAGAGAAGTATTATGATAAATATATATGTAATATGTGGGGTGTGTTTGAAAACCCCTTGAAATTGAAGCTGAACATTCTGCTTTCTTTATATGAAAGAAAAAGTCATCCACTGCATAATTATTATAGAACATGAAGCCATCACGGCAGATGGTGGTTGAAACTTGAATGAAAGTCGTTTCACAAGATCCTAATACCCTTATTTTTTAAAAAGTATCAAGGGAAAACTCATAGACTAATAGAATAACATAATTAGCTCATTGCATGCCAATAAAAGAATCTCATTTGATATGCTATATAAAGCACAATGGACTGATTGAAAATCTCCTTGGATTCCCAAACTCTACATTGTGATATATTTGTCCGTCTGTGTTGTGTATGGGATTCAAGTGATCTATAACACATCGAGGATCAACAATTGTCTGACTAATGCTTGCTACCCTACTATCATATTCTTATCAAGTGGTTCAGCTATTAATCATGTGATTTTTTTTTACTGCAGTTTGAATTGGCTAAAGGTTACCTTAAGCCAGTTCTAGGTGGAACTATTGTTGATGCTAGTTGTGGGAGTGGATTATTTTCAAGAACTTTTGCCAAGAGTGGATTATTTTCTCTTGTTGTTGCTCTGGACTTCTCAGAGAACATGCTACGACAATGTTATGAATTCATTAAGCAGGAGGAAGGCTTTCCCAAAGAGTAAGGAACTTAGCTGTTAATCTTCACTCATCTCGTAGAATGAGCAACAAATTTAAATTCTATTAGTTGGAATTTCTAGGAACCTTCTAAATTATCTTTTGAATTATAATTTGTGATTATATATATCCGATTGAACTTGTTTTTCAGGAATATACTCTTGGTCAGAGCTGATATCTCCAGACTTCCTTTTGCTTCAAGTTCAGTTGATGCTGTGCATGCTGGTGCGGCATTGCACTGTTGGCCCTCGCCCTCTATTGCTGTATGCATTACAGTTTTGATATGTTGTTGCAATTTGATTCTTTTGCTTGTTATGGTGTCCATATTACCATCGATGGTCTTGACACTAGCATAGAAAAATTTATAGCCTCAGTGTCAAAGGTTTAGATTGTCTAAGATTCCCATCTCAAAGTGTGTCACTAGAAAGTGGTCAGGGATATGCTCCTCTCTTTGTGGTTCACTTTAAGTTTAAAATGTTAGCCCTATATTTTAACTTCAACCATCTTTTAACTTTAACTAGAACTTCTTATCATAGAATTTATAAATAATTTTTTTATACTTTTTAACATTTTAATTCATTCAAACTTACACTTTCATTTATGGATGTTATAGAGATTTAGGAAATAGAATATGGTTTTTAACAAAAAAAAAAAAAAAAAAAAAGGAAAGAAAAGAATCTCAAATTTATTTGAAAGCCAACTCAACTCAATTTAACTTCAAACCACTTTTCACCTTATAGAACTACAAATAGATATGTGATGGTTGCACATTCCTCAATTCCTCTTTTAGTGCATTATGAACCTCTCAATGGTTGTGATCCTCGTTTCATTTTTTATCTGTTAATGCCCGATTTCACAAACTCCATGTGGACCCCTGCTACATGTTCTAATGTGACATATTAGATTGCCAATATTACATTGCCATGTGTATCAAATGATCTTCACTCACACAATTACATGTATCTTGCATCGTTACATAAGCACACTAATGTACGTCATGTTAAGCTAGAAGTCATGCTTGGCATAAGTGCCGATCCTTACCTTAGTAGATGCCTACTTGTGGCGAATGCCAAGAGCATGCACTATCACCTTCCAATTGGGAAGATATTTACTAGATGAGACATCACTTTTTTGCTAGCATGAGAAAGAAAGGTTGATCCTTTTAAGCTCTAGGAGGTTGTTTCACAAGGTTGGTCAATTTGGACCCCCCACTGGGTGTTGTCAACTCAATCCCTTATGTATCATTGGTGTGGATTTGCTCTCCCATAAGGAAACGTTGACATATGGTAATGGTGTCGACACATAACTCTTGTCATTTTATGAAGAATGAAGGGCACCTTCTTTAAATCTGTATCACCTTATGACCTTTTCACTTGATCTCTATACTCTCTCGAAGAAGTCCCATTTAAGGCATGACACACTGATGCTGCCATGCTTGTCCAAGTTAGGGGCAACACTTGGGAGGTCTTATATGGACCTGATACATCTTAGTGGTGGGCTTAGTTCTCTTACTATCAAGTTCTTAAGAAAATGAGGTGCAGGCTCGTCAAGGTGAGATTGATTGGGTATGCATCAAACCTGTCTCAATTGGATTGAGAAAAGGAGACATGCCACAATTGAGGGACCTACCACCATCTAATGCCACGTGGCATCATGTGCATAATGATGTTTGTACAAGAACTATTTGACATGAGTATATGGAAGTCTCTAATTGGTTAGGCCCCACAAACCAATGAAGGTTAATCTTAGACCTTTATATAAAAGGTCTAAAGGTTCATTTGGCTCACCTCCTATCCTACTAAGAATCCACCATCAACACTATCTAAACCTTTTTTTTATTTATCAGAAGTTATTTATAACTATGTGTTAGTTGCATTCTTCACCTCATTAAACTGCTTCTTATTGGAGAGATAATGTAAAATCCATGCATGTTCTAGTAGTCCTAATGTTAAGTGTTAACACCTAATGGTTCGTTAAAATGGAATTAGTGCCACTTGATTTAATTGTGGGCTTTTGGCTCTTTTATTATAAAACTTCCAATTTACATGGAGAATTTTCATCTTGTCCTTTTGTGTTGCTATCATCTATGATTTATTTATTTCTTTACAAGTGCCTAGTAGGTGGTCTTTGGTTCCTTTCCCTAAGACTTCTTGCTTTTCCTATGAAAATACATTTGTGCTCTTTATTTTACTTTGTTTTCTTTCTTCCTTCTCCTTTTTCCATCGTAACCTCTCTTAGCATCAAAAAGTCCCTAAGGCTACAATGATTTTGAGAGTTTGCATGCGTTTTTTTCCCTTCAACATTAGTCTTGTTGAAGGTTTAGATCATTTAATGTGAGGGCTTTGTCATTCAATTTATCTTTGTTAGCTTGTCATGAGAGGTTTGAAGAATTGTTGACATGCTAATAGTCTTGCATTAAGTTTTCTAATGTTTCTCTTGGAAGTTTTTCATGTTACACATTTTTTTTTGTTAACAAGTGTCTCAAAAATCCTATTGGTAAATCTTATGATATAGGATAGTAAAAAATAAAAAATATAAAAGAGAGAAACAAAAGTAGAAAAGATAAATTTCAAAAAATTACGAATATGATTAATCAGAGTCTAAAGTTTTTAATATCACTGACTTATATATAGATGGGTAATCTTAATTCTAGTAGGAAACTATTTTAATATCCTAAATTTAATAAAACCTTAACACTAAATAACAATGACCCTAAAATAAATAACAAATAAATAATAATATTATCATTTTACGCCTAATATAAGTGTGTAATTTAAAATATATATCTCCATCATTTCCTCCTGGTTGAAAAGAACTTGACTTCGATGAGTTATGTTACAAATATTGCTCTAAAAAATTAGGAATAAGTCGATAAAACTCCTTGTTAGTAACCAAGTATCATCAGTAGCATTACAATCTTTTCTTTGAACATGGAAATGTTGACCACCACTGGAAAGCACTTAAGTATGTCACCCAAAGTATGATAACAACTTTTTTCTAACTGTCTGTTCGAGGATGGAAAACGCATGAATACTTTAAAGTACTTCTAAACAATTTCCAAAGCATCTTTCAAAAATAGTTAACAATTTTGACATCCTTATCAAGCACTATGGTAGAAGGTAAACCATGTAATCTCACAATTTTGTTAAAAAACAATTGTGCTACATGGGAAGCATCAATGGTCTTAGAATATAGGATAAAATGGTTCATTTTAGAGAATTTATCCATAACTACCAAAATGGAGTCATGACTCTAGCCCTAGGACAAAGTCCATGCTAAGATCACACTAAGGTGTATTTGGAACAACTAGTGGAGTGTACAAACCTTTATTTTGTTTCTTAACCTTTCCTAACTAAGAAGTATAACATTGGGACACTATTCTAGCAACATCCTTTTTCAATGAAGGCCAATAATACCTATCTTGACTAGAGCAATAGTTTTACCCCTACCTTAATATCCAGCTATATCTCCAACAAGTGATTCCCAAACTAGAAACTCTTTAAGTGAAGTATGAGGAAAGATAACAATCTCAAATGAGAAAGTTTGCATGATTTTTATTGGGACTATCTAAGAGATTCGTAAAAATGGTACCAAAATGTGGATAGGTAGGATACTCATCCCTAATTCGCTCAAAACACTATCACTTTATTACTCATAAAGTGAAGGACGATGGCAACCTAACTAAGGGCATTGGCAACCCTATTTTCTAATCTAGAATAATGTTTGAGAATGGAAGTGTAGTCTTAGAGGAATTCAACCCACATCACATGTATTTTACTCAATTTATGCTAGGAATCAAGGTATCTAAAGTTTTGGTTGTCAAAGTAAACGAGAAACTTCTTTGGTAACAGATAATAATGCCAATGGCAAAGAGATTGCACTATGACATAAAACTCCTTATTATAGCTAGAATATCATTGTTTTGTCTTATTGCATTTTTTTTCACTAAAAGAGGCTACAAGATGACCATCGTGACTTAAAACACCTCTATGCCTATTTCAAAACCATCACAAGCTGCCTCAAAAACCTTAGAAATATTAGGTTTTTGCATTCAATTCCAGTTTATGGGAAAGAGAGTAGATAACGTTGGTAAGGCAATTGAGTGACAGACGTTTTACTTGCTTTATAGGCTCTAGGGGTCCAATGAAAGTCTCATTTTTTCATGCTCTTGGTAATTGGGGCGGTGATGGTACTGAATCCTTGAACAAATCTTCTATAAAAAGAAGTTAGACCATGGAAACTACATAATGTAGGCACAATAAAACTTTGTTAAGGTTAGTAAAGATCCTTGGGTAGACATGATAAAACCTAAGAAAAACACTTGAGGTTGCATGAAAATGTACTTCTTAAGGTTAGGATACAATTTCTCAGCTCTAAGGGTTTGAAAGACTTGTGTAAATGATCAAAATAGATGACAGAATTTTGCCAAGAATTGCCTCAAAACATGTGTCATTGCTCTCAATAAAGTACTAGGGGCATTAGACATTCTAAAAGACATCACTAACCACGTAAACAGTTCATCATGTGTTTTAAAGTCTATCTTCCATTCATCTCCTATTCAAATCTTAATTTGATAGTATTATGTCAGTCTATATTTGAAAACCATTGGAAGCCTGTTGGCTTAACCAACATATTTTCTATCAAAGGAATAGGAAACTTACCTTAATTGTGATGATGACTCTACTATCCACACACATTTTCCAAGATCCATCTTTCTTAGGTGTGAGTAAAACACAAACAACACTAGGACTAAGGCTATGACAAATCAGCTAAGACATCCTCTATTTGTCAATTCAATTCTACTTTGTTCGCAATTTTCACTCTATACTAAGGAAGATTAGGTAATTATGATCCTAGATTTAAGTTTATAACATGTTAAATGTCTCTTATGGGTCACAATTCATTAGGTAAGTTCTTAGGAGTATCATTCTTAAATTCATCTAGCAAAGAAGTAAGCTCATAAAGGTAAGTTAAACGGGACTCAGATGAAGTGTGAAAACCTTCCTTAGCTTCAAAGGCATATGCCAAACCAATCTCAGACCCCACACATTCAAAATGCCAAAGAATCAAAATTTGAATTCTTAGCTTAGGTTGATCCATATGAATAGACTTATTAACAAACTTGCACTTGTTAAATGTTGGCTTAGTAGGTTTTAAGGTTCTAACTTAAGTTGAACTAGACATCTCTTCTTGATAGGTAAAGATCTACCCAAGCTACCTTAAATGAACAAGGGTGGGGCTTAGCCTTTAGATTGAACCTTGCTATGGCAGAGTTGGACATCACATTCATGGTGCTACCCCCATTTGATGACCAATTTATGAGCCTTATCCTTGCCAGAAATATGAGTATGGAAAATACTTGTACGTGTGCAGGAAGCATAATGAATTGGGTTAGACAAGATGCATAATATGACAAATCAAAATTCTTCATCCTCATTAATCTCAAAATGTTTCTCCTCATAATTAGGATTTTCCATATGCTCTAGTTGGAAATGCGCATAGGACACATGGATGAGAACTGGATGAATGGTTCAAACCCTTATTCAAGTTAGTCTTAAAAGTTAAGAGTAGTACTAGGTTTGGTACATTGTCTCATTTGGAAAGAACTAAGCGTGACCCATTGGTAAACTTAGGGAAGGTATTAGAGCAAAGCTTATGAGAGTCGGCAGGTTGGAAATGAACATGCCTCATAGGATAAGAATGAAGATACTTTTTTAGTTTCTAGTTATTATGATAAACTTCCTTTAAGGACTTGGGAGAATGCAAACTAATCTCATGTTTAATTTCAATTCTTAAACCATTTCTAAACCTAGCAATAGTGACCCAATAGTCCTCATGAATGGCACAACATAACATTAGTTCCTGAAAATGGGCCATGTGCTCACTAATAGAGGAAATAGTTAACCTAAGATTCAAAAGTTGATCTAACAAGTGATTCTATGATAGGATAGTAATTATTTCCTAGTTAGTCTTAAACTTTATCTTATCCCACATGGTAATAAGGTATTGTTCTAAACGGTTGATGTCACATATGACTAATTGTCAATAATACTTAGCAAACCTTGCTAATCTCATCTTAGCAAAACAAACACATTGAGCATTGATCTTGCCATTCCAATCAAAGTAATCTTTAAGATTCGCTAACCAAACAAGAAACATATCTGGGTTTAACCTACCATCAAACATTGACTCCTCTACCTTGGCCCTCCTAGTGATGTCACAAACTTCATTGTGGATATACTAAGATGGGTCACAATAGTATTAGGGAGGTAAAGTTAAAGTTTTTATAATGGCAAGGTATTCCTAGGACCTTTATTAACAAATTGTGACCTAGATTCTCTCCTATCTCCATTGATAGGCATTAGGGCACCAAAAGTTTCATCCTCATACATATCATCATCCTCATGTAGGGCTTTATCATTAACTAGATCTTTGTTTAGAGGTGGTCTTCCTTGAGTTGTAGGTAGCAAACTTGCTTAAGAATCCCTAAGTCTTTTACGGTTTGGGGATTAATTAAAGTCTTCTACGATTATTCCCCTTCACGATGCTTTCTACGATCTTTCAACAAATGACCTAGATTTAAAGCAAGTTTGATCACAATATCTTTCATCTTTTTCAAATTGGCTTGTAGGGTTGTCATATTTGTTGTGAGGTTTTGTACATTATCCTGGAGGGTTAGATGAGATTGTTCTTATTTAGCAACTTTCATGTTTTGTGAAGACAAAAGTTGAGAAAAAATGGAAACAAGGATAGTTTATGAGGAAAAAAAAAGGTAATGTTGAAATAAAACGTGAATTACATCAATTAATACCAAATTTCTTTTAGACTAGATGTACACAATAGGAATAAAAACTCAAATAAAGGCTATGCAATGACTCTAAACAAAGGTACATGATACAAAATAGATATAAAATAAGTAAGGGTAAATAAAATGTTCATTTTTCTTAAGGTCTTAAGGTAATAGGCTAAAGAAATATGAAAATAAAGACAAAAATCCTAACACTTATTAAAACAAAGAACTAAACTAGAAGCACAAATTTATCACGTAGCAGAAAAATTACTCTCAAGACTTACTGCAGGAATTGAGCCTTGAGTTTGGCATGAGGATTCCAAGGATTTCAAACTCGTCCAAAAACTAACCTTGGTTGTAGTTTAGTACTTATAGTCTATGTTTGATTCTCGGAAAATATCAAGGAAAGAAAAAAATGTAAAAAAAAAAAATTTTCTTATGTTTGGTTTTACTATGAAAAAATGAAAGAAAGTCAAATATAATTAAAATGAATAAGAAATTTATAAATCATTTAATTTTTATATATTAGAGTTAAATAAGTGAAATGAGTTTTGAAGTAGGATATAAAAATAATTTATTAATTTTAAATCTATTTTTTATTTTCCTTTACTTGTTCTTTCCTTCTATATTTCTTCTTTATTTTCTTTCCCTTACATTTTCCCTCAAACCTTATGGAAACCAAACATAACCATAGTTTAGCAGGGAAAATTCCATGTTGTAAAACATGTTCAAAATCAACCTCAACTATAGTTTAATGTCTATAGTTTAATGAGAGGAATGCCAAATCATTGTAGTATAAATGGGAGTCATGCCAAATTGTTGTAGTATAGTGGTAAGTATACTTGTCACAAAACGTGTCTAAAATTGACCTTGCTATAATATTAGTTGATGTAGGACAATAGAGAGAAAAAAAATATAAGAGAGAGAAATAGAAGGAGAGAGAAAATTTCCAAAGAATTATGAATATTATCAATCAAAGTCTAAAGTGTTCAATATCACTAAGACTATATATATAGTGAGAAAGAATCCTAACTCTAGTTGGAAACTATTTTTAATAGCTCTAACTCTAATAAAAATCTGTTATTAAATAATAATATTCCTAACATAAATAATAAATAACAAATATATTATCACTTCCTACATTTATGCTTAACAAAGTGTGTGATTTAACATATTTATCTCCATCATGTTTCTCTTGGGAAAATAATATTGCATAGAAGAATTATATATTGAAATTCTTTTTGTAAAAATAGATATCCTTATTGAATAAGGAAAATTGTTAGGAAATATCTTTATAAATATTATAAGTTATAAGGGGAAATAGTTTTAAGATAAAAGATGGATATGTAAACCTGTATTGAGTAGGTAGAGATGTGAGGAAGAGTTAGAAACACTCGCTGTAGCAGGAGTTGATGGTTAAGGTCATAGATGCAACGAGCGAGGAAATATAAGATGTTTCAAGACTTAATAGTTGTATTTGGTTTTTCTGTCATTTGTGTATTTCCTATGGTATAGTGGAATGAATTTCTCTCATTCATGGATTAGGCATGATTGGCTAAATTATATTAAAACTTGTGTTTTTGTGTGATTGATTTCTTGCTTATTTTCATTTTTTTTCTTTATGGCTTGCTTCTGCACAACATTTTTCTCTTCATCCCTGAAAACTTGGAAACTTTCAATGTTTAAACACTAATTTTCCCCACTAAACAATGAAAATCACAGCATCCCATAGAAAAGATTTCTGAATAGAAACTTGTTTTCTTGTGTTCGAATGCTCACAACTTGATCAGGGAATAATTCTTGTTAAATTATATGAGGACTCTTTGCCAAAAAGCGAAGGTAAATTATTTTAACAATCTTTTTTTTTTTATTTAAAAAAGGTGGAAGTGTTTTGGGAATCTGGTGCTTATTCACCTCCTTTCATGTTGATATAAACATTGCTGTCAATGATAAGAACCACCAAAATGTGAAAATAAATGGAGTTCTGGAATATTTTCCTTGATCTACATTTATCTACTTTTACTAAGTACCAAGTCTAGGCGGACTTGATCATCCTCTTCTGATTAACTTTGGACATTGAAAATTTGTTTAGAGGAGAAGGGCATGGATAGGTGTTTTGTGGCCTTTTTGTATTCTTCTGGATATATAGTGAACAAAGGTTGTGTCATGGAACCACCATCTCAATCAGCTAAGCTATTTCCTGTATACAAATTGAAATTACTGACTTGATTTCATGTGTATACCTGCTTGTGTTAGATTCACCACACTCATCTGATAGCACTTTAATGTCCAAGCTCCTACTGTTTTTATATTGACTTCCATTCAGCCTGTTCTCCCTGTAATTTGACAGCTATGTTTTTACAGGTAGCTGAAATAAGCCGGGTTCTTCGCCCAGGAGGAGTTTTTGTTGCTACCACCTACATACTTGATGGCCCTTTTTCTGTGCTTCCTTTTCTTAAGACTCTGCGCCAGGTATCCTGGTTTTGCTTTAAACTCGTATATATGAATATAATTTAGAAATTAGTTTCACATGAAATGGATGGTGCTGGGAATAGATAACTTTAATTTGGATGGTAGGATTCAAATCAGGGTCAGGTTTTGCAAAAATGGATTCTTTTGGGGCCCTCTGGGCATTTGTCCTAAAGCCTTGTCTGTATGACATTTTGGCTCTGTGGTGGGAAGAATGACTTCTTCCTATCATTTTGGGAAATCTATTCACACATTTGTTAAATTCATCTGATTGGCTCTGTTTGTATGGGTCTTTCTTTCTTTTGTCAGGAATAGTGGGCTTTAACTTGACTAATGGTGGGTTCTTTGTTTCTCCTTGTAGAATATGGTGCGAGTTGCAGGCAGCCGTGCGTTCTTATCTGAACGTGAACTAGAAGATCTCTGCACAGCCTGTGGGCTAGGGGGTTTTACATGTGTGAGAAATGGGCGTTTTGTGATGATCTCAGCTACAAAACCTAGCTAAGAATTTGGTTTACACCATTCTCCCTCGCCTCATTTATATTGGATGTCTGTCAAAGAACTTGGAAATTCTGTAATATTCTTGTACATGGGTGGTGCTGAAATTGCATATGGGTAAATTGTATGAGAATCTAAAGAATCTACAGGGTGAAATAAAGTTGAGGGCCTTTGATATTTCATTTGTTTGTTGTTATGGCATAAATTTGGTTTTGGAAGGATTTCACCGGTTAAGGCGTTCTGTTGTTGTAAACACAGCACTAAGAAACCATGGGGCATGTAGAATTCCAACAAATCAGTGCTTAGGATCATGTTAAATGAATCCATTCAAAAGATCATTGTTGAGCTGTGCCTCAAATGGTCATGCAGGGACAAGTTGCTTAGTATTCCATTATCACCTCTCAGATTATGATGAGAGTTGCAACCCTAATTGCAATTGATCTTAATCCATCCTCCCACAATATGGATCCAGAGCTAAAGGATTGTGTAGCATTTTGTTTCTGGATGCCATTTATTCGTCCCATCACATATCAACAACAATACTGTAGTTTTAGCATTTATGAATACACATATCAACTGGAAAAGGTAAAAGGCCTATAACACCTTTGCTCACAAAAAAGCCGTTCATTAATCTTAAACCCCTTCGACCGGGGCCTTGTTGATTACATGTACACTTCACATTCGTGGATAACAGTCAAGGAAGACTAGAACAAGATTGGTGTGTGTTTTGTATGCATCTTATGTGTATATATACGCAATGCCATGATTTTCTGAGTCTGAATTCTTCATCACAAAACTGGGAATTTTGTATGATTAATGCCAAGCTAAGGTTTTGAATCTTCCTCACCATTTGAGCTGCAAATGTAGCCTCATGGAAATAACTAATAAGGAAAGGCCAGCTTCTGCTTGTCCGAACATCTATTCCCCTAAGTTGGAGAATGTCAATTGGCGGTAAAGTAACATCTTGTCATCATTTTCTTCAAAATCTGGATTGCTCCTCCCTTCATAATCTATTTCAATGACGCTCCTATCATTGACATAGGCATCTTCTGATTCTAATAGCTGAGATCGAGGATATTCTGTTCCTGCACATATATTGTCTGACTCCATCTGTTGCATCTCTGATTCTATTAAAGCCTCCATTTGAGCCCGTTCCCTGTCTCTGGGATAAGTGAAATATAGGAATGAATAGATGAGGCAACAGAGAGCCATTGGAATTCCTATAGCTGTGTACAGTGCCTTGGCCAATGATGCAGCATTCCCTCTATCTGTTGCTATCTCTTCCGATTCACTGGATCCCTTGGGAACTGGTTTGTAACCATAAACATGCTGAGCCAATATCCCAACAACAGGTGGAGCAAAAGATGACAATATGGACTCGAAAGATCGATCCAAAGCATAGATACTTGTTCGAGATTTTTCAGGGACTATCTCTGCAAAAATTGGACTGCATGCAATTACCAAAATAATATTAAATTCACAAATAAAGATAAATTTTATGCGATCTTATCAACTAGTAGAAATATGGTTCATAGTTTGGTTGCTTCACAAAGCGCCTATTTTATGAGTTCCAGCTGCATGATAAAAGATTGAGGGGGTATTAGGAGACCTTAATGAGATGAAGCCATCCCAGACTATTCTAGTTTACACAGCATGTGAAATTGAGTTTCTTAACATGAAAAATGGTCATCCTTGGATTTCAACTGATTAGACTGTGTTGAAATGCTTGGACACTGAAATTGAAATCTTTCAATTCCATGATGAGTCCTAAATACTCCAAAAATTAGCATATGAAAGAAAACTGAAAAAGGAGGGCTTGTGAAATCTTACTTGTTTGTAGCTGGGGCATTCCAGGATATGCACAACCCCATGATGAACAAGACCAAACCATGCATGGCTGCAGTGGATGGATTGTCAGGTAAAACCAGCAGAAGTAGTGCTGCTAGTGGGATGGCTGACCCTGAGCTTATCTGTGCCAAAATTATCCTCCCAGAATCTGGGCGGAGCCGGGAAAGGATATCCCCCATCCTACCCCCAAACAGTCCCCCAAGGGAAGCAGCAATAACAAACAAGCCTATGAGGAATGCGGTTTTCTTATGAGAGAAGCCTATAAGCTCTAACCACATGGTTGCAAATGACAAAGCTGACCAGGGGAATGAACCGGTGACACCCTGAGCCACAATAATCTGGAAGGATGTAATCTTGATAACAGATTTGGCTTCCTGAACCAGGTCCTTCACTTCAGACCATATGGATTTACTTGGAACTTGGTTACTGGCTTTAGCAGCACCATCTGGGAAGTGTGGGTCATTGGCAAAGAGGCGGACTAAAATACCTACAATAACACTGACCAGTCCAACAAGATGGAAGGAAATTCTCCAACCAGCGATTCCCATGAATGTTGTCTGGGCCAGCAACAATGCACAGAGTCCACCAAGAGCTGAGCCAAGGTTCCCTGTCAGCTGTAGCCATCCAAAAGCCATACCACGGTTGTTATCATCAGTGGAGTCAGCTATAAGGGACTGAATTGCAGGTCCAACTAATGCAAGGCCAATCCCATTCAAAGCTCTTGATACTGCCACCTGATCGACCAAAGTTGCATGACTTAAACTTGAAAATTTGTCAACAGGCAGGGCCAAGGGTAACAGAATTTTGTTTCCTTGTTCTTAAACTTCAAAAGAATTGCTGAGTGACAGAAAAAAGAACATCTCGAAAAATAAAATAAATCAATCAATTCAAAAGAATTTCAGTTCATTTATATACTCTTGAATTTCTTGATTTGGATTTTCAGTGAATTGGACAGCTGAAGCTCCACTCGAAAGAGAAATTAAAATTGAGTTCAATACCTATCCCAAATGTGAATTCTATTCATCTCATGCATGATTTGGTCGTTGATTAATTTCTTGTTGAAATTGACAAGGGAGCTTTCAGACATTATACAAAAGTTAATGGTTTTGTTGTGGGTGCATGGCACTTGGAATGGGTGCATCCCCTGCTTAAAACTTACTTCAAGTTAGGTCATCACTGACATTATTTTGGTGATGAACCCATGTCATACTGTAAACATTTTCTTTCACAACGTTCATGCTTCTAGCACACAATTTTCAGAGTCCCCACCTTAACAGGCGACCACTCTCATTACAATTCCGTTTCACATATGCTTATATGCCCACTGATTCAAGGCATTCTCCAATTTGATTTTTTTTCCCTTGTTTTTTTTAAAAACGGAAACAGCCTACTGCATGATTTCCAAATTTTATTTCTTTTAATTTGTGTATTCATTTAAACCAGAAAAAGGGAGCAGCATCAGAAAATAATATATAAGAAAGAAAAAGGAAATAGTTGGTTTGAATTGGGAAGCTGGGAACCTACCTGGAAGAAGGTGGAGGAGAAGGCGACGAGGAAGGTGGCGGCAGCCCAGAGGAAGGCACCGAGAGCAATGACGTGGGCGCGGTTGTGACGGGCGGCCAGGTAAACGGCGAGTGGATAGGAAGAGGCCTGCACCATGGACCTGAAAAGGGTGAGGGAGCCCAGGCCAGTTGGGTCCGTATGGAGGGCTGCACCCACTTCCTTGTACACCCCTGGAAGCAGAGACTCGTCTGCTTTCTCCATTATGCCTGCTAGGTTCACCAACACCAACGTCAGCGTCTCTGCCTTCATCTCTGTCTCTGCCTTTCTCTATCTCCCTCTTCCCTGCTTTCTTGTTCTTCAGTTCACCCTCTCTCAGAGATGCTTACTTGTTTGACTCTGCTGGCCAATCCAAGGGGTTAGCCCCTAAATTAGGATGGACACGTGGCACCTGTCCCTTTCAGCCCATGAGTGTTGGGCCCTTGGGCTAACACTACGGCCTACAACAAATGGTACTATGGGCCCCAATGGATTTTGAATTGGGCTGGGCTGGGCCCTGGTGGGTAGTCTATATTGGACTACAACTTCCATTCCATCGAGTCCCAATTTGAGGGTATGGCCCAACCCACTACCCATACCTTTCCCTTCCCATTTGGGGAAAAATACACTAGCTCTAGGTTAGGAACTTAGAAAGAAGCACTTTATGTGCTCATTCTCCAAACAAAACTTACCCCTGCTCTTGAATTGACACTTCAAAATGATACCATCTCCAATTGCTTTCTCTCTACTAATTAGTGACTATAATATATATTTTATTGGATGCAATAAATAAATATTTTTAATAATTTATTTATTTATTTTATGAAAACCATATTCTATACATAAAGCTAATGGGAGGAATTTATTATCCTTTAAAAAGCAAAGTTAGATTTTTTTTTTTTTTAAAAGTAAATTTTTAGATTAGACCAAGTGTAATGCAGGGAAAGCCTTCACAATTAACATGAATAATAATAATAATAATAATAAAATAAAATGAAATCATGCGGGCGTGGTGGTTACGAAAATATAATAATAAATGACAAAAATTAGAAAAGGTTAATTGGGGGTACTTGAGAGGGAGGAAGTGTAGGGGATAGTGGAAGGAAGCAGATGGGGGTGGGACCCAATGATCATAGCGTCCGTACGGGCGGAGGTGGGGGGCCGCACCGCCCCAGCCAGAGAGGGAAATGTCAACTACCCTCCCCCTCCCCACGTTTTAGATGCCCATCCCACCGTCCACGTGTCACTTCTTCCTTATATCACGCCTTGTTGCCTACTTTGAGATCCCTTGTGTCACGTGGCTTTTCTACTCCCTACATGTGCTTGCTCCTTGTCCTGACGTCTCTTTTGTGCGTCCTCTGCGTCATAAGTTAACCTTTTTCCATTTTTCTTCTAAATTTTGTTGTAACATTTTAGCCAAATTCGGAATCGGATCAAGGCTTATTAATATATTTTTTAAAAAAGTTTATAATCAAGGAGGAAAATACGCTTTCCAATAAAATTTAAAATAAAAATCTTTAATAGACATTTTTAAAAATTCTCAATCCTTTACCGGCTGAACCAAGATGGGAGAGCTATGATTGGTCAATTAATACATAGAATAATATCCCGGATCCAATTATTTGAACGTGAGATTTCATGGAAGCCCAAAAGCAGAAGTTGGAATGTGAAAATTAATGAATGGTGTAAAAGAAAATGATCTCAAATATGATGATTAGTTAATACACATCTTTAATCATATGGCTTGATCATTGATGGATGATATGAAAATGTGGGTGGGGTAGCAGTGCCAGTAGTATGTCTATCTCAGCTTTGCCTGACCCAAATCTCAGGCCCTTCAAATAAATAGGTGAAGGTTACATTTATTTCAAGCCCTTTGATGTGATGGTGCAGTTTCTTGATTCTGGGTGGCTATGAATAGCTAGCACATTGATCCTCCGATAAAAACATTAGATAGAATTAGGAAAGTAGTGGGCGACATGTGGGGTTCCTGAAAATCATATATGACCCGCTGAGGCAGACAAAGATAATGTTATACCATTTCTTTGAGAATCCAATTGTTTTGTAGGATTATTTGTTCAAAATATCTAGACGTACTATTTTAATTACTTGAAAGATTCAAAAAATAAAAAAAAATAAAAAAAATAGAAGAAGAAAAAAAGGAGAGATATTTTCATTTTGCTTCTGCTTTTAAAGTTTTAAAGTTTGAGATATTTATTCATCACACATACCCTGTGGACTCCACGAATAAAAGGAGGGAGAAAAGAGGATTTCGGGATTTCAAGAAGAAATAATGTAGGCACGTTAGGAGCTTGAATCTCATGTATTGTAGTCGTAACGTAAGTATGTTGTGTTGGTTGTCACTGATGAGTGCCGAGTGGTGGCACCTGAAAAATGAAATCATTGAGAGGATTGAAAATTTGTGAGGGCATATCGTGTGTTACATGGCATTTCAAGACATAGGACATTTAATCATAATAATAATCAAGATAATATTATAACTGGACAAATGCAACGACACCTAATTGAAATTTAATGCAAAATAAGATGAATGTACAGTATCATGTACAAAAAGTAAAACTAATTTAATAGAGCATTAATTTGAAAGGCGTCAATCTCTTGCCAGCCTTTGGAATATTATTATTTTTACTAATATACTTAATCTCTACTCAAAAGGTATGTTCTCATATGCCATGCTCTATGACTCTGAAGGCCATATGCACACCATCCAATGTAGGTGCTGCATAGATGGGATGCATGGAAAGAGTACGGGGTATTCGCCTAAGGACGATTTGAATTCAAACCTAATGAATTTTGAGAATATTGTAGCCTTAAATTTAATAGAATTTGGCGAAACCTGAATTGGAAGTCCTGGTTTACTTTTCAGCTCTCGTATTCGTACATGCCCATATGGGGTTAAAATTTTGTGTAGAGCCCAAGATCTGGTCAAGGGGGAGGATCTCATCACAAGCCTCGGCTGAATTGCTTAGAAAATTGCAGGGTTGAAATTGAGGGTAATTACTTGTCAAAAAGGTTACAAAGAGCTGAAAATTTCAACCCTTCTAGAGCCTAGGGGAGGAAGGCCAGATGATATATGGGGTGGAAGGGGAAAGTGGAAAGTGGAAAGTGGAAAGAAGTAGCTAGGGGGTTCATCTTGACCTACTCAAAAAATGAAAACTTGCAATATTGTGTGGCTTTGAGTGTTCATTCCAAGGAAGGACTTTTCTCAAGTGGGCTACCGAACTGCACTATGATAGGGACATAACTAAAGAGCCAACTTCATTTAAATCAGTGTAACTTGTTTATTTATGTTCCTGTGCCCTCCCCCTCCCCTTGCATAAAATAAAGCAACCCATTGATTGGGTTTTGGCCACACCCCTTGATGTTGAAGTTGCAGACTCTCATCTACGGCTGTGGTATGTGTCGGCAACCGTGGGATCATCACGGGTTCAATCCCGCCCATCAGATTAATCCCTGCCTACACACCAAAGACTTGTCAAACAAAGGAATCAAAAGCTTTTCTCCGGAGCCACCAGATGGAGCCCAGGCCCCAAGTTCCAACATTGCTCCCTTTTAAGTCTAGCCACGAGGTATTGGTCCGACTCTTCCAAGACCCGCTCCCATCACCTTTGTACCCCACTTTCATCATTGCTTACGTATACTAACTTGCATACTTAAAACTTAATAATGGAAATGAATGAATGATTAGGAAAAGAAGGCAATCAACATCTTGAGTAGAAAATGAGCATAGAATATAAAATTATACCCCGATAATTACTTTATGAAGGTTAACAGCTAGTGTCACAAACACAAATTTCTGTGTCACAAGCGCACAAAGAAGCTGAATTATTGGATTACTTTAGGAGGGGTTGGGTTACTACTTCCTAATATAGAATGGGTCACATGGGGCTTGGGGTTGGGACAAGGTTTTGACGTGCTGCATATACTGGAACTTCAATCTGTCCGTGGAACAGTTGATTAAATAATATATGTTTCTTTGAGGGAGGGAAAGGGTGTTAAAAGGTTTGTAGCTTTTGGGGTTGGCTCGAAATTGTAGGGACACATGCTCAGAGATTTAGGCTGGGCCTTTTAATTTTCGGTTGGGAACTTTGAGGGGAGGTCTCTCTCACATGAGCCTGGGGACTGAGCTGAGCTGAGGACAAAGATGAGGGAGTGAGAGGTAGATACATGGAGAGAAACAATCATCATTACTAAAAACCATATTATTCTCTGGCATGGGCCACCATATTCCAAAAGAGAGAGTCACATGTCACAACATCCCCTCAAAAGGTCCCCCAATCTCCCAAAATTCCATGGCTAATAATCTCTCCTACATTTGTTTTTTAATTTTATCATCATTGTATATGTGAGAGGGAGAGAGAGGATGGAGAGAGGGGGGGAGAGAGGGAGAGGTTATCTACTTTATCCTTCTTTTTACATCAATCTCCCAAAATCTCATGGTTAATCATTTCTTCTGGCTGTAAAATGATTCAAAAATATTTTGAACAAAAAGGTCACTCTCCCTTGGCTATTCATAGCTAAAAGAAATGATTAACCATCAGATTTTGGGAGATTGGTATCAAAAGAGGTATCTAATAAATAACCCATTTCTCTCTCCTCCCTATTCATGTTCCTTTTTTTTTGCTTTCTAATTTTCATCTCTATATTTCACTGCCAAAGCCATAAAAGATAAGTGAAAATTCGGGCATGCAAAGCATTAAAAGATCACTGACTTTTAGGATTTCAGCTACCATATTACTTTCTCGAATAATACATCTACATTGAACTCCTTAATTGCTACAAGTACTCTATCAACTCAGGCTGAGCCCTCCATAAACTGCAATTAAATTATTCAACCCCACAACTTGACGGTGGTTGGCCATTGCTTTGATGTACATGATCTTAATTTCCTTATCCATATCTTTTGATTAGAAAACAACCTGTGGCTTATGCGCTATTGCCCACATGATTTGAAATGAAGTTTGTGAATTGTATACGTATCGTATTGTACTTTTATCTTCTGTAAATTAGAGGGAGCTATTGTCAATGGCCTTCCAGAATGCATAGGCGGAACTGTCTAATAAGAAGAGATTTTATGATTCGTGTGGATTGGAAGCCAGCCAGCTGGGGATATACCTAGAATGGGATTTGTTAAAAATTATAATTTTCAACTAGAAAAAATAACGAAGGGAAGAAAACAATTAAGAAAAATGGAGGCGTTTTTAACTTGTAGTTTATGGTCGTACAGTGGCTAAGGAATGTGTCCCAAATCTTGCCACCAATCACTGAATTGCGTCATCAGTTTCAATAGAAAATAAACGTTGAACAGTCAGCTTTAGCACGAGAATACAATAAATAAATAAAACTAAAATTAAAATTAAGAAACCTGCAGACAGCACTTTATCTTAGAGAAAAATACAAAGAAATAATTCAACAGCACACACTTTAGAGGCGGAGAAGAACAAATCAGCTTTTTCATTATGTAGGCCTAAAGACTAGAGTATAAAATCCGGACTAAACAAATGTGAGTACATTTACTATCAAAATCTCTTAAAATCCATGGAGAAGCCGATTTTAGTATTTTACATCTGGTCTGACTCAGCCGCAACAAGTTGCAAACTTGCAGCAAGAAGAGGAAACCGAGCGGCTATTCATAGAAAGGCACAAAAAACGCGTGGAGAAGCTCCCACACAGCCACAACGGGTGAAGTGATTTTTCATTTTCCTCAAAGACAAAAGGGTTTGGGGTGAGGCCAGAAATCAACCTGAGTCGCATTCAGAGTTCAAATATCTTCAATTGTTTTTTCCCTGAAAGAGTTGTTGAAGGTTTTTCATGATTTGTTGCTTTTGATATCTCTTTATTATTTTCTCGATCAAGATATCCAATATGAAATATAATAACATAAATATTAATTATATCACACTACAATTAAATAATGGGTAAAATGATACATATAAATATAATCTAAGGGTCGAGGCTTATTAAAAAGGAGAATCTGATCCTCTTCTTACTCATGGCATGGCATGATTTTCAAGTAACCAAAAGTCATGACATTATGTGGAATACGAATAAAGGAATGAGGAACACCGGGTCTTATTAACTCTTATAGTAACGTAGCACCTACAAGCTTATTTTCTTCCAGTAGATAATGTACGAGGAAGAAATTTTTTTAGCTTAATGGGGTTTCGTTTAGGTGTTAGGTATTCTCTGTGAAGCAGTGGGGAAGAAGATGTTTTATAACCATGAGACAGTTAAAGAAATGAACTACTGCTGAAAAAGAAGGGAAAAAGAAAAAGAAAAAGAAATGAATAACTATACATATAAATATATAGAGGAAACTTTAATTTCTGTAATCATTCTATGGATATTTAATCAGAGAGAAGACACCATATTTACATATAATTAAGATAATATATGATGCCATAACTTAGCTAAAGACGAGGGATGATGAATGTTGAAGGACAGACCCAACATCATCATCCTCTCTGCTGTAAAACAGTTCTTCCTCATTGTAGTTTCTCTGTACTGTTTATTGCTGCACAAATCCTAATCCGAAGGACAAATCCATGAATCCACTGTACCTTCACCCCTAGAGGAAACGTTATCCGATCCCTTCTCAGGGTGGAAAGCTGATGAAGAAGCTGAGCAGTTCAACTTAAAGCTACTAACCTGGGGTGAATCACCATAATTTCCATTGAACGGCCTCAACTGTTCTCGACTCCCCTCGTTGGATCCCGCCCCATCCCTCCAGCACGTTCCATTATCGTCTGTCCTGAGCCGCCTCGACCCACCAGAAGTTGCATGACTTGGGAGCCCGCTAATGTTTGCATTAACGTGTCCATGGGGCACGCCCAATTCCTCAAAGGAAGGTAAGGGTAAGGTTAAACTGGCCGGAGACTTGGTGCCAAAAACCGGTACATCGGCTAAAGGGTACTTGAGCTGATGGGAAGTTGGAGACTGCAGGAGAGACTGGAAAGAGAGGATTGGGTTTTGCATGCCTAGTACATTTTGAGGTTGTTTGGGAAAGCCAGGATCAGAAGGTAGTTGGTAGGTATTAGAAGCTGAATTGATAGCGTTGGTGGCAGCAGCCATGGAAGTGGTAATGATGTTGTTAGTAGAGGTAGTGGCAATATTAGTAGTAGAAACAATAGAGTCACCGATAGTAGAGTTGAAGAAAGAAGGAGATGGGGAAGAAGATGAAGATACAAATGGGTTTGGCTGAACCTTGTGGGGGGAAGGGCGTAAAGGATAGAGAGGCCCCAGTGGTTCCAGATGTCCCGGCTTGATGGATGAGCCAGCTCCAAAGAGATCGAGCCTGCGAGAGTAGGGTGAGGCGGAGAATGGAGGAGCGGGGATCCCAGTGAATTCTTGCACCATTGCTCGGAAATTGGACGTGTCGGTGGTGAGTACAGTTGTGGGTGCCCGTCTTGAAGCCCTGGTTCGCTTCTTGGAGTTTCGGACCACGTTGGTTTGATCAGAGGGCAGTGAAGCAGGCGAAGCACGTCCACCATTTTCATGGACTGACATCATCCTCGTGGAAGATGAACTTGGGAATTGGCCCTGACTGGGTCCTTGAACCCCTAACATAGATTGGCCTGATGATGATGTTGAGGAAGAAGACAAGCCTGTGAGGTTTCCAAAGTCAGTGCAATTCGGCTCAGATCTTAGGCTTCTGGACCAAACCGTGTCGAGATTTAACAAGGAATTTGCATTTGGGTTTGCTGATGATTGAGAGAAAGCATCCACATAATTTGATCGAGGATCAAACAAAGTGGGTGGGTGGTTTTGGTGGTGAGGAAAAGGTGGTGGCTGTGGGTTTGATGAGACTGAACCAAAGTGCCCAGAAGGATTCAAGAAAGCCGGGATCGACTCGGGCCTTGAATCATACTCTTCATCCCCACCACTCGAAGATTGCATACTACTACTGTTGCCAGAATCCATAGCTTTAACTAGGAAAGGAGGACGGCGATAATAATAAACAAAAGGGAAAAAGAAAGGGTTAAAGAGAGGATGAAACCTGCAAAGAGATGGTGATGGTTGCAAAGTTGCAGAGGGAAAATAATAATCTGAAAACTTCAATTATGAGGATACCCAAAAAGAATCCATGAAGTAATGAGAGAGATCTTCTAGAACAGCTTTCATAAAGTCCCCATATCTTTAAAGCCCTGATCTGCAATCAAAACTCCTCCTCAAGAGTTTCTCCTATAAAAAATAAAGAAAAAAGGGTAAGAGGAAGATCAGTATGCTGGAGGATCTTTATTGTGATGGGCAGAGGGGAAAGGTGGAGATCCAAGAGATATTGGAGTTTTCTTCTCCTCTCCCATGTGCTTTGAATTAGGGTTCCGGGGAAGAAAAAAAAGGAGAGAAATGAGAGAGGAAAGGCTATTTAAGCTTTCTGCTCTAAAAGAGAGGCGGGGTTCAGCATATGTTCCCACTTAGGAGATCCTCCAGAGATTGGAGGGTGGGGTCTCCATTGGTGGAGAGAAAGAGCTGCCCATGGCTGGCAACGGGTCAAACTCAAAGTGTATATTAGACAGAGAGAGAGAGAGAAATGGTTGGAGAAGTTTCATACAGAATGTGAAAGGAAGAAAGGGATTTGAGGTTAAGGTTTAAAAAGGTTAAAAAATATTTATATATATATATATATATATTGAAAAAACACACACACACACCATATATATATATATATATATTGATATACACACAAAAAGGAAAAAGAATAAAAGAATAAGCAGCTAAATTGGGTAAAGTCAGTGGCCACAGGCCATGAACTGAATAAAATCACCGGCCAATGCCACCGCTGTCGCAGCCACGCACCACCTCCACCACTGTTTAAAATTCCCCCTCTCACATTTACACTGACACCCAATAATTATACTGCACTACTGGACAAAAAATATGCCCCTATTATAATATATTTTCCGCATTTTTTAAAATGTGTTTGCTCTATAAATCTCTATAAATTACTGCAAAAATCATACATGGGATGGATCCACGGCTGCATCAATAAATCACCAAAGAAAATTCTCTACCTTGATCAGCCTTTGACCAAGTCAGAACTCATGAGGCCTGGTAAAACTTCAGAAATAATATCCAGGTTATAATTGAGCAACATCAGAGAATCTTTTACCGTATTTGTCCTGTGTGATTAAGATTGAAAACATGATGTTGCCTTCCCCTTCATTTCACATTCGTTTCTTCATGATCTTTCTACGTATTATTACCCACACGAATATTGATAGCTGGATTCATCTACAATATTTTTATATGCGGTCTTCTTTGAATAATATTCGTGATCTTCACTTGATCCTTAATTATTAGTTTATTTTCTTCTTCTTTTGCTATTCATTCCCCTTTCAAACCAGAGCTTAATTTTATTCAAGAAAAAGAGATCTAAATCTCAGATGGTTAGGTCAGCTCAACCACATTCATGTTCGCTACAACCATTGAAACCGAAAAGAAAAACATAAATACTACATACATCAGTTGATTAAAATATTTCATAAATATAATATTGTGAGGTTCCCCAGCTTTGTCATCTTATGTGTTATGATATGTGAGGTTCCACAAAACAAATCTCAAACTCCCAAAATCCAAATTCCCTACTGTTGTCCCTAGGTGAAATCTTAACTAAAATAATACTGGTTTCCATTATTCAAATCAATTCACTGGCTTTCTTTCACATTTATGCTTCTTCGACGGTTGCAATTATCACACGATATTATAATATAGAGTTGCGACCACTGCTGTGTCACTCTTTTTGGTAATTGGAAATATTCACATGCCGGTTAGGTCACCTTATTCTACAACATTATTAACTTGAGCAATGGATCTTGAAAAAATCCAACTTATACAGCGGTTGCCCTTCTTCTTCCACTTCTTTTTCTTTCATTATCGTTGTCTTTTTGTGCTTTTTGTTGGTGCCCTTGCCCGTGTTTAGATTATAGGCCATTATGTTACGCTATATCACCATACGAAATTGAATGGGGGTTTAGTTTTTTTTAATGGTTCTTTTGTCTTTCCTTGTATTACTATAGTTGAACTAAGAGCTCCTCACATGGATCTGGTCAAGATGTGCGGCATTTGGTCTTGAAGGGGTGGTGTTACCATTTATGATTTTTACATTAGAATTAGGGAAAAAGAGATTGATGCCTTTTACATACGTAATACAAGTAGAACCTTTGTGGGAATGCTCAAGTCAAATTGTGCGAGGAACTTTATAAGGGGTACCTACTCTTGAAGAAGTTTGTAGGGCATCTTTTACACGTTAAAACTGATTAATTTTTTGAAATATTTTCAATTGTTTTTTCAAGTGGTCAGCAGCTAATTGATTATTAATGAAGTGAGAGAATGAAAGTGAAGTCTCATGGACAATGAAGAGGGTGATACGGGTAATAGGACAATGGTTTTCAAATATAGCATGATTTACAGATTCAGGAAAGTGGAGATGTGGCTTGGCCGAACTTGGTCGTAATAACAAAATTGCAAATGGGGCGAAAGCATTTCGGTTGGGCTTCTGACGTTTCTGAATGAGGAATTATTTGAGCTGGGCCAGCCCATTTACCCGCTATTACAAGGATGCTGATCGGTCTGAGTTAGCCCATAAAAAAAGTCTATTCGGACCTAAGCCCATCCAATCATAATTGCAGTTGGTAAGCCACAATACTAGACTTGTGCGTAGGGGGGTGGGGGATTGGCATGAGGTATCGTCTCTGATAGTGATAGGAGAGAATTGTAGTATATTTTGAAGCATACCACAATACTAGTTTTGATATTAATGTGAGTTTTGACATTTGAGTGAGGGATGTGCAGAGATCAGTCAGTAGGCCATTTCTAGTTTTCCTAGCCGGGCCTATAGGCTATAATATCAGTGACCTGTTGAAAGCTCCACTTTGAATCCAGTCCGCAACCATATAGATTCTCCTGTATTAATTACCATTTCAAAAGCAAAAGCCAAAAAAAAGAAGAAAAAAAGTATGAATAAAAAAACACCAGAGATAAGACCACACGCCGGTCCATAGTCAGGATCTGAGATCATCTGGCTTGGCCATTAGCATCATCAGTGCATCCGTTTGGGATTCATAATTCTTTATGAGCAGTAGTCTCTTTTCATGTTTTTTCCAAGCTGCTTGCCTTTCAAAGTTCTAGTAACAAGAAAATTTATGATTCAATATTCTCAGACCTCCCATCCCTTGAGCCTGCAGAGAAAAAGTAGTCGATTTGGTCCCATGTTAGAAGTTAGAACTACATCCAGTGTGGGCATTTCAAGAGTTTCAAGAGGTTGGAAATTGAAATCAAGTAAAAATTTGCCTCTTTCGGTGGTTTGTTTGGTTATACATCCCACGATGTACTAGACTAGGGAGTCGAATGTGTTTTATGCCTCGTTGTTAATAATTTGACATCTTTACCAGATCAAAATCAGCTAGTTGAACTGTTGAAGTGCTCAGATTTTATTGGGGAAATAACTGAATATGTTAGATTTTTAATAACACTATATAGCTGCAGCATGCCTCACCAAGCTTTTGTGAAATGCAGCATTTTTATACAGCTAAGAGTTACAGTTGATTATGAGGACAAGAAAAGTGGTTTTTTATTTTGGATTTCTGAGTCATCCAACCATGGCGTTAGGATGTCCAACTTTTCAAACTTTATTGTCCTTCAAACTTTAATTCACAATCAGGAAGTCACTTTGTTGTACTTGGAGGTGATTAGCCACATTTAGGAAGAAGGTGGCTATAGTCTAAAAAAAAAAAATCCTCTCTTGTACCTTTCATCTTATCTTCCCACTACTTACTGTGGTTTAATGAAGTTCCATGCACATCCTTGTGAATTAAAAGAGTCATTTTGAAGTATTTTTTGGAAAGAAAGACCTCGCTACTGTTGGGTTTAAAGGTTGAGAAGAAAACACACATTTTAAAACTGGAATTAAAATAGAAAAAAACACTTATCAAATTTTTATCATAATGTGATAATGAACCATTGCATGAAGGTTTTTGGTGATAACGCTCTACTCTTGAGGTTCAATAACTAGGGCTATTGGTGAAGGCACTCTCCTAAACATAAACGATAAAACATGTCTTTTTTTTTAATATTTTTCAAACACAAGATGGGGCAACAGGTTGAGGATGAAGATCTAGATAAAAGTACTTGATCACATAACAACACTACTTTTGCCTAAGAACATTAATAGATAAGAATGACAATACAAATTAAGTTAAAAGAAATCAGCCCTAACTTTGAACTAGATTTGGATAGTTTTGCATGAGTTTTTCAATGATTGCTACATATAGTCTCAAAGCTTAAGAAATCATGAATCTAACGGTATATGAATTGAAATTGAAACAAAGAAAATATGACCATTTGAAGTAGAGTTATGGGACATGACAAAAGTTGAATTTAAAATTTACTTGTCTAATTTGAAATTACTAATGCCAATTTTAAATCACACTTATGAGTTTGAAATGATTTCAAATTCACTCCAAAATTTGAATATAAAGATTGTTTTGTGTTTTCTAAGCTTCCACTAATTTGAATTTACATCCAAAGGCTCCTCCTTTTCAATTTAAAATTGATCGAGAACATTTAGAATTCATAGTTTTTCGTGCTTTTTGGACATTTTGATGTAATTTTTGGAATAACCAACCAATTAGAAGGTGTCATCTGCTTATTTTAGGGTCATATTATACATATTTTTCCTGTTTTAGTGTTTAGACATATAGTTCATAGAGAGAGGAAGATAGAGATACACATGTTTTTGAAAGCTTTGTACTTCTTCTTTTTCAATTAAATTTCAATTTTATATTTAATTTTATACTATATTTTATTGGCAACCAAACATGGTTATAAAGAGAAATCTTCTATGCTCTTTGACTAATTTTATGAGATATGGAAATGTTAACATGAACATGAAGAATTCAACGGAAGACTAGCAAGATAACAATTACCTTTGATTGGTTTTCTTTATGTTTTTATATTTAAATCAGTAAAAACAATCTTCTATATCAGTTCACCTTAAATAAGATATAAAAGATTCTTATTGAAATATTAGTGATTCTTAGAAAAACTTTGATTTCTAGTTAACTTAGGCTTGATCATTCTACAAGTCTAATAGCCAAATTTACAAGATGGATATTAGTTTTTTATTTGATAAATTGAAAACTAAATTAACCAACATATTTAATTGTCTTAAGAGATTCATTTTCTAAAGTTAAAATCCTAATTCGATATGTTAATTGATTTTAAGACTCAAATTGATCTCAAGTAGACTTTGATCCTCAACCTATATTACATAATGTTTTTTTTTTCTCTCTCTCTCTTTTACTTTCTTTCTTTCTCTCTCTCTCTTAATGGATTCAATATTAGATTGTGAAACTCCTATGAACATTTTCTTTTATTTTGTTTATTTTATTTAACATTTTATAAAATCTTTTTATCCTTATTTATTTTATATTAGGGTTGTTTTTAGTTTAAGGAAATAATTAATCTTTGTAATCTATAATAACTGAACTCATTAATGTAAATTTCAAAGGATGACAACTTAAAATACTACAAAATTGCTATAACTTTTTTTAAAATTTTTTTTATTTATCAAAATTATCATATAGCCTAGATTTTAATATTTTAATTACAATGAACATTTGTAGTTAAGAAAGTGACATCATTTCTAGGGATCAACAATGTTTAGTTGTTTCTAGTAAAAAAAAAAATTAAATGGTTTGATTTTAGGTTTGATTCACTTACATATATATATATATATATATATATATATATATATATATTGAAGTTGGGTCGCTAAAACTAAGAATTTGAAGGTAACAATGGAGTACTAGAGTAATGGTCACACCAACATCATCCATGCCTACACCAGTTTATAAGTTGATGAGGAACTACCTCACCCCCAAGCCTGCCTGCATCAATAGGAGATCACCTAAATTTCAGGTTTGTCATAGGTATAGATCATTGAAAACCTAAATTTCAAGTTTGTCATAGGTATAAATCAATGAAAGACTTTCTCATCAACCCTCCACTTATCTCTTATTCATCTTTAAATGTTTGTCTTTATGATAACTTTCATTATGATTTTGATGTTAAATCTAGTGGGCAAATTTTCTCATAGCTCCTACTATAATTCTCCTCATAAACCTCCCATTTTATTTAGGAAAGATAATCATAATTATTCAACTATTACCCACAACATGGATTTAAACTTTAATAAGTTATAATGTCTAGTTTTTACAACGCTTTAATAGAAATGAAACCAATTTTGGCTATGATCGTAATCTTAAAGGTATATTTTGCATTATGTCAACATAAAAAATAATAATAAAAACCTAATTTCTAAGATAATATTAAAGATCATGCATGTATATAAAGAAGTTACTTGGTATATTAATTAAGGATATTTTTTATATAAAAAAATATAAAATACTTTATACTTTTAAATATAATATACATGAATTAATCTTTGATGATGAAAAATATTGTAATGAAAAAATATTTGTTCGGCATGTAATGGAATGGTATAACTTAGTATCATAATTTTGTCAATTTTATGATGATGTCATGTGTCCTAAATATGTGTATCAAGTAATAATTTTTATTTCGTTAATATTGTTCATCAACGACATTCTTACGTCTACTGATCCTATGAAAAAATATATTGTCATAATCACACATGATGACAAAGTTTTGCTTTTCATTGATAAACGCTTATGAAACATGTATATTTGTTGCAGGGGAAGTTACAGTGGCCATGTGGCACCAAGATAATGTAGGGTCTTAATGTCTTTAGGGAGAAGTGTTTTGGTGTGATAAGCAGCCGGCGGCAAAACATTGGATGGGCGTAACAAAATTAATGGTTTTAATTCTCAGTTTCTTATGCTTTGTTGTGAGTCTCCGTAGGGATGGATTTAAAATTGTGCTAATTTCAATTAATTTTTGACATTTTTCCACAATTTAGTGTTTGAACCTGCAATTTAGGACCCGGCTTATCAGATTGGGTTAATCGATGTCACCTCTTTCAGAAATTATGCTACTCTATCAGTGGAATTTATTACACAACAAGGACAAGCTCAATTCAACCCAGTTAGAAATGGTGTATACTGGATCACATGGCCAGTCCGATCACCTCTCCTGGCCTTGTGGGTTTTGATTTGGTGTACTAAATATGGCCTAGCCAATGGCAGCACCCAAAATAAAAAGTAATCTGAGAATCTGTGAACATTATCAACCAGGTTGTTCATGCAATTAATTAACTTCTCTTCTGTGGGGTATGGTATTTTGTATATATAGAGTTCTTCGTTATTGAAAAGAGTAATATGCTAATTTTGTTTCTTCTATATAACATATATAATAATCACCACCATCATCAATTTCTGTGATATACTTTTAAGATCAATTTTTTATGATTATCCTATCAGTAACAGCCTATGTTGAGACTTTAGAGAGAATGACTTAGAATGTCTTGCTGAGGTTTTAAATCCCAACGTGAAGCAAACCCAAAGAGACCCTGGATGCTTACGCCTGAAGCCTTGGTAGCTTAATTTAGAACCCTTTTATTTGAATCATGTAAGAAGTGCTCCCCTTTACGTAAAATGCAGGTGCGACACTTTCCGCACCATACACGTATCGCTCTTGCTTCAATGAGCCTTGAGTTCCAAGCCTAGCCTACCACACAAACTCATGTTCCACAACTGCCGCACCCTATACGTATCAGGTACCACCACTTTCTCCTCTTTCAAGCCTTACTTCCCAAGCCTTTTCCAGGTTCCACCACCCTTTATGAAATGCCGACGTAGAGAAGAAGGTGCTTGAACAAGAATCTCTAGAGCTTAACAAAGAAGAAAAATAGCCCCAACTTTATCACCCATATCTTTATGTTTTAATTTCTGTTCATCTTGTTGACTAGCCATGCATGTCTTGTGATCAATTTAGCTGCATTACAATATTATGTAGATGACTGAATATTTTTCCATAGGCCGTGCTCAATTGCACCCCCAACAAAGTGTTGGTCCGACCCACCTACTCTTTTGTTTATGCTATATATTTGTATTTTGAGATGTATGCCAAGAATGTTGGTTGCGTGTTCATTGGTGCACCCTCGGGTGCTGGGTAGCAACCCCACCATTATCAATCAATATGGAGGATTGCGAACGGATTCCAAATTCGATCATATGCCATGCCCCACCTTTGATATAGTCAATGCTATAAACGTGCTTTTTGTTCAAATTTGGTGATCGGTGAAGGATACCATGATGGTTCCCGTAACAATCATCGCATACAGATGGCCTGCCCACTTTATTATATGCTTTAATTGCTAATTTACTTCAACGGGACAACGGACAAGTATTCTTTTTCATCAGTGGGGATAAAAAAGGATGATGGACCATGGAATGGGACTCCATGAATTTTAGTGAAGTTTGCATCAGAGTTCACATTCATTTGGCTGGAAAATCCAACATCTGCTTGAATTGAATTTGGATAGACCTAAATCACGTCCATTTTACTGGCCCAGGAGTATATGAACTGGAAAGCAACGGGGACATTCAGAGGAACGCAACACATTGCCGCTTTTTGTACTGTTTAATTTGGCAGCTCTTGCCTTAAAATTTAAAAGATGCTTTAGTTGTAAACTTTGACTCCTTCGTGGGCTTTTAGCGAGATCAGAAAACGTGATTCTCCTTGTCCCGCCGGGATACGCTTGATTTTCTCTGTCCCTATCATTTCTTTATTCTTAAAAGAAAATACAGAGAATTTTCCATTTGTCGGCAAATGAGAAAAATTTTGAAAAACTCAAAAACCTGGAATCCGAGAGAAACACGTGGCTATTTGGTGCAGTTTTAGAATTTAGGGAAGGCACAAACGGACCAGAAAAAAAGAAAAAAAAATGTGAAAAAATTATATATATATAAAAGGCAACCACCTCCTAGATTTTTTTCATAAATTACTTTTGCTTGTACTTTTATAAATCATCCCCAACCCACATACATTCCAGTCGCAAATAAAAAAACTGGCGTCCGGAGAGTTCTTAGAGAGTTGGAAGCGGCCACCGACTAACAGGATCTGTACAAGATGTGGGCAGAGCCGCAGACAGAGTCTCTAATCTCGCAGCCCCTTTGTACGGTGGTCCATGCGCACCTTAACAGAACGTATCAACTTCGCAAATCTATAAGCTTCACAAGTACCAGTCTTACAAAACGACACCCAGCTACCAACTCATACAATAAAGTTTTGGCATGGTAGGTTAGATGAGGCAAAGTGGTCCCAAAAGCTATTCATTTTAGTTTCAATTGCTAATCAATGTCATAAACACCAATCATAATCAACAAAACGAGTGAAAGAATTTGGTTCAGGCATGATTTGTCATTCGTTCAAGTTACTAAGATTGAATGGTTTCATTCTCAGAGGGTAATACTATTTGACCGACAGTCAACTAGGCGGCCAAATGAGTCCCTTCCTTTTTTAATGCCAAAAGAAAATCCAGTTGTATGTAATAATATCTGGATCTGGATCTCCCCAACCATACATCCCATCAACGACAAAAGACAAAGCTATCTGCAGATGAAATAATGTTTCTCTTTTGAGGCCTGGTCATTTCTTAACGTTTTCCATTGTTGAGTTGGGTGATAAAAAAGATCAGTTCAAAAGTTGCAAGTCGCTAAATTACATTCAACTTTCAACAAGCAAATTGCTCAAACCCATCAACTCTGTTTCCCCCTGCCACTGTTACTATGCACCAGTAGGTTCCTTCAAATGTGAAAGTATGATTCCAAATTTCAAAATGTGAGTAAAAAGGACTCCAACCCAGTATGGACTATGGTTTCATTTTCACTTAAATTAAGCCTGAAATTTGACTTTACGTGGACCTAGCCTTCCATTGATGAATCAGTCTAGACCCTGGTTGAAATTTGAAACTAAACTCACATGGAAGGAGAAACTAAAAAGTCTAAAATATGAGTGCTCGTGCCTTTGACCCTTGGCAAAATAATAAATTAATTACCAGAAGTGCGCAAATGTAAAAAGTCGTCTTGTCGTTCTGATGAACTCCAACATTTTCCTACATTAAAAAAGAAGAATAGCTATGGCAAAGTTTGAAGATGATGAAGTAGAAAGAAATTGGGAAGGGATTTAGTAAATAATGTTTGTTTGTAGCATAAACAGAAAACCGCGTGGTTGGTAAATGAGGCAGCTCTGCTTTCTTACTATTTGAAGTCTGAAGAGGCCATTTGCCGTGTAATGGGTGGTTATCTTGATGCTATGAATTGTAATTTTTGCTAATCTTAGCACTGTGACAAGAGAATTTGGAGATATATGCTGCTGGGGGGGGCTTCATTATTTGCTCCAAGTGACCAACAGATCAAGAACATACAAGTAGCTAGCTTTTCTTCCGGTGGTTGTACCTTTTAGGATCCCTAAAGTTGCAAGGAAAAATAGGACAACCCTATAGTTTAAAAGGTCTAATGCTGGGATCCTTGCTGTCTTGACCAAAACAAGGGTTGGGCGATGGAAAAGGAAAGGAAAATGGTGAAACTTATTTGGTAGAGTGAATTCTTTTTCCAAACTAATTTAATCATTTTGCATTCCTTTATTCTTGTCGTATTCAGAATTCAAAAGGAGTATAGTTATTTTATACATTTCCATTTAATTCTTATTTTATTTCTTCTTTTGTTCTTAACTCTCATGCTCTCTAAAAAGCTCCAACCTTGTGTGGTTTCTTGGCAGCTACTCCAGGAGGCTATAAGATTATATATAAGCCTTGTGCGGATTATACCTGTTACATACAATCCTTTACATTCAAGCCATCTCTTGATTGTTTTCTTTCATTCTTTGGGGATCTTCCTCTGAAATTTTCATATTTTGTTCGTTTGATGTGTACTCTTTCTGAGTAATTACTTCTATTCGTTTCCAAATTTGTTGGCCTACGAATAATCGACTCTCATTACCAGCCTTTAAGAGGCCTCGCTTGGAAGAAAGAGATTGTCAGGGAAGAAATGACCAAGTGCTCTGTAGATAGTGAACTGAGCTGTAGTTTGATGGGAGGAATTTTCCAGCGCCGGAGCTTTTGGCCAAAGAAAACATCTGTTCGTCCACTACCCACAAACAGCAACAGCACATTGAAGGTAACAAGCCCCAGTGATTCCAAGGGGCGACATGGTGGTTCCCGTGAAACTGCCTCGCTCAACTCCAGTTCACCTAAACCTCCGCCAAAACTAGATGAGAAGCTAGTCACAACTCCCAACTTAGTACACTCCAGGCCTTCAACTTCCAGTCATAAAAGTCAAGGTGCTAGGCCCTCAGATGCTGCAAGGAACTCATCGTCCTCCTCTGCTACTTCAAGCCTGAAGCAGCAATCACAATCCCAGGAGTTAGCGGACATGAAAAGGCTAAGGAGGGAGCCCTATGGCCTCTACACTGAGCCAAATAGGGCGAGTACTGATCACCACCAATTCTATGAAAGCAAAGCTCTCGTCCCCACTTCTTCAGGCAATGTAATGCCTTTAGGCCACTTGGGTAATTTGAAGCCACTGAGAACTGGGAATTCAATGATCACAGACCTACCGGACTCCACCAATAAAACTCAGTATTACCACCAGAGGAAGCTCAGCGATAGCAGAATTGGCAGTAATGGTGTTATGGGCAACATTACACGGAAGCCCAGCAATGAGAATCCAAAGTCGGGAAGCCGATTTCTAGGTCTGTTGAATAAGTTAGATCCAGAGGCATTGAAGTCAATGGGAAATGAGGAGTACAAGCAGGGCAGATTCAAGGAGGCCTTGGAACTATATAACCAAGCAATTGCCCTCAATGCAAATAAGGCATCGTACCATAGCAATAAGAGCGCGGCTTTAATAGGTTTAGGCCATCTTATGGAAGCAGTAATTGAGTGCAGAGAAGCCATCAAATTGAGCCTTCTTATCACAGAGCTCATCACCGTCTGGCGACACTATATCTAAGGTATTCACTAGATTATAAAATCATTACATTCCTTTTGCTTGTCCAAAGACAATAAAAATGAAGAAATGAAAACTCAGAATCTTAAAACAAGTAGGAGTTCATGTTACTATTGTAACAATCCAATTTCTTTAAGTTAATATTTAGAAATACAGTTTCCTTATAATTATGTACAAATTATGATATACAGACTGGGAGAAGCCGAGAAAGCATTGAATCACTACAAATACTCAAGCCCCGCAGACTCTGAATACATCGCCAAAGCTCAAGCTCTGCAAACACACCTCAGTAGGTGCATAGAAGCCCGAAATTTGAGAGACTGGAACACTTTACTTAAGGAGGCAAGGTGTGCAATATCTTCTGGAGCCGATTCAGCTCCCCAGGTCAACAACCATAGTCCAATTCCTCTTTTTATTTTTCCTCCATGATTACTTATCCTATTATACTTACCTGATTAATTTTTGGTCACTCAAAAAACAGATCTATGCTTTCCAAGCTGAGGCCTTATTGAAGCTCCATAGGCACCAAGAGGCCTATGCTACCTTCCGGAAGGGACCCAAGTTCCAGATTGATTCATGTACTCAGTTCTTTGGACCGGCTGCTAGTGCATATATGTTAATAATTCAGGCACAGCTTTACATGACCATGGGCAGGTTAGTAGAAGTATTTAATATAATTAAGGTCTTAATGTAATCTTATTGTGCCATATCTCTCATATGGAATTTTCACAAGCAGGGATATTATTAAGTTTCCAATGTATTCTTCATGTGCCAACATGTTGCTATGGAACATTATGGTTTGATAGGTTGGAGGATGCTGTGGCCTTGGCTCAGAAAGCAGCTCGACTTGATTCAAGTAACAATGAGGTGACCACAGTGTTGAGAAGAGTTCTAGCTGTGGAATCGGCCCGATTGAGGGGCAATCAGCTCTTCAATGCATCAAAATTGTTGGAGGCTTGCGTTACGTACAATGAAGGATTAGACCATGACCCCTACAACACCATTTTGTTATGCAACCGAGCAGCTTGTCGATCTAAACTTGGCCAGTTTGAGAAAGCGGTTGAAGACTGCACCATGGCAATCATCGTGCAGCCTTCTTACAGCAAGGCAAGGTTGCGTAGGGCCAATTGCAATGCCAAGGTAACGAGTTGTTACCTGAGCGTTTGTTTTACTACTTGTTGGATTTGTCTTTTTCTTGACTCAATATCTATTTTCTTCCTTGGTATGATTATGTGTGGTAGATGGAGAGATGGGAGGCCTCTATTCAAGATTATGAGATGTTGATAAGAGAAACTCCGGGTGACGAGGAGGTGGGCCGGGCATTGTTTGAGGCCAAGATCCAGCTCAAAAAGCAACGTGGTGAGGACATCAAGGACATGAAGTTTGGTTCGAACCTGGTCTTCATCTCCAACAATGAGAGTTTCAGACATTTTGTAACCTCCCCAGGTAACTTAAATACACTTGATATTTATTCACCCTGCATGCAATTTGTGCATCTTTACAACCAAATGAATTAATACTTTTTTTTCCATAAGAGACAAGTAATGTAAACAATTCATGTCTAGATTTGATACTTCACATTTTATTTTTATTTTTTATGATATGTTAAATGTCCAAGTTTTGATAAAAAGTTACCATTGCTTCAGCACCAGATCCATTATCTATTTGGCGCATTCATGATTGGTGACTTATTTTTCCTCTGTCATGTAAGTGACAGAGGACAACTAAAAGTTAGTGGGGCAGATTTTTAGTGAAAGGAGCTGTTTCTTTTTTACCTTGGATGGGCAATATTTTCCTAATTCTTTTGGGTAAAGCAGAGATTCTGAATTGACAAGAAACCAAACTTTTGTGTAAACAACAGGGATGTCGGTGGTCCTCTTCTGCAACAAAACTAGTCACAAGCAAGTATTGCAGCTCCTTGAGCAAGTCTGCAAGAGATACCCATCCGTCTACTTCCTCAAGGTTGGTTAGCCTGCAAGCCTTTTATTTATTTTTTTTCCTTCCTTGTTTTCTTTCTTAGGGTTCCAAATCCGGGGACTGAAGCTTGATACAGGAATGCAATGAATAGGGAGAAGTTCAACCTTTCCCAATAATAGTGATCTTCTGTGCTTGTACCTAATAGGGCAAAGGCACTGTGACAAGCTATTGGCTGGTGGGTCGCAGACCCCATTGCTGTTTGATCCAATAGCTGTAGGGCAGACACTGAGACCTAGAAATTTGACTATTGAGTTTGTTTGGTCTATCTGACCCTTTCAAGCTCATGTTAATTTATAGCCTTGGTAGAGCATCAGGCTCCATCCACCAACGTTAGTGAATCAAATGAAATATCTCTTAGTGTAATATGTTTTGCAGTTGTGAAAGCATAGTTTATTCATGAATTCAGGTGGAGGTTGAAGACCACCCTTACTTGGCAAAGTCAGAGAGTGTGAGCTCCGTTCCGGCTTTTAAGATATACAAGAATGGATCAAGGGTCAAAGAAATTCCAGGCAACAATCGTGAATTATTAGAAAGCTCGATCAAATTGTACAGCAGTTGAAGATAAAAAAACGAAAGGAAAAACACAGAATTTTTTGGGTATGCATGGAGACAAGCAAAGAAGAAGAAGAAGATATCAACAAAGGACAGATTCAAGCAACACAAAAAATAAAGCGGGGGCTAATCATACCAGTGCAGAGACTTTGCTGCCATCGTACATAAAGCAGGAAGAGTGGAGAAAGAGTGAGTGCAGGATTAAATTAATGAAGGGAAAGATTTAGAGGGGGCATTGTTTTGGATTGGGCATAATGATTGTGTGTACAGTTGTTTGTTCTTCCTACCCCATTGCTTTCCTATGGGCTTAGGAAACAAGCCAAATTGGTAGTGGATTGTTTATTTATAGCTAGTGGTTTGATTGCAGAGAACCCACTAATTATAGTCAATGGTGTGTCACAGACAGGTTATGGTTGGTGTGGATTATTTGAAAATAACCCCTTTACTTATTCTAGTAATGATGGTGGGTACCCTTTTTATTTTTTTCTCTCTTTATTTTTCATTTTTTTTTTCCTTTTTTCTTTATTGTTTTCCACATGTGGCATGATTAAATCCCGAATCATCGACTTTATGCTGTAGCTAAAGACCTCGGCAGCCAACAAAATTGTGGTCAGTGTCTGCAATTTGCTCGGCGAATATCCAAAATTTTTTCTCATAACGTTTATTTGCTTGAGATAATGTATGTCAAGAGCCTAGCAGCCACTCATATTTCATTGCAGCTAGGTGTCTCTCAACTGGGAGGTCAAAGAATTTGAGTCTGATTCCTACGAGGAGGCCAAGGCATGGAAATAAGAATAAGATATCTGGTTCACTTGTCTAGGGCTGAAGTGCAATGCTGCCTCAAGGGCATTTTATCACTGCGATGCTTCCCCCCCTAAAACTATCACAAGATTGACAAATAATTAAAGCTGCATTTTTAATGACTTGGGCATCAATAGACATTTAGCAAATGCCACACAAATCAATGGCACCAATAATTCTAGGTGAAGCTACCAAAATTTACCTCGCCCATAAATGACGACCTTAGAAAAGATATAACTAAAGGACTAACCAATTGATGGATCTAAATCCTCAAAAGAAAAGACCAATTACCCTTGACATCTTGTGAAGAGAAGTCAATGAAATGCAAAGAAGTCTGCTCCAACAGTAGACCCATCGACTGCATAAGACCCTAGCCTTGTAATTAATAGAGGCATTTAATTGCGCTTATAAACACTCCAAATTTGATCAAAAATTCTCAGAAAAGTCCTCCCCTGCAAGAAACCCCTTTCCGTGTCCAGCAAGTAGTAGAATAAAATTTCAGTTATTCTTAAAGAATTTTAGCTGTTTCATTAGAGATCCTCCTTGTTACGTGAAACAAATCACCTCATTGTAGATGATTTTGAAATGTGCATTCGTGATCGAGTTATATAGTCATATTCGTTGTTGAGAAGATTTTTAATCAAATTCGTTGTAGGGACTCATACGAATAAGCTTAGCTTTCACCTTTGCATGCACCTCGCCCTCTTTCCTTGCTTAATAATAATAATAATAACTCATAACCCACAACCAATGGGAGTTTATTAGAGCAAGTTCTCATACATGGATGTGATGCTGGCGTCTTCCTTTTGCTTAATGAGGTCTGGTATAGGCCCAAGTTATATCCAGACACACCTCCTTGACAAAGGGGTAACCATTACCAATGACAGTTGGATCAGGAAGGTCCCCAAACCTCCTGCTTGGGAGCCAGAAAAGGTGCTTTCCAACAAGCAAGGCAACATGGTGGACCATAGATCGGTTTCTTTTCATCAATGTTGCTATTGTGGCTGTGAACTAGCCCAGCCGAAATCCCATTTTTTCTTTTGTCCAACACCAGATGGGCTAGGGCTCAATGTTTGCTTATCCCTGTTTTTATGAATCCATGATGAGTTCAGTTTGTTGCATGTTTAGGAGACTGAAACCGGATCACTGCCGTTCCACCTATGGGATGCCACATTTTTGGCTGATGAAATTTCCACTTCGAGCTCAACCGTTTTACACAGAGAGGATCGAACCAGTGTTCAAAATATCATCACAAATCAATCACTTTACTGGATGTGCTACAAGCAACTGGAAACACAACACTGGCCTTGCCTCTGTTAACGCTGAGCTTTCCCCCACTAGGATCTTTCACCTACTGTGGCACATGTCTCAGTCCAGTTAATGGGCTTGTTGGCCCGCATTCGCAAACTCGTTGGGCTAATCTGAGATGAACCTGGATGAACCAGTCACTATTTTTGCATGAAGCAGAGGCCATGTTTAAAACTGGATTAATATTCTCTGCAGATAGGAATCACATATAGGCACCAGCCTTGTATCTTGTGAAAATGGTCTCAAGGCCATCAAAACCCCATATCAGAACTTCTTACACTGGTCACCAATACATCATTTTTCCCATCCTCTACGTGATGGACACAACTCAATGTGACAAACACTGCTCTGGAAGTGATATGATCCTTTGATCACCCTAAAGTCCAACCATCCCATGAATATTCCATTCCTCTTCTTTTTCTCCCCTTTTTGGGATACACATATATTTCAAATGTTCCAAACCAGAGCGAAGAATATAATTAAGCCAGTGAGCGAGGTCTAATCAAATTGTCGGACTAATAGAAGACATAATTATCAACCGTGATTAGTGCACCAAAAATTCTTTCCTTACGGATTCTTTCATCTAGAAAGGCGGGGGAAACTAAAGGGGAAAAGCAAAACAATCCAAATGAAAAAATATCAGAACAAATTTGACTGGAGGGTAAAGATCTGGCTGTTGGTAAAAAAGTATCGAACCTAGAAGCAAGATTCTTCCCCGGCGGCAAGAAGGAAGAGAGGACACTTTTTAAGATCTGAATAACCATTCAAGGATATTGTTCGTGGAGCTGCTATGTTGTTTCCACCATAAATCAAACTTTTCATTTAGCATATGGAATTGGATGCCCACCTCCAGCAATAATATCTCAGTGGTGACCCGATGCCCCTGCTGATAAAAACATGGCCTATAACACACACACAACTCAAAAACTCCATATTTTTAATCTTCTATAAATATATGCATCTTGCAATTCTATAAATCAACGTAAATTTCATATCCACCTAAAATAAAATGCACGTGCTGTTCGTTCCATTATTCCAAAAAGGCCTGAGTGTGATGTGAAACAACAAAATATTTTTTTATGAAAACAGTCCAAACTCAAGGGGGATCCGGAATCCGTCACTGGCACATGTGCGCACTCCTCTCTTCTCGATCTGGTTTCATCCTTCAAATTCTTTTTTTTTTTTTTTTGTTAATGTAAATGATGGATGTAATCTAGCCAAGTCCCCAAAAAGATCTCGACATATAGCAAAGATGTAATCGAGCGAAGGAAAATAAAATTCAAAGGACCATTATGAACGCCAAAAGAAAATTCTAAGCAACGTATTTTGTCCTTCACACAATAAGATTATGGATTGAAAACTACATCACAAAATGTACATGGCAGCAAAATCTTTTTTTCCCAGGAAAAAAAGCTGTACATATTTGATACATAATTCAAATCTTGGAACAGATGAGATAAGTAAACTAAAGATGGCCATCTCATTTGGATTTGCCACACAAGAAACGACAAGTGGGGAAAATTAAAAATCAAATTACAGAAAATAAATGTTTGAAGGAAATTTAGAAGAAGAAAATGGGGAGGAAGGGAAAAACAGTAGTCACCGTGATCGTCATCTTTTCCAACTTCGACTTCTTGATAATGGATCTCTGGCTCCACCAACGACCCAAGTCTCCTTTGCAATGTCGGAAGAAAATTTGTAGAAATCATTGTTATATTTCATCACCACCAGATTTTCTTTCTTCTTTTTATTCTCTTCCTCCATAATTAACATTGCTTTCTTTGCTTCTTGATCTTCTTCTTCCTCTTCTTCTTTTTCCTTTTCTTCGGCTTTCTCTTCTAACCAGCTTTTTGCGGGGGCAGACCTACAACGCATTAGTAAGAGAGCATTTGGAGGAGGAACGGAAGGTGCAACCGCAGATTCTTCACCGTATGACTTGCTTTTCTCTTTTATTTCTTCTTTATTGGAGCCACAGCTCTGGTTTTCTTGCAACACCATAAACCATTTGGAAAAGATAGTTCTTGAAGTTTCATTATCATCACTCTCCTCTGCACCCACTTGGTTATCTTGATATTGATCCCCATCTTCTTCTTCTTCATCATCAGAAGTGATTCCCGATTCAGGAAAAGACCCGAAGCACCGAAAATCGAATCTTATGCTTCGCAAGCATGTCAAGAACTGCATGATTTCTTTCTTAAACCCTAGCCCTTCAACCCAAGTGGGCCTCTTCTTGTGCTTTTTGTTGTTGTGAATCCTCTCAATCTCCTCCATGACTGATTGCCAATTCTTGCAGGAACTGGTTTTGTGCCTGACCTTGATCTGGCCAGCGCAGGTGACTTTGGGAGACGTTGGTTCGGAGATTTCCGTGCCCATTGGCTTGGTTTTGGCCCATAAGAGTGGGCTGGCTTGGCCACCATTTCTGGTGCTAGATTTCTTGAGGTGGTGGGGGTGGTTATGGTGGTGGTGGTGGTGCTGGTGGCGCTTGCTTGGTTCCGAAGGCCTAGCTGGACTGCATATGGGCTTGGGCATTAGCGTTAGATGGGCTCTAGATGGAAAACATACCAATAGATCAGCTGAAGGAGCTGCTTTCCCTTCTCTTCCCTTCATCTTTTCTCTTCTTCTCCTAATTTCTTCTATTCTGTGCTTTATTTCTTGCCCTTCAGATCTTGCACTTGCTCGACTGTATGGTTTTGGGTGTTAGGAGTAGTGTATTGAATGGTTTTTTAAAAGAAAGGAAGAGGGAGGCCTTGACAGCTTTCGTTTCCTTTTGCTCCCTTTTTTTATGCGTTTTCTCTTTACTACCTGTTTGTTAATTTATTTTTCTCGCCCTCCTTTTTGCTCTCTTTGAAATGGGGTCACAAGGGACTAGGGAGCTTCTTTCTTGGCTTTTACTTTTTGCCAATGCCCAGCAAAACACATTGAATAAAGAAACAGAAAAAAAAAAAAAGGAGAACTCACAGCCCACGAGCCTTGTTCATGATCCAATCATACCCCCAACTTGTAAGTTGTGAGCCCATGCCAGTCTTGCCCATGACTCATGCCCTATTACCAATGGCCACATATTCCTTTTGTAGACAAATACCAAACCAGCCCTCATGTGCTAGCCATAAAATAAGAGGAAGACAAGAAATTGGCCCGTTCCCTAGTACAATGTTGTCATTTAATGTCAATATCGGGCTGAATATTCATATTTGGGCTGAACAAATTCTGAAACTAGAATAGCACTGCTTATAGTTATGTAATTTGGGAGGGGATGAATATTGATCTATAAGCCAGAGCTAATAAATGGAATTTTTCACATGAAGAGAAAAGGAACACCGAAAGTTTGGAAAAAGAATTTATAAAAGCGAGGATGCCATAATGAAGGGGGGTAATGCACTTGAGAACATGAGACGCTGGCCCCTCACCACTCACCTTGCGTTGGGATCATACTTCGTTGCTTTAATTTTGTTGATACGAACCTTCTATGAGGTGGGTTGAGCTTATCCTCGTTCTTGTGATCTACACTTTATATTATTCCAATGATACATAACAGAAGAACTCATGATGACACAAATAATAAAAACAAATTTGTTATTATCATTATTATTATTATCAAACTTGTGAATTACTAATTCACTAAAATGGTTTTACTTGGTCAAGATTTTATATATTTAGTGTAGACTCTCATAATTTTGGTGTCTTCCCAATAGGTTGAAGTGCTTTAGCCCATTGAAACACCTAAACTAACAGCTAAGTAGGCCTTCAGTAGGAGTTGGCATGACTAGTGCATGTCACAGAGGGTCATAGCCTTTTTTACACGGCAGCCAAGACATTGGTAAGGCAATCTTGCTGAGGAGTGACAAAAAGGGAATTTTATATGGTTGCTTGGTCTTCACTTTTATTGTTGATCTTTAGGAAAAGGTTGATAAAGCATGCGGGCCGAGGAAGCCAAGGCTTAAAGTTGGATAAAATACAATTTTAAAACGTAAAAGTATTACAATGGTGCGTGTCCCTATTATGAAAATTTATATATCTTAAGAGAAATGTAGGGTGGGGAGAAGATGGTTGGAAGTGGGGCTGTGGGGGGTTGAGTTCTGAAAAAGATATGTGGATGGGAGGTGAGTAGATGATGTGAAGAAGACCCAGATAGATTCCTTCATATCATGAGTAGCATGCCCTGCCCTATTTTGATTTTTTCTTAATTTCCCCTGGGGCCTATCTTTCAATGAGTCGAAGAGTTTGCGAACACAACCACACCAACCGTCAAGTTATAGTTGATTCAGTGTGAAATTCACAGCACTCCGGCATCAAGTGTAGGGAATTGAATTATGTATATCATCATGCATAGGTCATGTAACGTAGACATCTAGTTGGTGTACAAATAAAGTTTATGTTTCCTTTAAATATAAGGAGTTCAATCTCCCATCTTAATGTTGGAATCATTGCTAAAGGGTTAAATAATTAGATTGGAGACCCCCCTTTGAAGACAAAGTTTAATTCCTTCTCTTTGTGGGCTAATTTTTATTCCATCCAGTCCTTTTAAACTAAAAATGCCTAAGGCCTATGATGAAAAAGATGGAACAATTAGGTGACCTTTCATAATGCACCCCATTGTTAACACATGATTACCCGAGTGAGATGCTAAATCCGATTACTCATCTTTTTCTTTATCATGTATGTGATATGGATTTCTATGATGTCCACTCTCGTTAGCAGTTAGCATATCATTTTTTTTTGTTTGACATAGCCCAGATGAAACTGGGCCAAAGCCCAACAAGCCTCTAACTTTTCAAAGGGGGTTGCGGGATGGTAGATTGAATATTATGACAAAATGAACAAAGATTTGAGCCCACAAATGATAAGATGTGATATCATATGATAAAGGATCATGCTTCCACTTTAATTCCAAGGCAAAATGGATTAATAAACCGGTGATATTTTAGTATTGCTAGTGATGATTGCCTACCAAATAATCATGTGCAGAATTGTTGAACTAATCAGTTAAGAAAGGATGCCAGTGATTGCCTACCAAATAATCATGTGTGGAAGAATTGTTAGAACTAATCAGTTAAGAAAGGATGCCAGTTTTGAAGTGTTTAAGGATATGCCTTTAATCATGTAACGCTTTGGGAATTATATGCCTAGCTCCCCTACAATTGCCGACTTAGAAAATAGAAGGTATGGCCATGTTGGAGCTCTCAATAACAATGTTTTACTTTTCAAAAATGAAAAAAATGAAAATTGAAGGCACATTTCACTATCAATTATTGATAAAAGAGGTTATTGAAAGTTGTTATGTTTTTTATAATATATTTTAATTATTTTCGGTTATTTTCTAAATATGATAAAAAATAAAATAAAAATGGAAAGTATTTAAAAATACATAAAGAAAGTTTAAAAACCTTCCAAGTTTCCTTGTTTTAAAAAATCTTACAAAACAGTTTTTAAAAATTATATTTTAAGAATTTTACACTTTTATTAGGAAAGTTTGAAAAAAAACACAGCTTTTGTGGAGAATATTTTTTTAAAATAGGACCCTTGTAAAATCATTTTCAAATAGAAAAAGTTATTTTTAATAGGGGTGAAACTTAGACCAATTCACCTGGTCCAATCCAAATCCAACTTTACGTTTTGGGTAGGCTTTGGATGATCATTTTCAATAGTTGGATTGAGTTTAAATTATATTTTTTCAACTAGCTTTTATAATATTTATAATACATATTATCTTGTATAATAATAATATATATATATATATATATAGATTTATGTTTATTCTCTTATTGCTATCTTAAAATTTTATCCTATTTATTATTTAAATTTTTATATAAATACATTAAAAAAAAGCTTTAAAAAAATATTATATATGCATTTTGAATTATATTAACCCGAATCTATTCTAACCAACTTAAGTCTAACTAAATTAATTTGAATATAACTTGAACAACTTGAATTAAATTAAAGTTTAAAAAAATGAAGTTGAGTTAAGTTTGAATTAAATACATCAAGTCAAATTTCAAGTTAAGCTGAACTTAAGTTGATTATTTCTTAATTGGAATTGAGTTTGAGTTAGTCATCAATTCAACTAATCCACCCAAGTTACAATCCTAATTTATTTTAAAAAATCATTTTAATTCAAATATTAAATTTTAAATATAATTTTTATTTATTTATTTATTTATTTATTTTAAAAAATTAAATTTCATATCATTATATTATAAATTTCTAATAAGTATTTTCTTATATTACCGGAAGCCTAAAATTATTTTGGTATGCATCATTTTTAACAATTGTTTCTTCGAAAGAGCGGTCGAAATATCAAAATTGCCTTTTACTGGAACAGGGCCAGTATTCGTTCATACTAAAACCCCAAACCCTGAAAGCAGGTTTAGGGTTATGGTTGACAGTGAAGAGCTCGGCAGGAAGCAGAGGTTGGGGAAATATCATATTTGATAGTATTCAAGGGATGCTTTGTTTCTCGTATTACAATCGCAGGCAAGCACTCGTCTCCATACTCTTTACTCCATGTAAATGTAATTGATGCTATCAAATGACTCTATATATCTGCAAAAGCCTCATCTCGCTCTATCTCAAAAACTCTCAACACCACCTCCACAAACCTCACTTCTCCTGCTCCCTCTCTCTCCTCTTCTTCTCCTCCTCCGGGCCCCAAAAAAAGAAACCAGCTATCCCCGTCTCTACTGCCGATTACTTGATCAAGCGGCACCAGTTCTCCCAAGAAACCGCTCTAAAGGCCGCTTCTGTGATAACATATTTGAAAAAACCCGAGAAGTCTGATTCCATACTAGCATTCCTCAAGGAAAGCGGTTTTTCCCAGACCCATCTCGAGAAAACAGTCGAACGAGTCCCCCGTGTTCTCTCTGCCAACCTTGACAAGACCATCAAGCCCAAAATCAAGATTTTCCAGGATTTGGGCTGTACGCCCACCGACATTGCTTATATTATATCGCAAGACCCGTGGATCCTAAATAGGAGTGCTAATAATGGCTTGATGCCATCAATTGTAGCATTGCAGAGTGTTATGGGTTCGAACTCGGATGTCTCTAAGGTTTTGAAGATTTGTGCGCGGTTTCTGAAACATGATTTAGGGAAGACCTTGAAACCTAATATTGAATTCATGAAGAGTTGTGGAATCAGCACGTCACAGATAAAGAAAGTTGTATTTAGCTTCCCGAGATTTTTGCTGCATAAGCCGGAGAGTATTAAGGATTCTGTGAGGAGGGTTGATGAAATGGGGTGTGATAGAAAGTCTAAGATGTTTCTTCATGCAATTCGAAATTTGAGTTCAATGACACTAGAGAATTGGGAACTGAAATTGAAACTTTTCCGGAGTCTGGGATTTTCAGAAAATGAGATTGTAACATCTTTTAGGAAGGCGCCTCAGGTCTTTGCACTATCTGAGAGGAAAATTATAGAGGGAACCAGATTTCTGCTTACTGTAGGGAATTCCGATATGTCTTATTTGGTTAACCACGCAGAATTGCTTATTTTCAGCATTGAGAAAAGGCTCAAACCCCGTTTTCGGGTCTTAGAGTTTTTGCAAGGTAAGAATTTGCTTCCAAAAAGGCCTAGCGTGACCACCATTTGCAAGATATCTAATAAACAGTTCATTGGAAAGTATGTGCTTCCTTATTCAAATGAAGTTGGGGATTTATACATGGTTAAAGAAGGTTCATAGACATCAAAACTGCTGTTATTGAGACTCTCATATGAAAACCATGCTGATAAATAGATCTCAATACCATCTTGACTTCTGTTGGAGTTCTGCATTCTGGGAACTGCTCTTTAACAGACGGTATGGGAAAAGCAGCAAAGAGAAGATGGAGGTGATGGCAGGTGTTAGTTACTCTATTTGCACAAAATATTTACATTTGCGCTAGTGCTTAGGAACTCTTCTTGCACTAAATCTTCATATTAGTTATTTTGTATCCTTGGTATTAATAGGGAGAAAACTATTAAATCTTCATGTTACTGCATCATACTTTTTGAGTTAGAACATATTTTTTAATTGCTATATCTTGTTTGATTTGAGGCAACATTTTGATTAACCATATTAAGTAGCATTTTTGTATGCACTGGCAATATTGTGCCAGAAAAATCGTGTTTTTCCTTGCAGCCTTTTTTCCTCTTATTTGAGCTTTCCATTTTCAAAAGATTGTGCATATGTGTATTATAGTAAATAAATTTCTAGTGTATTTTTTTTCACAAGCACTAAGTATTCTGAGGTGTATGCAACTTTCTTGTTTCTAAATTGTCTTCTACTAGCAGATATGTAATATGGTAAAATGTGTAACTCATTCACACTCATCTTGGGGCTTAAAAGAATGTGCATACATTCATCTTGGGCTTAAAAGAATGTGCATGCATGTGTATTATAGTTGATAAATTTCTAGTGTATTTTGTCTCTGAAGCATCAAATATTGTGAGGTGCATGCAACTTTCTTGCTTCTAGATTGTCATTTCCTACCAAATATGCAATGCATCCAGAGGGGCTGACAACACACCCATGATCTTGGGTTGGGTCTTGGGCATAACCCATTCCACATAACCCAAGTGAGGATGACAATACTCTCATCTTGAGGTCCCACCTGGGTCGAACCAGCTGTGGCCTTACGCATCACCCATCATCTTGGGTTGGGGCTTGGGCATAACCCATTCCACATAACCCAAGTGGGGATGACAACACACCCATCTTGAGTCCCCACCCAGGTCGAACCATCTCTGGCCTCACACATCAATGGTCATTTTCTCCTAGGGAGGGGCATTGTTGCATGCCTAACAATTCCTTTCCGTAATAGGGGGCTCCTGTGGCTTGAACCTATGACCTAGCTCTAAGACCAGTTATTAGAATTAAGGACTTAACCATCTCATCTTAAAACCAATTGGTTGTTAGTGGGGTCAAGTTAGTCCTCTTTGTGTGGTTCGATGTCATACTCATTTACAATCATTTTAGAACTTAACCATCTGGGGTACACAGTGGGGCAAGACCCATCCCACACAACATACCCATCTCGGGGCTTAACCATTTTTTGACCTTACACATTCATTCCAAGATCATTTGTCAACAGCCTTTTTTCCTAGGGAGCAACATTGTTGCATATCTAATAGCTTTTTTATCATTTACTCCAAACTTCCATTGTACATTTGATACAATTCTACAGCTAAGCGTGTGATGCTTTCTACTTACAGAAAAAAGAAAAAGAAGAAGAAGGAGAAGACAACAAATCTGGCTGCTTGGAACAACACAAATAAACAAAAGGGAAAAAGAAGAAAAACTTTTTGGAACTTTCTGTTACAATCTTAAGACAGGATCTGACAACAGATTACTCACGAAACTGGTGAAAATGCTGTAAGGAATCACTGGTTCGATAGTCTGATAAATTTGCAAAGAACCAACCTGTTAATCAAGCTTCTCAGATTACTTGAACTGAGTTGATTTTGATTGTGGGTACAGAGCAACAAACCTTTTCTTTATCCTGGCATACACCATCCTGTTTGCTTTTCATTCTGTTGATCTTGTTTCCATTAAATGATTGCTGCCAGTCCTTTTCAGCTTAAGATCTAATTTGTCCCAGGGCATATGCAGCAGTATCAAATTATCCTGCACTTTAGGATGCCTGTGGCAGCTTATCTGTCTTCAAATTGACTTCTCACACTCTCCTCTATTAAGTAATGGGCACAAACAACAATCAATGTGTGCCAGATCGGTGAATCATGGCCAGATGCTGTAATTTTCTACCCAGACAAGTGGATGACTTTCCGCATCTAACTCTCTAAAGTTCTGAACGTTGCTAATGTTGTTTGTGGGTTACCAATAACAACATCCACCTTTGTTAAAATTACCATGTGTTGTTGATGACTGAATGGCAGTAATTATCTTTGCTAATGTTTCCTGTGGGTTGCATTTGTTGACTTGTTATTGACAGGATGAAACTATAGGGTCACAATAAATCTGAAACAGGAAATCAGAAAATGAGGATTGCATGGCTGCAGTGGCAGCAGGGAGAGGAGTACTAATGATACTGGTTTGTTATTTCTTTTCGTAGAATTAGTTATCCTTTTTTACATGGTGATGTTTATTTTGCGTTGTCAAACTGGTTCCTTCTTCAGTTTGAGGTCCAAAAATAAATTGCCATAGAAATATCTATCACTGGTGATGCGATGCAATAATATGAAAACCCTGCATACTGCTATTGTTATTCTCATATGTTTGCACCAGAACACTTTCAGAAAGAATCAATATAAGTGTTACCTGTAGAAGATGAGATCAGTGAATCTGAATTCTCATGAAATGCTCCATGTTCTAATTGAGTGTCATCCGTTTGTCCTAAATGGCTTCGAAAGTGATTTTTCCTGTGAATCCCTTTCCTGAATGCTTTAGGTTCCTTGTCTAACTCGACCTTGTGACCTTGTGTGATAAATGTTTATTCCCTTATTCAACCTTGCATTAACTTTTTGGCTCAAGCGAGTCTGTGATGGTGAATCCCGTCCTTCATTTGCAAGCATGGCCTGATGCTAGGATATTAAATGTGGCTCATTTGCTTGCTCTTCAACCACCCAAGATCGTGTTGTCACAACAACATAAAATGGCTTACGATTCGTCTTTGTTATCAAGAGATTGTCAAAAGTTTTTGTCAACCTTCTCCTTCCAGAACTGAATTCAGTCGTCCATGCAGTGAGGACACCCATCAGCGTGCATAGTTGGAGAAAAGGCAAGAATGCATTTCTTCCTCGCTTCTGGGAATTTTCCACAAAGATTTGGGGAGGGGTAATTTACCCTTTATTTCTCCGGACTTTGTGGGTTAGGGGCTTCCAGAACTTTGGGTTCAATTGGTATCGCAACAACTTTTCAAAGAAGCTATTTTTATTTCCATTCCTAGCCAAGAAGTCAATTTGAGCCAAAACTGACTTACCAACCTAGAGTTACATGTAAATTTAAATATTTGAAAATTTTTGTAGTAAATTTTATTTAATTTTCAAAACATCCTACTTAGTACTTCTCTTCTATGGTATCCTGCATTTTATTTTAACCATATTATACTTTACAAGATCGTTACTTATATTTATTATTTACTTATATTTATTGCTTACCCACAACTTACTTGTAATTGATTTTATTTACCAATTTTAATTAAAAAAATTACTAAAAACACACATGCATATAGGTATGCGTATCTAATATATACTAGTTTAACCAAATTAGACTTTGTCGGTCACACCTCATGCTTAATTAATTTTATTTGTGTATTTTAATTAAAAAAAATTATTAAAAACACACGGAGACTGATACAATAGATGACCATATGTGGGTCATGGTAAGAAAATTTGTGGGTGATGAATTAAAAGGGCAGGGCCCATGCAGATGTCTCATTGTTACATACATGGATCCATTGGTAATATTTTAGTTGAATGTGGCTCTTCATATGGATTTTCACCTTTGTTGCTCTGGTCGGCAGTGGGATCTCATTTGGTTGACCATGTCGATGGTGCTTTCATTGTAGGTTACCATCTTGAAATAGTCAAGTCTTATGTCAAAGATTTGTGATCAAGTGGATATTATTAAATAAGAGGTGAACCATCTGTATGGTAAGTCAACACGTGTCAAATGGCATGATGATGAGGCAAAACGCTTGAAGTTTTGGAGGCTTCTGCTGGGGCATCATGGGAATGGGAGAAGTATGGATCCTTTATTTATTTGGATTGTAGCTGAATTTGGAGTTTGGGTAATTCACGGCTTCCCTCACTTCAATCTCGGCTGCTTCTACCTAAATTTTTCTTTCATCTGAAGGCCTACTTTTAATTTTGAATTTGGTTTGGAAGTTAAAAGGTTCATTAATTAATTCATTTGCTTGGCTGCTTGAACTGAGACCGTTGAATTTTGAAGTCTTTAAGAAAAAAACTTAAATGAATATATTTTAGAAGTTAATAAAAAATTATATGAAAAACATGGAATCAGATTTGACCTTCCTCAAGGTGAGAGAGTTTATGTAAATTGATATAGATTTGTTGGCATTGTTGCTATCCTTGGGAATGGGCGTTGCAAGAAGCTTTGAAAAATAAGAAGGAAGACAAAAACAAAAAAAGCATTTACAGAGGTTGACTTTAGCATTTCAGAGATGAATATTGAAGTACAAAAGGCCTGTACGTGCTGGATTCGGGTTATCAGAGCCTCCTCCTCCATCACACAGATATCGAAAATTGAAATTCAAAAACCACTCCCCGTTCAATTAACCTTGAAAAATTTTCATATTTACACAACTCCACGGTACTCATCAAGTCTAATGTATCATCCTATACCAGAAATGCAGGGCCAATTTTACAGTAATGAAAAAGAAGAAAAAAAGAAAAATGGAGAGTGGTATAGGGAGGTGGGAGGGGGTAAGGGTTAACTTAGAAGGAGTTCATCTCGAGGAGGTACGTCCGAGTCTTGAGCAGAGTCCTAGCGGCTTCTCCGAACATCCCTTCAAACGCATCACAAACTAACCCAGCCTCCTCCGCCCCCATCTTCCTCCCATCCTTAATCGGTGTCACCACCACCAGGGTGGCGCCCCCCATCCTAACTCGACACCTCTCGAGCTCCAGCAACGGTTCGTGTCTCATCCTCATCTGCACTGCTGGCACCTTTGTTCTACTCTTATCCCTCTCGCCAGGTTCAACCTCCTCTTCCTCCTGTTCCTCCTCCCCCTCCCCATCCCTGCACTCTCTCAACGCCTCCCTATCCATCACCACCGTGCCTTCTCCATCCCTATCCTTCAATACCAACCTCTCCAGCTCTCTGTGCTCCCTTATCAACTCCTTCAGCAAGTAGTGCCTTGCCGACGCCGCTATCAGCGCACTTATCGTCCACACCACTCTCACCTTCAACCCTCCATCCATATCTCCCCCAAAATCCAACTCTTCCCCCTCTCCCAGCCCGCGGTACCCCATGATGACGCAGCTCTTCAGCCTCTTTCCGAACTCCGCCTTCCATTTCAGAACCGCCCCCTTCTCCAAACACAGGTCGCCCCCTGGTAACTCAATCTCCAGGTTCCTAATCCTGTCGAACCCCCGCAGGATTTGGGTCGGGGAGTTGTGCGGCCGAGGCTGGATTGGTAGTGATTTTGGGGATATGATATGGTGCAGCGATCTGAAGATGGATTTAAGGAAGCTGAGGAAAAAGGAACCATCTGAGTCAGTGGAGATGACACGATCCACCTTCAAGACCAGAGTCTCTGCCTGAGGAACCAACGAGTTGAAACGCTTGGAGACGGCGCGGCACCGAATTAGGGTTTTGATGTCTGCAACTGAGTTGAAGATGACTAGGATAAGCGGGTCTGGTAATCGATCGAAGCTGTCTTCGCTCATCTGATGCATATTGTATCCCTGTAGCTAGCTCTAGGATCTTGCGGAGGTGAATCGGGTGGTGAGATGAGCGCACACAATCTCCCAATTATCTATCAGCAATCCGTGCTTTGATTGAATCAAAGCCCAGAGTGTGATATGAGAATGGACTCAAGGCCCATTATGCTTTTATGGGGGAGAGTGGCTTTGACGGTTGACCCACGCCCACCCTCCACAGCCGGCTTTGAATTTTATTGGATACCCCTTGAATTACCCTGTAAATTCTAATCAGTTATCACATTTCGGAATTGGTATGATGACATGGTGCATGCTCCCGAACTCCTCGTGGTTGTGGTTGATGGCTGCCTAAATCTTTTCTTCTAGTTAGTTATCCATCTCATGCGTCCTAGTTGAATACAAACTGAAGCACTAGGTCATTAATGAGCTTCGACCTATACAATTGGTTGAAAACTTGAAATGGGGCTGATTCCACCACTCTCCTTTGAACTTTTCTGATTGGAGTATTTGCTAGAGCTTGGAAGGTTCGACCATGGTTATTAGTCATAATCCATTACATGGCCAAGGACTGGTGTCTTGATGTTACGGTTTTGTGGGTTAATGACGGCCAATGGGAAAACCATTTAATGAGATGGACATCCAGCGATAGGAAATATGACACGGGAAATCCTGAAGATACGACTGGGTCGTGGGTTCAGACATGATTTTCAGCCAAATATTTGGTACAGTAGGCCTGTCCTCATTTTCTCATCAGGTATTATTGTCGGCCCCAATTTTAAATTCGGTTCTTTTTTCTTCCTTCCCAACGCCAATTTGTCTTTCCTACGTATTTGTCTTTCCCAACTTTTATTGGAGTAACCACATGGTCTCATGAAACATGCATGACGCCAAGCACAGTTGGCTCCGCGTGGAGCAACAGAAAATTCACTACTTTTCTCTAGGACTCAATTCCTTTACTCTGCTCTTGCTCTTTGATTATACATGGTTTCATGGAAAATACAAGGGGGGGTGTGTGTTTCCCTTTGTGTGATTAGTAGTTTATGCCTGATCACGGCTGTCTTTTACTGTTCACTTGAATAAGTTATGTGACGGAATCTGATTCTCGACAATTCAAATTTGTGATGCTATGGTTTCTAGATTTAGGTGTTGAAAATTTGAAATGTCTCCCGTCTGCCATGCAATTCAAAATGTTGAATTTTCTCATTTCTTATCTATTGCACCGTATTAAGCCTTAATGTCAAAAGCAGCAAAACATGTTCTTACTCCTTTGTGCCAATCTGGGTTATATTTTGAATACCGTTAAAAGCACTCGTCATTGAAATTGTGAGGTTGGTTATCCTTCTATTTTACTGAAATCCATGTAAAAAGCCTAGTGTCAGACAATCTTGAACAATCTTTTAAAACAACTTACCTCCAATTTTATTTAAAATTGATTTTATTTGAGTTGAGAACCCATTATGATAATTTTGAAATACATTCATTCCTCTCTTTTTTGTTTTATTTCAATCCAAATCCTTTTAAGTTTTAACCCATAAGTCAAAAGAACCAATTTAAGTGAAAGATCATATTTGACTATAACCATGAGCATTCCTTTGACATAGTGTAGTTTAAATCCACCACTTAATTGATCTTTTTTTTTTTTTATTGGAGCTCATGCCTGCTTCTCTTTTACATTTCATTTCAATCCAAATCTCTCTTCCACAAGTTAAAGAGAACCAATTTCAGTGTGATCCGCTCTTCTTGTGGTCACTGTTGCGCATAACAGGTCCAATCCACCTGGGGAGTGCAGTTAATTAATAATTGGAATAGCTAATCCAAAGGGCCATATGCTATGTTGGCTATGTTCCGTTGGTATTGGTACCATATGTATTTATGTGTTGTGGATTCAAGCTGATGAAAAGCTATTATTAGTGTGTTAAAATGTGTTTAATGGTGATTTTAAAAAGTGTTTTAAAGCTTTCTTACATTTGAAAATTTTTATTTGTTAAATATTAAAAAAATACTTTTTAAAATTACTATCAAACGCACATTTAGAACCATTTGATAGTAATTCTAGAAAGTGTTTTTAATATTTTTAATATTTAAAATTTTCATAATTCGAGTGTTAGAAATGCTAGACACGTTTTCTAGAATCACTCCCAAACACACTCTTAGTGTGATTCTAACACAAACACGTGTGCAAATTTTGTTGGTTGATGAAGATCGGCAACAGCAGGAGCCTAGGCTTCAGGGTTGAAATGTTTTCGGGTCCTGAAGATGATGAAGTGGACCCAACTCTGGCCCCCTATCCAACTCCCAGGAAAGAACATAGGCGTCGAGGGCCTGGAGGCCCAAAGGATTGAGGCCACCATACGAAGTGGAAATCTTGTGGGAAGCCCAGCCCAAATAACTAGCTTGGGATGGGGGGTTTGGGGCCTTGGGGCCTTGGGGGAGGTTAGTTAATTCAGTTGAGTTGAACAAGTAAAAGGAAGCTAATTATAGGGAGGACGTTGACTGGAAGATTGTGTCGTGAAAGTTGAAACAGAACTGTCTGTGTCCCTGTTTTTCTCAACCTTCCATTGTGAGGTGTGGCACCAGCTCATCCGATTCCCATGCAATCCATCTCAATCCTCCAAAGTCGATACCCTCCTCCCTCCCCTCAGTACCGCTCCTCATCTCTCCATGGAGGAGCGGGTTCCACCAGTTACCGACGCCCATGGAAATCCTGACCTCTTACCCGATTCCCAAAATATTTTCCGGTCGGGCACTTATGTTGTCCAAGTCCCCAAAGATCAAATCTACCGCGTTCCACCGCCTGAAAATGCTTTGATTGCAGAACGCCATCGTTCCCCTGCTCAGAAGAAAAAGTCCTATCGTTCTCGCTGTTTCATTCTCTGCATCCTCATTTGCATCATTGCCGTTATTGTTGCCGTAGCAGCCGCCGTTTCCTCTCGAGTTCTTCATCCTAAGAGTCCCATATTCCACATTCAGCATCTCGTGGTCACCAACCCCTCCCATTCCCGTCCACAATATAAAATCACGTTAAAAGCAGAAAATCCCAATTCCCATACTGGCATCACCTACGAGGCTGGTGGTCATGCTTCTCTCTCTTTCAAAAACCATGAAATAGCAGATGGAGATTGTCCGACTTTCTCCCAAGGCCAGAAGGACTTCACAGTCTTTGTTGTACCACTAAGTGGCTCAAAGATTGCATTGCCTAAAGAGATTGAGAGGAGCATCAAAGGCGCAAATTCAACAGCACACACCTCTCTTTCTCTGTCTCTGTCAATGGATTATCCCATCAAACGAAGAGTTTGGTTGTTCGAAAGGGGTAAGCAACTTGCTGTTTTATGCAATGTAACAGTTGATACGTTGGCAAAGGGCACCCGTGTCCTATCCCAGGAATGTCATAGCTAAAGCCAACCCTACACAAATATGTGGGCAGACTGCAGAGGCAGCCATGTGATGGAGGTGGTAATTGTACCCATCTGAACCTGTTTTCTATAATAATCTTTCCTTGTTGGGGCCTTTTCCGCTTTTTTATTTTCATTCTAAAATCCGGACATTGTGAAGTGATGATAATGAGCTTATACTTATGATCTTGTCTTTTGATCCTGAAATCATATAATTTACCCGTGTAGCTCAAATCTAGCATGGAGACATTTGTCTCCCTTTTTTTTTTAATCCCTTTGCCTTTACCTTTTTAATGCAGGTGTTGTACATTAATTGCTTTCATCCACTGTAAACATTTTTCTTCATATATATTGTACATTTGAAATCTCTCTCCCACTCCTAATTGAATTTCACGCTTCTCCTTACTGAAATCTCATAATTTGTACGAAATACTGAAATTAATGTTCCTGCATCATTCAAGCAATTTGATCATAATGGAGTGGCTGAACACCTCAATGTGACTACCAAAAGCAATCAATCACATGAAGAGAGGTTCAAATACGGCATTATGTGACTGGCAATAAAACTTAGAATATGTGAGAGATTAATCCCAAATTTGGTAATTAGGACTGGGGAACTTGAATATTCAATAAATTAATAACCCCTTTAAATAATAAGATCTTCTAGTCCCAATTCGGATCAGTGTACTAAATTAATAGCTTCATTAAATGTATAAATATTAATATTTTTAAAAATCTTCACAGACCCAAAAAAAAATATAAATTCATAATAAAACAAATAAAATTTGATAATATAAGATTGAGTAACTTTTTATAATATCTATTTCCTGTATTTATCTATTATCAAACTTCTTTTATCTTTCATGGCATGAAGATTTGACACAACATCTCTTCTTTTAATCATTTATATCCAAATAAAATGGTAATAATTCACAATTATTTAGAGGAAGATCATGCAACATTAAGAAGATTAGGACTATGTTTGGTAATGATTTTACGAAGTGTTTTTAACTTTTGTAACATTTGAAAATTTTCATCTTTGAAATATTAAAAATGCTAAAAACATTTTCTATAATTACCGTCGAATGCACTCACTCTAGTTGCTCATTTGATAGTGATTTTAAGAAATATATTTAATATTTCTAATACTTGAAAATTTTTATCATTCAAGTATTAAAAATACTAAAAACGCTTTTTAAAATCACTCCCAAACGCACTCTAAATCTCACTACAAGGTACGTTTAGCATGTTAATGAGTTCATAATGGCAAATCACTCAACATTTTTTGTTTCTTCTTGCCTTGATTGGAGGCTTAATCCTCCGCCTTTAAGCTTAGCAACAACCCTCCCTACACGGTGACTGAAAAGGCCTTTTATCCTCTTTTCTGAAAGACCAGACAGAGAATTCCCTATGTATGAGCATCAGGATCAATAACACAGCGCTGTATGGAATATCACTGCATGCATGAGCGTCTTGCAAACACAACCAAATGTATTTGTTTTGCTTGACATACTGAAACATATCCTGACTTGTCCACAATCATCAATATGCCCCTCACCATTCCACGAGAACGTCCAGGCGCTGCTGAAATGAAACTGAAGCCCCTCTTCCTTGCTAACTATCCGGAATTTAAGAATGAACATATGATAAAAAGTCGGAATTGCAGATTCTCTTGATACTGACCATGCCCTGGAGGAAGAAGCTCAATTTGAAGAAGTTAATATACCCTGTTCAGCGCGGTAACCCTATGTGTATGCAAACCATCTCAAGATTATGCAAATAAATTTTTATAGAGGCTTTCTTATCTGCTTTAGACAATTCAAAGAACAACTCAAGAGTCCGACTCTTCTTTTAGCCTAGGGGATACCTTGACCAATTGATAAAAGTATGAGATATAAACTTACATCACATTAGAGATATTAATTTCTTCAGATTTAGAAATGACTTCAGCATTTTCGAATTGGCATAACACCAAATTTGTCAATTGAAACTTTGAACATATTAAATGATGATATAAAGAACACCATTACAAAATTTCAAAGATTAAGCAGGCATATCACCAGGCTCCTGTGCCTTGAGAGTGCATCTTTGAGATATGGGATCTAGCTTCTTCCTAATAAAAAATCATTCTCCTCAAAAATATGTGGAGAGATGAGATTTGGGGGTTAAGAGGTATTAACATAGTCACACATAAAGAAAAAAGACGAGAGCATAAAGTGATTCTAAGATCAATGTGATCTCTACATATACCGAATGCACCATCACTCAAGAATCTACTAATCAAACGAAAATAGAAGGGTTACAATGGTAAAAACTCTCCATCTCCTCTCAATTGTAGTTTGATTCCCACAAACCCAATGGGGACTAGGGAGTTCAACCCCCCAATATTCTCTATGTGGTCCAACAATACTGATTCACGGAGGAATGTCTTGAACAATGATTGTAAGTAAAACACAAATCAGGGTCAAAAGTTTTAGCTCTAGGCTACATGCCTATATCAGTTGGATTATAATCATGCTGAATTATGGTAAAAAAGGTAAGCCTGATGGAAAAACGGTTTATACCCTAGGCCTTTGAGTATTTCATTGCAGTTATAATTTGAGCTCGAGTCTCACTCCTAGTTAGGCTGAGGTAAATGCTGGTTGAGTACTATCCAAGCTGTACACACCTATTTACATCTATCTTCCACCCCCGTCAAATTTTAAAAGCATACACAACTCAGACTAAGATCAGGCTGAAATCCTAAGTCTAATCTACTTGGGATTAGGCTTATTTTTCGTTTGTACTGGGCTGATAGCTATCTCTTTGTCCTCAGGAATTGGTTATGCTTCAATTATTGACGGCTAATGCACTTGATTAACCTTGGTGGTATGCCATGGCACTTAGCAATTGTTTTTATCAATTATGCAAAGGAAAATGAAAGGCTAGTATATTTGACCACAAAATTATCAGTCTATCAGTTGATAGATCCCGTCTTTCCCTATATTACAAATATGTAGCAATCTCTGGAAGATCTCTCTTATATATCAATGTTGCTGACTTAAAAGAAGGAAGCTATTACTAGACTAATGGCAATATAGAATATAGTTGGCTGATCTGGAAAAAGGCGACGGTCTTCTAACAAACTACTATAAAAGAGAGTGAATGTGTGATGCGGACTAAGATAAGATGCTAGATTTTTAAGTAAAGCTTCTCTTTTCAGGGACTCAAAAAGTTTCAACCAGATTCCTCATTACTTTTCATGGCAGCCCATTTCAGTCATTATCTATTTATCTTATCTCATGGATAGCAATCAAATTGAATTTGACAAGAAAATAGTTGTGGTTGGATTGGTCATTCATTTTTTTTGTGTGTCAGAGGAGGCTGATAATATCATCAACAGAGAGAAATGGATTTAAGCAACAAGCCTATGATACTGACACTTTGCTCATTTGCTCCCTCTAACAAGGTCATCTGGCTCACATGGGAATGAAGAATGGCATTGTGAAGATAACAATATTCCTAAGAAAACTCACCATTATGCGTTCCACCCTCTATGTGGGGACCATTTTCCTCAAGTGGCATGCATATAAAAATCTTTTTCAAGTGTCACCTCCATATGAAAATACCTAGGGACCCAATTACCTATGATATCAAGGCCACCAGGGGTTGTTCTCAGGCTATGATGTTTCTAAACATTATTATCATGAATGGATACAGAGTATATGATAATGGGCAAAGTCTCAAGTGTCCTAAATACTGCATTGAATCGGTGACTTTTGAGTGCAAAGGTTTAATAATATTTTTTGTTGTTATTTTATTCCAAGGTATGGGTAGTTCGTAGCAGGAGGGATTCGACTAAAAACATATCTAAATTGCCTTGAACACACAATTTAAAGGAGATTTAATAGATTTACCTTTAGATCCAAAAGTCATGAACGGATTGAGTGAAAGCTGTTGTTGTGATTTAGTGAGTGAGCTTTAGTTGCCTGTCTTGGGGGAAGTGCCCCTTCTCTTCCAATAATTGGGGTTTCAATGGCTTAATTTATTTAGGTTAAGGCACCAATAATGGGTTGAATCTAGTGGAGCCCTTCTTTACACATATGAGAGAGCAGAGATTTTCATGGCTTGCAAGCATGTTGGTGTCCTAATTTTAAAATCCATGTCTTCTTCACATCAAGCACTTTAAGTGGAATCCAACTCCTCTTCAACCACGGATTCCCTTTATCTAATAGTGGGTTTCCCTTTCACCACCTAACCTTCTGAGAACAAGCATTTTAAACCAGCAATAGAATCCATTAGAAAACATTTTTGAGATTCCTTTCATCTTTTGAGGTGGGCTCTTTCAAATCCAAGTGCCCAAAAGTGTATTTCCCTTCTTCTGCTTGTGAACAATGGCCCTGTTTCCACCCAATTACAATCTAATATCTTATGCTGGTATAGATCTCTTGTTTATATATATATGGTCATTAACTACCCAATATGTGCTGCTTGTTTTAAAAACATCGTCTGTCAGCTTTTACCAGTGCGAAAAATCTGGTCAACTCACTTACTTGCTCCCTTTCCTTCTCTCTCTGTCAGCTCTTCTCTTGTCTGAGACAAGGGTGAAGATAGATGGTATGTATGGGAGATAGGAGCAATAATATGAAAATGGGACTCTCATTGTAAGAATGCCTATTTGCCTCAAACACGTCGATCAGTTCTCGTATGTTATTTTCAGCAACATCTTGAGTTGGTCACCATTCCATAAAAGTTGCTTATTGGAAGCAAAGAGGATAAGGTGTCCATTTTACATGTCTATCTAATGTATCTTTGTTTTATTTTCACTGATCTTAAATCACACTAAATAATACTCCAATGAAGGTTGCTTCCTACTTTCCTCTAGAGGTATTTTACTCCATGATGGAGGAAAAGAATGAGGATAATCTCTGCCCATCCCGTGTCAAATTTCTAGTTCCGATTATAGGTGGGGGAATAGGGTGGGGCAAAAATGACTTGGCTTGTGAAATGGAAAGCCCAATAAATGGGTAGCCATTCGAAGCCATCACAACTAAATACAAGTTCCAATGGGTCCCCTCATAAAGTTGGATTTACATCTTTCATAAGACCATTGATAAGGGACATGTATATCATGTGCATCTCTTTCAACCCAGTTGTAAATTAGTTTGATTGTCTTATCCCTGCATGATGTAGGACAGGTTCTCATCGTGAAGACTTCATGGACACTTTTCTTCACGCTTCAGTACTATTGGAACACATACATGATGCAACTTTGCTATACTAGAAAATCTATTCCATTTGGACCAAGTGAGGGAATTATGCACTGCAGCTGAAATATAGTTACAACAGAGTCACTCTACAACTGGGTTTCAATATCATAACAGTATGTAAGTTGTAGATTGACTAGATGAGTCACATTCATGTACTCCTATATTTGTCACGTGATATATCTGGACCCACCCCGTTAGCATTGCATTTAATTTTATTAGAGAAGTGCATCCATCAAGCTGCATATTCCTAGCAGCCTATGCAACCACTCAGTGACTATGCGACTGAATTTGAAGGTGGCCGCCCTACCAGAAAAAACGGGGGGGAAATCTCTCGACCCTCCCGAGTCTGTTACTACTGTTAGATGCGTGCACTAAATATTTTAGTAGATTTCTAGCTTGAAGACACGGTGGTGGGACAACTGAATTGATGGCTTTTCCTTTGTTGGGTGTTAAAGAAAACTACTAAGTCCTCAACCACATTACCACAGTACCTGGGAATAGTTCTTCCCAATATCCTCCGTAGACATAATTAGGAAATGCGGAAATAATCTTTTTCCTTTTTCTCTCTCTCTGGTAGCTGTATTTGCAAGGAAAAATGTGGTAACCAAGGATGGCAAAAGATAATGAGGTTCAGATGTTCTGGAGTACCCCCAACTGCATGTGAGCCAGCAGAATATGGGAATACTTTCAAATGTAAACTAAACTGTATTTGTTTAAGAATTAAATTCGGGCGTCTTTCCTAGTTTCTTGAATTGGTAAATTATTCACGTGGCAGTACTCTCCATTCGGCCCACTGGTGAAGGGCCATGACGTGGGTCTGCATCCCTGTCTGTACTCCGCCTTGAAGGAGGCTTGTCTTACTGCCATACTAGAGGGAAATATGGCTTCACAGGATTTCCACAGAAGGTTCCCAATTTTATGATTAGAAGACTTCCCAATGGCACGATAGGATTGATTACAACTGTGAATTACTATTAAAAAAAAAGCTTACAATTATGAAAAACTAGAAAGCTGATGACAAGAAAAGGTGAGTAAATTAAGGGCTACAATTTGGGAATTGGGTTTTAAATTGCTTTTTTTAATAAACTTAGCATTTGGATTCGTTTCTTATTTTTATTTTTATTTTTTAAATAATATCTATAAAAAATAAAAATAAAAATAATATATGAAAGAGGTAAATATTTTTAAATAAATATTTTTAAAAATTATTTTAAAATTATGAAAATTTTTATCATTTCAAATTTTAAAAGAAGTTATTAATATGTGAAGTGTATCCAGCCACAACTTAATTATCAAATTTTTATTTTTTAAAAAATAAAAATTATTATTTATAAAATTAGTGGTTGCCATCTATGACAACAACATGACTTCTTATACGCTAGCCAATTGGCCACGTTTCCACGGGCCCCCAAGTGTCTTTGATTTAACTCTAGGTTGTCTTCATCAATTTCTCCAAAGGTTCACTAAATACAAACCACTCCCAAGAGAAAGTATTAGGAGACAATTTGCAGAGAAATGATGTTATGTCCCATCAGCTAAAGAATAAAGCTTATTTGATTAAAAACGATATTAAAAACACGAAATTCGAAAAAAATACCCTTCGATAATTTTTTAACCCCTATCTCATATAAGCATTTTTTTATAAAAATAATATAATGATAAAAATATTAAATATAATTTTTAATACATGAAAATTATTTTTCTAAATATAGTTATTATCTCATTTTTTTAATGAATTATTTCAAGAACAAGAAGTAAAATCATTCAACTTATGTTAATCGAGTCATTTCTATTAGACGCTGGGAAATATACAACAGCCATTTTTTAATTGACATCTGCATTACATCAAATTGCCTTGGGTTGGTTGCAGAGTAGAAACACTTGACAAACAAATGCCCACCTGCAAGTGCGCAAACACTGGCTTTTATTGCCTTGGTTGCTGCATATAACGTTTTCCTTACAAAGGCAAACATGTGCACATACTGTGCAGACACATGCTCGCACAGAGAGAGTTGGGGAATTCTTTTGCTTCCTTTTCTATCATTTTCACTCTACACGAAACCAAAAAAAAAAAAAAATTACATAATTCCGGACCATCCCTTACCCAAATTTTAACCATTATTTTTCCTCTCCATTTCTATCATTTTTTTAACCTAAAGAAGAAAATGCACGACTCCAAGCTCAGCAAAATTTCAGGATGGGGTCATTAACTTCTTCAGTGTCTAGTCAATATATTGTCTTGCAAGGACCTTCTTTTCCACTCCACCAAAAGTCGCAAAAAGTTCATAACCTGTAAACACGAGTGCCAGTTATTAACTTTAACATGCAAAAATACAGAAATGAATGATTCAAGATTATTATGTGTGGATCAAAGTTCTTGCCTCAGTTGGTTCTTGCAAAGAATAAGAGGCACTCGTTTCCCTGGGGAACTTGGACACAATAATCCCAAACCCTTGTCCTCGATTGCGCAAAACCTAAATGTTGTGCATGACAGATAAGCTCATTAATTAGAATATATATAACCTGAAAAGTGAAAATAATTTATTGGTAGAGCTGTTATAAAATCAAAAGATACCTTGAATGCATCTTCATCTGTTCGATCATCTCCAATGTAGATTGGAAAGACATCATTAGAATTGGCATATCCTGAGGAGGGATAAGTCACCACGAATAATTAGTACAGAAAATAATTTTTCACTAACTTCGTTAGTATGAAACACAAAACAAGGTGGTGATATCCATTTTATGCACAGAAATTGAGTTAAACCCCGCTCACCTAGTGACTCCAACAAGAATTCGAGGGCGTTTCCCTTGTCCCATTTGATGGTAGGACGAATCTCTAATACCTGTTTCAACCAATAAAGACAGTCAGTACATGCATATATTTCAATAGTAGTGCCAACAGAACAATAACTATGAGTTTCCAAGAAATAAAAGCACTTCTAGAATTGTATGTTTGTGAAGAAACATGATGACCCAAAATGGAATAAATGAAAATGGTACCTTCCTGCCTTGAGTCAATCTGAGCTTTGGGTATTGGTTAAGCACTAATCTAACCTGCTCGGCCAATGCTGTCCATCTCTGAGAATATATATATATATATATGTTAGTTCCATTAGGTACTTAAAAAGATGTGAGAAAAGTATTATCAAATAATGGCTATGATTTGGACCTGCTCGTCAACACAGCGAAAGTGTACTGATAAGCAGAACTTGTTGTTTTCCACCTTTGCTCCTGGGGTGGATTTGGTTTTCTCTAGCAGGGCCTTGTACACCTGAAAAGTAACAGTGCATATTCAGCATTTCATGCAATTACTTTTTCCATAAATGTTTGTCCTTGTTTCTTACAGAAATGAAGCTGTAAAAGAATAAAAAACAAGAGAAAGAAGAGAACAAACAAACCTCATCGATCATGGGTAAAAATTCGCTGGCGGGTTGGCAGAGAAGGGATTGATTACCCTGAGCAATCCAAAAATTAGGACAAGAATACAAAATCAGGAAAAAGAAAAAGGTATTGATAGGAACAGGAAAGAAAATTTCCAATCACAGTATAGGGTGTGCTGATGGTCCTCACTTTCTTGTATTTGCGGCCTTTGGCTGGTCCTTTGATGTCCATGCCATGGCTGCCTGCATAATAGAGCTCTGATAATTTAACAAATCTATAGACCTGCAAGATTGAACAATGAGAAGAGAGTGAATATTTGAGCGAATAAAAAGAAATTAAATCTCATAGCAATAGAGAAGAGTCATGCATATTGTTCTCTGAAAAAGAATGTACCTTATCTCTGCACCTCCCGCTCACTATGGCAGTAGGGAAATATCTGGCGACATCCTTTACGGCGGCTCGCATCTGATTTTAGAAAATCTTGCTTTAGATGATGACTGGGAAATGTAATTTATGAACATATACAGGAAAAAATTGAAGAGCAAAGTACAGAGCAGAAGGTTTACCTCTTTAGACATGAAAGCTTGATCTGGGTCTTCCACAATCGGCGAGAGGGTACCATCATAATCGAGAAACATCACAATCTGCTTCCCTTTCGAAGCATTCGTAATCTGCTCGAACGTGCGCAAAGCTGACGGATGATGAAGCTGCGGTTTTGTGAACACATTTCAGGAAAGAAAAATGCAGAATCATCAATATGTTGAAGCAAACGTGAGTTAACCTCCATCACCACCACCCAAGAATTTCTTATGCAAACTGCGATGAGAATCAATACTTACCATCCAGGCACTCAGGGCTTCAGTATCAGAAAGAGAAGGAGTGGATTTGATACGGGTAGGAGACGAGGCTCTCATTGAATCCACCCAGGCACCGACTCTACCGGCTCCTCCGGCTCCTCCAGTTTCGAGTTTCTTAAGAGAAATGGTGATGTACCCACCCGGTACAGTCGGTGGCTTCGGCACCGCCGGTGAGAAAAAAGAAGAGTTGGACACAGAAACGGCAATCGCCATACCAATAGCTGATTTTGGATCAGAAACCACCACATTCTGGTTGGTCATTTTTCCTTCCTTCCTTCAAATCTGCATAAACAAACACCAATTACACGTTAAAGTAGCCGATATAACTAGAATCGAACCCAAAACCCATGAGGGGAGTTTCATGGTAGATGTCAATACCAGAAGGCTTTGCAGAGGGCTGAGGAGAGGAGTTGCGGATGGGAAAGCCAACAGAAAGAGAAAGAGAGAAAACAGAGGAGAAACAGAGGGGTGTGGTAATGCTAGGTGACAATGTGAGCTCCCTCTCCTTTGAGTTCTCAACTCAGCAATTAAGGTTAAAACCTCAAAATGAAAAAGCCAGAAAACCACACGCGCACTCACTCACCAATCACTCACTCCCAAGTTCACAACTCACAACTCACAACTCACGACGGGGTGTCCAGTCAATTTATAACTTGGTTCACCGCACTAACGGACAAAACCCCACCCCTATTTCCTGCTCTGTACTTTTATGATCGAAGGGACCACCGCATTGCATCAAGCCACCATCCTTTTGTCTTTTTTTTTTTCTTTTTTTTTTTTTTTTCTTTTTTAATTTAAAAAATTTTCAATTTCATCTCCTAGGTTTGCAATTTCTTTATTCCCCGTTACTTTTCGATCTCTTGATATCGTTCATTGTCATGCATTCTTCCACACCGAGACCACTACCAAGAGTTTGATGGAGACCTCCCAGTTGCTTCGTGCTTTAATCTATTTCTTCTGTTCAGGATTGTAATATTCTCCTCTAATATCTCAATGGGTTTATTTTATTTTTCCATCTCTGATAAGATTTTCTAGTAAATTATGTAATTAAAAGTGCATTCTGATCAACATTTTTGTTTATATTTTGAGACTGTCAAATATAATGAATATTCCTCATACAGGCCTTACAATTGCCAAATTTAAGTTTAAATAAGAGAGTTATCTTCAAGCTATAATCATCTACGGAAGATCCTTGAATTCATCCTTTGGTTGATAAACTGAAGGCATTGAGTGAAGGAAGCAGGCCCGACCCCCAAGCAATATATAGGAGCCTTCCATTTGAACTAACGCATGCTGCAAGGAAGCATAAAAAGTACAAAATGTCCCTTTCCACTACTTGACCTTATAATCTCAATCGATGCTACTATTCCAGCTTCCATCTTTTTTTCTCCTTTTTCCTTTTTACTTTTCAACTTTTTAACTAAATGGTGAAGGAACGTGGGCGTAAAAACGCAAAAACAAGTACCAAATAGTAAAATTGTTGGCAAATCCAATGAGATTATAATGCATGCAGCTTCCAAATATTTAACCTCACGGTCCTCACCCCACAAATGTTAAAGTTCTTGCGGCTGTCGCTCTATTCTATTACTTATATTTGCAAAGGAAAAAAGTTGGGGAAAAGAAGAAAGGAAAAGGAGAGATGCATCAGAAGAAACAAATAAGCCTAGTTGGAGTTTGAAAATGAAGCGGAGGGTAAATATAAATATAAATATAAATCATGCAAAGAGACTTTATGGTGGAGTACGGATACTGCAAACCACTTAAAACTTGAATAGAAGTTTCCTAAATGGGCATAAATTCAGGCAAGCTGGCGAGACTTCATCGCCCCTTGTAAAGTTGATTGAAACAAGCAGCTCTAACCTAACTAGTGGCATCAAAACCAGCAGCGTTTTGTTTCTCACATTATTTTTTTGACACCAACTCTTTGTCTTTAGTATCAATGCAGATTATCCCACTCATATTTACATGGCACTCTCTTCCTTTCCCGTTTTGGATTGGTCGGCTGTCACAACAAATCCAACGACTTTCATCCCCTAGCCTCTTTTCATTGAATCTTTGGATTTTTCAAATTTTCTTTTCCTCCCATTCGGCTTTTAGGAGTTTCTTAGACATTTCTAGAGAGAACCAAATGCAGTCCCTCTTTGAGAATTAAGAATCATAATTCTCCCAACTCTTCAATTTTGGCTGTCTTGCAGGGCGGAATGTTCTTAGGGGTGAAGAAAATCAAATAAAGATTAGGTGCATTATTGAAACAGGTTACTGTTGTATATTCTCAATCACAGTTTAAATTGATGCCACGGCGTGCTTTTGCATATATTGAACGCCCACAAGATGGACCGGCCAATGGAAGGTAGGCAAAAAGGGTCCCAAGAATTTGAGCAACCAACCCAACTCCATTAGGAACTTATAAAATCTCTTTTTACCATTCTCTATGTACATTATTTCTCAAATCTTTTGAAGAGCATAAGATTCCTTCTCGATCATCGCATTCAAAATTGGTCACATGCTTGAAATTCAAAGGTCATAGTTTAGCATTTTCCCATTCATGCCAAGTCTCCAATATGTCTTTCAGTCTTTGCCATTTTCTTTCTTCTGATTTCTTTGCTATGGTGTAGTCAAAACCGAAGGCCTAGGAGATGCCTCAAAAGTTTTGGGCTCAGTCTCAAAGTTCCCCTAAACCAAAGATCGTCAAAAAGGGAGAGAGTTAGGCAAAACCAAAAGCAAAAAAAAACATATAAAAAAAAAAAAATTGGAATAACTTTCTGATTAAGAAAGCTTCGTCCTCTCTCTTTCTTCTCATTGATGACACACTCACACGCATGTGTCTTGAAAGTGTTAACACTGTGAGGTGCCACGTGGTAATATAGCCAATTTCATTTGGCACCACGTAAGCACTGACTGGTGCACCGCAATGAGACAATGAGTTTTGTGGTCCCTGTTTTGGTTGTCCATTTCAATTTTCTTTTGAATATTCTTGGGAATTTGTGCTAGAAAATGGTGGAATTTGTGATGGAAGTATATTGAATATATACAACCAAAAGTTTTGCACTTCTGGGTCAGCTGATTCTGGTGTTTAGGCCTTTGAAACTTTCAAACTGTCCACGTTTCCATATCCTGGATGATCCACTTTTCCTCTGATATTTTTCTGATGCTGTTAATATCAATTATTAGGATGATTCTGCGAAAGAAAAGTTGAAGTTGAAGTTGAAGTTAAAGTCAGGTTTGCTCGACCAACTCTAGCAAATCTGCTGCATCATGGACCACTTGATATTGGAGAATGTAGCTGAAAATTTGAGCAGTTCCCATTCAATTTCCAGACAAAATCCAAACTTTCAATTCAATTATTTTACTTTACTCCGTTAAAAGGAAGCATATAAAGCCTTGAGTTGGATCGAATGGCCTAGAAATTATCTCTGGATAAACGGAATTAACTCGGAGGGAGTGAATAGACCAAATTGTGAATTAATTTTGGGTCATTTTCAGTTGTTTTCAGATTAATCATAATATGTCCCAAACCGCATTCATGCACCCGTGTCTCACATGCAGCTCGTACTGGGCATTTTATCCTCCGAGACCACGCTTCTCACGCACGGTGCCTCACTACTGACCATACTCCTTACTAGCGACAAATCCAATCTTCCATTTGTTTGAAAGGCTTTTGACCGGTTTTGAAAAAGTCTGAAAAAGAAATCCCAACCCTCATAGTTCTGAATATTTCTTAGTTGAGTGTGGTATATTTTTCCTTTTTTTTTTTTTTTTAACATCAAAGGATTTGAGATATATTTCCCACTTTCGGTCTTTATCTCGTGGTGAACAAGTATAGAATAAAAATCTATTGGATGATAAAATCCCAAGATTCTAGGATAAATGTGACTAGGGATTTTTTAAAATCCTTTCAAAATATAAAATATTTGAAAATAAAATATTAATTGGATTAAAAGGACTAGGACAGGCATGAAGTTTTAAAATAGGACATTGTTAATAAAATTAAAAAAAGAAGAAGAAGCTCATTTTAATTAAATAAGAATGGGATCTTTCTCTTGTCAAACTAAAGTTTTTTTTCTCTATATTTTATGACAATTAAAAATTAAATATTAGTTCTATAACAAATATTACATAAATTGTGACTCAATAAGTCCAGAAAAAATAAAATTCAAAAAAAATGATATTTTGATGCTTGATTTTATTGTGCAAAATATAAAAGAAAAAAAAAATTTATATATGTTCAAATTTTTAAATATTTATATTATGAGATGAGTTTTAAAAAATTTATAAAAATTATTTATTAACTTAAATTTTATTTATTTATTTTCTTTCGTTCGAATATTCTTATAAGATTTCTTAGGAATCCAACATAGCCTAACCAAAAAGTTTGGCATCCCAAAAAAAAAAAAAAGAAGAAAAACAATTCCTCCGTATCTTCTTCTTTCGCTGTTCAATGGTCATACATTCCGGTGAAATTTTCAAATATCTCAAAATACAGGGAGATTGTTGCAAGTTGCAACACTTTCTTCTCCCTACCTGGCTAGGAGACTGCCGAATCAAGTTGACTTGAAAAGTTAGTCAAATTTCCACACCAATCAAGTCGAGACCCTTGGACACTTCAGCTGTAGGAATCATAGCGAAAACACCGATGCTTTACTTTGAGTGCACAATTGATGGAAAACGGGTAGAGAGAATAAATATTAGAGAACACATTTATATTTTTCTTCTATAACAAAGAATTTGATAATTTCAATTATTGTGATTTAATACACCTAATAATGTAAGGTTATAAAATTTATTTATTTTAATAATAATAATAATTAATTAATTAATTAAAAATAATATCCTTATATATTATAAAATAATTTTAAACATTTTTAGTGAAGAGGTCAAATAATTATTTTAATGTATTTTATATCATTTTTATACCAAAAAATCATAACACCTTTTGTTTGAAATCTTACTTAAAAATAAAATTTTATTTTTTTATAAATTATTTTATTTTATTTTTATAATTATTTAAATATAAGAATGAATGAGAAAATTATTATCCTACTCATTATCAAACATGTTCTCAGTGTGTTGAGCGCTAAGTGCATGTGCATTCCTCGTTGCTTATCCAGAGTCTTAGCTTAGGGGGTTAAAGACCAAATTCATAGCCTAGTCGTGCAACCTACACTGGTAGCTGATGAAATCCTGCAACATACACGGTGGTAGTTGAAAGACAAGAAATTCCAATCTCAATATGAGTATATGACAAGAAGTAGTATGAGTAAAATGAGACCAAATAATTCACTTATATGGAGGACTGATCTTCAGACATGAAATGAATGAGATTGCAATATGGATAGAATATGATAATACACTCCAAAGTTCCGTATGGAATAAAGCCACTAAATCAATGGAGTGGGTTGAAGACTCATGTTGATGTTTAATCGAGAATGGAAATCGATCTATTCCTTTATTTAGATTTTTATTTATTTATCAGTTACCACAGAGAATTAATTGAACTGGGCTAATGCATGTGCGAAGACAAAAGGGGAAAAAAAAAAAATCGAACTTGGGTGGAGTATGCCGCCATATGGGTAGAGCAGGATTTTCCTACCTTTTATGGCCGACCTGAATCTAATCTGCCCTCAAAAGGTTATCATCGGAGTTGAGAAAGGGCTAGAATGAAAATATATATATATATATATTTCAACACAACATCGCGAGAATGAGTAAAAATAACTGAAAAAACTGCCACAGCAACGAGATAGAAGTCGCTTTCGGTAAAGGGTGGTGGGGGGCAAAAAAAAGGTAAGAAGTTTAGACGCTGCGCCTCGCAGAAACTGGGGGCCACACTTGATGTGACATGTCATGTTGCGTGGCGATGATGGATTTGGGTCCCTAAATCATGCCCCTAGTGCTCAACGCACTCACTGCCACCACGCCCCACTCATCCCTTCTTCCACCAGGCCACCACCACGTCTTCCCAGACCCTTACCCTATGATCTGGATTGATTTTTAGGCATTTAATATTTCGTACTTACTGAGGTACAATTGTAGATTAAAAGTGGGAATTTTTTTATCTTCACGTGTGGCGCACGATGATGCAGGCATGGGATTCTTTTAATTTTCCCCTTCAGTCAGTCTCTTTGCACTTTAACATAAAAATTTAACCAAAATCCATGGTCATATTTTTATGATTTGAAGCTTGTATATTATAGATGAATTATTACGTGACAACTTCGATTTATTTCAACCGCTACATTGTTGCTTGAGACTATGAGTCACCGTCGGCAGCAAAATATTTGCATATTTTAAAAAACTTGATGAAAATGACTTTTGCATATTTTAAAAAACTTGATGAAAATGACTACCATGATAGGAAGGTTGAGATACCCAATTTAGATATTTTTAGCATGAGATTACATGCTTTGGAAAGATTAATTGCATTCTAAGAAGAGAAATTGGTTGTTGATAATAATATTACTTTTCTTTAAAATATTTGGGTGAAAATAACAATACATTGATTCCACTTATCCGTCGCTTTTGTTTTTGTTAGTGCCCTGGATGGGCACCATGCCCCCGATGCAAACATTCATGGTGAGAGAGTTATCCATAAATATTGGTTAGAATTAAGGAGATAACGATGTGAAAAGGAAGGAGATCGGAATAAATAATTATCGGCAATGGGTTGGCTGATTTTGGAGAGCGCGGGTCCGGCAGAGAGTGCCTTTTGGTTGAGCCGAAATCCAATTTCATTCCTCCAAATTTACACTTTTATCAATTTAGTTTATTTATTTCTATTAAATTATTTAATAATCAGAAAAGTAAAATCATCTGATTAGATTAACTTTTTGCACGCTCATAATATTAAACCAAAGCTATCCAATTCTCCATTTGATTTTCTATGTGTCCTCCTCGTCACTGAGTTTGGTGAGGCATAGGGAAAGTTATTGACAGCCTCACGGCTAATAAGGAAGCCTCAGTATGTTAGCAACTCCCGGGAAGGGAGAAAAAAACCCCTCAGCAAGGCTGAGGGTGGAAAACCCTTTGGGACCTCGAAGTTCCACACCTCTTCCGTACAACAAAGGGCCTGCCTCTTTCGGGTTGGATTTTTTTAAAATAATACAACCCCTTGAATCTGACACTCTATATAAGTGGAAGGTTCTGTGCCAACTATATCTCTGAGCCAGCATAGCATTCCTATGCCTTAAAAGGGTATGTTTTGTTTCAGTTGCCACCCGCCCACATATTTCAAGTTTCCACAACTCAGATTTCCTTGGGTGCATTTATATAATTTTATTTTATTTTTTTGCCATCATTTTAATGCTAAATTAATCTATTAAAAAAACTTCAAAATTAAAAATTTAAAAATTTAAAAAAAAAAAAATTGTGAAAGAGGGCTAAACCCCCAACCTTATTATCCTCCACCATTATTCTACTTTTTGGAAATCATTACATGGGGCCCAAACCCAATTGATACACTTTCATGGAACTCAAAGTTGCGATTATAATACAAGAGACGACCAAGTTGACAATTATTGATGAATTGAATAGCGTGAATATTCCTCCAACTAGAATAACAGAAGCCCATTTGTTTTTGATAAAAAAGTAAACCCATGATTTGATTTGATTTCGAACTTGTGCATGATTCGATTAGATCTCATACCATCCATGGCCACCACACTCACCAAAGCCCACATTTTATTCTTATTCCAAATTTAGATGACTGAAATGACCCAATTTTCACGTGCATAGTTCTGAGACGAGGAAGTAGTCAAGTAGGAACCTTCACCGAAGGAAAGATCGGGATCTTTCTTTAGGCATCCTTTCATGAATAAAGTTGATGGGCGTGCCCCTAAAATTCTAAAGAGAAAAGGAATCCCCAGTGCCACACTATCAAACTACTACAAAAGTGTAGAATATTAGGTGAGTTTCCCCCAAAATTTCCATCAACCCCTTTGCCCGCCCAATCAGCGTTAGATTACATATGACTTTCGTTCGCTATCCCTTTTACCTTTTTCATCTCTGAGAATAATTCCACCCGAAAGGTCTTCGTCAAAAAATAAAACTAAAAATTGTTCTCTTGGAAGTTGCTTTGTTCCCTTCTCAACCATAATTTGACTATTCAATGTTGTGCATGCCATCCCAAATGGGCAGCCCCTCCCCTCGGATTCCCTTTTTTCTCCTGCAAGTAGCTAGTTTATGAGATTGATTTTTTTGCCAACAAATTCTGAGGATCCAAATCTTGAATTGAGTGGAACTGTCTTCTACCACACATGATTGCAATGATAATATGGACATTACATATTGGAAAAGGGTGCAATTCCTAGAGACTAAATTAATAATCGTGCCACTGCCCAGTGATTTTATTGGGGGAGTCATGATGATTATGGGTGATCTCACGGTTCCTATGAAGCGTTTCTTAATGTTTGAAATCTGAAAAATCCTCTCACCCAAAGTACAATGTACACTGTACAATGATGTGTCTTCTTTTCATTTGTTCACCAAGATTCTGGTTGATACGAAAAGATCATGACAAATTAAACTATAATTATTTTACTGTTAAACAAAAGTTACTCATCATCATGACAATATATTAATCTTAAATTTTTGAAAGAGCTTTACTAATAACCCATTGTAGACCAAATGAGACCATCTGTGTGTTTTTAGTTGTTTTTGTTCCAAAGGCACTCACAGGATGAACACCGCTCTATTAACAAATCAAGGAGAAACTTGGTTAACCTTATAAATACTTTCCTATGATGTTTGCAATTATGTTTTGATACCTAATCAGTTTAGTAACTTAATGAACTAGATATGTATCTCGTAAATATAGTTACAACTTATTTATACGACTCCATAGAAAATGATGCCTTTTTAAATATTTAAAATGGTTGAAACAGTTACATCATATATTTGTAATTTCTACTTGGTTAATCTACAATAATCCTTAAATGATTTTAGATAATCTGGACCATGTGATATAATTACCCTGATACAACAACTAGATAGTGTATTTTCTATCGTTTTATATAAGGAAATGTTAAAATTTTAACCATATCGATTTAAGGTAAATATCCAAGAGGGAAGATGAATAGGATGTATGGTATTTTTTTAAAAAAATTTAAATAATTTAATTTAGATAAATGTAAGAGACAAATTCAATAAGCAGTCATACAACATGTAAAAATAAATAAAACAATTGAATAATATAAATAGAAAAAGGATCGAGGGAGTGCAAACTCAAGATTTTTATATAACACAACGTGATCTACATCCATTCTCTTTAAACTTCAATCAATATGAGAATTTTAATAATTCAAGACTTTTAGAGTTGAAGCCTTCAAACTTTTTACATTTGGATTTTTTGTTCGCATAAACCTTTCACAAGTCTTAAAAGATGTCTTACTCTTGGATCTCTAAGTGATATCCCACACTTAGATTTTTTTTTCTCTAAAGTGATATTTTACACTTAACCTGATCTTATAAAGTTTACAAAAAAATAAATAAATTTTTCAATACAAATTTTTGTTACACGATACAGAGAAAATTAAGATTAATTAGGTGTGCTAATAATGGAATGCAAGTTTAAATCCAATGCACTAAAAATACTTTCATAAAGCTAAATAGATGATTAAGTAATGAAGCATAGAGCCTTTATACATGAGTTAAAAAGTCGAGCTAGATATTAGAAATAAGTTCCCTAAAACCAGTTGTTTATTCAGTCATCCACTTAGTAAGAGCATTTAATGAGTTGTTGAGAACCATTGGAAGTTAAAAAACAAATGCGAATGTCCATCCGATCGTCCACATCCCCAAGTAGTCATTCACATGGCTTCCAACTGTCAAAACCCTATTCACTAGAGCAAGTGGTCACCCACTGGCCTCTAGTGGTCACCCACTTGGCCTCTAGTGGCCAAAAACCTAAAAATGGAGCATGTGGACATCCACCTAGACGTTCACTTGTGTTCTTTCAACATAAATTTCTAGTTTGCTTCAATTGGTTATTTATTTTTATTTTTTTGCTTCTGTTCCAAAAAGTGCACATTTTGAAACGTTGAATTCTAAGTTTTTTGAGCCTCAAATTCATATGTAGTTTGATCCAATAACTTCGAGGAGTCCTTCGAATCTGGCTTTCAGAGTGAAGTATATATATCTACTAAGTTTTGAAATCCAACTTTATGTCAAACTCCGAGCTATGTCTTCAAATCTATTTTCTCTTATTTGTTAGACTTTGCATCTCTTTTCATAATTTTCTTTTTTTCATTTCTTTCGTTATGTATTGTTCCATTTACATTTATTGCATTTTACCTTTTCTTCATTCTTCTTGAATTCCTCTTTTGTTCCATATATCTTTTTAATGGTTTCAAAAAGATCTTGTTACTTATCACATTTAAATATAACCACTAGAACTAAATATTGTTTTGTTATTATCAAAATATAAGACTAAATAAATCTTAATATAACTAAAGAGTGCAAAGTCAAATTTTTATGATGGACAATACCCAATTTTAGACTAAAAGAACAATTGATCATACTTAAAGAAATAGATAAAAAAAAAGTAAAAATAAAAGGGATAATTGTGTTTTGGACTCAATTAAACCCAAAAATTAAGTTTTGGTTCATATAAGTTTACTATTTAACTCTAAGACCTAGAGAAAGTGTGAAAATTGAGAAGAAGGATATGAATTTTTTATTTTTCAAAAAATGACCTTTACTCACTATGAAAAAAAAATAATAAAAAAAATTTAAATTTTATTCATTTTGTAAACCTCAATAAAATTTAATACAATTTAGTGATTTAGAAAAAAATACACCATTTTCCAAAAAAAAAAAAAATTTAAATTTATTTTTTATTTTTATTATTTAAAAATCAAACATCTCGAAAAATATATATTTTTAAAATCGTGTATATAAAAAATAACTAAAAATATGTCAATTTTTTTTAAATGATATATTTAAAAAAAAAAAGTTTTCTAAAAATAATAAATTTTCAGAATAATTATTTTTTTAAAAAATTTTAAGATCAAAAAGTTTGTCAATCATTATGGTAAAAAATAGTTTTGAAAGGTATATTGGTCTTTTTATATTTTATATCCTCCCCATCAATTATGTAATTTATATCGAGCAAAGCTTAATTTTTTGGTACAATCAAATCCAAAACAAAATTATCCCAAAATAAAAAAAGTGTTAAAAGGAAAATAAAAGAAAGGAAAAATGGAAAGGAAAAAGTAAGAAATTTGCTCTCTAAAATTCCAATAATTTTATAGATGAATGATATCTAAAAAGCAAAAACAAAAAAAGAACCTCTGTTGGTTTTTTGAAAATTAAAAGTATCTATTATTTTTTATAGAAAATTTATTATAATAAATGGGGATTTTATTTAAGAAACAGAAACTTAACACTAAAATAGTGATATTATTACCATTATTATTAGAAGCCTCTTTTATCCAATATTTGGAAAAAAAAAATTCTTAAATAAAGTCAGTACAGGTGAAAAATCATTCCAAATGATTTTACTCAACTCCCACGTGTGTGTGTGTGTGTATGGCGTACATTCAAAGTTTGATAATGGACTATACCGAATTTTGGACTAAAAGAATAAGTAATCATACTAATAAAAAAAAAAAAAAAAAAAAGGAAAAAGGTGTGGAAAGGGAAATGAAAGAAAAAAAAAATTGACTTCTAAGATTGTGAATGATTTTATGGATAAATGATATGTCAAAAACAAAAGACAAAAAAGACCATTTGTTGGTTTTTTAAAAGTTAAAAGTATCTATTAATTTTTATAAAAAAATTATTGTAATAAAAGTGGATTTATTTAAGAAACAAAAACTTAACATGAAAACAATGATATTATTACTATTATTACTAGAAGCCTTTTTTATCCCAAGTTTGGAAAAAAAAACCAAAAAAAAAATTTAAATAAAGTCATTAAAAATGAAAAATCATTCCAAATGTTTTTACTCAACCTTTATCTTAACGCACTCATACTCAAAATTCAAACAAACATATAAAATATGTTTGACAATAAAAAATTATTTTTTATTTTTTATTTTTAAAAATAAAATATTTTTAAATAAATTTTTTTTAGTTATTTTCTATTATTTTTAATTGCATTTTGAGAGTTGTTTTTAAAAATAATTATACAAATTATTAGGTATAAAAATTATTTTTAAAACACATTTAAAAATATTAATAATAGATTTAAAAATATTTTAGATTTTTAAATAAATTTTTATTGTATAAAAATTAAATAATAATTTTTAAAAATTGTTATAAAAAATTATTTTTTAAAACCATTATAAGGTAATATTATTCTCTCTCTCTCTCTATATATATATATATATATATATATAGAGAGAGAGAGAGAGAGAGAGAGAGAGAGAGAATTGAATGAAAAATTGTATAAAGTGGGCTACAGGCCGCCACTGTGTAACGCCTTTTATTTCATGCATGTGACACATATGTCAACACTTAATTTCAAAATAGTACCGCCCCTTATATTGTTGTTGACTTCCAATTATGCACCCCCGTAAAGTATTAATAATGGTGCTCCATTGCTGCATTAAAAACTCTATATATTCTTTTTTTTTTTCTTGTAAAAGGAAATGTAAAATGACGTTTAACAAATGATGTGTCCATCGCTAACTTCAATGTCACGCACCATGTAACAAAATCTGATATCATCATTCGTCTTTGGGCAAATGAATGCTCATAGCACTAATTTTATTAATTGGGGCCTAGCACAAACAGTAGTGGGTAGAGTTAGCCACTTAAACATGGGCCGGGCAGGGCCGAACCGGTTCGTCAGCAACTGAAGCTAAGCCAAGCCCATGAAAGTCTAAACTTTCTTTTTCTAGTGCCTGCAGACCCATTATATTTTTGTATCAATAATTTAATATTAGCTATAAAATTGATTTCTTAATCAAATTGTAAGGCTAAAATCCGACAAGTAAAGTGATAGAATAAAATTATTTTTAGGTTGAATTTACATCGTCCAGGGCCAATCTAGATTAGGAAATATTTATAATATAATAGGAGAGAAAGCCGAGAAGCTTGTACACAACCAAAAAAACCAAAATGCAAATGAAGAGCTGTCATGTAATACCGAACGGGTAGATCGCAGATCGTAAATACTGCGGAAGAAAAGGGAGGTTTGTACGGCGCGCCTGTCTCTCTCTCTCTCTCCCTCCCTCCCTCCCTCCCTCTATATCTCTCTTCCGAGAAAGAGAGAAAAAATAAAAATAAGAAAAAGCAAGAAAATACGAGACCTTTCCCTTCTTAAGCGCGTCGTTTGGAGCCAATTAGCTCTGATTCAGCGGGGCGTTTAATTGATGAGATTTTCTTTTCTTTTCGTTTCTTTTTCTTTTTAATTTTAATAACTAAAATCGCACTAGATTAATACCATCGAACGATCAAGCAACAATCTGTCTACGGTGGTAGCCATGGACAACATAATCAACAAGCTTCGGAACTTGGATGCTTACCCTAAGATCAACGAGGATTTCTACAGCCGTACACTCTCCGGTGGCGTTATTACCCTCGCCTCATCCGTTTTTATGCTCTTGCTCTTCATCTCCGAGCTCAGTTTGTACTCTCTCCCTCGATACACATATATTTTAGGGTTTAATGACTTTATTGTTTGAAACTTATTGGATCTGGAATTAGTGTTTTGTTATATAGGTGTCCGATACTTGTCTGGATTGGTTGATTTATTTCAATTTGAGAATTGGTGCAAGCATTGTTCGTAATGTCTGATTCTCTATTGGATCTGTGTGTTCCAATGGGAGCGGTGTTGCTTTCATTAGGCTATTAATTATGTTTGTTATAGTATAATTGGTTTATCAGAGTTGTAGATTTGTACAGCTTATTTGTATCCGATAAAGTGGAAGGGTGTAGGTGTAATATTAACTTAGGCGGTTGATATTAGGTTAAAAATTGGTTTGTAAATGTTTAGAGGTTTTTGATGTAATTTACTTAGAACAAAAACTGAAAAATAGCTACTGTAGTTATACTATATCTTAGACCTTTGCGCCTTGGGCTTCCAGAAGCAAATTTATTTAAGCGTAATCTTAAGTTCATGTTGGACTGTTACCCTATTTCAGGATATGTGTATTTCAACTTCAGGATTTTCTTTGAGTGTCTGCTCAGTCAAATTATTTGTGTGTGCTGAATTCTAATAAAATAACAATTGAATTCTAGGGATCAACAATATCAGCAAAATCTAGAAGTTCAATCATAGAGGGCCATCCACAAACATAAAAAGAATTATTTTATTTTATTTTATTTCCATGGCCAATGGGTAAAGAAGATAGCAGACAGTAGACATTCATAAGAATGCCTGCCAAAAAAGAAAAAAAGAAAGGAAGGAGAAGATACTGGAGAGTAATAGAGATCTTATTAATTCAGAGAAAGGAGAAATGTTGTGAGTAGTCTAGTCTTTAATCCTGCTGATTTTGGCTGTAAAGTGGGCTCATTACCATTTAATAGAGAAGGTCAATCATGGAGGGCCATCTACGAAACATAATCAGAGTAGACATTCATAAGTATGCCTAACAAAGAAAAAAAAGGAAGAAGAAGATACTGGAGAGCAATAGAGGCCTTATTAATTCAGAGAAAAGAGAAATGTTGTGAATTGTCCAGTCTTTAATCCTGCTGAATTTGGTTGTAAAGTGGGTTCATTATCATCAACCCACTTTAAGTACTCCTCTCTGGGATTTGGTGGTAGAAAGATATGAGTTTCTGTTGGTTAAGAGGGAATCTCATTAGGGTTAACTCATTCTCGCTCAGATTCTCTATTGATCCTATATTCTTGCTTCCTGTGGCTGGTTTCAATTCCAAAGTCACTTGGTGGAAATTCGAGAAAAGGTCAGGAAATATTCTTTTGAAAGATGGACAGCATGGTGAGTTTAAATATCTACACTAGGGTGGGCTGGAGTTTGTGCATGAAGTAGAGGTGGTGCTTTGAGGGCACCCATTTGGTTGAGTGAGACTTTGTTATGGTAAGTGACTTAAAAGGGGATGGGATACTTTAAGAAATGAAAGACTTTTTAAAAGGGAATGATGCTAAAAAATACCCTCAGATGTGACTCCCTTGGTCAGGTTCATAAGGATGTGGCTTTATGAAAAAATACTGGTTATTATACCTTTAAAGAAAGGTGTCAGCTTCTTATAAGCAGTGGGTGCAGAGCAAGGTTTTTGGAGGATGTGTTTCACTCTTGTGCATGCATTTTGTATATTTATGAAATTCTCACAGTCAATAGTGTGACTCTGAATGACTATTTGTTGCCTTCTAAGTTGAATGATGTGAGTTCTGTCATTGAAGGAAATCTGGTGGATTGGAATGTTAATTTTGTGTGCTCTATCTTGGAAAGTACTCAGAAATGGAAAGAAAAAAGGGAAGAAATCTTAGAGCCTGTTTGACAAAGTTTTTAAAACAAACCTCAAAAAATAGTTTTTAAGAACAATTTTCAATTGTTTTCAAGGATAAAATTCTACTTGGGAACTTAAATATTGAAAACAGTTTTAAATTTGTTCTAAAAAACAACCTATTTTCAAAACAATTTTTTAAAAAACTGTTTTTAGAAAAAAAAAAAAAAATGTCAAACATATTTTTTTAGTTAGAAATCCGCTTTCAAGAACAGTTTCCAAACTAGCCCTAGCTCTTGTTTCGTTTACTGTAAAAATACAAAAGGAAAATGAAATGCGGTGAAAATTATTAACAAATAAATACATCTTCAAGGACAAGGAGAAAAAAATTGGAAGAAATTCTCTTATATGATTTAGAATGAACAATACGAAGGAAAATAAAATATAATGAAAATTATTTAGAAGCTTATAAATTTTCAAATTCTTCATTTTTTATATAAAAAAGTGGAAAAAACAATTGGAGAATGATTGGAAAAAAATGTATTACGTTCAAATTTGTTTATTTACTTATTTTCCTTCATTTGATCTTTCCTTCCCCTTTTTCTTCTGTCATCTTTTCTCCAACACTTATAGTGATTCAAATGAGCTTTTGCTCTAACATGTAGAAGAAAAGCTCTCTAGATGGAAGTGGGAGTATAGGTTTACCTGGGAAATTGGTTTTGTTTCATCATTCTTTTAAATATTCGAAAAGTAGATCATGAGTGCCTTTGCACAGATAGAGCTGCTTGAATTCCCCCTCTCTCTGTCTCTCTCTCCAGCAACTCTTGATTATGTCTTTGCCATGAAGCTTCTAATTTTCATGAGATGGATGATCTATCTCAAATAATCATATCATGTGCAAAGGTGATGCTGAGAATGTGAGCCATCTTTTGATCCTCTGCTGCTTTGAAACTCGGTAATCATGCCATCTTGAGTTTTAGTTTGGAACAGTTGGATAAGGCTCAAAGACATGAGTAAAATGGTTGGATGCTATTATTGCAATGCATATATTGATGAAGTGCTAAACTTTGGTGACTGAAAGAGGGTAATTTTGTCTGTTAAAAGCTGGACTGGATTATGATTTTTAATGGAATCTTTCAGCCCTTATTTCTCTTTGATGTCTTGGTGGTGGTTCTTTTTGTAATATATATATTAATTTTTAATCCAGTTAGATATCTGAAAGGGCTGCATGGGATCCTCCCCTATGGGATTGATATATTGGAGGCTTAATGATAAACTGATCTGTTCACATTTACAACCGCACAAGTACCCTCATGTTTCAAAGGAAGTTTGTCTTTGCAGTTGCTAAACTGACATTGATCTTTGCCCCTACTGGAAAGGATTCACTGCCATCACTGGATGGGGCCAACCGAACCTGCCTTATGATTCCTTCATTCCTTTGCTCATCAGAAATCATGCTAACATGCACAGATTTAAGTGATAAACCTCAGTACTAATAGCTCAGACCTATTTCTGCATTTATATCGCTTATGTTGTTATATGCTTGTAGAAACTGACCTTATTATTTGGAATGTACAGCTTTCAGATTTAAATCCTGTGCCTTTGCAGTTAGCTTTACAGCTTTACAGATTTAATTGGCATTAGTTTTTTCTGTGTTCCTTGCTTTGTGAATACTGTTAATCAGCTCGCTTTGCCCCCTGCCCCTTTAATCATTTATTGTATTCTTATACATTGACTTTTGTCCTTTCACTTGGTTCCAGGGTTATATCTCCATGCTGTAACAGAAACAAAGCTTGTAGTAGATACTTCAAGAGGAGAAACACTACGTATCAATGTAATATCATATTCTTTTTCTGTAAAAGAACAGCAAATAGATTCTCAATCACTGGAAGCTTTTAAGATTTTTTATTCCCTCTTTTATCCTATAATTTTGCATTAAATTTCTACAACATTCTACAACCCTCATTAAGGTTTAACAGTTCTTGTGAGCTCCTGATTCTGAATTTTGAATTTTTTGCTTTTATTGTTAGTTTCTTGGTTATGGGTTCTTTGATGGCTTTGAGAATGTCTATTTCATGAAACTTCAGGATATTTGTGGCTTTGCTAGCCAGCTATAATGTTTGACCTTGACAACAAATTACATTTATTGGTAGTTTCATATTTTATAATCAGTAACGTGATTGTTTCATGATTTACCTCAATTATCCGCTTGATTGATCCATGTGCTTTTTATGTTTGAAAGTGCAGTTTGATGTCACTTTTCCTGCCCTTCCATGTTCCATACTCAGTCTTGATGCCATGGATATAAGTGGAGAGCAACATCTTGATGTGGTATGTGTTTCAAGGACCACATGGTCCACATCTTGCTGTCAATTATGTTTTTCTTAAAATAGCAATTTTTAGTGACCTGTTGCCATAAAATTTTGCTCATCCATGCGTGCACACATGCATAACTCTTAATGTAGAGTGTTCCCCCCTCCCAACCCAAAAAGGGGCTGGTGGCAGGGGGTGGTGGGGGTGAGAGGAAGCCTAGCCTTCTTTAAACCTCTAGCATAAATAAATGGACCATGCAACCAAGCTAGTAGAGTGTCTAGAAAAGGAAGTAGCTGACAAGCATGGGTAGCATTTTTTGCACTTCATGTTTTGATGGATGTATTCTGCGTATTTATGTTTTTTATTTGCACTTGTGAAAGCACTTCCTGTAACTTCACAAGTATAAGCAGGCATCCTTGCCACCCTGTTGAAAGCTTGCGTCAAACTTGGTTATCATTGTCTAATCTTGCCATGTAGTTCTTCTTACTTCTTGAACTTGTGGGGCTGTATAAAAATAACACAAATATACAATGGCAGTGGGTTTACTACAATATATGTTTAACACAATATGATAGCTTAACACTCCCTCCAGCCATTGATGGGAAGGAATTCATACTATGCAACTTAATAACAAGGTAGAAATTATAATGTGATTTAAGAAATATGCGTGTCTTTGTTTGGGGAGCAGCTAATGCACTGGAAAGCCAGCTTGAGGTTTCCCTTCTATGATTATTTCGGGTTATTGTAGTCCCAGATTAATGAGGGAAGGTTTTTTTTCTTCCAACTAACATGGTCTGTTGGATTTTAATTTTTTCCCCCTTTTTTATAATAGTTTAGGTGTGGAAGACAAGGTGAGAAACTGAGGAGAGAATTTGGGGAAATCATTCTTTTTGAAGAAAAAAAAGGGAAGAAACCAAGAAAGAAAAAGTAAAATAAAAATAAAAATAAAAATTGGAAGATCATGTCAATGGTGGGATGCTTGCCTTTTAGCCCTCTGCTGGAACATGCTAGCCTGTTTTCCCACTTAAGACTGCTAGATAAACACATTTCTAGAGCCTTTTATTCCTGTCCTGGTGGAGAACAGTATAATGCTGCAGTCAAACACTATTTTAGAAGTTAACACATCAAGAATAAGGGGAATTTAGGAAGTTAACCACAGCACAGTTATTGAAAATTTCCACAATGATACCATCTATGTGCACTGGTGTAGCGCACATTACTTCTGAACTTGTCTGTATTCAGTTCTGTGTGCATGTAATGTGGTGCTTATCACTTTTGAACTTATATTTTGTTGCTTGTTCTGTTGAGTGACATTTATTTTCATGCCTTCTTTTATTTGCAGAGACATGACATAATTAAGAAAAGAATAGATGCTCATGGCAGTGTTATAGAAGCAAGGCAGGATGGGATTGGTTCTCCTAAGGTTAGTAGTAAGATATTTCTTGAAGTTCATCTTTGGGACAAACATTTTTCATATATATCTATGGATCAACTTGAGTCCTACGTCTTGATGACATGACACCCTCAAAGCAACTCAGATTATTATCAATGGTGTAGGAAGTTTAGTCTCTGGTTGAGGGGGTGCTGTTTTTTGTTGTTCCCCCCTTTTTTGTGGCAATTTTAGGCGTCCTATATATACTTGTATACATTGGGGCACTCTTTTAGCGTTTCTCTATTTAATATACTCCTTTTTGATCCATCAAAAAAAAAAAAAGTTTAGTCTCTCCACATAAGAAATGTGTTTTTGCAGCATCCACAAAATCAAAAGGGGATTCTAACCTTAAAACTGCACTGAGGACAGAAAAGCAGAGGTATTTGGATTCTAGCAAGTCCAGATTTTATTGAATGGAGTGTTGTTTATGATTAGGGTTGTCATTGAACCATTGACATTGAGTGATAAATCTTCCTCCTTTTAAGCCAACTGAACATAGTTATTAAAAACTTGTGATACAGAATATAATATAGTGATGTGATATCTATCGCAATTCATATCTTTTTTTAAAAGTTATCTTATGATACATATATGATGCATGATACAATATGCAATACGTTTTGGCGGTAGGTGTATAGGTATTGTATACCTTGAGTCACTCTTTTGACATCTCTTTTCAACAGATCTTTTCTTTATCTATCAAAAAAAAAAATGATACAATATGCAATTGTATACACTTTCAACTATTTTTAATAATTTTTAAGAAAAATCAAATTCAAATTTTTTTTTTTTGTTATATGAATTATAATATTACTTGTTCAAATATATAAGAAGGTTAAAAATTGGTCATAGAAGAGAGAGAGAGAGAGAGGTAAAAGTAAAATAATCCTACTAGAAAAGCTATAGTCCATAGTTTTAAAAGGCACGGTTTAGGTAGGCCCAGGCACAAGGTGGCGTGATGCGAAGCTTCGGCGCCTCATCTTACTCTAGGTGCAACCTGTTGAAGAAGGCATTGTTTAAGTGTGCAAAGTGCTCGCCTTCGACCAAGTGCAAATCTCCACAGAGGTACTCTTCTTCCAATTTTTTTCTCCCTTCTTGTCCTCTAAAGCCCTAATCTGGGCTGAACTGGAAGGTTGAAGAGAACCGAGAAGAAGAAGAAGAGGCTTTCTAAACTTTCTTAATTTCCTTGATGGCCCCAATGTACCTTTTTGGGCCTTTTGAGCTTTCTCAATTTCTTTGACAGCCCCTTGGTATTTTCTTTGTTTTTCAATTTAATATCTATTTATTTGTCCTAAACACATTTCTTTATTTAGAGCAAATAAATAGATATTAAATTGAAAAACAGAGAAAAATACCAAGGGGTATATATATATATATATGCGCCCTGCTTCACTATAGCCAGTGCCTCACTTTACTAAAGCCTTTGTCTTGCGCTTAGTCTCTAGGATGATTATGCGCCTCAAGCGTGCTTTGCACTTTTTAAAACTATGTTACATTAGAAGTTAAGTAAATTTATTTTTCCAATGAAATATTAGAAAATTTTCATTTAAATAGTTTGAATGTTGACATTAAAAATGATAGTAATTGGTGAATAAAAACAAGCTTAATATGTTAGTTTTCTTTTATTTCTTTTTTCACTTGGGAAGGGAAGATGACGATCATGAAAAGCTGGAAGTTTGGAGATGATATATTTATATCTATATATCTATAAACAATACATCTAAGACATACAAATGACTGGACTTTTGAACTAAGAATCAAATATAAAATTTTAAGGTTTATTTTTGTGGATTTTGTGATGAAACTATACATTAAACTCATATTTTATTAAATTGAACTTTTCAAAACCCTGGCATTCAATATTTTCATATGATATGGTATAGTCTAACTCTTTAGATCCTATTATCTTTTATGAAATTAAATATATATTAATTTATATTTCATGCTTCCAAGATATATGCACATGTATGGATATATATATATGTATATATATATTTTTTTTACCATATAAAAAAAATAATGATACATGATACGGAAAAAAAAAAAAAACAATACACAATATGTTTTATGAGTTAACAACTATGCAACGGAATCTACTATTCAAATGATTCTTTTCGTTTATTCTGATATTGCAGATAATTCTGCTGAACATGCTATTTACTTATGAATGGATCCAAGAGACTCTACCTTTCTCTATATGCTATATATTTTTATTTTTAATCTTTCATTTTTCTTATTACCTTTTTTCCTGCATGACAGATTGAAAAGCCTTTACAGAAACATGGAGGCAGGCTTGAGCATAACGAAACGTATTGTGGGTCATGTTTTGGTGCAGAAGCGGTATGGAGCCCTTATGTTGATATTTACCTAAGAAATAATATTAAAATCTGTATGTGCAATATGTAGTCCACTGACTTGGGAAACATTGAACTGGATAGCTTTCATTCGGTCAACCGTTCCCATCCTTGCCAACTTGCTTGAGCCTGGCTCACAAAATTTATGAGCTTCATTATAGGATTGAGCTTGGATCATTTATCTAAGGAACGATCTGAAGAGATCAGTTCATCTTAGAATGTTAGTGCTATTTACAAGTCAAGCCAAGTAGCACACTGCTTGCACTTGTCTCAAACAGTTAATGATCTCTAAACTAGGGTTGGAATTGGCTGATTTGCTTATTAATGATCTCAAGCAAGCTTCTAATTGAGTAAATCTCACGCTAAATTCAAGTAGCTTGGTTTTTATTGCAGCCTATGTATTTCTAGAAGTACTCTTGTTTACTATGTAACAAAGTGCATGCATCTAGTACCCCATTGCATGTTGATTGTGTATCTTATATCTAGCATGTTCCTCTGGCTGTAATGCTGCATTTCTTTTTATTTTATGTTTGGTCTTAAATTAATGGTGTTTGAGTAGACACTATAAGATGTTGTAGGGTTTGCTCAATTTTTTTTTCTCTTATGAACAAAGTAGTTCCATGGGTTGGAGGCAATAGTTAGCTCATAATTAAAGTCCGATAATAGGGTCAAAAAAGGGCAAAAATGCCTATTACCAATCTACTGTAACTGATTTAATAATAAATAATTTACTTAGAACTACCTTGGTTCCATGGTGGATAACTCATCCTTTGCTGATGAAGTTTCTTGTAAAATGCAACCATTTTAACCAAAGACCTTTTTTTCTGCACCTATATTGATGACTTGTATTCCATTTTCCCTTTGTTATTTTGCAGTCGGATGATGATTGTTGTAATAACTGTGAAGAAGTTCGTGAAGCATACCGGAAGAAAGGTTGGGCGATGTCAAATCCAGATTTGATTGACCAGGTCTATTACTATGAAATCTTTAGTTTTCTTGGCACTACATATTTTCTAGGTTTAGGTTCCTTTTAGGACATCAGTTATCTTGAACCAAAATGAATTACGTTAACATTAAAAATTTAGTGGTTGCAATGTTGTATGGGTAGATTTTTTTTCTCCCTCCCTCTGAAGGCATCCTATTTCATGAAGCCATAATTACATCATCACTTGATTTTGATGAACATGTATTTAACTTTTATTTTATAGAATCTTTACTAGAGGTGAGATGATCTTTTGGAGTAAGCTTATGGAAAACCATTAGGAAAGGATGGGATTATCTTAAAAGCAGGACAACCATTCAGGTTAGAAATGGTATGAATACTAAATTCTGGTGGGACAGATGGGTGGGTGAGAGTTCTTTGAAGGTGGCTTTTCTATTGCTTTTCAATTTAGCCTCTGATAAGAATGCTACAATAGCAGAAGTGTGGGATGGGGGAAGAAATGGAGGCCATTGGTCTCTATCTTTGGTTCAGAAGGCATTTTCAGGATTGGAAAATGATGCAGTGATTCAATTTCTCAAGCTCATTTATTCAGTAGGAGTACAAGGAGTAGGGGTGAACAGCTTACAATGAAAAGAATATAGGAAGAGAATCTTTTGTGTTAAGTCTTACTATAGGTCTTTATGTGGCAGGAGTAGATATGTTCCATACTAATTGAGGTAATGTGCCCCTTTGAGTCCCTCACTTTTTTACTTTTTTTGGCATGGGAAGCAATTTAGGGGAAAATCCTAACCATAGATACCCTCATGAGAAGGAGGCGGACAATGGTTAATAGGTGTAGCCTTTGCAAAGATAATGAAGAAACAACAAATCACTTACTAGTTCATTGTGATAGGGCAAAAAGGCTGAGGAATCTTATTTTAGCAATTTTTGGGTTGAAATGGGTGTATGGCACATGGTTCCCGTATGTTTATCTTGATGTATATGGAAAGAGCATGACTGAAGAATATTTTGTGCGAAAGAGTTGCTAGATCAAAGAATGAAGGAGACCTTTTTGAAATCTTTGTTGGAATGGCATCAGACTGTAATGGGGATAGGGATAGTCAGAATGTTGGATTTGATAGATAGCCTTAATTGTGAATAGGTAGGTCCTTTGTATTGTGAATCGATCTTCTTGCAGGCACTCTTTTTCAGGGTTTTTTTTTTTCTTTTTGTCCAAAATTTGGAGCCTTTTGTATACCTCCCATTTACATTGGGTGCACCTCTTATATATATATATATAAGAAACCTAATTAATTAAAAAGATCAAGAAGGACCAGACATCCATCCACAATGTACAGTTTTAGATAAAGACAATGGAATGGATTCCTTAACATGGACCCATACAGCTGAACAAACAAGTGAAATTACAAAAAGTGAAACTACATTTGGAACAAACATTAGATTGATTCAAGGAGGCGCATAATCTCTAACAAAAGATACAAATTGTTTTGCTTTTCTTTTAGCTAGCTCATCTATCACCTGATTAGCTAAGTGAAGATATCAAATATTTAGTGCAGCCACCCATGAGAAGACATTTAATGAACAGATTTGTCATCCTCATAGTTATTCTAGGGAAGATGTTGCTCTTGGAGGAGCACATGGATTTTTGAGGATTCTTGGAGGACGCCAAAGTCGTCGTGGGATTTGCTTCATTTCTATGGTTTTTTTTTTTGGCTTACTTTACAGACATTTTTAAACCCTACCCTTTGAGCGTTATTTAGCTTAGTTCGCTCTCAATTTGCACACATTAGGGTTGGGTTACAAGGGCTGCTGTTGTTATACTTGTATAGGCCTTTTGTCCTTATTGTATAGCCATCCTTGTTTTGTGGAGGTTTTCTTAGTTTCTTTTGATCAAGTTTGTACATTATGGGGAAGACTTCTCATCCTTCTCATGTTTTTCTTATCAATTAATACATTTGTTTGTTTCTGATAAAAAATAAAAAATGTTGCTCTTGCTACCACATGATTTCCTGCTGTAGGTTTCATTTGGTTTGATCCATCCTTGCTACTACTGAATTTGGATTATATATTTATTTATTTTTATTCCTCCTATTTTATTAAGCTATAATTGTATCATCACTTGATTTTGATAACACATAAATATTTATTCAAGTAACTTTTATAATATCTTTAGTGAGATCTAAATTGTTTAAAACTGGAAATGTCAGGGAAAACGTTGCTCTTGCTCCCATCTGAATCCCACACCAGGTTCAGTTTGTGCGATCCATCACTAATAGTGCAGAATTGGATTTTTTGTATCAAATATTTGCTACTACATTTAGCTGCAGAAGGTGAAATTAGTAACATGAGACAATTCATGTTATAGGTATTCCTGATTGCTTTCATCATTTAGTCATCTGATCTTAGAGGGATGTGAAAGATCAACTTACAATTTTATCATGATTAACCAACCCTTCCTAAATCAGGAATGTCCATAAAGTATCAGGACTTTGTGCAGGATCCATACTTGATTAGTTCTCTTTTCAATAGCATTCACTTTGCATCAAAAACAACAAAGTCTGTATCCCAACTAGATATTTATTTTTTCTTTTGATAATGAGGAAACCCACTAGCCTCACTTGCAGGACCAGGAAAAACCATGGACACAGGACAACTCCCCTTAGAACTGTGTATTGAGTGATGCAACTTATGCAATGTAGTATCGACATGGTTCCCATGGATACACAACCCATTCCCTTCAAATCATGTATCAAGTAATGTGACCCATATAATGTTATATTGATGTGGCTATTGTGCAGTTGTCTAGGTAAACACCAGGACAATCAACAGAGATATCATGTAGCCTTGTCTAACTATATTTATAAATATGATGTGGGTATCTGATGTTTTCTTAAAAACTATTCTGCCTCTGGAGATGTTCCCCCCCTCATTTTTCTCTGATTCAGAAAAGGAGCTATCATGAGTTGATGTCATGATTTTATTGATTGTATGAGTTGCAAATTTTCTTCATGAATTTAAACTTTCATCTTTTTCGCCTTTATGATTTGTATGACATCCAGTGCAAAAGAGAAGGTTTTCTGCAAAGGATTAAAGATGAAGAAGGTGAAGGGTGTAATATATATGGATTCTTGGAAGTTAATAAGGTTGCTGGGAATTTCCATTTTGCACCTGGGAAAAGCTTTCAACAATCAAATATTCATGTACACGATCTGCTGGCATTTCAAAAGGATAGCTTTAATGTGAGATATATTCCTACTGGTTTGAGCTCTGGTAGTAGATGTTAAAACATTTTTAAAGTAAAATAAAAAAATTGTCTGCATTAAGTGATACACATTATAATCCTTCTATTTTGTGATACAGATTAGTCACAAGATCAACAGGTTAGCTTTTGGAGACTATTTCCCTGGTGTTGTGAATCCTCTCGATGGGTAATATTCTTTTCTTTTCATCCCCTTTAATCATTTTTTCTAGAAATTCTTTTTTATGATTCAATTGATTAGATGCTGGCCTTCTCCTTCGTTTAGTGAAATTGCATTAATATATTCTCATTTATTGTTTTAATTTTCAGTGTGCAATGGATACAGGCAACTCCAAGTGGGATGTATCAGTATTTCATCAAGGTTAGCATTCTCTATGTGATTTTTCTATTTTTCTCTTTTTCTTTTTTTCTTTCTCCCTCTCTGAAATGTTTTACTTGCATATAATAAAAAGATATATTTTTAAAATTCATGCAGTGTGTGGAGAGGAATTTTCTGGGAAGGAGATCATTCTCTCATCTCCCACTTAAAGTTTGTTGCAGGCACAATCTCCTCTTCACCTCATCTTCCTGTCCAAATAAATAAATATATATATTTATCAATTCATTTTAGGTTTGAAGATTGACATGGCTACGAGCAGAATTGCAACAAGCAAGTGTGAACATGGGAATGGATGGATTAACTTCTTTAACTTATGTTCTAGGTGCAACTCAATCTATTTTGGCCAATGAAGATTGGGTGGGAGCTAACTAAGGGAGGGAGCGGTTTTTTGTGTTTTATCTTTCTATGGCATAGCTTTTTGATACTCATTGTATACATCTTGTGTACCTTGGTAGATAGTTTTTTGTTGTTTTATTCATAAAATTTCTTGCTTACTTATAATAATTAAAAAAGAAAAAAGAACAATGCTCCCTCCCTCTTTGATGCATTGTGAGTGAATGTGTGACAAAATCAGCTGATCTCATCTTTCTCTATTATGAAATGTCACTTTCATTCTAGGCACTAAATGGTGCTAGTTTTAGTGAGGCACCTTCAATAGATTACTTTTGGCTCCTCCTTTCCAGGCTTTGGGGATGTATTTGTTGTAATGCCCATATCCCATGGAAAGTTTGGTTCATTTGAGAAAGGAACCAAAGAATTTTGGAGATGATTCTATTGAGTACGGTTTTGCATGGTTGTGTAATATTTGGCATTGAGGATATTCTTTTGGCTTCTTAATATTGGAGGGATTTTGGATTACCTGCTCCCTGTTTCTTTGTTCTCAAAACATGGAAGCGCCACTGAAAGATACTCCAATAGATGCTGGTTATTCCTGGGGAAAATTGATGCAAATGGTGTTTGGTTAACTCTCAGAGAATGCTGAGGCAGTACGGTCTAATGATTCTCTAAGCCTTTTGATCAAGGAGAATATCAACAGCGATGAGATAGGTGCTATCCTGTTTGATTCATGGTTAGTCAAAACTTAAGTTTTCCCTTCAAGGCTGCTTGCATTAATGTCATTTAGTGAATAGAAGTATGAGGCAGCTCATGCAAAATATTCAGTGGTGGTGAAGAAGTAATTAACATCATTGGAGCTCTAGGGACGTTTAGAAACTACATATTTGGTTAATAATGGTGTTTTGGTAGTGGAGACTTTTTCCCAGTGTTACACCTTAGCATCTTTTTGGTGTTATAGGGAATTCTTCTGCAAATGTGTCCTTTTTGAGTTCCTTAACAAATTATGAGAGTGTTCTATATTGGAAACTGGCTTTTACTCGGGCTTTGCTGCATCATCCTTTTAGATGTTAGTACATAGTATGTAGATTATAAAATTTCATCCCAACATTAATTCTACAGAAAACTGTGAAAAGACATGACCAGCTGTATTTTTTGTTTCTCTTTTACTTTCCAAATTTTAGAGTAGTGCTGATAGTTATGCACATGATGTAAAATAATTGAAGAATCTGCTGTGTTGCAGGTTGTACCCACTGTATATACACATGTGAGTGGGCACACTATCTCAACAAATCAGGTGCCGTTAAACACATCAAAATTGTTACTCTGACTTATGCCTAAGCTTCCTTTTGAACATAAGATGAGATGCACTATCCTTTTTTTTATGCAGTTCTCTGTAACAGAACATTTTAGGAATGCAGAAGTAGGTCGCCTTCAGTCTCTTCCTGGAGTTTTCTTCTTCTATGACCTTTCTCCAATCAAGGTAAAGTTCGGGTGGTTCCATGTTTGCATAAGCAAGTTCAAGATCTAATTACAGGTTGTAAGTAATATTGGTGATGCTGGGCGACAGGTTGTCCTCACTAATGCAGTTCAGCCAATGACTCCATTAGCATTATTCATTTCTTTCCTTTCCTGTTTTTTCCCCCCCTAAAACTTATGGAAAATCTTCTTTCTCTATGGTTATTATTACTTTGAAAACTCAAACTGAAAGCACATGCTATTTTGGGTTAAGTATGTTTTATCTTCAGGCAAGCAGTTCAGAGCATACTTGCAATAAGTTAAAAGAGTTCAGAGCATACTTGGGGTATCTGGATGCTTTTACCAGTCTCTCATATCTGATTCCCTGTAACAGGTGACTTTCACAGAGGAGCATGTGTCATTCTTGCACTTCCTAACAAATGTGTGCGCCATAGTTGGAGGTAGCTTCCTCTCTTCCTTTTTCCTCTTATTTAGTTAGGGCACTTGTTTTGCCTTCTTACTGTTACTTATATTACTTAAACATGAATGAGGTTAATTTGTTGTTACTCTGGATACTCTAATATGAATGAGGTTGATTTGCATATCTATCTTTTATTCCTTAAGTTCCTTCATTGATGACTCTCTCCCTCCCCTCCTTTCATGTACAACAAAAATGGGATAGCATTACATATTAAAACTTAACATTTTGCATATATATCTTTAAATTCCCTCTCTTCCTCACTCCCTGTCATGCATCAACTGGGAATTCATTCCTTCTCCTGGTAAGTTGATGTATTATATCAACAGGAAAACATGGGAATTCTTCTGACTTTTTTCAAGTTTTAAAATCCATGTAAATGATCTTCTTTACCATACCTCAATAATTGTATTCCTTTTTCACCCCTTGATTGGATATGTAACAAATGTTTGTTGGCTTTTGTGTTTAGGTGTTTTCACTGTTTCAGGGATATTAGATTCCTTCATATACCATAGTCAAAAGGCAATCAAGAAGAAGATAGAAATTGGTAAATTTAGTTGATAACTAATTCATTCAGCCTCCTTCGCTGCCGTATTTTTGGTTTGTTTGGAGAGGACCTACTTTAGAGAAGAGAAACTGTGAATGACTCTCCCTGCAGGGTTGGCGGGCTTCTTTTGAACACAACTTAGGTTTTTCCATGTGATCTGTTTGATCAGTGAATTAGATTAATTTTCTGTTCTGCATTAATATTTACTACCACCTCTTTACCTAGTGTTTTCAGTTATTTGTAATTGTACCAATGATGTGAATATCTGTTTGGAAGATAAGAGAGATTTTTTCATTTTTCTCATGATGAGAACTGGAAATTTCTTGTTTAGAAATATCAAGAACAATAAAGGATGGGGGGTGGGAGGTGGTTCTTTTGAAGGGGAATGGTGTCCAGATTTTGTTTTGAAAGGTGATGGCATTGACCAGGCATTGCTTGTGGCTGTATGAGCCGTGGCTGTTGATGCTGCCATTAGCATCAACTCTTTTGATTAGAATTGCAAAACTGTCTATAAACCTTAGCATGGATAAGGTGAGTAGTCAATTGCTGTTCTGTTGTTCTGTCAACAATTGGGGCCTGCTCCATAAGAATTTGGTATCTTACAGATAAACCCCAGGTGCTACCCAAGCACTTCTTTGAATATCTGAGCCATCTTATAATGTTTATAGCATGGACGATGCAGGTTCTAAGGAATAACTCACTCTGAAAAATGATTAATTTTTCATCTTTTTTATTTTGGTTGCGAAGGTTGTAAATGGGGATATATCAATTATGGTCCAATTGGTCTTAGTGGATTTGAAAAGGTGAAAAGGTAAAATTGATTCTATTACGTCTCAGAAGATGAGCATAGCATTTTTGAGATGGCTGTTTTATCTTTATCCCAGGCAAAAGAATTAAGAACCCGGCTATAAAGCATGCACCATGTTACTTTTGGAGTGCATACCTATCCCATTCTTGCAGTGTCGTTCTATGGATTAAAGAGGATTTGTAAAATGCTGAGTATATTATGATTAGAAGGGATACAAGAGGGCTAACATACCGAATAAAATAAAATAAAGAGAAAAAGGAAAGAAGAGAGAAGAATATTCATTTTATACACGCCCTAAATACCAAGCCACTCCCGGCTCGTGCTCTACCTTAAAGTAGAAGTTGAGGTTTGTGATCCCTTGCCATTTCTACTTGGTATCTACCTTCCTTTATTCAAATTATAAACGCTCGAATTTTGGGCGGCTGCCTTTCGAACCTTTGAATTTCTAAATTCCCAATGGCACTAGCATCAACACAAGTCTTTTCTACCTTTTATGGGGTGCTTTGGAAGAATTTGAGGGAAAGTAATGTGAACAACTAAATAGAAATGTTCAAAGGCCTGTATGCAGTCTCTGATTAAGATTAAAAGTGAAAAAGCTTTCCCAAGCCTTTGTGAAGATTTGATTCCTTCAGGATTTGGATTTTCTGGGTGCTCTTTCTTGCATGTGGATGTCACGGTGTGAACTCGTTTTTGCACGTTGAGAAGAAAGAATAAGAATAAAGAGAAAGAGAAAGGAGGAGCTGCATTGTGAATTCCTTGTCGCAAGGTGATGATTATGATTGGATTCTTGCCTTGTTGGGTTCGTGCTGTGTCCTAAAAAAGCAAATTGTAAAATTTATTCGTTAATAAATTTTGTTAGAATTTCTTTACGCGAATAAAATTTGTTTATCATATGGTACGAAACTATGTTCCATTTTGTAAATAAATTTAATCTAACTATATTGGATTATGTGAAATTAACAAAATTGACCCCAATAATCTATTTCTATATTTACTCAAAACACAATTGTAACTCACTTGATTGGATTATTATTTATTTATTCTATTCAAGGCTTCCACTTTAAATACATTGTAAAATAATCAAAATAATATTAATTAAAGTTTTATTTTTATAAAAATATTCGAAATCCATAATTATGTGGATAATGAAGTAAGATGTATCTATCCAACTAGTTTAAGGTTTGAGTCAATGCATGCATCCAATATTGGTTCACACTATAACATACCTTCAATTATTTACATTTATTTTTAAATAATTTGTGTGCTTAGCGGTTCCAATGAAAAAAAACATGATAAATTAAATGAATATGACTCGTTTAACAAATGGTTAAATTAACTCATTTCTTATCTTTTGATTAAAATAGACTTGATTCCCATTGCTTTGAAATTTTATTATATATATATATATATATATATATTTTTTTTTTTTATTAAAAAAATAGGAGATAAGCAAAAATTAAAAATTAAAAAGGATAAAGAAAATATTTGAAGAAATTTCATATCAATTGGGAATAAGTGTATTTAAGTAAAATTAATTAAACAGATTCACAGAAATTTAATGAGAACTTAATATCAATCAAAATTCTTTAATTTGGTGATATTTTCTTAGTGATTACCACCCTTAGTCCCAGGTGCTTAAAAGATTATACTTACATGGTATAAAGGATGGGGTAGTGACTAGTGAGTGGGTACGTTCGCCTCCACTTCACAGTTCCTTTTTTTTTTTTTTTTTTTCAATAAAAATAGTGCAAGTAATATTCAATAACCACACTAGGGTTCATCGCTGGAGAAGCAAGTGGAGTCATTTGGCTGTACTTGATGACCCTAATCAGAACTCAGAACCAACTTGAACCAAGTTATGGCTTCCTTTGTACAAATGTTTTGCAATTCATGCGAAAAAGGGTAATTAACCAACTGTAGTGTTATCCCTGGCCTCCTTTGCACAAACTCACATGCAAATCCCCACTCGGCCAACCAACTGATTACTAGCACTTCTCGGCGCCTGTTTAAGAAGCCTTACACGCTTAACCTGCCTTGGGCATGCGCCCGCCTTCACGTAACTACTAACTACTAACTATTAACTATACTTCAATTATAACGTATTCAAAGCTTTCTTGATGTAAAAAGCTTCGACCTAGCATTCTTTACCAATAGGGCTCTCATAGATGCTCCACAAACCTTAATTTGAAGAGGATCATAATGTACGGCAAGAGGAGCTTTCAAATAATATGCAAAACCCGAAACGACGAATCCCACTGCAGGAAGATGTTCTGGAGATGGCACCTGCAGTCCTGAGGGTAGCAGAGTTTATTGCTATAAGATAAAAATAAAGGGGAGAATTATCAACAAGGCGTGCTTCCGCAATCTGCACTGTTGATGGTTCTCGAATTTCCATGCATAACCATAAGGCCATAGGGGCATCGGCAGAGCATTTGCACGGGTATCATAATTTTGTCCAAGTTGGTTAAAAAAAAAAAAAAATGGCGCATGAATCAACACAAGCGTAAGTTGAAAATTCTACATTCATTAAACAGGTGCATGCATTGCAAATTTCAGAGCAGTGGTTGGGGAAATGGGACATCTTGGTACTTGGTGGTGGACGATGTCGAAGAATGGTCCCCTATCCCCTTCCCACCGGAAAATGAACACAAACTATTACCCCCCAGTCGAAGATCGAAAGATGTCAGCCTATCATCTGCTGAATCAACCGTAATCCATGCCCAACCAATCGTGATTCCAATTTTAAGTCAGGTCTCTACTGACAGCCATAGAGCATGTGGCCGAAAGTCTTCGTCAGAAAGAAGATAATTATGTTAGAAGTAAGAAGAGCTTCCAGATCTTTTTAACAGCAACAACCCCTCTTAACTTTCAATAATAGGAACAATAATGATAATAAAAGTAGAAATCAATTACAACTCTAATAACGAACATACATGATACCATGGGTCAGCAAGAAAAAAAAACCAGCTGACCAATGGCCATGACCAACACACATCATATTAACACAGCAGAACTTGCTAAGTTCTAAACTACTACCAGGTCACTAGACATAAACAAAGATAGCTCCTGCAACTGCCAAAAATTTCATCGCAGTAGCTACACTCCTACTGTAGACGCCAATTTCTAAACTCAAGTACAGTACATATCGCCCTAAAATAAGACTGAAAATGAAAAACCAAAAGAGGAGACACATTATATAACATCATGGACATTGGGATGAAATAGCTGCCCAATCGATCTCGTTAGAGGGATATTTCTGCAAATTGAAATTCTCCCAAGCACCGTAGAACGGTGCTTCTTCGCAATCATCTGGGAAAGTAAGATCCGAAAGGGGCGAGGATCCTCCGGACCCATCGCTCTCAGTAATCATGGACGATGAGGTTGGCTCCACCTTACAATCTTCCGATCCCTGTTCACACAACGTCGAATTCTCCGAAACCGTCACAGGCTGCGACGCAGAGGGCGCCACCGCCCGCGACCTGGATTTCTTGCCCTGGGTAGGCTTCCCCTGTTTCTGGGTTTCAGCCAAGCTCTGGCAAATGGCTTGAAGCTTTGCGTCAACTGAGGAATGGAGAGGCTTGTAGTCCCCAAATTCGCCTCCGATATGGGATCCTTGGTGGCGGAGATTTGGGAAATTAAGCCTCGCGAAGTCACCTCTAAGTTTGTACGCGGCCTTGTCGTAAGCCAAGGCGGCTTCTTCGGCGGTGTCGAAGGTGCCAAGCCAGAGTCTGGTTCGGTTCTTGGGAAGTCGGATCTCGGCGACCCATTTTCCCCAATGCCGTTGTCTCACCCCTCTATAAAGCTTTGTGGGTTTTGGAGGTACGCCCACTTGCTTCATGGGGATGGGCTTCGGACCGAGGAAGTTAGGGGCTTGTTGATGCTGTTGCCACTGGGGGAGATTCTGGGTGTTGAACGAAGCTGCAGCAGACACGGCAGGCATGTGGTTGTGGTGTTGCTGAAGCTGGATCTGGGCTTGGATCTGGTGAATCTGAGAGGGTGTTAGGTGATTGAGCCCAATTGGACCCGATTGCTCGAAACCCTGTAGGTCATGACTCGAGAACCCTTGGGAAATTACATGGGTGGTCGAGGTCGAGCATCCATCTGGATACTGGGTTGAGATAGGAGAATAGAAATCGGATGAAGGAAAGAAAGAAGAGGTAGAAGGTGAAGACGAAGGAGATAGGGTTGAAGAAGGGGAAGTAGAAGAAGCATTTTTCATAAAAGGTTCCAATGCCTCCATGAGCTCACCACCACATGGGACCGATTGAAGAGGTCTGCTACTGTAGAAATCCATCGTAGCCATTCCTTCAACTGTCAGATCTAGAAACCAAAATCTTCAAAATACAATAAAAACTAGAACAAGAAGGCAAACGGATAGAATAGAACTTCTCCACTGCACCAACCTGTTTCTTTTCAAAATTCAAGAACAGGTAAGAGTTCCAAAGTGATGAAGAAAGAAAGAAGGAAGAAAACACAACTATTTCTACAAATTGAAAGATCAAAGAGGTTTCAAATAAACAACCCCTTTACTCCAAAGATCCTAACAGACCAACCTTGAGGGACAAATAAAAAACAAACCCTCCCGGCTGATTCAATGAAAATATAAACAAAAGAAAAAAGAAAAAAAAAAACACCTGATTCAAAACAATTTAGGGGAAAAAAAAAAACACTACAAATAAAACTGGATCTCTATTCTGAAAACACCTGACTTCCTTGAAATCGTTCTAAGTTTGCTTTTTGATCATTTCCAAAGTCCAAAAAAACAAACCCTAAAATCAAAACCGTGAAAGACAGATGATTAACAGAAAGGGATTCAGAGAAGCGGGATGTTACAGAGGGGGGGAAAGGGAAAGAAAATGTGAAAAAACCAACGCTCAAAAGACACTCTGATTCTTAACTCTCAATCACTCGTGTTTTTTTTTTTTTATGTTTGTGGTTCTCTCAAGCCTCACTCTGCTTTTCCGCTCCCCACAGATGCCCCCATTATATAAGCAGCTAACCCTCTCCCTCTCCCTTCATCCCTCTTCTCATCCCCCTTTCCTCTCTCTAACCTCTTCAATTCCTTAATTAAATTATGACGTAAGACTCTCCCAATAAAATACTCTCCCACCACTCCCACTTTGACGCGTGTTACCCTATCTCCTATGAACTGACACCTGTCCCACTGCCAACCGTCAGGTGTCGGTCGAAATATAGTTGGCATCAATCTAATTTCACCTCGAACTTTTGTTGACTACATTGTGAGCAATGCGTTCACACATGAAATTTGAAACACATCGCCTCCTTTTGTCTTTATTTCCATTCCTAATCCTAACAAAGTTTTTCAAAGACGCCGTTTCTCACATGGAAGGGACAATTCCGAGATCATAAATCATTAAAGCCATCTTTTTAGCCAGGGAAATCTACGGTATATCATTCATTGTTGTGATGAATTTTGCAGTAAATTGTAGAATTTATGATGATTTTGAGGTTGATGGGAGCCAACTTGTTACTTTGTGGGTTTGACCTATACGAACTAGTATTATTTTTTTAGGACTAGAGTATGATTACCCATCAGTGGGGGGGCCATTAGCAGTTGTATTAGCGTGTGTATAATGTTTATCATATATTTTATATGCTTGATTGAGGGCACTTGACTACTAGTCGCACACTAAAACAAACATGTGCTTTTCTTTTCTTTTCTTTGATCATGTGGTCGAGAAACCCCCACGATTCGAAGGCTCTGGATAGATTAACCAATTAAAACCCTAATTTGTATAAAATCGTTTTATACATTATAGTAAACTAAATTCCACTTCCCTCCGCCATCTAATCTAATACAAGCTTATATAATTGGCATCAGTAACATCATGGCACAAGTTGTGAATTAGTGGCGAAAAATTTATAATAAGAGGCGTCAACTCATTTTTTTAATTAAATAATTTATGAGTTTTGAGTAATGGAATGACGTCATCACGATGTAATAGGGTTCATGCCCGAAATCCAAGTTCAAGCTTCAAACCCCAAACCCAACCATAGTTATTTCAAGCGTAGCTGGAGTTGAGTGGTGGGCGGAGATTACGGCGCTGTGTGGGAGCGTGGGTGGAGGATGTCACGTGGCGTCGTGGCAATGGGACAAGTACTTCAGTTGCGGCGCCAGTTGCTGACTGTAAATGCTTGGATTTGACGCAGACAAGAGCAACTACCTGGGAGCGTACGCGCATTGGAGAACGGGCTCAATGGTGGGCAAGTGAGGAATACGGTGTTGAAATCGCGTTGGGGAGAAGAATTTCGGAAGGCACACACCTGAGTTGGTTAACTTAGTTGACCAAGACGTGGTTAAGGGATTCGTGGGCCATGTCGGGCGGTACCCAAGCTGTTCGGGTCTTCGGATTCAAGCAACAGCACAATTTATTTATGGTCAATGTAGTTATTCCTTTCTTCTTATTAGGCGTCTACCCATAAAATCGAAATTAAAAATCAGATTGATTAATCATTGATTTATATGAGAATTGATAATTAGAGATAGTAAGAGTGTCACATATAATCATACAAATCTAAAAAGGGGGATTGCGCACATCGGAGCGAATGGGGATGGAGCAACGGACGAAAAGAGTTTCACTTCCACGCAAAGCGACTTAGCTAAAGAAAGACAAAAGAAGGTGGCTTAAAAAGTGATGGGAAGGGAAGGCCAAATGGCCAATTATCAAGACCTCATTGAATGAATGATTGATATTTGTATGAATCAGAGAGTTGATAGATGGAAAGGCAGCGATATTCATTGCAGAGACATGTTGGCGTGGTGCTGACAAATTTGATGGAGTGAATGAGTCAGAGTTGACAATTTGCTTTACCTCTTTAATTTCATCCACATCTTACAATTTCTCGTCACCATTGCCGACGCGCTTTTATGCACATTGAATTCATGTCCTTCCTGTTTTCAAATAAATTGAAGAAGAATTAAAATTAAACTAATTAATAAAAACTTGAAAAATATTTAAAATAATAATTTTAATAAAATTTGATAAATATATTATTTTAGTTTCATACTAAGTAAAAGTTAAAAGGAACAGAAAATAAGATAATAAAAAAATGAAATAAATGGGAACTCGGTGGTTGGTGGTTGGAGGCTGGAGGCTGGAGGCTGGAGGCAGTAGGCAGTAAAATGAAGTGTGAACACGAGTAACTTGAGAAATGAATGTAGCGTGGGATTGAAGCCATGTGGCGGGACCCCCCACTGATCACATCACCAAAAGCTTTTTGAAGCCTTTTCACGCGGTTTCTTCCGCGGCCACCGTTTTTTCAACTACGTAACCGCTGCCGTGTCGCCACGTGTTTACTCACTCTGACGAAGGACAGAGGTGGTCCTCTCCTCCACATCCTCACCTGGATTTCATCAATGCTTGGTTGCCACATCAGCCCGGTTTCAGCTAAGGTACCTCCTTCCCGTGATTTTATTTGCATACTAATTGTAGTCAACTTTGTCGTTCGATCTTGACACTTGATACAAGCTAAATACCAAATTACCAATTGCAAAAATTGAGCAAGTTAATACTTACTTTAGATTTTATTTTGAATCTTTGATCATGCCTCTTTTGAACCAAAAATATCGAATATTTCACTACATTTTGAGCTAGTTTTAAATCCGAATATCACCTTACTGTCTAGATGTGGCCATGTGGGTGTATCTCTTGAATGCACATTAGACACAAATCAATGGCAAATCTTACATTATCTTGTCTACCATTAAGGGTATTTCATTCTTGTCTTCTTCTTCACCATTGTCCTACCTCTCGTGATTATAGGTTTTTTTTCCTATTTATCGGAAATTCCATTGTCTATCACGACAAACTACTTTTCTTGCAGTTCTGCATAGCAATCGAAATAGGAGAGGAATACTTCCAAGATTCAAGACGAGGTTTTTTTTGCTTTTTAAACAATTTTTTTAATGGTATTATCCCAGATAAGTTGTGTGGCGTGTTTCCCAAGCATTAGTTTTTTCTTTTATAAAAAGTTTTTGCCATGAGAAGGGCATCCCCTCCCTCGTCCCTGCCGTTTCAACTTTGGCTTTGTTTAGGACCATTCTGAAAATCCCACGAGGGTTAGAGCAGTCGTCATTAATATTTCTTGGTTTCATGTGAGTTGATACTCTTGACAAACGTGGTTCCTCAGAATTTCGGTGACCAACTTGTGGAGGACTTGAAAATCATGGCCATATCCGGTCATTATTAATGTCCCACTCCTGGGTGTGGTGGCAATATAAACGACGCTGGTAGGATGGTCTTTGTCAGTGTTCCTTTTCCCAAGAGCAACAAGGAATGATACAACTAGGGGAGGTATTTCTCCGACTAGGTAGCTGTAGCACCATAACCCCAAAATATTGGCTACCAAGAAAAACCGCCGGTCTGACCGGCTTTTCTAGTGGCTTCTCGTAAGCAACAAACAGGGGCCCGGTCACCTCGTTCATCCTCTCTAGGGTGCATTAGAAGTTTTTTGACTGGAACAGGCTCTAATTCAATGGATGGGTGGGGTCTTGTCAATTATTTATTTCTTCCTACAGGTTTCTACTTGCTTTACGCAGAGTCACACACGGCCATTTTCGGGTTTCAAGTGAGTGGCTTGAGGTGCTACAGCCCTGGATGCGAGCATTGTAAATTGTTTTGCAGAAAATATAAATTAGTAGATTCATCAAAATCTAGGTATCGCTACTGCCAAAGCCTAAAGCTATTTGATTTTCACGGTTTCTCACATGTAAATGCAAGTGGGCTTCTTTGGTTGTTGGGGCAATCACGTTCTCAACAGATTCCACTACTCTTAATTATTGCAATTTATTCTTCCTTTCAAGAAATGGACGCGGATGGATCCTTGAAAGCAATATCGTCCAGTTAAACAATAAAACGGGACATCCCAGAGTGGTTTATTTGGTTGGCACCTTCTGCATTTTGGAGGCAGACACAATCAACTGAGTGGGCAAGATGCCATTTGTTGGGCTCCATTTACTTGGAAGTTATCGTTTATCGATAAATCATGTGCCTCCTTGGCATGCTGCATGTAGCGATAGAAATTGAGAAGCAAACAAATGATAAAATGAAGGTATGGAGACAGGAAGAACCTTTGGGCATTTTAGTGGTTGAGTAGAAGGTAGAATTGATGAAATAAATGTCCACCCATGTTCGGACTATTAGTACTTGTCTACCTCCAAATTTAAATCAGAGAGATTATAGTCTATTCTCTGTTAGATGTTGCCATAAGCAAATGGGATAAACAGTTCGAGATAGAAGGCTCCAGGATGAGAATACATGTCCAAAGAGAATTATCGATCAGAATGGCCTTTTCTTCCTAGCCAAATGGGAGTGATATGTTCTAAATCCAATCCGGCAAAGGCTTTTTATGTATAACCATTTTTTCTCGCAAATATATTGAAGATATACAAGACAAAAAACTTAGGCGGAGACGGTACTGATTACTGAGTGCACCTCAACCACAAGCACCGAAAGAACATTAATGGAGGGACCAGATGAACGAATTCATGAATTGTGTAGAAACGGTCAAGGTGATTATAATAAAACGTGCTTTGAATGTAATGCGAGGCCTTGAGTTGTGGAGAAGAAGTGGTCAGAGCAAGTGTTGTCGCTTTCAGAGCAGTTTCATGTCATTATAGCCAAGATATTTCAATTGATTCGGTAGAAGATCTCCAAGTTCAGCTTTTGCACGACATTGCACATGTCCACCTAATGTCTCTTGCTCTTTACACTGGCTTGGATTCTTAGTCTTCTTGGTGTTTTAAGTTGGCATTTGATCGTCAAACTCCATTTGATGCTTGTATTAGTTTACCGGGGAGCAACCAAATGAACTCTACTTCTCAATCCACCTCACCAAAAATGAATTAGACCTTAGATGCCAAGTTGCAAAATAGCAAACAGAAAAACTGCCTTCCATTTTTATTTTCAATTTTTTTTGTTAAATATCCTCAAGCCATGGAGAGGGGGGTCCAGACTCACTGTGCTGTCAGTAACTTTGAACAAATTCAGCCCCAATCCCAGTGGCCCAATGGGCCAATGCTAAGATCAGTGCAGCCCAAAACTCAAATAGTTGTGCTCTACTTAATTGGAAGATCTTTCAATTACGTCCTGGATCATAAATCTCGACACTTAGATAAGTAGCAAACCTTGTAATGATCATAAAATATTGTCCAAGCTTGCAAGTCATAAGTCCAGAAATAATAACCAGAGTCATAATAATGCCATATTTTCTAAAATCAGCACGACTTAAATGAAGTGCACGCCAATTAAATTCAAATACATGGGAAAATGAGGTGTAGGTCGAGACAAGCGTACCTCTACCAAACAGCGGGTTCAATGGGTGATCAAGATGGAAAAGAGAGAACCAGATTGTTCTCTAAATCTGAAAGGTAGATAGCATCAATCTAGCATTAGTTTTTAAATATATGATTAATAAACCTAACAAATCCATCTTTCGTCAGAAGAAGACTTCATGTCCCGACAGTATGTGTTCACACTCACAGGTTAGGCTCCTACGTGTAAGGAGAAGCTAGAAACTGGTCCCAGAGTCAATTGGTAAGGTTACTAATTGGAAATAATCAAATCCTCTCTGGACGTCAAACGGTCCCTAGTCATTAAAAATGTAAGATGGTTGCTGCTACTTGGAGATGCCAAATCCATGACCATATCTTGTGGATGGAACGTAAGCTGTCATGTAAGACTGGATAGTCGGCTTCTTGACAGAGGTGCTCAAAGTATCATAGATTCAACCGGTCAACATACAAATGTGGATGGGACTCCCATTCCTCCGTTATTCAATCAACGACCCAGATTTATCACCTTTAGGAAAAGCCTGTTTTCATACACATCAAAAAATAATCATCAAATGAAGAGAAAAGGGAAACCTATTATGATGGAAGGAAGTATACAAAAGATAGTACTTATGTGATCTATGGAATCGTAGTAGAAAAATATACAAAATCTTAATTACTTTTAGATAAATTTATTAAATTTGAATTTTTACAATTGATTCCTATTTTATGATTTTTTGATAGGTTGTGTATGAAAGTACATTTTTCCCCTTACCGTAAGTATAAATGTCTACTATTCCACCTACTCTTCAATCCTCACCTAAATAAAAACCGACATCCAACCACCGACCAAAGTCTCGAGACCAAGCCAAATTTCAAACGCAAAGTTGAACATTTGAAGGATATTTGTTATTATTAAACCGTGTGGGGCAGAGACTGGAGAAACAACCAGATGTGATGCTTTTCCTTCTTGTCCTAGCATCTGTTGATACTAAGTCAATTGAGGATGGATTCCTCCCTTGATTGTGGCAGCGAAAGCTTCTGTCTAGATGTCGGAGATTGGGTTTTCGTCTTTTCTACACAAAGATGTCCGGACATATTGTTCGGACACACTCTTCGAAACCTAAGTCAGACCTTGAAGTGGGTAGGAACCCTTAGAGAGAGTAGCTGGGAAAATCCTTCATATTGCGTACCTGGGTTCTGGATCCATGAGGGTTTTTACAGTGTCTAGGGTAGAGCCACTGTTGTGCTGAGTTGGCATCTTAACTTTTGTTGTCATGATGGCAGCACAGTGGATGACAGGGTAATCATCACCATTTAGGCGGCTGGCAGGGGTTGCTAGTGGGTGTGTCATGATGTTTGTTTATCGCCTCAACCTGCTAGAGGTATGGGCCAGTATGTGATAGTCGTCTGACATGGACGTGAAGGTAGGGTAAGATCCCATCGCCCATACTTTTGTTAAAAGGAAATGATTACCTGCAATAAGGAGATAGAATAACCATCCAGAATGCATTAGCAATTCAATGGAGCTTAGTACAACCGGTTGCTAGCCCGTATAGTCCGAATAGGGATCACCAAGTCCTACGATGACTGTCCGGACTGTACTAAGAGGAGTGCCACATGGGCCAGTCGTGGTTCACCACGTGAGGAAGGGTCCCCACAATGCCCCCACTTTAACATGTGTGCTTTTTCCCGACAGAAATGACGGGTTAAAGTATCTTTTCAAATTTCCCCTGTAGTCTTAGGACACGTGTCGCTTGAGGGTTTTGAAGAGGGTTACTTTCATCGAGACTGTTGTCAGGCGACGTGCTACTTAGGAGGGCATGCTTCTAAGCGTCTCACCCTTTAAGATCCTAGGGTTTTTGTCTCTATAAATAAGGGATTTCAGACCCCTGGAGACACCATTTTTGGATATATTTATGCTTCTGAGCTTTCCTCCTCTTTCTCTCTTGTTTTGTATTCCCCTTATTGTAACAGCATCGACCGTTCCCTCCCCATCGCACCTTGGTTTTCCTTTTTCAACAACTTTTTTGTCTTTTTCATCTTTTCCGTGGGTAAGCTTTATTATTTGCTAGCGAACATTTTTCTGGTAAGCCCGTTTTTCCTCTCTATTGCTCCCATTTTCCTTTCTTGTTGCTCTAGGTTGATTTCTTTTGTTGCTGTTGGGGATTGTTTTGGAATTTAGTGGCCTTGTTGGTCATGAAATAGTCGTCGCGAAGCCTACAGAGTTAGGTTTTGTGATTCTTCTAGGGCAACAGGCACCGTCAGCGGCAGGACTATTAGCACCTATTAGAGTTAGGGTTTCCCATGTTTTTTGCCTGCTAAGGCTTTAGGGGGTATATCTAGGTTTTTCAGGCCTGTGGTTGTTATGGTGTTGTGGCGGGAAAGTCTGTAATTGGGACTTTTTCTGGCAAGTGAGATTGGACACCTTGCCTTAGTGTAGGCTTCAAGTCGACTACAACCACTTGCTGCACATTTAGGGCACTGCCTTTTGACGGTAGGGTTAGGTGACTGCTTTCTAACATTCGGCGTTATCTCGTACAGGTCTTACTCGGCCCGCTTCTCTAGTATGTTAGCGAAAGGGAATGTCGCTTCCACCAGTACAACCATTAAGGGTAAGAAAGGTGGCCGGATAGGTAAGCCTATTGAACTTCTTACCAAATGGGAGTTTAGAGAGCGTTTTTGTATTCTGAACGGTATCTCCATTCACCTGGTAGATGGTAATCCTACGCCTACTAATAAGGAGTCTCTAAGAGCCATCTTTTTTAGTAAGGAGCAATTCAACGCATGACTCCACCTTCTCTTTCCTTCACTTTTCAAATAGTTTCCTCACTACACCATAATTCTCCTGCCTTCATTCATCCAAATGTTGTCAGGGTGCTAATGGGATGCAGCATCCTAGACATGTTTTTTCACTTGGATCTCTCCTTGCTAAAGGTTCTTTTTGTTTACACCATCAAAATGAGCGAAAATAGCATTTTTAGTTTGTCCACTCACATCATTTCCCTTCAATTGGTGACCAGGCTTTCGGACTCTAATAAGGCTAGTGCTAAGGGGTACGTCCTTGTTCGGGACCCATGAGCTGGTTTAGTCAAACATCCGGATTGAGATTTTCACCCATGCTTCTCACTAAGAATCCTGAGTAGAATTGCCTTCATATTCTTCTTTACTTTCTCTTTGTGGCTTGGCTTATGTAGTTCTGGTGCTAACACTTCTTGTTTGGTGTGTCATAAGCAAGGACAAAAGAGGTCAGCTAGTTGAGTGGGTAGAGAAAGCCTCATTTGATCGCCTCAATAGGTTGTTCGTAATTAGTTCGGATGAAAGGAATCATCAAACGCTCTTGTCCGACCGGAACCTACTGGCACTCGTCTGAGAGCCTCAGCCATATGTCCTTCCTATCATTCCTCAACCGCTCCCAAAGGTTTTGGTGCCCGGAGAGCATCATGTGCTGAAGGATCTTCCCTTTTATGAAAAGGCGCGTGAGGCAAACGCTAAGGCACACCAGGATCACCTTGAGCAGAGAGAGAATAAGAGGCAAGAGGGAAAGTTAAGGCAAGCTCCTAGTAGGAACCGCACAACCATTACTTCCACTGCTCGTCTTCCAACTAAAAAGAAGTCTTCTACCAAAACTACTAAGAAGACACCAGTTCTGGTACTCGCATCTCCATCTACCTCCATTTCTTTCGTGCATGCATCGGCGACCAGGACCATTCCGGACTCAGAGGCTGACTTGGACCTTCTCAGAGTGAAGCCGGACATAGAGTTCAAACCTGTGGTGCCTCACATCATCCATGAGCCAGAAGAAAATAAAGATATGGCGACTAACTTGAAGACTGGTTTTAGAGAGAGACAACGAAAACGCCTCTCCGAGTCAATCGTAGTCACCACCCCTCTTCCAAAGAAGCCTTGAACGGAGGCCCCCTTTGAGGCACCTATTTTGGATACTCTTCTAGTACCGAAGCCTCCGGCTAATGTTGTAGGGTTCAGCAATGTGCCTCCTGCAAAGTCCCCTGCCAGGAAGGACACCGGCTCGACACAAGATTAGGCCCCCATTGATACAACCCCTGTTGTTGAAGATCTGGATGAAAAGGAAGTCGCGGTTCCCCCTTATGCCCCCAGTTGAGAGGAAATGGTGGAAATGTTGAAGCAAGTCCCTTGCTTTACCGATGTCGAGCCCCCTTTAAGCAAAATGTCGGATTTTTTTTCCTTTCACAAAGTGGGTCTCCATAAACCTAGGGAATACTCCTCCTATTTCTGTTTCGGCTCGGCTTTCGCTTGGTACTCCTGAGTCCGCCGTCTCCTGTATCGAACCAATGCAAGGTTACACAGCCGAGCAGACAGCAAAAGTGGTAAGCCATGCATCATTTTTTTTCGTTTGAGTTTAACGATTTATAATTTTAACACTTGCATCTCGATGCCGCTTTTTAAGTGGTGGCAGGTGTCCGCAACCTGATGCAACAGCGTGCTCTACTTTTGAAGCGGCTAAGTGTTGCTGAGACGATGAGAACATTTATTACCCAACAAATGGGCGATAGTGAAGAACTCCGCGCCAAGTTGGGACAGGTAGAGAGCGACCTTGTTGCTACCTGGAAAGCTATCGTGGATGAGGCTGAGGCACTGAGGAAGGTAGAAGGGGAAAAGGAGATGGCTCAAGCTAAGACTAGTCGTTTGAAAGAGAAGGTGAAGGCTACTAAGGTCAAGGGCATGGATGCCGACCAGGAAATCGACCGCTTGAGGAAATAGTTGGAAAAGTCCCGAACAGGGTTTGCCACTCAGAAGAAGGAATTAGAGAGCAAGTATCAGAAGCAAGTGGTTGACATGTTCTTTGTTGGTTATCGATGTTGTATGAAAAAAAACGACATCACACAAGATACCCCCAACTATCCTTCCAACGACGAGGGTGAGGCAACCTGTTCTACTACTCAGGGAGACAGTTCTTTTTGTTGGTGATCCTTCTGGAGGGTAGTGATATATACATATGTCTACTTTCTTTTCCTAATTTAGCAGAACATGACTTTGTACTGGACAATTGACCTTTCAATGAATGTTCGTTTTTTCTTCTCAGTTTATTTTGTGTACATGCTTTACTTTTCTAAAGCAAACTTACTGATAATATTGCTTTAAGTTAGATACATTCCAAGGGTGGAGTAAAGGTACTACTCCTAGTGTTTGCAAGTGGTAAGCCCTAGAGTCCCCAACCTTAGATACAATGTAAGGCCCTTCCCAGTTGGCTTAGAGTTTTTTGGCTTCTTTTTCAGCTATGTTCTCCAAGACCTTTCTAAGGACTAGAGTCCTAGCCTTAAAGGCACATAGCTGGGCCATTCTATAGTAATGGGCAATAGCTCTTTGCTGGTTGGATGCCACCCAGATGGCTACATCCCTTCTTGCTTCATTCGACCAATCTATGTATCTTTCAAGCTCCTGATTTTCTTCCCTTTGACCTCGGATGGTCGTCCAGGCTGTGGGTAGGCCTTTCTCAGTTGGGATAACTGCATCCATCCCGTAGGTAAAAGCAAAGGGAATGGTTCTTGTTGGCTGCTCGGATGTCATTTGGTAAGCCTACATGACTCCAGGTAGTTCATCTACTCATCTTCCTTTGGCTTTTTCTAGTCTTTTCTTTAGCGTAGAGAGTAAGGTTTTCTTCGTTACCTTTGCTTGTCCATTGCTTTGAGGGTAACGTGGGGTGGAGTACAAATTTTTTATCTTTAGCTCTAAACAAAAGGTTCTGAAGGCAATGCTATCAAATTGTGGCCCATTATCAACTATAATTGTCTGCAGGATTCCGAACCGATAGACGATCTTTTTCCAAATGAACTTGGAAATGTCTTTATCTTTGATGCTAACATAAGCTTCTACCTCTACCCATTTGCTAAAGTAGTTAGTGACTACTAGCAAAAACTTCTTTTGTGCGATTGCGATGGGTAGGGGGCCAACTATGTTCATCCCCCAAAGTAAGAATGGCTAAGGGCTAGTGACCAGATTGAGGACTTTAGAGGGCATGTGAGGGACGAGGGCATACTTTTGGCATCGATCACACTTTTTGATGTAGTTCTTAGCGTCTTATTTCATGGTGGACCAATAGTGCCCTTGTGAATGAGCGTAATGCGCTAAGGTACGTCCGCCTATGTGATTGCCACATACACCTTCATGGAGTTCAGTCAATACATATTGTGCTTCCGCATCTTTAAGCACCTAAGGTATGGTCCCCCAAAAGATCGCTTATAAAAGTTGTCCTCAATCAGAGTGAAGCGAGAAGCCTGTACCTGGATCTTGTAAGCTTGCTTGCTATTTTCAAGTAGTTACCTCATCCAGATATATGCCTCAATCTCATTCATCCAGTTGATGTTTGTTTTACTAGTGTTGCATACTAGGGTAATTGCTATTGATGATGTGGCTTAGAGGTAAATGGGTAGCAAAACCACTTTCTCTATCAAGAGAGCAGCAACTATTCTAGCTAAGGCATCAACCTGTACATTTTCTGTTTGGTGGATCCTTTTAACAGCTCATTCGCTCAATCTGTCTAAGTTAGCTTGTACCTGCGAGAAGTATCGCGTCATGCGTTCGTCCTTGGCTTCATATTCTCTTTGGAACTGCCCGATGATCAGTTAGGAATCGCTGCATATCTCCAACGTAGTTGCTAATAGGGTGAGAGCAAGATCTAACCCGGCTAGTATTGCTTTATATTCGACTTCATTGTTAGAGGCTGAGAACCCAAGCCGGACAGCCTGCTCTTACTATTCCCCGATTGGTGATTGTAAGAAGAGGCTTACTCCGGACCCCAAGACCCGGGATGCTATGTCAACGTGGAGAATCCACCATCCCTTTTCAATAGACCCTGCAAACTGAGATGGCTTTTGAGGGATCTCAACTATGAAATCAGTCATGACCTGTCCTTTCATGACCAGTCTGGGCTGAACCTTGATTTCGTACTCACTCAGTTCTATGGCCCACCTCAGCATTCTTCCAGACAGGTTAGGTTTATGCAAAATACTTCTGAGTGGTTGGTTCGTGAGCACGGTTACCTGATGGGCTTGAAAGTAAAGGCGGAGCTTTTGTGCGGCACTTTTTAAGGCCAAAGCTGTTTGTTCCACCTTGGAGTTTCGGGTTTCTACATCAACCATGGCTTTGCTTACATAGTAAATGGACATTTGTTCTTTATCTTTCTCATTGTGAAAGAGTACAATACTGAAAGCACAATCAGATACTGCTAAATACATATATAGTTGTTCACTGGGTTGAGGATTGCTCAGGATGGATGGCTGCATGAGATAGCATTTAATTTCTTCAAATGCTTGCTCATAGTCACTTATCTATTCAGTTGCGCTAGCTCATTTCAGTGTAAGGAAAAAATGCCTTAGTTCGTCTGTAAAACGGGCTATGAAACGTCCTAGTGCAACTAGGCGGCCTATGAGGCGTTGCAGTTCCTTTTTAGAACTCAGGGCGGATGTCTCCATGACAACTTTGATTTGGTTCGGACTGACTTATATTCCCCTTTGTATGACCATGAATCATAGGAATTTGCATGTGTTAACCCCAAAAGCGCACTTGGTTGGGTTAAGCTTCATGTTGTACATTTTCATTAAGTGAAAGACTTCTTTTAAATGTTGAGCATGCTCATTTCTGGTTCTACTCTTCACCACAACATCATCAATTTATACCTCCACCGTGTGGGCGATTAATGGTTTGAAAATCTTTGTCATCAGCCTTCAATAGGTGGCTCCAACATTCTTAGTCCAAACGACATGACTTTGTAGCAGTACAGCCCATGTGGTGTTATGCATGCGGTTTTCTCTTCATCTGGTGGGTACATAGGGATTTGATGGTATTCAGAGAAAGCATCTAAGAAAGAGAACATCCTATGCTCGGCGGTAGAGTCCATTATCTGATCTATCGAGGCAAGGGAAAACTATATTTTGGGCAAGCATCATTCAGGTTAGTGTAATCGACATAGACTCGCCACTTCCCTCTTTTTTTTGGGACCACTACCACGTTTGCCAACCAATCGAGATACTCTACCTCTTTGACAAAACCAGTTTCCGGCAACTTGTCCACTTTAGTCTGGATGATCTTTTGCTTATTCGGGTGGAAGCGTCAGATTTTATGCTGTATAGGTCATGATGATGGCATAATATTGAGCTTATGAGAGGCCACTGACGGGTGTATCTCGGGCATGTTAGAGTGAGTCATGCAAAGACTTCTTCATTCAGCTGAAACACTCCTCGAGTACACTCAGCTCTTCAGGTGCTAGTAGTGAGCTGACAGGTAACGTGCTCATTGTTTGGAGAGAGACAAAAGAGTAAGAGTGGGTCGGCAGCCGACGGGTCTCTTTCCACTGGGCTCTATAATTGCTATTGCTTCTTTGTGTCTATCGATTCTGTGGACAGCTCACTATCGCTAGTGGATCCGGCTTCTCAGGCTACCTAATAAAATTGGCACTCGGCCAGTTGGCTTCCAAAGAGGTTGATTTGACCGTCTTCGGTTAGGTAATTCGCTATTTGGTGATATGTAGAAGGGATGACCTTCATGTCATGTAGTCATGTGCGCCTCATGATGGCATTGAAAGTGGACAAGTCTTCCACTACCGAGAACTGCACATTCTATATAATTGGCCCAGCTTGGACGGGTAACATGGCGTCCCCCAGAGAAGTTGTTGAGGCCCCATTAAATCCTAATAGTACTCGTCCGGGGTTTTCTAGGGCGGATGATGGGAATCTCATCTGTTTAAACACGAGCATTTGTAGCAGATCAGTTAAGCTGTCCAGATCAACTAAAATCTATCTTAAGTCAAAATTAATTATTCCAAGCATTAGGATCAGGGCATTTTCATGAGGCTATAGCACCCAGTTGGGGTCTATTGGAGGGAAGGTAATTATCCCATCTATTGGGCATGTGCCCCCACTGGACAAGTTAGGTCGAATGGGGTAATATGTTCTCTTACGGAGACGGCTTGGAGTAGCCTTTGCCTCTTCCCCTTAAAATTGTATTTCTCATCAACTGGCCCTCCATGAATGTAGTTGATTATGACTTTATGAGCTACTGAAGTTGTGGGGACTATGGTGGCCGGATTTTAGGCTGTATCCCCACGTCTTCTATTTGAGCGAACGTATTGTTTCAAGTGTCCAACTCTTACTAATCTTTCTACCAAGTAGTGGAGACTTCTGCATTGTTCCGTGGTGTGACCATGGTTTTTATGATAGACACATTTTCTACTGCGGTCCCTTTCATCAGATCTATCTTGATTGGCTCTGGCTATCTGAAATTGAATAGATCTCAGATCATGGGGAGGAGTTAGTTGTACGAGATGCTGAGGGGGGTGAGGCCAATTTGACTTGGTTGTTGTTGTTCGTCTTACCACTTACCAGTTTGCCTTCATTGGTTTGCAGGCTTAAAGCTTCCGGCTAAGTGGTTCTTGGCATTCCGATTGGTAACCAGGACCTGCTAAGTAGCTACACGGATGTCATCCTCAAGCATGGAGTACTTGTTTGCCCATTTGAACGATTTTGCTTAAGGTTTTTTGGCAAGAGATTCAAAAAATGGCATACCCAGGCAGATACTTCTTTTAAAGATTTGAGGGGTCGGCGTCCATGCTACAAGACTCTATTTGAAGCACGGCTTGCCCAAACCTCTTCATGAATTCTCTCAATGACTCATTCTCCTACATTTTTATGTTTTATAGAGTACTGATGTTTTTCTATGCTGCGCTAAGTATAGATATTGTCTCACAAAAGTCTCCGACAGATCCCGGAAATTACTCACGAAGTTCATCAAGAGGCGGTGAAACCATGAAAGGGCCTGGTCGTGGAGGCTGGCTCGGAAGACCTTGCACAGTAACGTGTTATTCCCTATGTTAAGGGTCATGAGTTGCCTGTAGTGCATGATATGGTCAAATGGATCGCTAGTTCCATCGTACGTAGAGAATTTCAAGACCATGAACCCTCTTGGGGGCTTTTAGTTGATGATGTAAGGGTTAAAAGGCGTGAAAAGCATGTCATCTAGTCTCATATTGATACAGCCAGGAGGACCCCTGCTAACCAAATTCCCCCACTAGTTATTGTGCTAGCAAATGAAGGAGCCAGTCTGTTATGACTGGTGCAGTTGAGGGACCAGGACATGCCTCTTGGGCCGCCACTACATGCAATTTTCCCCTCATACCGGACATCTGAGGCCCAAACCTTGCGCACATTGCATCTGATAGCTGGGACTTCCTATCACGTCTTCTTTTTGCTAAGATGTGAGTAGAGTCGGAGCTTTCATCCTGCGATGCGTGACAGGCTAGTGGGGATCTTTCCTCAGGCTGCATTTCTTGTCCATTTTAGGGGAACTCTGCATTCCTAGGATATGTCGCCTCCTCATTTTGCCTAGAGTTCGTTTGCTAACTTCTAAGCTATCAACTACGAGGAGGGCCTGATGAGGACACTTGAATACGTAACACTTCTTTCTCTTCCCTGAGTCTTCTCGTCTCATGGAGCAGGGTTTGTACTTGTCGCTCACTCTCTCACTAGTGTATTTCCATACTTTCATGCCAGTCAAAGTAGCCCTCGCTACCCATGGCAAACGATTGGCTTCTTGAGAGTGTTGACATCTTTATTTCGTTTCCACAGACGACACTAATATTGATACCACGTCAACTGAGGATGGATTCCTCCCTTGGTTGTGGCAGCAAAAGCTTCTGTCCAAATGCCGGAGATTGGGCTTTCGTCTTCCCTGCACAAAGATATCCGGATGGATTGTCCGAACACACTCTCCGAAGCCTAAGTTAAACCTTGAAGTGGGTAGGAACCCTTAAAGAGAGAAAGTAGATAGGAAAATCCTTCGTATTGGATACTTGGGTTTTGGCTCCATGATGGTTTGCCTATTGCTTCAACCTACTGGAGGTATGAGGCAGTGTGTGATAGTCATCTGACATGGATGTGAAGGTAAGGTAAGATCCCATCGCCCATACTTTTGTTAGAAGAAAATGATTGTCTGTAGTAGGAAGACACAGTAACCATTCGAAATGCGTTAGCAATTCAAGGGAGCTTAATACAGCCGATTGCTAGCCCGTATAGTCCGAATAAGGATCACCAAGTCCTACAATGACCGTCCGAACTGTACTGAGAGGAGCGCCACATGGGCCAATAGTGGTTCGCCACATGGGAAGGTCCCCACAGCATCTAAAGGTATACAAAGCAAAATTTGAAAGCCATTTAAACTATTTGTAGAGTAACGGGCACGGCATTGCAAATAAAGCATTCATGGTGGGTCATTTTCGTGACAATCTCAAGTCTCAAGGATATTACACCGTCCAACAGGTCAAAAATAAAATTTAAGTTCAGCATTTATAAATTACACGGCTATACAAAAAATGAGACTGAGAATGACGTTGTTACGGTGAAATGAATCTGATGCATGTAGGTATGTTTCCTGGTCAGACGTGATTGTCGTGGCGTGGGTGACACCACCTAAGTCAAAAGGTTTTGGACTTTGGGCGACTGGGACGTAGACATAAAATTTCCTCACGATGTGAACAAGCAATAATTTAACGGGTCAAGGCCTCGAGGCTTTTAGTTGTGGAATAACAGGATGTATTGGTTGTTCTAAGTGTGGGAATACACGTGGGTTAAGGATAGAGCATGCAGTGACATGATGACATGAAAAGCGTGGGAGAGGGATGGCTCTGGAAGAGAAAGGACGAAACCTTGATTCACGCCCTAATCTTTCACGGAATGATGAGGCCCATTCCACATCAATGCACCTTCCTTTAATTCCTGTTAGGCTGGAAAATTCACGAAATAACAGTGGTTAGATTTTATACAAAAATAATGAGATGAAAAGAAAATTTATGATGACTTTGCATAAAGCTTTAATAAATTATAAAACATTGATAATAGGCAGGTAGATTCTTTAATAATTAATATAAACAAGGAAGAATGTGATCAAATATAACTAACATGCTTAGAATATGAAAAATACAACAAAAGTTGTAACAAAGAAATAATATTGAATAAAAAATAAATAAATAAACATAACATAATGTAATAGGTATTTGTATTTATGTAAAATGAATAAAATAAAATATATTAAATATATTTAAAATAATATTTATAGTACACAAGTTTTTAAATTTGTGTGGTGCTTGCAACCCTAATTCATTTTTCAAAGAGATTTTTTTAATATTTTTAAACAAGATAATAATCCGAAATAATTTTGACTCCCATGAAACAAAAATATTTGCCCTCGAAGGGGTAGCAGCAAGGGAAATCTAAACAAGTGACCACTTTCCACATACAAAATGAAATCACATGAACATTCTTTACACCAGAAAAAATTTATCTCACACTTTCGATTCAAAAGGAAAATCACATTTACAAGAAAAAAGAGTTCCCAAATGCCTCTAGCTTTCTCTACTTGGGCAGCCAAAATGTAATCGGTTATCCAAAAAACTGGAAAACAACAACCTTTTAAGCCGACAGGCCAAAAAACTAAGCCTCCAACCTATGCTACCTATGCACATCCATCTCAACCCAATAAATTATCATGCTTCATTCCCAATTTTTAGCCGCCAACTTCAGCTTTCCATTCCACTATATAATGGAATCCAAATACTGATTACACCTCCTCCTGTTGAATTCTAATAAGCTACCGTAGGTGCGATCCGCAATCCCAACAAAAAGAGCTTCTGTGTCAGGACTGAAGGATATTCCAGCAATCTCGCCAAAAAGATCAATTTCCTGCCCCTTCACATAACCTGACTCCGTGTCAAAGACATGGACAAAGTCTGCAGGCTCAGCCATAGCCATAAATCGACCATCTGAAGAGAACCTCACAGCTCGTATTGCTCCCATCCTTCCCTTAAGTACCACCTGGGACTCAGAAAGGTTCCGTATGTCCCAGAGTCTACATGTTGTGTCCTGGTTTCCAGTCGCCAATGTTCGTCCATCTGGGTGCCAAGCTGAAGCAAATGAATAGTCCAAGTGCCCCTTAAGGGTTGCAACAACCTGAGAGGGAGTTCATAAATCAAAGCACTTTTATTAGCATAGTTCAAGATGATGGTTGTACAAAAAGAGCTTGCCAGTAGAATGATAAACTTACTTTCCCTGTCTGAGCATCAGCTAGCAAGCACTCTGCACTATCACCAAGGACAGCTAGCAGCTTTCCATCTGGGCTAACAGAGGTGTTCTGCAAAATGTGAGAGAATAGTAAGTACAGTCCCAGGGTTCAAAGCCATCCTAATCAAATCATCTTGCAGCACGATACTCACATTTACAGACCAAGGGTAGGTGAACCGATTAAGGCAAGCGAAGTTCTCAGCATCAAAGATCCTAACTTCAGCGTCGTTGTTTGCAGCCATGACCCTCAACGAGCCACTGCACAGAGATGGTTCAGTTACCCCCGCTTTGGAAATTGAGAAGGAATACTTGTATATCAGTAGGTTTCTTACTTGGGGTTATGGTATACATCAACCGCATTGGTGATGGCATTATCATCTGTGGTTAATTTTGCACAAAATGCAACCCCAGGCTGACTCAAATTCTGGCCAGAAAAAAATAAACATCAGAAAATGAAGCATGACAAGACTACAGGGCAAATCTAATGAATGGAGACTCTTGTTTCATGCCCCATTTCCGTACCTTGCAAATAAGCTCTCCCTGAAAACCACCTGCCACCATTAAGTTCTCTTTAACGGTCATAGTGCTTATCTGCACTCTTGAGAGTGACTGCCCCAAAGATCCTGTGCACTTCTGCATGAGAAACCAAAGTAGACTCAATCTTCACTTTTCTAAACTTCAAAGCAAAATTAACCAATCACTCAGACCATTGTTTGGTGAATCCCCTTACCAGTGTGGGAACAAGTGGTTTAGCCACGTTTAGTACTTCTTTACCCCTCCTCAGCAATGAGGACCAGTGCATTACTGAGTAGTTCTGCATAAGGTATACATCATGCTTCGATGTTGCCCATAACAAATTCCTCAGCTGTACAATGACAAACAAATCCAGTAGATACTCACATTAATAACAACATTCAACTTTCTAATAAGTGTGAGAACACAATTTAATGATGTATCACATATCTCTCAAAGAACCAAAATCAAATCTAAAATAATAACACACGTCAAAGTTTCACGTGTTCAACAATGACAAAATTAGCATAAAATAATTAACATCTTATTCACCCATGTTATGGGTTCATGCTAGTTAAACATCCTATCCTATCAAAAATCAATATAATTTTTTGTGTTTGGGTAGCAGACACAGCAGACTCTTGATATCTTAGCTCTGGCCAAGTAAAAAACTGTATTTGAGAATCCCCTCCAAATACAAATTTATATTGAAGAATTCTCTTGAAACAAGGTGACACATGCTCAATAGCCATTTACTTTGAACACACAGACACACCTATTCCAAAAATACTCTGCCATACGGTAATATAAAGAGAAGTTCTCCCATTGGATTAAACTAACTGGGAAACTGCAGTAAATAAGCCAACAACCTATGCGATTGCCAAATTCTTCTGATCATGTCAAACAACATAAAAGAGAATATATGTCAGTACTGGCTATATCTTTGAATTTCTTGATAAGAGGTAGCAATTCAATGCAGTCTCAGTGAGGAAACATTGGTTCCATCCAGGGAGAAATGTATAGTAACTGCCACATTGGACAGTGAAGTTAGACAAGGAAAAGAAAGAACAGTATTCTGGGGTCATAAGGCCACATACAATTTTGTGCTTCTCCAAGAGTTGGTCATTAGAGAAAAGCTATGAACCCAAGATGGGATCAAACACGTCAGTTAGTTACATACCCATGAGTCAAAAATTAAAGAGTTGCTATCAGCCAAAAGCCAATAAGAGACTCTGTCAGAAGTTGATAACTCTGCCCAAAGGTCATCATCATATCACCCTACACTCCCTGATAAACATAAAAATAAAATGGTATGCAAGTCACAGGGAAACGAACATAATCAGGTGCAATCATGCAGAGTAACATTGGAGAGCTGGTTAAAAATAAAAGGTATACATGATCCAACCCAATGGGAAGACCTTAGACTATCTAAACTCAGTAACACAATGTCAAGTGAAAATATTATCCCTGCCATACCATTGTAGATGAAAGGCCATTCACAGCAGTGATACCTAAAGGCCAACTCAACCCTAAAACTCAAAATCCTTGCATAAAAACATGCCACTGACTGGAACCAAGGAAAGCAATTTCTAGTATTAAGGGCTGACTGAGTTAATGGAAGAGTGACTATTCAACTATGGGCATGATTGATTATAGTGCCAAGAACAGAAAAAATAAAATCAAAAACAAAACGTAAAGCCATAATGACAGTTATGGCCCATGCGAAATGGAACTGGTACAAATCATGGTCCCAGCAGTGCACAGTAGATTATATAATATGCTTATTCTGCTGACTTGTACACACATTTGTGCCATGGAAACAGAAAATTTTACACCTAAAAATTATGCACTCAAATAGAAGCTTTCCATTCCAGACCAGCTTAACAAATTAGAGAATTTTTGGACTCGGGTTAAGTCATGCATTTAAGTTATAAATGTGATCAAATTAAGAAATTCCTAAGCACAAGAATTATGTAACAAAGAATGGAGTAGGCTCAATGCTCAAAGCACTAACACAAAAGAATGACCATATTCACCAAAAAGAAAAAAAAGGAAAAGAAGAAGAAATGATCTTATTGATAGAGGTTGATAAACAGAAAAGATCAGAATTGTTTACAAGTTCTGATCCATTCTAAGTTGAGCGTGACTATCATGTTTAATTGGATTATAGAGACATTAAACATGAGAAACAACTGAATAAGCCTAAAATGCAAGAAAGCATTAGTCAACAACCAGGCAAACCATGAAGAAAACCAGTCTCTCAGGCACAACCATGAGGGTATTGCATCCAAAAAATGGAAATTATGAGGTTGTGGACATAGGATATCCATCAGATACATATTTGGTATCCCCCACCAGAAGGGGGGAGGAAAAAGGGACAGCAACAGACCATGGACAAAACTCGACAATTATTACACATGTTAGCAAATTAAATTGCAAATTGGCATCCCAAAGTTCAATCAACATGCAAAATAAATGAATAGTTGCACACATTAACAAAAGTAAACAAAACTAACACCATAAAGCATTTCTAATCACATCACTGCTAGATCTAATAGGAGAAAAGATCATCAATAAGAATAAGAGACTGTAAAGTGGCAAGGCAATGAAATCTAGAATCAATAATGCATGGTAAATATGGAAAGGGCATTTAAATTATTGCAATTTAGCCTTTGAATGCATCAAAGTAAAGCACCAAGAAGCAAAAATACAATGATAAGAGAGATAATTGGGCCCCTCATGACCAGGACACATCAATACTACTAAGTACAGAAATTTCCATAGAGGCCTCTTAAATGCTTAAATATTTTCCTATCATACCATATGAACAATGTATCCTTATTGCGCCAGCTGCTCAGATATAACTTCCATCCTGCTTTTAAGGCTGAAATAAAAAAAATGGCAGTCCTAAACGCCACAGAGGTTAAAGTAAATATTTAAACAGTCAAACAGAAACAATATAATCACAACTAAAGCTGGCAATGCAGAGATATATTATTCATTTTTGCAGCATCACCCAGCGTTTGTAACAACATGGATACATCCTTCAAAACAAATCAATAACTAGGCTGTTAAACAACAGTTAGCAAAATGCTGATTGGATAATTAACTAAAAAGAAGCTTATGATTAAAATACAACCACGAGAAATGCCAAAACTCAGTAGTGCATGGTAGAAGACAGCCCACACATGCATTCAAATCACTGAGAGAGCAGTCAGCATATAGATGGAAAAATGGAACACATAAACAGGTGCAAAACAAAGTACTTGGATGGGGATTTCACATCATGAGGCTGCAGTAACTAGGGATTCTAATCTCTGGTTAATTAGACTAAAAATTGGAGTCACACTAGAAGGCCATTGTTTTGTTACAAAACCATTCCTATTCCTAGAGAGTTATTTACTTGCCTCATTAACATGTTGAGGCAACACACACACAAGTTAACAAAGATTGGCATGTCTAAAATAATCATTTAATCCACTGTTGGGTTTCCAGAGTGTACAGGTCTAACAAACTTCCATTAATCATTAACAAAATAAAAAAATTAGCTTGATAGAAATTCTTGTAGGTATTATCAATACGTGTACCAGTTCACAAATCCAAGGATTTCATATTACCACCAATTGCAACATTTTGCAGCTAACAACGCCAGTGAACATGCCTGATGCCATCAAGTCAGGCACATGAAAAATTCAACAAAAAGTAAGTCCAAAGGGAAGACAAGCATTATAGAAGTTTAAGCAAAACAAGCTCAGTGCTAACTGCTAATTATAATAAACAAAGATTTTAAGTTTTAACTTCAAATTACATCAAATTGAAAATGTATAATCACCAATTTGTAGGTCTCAACAGGGAGCGTTACAGTGGCCCCAAAGGACCAGATTTTTAGCTGGAACACTTCTCAAACTCAAGTTAGTAATTCAGGAGGCCAATTACAGCATAATAAATGAAAAATAATACATTCATCTATGGAGGCCTAACATGAATACAGAACTCCGTACCTTCCAATTAATGGTTGGAGCACAGAGCTACTATCTTAATAAAGATGTCCATAAAGGATAGGATAATAACATATTCACAAAACCTGCAAAACTACAAGACTAATGATATGTCTACAAGACAATCCCTTCGAATCAACTGTTAGAAAAAACACCTAGAATGACCATGATCCTGAACTTGCAAATAGATTAATTTTCAAATGGTAAATAAATAGAATTTGTGATTCTTGAGTTATCACAAAGTGAGAGTTTCTTCAAGGTACATCCACTCAAAATCCTGATCATAACACACCGAAACATAAGACCAAATACTGGTAAAGTTACATGACTAATAAACTCCTATGATGTTAGAAAAAATATTATATATGTGAATGAAGTCAAAAAGATGATCTAAAAATTTAACAATTGAATTGGCTAGCATAACTTGAAAGAGGGGGTGGAGGGGTGGTTTGGGAAGAATAAAAAATCAACAGAAAGTACTAATGATATAAATACTAGGCCTTCAAAGGAAAAATAATGGTAATAAAAATGATGACAATGAAGAAGATGATGGTAATGATAATTAACAACAAGACGTTATTGTAGCACAGTTAGAAGAGCAAAGGGTAATGTCTCTACCTGGAAATGCACAATGGTTGATTTGACAAGCCTCGTGTTGAACTGAAAGTCATAGAAGGTGCTTCCCTTCTCTATTTTCTTGCACTCCTGCCAGACAGAAAAATGTTTAGCACCAAACAGGAGAAAAATTAATACCATCTTCCAAACATTGTAATGCCAGTAATAGATGGTAATTCCTTAAACTTGGATGTTTCTTGTACTGAAACACTATAGGATCAAACAATCAAAAATGGAATGGCAAACCCAAAGATTAAAAAAGCTCACGGAAAGGTATGGGTGTCTCCAGTGATTGTGATAATAAAAGTATTCAGTCTCAAATAGCAGACGTCCACTAATACCAAAGTGATCAATTATAGGATCGTAATTCAACCTTCTCAAGTTCGAGAAGCCTTTTAGTATTTCATGAATTAGGACTTAAAGAAGATAAGAGAAATATTAAAATGACTAGTTAAACCTTCATAATTCATCTAGAATTTTTTAGACCACCTTTGGAAGGAGCTTTAAAAGATAATTTAACCACAGAAAAATGAACTGAAGCTTATTCAATAAAGCACCTAATTTCAAAAACCACAACAACAAAACTGAAGACATACCATAATATATTTATTAACCCAAAAAAAGGGAAGGAAACGGGAAAAAAAAGCATACAATTAATTCAGAAAGATTTCGCAACAAAGGCCCTTTTTCAAATGTTATGCTGGAGAGAATATTACTGATGATGAGATTCTTATTCTACTACAGAACAAACACACAAATCGGGGTCTAGAACCATTAACACTTAGACAATAAGGAAGACTGCAGTCCCTTGGCAGAGAACCCCACTTCAAAAAATCGACAAGAAAAAAATATATCTAAACTATACTGGAGAAAATCCAAGCTAACCTTTTCAAGCTCTTCCCGAGGGCGCGATAGGTTCTCATAATTCTTGTACTGTTTCAATCTTGTCTCCCGATACTTATCTCTGGTAAAATTAAGCCTCTCCCACGGAATTCCCTGTATATCTTTCCCATTTCTAGCTTCCAGAGCAGAGGTATCAGTCTTCGGCTTGTTCTGAGAGAGAAAATCAGAGACTTTGTTCATAAAACGGGAAGAGAAGTGCCACAAGGGGGAAAACCTCCCAAAAAAGAGATACCAACCATTTCAAAGTTGTCTTCAACGTCCGAGTCGAAAGCGTCAACGGGATTCCTCTGTGGATCGGTCTCAGAAAAAGAGTCATCTTCAAAATCGGACATGTCGTAGTAGTCATCAACAGCGTATTCCAAATCAGGGTTCTGAAACTCTGCCATTATCCTACAATTCACAGTTTGATCAACCAATATTACTCTATAATTCCCGAAAATTTATCAAATAAGAGATGCATACAAATAGAACAAAGACAAAGCAAGGCGAGCCCCGGCTTGGATGCAAAGCCCAGAACTTCGACCCAGAAAGCGAGACTGAATATGAGTAAGAAACAATCATGTAATCGCAGTTAAGAAATTAACCGGGAAAGCAATTAAAAAGAGTTCTCAAACTCAGCAATAAAGAAAAATTATTCTCAACAGCGAAGAAGAATATTGCTCGAAAAACAACATAGAAACAAAGAAAATCACAACTGAATCACGATGCAGAGTAATTGACAACAAAACAAAACAACACAACACATGAAAAAACATGGAAAAAAAAAAAAAGGAAAACAGCTGCACGATAGATGCGGCTAGTTGTTAAAACATATAAATAAGAGAAAAAAATCTTGCTTCTTCGCCATCCACTCAATGAATCAACTCAAATAAATTTAGAAAAAAAAAAAGGACGGAGATCACGAATCAACCACGGATATTACCTTCGAATGCTGGCAAGAAAAGGTTTCCAAGCCTGAAGCAGAACAGATCGTAAAGAACCAAAGATCTCCGAATCAAGAAGCAGATAAGCGAAAGAAACAGAGTAAAGAGTTTCTCACTCAGTCTGAGTGAAAGAAAATGGTGGCTAACGAACGTGGAATGAAGATGAAGACAGCTTGGAAGGTTTGAAGGGAGAGAATGAATAGAAGGGTGTAGAACTACTTCGCTGAAACAGCGAGGTTCAGGCTCCTGCAGTGGTCTACATATAGCAGTGAAGGGAGGCGGTGGGGCCCTTTGTCGACCCACACGAAAGAATCCGTGGGCGACCGCTCTGGGCTCCACCACCGCCCTTCCCTGGGCTCCACCACCGCCCTCCCCCTCCTTACGTGCCGGCACGTTCAGCGACCGTTTTCCTTGGGTTCATGCGAACATAACGGACGTGGTTACTTCGACCCCGGGTTGAGTTGCCATGACATCCAATAATATAAATGGAAAACAAATATTTTTGTAGATATTTTAAATTATACCTTTAAAAGTAAAATTATGATTAGGTATTTAACATGAATAGATTCCAAATTTCCTACATAAAACAATGCACTTTCACTAAAAATTCATATAAACGGAAAAATCCAAAATTACACTGCAGCATTTTACCATCACCAATTGTCATATTGCAGAAATCAAACGGATTGACTTTACGATGGTTTTAAAGTTAATTCATTGTATTATAATTTTTTTTTTTCTATCATCACCATTAATTTTTCCATAAAGTATAGATAGGATAAATATTTGCTTTTTAATGTAATCTTTGTCTTACTCATCTATTTGATTATCGTCTTTTCAAACTAACCTACAAGCTCACAACCATCTCGTCAAAAGGCAAAACTTTTTAAAATTTTGAAAATATAAGCTTAGGTGATTTTTTCAATTGAACTGACTTGATGTATGGAATATAACTTGCTCTAAAGGATATTATATTGGAGTCTTCTCATTGAAAATGTTTTTTATAATAATTTTAAAAATATTTTTAATTATTTTAATATTTAAAAAGATAAAAAAAATTTAATATATTAAAAATATTTCTTAAAATTACGGATAAATGGATTCTAAGTTAATCAAACCTCTAAGTAGTAATAAAATTGCTTTCAAAAAAATAAAATATTCTAATTTTAAGGTGCCAAAATAGTTAATTATTTCCTTCTTTCTTAAGAAAGAGATCTAGTAGACAATGAATTTTTAGACCAATGCATTTATTATGTGTTTAATTCGTATTTATAAATTATTTTTTTTGTAGCAAAGACGTGTACAAAAAACATAAATAGTAAATATAGGGATGTGTGTATGACCGTGGACGTGACAGGTGTCAGGAAATGGTCGCTGGTATTGAATGTGAAATTATATTATAAAATATTAAAAGCAGGGAGCCAAATTGAAGCGCCGTCCACCAGCTCGGATAAGAAAAGTCCACGTGGTTGCATCTCAGGGACAGTTCCGGAAGCTTGGCATGGCCTGGTGATACCACGTGGCTGAACCCAACTCACGGAGTGACACCTCCTGCCGTGATTTTACTGTCCTTTAAAATGGCTTGGTTTAAACGCAGCGTTTACATAGACGGCGTTAGGGATGGAAGCTAGTTTGTTTAACTATGGTTAGTTGAGGATTTGGTAGAGAGTCATCCTGGTCCGCCACCTTTCTCCCTTGAGCCTCAAGGTCGGTTAACAGGGCCCCATCTAGAGGCTCCACCCCCTGTTTCCTTGTCCCTTACGGCCTCCGAGTTCCAAGTTCCAACTTCCAAGTTCCAACCACACCTTTCTTTTTCTTTTTTATATCCTTTAATTTATTACCTGGCAAAGGGACAAAGGCTTGGCGCGCTCCACAATGGCTGTGTTTGGAAGGGTTTCTGGTTTACCATTTATGTATTTTTCTTTAATTTTTTATTTAATAGGGAAAAAACATATGGCATTAAAAAGCAATGCGAAAACTGGTACTCATATTAAAAATAATAATAATTTTTATATTTAATTTAATTCTAAAAATATAAATTCAATACAAATATAATTAAAATTAATTAAAACATGATATGTTTTAAATTATTAAATTTTTAAATAAAATATTTAAAATAAATATTAAATAATATATAAAAATAATTTATTAACTTTTTTTTTCTTTGCATTTTTCCTTAATTTTTCTTGAGCATACAAAGAATATTTAGTTGATGGGTATTCAATGCATTGGGGGCGTAAATATTTGTAACGGCCACACCTAATTTTAAAGGATTTAATGCCAAAATTGTTCCAAACTAACTACTACTTATTGTAAGTTGATGAGTATTGAATGCACCGTATATTATAAGTTACATGCATGCATGGACATCCAAAAAAATGCTGCTTTGTGATTTAGAGGAAACATGGTCTCTTTTTTCAGTTTTTGGTCAAGAACTAGTAAATTTTAAAAAGGTGATACCCCTGGGAGGGCAACTTTGTCGTGTAATGGCATCTTCGAGTTTTTATGGGAGCCTTGCTAGATTTTGTCAAGGATTTGTTTTAGTTTTAGAATGGTGACGTTACTCTGAGCAAGGGACTTGCGACTTTTTCATAACTCACGTCGGTGTCTTAAATCCTTATTGGGATGTGTTATTGAGCAAGGAAAATTCTACGGTACCACTTCGGTACCTACCGAAAAAACATTTTTGGCCATTGGATGAAGATGGTTCAATCCGTACCGTCCAACTGGCTTATGTATTTAAAAAAAATTAAAAAAAATAACAGGTTGCCGGTCAATGATATTCAGCTTCAGAAATTATTTTAAAGCCACTTTCTTCCTACCATCAATTGTCCCTTACATTTGGTAGTCGTAGGGCTTGCCCTTGTTAATATATATATATAACTTTTGACCATGTATAATTATGCCTGTAATTATTGCTAAATTTATTTTTTATAGTTTAGCACCCTTTTAATTTCCATCAATTTGAAAAGTACATTTTTACCTATCTTCATTCTCCCTCACAAAAAAATAAAAACAAAAAAGTTAGCATATTTCATTGAAAAACTCAAATAGTATTTATTTTTTTAATTTTTTGTTGAAAGTAATTTATTTTTAAATTCAAATTATTTGTTTTTTCACTTTTTGTTAGTTTATCATTTATTTTTAAAATTTTTTGTTAGAATAGAAAAAGTTTAAATATTTCATTTTTTTTAACGTTAAAAATAATTTATTGGTTTTTCTTTACTTTTTGTTATTTAATAAAAATAAAATATTATAAAAAATAATTTAATATTTAACAATATTAAACATTATTTAGTTTTAAGTTTTATTTAGAATTAAGTAGAAAAAACAAAGTTTGTACCGTCTCTAACAAAGTTCGTATCCTCTCTAACAAAGTCCGTATCCTCTCTAACAATGTTTGTACCCTTTCTAACAAAGTTAATACCCTCTCTAACAAAATTTGTACCCTCTCTAACAAAGTTCATACCCCCATCTAACAAAGTTCGTACCATTTCTAAACATGTTTATACCCTCTCTAACAAAGTTCATACCCCCTCTAACAAAGTTTGTACCCCTTCTCACAAAGTTTGTACCCCTTCTCACAAAGTTCGTACCCCTTCTAACAAAGTTCGTATCCTCTCTAACAAAATTCATACTCTCTCTAACAAAGTTCGTACCTCTCTAACAAAGTTCGTACCCCGTCTAACAAAGTTCATACCCTCTCTAAAAATGTTCATACCCTCTCTAACAAAGTTCGTATCCCCTATAACAAAGTTCGTACCCCATATAACAAAGTTCGTACCTCTTCTCACAAAGTTTCGTACAATCTCCAACAAAGTTCGTACCCTTTCTTACAAAATTCGTACCCTCTTTGACAAAGTTCATACCCTCTCTGACAAAGTTCGTACCCTCTCTAACAAAGTTCGTACCCCCTCTAACAAAGTCTGTACCCTCTCTAACAATGTTCGTACCCCCTCTAACAATGTTCGTACCCCCTCTAACAAAGTTCGTACCCCCTCTAACAATGTTCGTGCCCTCTTTAACAATGTTCTTTAACAATGTTCGTACCCTCTCTAACAATGTTTTCTAACAATGTTCGTACCCTCTCTAACAATGTTCGTACCCTCTCTAACAATATTCGTATCCCTTCTAACAAAGTTCGTATCCCCTCTAACAAAGTTCGTACCCCCTCTAACAATATTCGTACCCTCTCTAACAATGTTCGTATCCCCTCTAACAAAGTTCGTACCCCTTCTCACAAAGTTCATACATTTTCTAACAAAGTTCGTACCCCCTTTAACAAAGTTCGTACCCTCTCTAACAATGTTCGTACCCCCTCTAACAATGTTCGTATCCTCTCTAACAAAGTTCGTACCATTTCTAAACATGTTTATACCCTCTCTAACAAAGTTTATATCCCCTCTAACAAAGTTTGTACCCCTTCTCACAAAGTTCGTACCCCTTCTAACAAAGTTCGTATCCTCTCTAACAAAATTCATACCCTCTCTAACAAAGTTCGTACCTCTCTAACAAAGTTCGTACACTATCTAACAAAGTTCGTACCCCGTCTAACAAAGTTCGTACCCTCTCTAAAAATGTTCATACCCTCTCTAACAAAGTTCGTACCCCCTATAACAAAGTTCGTACCCCATCTAACAAAGTTCGTACCTCTTCTCACAAAGTTTCGTACAATCTCTAACAAAGTTCATACCATTTCTCACAAAATTCGTACCCTCTTTGACAAAGTTCATACCCTCTCTGACAAAGTTCGTATCCTCTCTAACAAAGTTCGTACCCCCTCTAACAAAGTCTGTACCCTCTCTAACAATGTTCGTACCCCCTCTAACAAAGTCTGTACCCTCTCTAACAATGTTCGTACCCCCTCTAACAAAGTCTGTACCCTCTCTAACAATGTTCGTACCCCCTCTAACAATGTTCGTACCCCCTCTAACAAAGTTCGTACCCCCTCTAATAATGTTCGTACCCTCTCTAACAACGTTCTCTAACAATGTTCGTACCCTCTCTAACAATATTCGTATCCCCTCTAACAAAATTCGTATCCCCTCTAACAAAGTTCGTACCCCCTCTAACAATGTTCGTACCCCCTCTAACAATGTTCGTATCCCCTCTAACAATGTTCGTACCCTTTCTCACAAAGTTCATACATTTTCTAACAAAGTTCGTACCCCCTCTAACAAAGTTCGTACCCTCTCTAACAATGTTCGTATCCCCTCTAACAAAGTTCGTACCCCTTCTCACAAAGTTCATACATTTTCTAACAAAATTCATACATTTCCTAACAAAGTTCGTACCCTCTCTCACAAAGTTCATACCCTCTCTAATAAAGTTCGTACCATCTCTAACAAAGTTCATAACCCTCTAACAAAGTTCGTACCCCTTCTCACAAAGTTCATACATTTTCTAACAAAATTCATACATTTCCTAACAAAGTTCGTACCCTCTCTCACAAAGTTCATACCCTCTCTAACAAAGTTCGTACCATCTCTAACAAAGTTCATAACCCTCTAACAAAGTTCGTACACTCTCTAACAAAGTTCGTACCCCTTCTCACAAAGTTCGTACCCTCTCTCACAAAGTTTATACCCCATCTCAAATTGTTGTCATTCTTCAAGATATGTAAAACATCATTTTCAAATTTAGTTTACAAATACACAAAAGAATAATATAAAAATATTGATGACAATTTTATAAAAAATGACTAAATGCTCTCAATTTGATTAATAATAACTCAGAAAAAAAATTCAAAATTCAAAATGTTATAAATCATTACATATTTAAATGTCATTTAACATGACATTTCTACCTACAACCATTATATTTAAATTAAAAAAAATATATCAAATGTTACCTTTTAACACTTGTAATCACTTGACATCCTTCATATAATGTCTTCTTCATGACATATAAAGCTTCATCTTCAAATTTAATCTCTAAACACACAAAAAGGAAAAAAATGATATAAAAATATTAAAAAATGTATGATAACAAAATTTAATAATAAACTCATAAAAACTTCTAAAATCATTATTTAACATCACATTTCTACGTACAAAATTTATATTTAAATAAAAAAATATTAAATATTACCTTTGACACTTGTATCCACTTGAAATCCTTCATCTTCTTCATATAATACAAATTTTAAATTTTCTCCCTAAAGAGTTTTAAACTTGTTCTTCAAATTTGATTCATCTGAATATATCTTGCATATTTTGTAATATGATAGTTAAAATTATTTAATTTTCATATTAAATTACTTTTTTTTTTGTATATATGAATAATGAGAGTATAAGAGTAGTTGGTATGATTTTTTTTTTTAGATAGAGTTAGATAATTCATTAAATAATAAATTATATTTAATATTTAATAATAAATTATAAAAAAGTTGTAATATTTAGGTATGTATAAAATGCATGTGATTATTTCTCATCAACAAGTCATCTTTATCGGTTTGATAAGTTTTTATAAATTTTTTAATGTTATATACTTTACACATATCATTTTTTAATTGGGTTCAGATGTGGGTGGGTACCCCAAAATGAAAAGTGGGTACCAAAGAACAACCCATTGAGCAACTACTCCTAAATCAGTCATTTCTCGGAGGTCTAGAAAGTTCTTTGTATTCATGCATTTAGAAGCTACAGCCAACCTAACAGCTGTGATGACTGGCACCGAGGCGATGCAGGCGTGGCCTACCATGTGCTAGTGGCCCACCTTGCCTGAAAACACTACCTCAGACTCATGTTCTATGCGCACGCCGTCTTTGGTCATGTATATATATGATCAACACCAACATATGGTCGGTGATTGTATAAAGGAAAACGTGGTGTGAGAGGGAGATCAAACGCAATCAGGTGTTTGTTTAATACATTCTGTACGGTTTCAGAGGGGCAGATCAGCTTGGCAGTACAACTTCGAAAAGTAAATATCATTTCAAGGATTTTTAAACAATATTGAATGGCTGATTATCATGTCCTTGATTGCTTCGAGATTCGAAGAGGCACAATGGATTCAGCAGTGATCGCACTACCATATATTGTATTCAGAAGATCCTATTTTCTCAATGTTTTGATCAGTATTAAATATTCATAAACTTAATAATGTGCCACACTTTGTTTTTTATAAAAGAAAAAGTGGCGGCATTCTTTCAGTCAAATGAGAATGTGACACCCCCTATCATGGCAACTATTTGTTGCTTTTTAGTGTTAGCAAATTTACCTTTTTTGGTTGAGGCGGTAATGCCGTAATGGCCTTTTCCAATGAAAAAGTTGTTTTGGCGGTTTCTTTGGTGTGGATTTATTTAAAACATTTCCCACCAAAGATCTGAGTTTAGGCCCTAGGGGAATGAAAGGCAAGATTCCAAGTTCAATGTGTTATTGTAACAAAGTGCGGATGTTTGGATAGCTCTCTCTGTAGAGATGATCACTTCCATTGAACTCTTCCCTTCCTAAATAAAATCTTTCAAGTTCGTCCTCTTTTACCCCGACCCAAATCCAGATCCGCCCAAACCGGTAGGGATCCATCATCGACAATTTTCTTCAGTTGCAAAGCTTGATTTAATCAACAACAACCTAGAAAAAGAAAATGCATGTCTAATTGCTTTTAAGTATTTTCCAAATAGGGAGGAACTGGGTAGACCTTTAATCCAAGGATGGGCTCAAAGCATGGATAGCGAGGGATGGATGGAGGGTGCGATCATTTCCTTCGCTAGTGGTGGGACTTGGGAGTAATCAAGTAATCAACACTCGCCCAAATATGGCCAATCCGCTGAAATCAATAGCGTTACAAAATATGTGCCAGTTGTAAAGCTCAAATGAAATCACGAGACACGCTGAAGGTTATTATTAAAATAATAATAATAATAATAATAAACAGAAAAGAGGAGATTTTTCTAGCGCAGTCAAGTGGCATCCTAGTTTCATGCCCCAGTGAAGCATGAGCCCTCCCCATGATGTGTCCCTGGCTAAATGCGCAGGACCCACGCTCACCCTGGGAAATAGTAGCTGCCCAGGGCATCTCCACGCCATCCCATTGGTTAGTGCCAAGTGGTTACCTACACAGAGAATAGAACCACCCCTCAGAATATTCCCAATTAATTGATTTGATTTCATTTGGAGACCCCCACCCTATGTTTGCATTACCGGTATCCAATCCACGTAAGAATATATATGCTTTATTTAAAGTCGAATGTACTCTTTCGCTTCGATAGACAGGACACTCCATGAGTAGTCTAAGCAGAAAACAAAAGGGGGTTTAAAAAGAAAACAAAAAAACAAAAGAGAAGTGATTCCTCGGTGGAGATTATACCAAAATTGACTCACGGAACCAAATGGGTTCGAAAGTGACGATCGAAACAAAGGATGAATACAAACCCTGCCAGAGATGAAGAAAAGATGGTTAGAGAGGAGACGCTTTTCGTAAAATCAGTGCCACCGAATATGTTGACAAATTGAAAGTGAAAGAAATGTCCAGATTTCAAGCTATCCAACAAAGAGGATGGGGCCACGGGGCCACGGGGCCATGGGGCCATGGGACCACAATCCATGGAATAAAGTGAACTTGATTGGCAAGTTACCTACGTCTACTGGTCTACATGCCCTCTTTCCTCTAGACTCCTCCCTCAACCAAAGAGGATCGTGTCTCTTTTCACATTGAAATCTCGTCTTTTTCCTTCTTTCTATTCTTATTTTCTTACCGTTTTTTTATCTTCCTTGGCCTTTTCCCTTTTTTTATTGCTTTACATTTGTTTATTCTGCTGTTCCGTTTCTTATGAATGGATATGATTCTTTTTATCATCCTCACTTAGCAAGAACAGTGGCATCTTTGTTTCTTTATTCTCAACAGCATATTTTTTTATGGAGGATTCGTTTATGAGAAAGCCAGGGCTGGCGGAGGCAAGTAGCAAGTAATACAAGAACGTGAATACGCCATTCGCTTCTCAATGATGAATTAAAACAATCATGGTTAGAAGCACTGTGGATTTGAAATATTATTGACTACCTTATGGACATGAAGATGAAGGAAAAAAAAACATATCTTACAAGTTACAACAGAAGTAATTTAATACACTGTTCCAAAGTCGCAATAATTGGTATAAACTGAACTTTTTCTCATGTTGGGACATGTATGAGAACGACTGTGATATTTTAATTTTGATTGCAATATGAAATTTCTGAAAATCTGCAAAGAAAAACCTGAATAATGCGTGTTCGTGTGTGAGGAAAGGACACAAAATGAAGCCAAGGGCTCCATCTCTTTCTTGCTCTGGAATTTTCTCTATCGCCATAACTTATCAACTAATAGATGACAAACTCTATTAAAATCGCTATCTTTTCCCTTTCTTTTCTTGATTTTTCAAAATTTCAAGAATTTCAATGGATTACGACAAACCAACATCATTTCGAAGATACGTATTTTTTTGTTTAAATTTTTCTTCTCAGAATCCAACATTATGAATAATGAGACTTGCCCTCAATAATTATGAACATGGTATTGGCAATAATGCAAATCGATTTCTTAGGGAAGAAGTTTTAAGTACATAATGCATAAAAGTTAACGTTTTAGAAACAAAATATATATATATCCAAAGGGGCTTTCATTTCGGCATCCAAAAGAATTAACTCAAAGGAAAACACACACATCCCATACCTCGTAATGGTATCTTATATTGTGGATTGCTTATATTTTTTTAAGACGAGATGAGAGTTGTATAAGTTTGATTATAATATAAAAATGTGTTTCTTTATTATTTATTGAAAATATCATCAAATCGTATCATATAGACATTTTTGTACCTTAAATCAATTCGTTTATATTCTAATTCGATAATCTAGATCCTATCATATATATTTTACAGTGTAAATCTTTTATTTTATAAATATTATTCTCATTTCCGGATCTGTACTTACGTTATTTGGGTGAAGTTTCTCGGGATTTAGAAAATTCCGTAACACTACAATTCTCCTCTTTCTCATAAGCATCATAAGACGACAATTGACCACACCGGTATGATGATACATGAAGGGGCCGAGGCTGAGAATGACATCCATTTGAATGGGTGGGAATCACTGTAGAAGGGAGATCATGTCACCACCACCAACTCCGTGCTACTCCATTGGCCCTTTCTTCCACGCATGGGCCCGATACCTTCGATGCCTTTTCATAAAAAACCAATTCTGGGTAATAATTATTTGCAAGAATGCATATTCATACACATCCACACCCCCATATGCCTGTCCGTACATCAAACGGTGACGTTTTCGACGCGTTAAACTTGCTATTGTGGACCCAATAAAATCTCAAATATTTTTTCCAATGTTTTAATATTTTTGAACACGTACTAACATACCATGGAAAATGTAGATTCATTGAAAAGTATTGGTATCTGAGATTTTGCACACTTGTCCTTCTTTGAAATGGAAAAACTCATTGTTTTTCTTTGCAAGTTTTGAAAACCAAATTCCATTGAAAAACGACCGCTTTCAAAGGGAATTTTCCTGCAGGTTACATAATGTGAGGGAAGAATTGTCAAAAGTGGCTGTTTTTGGTCGTGGTTTGATGAAATTTCCAATGAGGTGGATTTCAATTTGTTTTCATTGTCCTTAACATTATTACATGTGTACCAGAGAGATATAATTATAATAATAATAAACTAAAATGCTACGACTACAATGGAGCCTGAAGATCATGACAATGGGGACATGTTGATTTTAGAAAACCATTCACATAATTTGATATCCATAGAATGTTAGGTTTAAAAACAGGACTTTGAGGTTTGGGTTGGAATTCAAACCCAGTCGATGAATTAAATTTTAAGATTGAAGATTTACTTGGAACGAGAAACTCCTTCTCAAGGCCCATCATCATCACCAGTGTAATGGGCTTGTTATCCATTTTTCCTCAACGAATACTTTATGGTTGTGGAATGGACATGGCATGTTGATTTTAATTAAGGCAGTCGCCAAGTCACATCATGAAATTAAGTAACGCCGACAGGCTGCAGTAGGTGGGCATTTGTTCAACCCATTCAAATGCTTTGACACGTTTTTTAGCCAAACCTGGTACGTGTCGCTCTATTTTTCATCTCTTACGTCTTCAAAAGTCAGTCGTGAGACATTGGCTAACAGACTACTTGTCTGTTTGTTTGTTTATCCGTTTGTCTTTTTTTTTATTCTCAATCTTAAATGGTCGACTTTCCAGAAAGGACTAACAAATGGCGTGAATGCATCCTTAATGTTACGAGCCTAGAGTTCCAACGCAAGGCACGACCCATACGGCAACCTCATGGGCAAGAATCAAAGGGGTTCAATCTGCACATCATATATTTTAATGCTACTATACTAATTGGTTTCGTCCTATGTACTCAGAATGACTTCAACTCGCAATCAATTTGTGTAGAAGATGGTAAAGTTCCTCTTTATTATCAAGTTCTTAATTATTGACAAACTCCCCAAACTTAATTGGGTTGATATGTCTGAACTCTGAAAAAGTATTCAAACATTATATATACGTCCTTTCTCTGAAGCAATTCTCATTACATTCAATTCAAATCAGTAGATATATTAATCTTGATCAACACCTCGCTACGATCACGAACACTAAATAAATAGTTCGTGACATTAGGTTGACTTGGGCCTTAAATCAATTAGGAATGGCCTATCTTGGGCCTTGAGTGGGCCTAAACACAAACTAGAGTGATATATAAATTTGGCCAATTAAAACAGTTGAAAACTCGAAACCATTTTCTTTCGCTACTATCAGGGTTACGATGGTGATATACATCGGATGTTAAACCTAAATCAATTATTTGTGTTATGTAGAGGATAAGGGGTTGAGTGTAGAATTTATTTATTAAAAGATGAAATTATCTTTATTGTAAATATCATAAGATATTGTTTCAAGTCTAAGGCATCATTTGAGTAACCGTACAGATTTTATAGCCTTAAACCCAACTATAAAGGCCTCGAAAATTGAAACAGGGAACGAAATCACATGCTCAATATAAAGAAAATGATTGAATTTTTTATTCTTACTTTCTTTCCCCTCTACATTTTATAACTTAAATCTTATCCATCCATTATAAAAGGAAAAGGTGAAGAGGAATCGATCAAACACATATAACGTGGCTTTTTATAAAGGCTCCAACTTTAGTTGTCTTTTTTCTTTTTTTTTTTTTCCTTTTTTATTTACATTAAATTACAAATAAAATATATTAGGTTTGAAGCCATGTTGCACACTTTTATGTTTTCTTTGTATTACATGATTGCAAGTATGTTTGTTGGCTTTAAAATATATTTTTAATACTTAAAATTGATTATCTTTCGAGTTTACATTTTATTTTAATGGCCACAAAATTTCATTTCTACAGTGGTAGTGATTGACCTCATAATAAATGTGGAGGAAATGGATAACCTTGGAATGGATAAGGCCGTAAGGGTTAGAGGAAATATCATCTTCAATTTTCAATTCATGCCTCTACAACAACCGACTCACACTTGATGTGTCGACACATTAAGGAATCCTGAAGGGAGTGGGGACGGCCTTTGATTTCGTTATTGGTAATTTTTAACTGCTTAAGCATTGGAATGTGATCAAACCGAGTTTGTTTAAGAAAATTAAGATACTATTAGTATAAAAATGAGCACACATCCGTGTGTTAGTCATGCTGAGAGTTATTGAGTGCTGGGAAAGGGGGAAACAAGTGGAACCCGAGGTAGACTAGATGAGAGCTGGACTAAGTCAAGGAGATGATGGGACTCTACCGATCCAATTGCATCTGCCTTTTTTTTTGTTTTTTTGGTTTTTGTTTTTTGTTTTTGTCACTTTTTTATCTTTCTTTTTTACTTTTTGCCAAAATAAAATATTTTTTTGGTGGGTTTGCCGACAAATAGTTGTTTGTATTAATATAAATCTGCGGTGTAGATAAAATCTTTGGCTTTATGGCAATGCTTTACCTCTTTTTTTTTTTTGTTAATGGGAACCGACCATGGTAAAGTCATTTTATATCCATGCCATGGGTTGCAGTCAAGAAAAATTATGGAGACTCCGTGTACGTCGGACACTTGCTGCTCTCCGGTCATGAGTCAACGCAATCCGATTTAAGTATTTGCCTTTTCATGCAAGCAGCTATTTGTTTTTTAGTATATATATATATATAAACGCATTGCATCGTGGATAAACATAAGAGACTTAAAAAAGGAAAGAAGGAACATCCTTAGCTTATTTAAAATACGAAAATGATTTCTTTTGGATAAATATTAAGTGCTTTTAAAAGATCATCAAAATGGATATTCCGATCACTTATTCTATAATGTTGTAATTATTGATATTCCCATCAAACAACTTCCACAGGCCGCCGGGCTCCCAGAAGCCCATTAAGCAAGAGGGGTAGTAGCATTTAAGCATGGGCCAGAAGACATGAAGGTCCACTTGTCCAACACAAGACAGGAGAGGATTGGAATTTAGACTAATCTGATTGTCAAGCACGTTTATGATTTATCTTCTGAATTCACCCAGCATTCCGAAATAGGTGTGGGAACTTACTAATTAGGTCGGTGAAAACAACAGAAGCGCAGCAGTAGTTGGTGAATTGAAGTATAGTCTAAGGTGTCTTATGTCGGTGAGAGGTTCCAACGCTCTGAAACTCATTTCTTCTTCTCCCTCTGAAACTCATTTCTTCCTCTCCACCATTCCACGTACCCACAAAATGAAACTCCACAGATTGCTTCTCATAAACCTCATCTACATTACTGTCATCCTGGTAGGAGTTGAGTCTACTCAATCTCCTCCGTTCTCCTGTGATTCCTCTAACCCATCAACCAAATCATACCCCTTCTGCAAAACCACATTACCCATATCTGACAGGGTCCGTGACCTGGTGTCTCGTCTCACATTGGACGAGAAAATCTCCCAGCTCGTTAACTCCGCCCCGGCCATTCCACGCTTGGGTATCCCCGCTTACGAATGGTGGTCGGAAGCGTTACACGGAGTGGCCGATGCTGGACCGGGCATCATGTTCAACGGCACCATTCGTTCCGCCACCAGCTTCCCTCAAGTCATCCTCACCGCTGCCTCCTTCGATGTTCATCTCTGGTACCGCATCGGACGGGTGAGATTTGATGCTTCAGTACTGCAGTAACTTCACTCTTGATATCTGACTAATGCGATTTGATTTTGTTGGTGAAGGCGATCGGAGTGGAAGCCAGAGCTGTGTACAATGCGGGACAAACTAAGGGTCTGACATTCTGGGCACCAAATATAAACATATTCAGGGACCCCAGATGGGGGAGAGGTCAAGAGACCCCCGGCGAAGATCCACTGGTCACGGGAAGCTATGCAGTGTCATACGTCAGAGGGGTTCAAGGGGATTGTCTTCAAGGACTGAAACGATGTGGTGAGCTTCAGGCTTCGGCTTGTTGCAAACACTTCACCGCCTATGATTTGGACGACTGGAAGGGCATTGATAGATTTAAGTTTGACGCCCGTGTAAGTTTCCGCCCTCCGATCCTTTTCTTCATTTCTATTTGAGTTTGGGTGCGCTTGATTGGATCATTGGAGCATCGTCCAACTTCAAACATTTCCCCGGTCCAAAACTACATCATTTCATATTTGAACTAACTAAAAGCAGATCGGTGGAAGATCTTTATCAGGCTTGGCATTTATGTGGTTTTCCATTGATGAGTAATGTTTATCTTTCAAGCCATTTTTTCATGTTTTCAAATACGATAAATTTCTTTATATCTGACACTTCCATTCAAACTTCATCGTGACTTGCATTATTTTATTGAATCATTGATCCTTTTTGTCTCTTTTTTGAATTAGAGTAAGGTGCGTGCTTTTAGATTGTTGGAAAATGGGTCCTTTTTTCCTTTTTATTTAATCAAGCCACGCATGATGCCTCTGATAGGACCAATAAGAGTGGTTTTATTTTATATTTCTGGTTGGGTGTTGGATATAGGTGACAATGCAAGATTTGGCAGATACATACCAACCACCATTCCACAGATGCATAGAGGAAGGGAGGGCGAGTGGCATCATGTGTGCTTACAACCGAGTGAATGGAGTCCCAAGCTGTGCCGATTTCAATCTCTTGACCAATACTGCCAGGAAAAGATGGAACTTCGAAGGGTGACTTAACATAGCATTAATTAATGAACTCATTTTACAAACCAGGGTATCTGAATAACTCATGTGCCTTCTCTCCTGCTATTTATACTGATAATGAATTAATGATCAGGTACATCACGTCTGACTGTGATGCTGTGTCCATCATTCATGATTCTTATGGATTTGCCAAAACACCCGAGGATGCGGTTGTGGATGTTCTTAAGGCTGGTATGAATGGACCTTTTTCTCTTTTTCCATTCCTTGATCTATGAGAAGTTTACATGTGCATACTTATCTCACATTTTTTTTTTTTTTTGTTTTTACCTGTTGCCAAATCTGTTTACAGTGTACGTAATATCTTTCTTTTTTTTATTATTCGTATAATTCTCCCATTTCTTTAAAGTCCACTACGATGGCTGGGCCCGGACATTTAATTGGACTAGGACTTGTAGATAGAGTAGGTCTAGTGATGAATAATTGAACCACCATCTTGCACGGAAGCCCGCATGCTGCTTTGTAGTTGGTCCAGCCTCATGGCTTTTTCAAGTGGACTATCACTTTTTATTTAATTTTCACTCTTATTTATGATGCATGAACCATTCTGTACCTCTTCTTATCTTGGATCTGTGTTATGGGATTCTCTGGAGTTGGAATCCGATTGTGGGGCCATGTTTGGCAATAGATTTGAAAAATAATATTTTATTTTTCAAAACAAAAAAATACTTTTAAAATTTGAAAATGTTGTTAATTATTATTATTATTATTATTTTTTTTTTTTGTAAAAAATATGATCTTTTAGAATAAATTGAAGATATTTTTATTTATTTTTTATTGAGTGTTTAAAGAAATAAGGAAATGTCAAAAATAAGGTCAAAACAAATTTCACTTGGTTCCCATAACCCTTCTTACATTAAGACGAAAGAAAATGTTCTTTCATACCCCTTCTTACATTAATACATGGAGAGAAAAATTGGTTTTTGGAATTGAGGTCCTGGATAAAAGTTTAAGAACTATTTTTAGGGACATCTTTTAAGGGAAGGAAAGTGAAGGTCGACCAAAGTTGAATTCCTCTCGACTGTTTGCAGACCCATTTTATGCAACTTCCCTGAATATTGATGAAAATTACCTGAAGATATGATAACAATCTTGAAATTCGATCAACATTTTCACCACGAAGCATGCTAATGATCATGTATGAGCTAGAAACCCACCCCAACACCATCCCCTCCCCCGCCCATGTCCTTACTTGTGCCCTACTGGCGTTCTTGATTAGTCTTACAAGGGCCCTGTTACATTTTTTTTTTTTTTTCTGTACCCTCATATTTGTTTAATAGAGCAGATGCCATATCTTTTCTGTACTGGATGGATTTTTAATACATCCAAGCTCCACAACAATCTTAGCTTATGCCCCTTTTTTTTTGGTTGAAAAAATGTGCAGGCATGGACGTAAACTGTGGTACCTACTTGCTGAATCATACGAAATCAGCAGTTATGCAGAAAAAACTGCCTGAATCTGAAATAGACAGAGCCCTTGAGAATCTCTTCGCTGTGAGAATGAGGTTAGGTCTTTTCAATGGCAATCCCAAAGGACAACCTTACGGTGACATCGGTCCAAACCAAGTCTGCTCAGTGGAGCATCAGACTCTGGCCCTGGATGCTGCTCGGGATGGCATTGTCCTTCTAAAGAACTCTCAGAGGCTCCTTCCACTTCCCAAAGGAAAAACCATGTCCCTCGCTGTAATAGGCCCAAATGCCAATTCCCCAAAAACACTAATTGGAAATTATGCAGGGCCTCCCTGTAAATTCATTACACCATTGCAAGCACTGCAGAGCTATGTTAAGAGCACAATGTATCACCCAGGTTGCGATGATGTTGCATGCTCTTCCCCATCAATAGAAAAGGCAGTGGAGATAGCCCAAAAAGCTGATTATGTGGTTCTGGTTGTGGGATTGGATCAAACTCAAGAGAGGGAGGCCCATGATCGTTTGGACTTGGTGCTCCCAGGAAAGCAACAGAAACTCATCACCAGTGTTGCGAAAGCTGCAAAGAAGCAAGTTGTGTTGGTGCTTCTTAGCGGAGGTCCAGTGGATATATCGTTTGCCAAATACAGTAACAACATTGGAAGCATCTTGTGGGCTGGTTATCCAGGCGGAGCTGGTGGGGCTGCAATTGCAGAAACCATCTTCGGTGACCATAACCCAGGTAATTTCATTGCCAATGCTTAAGAAAATCTTTCCACTGCTAAAGAAATTGGAGAGACTGACTGTGCACTTGATGTTGCCACACAGGGGGGAGATTGCCGGTTACTTGGTATCCACAAGATTTTACTAAAATACCAATGACAGACATGAGGATGCGGCCTGAATCAAATTCAGGCTATCCTGGGCGCACTTACAGATTCTACACAGGGGAAAAGGTTTTTGAATTTGGCTATGGCCTCAGCTACTCAACCTATTCTTATGAGAGCATCCCTGGCACCCGCAATAAGCTCTATTTCAATCAGTCCTCAACTGCTCACGTGTATGAGGACACAGATTTCATCCGTTACACCTCAGTCGCACAGCTGGGGAAAGAGTTATGTGATTCCAACAACATATCGATCTCCATTAGAGTCAGAAATGAAGGAGAGATGGCGGGTAAACATTCGGTGTTGCTATTTGTAAGGCGTTTGAAGGCCAGTGCTGGGAGTCCCATAATAAAGCTCGTTGCATTCCAGAGTGTGCATCTGAATGCAGGGGAAAGCGCTGATGTTGGGTTTTTGTTGAACCCTTGTGAGCACTTCAGCGGACCCAACAAAGATGGGCTGATGGTTATAGAAGAAGGGACTCATTTCTTGGTTGTAGGAGATCAGGGACATCCAGTTACCGTTGTAGTATGATCTATACAAAGGATGGTTCCTACTCCTTTGTATGCCAGATAAGACAGGCTCTGTCTACTCATCGATTTTAAAATTAATGTTTTCCTAAGCCTACTTATATCAAACAATATCTTAAATATGGTAAGGCCAACGTTGACCGAATCGACAAGACCGAGCAGTTTCCATGAAAAAAAAATTCTTCATGTATAAGGCCATTGATGCATTAATTGAAAGCAAGCCCATACATCACTTAAAATCTTCATCCATTCTGAAAGCAAGCACTCACGTTCCTCGGAATCTTACTGATGCATTCATTGAAAGCAGCGCAGTCTATTACTTAACCAACTATCAACCCACGTGACCACGTCTTCATCCTTGATACCTTATTTAATAATTTTAACTATTTTAGCTAAATTTATGGTTGAATAAAGGTTTCGTAATTCTTGAATGAAGGAAAAGTCTGTTGTGCTGAGGGAAGGTTCTAAAGACGTTTTGAAAGTCACGTGCTATATTTTTTGACCTAAAATATTTACAAGCATACTTTTATTTTAAAAGAAATCTAATTACAATCGCACGTAGACTTGGATCAATGGATAACCATCAAAATATAACATGCGGGGAGATAAAAAAGGTAACAACATCTCCTACCTATATTATATTGGTAATGGAATAAGATAATTTATCATATTCTATATTAAATTATATATAAAATATTATCTTTTTTATATTCCCTTGTACATATCACATTATCATTTTTGTATTCCCTTTTAATAATCTTAAGTTAAAATTTAAAATATAAGATATACATATTTCATGTATCCTAAATTTATTTATTTTTATCAATTTTTTATTACTTATTTTTTAAAAAAAATTAAATTTATGACTACAAAAAAAAATCTAAAAACTAGTTATAAAATATATTGTAAAATAAATAATATTTATATTTAATATATACATATTAAATAACATAATATAAAAATATATATTTTTAAAGTTTTAATATTTTAATTATGAATATTATTAAATGAAAGAAAATATTAAAATGTAATATAATTTTATTTTAAATAAATATAAAATATTAAAAAATAATATATATTCCATTTTATTTTAACATTCAAGATATTATATTTTATTAAAAATGATATTAGATATATATATACATCCTATTTTATTTCACCAATCAAATGTAGTCATAAATTAAAAATACTCTATACGATATTCCTTCTGAGAAAAATGTTGCACTTAAACATTTGGGAGAATGCTAAAACTTAGAAAATATTTTGCATAAAAAAAAAAAAAAATTCCAATTAAGGATTTGAGATACTTAAAAAATGAATAACTAAATTAAAAAAAATAATACTCAGGTATAGATTAGTTGACTAGGGGCCGGATTTGTAGATATAGGAATGATTTAGTAATTAATACTATAAGGAATGCAATTTAGGTAATCTACCAACAAGATCGCAAAGATTGTAGTGGGATGGAATATACTGGAGAAAGTAAAAAAGTAGACAGCATTGGTATAAATGTGTCAAGCTTGGTGGCGGGTTGGAAGCTCTTGTAGCCTAGTAATCGAAAAAATGAAACTCCATAGCTTGCTTTTTATAAACCTCGTCATCTGCCTTGGGGTTGGTGTGCTTCTGGTTGGAGTTCATTGTACTGAGTCTTCTTCTCCTCCATTTGCTTGTGACTCCTCAGACCCATTAACCGAATCATATGCTTTCTGCAATACCACGTTGCGCATCAGCCAAAGGGCCAGCGATCTCATCTCTCGTCTCACATTGGATGAGAAAATCTCCCAACTCATTAACTCCGCTGCTTCCATTCCAAGGCTTGGTATCCCCGCCTACGAGTGGTGGTCGGAAGCGCTACACGGCATCAGAGACCGACACGGCATCCGATTCAATGGCACCATTCGCTCCGCCACCAGTTTCCCTCAAGTCATCCTCACCGCCGCCTCCTTTGATGCTCACCTCTGGTACCGCATAGGGCAGGTGAGAGAGTTCATCATTCGGGTGCAATGGTTTTCTTCATCATATTCACGTTTTTCTTTCTTTCTTTCTTTCTTTTTTAAAAAAAAATCCATTAATTGGTTTTGATTTTGGTGGTGAAGGCTATTGGAATTGAAACAAGAGCAATGTACAACGCTGGACAAGCGATGGGTATGACATTTTGGGCACCAAATATCAATATATTTAGGGATCCAAGATGGGGGAGAGGGCAAGAGACGCCCGGAGAAGATCCAGTGGTCGCAGGAAAATATGCAGTGTCCTACGTGAGAGGGCTTCAAGGGGATTGTTTTGAAGGAGGAAAGGTCGATGTTCTTCAGGCTTCAGCCTGTTGCAAGCACTTCACTGCCTATGATTTGGATAATTGGAACGGTATTGATAGGTACACGTTCGATGCTCGCGTAAGTTTCTTACTTCAAATCCTTTTCTTCATCTCTTTTTGATTATGGGTGTCTGTGTCTCTTATACCCAGAGTCATCTCTTTTCAATATTTGAATTAGAATAAGCAGATTGAATTAGTTAGCACTCTCCTTTTTCTCTCTTTTCTGTGATTACTTCTGTAAGTGTGAAGATACGCGGACAGTCAGTTAAAAGGCAGGCGTCAGATAGGGTTTGTTAGTGCTGACTGCTGAGGTGGTTTGTTGGAACACGTGATACGGTGATAGGGAGGTGGCTATGAATCACCATTGGAGTTGGGATTTCCTTTGTGGCATATTTTATGATTTCAACTTATCAATGTGAACCCTTTTTTATGAAATCGAAGTCATCTATGAAATTTCTAAACAAGATCGTGTAAGTATGGTATATAATTGAGGGTTGATGCAGGTGACAATGCAAGACTTGGCAGATACATACCAACCCCCGTTCCGGAGTTGCATCGAGGAAGGCCGAGCGAGTGGGTTAATGTGTGCTTACAACCGAGTGAATGGGGTCCCCAACTGTGCTGATTTCAATCTCTTGTCCAAGACTGTCAGAGGACAGTGGGGCTTTGATGGGTAATATAAATCATATTAATTTTAATTTCTTTTATAAACCAAGTGCTTTTTACTGTTTTAATAATGAGAGTAGTAATCAGGTATATTGTGTCGGACTGTGATGCTGTCTCCCTCGTTTATGATGTACAAGGATACGCCAAATCACCGGAGGATGCAGTTGCCAGTGTTCTTACGGCTGGTATGGAATTACCCTTCTCTTTTCTTCCTTTAGTCAAAGTAAAAAACAAAAAAAAAAGAGGTATACATTGTAGGTCATCAGAGCCATTCGTCCTTTCGCCATACCAGAATGCCAGTATCTCTTTACTCCTTTCCTTCCCTTACCCACCCATTTTTGTCCTCTGCTTTCTGTTCATCTTGGGGTCCATGTGGGGCAGCCCTTGGCTGAGCGCCTGTTCTTCATAGCTGCGGACTTTTGTTTGTAATTGCTCGGTGATGTGAATTGGGGGTTGAGATATGTGCCCGCTAGCTGCTTCATGGGTCACGCTGCATAGCTTTCTGGTCTGAGGATTTGGGTCACCTGACGTCACCAATTGATGCTTATCTGGATCCTGGTTTTGGCCCAAGCATTTCTTTCTATATCACCACAAAACCAGTTTCAGGAAAGGTACTACTTAATGCAACCTCATGAGAGATTGAACGATTGGTGGTAATGATGGATAAAAAGTTTTCCACCTGAAAAAGCATAGTGATGACCAAGTTAAAATAGACCCATGAAAGACTAGGCACGGCAGAGCCCCTCCTTGTGCCCCAGTGGTGTTCTCGAATGGTTACGCTTACGAGGGCCCTGTTACATTTTTTCTGCATCCTCAAATTTTTTATTTAGTTGAATAGGTGACTAGATTTCTAATACAGTCCAATTCCATAATAATTTTGGCTTCTGGTTACTTTGTTTCTGTGACAAAATTTACAGGCATGGATGTAGACTGTGGTAGCTACTTGCAGAAACATGGAAAATCAGCGGTTATGGAGAAAAAACTGACTGAATCTGAAATAGACAGGGCCCTCCTCAACCTCTTCACTGTTAGAATGAGATTAGGACTGTTCAATGGCAACCCAAGGAAACTACCTTTTGGTAACATCGGTCCAGACCAAGTCTGTTCTACAGAGCATCAGACGCTGGCCCTTGAAGCTGCTCGGAATGGCATTGTCCTTCTAAAGAACTCTGACAGGCTCCTCCCGCTTTCAAAAGGAGAAACCTTGTCTCTTGCTGTGATAGGCCCCAATGCCAATGCCACGGACACACTTCTAGGAAACTATGCAGGCCCTCCATGCAAATTCATATCACCATTGCAAGGTCTTCAAAGCTATGTGAACAACACAATGTATCACTCAGGCTGCAATGACGTTGCATGCCCTTCTGCTTCGATAGAAAATGCGGTGGATGTAGCAAAACAAGCTGATTATGTGGTGTTGGTTATGGGATTGGATCAAACTCAGGAAAGGGAGAAGCATGATCGTTTGGACTTGGTGCTCCCTGGAAAGCAAGAGCAACTCATCACCAGTGTTGCAAAAGCTGCAAAGAAACCAGTTGTGTTGATACTTCTTTGTGGAGGTCCGGTTGATATATCTTTTGCCAAAGGCAATAGCAACATTGGAAGCATCTTGTGGGCTGGTTATCCAGGCGAAGCTGGAGGGGCTGCAATTGCAGAAACTATCTTCGGTGATCATAATCCAGGTAACTTCTTGATAATGCTAGAGTTGTTACTCCTGAATGCAAAAGAAGAAATTCAAAACTTTAATAGTGCCCTTCATATTGCCATACAGGGGGAAGATTGCCAGTCACTTGGTATCCAAAAGATTTTATTAAAATACCAATGACAGACATGAGGATGAGGCCTGAACCACCATCAGGCTATCCTGGACGCACTTATCGATTCTACACCGGCGAAAAGGTATTTGAATTTGGCGATGGCCTCAGCTACTCATCCTATTCTTATGAGTTCTTTTCTGTCACCCCAAACAAGCTCTACTTAAATCAGCCATCAACCGCTCATGTAGTTGAAAACTCTAGTTACGTGTCAGTTTCAGAGTTGGGAACAGAATTCTGTGAGGCGAAAAAGTTCTCAGCTATAATAGCTGTTAGAAATGGAGGAGAGATGGCAGGTAAGCATCCAGTGTTGTTATTTGTAAAGCAGGCCAAGGCTGGTAATGGGAGTCCGATGAAACAGTTGGTAGGATTCCAGAATGTTTTTTTGGATGCAGGGGAAAGCGCCAACGTTGAATTTATATTGAGCCCTTGTGAACACCTTAGCAGAGCCAACAAGGATGGCTTGAGGGTTATGGAACAAGGCATTCATTTGTTGGTCGTAGGAGATAAAGAGTATCCAATTGCAATTGTAGCATGATATGGAGGTTATTTCCGGTCAATACCTGCTGTTAACTAGTGATGCCATCAATAATAAAACGCTGACAGTTGATCACATTAAGCTTTTCTGTCTTCGCTGACTACCCTGCCTTGAAGTTGGTCCTAATTTGAAATTGACTCCCCAACCCTCTTAACAGCAGAAAATTCAATGGATGGAGCTGCTCTGCCACAATTGGTCATTTCGTACCAATATTTCTAAAACATAACCAATTATCTTCCCCATTAAAATGTGACAGGTGTTTGACCACCTAGCTCAACCAGGCGGTAGTCTAATTAAAAATTATACACATTGACAAATCAAACAAAATCTTAGAAAATGCAACAGAGAAGGTCCATATGGTGCGACAGTGTGACAAAACAAAACTAATGATTTTCACAGTAAACCATACATGAAGTTGTCCTAAGATTCAGTATGAAACGAATGTTTTGACCAATTAACTCCCACTGGTCCAACCATTTTTTTCACTTCAGATGTTCGGCCTTTAATTTATCACATGCCTTCTTGTTTACTTGATCCAATGAGGGTGAGTTGCAGGGGTAGCCCTGGACCCCGGGTAATCACACCTATCCAGCTACTTGAGCCTTAGCCCATGGGGCAATGTAACAATTCTCGATTTCTCCTTTCAGGCATTTGAATGTTGCACGTACAACCCAGAACAATGAAACAATTCCAAAGTGTTTCATGTATTTGTCGTGAATTCATCCAAAAGGAAATCTAATTCTTTTTGGGTTGGCATCAAAATCTAGGATTTCCTGATATCAAGTTGTTCCAACCTTTTTCCACCAAAATTTGTAGATGGCTCCACTTGTTCCAATAGAGCTCAAGTCTAAAGGATGAACATTTGCTATCAAATGCCAAGTGAACAGATCCAATTCCTGTACAAGGTTTAGACATGCTTAATGTTCACCCTTCATCATGATTCCAACTTCGACTAGCCTAATGTAATTATATGCATGCATTGCCAAAATACAACTTATAGATAGGACCATTGTTCCCAAATTGATTTCCTTCAATCAATCAAAACTTGGTTTTACCAAAACAGCATGAACAGTAAGAACTTTATCATTGGCATAAAAAAAAAAAAAATTGATGAAATGTATTACAGTATATATATGGTGTAGGAGAGATTATACCATCGTTGCATTAAACTTCTCAGATATGCTGTGTTTGCTTTGCTACAAATATCATTGACATAAACAGAATCAGTAGAGAAATATAAGCAATTAGTATATGAGATTCCCTAGCAAGAGAGCAATGACTGATGATTACTGCTCCTCTATTCTTTCTGAAAGTAGCAACAACAAATCCAGGGTCATCCCCTGCATTCCATGTCATGGCTGGAACAGTTACCTCACGAGTTCCATCTGGGTGGGTACGATCACAAAATCGGTGACTGTGAGCACTAAATACTATCCTGCAACAAAGGGAAAAGATTCACTTAGTTCTAGCTCCATATGTTTCCCCAAATAAGAGACATGGGTTTTTTTCATAAAGAGATTAGGCAGAAGACAATTTGGATAGAGGATAGATTGTCTAAATCTCATAATTGGAATGCCAACTATAAATGATGAAGAATACTTATGACTGTGCTTAGTGAAACTTTAACCCATAACCTAAATGGTGAGTATGCCAGCCCTTGCATCCAGAAACACCTTATTAGCACATAGCTTGTCAAACCAAGGCCAAATCAAGTGGAATACGTACTACTTCTTTAGCTCCTCCCTAAACTCTTTCGTGCATCCAAGGTTTAGCTTCAACTTATGAAGTTATAAATTTCCCAAAAGCATGGTTGCAGTGTTACACCCCTAACTGCTGGTATTGACCTGATTTAAAAGCAACCCAGGCCATGACTCCAAGGGCTCATGTGTCAGGCATTATGTCTTATAGTAGCTGGTTGAATGGCATCTGATTCAATGCTCAGAAGTACACCTCAAAATAAGTGCCAAAGGATTTCTATAAAGACAAGAAACGACATTCACAGTATTAAAGAACTACAGTAACTGGAAATTGATTTCAAATGTGACAATTATAATTACAAATTCTCATGCCCATGGAACAGACCAAAAATAAAACAGAACAACTAGGTCATAAGATGTGGAATCCCATGTAACTGCATAAGAGAACAAAACACTTATAATTTGTTTCATCAATTAAAGGGTCAAGACAAGGGCTAAAAGTTGCACCACTATTTGTCTTGAGATCGTGTCTCAAAAATTAATTACCAAACACATAAATGGCAAGAAACCTATCAATGGAATAAAAAATTCAGATTTGCAATACAAGAGACATACTTGAGAAAGAAAACAAATAATAAGCAGAGCGACTTTTTATAGATCCAATAACATTGAGTTACCTTGGTCTGAGAGCTTGAAATATGTATTCAGTAGCATTTGGTGGGAGAGTATGCAGTAACTCATATGGTCCAGGCCCAACAAGCTGCCTAAAACAGGTTCGAGAAAATCATAATTGAACTTCTAGTAGTACATACAATACCCACAAAATTGAATTTCAAGGTGCATAAAAGAAATTAACACATATATAGTTCTTAAAATTTAGGATTAGTGAATGGAATAGTAACAGTATAGGTATAAATGTAGCATGTTGTTAGAAGTTTCTGTTGAAAAATCACCCCAATACAAATCATAGCTATGTTGATGAGCCGGGATCAACAAAGTAGTACAACAATTTGATAATTATATTAGTTTTCTCAACCTGACCATATTTCATCATTACTTTTTATGCAAATTCCAGCATTTACAATTTTTTATTGGTAACATTTTAATTTTTCTGTTCTAGCCAGGACTCAGAAATTAGAACATATAACATCCCCATCCCAATCACTTGAATTTCAACTTTTACAATTCATCTTAAAGAGATCAGCGAAAATTTGTAATTCATAAACCATTCTGTCAAATAAGAAATAACAAATAGGCTTTTTAGGCATATATACATAATTTCAATAATTCGCTAAAGATGAAACAAGTGCACCTACCTACTCCCTGGTATTTCTGTCCTCTCAAACAATGAATTATAGCTTCGGGTAGGAACACCATTCCCACTGCAGTTGCTTGTGTGGTGCAACGGAAAGTGAAGTAAGAGGACAGGACCAGATCCAGATGACATGGTATTTTCTCTCCATTCCAAGTTATGGGAAGTCTCTCCAAATTTTTTTAGCTCATTTAACTCTTCAGTTGTGCCTTCAATGTCCATTTGCAGATCTATGCTTTCCCTTTCAATCACCTTCTCAACACTAAAACGTAAACCATTGTTGCCACAAAGCAATGCCACAGCATTGAGTGAGACAAAACTGATATTACTAACTTCAAAGGCGCCACAACCTGCTGAATCCAATCCTGGAAAATTTTTAGCTACCCAATAAACAGATTTTGCATTCAGCTGGTTGCATTCACCAACATCCCTGTCTCCAAGAATGACATAAAATGGAAGAGCAAGGAAGGGGCCCAACATCCTGCGAAACTGATGAAGCACAGGTATCCATTCACTTCTCGTCAAGTCTGACCCTTCTGCAGAAATATCTCCCAAGACTAGCAGCATATCGGGTTTCAAACTTGCAAAAGATTTCTGATTCACATATCAGTAGATGGCAAATGATGAAATGATCAAATCATTTGGTGTTAGAGAATAATATGAACAATTTCAAACAATAACTGTTGTTGATGATATTGGTGAGAGTGGAAGGTCTTTGCAGTGGAGGTGGTTATAGGAGTGGTGGCATGGCAGAGGTCGTATGCGTCTCTAGAACGGACAGCTCAATTTTCTGCTCCACCATCAACTTCACAGGCTCCACATGAATCTACCGGAGTACATGAAGTAAAGGTAGAAATTTCAGTGCTCTGAAATTTTCACGCCCCAAACTCATTTCCTCGATTCCGCTATAATTGTTGGAGTTCTTTTTCTTTCAGATAAATAGAAATCATGTTCCAAAACAAATAGCAACCTAAGATCAATGTTTCTAACTTATCAGTGCTCGCTGACCATCTAATTTCAAGTACCCTAACCCTAAAGTATTTTCTAGGGTTCAAACCGACAAGAAAATGAGGAATACATATGAAGATACCTTAAAGAACTTGGACAAGTAGAAATCTCTGAAAAAGAGATTGAGATAGCCAGCTTTGGATCCCAGCAAGAGCAGATTGGCAACCACCATAACCTTCAAATCCTCAGGATCGTCTCCCACGGCTTCCTGGACACCTCCCTGAGGGACTACAACGCATGACGGAGTGGAAGCCCTTTCTTCGTAAAACACGAGTAAATAGAAGATAAGCAGAGGGAGTACCGCTTTCCACTGGACCATCTTCCCAGTATTCTACGAATGGCTTCCCCCATTCTTCATCACCTTCTCTCTCGTTGCAAGCCGCAGCCGCTCGGACTAAGCTCAATTTCTATGTTTTCAGTCCCACCGATTGCCTCAGCTTTACACATAGTGCGCGCATTTTAGGATTCCAATTGGGGATTCAATTTTCAGCGGTAAGAAAATCTCTCTTTAATTTTGCCGACAATGAAAATATGGATATTATTGAATTTTAATTAATTTAATAAAACTTGATCAAATTCTATACAAACATTATTAAAATTTTAAATACATATAAAGAAAAATATAATTAAACAAATACGATCATCAATGATAATGATGATGATGAAATTTGAATTAAATAAAGGTAGTTATGGGAAAGAAAAACATATTGCAAAATTTATTTAAAATCAAATTAATCACAATATAATAAACGATAATTCTATAAGCTTAAGTAAAAAAATCATCATTTGAATACTATTTAAACTCAATATATATAACCATTCTAGTATTGTCCCTTTTAATAAGATGTCATGAAACAAATTTCTAAAAAGTTTGTGTTTTTTTCGTGATTATGTTTTTTCTTAATTACTATATTTATGTTGTTACTTTTGGTATTGGTATTAGCTCAATAGAATAAAAGTTCCAACCTAAAGCATAAAAAATGATCCACATAGCATAGGACCCTAAAAAGCACACACAATACTTGTGAGAGAAAAATACGTGAGCCATATTCATATACACCATATGACATTTGGATAAATTAAAATATTTGAGAATGAAGAATTGTAACCCTATATGTCATGACTTGTATTAATTAATGTTACGCTAACACTTGTAAAAATTTATAGACTTTATTAATTAAACACGAAAAAAGAGATTGTTGAAAGGGTGAGTGGGACAACAAAGTTGTGGGATTAGATATATTTCTTGTTTTTTTTTAAAAAAAAAAGAAATATTTACATCTCCTATGGCTCTAGCCAACCAAATGCGATTTACCCAATTGGTTTTGCTTGAATGAATATAATATAGGAAATTGTGAGGGTGTTAAATGTTAATAATAGAATGGAGTGTAGAGGTGAAAGTTGGAAGGGGATTGCTTCCGTGAAGGCAGGCAAGAAAAATGTGTGTTATGAACGAGTGAAGAGCGTGTCGTCTTTGTATTCTCAAGAGACGTAGGGTAATTATAGACTATAGTTGGCTTGTCACGTTCAATCACCCTGTAGGGTCCTAAGAAGACAAACCATACTCCGCAACTCATACACACGCTTCAACCTAAACTAAACAAATTACCATGCGTGCTTACTGCTTAGCTAGTCAGCTTGACTTGCTCATCATAAAAAATGGCTCCATGCTGTGACTTGTGAGATGAGATCAGGCCATTCAAGATGCCCGTGAAAGATTGTGTCAATTAATGAAAGTGGGTGAAAGTAGAGCTCTCTTCCTACGTGTATGCGTCTTAGGGGATTTTAAATACTAAAATATGGAAATAAAATCACATAAAAAAATAAATTGAGATGAAAGAAAAATATTGATTTATTCTTAAAATATATTCGTGTGTGAATAATTGCATTTCTTTTTACATTTCTTATCTTCATAATCATCTTAACAAAAGTGACGGTAGATAGAATTGCTAGTGGCCAATTTCAATTTCAAATTTTCAATCAATTTTTTTAGATAGAAAGTACTTTTCTCAATTTATGATGCTTCGTATTGTACAAGTTTTGATAAACATATATACCATAATTTTATATTAACAAATAAAACATATATTATATTGCTTGTTATTTTATATGAGATTATAAAATTTTTATTTTTTATAAAGATTAATTTTATTAACCTTAAAGTTTTTTTTTTTTTTGAATACGTTTAGTTTTTATTGATTTGGAATTTTATCAAATACGTTTAGTATTAATTTTATTTTTTATTTTTATTCATATTTTTTCTTACACAAAATGAGAGAGAATAAAATTTGAAATTAATGTATCTAGTATATTTGTAAAATTTAAGGGAATGAGAAAAAAGTTAACCATTTTTTTTATAATTAGAAACCATTACAAATAAATTGATGTTTAGAACAACAGTAGAAAGTGAAATAAATTTTGTCTAATTTTGATATGATGGAATCATAACGTGGGTGAATAAGTAATTTTTGAATCAAAAATTAAATTAATACTTATTACTTATTTCAAATTTGTACATGAAAAAACCCTCTATCATCCTATTAGGTATAAAAAATTACAAATGGTTTATCCATTAAATATAAAAAGATAATACATAATTTTACCTAATTGGATGTATAATAAAAGTTCCGTGATGAGATATTTGATATTTATTGTAATCGAAAATTACTTTAAAAAAAAAAAAAAAAGTTAGAGCATCATTTAAAAAATATATATATATACTTTTTTAGAACTCATAAAAGTCCACACTCACACTTTTTTAAATAATATATATATAAAATGATTATATATATATATATATATATATATATATATATATTATAAAACGATTTTTTTTTTTTAAACATGAAGAGTTTCATGATTTTAAAACATTTCAAAGATACCTTTTTGAAATCAAATACCAATTTAGAGATAGAGATTATTAGTCATTCAAAAAACTTTACCATACATACTTACCTTAAATTTTATGACTTCAAATAACCTAATTTTGAATTTGATAAAGTTCAAAACTATCTTAAAATGAATAAGACTTAAAAAAGTAAGTTGCATCTAATTAACAAATGGACAAATTATTGATTAAATAAAATATCCTAATAAAAAAGAAAATTAAAGGAAAACCATTAATATGGTACTGTAAAAATTAAAAAATTTATATAATATAAAATGAATTAAGTTTGGTTAATTTTAGATTTAATGGTAACAAAATAAGATTTGGAACTAATGATTATGTTTCAAGTGTGATTAGGTAAAAAAAAATTCAAAGTAGTAATCATAAAGACAAAATCAAGCCAAACAGAAATCAATAAGAAAAATAATACCTCAAAGATAATTGTTTTTCAAAACTTAAGCTTTATAAGATCTCTTCGTAAGGTTATTGGTGCACTAGGTTTTTTTATGCATTATATTATTAATTTATGCACCAAAATCATCAAAAAATAATTTTGTTTTAAATCATTTAAAATTTGATGATTTCATTTTTTCAACTAAATCCTTATGTTAAATGTTTTCCAATTTTGTTTAAAATGTTTTAAGTTGAAAATAATAGTTGTTGAAGCAAAAATGACTCAATTGGTTGAATTGGATGAGGAATTGGATCACCTATTTAGCTCAATCGATCAAATGGTGTAAATTTTTTTTTTTTTTTTTTTTTTTTTTTTTTTTTTTTTTTTTTTTTTTTTTTTCAGAACGGTTGTTTAATCGATTAAGACTGAACCTCAACTAGTTGAAGTTAAGCCTCAATTGATTGAGATTCGATCAAAAGATGGTCGAGGTTCAATGGTCACCTGTCAAGTATTAAATACTAACAATTAATCGACAATCGACCCCTAACTCAATCGATCGAACCCCCAACAACTAGTTTGATCATTTTTCTTTATAAAATGACTTTAATTTTCATTATTTAAAAAACTTAACCTCCATAAACATTTTTTGAACATATTTGAGCCTTACAATAGTGTTTTTGAGTGCATAATTGTTTTAAAACTTGCATATTATTAATACACAATTCAATCATAATTTTCTTATATCATTTGAGCTTAAAGTTTTGTACTAAAATTTTGTGAAATTATTTGTAAATATTTGAAATAAAGAATCCAAGTATGAGATATCACTTAAAGAGTTTCGAGTGTGGAGTATCACTTGAGGGGTTGTTTAAGAGCGAGGTATTTCTTAAGAATTGTAAAAAGTACTTTAAGCCAAAAGTCCAAGATGGTTCATTGGAACCATAATTCAATTGTATTATTTAAAAGCTTGTGTTAAAAGTCTTTAATTAATGGAACTTCAAATTTGGAATTGAAGTTAAAAGAGAGTGGACATAGGTCGAGTTGCACCAAACTAGTATCAAATCTTGTGTTTGCATTATATATTTCTTAAATTTTTACTTTATATGCAATTATCTTTATATTGTTTTATTATATACTTCCATATAATTATTTATTGCATTCATATAATTTAAATTTACAAAAAAACACTATCATTTATTCACCCCCCTTCTAAGTAGGAATGGCAACAGGGCGGGTTCGGGATGGGTCGCCCCCATCCCAACCCCGTCCCGTTTATTTAAGACAATTCCCATCCCCATTCCATTAAAAAAATTAAACGAGGCGGGGCGGGTATGAGAATTTATCATACTCGCCCTGCCCCGTTTAACTTTTTTTTTTTTTTTTTTTTTTTTTTAATTTTTAAATTTTTTTTAAATTACTTTAAATATTTTTAATTACATTAAAATAAATATATTTTATAAATAATTAAATTATTATTTTTTTATAACTTATTTTATTGAAAATATTTTATTATTATCTATATATTAAAAATAGTAAAATAAAAATTAAATTAAATTAATTTTAAATTTTAAATTTAATTTAATTTTAAATTTAATTTTATATATAATCGGGGTGGGGCGAGGCAAGACGGGACAATACTTGAACCTGTCCCGAGTTTAAAAAAAAATTCCAAACTCATCCCAAATCCTTTTATTAAAATTTAACCCGTTTCATTAAGAGCGGGGTGGGGCGAGTACCCATAAAAACCTGCCTCATTGCCATCCATACTTCTAAGGTGATTACCGTAGGTTTGATTAACCTAATTTTTTAACAAAAACATAAAAATGAGAGTTATAATTAAGAGAGTGATTTCATTTAAAAATGAAAAAAAATATTATGAAAAAGATATAAGTACAAATATAAACATTAATAATAAGAAAATAGTTTTATAAAAACATAGTCCCTTCGTGTTCACACATTTTCTAATGTAAAGAAAGGTTATTAAGGATAAAGTTTAAAATATCCTTATATATTCGATACATTCGTAGATGTTGATACAAAATTTGGGAAGATATATTAATTAACGAATATTTTTTTTATATTTAACCGATTTTTCAATTTTTATTTTTTATTTTTTTCGATTATTAAATAAATTAAATCTAATTATTTTATTTTTACATTTAATTATAAATTTCTTAATATGTTTTTTTATATAATCTACATATTTATTAAATATAAAAAAATATACATATATTGATATTTATTTAATATCATTAAATATATTCAAATTAAAATGGATTATAATTTTAACATTAAATATATTTAAAATTTAGATATGTTATTATAATATTATTATAAAATAATGTATAATGTTACTTAATAATAAACATATTTATAAAATTTATATTTTTTTATTGAGGTAAAGAATATTATTATCAAATATAATAAATTATATATATAATTTTTTTTATAAAATAATTTTAAAACATTTATTTTTACTTTTTATATAATTTTTTAATTTTTTTTTAATATTTATTTTTTTACGTCACCAACAAATATCGGTTCATGTATTTATGATATATTCGTAAAATTAAAATATTAATATATATGTAATTACTAATATTTCATCAACAACAACTCTAAGTAATATATCACGAATTTTGATAACTTCATATATTTATAAAATAAAAGTACTCATATATTCATAATTATCAATATTTTCATAAAAAATGACTCTAAGTAATTTGTAGTGAATCATGACAACTCCAAATCAGAAAAACTAAAAGGACACATAAATGAAACGGTTAATCGAGGAATTTCATTTCAATACGACATGGGGTTGGGTCAACGATAATTATAACACAGTAAATAAGGTTTATTGATCCGATAAATAATGGTCAAGAAGTAGACCCTTAGTTTTGCACCTATTTTCGTGCTTTGAAAAATGGGTAACAAGATAGTGAGTCAAATTCAACGTCCGCCTGTTGAGTTCATCGTTGCTAACTGGCTGTTCCTATTGGTCATTTTAAATGCTCCAAGCATGCTTTCCTAGTGCGGTGATCAGCCGTGAGGAAAGCTACATGTCATGGTTCATGAGGGCCGCCTTTGATTACATACGTTTATAAAGATAGCTTTATCATTATATAAACACTTGTAATGGTGATGACAATGAAACGATCTTTAGAGCCCACAAGTTGGGTCCGATGAAAAATATAGAAGGTGTGAGTGGAGAAATTGAAGTCGGCCACAGGCCCAAGCCCTAGAATGGTTGGCGGTGGCTACTGACTAGGGTTTCACAACCTTTATACTTGTGTGGGTAAGGAGGGGTTTCACCATTTGAGAATGGGGCGTATGGGATTTAAATTTAATAAATGCTTTACCAACCAGAGTGTCACCAACAAACCATAAATGGTAGTTTAGTCACGCACAGTGGCACCAATGTCATCTCTGACCTGTTTAGCCGCGGTTAACTTAACCCTGATTAATCCCCCAACCGAATCTCCCGAAACTTACAAACTAATCCTCATTTACTTTAAAAGCTTCCCAACTTTCCATGCACCTGGCACCGTACATTTAGGAATGGGTTATAAAGTGACGGAAATACCCTTATATCCATTTGCTACACTTTTGACCAATTTATACGCTTCTTTCTCTGCTCTTATCCATATTCCCCACTTCATCAAAAGCTCAAAAATAAATAAATATCACACGTGGAAATATGGACTTGTACTAAGGCAAATTTCTCCTATCAAAATCTAAATATGAAAATTTATTAATATTTTAACTACCCAAGAAGAGGGAAAAAAGAGGAGTGTAATGGACTTTGAGGTGAAAAATGGTGACTGCGATGAGGGCATGTCTTTCTTTTTTTATGTGTTTCTGTTCCATGGAGTCATGATTGGTGATTGAACAAGGATCTAAGAAGAAAGCAAAATACTAAATAAAATATTTTTGCTATTTTGCGCAGCGGTACCATTTTCCACGGCCCAACACAGAGAGTGACAGTCACGCTCCTATTACAAGTGGCCTGATGTGTAAATATCAGAAGCGGGCAACGCACATGATCAAAAACACTCTGTTGTGATATGATAGGACTGTGCCTGCATGCGCCTTAGTCGCACGTGGGATTGTGGTTACTTCACTCAGAAAAGACAGTATTGCCCTAGAAATTCATCAAAATGGCAAGTGCTCGTTACATATTACGTGTCACGTTGAAGCCTAAACACAACACAAGTCTAATCATAATGGCAGAAAATGTTGCATGTGGCATGTGCTGGGCTCCACTCGATCGAGTCTGAAGGTCGGATGGACGATCAGAGATGGTGGTGCAGACAGGGATACGTGTGAGTTTCTACACCTTGTCATAATTCCACGGATTAGCCTAATCTGAAGTTTACCGAAAAGGCAAGATTACCCTCCATCGTTATCGTTACGCTCTGATTTCTTAGGCTGTTTCGTAAATTCAAACCTCTAAGAGGACATGGCTTGCAAATAACTAAACAAGAAAAGGAGTTTCTGGTAAATAAAGTAATGTTTATTTCTTTAAAAGGATAAATTTATTATAAAATTCCAAAATAACCATTTCGCCGGGAATTATTTAACGGCGGACGGAGAAAAGTCCGGCCGGGCGGGTTGGGTTCGATATTTCCTATATAAACCCGCTACCATACCCTCTTTCTCTCATATTTGCATTCTTCTTGTGTTCTCTCTCCATCTCCTCTTCCTCTCTCTAGATTCAATGAGGTCCCGAGAGGTAAAATTCTCTTTTCCCACTTCAGAATATTCTAATTTTTTTTCAATTATTTTTGCCTTAATTTATTGAAAGAAAAGGTTTAGGATTGTGGGAACACAGAAGATTAGGAGCAAAAAAGATAGATCAAAAACACTTAAAACATGTTTTGACTGTTTCTCAACACATTATTATGTTGATACATGATGCTGTATAATCTCAGGACTGGGTTCGATCTGTCTGTGGTTGTATGTGATGAATATTGATTTATTGGGATTCTAGGTTTTGTGGATAGAATGGTTGCGCTCTTTGATTGGTTTGGAGTGTATGATTCTTGAAACCCTAGAAAAATAATGCTATATTGCATATGGGTCGGTCGGTGAAGATTGTGATTGGGATTGGTTTATTTGGGGGATTTAGGGTTTGGATCTGTACTGATTTGTTGGATGGTGGTTTCTTGGTTTTCCTTTGGGGTCTTTATCTGAAATTTGACTTAGAACAGGGTGTTGATTTGCTTTCGGATAATGCATGGATTCTGGTTGTTTACCCTTAATTTTGCGTTAGGGTTTTAAGCTTTGTGTTTAGTTTGCTACTTTGGTGCCCATGATTCTTTAACTATGTATCTACATTGCAAATCCAATTTTATGATTCTTGAATGTGTTACACAGACATGTGTGTGTATGTCCATGTATTTATGCCATATTAAATTCTATTACATCTAATGTTTGTGTTATTTACTGTTTTTTGAAATATAGGGGCATTCATGTGTTTTAGGTTTCTCACAGTAATGACATAGCTGTTAATTGAACCTATTCAATTATGCATTCGAAAACACTCTTTGAAATAGACTTTTCACTGCCCTATCTGAATTTTCCTTGCTAAACTTATGCTACACTTTGTTTGTAAGGTCCAGGTGTTTCATAGGATTGATGAGAAACTGCCTTTTCTTTGATTTGATTATCAGTATGGCAGTTGCTTAGGCTGTGAACAACCCTTCTGTTTTTCTTTGTTTTTTTCCCCTTCTTCTGGTATGTGCCTTGTGTATTCTCTGTGTACATGATTTGCGCTTATACAATTAGCACTTTTACTACTCTGGTAATGTTCTATTATGCATTTTAAATGCCCTGTTTGAGTGCGCAGTAGCTCTTTCTGCAGAAATTTACATAGCCTTCTTCGAATTTTGAGACTCTATCAGTCCTGTGTCATTGCACTGGACTTATCTGTGTATGATGATTTATAAATGTAGCAGCAATTTCAAGCTTGTTATAGAAATATTTATTTTTCAAGTTTTATATATTTTCACATCTGTGAGAATATATAATTGGAGGTTGTGCACATATTTATTGTTTTCCAGGGTTTAAAGGGTGGGGTTGGGGTTTGATTCTGGTTCTGCCATTTGAAACTTTTCAGTTCTTATTGGTTGTTATTTCCAAATGGAAGGTTTGTACCCACTTCCTGGTTAAAATTTCTTTGCGTTGGTATTGGTTTGTTTTTTAAATTCAGGTTTCAATATTTGCTTTATTTGCATCTATATATGCATTTTGCCATGATTTCCTTCCCTTTGGAATTTGTTATATATGAATTTGATGAACTTGATTTGAAGAAACCATGATCAGCTTTTTCACAATTTATTTTATTAATACACAGGTCTGAGGGTTGTTCGCTGTTCGTCTTCACTGTTGGCATGTCATGTGCATTTTCTATTAAAATTGAAGCCCAAAGTGTGTCAGTACTACCTGTTTGGATATCCTTTTCCATTTGTATGCATTTATATATGAGATGGGTTCTCGAGGAAGACCACTATTTGATCTTAATGAACCCCCTGCAGAAGATGAAGAAGAGAATGATGGTGTCTTTAGCTTCCAGCCTCAGAAGGCACTTCCTTCCTTAAATTCCCATACTCCTGACTTGTTTCCTACATCATCGGGTCCCCAACGAATCCTAAATAACCATGCTTTTACACATGCATCTTCCGTTTCGGGCTTTCAGCCTTTTGTTCGGCCTAAAGGAGCTAATGTCTCTGAAGAGCCTGTTGAACAAAAGAGGGCTGGGAATCAGAATTCAAAGTTTGCCTCATCATCTAATGCTGGTAATGGCGAGGAAACAAATGCAGGACCGCTGCTAGTTTCGAGTCCTGCAGATGCTCAAGCTGTTGAAAGAGAAGAAGGGGAATGGTCTGATGGTGAAAGCTCAGCTAATGTATATGGAAGCAGTAGTATGCAAGAGCAGTCAGTTAGTGGATCTGGTAAAGCTCAAGCAATGTCTGAGCAGATGGATTACCATGCTTCTAGTGTGGCTGCAGAGACACTTTCTTGTGATATAAAAGTTTTTGAAAGTACCAAGGAGGAAAATAATAGTCATGCCTCTGTAATGTTGGATCCAGACACACATGATCAGAGAAGCAACAGTAGCAGAAATTCAGAAGGCAATGGTAAAGGTGATGTGGGTCCCATGGATGGCCAGGAAGAACTTGGTTTAGTACCAAAACTGAAAGAAGTTAAGGGAGTTGAAGCAAGCTTTGCTGTGAAATGTGCAAATAATCCTGGAAAAAAGCATAAGCTTGACCAACACAAAGAAGCAATGCTTGGGAAAAAAAGAACCAGGCAGACTGTGTTTCTTAATTTGGAAGATGTCAAGCAAGCTGGCCCTATGAAAACTTCCACTCCAAGAAGACAAAACTTTCCAGCACCTATTACAACACGAACTGTTAAAGAAATTCGTTCTGTTCCTCCACCTGCTGAACGCACTGGAGAAAAGCAGAATCATTTCATGATTAAAGATCAGAAACAAGTGGATTTATCATCTAATGAAGGAGGAGGAAATCTTGTAGAATCTAATGAACCTAAATCTGAAAGTAACAATGATATGAATTCTGGACTTCTAGGTAGACCTAGGAGGCTAAATAGTGCTAACGATATTTCTGCAGAGGTGCACCCATCAACAATTCCAAGACAGAGTTCATGGAAGCCCACAGATTCAAGGCAGCTTAAGAATTCACAGTTTTCTGGCAGGAAGCCATCTATGATCAATCAAAGTGAATCAAAATTAGTAAACAAGAAACATCCTCCTGCCAAAATGCAAACCACAGTGAGCTCACAGTATCAAGATACTTCAGTGGAACGCCTTATACGGGAGGTGACAAATGAAAAGTTTTGGCATCACCCAGGTATGGAATTATTTTATAATACTGCTGGTTAATGGTTTATGGTGAATGGTTCGTGGTTTCATTGAAAATGGATATTTTTTTCTTCCATTGGTTGTTTCATGTGCATTAGTTTCAGTATTTTATTTAAGGTAGGTTATTGAAACTTTTGATCTCAATTTCCATGGGGATTATTGACTTTGTGGTTGTTTGATCTCAATTTCTTTCCACTTCTGTCCTCCCTTGACTTGATGGCTCTGCTATTGACAAAAGTTTGGATCCTATGCTGAAAATTTTGGCTATTGGAATTTTAAGAAATGGAAATCAGACATTGGTAGATTTGTTCTAAATGTTGCTGTATTGTCTTATGATATTTCAATGTCTCTGAATCATGTTTTTCTTGAGAGGTGGAATCAAATTGATTGTTTATGCTTTGTTATTAAATAATTCAGCTTGTTAGAATGAAGTATTTCTAGAACTGTACATTTGTTTGCCATTTGTCCAAATCCAACCTTTGCTATTTTACTTCTCTATTGTTGGTAATATGGATTTGTCGGTGAACTAGGATGCGCTGTATAAGTTTTTTGAAATGAGTAAAAGCTGATGTTTGTATTGCTCAGGCCCACGCATAGCGGAGGGGGTTCCTACAGCTTCATGTGGTGGGCGTCCAACCGTCTGGAGAGCCTGTTGGATGGAAGAATTTATATATGGCATACTGAGAATTTAGTGTAATTGAGCCATAATCATGAATTTTGTGTTCAGGGATCTCTCAAGCTAATGTAATATAAGGAAAAAATAGAGTTATATTTAATTCATTATTTTATGAAATTGATTTTATTAGTATTTGACCGATTTTTTCTGAAATGAGATGTATGAGGATATTTCATTACTTGTGTATGCAAATAAAAGTTCCTACTGATGTTTTGTTATGTGTATATGAATTTGGTGCAGGTCTGGGGAATTTCCCTTTTTGCATGTAACCAAATATTTCATTAATAATACTTTTGTCATAAACCTTGATAATGATATGATCTTAATTTGTGGGGTTTGCTGCCAGGTTCCATTCATATTTGTTCTATTGCTTTCTGCTTTGGCCCTCCTTTTTGAAGAGCATTTCTTGTTTCTGGTCCTTTTGTTGCCTGTATATAACAATTATTATTTTTGTGCATCAGAGGAGACTGAGCTTCAATGTGTTCCTGGTCAGTTTGAATCTGTAGAAGAATATATTAGAGTGTTTGAGCCTTTGCTTTTTGAGGAATGCCGAGCACAACTCTATAGCACCTGGGAGGAGTTAACTGAAACAGTTTCAAGAGATCTACATGCAATGGTCCGGATAAAGAGCATTGAAAGACGAGAAAGAGGTACCCCTCCAAAACACTGGTTTTATTTTAGTTTATTGTTGAAAGTTGGTAATTAAATAATTGAGTGTCTGTTTGGATATAGTTCCTATTTTTTTGTTTTTAAAAACAAAAAATAGTAGTAACTTTTACATGAAATGGTAGAACTCTTGGAGGCTTTCATTGAAAATGTAATAAATTTAAAAATTGATGAAATTTTGAGGTTTTAAAAAAAATTTTAACTACCTCAAATTTTAAAAATTTTGAAGGAGATATGTTAAGTTTATACCTTTTTTTTTTATAAGATTTTACATAGAAGTTTCTCATTTTTAAAACAAAAAAATGGAAGTGTATCCGAACGAAGCCTAATTTATTTATGCTGAAATTGCTATCTAGCAATGCTGCTACTGCTTTCATTCTTATGAAGGTAACGTCTTGAGGTTTCAGTTCTGTAGCTGTGTATATTCCTTTTCCAGGACATATGCTACTAAGCTTCAAATTGCACTTCCATGAACAGGCTGCAAACTTAAATTTGGTTGGCTGGTATCATAAGCAACTCTATTAATGACTACAAACAAATCATGTTGGACTGTTATTTACATGTAATATGTTTTAGTTTACAGATGGATATAATCAATGAGATTTGTTACATTCCTGGAAACTTAGTGACTATATGTTTTGGAACATAGTTTTATGGCTATGGATTTTGCCTTGTTATCGAAATCTTGTTGTATTAAATTTTTGTTGAAAGATTCCTCCTAGGGTATCCTGGTTCTTTTTTCTATTTTTCTTGTTGTATTAAGGTTTTTTTCTTTGTTTATTGCCTTAGGATGGTATGATGTGATAGTCCTTCCAGCAAATGAATGCAAGTGGACGTTTAAAGAGGGTGATGTTGCAATTCTTTCGGCTCCCAGGCCTGGATCAGGTTTGATAATAGAACTAATTTTAGCTTGTCTGGGTTTCCAGTATATATGTATTTGTTTTCAGTTGAAGTGACAAATATCAAAATGATGTTAAGCAGTTAGGTCCAAGAGGAATAACACATCTTCAATTGAAGATGATGAAGAGGCGGAGATCAGTGGACGTGTGGCTGGTACTGTTAGACGACACAATCCAATTGATACTCGTGATCCTGTGGGTGCAATCCTCCATTTTTATGTTGGGGATTCATATGATCCTAACAGGTTACATGGATTACCGGTTTCTCTCTTCTTGGATGGTTATTTTGAATGTTCTGTCATTATGAACTTGTTTCTTTCATTTGTCAATTTTACTCTCCTATCCAATAGTCATAACAACCTTCTTTTCTCTTTTAATTCCAGCAAGGTTGATGATCATATTCTAAGGAAACTTCATCCCAAGGGTATCTGGTATCTAACAGTGCTTGGTTCTCTTGCAACCACCCAGCGGGAATACATTGCTCTTCATGCATTTCGTCGTCTCAATTTACAGGTGACATTTTTTCAACCAAAAACTTCTTTGCAATTTTTAAGTCCATACCGTTTGCATGTGCACATTTTATTGGATATTCTCTTTTGGCAGATGCAAACTGCTATCCTTCATCCAAGTCCAGAACACTTCCCAAAATATGAAGAGCAGCCCCCTGCCATGCCTGAATGCTTCACACCGAACTTTGTTGAATATTTACACAAAACCTTCAATGGTCCCCAGCTAGCAGCAATTCAATGGGCTGCCATGCACACGGCTGCTGGCACAAGTAGTGGGGTGTCAAAGAGGCAAGACCCATGGCCATTTACTCTAGTTCAGGGGCCTCCAGGGACAGGCAAGACGCACACAGTCTGGGGAATGCTAAATGTCATCCATCTTGTTCAGTATCAGCACTACTACACTGCACTGCTTAAGAAAGTTGCACCTGAAAGTTATAAGCAAACTAATGAGAGCACTTCTGACAATGTCTCTATGGGATCCATTGATGAGGTTCTCCAGAGCATGGATCAAAACCTCTTCCGCACTCTTCCAAAACTTTGCCCAAAACCTAGAATGCTTGTTTGTGCTCCCTCTAATGCTGCAACTGATGAGCTGCTGGCACGTGTTCTTGATCGTGGATTTATCGATGGTGAGATGAAAGTTTATCGTCCTGATGTGGCCCGAGTTGGAGTTGATTCACAAACACGGGCTGCTCAGGCAGTTTCTGTTGAGCGTAGAACTGAACAGCTTTTGGTTAAGAACCGTGAAGAAATTGTTGGATGGATGCACCAGTTAAAAGTTCGTGATGCACAGTTGGCTCAGCAGATGCTTTGTCTTCAAAGAGAGCTCAATGCTGCAGCAGCTGCTGTTCGTTCGCAGGGATCTGTTGGAGTTGACCCTGATGTTCTTGTGGCTCGAGACCAAAACCGAGACACATTGCTTCAAAACCTTGCAGCAGTGGTTGAAAGCAGGGATAAGATTCTGGTTGAAATGAACCGCCTGGTCATTTTAGAAAGCAGGTTCCGTTCTGGAAGCAATTTCAATTTGGAAGAAGCCCGTGCAAATCTTGAAGCAAGTTTTGCCAATGAGGCTGAGATTGTTTTCACTACTGTCTCAAGCAGTGGCCGTAAATTGTTTTCTAGGCTTACTCATGGCTTTGATATGGTTGTTATTGATGAGGCCGCCCAAGCCAGTGAAGTAGCGGTTCTACCTCCCCTTTCTCTTGGTGCAGCGCGTTGTGTTCTTGTTGGGGATCCTCAGCAGCTGCCTGCAACAGTAATCAGCAAAGCTGCTGGAACATTGTTATACAGTAGAAGCCTCTTTGAAAGGTTCCAGCAAGCAGGCTGCCCAACAATGTTGTTATCTGTGCAGTACAGGATGCACCCTCATGTTCGGGATTTCCCATCAAGGTACTTTTACCAAGGACGTCTTACCGACAGTGAAAGTGTTACTAATTTACCTGATGAGGCATACTACAAGGATCCTTTACTTAGACCTTATGTGTTCTATGATATTACACATGGACGGGAGTCACACAGAGGTGGATCTGTCTCCTATCAGAACATACATGAAGCACAAATATGTCTCCGTTTGTATGAGCATCTTCAGAAAACTTTGAAATCTTTGGGTATGGGAAAAATTTCTGTTGGCATAATCACACCATACAAGCTGCAGCTGAAATGCCTACAACGGGAATTTGACGATGTTTTAAGTTCTGAAGAAGGGAAGGATTTGTATATCAATACTGTTGATGCTTTCCAAGGGCAGGAACGTGATGTCATTATTATGTCCTGTGTCCGTGCCTCTAGTCATGGGGTGGGCTTTGTAGCAGATATACGCCGAATGAATGTTGCTCTCACTCGTGCAAGAAGGGCACTATGGGTATGGCTTTGTTTCCTTTTTATGGCCTCATTAGTACACAGATACAGGTTACTGCATGCACACACAATCTAAAGTTTTGGTTATCATTTTCATGTTTTGATGTTTATCAGGTTATGGGGAATGCTAATGCGCTGATGCAGTCTGATGACTGGGCGGCATTGATTTCTGATGCCAGAGCTAGGAGTTGCTATTTGGATATAGACTCTCTCCCCAAGGAGTTTCTTGTACCAAAGGGACCTACTTACCCATTATCAGGTAAGGTTTCCTCTAATATGAGGGGTTTGAGGTCTGCTGGGCCAAGACATAGGCCGTTGGATATGCACATGGAGTCCAAGTCAGGAACTCCGTCAGAAGATGATGAGAAGTCGAATGCATCATTAATTTCTAGGAATGGGAATTATCGGCCATTAAAGCAAACAATGGAGAATTCCTTGGATGACTTTGATCAGTCAGCTGATAAATCCCGGGATGCTTGGCAGTATGGCATTCAAAAGAAGCAAAGTTCTGCTGGGGTTGTAGCGAAGAGAGATTCATAGCAGTTGGCTTTTGTTGTCTGCAAATTCTCTTGGTGCCTTCGGGGAGCTTCAGGCATAATTTATTTTTTACTTTTCTGATGCTTGCTCCCAGTGCCGAAAGCTCTTGAAGCATTAGCTCCTTTTGCTGATCTTGTGAATGGAACACAGTTAATTTGGAACAAGTTCCTGTTGGCCTATGCAGGATACTTTTCATTAGTTGAAAAGATCAAGGAAAAGAGGACCTGAAGAGACAGTGGCCGCCAAGGTTGGTTGCTTTTACTGAAGATAAATTTTGGTTGGATTGGTTCTGTACGCATTTGGGAAGGTTGTGCAGAACCATGTGCCTAATCCTCTAGCTTACATGCTTCAAAAAGAAAATTTTTTATTAGATCTCCTGACATGGCAGTCTCCTGGCTTGACTTTTTATACATGGATCTGCACCAGGTTTACTGCATGTCCAATTACAAATAATTAAAGGGTTCAATGTGTGGGTTGACCAGCATTCTGCCTGCTTGGATATGTGAGCTGCAACTTTTTCCCTGTGGGTACCCTCCTCAATTCGACATTGCGTTAAGGCTTTGATTGAGTAGGAGTTGGTGAGAGCTTCCCAGTTATGCCCCTGACATTGTAGCTTCCCTCACACAATATAGCTGCTGACTCCTTGGATCTTGAAATGCTGATAGGCTTTGTTCATGTAAAACAATTCACATTTAAAAGATGCAATGTACATTCTTGGGATATGCAGAGGCTTAGGTTGACATCTGAAGGGATATTCAAAATCTGGGAGGATTAACTGAATCTCATTTCTTCCAGTTTTGGAATGGGCCATAAAATGCCAAATCTGTGACAAGTCGGTATACTTACAGTCAACATTCTGTATAGAAAGGAAGGAGAGTACAGGATCTATATAAGAAAAATCTAATACCAGAGGCATTGGGGATGTCAGACAACTTGTACATACATCGTCAGCTATGGAATGAAACAATTCTTTCTGATGCATGATCTCATTCTTTTTTATATTTTGTAATTTTATTTTTACTCCTTTTCGCTGAAAGATAACAATCATTGTGTTAGGCTTCCTTTCAATTATATAGTTTTAACAGTGTCAGTTTAAGTCACATTTGAAATTTAGTGTATGTCATCTTCTTGACATTGATTATATTTCATTATTCTCCAATTTGAACCCTTTTAATGCAAAGCTTGAGCTTATAATCTTAATATCCAATTTATTCAATAATGTGCCTGGTACTTTTACTAGTAGGGTTTTGGATTGTCATTTCAAAAGGGAGGAATAAGACTGGTTTGGGGACTTATTATTTTTTATTTTTTGTGATGGGAAAAAGAGGGTTGGTGTTGGTATTTCTATGATTTCGTATTTTGTGATATGATCAGAGAGGCATCTGAACAGGGCATTAGTGTCCAGTGAAGTGTTCTCTATTCTGTGTCTGCTAACTATTTGAAAAGTGATCTATATGTGTCTGCTAAGTATTTAAAGAGCAAGAAAGGTAGCAAGAATGCTTCATATAGTTGATTTTGCTGCCATGAGTGAATATAACATTTGTTCATATTTTGTTTTGTACATTCTATGCTTAGCATGGTTTTTTGCATTGTTCCTAGTTTCTCTCACTGATTACTTTGCTTTTCAATTGATTTCTTTCCGGATTCTCAGCTTCCTGATCTTCCATTTGCATTTATCCATTCTCCAGTGAAGGATGGATATTCCAGAGGCAGGGTCTGTAGGGGGAAGTGAGTGTAAGGCAGTTCAATTTGTTCTCCATCAGAGCCTTATTTTGCATGGGAATTTGGATCGGCAAGTTAGCCAGAACTCATGGTAACACAGACTTGTCCATCTATACCAGATTAGCAGTCTTGCTCTCCTGCTGTTGTATGTTTGTTATTATTTGATTTAGGTTGGTATTTTATTTCTATATTCTGTTGATTTCTTAAATAGAAATCAGAGGACATTACACAGCCAACCTGTTTGGAGAGTTCTTGAACAACTTGTATAGATGAAGGTATATCTACATGAACTAACTGACATAGGTTGACATTTGGTTTCTGGGTTGTTTTCTTAATTGAGCAGTCTATCCTAAATTCTAGCATAATAAGATATTTCTGTCAAGTTGATGCGATCTGGTGATTCTGAAACAGATTTAAGAACTAGTATGTGCAGTAATGCAATTGAGAACAACCTGAACTCCATTGGAACTTATGCTGCGGCTTTGTGTTGGTGATTACAGGTTCCATCCCTGCCTCAATTTCAATTATTGTCTTTCATCTAAGTGTTCATTACATGAGTTTTTGGGGAGCCATAATCTAATAGAACTTGAAAATTCTGTCATGAATAAGATTTTATTGCGCAGAGCTGTTTCTTTTTTATTTATTATTTTACTTTATTTTTCCTGGTGTGGGTGTGCTGGGGGAGGACATGGTGTGGGTTCTGTTGTAATAGCCTTTGCTCAATTTAGGAATTGGACGTGCTTGGCACAACCATATCTATAGAACAATAAGCAGCTTGCTTGTGATTTTGCTTGTAAATCTCTAATTCCAACAACTAATATGAGAGTAGATTTAGGTGATATTGTTATTAGAATCCATATTTACACATGACAATAACTAACTGAGCATTGAAATATCATTGATTTTTTTCTCTCTGCTACAGAAGATGTCATAATTCATGAAAAGTCAGAAGCTAATAGTAATATGGACACTTGAAAATTGGCTGTAGCTCAAGGAAATAGTGAAGAATTAATAAGAAAATGGCAAATGGTATTTTGATTTAGGAAAAAACATATACCGTTTCCATGGAATTAAAGTAAATAATTAGGGAATTTGCAGTATTTTGATAGACTTAAAAAGGAAATTGAAGATTAATATATATTGCTCAAAATATTATTTGCTCCAATGGGTTTTTTGGCCTCTAGAATTAGCCATTTCTGCCATCTAGTTTTTACATTTGAAGTATTAAACAGAGCTGGTTTCATTCTATCTTCTTGTCAGTGTCCATTTTTGTGGGAACTTCTGAAGAGCCAGTGAAACAAACCCCAAACAACTGTTTTTGACTCACTTTAAGCAAAAGCCACTTATTTGGACACAAAGGGTTTGAGATGAGCTTGCATATTCCAGATTTATTGTTATTGGGACATTTCTTTAAGTTGTGATAATCCCTTCTACTTGTTTAGAATTTCATCAGGATGCCTAAATTTTATAAAGAACATTGTAGAACAAGGTGTTGCAAAGATATCCGAAGACAAGATGAGTGAAGCACACCCAATTTTAATTTTGTGTAGTGAGTAGTAACTACTAAAGTCCTAATTTTTCTTTCAATAGGAAACAGCTACTGGATTTCTAAATATTGCTAACTTCATGCATTTCATATTTACCTCTACATCTTTTCTGCAGTTTCTATAGCAATAGCAGTGCATTTAACCAACCTTTGCCAAAATTTCCGAGGTTGTATGTTAAAACTACTAAAGTTATCATTTTTTTTTCTATAGGTAGAAGGTACTGGGTTCCTTGATACAGGGAATAAATATATTTCATATTTGCCCCTTCATCATTTTTACAGTTTCTATAGCTATGGAAGAATATGTAAATAAAATCTTTGCCAATTCTTCTAGCATTAAAATATAACCAAATGAGATGTGTATCCTGTCTTCCTGCTTATTTTCTTTTATGTATTTATTTTGGTGGAGCTTCATTGTGTTTCTGTGTGTGTGTGTGTGTTTGGTTATGAGGTCTATATTAGCGAACAAGTCGTACTTCTGATATCTATCATGCAGGTGGATTTGTATTGCTATGATAAAATCATAATTGGCTTCTAGCATGGAGGAGCAAGAAACTTTAATTTTCTATTAAGGGAATATATTAGAGTCATCTGAATATTCCCCCACTTCTACTTTTTGAATCCTGTATCCTTCTGAATTTATATAATTTCATAGAAAACATTTACTCATGGATGCTAATTTTCCACCTGCAGGTCAAGTCGTTGGCAGAAGATAGTGTTATCATGGGGTGGGGTTGAAAGTTCAATTCTTTTCATGCTTATATGAGTTCTTCTCATATTTTTGGGTTCTAAGCTGTAATTTATGATAATGATTTTAATGTGGGAGGCACGGCAGAACCATGGTTGTAGCATTTTATTTTGGTTGGGGTTTGGAGATTTGAGGACCCAATCCCCCCAAAATAAAAAAAAAACCCATAATTGGGAACGGCTCTACCATATGGTATTTCCCAGATCTTAAAGAGGTCGTGCTTTTATTTTTGACAAAACCATGGTTGGGGTTAGGTCATTTTAGGACTATAATTTCTGAAGAATTCTCATTTCTGGTGCTTAATTGAAAATATTTTGCATTATTCAAATCATCTATACTCGGGGTGATGGAGCTATTTTGTATAGCGTTTCCCCGTGTTATTCTAATTACCATTAACAATGATAATCTGGACAAATTTCATTTAGGGTAAAATTCTAAAATGAGAATCTCGCTCTGGCATTACTTTCCATAACCAATATTATCCAATAATAGAGGACCAATCAAGCCTGAGATTGGAGAACGGCTGTTGTGGAATTTCCGAGTGAACAGTGTAACTTGTTTCTGGCTTTGACATACCAATAATAATGATTAATTAAAATTATAATGGTAAGGGTGATGACATGAAAAGTAAGTAAGGTGGGGCGAAAGGAACATTAGGTCCAGCTCAGATGCTTTAATCATGTGATGAGACCACCGTAAGGGTTGCAAGACTTGGCTGGTTTGGGGAACACAATTGTAAGTTAGAAGTAGAAACACGTGGATACGTGGCCCAGCACAGCTCTGCACATGAGAAAGCAACAAAAAATGAAAAAAGGAAAACTAGGTTAATCCTTGCTTAAAGTAACATTTAAGTATTTAACTAATGGGAAGAACAGTTGTACGCCCTTGGGGATGGACAACGCTGACACAATTGCCGAATTCTTTCATTTTTCCGTGGGGAGCATATTGTAATTTCATTTGTGGAGGGGTAATTATTATCATATATGGGCATGATGGCACGTTTCATGTCCCCATGTTTTATCTGCTTCTGTATGTAGTATGTACCATACTACCATGTAGCTGTCATTTATATAGTCCACCAGCTCCTACGGACCATGCCCCAACTGGCTCAAACAAATTAGTTAGTTAACTTAATTCTTTGATAGCTGGACTCATTTTTACTAGCTTGACTCACACAGCAGCCTGATTATTATATATTTGCTTGGAGGTTTTGTGCCATAAGTCTCACGTTCTCCTCGTCCCTTGATTAAAAGTGTGCATTTACCGATAAGCCCTTGGAAAAAAATGGGGAACCATGAAAAAAGGGCAAGGGTGTTTTTGACTTTTGAGCTTTTGGCTATGTTATTTTGAAAGAAATGGGTGAGTCCAGGGGCAAGGATCCAAAATTCTCCCCCCAATAGAGTTTGAGCTGGAGCATTAAAAACAGCCGATACTATCATAATGACCATCGCCTCTGTCTTCCCTCCCAGATTTGAGCGGAGGAGATCCGATTCTCTTTTCTTGAAGACTTCTGGAGCGCACTCTTCACCCTAATCTCCTTCACTGGATTCATCCGATTTCTGTGATTCTGGGCTGTTGAGGAGGAGTTCTCAGGTCATCGTCTCCTTTTCCTCGTTCAATCAGGTTATCTGCTCATCTTACTCTTCATTCTCTTGATCTTCTTACTCTACACCATGGATTTTTCTCTTCACTTTTGCTTTTTATCACTTTCTTTTTCTAAAATTTCTTCGTCTGTTAAGTGGTTCGGTTTTGAATTGTTTTTCAAATTATTGGATCTATTCAAACAGTCCTCATTTAATTTTGGGCCCTTCTGTAATTTGTTGGTGTCTTGGATTGTCCAGGTTGAGTGCGGGTAATTCCAAACTGTTTGCTCGTATGAACAATATCATTTGCTCGTACACGGGCTTCTATTTTGTTGATGATATAGCTCTCATATGATGGAATTAGGGTGTGGGTTATCGTCAAATTCATTGAATATATATGATTCAATGGTACAATAGGAAGGAATAGGTATAGTTTCTCTGAAAGTCTAATCCGACTTCCTTGTCTAAATTATCTCATCTGCAAGAAACTTGGCAGGTCAAAATAATTCTGCGTATCCAGGACCGTGAGTCATTCAATTTTTAACTGACGTGTGCTTCTTGCGGAAATGTGCTTCAGCATCATTCATCCAGGGACTGAGTTACATTGCTGGTTTCATGGTAGAAAATCAAATGATAGAACATTCGTTTGTGTTGCAGATGAAAGAAGGGGGTGAATCCAAACTAATTTGTGATCTTATCCTTAATTTTTTAAGGGTGGGAATCAGTACAGGATCTGGAGAAGAGAAACAGAGATATTCTTGAGTGGCATTTTGACTCGTGGGTTTAGAGAGGGTGGATTTGGTTTTGGGATTTAAATTTCCAAATCTATTGTTCGGAAAATCCTTTTGAGGGAGTTCAAACCCTCAAAAACTAGACTTCAAACAACAGCTTGGACTGTTACTTGAAATCTATACCACCCAGAATTTAGAAATTCAAATTTCAAATTCAAATCCAGGTATCCAAATTAACCCCAAAAGGTGTTTATTAACAGTCCTATTTGTTTTTTATAATGACTAGTATGATCATGTGCACTTCAGCAAATTAGGGCAGTAGATGGAAATTCCAATAACGTCTCTTATGAGCTTAGGGTTTTATGCCAGTGGTGATGGAGATTTGAAAACCTTATTATATATGAGGGATAGTCCAGAATTCCAACAATATGTGTTTATGGAAAATGTTAATTCTTCACTACTGAATTATCCTGATTCTTTATCTTGACTTATGTGGCAAGGGTAGTCTTGTAAAGTGATGGCTGTTTTCATTTTGAAATTCTTGAGAAATTGAATCAGGTCAAAGTTCAGTCAGAATGCACAAGATTGTTCTTTCACAAATCTAAATGTGCATAAATATTCTATTTAAAAGCATGTGCATATGTCTATCAGTCAAAATGAGTTGACAACAGGTTGCTATGTTCAGTTCTTTGGTTCTGTTCTCACTTTTGAATGGTTTATAACTAAGTGATGTGTACCTGGTCATTAATTAAGCTGGGTTTACTCAAGTTTATAATCATACAGGGGAGACTAAAAATTCCCAAAAAAGATTTCTTCTCACCTCTTCTGAGTAACTGAACTGAGCATTCATATGGAGTAAGTTTGCTTCATATTTAAGCAATTTTGAATTAAGATAGAAAGCGAAGTGAATGATCCTATTTTTGCTTGGCAAAAGCGGGAATAAAACTAGTTTATGTGCATGTTTCTTATATTTATCCTGCTATTTTTGCTCTTTCTTTTGTATGGAAAAAGGTATGTCATTCTCTTTGACATACATGTTTGTATTTTTTGGTTCTTTTCATCAAATATGCAAAAAGAGAATCAGGTGTCTAGAAATAAAGTTGTTGATGCTATAAGTTATTTAAAGTTTCAACTGTTGATGTCAGGGATTCTCATTTTGAAACAATGAGTACTGGTCTAAAGAAATCTCCTTCAAATGGCTATGAGAAACCTTCAACATCTAAAGAACAGCAGGAGAAGGTATTATGATGAATATCCTGTTAGTGCATCCATAAATATTGTGCATATTTCCATCTGCATCATTTGAGAGTCAAGGTCTGGGGCATGCAAGTGCCACTATAGGAGGGTAAAAGAAGACCTTTGAGTTGAAGTACATGATAATTATTGGTTTTGCAGATTAATGAGGTGAGAAGATTGATAGGGCCATTGCCAGATAGGTTGTCTATTTACTGTTCTGATGCATCAATATCCAGATACTTAACAGCACGAAACTGGAATGTCAAGAAGGCAACTAAAATGCTGAAAGAAACTTTGAAATGGAGATCAGAATACAAACCAGAAGAGATTCGCTGGGTATGCTACTATTGATTTTTATCTCCTTTATTTGTAACTTGTCAGAATGTATTAATATAACATTTGCTGGATTGCATGTTCTGTGCCTGCTTGGTAAGGCATTTTTTTTCCTCCCATACTTCATAGTACTATCTGCTTCTTGAGGCTGTATGATCTACTTGTTGCATTCTGTTGGATCTTGGTGCAGTTAAAGCTGGCAAAATGGGTTGAATAAGTATAAATCTGACTATACTAGATGGGTCAAACCTAGTGCCATTACTAGTCCCTCATTTTTTTCTCCCATAGTTCGTAGTACTATCTGCTTCTTGAGGCTCTATGATCTTCTATTAGTGGCATCATTCTGTATTGTGGTGCACTTAGGGCTGGCAAAATGGTTGGGTCTAGAGTTACTAATCCAAATCTGACTATTTTAAATTGGGTTGAAAAAGGTCAAACATGAACTAAACCCCTTTTTTAGATGGGTCCAACCTAGTGCATTGCTAGCCCCTGTTTGGGAAAAATTTAGATATTCTGAAATTAAAAAATGTAAACACAATGGTAAGGCCAAAAAGTTTGATTAGACTTGGAAGAACTAATCAGAATCCAGTTTCTGAAACTACACATCAGGGCAACTAGAACCCTTAAGCATGGGCAGGTTGGCAAGCTGTGTCAAATTTTACCATCTTTAGGAATGATTATGTTTCTTAAGACTTGTTGTGCTCACAATTTCATCTGTTTCTTTGTCTTGTAGGAAGACATTGCTCATGAAGCAGAGACTGGAAAAATATACAGGGCAAATTATATAGACAAACATGGGAGAACAGTTCTTGTCATGAAACCAAGCTGCCAGGTCACATCTCATACTCTTCCTTTTTCTGTGTGTGCATGGAAAATAAGCTCTCACTTTTTTTGGTTTCAAATTAAGATAATTGGTTCACTAGGTCTGTTGTAGCTTCTGAATGGCATACTGCTGGGTCAATAATGAAGCTAATTTTAAATTGTCGCATACATGAATGGCATAGCCAAAATTTCACATTATTTAACTGATTCTAGTTATGTATGCTCACCACATGATGAATTAGAAATCCATTGCCTATTTTATTGCACATGTAACAAAGAGAATCCTTGGTAAGTGTATTTATACTTTTTTTTTCAATGTATAGGATATATTAGTATTCATGGGTGGGTTACCGTTCAGAGATACAGGTTTAATTTTTTCTTTGTTGCTTTGCCCCAATAACTCTTTCAAGTTGATGTTTGAATGTAGAACTCGAAGTCAACAAAAGGGCAAATTAGATATTTGGTGTATTGCATGGAGAATGCCATTTTAAATCTGCCACCCAACCAAGAGCAGATGGTATGGATGATTGACTTTCAGGGTTTCAATTTGTCAAATATTTCAGTGAAGTTGACTCGGGAAACAGCCCATGTTCTACAAGACCATTACCCAGAACGGTTGGGTCTAGCAATACTATACAACCCACCCAAGTTCTTTGAACCATTCTGGACGGTAAATCCATCTTTTTTACATTGTTTTTCTTAGTTCTTTCGAGGATATCTTCTAATGCGGTATCATGTATAGAGCATGTTTGCATGCCTTTCGCAATTATGGCACTTCTAATATAGGCCTTACCCTAGGTAACATGTAATGTGGGGTACAGAGGAGGTATGTACAGCTTTGGGATGGGAATTAGGAACATGTGGCATCATCTAGAAGTTTCCAACCACAATTTGATAGGAGATCAAGATTTCAAGCAAGCTTATATTTTCAAGAAAATTTTTTGCTCTCTCTCACTTCATTCAAATTGTGGGACATTTTGCAATGTCAATATTTTCAAAATATTTTGTCCCTTAATACCTATTTGTATGAAAGGGCCTCCATGGAGCTATTGAAACTTTGTTCCATGGTTTGGATTTTATCCACATCTGATTCCTAGATCATAATCTTCTAAAGAGCTTTCTGTCTCTTCCCCTCCTCCCTGCCTTCTCTCTCTCTCTTCCCCCCCTCCCGGCCTTCTCTCTCTCTCTTCCCACCTCCCCTTGCTCCCTCCTTCCTTCTCTCTCCCCCCTGTCCCTTCCTCTTACTCCCTTGCTCACTCCCTCTCTCTCCCCCCTTCCTCTTCTTCTTATGCCCTCCCTTGCTCACCCTCCTCTCTCTCTCTCTCTTCCTCTTACTCTCTCTCTCTCTCTCTCCCTTTCTCCCTGCTATTGTGCAGAGGACTTCATGGATCAATTGAAACTTTGTTCTTTGGTCTGGATTTTATCAATGTTAATTCATAGGTCATAATGTTCGAAATGATTCTCCCTCTCTTTCTCTCGCTCACTCACTGCCTCTCTCTTTTCTGTTGTACAGAAGGACTCCATGGATCTTTTGAAACTTTGTTCTTTGGTTTGGATTTTATCTATGTTCAATTCCAAGGTCATAATGTTCTAAATGGTTTGGAGGGGAGAGAGAGAAAGAGGGAGATATTTCGAAGATTATGACCTAGGAATTACACATGGATAAATCTCCCTCTCTCTCTCTTTTCCTGCCCTTCACTCCCCCCCCAAACACTGTCTCTCTCTTTTTTTCCTTTCTTTTTAAACATCTTTTCATTAATGCAAAGTTTGTTTGCTGCTCTAATTACTTAGTAATCTTGCTCCTGATTTCAGATATTTACAATCACTTAATGGTGGTGGCCAATTGCCTACTTGCATCTCTGTGTGTTGGTTTGTTTGTAACTCCAAAATGAATACTGCAGGTGGTAAAACCGTTTCTGGAGCCGAAGACTTGTAATAAAGTAAAGTTTGTGTACTCTGATGATCTCAATGCCAAGAAGATAATGGAGGACCTATTTGATATGGACAAGCTTGAGTCTGCATTTGGTGGGAATGATACCATGGGTTTTAATATTAATAAATATTCTGAGAGGATGAGAGAAGATGACAAGAAGGTGCCATCTTTTTGGACAAGAGATAGTCATCCTTCAGGAGCCGCCCTGCAACCAGCCCTGGCAAATGACCCCACTTTGACTCCTATCAACCTACAGTCAGATTCTGATGCTTCAGACAAAGAGAGCGCAGAGAATCCCCCCTCTTTGACTCATATCAACTTACAGTCAGATTCTGATGCTTCAGACAAAGAGAGAGCAGAGAATTCCCCGTCTCATGGTGTAAATTCAGGAGAAGGTCCTCTAGACAACAATGTGCTGGTGAGTGATGAAAGCAGAAATCGAGCGGTAGGTATACATTAAGTTGAGTGAAACCATGAACTATGAGCCTGATCTTGGTTAAGATAAGGTTATGGATTTAGACTTTCTGACTGCTTGACATTAGTTAGCAAACTCAATCAAGAGAATTTCTGTCAATAATTTTGTTGAGATGGTGGCAAAAGGTTTTGCCACCCAGAGTGAAGCAAATGGAGTTCAAACCAGGGATTTTTAAGGATTACATATTTTTTATGTCCTCTTCTCATTGAGGATCTTCTCTTTATTTTGTTTTTTATTTTAATTTTTTAATTCCCTTTTATTTTTCTTCAATGTGACAACTTCATGCTGATATATGCAGGGTGGTTTTCCCTTTCATCATGCCTCGTTTAGTTCTCCATTTCTACCTTCCTCCCATATTCCCTTTTAAGTTCCTCCATTTCTGCATCTGTTCTTCCCCATATTCCTGTTTCTCCGAGTTAGCAAACTATTGACATGCTTTATGCAAACCACCCCTAGAGTTATGTTTTATGCTTGGCATCCTGTTATATATAGACCTGAATTTTGATCATATGATATGAATATACCCAAGGACATGGCCACTGATTCTAAAGGAAAAGGAAAACAGACGTTTTCTGGAAAGTATTAGAGATATAGTTTTCGTTGGGTGTATATTGTACTTTTCGTTGAAATTCTAAGGTACGAAATTACACCTGCTGGCAAACAAGTCCATGGAAGTAAGCCCTGCAGCTCGAAGTTGAAGATCTAGTTTCTATTTTTTTTTTTTTTTTTTTTTTAAATAGCCAATATAATATTTTTTTCTTCATAAAATACAAGAACTCTCTAAAGACTTACGTTGAAATTGTAGAATTTTTTTTTTTTTAAATTGAGGTTTACTGTAAATTTTAAAACTTTCAAAAAATAATTTTTGAGGTGATAAAAATATGACTTTTTTTTTTAAAAAAATAAATTTTATATGAGCTTTTACCTTTTCATATAGAAAATTTTATTTTTAAAAGTAGAAAACAGAATTAGTATCCAACTCAAGCCTTAATTTTTATTGATGACACTTTACATCAAGTATATTGAACTATTGCTATTGAGCCCTTCAAACGTGCATTTAGATAAATATGTTCACCACACAGCGCATCTGGTCTGGATAGGCCCGAACCCTAGAACGAAGCCATTAACGAAAGAGTGTCAGCGTGTCACGGTGGAGGTGAATAACCAGAACAAACATTCCATTAATCTAATTTGGCAAAGTTCCAACTTTCAAAACTCATGGTTGATGAAAATTGGTTGTCCCCATCCTTATAAGTGATCCACATTCAACCAGAAGCATGAGAAACATCTATTCATGAACTGGGAAAAAAAAACTAAAGAATATTCCATAAACTAGTGATTTTTTGAATCGTTTAGAATGTAAAGTGTCTTTGGCAATCCTTTCTCAATTCAAGGTAAAAGCCATACAGTAATTCATCCAAGATTTACCCCAGGAAAATCCACAGTCCAAAATGCAAAGAAAAAAACATTCATCATTTCAGTCTACAGATTTTCACACCTCTAAAATACACCTAACCTCAAACATGGCAGGTACTTCAACTAGCCTTGATCAACCCATATAAAAATTACATTGACGCGTTACACAGCTGCCTAACTCCTTGTATGTTTCAAGCAACTTGCTCTTGCGCAACTGCTACTTTGTTCTCCTAAATATGAAACTAATAGTATGAAAGATTGTGAATGCAATGCACTGAAGGCCCTACAAAACCAAACAAAAATAAATAAATGTTGAGCATATAAAAGCAGTTACACCCACCAGAAAACTGGTAAAGAGATTACCTGTACTTGAAAATCTTAATGCAACATATCATCCAACTTCTGCCTGTATTGAGCCAAACTCTAAATTGAGGGGGAAAAGAGATACATTAATTAGCAGAATAGAAGTTTCCATTTACGATATAGAGAAAACAAATAGAAAATAAAAAGCATAAAAAGTACTGGTAAATGCGAGTTACTAGTTAGTAACATAATTTCTAGAGTCTTTTTCATGACAGAAGCAACAATCGCAAGGCCATAACAGCAACACCCAATTGAACCAAAGGTTGAAATAGTGACCCAAAAGCCTAAGATTAATGAACATCAAGAAAAATGCCCTACAAATGAAAACTGGAGCGATAAAAAAAGGTAGGACTCTAGTACAGTTGCTCCATTTGTTTCAATTTAATTCATTCCCTGAAGAAACACTCATCTTACAGTGTCTTCCCCATTGAATAGCCAGATTTCAAGACAGCATAATGGTTGCTTAATTGCATTTCAGAGAAGAAACTTCCCCAAACAATCTTTTGTTCTACATTAACCTAGAGAATACATTTTTCCTACAGGTAGAAAAATGTTTCTGTCATTTTTGCCTGAATGAGGAGAAGCACATAGATCACCATAGAAATTACCCTTGAAGCTGCCTTAACAAATACAGAGGAGTTCATGCATGCAACATCGATTCAAGGATTAAAATTTAAATAAAATTACCAGAAAAGTTGTAGAAATAAGACTACCAAAGTGTGGAATTCTAAAGGTTCTTGTACATTTGATGAGATGAAAATTGATCAGGATACTAATATGTTGCTACAATTTTGGCTTGGAATATATAAATCAGTTCTACCAGCTAGACAATTTCCCAACAATTCTAGATCACTTTTTCGAACTTATTTCAAGAGTGTAATCATGAATATGGAAGGGATAAATCAAGAATTATTATCTAGGCACCAACTCTAAAACAAGTAAATAGCAAGGGGGAGAATTTGCAAACCTTAGTGTAGGCATAAACCCCAGCTTCAGTAGGTCCTATAGGACTTCCCCTCCTGATAAATTTTCCTTCTTTGAATATGTAAAGCATGGGAATTCCTGTTGATAGTTCTAAGCTAATAACCTATCATAAGAAGTGAAAGCTTGTTAGAAACAAACCAGAAACTGCAACATACATGGTGAAACAAAGAATAGCTTATGACCTCTTGAGAAGTTAATTTGTCCAGATACATAATGATGGACCTCAGTGAATTCCCATGGGCAGCAATCATTATGTGCTTTCCAGACAGAAGTTGGGGTTCAATCTGCAATGTTATATTTCCAGGGTTAGATGCTCGTGCAAATTCTATGATTCTGTTGTTATTAAAATTGAAGTTACGAATAAAAAGAAAGAGATGTTGGAAAGGCAAATATTCATGCTTACATGTTCTCTAAAATAAGCTACAGCTCTTTCAGCGCACATTTCCAAACTCTCGCCATTGGGTGGAGGTATATCATAACTACGACGCCACTCATGAACCTGCTCCTTTCCATATCTATCTGCAGTTTCTTGCTTATTGAGACCCTGTAATTCTCCATACCTAAAGGAAAGAGCAGTTTGTACATCATATGCAGGACAATACAAAGTAAGGATAATATATTAGAGGAAGAACAATAAAAGGAGAACTGGAGAGATGATTACATTCTTTCATTCAATTGCCAAGCTGCTATAACTGGTATGGATTGCCTTTTGGTGTCTTCACTGTAAATTTGACTCCATGCTTTTGCCTGTTCACTCTCATTATGCATAATAATTGGCACCTGCTAGCATGTCAATAGCAGTAGGTCAGCAGATGAAAATGGACCAGGGAACAGATGTTATGAGGCATCAAAGTCACAAGTTTTCCCAAGTAAGCAAAATCTGGAATATTCAATGGTGGGGACAGCTTACTTGGAATAGCCTAAATGAAACTTAGTGTGTTCTAACATTTAAAGCAGTGTTTTAACTTTTCTTAGATTACCTTCTTGCGACGGTGCTGGGTCATGGCAAGCATAGCAGTCATCTGCGAGCGAATTAAAGCAGATGTATAGATCATGTCAATGGGAATGTTGCTGATTCTCATTCCAGCTTCAAGTGCCTCTTCTACACCCTTCCTAGTTAAGGGCACATCAACACAACCAGTGAACAGGTTCTTTTCATTCCATAAAGACTCACCATGTCGGATGAGGATCAAAGCAGTTTCATCTGAAAAAGGAATATGTAACCAAGTTATAAGAACATACTATTTACTACCTTGGTTACAAATTTATCTATGCCTGTTTTGTTGTGAAACTAGGGAAATAAAATAAGTTAAAGCATTGAATCTTTAAGACATGGGAAAGACAAAATCTCCACTCTGATTCATTTAAGCCTAATACATTCATCTGCCCTCGAGTTTTCAAATTTTCATTTTATTTCAGAAATAACACGAGAAAAAGAAAATGTAGGATTCAAAATCTCACTTTTTTCTTTCCTCCATTTTTTGGAAAACAGGATTCAAACTAAACAATCAGCATGTACTCATCACAGCTCACTGTTTCAACATCAAAATGAGATTAGGAAGACTAGCTTACTTGATTTCTTTGGTGACCCATTAGTGCTGTTACTTGAGGGTGATGACACTGGACCGGATACTGATGTATGAGCAGTTGAGGCTTGAATTACAGCAAAACTTCTCTTGCTAGAATTGCCACTTCCTCTTTTCAATAATCCAACATCGACTTTGAAACCCCTTGGAATCAATTTCACAGAAGCATTCCCAAACTCATGGTGAAAACCAGAGTTACTGAGATATCCTTGAGAATGCAGGGTCCCAAGGGTCTGATGAAATGCAATGGCAACCATTCTGAAAATCCAACAAAACCAAAGCAAATATTTAAGGACACACGAGATAAATTTTGCATAATAAGACAAATAAAGCACACAGAAGGCAACACAGTACATCCTTACCTTCTTTCAAAGAAATAAATACTAAGGCACCATATACATATCATAGTAGCTTAAAGAACGACAGAACTCCGCATATCTTTTAAATGTCAAGAAAGAGGAAACAAGCTCATTAACATATAATCGAGGGTTTTATTTATTGTAATTGACACCCGCATTAGATTAACACGACCTATAATGCCATTTAAACACTGCCGATCATCACACAATTAAGGGTTAAATAATTCGTAAATCAATATCCACTTCAGATGAATCACAGCAAGGGCTTAACATCCATTACGGAAGGACGGGTTCGTGACATAGGAATATAATTTTTTTTCTCTCCCCTGAAACCATTAAAGAAAAGGGGTCTAAAACAACAAAATCAACGGAAGCTAAATTAAAGACAACCAAAATGGGTTTCCCAGGAAAGAAACAAAAAGATCGCGCAAATATGCATATGCACGAGAACCACAAATCACACAAAGGATCATAAATAAATAAAACAAACAAATGCAAAGAAGCGCACTTGAACAAAGAAGAGAAGAACCCAGAACCGCAAAAGAAAACTGAGAATTGAAAGCTAAGTGGGCATAAAAGATCTCACCTTTATGCAAATATAAATAAGCAAATGAAGATTCTCCGGCAACGGAGAAACCGAGGTGGTAGAGGGGATGAAAATGCGGGTTGACGGAGAATAAAATGATCGATGCAGGTAAGAAAAAACGCAGAGATGCAACACCAGACTGTCTATTCTCAACTGACAAATATGAGAATATGAGAAAATGAGAAAACCAAAAACGAACTATCGAAGAAATCGTTGTCCCAAAATACAATCCAACTGCAAACTCATATGATGACAACGCTCCTCCCTTCACTGCCCAAAAACCTCCCTCGACACCAATGCCCTTTCGTCGTTTTATAGATTTGGCCCCATGCTATTCCCCTGCTAGGTTTCACCCCCTTTGACCTGTCGCCTTCTCCTCCATTTCTTTTCTTTTATTTTATTTTTCTATACATTAATATAACCTTATTTAATCAATTGTTTTTCTTGCTCCCCACCAAAAAAAATAGAGCCGCCTTGTAGGAAAAGGGTCAGAAATGACGCCGGAAGTTGGAAAAAACATTTAAATAATGGTAATTTATTTTAATTAAAAGCTTGGTGAAAGGAATTTGGGTATGATTTGATAAAAAGAAGAAGATGACTGCCGCGAACAGAAGAGGAATGAAATTTGGTTCAAATTTTATTTTGGATTCTGTGGGTTTGCTATTTGTAAGTTAATTTGGTATGCGATCGAGGAAATAGACAGTTTGCGGCAGATGGTTTTTGGGGCTCGGTTGGGTATAGTTTTAATGTAAGATTGTAAGGTATGGAGACCAAATTCTCCACCAAACAAAGCAACTCCTCAAAGCCTCCGAACACCACGCCACCTAACGCCACCCTCCTATTAAAGTGTTTGATGTCACGTGTTTCTTAGTGAAATTAGTTTCGCCACCAAAAACAGAGCCCACCTAACCCCCTCCAGTAACTTTCAAGTTTCAAGTGTCAACAATGGAAGGCATTTTCAAAGTTGCCTTCCTAGCGCTGCCACCTGCCACAAACCCTGTAAGGGAGGCTGATTAATGTCATTTTCCTTTAAAGAATATTCCCATTAAAATTCTTTCTCCCCCCCTTTCTCTTTTTTGCCTTTTTGTCTTTGAGAGGTTGTGGCAATGTTTGTAACTGTTTTGCAGAATAATTTTTTATTTTTTATAATAAAAAATTAAAAAATATATTTAACAATTAAAATTATTTTCTATTTTTATTATAAGAAAATAAAAAATATGTTATTTTCAATGAAATGTTAAAAATTATTTTTTAAAACTGTTTTAACAAACAGTTACAAACAAGTCCCATATTTTCACATTTTTTACTACCCATCTCTTTCTTTTTCTTTTTCCCTTCCCATTTGAATCCTTGGATGCTCCCTCGACAAGAAACTTCACACTAGCCGCTAGGTCGTCCAGAAATTTAAGCCAAGCAATCCGACCACTTTGGGTTACTTTAGATGATCAAATTATGGGCTACTGTCATATTCCCATTTATTAATAAAATAAAAGGTAACCGTGACTAGTATTCTACCGATTACTGTTTTTATTTTTATTTTTCTAAAATTTAATTTTCTCATTTAAACTAATCGTCTCACTAAATTATTGTATTGTTTTGAACTTGTTGTTACGAATCATTGTATCATCATTTCTTTCATAGTTTTAATTAATATAAATACAGAAGAATAAGGGTTTTTTTTATTCAAATTTTCCATATAAAAATTTAAAAGTTACTATTCAAAAAGATGAAAAGTTTCAGCACTATACTGATTTAAAAAAAAAAAAAAAAAACAAACAAAAATCAAGTGATTTTGATGTGAAAAAAGTGAAAACAAATAAGAATTCTTATAAAACTAAAATTATTGTTAAAAATGAGAGTGAAAATATGTTAATAGAATGAAGTTCTTCACAACGATCGACAAAGAAAGAATTATAACTTTAAGGTTTTATAAAATAATATCAATAATTATTAATTATTGATAATTTATATATTTATGTAATATTTTATGTTTATGAAGTTAATTTTTTTGCTTCCGTGACATTTTGATTTTATAAAATAAAAAATTATTATTTGATAAAAGGGCATAAATATGATTTTTAATGAAAAATTTCCTAATGTTAAATAAAACTTATTTTAGTTTTTTTATATTAAAAAACAAAAAGGTTAATCCTATTATTTAAAATATTTTTATTCTATAACACCCTATCCCAATTTTCCCTACAACAAATGCCTAGAAAATGACCAATAAAAGTTATTTAAACCATAATAATAATCAGATCCGATTCAGGTAAATTGGGTATTGCAAGCAAAATCCTTGAATTCAGTGTGGAAAGAGGTATCGAGTATGCATGCACAGTTTCTGAGCTTTGTTGCCCATGGACATTCACCCTTACGAAATATTTGTCATTATTTTTATTCTTATTATTATTGTTCTTCACCCTAGCTCAGCCTGACAGTCAATAAGAATTTCCACCAAGAAATCAACATTTGTTTAAGCCTAGTTAAACCAGCAGAGCTAACAGCTAAGCTTGTGAAGAACATCTCGGGTGAATCACACTAAGAAGGCTTGGTATATTAGAGCAAAGAGTCATATGTGGTGAGCAAAATCAGTTCAAACAACTTAAACTTAGCGTATTAGTCTCCTTTCATCTTTCGATTTAGAGGTTTCTTGCAATTGTAGCTCTTAAGGTCCGCTTCTTCTGCATAGCAGGATTTCTAAAAGATGTTGGATCTCTAGCTCCTTCTAGAAACTAGGAAGATTAAACAGAAAAACAAAAAAACAAAAACAAAAAAAGAAAAAGAAAAAAAAATTGGAAGAAGTATACAGGAGGACAAAGGGGCAATGCAACACACTAGTGCCAAAAGTGACAGCAAGTAATATAATTTTAACGGGGTCCTTCAGCGAAGGAACACCACCAGAGTCATCCAAACACTAGGATAACTTGATAAAACCATCCATATATCATATGACAGGTAAAAGAAATGGTCCGGCAAGCCTAATCGATCAGACCCACAACAAGAACTAAAAAACATACTCTAATCTTCGAATTCCTGGTATTGCTGGAGAAGTTGGGTGCACTCAGACATTGGGTGATCCTTCAAGAAGCCCATTGAATTAGCGTAGCGGTTGTCTGACACAATCCCATTGTAACGGGTGAGAATCACAGCAGCACGGTCACGTCCTGGGTCAACTGATGCACAATCACTCTGGGGGCTGCTAACAAGCACAGCATCACAAAGCTGATCCTCATGGTCTTCTGTGACCATGATCTTGTAAGTTCCTGTTGAGTCTGTTATCCCCTCAATGCTGTATAGTAGTTGCATTGAGTTCCTGTCCTTGCATTCCACTCTGACCTTGGCACCTATTGAGTACAGATACAAAAAAATCAATGCTTATTGCATATTCAGGCACAAACTTTAGATCAGTCGATCAGTCGATCAGTCTGGGATAAGAATCCTATGAATCCAACCATCTAGATCACCTCCCGGACCAACTATATTGTTATGCTCTTACTTAACCTTGCATAGATAAAGAGTTAAAATGAATTATAAAACAGTAATTGATCAAACTTGGCATCATAAGGACTTCTTAAATAGGATCAGTTCTTTGGTGCCCTCTCCACCAAGGTGGATCATGCATTTACATCTATGGTATTTGGGACATTTCTCTCTGTAGTCGAAATGTAACCATATGTCCACATGTCTACCATTCACTTGGTAGATTACCATAGTTTATCTTCAAAATGTTAAGACCCATACAAGTCATCAATATGCATCCCATGTCATTGGCATATAAAACAATTCTCCACATGACACCTTTATCCACCTGTTTAGGCACTCATCAACTAGTCAAAGTTCCATATTGTAAAAATACAGAAGAATTAATTTATTATGAGAGTTAGGGTATAATGCAACACTGGCTTACTCCCCATGATTCTTCTCTACACACAAACAACACTAGTATTGCATATAAATTCAATCACAAAACACTAACTGACAGACATGAGTGCTTCTAAATGTAACTGACATTTTATGTCTGTGTTGAAACAATAAACTAAGGCCACTAATGTACACCATGCATATGAATGATCTATAGCAGATATCTCCTGGTGACTAATCTACCTCCTACATTGGCACCTTTTCCAACTCAATTGCCAACCTTTCCCCCCATTTTTGATTGCGGATCTAATTGTGCATAACTATGGGCTCCAATTGCCCATAAGTAGATTACCATAGTTTATCTTCAAACTGTTAAGACCCATATAAGTCATCAATATGCATCCCATGTCATTGGCATATAAAACAATTCTCCACATGACACCTTTATCCACCTGTTTAGACACTCATCAACCAGTCAAAGTTCCATATTGGAAAACTACAGAAGAATTAGTTTATTATGAGAGTTAGGGTATAATGGAACACTAGCTTACTCTCCACGATTCTTCTCTACACAAACAACACTAGTAATGCATATATATCCAATTCACAAAACACTAACTGACAGACACGAGTACTTCTAAATGTAACCAACATTTTATGTCTGTGTTGAAACAATACACTAAGGCCACTAACGTACACAATGCATATGAATGATCTATAGCATATATCTCCTGGTGACTAATCTACCTCCTACATTGGCACCTTTTCCGACCCAATTGCCAACCTTTTCCCCCCTTTTTGGTTTCGGATCCAATTGTGCGTGACTATGGGCTCCAATTGCGCATTATGCCCCCATATGATATTATGGTCTCAAATTTCCTGTATTGATTAGGAAAGCAACATGCAAAACTCATATAAAACATAGCATATGCCCACATTTAGGCCCATGCTGCTCTCCACTCTCAACAAATGCACAAATCTGGATAATGACGGATCTCTAATACATGATTTGTGCGCAAGAGCCAATTGCACCAAGGGTTCCCAACAAATGCACAAATCTGGATAATGACGGATCTCTAATACATGATTTGCCCGCAAGAGCCAATTGCACCTAGGGTTAAATCAATGCAAGACCAATGATTGATCACATCTTTCAGTAATTTTTTCTTTTTTAAAAAAAAAAAAATCAGCCTGGTATCTGAAATATCAAGATTTTCTAGCACCAAACAGAAGCAAAAAATTAGTACTTCTTATCAACGGCTGTTCAGCAGATAGATCGAAGCCTAGATCCGTAGCAGAAAAATACATCAAATGCCAAACACATCACCCACGGCGCACATCAGATGATACACCACAAAGATGCACAGATCTCATATCTATCCTAGAATATCAAATCAATGTAAGAAATGACACAGAAAAAGAAAAAGGAAATTTTACAAAAACAAATTAAGAAAGAGGGATGATTACCGGCAATGTAGGTGGTGGCGGGGGTCTCGAAACCGGCACGGCAGGTGTCGCAGTAGACCCGACCTTGTAGCACGAACGGCTGCGAAACCGGGCGGCCCGCGCTAACGAGCGCCGGGAGCACACAGAGCGCTACTAAGAGCATTAGTCTTCCCATGCTTCACAGTGAGATTGAAGAGAAGATTGTACACTTTGCTCTACCCTCCAGTCACTGAAGATAAGTGAAGGATGGAATAAAGCGGCTGTTTCTGAGCGTCGTGAGCGATCTAGCGGCACACTCGCTGACGGCGCGCCACGTAATGGTTTAGTGGTGTTGTGGTCATTTCACCTATAATGTGCAGGGTTGTTAACGTCTTTTGCTGTCGTGCTTTCCGTTGGGTGAGTATTGATTATCCTGTTTAATTACGTCCATGCCATTCTGTTTAAAGTGATTTTGGGGGGTTTTGTTCAAAATATCGCGCAAAAGAAGATTTGAATCATTTGATAAGCATATACAGGGTTGCATTGGATTCCAGCTGTCTGTGTCGGTGCACTCACCAGGCCCCACACAATTGTCTCCTAACTTCGCTGTCTCTGTTTCCTAAACGTGGCAAAAGATGAGTATTCTTGACAACTTCAAGCCCGCGGCCCACACTTGTATTCTAGATCCAATATCTGTGAATGGGCCTGAAACACATTGGATCTCTTCATTTTCGAACAACAATCCAAAAAAGGGCTCCATGGCCCGTCCATTTTTCCGGGTTCCGGTGTAGAAGAAGAATTGAGCCCATACGCATTATTCCCACTCATGTTGCACGTTCCAACATAAATCAAAGATATAGAAAAAATTGTTTAAATAAATTAAAAAGAAAAAATGAAAAAGAATCGAATCTTCAAAATATTACGTCAGCCACGCCTTCCTACCTGAGATTACCAACGCGTAAACACAGCTTTTGAGAACTTCTTGCTTTTAATTTTCAAATTAGCTTGGCAGTCTTGTTTGGATGCTAAATGTTCAAATAAGAAATTATAGATGGATTTGAATTTCCATGCATTCATAAATAGCCACTGTAGCCCAATCATAAAATTTCTCAACCACCGTTTATGATTTGTGCCATATTTTCGTGGTCAACAGCCGCTACACCGCAAATCTTGATTGTGAATTCAATGATATTTAATGTAATTGAAAAGGATGCTCTTTCTCCTTCTAGTGGGTCAAGCTATAGTATGCAATTCCAAGAACCCCACCCACCACTTATTAGGGTGAATTCACAATTCCAAGCTATCAGTACAAGATTACCAATGATTTTTTTTTATCATTTCTTTGTACAAAATTATATATATATATATAAAAGAGCACGTATAGCCTTGAATTATATAATCTCTTTTGGCAAAAGAAAAAAGAAAAATTGAACAAAGAATACCCAAAAACGTTGTTACTGTTCACAGACAGTAACACTAGTTCCCAAGTTCAAAATCTGATTTTCACCTTTCAGATTGTAGTTACTTGAGTTTCGAACCTTTCCTCCAAATTTCAACTCAATCGGATCACAGATGAAGCAATCGGCTTATTGATGAAATCTGGGCAGATATGTTTTTTTTTCTCTTTCTTCTCTACTTTATTTTTCTTTTTCCCAATCTCCTCTTTCTTTTTGTTTTTTTTTAATGTAACTGACTTGAGCCCCAAATATATGGGGCCCACTTCCTCACATACGAGGGAGCCCAACACTACTGCTCGCATGTTACGGAGCTCAGTGATTCAGGGAACTTCATAGATCATGGGAACTTCATAGATTATGGGGCCGCTCGATGAACAACATTAGAGGTTTTGAATCAAAATGATCATGTTTTCTTCTATTTTGATTGCCTAGTGATCCAAAAAGTATGTTTAGGAACAGCCTATTTGCATGGCAATGAACCCCTTAATTCTATGGTTAGGGGTTTGTTTTATCAAACGTTACATTCTTATTTCTTCACCAAATCTTCGTAGAGAAATTGAGTGCTCTACTGGTTCTATATGTTTTCCTCTTGTAGATCTCATCCTTGTTGCCAATGTCCTCTTCTACACTGTAAGGTAGAAAATGTATCATCTTTATCATTATCCTTGTTCGTAAAAATAGTCATATTATATATAACCTTTGATGTTATGGATTAAAACAAGAATTCATCTATAATACTATTACTACTAAAGATTCTTCCACGTTACTTATTTTACAACCGCAAGTCTAGCTCGTCCAATCAATCAAATGTCCAGGAGACTGGCACGCATAAGAAAAAGGCCAATAGGAAGGAATTCCATGGATCCTTTTAACCATAAGATGCTTCAAGGCAAAAAAGTTAAGAACAATAAATAGTAAAAAGATTCCAAAGCAGAATTGTCAAAAGGGAAGAACTAGAACCAGTTTACCAATGCTTTGCTGCCTACTAAAAATTGTCATCCAACCAGAAAGAATTATGCAATCAAAATGTTTCAAGTCTTTGTGTTTTGTGTTTTGAATATGATTTAACCAAGGCTTTTTTTTAGACTTCAAAAGAGTTCAGATTTTGAGCTCACGTTGTAACTTCGGAAATTTCCCCACTTGGTGAGTTATAAGCCCAAGAACACTGTAGTTGAGCAAAAGCAATGTCGCATATTGGTGGCTTGATTGGCTATTAATATCAAAAGCAAAAAATTGGAGTTGTCTACTAATATATGTGGTAATGGAACACTCTTCTTGGTCCATTGTGCCAGTTAGTTTGAGTGGGACGTTCACTGGTTTTCCCCACTGCCACCGCAACCTCATCTTCGTTGACTTGTAATGCCTCTGAGGAAGCAGTAGTGGTGGCTTTCCTAAAGAAGTTGGCAAACACAACTATCATCATAAATGAATATTTTTCTTCCAATTCCACTTCCACTTCCATGTAGTAATAAACAAGCCTGTTCATTCGATTCTTCTGGCCACAGAAAAGCAGGCATCTCATTCTCACCCACCCACCCACGAGGATTCCCCTTTTCATTTCATAATCTATTGTCTTTTTAGTTTTTCGATAATGGTGATATCCATTTCCAATTTGTACAGATTAATTTATCTGTATTGAATAGGAAGGTGAGATACGCGTACAAGTCCTTAGGTCTATATGGATGGTAGTACTTGTAAATTTTTTTACAGAAAGGAAACATTATATTATAGAAATCAAAAAAGGAAAAAGGAGCAGCACAAGAGTTAGCGGAAAGATACAAGAAAGGTACTATTGCTAGCTTGTCAAATCTCTCACAGAACAAACTTTACCCCTTCCATGAAGATTTCACTGTTAGCAAAATTCCAACAAGTCTGAGTTGGTATGGGCATGCAAGAAAGGTCAGTACGGTACATTAAACTACAGTGCCAAGCTTATAATGGGAGACGTCAGCAGGAGAGAGCAAAGAATTTTCATTTTTCAACTAATTCAAACATGAGTACATGCCCTCAGGCTCAGTCTGCTCAGATGAGGAAGAGCTTATCTAATATTCAGTCTCTGTTTTACAGAATCGAGTAAAATATGCCCCTTTTTTTTCCTATTGATTGTGTCATCATCCTGTTGCTTGATTTTGTACTTAAACAAAAGGATCCTAACCGAAAATATCATATTTCAAAATGGTAGACTTAATCCAATTCCATCTCTTGGCTCGGCCTGCCAACTAATTTTATAATTGGCCTTTCCCCATCACGATCATGTTGAAGGAACGTGGCCTAACTCTCATAAATTTATAAAGCCGAATATTGACTGCAGAAGTTGAATACTATTTTGTCTTGAGTTGATACTTTACATCACCCCCCCAACTCAAATAAATTAAGACTTGCAAATTCAACTCTTCAACCAATGCAGATCATCAACTCCTAATTATGGGTCACAGTTTCTGGATCGTTGACACCAAGCGGGTAGTCAATATATATGCATATGATCCCAAATCAGGCCAGTACATCCAATAGTGAAAACCCAAAAGAAAGATCATATGACGGGCGCCTCAACAACTAAACTACTGATCGTTCTATGCGCAGCCTTTTCTTGTATACTGTCTCTTTCTTATGGGAGAGTAAATCCCAATTTTCAAGTTAAAGCGGTAAATCTTGGAGGTTGGCTGGTTACAGAAGGTTGGATTAAGCCATCTCTCTTTGATGGCATTCCCAACAAAGATTTCCTGGTTTGTACTACATGACTTTACTGCATGCCCTCCTATTCATAGTCCATTTCTCAGTTATATTGCATCTCCTCTAATATGCAGGATGGAACTGAACTCCAGTTCAAGTCAGTAACAATTGGGAAGTATCTCTGCGCAGAGACGGGAGGTGGAACAATCATAGTTGTGAATCGAACAGCGGCCTCGGGCTGGGAAACATTTAGAGTAAATTAGCTTCTTGTATATGATTTGAATCTATTATTTGCTAACTTGATTGGAGTTGATTGAGGCATTCTGTTCCTTGCTTGGGATAGTTGTGGAGGATCAATGAAACCGCTTTCCATTTTAGGGTCTTCAACAAACAATTCATGGGACTAGACACTGCCGGCAATGGGATCGATATAGTAGCAGTTTCAAACACCCCTGGTGGATCCGAAACATTCCAGATCGTGAAGAACCCCGATGATTCGAAGCGGGTGCGAATCAAAGCACCTAATGGGTTCTTCTTACAGGTGATTGGCTTTCTTATTTTGGTCATGTATATTTGTCTTTGGAATATGCACCTTATCTTCTGACTGCACACAAGATAACAAAATATAAGCCTTGGTTTACAAGCCCTCCAGCTTCATATGCGTTGTTAGTTTTCAATTAGTTCTTTATATGCCAACACAAAAACAGCCAAAGAAGACTCTTATTTGGGAGTAAGAAAAATGAACGAACTTGACGTTTTCTGCATTTTACTTTCAATCATTTGATTCATTTCGGTCAAAGCCCCAATGACATGAAATACTGAAAATTAGCTACTGCCTGACTTCATCCAAAATTTTTCTTTGAATTAATAAGTATTTCAACATCAAGCTTTAAATTCTAGTTTGTTCAAGAGATTCAGAATTTCTTTCCTTGAGTTCGTGATGTTATCCAAAGTCCAATTGCCTACAGTTAGAGCAGATGTTTTCTTTCAATCTTGGCGTTGAGACATTTCAGATTTTAGATGGAGTGAAATTGACATACAGGCGAAGACAGAGAGCTGGTGACAGCTGATTATGCAGGAGACGGTGGATGGGGTGATGATGATCCCACGGTGTTTGTGATGACCGTCAATGTAGGAGGCTTGCAAGGCGAGTTTCAAGTCACTAACGGCTATGGCCCAGACAAAGCTCCTCAAGTCATGAAGGTAAGAGACATGCATGTTATAAGACAAGGTTCATCTACGACTTTTTTTTTTCTATCAAATTGTAGGGTTTAGCTGTTTCTTACACTCCTTGAAATCTTGCCATGTTTTTGAAGCCAAATGCCTTTTCATCCATCGACTTCTTTTTTAATAAAAAGACTCCAATGGGCAGTCCACTATCATCAGGATGTGGAAAGTTTTTCACCTCAACTCTCCCAGTCAACAATTGCGAATCCACCAACACCTTTCATCCTTGGATATGCGAATCCACGGACTCATCAATTCTACCATTAATTTTTAGACTTGTGGTTGTTATTCCAACGTACATAACAGGAGCACTGGAGCACATTCATTGTGGAAGATGACTTCAAGTTCATATCAGAAAATGGATTGAATGCAGTGAGGATTCCTGTTGGATGGTGGATAGCCAGTGATCCAACACCTCCACCTCCTTTTGTTGGAGGTTCTTTGTACGCCCTTGACAATGCCTTCAATTGGGCTCGGTATGTTTACTTATTATTTAATTTCATCCAACGCCACTATCTAGGGCCTGGGACCAGGGCTGATAGTCATATCCAATCTTGGAATTTGGGCTCGGAATTTTGACTAGTTGGCCTAAACTCTAACCCCCAGAAACTCTTGCCACAATCCAAGCCAACGAAGGATCATAGAGGTCCTATTTTCTCCTCTCAGGCACAAACTTTAACATGCACTTGGGAGTTGTCTTATGTTATTAAATTTGTCCCCACTATTGCTCTGGCAAGAATGGCTAGTTTTAAATCTCAGCGGGGATTGTCACAGGAAAGCCATTGGTAACAGCAGATGTATGGCATTCTCATGTCATCATGTGCAACCTAGGCTAATGAGCCTAATATATTGGCTGAATTAAATGTGCCAATGGAACCAGCTAAACCCCAAGCTTAGCGTTGACGCCAATTAAGTGTTTCCAATGAGGGGAGTTCAATCCCCATCGCTTGAACAATTCAAGATGCAACAGCTTCGGACATGATTAGACTCGTAACACGAGAAGTAGGCATTATGTAGCTGTGGTAATATAATCCTATGGGATAAAAAAAAGGAAAGAGTTGCAAATATGAAGTATGTATGATAAAATGAATCTGGTATACTTTTAGAATCTACTGCCATCATGAATTTGGATTATTATAGATATAAATGTACGACTTACCCACACACACTAAAAAAGGTCTGAATTAATTTAATTAGCATGCTAAATTCAGCTGGGAGAACTAGTTGGAGTTAAAAAGAGTAAATGAACCAAACTTGAATACACTAAAATTAGGTTGTAGGACTAGTAATTTCAATTCATGCTTAGAAAACTAAGGACTTTTCTCATCTGGTTGTGTTGTTCTGTTTCTGTTTCCGTTTCCAGGAAATATAAGGTGAATGTTATAATTGATCTACATGCAGCACCGGGTTCTCAGAACGGTTGGGAACATAGTGCTTCCAGAGACGGATCTCAGGAATGGGGGAAGACTGACCAGAACATACAAGAGACCGTGGCTGTTATAGAGTTCTTAACTGCTAGGTACAAAACACAAACAATAAGCTTTCTATAACTGGGTAATGGAATAGGTCAGGATTGAACCTTGTTTTCAACTTCTATTATGTTCAAAATAGGTACGCCAACAACCCCAGCCTTTATGCAGTTGAGCTGATAAATGAGCCTCTATCACCGGGAGCAACTCTAGAAATGGTTACCAAGTACTACAGGGCCGGTTATGAAGCTGTGCGGAAGCATTCTTTGATAGCTTATGTGGTCATGTCAAACCGATTAGGACCAGCTGATTCGAGGGAACTCTTCCCTCTCACCAGTGGCTTAAATGGAGCAGTCATTGACATCCATTACTACAACCTCTTCAATGATATGTTTGACGACATGACTGTCCAACAGAATATTGATTTCGTCTACACCAACAGGTCAGCACAGTTGGGACTCGTCACCACTTCCAATGGGCCTCTCACTTTTGTTGGTAAAGTACTCATGCCTGAAAATATTGACTTTGTAGTTATGTTTATCAGTGGATCCGATAAATGAACTAGATTGATGTTTAATGCAGGGGAATGGGTGGCAGAATGGCAAGTTAAGGGAGCTACAAAGGAGGACTACCAGAGATTCACAAAGGCTCAATTGGAGGTGTTTGGGCGGGCAACTTTTGGGTGGGCTTACTGGACTCTGAAGAACGTGAACAACCATTGGAGCCTAGAGTGGATGATCAACAATGGTTACATCAAGCTTTAGACTTCAACACCGTTATCAATTTACATTTGCAGTTTTTGTGTTATTATTATTTTTTTTTATGAATAAAGAGAAATATATTAATAGAAGAGAGGCACATCAAGAAAGCACCTCAGAGTATACAGGTAGTATATAAAAGAGTGAGAAAAGAACCCTTAACCAGGGTTTAACCAATCTACAAACTCTACAACGAAGGGGGATCAGAGCCATAATACCCCCTAGTCCACGCCCACAGATTACAAAGAAAAAACGATTTACCCCTATAAATCGAATGCTCCTTGTTTTCAAACGCCCTACTGTTTCTTTCCTTCCAAACAATCTAAAAAAGGCACAAGGGAGCTAAAAACTACACTTTCTTCCTTTCCTTTTCCACACAAGGCCTAAGCCACCCCAATAACGCCTCTCTAACTGAAGAGGGGAGCACCCACGAAATCCCAAAGAGGGAAAAAAGTAAGCTCCATAAACTTCTAGCCAGCTTACAATGCAAGAGGATGTGATCAATAGACTCTTCTTCTGCCAGACACAAGTAACATCTGTTAGCCAAAGAGAACGCTATTTTTTTAATACAATCCAAGGTTAAGGCCTTTTTCCACGTAGCCTCCCACGCAAAAAAACTCACCCTCAGAGGCACCAAAGAATTCCAAATAACTCTTGCAGGAAAACCCCCTAGTCTTTCCGGTTCCAACGCCTTGTAAAGAGACTTAACAGAAAATCTTCCATCCTTTGCCTTAGTCCAAATTACTTGATTTTCCACATCACTACAAACCCTCCTCCCTTGCAACCTGAAGATAAAACACTCCACATCGGACACTTCCCAATCATTAAACCGCCTTGAGAACCTAGGAGCCCATACTCCCCTTCCAGAATGGCTCCACACATCTGCCACCCAAGCCACCTTAGCTAAGGATATAGCAAATAAAGAGGGAAAAGAAGTACACAAAGGATCATCACTACACCACTTGTCATTCTAAAATCTAACCCTCCTACCATTTCCCACATAATAAACCAAATTATCGCCTAACACATCCCAACCTCTCCTAATCACTTTCCACAAACCAACCCCAAAACTGCCTCTCACAGCATGGGACCTCCAACCACCATTTTCTTCCCTATACTTTTCACATATAACTTGCCTCCACAAAACTTCCCTTTCCATTGCAAAACGCCAACTCCACTTACATAGGAGTGCCTTATTCAACAACGCCAAGTTCCTCACACCCAAACCAACCATTCGTTTATCCGAGCAAACAATAGAACATTCTACTAAATGGGGCTTCCTCTCCAGGGCCCCACCACCCTAAAGAAAGTCCCTTTGGATCTGCTCCAATCTCAAACTCACACTCCTTAGCATAAGAAATAGGGACATGCAGTAGATAGGCATATTAGACAGAGTGCTCTAGATCAAGGTCATTCTGCCCCCCTTGGAGATATACTACCTTTTCCAAAAGGAAAGCCTCTTCCTCAGCCTTTCCTCAACCCCGTCCCAAATTGCCACCTCCTTGAAATGAGCATCTAAAGGAAGACCCAAATAAGAAGATGGGAGCTTGTTAACCTTGCAACCAAACTCAAAGGCCAACTCCTTTACATTCTCCACTCTTCCCACTGCGATGATCTCAATTTTGTCCAAATTCACCTTCAACCTTGACATGGCTTCGAACCACATAAGGAACCAACTCAAGTAGGACACCTGATCAATGGAAGGCTCATAAAATACTAAAATGTCATCCATGAACAGCAAATGAGTGATCTCCACTCCCGCACCTCCTTTACCACAAAGCTGCCATCCCGGGAAAAACCCCCCCTCCTTCACTCTCTTCAACAAACAACTAAGAGCCTCCATGACAATCACGAACAGGTCGGGGGATAAAGGATCCCCTTGTCTCAAACCCCGAGAACTTTGGAAGAATCCTGAGGGAGTTTCATTGATAAGGACGGAGAAACTAACAGTACCAATACACCATTGAATCCAGCTAATCCACTTAGCTCCAAAACCCATCATTTCCATCAACCAAAGAAGAAAACTCCAGTTTACATGACCGTATGCCTTCTCAATATCCAGCTTACAAAGGACGCCACCTTCTACACTTTTCTACATCGAATGAATCACCTCATTCGCAATCAGCGAGGCATCCAGGACTTGTCTTCCCTCCACAAATGCATTTTGGGACTTGGACATTATCTTACCCATCACCTTTTTAAGCCTATTAGCTAGCACCTTTGCTAATGGCTTACAAAGACTGGCTACCAAGCTTATAGGCCTAAAGTCCTTGAGATCTTCAGCTCCTCCTTTCTTAGGAATTAAAACCAGAAAAGAAGCATTAATGCTTTTGACGAACTTGCCCTGCTCATGAAAGTCCTTAAAGAACCCCATTACTTCCGCCTTCAGAAAACTCCAACTGAATTGCCAAAACGCCATTGTGAAACCATCAGGACCAGGAGCTTTATCCCCATTGAGGTCCGAGAGAGCACTAAACACCTCTTCCTAAAAAAAATGAGCCTCTGACATTGCTGCAGCTTCCCTTCCAGAACCCCAACCTACAACCCATTGCATCTGGCCTCCACTCATCTGTTTCTGACAACAGAGAATAGAAAGCTTGAACCACACCATCCTTAATGCCACGTTCTTCTGTCACCCACAACCCAGTTATCTTAATCTTCTTAATCTTCACTAGGGAATTGTCCCTCTTATGTGCATTGGCCATTTTATGGAAATATGGACTACTAAACAGCGTGACGTACTCATGAATATAATATAATGGTCTCCATTAGTTTTCAAATACCAATAAGATAAGCAGATGGGAATCCATCTCAACATTCAAAGCTTGATTGGTTCAACATGGGCTTGCCCATGCACACTAGAGTCCTGGTTAATCCACTTAGTTGGTCATGAACATCCAACAGATCAAAGATCTATAGTAAACTGGAATCTGCATTTTCAAAAAGGAAAGCAAAACACACCCAAAAGCTGGAAGCCTGGAAGCAGGCATTTAATTGGTCCTACTGTTTACTTTTAGAGAAGGCATTGCCTCATTTAAAAACTCCAAACTGCTTGTGAGAGTCTCAATCGGCGCAATATTTGAGTATTGAAATTCAGTCATGGAACTAATAACTAATAAGAGAGACCGCCAATAATGCGTCCGTTGTGTGAATTGGGCACTAACCTTTTACTACCACAAATGAAACCCAGAAAAATAAAATTCAGAGTGGAGTCCATGGCAAAAGGGGCGGCAACCTTTATGCTAGCATCACAAAGTTTTGGTGAATGCCCCTTTTTGGTGGGAAGCATCAATTACCACAAATGGGATGGGATTTTGTATTGAACTACAATGAAAACACCAAAAGTAAAAACAAAAAATCATCCCAGCACAACCGAACCATGTGTTTCATGAACTAGCCTGATGATCATCATGGTTAAGGAGGATATTTTTTGGTAATGCTGGTGGGTGCCCTACCATTCAGTACTAGTCATTGAGGAAGCGACTTCACCATCCCCACACCCACTTTTGGATGTACTTAGGACTTAAGAAACTGCTTTGCCTAACCATTTCTTGCGAATTCAAGGGAAATAAATGGTCATGACATTAGCATATCTCATATTCAACTGGGCTATTCACATGCGTGGGTTCCAAGGTCTAGAATGGAAGACCATTAATTAAAATGGGACCCTTTAGAGGACCCTCATAGCTAACTTTAAAATAATTGCTAGATCCAGCTACCAATATTATTTGATGGAATGTGACACAATCACACATACCGCTAGTAAAAGGGGAAAAGATGGAATGATAGAGACCAAAACTGGGAGCATTTTGCTTTGTGAAAGTGGTGAAACCCAAAAGCAATATGTGGTAAATTTTGAAAATCCTCATCTGCAACAGAGCTGTTGAGTTAAACAATGTGCACTTTTTGTAACCAGCATAAGCATAAGCATCTTCCACTCACAAGTCTTCTTACATTGTATTGTGCCATGGAGGTGAAAAAGTGTGATGCGCTTTCTTTTCTTAGCACCTTTAGGTGACAAGAGAGAAGAAAAGTGGGTTCCCTTTTAAGGAGGAACCATTTCAAATCTTTACTAATGATGTCCAATATGTTACAAAGACTTGGAAAGCCAATTTTATAATAGACAAATATTTAAGGGTAAAGTGTAGCCCAACTTCCTAGAAAAAAAGAAATGTCGACATTTGAAATTTGTCAAAGGTGATCTAATGGGAAAATTATGAAAATCTTTAAAGTCTCACAAATATTCCCTATGTTCTCCTAATTGATTCATTATATATCCTACCTTCTTCCCTAAGTGACCATGAGTTAACACATCTAGAATCAAATGTGTTGGAAATGACTCATTTCCCATTGCTGAAAAGCAGCAAAGAATTATTACTTTCATTTACCTCGACTTAGTACTAAAAAAAAAATTACAACAATTGATGATAAAACAGATACTCCTTATTTACATTTCAATCATTTGAGTTAAGTATCTTCAATAAACTTTAAAGATCCAAATCTCTTTGGAAAGAAATGAGAGCATCCAGAAGCTAATATGGTTAAAGTAATTTTATTCCTCCTGCTAAGATAAGTGATCTGTCTAACAGATGATTTTCATTAGTACCAGACATGACACACAACAAAAAATAATCAAACTTTCCCTTGATATGATCTGGATGATATGCTTACACATCAACTATTACTTTGTTAAAAACATTAACCCATTTCAAAGATATAACTCCTGCTTTGGAATCTCTTAGTAGACTACTTGGGCAGACTTTCGTCTTTCCACTCTGTTTCTTGTAAGCTGTAACCATCATGGGCACTTTTAATTTTTCCTTTTCTGTGTCACCAGATATGGAAGCTAGTACTGGTAGCCTCAGTAACATCTTTCCAGTTGAAATGACATCCTGCTTGTTGTAATGGAATTTACATTTTCTTGGAAATCAGAAACAAAAAAGGACATCCAAGTGGGGACTGAGTGAGAAATTCCCCAGTGCTAGTCTTATGCAATAACTTATTACTTCATCTGGTGTTCCGGGTACCCAAATACCCCCAGTCTCTTGTCTCCATACTGAACCAGTATAGCTTGTTCGTATTTTTGTACTTGATCTTAATATAATGGTGTGAATCAAAACACTACCATAAATTATATGATTAATGGCACTATGAGTTACCAAAGCCTCGTGGGGTTTCTCTTGAATTTTGTTGGGTCTCTGAAATTTCATTGCTAGGATTAAGAAAATGGATACTATTCTGATTAAAAAAAAAAAATCCCAAAAGAGGGAAGCAGAAAACCCAAAGTGGTTGAGCAAGAGACCGGATGTGTAGATTTGCCTTGAATGTTGGCCACTTGAAACTACCAGTCTGGGAGTCAGAAGGATGAGGCTGGGTCCAACTCAAGGCTGCATTATTAGCTTCTGTTTCTTTTCTGGGATTTGGTTTCTTTCCATTTCGGTATTGCCATCTTTGGCTGCCCAAAATCCTATTCCCTCATTTAGTGGATGAGGATCTTTCTATACCATCCCACAAAATTTGAGTCCTACATATGCCCCAAACGTCTTCTCGCTATCTCTGTCGGTTGCTCACCATTATACTCTTCTTATGGCACCTCTTCAAAATGAAATTCACACCTAATAACGAAGAGGGTGCCCCTGTCTTAAGATTTTAAAAATGTGACAGGTATCCAAAAGTCCCATTAATACCAATAAATGGGTTGCATCAATTGAGTTAGTGACACCATATTTCTTGGTTGTTTGATTGATGGAAAGCCGTGATTTGAGGAACCAAATATAATAATCATGCATTTTAAGGTTGTAATATGAAGCACAAATATAAGAAAAAGTACACAATTTAAATTCCTAACTTCGAGCCCCGAATTCAAAATTTTAAACACAAAAATAGTGCCTATATTTTAATTTTTAAGGCTGTAAGTCCATTTAGATCCAGTGGGCAGACCAGGGTTGGACCCCACAAATAATTGAGGCACAGTGGTGGCAGGCGCTGAAACTGACACTTCACACGGACAGATCCACTTACCGGTCCAGTCGGTCGTACCAAGTTTTAGATTCCCACCTCTGTAAGAGTAAGACTGTAACTGCCACTTGTTTTAGCTTTCAGCTTTTCACTCGCGCATGAAATATATCACACACCTCCGAACTGGTGCCAACATCATAATAAAGCGTAAAAAATCCATATCACGGACTAAGAATATTTTTGTTATCAATAATTAAATAAACTTTTCCAAGATCTTTGATAATTAGCCCAATAGCCCCAATATAAATATAAATATATAGAAAAAATAATAATAATTAATTAAAAGATATGAAATAATCTTATAGTTATAAATTTATTTTTATTATGTTTTTATTTGAAAAATAGTCTATTTTTTACATAAATATTATTAACTATTTTAAGTCTTTACAATATATTTTAAATAAAAAAATAAGGACATTTTTATCAAAATAAAACCAAAAAAATAATGAAAAATTAGATTTCCAAAATTCTATGAACAATAATGAAAATATTGCAAAGTGATGGAATATTAGAGGCCAAGTTTTATCATAATTCATTAAAATATTAAAAAAAATTAAGAAATGATAAAATAAGTAGTAATATACATATTAAAATTATTTTATTTTAAAAAAATATATGTATGATAAAATTTATGATGTTCGGTAATAATAAAATATATATTGATAAGAAATATAAATTTTGATAATGTACTCTAATACTAATGTAGGTTAAATGTTTGTTTTTATTAAATATTAATAATTTTTATGAATTACATTTTAATGATTTCATCTAATACTAAAATAGGGACAAATGTGGTTCCATAATACTTAAGGATGAAAGAATACTATCTTGATGAAAAGAATATTAGCATCATAATTTAGAGTATTTATAATATTGATAGTAATTACCAACATGTCATGTATAGGTTTTTTTACTCTTGTTCTCTACCTTTTTATGGATAAAAAACTCCAAGTTTACCCATGTGTTTGTTTAAAATTCTTATTGCATTTAATTTAAAATGTCATACGACATTTATATAAGAGGATAATACACCACAACCATCAAAACTTGAACTTTAGTTTATCTCATGATGTGAACAAAGTTGTTAATAACTTATTATATAAGGAGTATAAATGTTAGATTCGGTTTGACGAGTGACCAAGATCCTATTGTCATGGTTTTAAAACCGTAAAAAATGACTCATCCTTAAATGTTGTCATTTTTAATTGTCTCATCTCTTTATATGATGTTTTAATTGCTCTTATGTCTAGACGAGCTCATTTAAAACCATGTTTTTCATATTACGTGTTGTGTGTAAAATTGACTTCACTGATGAATGAGGTTAATGAATATTGACTTTGGTCAAATTGTGCAACATCTTCTTTATCATTATCATTATCATTATTATGACCATCTTCATCATCTCCTTTTCTTGTAAAGATGGAATAATAAAAACCAAACGTACAATTATTATTACTTTGGTCAACACTAATAAAATCAACACAAAGAGGTTGTGATGGTCGTTGCATTGTTTGCTTAAATGAATACGTTTCACCTCTACATCTGTCATTCTGAACTTTAAACAAAATTCTTTTAATATCAACATTAAACTCGTGTGATAATTTATAAATTAATTTTTCATCATCATCATCTAAGTGCAAGGGTTTAACCTATTGAAACAAATAATCCTCCCATTTTTCTCCATTCTTAGTTGAAATATCTAAGAGATTTAAGAAATATGTATCTATAACTTTATCATTCTCAAACTTCGTATCTCACAACTTTAGTTGCATGTTGTGACAATAAAAAGCTAATTATTGAAACCTTAGGTAGGCGAGTCAATTCTTTTGTTTCGTGTTGATTGGAACAAATATGTTCTAATTCATCTTATAAGTTGAAAATGATGTAGTTTATGATAAAATCTTAATGAGTGTTTTATTTCATTGTTTGTTAATGATATTTTGAATCCAATTTATACCACTTACATCTTTGAAGTTGTCTTTCGTTACATAAACTAACTTGTAAATAATGATATTATGGGATCAATGTTTGAATGCACTTGTTGAATAACTAAGTATAGTAGCTCAAAATTGCCCCAACATTGACTACTATATCCTAAAAATGATGATAAAATATTTTTTGTTTAACTTTTTATTTATTTATTATTATTATACAACTTAATTTATTCTATGTTCATCCATCATTTATAAATAGTTTATTCAAATCAATCTTCTTTTTTAACAGAGGGTGATGTAATTTGTGACAACATTTATTACCCTAAATTAGATGAGACTTTTCTCATTTATGCTACTAACCAACGATGATGGTATAAAAGGCTAGTTATCTTTGATACAATGCATATCACATGAAATGTTTATTAATAGAATTCAAATTAAAATAGTTGTTGAAATATCAATTAACCATTATAAGGTATTTTGAACCATTACATCTCATACAAATTAAAATCTAATCATTGAATAACGAGATAGTCATTGAAAAACATTTTCTCTTGGTGCACCGAGGATCAAATATAGCCATTGGATGGGAGTAATCATAATAAATAAATAAATAATAGCTTGTATTTGGCATGGACCGTCCCATTTATGCCACTCTAAGACCTTTCCCATTTTTCGCGGACTATCGTCAAAAATGAGCAATTTCGTCTTTCCTTCCATCTTTTCATACCGAGGCACCCGCAAAACCCGATTTCCGTCGGATTTTGTCACAACTTTTGGCCAAATTTTCTTCCTCACCAGTGGATCAATATTGCTCACTCGTCCCTTGGGTGGTAACAGCCACTACCCACCATCGAGTATTTATTGGAGCGACAAGACTATGTTCAAAATTCTAAATCAAATTATGTCACAATGAACCAATGACAGTTTACCTGCTTGTTTGTCGAATATATGTAACCTGGACAAAAAATTTTCAAACAGTACAAGATAGGAACTTAATTGGAATATTTGAGGAGTAAAAGGTAGAATTGGAAAAATGCTAAATTATGTTAATTATTTTACACTGATATATAAATGGTATTCTGATGTGTCGGATAATAGCAATTAAAACAACTCTCTAAGAATGGTAATTGCTCTTGCGAATTGCCACGTCTAATTTGTATAAAAGGAATAAAATTTGAGGTTGCATGAATCCTTGGATAATGCCTAAAATTGATTATGAACCTATGATTAAATGAACGTTTTTAAAACAAAACTGTTTTGGGACAATATGATTTCAAAATTTTAATTTTTTTTTAAAATAGTTAATAATGTGAGAAATAAATATTTGGAAAATTAAGGGGCATGTGCTTGGTCATAAATCCATATGTGACATGGAGCATCGCTGGAGTGAATAATCACATTAATAATTAATAAAAAAAAAGTAAGACTAGCATTTCATTTAAAATGGAAAAAAAAAAAACCTTAATTAAGAAAAAAATGATGACGTGGATTTTCACATGAAAACTTGTAATGGACGGTCCGGATTGGCTCCTTGGTTTCTGGCTCTGCGTTTATCTTCCCCTCTCCACTCCTTCTCCTTTACTTCTCTCCCACAGCGTTCTCTCTCTAGATATTGAGGTGGTGAAGAGACGAGGAGTAAGAGGAGCAGCAGCAGAAGAGAAGATGTTGTTGGGAAAGAGGCCACGTCCTCCGATGAAGAGAACTACAAGCATGACTGAGTTCACTCTTGATCCGAACAGCCTTCAACAACCACCTTCTGATTCACAAAACCCCTTCAAGGATCGCCCCAAATCAGTTGGATTTGGAGGTGACCCGTATAGACAGGCCAGTGGCGTTGATGGATATGGATTCGATCATCGCTTCTTGTCCGTGGTCTCACCCAGGAATCCTAGGCGTTCCTCCGCTGATTTCGTCGACAACTCTCACTTCTTGAGAGCATGCTGCCTCTGCAAGCGCCGCTTGGTCTCTGGCCGTGACATCTACATGTATAGGTACTCCATCACTCTCACAATCTTTTTTTCTTTTTCAAAATTTACCTTTCTAGATAATTTTTTCTGGGGCTGAGTCTTCTTGGCCTGTATGAAGATAATTTGAGCCTTTCCGAGGTTCATCTTATTGGGTTTGATTTTTTGTTTCATATCATAAAAAAGTTCATCGTTCTGTAAAGCTATATTTTTTTTCCATTGAATTCTAAAAATTCAGTGTTCTCTTCAATAATGTTGACCGGCGGCTTCTAAATCTGCTTCCTCAAATACTCGGAACTGCAGACGGAGATTTTTTCCCTAAATTTTCGGGATTTTCGGAAGCTTAAAATTTATGTGAAAAATATATGATGGAAACGTTGAATTGTTGTTTTCTTCAGGGGTGATAGCGCTTTCTGCAGTCTAGAGTGCAGGCAACAGCAAATGAACCAAGACGAAAGAAAAGAGAAGTGCTCATTAGCTTCAAAGAAGGAAGGCACAGCATCCACCGCCGGATCCGAAGGCGAGACGGTGGCGGCCGTTTAAAGGCACACCGGGGAAAAGGGATTTATATCTAAGCTATAGATATGGTGTGGGTTGCAGTTACCTCTGTATGCAAATTGGGCAAGTTTTGAAACCAGTATTATTTCATGTGGTCCAAGTCCAAACGTATATACCACTTCAACTCGCTGTACTTCTTCATGGTTTCTTTCCTGTTAATCACGATCTCGGTACTAATGGAAGAAATTAAATTCCCGATTTCACAAGTCCCATTTGATTTCAACTTTTGTCACGTGAATGGTGGAAAGAAAAAAAGATCAATTGATTCTCCTCCAAATTTTGAGTGGGATGGGTTTTTCGTATCTATCAGATTCCCCATTGTTTTCTTGTAATACCTCCTGGCCTTTGATTAATTCGATCCATGCATGGGGTTGTATCTATGTATGCATGATGGTACTTTATTGGAGAAAATAATGACCACAAACATTAATCAAATATCAAATATCAAGAGACCATAAAGAAGAAAATTGCATTTAATGACTCTTTCAGGTCCGTGAAGTTTGCTGGATGTCGGATTGAGAAATGGAGGGGGAATCAATGTAACATAATGACAACATCGTAATAAACTGTGAACTGTGAAATCGTAGGTAAGGGAGGAAATGAGGGAAAAAGGAATCTGTGGCTTAGTCAGATTTGCATGGTGTGGGTCCGGCGTCGCACAATACAAGAGAAACAGAAAGAGATTCATTTGGAGGCAAGTCTTTTTACTGATTCGGGTGGTGGGTGTGGGGCCATCCTAAATCAATACCATTGTCCCCACCCTTTTTGTCCTCCTGGTCCCATCTGATCATGGTTCCACATGATTTTCCATTTTTCTTCCTGTTTTCACACCTTGCCACGTTCCGACCTCATTCACCGCCTAGCTCCCTCAAAATTCACCAAATCTACTTTTCAGAATGGGAAATCTCAGTCTCTGTAATCCTTTTTTTTTTTTTTTTTTTCTCATTACAACTCATCCACATAATTAATTTCAAGTACGAAGATTGAAAAATAACATATGAAGGAGGACTTGCACGTGCAGTTTTTTTTTTTTTTTTTTTTGTTTAAAAATAAATAAAAAAAATGGGACCGTGGATCAGGTGGAATAAGAGAGACACCGTCAATTTTGTATAGTTTATTTGGAGGGAAGCCCCCTTGAAGAACAATGGGCATCTTGATGCCCCTCGATTTCCCGACCTCCAGAAAAAGCCCTCGTTTACTTGCATTAATTTCAAGTCCTTGTCCCAAATCTGTACCATACTGATTTTATTTTTATAAATTGAAAGGGCGTCCCTCTATGAGTTCTGAGTCTTCTGACCTCAGAATCTTTTGAAATTCTTTAATACCCCTCCTATGGCATTATTTTTACATCTCCGTCCTGTAATCTTGTCATAAAATATTGTCCTTGGGGATTTGCATGTCCAACGAATTTATGATGCAGAGGGTAAACAATAAAGGTAGATAAAAATGAAAGTAGGATAAAGCTAAAGATGCACCAACACAGGGATAGGGGTAGTGATACCAAAGCCCCTACGGAATAGATATGAAATCTAGAACAAAGTAGGGAAGGCGTGAGTGAATTTTGTTTTGTAAGGGTGGGGCGAATGGCCTCCCAATTTGGCCAACTGGATTTTTGCGACACAGCAAAAATGGGATCGAATGCTTCCCCATAGAATTTTCATTTGTTCTCTTCTCTCCCCACATCAACAATATAAAAAGGAAAAAGGTCCATTGTTCTAAGTAAATAGAATAGAGTGGGCCTGCATCGCTGTTGATGAGGCGGCAGTCTCCAGCACAACATAATTTATTGGAGTTTGGTGTTGCATTACTTTCAAGGCCCGGGTGAAGAGGCTTTGGGGGGTGTCAACAAATCAACACATTGCACCCTCAACTCTGCCGTGGATCAGGAAACAATTGGGACAATAATGAACCAGCACCTCTACTTAAAAAAATATCAAACTGCTTTCGTAGGAAATCTAGACGTTCAGTGAAAGTTACTTTGCTGTCAGTTTCTTATATTAAACTCCCCTCTATATTCTTATTTGTATTCGACGCCCCATTAGTTTTACAGGCCACTCCGGCAAGTGGGCATGTGTCTGCATCCATTACTAATTAATACACATCAATGCACTTAATTATTGTGTTCGACTCATCGTGGTTTCTATAAAAATATCAGGTGTGTCGTGTCGCTGACTCGAGAGATTCCTACTTTGTTCCATGGGGTCATCCACAACCAATCTCTCAACGCTCTTCAATGCCCTATGCCCACCCTGATCTGCCCTGACCGCTAGTCTCATTAATTTGCTCGACCGATGTAATCTTTATTTTCTCTTTTTGAATTCAAAGCTGGGGAATGATTCTACCTGACCCACTTGTATGTTCTATCTAGTTTAACTATCACTTTGGTAATGGATGCCATTTGCAAACTTAGGTGCTGATTCCTTGGCGTTTTCAATCAACTCTGTTTTTTTTTTTTTTTTTATCTGAAATACTGTGTGCCACAAACTCAATTTTCACTCACTTTTTTCACCAGTCGATTCTATTAGCTGGGTTTTTGATACCCAACAAGGAAAAGTAAAATTGGGATTCTGACGTCTAAAAGCAAAATATAATTTAAGGAAAAAAAGCCATAAGCGAAATGGAATGGCATATAGGTGGGCTACCCTCCATGACCTTACATATTGTAGTGTAGTGCATTAGGTGATAGGCTAATAGGCAAACAGTATGAACTTGGTCTAAGTGCATTGGGCTTAAATCATTTTCCTCATTTTCCTCTTTTCCCCATCAGCGTAATAGCAAGTGAAAGGTCATGTTCCTTTGTTTAACCTAGGTTGTGTTACCTACGAAATTCGGTGTTTGTAGTTCAGTCTCTCACGACATAATGCCCACCAAGTCAAAAATAAAAATAATAGAAAAAGAAAAGAAGATATTAAGAGAACTTGGCACTATTCAATGGCTTCAACTTGAGGTGTCCAAGACTAGACGCTTGAGGTGAAAGCCATCATTATCTTTGTTTTGGACATACAGTTTGTTCTTGGGTTGGTCTCCAAAGCTAAAAACCAAAAGATTATATAGTGATTAATTAAGGATCAACCTGGGATACCCACATGTTTAAGACACTTCTAAAAATTATAATTATAACATCCATAATTGCGCTATGCATGAATAGTTTAATCAATTTAGAATAAGAATTTTTATTCCAAATATCATTAAAAATGTTATAATGTGCGGCTATTGAATAATAAATTGGCCATTTTATGCTACATTAAGCAAAGATAATGCCACAGAGATGGGTGAATCACTTGAGGGATAAGCTACACTGAGGGGTATGAGGAAGCCTTTTTCTCTTTGTTGTAAATGACTGATGCCAATGTCCCTGCACTCATGCTTGTTCCCCAGGGTTGGGCATGATGGTCGGACCAAAGGCCAAAGCTACATGCCATGGGTCCAACCAACTGGGACAAGTGAGGTTTCAGGTGGTCTCTTATATGCATAAGATTCATGTATCCTCAGCCAAACGGAGCCGTGGCCACAAAAAAACCTCTAGAAACAAAATTATGAAATTACTGACAGGAGAAGAGGAGAAGATATATTTGTAGTTTTGGTGAGGCCAAAGATGGATTAATGATTATGGAGGAAAGGGACACAAGTGATGGTAGGGTCGATGAGGGCCTTAAGAGACAACCGGTTTTAGCTTTACACCTAAGCACCCCAATCGAAAGGTTTGTCGTCAACGTCAACCACTGTTTTTATATTTTTAATTACATGTTGTTTTCGCGGGTTCCTACTTGTTTGGATGCGGCCCACTTTGTGGTCTACTTTTGATGCCCTTTCCAATTTTAAAGAGTTCTCTCAGCCAGTCCCCACTTTCCCAACTTCTCTTGTTTTTCCCTTTAGTTGTTTGGACCCAGTGCCTAATTGGGTACAAAAAATCTTTCTTTACTTTTCATTGGTCGTCAACATTTTGATCACCAAACCCCCTCCTATTTTAATCATTCATTCCTTTCTTTATTTGTTTTTATTATTATGTTTTGGGCTTCTGTAAGTTAACCCTAAAATACATCACGTCTTACAGAAGCTTCCTCAGCCCAATTCTTGGCCTCAAAGCCAAAGCCCAGTAGTGAAATTGTCTGGCAGGGCACTCGATGAAAAGTGGAAACCATTAACTCAAAAGAAGTCGGAATCTCATGGTGGTCCATGATGGAAGAAATACCACATCATTATTCTGGTCACGGTTAAATTGTCGATAGATCATATGCCGATTCTGGCACGGGTTCGTAACCATGAAAACTAAAAACAACATGGAAAGAGCCAATCCGCTGCAGTACCAGTGTATCACTATAAATTAACTACCAGTACTAGAGTCTTAGGATTTAGGAAACTGACAAGAGCGTTAGACCTCTTTAGAGAAGGGAGAAGGTGGAAGGCAGGACTATGGAGTGGGCGCGGCGCGGCGCGGTGCGGTTTTATTTGGGGACCATACTCCTGAGGGGGTTAGGTCATAGATGTGATATGTGCCTAAGGGGTTGTTAGTATTGTGGAATATACAAACAAAGAGCTGTGGAGAGGGGGTAGTTGCTGGGTTATTAATTACCACAGTAATGGGTTTCTCAAACAATACTTTCTGGGCCCGTGAGATTTTTGGCTGCAAGGTTTATGCATGCCCCCTTGCCCAGGGTATCCCAAGCTGGGGCAGAAAGGCATGCTGGCCCACTCTGCCTTTTTTTTCGCCTATTATATTTTCAAAGGTACTCCTACCCTCCAAAGTATATATATATATATATTTAACAAAATTTTGAAGACACACTTCTAAAGATTTGATAAAAAAATCATTTATAATACTCTAAATAAACACTTGATATTTAATTCTTTCAAAAAATACTTTTAAATAAGATAATTTCATTCAAAACACTTAAATAAAAAAGCCATTTTAATCGAGTAATCTTTAAATATGCATAAACCAACTCATTGGGTGCTATTAAAGAATTTCAAAGCAATAAAATATCATAAAAAAAAAAAAAAATTATGCCAACCTAGTGATACCAAAAATAGGTATGTGCTAATCAAGTTCAATGAACACGCAACCCATCTCAATCGCATATTAAGAGAAGAGACATTCCCTAGGTACCATCCACTAAAGGTACCTCTAGAAATCTCCACTTGATCACTATGATGTCTACACTGATAGAATTCATGTCCTCTAATTTGAAATCTAGTTAAAAGAGTGCAAATACCGCCATGAATGATAAAAAAAGTTAACAAACACTGCTATATAAAGGGCGAGGCAACCCATTATAATGATAACGATAGAAAATCACTCTAATACCACAACCGATCTAATTTAATCATTATTCATATATTCTCAAACATATATGCTTAAACATCAAGTTATATTTTTGCTCAGATTGGGAGAAGGATGGCTATAACTCTAAAAGATATGGCACCACCAAAATTTCAGCCCTAGTAAGGCTGAGGGTGTTTGACTACCCCAACTGGATTAGCATGAATTGGGCTGAGCTAAATCATGGTTGGGCCAGCATGTGCTCTCTTTCTGCCAGAATATGGGCCCAAAGAACCCACTACACCCTTTTTGGGCCTCAATATCAGCCTGTCAGACACTCAACTATCACTCTGTCAGTCAAAAACTTAAAAAAAAAAACGTATGAGATAAAAGTCAAAAACTTGATATAAATCCGATGATATGGAACTGATATGAGTCCTTTTCCAAAAATTAAAATCAACTTCGGCCCTCAAAAATGGGTATTGGGCCAACAGTACAACTAACCCTCTTGGACTCCACCTTTCCTATAAGAGAGAGATTCAGGAATCCTGAAAGAAGGAATTTTCTATCTAATAAATAACTATATCTATATGCTAAAAATATTGTTTTTAATATATGATCATATTATTTTGGTAGCAAGAGTTGAAAAATAACTTTTGAATGGATTTAAATCATTAGTTAAGTGATAAGAATGAGAAATAATCAAGCTTCATGGTGGTTTTGGTGGCATGCAATGTGGTGGTGATGCAAGATCGCCGTCACCAGACAGTGATTGTTCGGATCTTATATACAATATGGTGGACTGTGTATCGTTTATAAGTGAAGGGGGTGATGAAAGGATCCCGGGTGGGTCATGCTGTTCTGGGTTTGAAACAGTGCTCAGTGCTCAACCTGAGTGTGTATGTGAAGCCCTAGCCACCCGTGGTTCCATGGGCATTCAGTTTGATCTTGCAAAGGCTATTACTCTTCCTGCTGCGTGTGGACTGTCTGCCCCTTCCCTCAGGAAGTGTGGTGGTGACTGGTGAGTCCTTTCTTCTTTATCCATTATTTTGTTTTAATTACTAAGGCCATTTAAAAACTGTTTGTAAGTTAAGTGCAAGCTACGTTATTTGACAATCAACATTACTTCTTTTGATTGGGTTTCGTAATTGGGCCCCATTTTCAATGGGCCTTTGCGTATGGTTCTCAAATTGAGTGTTGCGCTTCAGGCCCAACACAACTATACAAGAAAACACTGCACAGAGAACACAAATGGTTTGTATTAAAATTTCAATCCCTAATGAACATTGTTTGTTATATTATCGCAGCCATTCCTCCCAGTCCTTCATCCCCAATTCCAGCAGAAACGCCAGAAGAAACTCCAGCGCCATCTCTGCTGGCCTCAATGGCTTATTCCTCCTCTGCTTCCTTTACTCTCATTAGTTTTGCAGTTGCTTCTATGTCTTACATCTTAGCATAGGTTACGATTCTACCATGGTTTAGACTCGTACAATTTTTTAGGATGACTAGTTTGATATTAGTGATAGGTTTTCTACCACGGCTTCCACAGCCCGTTTGATCTGAATCTGAGTCGGGCGTCACCGTTCCATCATTGTTTAGATATCTAATAACAAAAATACTAATAAATAAATAAATAATTGTTAATTGTGCCGTCTCTTTCCAGAGAGAGAGAAAGCAGCATTGTTTAAGCTGTCAATTGTCATTGCATAAAATTGTGAACGCTTATCGCCGACTATACCCACTTGGTTGTCCAATAGAAAAGTTTGATCACAACACCTCCGTTCCAAGATTTCAAGTTTTTCTTCTCTTTCGAAATCAATCAATATTGACCATGACTACTCACAAGCGTGTTGGTAATATCTGAAATTAAATAGTAAAATGTCAACAAAAAGCTATAATAAAAATTAAATTGGCGACTGAGACTTCCACTTCTGGTGATGGGTATTCTAAATCCAAATTGAGTCCCCAATATGGAATATGTTAACGTTAAAATTGAACAAATTGTCTGGTTACGTGTACCGATTACTGCTCTCAATAATGACACATGATCCTAAAAACTGGGTGGAGGTTCCTAAGAAGTATTAGGGCTTATTGTCGATGATGGCTGCCCATTCTCAACCCTTCGACCGGACGCAGCCGCGTTCATGTAATCAGGAGCTAAAGGACAATAAATTTGGGGTAGGTGTTGTGATCAGGAGCTAAAGGACAATAAATTTGGGGTAGGTGTTGTGAGTTATGTTGGACCGGGGGTGGGTAGGCCACCATACGGAAATCTTTTTGTTTTGAGGCCTTGAGTCCAAGATATAATTACTAAAGTGGGTTGGTGATATCGCTGGCCACATATTTTTCCCAAGCATCTAATTATGCAGCTTCCTTTATTGACTAGTATAATCATTCGTTTTCTTCTCCACTTAATTCAACCTATTTCAAGATCAAATAAACAATGAATTGTGTCATGTGTTGAACCCAATTCGATGCAAGAACAAATAAAATAATAACACTAATAATAAAAAAAGAAAAGAAAAGAAATTGCCCTTAGACCATATCCATATCATCATCATCATCAGGGCGGCATCCCTGGACTATCTGTGTCTGCTTCCGGTGACAGCTCTTTGTGATTGGTTAAGATGAAAGGTCAAATTCGCTACTATTTAAAATCAGTACATCTTGGGCGTGAACTGAGTAATCGCATCTCAATTGGGTTGTTGATCCGTACAGTTTCGAGTTCATTCAGAAATTTCAATTCATTTTAATAATTTTATAACAAAGATAAAAGTTGATTAAAAGTTTGAAAGAGTGAAAAGAGAGGAGGGAAAATGTGGTAGGTAGCATGAAAAGGTATACCAAGTTTCCTTTTTTTTTCTTTTTTTTTTTAAAATAAAAATAAAAATGGGAGGATTGTTTTGATGCAAAGTGTTGGGAGAGTTCCAAAATCCATGACCCAATTATTAATGAATTAAAAAGGTAAAGCCAAGGAAGTGATGTGAGAGAGGCAAGTGTGGCATGGAGGGACCAAACCTTCAACCACAAACTGGAACCAAACCATTGGAATTAATATCCCCTTTTTATTAATCATGGTAACTACCATTGCTGCCTACTCCCAACTCATTAAATTGGATGAGAGGGCATGTGTCCCACAAAATTGTGTGATTATGACATATATAATAAGGTGGAGAATTTGAATGATTAACCTGATCAGCTAGCGCAGTGCTCACAGGCAAATAAGAATATGAATGGGAAGGGTTGGTCGACGACACCCCCACCAAACCCCACGAGTCAAAACACGCCAGCCCCAGAAAAAATCGTCACATGACGTGGCCATTCCGAATTGGGGGGTTTAGAAGAGATTTATATGGGGAGGAAGAAGGAAGGAGGAAGAAGGAAGGAGGAAGGAGGAAGGAGAGAGGGAAAAATTGAATGATTAGATTGAGTTGGTTGGGTGCATGGATGCCATAGATTGGAGAGTTACAGAAGGGGGTAGCTGGTAACTACTCCTTTAGAGAAATAGCGGTGTGGGTCTGGGCAGGTATCACCACGTGCTGCTCTCATTAAAACAGTTACATAGCAAAGCTCTCATACCCCAACCCAAAGCCCCCCCCATCCTCTCTCTATCTCTACATTTCTCACTGCTCCATTCTTCCTTCTTTTGATTCACCTATAATGCTTCCGACCCACATATCCAATTGAACAAATCCGTTTCTGGTTTCCCTGATTTCAGCTCCCTGTCACGGTCTGTTGCCCAACCTTTCTCTCTCTCTCTCTCTCTCTCTCTCTCTCTCTCTCTCTCTCTCTCTTTTCTTCCTTATTTACTGATTTGAGTAATTGAATATGGTGTTTGAAGTTGATCCAACTGTTTGGGTGTAGTTTTGGGTTGGTTTTTGTCCCAGGTTTGGTTTCTTTGCTCTTTTGTGTGGTCTATGAGGCTTCAGATGTCTGTTTTGTCTTTTGGGAATTGCGTATATATACTAGGATCCTTGTTTATGCTGCACTGCATCTGGGGACATGTGCTTTTGCTTCTAATTGGATGTGAATTTGCTTTTGTTCGATTCTGTTGTTGGGTTTGATTCCCTATATCTTTTCCACTCTCCCTGTTGCTGAACTGCCTTTTGGATGGTTTAGTTGTTGTATTTAATACTTTTTAAAATCCAGTAATAATAATAATAATAATAATAATAATAATGGTAATAATAATTATAGCAATAATATACGTTGAAACTAGGGGACCCAATTTTCAAAACAAGTAACGGTTTCTAAGTTATAATCGTTGGCATGTAAGAGATGATTGTGAAAGACCCACCTCAGAATTAGATTTATTTGTTGAATGACTTTCTGTTCATGACAAGTAAGCTCATTTAAATGAAACAACCGCAATTTGTATTAGAACTTCAACTAGGACTATTGTTGATTCTTTGGTTTCTGGAAGTGCAGGATGTCAGAAGTTCAAAGAGGACTACTGATGGCTGGTCTTGGCCAGGGGATTGGTTTAATAGATGGAGTAACACTAAGGACCCCATCTACATCATCTCAAATTGATGAATTCTGCCGGGCACTTGGTGGGACAAGGCCAATACATAGCATTTTAATTTCAAACAATGGAATGGCTGCCGTCAAGTTTATCCGCAGTGTCAGGACATGGGCATATGAAACATTTGGTACTGAGAAGGCAATCTCATTGGTGGCCATGGCTACTCCTGAGGACATGAGAATCAATGCCGAGCATATTAGAATGGCTGATCAGTTTGTGGAAGTTCCTGGTGGGACTAACAATAATAACTATGCCAATGTGCAACTCATTGTAGAGGTATGTAGTGTGTTTATTAAGCTATGTAGCATGTATTTCCTTTTAGTCCTTCCTTTCATGATGGCCACCAAACTGTATAAACTATGAACCAGAAAAGCAATTAAATCTGAAAGGAGTTAACTAGTAGAAATAAATTTGATCAAGGAGCTCACTAGTAAAAATAAATTTGATCAAGGAGCTCACTAGTAGAAATAAATTTGATCATGGAGCTCACTAGTAATTGATCAAGGAGCTCACTAGTAAAATAATTGGTCAGGTACATTCATTTTAATGTCCTTTACTAGAGGGACGGAATTCTAATTTCAATGTAAAGGGATAACTGAAACTGGAAAGCAGCAATAAACTAAACAACTAAATTGAGTTTTGTGCCCACAAGAAGCCCAGAAATTATACACTGTTCAATTCTCTCAAAATATGGAAAATAATTAATAAGTAAATACAGAATGAAATTTCATTCTTGCTAGCTGTTGTTTTTGCCTGTTGGCTATGTTTGATTATACCTAAATCTGGTTGGTTTGACAATGCTACAGATGGCAGAGATAACACATGTTGATGCAGTTTGGCCTGGTTGGGGCCATGCATCTGAGAACCCTGAGCTGCCAGATGCTCTGAATGCTAAGGGGATTGTATTTCTTGGACCCCCTGCAACATCTATGGGGGCACTTGGAGATAAGATTGGTTCATCATTGATTGCTCAAGCAGCAGATGTACCCACCCTTCCATGGAGTGGTTCACATGTAGGATTTTTACTCTTACATATTTTCATATTCTTTGTTTTGCAGAGATTGTCCACTGTCTAATATCTTTAAATTTCTATTTCAGGTTAGGATTCCTCCTGAAAGTTGCTTGGTTAGTATCCCAGATGAAGTGTATCGGGAAGCATGTGTTTATACAACTGAGGAAGCAATTGCTAGTTGCCAGGTTGTGGGTTACCCTGCAATGATCAAGGCATCTTGGGGTGGAGGTGGCAAAGGCATAAGAAAGGTTTGCTTCATGCATGACTGTACTGCAGCTGAAAACTGCAATTTTTTTCTTATCTATTAGTCACCCAATGGCTACAATTGAAAATGCATATGCAAATTGATTGTTAAAGTGAGACTGGTCAAGTCACGGGTTATGTTGAGATGATTAGTTTGGACTGTCATGCTTTTCCTAATTTTTCAACTGAAATGAAGTTAACCTTGTTCATTTTTGAACTTTTAGGTTCATAATGATGATGAAGTCAAGGCTTTGTTCAAGCAAGTTCAAGGTGAAGTTCCTGGCTCCCCAATATTCACGATGAAGGTTGCTTCCCAGGTGATATTATCAACTGCGCTCTGATTTGAATGCTGAGCCTTTTAGATTTCCAGTTGCTGGAGTTTACTTCCTATTCTGACAATTCATTTGGTTTCTTCAAACTAGAGTCGCCATTTAGAAGTTCAGTTACTATGTGATCAGCACGGCAATGTTGCAGCCCTGCATAGCCGTGATTGCAGTGTTCAAAGGCGTCATCAAAAGGTAAGTTCATCCTTTAGTAGCTTATCTTAATTTTAGGTCTCTTCTGTAAATAATTGATTTTTTCATTTTCATTTGTATGAGTATGCATTTCAGAAATCCTTTCTGGCCTCCTTTTTTTTTTTTTTTTTGTTTTCTATTTTTAAAAAAGTTTATCAGTGCCTTTTAAAAATAGTATCACTGAAAGATCTGATATATGTTAAATAGATTATCGAGGAAGGTCCAATTACTGTAGCTCCTTTCGAGACTGTGAAAAAGCTGGAGCAGGCAGCGAGAAGGTTAGCCAAATGTGTGAATTATGTTGGAGCAGCTACTGTTGAGTATTTGTACAGTATGGAAACTGGCGAGTACTATTTCCTAGAGCTCAATCCTCGATTACAGGTTTGTGATACTTGATACATATTTTAAAAGGAGATAATAAACTCTTTTTGTGCTATATTACTTGGACTCTGGGACCTTGCAATAGTGTTATGGTTTTGACTACGAAAATTTGAAATGTATTTTTATGTAATATGATATGGATTAACCATGCATATTTTTTATTGAAGGACATGTGTCCTGAATTAAGGGGGATACCTGGATAATTTCTTTCCCTAGATAATTTGCAGGAAATATTCCTGTCTATGTGTCAGATGATCCTAATGACTCAATTATGCACACTTTAGACACTAAAAAGTAACTTGTGATTGAAAGGTATTCAATTGGATGGTTTGAATCTGTTTCATTTTTGTAGCCAAACGAGATCTTAGATAGAAACTTAACAGTGGGCATATTTGCCACAGTTGCTCTATCTTTTATGACAATGTCAAGATTTGCCTCTTCCACAATTCCCATGCAAGAATGTGCTTTATTTATTTATTCATTTCTTTGAAGAATTCAGTTCTTTTTATGGTCCTTCTGAATTTCTTTGTGCTTTAGTTGGTGAGAAACACCCAGTTGGTTACCCCTAATCAGTTTCCAGTTTGTTATCAATTCGAGCACCCAAAACATGATCACCGTTATAATTTGTTCATCTGAAGCATAGTATGCTTGGCTAAGTTAGGAAGCTATTAAAAAGCTTTTAAATGCTTAAAGGCCATTAGGGTTTTATACAAACCTCTTACCAAATGATTTAGATTAATATGATCATCCAAACTGCCTACTGAAACTGAGGATGAAAGGCTCAAGACTGATCTGCTAGTGTTGCTCAACCTAATCTTTGTTTTGGTTCTGATACATGTCATTTTTATCAGTGCAATAGCCAATTTGTCCCTATGTTAGATGCCATGTAATCTTTTTAAATTTCTTAATTAATTTTTATCAAGGTGGAGCACCCTGTCACGGAGTGGATAGCAGAAGTAAATCTGCCAGCAGCCCAAGTTGCAGTTGGAATGGGGATTCCTCTGTGGCAAATTCCTGGTATGCTCTTATCCATCTTCATTTTGTTCTAGACCTTTTTCTCAGTCTTTCACTTCTTGTTATGTGTATGCTGCATCTGACTATATCATTGACTGTCTTAAATAGAAATAAGGAGATTCTATGGAATGGAACATGGTGGAGGATATGATGCTTGGAGGAGAACATCAGTTGCTGCTACCCCTTTTGATTTTGACAAAGCAGAGTCTACAAGACCAAAAGGCCACTGTGTGGCTGTCCGTGTAACAAGTGAGGACCCAGATGATGGTTTTAAGCCCACTAGCGGGAAAGTACAGGTTAGACTACAAAGGTTTATGTGTAATTTCACTTTTATTGTCTCCTTTGATCTTATGAGGAACTTGTATTGAGCTTTATAATTTAACACAGGAGCTGAGTTTTAAAAGCAAGCCAAATGTGTGGGCATACTTCTCTGTTAAGGTATATCTATTATCATAGAACTCAATGAAGGATCAAATATTAATGTGTCAAAGTTAGAATGAATTATTAACATATCTATTATTATGATTTGCAGTCTGGAGGAGGGATTCACGAATTCTCAGATTCTCAATTTGGTAAGTTAAAGCTGCCAACATAACTTAGAAAACTGATTGATCCAATTGAATTACATAAACTTCATGCTAAAGCTAAGGTTATTGTTTTTGGTTGATTCAAAAGCAATAATAAAACAAATCTCAATGTCTCACACCGTCTCCAAGAGGCCCATGCTTGATTTTCCAACTCCTCCTAAACAGGTTCAGGTCTTTGTAGGGCTTCATGTTGAAAATAATGATAAACTCGGTTGTTTTCCCATGCTTGGGTGCCATTTGGAGATTCTAGAGCCCTGTTTTTCTATGGGTCAAATGAGCCTCCAATCCACATTTTTTGTGCTTATGTGAGCTGTCCTGTTGAGAGTTTCCATTAGGGCATCCTTTGGTTATCCTTTGATTTGTCCTAAATTCACTTTAATCTTCTCAAATAAGGGTGTGAGCTTATCCCATGCTACACTATTTAGTTTTTCTAATTTCGATATGTTCACAGTGAAATGTCCTGATTTGTTATATTATGTATCACCTAATCTTGTGTGCATAAAATGCTTTTATCACTGTATTGTGTGTGTACGAGTGAGTTGTACATTAACATAAAAGGACACAGGATGTTCATCTCCCCTGAATTGGTTAGAGTTCTCCTCTATGATGTACCACTATGATTCCTGGATGCCTCACTACGCCTAGGTGCAGGTATAGGATACAGGGTGGACAAGGAAATTGTATCTCAGACATGGCATATCTGATTGATCTGTTCTAGACATCCTTCACACATGATTTGTTCAGATACATATGAGAACGAGCATGGAGAAAAAGGCAAATATTTGACTTGTATAGTGAACCCTTTTTTTTTTTTTTTTTCTTTTGATAGGTAACTTGTATAGAGAACCTAGATAGCAAACGAGAGGGAAAGTGAGAGAAAAATGCTTGTACAGGATTGGCTGGTCCTTGTTATCCATTATGAAAGAAAATACTTTTTGTAGGTGGATTTATCAAACAAACAAGCAAATAAATGAATATTTTAAAAAAGTGATTATATGATAAATTTGTTATTGAAATAAATATGAATTTCTTAAAGAACAAATATAACTGTTGTGTATTACGTGTCTGTGTCCATACCCGATATTCAAATCCATTTTAGCTAAGATCTTGTGTCCTAAAATTTAGTTGTTGGATGGATTGGACTCCCAGACATCTCCAGCACGACAGCACTGGTGTCAGAACCTATGTAACATAGATGCACCAAAACTGACAGGATATAAAGTTTTATACAGTTAAACAAAACATAGCAGTTAATAAAGCACTTGTTCGGTGAATTCTGAATTAGGTCATCAAAGTGATCTTTGTTGATTATTTATGATTTTAAACAACGGATGTGCATTAGAAAGTTTCTTGCGTATATTTGTGCCTGATATGTGATAAAAGAAAAAACAAAAATATTTATGTCTTATGCATACGCATGATGTTTTAAATTTTTCTTCAGGACATGTTTTTGCATTTGGAGAATCCAGAGCCTTAGCTATTGCAAATATGGTTCTTGGATTGAAGGAAATTCAAATTCGAGGAGAAATTCGTTCAAATGTTGATTACACAATAGATCTTTTACATGTAAAGTTCTAATCTATTGACAATCAAATTCCATTTACCGTCCTTTTTCAATAATTTTTAACCTTAGAATACAAACTAAAGAAAAGAAAGACCTTTTCTGCAGGCTTCCGATTACAGAGAGAATAAAATCCACACCGGTTGGTTGGACAGTAGAATTGCTATGCGGGTTAGAGCAGAAAGGCCCCCTTGGTATCTTTCTGTGGTTGGAGGGGCTCTTTACGTAAGCAGACATGTTTTACCTGTGGTTTGGGTTTCTAAAGGTTTTATGTTATGGAAGGCATTTTCAGATACTATAATTTATATAATTCACTTCTATTTTCCACTTTTTCACCTCAGAAAGCATCTGCTAGCAGTGCAGCAATGGTTTCAGATTATGTCGGTTATCTTGAAAAGGGGCAAATCCCTCCCAAGGTATTTTGCTACAAAACATCCTATTTTAGGTACTTGAAATTTAGATGTCTGTTCATCTATTTGTTATTAGCAGTTATTAACAAGTGTGCCACCTAATTGCAGCATATATCTCTTGTCAACTCTCAAGTTTCTTTGAACATCGAAGGAAGCAAGTACACAGTATGTGTTCTAATGATATTATAAAATACCACCTAATTGTAAATGGCTATTTCTTTTAGTGTCTGGGATTTTCAGAGATTATGGTTTGTTGATCTGTTTAATATACCACTAATATAGTTGAAATTGTTCCTAGATTGACATGGTAAGGGGAGGACCAGGAAGCTATAGACTCAGGCTGAATGAGTCGGAGATAGAATCAGAGATACACACATTACGTGATGGTGGTTTATTGATGCAGGCAAGCAAAATTTTCTTCTTGCCTATTTCTTTTTTTTTTTTTTTTTTTGATAGGCTTTTTCCATGACTATTGCTTGTAATTGGTCATGACTGTATAATTTATATGAACAAAACATTTGGTTTTTAATATTCAATGTTTTATTGATATAACTACACTATAGACTCATTCTCACAATCTAATATATTCTTTTAGTTAATAGAAACAAGTGTTTCATCCATCTGGACGTTGATTGGGTTATGCAATATGTCCTTCATGGTTGCTCTTGCACCAATACTTTGCAGTGTATGATCTACAAAACAATATTAGACAAATTTTTATACAAGTCAGTTCTGTAAGCTGTGTTTATAAGAACCAGCAGCACAACATTTACTAAGATATTTTTGAGGAAGTACATGTTTCTAGCACAAGCTCAATTTGTCAATGTCTTGAAGGGAGGAAATGTCTTTGATATATCACTATTTCCAATTTTCATTATCATCTACTTTAGTATATGTCATTGTTGAAGAAAGATAAATTTATTTAGGAGCTAAGCAAGTGAAGTTGGGGAACAGTTATTTATTCAGAAGCTTATGTGGGTACTCTTCCCATTATTTATTTTAAAATTCCACTTAATATCAAGGAGGTTGACTTTGGTGGGAATTATGATCCAAAGTAGTCTCTTCTGTTTGGTCAACACTTCCGAATTGTTTTTGATAGTTTCAGTTTGCTGCAGTTGGATGGAAACAGTCATATTATCTATGCCGAGGAAGAAGCAGCTGGAACTCGCCTTCTCATTGGTGGAAGGACTTGCTTGCTTCAGGTGCCACTAATTCCCTTCTCTTCTTTTCTATACACACACTCATAGCTATATGTTTTTTTTTTTCCTTTAAACTTAATATTTAAGCTGGCTAATTTATTTATTTATTTTCTTTTTTTGTTATTTTCAGAATGATCATGATCCATCTAAGTTAGTCGCAGAGACACCATGCAAGCTGCTACGGTACTTAATCTCGGATAATAGTCATGTTGATGCTGACACACCATATGCAGAGGTTGAGGTTATGAAGATGTGTATGCCACTTCTTTCACCTGCTTCTGGAATTATTCAATTTAAGATGTCTGAAGGTCAAGCAATGCAGGTAAAATATGTTCCATACTGGAAGTTTTAGTATCCTATCCTTGGTAGAGATTAAGAAATCACATTTCGTGTAGGCTGGTGAGCTTATAGCAAGACTTGATCTAGATGATCCTTCTGCTGTAAGGAAAGCAGAGCCTTTCCATGGGAGCTTTCCAATTTTAGGGCCTCCCACTGTTATTTCTGGGAAAGTTCATCAGAGATGTGCGGCAAGCATAAATGCGGCTCGGATGATCCTTGCAGGCTATGACCACAACATTGATGAAGTAAGTTTTCTCTTTCCCAGAAGTTATGTTTTAGATAATATCATGAATCAGTATTCAATAATGGGTTCTGTACTTCACCTAGTGAACATGGTAAAGCTATTTGCAAACAGACTTTATGGAGTGATTTATCATGACTAATGTATTGAGGTTTTGATTTGTCTCATGCAAGAGTTCTTCTTCTATTTCAGGTGGTGCAAAACTTGTTGAGTTGTCTTGATAGTCCTGAACTCCCTTTCCTTCAGTGGCAAGAGTGCTTGGCTGTTTTGGCAACCCGCCTTCCCAAAGATCTCCGAAATGAAGTAAATGTCTACTTTTAGTTTTCCTCTCCGATTTTACACTTGAACAATGGTTTATATTCATGTTCTGATCTAAGTATGCATTGATTCTTTAATTCTTTTTTCAGTTGGAATCAAAATATAAGGAGTTTGAAGGGATATCGAGCTCCCAGAATGTTGAGTTCCCTGCCAAATTGTTGCGGGGTGTTCTTGATGTCAGTTCCTGAACCATCCTAATTTTTTTAAACTTTTCTTTTAATGAGCATCTGTACAGTAAGGTTTTTACTTTGTGTACAGGCGCATCTATGCTCCTGTCCTGATAAAGAAAAAGGAGCCCAAGAAAGGCTTGTTGAGCCTTTGATGAGTCTTGTGAAGTCCTATGAAGGTGGAAGAGAGAGTCATGCCCGCATTATTGTCCAGTCTCTCTTTGAAGAGTACCTATCTGTTGAAGAACTATTTAGCGATAACATCCAGGTGAGTTTGTCCATGAAACAAAAATTGCTCTATGATAACAACATGATAATGCTGAGTATTTTTCCAGGTTAGTTGGGATTTGCCAACACAAATCCTGTCTGGCATCTTTAAGTATATAAAAAATAGCACCTCCTGTTAAAGTATATGAACCTGAATTTTACATTATTTATTCTAACTTTCAGTTGTGGGATTTTGGTCCATTTGTGTCATAGGTCTTTTTCTAACTTATTTTCTGACATCCAAATTAGGTTTGCTAAACATGCTCATTTAGTTTTCTAATTGATTTTTCCTATTTTCATTCTCTTTTCCAATCCATCCATGTGGTTCCTCCTGACCACACTTGGATGCCCATCATTCTTTTTTATTATTTGAAACTTCCAATAAGTCGCTGCATGCTAGTTAAAATTTTCCTTCACAGTTTACTTGGTTCAATCTTGGCCTTCAACCATAATTGGTAATGATATTGTAAAAGTAGGTTTCTAAAATCCAAAATACAAGGAATTCAATGAGGAGCTCCGGAAATTTGAGAGCTGTCTCATTTCTTGCTTAATGGGGTCTTCAATTTTAATATTTCATCTTTTCCAGGCGGATGTAATTGAACGCCTTCGACTTCAATATAAGAAAGATCTTCTGAAGATTGTGGACATTGTGCTTTCTCATCAGGTATCCACAAAGGAGTTGATTTTATAACGTGCTCAGCCAGCTTGCTCATCTTTTGGTCTCATTTGTTGTTCTTGTAGCGATTAATTTGCACTTGTACTTTGTGTGTGTGTTGATTTTCAGGGTGTCAGGAGTAAAAATAAGCTGATATTACGTCTCATGGAACAATTGGTTTACCCTAACCCTGCTGCATATAGAGATAAACTGATTCGCTTCTCTGCACTTAACCATACAAGCTATTCTGAGGTTGGCAGCTCCACTTAGTTTCTCAAGGAATAAATTCTTAGTATTATGAATTTGTTTTCACATTTATCAGCATTGAATTCTCTCAAGCATGACTTGTAACTTTGTCATGGATAGAGAATTTCTAAGCTTTCTCTTTATGGTTTATGTTCTTTATTCCTTGCAAGTTACCACCGACTATCCTTTTCAAGTTGATGTCATGATTTATATATGTTTTTTTAAAAATGTTCTCAAACGCACTATATTTTGCAGTTGGCACTAAAGGCAAGTCAACTACTGGAACAAACCAAACTGAGTGAACTTCGTTCCAGCATTGCAAGAAGCCTTTCTGAATTAGAGATGTTTACTGAAGAGGGTGAGAATATGGATACTCCAAGGAGGAAAAGTGCCATCAATGAACGAATGGAGGCTCTTGTGAGTGCTCCTCTAGCAGTTGAAGATGCCCTTGTAGGTTTGTTTGATCACAGTGATCACACCCTTCAAAGGCGTGTTGTGGAGACTTATGTCCGCCGACTATACCAGGTATTATGGTGCAAACTTTTATCATTACCATCATATTTTGCCCTTGGATAACCGCTTCCTCATCTAACTTGGTATATCTATTATCAGCCCTACCTCATAAAAGGGAGTGTTAGGATGCAATGGCACCGATCTGGTTTGATTGCTTCCTGGGAATTCTTGGAAGAGCATCTTGAGAGAAAGAATGCGTCAGAAGATCAAATTTCTGACAAATCATCAATCGAGAAACATAATGAGAAGAAATGGGGGGCCATGGTTATAATCAAGTCTCTTCAGTTTTTGCCTACTGTGATTAGTGCTGCATTAAGGGAAACAACTCATAACTTTGAAGAATCAATTCCAAGTGGATCTATAGAACAAGATAGGCATGGTAACATGATGCATATTGCATTGGTGGGCATCAACAACCAGATGAGTTTGCTTCAGGATAGGTATGCAAAGTGCCTTTTCCCTTTTTATTTGCACCAAACTGTCTAACCATGAACACCACTTACCCTTCCCTACAAAATACAGTTTGCAATAGGATTTATAAGATGTGAGGTCAGTAATGGGTTAACAAAATCTGATCTCATCTGGTTGGATTTACAATCTGGACAATAAATGATGGCTGAATTTTTTCTTTTTCAATCCTTTTTCCCTGAAACTCATCTGGCATCAGTACTAGCAGTGATGCCAACTGTTAGTCTGGTCTATCAGAGAGGGTAAATGATGACGCTTTTTGTTTTTCATTCCTTTTTCCCTGAAACTCATCTGCCATCAGTACTAGCAGTGATTCCGACTGTTAGTCTGGTCTATCAGATCTCAATATGTTTTGATGGCCCTTCCTCAACTTCACTTTCCTTGCCTTTTGCAGTGGTGATGAGGATCAGGCCCAAGAGAGAATAAACAAGTTAGCCAGGATACTTAAGGAGCAAGAAGTAAGCTCCAGTCTCCGTGCTGCAGGTGTTGGAGTAATTAGCTGTATCATACAGAGGGATGAAGGGCGAGCTCCCATGAGGCACTCCTTTCATTGGTCAGTGGAGAAGCTTTATTATGAGGAAGAGCCTCTTCTGCGTCACCTGGAACCACCTCTATCCATTTACCTTGAATTGGTTTGTTATTTTCTGACTCTGGCTTACACTCTGCTCTACCCTTTTTTTTTTTCTAAAAAAAAAAAAGGAAAATAAATTTCTATTCAGTATCCACACTCTTTAGCTGACATCGAGTTTACTAACATTTGTTCTAATCCAGGACAAGCTGAAAGGCTATGAGAATATAAAGTATACTCCATCAAGGGACCGTCAGTGGCACCTATACACTGTTGTAGACAAGCAATTACCAATCCAGAGGATGTTTCTCAGAACGCTTGTAAGGCAACCCACAAGTGAAGGATTAACTTTGTACCAGGGGTTGGATGTGGGAACAACCCAAACCCAATCGACTATGTCTTTTACTTCTAAGAGCATTTTAAGATCCTTAATGACTGCAATGGAGGAATTGGAACTTCATGGACACAATGCTACTGTCAAATCTGACCATGCCCACATGTACCTTTACATTTTACAGGAGCAACAAATAGATGATCTTGTGCCATACCCTAAGTAAGCATTTATCTGTATTGATGCCCCTTTTCTCTTAAGATATTGTCTTGAGTTTCTTTCATAGACCTCACTCTGAGACTTTTGGCAGGAGAGTTGTCATAGGTGCTGGGCAGGAAGAAGCTGGAGTTGAAAGGATCTTGGAAGAGCTGGCACATGAAATTCATGCATCTGTTGGTGTAAGAATGCATCGGTTAGGTGTCTGCGAGTGGGAAGTAAAGCTTTGTATAGCATCTGCTGGACAGGCCTATGGTTCTTGGAGAGTGGTTGTTGCAAATGTGACTGGTCACACCTGCACTGTGCATGTAAGTGTATTCATTTATAGTTGTTCAAAGAAAGGTCTTCCACCCACCACATTTTTTCAATTATGAGCACCTTGAAAAGCTGGCTATAAACCAGTTAAGTTACAGTCAGATTATAATTGAGACTTAGTTGTACAATTAATTGTATTTTAAATCCATAAATATGGGCCTCACTTGTATTTTGTTTAATATCTTTCAGATATACCGAGAATTGGAAGATGCCAGCAAACACAGAGTGGTCTACCATTCAAAATCTGCCCAAGGTCGTTTGCAAGGTGTACCAGTAAATGCACACTATCAGCACTTGGGAGTACTTGATCGGAAGCGTCTGTTGGCCAGGAGAAGCAACACCACTTACTGCTACGATTTCCCACTGGTAATACTGTCAAACATGATATTTATGGTTTTCTTTTTTCTTTTCTTTCTTCTTAAATGGTGTTTTTCTTCTTCTCTCTTAAATGGTGGGAAGGTGGATGTACAGCTTAAAACATGTTATTGATGAACTTGCAGGCATTTGAGACAGCATTGCAACAGTTATGGGCATCCCAGTCCCAGGGCATTAACAGACCCAACGATAAAGTTCTTTTCAAAGTCACAGAGCTTGCATTTGCTGACAAAAGAGGTAGCTGGGGTACTCATCTGGTTCCAGTGGAGCGCGCATCTGGAGAAAATGATGTTGGAATGGTAGCCTGGCGTATGGAAATGTCTACTCCTGAGTTCCCAAATGGAAGGACAATTTTGATAGTAGCAAATGACGTAACCTTCAAAGCTGGGTCTTTTGGCCCAAGAGAAGATGCATTCTTCCTTGCAGTGACTGATCTTGCTTGTTCTGAGAAACTGCCCCTAATTTATTTGGCAGCAAACTCTGGAGCTCGTATTGGTGTAGCTGAGGAAGTGAAAGCCTGCTTTAAGATTGGTTGGTCTGATGAATCAAGTCCTGAGCGTGGTTTCCAGTATGTATATTTGAATCCTGAGGACTATGCACGCATTGGATCATCCGTGATAGCTCACGAGTTAAGTATGGAAAGTGGAGAAACCAGATGGGTTATAGATACCATAGTCGGGAAGGAGGATGGTTTGGGGGTTGAGAACTTAACGGGTAGTGGAGCCATTGCTGGTGCATATTCAAGGGCATATAAGGAAACCTTTACTTTAACTTATGTGACAGGCAGGACTGTTGGAATAGGCGCTTATCTTGCTCGGCTTGGGATGCGGTGCATACAGAGGCTCGATCAGCCAATAATTTTGACTGGTTTTTCTGCATTAAACAAACTTCTTGGTCGGGAGGTGTATAGTTCCCACATGCAACTTGGTGGACCTAAAATTATGGCAACCAATGGAGTAGTTCACCTGACAGTTTCTGATGATCTAGAAGGGGTATCAGCTATTTTAAAGTGGCTGAGCTATGTTCCTTCCCATGTAGGTGGCGCACTTCCTATTTTGAAACCTTCGGATCCTCCAGAAAGACCTGTTGAGTATTTCCCTGAAAACAGTTGTGATCCTCGTGCAGCCATCTGTGGTGCTCCAGATAGCAGTGGGAAGTGGCTGGGTGGTTTATTTGATAAGGATAGCTTTGTTGAGACGCTAGAAGGTTGGGCAAGGACAGTTGTTACAGGAAGAGCAAAGCTCGGAGGAATCCCTGTTGGAATAGTAGCTGTTGAGACCCAGACTGTGATGCAAGTTATCCCTGCAGACCCAGGTCAGCTCGATTCACATGAAAGGGTTGTCCCTCAAGCTGGGCAAGTATGGTTTCCTGATTCGGCCACTAAGACATCTCAAGCATTGTTAGATTTCAACAGGGAAGAGCTCCCACTTTTCATTCTTGCCAACTGGAGAGGGTTCTCAGGTGGGCAGAGGGACCTTTTTGAAGGCATCCTTCAGGCAGGATCAACTATAGTTGAAAATCTTAGAACATACAAGCAGCCTGTTTTTGTCTACATCCCAATGATGGGTGAGCTGCGTGGTGGGGCATGGGTTGTCGTGGACAGTCGAATCAATTCAGATCATATTGAAATGTATGCTGAACGGACAGCCAAAGGAAATGTCCTAGAGCCGGAAGGGATGATTGAGATCAAGTTCAGGATAAAGGAGCTGCTGGACTGCATGGGTAGGCTTGATCAACAGCTGATCAATCTGAAGGCAAAACTTCAGGAAGCCAAGGGCAGTAGAGTGCATGGAACTGTTGAGTCTCTACAGCAGCAAATAAAAGCCCGTGAGAAGCAGCTTTTGCCAGTCTATACTCAGATAGCCACCAGATTTGCAGAATTGCATGATACTTCCCTGAGAATGGCTGCCAAAGGAGTGATCAAAGAAGTTGTGGACTGGGGTAACTCACGGTCTTTCTTTTATAGAAGACTGCATCGTAGAGTCATCGAGGGATCATTGATCAAGGTCGTGAGAGATGCTGCTGGTGACCAAATGTCGCATAAATGTGCAATGGAGTTGATCAAAAAATGGTTTTTGGATTCTGAGATTGCAAGCAGCAGTAAAGATGCATGGGCTGATGATCAAGCTTTCTTTACGTGGAAGAATGATCCTGCAAACTATGAGGAAAAGCTACAGGAGCTGCGGGCCCAGAAGGTATTACTTCAATTATCGAAAATTGGTGATTCGGCATCAGATTTGCAAGCTCTGCCTCAGGGTCTTGCAGCCCTCCTACAGAAGGTAAACCTTCAGATCATAATTTCTTGCTTTATTGAATAATTTATCTCCTGGAAGCTGGTCTGATTGTTGGAATACAATGCAGGTGGAGCCCTCAAGCCGAGCGCAATTGATCGGGGAACTCCAGAAGGTGCTCAATTGATTAAATGATTTGCAGAGCAAAGGCAAGTATGATCCATAACTCCCTATGTTGTTTCTTGGATCATACGATAAAAGATTAACAGCCTCAGCCAGAAGTGAGAAGGCAATGGCTACTTGCGTTGAGGCTTCTACCCTATACAGTAAATGATTTTTACTGGTGAAATAAAAATTCATTGGTTAAATGAAGTGGGAAGAGCTATTCTGATGAAATTATGTTGTTACGACAAGTGTACATTTTGTTAAGTCTGTGAGTCAATTGTAGTAAAAATAGTACTTTAATTGTTTTAGAGGAGATCAAATGACCTTAGAGGCCTGTTTCATGAGTTTCCTAGATGGTTGATCAATAATTCTCTTGTTGCATTATTCTTGTGACATTGTGTAAGACCTGCTAATTCTTCTATTTATGAATACGAATACATGAGGTTTTATGCCACTCCTAATATTGTTGGTACAGCTTAGTGCTTCAGAGTCACAAAGGTTTGAGAAACTTATTTTTACTATCTTATGAAGCCACCATCATCCTGGTCTCCATCCATGGTATGGAAATCAAGAGTACAAACATAATAACAATGGTGGGCACATTGTATATTTCCCTTTCCTTTCCTTTCGGTGTGAAGTTGGGCAGGGACCAGATGTGGCTAGACCAATGATAATGTCATTAATAGAAAAATGTTTGGGCTCAAACCCACATAACTAGACATTTCAAGAAACATACAACAAAGAACTTAAAAGATGCTCATGTGATATAGAAATAAGGTGTTGGGATCTCATCATCACAACTCTTATTCCTCATGCATCCCCACAAAGTTAGGTTTTTTCTTTTTGACTTTGTGCTCTTTTTTTCTTTTCTTCTCCCTATCCTTCCTTCTCTGTTCCCTCAGTTTCACTTTCTCTTTCTCGTCTCTCCTTTTCATCTCCTGCACTTGTTTCCTCCTCTCCTTCTCCTGTTTCTCCTTTTCCTTTCTTTCATTTTCTTCTCTTTTCCGTTTCTCTTTCTCTCTTTCCTTGTCTTTCTTCCGCTTGTTCAATTCGTCTCCCTTCGATTTTCTTCTAAAGTTGAACTGCATTTTGCTTGGGAGAGAGCTACGCAGTTCTGTTTTTGACAGGGGAATCAATATAAAGATTTGTTTTCTTAGCCGTCCCTCTATTGGTCTACAACCTCTAATGGTTCTTAGCATTAATTACTCGTTGCCGCCCAAAGGTTATTTTTGGATCATTGATAATAGTGTTAGGTATGAGGAAGCATTGAAGGAGTAAAGGGAAAACCATGTAAAGATTCGCCCGGCACCACTTCAATATAAAATAATACGATTCAATTCTCGCTCTCCACTCTCCAATGGCTTCAAATAGTGTAATGCCAAGTAGCTAACTTGGATAATCTACAGCTATCTACACAAATCATTATTATTAAATAATCTGATAATCGAGAGAGAGAGAGAGAGAGAGAGAGAGAGAGAGAGAGAGAGTCAATATCAAGAGTGAGATGGAGATGGAGATGGAGATAAAATGCCTAACATGTCAACAGCTTAAGGCACTTCTTTTGTTTTGAGGGAGGGTATGTAAAATTTTCTTTTGTTTCTATTCTGCTTTTATTAACGCCAATATGTCAAGTGGTTGAGGCACCTGAGGACGAAAGAAGATTCTTACATTTTAGGAACGATGCCAAACCCTGGTCATTCAGCGGGTGGAATACCAACTGAATCTATGTAACTCACCTCTAACTGGCACTCAAATCTTCTGGTCAGGTACCATTTCCACTCCTGAATACAAGATTATGTCAATGACTTACAGAGCAGCCGGATTGATGGATACGGCACTAATAGTTGTGGGGGGCAAAGAAAAACCAGTTGAAAAGCTCAGTGCAACCATGCAACAGAAACTTGCCATACGCTATTCGATTAGACAGTTTTTTACTGCTTTTAAGTTCATCATACATCAAGAGTTTACATGGAAGAACAGATGCCAAAGACGTTTCATCTGGAAAAGAAATTCTCCTGTATCAATATTTTGTCAACATGATTTTAAATCTACATAAATCAGGGGCTTTGCTTTGAGCAGGAAAAAAAGGGTCTGCGGGAGAAAGTCATACTGCCAAAATCAACCCTCGAAAGTAATATACAGACAGGATCTTGCAATTTATATAAAATAATTGACCGTGCACAAATCGTCAATCAATGTCTACTTACCAATACAGAACTTGCCAAAGATGTTGGTCAAAACTTCTTCAGAGATATCTTCTCCACTTATCTGGCCAAGGGCCAATGCGGCTTCTCTCAAATCAATTGTCCAGAAGTCAAGAGGCATTTCCTCCTCTATAGAGGATATCAACCTTGCAAGAGCCTCCTTGGTCCGAACAAGTTGTTCACATTGTCTCTGATAATTCATCAATAAATTACACATAAATCAATCCAATCAAACCTCAAACCATTCTAATTATTTTAAGTTCATTTTTTCCAAACAATCAGATCATTTTGTTTAAAAATATTATTACAAACTGGATACATGTTAGAGCCGAATACATTGCCTCGTGCAAGATTTTGGTGAATGTGACTCCTTAGCATGATGTATTTCGTGTACTGATATATATTCCCACTAACATGAACCACATCATGGCCTTCTAACCCATGCACATCCAGAACATCACTTTGGAGAATACCTCCTTGACTGGACTTGATATTAGGGTGCAGCTTAGGGGTCTAGATGTAGTTGAGGACCCAAACATTAAAGGTGCAGCTTAGGTGGTCTAGATCTAGTTGAGGACCCAAACGTGATACTTGATATTCCCAAACATATATTAATGATATGAGCAATATGGTATTTAAGTTGATAGTATGCTATGCCAACATCATTTTGATCATGGTACAAACTTGTATCTTTTTTTTTTTGATAAGTAAAGAGAAGTATTGTATCTTGGAAGGCTCATTTAGATAGTTTAACATCTGCAGTATGTCATTTGAGTCCCTTAAAAATACATTGTATGCAATCTACTCACATGGAATTAAATTTCTTAGAAGCTTATCAACCGGAAGTTTTGACAGAAAACTCCACAGTAATGAATAGACTTGATGATGCAAGGAGTCATGGCCATTGGGAGAAGGAAACAGTTGGACTGGATAAAAAATTCTCAATTCACATTCATGGGAAGTATACCTGGTTTACAGTCCATGTGCGCCCCCCTGGAGGAATCCTGTTGAGACCAACAATCTCTATTATTGCTGACTCCAAGTCTGATATTCCTTGGCCGGTGACTGCACAAGTGAAAATGTGCTTACTGAAAGAGTTTCCCTTCATAAACAATTCGGTGCATGCAGATGGAGCACAATCTATTTTGTTGACTACAAGGATCACTGGAGTAGAAGATTCAACAAATTTCTGTATTGCCAAAAAACCGAGAGAAATTGTAAGCTCCCACAGACAGTTTAATTTGTTGTCTTTTAATAGAATAGAAAAATTAAGCTATGGAGGAAAACAATAATGACGACATGCCTGTAAATGAATGTCGATGTTACTAATTGTGTGGGATCAATTTGTTGATACCAACCTATCATCTAAGGTTGGGGTGGTATTGATAGAATGACCTCTTTTGGTCCAAAACAAACATTTCATTGTCATGAAAAAGTACAAAGAATGATGAGAAATCTTCCTCCAAAACCATCCAATAAATCTAATAAAAATTTCCATGTGTGACCTTTGTTCACTAAGAGCATTCTATGAATACTCTTTGAAATCCTTCTGTAACCTGAATCCTATTTGGTCTAGAAAGTGAACTAGTATAACCCAAAAAACACATGGAAATTTGGTCTAGAAATTCTTTTCAAGATTCTGATGTATTAGCTATAAAAATATACATGATATATATAATACACATGCAGCGCGCACAAACACAGATAGAGGGAGAGGAAAGCAAACCATCACAGAGCAATGAGTTCATAAGCAAAATAAACTTAATTCTTTTCTAAAAAATGAACAAGAAAAAAAGAAAGATGAAACTTAGGTAATAAAGTTGAGAGAGAGAGAAAATGGCTAGCTTGTAAAACCTTATTGGATATAATCCTATTAAAAAGTCTGGTATCTTCTGATGTCCACCCGTCTAATGCACTTATTGTCATGATAATGACATCTGCACTGATAGCAACTGCTTCAGATCTCTCTACACCTGTTAAAGAATTATCAAAGAAATCAAGAGACATCATTGATATAGTAAGATAAACTAACAGGTAATGAATCATAATACATATACAAACATAATCAATGCATTTTACACTCAACATAATTATCAGCTTGTGATCATACTTTCAGAATGCTTGATTAACAGTCTATTAGCTTTGTGATTGGAAATCAAACAAGTTATATGCACAGGATACCACGTAGTTAGCTAACTTGGCAAGAAGTAGCCAATTGACCTAGGTGCGGGTAAGTTAATGGATGGTGACTGGGCCGCATCTATATCACTTTTATCTAAGGGATAGGAAAGCAGGAAGAATGTTATTACGATACATCTTCATAAAATCATTAGCTTTTATTTTTAGTTTCCATTATTTGCATGTGTTAAAAGATTTCAAACAAAGAGGCCAAACTTGGAATATCCATGGGAGTTATTTCACCAAGTGATGCTTTGATAACAATCTATTTAATCTAGGGTTTTATATCAAACTTTGCATCAATTTTAATCCTGATAGTTTCAAAACAAATCCAAGTTTTCCAAATGCTGCAATTGTACAAACAAGAAATAAATTGTCAATTTGTTTGGATGTTCAATGGAGTGGATTAATCTATTTTAGTTTCAGATAACATGCAAACAAACATTGGTAACTTAAATATGGAGACATATAAATTCTCTCAAATCCTAATCAAAAACAGAAAATTTTAATTACAATAACTTGGTTTCTCAACTCCCTTTCAGAATATCAACTTAAAGAGTTATAGCTGTTAATTTTTTGCAGAAAGGATAGCCTTACCAATCTTCTCCACAATGTCATCTGTTTCCCTAATACCTGCTGTGTCAAGGAGGGTGACAGGGATGCCATGAATGGAAACACTGGCTTCCACCACATCCCGTGTGGTTCCAGCTATCTCTGTAACTATTGCTCTCTCACTCTGCACGCTACAAAGAAAATATTGTGTTCAATATGATGTCATGGTACAAATCATAATGCGACAAGGGCAAGCCTGCAACTTAGGTAGGTTGGGTCAGGTTATAGGTCAACTCCAAATTCAAATTGCTCTGGTCAATCATGATTGGGCAGGTTGGCAAATGCTAGAAAGATCACAATTAATATTAAATTAAATCAAACATCCTAATATTTGCAATATTTTTTAAAAATGAACTATTTCGAAGTATAATGAAATAAAGATAACAGTAAGAACAATTTATGCTAAATCAAAAACATCCAACAATTATTTTCTCATAAAATGCCATAGATCAAGAAAAGATATGATATGCAAAACTGCTTTCATGATATTGTGGTAACAAAACCCCAATCAGGTACATTTTGGGACAGGTTTCCTAGTTAGAGATGCCTATTAATTAACAATCCAATCCCCATACACATCATTATTGGTCCCTAATCACTTAATTTCAATTGAAGGAAGATCTAGCAGAATCAGGTACTAGATTTTCCCTTTCTAAAAACAATTTTAGTTTTCATGAAAAATCTACTTACGAGTTATGACATATGAATTGCCTTATACAATGATATAATGACTTATGCTAGCATAAGAGCTATAATTCTGTATGGTGGTTTGGTGGACAAGGTTCCACAAAACTCATGTATCTGATGCTGACATAACATGGAATTTGCATCAATACACAGAGCAACTTATTAACTCCAGCACAGCACTCTTGTGCATTAACATTTTTTCCAGGAGTGCACAGTTAAAATGAATACTCAAAGTTGGAGATATTATAATTTTAAAATTTTCCAATACATAGCCAATGATGCATTATAACTCCTCAAGTTATCAAGCAAGCATGAACAGTATAAAAATAAGCACCAAAAAATAACTCGTTACAACATACTTTGCTCCATGCATTAAGAAGGCTGGACTTCCCAACATTTGGCCGACCAATAATTGCTATCTGCAAATGAAAAGCACCCACTTAAGTTAATATTTGCATTATACAGGAAGCAGGATGTTACTGACATAACCATCTTGGCAGTTCAAATAGCATATATGAAATTATACCAATTGAAAAGATATTTCCATCTACATGGGTTGAACTTGGAAATACAAAATCTACCAGAAGATACAATAGAAAATACCTGCCATGTCTAAGGTTTTGAAGTTCAAACCCAATCAGCACATTCATATTTATTCAGGAGACTATGTAGCAGTTTTAGCACATTTATAGAAATAGGACTCTAAGGAGGGATGTCATGGCTGTGATGGTTGAGGAAAGGTTGTAGAAGGAACTAAGTGAACGATTATTACTGGGCCCCATAAAGAGAAATTTTGTTGAACAAGCCTCCAAGATTAAAAAGTTGAATAACAAGACATGAATCACACCACATAAGAGTGAGGGAGTCAATGCAGTGCATAGAATCAGCTTCTTCCTAGAGAATGTGATGAATGAAGAAATTAACATCTTTTACACATGCAAGGAAGAGTATTACATAATCTCTTTACCACCTGTAGTCCAGATTGCAGTAGCCGGTCATAATTGGCAGTCTCCAATGCATTCTCCACATCTTGTGACATGGCATGTATTTTATCCATAATGAGATTCAAGTCCAATGGTGGCATCTCGTCATCAAAATCTAATCGAGCTTCAATTTCAGTAAGCAACTCGATGCACTGTATTCTAAGTGATCTAACCAAAGATGAGAAACCTCCCTGTCATAGAAATTGTGTTATCCATGGCTGTTTATCCTACTACAAAGTACAACATCCATCGTTAAAATAACAACAGGTGTTCAGAGGTCTATGGTTAGTTCAAGAAATAAAGCGCTTAGCAGCATAAATTAGATTCCAGGAAAGAATACATACCTGAATTCCTGCAAGTGCTGCATCTGCAGCAGCAATGGACTTGGCTGAAATTAGTTTTCCCACATTTTCAGCTTGGGAGAGATCTAATCGACCATTAAGAAAAGCACGAAGGGTGAACTCGCCTGAAAAAAGATAAAACAAAGGAGATTCAACATAAACATCTATATCAGACTAAGTATTAGATAACATTTTATACACTTACGAAAGGGAACTTCATTATTTCAGGTATTAGACATTCTTGTATACGCATTCCTTATCTTTCAGCTTGTTCTAAGAATTATCTGCATGCTTAAGACTTGTCATATGACCAATATCATAAATCGTACGAAAAATCCACAAATATGCTTAAAATTTGACAACCTTGAGTTCACAAAGACAAATTACATACGAGAACCATAGTATAGACCCATCATAGGCTCTCAAAATACTCAATAAAGTGCAACAATGCACTCAAGATGTATAGAAAGGATGCCAAGTGGCAAGCAAATAAAAAAAAAAAAAGAAAAAAAAAAAAGAAGGGCCAACAAAAATCCAAAAGCCCCCCTTACATAGCCCCCCCAACAAAGCTATAAAATCTATCATGGACATAGAATCCCCATCTAGATACCTCCTAACTTGCAACAAAGGATTACAAAGAAACATGGATTTGAGCGCCTGGTCTGACTTTGCTTTGAAGCGATCTCCAATTTCTCCCCTTCCATAATGACAAAAACACACACAAAGGGACCACCATCAAAACCTTCTTCGGTTTTTTCCCCATAAAAGCACCATGGCACCCTAAGAAAGTTTCTCTAATCAAATAAGGCACACTTAAGCAATCCCAAATGAGGAAAACACCAATCGCCATAATTCCTTTGTTTTAGCACAACGCAGGAGGATGTGGTGCACTAACTCTTCTTCCTCCAATGCATAGAACAAAAGACCACCCTTTCCTTTGTAGTTGATCCAAAGTCAAGACCTTTCCTCAAGTTGCTTACCAAGCAAAAAATGCACTTTCATCAGGATCCATGAATTCCAAATGGTCCTACCTGGGAATGCCTTTGATCTTTCTTACACCAAAAAAGAGTAGAAGGATTTGATTGAAAATTTACCATTCGTTGCATCCAACCATCCCATCCTATCGTCCTTGTCCCTTCTCGCAGCCTCACCTTGAAGCATCAAGAGGAATGCCTCAAATCCTATCCATCTCTTAGTCATTTAGATGCCTTGAAAAATGAGAGTTCCAATGGTAACACCTGTCACCCATGCATCCTTTGTCAAAGCTAACATGTACAAGGAGAGGAAAGACTCACTTAGAGAGTATCACCACACCACCGCCCAACACACCCAAAAGAAGACAGGGGCTGCAACCCCCCAACAACAAACCCACCCTCCAAAGTGAGGTTTTTTTACTCCCACCTTTGCCTTTAAACCCAATCATTCTAACAGCAGCACCTGGGCTTACTCTCTTTTCTCCCATTTGGACCACTAAAGCCCAGCCCATACAACTCATCCTTGGCTCCACTTAGGCTTACATCCTGACATTCAACAGGTGTCAGGCCCAAACAGCCTCCCTAATCACTTTGTAAAAGGAGGTCTCTTCTTTTATAACACAAAAAAAGGCCTTATTTTGTCCCACACAGCCAGCCACTCCAGAAACAGATTGGGCTCCCAACTGTTGATAACTCTTCACACCTTCCAACCAACCTACTAAAACTTACCGCCCACCCCACTTTCCTTTCCCTTGTTTGCACAGTGAGCCATGGGCTCGTGTGTCACATTTAAACCAAGTTTCTCAGATTCTTCCTGAAGCATTTCAGCAACCTTTTTAGATTTCTTTTCCTCAGCTTGAGACATGTCCACAACTCTCCTTTTCACTGGCATCTTCCTTTCCCCCACTTACTCTCCAGAGTGTAGCTTATCTACCCCATCTTCCCAAACGTCCATGCCCCTGCTGCCTACTTTGAAAACAACCTTTGACAACCATGGTGGAATTTCCCAACACAGCTAGATAGCAAATAGAAAAATCTCACCACCAACTACATCGCACCCAGAACTTTCCTCCCATCAGACTTCACCAAAGATCCTTTCCCATTGAAGATTGTGCCTCAAAGCAGTGTCCTCATCCACAACCACAGAGCATCTCTCACTCTTCTAAATAGCTCTCTGTTCCACAGATGCACAGGTAGCCCCAGTAATCTCAACCAAACTTCTTTCACATAAAACCCTGATTGAAAGCACCCCAAAGACAACACTTTGCCTTTAAAGCATCATGGCACTCTTAAAAGGGTCATCTCTAAATCAAGGACCTCTCCAAATTCAAATAAAATGAGGACACCCCCATGCAAAGATAGGCATGCATCCACTCTCTAGTTGCCAATTTTGGAAGGCCCACGTACTAATGCAGATAACCCTAAACCTTAGTTAGAGAATTCGCCCCATCTACCCACTATGTAACACCACATGGACTCCACTATCTGATTCACCTCTTTCTCACCTAGCTGAATCCACACTCTGTGCCTTCTTCTCCACCACTTTTGAGGATCCCTTCTCATATGAATAAGCCTTCCCATCATAGCTGGGGAGCCTCCTAAAAAATTAAATAGATAAATAAAGATCACTCATCTAGGAAGGATAGAATAAACCCAAGCTATGAAGCTTCTCGGCAGGAGTAATACATCCTCCTTTAAATTCCCATTTGGGAACACCAATAAAAATCTTTTTGCTTCCCCAGCGCACACGGAACATCGGAGAAAGCATCCTGCACCATTACTTCACAACTCTAGATAGTACACCTGTCCCCCTTCCCCCTTCCATCCAAACCTTGCAGAAAGGTTCTTCAACTTTGTTATTGCAATAAGCTTCCATAACTTCTAACAGTCAAGAGAGAACCTCTCCTTATCCAGCAGGAGAAGTCTCTGCCTCTTTCCAAAACCCTACCTTCCACCTGTCCATTGAACTTTTCTACAAAAATCTCAAAAGACTTGGTTTCCAGTCCAAACCAGGCCTTTCCACCCATTATTGGCAATGGAGTTTCAAGATCCTAAGAAATCCTACCATAAGATCCTAAAAAATCAAATTCCCATATAGATGTTTACCCAATACCGATGCTTAGCACTTAATCTTGTGTAAAATTTTCCATTCATGATCTTACATCTTACTTCAAATCTTCTCATAATGATGGTGCTCTCTCATTGAAGTTTGAACTTCTCACAAAATTTTAACTGTTGAATACAAAAACAAAAACTAATTCTGTTACTAGAAGATACTATAAAAAAGCTAACCTGATTCTGCAAGCCTTGCCCCAGATTCCAAGCAAGCTCTCAACACACGGCGTAAACACACTTCGCTGCCATGACACTGAAGCTCAACCACATCTTCACGAGTGTAGGATCTTGGGGCCAACATTGGTATGGCTAGAACCTAGGAAAGGAAGAGATTCACAAACACCCATTAAATACGCACACATGCCCTTCCTCAAATTATAAACAGAAGTACTAGATATGGACCAACTTTATTTCATAGTTTAAAGAAACTCTATAATCAGATGCATTTTGCCCACGGGAGACTTGATCAATAAGAAGCATCAAACTGAAATTCCAGAGTAAGAATCACACAGACAAAACCAGCAGAACCAAAACCTAGAAAAGGAACAGAAAAATGAAATCCCCACTTCTCTTAATTACAGAACAAAGAACGAGTTTAGAACTTATGCAAAATATACAAGAAAATACATTTTGGCCATTGCCCATTTGGGGCTCAAACAATTAGAAGCCCAAACTATAATTTCAAAATCAGAATGAACTCCCATTAGAATCAAATTAACCCCAAGTCTTTTGCTTTGCATTCAGTTCAAAAAATGACAATTATCAGAACAATGGTGGAAATTGAAATTGGTTATACCTCGTCCACGACATTCCCGTGGTGGTCCAAAACGACACCGTACTCCACCACATGACTGGTGGGCCGCCACGAACCCGAACCCAAAGTCTTGCCTTTGTTCCTCCGAGCGGGACGGAATACACGGGCAACGATGGCCACTGCTTCTGGTCCCGACAACCGGACAATTCCCACGGCACTAGGAGGACCCCCCAATGAAGTCACAATGGCTGCAATTGTGGTCGTGCTAGTGCCCTCAATATGCTCCTGATTAACGGAACGCGACCCCAACCGCTCATCTTTCTTCAGAACCAGCGTAGTATCTGCAATGATAATTTAAACAAGTCAAGATAGGGCTCCGCCTGTGTAGGTATGAATTAAAGGTACAGCGAGAGGGAGCGGCTACCAACTTACCATTGGGGGTGAGGTGGAGATGGGGTACTAGGGTTTTGGAGTGAGTGTGGTAGGGTTTAAGAGAGGGAGGGAAGAGGGAATATAGTTTTTGAAAAGTAGGGATGGAAAAGAGCGGTTGTAAAGAGGATCTTGTGGTTGGTGATGATGAAGAGAGCCTTGGAGACATGTGGAGATGACTGATGAGGTGCCGGATTGCTGGAAGATGCCCCATTTTTGCCTTAATTCACACTCTCACATCTATAGTTATCATTTATGTGAAGATGAAAGCATATATTGGGTGAGTCTGTCTCACAAGACTATGTGTGCACAAGTTACAAAAAGCAAACAGAATCTGGAAGACAAAACGCAAATCTTTTGTTAGTCGCGTGGCGTTCATTGCTGTCCAAGATATTAAGCCGTTTACGGTAACCTTATCTCTCCCCCTTCGTTTTACTCCCATTTCTGTCCTTTTTTAAAATTAAAAAATAAACAAAAATGATAGAAAATAAAAAATATTAAATAATATTTGTTTGAATTCACCACCAACTTTTTCATCTTTAAAATAAAATCTAATATATATTTTTCATTTTTAAAAAAAATATATAAATTTATGTTTGTTCTTTCATTGTTATTTTGAGATTTTGTTCCACTTACCATTTAAATTTTCATAGAAATACATTTACAAAGTTTTTTAGAAAATATTATAGATGGATTTTAAATTATATAACTCGAGCAACCTAAAGTCAATCTGATTAACCCGAATCTAACCAAATCAACTCGATTCTAACTTGAAGAACATCAATTCAACTTCAAGCATTAAAAAATAATATTGGGATTGGGTTGAGCTCGAGTTGGTTATTTCTTAATTTAAGTTAGATTTAGGTGGATCATCAACCCGACCAACCAATCAAAATTACAGCCCCAATAACATTTATATATAAAAATTATTAAAGACTTATATTAAAAAAAATTAAAAAATTTTGAGATATAAAAAATATTACTATCTCAAATTTTAAAATTTTAAAATTGATTTTAAGAGAAAAGATTATTTCTTATAAAATATTCTATTTTTAGATAAAATTTATTTATCTTAACAAAAAATATATATATAATCTTTACATCTAAACAAACAGTTAGACAATATTTGATCCATATAAAATATTAAGAAAAAAAAGTAGAAGAAAAATAATTTTATCATGTTTTACCTCATTATAAAAAATATAAAAGAAAATCAAATATAATTAAATTTAATTAAAAATTTATATGTATTTTTTTTTTAATATTTATAAAATAGAAGAAAGTTAATGAAACGAGTTTGAAAAAGTATATAAAAATAATTTATTAATTTTAATTTTTTATGTAGCATTTTTTTCTTTTAATTTTTCTTTCTACTTTCTTCTCATATTTTCCCTTTATTCATTTAGAACCAAACATAATTTTAAACTATGAAACACTTAAATCTTAGACTTTTAAGCAATTTTTAAAACATATATAAATCAAAAGTAATAGGAAGTGGTAGAGTAAAATAGAGAGGAACAAATTAAAAGAATAGAAAAATTGAGAGAGTATCATACTTCAATTTTGGGAGGTAGATAGATCCAAATGCATTCTGAAATTACTTCATTGCATACAAAATTGAGAGACAAGGGTTTCCTTTTTTCCTGTTCAAGGATCATAACATATGTTACGAAATCTACTTTACAGAAAAATTTAACGTGACAGCATCACATTATGTACTCTTTTGGAACCAATTCACGCTACCATGTGTAGTACCTGCCTAGAGATCACCTGAATGGAAGTCCCGTGGTTGATGTGCAGTTGGTTCTGGCAAATCCTGGGCGAGTGGTGATTGACAAGCTACATGCATCCAAGTTTGCAGATACGGTGCGGTCGTATCGTATCTGCAAACTTGGATGTATGTAACTTGTCAATAACCACTTGGCGCAGGCTTTGCCGGAACTAACTGCACATTAAAATGGGGACTTCCATTCAGGTAATCTCTAGTCAGGTAGCATGAATTGTTTCTAAAAGAGTATATGATGTAATGCTGTGATATTAATTTTTTATGAAGTAGATTTCATAACATGTTGTGATTTTGGTATAGGTGTATTCCTCAGAAGACTTCTGTGTAATTCCCAAAGCATGGATGCCACCGGTGTCTGTCGATTACAATTGCCACAGATGTGAAGCGACATACATGAGAATGCGTTTAAACATGGACTAACACAACATGATTGCCCATAAAAAACAGGGATCTGGGAAATTAGTAAAATAATTTGCTTACCAGACAAAAAAACTAGGCTCTTGGTAGGTTTGCTGGTTTCAACTTTTATTCCCTCATCAGTCAGCCATCTCGATATCCTGCAAGGAATTAAAGGAAAATTTCAGAAATGGTGAACTCAACTTAGGTGGTGGAGCAGGGGTGTGTCCATTCTACTGGTTTTCAAGTACCAAGCCTCTAAACCATGAAAACAGCACATCCATATTGTTCTAACTATCCCACCTTCTTATTTTGTTGCTCAGATACAGAAAAAAAGAAAAAAAAGAAATTCCACTTGATCTTGTTCGATTCTCATCTCATCTATAATATTTTTGCAAAGTTCCACTTCATCTTAGTGGGATTGGAATCTCATCTATATTTTTTCATTTCTCAACTGCCTGGTGCTTCTTTGGTCAAAAAAAGATTCACAAGTGGGACCAGCACTAACTCAGGCACAAACTCTACATATCTTTCAGATACGTTTGAATCAAATCGTCCTAAAACCAAACCTTGGAATCAAGGCCCTTGAAAGATCCAATTTCAACAGGTGATTCTTTGAAATTGCCTAGATACTGTTGGTTGCTTTCTTTCAGTTTCAAAAGTTTATTGAGAGAATTACAAGATTTGATAGTAGTTACCAGGAAGGCTAAAATGATCCGCAACCTTCCTTGATGAAGTTAAATCATCACTCAACAAAGCCTGACACTCAACAAAGTAGATTGCAGAATCAATCCTGACACTCAACAAAGCCTGGAGTCTTATTGGTTGCCTCTAGATATTGTTGGATGTTCCTGTAACAGTTGTTCCAGGGAGACTCCCAAGAATTGCACTCCATGGCCTTGTAACTTTGTAGGAGGATTCTGGCAAAGGATATGGAAACCTACTATAATAATAGGTGAGAACATATTCAAGGCAATTAGGTCAATCACATATACTAGACAAATAAGACTTTTAAGGTAGCAGATATCCTGATCCTTTACCACTCCTACAGAAATTTTGTGTACAGTGGTCGAAATTAGAGACTCTTATAGTGTACTTTGCAAATAGAAGGAAATCCCAAAAGCTCGCCCTAGTGACTAGAGTCTGCCAGTTTCACTGCAAAAACGTTGTGGACATGAGATTCAGTAACTTCTGTTAAAAAAGAAAAGAATGGAAAGCAAATGGAAAGAGAGATTACTTCATGATTAACTGAGCCCCATGCTGAGCGCATTACAGAAATAATCAGTTTTCTTTATGTACTTCTGGATGCCAAGAAGACCTTTGAGCTGTTGGAAGGCAATTTTCATGGCATAAGACCAGGAGTAGCAGCATGGGATAAGAAATTGATCCAATCTGAGAACTAAGACAAACTACCATTGTCTTAACATAGAAAACTGAAAGCTGGAGGCCTTTAAAAGGGCTGGAACAATAATAAAAAGAAAACCTAAGGTCATATAAAGGAGGCTCTCACTCTCACTCCCTTCCTTCCTCTGTATGAGCCCTACTGCTATTGCAGGGATTGCAGAAAGGAGGCCGAGTACTGCTGAGCAAAGCACTTACAGATGCATGTGTTGATTGCCTTGGAAACCCAAGTGTGGCTTGGGTGGTCCAGCAAAAAATGTATCTGCCAATGCAAGCCACCAAAACTCAGCTGCATTTTTTGTGGGTCAATCTCTTCCTGAATTTGAGTTCCCAACGAGAGATACAACATAACAAACCGGTCATATAGTTGAGTCTTTAAATTGCCTATGAAGGCATAAACCAATAGTGGTACAAGGTTGGCGTCTGTAAAAGTTTAGAATAGGAAGAGGAAATTATCAGAACAAAATCCCAAGAAGAGAAAATAGAAGGCAACACAAGTTGCTCATTAGTAGCATGGAACTTACATAATACAGTCCATACCGAGGATCCAAATTTGCAAGTTTGACATACCTGATATCCTGTTTTTTCAGTTAGTGAATTATTTGAATTCAACACAAAATATGTGGGATTTCTTTCTTGTTATTTAAACTGCTTTTAATTATCTAATCTACCTGAGGAATGCAGAGATTGCAATGTTGAGTCCTGCAGTGAGATCCCCTATGAACTTAGGTTGTAGCCTCTCTATTCAAGAATGGGAAAAATGGCCAGGATAAATAGGATATGAACTTTTGAGACTTAGGTTGATCCTTGAAAGGACAAAAAGGATCATCTGCCAAAAACGTATTCTTCAGTGGCTTTGAATTCCTTGAAGAGGTGTTGCTTATGGGCAACTCCGACCCTGGAATGTACGGCAAGTTCTGTGTGCGGCTGATTGATGATGACGGGCTGAAGACGACAATTTCTTTGTTTCTGGACCCTCATCAGCTGAATGACCCATCAAAGATGAGGACTATTAATTACTTGTAATGCATGGAAAACAGAAAGATAACCATGAGACTGAAAGAAAGGAATGTTTATTTCTAAACCGCACTCAACCAAAAAGAATATTGTTATTTTGTACAAACAAACCATCAGGGCCATTAGCTATCATCTCAAGACGCTGTATGTATCTGGAATTCATAAAGAATCAAAGCTACTAACATAACAATATGGAACTCCGTTCAACTGACTACAGGGTTAGTCAAGAGAATTGAAACTAACCCAGATGAATCAAAAAAGGCATGGAAAGGAGGATTGGATGGTTAAGGCCTAGAAAGTGCAGAGCCATCTTGAAGGCGAAAGGAACCTAGAGCTCTTGCTTATATAAGTTCTGAAAGCCTGAAAGGAATTGGCATTCATACCAGTTAGAACCACCAGTTAGGTCGAACAAAGTTGACATTAATATCCTAATTATTGGCGTAAGCAAGTGATCATCTCCTTCGGAGTTTTGCTTTGTTTGCAGAGCAAAACATTTAGTCTGAGAGGGAAGTGTTACTTGGAGTACAAGTGGTTGCAAAATCAGAGCAGGCATCAGGTCTAGAACGATATATCAAGAATAAACCAAGAGAGAATTGAGAGCAGAAACCAAACTGTAAACTCAATATTTATCGGGTTGAGGCATGACAATCCAATTAGAGAATATGGTAGAATACAGTCCAATATGACTTTGATTGAGTGGAAGATAATATGGTAGAATGATTTTATTATAACATATTTATCATATTCTAGACTTCTGAAACTTTGATTAGTTTTAATATATGTTAATTTGGAAGAACCTAATTGAAATATTTTTTAACCAAAATGAGAATATAGTTTATGGAGTCTTCATCTATAATCCATTTTTATTATCCAAACATCACTTTGACCAAAGTCAGTTATATAGAGATTGAAGCCAAAATAGTTTCTATGGTCAAAAGGTTATCATATGTAGGCATCATTTCAATATTATCAACAAAATAATCCTCTTGATGTGACACAAAATTTTTATTTTTATTAGCAAATTACGTGAATGCGTAGTTCATCACTGAAGTAGTCCTCTTGGCTGATCATTGGTGGGCTTAATTTATTGAGAAACTTAAGACAAGCACGAATGCATCTGGCCGCATATGCGGCTAGGTTCATGGATCATCTTGTTGCGGTGCTGCTTTTCACTTTAAGCCATATCCAGATACAAGGCAAAGGTTTTGCTTTGGTTCATTCGTCTCTTAATTTACCTTACTATTAGCTCACATGTAAGTGAACGGCTAGGTTCATGGATCATCTTGTTGCGGTGCTGCTTTTCGCTTTAAGCCATATCCAGATGCAAGGCAAAGGTTTTGCTTTAGTTCATTCGTCTCTTATTTTACCTTACTATTAGCTCACATGTAAGTGAAAATTAAGTCTGCAAATGATATATTTTAATAAGCTTGATGATCTGAACATAATCAAGTAGTAAAGATGTATCAGCCTTTTGTTGAACAGTAGTTCTTGATAATCAGTCTGTGATTATCTCATAAATGAGATATGCATGCATACTGTTGTCATATATAATAAGCCTCTTTCCCTCTTATTCCTTCTTATAGTATCCCTCATTGGTTCATCATTGAATCATTGAAATTTTTATGACATTGAATGAGTGTTGGATTTTTTTTTTCCACAAATTTTTGAAACTGACGCAAGCTTTTAAAAGCATTTGGTGGCAATGGAGTAGGTGGTGAGGATCAAAATTTGCAATTATTGCGATCATGTTGATGGGCCCTACTACAATGTGGACATTTTTGGATGACAGCCTTCAGGGTTTGATGCTTTTGGGTGTGGGGGATGCAACTGAAATTTGATCCAAAATTGAGAAACAATGGTTTCTTTCTTTTTCTTTTTCTTTTTCTGCTGAAAGGGAAAGATAAGGAGAAAAGATAGGGACCATCCACCCACTCAACCACCTGCATGGTGATCCCACCCACAACGGATCAGACCATGAGCTCCCTCTTTTTCAGCTTCAACACTATATACAGATGCCAATCTCATTTCTCTCTATTGCATTATTTTCCTTTTTTTCTGTTTCTGCTTTTGGAACACCTTAAAGGCTTAAACTTCCTCTCCCAACTTGGGAGAGCAGGTTATGACAGCATCTCCAACCGTGAGAAAGATCTTATCCTCGCCGATCTCATCTGCGAACTAGGATGCATGTAGCTTGTCGATCACCACTTGCCCAGGATTTGCCAGAACCAGATGCATAACAACATGGGAGCTTTCAATCAGGTAATCTCTAAGCTCATACAATATATAATAGACATGAATTGTTTCCAAAGAGTACGTAATGTGATTCTACCGTGTTAAGTTTTTTACAGAGTAGATTTTTCGAAACATATAGGGCAATTAGTGTGGATGTATTTACTTTGACGTCTCTCTTTAGGAGACTCCTGTGTAACTCTTCCAATGAATGGATGCCACTGGTGTCTATGTCAGTTACAGCTGCAACAAACATGAGAGGATACATGAGAATGGGAATAAGCATGGAAAAACACAACATGCTTGTCAATAGAAAACTGGGGTCTAGGAAATTGGCAAAAATTTGCTTACGGGACATCTCAACAATCAAAAACTGGACTCTTGGTAGATTGGCTTCTTTAAAGTGTTCTTCCTCATCAGTCAGCCATCTCAGCATCCTGCAAGGAATTTGATACTTTTGAGCATAAGAAAAGCTAGTGGAAGGGCTAAATTTAGGGGCGTATTAGATAGTTGGATAAGGACTAGACCCCATACTCCATTCCACCAATTTTTAAGTACTGAGCCTCTAGACAATGAAAACAGCATGTCCAGATTGGTCTAACGATCCCACCTTCCTATTATGTTGCATAATCAAAAGAGAAATATTGGGCATAGAATAAAGATATACTTCACTGAAATGAAACCATACAATGATTATTATTATCTTGCTATTATGTTTAACTTCTGGAATATTCTACTTCACCTTCTTGGATTCTCAACTTGTATATAATCTTTTTTTAAATTACCACTTTATCCTAGTGGGATTGGGATCTCATCTATAATTTTCTAAGTCTCTGGTGCTTCTTTGGTCAATTACAATTTACAAGTGGGACCAGCACTAATTCAGGCACAAACTCCACATCAGTCCTTATCAAAAATTCCAATTTCAATTGGTGATTCTCAGAAATTTTGTGGACAACGTTGGTCGCTTTCTTTCAATTTCAGAAGTTCATCAAGAGATTGAAAAGTTTTGAAAATAATAACAGGCAGGGTAAAAGGGATCCACACCGTTCCTTGACATAGATAGAATTGGAAAAGTAGATTGCAGAATCAACCCTTACAATTAACAATCCTGGAATTTTAGTTGCCTCTGGATATTGTTGGATGTTCCTGTAAACGGTTGTCCTAGGGAGCCTCCCAAGAATTGCAGTCCTTGGCATTGTAAATTGTAGGAGGATCTTGGCAAAGGATATGGAAACCTGCCATAACAATAGATGAAACAGATTCAAGACAAGTAGATCGGCAACATGGACTAGACAAATAGGACTTCAAGGTAGCAGATATCCTGATCCTTTGCCGCAATTAAGAGACCAATCTCAACAGAGGAAAAAACCATGCCAAAGAAGGCTCCCATGCAAGCAACAAAATCAAATTTATCAATCTTCCATACCAGAATTGCTGCCTCATAGTCAATTAGGCCAATCACAGCAGATATAATGATCGAAGCAAGAATGGCATTTGGGGCGTATTTGAAAAGAGGTGTGATGAATTCCAAGGTTAGAAAAACAACACAGGACATCACAATGTTAGAGACTGTAGTTTGGCATCGGGCCATGTAGTTTACGGCTGAACGAGAGAAGGAACCTGCAAAGAAAAGAGTAGGTCTGATTTGTTATACAACACTAACCATTCTTACATCACTTGCTAGTACTGTCCAAATGCTAACCATTGAGAATGTCCCTGCTATATTTGACTCAATCAGAAGATTATAACTATCTAGTAGCCAGCCGTTTCTTTGTTGTAGGCTTATCCTGATGTACGCTTCAAACAATTGTGATAAAGTGGCTAGTGGAAAATTTTAATTTATTTATTAGGACTTTATTTGTCCTGAATTCTTTTGTGGATCAGCTATCGTCATCTCTTGCCATTACTTCACATGTATCATCATTCAAAATCAGATAGATTGCTATGAGCTTGTTTGTGTTTTCTTCTCACCTGTTGCCACATAGCAAGAAATCACTGAACCAACAATATTCATTGCTCCTAGGGCCACCATTTCTTTGTTTCCATCCAGTTGATAGTCCTTCATGGAAGCAAATGTTCTGCCAATTGCCACGGCTTCCTGACATACATCAAACCCCCCACATCAAACAAAAATAGGATAGAAAAGATTTGGAGACAAAACTGATTATCAAAATTTTCTTGCAAACTGGAGTGGAAGTGGCTTACTAACATACTAGAACATACTAGCCTCGACACCAATGTTAAATCCTTTTAGGAGATAAACACCACTGAAATATATTTGACTTGCAGATGAAGGATTGATTCCTTTATCTATGTGTTTCACCTTCATACATCCAAAGAAACATGAATTCTACCATCATTCATTTTATCACTGTTATTTCTTACTACCATTTTGAGTCACCTTCAATCTTTAATCTTCAAGTTTAAGAATCCATTGTTCTTGGCAAGATGCCACCATTTCAAACTTATCAACACAATAATCCTCTTCATGTCATATAAGAGTCGCATAAATTTTTTATTTTTATTATCAAAGTTACGTGAATGCGTAGTTCATCACTGCAGTAGTCCTCTTGGCTGATCTTTAGTGGGCTTATTTTGTTGAGAAACTTAAGACAAACATGAATGCATCTGGCGGCATTTGCTGGTAGGTTCATGGAACATCTTGTTGCGGTGCTACTTTTCACTTTAAGGCATATCCAGATGCAAGGTAAAGGTTTTGATTTGGTTCATTCGTCTCTCATTTTCCCTTACAATTAGCTCACATGTAAGTGAAAATTAAGCCCGTATGTTTTAATAAGCTTGATGATCTGAACATAATCAAGTAGTAAAGATGTATCAGCCTTTTGTTGAAAAGTAATTCTTGACAATCAATCTGTGATCATCTCATAAATGAGATATGCATGCATGATGTAATCATATATAGTGCCTCTCTCTTTTATGCCTTCTTCAAGTATCCCTCATTGGTTCATCATTTAATCATTGAAATTTTTATGACATTGAATGAGTATTGGATTTTTTTATTTTCCTACAAAATTTTGAAACTGACGTAAGCTTAAAAGCATCTGGTGGCAATGGAGTAGGCGGTGAGGATCAAAATTTGCAATTATTGTCATCATGATAATGTAGACATTTTTGGATGACAGCTTTTGGGGCCTGATGACCTCTGCAACATCACAAAGAGGAATCAAATCTAATCAAATATCAAAAAATCACCTTATTAGAATCAATGTCGAAGGAGATATCAAAAATGTCAAACCCCCCACCAAGGTTCAATTTACTTTTTCATGAATTAATTCTATGAATTCCATTATTTGGAATCTTGAAGTTTATTTATACTTGTTGAAAATCGGGAAAATCAAGAAAATAGTTGAAAATCAAATAAAATAGTGAAAATGCATGCCAGAAGGAAAATGATAGCAAAAGGTTATTGAAATCTGGATTTTATTGTTTAGAAGAGATCTAAAGATGGATTTTTCAAAGCTAGAAATGTTTAGTTGAAAAAAGATTTGAAAATTCAATTCAAAACTGTAAATTCCCAATCAAAAAAATAAATAGAGGAAAAAGTGTGCACCAAGATAGCTGTGTAGGAGTATAGCCTAGGAATACAAAAGTTTTTATGATTGCAGTTACTAGTACTTGTAACAGATTGGGGTCCAGGACTAAACTCACTAGGCGAAACTTGCTCCTCACTGATCTTCCTCTGACACATCGACCTCAAATTCAAAGACGACACAATTGGCTCTAAGTAAAAATCATTCCTTCCACTAAACTCCTATAGAGCGACTAGTTGTTTGAGGTGTATCTGATCAGTTTCAAAATCACTTTCATCAACAATCCCAAATTAATCACCATAAGACTCCTCAGTGGGTTCAGGGAATAATGCACCTTAGTGGGGAGTACATGCACTTACCATGCGCACACCACGTGGATGTGTTCATTATGTCAAGGTGACTTTCTGGGGGATGCAACTGAAATTTGATCCAAATTTGAGAAACAATGGTTTCTTTCTTTTTCATTTTTTCTGCTGAAAAGGAAAATGATGCAAAGAAAGACGAGGAAAACAGAGGGGGACCATCCACGCACTCAACCACATGTATGGTGACCCCACCCACCATGGATCAGACCCTGAGCTCCCTCTTTCTTCACTTCAACACTATTTACAGATGCCAATCTCATTTCTCTCTCACTCACCCACATTGCATTATTTTTCTTTTTCTTTTTTTCTTTTTTTGTTTCTGCTTTTGGAACACTTTAAAGGCTTAAACTTCATCTGCCAACTTGGGAGAGCAGGTTACGACAGCATCTCCAACCGTGAGAAAGATCTTATCCTCGCCGATCTCATCTGCGAACTTGGATGCATGAAGCTTGTCGATAACCACTTGCCCAGGATTTGCCAGAACCAGCTGCACAAAAAAATGGGGGCTTTCAATCAGGTAATCTCTAAGCTTATACAATATATAATAGACATGAATTGTTTCCAAAGAGTACGTAATGTGATTCTGCCGTGTTAAGTTTTTTACAAAGTAGATTTTTCGAAACACAGAGGGCGATTAGTGTGGATGTATTTACTTGGACATCTCTCTTCAGGAGACTCCTGTGTAACTCTTCCAATGCATGGATGCCACTGGTGTCTATGTCAGTTACAGCTGCAACAAACATGAGAGCATACATGAGAGTGGGATTAAGCATGGAAAAACACAACATGCTTGTCAATAGAAAACTGGGGTTTAGGAAATTGGCAAAAATTTGCTTACGGGACATCTCAACAATCAAAAATTGGACTCTTGGTAGGTTGGCTTCTTTCAAGTGTTCTTCCTCATCAGTCAACCATCTCAGTATCCTGCAAGGAATTTGATACTTTTGAGCATAAGAAAAGCTAGTGGAAGGGCTCAATTTAGGTTGTGAAGCACGGGCGTATTAGATAGTTGGATAAGGGATAGATTAGATACTTGGATAAGGGCTGGTACACCATACACCATTCCACCGATTTCTAAGTACTAAGGGATTGTGTAGTAACTATTTTCGAAAATAGTTTTAAAAAACAGTTTTTGAGGATAATTTTTTAAAACTGATCTCTAATATTTTATAGAACAAAAGTCTTTTTGAAAATATGAAATATTTTTAATCTATTTTTAATATTTTAAAAATAATTTTTATGTCTAATGCTTTATTTTTAATCATTCTACATGTTTGCATAATTATTTTTTTAAACAAACCTCAAAAAACAAGTTAATCCAACGAAAAACAATTAAAAGATGTTCTTTGAAAATACCTTATTTTCTGTTTTTAAGAATAAAGAATAGAAAATAGAAAACAACTTTTAGTTAACAAATGTGTTTTCATGATTTTTTGTTTTGGATAACAGAAAATTGTTCTAAAAAACAGTTGTTAAATAAGCCCTAAGCCTCTATACCATGAAAACATGTCTAGATTGGTCTAACTATCCCACCTTCCTATTATGTTGCATAATCAAGACAGAAATATTGTGCAAAGAATAAACATATAATTTCACTGAAATTAAACGATACAATGATTCTTATTATCTTGTTACTATGTTAACCTATGGAATATTCTACTTCATCTTCACCTTCTTGGATTCTTAACTTGTGTACAATCTTTTTAGAAAGTACCACTTTAATCTCATCTATAATTTTCTATTCTTAACTCTTTGGTGCTTCGTTGGTCAATTACAATTTACAAGTGGGACCAACACTAATTGAGTCACAAACTCTACATATCCTCACTAAATAATTCTAGTTTTGCTAAAACCAAAACTTGAAATCAAAGTCCTCATTAAAAGTTTCAATTTCAACCGGTGATTCTCATAAATTGTCTAGATAATGTTGGTCACTTTCTTTCAATTTCAGAAGTTCATCAAGCGATTGAAAATTTTGAAAATAATAACAGACGGTAAAAGGGATCCATACCTTTCCTTGACATAGTTAGAATTGGAAAAGTAGATTGCAGAATCAACCCTCACAATTAACAAGCCTGGAATTTTAGTTGCCTCTGGATATTGTTGGATGTTCCTGTAAACAGTTGTCCTAGGGAGCCTCCCAAGAATTGCAGTCCTTGGCCTTGTAACTTGTAGGAGGATCTTGGCAAAGGATATGGAAACCTGCCATAACAATAGGTGAAAACAGAATCAAGACAATTAGGTCGGTAACATGTACTAGAAAAATAAGACTTCAAGGTAGCAGATATCTTGACCCTTTACCGCAATTAAGAGACCAATCTCAACAGAGGCAAAAACCACACCAAAGAAGGCTCCCATGCAAGCAACAAAATCAAATTTATCAATCTTCCATATCAGAATTGCGGCATCGTAGTCAATTAGGCCAATCACAGCAGATATAATGATGGAAGCAAGAATGGCATTTGGGGTGTATTTGAAAAGAGGTGTGATGAATTCCAGGGTTAGGAATACAACACAGGACATCACAATGTTAGAGACTGCAGTCTTGCATCCGGCCATGTAGTTTACTGCTGAACGAGAGAAGGAACCTGCAAAGAAAAGAGTAGGTATGATTTGTTTACAGCACTAACCATTCTTACATCACTTTCCAGTACTGTCCAAATGCCAACCATTGAGAATATCCCTGCTATATTTGACTCAATCAGAAGATTATAACCATCCAGTTGCCAGCCGTTTCTTTCTTGTAGGCTTATTCTGATCTACACTTCAAACAATTGTGATAAAGTGGCTAGTGGAAAATTTTAATTTATTTATTAGGACTTTATTTGTCCTGAATTCTTTTGTGGATCAGCTATCATCATCTCTTGCCATTACTTCACATGTATCATCATTCAAAATCAGATAGATTGCTATGAGCTTGTTTGTGTTTTCTTCTCACCTGTTGCCACATAGCAAGAAGTCATTGAACCAACAATATTCATTGCTCCTAGGGCCACCATTTCTTTGTTTCCATCCAGTTGATAGTCCTTCATGGAAGCAAATGTTCTGCCAATTGCCACGGCTTCCTGACATACATCAAAACCCCCACATCAAACAAAAATGGGATAGAAAAGATTTAGAGACAAAATTGATTATCAAATTTTCTTGCAAACTGGGGTGGAATTGGCTTACCGTCAATGCTATCATACCAGCCACAACACCGATTTTAAATCCTTTTAGGAGATAAACACCACTGAAATATATTTGACTTGCAGATGAAGGATTGATTCCTTTATCTATGTGTTTCACCTTCATACATCAAAAGAAGTATTGAGTTCTACTATCACTGTTATTACTTACTACTCTTGTGATCATGTTTTAAGCAATCAGGGAAAGGACTATAATAAAAGTAAGTGCACTCACAATTTGAACACCTTTCTTATCTGCACGGGTAATGTACACGAAGAAGGTAGACAGAACAACTGATATCAATGGAGCAATTGCAGGTACCCAGAAAAATTTCTTGTTCTTCTTTCCCTGTTCCTCAAATCACGTGAGAATCAAGGAAAAAAACTTAAAACTCCTACAAAATTTTAGGGTGCATATTGATCAAAATTAAGGACTCTTACAATGTACTTAGCAAATAGAAGAAAACCCAAAAAGGTCGCCCCAATAACTAGAGTCTGCCAGTTCCACTGCAAACATATTGTGGATGTAAGATTCAGTAACTTAGGTTAAACCAAATATCTCGGATTTAACCAAGAGGTTGAACCCCTATAAAGAGGGGAAAAAAAAGGAATGGAAATGGAAGGAGAGATTACCCCGTGATGAACTGAGCCCCATACAGAATGCATTACAGAAATGATATCAGTTTTCTTTGTGAAATTCTTGATGCCAAGAAAGCCTTTAAGCTGTTGGAGGGCTATTGTAATCGCAGCTCCGCCCATAAAACCAACAATGGCAGCGTGGGATAAGAAATCGATCAAGAAACCTAATCTGATAACAAAACCAAACCACCATCATTTTATCATTGAGAACTGAAAGCTGGAAGCCTTTAAAAGAGATGGAACAATGATATAAACGATGCAAAACCGTAAGGAAGAAACAATTAAGATATAATTTCCCTCTGAGACTTCAAATTACTTCAAGTAGATACTTTTTCTGATTACCTAAAAAATCCAAGTGTGGCTTGTGTGATCCCAGCAAAAAATGTAGCTGTGAATGCAAGCCGCAGATACTCTGCTGGATTTTTTGTGGGATCAATCTCTGCCTGAAGCAGACGTCCTAGTAAGAGAGACACCACAGCAACTGGCCCTATGGCTATGTCTCTTGAACTGCCCATGAAGGCATAAATCAGTGGAGGAACGAAGCTGGAGTCTGTAGAAGTTTAGAACAGGAGAGGAAATTACCACAACAAAATCCCAAGAAGGCTAAATAGAAGGCAACATACAGTGTTCTTAATTAAATGGAACTTACATAGTCCATACTGAGGATCCAAATTTGCAAGTTTTGCATACCCGATATCCTGTTTTACCAGTTAGCAAATTATTAAAATGCAGTGGATGATAATATGGGATTTGTTTTCTTTTTCTTTAAATCACTTTTAATTATCTAATCTACCTGAGGAATGCAGAGACTTGCAATGGTGAGTCCAGCAATGAGATCCCCTTTAAACTTAGTTAGGTTGTAGCCTCTCCCCCATTCAAGAATGGGGAAAATAGCCTGGATGCCTAGGATGAACTTCCGAGATTTAGATTGATCCTTGAAAGAGCGAAGAGGATCATCTGCAAAGAACGTCTCCTTCACTGTGGTTTTGAATTCCTTGAAGAGATTTTGCTTAGGGGGAACTCCCACCTTGTGAATGTACGGCAAGTTCGCCGTATGTCTGTGTGAGGATGACAGGCTACGAATTTCCTCTTTCGCTTCTGGCACCTCATCAGTTGAATGGGGCCCCATTGCAGACAAGGACTACTGAACCTGTAGTGCATAACAAATAGAAAGATAATCATGAACTGGGAAAAAGGGATGCTTATTTCTAAACTGAGCCGATTAACATGGAGGAGCTTAAAACACTGCACTTAGGCAAGAAGAATGTCATAAGTTTCTACATGAAAACTAACACAGCCATTTGATTATAGTTTTAAACAGTTCTATACAAGGAAAACATATCATCTCAAAGACATTGCATGTAGCTGAAAAATTCATAAAGAATAAAAACTAGTGATACAGCAGGCACGAGCTTTGTTCAACTGACAACGTTGGTGGAGAGATTTGAAACTAACCCCAGCAGAATCAAACGAGGCTTGGGAAAGGAGGGTTGGATGATTCGAGGCTTCGAAAGTGCCGAGTCTTCTTGAGCATGAAAGGAAGGTGGAGTTCTTCCTTATATAAGTCCCGAATGCCTGAAAGGAATTACCAGTCAAACTTGTTAGGTTGAATGAAAGACTTATCAACAGTGATAATCTATGAATTTGGATCCCTTAGAAGTCAGATACAAAATTGACAACTAACTTAAGGCAGATTAAAATATTGATAAAACCGACATATAGACTATTCAATAGCCTTATTATTGATGTAAGCAAGTGATCATCTCCATCACGATATCTGAAATTGCAGAACAATACATATAGTCTGTGGGAGGTGTTGACTTGGAGTACATGTGGCGCATAGAACCAATACAGACAACCACCAAATTTTCCCTTCCTTTCCTATATTCTGTTTTCTCCTTATAATCTTTTTGTAAAGTTCTTAAAGAGTATCAACTGGACAAACTCCCCAATGTATGGTGCTGCCGGGTGTTCAAAAAAATGAGACGCAACCCTCCCAACCATCACAAGTGATCATCCAGCTTACCATTTTCAATTCTAAATGATTACTAGCACAAAAACATTGAATCATTCTGGTATCTTCTTAGTGGCAACTTAATCAGATGAATATTTACTGCTTATAGGCAGCAAACCTATAAACAACCAGCCAAACGACCAAAAAGAAAACCTATACCACCCACTTCATTAAGAAGAAGTTACTATTGAATTGACTGCCCTGTTTTTCATCTTGAAAAGAGCATTTTCTTACTGCAATTGAGACAGAATACAGCAGCCGAGTGTGCAATAAAATTAAACAAAGCGCCACAGAATCAACTCATCCCTATCAGGATTTAAAAGATGATAAAATGTTGAAATCAATAATCAATATAACGAGCCGCACCCAATCGTGTAAATATTATCCGCTTTGGACCCAAATGAGTCATCACACGGCTTTAAAACGCATCTATAGGGTTACAAAAAGATCATACTTATATAGCGCCAAAAACTTTCCCTCCTATCTGACGTGGGATGTCACAAACACCCCCTCATGCAGACACACTCATACAGGGCCAAACAAACCCCCACACCGAGGTTGGAGATCGGCTTTAATACCATTTGTAATGGCCCACTTCCAAATGTGTAGATATTGTCCGCTTTGGATCCAAAGGGCCCTCACGGCTTTAAAACGCGTATATAGGGTTATGAGAAGTTCGTACTTATATAACACCAAGAACTTTCTCTCCTATCCGATGTGAGATGTCACAAACACTCCCCATGCGGACACAACGTCATCATTGTATCTCACGCAATTACTGGGCCAAACAGACGAACACTCATACACAGGGCCAAACAAACCCCCACACCAAGGTATATAGGGTTACACTCATTGTGTCCGCTTTTTCACAGTTTCGGAAAGTAGAAAATAAACTTGACTAAATCAATCAAACACCTCACCATTAACTAGTTGCTGATTACAATAACAATATCCGGAACCGACATTTTTATTTTTATTTTATTCATATACTAGGTTATATTACAGAAAGTTAAAATTATTCTTAATTTACATTTCAATATTTATCTATTTGTTATATATTAGTTTGAATTATAATATAATAGAATATCGAATTTGAAACTGTTAGTTTGAATTATAGCAAGAGATAGAGTTTGAATTATAGAAGAATTCAAATATATTTGTATATAAATATCCATCATGATCGATGAGGTTCTACTTAAATGGCCTTCAGAGAAAGAAGAGAAAGAAAAAAAAGAAAAAAAAGAAAAGAAGATAATTTAGACATGGAAGATATGATAATAATTGACCTATCTGACTGCCACCCCCGCAACAAAAATCATGAATTAAATGATCAAATGAAGCAAAACCCAGAAACTAAATAAGCTTTTTGTGAATGGGTAGTTGGGCAATCTACATGATCTTTTCAGAACAAATGCTATAATAAAGTCTACATCTGACCTCGAAACGCTTTTCACCAAAGCCATTGATAGTGGAGGATACAATGATAGCCAGAAATGGTCGCCCCGCTTCATAAATCAACTTTAACACAAAAACCTCTGAAAACAAAGAAAACGAAGCCGGAAAAGAGGAAAAGAACAAATCACCCAAAAAGCTAAAAAGTAACACTTCTAAATTACCCTTTTGAAAAACAAGAATACCCAATATCGGCTATCACTTCAGCTGCCCACGACCGATGGTCCTTGAATTTCGAGAATATTTTAAAATATATATATATATATATATCAACCAATCCCCAGAAGATCACAGCGAACCCCGAATCCCGTCCAGGTTCAATGAACTGAAAGTTTCCCACCTCAGCCCTTCCGATTCTCTTTCGATTTGTGCCATATAAAAAACTCTCTCATCGTCAGCCCAACCAAACCAAATATTTAAGCAAAATTAATCAAACGGAACGTTCCCAAAAAGGGGGTCTCCTCGTGCACACGTACAACTCTTAATACCCTGTTTGGTTGCAGAGAAAATGTGATACAGCCTGTAGGGACATGAAACAAGACTAGAAGTCAAACAATATGTGATATAGCCTGTGTGGTTTCAGTGTATTTTACTATTTTCGATTTCCTTTCATTTGGAACGCAAGTTGTAAGTTTGTAACGGTGTTAGTTAGGTTTGCACCTTTTTGGAAGGCAGCGTCAGTAATGAAATTTTCAAACTGATGTTCCCACGTGGTTGACGAAAGTAAACGGTAGAGTGCCTCTCCAGCTGCCTAGTGGCCACGTGTCGCTTTCTTGGTCCCAAAGAACCCACATGGCCTTCTCCCACCGATGCAGACGTTGGCAAGGTCGAACCAGGCCGGGATCGCGACCGGATTAACTTACTCGGCCTCCGGAGTTGACTTTGAGTTCCATTATTTTAATCCGTAAAGGGGAAAAAAAAAAACTTATATTTTTTATTACATAAATTTATTTTTCACTGTATTTTTATTTGTTTATTTATTTCTTTTACAAAACTAATATATATATATAAATTAATTCTAATATATTTATACCTTAGTATATATATATATTTTTTTCTATATTTGAATAAAATAATATTATATTTTTTATTTAAAAAAATTAAACATTTTAATCATAAATATTATTAAAAACAAATAAAAATTACTATAATTTCGCAATAATACAAAAGAGATTTAAACTCTTTTAACATCATAGTGTAATATAACTTTTATTTATTCAAATAAAAAAAAGTAAAAATATATTAGTTGTGGAACCTCTTTCATCTATGGATTTTTCTTTTTAAGAAAATAGTTTTTTTCTAAATAATGAACCAATCTAATGGATCCCTCTAAGGTTATAATTACTTTGTCAAATATTATCGGGAATATGATAAAATACTAGATGACATTTCATATTTTATATTTATTTGAAAAAGAAATAATATATTTTATTTCCGACATATCTTGGTGACATATATTAATCAACCTTCTTTTTATATCCCTTGTATATGGTATGTATATATTTCATATATCATAAATTTATTTTTTATTATGTTTTTCTATTTGTTTCTTTACTTATTTTGTAAAATAAAAAAATCTTAAATAGAAAATTATAAATTTGTAGTTAATAAAATAAAAAATACATATATGTTTAATATATTGTCAAATAATATTATCACATTTATTACTTAATATATTCAAATTATTGTTATATATTACATAAATAATATAAATATCAATAACAAATAAATAAAAAATTAGTTATTAAATTGTAATCTTAAATATTAAAACTTGAAAATATACTAGGTGAGAAGCATCTTCCATATAAGGCTTTTTTAAAATAATGGTTCCTAGTAAGGTTATACTTGGTAGGATATAATATGAAATATGATAAAATATTTTATATAATATATTCTATTTCATACTTGATGATAAAATAAAATAAGTTATTTCATATATAAATTATTATATTTTATATTTAAATATAAGATACGATAAGTGGTGAGCTATATTATTTAATTTTCTAAAATATTTTATACATTATTATAAAATATGAGAATTTATCGAATTAGGGAAACTTGTGGATGATCATCCATATTGATGTATATCTCTTTGTGACTCCTATAAAAGGGAGAGAAATTCAATTTTATTCTCTTCCTACATTATAATTTCTCTTTCTTATTTTATTCTTTTTTCACTTTATAATTTTACTACACGCACGAGTAGTCTCTACAAAAGAAATAGAAAGATTTTTTTCTATTTTTCTGATTTTTTTCTATTCAGAAAAATAAAAAGACGTTATTCCCTTTAGAGAAATAGAAAGATGTTACCTCTTTAGAGAAATAGAAAGATGTTATTCCCTTCATAAAAATAGAAAAATCTTCTCTCTTCTTTCCCACAAAAAGGTATGTGATAAATTTATATCATGATTTTTTATTTTATTACCCTTTGATCTCTATTTTCATTTATTTTATTTGAATACATAAATATGTATAATCTCTATAACTAGAAGTTATGAGATAAATTATAAATTATGGGGTAAATTCATAATCAGAAGTTATGAAAAATATATGCAATTCCTATAACCAGAAGTTATGGGGAAAATTACAGAATTATAGATACATGACCAGAAGTTATGTTTATGATCCTTAATTGTTTATTTTTAATTATACGATATAACTGGATGTTATACCAAACAATATTATATAGCCAGAAGCTATAAAATAAATAAGTAAATGTTCATAACCTGAAGTTATGTATAAATCTATATAATGAAAGTTTATAACTTGAAGCTATGCACAAATCTACACAATGAATAGTTTATAGCCTAAAATTATGCACAAATTTGTATAAAAAATAATTTATGACTTGAAGTTATATACAAATTTAAATATTTTCTTGTTCTGACAAAATAATCATGGTATGAAGTTATGAAAGATATTAACTTTTAATTTCTTTAATTTATTTTAATTATATTGTGTAACTAGAAGTTATACATAAATAGTTCATAACTTGAAGCTATGTACAAATTTGAATATTTTCTTATTTTGACAAAATAATCATAATTCAAAGTTATGAAAAATATTGGCTTTTAATTTTTTATTTTGTACTCACTTATTTTTCACAATAGAAATTATGGAAAATAATTTTTATTAACAATAGTTTCATAACCAAAAGCTATGCATACAATTTCTAATTCTCTTATATAACCAGAAGTTATACAAAACAAAATTGTTAATGAACAACTATGTACCTAGAAGATACATAATTTTTTTAATTTTGTTATATAACCAAAAGTTATATAAATATTATTATTCATAACCCGAAGTTATGAAAATAAGAAAATTAATATTCTTTGTGCTAAGCAAAGGTTATGTCAAAGTTGTTAATATGTACTTTCTTATAACTAAAAGTTATAGAAAACAAAATTGTTAACTAACAATTTTGTACAATTTTATGAAATTTATATAACCAAAAGTTATAATGAAATATATTATAACCTAAAGCTATGATAACAAGTATATAGATAATATTTACATATTATCAAAAGATTAATATTTTTGTATATCAAGTTATACAAATAGGTAAGTGTTTGATAGTTTTTATAAATTTCTATTATTAGAAGTTATACTGTTATTAGTAGAAAAATTTACATATATTATTACATGTTGCCACATATGGTATTTTTATTAATGCCATAATTTCATTATCCAAAATAATTTTGAAATTACAATAGGTTCAGCTATTGTTCTCAATATATTATGTTATATCTTTACATATATGTTCAGATGGATTTGTAGTATTTCAATTAAAGTTTTGAGACAACAAGATGCTTTAAATCATGATACGTTCTCTTGAAATTTTGATTTATGAATTAATTTTTGCACATTGATTTAGATCATAATAATATTTTGAATAAAATTATTGATATATCACTACAATTAGTTTGATTATTGAAATACTTCCTAATTATTTCATGTATAAATTGTTCCACACTTACAAAATCAAATGTGTGAGATATTTAAGAAATATATAACTTTAAATTATCTTTTCATATTTGTTTTATTGTGTTATATATGCTCTCATTGCTTTTACACAACTTATTATGTCATTATCGATGACTAATATTTTTCCATTGATTTTAACTCTTTCTCTATGATAATAGTTCTTCAACTCTATAAAGACGAGGTCTTTATGACAATGTTTTATGACTTGTTACTTTGATGAAACTCTTGTTTCATTAATCGCACAATATTGATAACAAACAATGTTAATACTATATCAGGTGATAGAAACCTGATTAAAGGCTACAAAAGAGTTTATACCATGTCACTAGTAGTATTTAATTCCATGTGAATGACACTTTATACGATACTAGATCTAGAAGAATCTTGTAAGACCAATTTAGTCCCCCGGGGTAAAAGATCATATGGATGTACATTGTAAAACCAGAAGTTTTTATTTAGTGACTAGTTTACCTATACATTTAAAAGGTAGAATGACTTGTTGTGCAAATTATCATTTTAATGAGACAATTATCTCGCCGTTAGGGGGAGAAAAGCCAGTTTCAGAAGAACGGCGTGAAATTATTTGGAATGCATTGACTTTGACTTATCTTGATCCTTGTACCAATCAATGTGAATTGGAAGTTTAAAAGATTATTTATTTGCAAAATATTGCAAATCAATTACCAGATGCATTCATTGAAACAAAAAAAGTGACAAAGTCATATATCCTGGCTGCAAATATTCCAGCACAGATTGATGTCCATGTAGGACAAATAACAAATGAATCTAAGACACGCCTGAAGCGTGGTAGACTTGTCGACTCAAAGGACAAATAACAAATGAATCTAAGATACGCTTGAAACGTGGTAGACTTGTTGGCTCAAAAAATGTAACTCCCCGGAAGATGAGAACCCAAGAAAAACTTGGCACTCTATAAGAGACCATTAAAATGACTGATCAGTTTTAAATTAATAAATCTATAGCCCCAGAAAAGACATAAATAATGTAGAAAGCCTCTGAAGAGGCACATATTAAACAAAAAGTCCATGAAGAGGCACATATTAAACAAGAAGCCCTTGAAGAAGCACAGGTACCTGAAAATTATGAGATCTCAGTAAGTTATGTATACACGGGAGAAAAATGAGATCAAAATAATATTATTATTAACAATATTTTCACTTTCCAAGTGACCTCCAATATCATAAGAAATGATGAAGATCCTGAACCATGAAATGTGGAAGAATACCGACATAGAAATGATTGGCCAAAAAGGAAATTAGTTATACAGGCAGAGTTAAACTCATTAACAAAATGAGAAGTTTTTGAACCCATAGTCCAAACGCCTGAAGATGTAAAGCCTATTGGGTACAAATGGGTATTTATACGAAAACACAATGAGAATACTGAGATCATAAGATATAAAGTGCGATTAGTAGCACAAAGTTTCTCACAAAAACCTGGTATTGACTACGAGGAAACATTCTCTCCCTTCATGGATGCAATCACATTTCATTTCTTAATTAATTTGGCGGTCCTAGAAGGATTAGATATGCGTCACATAAATGTTATTACAACATATTTATATGAATCCATGGATACTGATATATACATGAAAATCCCTAAAGGATTTAAATTGCCTGAAGCAAATAGTACAAAGCCTCGTAGCATGTACTTAATCACGTTACAACAATCCTTGTATGGATTAAAGCAATCTGGATGCATGTGGTACAATCGTCTTAGCGAATACTTGCTAAAAAAAAAAGGTATATAAATAATCCTATATGCCTATGCATCTTCATTAAGAAATCAAAAACCGGATTTGCAATTATTGTAGTGTATGTTGATGATTTAAATCTTGTTGGAACTCCTGAATAGCTCACAAGAACAACAAATTACTTGAAAAGAGGAATTTGAGATTGAAAGATCTTGGAAAAACAAAATTTTATCTCGACTTATAGATCGAGTATTTTCCAAATGGAGTTTTAGTACATCAATCAACATGCATTAAGAAATTTTTGAAGCATTTTTATATAGATAAAGTGCATTCTTTAAGTTCTCCAATGGTTGTCAGATCACTTGATGTGAAAAAAGACCCATTTCGTCCTTGCGAAAAAGATGAAGAATTACTTGGTCCTGAAGTACCATATTTTAGTGCTATTGGTGTACTTATATATCTTGCCAATTGTACACATTCAGACTTTATTTTTTCTATTAATTTATTAGCAAGATACAATTCCGCTCTAACTCGAAGACATTGGAATGAGATCAAACATATATTGTGTTATCTTCGCGGATCTACTAATACGGGTCTATTTTACTTAAGGGAATTAAAGCAATAATTGCTTGGATATGCAGATGCAGGATACCTTTTAGATCCATATAAAGGTAGGTCACAAACATGGTATGTGTTTAATTACAATGACACTGCTACTTCATGGAGATCTATTAAACAAACAATGATAGCCACATCATCAAATCATTCAGAAATGCTAGTAATTCATGAAGCAAGTCATGAATGTATATGGCTAAGGTCAATGATCCAACATATTCAAGAAACATGTGGACTACCTTCCATCAAAGGCAATGCAACCGTGTTACATGAAGATAATGCTACTTGTATTGCATAAATTAAAAGAGGATTCATAAAAAGGTGACAAAACTAAGCATATCTCCCTTAAATTCTTCTATACTCATGAGCTCCAAAAGAAATGTGAGATTGATGTTCAACAAATCCAGTCATGCAATATATCTAGCAGATCTATTCACAAAGGCGTTACCTTCGACCACATTGAAAAAGTTAAGGTATGATTTTGGAATATGAAGATTGAAAGATCTACCATTTGAAATGTTGAAGAAATCATAATCATGTTTACATGAGGGGGAGAATGATAATATGGATATACTCTTTTTTCCTTTTTCCAGGTTTTGTCCCATTGGGTTTTACTGGCAAGGTTTTTAACGAGGTAATTGTAGTAATCCAAAAGAATATTGTATTCTTTTTCCTTCACTAGGGTTTTTCCTAGTAAGGTTTTAATGAGACATATTCTTATGATCATCCAAGGGGGAGTGTTATAAAATATGAGAATTTATCGGATTATGGGAACTTGTGGATGATTATCCATATTGATGTATATCTCTTTGTGACTCCTTATAAAAGGGGATACCTCTAATGAACTTCAATTTTATTCTCTTCCTACATTCTAATTTCTCTTTCTTGTTTTATTCTCTTTTCGCTTTATAATTTTACAACATATATAATATATGTTATTTTTATATTAAGATATTGAAGATATATATTTCATATATCATAAATTTATTTCTCATATATTTTTTTATTTGTTTATTTACTTATTTTACAAAACAAAAAAAAAAGGCTAAAAAATTATAAATTTATAGTTAAAAAAACAAAATATGTCTAGTATATATAAAATAATAATAATAAAACTTAGTGGGTGATTGGTAAACCAACTTAATAACTTAAAATGACTTAATAATTTAATTTAAATCGTTAAGTATGTTTGGTAAAATAACTTAATTATATGACTTAAAATAAAAAAAAATAACTTTAAATAATAAGTAAAAAGAATTAACTTATTTTTACCCTCACTTATCCTAGTTACATTCATGGTTTTTTTCACTACTTCATAACGTCTAATATTACTCAACCTTTTTTTACCTTAAGTATAATTTATAATAATAAGTATGTCAATTTGATGATTTAGAATAAATGTTAAGTTAATTTTATCAAAAAAACCTTAATACTTAAAATAAAGATTAAGTAATAAGATTTAAGTTAACAACTTAAATATAATTTAATTTAAAATTATTAAATAATAAGTATTAAATTTTACTAAACACCCCTTTAATAAATAAATTACATACTAAATTTTAAACCATACTAATCTCTCAAATATATATATATATAGAAAAGGGATTTAAAACATTTTAGTATGAAACATGTGTAAGTTAGACTTTTGAGAATGAGACTGACGGATGTCCTCTTGACCTTGGTGCCTTATCCTCAACCCCAATATCATAGCCCACCTTCTTCCCAAACTAAGCTCTCAATTCATTCTCTTACGGAGATCTGAGACCCAATAATAATAATTGTTAGGAAACGTCAACTTGCAGGTGAGAAAGGAAGGAGCAGAGACGACTTGTCTTTTGATAGGCGGATAAGGCCAATTTCATCCTCAATCATTTAAAAAAACATAAAAATAAATAGAAACAAAAAAATTAATTAATTAATTAAAAACAAAAGTCAGCCCGCGGTGTTTTGGACCTATGGTTACAACACAGCGTGCCCGGGGCCTCCTTCTTGGACAAACACATGATACTGAATATAATTTTTTTAGAAGATATACGAATATCCTTATTTTTGTTTTGTTTTCAAACATATTTGTCTTTCCACGTAAGCATGCCGACCAATATTATTATAATTATTATATGAAAACTTTTCAAATTCCTAACCGTTATCTTCAAAATTCTTCTGGATTTGATCTTTGCCTATTGGAGGGTTGTGTGACCCTCTAAGAGAAACAGCCAATAAACAAACAAAAAATCCAAAAAGATCTGAAAGTCCATTTAGATGGGCTTGAATTTTGGTTCAGTCTTATTGATTCTTAAAAAGGGAGAATGGCTTACAGTAATACTTGGTTGCTTTCACGCCTTAGAAATCCACTAGCCTAAGAAAAAGCAAGTCTGAAGTAGATCAGATACCTATCAAGTTACTTCTTTTCAATTCTTAATTCTTATTCTAGAAGCTGGCAGACTAAGAATTATAAATTAGTTGAAAGTGCATAAATTAAAGGGATTGAGAAAATATTCTAATTGAAAATCGCTGTCATGGTAGGATGGCTCTTTGCTCATACTATAGGCCAATGATACAAACCCCTTCTCCATTAGTTTAAACCCAAAATGAGTCAACGCAAATCTCCTCATTCCCTTTTTTCAACGAGATGACATGATTTTATCTAGCTAATAAGTTGGGCGTATCTAGGTGTATCTTTCTAGCATCAATGCATGATTGGTCAAGCATAAGTTATATAGGTGGATTTATGATGAAATTATGATGAATTTAAAATTATTTTTTAAAAATACAATATGAAAAATATTTTTAAATCTACTACACTTTTTATCACATCAAAAAGTATTTTTTTAACTTATATAATTTTTATATTAATGACACACATAATAAAAAAAAATTAAATTTATATTAAAAATATCTCTTCAATAAACATTTTTTATAAGAGACACTTTTTCATAATTTTTTTATAGTTATTTATGTTAGAAAAATTAAATTTATATTAAAGTTTTCATAATTCTACAAAATCAAATTTATATTAAATGTGTTTCTTAATGAGATATTTTTCACAATTTTCATATCAACCACGCTATGAAAAAAAAATTGAATTTATACTAAAAATATCTTTTTAAGAGACATTTTTCACAATTCAATAAAATTAAATTTATATTAAAAGAGTTTGATAAATAAATATTTTTCACAATTTTATAAAATTAAATTCATACCGAAAGGTATCTCTTAAAAAGACACATTTATTATAAATTCAATTTTATAGAATTGTGAAGACATTTTTAGTATAAATTCATTTTTTTTTTCATTGTGTAATTTATATGAAAATTGTGAAAAGTGTTTTTTGACAAAACATCTTTAATATAAATTCAATTTTTTTTATATGTAGGACTAATAAAAAAATTATGAAAATGTGTTTCTTGAATAAACACCTTTAATATAAATTTAATTTTATGAAATTATGGAAGATATCTCTTAAAGATACAATTTCAGTGTAAATTCATTTTTTTTTTTAATATATATCATTGATATAAAAAATATGAAAGGTGTCTCTTGAAGCTAGCTTTTAACATGGTAAAAAATAGGTTAGATTTATCAATAGTTTTGTAACTGTCATTTAATTTTTTTTATTTTTTATAATCTAACTTACAAAGTTAAAAAAGCTTGCTTGGCTCATAGCCCAAATAGACAATTAGTCAACCAAGTCATGGGAAGACATGAATATAAAAATCTTACAAAGTTAAGATTTTTTTTTTTCTTTTATTTGTAAATTAGATAACTCTTCTTGACAATTAAAGTTTCTTTATTGACTTTAAATTAGATAAGTCTTCTTGATTTTTTAAGCTTCACAATCAAAGTTTCTTTAGTGACTTTTGAGATAAAGATAACATAAAGTTTAAAGAATCAAATAAAACAAAGCAAAAGTTGATATCCGCTTTTAATTGCAGTATAGATAACAGTTAAATTCTGCATCCAAAAAAATGGTTGATGCCAATGAATATGGGTTAACATGAAATTGGGTACTTTGATCAGAAAAGACAACTTACAAAAATTATCTATAATCTTACATAATAAATTGGTTAGTCTCGACTTTGAAGTATGTTGTAATGAAACTTTAAAGTATGTTGCAACAATCCTTTCTCAATTATGAGACAGGTAGTGCCCAAAAGGGCCAAATGTCCTCCCTAAAATTTTGAAAAAAAAATACTAGGGTTCAATGGGGATTTTACCTAAATTTTGAATAAAAGAACCACTTACCACTAAGCCAGGCAAATACTTTCGAATTGTTTTCCCCCCATAAACTAAGATTCAAATATTACCCCTTGACCAATTCTCTGGCTCCACCATTGTTATGAGATATATCGTTCTGAGCTCAAAGAGTTCTCATGATTCTAAAATGCGTCTTTAAGTTAAAAGGAGTGTATATATGTTTACTATCAAAAGTTTTATGTGAACATGATAAGAATCTAATGTTCTATTCGGATTGTAGAAAGAAACTTTCTTCGATGTGAGATATCATTGCATCAATGCAAACATAACGTTTAATACATTCTTATTGACTTTAAAATGTGTTTGCAAGGCTCGTACATGTATAGTGTTAATAACTTTTTTCCTTATTCAATATAGTATATCAAACATGTCACAAAAAATGCTCTTAGTAAAATTGAATACTTAACATTATATGACTTAAAATGAATTTAAATTAAATTATATTTAGTAAGTGACTTTAAGTTAAATAATACTTAATAAGTTGATTTATCAAATTTATTTTAAATTTTAAATTACAATATTAAGTTACTTATTTAAATGATTTAAGTGATTAAGGTAACTTATTAGACACCTAACATTAGGTAAATAAGCTTTAATTCTAAGTATAGGAATAAAAATAATAAAAATATTCTCCTGAATTATTGGCCCGTTTGAAGAGTAAGAGAAGATTTTTTTTTTTTTTTTTGGTTTCCTCTTAAACCAACATATGACCAATAAATCTTATCAAATTGCTTGACATTCATCAGGAATGAAGGGCCTATTTGGTTCTTGTTTTCAAGAACTGATTTCTATTCTTTAAAACAAAAAACATAAAAAACTTGTTTGGGGAAGGGGGTGTGTGTTTTGTTTTTTGTGTTTTCTATATTTTCAAAAACCATTTTTTAAAAAACAATAAAAATATGTTTTCATTGTTTTTTTTACTATTCAAAGAATAAATTATTTTTCGTGTTTTTTCTTTCTTCTTTTCATGTTTTCTTAGTTGTTTGTTGCGTTTCCACAAAGGTGAGTTCCACCTAACCACGACACCCCCACTTGCAAACCCTTTCTTCTTCCTTAAATTTTTGAAATTAATATACTTATACATGGTGACAAAGTCATCCTTTATTTAAAAAAATTATAATTGGTGTAAAAATTTCAAAATGAAATAATTTTTTTTTATAATTTAAATGAATTGTGTAATGAAAATTATTTAAATATTTATAGTATCGAGTTAATAAAAAAAAAAACACTTTATTAATTAAAAAAAATAACTTTTAAATATGTTTTTTGTTTTACTTATTTAATTTTTTTTTTTATTAATTCAACCAAATACATTTTTTTTTTATTTTTTAGAACAAAAACTGTTTTTCAGAATTCAGTTCTCAAACATAATTTTTTTTTTTCTTAAAACATAAAAAACTGTTCTTAAAATTTTGTTTTCATAACAGTTTTCAAAAACAAAACCAAACAGGCACGCAGTTTCTTGGTTCGACATTATCAGTTGCGAAATGATTGACATGGACGAAACCAACCGTCCATTACAAAAGAAAAAGCATCTTTGAAAATGAGCATACAGATAAAGCAAAGGTATCGTTGTCCTACTCCTCTCCAAGAGAGAGAATATAATGCGTCTCCGAGGCATGACTCAACCAAAACTGAAAGACGCTAGGCTGTGATTCAGTACAATGTGCGTGCTGTCATTGGATGCAGGTGGTGAGGAATGGAGTAAACACAAGGTTGTATGGGATACCCCAAGTACCGGAGACATAGAGTAAACATCCCCTGAGAAAGAAAAATGAAAGTGAAAGGTGAGACAAGGACCGTTGACGGAATAAGGCAGGGGAGAGTGAAAATTGAAAAAGAGGTGCAACAAATGGGAATCAAGATAGTGGGTCGGCCTGGGAACTGGAGCACTATCGCAACTGGCCGGAATTAATCACGAGGCAGAAGAGCAGTACCCAGAACTGGACTGCTCCTCCTGTGGACTTTTGATTGAAGCAATAGGGACCATTTCTCCATCCCCACCCACATCAACCTCCTCCATTCATCCCTTTATTCGGTCAAGAGTTTGAGTGCATCAGTGGAATGCCCTTTTGTGACACAAACCATATCCAACCACGTAGTGTGTGCTGCTTTGTTTTCATCTTCAAACATCTAATTCCTTCCTCGGCCCCCTGTCACCACATATTTACCTCAATAGCCTCCAAAATATCCACGACTATCCACTTGGAAAAGTGATTGGTTTTTCCTTTTTTTTTGCTCATCGTGGTGGTCCAATTATGTCCATGGTCATGGTGCTTGTGGTCCTATATAGACATATTCCTGGGCGCAGCGACGTCGATTACCATGAGCCCAAGGTAATCGCTGATATTAGGAATGTTTTGTCCCTCCCGTCATTGCAGTTTTGAGAATCGATTCTCACTGTAAAAAGCATTTGAAGGCAGCTCCTTGGAAAAGGCTCGTTATCAGGTCCAAAATAACCATCCCAACTCAAAGTAATCACAAGATTTTGATGGAACGATTTCTTGTCCTGCTTCCATCAAAGGCAAGTTGGCAACTTCCTTCCAGTACATAAACCAAAGGGGTTCAATTATTCAAACAGATTCCATTCATTCAAGTTTCACAATCCTCCGACTTTCAGCTGTTTAATTAAAGAAACCAATGAAGCTTACTATTAATTGAATATATGAAGCAATTAGCTTAAGATAATTTTGGCATGCTTAAAATTATAAATAAATTGCATTAAAACGTGGATTTTACTCACTTACTACTACTAATACAATCAATTTTAAGGTGACACTGCCTTTTTTTGTTAATTTTATTGACCTTTCTTGAAGTTTGAGTTCTCATTTATATTTTCATTTACTTCTCCTCTAATTCAAAATAAGGGACTCCAACTAATGAAGACTAGTCGTAACTCATGAGTGGCCATTAAAACGCAAATAAATAAAGATAAATAAAGGGGGGAAAAAGGCACATGGTCCTTCATGAGAATAGTATTGTTTAAGGCTTTGAAATAGGAAGCCCAAATCTCTCAAAAATTAATTTGATATGAAGATGAAATGAATAAAATGACTGAACATCGAGATGTCTTTTTATTTTTTAATTTTTTATTTCTCTATAAATGAGGTGTCCATAATATAATGCCCATTAAGAAAAAAAGAATATGCTGAATTGAACGGCTAAAATTCACAGAACGAAACGGCCTTTTTCATACTAGGTTTTTGTAGTTACCTTTGGAGCTGATCCCATCATGTGAGACCAGTGCCCATAATTAGCTAAGTGAAAGTATGAAACAAATCCATGTATAGCTAACCCACACGTGAAAGAGAAATCGCGTTAATGGACTCTGCTCATGATGACACAATTACAATGATGAATGCTTAATGGGTTCGCCAATATTCCAAATTCCAATCCATCTCCGGCACCAGTTGCTGGAACACCCACCGAGCAAGTAAGGGTCTCCTTCATCTGATAAATCAAATCATTAAAGTATTACTATTTCCAAATGATAAATATCGCCACCCCACTTCTTATTTATTCCAGAAGTCCAACAGAAGCCGCAGAAAATAATTTCGGGACTTGCTCTTTCACCTCCCCCCTCCCCGTTTCTTTTGTCCCATGAATTAATTCCTTTTCTTCTGGTAAAAAAAAACTGGTAGTGGCCTGACTGCACCATAAAGGAGTGGAGTGGGGATGATACGAAAAAACATATATTGGTGTATATATGCTCCCGTTTCACTTTGAAGAATCTATAGGCATGGGCCTACGTGCATTTGTGTGGAAACCCAGGAGGGCCCACATTGATAGAACTGCCCGTGGCATTAGAAAAAATAGTGAATTATGGACGGCAATAATACATTGAAGTTGGTGCAATTTCTTATTCAGGAGACTTATCCAAGGTCTAGAACAAGTGAACAACTGCGCTGGCTTACTCTACATGTAGTCGAGGAGGTTTGTCAGGTAATGAAAGAAGAAAGATGCTTGAGTTCATAGTCCAACAACTACTACCATTGTCGCTTGGGGCTAGTCTAGGCTTCTTTTGTTTTTGTTAGGGAGCAATAAATCCTGCGCCATTGTTGAATGCATGAAAGGATTCTCTAATAGGATGTGTAGTACATTAGTATCTTTAATTTTAACATGAAGGTCCTTTGAAGAGAGTAGTTTGATTTTCTTTATTTAATATATCAGGAACTGGTTCTTGCATGCATAACGGTGGGAGTACTTTGATACTGGCATTAATTCATAGGAGAATCGGTACATATGTAAAATGAGCCAAGTGGGATTGTTTTAACTTTTAAGATGAACGTTTCTGAAAATAGAATGCAAAATGATCAGATGGTTGAATTCATTACAAAACTCCAGTGACAATGACATGGTGAGTGGATATTGATAAGGGCTTTTAACTTTATTTGATTTATTTATTTATTTTGACATGTTTCTTGGGCTATCGGGTTGGTTCTGAACTAAGTTATATTCCAGGAGGTTGCAGAGTTTACTACAAAAGACCAGCTCTACGAGCTCTCCCAAACACTTCAGCATATCATGCACTCATTACAGACAGAGACCCTCTCCATGCCCATGGAGCAGCAGCAGCAGCTCAACATTGAAGATGGTAGCAGGACTCAGAGGGCTGAGTGGGTGCTTAATTCCCCTGAACCGCCAGGTCTATGCCATGAGATTGTCAGTTCAATAAAATCGGCTGTTTTTCCTAATGGAAGCAAGCACTCCTCATCCTCCACAAAGCAAACTCGATCTACAGCCGCAGGTGTTGTTTCATTCTTGCATGGTCTATTCCCAATTCTTACATGGGGAAGAAATTACAAGGCTACAAAGTTCAGAAACGATTTAATGGCAGGCTTAACTCTAGCAAGTTTAAGCATTCCTCAGGTACACACATGATTTCTCTCCGTCTTTTTCCTCTATGAATTTGTTGAACATGTCACTCATATACTTCTTATGAATTTGTTGGGCAGAGCATCGGATATGCAACTCTGGCGAACCTCGAACCTCAGTATGGTCTATGTAAGTAGATGAATTCAGTTCAGTTAATTACTCCATGTATGCCACTTCAATTATGCTTGGAGCTTCTCTTATTAAAAAACTGGCAGCCTAATAATTATGCAAGAAACAAGCATGATAGATTTGATAATTTTTTTTTTCTAGTATCAATATGTAATGTTGTGATGGGTTGCAGACACAAGCGTGGTTCCGCCTCTGATTTATGCTTTAATGGGAAGCTCAAGAGAGATAGCCATTGGACCCGTAGCTGTGGTTTCCTTGCTGCTGTCTTCGATGATTCAGAATGTAGTAGATCCTGTAGCTAATGCCGTTGCCTACAGAAAGCTCGTCTTGACAGTAACTTTCTTTGCCGGTACCTTCCAATTCATATTTGGATTGTTCAGGTGGATCTTCCTCTTGAGGCGAATGTTCCCTTTTTATTGATCATGGAGGCTAGTACTTATTTTTCCTTAAACAAGTAGCTTTTTGTTATCTGCAGGCTGGGTTTTCTGGTGGATTTTCTCTCACATGCTGCCATTGTTGGATTCATGGGAGGTGCAGCCATTGTCATTGGCCTTCAACAACTGAAGGGGCTACTTGGAATCAGTCACTTCCCCACCAAAACTGATGTTGTTTCAGTGTTGGAGGCTGTTTTCAGGTCACTTCATCATCAAGTAAGTTTGTCTATAGGAGATAATCCACAGGCGCCTTCTTTAAACCCCTGCTTCATTCTTTATATTATTTTTTATTACTTCGAATAATCGCCAAGAGTAGCAGAATAGATGTGTTATTATGCATATTTGGTAATAATCTCTTTATGTGCTTAATTTCTTTCTCCAAAGTTTTGATGGTCCACCTCTCCTTTTTTGCTTTCCCTGACAGTGGTATCCCCTGAACTTTGTCCTCGGTTGTTCATTCCTGATTTTCATCCTATTTACCAGGTTTATTGTAAGTGATAGAATACTTAAACCCTCCAATTAGCTATATTTAAAGATATTTTCTTTCCTGCTTCCTTCATCTAAGTTAAATAACTCTGTCTTAACTGCAGGGTAGAAGGAACAAAAAGCTTTTCTGGTTGCCAGCAATTGCTCCTCTGATATCGGTTGTTTTATCTACTGCTATAGTCTTCCTGACAAAGGCAGATGAGCATGGTGTTAAGATAGTAAAGCACATCAAAAGAGGCTTGAACCCGATTTCTGCTCACGAATTACAGTTTAGTGGGCAACATGTGGGACAAGCAGCCAAAATTGGATTAGTTTCTGCCATTGTTGCTCTCACTGTGAGTCCCTACAGTTGAATCCGTCTCTCCATTAATTTTTTTCATTTGTCCATTCATGATGTAACTCTTTTTTAAACTCTTGATTCAACCTTTGTTCTCAGGAAGCCATTGCTGTTGGCCGATCGTTTGCTTCCATTAGAGGCTACCACCTTGATGGGAACAAGGAAATGGTAGCCATGGGCTTCATGAATATTGCAGGATCTTTGACCTCTTGCTATGTAGCAACTGGTGAGCCGAATTCTTTGGTGACTTCTACTTTTAAGCCTATCATACCTAACTTATCACTATCTTAGAAAAGAAAATAAAAGTGCATGCATCTCTGTGAAGCCAATAATTCCATTATTGATTGCCAATAATTTGATGGGCACCTTGGGTAAATTTCTGCAGGTTCTTTTTCGAGGACTGCCGTAAATTTCAGTGCAGGATGTGAAACAGTGGTATCAAACATAGTAATGGCCATTGCAGTGCTTATATCACTGGAATTGTTAACTAGGCTATTGTACTTCACCCCAATTGCCATTCTTGCTTCAATTATTCTATCAGCTCTCCCTGGACTGATTGACATACCTGAAGCTTACCATATCTGGAAGGTAGACAAAATGGACTTCCTTGCTTGTGCCGGTGCCTTCTTTGGAGTTCTGTTTGGATCAGTGGAGATTGGTCTTGTAGCTGCGGTAATCTTTTCTATTCCCCCTCTTAATTTCCCAACTTTATGGTAAATCATTATGAAACTATGCATCTGGTGAGGTGACAACACTGCCAAGAATACCATAGTAGCCAAAAATGTTATAATAATGACTTCTAATTTGGCACTCAACACAATATGATAAGTTTTCTCAGATAATCTGTGACACACATTCATGCTTAAATTTATCCTACACTAATCAATAAATAGAATCCAAGTGTCTCTATATCAAATAGATTGGCTCAAAGCTAGATGTGGAAGAAGTGGCGTCTTGTGACTGGTGGGTTCCATCTCATAATTGACGTAGGTTGAAAATGTAGAGGCAATCTGATTAGGTCTCACAGTTTCTGTTCCAGACCTTCCAAAACCCTCATTTTGGTGCAATCCTGTGGCTTGCAACTTGTACCCCACCACCAGTCCTGTCTTTCTGCCCATGAGGTATGGGGCCTGGTGAGCCTGTCTGATGCAGGTACCATTAATGTCACAACTTTCTTAAATCACTTTTACCTACATCACTAGAATTTGATTGGTAAATGCCGGACCTGCTGAGTTGAGTTTTCATTATCAACATGGTATTATTCTATTGGGAACAGATAGAACTGCAGAGATGAACTGAGAGTCAATATATGTCCCCCTATCTGATGGATTATTTTCTACTGAAATAATGTCTTGAAATGACTGCATGCAGGTGACAATCTCATTTGCAAAGATAATACTAAATTCCATTAGGCCCAGCGTAGAAGGATTGGGCAAACTCCCTGGAACAAATATCTTCTGTGACATCAATCAATATCCCATGGCCATCAAAACTCCAGGCATCTTGATTGTTCGCATCAACTCCGGATTGCTTTGCTTTGCTAATGCCAATTTCGTAAGAGAAAGGTGCGTGTCTTCTCACATGTGTTTTCATAAAAGAGAGAGAGAGAGAGAGAGAGGCCCTGTTTAATCTTATGAACAAAAAGCTCATAGTCATGGTTATTTGTTTTAGAATAATGAAGAGGGTGACTGAAAAAGACGAAGAAGGCAAAGAAAACTCAAAGGAAAGAACTCAAGCAGTAATCCTTGACATGTCCAGTAAGTTGTGACGTGATTTACCTGTTTCCATGACTACCTCTTCAATCATATGCGTATATTTAACCAAATGGTTTGGCCGTATGTGATGGCAGCTGTCATGAACATTGACACTTCGGGAATCTGTGCGCTACAAGAAGTGTACAATAAGTTGGTTTCACATAACATACATGTAAGACACAAATTCTTTAGTATGTAACATTTCGGCTAATCCATGGTTCCAGGGGCTCTAAAACAAATTTCCATTGTTGTTGTACGTGCAGTTAGCAGTAGCCAATCCAAGGTGGCAAGTGATTCACAAGTTGAAGTTAGCCAAAGTTGTAGATAAAATTGGGAGAGACTGGATTTTCTTCAGTGTTGGGGAAGCTGTAGATGCATGCAGCTCTAAAATGGTCAATTTTAGCAGCTGTTGATGGCTTTATGTTGCCTGAATTAGTTCACAGAATAAGCTGTTTTTGTGATGTAATATAGATGTAATGAAGTTCACAACTATATTTCATGACGTTGTGACTCTGGGATGCCCTTGGGATGTTGCTACAAGCCTACAAGTAATTTAAAATCATAGTTTGCAGAAGAGAGTTCATAATTCTGAAATCACCATATTCCACAATCCCAAAGCAGAAGCATAGAAATTTAAGAAATCTTGTATTGGATTGTCGCAATCATTTTGTATGACACATACAATTATCATACCTGGCGTGATATGTGAAGCCGCCCCTCTCCTGGCCCCGAAGTCCTTTTCTGCAGACATGGACCCTGGCTCACACACACCCCACATTTCTTCCTCCCCTTTTCCCTTCTTTGTCGCCTTCCTCTTGGAAAGCACATTTCACCAGATCATTTTGTCCGACCAAACGAGTAATGGCATCCACCATGTAAGACTAATGGCGTAAAACATATCTATATATAGATGGATAAAACAGGGGTACCCCCTTTTATTTCAATTATATTTTGTGAAAGCCCAAATGTGGTTCAGGTTATGTTTGATTGGAACTTGAGACCCACCTTTTAGACAAGAGACATCCATTCCTTATGCTAAAGAAAAAAAAAAGTATACCAATAATAATTTTTTTCATTTTTGATTTACAAAAAAATCAAATATAGTTAAATTAGATATAAATATGTGATTTTCAAATTAGTTTACTTTTATATAAAAGAGAAAAATAAGTAAAATAAATTTAAAAATATATAAAAATAATTTATTAATTTTAAATGTTGCTTTTATTTTATTTATTTTTTCTTCTTCTATTTTTATTCTTTATTTTCATTTTTCTCATATTTTGCTTAATGAAGAATATGAGAGGAAGTAGCATTAGACAAATTAAGGACATAAATCTACTAAATTAGACATTAGATAAAATTAAAATATAGTTTAATTAGATGTTGCCTAAAACAAGGGTTTTTTTTTAAAAAAAAAAAAAAGGAAATATCAAAATTTTAAAAAATACTTTTCAAAATATGATAGTTTAAAAAATATTTCTAAATCTATAACATTTGGTATCAACAAAACATCTCAGGATATTATGTTTTAAAGACATGTTTTAGTGCATTTTGTTGAAATGGTGTATTTGAAACATGACTTTAATATAAAAATACTAAAATCATGTCTTCAAAATACGATTATAATATGAAATAATGCATTTTATTAAAATCTTGAAAACACAATTTTAGTTTAAAATATTGAAATAGTATTTTCAAGTCATGACTTTAGTGTAAAACAATGTAAAATATTGAAATTGCTTTTTGAAGACATAATTTTAGTATATTTTAGTGAAATCATATTTTGAAAGACAACTTTTAGTATAGAAATATTCAAATTGTGCCTTGAAGACACAACTTGAGTGTAATTATAGTGCATTTTATTAAAATTGTGTTTTGAAAATATGATTTTTGAGTTTAAAAAATATTAAAATTTTGTCTTTAGAAGTTAGCTCCGACGATTGGCGACAAAGAGGAGCGACCATGGAATCAACAATGCTCATCATGACAAACCAACAATGTAAAAAAAAGGTCAGCTCTGATCTTTTGGAGCTTTGATCATTGACAATAATGAATGAAGTAGTTATCGACAAGTATTGATGAAGAGGAGCGACCATAAAATTTATGAATCTAGGAATTTTTTTTATTTGAGAAAAAATTTGCGAACATTATGTTTGGGTCTCTCGAGACAAATACATGGACCTCCGAATCAAACGTGAGAGGCTAGCATAGATAAAATTGCAATAGATTTAGAATTATTTTGAGAATTGTCGTATTTTAGGAATTTTTTTTAAAATCATCTACTTTTTATAGAAAAATCCAAGAAACAAAAACAAGAACCGGTAACTCAGAATTGCCAAACAAACCCTTCCCTGCGATTAAAAATATATGGTGTAGTCGTAACGGCTACCATGTCAATGCCAGCCCTAGGATCCTCGTACCCCTGGTCAGTCAAATGCTGTTCAATAAATATTCAAGGGAACCGACGGTCTTCGTTTACTCAGCATAAGCGTTATGGTTTGGGAACACTTTTAACACGGGCAAATAAATCAAACGGTGTCGTTTTTCGTCTAAAGCCCAAACAAGAAGTACCGAAGAACATAGAGGAGAAGGCGAAGATCGTATTTGGAAGGACAGAAAATATGGGCGCAGAGGAAGAGAAAGTGCAGGAAAACGAGAAATCGAGGCCAACACAAAACCCTATGTCGCAGGCCCAGTTCCTGTCCTGGAAACGCCAGAAGGTGCTTTTTCTTACTCCACTTTTCTAGGGTTTCCTTTCTCTTTCACTTGAGAATTTTCTCTCTTAATTTTTCATTTGATGCTTGAAAGCTAATTGTCGGTTATTATTGATGATAAGTAAGATTAAAATGAATGTTAATGGAGATGTGATGGGGTAATTCAATGCCAAAATCGTGGTGGAGTTCACAAGAAGCGGGAGCTCATTGCGGGGATATTAACAATGGCTTTGAGTCTGCTAAGTAAGTTTCACATAGCAAGGCCATTGTGATGATAGAATCATGTGGTGAATGTACAAGGGACAGCAAACTTAGTGATTGCCTGGCTGGTTCACTCCGCCTGGGCATTCAACTTTGTCCATTTTATAGACCCCTAGGATTGGTGTAAGTGGTGATTGATATTAATAATTGTACATTTAATACATAATTCGAGATATACAATCTATGCAAGTGGCCATCCTTTGTATACTCTCCCACTTTTTAAGGGAATGTAGAGGATTTCCTAGCATATATGATTGATCTTGGGATAAAAGGACTTTGGGTCCCAACTCAAATTTGGTTTAACTTGCACTGTTGAATAGCCTCATTTGGTGGGTTACCCATATTTACAACAAGTTAGATTACTCTATAATGCATGAAATTTAACAAAAATAAATAAAATCAGTAAGGTGGAACTGGCCATGTATATGTAGCATGTTTCTTGTTTTACTGTTGTAAAACAGCTTTACACTGCTGTTGTAACAGGAGATATGGTATGCTGTGTAAATATGGTACTTCATAATCTTGTAAAATAGTTTGTGCATATGAATGTGAATTGTGTTGCGTGGCATCTATAAGCGTCTTTGTGTGTTGGCAATTCTGGGTGAAAATTTCCATTGTATTCTCCTTACTTAATTGCTTCAAGTCCTCCCTTGGACTCTTGTCATTGTAAGTAGATCGTGATTGAAGATTGCTAGAGAAGATAGTAAGTTTTTTCGAAATGATGGATGATATCAAATATTGATCAACCTAATTTTAAACTTTTATTCTTTTGTTGAAAATTGGAGTTGAAACTTAAGAGTGTCAAAATGTATGTTTTAAAACATTTGGATCAATTATTGATTGGTCATACTAAAAGCTAACAGTTTTTGTTGTACCCAAAATTTCACAATCTCACCTGATCGATCAGGATTCGATCACATTTGTGAAACCTTCATTTTTTCCAAACAAATCTGAACTGTTGGATGGAATTTAAAACCCTAGTATTTAATCTCTATTTCCAAATGAAGGCTTCATGGTTGTGATAGTTACGTGGTCTCCTTGAGCTTCAAGTTCTTTACTTAATTTAGGGGTGTTTGGTTTGAAAGAAAATTTAATGGGTTTTGAGCTAAAAATCATCTTTGAAGTAAAAAAATTTCTTCTAAAATGGGTTGATTCAATGCCTTACTCTCATATTCGTCATCTTTGGGGTAAAATTTAAATTTCTTGTGTGGATTTAAGAAAAGGTTGAGATCAAGCTTGGTGTGGACTCCAAGTATGGTTCGGAAGAAGAAAGTGAGTAGTTGAATTTCAAAGGTACTAGGCAAGCGCTCTAGGAGAGGATTGAAAGCTTGAGCTAGGTATTTTTTTTTATAATGGACGCTTTTGATTGCTTGTAAGCCCGTGGTTTTTTTATCTATTAAGAGGTTTTTTACATTAAATATTAGTGTTATTGTCTCTTTATCTCTATTTCATTTTTTTATTAGTTTATCTTAGCTTCTAAAATTTCCATTGATTTATTATGTTGGTTGATCGAGAAGATGAATTGGAATTGGATTATTTAAGCTTTAGAATAATATGAAATAATTTGTGATTTGGTATTGATGTTAATGGATATGTTAAAATGTGTTTTTGAGTAGATGAAATATCTTATATATATTGGTTGGATAGTGTTAGTGTGTCCATTATTGTTTGTGCTTTTGCTTTCTTGTTGGTAGGATTGAAGAAGAAGATAAAAATCATAAAAAATAAAAATAAAAGTAAATCGGGGGAGTAATTAGCATTTGTGAGGTACTATCTCAAATTGAATTAAAAACAACTATTCACCTTCCCCCCCTCCCCCCATGTGGTATCCATAGTCAAGATTTATCCACAACATCTATTGTTTAGATCTTCTCATTGACATAGTTTTAAACATTCTATGCAACAAGGGCTAGGTTGAGCTAGTTGAGGCTTTGATAAGAACATTAGACTTGGGTTTGACATTATTTTGTTGTGAATGCAGCATTAAGTGAGCCACTAATTTACCATTATATCACCATATTATCATCCTTAGTATCAGCCATTTCTTTTATAACTTTTAGCATTTAAAACTATCATCTTATGTCTCCTTTGGGAGAGATTTACATTTCATTAGGAAGGAGGCTTTTTGGATTTTTTTATTGACACATTTTATTTGGAAGAACTGATTTATTAAAAATATCTCAAAATCATCAATAACAGTTAGAATCAGGGAATGACAAATGTTCTAATAGTTAGTTCAATTGATATCAAATACTACCCTCCTATTCACTAATGATATTTTCTTTTTTTTTTAAGCCTTACATGAACCTATTGAATTCCATGAGTTGGGTCCTGTTTTGCTTTGAAGTTTCTATAGGGTTGAAAGTTAATTTAAACGAAAGTGAATGACTTCTAGTGGGAGATGTCCCTAATGTCGAGGATCTTGCCTCTTTGTTGGTTTGTAGGGTGGGAAAGCTTTTGACTACTTATTTAGGCTTGCCCTTGGGAGTTACATTCAAGTCTCTAATCATTTGGAATGTGGTTGAAGAGTGGGTTCATAAAAGGTTAGTTTTTTGGAAAAGATGATACTTCTCAAAGGGTGGTAGACTCACTTTGCTTAAAATCATATTATGCAACTTGCCTACTATTAATATTACTGATCAAAAAAAAAAAAAAACTTGCCTAGTATTAATATTTTGTCTTCTTTCAATATAGCGTTGCTTGGAAAATTGTGTTGGAGATTTGCTTTGGAGAGGTAGTTCCTTTAGAGATGAGTCATGGTAGGAACGTTTGGGGAAAAACTAGGAGGTTGGCACTCTCTTGCAGGGAGGGAGGGATGTGGTGTTGTCTTGTGGAAGGTTCTAAAGAGGAGGTTGAGGAGCCTTTAAGGTTAGAACAAGATTTTTGGTAGGCAATAGAAGAAGAATCAAATTTTGGCAAGATGTCTAGTGCAAGGATGCTTAGGAGATTGTAAGTGGGTAGGTTGTTTGGAACCCAGGCTTCATAAGAAAATTTCAAGATTGGGAGTTGGATTGCATTGAAAAGTTACTTAGGAGGCTTCGAGTGTTCAAAAAGTGCATTGAGGACAAAGATAAGTTGATTTGGAAGGCTAGGAAGAGTGAGAAATTCTTAGTGAAAATTTTCCATTTTACATTGAAGTCAAATAGAGGTGTATTTTCCCTCAAAGGTAGTGTAGGGCTCTTAGGCGCATTTAAAAGCAGGTTTTTTTGCTTGGGGCTTTATGGGAAAGGATTGTGACATTAGATTAGCTTAAGATAAGAGGATGGGTATTGGTTAATCATTATTGTTTATGTAAGAGGTTTTTAGGCATCCTTTATATACCTCCCGTATACTTGGGGTGCACCCCCCCTTTCTTTGTTCAGCATGTTTAATATATTCTTGGTTGCCTACAGAAAAAAAAAAAAAAAAGTTCAAAAGAATAAGCTAACCACATGCTTATCCATTGTGGAAAGGTAAGGGGTTTTTGTTATTTTTTATTTTCTTTCTTTGGCATCTCTTGGGTCCTTTCTTCTTCTATGAAAATTTTGTTATAAGGACAACAAGGGAGTTTTGTGAGCAAAAATAGAAGATTTGGAGGGCAACTCCTTTTTGCTTGTTTTGGAGAATTTGGCAAGAACGAAACTGAAGATTCTTTGATGGAATTCAACTTTCATATCAACTCCTCTTTGTTAAAGGACTCTCTCATTTGTACCCTATTCCAATGGACTTGCCAACATGTTCTAGATGGCCTTGTATTCCTGTTAGAATTTATTGATTGGTTGATTGCTAGATGGTGGGAGAGTGTGATTGTGTGCATGGATGAGGTGGCTTCTTTTTTTGATATATATATCCTTGTTTGCTTATCAAAAAAGGGAATATATATGCCTAATATTACATAGCTATAAGGTATCCATAATCAGTGAGGTAACCTGTCAACTGAAACAGTTAGTAGGCAGCTCTTTTACCGCACAATTAACTGGATATAGTAGCTCATAAAAAATCCAGTGTCTTCTCCTGTTATATGTTTATGGACAACTCCAGAGTTTTAGGCAGTCTGATTCTTTGAAGTGCTCGAGGACTGAAGAAGTTACATAGACCCTCTCAAGTGTTGGTTAGTCACTGATATGGAGTTCCTACTCTAACCCAAGGACAGTGATCATCTTTTTTTTTTTTTTTTTTTGCAGGATGCTGATGCGTCAGCTAGAATAGACGAAGCAGCTAGGAAACGTGCGGAGGACATAGCAGCAGGGGCAGTGCAAATGAATGGCCGAGAGCTTTTCTTGCATGAGCCATGGGTCTTTGATAATACTCGTTATTGAGGTTGGTTTTAGTGAAAAATGCATTTTTTGCTGCCTGATTTCATGTATTAAAAGCAGTACAAGTTTCGTGCCAATTGGGTAAAGGGCATAACATCATGCTGTCTGTAGGATGTAGCCTTTTACTTCATGTTTTGCTTCTGGCAGGAGAAGAACCTGAAAAATATGAAAGTTATGGCACCAGGGAGAGGACAAAGAGGGATATTTGATTGCACCACTAGAAAGGTGCTGGTCAGTTCATACTATAATTGATTATATTGTGATGCTAGTAGCAATAGTTCTGCACAATTTTCAGGACAGGTCGTTTTCTATTTGATATGTTAAAATGAGTTTAACAAATCATTGATAAAGAAATGATCAACTGGGTTGTGACATTGTAAATATAGCCTTAAATTATCGAGGACCATTAAGATGATTCAGCATTGTTTGCCTTTGGCGGTCAAGATTGTTAAGAGCCTTTGCCATATATTGGAACATGGAAGGTATAAGTTATCTTCTATACTAGAATTTCCGTTTTCCTTCACGAAGGAAAATTGCTTATGCCTTCCGTACAGTTGGAAGACAAACAATGATTTACTGACCATGTTTTGACTTTTGAGAGGCAGCCTGTCACTCATAAGCAGCCAATTAGAATTATCATGGGATGTTTCAGGGTTTGTTTCCCAATCACTTTGTCCACAACTATGTACAAAATGGTAATGGTTGTATTTTGGTGTACTTTTTCCTATTATTAATTTATTCATGCCTATTTTAATCTATCAAAAAAAAAAAATCTTCCCAACATCCCTAACCTCTACACTTTTGGGTATGAAAGCATTCGCCTCTTCATGCATTTAGTGAGTCTACTTCGTTTAGGCATGATTAAACAACTTCCTGGGAAGGGAGACCTCCCGATAAAGAAGACCAAGGGCTGAATGAAATCATTCAGCTGTGCTCTTTTAGCTCACTGGAAATGTAGCTGTTTTTTCGTTTCCTCTTATGCTTCTAGGGTAGGGTAGGGTAGTTCCTACTTCCTAACATGCCTGTAATGAATTATGTTTTCAAGCTGGTAACACGACAGGGTTAAGTTAAAGTTGAGTTTAATTGGGAAGCCTATGTGCATGCGTCAGGCCCTTTTGAATTATCCTATAAAACCATCATATTTCATTATTTTGTGCCTGACGCAAGCTACCGAGAGGGTAAATTGTCACTCCTTTTTGAGTTATTGATTTTGTTATGAAATATGTATATATTTTTAAATTATTTAATTTTTAGATTAATTTTTTTTTAAAATAAGTTTAAAATAATATATAAAAATAAATTTATTTATTTTTTATTTTCTTTTTTTCATATTTTCTCTCAATTGAAAACCAAACATAATCTTAAATGCACTGAAACCAAAAGTTAATGAAATGAAAAAGCATTACAAAGGCTTTCATGATTTTTTTTATTACCATATCGTACAAGAAGTAGATGGATCCACATCATTCTAATTTCTAATCATAAGCCATATGCTGGAGCCAATCATGATAAGACAAACTGATAATGAAAACATAACCTTGTGGAGGAAACAATTAAACATTCTACTGTTGAGAAAGGAATCCCCGCTCCCCGGATTCCATCCATAGCTGCCACTGTTCAGGCAGGGACGGTAGCCTTGAGGTGCACAATTGCTCCCTTGATTCTTTCCATAGCTGCCTGCAAATTTGACATGGATGCAGCGTAGGAGATGCGGATGCATTTGTCATCCCCAAATGCATCTCCTGGGACCAGCGCAACCTGCAAGATAATGTCACTTTAAAATAAGACGGCATTGCCTTTTTGGTTAAGAGTTTTGGAATCCACGAGAGTAACAACTACTCTAGAAAAAATAGAATAAAACCGAGGTTCCAAGACCACAATTTGTTGGAACCCTCCCATGTTTTTTTTCAGTACCACAGAATCTATCCATAGTCTAGAAGCAACATTTGCAACAGCCATTAAGATATAAAATAGGGGGTTAGGTAGGGGGTAGAACCAATGTATGTTTACTTTCTCCTCCATTCTTGGACTTCAATTATTATATCATCCTAAATGACGAATAGTCTGATAGGGGAACGCAGAGATACCACCCTCAACCTTGAGTCTCTTGGTGAATATACCCTGGAGCGTGGATTAAAATTGAAAACGAGACAAGAAGAATAAGCTTGTCCTGTTCCCCACAGTGCCTATTCCATTTATGAAAAGTCATCACTAAAATCAGAAAACCTTACCTGTGCCTTGTCAAGCAGATATTTGCATAGAGATTCCGAGTCCTTGATGATACCATAACCTTCTGCTTCTGCTCCATAATAGGAGCTGAAATCAAGGAATAGATAGAATGCACCCTGCAAATTAAAAGGATTTAGAATAGATTTCAAGTTAACAGGAAATGGCTATAAATATAAGTAATTCAAACAAAACAAAAATAAGACCTGAGGCTCTGATATCTTAACACCCCCCAACTCTCTAAAGCTTTCAACCAAGAAATCCCTTCGCTCTTCAAATTCTTTTACCATTTTGGCAACTGCTTCCCCTCCACGGTACCCCAATCCCAAAGCCGCAACCCCTGCTTTCTGTGAAATGCTGCAAGCACCTGAGGTGGCCTGAAACCACAAGACACATGCTGAAACAACTAAAACTTGCATTGCACGGTAGCAGACTCAAAACACAATCTGACTTGGGAGGATAACCTGAGTTCAGACCAGTAATTACAGACAGCACAACTTAGACCATGATAGGTAGTATGCATGCAATCATTCATCTAGTAAAAAAAACTTCCTCCATAAGTGATTGCAGGTCGTTATCCCTCATTCATTACTTGGGTAATAACTGCCTTGTAGCATTTATTTATTTTCTTAATGTGGGAGGGGAGAATTTGGTTTAGTAGGTGGAGATGATGATTACCTGGCTCTGAATTTTTCCACATGCTGCCACAAAGTGTTTTGGACCAGCTAGGTATCCAAGTCGCCAACCAGTCATTGCAAAAGCCTACAAATGTGCCACATTCTAATGTCAATTTCCACAAAGAACCTGTCCCATTATAGATAACCTACAGTGCTGTGATGCAATATTTCTACATTTTACAATGCATCTAGAGGTGTTGAAACTCAATTACTTCGTGCACTATGTGCTTAAAATCATCAAAGATCAAATAACACGGGACTAATCAAAACCAAAGAGAAGTTATGGAAATTCATGTATGTTAGCTATTTTAAATAAAACCTAAACGAGTTACCTTTGAAAAACCATTGACAGTAAATGTTCTCTCCCACATGCCTGGTAAAGACGCAAAGCTTGTGTGAATTGCTGGTGAATAAATAATATGCTCATAAATCTCATCACATATTACCTGAATTAGAAGAGGAAAGTAAGTCAAGGATTCAAATGCAAGTATGGCTGACAATAGAATGCATTTATTCTCCCTGTCTTTCTGCACCATGTTTAACAACTTACCAGAAGTCTAGGATGTTTTGCTACAATATCAGCAATCTCCTCTAGGAGTTTCTTGGGATATACAGATCCTGTTGGATTTGATGGTGAACAAAGAATCAGCACCCTTGACTTTTCACTGATTGTGGACTTAAGAGCCTCTGGATCCAAGAGAAAATTGTTGGAGATGAGTGTAGGAAGAATTACAGGCGTAGCATCAGCTAACCTTGCCATTTCAGGGTAGCTTACGTAAAATGGAGCAGGAATAATAACCTGAAGAAGAAACAGCATCATTAGCAAATGACTTTTCCTTGTGATCGCATTTATGCTCAGTCATAGACCTAATCAGAATCATAAAGCAAGTGCATTAATTCTGCCAAATCCACGTAACTTTGTATGACAGCGGCATATTAAAAAATATTTGAGCACTTTAGGTTTGCAAAACTAGTTATTCCAGCATGAGCCTTTTCTCAAAATTAACAAATTATATTATACTTTCTGAAAATGAATCCAGATTGTTGAGGCTTCATGTCCATTTGGTTCATCACTTAAAAGTAGAAAAAAGAAAGAAAATAAAGAAGAGAGAGACTCGAGAAGGGAGGAGAAAGGGTGATTCAGGCCCAAGCCCTTTTCTAAAGCACTTGTACATTACACAGAAATAGTACGGAGTGAAAGGCATGAGAAAGAGTAGCTTGGCTTGAATTTAGGGCATTTTGTCACTTTTGCAGATAGAATGGAGATGACCCCCTTTTTTTCCTTTTTCCTTTAAGATTTCAACAAGCCTTGTAACTTTACTGAAACATCATGATACGTAAGTAGGGGGAATTACAGAAATCCGACTGAAGTGATTGGAGTGGCTTACATATTTAGCATCTTATTCCTTTCAGCAAAGGTTTTGCTGAAAATTTTGCTTTCAGGACAAACTTTGAATACCGTGGAGGAAAAGGGTAACAACCAATTAAGAATTGGCAGATTACCAAGTTGTCTATTTTAAATATGTCAAATGGATAAACTTTGCATATTCTCTAGGAAACAAATCAGCAGCTGTAAGGGAATAATTGGAAACGACGGAAAGATGTCTAAATAATTTAAGGGAGGTATCAAACAACCAAAGTGTTTTCCTAACAGCTACATGGATCCTATCAAACCAATATTGAAGCAAGATCTTCGCTCTGGATAGATGACAGCTAGGATAATTTTGAGGGCTCACATCCTGGGAAGTTTCAGCTGTTATGTCTTTGGTTACAAAGGATACACCCTCTTCCAGAAGAGGTACTCCTGCCTTTCCACCTCCCCTCATCATATAAGAACCTACAAGCTACATTTGGAAGTTGGAAAAACAAGCTAATGCCATTTTTCTTCCTCATTATGGTCCACATACTATCACGTTGAGGGGCACATAGAGGTGTCCTTTTATATACACATAATGTCACAAACAAGCAAGAATGCCAACAACATTTCAAAAAATTTTAAGACTGGAGGTTCAATACTTAACAGTACATCACCTCATCACCCGGTGAACAAACTGCAAGCACAGCTTGAAGTGCAGACTGCTTGGCTCCATTGCTGACCAATATTTGATCAGGGGTATAAGTTAGTCCATTCTCCTCTACAACAAGAAAATCAATCATTAAAAATAATGTCCAAAAGATGCAGCAAAATCTAACAGGTGCGATATGTATCAGATTAGCCCATATACATCAGAGCAACTAACCCTTTAGTTTATGACAAATTGCAGTGCGGAGCTCCAGAGTGCCTGCATTGGGTGTGTACCTTGTATAACCTTCACGAATTGCATTTATCCCAGCCTAAATTTACACCAAAAAAAAAAAAAAACGAAGAACCATACAAGTAAAGAAAAGGAAAAAAATAAAAAAGGAAAAACAGAAGTTTTTGCCAAATTGGGAAGAAAAGGATAGGTAACCTCAGCAACAACAGTAGGGGTATCAAAATCAGGTTCTCCTGCTGCTAACCGTATAACTGGAACTCCAGCTTGCACAAGTGCAGTTGCCAAATCAGTCATAGCAATTGTTTTTGAAGGCTTTACAGAATTTACTCTTGGACTCAATGAGATGTCAACCTCCACTTGCTTGGATATGCTCTCTGCCCTTACAAGGGTACCCATTCTAAGGCGCTGCACATGAAACCTTTTCTCCAATGATCTACCAAAACAATACGGAGGCAAGTGAGACAGTAATACATATCTCAAATCTGCAAGAACTGTTCAAGCCTTTGGGACACAGTCATCACATATCGTTTATTCAAATCCACATCTAGAAATGAACACGTACTCACATAGATTGCCTTTGTACTATTATTTACCCTACTTTCTAAATAAATCAAATTTGATGGAACAACTGTTTGTATCTGCTACATGGTCATCAATGTTATCAGTTCTATAGAATCACCAACTGAGTGAATTGCCTCATACAAAGGAGTCATGCAGAAAGACTTGTAAATATGCAATTATGGAGGATTCACTGTATACAGAATATCATACTACCTCCCAAGAATCAATGATACAGTCAATTAAAACCCTAACCAACTCTTGGCTTCTGTGAAAATAAAATAAAATTCGAAAATAGATGAAATGTGAAAGTGAAGTAAGAAAAATGGTAGATTGGGTCCGGGAGAGTGGATTTGTATTTCTTTGTCAGCAACTAAACACAAGAAACAGAAAGAAAAAAAAATAGAGAAAGAGGGATACGTACTTGAAGGAGAGATTGTTGAGTTGAGAAGAGAAAGAAATTGATCTGGAAGTGTCGCCATCTGAAGAAACCCCCAAACTGTGAATTGCGGGCCTAGTGGAAGAGCACGAACCCTGAAGCAAACTGGCCATGGCTGCTGCTAGAGGGAGACTGAGGGAAGTTGGTATGGTGGAATGGGAAGGAAGGAGGTAGTTGAGACTTGAGAGCTTTGCTATTAGAGGGAGATACGTGTAGTGAATACACCCAAACTCGCTCCCTTTAAACGCATCGTTTTGAGTTTCAAAGGCGACCCCATTTTCTCCCGCTTTTACCCTTACGTCCCCAAACGCAGCGTTTTGATTTCCTTTGGGTCAAAGCAAGCTGCTACTTGGAAGTTGGGCCCCTTCCCTGGATGCTAGGGTTTTTCCCAAATGTTATGTTTGGTTCGGAAAAAACTAAAATAAATAAATAAATAAATAAATATTAAAAGAAATGATTTTATCATTGTCTCAATGAAAATTAAATATAATTAAAATTAATTAAAAACTTAAACATGAATTAAAATAAATAAAATAAATTTAAAATATTAAATAAAAATAATTTATCAATTTTAACTTTTTATGTTAATTTTTTTTTTTTTTTGTCATATATTTTTTTTCAAATTTTTTCGAGAATAAAATATATTCTACATAATTAAATGAGGAATTGTTAAAATTAAATTGTTTGGTGGCTAATTGATATATTATATATATAATAAAAAAATAATCTGACGGTAATACTTGTAAATGATGGTAGGTGTGGGTTAGGTTGAAGGAGGAGTCTCTTTGGACTCGGTCAAAACAAAATTCAAGTTAGCCTCTGGTCCTCAACAACCCTTTTGTGATGTCTTTGAATTTTTTTCACTTTCTTTTTGTTATAAGATTCCAAATTTCTCAACATCCTTGTCAGTATTAAAGTTGTAAAATAATATTTTATTTATTCTTTATAGTAATCTTTGTTTTTGTTGAATATAATATGAAATAATAAAATAATATATTTTTTTATTATAATTCTAAATTGAAACATGATATATTGAATTATTAATTTACATTGATTATATTTTTTCCAAATTTTTTATTATTCATTTTACAAAATAAATTTTTTATTAAATTTGTAATTTAAAAACCTTAAAAAGAGTATAAAATATGTTATAAGATAATTTATATCTATATTATTAATAAAATTGTCTCATATTCAATTAAATACGAGATAAGATAAAATAAGAGGATACAATAATTTAACTCTTTTTTATATTTTTATTCATGAGATATAATAATCATTGATTGGTTGAGATGTGAGATGTAAATATTTAGCAAATTATAAATTTATATTTATTTTAATTTTTTCATATTTTTTTAAAAAATTTATTACTTATTTTATAAAATAAATAATTTTTTTTAATTATTCATCCTGTAAAATAAATCATTTTAATTAAAAAAATAAATTTGTAATTTAAAAACCTAAAAAATAGACATAAAATATAAAATAAAATAATTTATTTCTATGCTACTTACAAAAGTATAGACAATATTTGTTGTTTGTAAACATTTTTTTTCCTAAAACACTCCTCCATATACAAAGATTGTTTGAATCACGAGTCTTATATACTATATCAGGATCAACTCGTATTAATAAAACATCCCAATAACAATTCGAAATAGAAATCAAAAAACAATTTTTAATCAAAAAAAATAAAAACACATTTATTTTCCATTTAATACTAAACATTCGTGCTTTTTTGAGATGCTAGTCTTATCAGCAATAGGAAAGAAAGATCATCTTTATTAGGTATAATTGGATTTATTTTCCAGAGATTAATAGTCTCGTGAACAGAGGTACTGGACTAATGCTGCCCAGCCACAACAGAAAAACATCAATAATATTTGAAATTGGTTTCGTAGGGGCGCGCCAGGCCCGTGCAGTAGTGCAACGCATGGGCGACGCTTGAGGGCTCCAGTAGCAAGCTACTGTGGTGAGACCCCCCCCTAAAAAAATTAATTTAATATCATGTGAGCCGATGGCCCACGTATCAGATATTAAACTGATAAGAACAGATACTACACTTGATCTTAGCCAAAAGGCCGAGAAAGGTATGAGTTGCAATGAAGCAACATTTTCCACTTTATAGCATACTCGGACTTTGCACCGTTTCATATGTTTTCGATGTGGGATTGCACAGGCTCACTTCCAACTTCCATGTACTCAGAAGATTCACAAATCATACGCTACCAGAAGTACCACGAGAAATTCAAGTAGCGACATGGCCGTTGGATCAACCATTCTAGTTGGCACATTTTCCTTGATTAAATTGAATGCACATTATGCCGCCACCAATGGACGTCAGTGAAGCCGTTGGATTGAGTGACTAATTTAATGGTCAACAAGGATGTCAGCGCTCCAGTCAGGAGGCATATTGGATAAATTGGGCATCAACGTCTAGCTAAGAAACGGCAGTATCTGCCTTCTTTAGCATTGAAAATGAGTTTGTTTTTTAATTTGAAAATGTGTTTAATAGATTAATATCATGCTGAAAAATATTGTTACAAAAGGATTTATTAATCATCTATATTTTTTAAATTAAAAAAATCATCCCTATATCACAAATCAAGAAGTAACAAGAATGACAAAAATAGAATTATGATTTTATGGTTTTTGTTATTGTGTTAGCAAAAGTTTTAATGCAAATAATACTAGTTTGAGAATATAAAGACAAAACAATTCACACAAAAATATACGAGATTTTACCGTGGTTCGATTATGTCCATATCCACAGGTGAGAAAGAATCTTTTCACTATATCATAAAGAACTGATCATGTCTACATTCATATATGAGAAAGAATCTTTTTACTGTACCATAAAGGATATTATAGAGAATAGAATTTGACATAACTATTGGATTCCTACATAAAAAGAATGTTTGTAACTTTATCCATTTCTATTTTATAATTTTGTCTCGTGACCTAGAATATTTATAGTTATATTCTTAACAACTTTTTTTATTTTATAAGAAAATCTAATACTATAATAATATATCGATTTAAGAAACATTTCTTTATAAAAAGAAATTTTTACTAATTAATAATCTAAGACACTTTCCAATATTTTTCTACGATAGAAAAGAAAAAAATCATCAATGTAAAATTATTAAACTAGATGCTATTAAAGGGGAAAATGATATTAATTCTCAATGTAAAATTTCAAAAGTTGTTGGTAATTATATATTTTTATTTTATATTATTAATTAATGATTTTATTTGAATGGCTCCCATTCATACTTCAATTAGCAATTTCAACCCATTCGTATCACTTGTCAAGTCGATGAAATTGAATTTGCTTTATTGCATAAAGTTTAATTGGCTGCCAAACATTGTATGAGAAGTCTAACTTTACTTGTATGAAAAACTTATCAAATTGATTAAATTGTATTTATTTTGTTATATTAATTATAATATTATTTTTCATATATTCTTTTTGTTAAAAATATTGCTATAAATACTTGGTTCTCCAAAAATCTATTGATGGATCTCATCCATGCTCACTCCTCAACAAAAATTTGATGCAAAACTCGGTTGGATTTGCTAACTTCTCACTAAACTTAAGGTTCCTTTGTCTATTCCTTCTATAATCTATTGCGACAATATTGGTGTTACAAATTTTTGTGCAAATCCAATATTCCACTCATGAATGAAACATATTGCTTTGAATTATCATTTTATTTGTAAACAAGCTCAGCATAATGCTCTTCATGTTACTCATGTCTCATCGGAGGACCAATTAGCATATGCTCTCATAAAGTCTCTTTCGAGAGCTCAATTCCTTCATCTTAAGACCAAGATTGGACTCTCCTCCTAGAGCTCCATTTTACCAGGCATAATAGAGAAAATAACATGTTTATTATTAATTTAATTATTAATATTTATCTATTTATTATTAATTTGAATTAAAGTAGAATATAGAATTTGAATTAGAATAGAAGTCTACTATTAATTTGAATTAGAACAAAATATAGAGTTTGAATTAAAGTAGAACTCTACTATGAATTTAAATTAGAACAAGAGACAAAGTTTAAATTATAATATAAGTCAATTGTATTTGTATATAAATATTCATTGTTGATAAAAATAATATGTCATATTTTATTTTCTATAGGTGTCTTTCTCAACCACTCAAAAACTTTTCATTTGAATTCCCCATTCAAAATATTGTAAAATTGACCACAATAAATTCATCAAAAACACTTTTATTTTCATTTGAATTTCCCATTCAAAATATTCTAAGATCAACCACAATAAATTCATCAAAAACACTTTTATTTTCATTTGAATTTCCCATTCAAAATATTCTAAGATCGACCACAATAAATTCATCAAAAACACTTTTATTATAGAAAACAAAACAAAGTATGATCATTCAAATTTAATACTTTGGTTAACTTGTGAAATTTTAAGAGTTTGGTTATTAAAATGGGTTTTTTATTTTTTATTTTTCAGTAAATAGAATAATCTTTTAAATGAATTTGCAATAGCCACACAAGTCATTGAGTTGGTGTAGAGATATTGAGTGGACATTTGAGTCATGGAAGACAAATAAGTTAAAGTGATCAAGTCTTCAAAAATGGCTTCATTGAATTTGTCTTTTGATAGTTTCAATAATAGTCATATCAACTTCTTAATATTTCTCATCACCAATCCTGTCTTTACTTTTTTGTCTTAAAGAAGATTTTGATGATAATCATACCAACTTCTTAATCACCAATCTTGTCTTTACTTTTTGTCTTAAAGAATGTTTTGATGATAATCATACCAACTTCTTAATCACCAATCTTGTCTTTACTTTTTTGTCTTAAAGAAGATTTCGATAATAATCATACGAACTTCTTAATATTTCTCATTCCCAATCTTGTCTCTACTTTTTTGTCTTAAAGAATCAACTTGGATGTATTTAAAAAATTGGTATGAATTGGGTGTGTTGAAAGTTTACCAACTAGTACTTAGTTGATTAAAACTCCTTCAAATGATGTGTCCTTTGGAATAATTTAAAACCTATTACATGCATTTTTTTTATCATGAAATCGACACATGTTTGAAATATATTTTTAAAAGCAATTTTTTATTCTTTAAGATAAAAATTAATTTTTTAACTTAAAAAATATGTTTTTTTTTAATTTGAAAATTTATTCAAATAATAAGCTATTTTTAATAATAAATTTGAGATATTTTTAGTAGTATTTTGTAGGATATTCGAAGTAATAATTAAAAATATCAAAAATTGAAAACATTGTTTTTAAGTTTATGATATCCACATAAAATTTTGTTCCCATAAATAATTGATAGCTGGTTTTATTTATTTATTTTGAAATTGTTTTAAAAATATGGCCAAAGAGACTAATAAAGTGATCCGGTCCACTTTTGCAAACTTTTATTGACGGTCAAATACCAGTCGTTGGGCATCACTTTGCTTTCATGGGTTGGTTAGGGACCAATCTTCCGTGCAACACTTTGCAACAGCCTCTGCCTACCTTCCATTGCTCCACGTGACCTGTGGCAGGCTGGCAGCCACCCTTGTTCCATGACACTTGTGGCGGCTGTAAATAGCTGTCAAAAGAGGAAAAATGGTTTTCTTTCACTAATTTATATATATATATAAACAAACCCAACTTTTATAAATCAATTTATTTTCATTCATTTAAAAATATTTAAAATACATATAATTTTTTGTAAGTCAAATAATTATTTTCTAAAATGACCTTTTACTTTTCAAATTAATGACCCCCACTAATTATATTTTTTTTCGTGAAATAAATTTGAGATTAAAATGAAAAATTTTAAAAATTTAAAATACTATTAAAACAATAAATAAATAAATCACTTTGCTCAATCACACTAACGAGAGAGAGTTAGAAATTCAAAAACCGTCAATATTTTATTTTAAAGTTTTTTTAAAGTATTTTAGATTTAATTGAAATTTTTTGTTTTATTGTTGATGGAAACTAATAAATTTTTTATTTAATTTTATTAAAAAGAGAGATGAAAAGATGAGTGAGTTTATATAATATATGATATAAATCATTATTAATTAGGGTATTAGAAAAAATTTATTTATTATTTGGAGAATTTTTTCAAAATTATTTGTATTTTATATTAAATAATAAAAAATTTATAATATATTTATTTGTAATATATTTTTATTAAATTAAAATAATAAATTAATTTTTTGATAATTTCATTTAATATTATTGAGGAAAAGGATATTTCAAAAAATAATTATTTATAAATAAATAAATAATTAATTAATTTATAAAAATTAATATTTTTTTAAAATTAGTAAGCCAAAACCCACTTTTTCCCCAAAAAAAAGCCTTCCAAACTCTTACTCTACCATAGCTGATCGTAGCAACATGTTGGAACTACTAAGCATGCATATCTTAATTTCCGAGCCATAGAAGGAGAACCTCATGTATTACTCAATCTGTAAATCATATTTGATGGTGTAAAAGAGAACTATTAAGGTCAGTAATAAAAAGTCTAATTAGAAAATATTAAAAAAAAAAAAAAAAAGCATCTACCAAAAGTCTTAACAATATTTCTTAGGATCAGCAGGTAGGACAGAAAATGTAGAACAAGTCGAACTACAACATTCCTCTATCCGGCCAAGTCCGCTCCACCAGCCCTCATGCATGCCTCAAAACTTAACCTGTCATTAGAAAGGGTATAAAATTAAGACGGACCAGATAGTGAAATTCTACAGTTGGTCTAAATGTCACTAAATATTATTTATTTTCTCCAACTATGCTGTCATGTTACGCTCCAAAAATTGTAGTGTAGTGCATCATTCTAGGCAAAACCAGGACTGATGGCGAATGAATTACGAGGACAAGTACACATAGAAGTACATACTTTTACGATTCTTTTTCTGTAGAGCGAACAACCGGAGGTGGGGGTCAATAGGAAGACCAATCGCCTCATAGCTTGGATCATATAAACCATTTCTGACTTGCCTGAAACTGTTAAATTAGTTGAGAAAACAATTCTATCTTGATAAAATAGTGAAAAGTTAGTGAAGACATTAATTAATTTGAATGCATCGATCGTGCAAACCTTGAGCTGTTCTGTGCGTCGTTTCCTTGAATTGGAGAAATGATACTGGCCTGCGGGGGACTTGATGCAGGTGGAGCTTCTTCCTGCCTAGCCATCTTCTGCATTTTATAAAGAGTAGACTACTAACACCACAACACAAATGTTCTGACCATTTAGAAGAAAACAAAGACAAAATCAAGTTGCATTGGGAGAAGTTGGTACACTGGGACGCTCAGGAAATAGCTGTAATTCAACTGGGGTCCTGGCACGGGCGCGACGTTGTGCTGGATCTCTTTGCTGAAGCCAATTTGGTAAAAATAAAAATAAAAATTAATATTAGTTTTGAAGAAAACAAAAGGCCGAATAATTTTGCTCTAAATAAAATTTAACACACAGACGGACCTCACAAGAGGTACTTGACGGCCCTTCAAATTGTCTAGGAGCTGTGACTCCAAGATTAATGTGACTCTTAACTCCCTGCTGATAAGACTGACAGGCGGATGGTGAATGTGACGGAATATCTAAACTTGAGAAATAATTTTATCAGAAACGATTTATACCGGCTCAATTTGTGAGATTTGTGTCTGCTGAGAAGTGCCTTGTCCAAGGTTGTTGACTCCTGATCCAGCAGTTTGACGAGGTAATTCTTGGAGATGGAGTCTCAGTGGCCTAGAAACAAAAGTTAATGAACATGTACAGCAAAAGAAAGGTCCATTTAACCAAGTGCTTCACTTTTCCAAGAATATTTTAAAGACACGTGATGAAGTGATAGGTGGGTCAGGTGTGTTACCAGGGAGAAACTGAGGGTTCCGTTGGCTTGGAGTTGCTGAAATATTGTAGATAATTGTATGTATCATGAGTCAGTTGGGCTTAATTAATTTACTGATGGTAAATGCTGAGGTCTAAGTTGAAAAAAAATAAAGAAGCGTGAAATGAACCATAACGCATTGGCAGCCCTAGCAATCTTCACTTGACATTATGCCCTTTCTCAGCAAAGCATGCCTTATCAACCCAAAGAAGAGCTAAAACTGAAAGATTTTAAGTACCTAGAAAGCATAGATGGTCCGGCCAGCGTGTAGTTCTGCTTCTGTGGATCCTTCACAGTAGGCACCATCTGGGCTTGATTAAGTTGATTTTGATGATGACAATGGACTTGTTGGGGCCTAAATTCAAATGCAGCATTATCCACCCACTAAGATGACTGCTGAGGCCTATACTTTAAAGAACTAGATAAAAGACCAAGTAGTAAGTACCTAGAACTAGAAGAAGGCATAGATGATCCAACCAACTGCATGGAGTTTGGACCTTCTTGGACATAATGTGCCGTTGGAACTTGAGTCCGCGGCCTGCATTCAAATACATGCTCGTTATCATGAATTACAATCCAATGCCTTGGTTCTTACCAAGATAAGAAATTATTATAGAGATGAGATTAATCCGATACCTGAAAGTGACAGAAACCTGAGGTGGCCTGGAGCAACGAAGCCGTACACCTACAATGCTTGGTGTCACTGTGACTTGATTATTGAGATGTTGGTGTTGACCATACCTAATTTACAATACCAATTATTGGTCTATATGTATGTAAACTTTGAGAATGCTCACCCACCCATTTAAGCAACGACTAGTATTACATAGTCATAGCCAGATACCTCAAAGGTTCGTCAGATTGCAGAGGAATGGAGTTGGGATGCTGTGGATTCAACACATACGGAACCATCAGGCCTTGGCTAGCCTGATGGTCAAGCAACTGGTCCGACCTATGTCCGCACATTCTAAATAGTACAATAAGACAAAGTATGCATGTACATAAAAAGCCTAAACATAAAATAACAAACTGTAGTCTAACCGACATACCTGGACGGAGGCAAGGAAATGTAAGCATGATTCTGGGTGTGGGAAGTGGTCTGCTGGCGGTTGACCAGGGATGAATTCCCATTTACAACTCCCGCCTGTAATGACAGTAATAAACCAGTCATATGTATTTATTTATTCGTAAGCTGAAGTGAATATTTAAGCATACTGTTGTTGGAGGTTTCGGTTTTGATGGGGGATCAGAGAACGATGATCCCACTTGATGCGCACTGGTAGTACTGTTAGTAAATTGCATCAAGTTGTGATTTACACTGGGCCGCCCATTTCTTCTGATCGATGATGGTAGCTCACCATACACCTAATCGAAATTATAAAGAAAAAACACAAGAATAAGAAAAGGAAAAAGGGAAAAAGACATGGTCCAATAATACTAGCTAATTAAATATTGCCATTACCAAATAGTTGGAAGGTTGAAGCTGAATTATATTTGAGTCCCTATCCTGAAGACGAATAAACAAAATGTAAGAGACTGAGAAAACGTTTCCAAGTTAAGAGGTTGAGGTTCACCCTACTTGAAAATAAACCTCCATTAATTTCCATGTATGACAAGGAATGAATAGAATAAAGAATAACGAAAATTAGCTTTACTGGATGGTAGGTATTGAAGGAAGATGTCTCAAGTTGAGTATCTAAGAGCTGGCCAATATTGTTATGCCCAGAGAATGGTGGGTCTTCGTTCCAATTTCCCTGATTTATCACTGCGTGATTACTTCCAGATAATGGTCCCATGTCCATACCCTCCTGGTCAACATAGCCACAATCAAAATAACATTAAAAAGGAAAAAATAAAAAATAAAACCCACCAACAAGAAGAAGAAAAGATAGTGCATACTGTTCTCAATCTTTGAGAAGAATTGATGGGTTTGATCAGGTGAGTTATTCTAATACAAAATAATTGAACAATGTACAATTAAAAGAAAATGTTAAATCGAGAATAGTTCTAAAATACAGTTTTTGAAAACTATATTTTAATATTTTATAAAATAATTTTTATATTTAATATTTTATTTTTAATCATTTTATATGCTTGGATGATTATTTTTTAAAATAATCTTATAAAACAATTAAAAACAACTAAATGATGTTTTCTAAAAATATTTTATTTTTCATTATTAAAATAATTTTTTAATTATTAAACATGTTTTCTTTTTTTTTTTTTTTTTGAAAAACAGAAAATTGTTCTTAAGAGTCAAACAAACCCTTAAATTCTCACATTAATTAATATATTTCTATGTGAAGAATACAAGGGGTAAAAAACAAAGAATAAGAAAAAAATAATAAGGTAAATACATTAATATGGGTAATCAAGTCAATAAATCAGAAAATTTATATTGGTTTGTGATAAATTGCTGTAAAACACAGTAGATTGAATTAATTCCAATGGGTCATTCAATAGCTAAATATTCTAGAGAAAATAATAAGTTCCAAACCAAATTAATGAACTTACACTTGAGGGATTTGCAATCGATTGGATATGTTGATTTGATGGCGTTTGTGGATTTTGATTGCTGACCAAGTCAGCCCCATCAAAGGCAAAGCCAAGTTGGTCACTGAGTGAGTCACTCTCCATTTGAATCTATCCATTAATAATCCAAATTGAGGTTAGAAAACATACAACTAACCTTAATAAAACATAAATTAAACATACCTATTTGAGCATTAGGTGGGATTTTGTAATTAAGGAGAGTTTCTATTTTCTAAGATAATACAGGGGAAATTAGTGGCATTAACAATTAAATAGCCTTCAAAATATTTCCCTAAAAAAGAAAAAATAGATAACTTCGAAATTAAAATAATTTAGTATCACCCAAAATACTAAACACCCATAATTAAAAGAATTGATTTGGACTACACTAAATCAAAAGGTTATTTAGAGTAGTTTGACAATCATTTTAAAAAACATTTTTAATCTTTATTATACTTAAAAGATAAGAATTTTCAAATATTAAAAACGTTTTTTAAAATCACTCCAAACACACTCTTATTGTGTTCAAGTGATAAGAGTGTTTTTTCCTCTTAAAATATCAAATAAAAAACAAAAAAAAAATATCAATTTTTATAATAAAATAAAAACAATAATCACTAATGTCCCTCCTAATGGTAGCAATTAATGTACTCCTTGTCTTTTTCCTAAGAATGAGTAATAACATGGAAGCAATAACCATTGGCGTTTATCACTTTTTGGATTGCATGAGAAAAGAACATTAATGAGCATTTGCTTTTTCTATAAATGGATGACAAAATATTTTCCTCAAAATTTTATAAATCAAACATAACTAAGTTACTAACAAATACAAAACATTTATGCACTAAGTTTGCCATTTTTAGGAAAAGCAATTAATATCTTTTTTTTTTTCAATTTTTTTTCCTTAAAATTTCTTAAATTTAATCTTTTTGAAAAAAGGTTTTGGAGTTAGCAAAGTAAAAAAAAAAAAAACATGAGAGAAATGCATAATTAGGGGTAGACCATTTTTCTAAACCATATGATTTCTAATTTTTTCAATCTCATTCCTTGATTCATTGTATATATATTTTGTTGATTATTTAGACTTGTTGAATTATAACGTGTCGTAGTAATTGCTATATGAATATGGTGGTTCGTATTTTTTAAGCGCGTAATATTATAGAACATTTATAAATGGAAGAAATTATTCAGAAAAAAAAAAAATCAACTTCTAAATCATAAAATAGAAAAGAGTACAACAAAAATGGGATGTGTTTTGTTCATCTTTGATGATATATTTAAATAAAGAGAAATAAAACTTGTAAAAACAAAATAAAAATAAAACCCAAAAAAATTCATAAAATAGAAATTTATGATAAGAAAATCGGTTAACCTCAAAAATTGATCTAAAAAAGGGAAAATAGATACATACCTTTGAATACTTTGTATCGCCTTTGAAGGTTATCAAACCTGTGTATAAAATGGATATTACAAATTATGAAAGGATGTGAAAAGGAAAGGAAATAATACGCGGTTGGTTTTCTATGAGAAAGAAATGAGACTAGAAGCGTGAAATGAGGTTTTTATACTCGTAAAATAACGCTTGAAGAACGTATTTATAGGTAAAAAATTTTTATACATTTCAAAAAAAAAAGTAGTCTTCACGATGGTAAGGTAACTTTATAAATGTCAATTTTTTTTTTTTAATTCATTTTAACACAATCATTATTAGAAACAAAATTATTTGCATATATTTAAAATTTATGCACTACAAGTTTGACTAAGTTGGTTCGTAAAAGTATTTTTTTTATTTATATTATTAATAGCTACACTATTTTAACTAGCTAAATGCACTATTGACAATATAAATTAATTCATATTAGTTATCACATTGCGTAAGGGTGTCTTTGGTAGTAATTCGAGAAAATATTTTTAATCTTTTTAATACTTAAATGATAAAATTTTTCAAGTATTAAAAATATTAGAAGCATTTCCTAAAATTACTATCAAATTGGCTCTAAATTGCATTTGATTTATAGTTAGTCTCACATTAGAAAAATTAATTTGTTTGTTACATTGATTAAATTGAACATTGTTATATTTATATTATAACATATTGTGATACTAGAAAGCCTTTTTATTCATAACAACAAATGTTAAAATTCAAAATAAATTACATTTTATGTTATCTTTTTGCCAAAAATATAATTACAAATATCTAGTGTCTTTCTTGACAATTGAAAGAATCTCATTTGAAATCTTGGTCCAAAATATTCTAAAATTTAACAACAACAAATTTGATAAAAAAAACTTTTTGTTACTCAAAATTAAGCATCATAATTTAATTCATTTAGGATATGTAAAACTCAAAAGTTGGGACATTATAATATTTTGATGGGAGAAATACAATTATCATAATTAGATCTTTAAAAAAAAGTTTAATTATAATTATTATAATTAAGGGTTCATTTGGTCATGTTTTGTAAAACTTGTTTTTAATAACTATTTTTTATTTTATTTACTTAAAAACAGTTTTGAAAAACAAGTTTCAAAAAATATAACCAAATGAGTTCACATTTTCTTTTTATTTTTAAAAATTGATGAAAACAACACTTACTTGTTTTCTATTCCACTTTGATTTTAAAAATTATTTCCAAAAAACAATGATCAAATAGTGTTAAAAAATTTTAAAAACAATTTTTGTTTTTAAAAACAAAAAAGTTTTTTCAAATTACACTGTCAAATAGGCTCTAAAATTCCACAAAACTTATTTACCCTACTGCAAATACTTCCAAGGTAAATATCAAACTACCCCATCCAAATAGGAACCCCCCTCAAATCATGAATTAAAGGTCAGCTAATCAACCATCCCTGTAAAATCCATGAGAAAGATTTGTGTAACAGCTTGACTTCAACAGCAGCCCACAAGCCATCTAGTGCTCCTCATGGCTCATTATTGAACCTACAATCATAAAAATAAAGGATTTAAATTAGATCAGTTCTTGGCTGAAACATACAAATGTAACACTATACCAAGATGTTATAATAGATCTAAATGTAATATTTAGAGTTCATTTAATAGTAATTTTAAAAAACACTAATAATTTTTCTTAGAGTTTCTGTCAAACACACCCTTATTCTTCTGCATGCACAGACTATGATTTAATGTTAGTGCTACTTACCGAGTCGGGAACAAACTGGCGCAGATGGGGATCAATTGGCAGACCAGTACCCTCATAAAGTGGATCATATAAACCATTTAAAATTTGCCTGAAACCATTAATAAACCAGTTGATCCGGATCTTCATGAACCTTGATACATATGATGAAATTAGAATGAATAACACTGCAGTCCAACCTTTTATTGTCCTGGGCTTCATTTCCTTGTGATTGAAAAATGTCACTCACTGGCTGTGGATTCAGTCCTGATGGAACTTGATGATCCCTCCTGGCCACTCTCTTCTACATTTAGGAAGTTTAGAAAGGATGAATTACTTAATGCATAATCTGAAAGCTATAAAAATGTTCATAATATCTTCAAAATTGGTACCCTGGGACGGCTGGAGGACTCGCCCAATTCCATCTGGGGCCTGCCATGGGTATGCTGTGCCAACCTTCTGTACTGAACATTATTCGAACGAAGAAAAAAAGGACTTAATATTTAAGTCATTTTAAGGAAGGGCCAATCCATGAAACTTTCCACGCTTTTAAGTAGCTTTATTATAAATTCAATTGATGTATACACACCTCAATATGTGTGCTTGATGACCCTTCCAACAGCTGAGGGGCTGATACTTGAAGATCAAGACCCTCGAACCCCTGCTCGCAAAGGATTGCAGGCGTATTTAATCATAAACACCTAAGGAAAAAATAATTCGAAGCAATGTTTTTAGGTAGAGATTTATACTTGTTCTGTTTGCATGAATTGGTTCTGCTGATAAATTCCCTGAATAGGATTGTGAGCAATTGGCGGAGCAGTTTGAGTAGGAAATCCTTGGGGTTGCAGTTCCTGTAGCCCAGAAACAAAGATTTGGATCTGATTTGAAGGTAAACTGGGTCCAGCAGATTCGTTAGGGAATACTTGGAAATGGACTTCCTGTGGCATGGAAACAACGATTTGGATCTGTTGTGCTACTTCATTAGGATTTAAGACGTTGAGGCCAGCAGTTTGATTTGCCAATCCTTGGAATTGAGCTTCCGGTGGTCTGGAAACAAAAATAAATACTAGTTCTAATATATTCCTAATTCCAACGACAACATAAATGAAAAAGCCAAAATATATATATATATAAAAGAAATATCTATTGGCATAGGAGGATTAGTATACGTTCATATGAGCAGCGAGTGAGGGCATTTGATAGTGGTTTTAAAAAGTGATTATAACTTCTTTCGGATTTCGAAATTTTTATTTTTGAGTGTTGAGAGAGTTAAAAATGTTTTCTAAAATCACTATCAAATATAATTTTAATTTATTCTAGAGTATGTTTGATAGTGATTTCGAAAATGTTTTTAATATTTTTAATACTTAAATGATAAAATTTTTCAGGTGTTAGAAATATTATAAATACTTTCTAAAATCATTACCAAATGAGTTCTTATAGTATTTTTTAAAAAATATTTCTAATTTAAAAAATAATTTTGAAAAAAAAAAAAAAGTTTGACAAAATTTAGAAAACATTTTTAAAAAGTTAAAAATATTATTTATAGTGTTTATAGGAAAAATACTTAAGAAGTGATATTTCGAAAAATACTCGTAGAAAAAATATTTTCATTAAAAACATTTTAAAGAGAAATATCGTATAAAGCACCTTAAATTATCGAATATCAGATGATTGTTGAGGTCTACATTCAATAAAATTAAAGAAGTGTATAGTTGTGTATATGTAGGTTTCAAGTGCATTTGACAATATTTTTAATAAAAGTGTTTTTAATGAAAGTGTTTGGGGTAAAAATATTTTAACTAGAATCATCTGATACGTGCTTCTTCAGATAATATTTCTTCAAAAACTCGCTTTGAAGGATACTCTGACAAACCAACTATTAGTCACCGACATTTCACATAATGCAATTATATAAAGAAAGTCTCAACTTCCTCAGAGAAAAACTAAAAGTGAATGCTGAATATATGATCTGTGCATCATGAAGATCTGATTCAGTGGTTCCATTAGTCCTTATATGACCTTGATCTTGTTGACCATAGAATTGGTGAGGCCTAGATTCAAACGAATCATTATCCATCCATTTCAACTATCAAGCATCAACTTTAAAAATGAAATTAATTGAAAGACTTAATTACCTTGAAACCAAGGAAGGTTGATCATAAGGAATGGTATTGTGGCTGTGGGGATCAAATGCATATTGTGTCATCTGCATTTGGGGCCTGAAATTCAACAAAATAGGATGTGGTAAACCATCTGCCTATTTAGCCATTGGTTATCTTAATCAAATATCAGAAAGATTAAAAGTAAATAAAAGCACGAACCTAGAGGCCCTAAGACATCCACGCATCATGGAGCTATGACCTTGTGGCTCATATACATTATGTAGGACTGGAACTAGACCTGTTTCACTGTAAGAGGCATTCTGGGGCCTGTACGCACTTCACATAAAAAATCATTCCATTACATGCTTGACCTCATTTACTAATTACGTACAACCAAGCATCTTATTTACAAAGATATATATATAAGAAATGATAATCACCCAAAAGGCAGAGTCATTTGAAATGGTGCTGAGGAACATGGTGGAGAACCCGCAATAACAGTTGGGGTCACTATGACTTGGTTAAGCTCTTGATGTTGGATAGGTAACTGCTGTAACCTATTGTTGAAAATGCCAACTAATTAATGAGATATATATTTATAAAAACATACATAAGGTATGTATGATAGGTACCTTAAAGATGAATGAGGTTGTGGTTGCAGAGAGTTGGAGCACAATGGATCATATACATTCGCTGTAATTGAACCTTGGTGAACTTGACCATCCGCCGATTGATGGGGCCTGTATATAAATACTAAAGCGTAATGATAATATATATAGGCTTGTGTGCATACAATGATTAAAAGACGTACCCGGATTGAGGGGGAGGATCATATGGACAGTTCTGATTTTGGGGAACCCAAGTGAGGTCTTGTTGGTTGACCAAGGAAGAATTGCCATTTATAGCTCCCACCTGAGTGATGTTATCTCACACTAATATGATGAAACTTTATATATAAACATGGCATAGAACTAAAGAAGCAACTATGAGTTCTCACCGTGTTTTGAGATAGACTACCGCAGTTCAACACTTGCCGATTGTGGTCACCGAAATAATTGTTCCCCATATTTTGCAGTGATTGATCATCAACATAAATTGGAGCACAGCCTTGAATGCTTGATACCATTTCTAGAGTCCGACTCCTACATACTCATACATTAAGTGATTAGTAACACAAAGTGTCCCAGACATACAACTAATATCTTAACAAATAAAAATTACAGTAAATAGAACAAATATACGCATACTGATACGAGGACATATTCTGAGGTCGAAGGACATTCTCAGCATGAGGCGCATCGGCCTCATGATCATATGGTTGCAGCTCCGTGATTGGATTATGGGCATGTAGTACCGGCTGGACCAGTGAAGGATTGACAGAGGATGTCTCCACCGGTTGCACCAAGTTAGGATGATTCTCAAGCTGAAAATTTTCCAAGCCTTCATAATTGTTATACTCATCGTGATGATTTGAGCTGATTTGAGTCGCTTGGAGCAGGTTACTGCCAGGAAATGGTGGCAACTCCACACTCTCCTGTTGAACCATATATAAAAAGAAAACAATATAGTACTACAAACCATTTTCTTCTCTTACAGAACATTTGTAGGGTTAAATGAATTGGGTGGATGTTTGAAGGTACGTACACTTGTGAGGTAGGATTGGATATTTTCATCCGAAGGCATCTCTATGTCATTGTTGGTCAGCAAGTCGGCGACATCCAACATAAACTCAAACTCATCAGCACCACATTCTGCTTCTCCAAATGACCCAATCCCCATTTCACTCTGTCCGTCAAACAAAGACTATTTTGTGGGACCCATGGGAAAAAGAGCAAAAAAAAAACCAAGGGAGAATCAAATTAAAGACATTTCCTGCAAAACCCTTGTGCAGAGGAGTTACTTTCCTTCCATTATCATTTATCATTCAAATAAAGACAATGCTTGAGAAGTCAAAAGAAAGAAGCTCACAAATATTCTTCAAAGTCGAAAGGATAAATTAGCAGCTAAATAAGGAAAATGGACAGTGGGACCCACGATTTTATCCATGCCACCTGGCAATTGTTTATAGAGGAATTGACTTGCACCAGCAGCACCACAGCGAGGCTTTAATGACTTGGTGTGTCGTCAGGTGCTCGCCCTATTTCCCCTTGTGGAGCAGTCTGTACATGGAAAAGAAAATATGAATCATTAACGTCTGCAACCTTCTTCGATAATAGCTGATAAGCAAGAAAATAAGTATTAGTGGAATTTTCAGCCTTTTTTAATTGCTGAACAAAATTATCTAACTTTTCATGGCCTTCCCTAATAATGGGTAAAAGGGTAGTGGCATGCAGGCCAGCAGTTTTTTTCTCAATTTCAAAACTTCAATCATACCTCAGAAGGACACTGGATGGATTCTTTGTCTAAATAAAAGAAAAAAAAAAAAAAAAAAACCTTGATTATCTAGCATTGGATTCGATGAATCCTATGTAGTAACTTTTAAAATTTTCACAAATTTGTAATAATTTGAACAAAATGTTGACTATGGAAATTTCAGAAATTAGATTTCATACCATTTTACCTATGTGATAATGGGCTCAAGAATGGTAAAGAGTAACCATGTGAACAGAGAATAAATTTAAGGAAGATAGTAGATTCAAATCTTCAAGACCAAATCCAAAAAAATGATATCATGAGTGATGTTGAAATCCAAATACATGTAAAAGAAGTAAAGTATTATCAAGTGAAAATTACCTTAATTGTCTTGTTTTATCATTGAAGATTTCTGAATTATCCAAGCTATGAGAGGAAGAAGGAATGGGGATTTTTTTATAGAGAAAAGAAGAGTAGTGAAGGTCAAAGTCTGCACACTCTTGAAGTAAGATTCTAAGAGCTATTTATAGGCGAAGATGGATGTGAGCTGTCAATAGAAATGGTATTAATTGATAATTGAGGTCACTTTTAGAATTTTTGAATAATTTTTTATTTATTTTAATACATATAAGCCTAAGAGAGGTAAAATATATATATATATATATAAAGAAATTTATATCTAAAATTTGACGTATTTAAAATGATTTTGAATAATTTTTTATTTATAATTTATTGGTAATGTTATCTGTGTTTCATATTCAGATGTAAAACCAATGGTTATACCAATTGAATTTGTTAAATTAAATCAATGAATTTCTTTTATAAAGAAAGTCATAATTTGTTGTGATTCATATTTACGACGGTGTAGTTATCACCGTTAGTTTAATGTTAAAGAAAGTCATAATTTGTCGTCATGCATGTAGGAGAAACTTTTAAATTCACATATAAAAGCTAAATGAAATCCAAAATGAATTTAATGTATATTTTATGGTTAAAGATGCTAATGTTTCTTATGAAACCGTTAATTGGATTTATTTTTTCATTTAAAAGATTATGAAAATGATTAAAACAATTACTAGACTTTTAATTACTTAAGAAAAGTCAATTTAGTTTATGAGATATTTGGTTAGATAGGGTGAAATGACCTAAAATTTATGAAAATAACTTTCTTTCATTTAACAATATAATAGATGACCCTCTTTGACCCAAAAACCTTCAAAGCAAATTTCAAAGAAAGAAAAAAAAAAAAAACCTCTAAATTCAACTGAAGTAAATTAAATAGAACATTTCAAATATATTATGGATATTTTTACTGAATTCAACAAATGAAATCTTTAGGATGGTCCCCTAACTTTACGGTTGCAACCTTATACAACCTATCATCTTGCCATCAATTGAAGGCTTTCTCAGGTTTTCTCATGCTTTATTGACCTTTAGCCATATAAGGACAAGAGTGATTGAACTCATCTTTTAAGAGTCAGGTTGGTCAATTAGTAAATCCTTGAAATCATCTCTTTTCATGATCTCCATTTTAGGAGGGGGTGAATTTTAGCACCCTCATCAACCTTAGTCTCTTTGGTCTCTTCAAAGCTTTTCATTTGTATCCTTTGTTCTTCAATAAAGATATACATTTTTGGTAATATTTAAATGTGCTGGTCTTTGGAATATGATTAGACTAAGATTAAGTTTCCTTTAATTTTATTTGATTAATTTTTAGTTCTTTTTTTTTCTAATTTTTAATTTTAAAATTTTTTTAATCATATTAAAAATAAATATAATTTACAAACAAATAATTTTTATTTAATTATATATATATATATAAACATGATGGAATAAGACAGGATCCATCCTGATTTTGAAATGGATTTTAAAAAGGAATTCTCAAATATATCCCTAATCTATCTAATTTTATTTCAAACCAATTCTATGAAGTATAGAATGGATGTATGAAAAGATCATGTATTACCATTAATCATGACATAGAGTAAATTCAATTTAAAGGTTATAAGTATATATGGGAGATGGTGGGGGATGTTGAGAAACCGCAAGTCACAACAGGATAGGGCATAATTAGAAGGAAAGGATTCGTGTACAGACCAAGGCCCAACTTAACAATTATCCAAAATATTTTGGGAATCCTAGTACATGATTTGAGGATTCAATCTTCAATATTGTGTGACCCATATAAGTTTTTGGCAGCTTAAGCTTAAGCTCCTTCGCTGCTGCAAGCTTCATCAGGAGGGATCCGCACCTCTGCCATACTCTGGCCCCCCACTTCATGCTGCCACCATAATTAACATTATTACTAATTAAAAAGACCACAACCTCACACAAATTTTGTAGCTAGCAGTAGAAGGGTCTCCATTGGGCATGGTACCAAGTACCAACACAACTCTACTATCCCCACGAAGTGAATCGACTGTGTTTGTAAGTTGTAACATCAGACAAGGTAAGGTGTAATTGCTTAAAGAAAATATAACATTCTCGGTTGACTCGTTTGTATTACTCGATTTTGGAAGAAACAAGAAGGAAACCTGAATTGGAGGGAACAAAAAGGAAGAGGCTGGGGGCCACATTGGAAGGTTTCCTGGGGTCAGATTGTTGACACAGCGCTCTCCCATCCTGGAACTGCTTCCTTGCAGTAATGGATAGTGCGTCGTGCACAAAAGATCCCTGGAAATGGAAATCCTAAAATTAGGCATAAATTTGATTATGAAGCTAAAAAGGCTGACGAAGTTGCTTCAACAGAAACCACTGCTTCCAGTGTAGATTTCTGGTGTTGGACAAACTGACTCAAAGTGCCTGGCAAGTGATCTTTATCTAATTAATGCTTCAATATATATATATATATATATATGTGTGTGTGTGTGTGTGTGACCCTGATGACAACATACCCGTGTGGCATAGATGGAGCAGGCAGCCCATTTATAACTTGATTCTCAAAAGAGGCAAGCATCCCCTGTCATGAATTTAGGTTACTTGTATCAAATAATACTAATTCTATAACCAAGAAATCATACTGTAGTTTAGGTACCTGTGAAGAAGATGGATCATAAGAAAATAGATGGTTGCCTGACAAATATTCCTGCGACCAAAAAGAGGCACATTAAAGATTTCAAATATATGTAGCTGCACAGAAGTGACCTCCTCCAACAGCATAAGAAAAAATCTAGATGGTTCATAAATTATTAAGTTTTTTCCTCACAACTTAATAATTATTAGACCAAATGTTTTGGAGTAATCAACTGTAACTCACAGGTCTGAGTTTTTTTAGCGCAAAAGCTAAATATTAGGCCAAATTAAACTCTTTCTTTCCAGCACTAACTTTTAATAGAACCAAGGTAAATGATAATCTCTTTTGGGACAATAAAATCAAGGGCACAAGGCATAGTAAGAGCCTAACCGCTTAGAGGACGATTGCCCACCAGGCCAAGAACCACACAAGCAGAAATTTAATTACAGTCCCGGATCCATCCACTTACCTTTCTCTGTAAAACATGCTCCAAGGTGTGGACCAGACGTTCCTCCATTGATTCAAGCTCCCCCATCGACTTGAAATCCAGAGACTGAGGTTCAAATTCCCTGGAATTTAAGTATTTCAGGAGCCAAGAACCAAGAAACTAATCATGTAGTCATCATAAATCTTAGCATTCATGACAGAAAATGAAGAGGAGCAAAGCTTGAATCTTATTTAGCAAATCCCATGGTGGCCTCCTTCACAAGAATCACAACCATCCATTCTCAAAAATTAAGTACAGGGTCGGCTCAGCAGTAAGGAAAGAAAATCAATGGCCGGTAAAGATGAATAAGGATTTTTTTTTTTTCTCTCCATCTTTTCAGGACCTCAACTGTTCCTCAGCAGTCTGAAGTTGTTGCTGCAACCTATCGACTTCCCGCTGGAGTTCCTAAAATGAAAAGATTAACCAAACTTTAAAACCTTGAAAACTGTTCATTAAGTAGTAATCACTAGGATTAAAGATGGACCCAAGTCTGAAGAAGATGGTCCATTAAGTAGTAATCACTTGAAAACTTTGTTAGATAATGATATACATCATATTCTATATATATAGCTCAACTCTTAATAGATAAGGAAAATTGTCTGGATATATATACACAAGCCCGACTGCCCTACTAGATTCTAAGTACCTGTTGAAGTTTTTGCAATTTAAAAAGGATAACCGTGAACTAAGAGGAAGTGCTTTTAGGATTCGTGCATGATTAAAATCTAGGTTTAACTGCATAAACTACATCACCGTTTCTTCCATAGCATAACTCTCACCTCTAGGCTCTATGCCTATATCTATTGGTTCTATGCGGTGCTAGCTTTTGCTTGCATACTGCAGACATATTTACTTTTGTAAAAATAGCATTTATATTGTCATGTAAATTAAGAAAAAAATTGAAAACCATATGATCACCAATTAACTTTTCTGATCAAATTCATTTTCAGGGTTCTATCTATTAACCAAAACACACACGAGTAGAAAAAATAAATAAATAAATAAATAAATATATATATATATATATATATAAATTTTTAATTTGGTTCGATAATAATGTGATCCTTACATTCATGTAGTGCATCAACATTTAACAATCTACTAATTAGAACGAAAAAAAAAAAAAAGTTATAATGATTAAATTCTAGACCCTGGAGCTGATCGAATAGCTCGACCTTTGACATCCCAAGCAAAGTACTAGAAAATTTATTCAGGTTTCGTAATCCACACCATCTCCCTAAATTCTTGTCATTTTTCTGTTACCAAAAATGACTTCTATATATAAACCGTGGTCTTCGGTGTTCACTGTTTGGGCCTTATTTGGGCCTGATTAGAGATAAATGTGAATTCTTTTGATTTGGAGAAGCTAATCAAAAAGATATATATATACGTATAATGTACATCAGAGAGTAGAGGTGGAAAATGGGCTGTAAAGTAATCTTTATGGGCTGTGGTGTGCATGTGCATCATGGATGATGTCCTCTCTGCATTGAATCATTTATCTGAAGCCATACAATCACACAGGCAGGGATTAGAATATCCCGAAATTTTGCTTTCGGATATCACTTTGGATCAATGCCCAAAAAAAAAGGGAGAAAATTTTGATTGGTCAAAATTTTGGGAATTTATTAGAAAATTTCTTGATTTTTCGAAATTTTGTCCTTGAAGAAAAATTTCAGAAATTTATTGGAAAATTTCAATATTTTTCGGAATTTTATCCCTAAATGAAGGTCACCGAAGAAACTTAATGGACTAACTAAATCATAGTAACTTTTTATGAATAATATATATAGCATACATGTTTTTAAAACTTTTTATGAAACAAAACTTTATAAAATAAATTAATTTTAATTATTTTATTTTTAAATTTAATTTAATTTAACTTATTATTAAAAAGATAAAACCATCATATATTAATAATTTTTTTTAATAAATTTTATACTGTAATTAAATGCAAAAAAAATAAATATGTATAAATAAAATAATATGTATATTTAAAAGTTTTATCTCATATTTTCATAAATTTTAATCAATTTCCTCATAAAGTTTTGAGGCAAAATTGAAGATGTAAATTTCCATCCTTCCGAGTAGTTGTTTGAAAGGGAAATTTCAGCGTATTAGAAAGAAAAGGTGAAAGTCACTCCGGACATGCATGTACTGAAATCACAACATCATATATAATATGTGAAGGAAAGTTCTGATTGCTATCTCATAACAACCCACACTGTTTCTATCTATTCATTTGACTCCCTGGTTCCCCGTGTCCACCACAGACCTCGTCAAATTTATATTTTAAGAAAAACTCTACGGTACAATAGTTTTCCAGTACGGCAAATAGGCCAAAGCTGTATGGTAACTAATTACTCGATTTACATTTTTCGGTTGCATTGATTTACATGATGGAGCAAGCATTTGGATTTTCATCGCTGAACATGGTGGTGTACTGTTCCTCCACTGGACTCATACCAGTGATGGCAGGGTTCTCCGAGCCCCGGACATAACCAGGAGGTGCCTTCTTGTCATAAACTTGAGCAACGTAGGGATGAGCCACCAGATTGTATGGAACATAAGGCCAAAGCTCAGCCTTTTTCCCTGTTGACCGTGCCTTCTTCAGCACTTTCTTCGCATCTGCATAACCAGTAACACTCGCCTTCTGTTGTTTCAGGTTTATATCCACAGATTTTACTCCTGCTCAGGTTTACAAAAGATTGAAAAATACTGTTAATTATCTCAAACCCATCTAAGCTAGCCATTATCAGCATACAGGGACAAATTGAAAACTCCATACAGATGAATATGTAATATACCTTTCAGCGAAGAAAGAGCTTTCTTGACTTTAAGCTCGCAGCCCTCACAGTCCATCCTGACTTTGAGATCTACCGTCTGCAGATGCTTCTTTTTCTTCCCTTTTTTGCTGATGAGTAGGTCTGAAAAGTATTCCAAAGTAGCTCCAACTCCCATTATTTTTTGTTTCTTTGATTGATTTTAGAGAAGCGGTTGTAACTTGTAAAGAGAATATAAGATATGAAACTAACTAAACCAAACTTTAAAGACATGCAAAAGCTTCACGAGAAGCTTGAAGCTTAAAGGATTTTGGTTGAAAGAAACAAAATCAATCTAAGGTTGCAGAAAAGGCCCACACGTAAACCTCCTTTAGTTTTAATGAGCAGGGAGCTAGAGAAATGCAAGAAAGGAGTACGGTAATGAGAAGTGAAAGGCTGATGGGTGACAAGAGAGAAGCTAAGAGACTACTCCTGTCCTGAAGGATTGCATATATTTATAGAATCCAAAAAACAGAGGTGGGTCTGTTGGAAAGGTATCTAATAAAGTTGTTTTATGAATAAAAGACTTGTAGTAGTCCTCCTAGAGGAAACTCCTCTTCAACCTATAGATTCCATCCTTCCTTGGAAAGGAAACAGATCTAAAAAGTAAAAGACTCCGAAGGCTGCACGCTCTCAGTACCTTTAGCTCTCATGTAAGTGAACTCTTTAGTACCACATGCTCTTCGTTATATACATGTTGATATAACAAAAGGTAGCAGGCACCCAAACATTAAACACTGCTTAAAGTAAACCCGGATTTATTTGCCTTCACAAATCTGGCTAAACTTTTCTGAGTTAAAAAAGAGAGAGTTCAATGCTTAGGGTACACGAAATATGAAAGTAAAATAGCAAAGTTTGAGAGCAACGCTTCAGGAAAGAGACACCTGGAAAAAGTAATACAAAACTAAATGTATGGATTGCCTGATTGTGATGAGATGAGCTGAGATGGATTTTGGGTGCTTGGATAACTGCCACGATTCATGCGATCCTGAAGACAGGTCGCAACAAGGACAAATGAATGGTCGATATATGGACAGCGTGGAAACAAAAGTCCAATGTAGAGGGTGGTAACTTCCCACAGGTATAAAGCTTTCTTGTTTGCTTGCCATTGTCCATTTTTGTCAAGTGTTCGGTTGATTGGGCGGTGGGGCTGTAGAAAAAAGGTGGATAACATAAAAATAATAACAATAATAATGCCAAAGATGGATCATCTGGCTACTATGACAGACGGCACAAGGCTATTAGATGAGTATATTTTTAAGTACCACCTTTTCTGTATTTAAATTCCTAGGCCCCCATTTGCCTCCCACCACCCTGATGACAAAGGCTTGTTTGGCTGATTTTTATATTTTTTTTGGTTTTTGTGGCATTTTGTTTTGTCTGCCGTGTTCAACAGGCAAACATCTCCATTTTCCTCCATTTGAATGGAGGCAAAATGTACACAATCACACTAAAATGAAGAGATTTAAGTGATCCCAAAAATCCAGGAGTATACTGTGCAGAGGTTGCTGGTGGGAGAGGGAGCTGCAAGGCATTGATTGATATAACGGTAGATCCACCACTGAAACACCAGATACGTCTAGGTTCTTCCATTGCTCTGCTGGGCCAGAGCCATGGCTCCACTCATGGACAGAACCCCAACACCCGCAGTGCTCCATATCCTGTGTCATCAGTTGATCATTTGTACAGTGTGCAAATAGTAAAATCTGCAGTTTCCATCGTTTGATATGTAGATACTAACCATATGTTTTGGTATTAAAAGTACGTGGAGAAGAACAAGTGGGCTGCAACTGCCATGTAGCTTTCTTAAATTTGTATTGACCGAGTCACCGAGAACAGACCGTGCCCATCATCCACGACACAAGCTACATAATTGTATAATATCACTGATGGCCCCAGCTAACACCGTCCTGTCGATTCTCGGTGTGTATGTGCCATACCCAGGTGGGATACATGTGGAACCATTTGCATCACCATCACTGTTTGAAGTCGCCATCACCATCTTGTCAAAGATGGATACAAACTTTCGAGATCCCAACAACCAAACTGACATTAATTCATTCAAATCATGTAGCTAGGCCATCTGCATGCATCGATCACCATTAATGTGACTCTGTGACGACAAATGTCAACTACACTGATAACACCATAATTTTACAATAGTTGATATATCTTACTCGAATAAATAGGCATAGAATGTCCAAACAGGCGCCCTCCAAGACCATGAATATCGTTCAAGCTTTCTTAACGTACATATCCAGTTGCATAAATGCGGGAAACTAATTAGTTGGACCAACCTCGAGCAAGAAGGCTTGCAAAAGGCCCCAATAGTAGACCATTGGCATTCCGGTAAAGACAAGAGGAGCCCGCTTTGAAGGTGGAAGGCCCCAACGCATCTAATAACATCTCAATCATATTCTGTAAAGAAACTCTATTATTGACAGCAAGCTTAACCGACCCACCACTTTTATTATAAAAAAAAAAAAAGGCTACATGGGACATAGCCATATCCCACGGGCATCTGCGTTGGTTTCTTTTAGGCCCATAACTTTCCCGGGAATGTTTTTTCTGGAAGCCTTTTCTGAACATAATATTCTTTATAGTACCTAATCTAGTAGTCCTTTCTATATATGAACTACACGTGGCATAAATTTCCAGTTCCAGAGTAAATCGGTGAGAGATGAAAAAGAAAAAGTACTTCTCAAAAGTTTCCTAACTCAAATCTGAAGCACGATTGCACAGACATGATGACGGAACCCCGACCAGCCTCGGCTCCGCGGCTTTCTATCAGAACTGCATCAGTTTGATTTACAGGATTCCAGGACGTGTAACAAAGATGATTGGGTGCTCCACTGCTCCGAGTCAATGATCATTCCTTCCATCAATTAATTGATTTTTTTTATTAATAATAACAAAGAAAAGGCAGTTGCTACATGCTTGGTAGCTTGGCTGACTTGTTAACAACAGCATCATCTCCATAACAAGGATAAAAAGAAGAAAGGCATCTGCCAGGCCTAGGCATAAAACCACAACCAATCACGAAACCTTACATTTCATAATTTTGTTCATTACTGATTTTGCTGTCCTTTGGGGCGATTTTTCCCATTTAATCGTCCACACAATATTTTCATTTAAATAACACCAAAACCTAAAACCTGTCTCCCTAAAAGAAATAAATAAGCTCACAGAATCTTTTCATAGACTTGCATCACTTACTTTGCATAAACTTACCAGGTTGTGCTATCTTAATTCCACAATTTATAACTACAATACCAACAAAAATAGAGATAGTTAAACCTGTTCATGAATATGCAAACAAAAACTAAAAATAACCTACCACTGAAAGTAGAGAATCACCAAAATGAAAATTCTACCTACCATAACCAATCAATACAATGACCCAAAAGAGTACCTCCCTTCATTGTTGTTAGGAACCAGGATTTACATTGGTTGGGGATGCGGAGAGGAGTTTATATTAGACATCTAGAACAAAGAAACGCATCAACACTAGCAGCAAATTCACCAAACAGAGCCAGTAGGGAAAAGCAAGAGGTGACACTGCAGCAGATTTTGTGGGAGTCCTTCCAGCAACAGCAGGAGCAACAGCATGCCTGCCAGGGGTCATCTGTTGCTGATTGGTTGGCAGTGGGTTTGGAGATCTATCATTTGGAGGTGGTGTTAAATGCATTATTTTACCGTCAGTTATATCTTGACCTGTGGATGCAACATGGATCAATATCGCCGTGCATGGACAGTTGAAGGCTATAAGCATTGCTGAGTAGAAGCATGTCAAAAAATAAAATCACAGAAAGCATCTAAAATAGGCTTTTAGATTGAAAAAGATTCCCAATCAAATCTGGACTAGAATTAAGAGAAGGAAAGGAAAATGCTGAAAAATGCCCGAGAAAGCAATTGCTTCTCCTTTTCTTTCTGGATCCAAATGCAACCCATAGGAACAAGAAATGAAAGAAACAAAAGACCAGAAAAATATTTAATGAGCAGATTCATGTGCATTTGGATTATGGTAAAGACTTTACAGTATGAGGCTTGAGTAAAATTCCCCAAGCTGACTTTAAATCCTAAGCTTGTGAATTTGAATAGCAAAAGTCCATGTTGTTTGGAGATGTGTATCTCTTGGGATTTATAAATTCAAAATTCTAAATCCTGATACCCTTGCACTTGAAATGCATAAAATCAATGTAACACCAAAAAATGTTATTTACAGTTGCACTTGTGACAGATGTGTCTGTTATTTAATATTACTTACAAGTGCATGGCATGAATAATATCCAATATAAAGTTTCCTGCCTTTCTAACTTTTCTAAAAATGGCATTATTATTCCAATGCTACTACATCTTTGTTGGGTTGAGTCGAGTTGCTATATTCTCATGCGATGCAATAGTTAGACTTCACCCTGACCAATAGTAGAAATGGAATGTAGCCACCACTACAACCATCCATACAGCAGTAACATGCATCTATTGATGTTCTTGAGTCTATGCAGAAAATATAACGAAGTGTGAATTCGTAATAGCCCCTATACCAAAAAGGTGTAGTAAACTCGAAGATTTTTTCCTCTTTCTGGTAAACAAGGCCACTCATTGAAGAAATTTTCAAAGCCAAATAAAGGTGAATCCTTTTGTAATTATTCAAGCTGGCCTTGAACAAGTGTGGGCATGTGTGTGCTGTTGTCAATAGTCTGGCATGTCAACAATCCATTAGCAAGCATATCTGAAATCAAAGCATAACCTATATCTACAAACTCTGCAACTGAAAACAAGGTATCTGGTAGATTAGAGACAATGGTTTCTCCTGAAGCAGGAAAACTTGATGTAACTTACAATTGGAAGTAGACCAACCCAGCTTCAAATTTTCCCTATCGAACACCATGCGATAACCCCACATGAAGTTTTCTGCATAATATAAGTCCATTTGCTGTTAGAGATATGTGTGTATATATATACATACATACATATATATCTATCTATATACATATATACATATATATACAGAAGAGAGAGAGAGAGAGAGGTGAGGGGAGAGATAAAACTAAAATTTTGTGTTCGCATCAAGAGGCATAGAGGTGTACTCACGGCCAATGATGCCAAATTCTTCATGTATAGGCTGGATAGGTAAACAGAAAACATCGAATTCCTGCACCACAAAGTCCAAGACAGTTGATATTTACCCAGTAACCACATTCAACTGCATGGGCAGCTTTTGCACCAGAGGACTAAATCAACTATCAATAAGAATACGTACAAGACAAAAACATTAATATTATCTCACAGGTTATGCAGGAAACTAAGTCCACAAAATTCAAATTGTTTATGCTAATCCCTGGACATTTTTAGAAATTACTACACTAACTTTAGCAACAGAGATGTAATAGCAAGATAAAAACTTGGCTTTTCAGGCCAGTAAGAAAATTAGATAGTGTTACAGGAAAATTAGGTACCACAATGAAATTAAGATTTTAAGGTATCAAGACGTCAAGGCTGACAAATCTGCATCTAAAGAAGGGTCAGTAAGATATCATGTGGTACTAGTCCTCCACTGCATTTGAGGAATCAACAACACAGAAAATACAAATATATTGGGGATTCATTCTGTACATCCAGCAGAAGTGAAGAAGAATTCTAAAGACACAGTAAGTGACAGTTATTTCAAACTAATATTACAAGCAATTTTTTCCTTAGGACTACATACCAAATTAAATACTTTTTTCTTCTGGGAGGTTCAGGAATTCAATGGAAACCATAGGAGATAAGCTTGAGACTGGGAGATGGAAATTTACTTGAGTAAAAAATAGTATATGAAAGCACTCATGGTTAATTTTGCAGACTAGTATGAAATTCAGGTGATTCAGTATTAGTGGAACTCTCAGAGAAAAATATTTCACGCTTGCAGAAAGGTACACTAAGGTTATACTAGGAATTAGTTGTAAACCAATACTTTTAAGTATAAATGATCATGGCTCATGTTTAGTGCATAAAGTTACATACAAATGAAATCGATTCATTTTTATAGCTACAGAAAGAAATAGAATTGCTCACCTGATTCTCCAAGATTAACTTAATAACAGGATTGTGTACTATAAAACTTTGGTTCATAGCAAACACAAGTGTCACAGTAGGAATGTTGAGCAATTCCTGTGAACTGTTGCAAAAAACAAGAACAATAAAAAAGCCAACAATCAACTCCAAGAAAAAAATGAGAAAAAAGGCTTCCAAAATCCTCCTCATCTAGTATACGAAATCCACCTAGAATTATAGCAGTACTTCCAGGGGGACCCTTTGAAGCTGGACCTTGTAGCATTCACTTGTTTGTCAAACTATAATCAAGAAATGAAGCATGTTAGCCAGCTGACAAGGAAATGAATATATATTATAGAATTAAAAACAAGAGAAGCACCTCCACAACAATTTTTTCATAAATTTCATATGGAAGAAATGTGAATGATGTTCCACTGTCAACCAGAGCTTGAAATCCTGCTGTCTTAAGAGAAGAACTGCCAACAAGGTAACCCTCCACCTCAATAAGATAGGTAACACTGAAATAATTCAAGAGTTAATTACAAAAAGCACACCAAGGATACTACAGCATCTATAAGACTGAGGCCAGCAAATAGAAGTGCATACAATTTTCCTTCTAAAGGCACAAATGATGTAGATTTTTGGGTCACAAGTCCTTGGTCACCAAACAAAATTGTCCCAGAATAATTATCGTCAAAACAAATTGAGAAAGTATTTTGAACCAATCCTGCTTTTGCTAGCAAACTAGGAACTGAAAGGTCCCCAGGTCCCAATCCCATAAGACCATCAGGAGCCGCTCCATCTGAAAAAGCACCACTTTGTTTCCTACCACAGCTGCATTGAAGGGAAACAGACAACAGAAATAAAAACTATCATGAGCTTAAGCATAATTATGAGAAAAAAAATTGTAATTAATGAAACTTATAAATACATCAGGTTGTAAAAATGGACAGGTGAAACAATATAGGCACACCCTATAATGACTGAAGCCCACACCGAACTTCGGGATGCATGTTCACTGAATGATGCCAAATGTAGTCGGTCCTCAATCAGCAAACCAGAACTTGAGGTATTCTCTGAATAGTAGCTAGCAAGGTAAGGGCAAGGGTCCTTTGAACTTTTGCAGTTTGAACCCAGTTCACATAATTGATCATTGCAAGATAGGGGGTTGCTGGTGCTTGATAAAGATGGGCTATACTCATTCAGATCTCTACCCTGCATTATAGATGTCCCAAATACGAGGGAACACCTACCAATCAATTATTGGAATTAACTGCAAAACCTGTTACCAATCTTAGCTGAACTACTGCACAAATCAATTGAAGCAAACACATTTGCAGTTCTGTCAATACCTATTTAGCAACAAAAATTAAAACAAGCATAAAACAAAGAGAAAAGGATATACCAACAATAATATAGTTTCCCCTGTGCAGCCTCTGCTTAATTACACTAATTACCTATTCATCTAACTTGTAAGTAGGAACCAGAAACATTATTCTGCAAGGATGAAAGGTTATGACTCATCACTGTCAATTGCAAACTGGGTGAGTGGTGATCAAGCTGTAGTGGCAAGGTGATGCAACACATGACTTCATAAATTTTCTGTGCTTTGATTTAATATTTGCAGCAAATAGAGTTCGGCGGAAGAGACTCAAGGTAAAAGAAGAGAAAAGCATTGAGTAAAGTTTTTGAGCTAAGAAGACAATTGCATGCATCGATACTCTATGATAGAATCCAGAAGAAAATTGGTAATGAAAATCATGGGAACAAAAGATGAATTTTGAGAAAAGCCCGATTAGAAATTTCATTGAATTAGCGGAGCCCTCTATGATTGGTGAAGAATTTTGACAAACTTATCAAGTCTTGGAAGCTCAAGCACCCCCTCTTCCCATTGTCATCCTCATTGAAGCTGAATATGAATAAGCTGTAGTAACCAATACTTTTGCATATAGTTTTCAAGGCCTAAGTGCATATTATCGTCTCATTAATGACCACAAAGAACCAAAAAAGCATAAATCTGCACTAATATAATGAAATAAAATTGATTTTTCATTGTAGTAAACATGATAAAGAAAGTAGAACAGAACTGGGTTAGAGATGGTTAGCCTACCAATCTATCATAGTAACTGGCAGACAAGGGAGCACATTGCATACAATCACAAGGAACCCAAAGCAAATCACTCCCAGCATCCAATGCAACAAGAAAAGAGACATTCGGTGTTCCTATATCAATCCAAGTGTAATGTAACCTGAAAAGGAAAAAATAAAAGAGAAGGTTTTATCAAAAAGCATTCACATATAATAGGAACAGAGCATATAATAATCAATTTAGTTCCCTTTTTTTCAATCACAAACAATGAAAACATTTTGACAATATTCCAAAGTTTTTTAAGAGATCCTAAACTATAAACCACTTTCACAATGCATGCATAACTCAATTCAACTGCATACAGTTCGATCATGTAAAAGACTTGCACCAAAATTGTGAATGGAGCAAATTTTATTCCAAATCATTGAAAATTCTATCAAATTATTCTTCTAGATGAAATATTTCTTCCTCTACTATCATAACATGCCTTGATCGTTTCTGATTTGTAGATCAAAAACAATGAACCCGTTGCCATTTTCTCTTCCCCATTGCTCTTCAGGTATTCAGGAAGCTATTTGCTACCTGACAAGGATACCATTCAAAGAATGTATTCTTGTCTCAGAGTTCTGTGTATCCTGGTTAGGAGACTGTTTGATGGATATCATAGATATCATATGGAATAATAGGTCAAGGGTAGTGGCAGAACCTTAGGATAAGCAGTGATTCTGGGATCCAATCCAAATTAAAGTTAATACTTTCTTTACTGTTGAATTCAAAGTGTAATCATATCAAAATTACTAGAGACCAAAAGGAACAGCTTTATCTTTTCCATTTTTAATATAATATTGTTCCTAGACCCTAAACTACACCTCCATGAGGGAGAAGTAAACGAAATGTTGACACTTCTCTCTTCGTGATCCAAGGGTTTTCGGAGTCTCAAGCCTAGGGACCTTTCTCAATCCATCGTCCAATGTGAATATGCCAGTGTGATAAAATGGCAAAAGTAAACTGGTTAGCACATCGCAAAACTCACAATTCACAAACATTTGGTCAAATCAAATCCCACACAAGTGAAAGATAATAATTAACAAATCTCTGCAAAGCTAAGCAAGCAAATATCCACAAACGGACTAATATGATAATCAAAACAAAAGCAAATAGAACATGAAAGATTAAGAGTAGACTGAGTTAACTCACCAGCCAAATTCATTACCGAAGAACAGAGCCTCGCTTCCTTCAGATGGAAACAAGAGCTGATATTCCGCTCCTAGCTTCAACTTCTGGCGCTTCAAGTCGCTACTCAGAAGCAACCTGTAGTAATCAAAGCTCCTCTTCTTCGGCCACGAATCAGCAGAGATATTGCCGTTCCTGGAAACGAAAAACGCCTTGGCCTCGTCGGAGAAGCGATGAATGAGCTTTGACGAAAATGTGACAGCAATGGCAGCATCGACGACGAGGAGGTACGCCATTAAGAGAGGAATCAAGGATCGAATCGCCATGAGAAAGAACTCCAAAAGACAAAGAAAGGGAGCTGGGGCTTCGAAGAGGCAAGGCTGATGTGCGAGTAGCAGAGCAGTGTGACTGAAGGCTGCGTTACAACTTACAAGACACAGACGGTGGGGGCAAGAGGAGAGCGAGAAAGAGTTAACATGCGCAGGGCGCACAGTGCGCACCTCCAATAATGATCTCGTGATCGTGCGTGTCACTGCCTGGTGCTGGTGGTTGCTATTTTTAGTCTTCTACAGTTATAGACCTGAAAATTATTTTCCATCAAGGGGCTGAGCCCTTTGAATTTGTTGCCCAACTAAAATTATTAATATAACACTTATATAGGGACTAGGGTTGAATTAAAAAAAAAATATCTACCATACATTTTTTTGTTCAGAAAATTCAAAAAAGGTGAAAGGAAATTTGAATTCAGGCAGGAACCTACCTCCCGCTTTATGAGTTGAAAAGAAATGATGTAGTATTGAAGTTGGAAGTTGAAACAGCAGGAAAGCGACACGTGATTGGTCCCACGGCTATGTGTCAGAGAAACAACTTACGATGGATTTCGAGAGTAGTGACCACGCATGGATGCCTTTTGACCTTTTTAGAAACCCAGAGGGGAGAGTGAAGAGTGGGCGAGTGGGCGAGTGGGAGAGATTTCCACCGTCGTCCCAAATAATCAGTGCCGCCTCAGATTCTACCTAGGATTCCAAAGCGAAATCATCATGATGAGTGCCGAGTGCGGCATTGAGGTGGCATCTCGAAGGAGCATAGAGTTGTCTCGCAGCACATCTGCCGCATTAAAGTGGGCCTACACCTTTCCTTTGTGACAATTGTACTTAACATTTCAATTTCGGTCACAATGATCTCTTTCGACTTAAATCATAAAATATCTATATGATGAAGTGTAGGGGGATTATAGAAAGTGCTTTTAAAAAAAATTATCTATTAAGTATTTATTTAAAAAATAATATAAATAATTTTTAAATGATACAAGTGATTTTTAAAAATTTTAAAAATATTTCTCACAATTTTTCTTCAAGAACAGGAATCTTACTATTTTCCAAAAATTAAATGTAACTATGTATATATATTTATATTTATATAAGTTGAGATTTTTTGAAAAAAAATAATTTTGAAAATGTCGTATTTTGAAATTATTTTCAATTCCACAATATTTTTTATAATATCAATTAAATATTATTTTTCAAAATTTAACTAAAATTATCTTTCAATTGAAATCTTTCAAAGTAGGGTAGATTTGAAAATAATTGTAAAATTGTCATATTTTAATGTTATTTTTCACCAAGGCCCAACTCATTTCAACCCATGAAGAGCTTTATTTGGCCCACTTATTGGCTTGTTTCCATTTCTTTTATGTTTTTTTCTTTTCTTTTTTTTGGCTGATGGGCCCAAAATGGGTACAATTTTGGAGAAGCTGAAATACCCATGGGGGTATTGTGAAGAGAGTTAGGTTGAAGTACCTATTAGGGCATTCCACCTACTGGCTTGGTTCCTTTTATTTTTTTAGATGATGGGCCTAAAATGGGTACGATCAGGGTCTTCCACCTTTCGGCTTGATTCCTTTTCTTTTATTTTTTTTAGCTGATGGGCCCAAAATGAGTACGATTTTGAAGAAGCTGAAGCACCCACCAAGGTGTTGTGAAGAGAGAAATAGAAGGTGAAGTACCCACTAGAGTGTTGTGAAGAGGGAAATAGAAGCTGAAGAACCCAACAGAGTATTGTGAAAAAAGGACGAGAAAAGAGAGAGGGAGAGAATAGAAGTTGTTATTGAGTACCATTCTATGGCTCAAAGTTGGAAATCAAATATGAAAGTTCGAATTTTTTTGTAGGATTTCTTCACTCTTACAAGGGTATGAAAAGGCTATATAGTGGTAAAATCTCTTCATTCTTTTTCTTAGTCGTATTCTTAAGATGATATGTTATCATCTTAAGCATTCAAATATTTCCACCGGTTCATTATATAGAAGTTAGTGAGTGATTATATTCCCGTGTTTATTGAAATAAAAAAAAAAGTCTTTTAGTGTCGATGATTGATAATTTGTGATTGGCTTATAAAACTAATGTTACAATTACTCTTTTTTTAAATTGTCATTGTGGTTGATTGAATTAGTTTGTATGGATAAAGGATTGTTATTCTACTTTTCATGCTTAGTTATCCTTATAAGCACATCCATGATAGTTCCTGCATTGTCCCCTAACTAAGTATTATTAGAGTCGAGGTGCTCTAAGGTATATTTTGAAGGGATGAAAAGGGAATAAAGTACTATCCCTTTGATAAAACTTAATAATTCATCATACAAAAATCAATAATGGAAGTATTGAAATAATTTAAATAAGTGAAAATTATTGTTTGTCTCACACATCTTTATAATACTTCAATATCACCTCAAATCATATCTTGTTTATGATTGTAGCCTAATGAAGCCCGACAAGGATTCAAAAAACAATTTACATTTCATGCTAAAATAATTGTAATTTTGAAATTTCTTGAATAAAATAAATTCACATTAGTTGTCCCATAAAATTATTGCAATAGATGTTTGACGTTATTTTAATGTCTTTTAGTTTGAGCAGAATTATAGTTTGCTAGTAAAATGACAAAAGGTGCAATACATGGTCGTGTACAATGTACAAGATGCTCAAATGCATTAGTTGCATTAAAATATGAAACTTCATAACCAATTAAATATTCATCATCTTTATTATGATGAAATGGGTGCTTATTTACTTGAAGTAAACAAATAGCCATTAGTAATTTTCTTTGTATATGTTGATTAGTAGGCAAATATTTTATTTCAAACATACTTAAACTTCCAATTGAGACAAGAGTTTGCTTTTTCTAAAATCTTTCATTTCAAATTCCAATGGCAAAAAATTGATTCTTTTTTGTGAACTACTTAAAACTCTAACAAGATTCAAGTCGCCAATGTATACTATGATAATTATAAATTCAACTTCTAACTTCATAATAAAAATATATGGACAACTTGAACTCCTTGCATGTTTCTCCTTTTAATGGTATTTATTAAGGCAATTGAATCACATGCATTGGGAGTGTTTCAATCCATACGAGAATCATTGTAATTTAATTGAATATAAACTGTGGGATTGAGATAAATGTTTTAGGCATTTTAAATATTTCATGAATTTTCATATGAATGTCACTATTTGTTAATCTATATAAATAAGTTGTAACTATATCCATAAAAGGTATATGTGGTCTTTTTGGGACTACTAAACTTATTGGATACCAAAACATGATTGTGTCAATCACGAGAAATGTTTCCTCGCAACCACGAGAAATGTTTTCTCGTAACATAAGTTACATTTTATTCTTTATAATATCATTTTTCTAGTTTCTCATTTCAATATCATATTTTCCACATGCATGTAAATAACAATTATTGAGATGTGACTTCATTTCTTCAAAGTCGACTATTTCAACTTAATATTATTTTTAGATGAAACAAATCTCTTGAGATGACAAGTGTACCCCACTTAAGATTTGTCTTAAATGAATTTGTTAACTGATGTTAATCTATATTAGGAGTATTTGCATCGAGTATATATATGACTTTGTCATTTTTTGGGTCAATGAATACATTAGATAATTCATTTTCAAAATTTTACAAGTCAATGGTCATCAAAACTTCTAGTTTACATTGATTTATACCGAAATCAATATGAGATAAAGTTGTTTTATTCTAAAAAATTTAGGGTTATTATCTTAGAATTGTCTTCCCTTCTCCAAATGGTGGGACAATGATCTCACTACAATGATAATTAACAACATGTGCCGTAAAAATATCACTATCAAAGCTTTAAGATATATTATGATAAATGAAAAATAAAACTACATAAACTTCAAATCTTTATTGAAGACCCATTTAAGTGTGTTGTGTTGATACAAGTTGTATATACACAACACATACGAGTTGTACATATACAATACAATCAAAGTCACAATCAAGAGATGTTGATTATTTTCCAAGTATACATTGTGAAATGGAATATTCAATGATAAGTCGTAGGTTGAATACAAATGGAAGCTACAATAACATAGTAACATATTCTCGAGTATAAGTAAAAAATTTGGTTTTTATTAACAAAAGTCATATAATCAATTAGAAAGACTTGATGATATATACTGCTAACCCGTTATGGTTATGAGCATGTGCAACATGATGCTTAACATCATTCTCAATTGACACCTAGTGGTTGATAAATGTTTTGGATATAAATTTACGAACATTACCAATACTTACTGTTAGGGTTATAACTTGGGCTAGTTAGTTAGGTTAATGACTAATTTGAACCTAATTCAAATTAGAAACAATCAATCAAAACTCAATCAAACCCAACTTTTAACCTAAGGTACTCAACCAAAGCCTAGCCTAATCTCATTTTTATAAACTTAGGTTGAATTTGGGTTAGTCAAACTAAACCCAGGTTGATCTAGTTAAACTCATTTTAGACTTGCGTTGGTATGGTTGATTAGATTACATGATTCAAAATCCATATATAATGGTTTTTAAAAAACATTTTTTCTATATATTTATACCAAATAGTTTATGAGATAAAACTCTAAGATAATAATAAAAAAGTAAAACAAACTTATGTATCTTTCTAAAAAATTGAAAAAGTATGTGATATCATCATAATTTGATTTTATTTATCAAAAAATCTTTAAAATCTAAAAAGAAAATAAATATTATTATACATAATAATAAACACTATAAAAATATTAAATCGAATTTGAATTAGATTTGGGTTGTTTGTACTTTGGTACGAGTCTAAGCAAATTAAGCTTGGGTTAAAAAAGTTAATCAAATTTAACTTGAATATTGAAAATGTTTGTCCAAACTTACACAAACATCAAGTTGGGTTTGAGTCCCATAAATCTAACAACATAGAAAGTTGGCAAACATATTACCACGTGGTTGAAACATCAATTTAAATCATGAATTATAGAATATTAATCTTATCAAATTAACACATTTATCCCTACGACTTTTAATTAATATTTATTTTTATTAAATATAAAATAACTATAAAATAAATACTAAAAAAATGAATTATGAACGTGAAACTATGGATATAAAAGAGGCTTTCACCAAATATAGAAAAATAAAATAAAAAAATTGAAATTTATAATAAATTAATTATTTAAATATAATATTTAAACTTATTTTTAACTTTAACCTAATGCTATTAAGTTCTAATATTAAATATAATTAATTTAAATTAAATTATTAAGTAAATGATCATTAAATTAACGTCTTATATCTTTTTTATAAAAAATGAAGGAAAAAATTTTCAATATGCGAGGGAAATCATACGAGTTTTACATGGAAGGAAGATGAAAAAAAAGAAAAAAAAAAGGAAGGGGTATTTTGGGTAAGAAAAGGCAGGTGAGTAGACCCACCCAAATCACCGAAAATACCCCCAAATTCAACAAATCTCGCGCTATTCGCCTTATCACGTTCTTCCCTGCTCTCCCTCCACCCGGACTGTCATTTCTATTTTTTTCTTAAATTTCCCATCTTTCATTTTTTGTCTTCAAATTTTCCTTTGTTTTCTTACAGGAATGCATCTTTGGCTCATACCTGCAACCTCAAATGCCTGCGATTCGTCGTGACTATTCTCTTATTGCTTTTATCTAATGTTTTGGTTTCTTGTTCTGCAATTAGGGTTCGCGGTTTCAGCTTCTATTTCCTAATATAGCATCAAACAATCAGATATCCTTGGTGAGTTCTCTCTCATTAGACACGCTTACAACTCTCTGCTTTTAACCTTACCTTTTTTTTTTCTCCTGAATTTTTTTTTTCAGAATTAGGGTTTGCATTTTTTTCTGTTTCGTTCTTTTAGAAGAACTGTGTTGCTTGATAATAATCCATTGCGGCTTAGTTGTTGGTGTTGGGTGGTTGACTCAAGGTTTTTATGTCAACGGTCAAGCGTTTAATTTGTTACTGTTCACTGGATTGGGTTACGAAGGGTCTCAATGTGGTATTGACACTGTAGTGCTTTAGTTTCTCTAGGTGTTATGCTGGGGAATTGTAGTGCCTTTTAATTCGATAGATCATCATCATCATTATTATTACCTGCATTTTCTAATGAATTTTTTCGGGTTTGGAAATTGACGGTAGAGTGTGCTTGTAAAATTTCAGAATTGATGACTTAGTTTTACTTTGTGGGTAGGTTGTTAATACAGGAATAAGTTGAATTGGTGTATAGGAAGATGTCTTCGCCGTATCCAATTCTTGACAATCGACCAATTGATCAATGGAAAGTGACAGAGTTGAAGGAAGAGCTCAAGAGGCGGAAATTAAAGATGACTGGGTTGAAAGATGATTTGATAAAGCGGTTGAATGAAGCAATTCTCATTGAGAGGGAGGCTTTGCAGAGAGAAGCAAACAAAGCTGTTGTTTGTGAGCCTGAACCTGTGGTTAAGGGTGGGGATATGGGGACAAAGCCTAATAATCATGTTGAAATGACTGGAGATACTGGGAATCCTGATAGAAACAGAAGTGAAAAGTTGGATGATGTTGTTCGTGTGGTTGAGATTGTCGATGGTCCAACTGATATGGGTACTGGGTCTGCCACCACGATTGGGGAACTGGTGGTTTCAGAGGCTTCCATGGAAACTAGTGGAATGGTTGACAAGGCTGTGATGGTCCAGATTGCATCTAAAGCGAAATCTTCTGAAAACGAGGAAGTGAAATCTGCTGAAAACAATGAAGTGAAATCTGCTGAAAATGATGAAATCAAGACAGAGAGTGAGAATTCAAAGCCTCCCCAAATGGATGCGGTGCCTAATGTTTCCGGTCCGAACAACCAGGTATATGAGGTCAGCCCTGTTTTAGGGTTTCAAGTAGAGTCTGAATCTATTTCTAGTGATTCTGTGTCAATTAATGAAAAGAATGAACTAAAGGATAATTTAAATGCTGATAATGTCAATTTAGAATTAGAAGTTGTTAAGACGGAGATGGTGCAACCATCATCTCAAGAAGTCACTCCCAGTGGTGGCAATTTACACCCACTGGATGATCAAAAGCCACGTGAGAACCAGGACTCTGTAGAGGAAACAGATGGCAACAAATCTACACATGTGGATTTTTGTGGAAAAAACGATGATGCAGGTGGGGGTTCACCTGTAAAATTGAACTTAGACCAACATACAGCTAATGATTTAGTGGATGATGGTGTATTGGAGAATAAGCAAATTGATTCAAATCACATATCCAATGAAGTGGAAGACAAGATTGAGCTTACTGAAATGTCTTTTACAAAAGACAAAAATCCTGTTCGTGATGTTGTGCTTGATTTGTATCCTGAAGAGATGGAAACATCTGCAGAAAAGAAGAATAGCATCACTGCTCCTGCTGAGGAAAGTAACTTACAAGGTATGCTTTACTGTCAGGTTCCATTTGGTCGTCTTTTTATCATGTATGGCTGTATCACTTTTCTTTTGTTCTGCTACCATACTTGGACCATGGTATTCATGTTTTCTCATTCTTTGAAAACCTAGATGACAATAAAGCTAAATATTTGGATCTTCACAAGGGAAGTGAAATGGCAGATGGGGGGTCACTGGAGAAATTAATTTTGGATCATTCTTCAGCAGATGATTCTATGGAGGAGGATGCATTGGAGACGAAGCAGACTGAGTCAAATCATAATTCTAGTGAAGTGGGGAATAAGATTGAGATGACTGAAGGTACTGGTTCCAAGGTGGGAGGTAAAGTTGATGATGTGGGGACTGATTTATCTTCTGACAGGATGGTGCCTCCTTCTGAAAAGAAAGATAATGTTGCCACTTTGGAGAAAAGGAAGTTTCAAGGTACTTTGTTGCTTAATATTTTCTCTTTGCTTCTACCTATAAAAAATATTTTCTTTTTGCTTCCATTTGATTGTATAGCCTTTTTCTGATTTTTTTCTTGCACAGTTTCTTGTTGATACTCCGTTTTGGTATTATAGTGGAGTTCTTTTTGGGTGGGCTTTGGTTTGAAGCATTATAGAAACGCAAGATCAGAGGGAAATCAGTGTTTCTTTTTCTGGTGGGGCTTGGGTTGAATTGCACTATCATGTGTTGGTTAGCTGCTGGATCAAATACAAAACTACCAATGATGGGGCAAAGTAGGATCCTATCAGAAACAGCAATTCAAAGGATAAAATCATGTAAAGGAAAAAAAAAGTATCTTCTTTTGATGGAGAAGGGAAAACAACAGAAGGGAGAAAGTTTCTTACTTATGGGTGGGTTTGGTGGTTCTGTGAGGTTCTTCAAATTCCTCTTAGTGGGCAAATTTTATATATTTGGGTCTGGTCAACAGAGATTGGAAAATTTACCAAAGTCAATAGAGATTGGGAGTGGAAGTCTTTGAATTTTCAAACAATGATCCCTAGGCCAATGGAAGCCAACAAACCTATTCTTGATTGATGTTTGTTGTTAGCTCACACATCTGGCAGGAAACAGATGCTGAAAACAATGAGGATACTGCTAGAAGTTGGGTTCTAGCAAATCTCCTTTTAGAATGATCCTGTTGTTGCTTTTCTCTTGGTGGGGTTGGTGGAAGAGAAGTTTGGGGAATCGAGATAGGTGGTTTGACAGTAGCACACAATAATATTGGAGTTGAAAGATGATTGAGTGCCTGTAATGCCAGGCGCAATCAGAGGAATATGGAATGCAAGTGTGTGTTTCTTTGGACAGAGAGATTGCTGATTGTGTTCAGTAGAGCAGTCATGGCAAGTTGTCACAATTTATGTGATTGTCTGATTTCAAAATGGGTGGCAAGAGGGTTAATGCTTGGTAAATGAAGCCCTTGACCTTGAGGCTTCATACTTGAGGATCATGGAAGGCCCTTAGAAGAGATGGGCTAAGAGAGGGGAACACCATGCTGAGAAGTGGTGAAAAGTATTGAAAGAAAGGCAGGTGATTAGAGTTGTTTTGAGGATGAATTGATACCTGAAAAGGTCAAAATTATTTTTGGTGCTTACTCATTTGAGACAAAAGTTCTGTAAACTTGGGTTCTAGAATGGGCCCTTTTTTTACAGGCTTGGGTTCTAGAATGGGCCTTTTTTTTAGAGGCTTGGGTTCTAGAATAGGCCTTGATGAAGGGCTGGACAGGGATGGGGCACAATATGTTGGTGCAGACATTGAGCTTGGTTAAGTGAGCTTTAGGAAATACCAAGTTGTATTGACTACTGGTTTAGATAAGATGTCTGATCTAAATGCTAACAAGGGGCTGAGATCTTCAACACATAAATGTGGTGCCTTGAGCTAGGTTAAGTAGTGATGTGGCCCATGTGGGCTTTGTAGAATACCAAGTTTGTATCTGAAACTGTTTTAGATAGGGTGTCTGACTCAAATGCAATTTCAGAAATCAAGGGTTCATTCAGGAAGGTTTTCAAAACAGCTCTAGTTTTATGATGTTTTCTAAAACAAAAAATTGTTTGGGAACTTGGAATGTTTTCAACCTATTTTTTTTGTTTTCAAATATTTCTTAAAAATAACTTTTATCTTAAGTGTTTTATTTATTTATTTTTTATTAGAAACCAAATATATATTGATACTAATAAAGTTGAAGAAAAAGATGAGAAATTCTTCCCACAAAGTACAAAACCTGATCAAAGAAAAACTATATTCCTCCACTGTACAAGGAGAAGTATTGATAAAAGAATGTACAAAATATGTCAAAAACCAAAATCAAACTCTCTCAAATGTTATCCACCCCTTTTGAATTACAAAATGAAAGCTAACTAAGTAGAATAACATTAAGTGGAATTCCTCTGAAAGCAATAGTATAAGAAGCCCAAAAAAAGGAGTAGAAATGAATAAGATCCCATAACATCCCTTCTATTCTGCACTTTTTCTCAAAAATCCTAGCATTTCTCTCTTGCCATACAATCCACAATGCAGTGATGCATGTGATATGCCAAAGAGTCTTGCCTGTGATTGAATTCCCCAAGCCTCTAAATAAGATTATCATCATATCTCCAATGCTTCTTGGTGGAACCTAATCCATATCTGTAGTGCTTTATTTTCAATTATTGTCCATAATTTTACAACTGTTTTTTAAAACAGTCCCAAAAAACAAGTTAAAGCAATGGAAAACGATTAAAATATATTCTCATAAAATATCATGTTTTCAAAAAAAAGTTCTCAAAGAACCTTTTTTGTCAAAAAAAAATTACCAAACAGCTGGATAGAGAGGGGGGAACTGAGCTAGGTTAAGAAGTGATATGAGCTTTAGAGAATTCCAATTTTGCATTTGAAACTGGTTTAAATAAGATGTCTGACCTAAATGCTATTTCCAGAAACAAAGGGCAAGAACTTAACAGATAAATGCCTTCTACCTCTCCCTAGTAGTATGATTTGGATGTATGTTATTATGGAAGTTGCTAGAGAAATTATGATGAGTTTTTGGGAGGCATTAATTTTGCTGAATTGGTAATTTTGATTGTTTGGGACTAGGAACCTAGCTGGTGGGGTTTGTAATGGTGTGAGATAATAAGAGTTGTAAAATAGGTGAATGAGTTGGATTATTATGTTTCTTGCTTGTTCAAGAATGTAAAGGAAGAGGTTATGTGCTTCTCAGGAGATTATGCCAAAGTAGAAATGGGGGAAGTTTAAGGGTGTGGTTGGGGTGATGAGCTTTTGAAATGGGGTGTTTTAATTGTGTTTGAGGAGAATTTTTGTTTGAGCTTCCCATTGGGAAAAAGATTGCCCAATAGAATACCATTTTCTCTTGTGGTTTTTTCCCTTCTCATATTTCTTTAAAATGTGATGGCTCATGGCTAGGCATTCGTTTAGTAGGGACACTGAGATGTGGTTTATTACAACAGGATTTGTCACTTTGCAAGTTACACAGGTTCCAGCTCCTATTATCAACCGATGAAAAGGAAATTATGGATATTATGTGCTAGATATATCTAGTATGCTTCTCTTATCAGAAGCAAATTCTATCTTCTATATATTTACATTATTTGATGTAAATACTTGTTTAACTATGCAAATTTGCTGATGTAAGGTTTTACTAGGATTGGTGTGGTTCATGATTGGCTCATTGAGTGCTACCATTTACTTCTGGTTGAATCTATTTTTGTTGAAACGTCATTTGCTAAACATACTTGTATATGCTACAAATTATTTTTGTTTGGTGGCTTCTTGTAGAATGGCACGCTGCAGGTGGAATTCATGCTGAGAAATCTGAAATTATATGTTGACATGATGATCAAATATTGATACATGAAATAGGTAGCATGCTCACAATTGTGCTTAATTTTTGTTCACAGATGAAGGAGTAGGGATCAATGAAACTCCGAAGAGGCAGCGTAGGTGGAATAATGAAAGCCTCAAAATTCCTGAGCCACAAAGCTCTAATCTTACACCGTCTACAACACCTAAGGATTCATTTCATGCTTCAAGACTGAAGCGCAACCTCACAAGGTCTGACTCTACAGTTAGTGGAGATGCACCAAAGGAACGAATTGGTGAGTAATAATCATGTCAACGACTACAAGACTCATAATTCCCTGTGAATATCATTTTTTACATCTGAGCAGCTTAAATTGTTTAATTGGTTTGTAATTGCAGTACCAATGTCACCAAAACCTCCAACAAATTCTCTTAGAATTGATCGCTTTTTGCGTCCTTTTACCCTGAAAGCTGTGCAAGAACTTCTGGCTAAAACTGGGAATGTCTGCAGTTTCTGGATGGACCATATCAAAACCCATTGCTATGTCACAGTAAAACTCTCTCTCTCTCTCTCTCTCTCTCTCTCCCTCACACCAGTTCATGTTTGTTGGTTCCATATTGCTGATGAACTCCAATCCTGGATGCAATGATTGAGAACCAAACCTGCCGTATCCTGTTAGGGCTGCATTATTTTTCTCATTACTTAACTGATCATCTTCTGATTTTTATCTTATAAAAGGAATCAATTACTTATGTTGTTTAGATAAGTGGAACACCCTTGATTGCTACCTTGTCAGTTTAGGACCTTGGTTTCACCTTTGGGTGCATAAGTTGCCTTTTTCCAATGCTGGGATCTTATGTCATGGTGTCCAATGCAAGCCTTTTGCTCTTAATCTAAGGGTTTCCTTATTTATGCACTTGTATGTTAAAAATTATTCTGAGTAATTTGAGCCATGAAGCCACTGTTTTAATGAATGATTGGTTTTGTGCAGTACTCATCAGTAGAAGAAGCTAAAGAAACGCGAAATGCTCTCTACAATCTTCAATGGCCTCCAAATGGAGGGCGCCTCCTAGTGGCTGAGTATGTTGATCCCCAAGAAGTGAAGTCACGGGTAGATGCCCCACCCCAATCTCCAGCCACACCAGTTAGTGCTGGTCCATCTGTTCCTGCAGCATCATCTCCCGTTCAGACGCCACCCTCAGGGCGTCAGCATGGCCTCAGGCAACAACTTCCACCCCCACCTCCTGTACTTCAGCCGCCACCTGTTTCTAAGCCACCTACAGCAAGGGAACGCATTCAACTTCCTCCACCGCCTCCAGTCCCTGAGAAAGTAGATGCACCAATTGTTACCTTGGACGACCTATTCAGGAAAACGAAGACCACCCCTCGGATCTACTACCTCCCCTTGTCAGATGAGCAAGTTGCCGCAAAAACGAAGAAGAAGTAGAGACGGGGAGATGGGTGCCGATATTTGTCGGAATCACAAGTGCAGCTGTGTGTAGGATGTTAACAAACTATTATGATGTAATTATATCAGTTGGGCAGTTGTAGGCAGGTAGAGAGACAGAGACTTGTATTAATGGTTGTGATCTGATTTGTTTAAGGAATTTATGAGAGAATCGGTTTAGGTCTCTCCAGGTCCATTACCTTGAGGTGGAATAAAACCCAGTTGGTATATTGTTCACCGGACAATGATGGTTTTCGGATGCGTTCCTTTAAATAGTTTCCCCTCCTTATCCTTCTCTTGCTCTCTCTCCTCTTATTGGTGCCATCAGCAGGTTAGGACCCTCCTTTTCTGTGTTTTATATATTTATATATATATATAACTCACCCCAAAACCATCTTAGATAAAATCGAGTAAGTGAGAAAGATGACCTTCCCTTTTTTTCAAATAGTGAAAAAATGACTTCTTGAATGCTCTAATAGTTTTTATTTCTTTTTTATTGTTTTATAGAAAAAATAAAGTGTATTTTTATCTATTTGAAATTGTAAAAAAAAAAAATTAAAAATATTTTTTCAAATATTCCTGTGAAGTCCCCAAAAACAAACAGGCTCAAAGCCTAAAGAGATCAGGCCCATTATTCCTGTGTATGGGCTTCGCTCACGTGATCTCCGCATGCAAAGGGCCTCCTCCTTCACCTGGGTGCAGGTGACAAAAAAACCCTAGCAATACTGCATTGCTGCTACTTCCCCGCCTCTGGTGTTACAACTCTGGGGTTTCCAGTCCAGCAGTAAGATCTTTCATTTACCAGTTCAACTCTCTACTTTTTCTTTTCCTCTTTTGGTGCAAACCCTAAATTTCAGTTTGGTTGCTCAGACACCCTGGGAAAGGAAACTTCCTTTAATCTTTTAACATGCTCCAGTTCATTTAGTTTCATTAGACTTTCTTTTCCTTTTCTTTCTTGTACCAGTTCTCAGCCCCCACACAGAACACAATTTCCATTTTATTTTATTTTTTACATTGCAGAAATCCACGATTACTCTCTGTCCCTTTCTTTTATGTTCAGAGGGCTTTGGATTTTGTTTGAGCAGCAACAATGGTGGCGGGAAAGAAGACAGTAATATCTCTTCCTCCCTCTCTCTTTCTTTGTATATATATTTACAACAATACATTTAGTTATTAAAGAAATAAATGTGGTTTGTGATATTGCAGAAGAAGTCTCATGAGGGCATCAACAACAGGCTGGCTCTTGTGATGAAGAGTGGCAAATAAACTCTAGGCTACAAAACCGTTCTTCGTTCCCTCAGGAGCTCCAAGGGTCCATCTCCGTTTCCAATTTCCTCTCTCGGCTTCATTCATTGAACCCCTATGAATCTAATTAATGTTTATATTCGTGTAATTTTACTTGTGATAAATTGAGTCTTTTTGGGAAATTACAGGAAAGCTAATTTTAATTTCCAACAATTGCCCCCCTTTGCGCAAGTCTGAAATCGAGTACTATGCAATGCTCTCGAAGGTCGGGGTTCATCATTACAATGCAGTAAGTACTCAACTAACAAGTAGTTATTCCTCAGTTAATTACTTATGTATCACTTTCTTCTTCTTCTTCTTCTTTTTTTTTTTTTTTCTGTGTATTGGTTGCTGAGGAAAAGTACTGCAAAAAATGAGCGTAATTAAGTCAAGTAGTTGTTTTGAGTTCAGTTTTTTAGAGGTGTTTGAATTCCTAACATTAAATGATTTAAGACATGAGATTCTAACTTATGTCATCTTATGTTTTAACACCAACCAAACAACAGTTTAGGCTCTGTTTTAAAGCTTAGAAAAAATGAAGGGGAAAAAGAAAGGAAAATGCTGAAAATGGCTCTTGACAATAATACACATTATAAATTAATTTTCAGGATTTTCCTTTCCTTTCCTTTCCTTTCCGTTGTTTTTTCTGATATAAAATGTAGCATCATGTCTACATTTTGTTGGTCAGTTTATCCCTATTGTTAGTATGGGGGTTGCATTCATAGGTAGGTCTGTTATTGGAGTGAAACCACATTGCCAAAATTATGAAAACTTGCTTTCATGCATGTAGCATCTTGCACAATGGTCTGTCTAAACCATGCTTGACAACCAATCATTAAAAATCTTCCATAATTACGGGGTCCCTGAATTTGGTGCCGATTCCAGTGGTTCTTTAGGTATACAAACACCAATAAAATGTCCTTGATCCTAGTGATATGTATGAAAGACGAGATTCGAACAATTGAAAAATATGAAATAATATAACTACTCCCCATGGATGTTTTCTTAAGAACCTGAAATGGTTTGTAATAATCATTGATAGGAGGTCATAATATTGCAGACCTCATTAATTAGGAACAATTCAGTGCTTAAGTGTGTAGAAGGCCATTCAGTGCCTCTCTAATTGATCGTATGATGAGTGTGTTAGGGATTTTGTCCTTCTACAAAGAGAAAAAACTGATTTAGAGAAGCAACCCTTCACTGTAGCTTTGAGAAAAACAGAGTGACTGCACAAAAGGGTCAGAGTTTAGTGACTTCACAAATGTGTATGAGCATGATAGAGATGTTCACATGAAGAATTAGTGGACTGCCTATTCTTCCCTCATTTATGAGATCGTAGCAAGACCGGCACGTTAAGAGAGAATTTCTTCATATAATGAAATAACTTCGTATTTCCTGTTAGAGAAAAAGAATAACATTGTATCTTCTACTCCTCCTTGGCAAGTAGAAGAGCAGAGTCTTTCCCTCATAGTATAGTTTGGAACTCTTCGGCTCTTGTAAGAGCTAGCTTTTTTGCTTGGGAAGCAACTTAGGTTAAGATATTGACTTAGGATCAGTTCAGAAAGAGGGGTTGGAGGATGCCTAATAGGTGCTATATGTGCAAAGCAAAAGAAGAAACATGTGATCATATTCTTCTTCACTATCCGAAAGCTTGCATTTTGTAGCAGCTGATTTTTTCAATTTTTGATGTATTGTGGGTGATGCACTCTTTTGTGAAAGGAGTGCTCTTGAGTTGGGGTGGCTCCTTTGTTGGCAAAAAAAGGAAAAAGGTTTGGAAAGTTGTTCCGTTTTGTCTTTTTTGGTCCATTTGGAGGGAAACAAATAGGAGAGCCTTTGAGATTTTGTGGACTGGTTAGGCTCTTCATTGGGTGCAATTGCTTGTTTTTGTGTATTCGCACCTATTGGTTTTTTGTTTGCTTTGTATATGTCGTGTATACTTCTTAAGATTAATACAATCCCCATTTACTTATAAAAATAAATAAATAAATTACATTGTATCTTTGAATACTATATATGTAATGTGAGTTTGGGTGTCTATGAATCTTGGTGTTCAATTCTTCACACCCTCATAAAAAATAACTTTCTAGCAAACTCCTTTTTAGTTGGTCACTTGCTAATAGAATCTCATTTGCCTTGAAAAAAAGGTGGAAAAATCACTATGTGCTAAGGTCATTTGAAAAAGTAAAAATCAGAGAGGTGCATCCAAAGTAAAATAGGTGTATCTGGAAAAGTTAAACCATGCACGCTTTAGAACTCAACTAAAACCCTCATTTTGGGTGTACTTAAGCTGCTGAACCAGACCATCCATTACTCTAGGTTGGTACATTATCTTTGGATACCCATAGTAAAATTGTTCCCGGGAATCACTGGTTGAACTCTGTAACATCATCTGCCTTAAATATCATCTTTGCTTGTTTTTACTCATATTTCTGTTGGAATTAGCTTTGGAGGTATGATTAACCACCACAAATGAATCCATAAGATCCATATCCAATTTTTAAACAATTGTAAACCTGGCTTCTAATGTTTGCACTACTCATTTGTTATCTTGTTGGACCGTGGACATGCATGGGAGTACTAGGACACTTTTACTTTGTCGTTGTTGTTAATGATTGATAGAAAGACATGCATATTATTTGGTGAACAAGTCATGTGATATGTATATTATCTTCATCATTAGTAATTGATTTTCATTATGTCATGTGATATTTTTCCCACTCTTTTGGGTTTTGCTGGAGAGGGAGTTGGTGAATGTGTCACTTATGCAATTCGTGTGTTGTCATTGGAGGGCATTTAGTAATGCAGGAAATTTTCTAGACCATCTTTGTTCATCCAAATCAGTAATTTTGGTGCAACAAGTTGAATAAACCTATGTGCTATGGTCCTAGTTTCTGCCCTTTTTCTGGAAAAAAGAATAAAATATTTTCGGGTGTGTTTTCAGACAATGTTGATCTGGGAACATCTTGTGGCAAGTATTTCCGTGTGTCATGCCTCAGCATTATTGATCCAGGTACCACAAATTTTTTTTCTTGCATTAAGCCTGATTTTTATAAATGAAATTATCATCCTAATGGATCTTGTTATGATGGCGTCAGGTGATTCAGATATCATCAAGACTCTACCTGGTGATCAGTAGGTTTCCCATTGGACATTGCTTCTGTGGTAGACGGTTCAAGCATATAGATTTTTAGTGTTGAGATGTCCCAGTGTCCTTCTATCACCAAATATTTGTTAAGTTAAATGAATCTTCAGAGCCTGGTTCATTCCCTTCTGGGAAATTCGATCACCAAACTTAATTTGAGGCATGATGATTTTTATTCATGTACCAAAAGATTTGTTCTAATTGAATTGAGGTTCATATGCATGTCCCTGAAATAGGACACCCAACTTCAGTACACGAATATAAAAAAATATAATTTTTTATTTTTCACAAGGGTATTGTTGACATATATCAATAATAGTAATGATAAATGTACCCCTGTGAATAGTTCATAGGCAAACAAACTTGATTGAGTCATACGCATGTTTGGGAAACAGACGTTTTTTCCCTGATTGATGATCAGGATAAGTATATGCAACGTATTGCCTCACTGGATAAGGAGGAACACATGGCTAATCCCATTTAGCATACTAAGCCCCTTCCCAATAATAATTTGGATAATGGTATTGAAATATTTCTGAATCCTCAACTTGTTGTAGAATTTGAGCTGTGAGCAAATTCTCATCCGCATCCTAGATTCTTTCCCTTTTAGGGTGTCATAGCCGGATAGGTGGCCATTGGGACTTGGGAGTCTGAAACACCACCCCCCATGAGAGAGGAAATACCAAGAACGGCCCCAGTTGTTAACTGAAGCCGACTCCAAGAGGGCGTCGTCATCCCTTTTAACTTTCCCTATAAAAGTGGTCCCCTGAATGAAGGAAAAGTGTGAAGGGGGGCGACATATAAGATATATCTGCCAAACACGGAATAAAATCTCGTGGGTCACTTTCTCCGCTTCTCACTTGTGTTCTTCGCATCGGCTTCCCCGGATACACACCCTATATCTCTTCCCTCTTCCTCTCTCTCCGTAAGATCAATTTCTCTCTTTCTTCCCCTCTCTATTTCTATTTCTTCTCATTCACTGTTTCCTATTCTAATCAGTATCTTGTTTTCCCCCTCTCCTTGCATGTATCTTATCCATGGGTCTCATTTATTTAGAAAACCAATTTGTTATCTTTGCCTTGTCTTTATTACGGCACTCAAGAATTAGGAATCAATTTCAAACCCTTGCATTAGGGTCTGTATATGAATATGTTCATGCATCTTTGCATTTTTTCTGCTCATGCAAGAAATCAAATCCCGGAAACTCAATCACCAAGTTCATGCATTTCATTTCATTTAATACATTGTAATATTAAATCATAAAATCTCCAGACTGTCTCCGTTGACTTGGATCCCATTAATCCTATAATAACATTGTTTAGTTTTTCTCAATACAGATCATGGTTTTCAGAAAGGAATAAATAGCCACAAATTTAAAAAAATAAAATAAAATTGTTTGTTTTGTGTACATCTGGCATCCATTTGATCTTTGACTGAAAGGGTTCCGGGGGCGCGTAGGTGCTGCTCTGTTCTTTCTTATCCTTTATGGATTTATTTTATTCTTGGTCTTAAAGAACATCCGCCTTTTTTTTTTTTTTTTCTTAAGTTGAATATATTAAATGTTTGCTTAATCTGAGGACGGCGGAGGTGGATACAACGATGAAGGGTGTATGACACAGAATGCGATTATAGAAACACGTTTAATGATATAACAGACGGCGTCCACACATACCCTTGATGCAATGTAGCATTAGTTTCCATGGCGAAGGCTTCTGGAAGAATCTATTCAATTAGTTTCCTTTAATTGCATTTAAGCAAAGATTTTTTTCATAATTATGAATCTTTTCTCTGAACTAACACGAATACATCATACAGAAGCCGGAAGCAATTGGCAGCGATTGTTCACGTCACCACAGTGTGTATGAGCTGTCTCTCTGCAATATCTTTCAGTCTTCTCGAAAATCTCTCTTTCTCTCTCTCTCTCTCTCTCTCTCTCTCTCTATATATATATATATATATATATATCTGCTGCAACAGTGGTTTGTCCATGCCCAGGTAGCGAGACAAAGAAAAGTTCTTTCTTTCAATCTATCAATAGATCTCATGCAGAATCCACCGTTGAGACAAAGGTCATCTTCATTCGAGGAGCAATCACTCAACAACAGCTCCATCATGTTGTCTTCTCCGGCGTCGTCGTCGTCGTCTCTGTCTGGGGATCATATAGGGCTGGAGAGTTGTGTTGATCTCTGGGATAATGAGGAGGAGTTAAGTTCGGGGAATGGGGGTGGTGGGGGTGTTGAGAAGCGTGGACGGATAGATCGGAGTTCGGAGATGAAGACGAAGAAGGAATTTCCGCCTCCGATACCGTGGCTGGCGCAGACGGAGAACTTGCTGTCGCACATGCCGTGGGTAATGAAGAGGTACCATACGAGCGATGGGCGGCTCATCATTAGGGAGGAGAAGGTGAAGCATCACGAGTACTTCAGGGCACACAGGGCCAATGGCCGCCTCACACTGCATCTTATACCCATGGACGACGACTTTTACGAGGAGGAGAATCTGAAGGGAGAAGCCGAGGAAGATGAGGGAAATGCAGAAGTTGGGGATGCCGATGATGGAAGGGGGGAGGAGGAGGAAGTGGAGAAAGAATCAGTGAAGTCATCGTGTATTGAGATGAATGATGGGGGTGGAACAGCAAGAGAAGGAGGAGGAGGAGGAGGAGCAGCAGCAGCAGCAGCAGCCAAGTGTTACATGGGATCCGTCTCTTCTTGTATGTTTGGGATGGCTGTAGCAGCGGTCAAGCCACTCTACATTTAGACATAGAATTTGGATAGATAATTTGAATATTTGGATAGCGGTCTGTCTTAATTTTCACAGATTTTTGATGCCATGTGATGCCGTGAGGGTGATGGTGATGTGTGGCTGCCTGACGTCATCAGTCATCACTCCCCCCATGGAATAGGGTTTTGGATATACACTTTCTTTCCCGTTTTAAACAAAAACCAGATTCCTGAATTTTCTTTCTTGGGTTCCCTGTCTCCCCCATTTCCTCCATTCTAATTCTTCGCCCGCCTTTATTTTAATAAACTTTGACATTTCAATCATAAAATAATAAGAATTGGAGTGTGCTTGACCCAGAAAGGCAAAAGAAAAGGGGACAGTGATAAGATAGGAGTAGAGAGTGAGTGTGAAGGCAAATATCTGGGGGAAAGCAAATCATGGTGGTATACAGCTACCTCGCACCCCCACCATGATTGGGGCACGTCTTCCTATGTTATGTTACCCCTTTCTATTCCATTTCATCCCACCCCCCTCTCTTCCAAATTTCCAATTCATCCCCTTTTGCCAAAATGTTTTTTTATTTTTTATTTTTATTAATTTATATCTGGCCATATAATTTAAACTTTAATATACATATTCGTATTTAACTAAAAATATTTTAAACATTATGAATATCTTTATTTTTGAAATATTGCTATAAAAAAAAAATTGAATCTAAAATTAAATCAAATCAATTACGAGTTTTTCCTTTCTAAATTGAAACTTTACTTATCAATTCAAACGTTGAAGGCAAATGCATTGACGCAGAAATAATAATTTAAATGAATATTAAAGTGAGGAGATAAAAAATATACTTACCGACGCACAAATGAAGTATTAATTTGATAGGTGTTGTGTATTTACATTCCACATGATAGTGCATGCCAACTTTTCATCAACACCGTCTGTTCTGCTGACACTAGTGAGACCAGTCCATTAGATGAAAGACATGTCACCTGCCACGTGTACCATTCACATCTCCACGTGTAGAGTGGTTTACACCAACGCCACTGGAAAGTTTGGAACTGAGTAGATTACAGTCTTTCTTTTTCCAAATCCTTCTCCACTTCGATTTATGAAAAATCATTAATTTTTCTATTTTTTTAATGTAAATTAAAGGGCAATTATGATTTATATGGATTTCAGAGTTTTTTTTTTTTTTTTTTCACTTTTGTTCAGAAAGAAAAGAAAAGAAAAAATCAATTCTGTGATTGTTTTATTTTCGGGTTGATATCCCAGCCAAAATAAACGAAAGCTTTGCCTGAAACACAGCGGGTGGAATAGCATACTACCTTTTCCTTTTCTATGTCTAAATGGTTAGGGTTTGATTTGTTTTTGTGTCTGATCAGTGAAGTAATTAGCATGGATTTCTCAAAGGACGGTTTTGTTTGTAAGATCGAATCCGTTGTTTCAACTGTTCGTGGGTTTGTGTGGTCGGCGTTGAGGCTATCAAGTTCAGTGCAGAGCCCACAGAATGATTCTGCACAGCGGTATCTGGGGCTAGGTTTCAAGGCATTGATAGCCACACCTGAGAAGGAAACGCTTCACCAGCGGGACCGCTCTTCTCGCATAGTCCATTCCCATACAAGGGCATCATCTTCATCCTCTTATTCTTTCAGGTCCCTGCCAAAATTGTCTTGTTCTTCCTCATTCTCATCTTCTATGACAGGTGATTTGATTGGGACTGAGAGTGGTGTGTATATGGGCTCCAATGGTGAAGATTTAATGACAGAAATGGTGGATATTAACGGAGCACCCTGCAATTACTTGAGTCGAAAAAAACCATGTTGTAGAGACACAAGGACGAGGGAACACCCAGCGCCAATATCTACACTGGCACGCCCTGGGAACTTGTCCGGGGATAAACCTTTTGCTTTGAAGAGACAGTGTGTTGAAGGAAGACTGATTATTACAAAGGAGAGACGGAAACAATGCCACCGAGTACATGCCAAGAAAGAGAATGGCCGACTCTTGTTATATCTCGTACCCCCTGTTGAAGACGAGGAATATGGTGAGGAGATGGAAGATGTGATTGAAGAAAACCATGTGAAAGACATTTTTGATAATCATAGCGATAGGAAACAACCTTGCAGGGTGGTGGATGCAACGGGAATGGAGAAAGGGCCATTTACAACGGTGGCTTCTTCGATGCACGAGGCTTGTGTGGTGAATTGGAGTGGAAACGGTGGAGCGGCACGTAGGTGCTTCACTTACGTGGGCGAGGGAATTTCAGATACCATTTTTTTTAATGTGCCCACCATGAACAAGGCCATATATACCTAGTCCATGATCAACCTCCTTTCTACGCTCTCAGCCCTTTGAAGGAAGGAGATGGGACTGAACAGATGTTGTTCCGAGAGATATTTTTAGTTGTTTCATGTTATGATCTGTGACCCATATTTGATAAAACTGGGTGTGCATGTTTCTTTCTGTCTGCATTGCGTTTCTGTTTCTTGTCCATTTTCTTCTTGTACAAACAGCTTTTGGGATGTAGCGCAACCACCTCCAGATCTTTTTTAGTATCTGCCATTTTCATCAGAAAAACGGGTACCTATTCCCTTCAAATAACACAATTTCTATTGTGGGTTTTGAGCTTTAGGTACCTTCAACTTATAAAGATCAATGCTATTCATGTCGGATAGGTTCATCTTCTAAAAACACATGTAGTGTAAATTAACCTAAATTCTACCCAAAATAAGTTTTTTCAAAAATAAAAAATAAATATAAATATGCTTTTGTGCTCTTGAGTTCACACCAGTACTAATCTAGCCAAGAAATCTCAATTTCATAATTTTTCCTCGTATAGATTTTGCAACAAATAGATTTTCATTAAATTCAATATTATAAAATGGATACAAATGAAATCTATCATATTAATGAAACAATTTTTCTTAGGGGAAGTAAAATCGAAAAAATTGATAAATTGATCAAAACCAACCAAAACCGATCATATTGCTTCGATTTTCAAAAATAAAAAAGGTTGGTTCAAAGACCGATCTTGTCAGTTTGGTTTTCAATTTCTTAATCGATAAAAATTGAACCGAACCGATGTTTTAAAATTTATATATAATAGTTTGATATTTGATAAAAAAATTTATATTAGATTCTATTAAAGTAATTCATTGTTTTTATATTATAGTCAAATTAATTCTAAATACATTTAATATATTTTTAACATCAAATTCAAATTGGTTTCAATTAATTTTAAAAATAAATTAGACTTAGGACCTAATATAAACTCAAATTAATAGGATTTGAGCTCAAAACAAACATAAATCAACAATTAGGTTTAGGACTAAAAAAGGTTATTAAGTTGGATTAAATTCAATTCACAAAAACCAAACCAAATCGAGCTTAAAGAATTTGGTTTGGTTTGATTTTTTCATTCCAAACCTGGTGAGTTTGGTTTTTATTATATATAAAATTGATTATATCAATTCGATTTATTTTTTATCCAAAAACTGTTTGAATCGATTTTATTTACACCCTTAATCTTTCTTAGAATCATATTTTTTTATTGGTTAAATTCATTGTGTTGATAACTTTGATAGTCTGATGAAGTAAATACGTCATCTAATGACACTAAATTTAAATTTGAACATTTATGCAATAATTTGGAGAATATGATAGATGACATCAATGATTATTTGAATATGCAGCTTATGGCATTAGCTTGCTTGAGTTATTGAGGAGTGAGGTAGGGTTTTAAACTTGATGGCGTGAACATGATTTTCCATTTGGGAATTGGAAGAAGTCACAGGTGATGTGATGTTGGGTCTTTCCGCATAGACTTTAGAAATGTAAGACAAAGCTTACAAAGTGTATGCGTATGGTTTGAAACGGTAGAGTCCACACGCTCTTTCTGTCCAAAAAGGTCCAAAAAATGTGTCAGATTTCGGATAATTTGGAAGTTTGTAACCACCTCATATTGTATGCAACTATGCATCGCAGAACCTTTCAGAGGGGTTCATTATGCTCTACAACTGAAAATTACCCTGACACCCTTCTCAGAGTAAGCACCGACATGACCCCTTGGGCAGTTGAACCATGAGTCGTTCAGTCATTCACCCAACTCTCCGGCCATTTTCCTATAAATATCTCATTCACCCCTCTAGAGTTTGTTGGATAGAGGGTTTCAGCTTTTGCTCGTGAGAGCAGAGAAAGAAACGGAAAAAACAAAGGTGGGAACTGGGAACTAGGAAGAGAAGAGAATCAAGGTTTACTTTTCTCTCTCATCTTCTCCATCTAGCTGTTCCCTTTATTCATCTACACAGAAGATGGACTCTGAAAATGCATATCTTCAAAGTAAGATATTTCGTCCTTCTTCCCTGCAATGGGGATATTTCCAATTCTAAGCCTTTTCTCTTACCCTTAAAATGCCTCTTGCTTTGATGGTATACTTTCTCATACTCATTCTTCTTTTCAACTTCAGTTTGATTTTATTTTCGTGAATTTCAAGGCTGCAGTTTGATTCTGTTCTCACAAATTTCTTACAGGTCTCCCATTCCCAGTCTTGCCGCTGCGTCTTGGCGAGGCTTTTTTGACGCGTAAGCACTTCTTTCCACCTTTTCAAACAGTTCCCAATTCTCCAACACAATGTAGGAATCCTTGTACAAAATTTTCTACAAGATTTGTAACTTTATGTAACTTCATACAAAGCATCCCGAAATTAAAATCCAAAATAAGGGAGTATCAGTTTGATCATTTTATTTTTGGAGATTTATCCAAAAAGAAAAGTTATGGGATCCTTCTTGTGATGTGGGAGCTATTTGTCAAGGCTGTCTGTTAATATATGCTGACCCATTGGGTTCTAACCGTAGGGTGAATGGCACTGCACCCACAAAAAGACATACATTTTAAGGAGTACCTACCACGTATATCATCCCTATCACAGGTGTAGCCAAGTATCCATGCCAGGGCCCAGGACTTCCAATTTCATGATCTCTAACTTTCATCTTTTACCCATCCAAAGTCGGTGATAACTGGTAGAAAGCGTAAATTTATATTTTTAGCTCCCAGTAATTTTAAGTTTTCTTTATTGTTCTCTTTTTTTCAGGTTGAATGCTAAGTTGGGAAGTGAAGATCTAAGTAAAAAGGGCCCCAAGATTTGACTCTTGAACATCAGCGGGTATTTGCATATTTCCTTATCTCTTCTCCAGTTTCTTTTTTTTGGGAGTTGCTAGGGTTTAAATTAGGAAACCCTTCCTCTCTTTGTTCTTTCTATTTTCAAGGAAGCATGGAGTTGTCAAGGGAAGGGTTTTTTTGTAAGGTTGAGTCCTTGGTTTCAACTCTTTGTGGGGTAGTGTGTTGGGCAGCAATGTTTCCATCTCCCATGCAGAACCCAGAAGATGTTCCAACCCACCAGCATCTGCAGCTGGGTCTCAAGGCCCTGATGGCCATTTCTGAAAAAGAGACACCTCACAAGTTGAACGCCGGTTCCGGCATTGTCCATTCCTACAAGATCTTACCAGCATCAGCTTCAGCATCACTATCTAAGTCATCTTCCTGGTCGTCGTCCTCTTCTTCCTTTAATTCGTCGCTGCCTTCATTGCCTCGTTTCTTATCGTATCCTTCTTCTGTGATGGGTGATTTAATTGGGACCGAGAGTGGTGTTTACATGAGCCCATATGAAGATTTAGTCACAGCAGCGGTAGAGAAAAGCAAGCCCTACAACAACGGACGTCAAAACAAGGGAAGTCAAGAACCAGCAACGAAAAGGAAATACCCGCCCCCAATACCTTTACTAGCAGGAACAGGGAATTTGGTCGCCCATATGCCTTGGGTTTTAACTAGACGATACACAAATGATGGAAAGCTGATACTTACGGAGGAGAGAGGCAAGTACCAGGAGTACTTCGAAGCCAAGAGGGAGCACGGCCGTCTCTTGCTCTCTCTTGTGTGTCTTGACAACGCCAATGGGCCCCCTCATACAGTTGACGACAAGGACGAGCAGGTGGAAGAAGAAGATCTCTATTTCATGGAAGGAGTTCCCGGGGCAACAGAAAAATATACAGAAACTGAACTGATTGACTTTGACATTTATGATGATGAGAACGGGAAGCAACCTAGTAAGATGCTGGATGGAATTGCGATGCAGAAAGGGTCCATGACAATGTCGGCTTCTTCAATGCCGGAGATACCTCCGGTGAAGATGATGCATGAAAAAAGTCGATTTGGACGCAGTTGCTTGACATTCGTGAATAGGGGATCATCAGACTCCTCCAATATGTTTGGGCCCATGCTCGACAACATCATATACACCTAGCTCCTTATTTAAATCAGGAAACAAATTAACCCGCTGGGTCAGAGATCTAGTCTATGTTGTGGCTACACTTTACTGAGTATGTTTCTTCTTTTCTTTTACCATAAGCCTTCTCTTGTGATGAGCTCTGTTTATTGGCTCCCAAGCCCGTTAGCCTGGGTTTTTCCTGGCATGTATAATAAATAAAGAAACCAGCATGAGCATATTTTGACAACCATGTTGGATTTGACAGTATAACACCATCAGCCCATCCTAGCTAGGACCAGGACAAAGTATACGACCCACGAGAGAATTGGGCTTGAGTTGGTTATGGAATTTTTTTTTTTTTTTTTTAATATTTATATGATATAAAACATTCTCATAATAATAACAACGCTTTCATAAAGCAAAATCATAAAAATATTAAAAATTGAGAGGCATGCCAGCAAAAGTGAGGACCTGAGGTCAACTGTTGAATACTAGATGAGCATAAGTAAAAATTCCAAATCTGGCGATGCAGTCTGCAGTCCTATTAGTATTTAGAATCTAGTAGGAGTAATATCAAATATGTTAGGTCTACTATAATTATGAGACTCAAATCTATGTCACGGTCCAAGAATACGAAGAAAACAAAACACATGAATCGAGTATGATCCCATGATCTCATGATCCCATGATCCCATGATCGCACACCACGTGATACTTTCGTGCTGCACGCCACCACAGAAACATGCCGCCGTACACGTCGTCGCCCGCCACGCTTACACGTGGCATCATTTAATTAAACGGATCAAAAAAATCCGGAAGCTTAGCACATACCGGCTCCCAGACAAGGAAGCAAATACTCCAATAAGGACAGAGAGAATGGTCCTCACCGAAACCCCCGATTAGGGTTCCATCCTAGACGTCAATTCATGTTCAATCTTTCTTGTGATCAAAGGATCTACGTTTTTGCATTTGTGGATTTTGATTTTCTTGCTCCATTACCTGCTTGATTTTGGGTGGATTATTCTGAGATCGTCGTCTTGTTTCGGTTGTTTTCAACGTTTGAGTATGTTTTCTTTTAGGGTTCTTTATAAGAATTGCATTTCGTTTGATCGGATTTTTTGGAATTCTGTGACTGGGGTTTTTGTTTGAATTGTTAGGATTTTCCCGGTGTTGTTTGACAGTCTTTTTTTTATTTCATTTTTATATCGTTTCCCTTTGTTGAACCGATCAAACTGAGCTAAGCCCTTGTGATTGCGATTGTGATGTATTTTCCTAACGCCCTAATTGAATGGAAAGGGAAGGCCATTTTTGCAGGATAATAATCACTTTTCTGCAATAAATTATCAATATATTTTTTATGTTGTGCTTCAAAACCCATCCTGGAAATTATTCCCGGAATTTAGTTTTATGTAGAATCAGATGAAATGAGTAAAAATGTTGGCATCCTGGTATTCTATTGAAAAACTTCTTATTGAATTTTCAGTTCCATCGCAAGTAAGAATGAGTATGAATTTTAAACTTTTAATTTATGAAGTAAATGTTGTGAAATTGAAGGTATGCAGGATTGTTTCCTTTTGAGAGGGGTTGTGCTAAACTATTTTATTTTTTATTTTTGGGGGTTCTATTTGAAACTTTCACTTTATTTTCTGCTCTGTCTCCCACTCACACACACACACAATTTAAGGAAGTTTAGGAGTAATCTTTGTCGTATCCATATATTAGTTTTCTGATTTTTTGATGTTTTAAGAGTTCTGACATGTTCTCAAATTTCTATTCATTTGTCTATGTTAATTAAATCTGGCTTATTGGATTTACACTTATACTGGCCTCGTTTTTCTGGTTATTTAGCCTTGCATTGATGGATGGTGGAAAGCGATTTCACGTAGCTGACCTCAAGTAGTTGAGAACTTGGGACTAACGCTCTGTAGAGTTGAGTGTTGATGTGCTTGTGCTACAGTATATTAGTCTTACAGCTATTGGACTGAAGAGGGGTCTGATAAAGAATCAAAATAACCCAGGAGTTTCTTCAGATATTGTGTGATAAAAATGGGGTCTTTCTTGAGCTTGGCTGGGCCCAAGAGTAGGACAAGCGAGCATGATGAGGGGTCTCAGCATGAAACCTGCAAGAGGCAAAGGATGTCTTCAAGCTTTAATGAGGAAAATCCAAGATTGATTCCTAGCCTTCCTGATGAGATATCAATCCTTATTCTTGCTAGACTTCCAAGAATTTGCTATTTCGATTTGAGGTTGGTGTCACGGAACTGGAAGGCAACCATTACAAGTCCAGAACTCTTCAATTTAAGAAAAGAACTTGGAAAAACAGAAGAATGGCTATACATATTGACTAAGGTTGAAGAAGATAGACTTTTGTGGCATGCTTTGGACCCTTTGTCAAGAAGATGGCAGAGGTTGCCATCAATGCCTAATGTTGTTTATGAAGAAGAATCTAGGAAGGTTTCATCTGGGCTTTGGATGTGGAATATGGTGGGGCCGAGCATCAAAATTGCGGATGTAATTAGGGGCTGGCTTGGGCGGAAGGATACATTGGATCAAATGCCATTTTGTGGTTGTGCTATTGGAGCTGTTGATGGATGCCTCTATGTGCTTGGTGGATTTTCTAGAGCTTCGACAATGAGATGCGTCTGGCGATTTGATCCAATTTTAAATGCATGGAGTGAAGTGACTCCAATGTCAACAGGCAGGGCCTACTGTAAGACTGGAATATTAAACGACAAGCTTTATGTTGTTGGAGGGGTTAGTCGGGGCAGAGGTGGATTGACTCCTCTTCAATCTGCGGAAGTTTTTGATCCTTGCGCCGATACATGGTCTCAAATACCAAGCATGCCATTCTCAAGAGCTCAGGTGTTACCCACTGCCTTTTTGGCAGACATGCTAAAGCCTATTGCCACCGGAATGACTTCATACATGGGAAGATTATGTGTCCCTCAGAGTTTATACTCATGGCCCTTTTTTGTAGATGTTGGAGGAGAGATTTATGATCCTGAAACAAATTCATGGGTTGAAATGCCGATTGGCATGGGAGATGGTTGGCCTGCACGGCAGGCTGGTACAAAATTAAGCGTTGTAGTAGATGATGAATTATATGCATTTGACCCTTCCAGTTCCCTAGATAGTGGCAATATCAAGGTTTATGATCAAAAAGAAGATGCTTGGAAAGTTGTTATAGGAAAGGTTCCTATCTGTGATTTTACAGATTCAGAATCTCCATACTTACTTGCTGGGTTTCATGGCAAACTTCACATCATCACAAAAGATGCCAATCATGACATTGCTGTTCTGCAGGCTGATCTGCGTGATAATTTGGGTTTTCCCCCATCAACCTCACCTTCTTCTTCAGCTGCCTCCTCACATGAACATTCTGATTTATTGGCAGAAACAGAAACAGTTGTTTGGAAGGTTATTGCCACAAGGGATTTTGGGACTGCAGAACTGGTCAGTTGTCAAGTTCTTGATATTTAGTAGTGTATCAAGTAAGATGGTTGATCAACCTTTGTGTTGGTGTCTTGTAACCTATATTAATATGTTATATGTTGAGAAGATCACCACTATCTCTTAGTGTGGGTGCAAGCACATAGGACCAGTGTTTGATGAAAATTTCCTTCTGCTGCAAGGGTAATAGTTCATCATTTGGATAGGATTTCCTTATGTTTCTGTGAACAGTATTTTCACAAGTCAAAAGTTATAATATCCAGAAGATCATTGGCAAGTTTTTCATCTGTTCTTGACCCCTGCATCCTTTGAATCTGGTGTCCTCTTCATGTCAATTGCCAATGTTGTTGGATTTTTCAGGTCTGGTATATTGGATCATAATATATTTAAAGATGAACCCATGTATTTCTTTTGTCTTCACTGAGACAGGATTTTACCTTGGTTTTCATGGCTAGTGGTCTGTCCACTTAATCATGTATCTTCTCTCATTGTAACTGTATGATAAACTTCTGTATTATTTTTACCAACATGCAAATTTAATATATTTCTAAAAGCATGCTGCAGTTGCCTTATTGCTTCATTTTTGTGAGGTCTTTTCTTTATTAAACTCTTGTAGCTTCTATAGGAGTTCTTAGCATGTATCTTAGGTTTTGTTATGCATGCATGTTTCTTACTTAGAATCAAGTTTCTTCTACATGAACTGAGGGAAACATTCAGGAACTACTCTGTTGTTGTTTACTTTAGATTAAAGCTTGCTCAAAGCTTTATTTCCCACTTTTCTCCTCTCTCAAGGACTCCCTTATCTCTCTTTAATCTATGCATATGGTCTTGGGAGTATCTTACTGTTGATTAGTCAAACTAGTCCACCTTACTTGATTGATTTTGAGTGGTTGAGTTCTAAGTTCTTGATTGGGAATGTGGTTGTAGCTTGCTTCTTTTTATTTTCTCACATGTATATTTCCAGTGTACTGTGCTCACCACCTTTTGATTTGTGCTTTTAATATATAGTTGTTCTTATTTTCCTACCAAAAAAGAAAAAAACGTTTGTCTATCATCTGTTTCGATTGCCTTTACTTTTCTCTTTCTGATAATACTTTTTAGTTCCTTACAAGAAATTGCTACTTTGATGTAATAGTGACTGAAATGGAATTTTAGTGTGTTGCAATCACTATGAATAGAAGTTTTTCAATTGAATTTATTTGAATTTCAAGTTTAGCTATACTCAACCCTTGGCTCAAAAGGGATTGGTGTTAGCTATTGGAAACCGATGTCTCAAGAGGGAGGATCCTCTTGTCCATTCCATGCATGGTTTGTACTGGGAGCTTGTAACGCTTTTCAGGTCTTGTAAGTGGTGGTGTGTTATTACTGTTGGAGAGTTTGGTGAATTGACCTAGAATTTGATTCAACATTGGGGCTTGAACCTGCTGCCTAGATTTTAACATATTAACAAGTGGAAAGAAGAATATTGATGATGGTGGTGATGAAAAAAGCAAGGTCTAAAGCAGCCATTTTGAATCCTCCTATCAAAATGAAGAGACTCATTCCACGGTACTTAGAGCAGACGTGGAAGCAACTACAAAGAATTGACTTGTAATTATGTTTATGTATGTTTATTTATTTATTTTGGTGGGTTGGTATGTCTCATTTAGCAACTCCAAGCGTGTACATCCCAAAAACTTACGAGTGCTATTAATAATACATCTTCTTGCCAAAACTGTTTATTTTAGTGGTGTGTATTCCATATACGCAGTTGAGCAGGTAGGCAAAAGAGAAAGCCTACCAGACCTTTAAGGATTAGAGGGGGAGAGATGCGAGGCACCCTAAGCCACCTACTAATAAGTAATGACCTCCTCTCCAAATTTCGAGTCCTGAAAAGATTATGGTTTCAGTTTACCTTCCAACAACCCTGACTTCATTGATTGGTACATGGAAGAGATGAGATGAGATGAGATTTAGGGGTTGTGGTCCATATCTACATTTTTCTGTGTGTACTAAGAGTGATAATTGTGTTTGCGGGTTCAAAATGATTTTGTCTTGTTCATAATTCCTTGACCTGGAGATTCAATTTCTGTTTCATTTTGTTTGAGACTACAGAGTATGGATTTCTTGGCCAACATGAAACCGGTTGTTTGTCTCTAATCTATGGCTGCCTAACTGAATTACTCCAGAAGAGAGGTGTACGTGGCGGTATAGAACAACCACCACTATGGATTATTCTAAAAAACCTAATCTAGCATTATACAATTTAAATGTTGAGATCAGTTGGATGCTTCCCTTTGAGCAAGTCTGGTGTTAGTAATTATTCTTTGCATGTTTTTAATGTTTGATTCTAATTATTCTGTGAAGTAGATCTTGCTTTTGGATTAAAGAAATATAGAAGACCCGGCTAATGGCGTAGAGAATCTATTGTAAATATTTGTTTTAGATTTTGTTCTTGGGTGTCAATGTTCTCTATTTCTATATTTCAAAAGAAGAACGAGCCTGCCCTCCTCCTCTAGCCTCTCTAGTCATAGAGAATCAATGCAAAGCCACTACCCCAACCGCCCTAAGCCACTACCCCAACCGCCCTTCGCCTCTGGTCCTTTGTGGAATAAATTATTTTGGGAAACTAAGTTAAGCTGGGTGGGGTCTACCTGTAGTGGTCTGATGTCACTCTCAACGCCCAATTCATCATTCATCCTTCTTCAATTCATAATAATGTGAGCATTAAGACTTTCACTTTACAGCTTTTGTTGCATTACTTCCCATAATATAAGAAGATTGATGGATTGATGGGCTCGGATAAATCTTACAGGCAATTCCATGGGAGGCTTCCACTTTGTACTTTGAGAGACACTCACTTATCATGAATGGGAAGTTTGTAAAATCTTAAAATTATTAAAATTATATTTATTTTAATAAAAATATAATTTGTGAACATAAAATCTAGAGTATACATTTTTATGTCTCATAATTTATATCCTAATTTTATTTTTACTTGTGTTTGTATTGAATCCATAAATACCACTACATACCTAAACAATATTAATAATTATCTTTTATTTTATTTTTTTATTATTAAATATACTAACTTTGGGATGAGAACATCCCAAGCCAAAAAGACAAGCTCTGGAAAACAGAATCTGATCATAAATGTACCAACAAATAAATAAAGTGGGTTAGAAATTTAAAATCAGTATAAAATGATAGAAAAGACAGGCATGGGTTGTGGGATAAAAGACTGCTCCTTAGTCCTTACAATGGTGAAATGGAAGTTGTTGACTCAAACAAACCAGCAAAGCTTCCCTTCAAGGCTTCAGCCACCTGCAACAGCCCAAATATAATTTTTGTTTTCATGTTTGATTTCAGATCGTCCATTCCTGACCAGGTGTTCTTAATTCTAGGTTGGCAAACAGGTCAGCCCTTTTAAAACACACATAAATTTTTTTAGCTATCAACATCTTTAATCATTCTAGTATTTTTCTCCTTCCCTCATTTTTGCCAGGTAAAGATGATGGGTCTTGGTGATGGAAAGTAGATATTTAGAGAAATGGATTATTTGAAAAGAAAAAAAAAATGGTGGGGTTATTTGGTAAATAAGTGCAAAATATATGGGTGGCTTGGTAAAAGTGTGATATTCTAAATGATTAGATTTTTCTGTTAGATAGAGGTAAGGAAAAAGAAGGAAAAATGAAAATCTGATTTGGAAAGTTCCTATTTGGGTGGTTTCTTTCTTTATTTCTACATCAAGCAAGTCGAGAAGTTGTCCCCCTTGAGCTGACGGGTATTGATCCACTTTCGTTGTAGCTTGATTGTCATTGCGTTTCCCAAATTTTTCCCAAGAATCCCAAATTTTCTTGCCTTGAATATGGACTTTTGTTTCCGGTGCATAAGGATTTGATTATTTGGAATTCTGACCACTGTTAGCGTCAAGAAATTGTTGATTTCTGCTTGTATATGAATGGTTTGAATGATTCTAATTGATAATCTGACGAGATTTGATCTGGGTTCCCGACTGTTTCTTCTTTGGTATTGATTTTCACTTGATAGGAAAGACTTCTCGTTTCTCTGGTGAAGTTCTTTCGCTGAATTTCGTAGGAAGGTTATGAATCATTTTTGGTAGTCAAGGTGTGTTCTGATGAAGATTATTGGATATTGAGGTGGGCTTTTTTCTGGAAGGGCTCATCAATGGCGGGAGAAGAGTTGATTGAGCTTAAGTTTAGGCTTGCTGATGGCACCGACATCGGTCCAAACAAGTATAATCCAACTACCTCTGTGGGATCTCTCAAAGAAAAGATACTTGCACAATGGCCTAAAGGTTGCAAATCCTTTTTACCCTTTTAATCCCCCTGCTTCATGGATCTTGATATGTTGGCTTCTTTCAGATTATTGTCATATTTGTTTCCTTCTATGCATGCTTTCCATGATTTTCTTTATTGATTTGGCCCAACATCTACACCTCTGTATTTAAAGAATCATGCCTTCTCTTTTTTAGATTGTATATTAGATGGGTTTCTTGAGAATTTTTTCTTCCTTGAGAATGTTTGTTTCAACAGAAAATACTTTGTGAATATATTTTCTGAAAAAAGAATAAGATTCATAAATTAAGGCTTCCTTTTTTATCATACTGAGCATCATGGAGCTAGGGGAATTTTTGTGGTGTCTTTTCCTGTTTGCTTCAGGAGAAAATGTCACTTTATTTTTTAATTTTCATTTTTTCTTCAGAAAAATTCTGTAGATAATTTGTTTTGGAACCATGGAGCACAAGTGGCCATGTTTTAGATGCTTTTCCTTTCGAATTTTGCCACAGGATGCAGAAAAAAGTGACTTCTCCTTGTATTTTGTTTTACATTGTGATGACAATTTGTAATAGCTTTTCAACTTATCACTAATGATTTGTTATTGATTTTTGTCTTTTGTTTTTGGTGTGTAATTTGGGGTTTTCAGACCTGTAGAATGAGACTCTTTCATCTGAACTAATACATACATGTGAAAGAGATGTTATTTGGTGCATAATCGAGGTTCTTTATCAGGATGATTGCACCCAAAACTCAGTTTTTGTAATCTTCAGAAGTTCAAAGTTTCAAAATCTTGGTTTCTGCAGGTGAGGTGATTTGTCTCTTGGTAAAGACAATGTTCTCATATTGATCAAGATGGTTAAAAATGTTCAAGCTCATAACAGCAATCTATGAGGAAAAACTGTTGATTAATGGACGAACTTATACTTTTTATTATGGATATTCTTTGACTTAGTTTTGATGCTCATCTTCTGGAGTATACATACAGGTCTTTAGATAATACATTGGTTTTCAACTTGGGATATTGAAATGAAGTAAAGAAGCATTGTTACTTCTGTTGTTACTCATTTTCAAAGTGCCTTATCAACTGGATGGAAACACAATCCTGCTCTGTTATTCCCATGTATTAAAGGTTGTTAGTTCATTCAAAATTATGGATTATCATTCACAAGAACTAAGGAGAGCTACTAAAACATTTCAACAATTATAAGCTTAGAATGTAGCTACATCTACAAGAAATTAATTGTTATTTGTTTTATTCTAGAATCATTAGCTTTCATGTTCTTCAATTTATGCTGCTCAGTGGGGAGCTTAGATTCTTCTATTTGTTTGCACATTGATACAACATCCTAGACCTTGACTTGTGTTTAGTTTAAAAATCATATTACCATTTTCTGATTTTCATTACTTTATCTCAACATTTGGTAGACAAAGAAAATGGTCCAAAGACTATCAACGACATGAAGCTTATTAACGCAGGAAAGATACTTGAAAACAACAGAACACTTGCTGAGTCCAGACTCCTAGTTGGTGAACTTCCAGGAGGGGTCATCACAATGCATGTTGTCGTTCGTCCTCCTTTGTCAGACAAAAACACTGGTAATTCACCAAACAGAATTTTTTTCTCTGCTTTTTTTTCCACTAGACATACTTGTATGGACTCTATTATGTGTGTATCCATGACTTGTGTACCCATATATGGTCGTCAAGATTGTCCAACTTAGCGTCAGCTTTCATGTGAGCTTAGGAAAAGCCTAAGTCTGACATTATGCTTTGTTTTCTGGAAACTAACTACAGTTTGTTATGGTAGTAATAACAATAAACTGATCATCGTTTATTATGATTACCATTGTCTAGTTTCCTTGAAAGCAATACTCTGCGAACATGTCAGGCAATAATTTCCTTGAAAGCATGCAGTTCCAATTGTCCCTTACTACATTTTAGTTCCTTTCTCCTGGCTGTCATCTTGGATTTTATTCACTCCAGACAGCACCAAATACTGTTACACCATGTATTTTACATAAGTCTCTTCTATTTTGTACGATTGCATGTTTTTGAGTGCATTCTTTTCTTATTTTGTAGTTTTCTCTATACACCATTCTGCATCTGCTTATTTCTGGCTTTCACTAATATTTCACCACCAAATCATTGATTTGTAGCGTGCTAGTTCTTGCTTCCTTGTAGATATCTGCAATGATAGCATAATACATTTTTTGAAAATCAATGAGGATCATTCAGTGATTTCAACATTTTTTTTTTCTCTATAAATTTACACAATCTTTTGTGTATTGGGAGACATGTGAAAATTAAACATGCACACAATAGGAGATATTAATATAAATGGACCAAAGATGCTATATTTGAAAACACTTTGTACATTGGATATATGCTAAAGAAGAATGACAGTCCCAACACAAAAGGCTAATATTTGATGTGTTTTGTCACAGAGAAACAGCAGGATGATTCACCAAAGAAGAGCCGGTGTTCGTGCTCTATCCTATAAAACCCAAATAACAAGATTGAAAGAACTTCTGCAACTGGTGTTCTTTTCTCATCATGCTTTCCTATTAGATGGTTGGTGAGATGCATTTCAGAAGTGTTACATATTTCGAAGGTTCTTGATTTCAAGTGGCTGCAGAAACAAGAAGCCTGCGAGTCAATTTCCAGGACTGTTATCTGCTTCTTTGATCTTGTGTTTCATACTGTAAAATATCTGGGAGTTTCTCCAATGCTTGTGAAGGAGAAAACAAACTGGGTGGGATTAGGAGCTCGGTAGATGAAGAAGAGAAAAAGGAAAAAAAAAAAAGTCACAGAAGAAATGATTTAATTGTGTATTAATTTGGGGTTTATTGTCATTAAATAGCTTGCTGAATTGGTACCATGAATAATTCTTCAAATAACATACATGTATATGTTCTGTCAAACTTATCAACTTAATTCTTCAAATAAACATACATGTATATGTTATGCAAAACTTACCAACTTTATTTTAATTGTCCCCCAAACTTAACTTTAAAATGTGGACTTGGTGTATGATCCTGCAAATGTTTGCATTCAGGACCTTCAAGTGTTGGGAATATCAAACTCCGATATTTTGGAAGTTGGAAACATGCGACCATCAATGCAGTTGAACCATTACTTATTTCAGATTATGCCATCCGAGTGGAATGTCTATGTCTTGCCGTTTTTGTGGATCATTAACAAACCCATTGGTCTGAACTCATTGAAGCAATGGACGACGGGCAATTCCGACGAAAGGAAAACTGGGGAAAAGGGTGATTGCGAGAAGAAATTTGTTTGTGCAAGCTTATGCTTCTCGGAGATTTAAATAGAAATGATAATGTCAATTAAAGAATTTGTTTTACTATACAGCACTAGGAAATTACATGACCAAGGGACCAAGAAATATTACAGGGATCTATATATCTTATGACTTTGGAATACATATTTTTTATTTACACAAAAGCATGACTCTGTCTTTAGCTTTTCAAATCCCATATAAAGCTTGTAAAGTTTGATCATTGCACTTGTGCAGCCCAAGCAACCTGACATCAATTTTTATAACATTAAATAAATGCAGCACTGCAGCATGAATACGTTAAGCCAGTCCAGGTGATTTCTGGGAATCTGCAGATGACACGAAAGGGGAACTGTCAATGTGGCTTTGAAGAGTGATCTCAGGGAGTGGCTGAAGAGAGGCGATTCAATTGTAGGGACTTCTTGGATGCTCGGACATTCTTCAGTGTCATCATCAGTTTCTGTCTCTCTCCTTCAACTTCCGCAAACTGTAGGCTTAGTTGAGAGTAACGATCATGCATCTCTTTTAATTCAGTCTCCACAGTTGTGTACCTTCCCTTCAGTTCCAACATGTCTTTGATCAGCTCATTGATGTCTCTAAAGCTTTGGAATACTGCTGCCTCATCACTGTGTTGTTTCAGGAAAGAACTAAAACCAGAGAAAATGAGCACGTCAAATTTCATGAACATTCCTTTGTTGGGTTATTTTATAGGAAATTCCAGTCTAAATCACCATTTTCCCCTACTGTTAGTGCACTACTAGATGGGCTGCAAAGATAGGTTCATCGTTGGAAAGAATGCATGAGATAGATGGAAGGTCAGATGATAAGGATTCCTCCTATAGGATATTCTAGGTCAGAAGATAAGGATTCCTTCTATAGGATATTAGTAGTATTTTCAAAGACCACCAAAGAACACCATATTCCAGGTCAATAGGAGAGGGTAATCTGGTTAGAGAGCTTCAGCCCTTCCTGGAGGTCTTAAGGAGTGTATATTCAAAGAGACATTAGTTGGATGGCTCTAGAAGTCCTGGGCATTGACAATTTCATTACTTTCATAGACATACAACTTTTAACCTTTTACTGCATACTCTTTCTGGAGGATTAATAGGGAAGAAAATTTGGGGGCTTACATGCTTGCTAATAGGGGGAATTCCCTTATGGATTGCTTTGCATGCACTTCTATACCTGAATAGGGATTGAACGGTTCCTTGGGTGGTTTTCTATATATATATTTTTTCTTCATTCTTTTTTCTTTTTCATGCTTTGTGGCAACAATGAACAATGAGTTTATGGTACAAATTCAAGGTCATACAAGGTTAAGGGGAATGCAAAAACACTGGGGCTGGGAAACAAAAGCAACTGATGATAGAAGATAAGCACCAGATCCAGTGACAGCCAGTGCCTCTGTGTACAATGTACATGGATCTCTAGAATATTCCTGCCCTAAGGCATGAAGTATGCACCTTGTAACTTGAGACTTAGACACTTCAAAATGTAAGTGGCGACGTTAGACATAACACATTGTAGATAAGAGCCTGCAGAAATGTGTTTGACATGCTACTGTTGGGTACATACCCAAGAGGTGTGTCCAACATAGTGTGAAACACATTCCTAGTTTAATGAATGTAATTAAGTAGCCTTGGATCCTTTGTCTGCTTCTTTAATGCAATGATATTTCATTATGAGTCAACTGTGCCAGATGTGCTCTGTGGCTTACAAATTTCAATTTTCCTGAAGGTAAATGGGAATTTGAAATCTTTCAGTCATGCTCTAAGGTTTGGGGATTTAGACGAATATGCCACCTAGATGTATGTATCTCTACAGTAAAACTAAGACATTGAAAGGTGAGTGTAGAGGGAATTTTATGAAAGTGAGCTTAGTTCCCAAGTTCTACAAGCCTCCTAAAACTGGTTTGACTTTTGAGCTTCAGAAGTGCTTTGCAGCTCAGGCTTAAGTTTTTTAAGGAGTTAAAGCATCCACAAGCAAAGATATATTGTGATAAATCCATAGCAAATGTGGAAAAGGATAAGAAAAGAGGAAGAGGCAAGTTCTTTTATGCTTCCGTGACTTATAATTGTAAGTGAGACTTGCTAGGGTTTTATCGCTATTGAAAAGGATGACACACCTCTGGAATTGGATGCTGGATCTCTTCTTTGCTTGCAATGCTTCAGCAAGCTCAATTTCCAAAGCAAGTACCCTTTCTAATGCATTCCCACTGCCTGAAAATTCATTAAACAAAGGGAATATGCTTCCTAATTCTTCATTAGCCTACAAAAAAAAGCATAGGTAAGAGTCCAGAAGAAAGGCATTGAGACATTGTAAGGTGGGAAAGAATGTACTTATAAAAAAAGAAGGTGGGAAAGCATGCAAAGCAATTTACTTTGTGCAACGTCATCAATTCTCTTTGTAAACCTTCAAAATTTGTGTCAAATTGATGATCATCTTGTGGGAGAAGCGAGTTATCATTTTTCATCCTTTCCAACTGCAAGAATAAGACAATGACTTAGATCAGGTGCCTTCAGATCCAATTTTGAGAAAAAAAAAAACTTATGTTGAAACTGATGAAAAAGAGATGAATGATCTGTTTCCCCTTTAGTGACAAATAGATACCTCTTTATGCAGGTGTTCCATGCTAGACTTCAAACTTCGGGCTCTGAAATGATCATTGATAAGAGCTAAATGCTTTGTATCATCCAGTGGCAAGTTCTCTTGGTCTACAACTCCATCCCTTGGAATTCCATGAATGTGTGTAGATTCAGCAGGCTGCTTAGTAGTTACACAGATAAACTTATCAGATGTCAAACCATTGGAGATATAAACTGAAAATTTATAGAACAGATGAAGTGTTTCGTTAAAATTTTGTATAACTTCACTTAGGTGAAGAGGGATGGCTTTCCATATATAGTTAAGAGATAAGTAAAATTGGTAATACATGACAAAAAACTAATTCACCATGAGAACTGATGAGCAAGAGTTAAAAAAACTATTGAAAAGAAAACAGAAATTGAGAAACAGGAGAAAATAGCAGCTATGGAGGATGACAAGCTGGAAACATAATATGAGGATGTCATAATCCCCAAAAAAGGAAAAAGATAGAAAGGATTCTAATTATTGACATTTTAAAATCAGCCTAATTTTGGTGGGTGCTTAAAAAGGCATACAAACCCAATTTAATGTAGCAAAAAATTATTTTGCATGTCTCATAAAACAAAATATTGAACAGACCTAAAATTAGAGTCCTTGTTTTAACTTGTACTGGACACCAAAATTTAAAGATGAAATCCTGTATTTCTAAGTTTTATTTCATTAATTAAACATCAACAATTATAATTTATAAAATATGCAGTGTACCTTTGTTTCCTTAAAGTAACATTGAAGGTCATTAAGCCTATGCTCATGCAAATTTTTTTTTCCTGTTAACAGTGCCAAGCAAAGGGATGCACATAAATTACACAAGCTCCAAATGAGTACAAAAAAAAAAAAAAAAAAAAAAAAATGTGGTTTTGAGTGTTTGATCTATTATTCCACATTTTTAAACAAACTCCAATTATCTACTTCCAAATTGTCCAAAATAAGCACAAAAGAGCAACCTGCTATGCTTTCTTCTGTCTATTCCCTACAAAGAACCCATGCCAACTAGAAGCATTTCTCTTTCTAAAGAATGCAACACCCAAACTATACTCGACAAGAAGAAAACCAACTGGCATAAGATCATTGTAGGGATGTTATCAATTGATCCTTTTTCACCTTTGCACATAAAACATCTATTCACCCATGTTCATCATCTCCTTTTTAACTGATTGAAATTCAAAATTCTCCACCAAGGTGATTCCCATGTGCCTTTCATCAGCAGGAATTCCAAGCTACATGCACACACACACCAACAGAAAAAATAAAAAATAAAAAAATAGAAAAAAACCAATGTATTCTCCCTGACTCCAAAAAGGAATAGAAGGCTTTGACTGAGAATTTTTGGCACTTCAAATCTATCAAGAACACCTTTTCCTCTCTGTCCTTACTTCCCAACTTTACTGAACTCTCTTACAATAGAAAAAAAAAAAAAAACTCAACCCTTTCTAGCTCCAATCATGAAGCTGTCTTGAGGAAAATGGGGACTCCAATGACCCTCCTCACCTGACTGCTCCCACACAACCGCAACCAAAACATCCTTTGAGATAGCTATGACATATAAAGAGGGCAAGAAAACATTCAAAGTTGAATCACCACTCCACATATCCGTCCAAATCCACAACAAAACAAGTTCTACTTTTAAACAGAGCCCACCTTCTCCTAATTGTCTTTTGTCAAGTGAGGTTTTTTCCAAGAGCTTTCCCCAAAAAGGTGAATCTTCTCTACTCTCAAATACATATTGCAAATTTGCAATTCATAAAATTTTTTACTGTTTAATCTAGACTATCTTATAAATTTGGTTTCTAATCTACCATCTATTACATGATAGTCATGCGCCCTTTTTCTTTAAAAAAGAAAAGAAAAGAAAAATACTAAATCCAATATTCAAAAGCCATGTAAAATTACAACCATACCCTATATTGATGCTGTATATACAAAAACATAAATGGAATTCTTTCAGATCATTTGTAAAAGATACACTGCATCAAATCTACAGTTATCCAAATTCCTTTGTTTTGTTCATTATAAAAATATTATTGGGGTTTCCATGATCAGCACACTACTTTCATGCTTGTCTTTCTTGATAAGGTACACGTCTTTTATTTATTTATTTATTTAATTAATATTTTTTTCATAAGTAAATTTTTGTCCCCATTAAGACTTGAACCTAGAACCTCCCACAAGTCCACCCCAACCCTTTACCACTTGAGTCAAGCCGCAAGTGCAAGGTACATATCTTTTATGCTTAGTATAAAAAACCATATAAACTACCAGTTGGGTCCTAAAGACGGTTTATATTTTAAGCATAGAGTTATATGTGGCGCACATGCAGTGTTAAAGGATGATTCTATCCCATAGCAGATGTCCCGACCAGATGATCATAAGCACCCAATTTATCACATCTCTTGGACAGACAAAAATTAGCATGGCAACAATTGTGAAAATAGTATCAGAATGGATGCTTGCTAAATAAGATTGAATCTACATTTTCAAAGATTACTTTCTTTTGGGAACCAACCAATGATAAGCCGAGACTCAAGCCTACATATGGACTAGTTCATCCTCTTACATTACAAAGATTAGATTTCAAAAAAGAAATACATCAGTGAATTAAAAATCAGGTATATAACATGACATTACATGTCACTTTGTCTTTCCCACATGCACTAATTATAATGATACTGGACACAAAAAAATTAACAATATTGTTTTACAAGAAAATTTCCAACAAAAAATAACTAATTACCTGAGAAGGCTGCAGTTGCATGCTCATGTGTCCGCTTGAATGCTCACCTTCATCAATGAGAGTTGAATATGTATCTTCTACTTTTTCATGGTTAAATGAACTATCTTGGTCTGAGTACTTAGGGTACAGGTTCCCAGTCGTACCATTCGGAGAAACCATGTCTACAAGTGGATTTTCTTGGTAAGCATTCCCTAAAACTGGCTCACCAGATCTGCTCTCCACTTTATGTGATCCATGATTTCCTTCCAATTGCACATTCATGGGATAAGTCTCGAGCAGTTCTTTCACTGAGGTGAGTTCAACTGCAATTTTATATCTTTCATCATTGCATTCTTGCAAAGAATTTTCAAGCTTTTGTTTTTCTTCTTTGCAGCATTCAAGGCTTATTAGCGAGCATTCCATTTCAGCCTTTATTCGGTCATAACCATTGATCTTTTCACGCTTCTCGGAAAGTGCTGCATTTAAATCAGCCTCCAATTCCAAGATCTTCAATGAAAGCTCCTCATTTCGCTTTATGTGACAAGCTTCAGACTTCTTCCTATTCTCGATCTCATCAATAGCATCTTGCAATTTCCAGAGCATCTCCTCGCCATGCTTTTTGGAAATGGATAGCTGGTGTCTCAGTTCTTGCAGCTTTGTTTCACACTGTTCTTTGATAAAGGCAACTCTCAACGAATCTTGCATGGCAACTGGTGGTCCTTCCAATTCTTTTTTTTCACGAATCTGTAGACACTCTGCATCAGCCTTGTCTTTAAGCTCCCGCAAATGAATTGACAAGTTCTTAAACTCCTCAGTCTTCAAAATCTGTTCAGATAGCCTGTGGGTAATCTCATTATACTTGATCCTGAGCAAAGTTAGCTCATCACTACTTCCTTCTAGCATGGTTATCCGTGCACGACATTCATCCAACTTCTCTTTAAGTACTATGACTTTGATTTCTAGTTCCTCCTTTGTCAACAACAGCTTGTCAATCTCCTCTTCAGAACTCACTATCACGTGCTTCAGCTGCTCAAGATCAAAAGCATGCTGATTTCTATCATTAAGAAGACTAACCTCCAAAAATGCAGCCTTGTTCTTGTAGTCCTCAAGTTCAGACATCATAGCACAGTTTGAATCCAAAAGGACACTATTTTGAGCAACAGAGACTTCTAATTCAGATTTCAGGGAATTGAGAGTTGACAGCAATCCTGTATTTTCTTCAACGTAATGTGCTTCATGAGCAAGATGGGAATTTAGAATGGTCTCTACATCAAGCTGCTTTTTGTGAAGCTCCTCAAGGTGCTTATCTGAAGACTGAAGTCGCTGAGTGAGCTCCTCAATACAGCCCTCATACTGACTACTTGTGCAAATGAATTTAACATCTGCAGCTATTAACAATTCATGCATCTCAGATAATTGAGCATCCAGATCAGTAAAAGAGGATTCATGGACCTTTTTCAGACATTCCTCGCTGTGCAATAAACGCTGACAGACACTTGATTTTTCTAACTCTAAATAAGATAACTGCTGCTTGAAATGGTCTAGTTCAGCTTTCTGCTGATCAAAATTGATCAAGTGGCGATGTTTCTCATCCAATTGGAAGGTAAGATCTCCAACTGTGCCCTCTAGTGTGTCTCTGAGGCCTCTTTCAACACATAACTCTTCTTGCAGGCATCTCAAACTTCCTTTCAAACTGCTAATCTCTGATGCAAGCTTCACAGATTCATCGGTTTTAACCTGTAAGGATGTCATCAAAGCTTGGTTATGTAGTGTAATGTCTGCTATAGTCGACTTACTCCTTCCAAGTTCTTCAGTAACAGTTTCCAACCCCAAGATTTCTTGAGCAAGGTCCCTGTTTTTAGAACTAAGTTCTTGCAGCTCAACTTCCAAACGGGCAAAATCAGAGAGAAGTTCCCCACTTTGCTGTGCATATTTTTCTTCAGCTTCAAAGCTAACCTTGAGTCTGTTAGCAATAACCTCAAGTTCAGATTGAAGCCTTTGCACTAGGACATTGGACGCATCCACTTTACTAACCATCTCCTGTATATCATGTTCAAATTTCTGTCTCATGACCAGAGTTTCTGATTTTACTGTGCTTAATGAGAATCGAGAAATATCTCTTTCATCCTCTAGATCTTTCTTCTCTTTCATGAGTTGAAGAATCTTTCCATGTGCATTTTGTTGAAGCTCTTCCAATTGCAAGACAACACCCATGAAGTCCTTAAACTTGAAATCCTGAAACGTGGATTTACTCTGTAGAGGCAATCCACTTAATTGTGCATCATAACATGCCAATAGACTTCCCAACTTATCTTGCAGAAAATTGACAATTTGCTGCAGACTGTCCTTCACAAAAGCCAGCTCATCAAGTTCAGTTTTGGAAGTTTTCAACTCTTCCTGCAGAGAGGAAATTTCATTTCGTAGACCACCATTTTCTAGAGCTTCCTCTTTTAATAAATTTGCCAACTCCATTTTTTCAGCAGCACAAGCTTCATATTTACTCTCATAATTTCTGCATTTCATCACCAGAGCATCCCACTCTGCAATCTTCTGACTAAGACGAAAATTTTCACTAGAAACACTTTCCAAATTTGCTTCTAAAATTTGATTTTGCAGAGCCAGATCATGGCACTTTGCAATGCAACTCTCCCTGTACTCATTCAGCGTGCGAACATCATCCATAGCAGTCTGCAGCCTTAGCAGTAACAACTCCTTGGACTCAGTTGAAAGCTCCAACTGCTGACTAAGTTCATCTATTTTCTCTTTCATAAGTGCAATCTCAGCACTTGCTTCCAGCAAAGTTTCTCTTAGAGTCTTCGAAAACACATCCAGGTCTATGTTCACCAAATGCATTTCACAGAGTTCTTCCTCGACCTTCTGGTAAAGCTCTTCCTGCAAGTGAAGAGATCTTTTCAAGTCCTCTAAAAGAACTTCTCCACCCAAGGATGGTTTCTTTACCCCTGCATTTTTATTATGGCACTGTAGGAGTTTGGCAATGTCAAGATTTTCTGAATCCAAGTTCTGATTCTGCACCGCTTCTGGACACTCTCGGGAGGACGGTTGTGAAGCTTCTGAAAAAGCTTCCTTCACAAGCTTCTCATTAGTCTCAAACATAGACAAAACCTGGAAAGAAAGCAGTTCGAGGTCTTTTTGTAACTGATCCACTGCGATCGAATAATTCAAACGTGCCCTTTTAAGTGCTGCTTCTGAAGTAATAGCCCTTCTTTCAAGCTCCTGGTTAAGCGAATTCAAGTCACGTCTGTCCTCAGCAAATCTTAAGATCTGCTCATTCATGTCTTGGCTCATTGTCTCCATTTGAGCCTTCGTGGACGAAATTGTGTACATGCAAGTAGAGTGCTCAGTTCTGAGATTCTGCAATTCTCCCAGCATCTGCTTCTGGTTTTCCTCAAGCTCCTGGACAAGGGCTTCATAGTAGCACTCCATCTGGTCCATTTTTCTTGCAAGGCTTTCCCGTTCAGCTTTGGACTCATCCAACTCTCTTAGAAGTTCAAAGAATTTGTCTTTTATTGCATTGGTAGCATCTAGAGAATCAGGTACAAGAGAAACCAGGCCAGATACACCTAAGCAATGAAGCAAATCTTCAGGCTGATACAATTCAGCATCAAACCCAGTTCCTGACACAAATTGTTGGCTTTCTCTCATCTCCTTTATGTTTGCGGTTTCTGATGGTAAAGCATTGAACATAGAAATTGCTTGTCCAGTTCCTTGTTTGAGATCCTGCAGAACATGGAGCAATGCCTCTAAGTCTGGCTGAAGGAACCTGCACTCCCTTTCATGGAACCCAAGGCATGCCTTAGTTTGAAGCTCTCTTATCTTGTCCTCCATATTTAAAAGTCCCTTTAGCCATCTCAGCTGTGAATCTTCAAATCCATGATCCTGATCTGTCCGAATAATTTCCCTGCTAGCAAATTCAGGAATTGACTTAGAATTTCTGAGATGTTCAAGGTCCTCCTTGAGTTTTGAACACTCTAATTTCAGTACAGAAACCTCTTCTGCAAGAACTTCTCCTGAAGCAATCTCAGCAGCAAGCTGCTTAGCAAACTTTTGTGTTTCAACACCTATTTCATCAGCATGACTTTGTAGAGAGCTTACCTCCAGCTTAAGCTCAATAATAGAAGACTCCGCAACTTCCAAGCTTCCTCTAAGCCTATTGTTCTCTTCATAAGCAATTGCCAAGTCATTATCCACAGAATAGTCTGAACTCCATCCATGAACCCAATCATTGCTTCCCTGTGCCAAAAACCTCTGATCTGATGGGTCCCCTTTCTCTGTCTGAGGGCTTTGAGTGTGGGAAAGTCCATTTAAATCACCAGAGCTATCGATTTCATGTGTGCTGGAGGTATCATGCTTTTCAGCACATAAACTTTCTGATGTATTGGATGAGCCATCAAATCCAATAGCTGAGTCTGAATATTCTTCATTTAATCCTCCCTCTTCTTCAAGTGAAGGAAGCTCTGTTGATTCTGGTTTGAATCTAACCCTTGCATTGACCTGTTTTCAGAGAAAAAATGGAAAAAAATAATAATTGAGTAAAGACAAATCTTACCAACCATATAGGAAAAAGAAACTAAAACCAGTAAAAGGTTTTAAGATGTAAACTTTATGCAGTATCCCATAGCATACTATGGGTTATATTTAATCCCAATTATTAGTCAACAAAATGCTTCAAGTAGAAAACAGTAATACTCCAACAAGACAATGTAAACATGGTTGTTGCTTCAGAGACCACAACAAACAGGGTAAATTTCTAAGTAATCTATTTATGTTTGTCCAGTTTGGCACACCCAAAAATGATGGATAGATTGTCTGCTGGGAACCATGGGTCTTAGTCTGGGGAAATATGTGGTTCAATTTGCAAGTGAAAGCATGCACAGGCACAGACGCACACAACTGAGAGCCCATGTGCTGTGTTCTTGATTTATCTGGTTCAACTTGTGCATGCACAGGCACAACTGAGAGAGTAGGAGCTTGAATCTGTAGTGTTATCTAAGCATTGCAACAAAAAACACAAGGGTATTCCAGTAAGGCAGAAGCTTTATCTCCTAATGTGAACAGTTTTGCTAGTAGTTTCTGAGGTTGTGTTTGTTGTAGAGTTGGGGTTTTAGGGGTTGGTGGGTTGTGATGGTGCTTTCTATTGAGCACTTGGAAGAAGCAGATGTGTTTTGACATTTTTCTTTGTGTTTAAAGCAATTTACCAATACCACAAATGATTTTTTTTCTTTAATGAACAAATATTCTCCACAGCTTACAAAGCCTGACACAACTTTATTTCTGATATTGAACTCCCAAAAATAGAATACCAAAGCTCAACTTGAAGAGAAATATTAAGAAGATAAGAACTAGACAAAAGTAGGATTCAAAGTGTATATATAGCTGTGGTTTAATTATTTACTTTATATTCACTGATAGGAAATGACTCAGTATTTTACAATGCCAAAAATGTAGGAATGCTACCTTTTGTGTTCCCATTCAAATAATAAACCATATAAAATTTTAAAATAATTTTATTCTTTCTACCCTATAATTCTTCTCATGCACCCACCCCAAAATCTGTACCCAGAAAAAAATCCTAACAGTTGGGAATATTGGTTCTATCAAATTGTTGAGTCCCTTTTCAAAAGAAGTTCACTTCACTTTATTCAAGCTGTATCAACTCCCACCGGTAACATCTCTTGAAGGCACACTTCTTTATTTTCATTAATAAGGGTTTCATATTACATGGATCCGTCTTCTTTCACTCTAGTCCCATATTATGCACACAAGTGTGCAAAAGAAGAACCATGCAATAATGAAATAAATATATTTAACATAGTAACTTATTGAGCAAGATGCAGGTCAATCAAAATTTGGACAGAATAAATTACCAAATGGTGTTTTCAGCAATGTTTCTCTTTCGCAATTCAGGAAACAGAAATCACAATTAGAGGTCAAGCATGTGTTTGTGGTCTCCAGGCAATAAATACAGAGCCTATCAATATCATTAAAGAATCCATGTTCATTTTGAAGTGCTTTTTCACCAGTGCTGCTCAATGCTTGGCAGAATATTTTGTATCCAAAATTATGAAAGCAGAAATGTAAACAGACAAACTCTGAGTAAAATTCATTTGGGTTATTCTCTCAATTACAATAAAATGCACCTGGATCTAGTATGAGTTGGCAATCAGAACGTATATGGATAGAACTTATAATGGGGTCTCAAAAAACAAGTAATTTCTGCTGGGCCTTTATCCTTTTTTTAGGTTCACTAGGGTTCTTATTGGTTGGAACTTCCAATTATCTAGGTAGGAATTTGATCTCTTTATTTCTGTCTCAGCAAATAATTTTTTTCCATAAGGGATTGTGATGCCTTTCTATGGGATTTCCGGTCTCTTTATTAGCTCCTTATTCATTAATCTAATCAATGAGAAATCATCTGTGAAAGCAAAGTTGAAAAATAACCAAGATCAATTGAGACCACAGACAAACAACCATGATAAGAAATATATCTACACAAATAAATGTAAAACTAATTATCAAACCTTATCCATGTGTTCATTGACAGTTTCTTCGGATGATAATGCTTTTCCTCCACTAGATCCATCACGCCTATTTTGTCCAGTGTTCGTCTGCAACCCTCTCTCTCTCAGTTCCCTCTGCTGCTCAAACTCTCTGAAAGCGAGTCAAACACAAGGTAAATTGGTGGAAAGTACAAGTCAAGCAGCTTAAATGTACTGATACAGTACCTGAACCCGGTTTTAGAAGTTAACAGCTGCACAGTAACCTGCAAAGAATAACATAGTCAACTACAACATTACCAGTACTTTTTTTTGATAAGCAAAAGAAGAATATAATAAATAGTGCCCAGAAAAGGGGGGGCATACCCTATGTACATACGGCTACACAAGATGCAGCAACAGCAAAGGAAAAAAGAGAAACAGATAACACCCAAACAAAACAGCCTAGCTCAAAACCACTATCCATAGTTTAGGTTATCTAAGAAGTCAACAATGTACTGTACTTCATTATCAGCAAGGCTCTAGACAATTCCAAAAGGGATTTAATAAGGTTCTCCATCATCTCTTGATATGAAGGCGCTTCCTTATTGAAGATCCAGCCATTATGCTCTCTCTCCATATGCAACAAAACAAGCAAAGGGAAGCCATTCACCATATCTTCCTCCTTATATCCAAGCCCTAAACCTTCCATCCGAATAGGAGATCTTTTGCTAAATCAGGGAAACACACGATTGATTAGAATGTAATATGCCAATTCTTCACTTACAAAGACTACATGTATGTACCATCACCTATCCTGTCCTTAATAGGAGATTGATGGTTAGGACCTTTCTTGAACTGCCCCTAAGTGAGTGGAGAGAAAAAAGAGATTCTCAATGGGGTGCAGATACCCAAAATTTCAATGGCAAGAACAACTCTTAAGTTCTTAGCACAGAATGAGTTGTAAGAGGATTTCGCTTGGAAGCTCCCCTCCTTTTCCCCTATTGCTTGGGGAATCACAACATGAATGAGGTCCATAAACTAATCTACCTCTAAGATCTCTCAATCATAAAAATGACTTCTAAAATCAAGATATCATTGGCCACCACCCTCCCCTACCTCCCACAAATTTGCCACTTAAGCATATGCCTATTAAAGGCTAGTCTGAAAAGCATAAGGAAATCCTATTTCAAGGGGCACACCTGCAGCCATTTATCCAACTAGAATTTGGTTCTTAGCTAATTCTTGACTAGAATAGTAGTTCAAAGTCTGCCTCTTCCCACCCTTTTCTGATGTCTTTCCCTAAAGCCACTCTGAATGCCTCTCTCACCTCTACCATGCACCATCCCCCATCTAGCTCTTGAAATTTGCCTTTGATTACATTTCTCTGAAGACTATGCTCCTGAGCATATCTCCACAGCCATTTGCCTAACAAGGCACTCTTTAGAACATCCAATGTTCTAATTCTCAAGCCTCTACCTAACAAAAAAATTGTTCTAATTCCCAAGCCTCCAAAACTCTTATCTTAGCAAATTGTAGTCCAGTCCACTAGGTGCCTTTTTCTCTTCTTTGAATGACTCCCCCATAATTTCTCTGAATTTCTTCCAACCTGATTCTTACTTTCTTGGGAAATTACAAAAAGGAACAAGAAATATATTGGGAGACTTGGAGTAATGTTCTTGATGAGGGTCAATCTTCCTCTCTTGGACAATTTTTTTTTCAATAGGCAAACAAAATATGCATTAAAAGCGCCAAGAAGAGCGCACCGAAGTACACAGGACATATACAAAGGCTGCCTAGATAAGGCCAAAAAATAGGGAAAGGGTAAACAAAAAACTACTTCCTCCCTGAGGGCCACTGGTCCGGCCTTGGGTTTGCTCCCCAATGGTCACCAATTCGAGTCCCCTCAGGACCACTAGAGGTTTTACCCGGTCGTTAACTTCAGGGCCTCGTGGGATTAGTCGAGGTGCGCTTAAGCTGGCCCGGACATCCACGGTTATCAAAAAAAAAAAAAAAAGACTACTTCCTCCCTTGGTTAGAACCTACTCAATCAATAATATCACGTAAGGACATAGGGCCTATAGTTATGTACAACTTGGTCCAAGAAAACAAGTTACAAAGGAACAAGTTTTTTAGTCTTAGGATAGAGAGCTCCTCGTTTTCAAAAGATCTTCTATTTCTCTCCTTCTAAATTGTCCTAAAAAGACACAAAGGAGCCACTCCCCACACTTTTTTCCTTTTCCTCCCTTGGACAAATTGCTTCTTCCAAGAGGTAAATATCCTTTTAAACCTCTCCTCTATCGAGTCCCACATTACACAAGACTTGTGGATCACTCCTAAAGGCAATCCAAAGTATGCGGCATGGAGATCTCCCCACCTTAGATCCAAATAAAGTTGCCACACTGCCACCTGCTACTTCACCAACAGGAATCATTTTACTCTTCTGCAAATTAATTATCAAGTCTGAAACTATGATCAACACTCATTTCTAGTATCTTATCTACAGCATATTAGCCTCATAGAAAACTAAAGTTTCATCAGCAAACAATAAATGACATATTTGTAGCCCTTCTCCCCTACACAACTTTGGAAATGAGGTTACCTCAGAGCTTCAATAATCAAAACAAACATATAAAGGGAGAGAGGGTCACCTTGCCGTAATCCACTACAACTTTGAAAGAACTCCATAGAGGTTCCATTAACATGGATTGCCATTCCCACTATAAATATACAAGAATGAATCTGCCTCATCCATATTTGCCTAAATCCCATTTTGTCAATAACCACCAGGAGGAACATCCAATCTATGTGATCTGAGGCTTTTTCCATATCCAGCTTGCACATTAAATACTCCCTAGAGCTTCTTTTCCTCCTATTTATAACCTTATTGGCAATCAAAACTGCATCTAAGATCTATTTGCCCCCACAAAAGCATTTTGACAACACCACCTTTCGAATCAAGTCCTTCAGCTTGTTCGTCAAAAGCCCATTGAAAAACCATTTGGGCTAGGTGCTTTGTCTTCCCCCCAACTTTGTTAAAGCATCTACCACCTCCTCTCCCCTAGAAGGACCTGCCAATCTTTCTTTATCCAAACTGTCAATACCCTTGAAAAAATCCCCTCCTATCTGAGGTTCACATAAACTAGGAATTATCAAACACACTCTTAAAAAACAAAATATCCCACTCTTCAACTCCCATGCCAAAAGAAGGCATAATACATTCACTTTAGCCTGCTTAAGAAATTGGTGGAGAAAAGGATCCTAAAAGATGGAAGTGAATTAACAAAGAAAGCTGCCAGAAGTTTTATTTGGTTGAAATGAAGTACACCCTGACTGGCTTTATAAGTGAACTTTACTCAACACCGGTGGGCTACAGGTCTTTTGTCTATTTCCCAACCAATCCCACAAATCTGACATGGAGGCACAACTCAATTCAGTGTGTCCAATTTTTTTCATCTATATCTTAGGATGAACTAGTGTCTCTGTAACACAGTGCTTTACACATGGGTAGCATCGAGACCAAATTCTAAAAAGGCATGAAAGAAGAACAGAGTGAAAGTATCCTGTGATGTTCTAGTGGACTAGGAATTTGTTCCACTCTTGCTTGGTTTCAATCCCAGTTCCATGCATGTTCAACACTAGACTGGTCAGACATATTTCTTATACCCCCATGTCAAAAGCAAATGCTTTCACACATTCTGAAGTGGCAATGTGTGACTTAACAATCAACATGTACTAGATTTATAAATTCAGTTAGCCCAAGATAATATTAAGAAGGTTGCTGCAAAAATAACAAGCAAATATAAAACTCAGAAAGTCTTACATGTAATACAGTTCCAGAATTGCCTCCATGAAGAGGCAGTGCAACAGTAGAAGGCTTTAGGGCATCAGAATAATCAGCAAGGTTGATATTAGCCTCACCCAGGATATTAGACCGTGAAGAACCCTGATGGCAACAAGATTCAAGACAAAGACATAGTTAATCTCAGTTATAAAAAAAAACAACTAGAATCACCTGCTATGATGGACACAAGGGACAAGGATGTGTCCAATCAAGCACATTAAAGTTTCAGATACAGATAATTTGTATCACTGAAATTTTTTTCTTAAAGGATTAGAATTGAAATGAAGGGAGTAGAAAGAATACTACCATTGCCACAATAACTTTATAGAGCTTCTCATCATACTGCTTGGTTTTGGCATCTTGGAGAAGTCTTGTAGTCTCATAGATAGGATCTGCCCATTTGCAGGTCCCATTTCTCACATTTGCCTTGGTTGTCTTTGCTGTTGCCTTTCCAGAATCGGCAGGAATGAAAGATATAAACAATTTATCCCATCCGGTTGGTGGAATCTGAACCAAGCAGGGGAAAAACCTTAGTCATTGAACATATCACAAAAATGAGATACACAGATTAGAAAACCTTTCCAATAATGCAGGACATATGCAGTTCTGACCCTGTAACAAGATAAAGGATATCAAAGTTGATTGGTATAATGCAAAATCCTGTACCATGTTTATAATTTGATCCCCTTCCCTGAGAAGCCAAAAGCCTAACAAATAAAGCAAACCACTGTACACAACATTAAGCACAAGCATGACTCAACTCATTTCCATATCTGGTCTTTCCTTTTCTTTCCCAACAAAGATTTTCAACTTCACTTTAGGAATGATCTTCTAACCCACTTTACACAAAAAATGAAGATAAAAAATTTATGGAATACCAATTAAAACCATCAAAAAATACTGAAATTAATGCTTAGAAAAGCATGAACACCATTACTATTGAAAATCATAAAATGGTGAAACATATTTCCTTCATCATAAGAAAAAAAGCTGGTTCATAGGAAAGGAAGAAACAAGGATGAAATTAATAACTCAATCTAAATCTACCCCAAGTTTGACATTATTAGAAAAGTAAACTAGGCTGCTTATAGAAACTTGGTGACTAAAACCAGGCAAAGTAGTAGGAAAGTGAAATGTTATGCATAACTTTGTATATTAATATTTACAACATATGGAGATTTTTGAACCAAATTTCCAGTAATTAAACACTTTTGGTACTCCTTATGGTATCAAAAACAAAGGATATAAAAGGAAGAAGACAACTCTGCAATCATGCCAAGCAGTGTTATCTTTTCTCACACACTGCATTTAGTAAAGGGCTTGTCATTTCTTTTCCTTTTATCTAGATCATAACGGGAAATCATAGTCCAGGACACAGGACACCTGAACCAAAGATAATAAGGCCTCTTGTTGAATTATGCCATACTGACTATCCAAAACTTCATACATAATTTGCATATTCTGTGAAGAAATTACAGTTTAGTTTTTACAATATCATAGTTGGTGGAAATAAATGTTTAAAAAATGTTATCTTGACCAAAAATGTTGTTCATACAAACAAAAAGTAGAAAGTAACATAAAAATGAAATTTTAACAGAACTATATTTGCAGAGCACTGCCTAATATTAATCTCATATTCTTCTTCCAAACTCCAATCTAATGATTGGCACCCATGGAATAGTCCAATGCTAACTAAAAGAACCTAATTTAAAGCACCTCAGTGTTTAACAAAAATGTTTGTTCTCAATATTATTGGCACTGACTGCCAGATGGCTAGACGTTGGTAATAAAAAAGTTCACATGGCTAGATGTTGTGATTTAATTTTTTTCTTATTATTTATATTCTTAATCTTGCATGAGGATGCATATTACCCAGTCAGTTCCAAACAGAAGCTACTAATTTAAATATGCCATCAAAATCACTGAATATTAACTACATTAAAGGTCAGCATAAAAATGTTTCTCTGTTGTTTCATGTTTTATCTAAGGCGAGAAAGGAATAATAGATGAAGTTCACAGAGGTCAAAGGATATCTCAGAAAACTTTGAACCATGAAATGCTCCAATATGAAGAACTCAAAGAAGTAATGTTTAATACATTCTCCAATATACTCAGTGACAATCATCAACATGGTGATGCCCGAAAGTAACCCAAAACATTTTAACAAAAGAAGCAAACTTACATGTGTAGCATGGAATTGTAACCGGAAGACTACTTTTACTTTTGTCTTCTCAAGCTTCCATTTAGCAATCTTCGACATCGCTGGATGATAATCAGTCAATCACAGGCTGCAAATCATCTAGTTCCCACTTCCACTCCGCCACCCTATTCATTCAAAACCCAGGATTTTCTACAATAAAATAACTTTCATTTATAATTGAGAAGTCGAAACACCAAAATCTTACAGGTGAATCTAAACACTATCAGTAGTACGACCAATAACAACACCTGGGGCACAAAGAATATTCTTCTGTAGTCAACTTTGCTTAAAATAAACTAAAAGCATTTGGAGGTTCCTCGAGCAAGTTTTGAGCCCACCAAAATCTTTTAGAATCACCAGCGTTATTCAAAAGAAAGAGTATCTGATGTTTCCAAAAGAATAAAACTTTTGTTGCGGACAACACGAAGAGACCCACATAACTAGCATGGCAGAAAAGGGATGATTTCCACAGAATCCAACAATGCCACAAAGCGTAGAATGTGGAATAATTCCATTTTTTATTTATCAGGCAACAAAATTAGAAAAACTAAAAAATTAAAAAATTCTAGAAATAGACTAGTCTTGATGTAAGTGACAGTATCACACTTCAAAAATTTACATGATCAGACACTGATTCAGAAAATGCAGAAACTAAAAAACCAAAATGCAAATACAAACACCCCAGATCTTGAAGCTACACCGCCAAAATCTAACAAATTCAACATTCTTGCAAGTAAACAAGCAGAATTGAAAACAGTACCTTCTTCAACTACCAGTTCAAACCTCCCCGATCCGAATCCAAGAAAATTCACCCCCAAACCATTCTGACCAGAAAAAAAAAAAAAAAAAAAAAAAAACTTCCCCCAAATTGTCTAGGTATGAGACAGTCTTTGTGGTCTGTAGAAAACAGAATTCGAAACCAAATGTCCACCACAACGTAGAAAATGCATTCCAGAAAGTAGCAGATTAAAGCTAAAAGAAGTACTGTTTTCGTGAACAAAACGCCAAAAGAACACTTCGATAAACACAGATTGGACAATGCACACACAAAATGTCTCAAACTGAAAACAAAAAATGGAAAATAAGAAATCAAACAGTGAACACTTTACACCCAAAAATCAAACCAAAAGGTTTTTTTTTTTAAATAAAATAAATTAAAAAAAAATTGGTCAGTGCCTACCGAATTCCGGATCTGTGGGGGTGCTTAAATTGGAAGGAAAATGAGGGAATCTTTGTGGGAAAGTGTGGTGTTTGGAGCTCGCTTGGGGTTGCGTAAATGTGGGAGATTAATAAGGTGAAATGGAGGTGTGATTGTAGATGAAATATCAATTCTCCAAATCCCGGATTAGAGATATCCAAACATCCCGCCAAATACTCCATTTCCCATTAATTAATTATTATTATTATTTTTTTTTTTTGTTTGGCCTTCTGCATTTACTGAAATGTCCTTGATTTTGACTTCTTGGCTCCCTCCAAACTCGTCACCCCGTATCCATGATTTACGAAAACGACTCTGTTTTCTTATTTTTCTTCTATATTTTTTTTTTAGAAAATCCCGTGACAATAAATATGAGTCCTCCTAAAATATATATATATAATTAAAATAAAAAACACATAAAAAATAAAATTTAATTATAAAAAATATATATATAATATACTTTACCCTTGTCTTTCATATTATCCGTCATATTTAAAATCAAATACATACATTTACTCCAAGCTTCTATCTTTTTCTATTAATTTAAATGGCACGTGACTGAATAGTTAAAAGTAAATTTATAAATTTTCAAATCCAAAAAGCTCAAATAACTGTCTCCTCAGTCTTTTTCTTCATCTATAACCCTATAATTCGAAAAATGGAGCTTTGTACCCAAACGCATTAAAAATAGAACTTAATTATAAAAAATAAGACCATACACTCAAAGAAAAGTATTAAAATGTCCGGAACACGGCATGAAGGTTATGTTTACTTCCCGAAAAATACTAAAGAAATAAAAAAATATAAAAAATAATAATTTTTTTATGTTTGATTATCTTATAAAAAATATAAAAATAAAATAAAATATAATTAAAACTAATTAAAAATTTATGTATTTTTAAATTATTTAATTTTTATATTGATGAGTTATAATAAATAAAATGAGTTTGAAGTAACCAAAAAAATAATTTATCAATTATTAACATAATTTTTATTTTCCTTCACCTTTCTTTTCTCCCTTTTTTTCTTTTTTTTTTTTTTTTTTTTTCTTACATTTTCCAACCAAACATATCCCAAATGTTTCATTTTTTCAGCGGGGTAAAGTTAAATTCTATCATTCTAAAAAACAGGCAGCACCTCACGAGTATTTTGGGTACCACTTTCATACACAACAGTACGATGCGATATGATAGACTTCAGCTCCTTCGTGCTTCGAGTGAAGTCGCATTTATGATCTGCAAGATTTGCAGAGAGTCTTGTCGATGTAACATTAATTTGGGAAAGTACTAAGAAGAAGAAAGCTATTTTTTTTAGGGATGAAGCACCGTAATTCAACGCAGACCATACCATACCCTAATTTTTTATTTATTTTTAATGTTGAAATGAATTCGAATAACGCTTTCAGATCTATTTCTTTTCAAATTTCAAATATATGATAAGACAAAAAACAAACAGCACCTGAATTTTGATTACATTTACCAACCCTGACTGGATTAGATATGCCAACCCTACTGGAAGGATCCAATGCAATTGGTTGCCGCATAAAAGCAAACGAGTGGGATGCACCCAATAAGATATATAGCGTCTCAATTGCATTATGAGTCCCGTGGAAGAAAATGAATTTGGACCAGAAACAGGGAAGGGTAGGGTCGGGTTTCAATGACGCTAGTGGAGATGATGGCACATGGGGTTGGTCCGGTAGGAAGAGCATTATTTTTCAAAACCAGTCTTTTAGGGTATGATACTCACAGCTAGGCCAAGGGTACTTTTATCACGTGATCGCATCTGTACAGCACGTGCATCATGGGTGACTTTCCAAATGATTTATGAATTAAATGCAGAATTAGTGAAAGCAAAGAGCCGTTTATTTGGCAATTCTCTGGTTTGCCTTCCAAGCAATCCTAGTAGTACCAAAAGTCAATTTATTACCACCATTATCCAACACTATACTAACGTCAATCGACAGTGAAAGAAATTGAAAGGCATCATCGGTGAATGAGTAAATATGGTCAAAAAGTGTAATAATTGGAAGCCAAAGCACATTTAGATTAGCTGTATTTATAAGCTTAATCGATGGTTTTGTACAGGCAATGATAGTGCTTATCTACAAAGCGCTCCTCTTTACCGGCAAGTAAATGATCATAACAAATCTAGTATAAATCATGAGGATGAGATTATTGGTATAAATTATAATGACCATGGAAAGTGCCGGTCAAAATCAAAGATGGTGAAAGAGGCGTTGTACTGTAGCTTTGATGATTTGTATAATCGTGGCTACATGCAAATAGTTCGAAACAAAAAGCGAAAAAGCTAGGCAAGCCAATGAAGCTAATTGTACAAGTTACAGGTGGTCTAACCCACATTAGAAGCAATTACAGGCAGGATCACTAGTGGCCTAGGTGTAATTAATAATTACATGCTTCGGATTGTTTTCTGTTTGAATCGGCGGATGGAAATCCTTTGGATGAACCTTGTTGAACATGAGCGAGAAGCAACCACCAGAAAATTGCTTTCCATGGTGAGAAACATTCACATCATCTCTCCCAGCTCGCTCTTCTTTGGCTGATCTTTTCATCTTCTCCTTGTGGAGCTTTCGCAACACGTAAACTTCGGCCAGACTGATTCCGGGGGTCGCCATAGGATAAGGCGTTGGCTAGCTAGAACTGACTGGGGTGTGTCAGAGTGATACGAGAATGTGAAGCCATGAGAAACTGAAGACGATTTTTATAGGTTTAAGGGCGTGTGCCCAGGCTTGGGGAGGAAGCAAAGGCGCACTTGCCACCGGCGCATCACCCATTACGTAAGGGCCGGCTGTTGCGTTTGATTTCGTGGCGGATGGATGATTGACAAATTTGTCAAGTCATCTCAGTGGGGACCGCCTTCTGTTTTCTTGGTGACCAAGGTATATAATTAATACGTCTGACTGCAGGGGAATGATCCGGTCCGTTGTTAATAATTGTACATTTTTTATTCAAATAAATCACCCATCATTTCTCCCCATCATGTCTCCGAAGAATTAAATTAGTGCCGCTAGTTCATCCAGTCGCATTTACTTAATTTTCTTCTTTCAATATATTCCCATTTTTATTTGAATTGACTTCTCTTACTCAAAAACCTTCAGTTAATTAGAGTTTTGACATCACCTTGTCAAACTATATAAACTGTTGGTGCCATTTATATCCATATGTCGGTAATTTGGACAGAGGATTTTTGGCTCAGATGGTATCAAGAGGTTGGGCGCAAAAACTTAGACTACAGTTCGAATCCTGAGGAGGCCATTCTGGGTCGCTTCGGCACCAAAGCCAAAAATCCTCTGTCCGAATCACCGACAGACGGATACAAATAGCGTCAACATAAACTACTACGACTCAGAGTACTTCCACAATTATTGGTACGTTAAGAATTTGTATAAAAAAATAAGTCATTCCCTCACAACGCCACATCATCAATTCATTTCATCTTGTATACCAAAATAAAGAAAATAATTTAAGAACCCCATAGATACATGGTTTTCTTCCATTTTCCTTATGAAGCTTTGGCAACACGTAAACAACAGACAGAATGACCCCAGTGGTTCCCATGTGATAAGGTGTTGGGTAATTAGAATTAGTTGGGGAGTGTTACGAGTGATATGAAATTGGGAGGCCATGAGCATTTGGAGATGACTTTTGTGGCTAGGTTTAAGGGCGTGCGTGTAGGGTTGGGGAGGAAGCAAAGGTACTTTAACTAATCACTATCAGCAGCGCGTCAGCAATGAGGTATGGGCCTTGGCGTTGCATGTTCTGACCATTTTCTTGTGGCGGATAGTTGACAAGTTTGAAAGGTCATCAGAGCGGGGACTTCCATACACTGGTGGCACTGCCCTTGCTGCCATGCTCTGGCTTGGTCGCCAAGATATTAATTTGTCCGATTCCATGAGGAAGATAGGTGAGTTATTAAATAATAAATAATCAATCTCCCCGAAAAGATCCCTTTTCGATGTCTCAAAAAAACTTTAGTTCTTTGTCTGTTTATTGGAAAAATTCCTTTCAAATGAGTCCCCATTTCCATATTTGAAAGACTTCATTTCATTTTGTCAGAAATTATCATTCAGTAAGTTAAGGGTGACTAGTTCGGACGCAACCCGAAAAGGTTTGAACAAATATTTTTAAATTTAGGTTAGATTTAGGTTGAATTTCTCGAATTGAGATTAGGATTAGATAAATATTTATAAATTACATCGTACCATTTGAATATTTTTTCATAAAATGGTTTGCATGACATATTAATGCCACGTGTAAGGAAAATTATATGACAAGTGACTTGTCAATTTTCATAGTTGAAACTTAAAAGTTAAAACAACCTCCAAAGCCAGTTCACAAAGTCTGCTGCAGAGGTCAGAGGACTCACTGTACAATAATGGTCACTGCCTATTCATCTGATAGCAGAGGCCAAACTTATTGCGTGTCATTCTCAAATCCATTTTTGGAAAACCAACTAAATAACTATGCATGCCTCCAAGCAGTTCCACCTCCACATCTGTTAACAGGGCCAAAAATTTGAGTAAAAAACCTCAACCCATTCCTGCGTCATGCTGCGGTGTCAGTTTGTATAGTCTTTGAAACCCAACTATTCCATATAATTCAATACATAGGATGTCAAAATTCCCAAAATAAAGAAAATAATCTGGTAATATACACTTGATTTTTCCCACCCTTATAAAAATTTAATTTTTTTTATAACCGAAAAACCTTCCAAAATCGAGTTGATCAGTCCTTTCATGGGAAACCAAACTTGGGATTTCGATTGCACCCATCACAACCAGTGTCGAGTAAACTGGGAAGGTCACCATGTCCATTTGTATAAAGAAACAGGAACAATTTGATTTGAATTAATAGATAGGCAGCTCAAATTGGTGTAGAGAGAACAGCAAATTAACTCCACTTGAAGATATTTGTCAGCCTCCTTGAAGCTTCCAATATAGATTCTCTATGTCCAAATGAGCTAACTCGAATGTACCCTTCACCACCGGGACCAAATCCCCCTCCAGGAACAGTTACAATGCGGGTCTTCTCCAGAATCTCTGCAAACACATCCCAGGACCTTAAACCTGGGAAATGTACCCATATGTATGGTGCATTTTTGCCTCCATACACTTTCAATCCAAGTATTGAAAATGTGTCAATCATTATTCTGGCATTCTCCCTGTAGTAGTCAAGCACAGCACTCATATCCTGGAAAGAAAAATTGAGGATGATGAGGAAAGGAAATTTTCACTAGAAATCAACTTTGCTGGAAAGGATCTTGGGAATGGGGAATTATTTCTTTGCTTCCACTGCTAATAGAAACTGGTAATTAGTCAGAAAAATGTTGAGAGGAGAAAAAAAAACAGCTGTAATGACAGATTCTGCAAACTAATTAGAAAAGGAATTTGCAGCTTAAAAACATCAGTTGCTATCTGAAATTTTTTGAAGATTGGCAATTCTCTGATACCACTTTTCCTCTGTGGAACTGAAACTGAAAAACTCGCTTATAGTATGAAACTTTGTAAAGGCCAAGACTGAAGTCATAAACCAAAGAAATCAGAAATAGTTTGTGGCTATGGTCACAAGAAAATGCGAGGATTAGAAAAGGAGGAATAAAAATTTAACCAGCTGAGGAAAGGCATGCCAGCCCACCAGCCTGAGAAATCCTGGATGCGCCGTTAAAAGTGGTGCACACAATGCGGTTATAATCCTTAATAACAGGAAATCCATTTGAATATAGCAGCTCTTCAGGAGCCACTGTCCAACCAAGACGAACCCCAGTGAATCCAGCAAATTTGGAGAAAGATGAAATTTCAATGGCAACCTATAAGACAGTCAAAGCTATATTAGGCAAACACTTGATTTGAACTCGCTTAAAGGCCGGTGAAAGATGGTTCATGGCAGAAGGATACCTCTCTGGCACCAGGAATTTCAAAGATTGATCTTGGGCTGTCATCTGTTATATAAGCAGCATATGCAGAGTCATAAATAATGATTGATCTATTTGCCTTTGCAAACTCCACCAGTTCCTCTAATTGTCTTCTTGATGCAGCATGACCAGTTGGATTATTTGGAAAGCATAAGAAAAATATGTCTGTCCTGGGAGTTTTTGATAGGTCTGGGAAAAAATTATTCTCAGGGCCAAAGTTCATGTACAAAACGTTCTCATACTTCCCAGTTTCCTTTCTGAACTTGCCCGCTTGACCTATTATAACACTGGAATCTATGTATGCCTGCTTCAACCACATGAATTAATATAGCAGTCAAAGGCAAGACAACAGAAATGATATCACCATAATGCCGAGTTTCCATTATTGTCGACAGATATAACCGCATTTTGATCAAGTCTGAAACAATGTTTAACTATATAAAGTAACATGTAATGTGCAAGTTAACCAAGAGTTTATAACATTACAGGAAAGGATGGGTCGTGAACAGCCACTGTCACATTGGATCCCAAGAGCATCTGAGGAAGGGAAAAGGTCTTCAGGTCAGGATTTATGGCATTTTCCATTTTCAAGGGAGCCTAATCAAGAACAAATATTCCTAAAAAGCTTAACTTCATCCTAATCTTAAGGGTTTGGTGCCTTCCAAATGCAACAAACGTTTACTAACCTGAATTCGAGAAATGTCACCTTGTGCACCATCTGATACAAAAATCTCATTTGCTTTTACACCCATATTTCTGTAGCATGTTTCTGCAATTGCCTTTCTTAATGCCTGCTTCATGGAAAAAGGAAGATAAATTACTGGTATGCTAACAGGCAAGGTTGGAAATAAAGCATTCAAGAAAGCACTGAATACTAACAATTCCCACTCTGTATCTTAGGCATATGATACACGGGTATTGATTTGATCCTGCCAACTAGAATATACGGTATTGATTCTAGGAAACACATGCTGTACATTTCTCCAGCAACAGTTTAGTGTTAAGTAGTTATCATTCCATTGGAACAAATGGGGCATTTTGTAGAAAACAGTTTTTAATTCACTAATGTAAAAGGTTATTGTATGTACTTGTTCATTGATTTGAATAGTCAGTTTCCAGGATATAAATTAAATCCCAATTAATTTGTAGATGTCTACATGAACCCTTTTCCCTTAAAAGAATGAGCAACAAGGATATGCAGATAGTCGCCTGCCAAACTAATATATTGAGTGTGACCAAAAAGAGAAGAAATCTAGAAAACAGTTGGGAAAAAAAGAAATCACTATACCATGTTGCCTTGTTCAGCTCGATAGCCTCTATAGCCTGGAATTGTCGATAGAGCATGTGCATACTGTAAGACAGAAATAACAACATGATAGTTATCATCCCCACTAAAAATGAAGGCAAAGCTCTGCAACACCCTCTCTACAATGTAGCATATGTAAGTGTTAGGCTGCACACTCTTTCTTGAGTTGCTCTTGAATTCAAACTGTGTTTACAGATGAGCCTAAAGATGCTTTGCAGTCTTAATGCTGTGTTTCATGGTATTCTTAATTTGCTCGTGCCCTTCAAAAACATGGCAGGAATTCTTGTCACAGCCCTTTTTGTAATATAATAGTTGTCCTTATTGGATATGGATAATAAGTTTCACATAGATGATTTTGATATGGAATCCGTCTTGTCTCCAGAACCAGACAGGTTGAGCAGTTGATAATTTAGGGTGACCAATGGAGTCATATAATTTAGTCATCGGTTCAATCCCACGAGTTGGACTGAGAAAATGGACCAATTTGTAATACAGAAGGCATTCCAATTCAAAGAAATAGGTTGGGAAACAGGGAATTGTAATGTATTAAAGTTTCATGGTAAATGAAACCACCATGTTACCTCAGCCATAGCCGATGTGATAATGTCTGGTATGGGCTCTGTTGTATCCCCAACTCCAAGTTTTATCGATTTCGCATGCATGTGGGTACTTCTGAGTGTGTTCATACTCACGCCTGCATATCTGCTTAACCACAACCAAACAAACATTCGTGTGACGAAAATGGAGATTCAAGATGACCAAAAATTAGCCAGAGTTTTTGAATTGCCAACAAGGAATCCATAACAAATAATAACCGTAGTGGTTGTATTCACATATTTCAGGCATTTGCCCAGAAAGGAACTGGCAAGGAAGAAAAAGCAGAGTAACAAAATTAAGCCATGAGAACAGGGAAAGGGTCTTAGAAGAAGCCACCAAACTCAGGAAACAAATATTCATTTTGAAAGTTCTCCATATTGACATTGAAGTCGAATTTTCATACTATCACGAATTGAGCATATTTTTGGACACCAGTGGAGCACACGAAAATGACTTTTTTTGACATTAATCAATATAAGTATTTCATTTATTATCATTTAATGCATATTTTAATGCATATTCAAGATGACTTTCTTTTCATTTATTATCATTCAATGCCTATTTTAAAATTTTATCATTTTCCTCTTCTGTCTTCTCTTCATGTTTTCAAATTGTGAAGCCTCTTCAACACGTAAGCTTCAAGTAGGATGCCTCCTACAGTAGCCATGGCCCAGAAGTAAAAGGAAGTGTGTGTTGCTAAATTAGGTTTGTGGGATGAGGAAGGCGGCCATGAGAATTAGAATGTGGATTTTAGAGGCTCATGGACATGGGCCTCGTGTTCAACGTGGCCCGCTGATAAGGTCCATTTTCCAACATTAAAGAGCATACAAGATATGCATCGGACGAAAGGTCGTAGCGCCTTGGTCAAACCTCAATTTCCTGGAGGGTGATGGCTTGCAGCTAGGACGGAAGACAGGAAGAAGGTTCCGGACCGAAGCTTCTTGAATTTGATGTCCCATTTTTATTTTTTATTTTTATTTTTTTAATTTATTTGAATCTCTCAACAATAATACACAAGAAGTTTCCCATGAATATTTTTTGGTTTTTTCTTAAATAAATATGGTAGAGATATCTATATGAATTGTTGATATTTATTTATTTGAAAAAAATAAAATTGATGACAATATTTCCTCATGTTTTAGGGTGAGTTAGTTCATTTATTTCTTTTATTGTTTTTATTTTATTAATATACATAACTTATAAATTATGTAACGAATATAAATATTTGAAAATTTATGATTACTTTTTTTAATCCAAAAAAATTAAAATGTATTTTATTTCATATAAAAGATTAATTACCTATATTTTTTATAATGCCTAAAATAACTTTGTTTTATTATTTTTTATAAATTACAAAGAGATAACTAAAAATATAAAATATAATAAAATTACTTTAAAATTTTTAAACTATTCTTTATTTAAAATTTTAATAAGGTTGTAAAATATTTAATTTTCACTAAGGCTATAATTTGGATGGATTGACTCAACTCAACCCAACTTTGAGTAAGGTGATCATTTTTAATCCTTAGATCGATTTGAATTAGATTTTTTTGAACCGAAATTCAATTTGGATTATACTTAAACAAAGATTCAAATTTTGTATTACTTTTCAAAGGGAATTAAAAAAAATCAATTCATTCATATAAATTTGTATAAAATAATAAAAAAAAAATGTTATAAAAAAAAAGTAATATTATCATCAGACAAATTAGAAATAAAAAAAAAATCAAAATAAAAAACAATTAAATGTGAAAAAAAAATACTATATGTCCTTGAAAATTAGATGAAGATGTTTATCACCATATTTCACATTCGATTGAAATCAACCCCTTAATTTTCCAAATGTAATCAACACTTCCCAACCTTATTTTATTCAACACTGATATATATATATATATATATATATGTATTTTTCATGAAGAATCACAACCAAAATCATTCAAAGGAAAATCGAAATCCTCCACGAAAAAGGGAATGAAAAGAATGATGTGGTATTTTGAAACAAACTGAATTAATTTTGATTACAAATGAATGAAACCAAAAGAGAAAAAAAAGAAGGCACAAATATGATGAATGTTGCAGAGGAAATAACAGAGACACTGCAGATGCAATGGGCTGCCTTAGATGATCCCAGAATCACAGGGGCTTGTTCGTTTTCCATCGAAATTGGGATGGACCTTCTTCCTCAAGCATATCCCCAAGAAACAAGCACCAGTGGAGGAAGTTTTGGTTTGCTGAGCAACAAGGCTCCCTGTTTCAGGTTCTTCATCTTGAGCTTTTGCCTTCATCTTCTCCTTGTGAAGCTTTCTCATCACGTAAGCTTCAGCTAGCATGCCTCCCGCAGTTGCCATGGCCCAGAATTACAAGGAGGTGCGTTTGTTGTGCTACGGCGTCGCTAATTAAGTTGCGGAGTAGGATGAATTGGAGCTACCGTCTAGATCACTGAGGCAGCCACGAGAATTGGAAGGTGAATATATAGATGGGCTTATGGACGGCTAGGACGGCAAGTTTGAACGGTGATGCAGTTGTGGTGGGCCCGGTGGTGGCGGTGGCTTGACCATCAAGATGCTCAGCCTACGCGTCCGCACGGTGACCTACTGTTTAAATATATAATAAGGGAAGTCAATTCGGCAATGTAGAAATACACGTGAGAGTCCTCCTCTCGTGATGATCGCCTTTTTCTGGTTTGCAGACTTTGCTTTTGCTTTTACTTACACTTTTGTCGGTACGTCCTAAAAAGTTTCAACAAAGAATAAATCTGTATATATATATATATATATTAAGGCTTATCTGATAACTGTCCACAACCCTCTGCCGTCCGCTTTCTCACCCACCATCTCCCCACCAACCTATCTTTGACCGGAGGCTTGTACGCCACCTAATCACCAGAGCTGCGAAGAGTGTCGCCCTGTTCTCAACTCCATACCACATCATAAGCAGATGTTTATGGAAAATATTCTTCAGATGACGAGGGATGATTGATTAGGTATGCTTGTCAAACCCTTTCTCAGAGAACCTAATAGATAAAATTACAGTCATTTTAAGCAATTCCACAATCGTGCGTGTCAAGTGATTCCTACACTGTATTGGAGTATGAATGTATCAAGTCTCTGAAAATTCCATTTTATTCAATATGCCAAAGTTCTCAAGTGATTGGAAATCATTTAAGACTCCATACATGCACGGTTTTTCCAGCCCTCCAAGGAAAAGAGTAGCAATTCAATTTGAACTGGCCAAACTCGAGATTTCAATTTGATGTAAAGACAACTGCAAAATAACTTTATTTCAGAAGATTTTTCAGCCTCCTTGAAGCTTCAATTACAGACTCTCTATGCCCAAATGCACTCACTCTAATGTACCCTTCACCACCAGGACCAAATCCCGTTCCAGGAACAGTTATTATGTGCGTTTTCTCCAGAATCTCATTGAATACATCCCAAGATCTTAAGCCTGGAAAATGAACCCACATGTATGGTGCATTTTTGCCTCCATATACCTTCAATCCAAGTGATGTAAATGTGTCGATGATTATTTTGGCATTCTCCTTGTAGTAATCAAGGACTGCGTTCATGGCCTGGAAAAGGAAAAGATGACATGAAAAGGAAAGAAAATTTTCATCAGAGATCAACTGGGAATTATTTGTTTCCAAGAGTACTATAGAGTTGTAATTAGTCATGAAAATGTGGAAAGCAGAAGCTGAAATAACAAATTCAGCAAAACTTTGGGAAGTTTTTGAAGTTGCATCCTAAAAACCTATCATGGTTTTGAAATTTTTGAAGAACTCCAATCAGAAGTTTTTCTTGTAGAAGTGAAAATGAGAAAGCCCATTACACAATTTCTACAGAAGGCCATAGTTTTCTATACAGAAGGTTGTAGGGCAAAATCACCTACAATTCAAGACTTAATCAATGGAATCATAGAAATTTGTAAACATGTTCACAAGAAAATGCAGGGGTTTGGGAAAAAGAATAAGAATCTAACCAGGTAACCATCTGAGGAAAGGCATGCTAGACCACCAGCCTGAGCTATGCTGGATGCACCATTGAAACAGGTGCACACAATGCGATTATAGTCCTTTATGACTGGAAACCCATTTGAATATAACAGCTCTTCAGGAACCACTGTCCAACCAAGGCGAACACCCGTGAACCCAGCAAATTTGGAGAACGATGATATCTCAATTGCAACCTATATGAGACAGGGAAATCTATGTTATGAAAGCCAAACTTAAATAGCAAAGGAAGCAATGGAGCTTCCCATTAAATATGGCAATAAAAATAGAAATTATTAACATTGAGATGATTCCTAGCAGTAATGTACCTCTCTGCCACCAGGAATTTCAAAGATTGATCTTGGGCTCTCATCTGTTATATAAGCAGCATATGCAGAATCGTGTATAATAATTGATCCATTTGCTTTTGCGAACTCCACCAGTTGCTCCAATTGCTGCCGTGATGCAGCATGACCAGTTGGATTGTTTGGAGAGCATAAGAAAATTATATCTGTCCTTGGAGTATTAGACAGGTCTGGAAAAAAATTACTCTCAGGTCCACAGTTCATGTACAAAATGTTCTCATACTTCCCAGTCTCGTCTTTGAAGTTTCCAGATTGACCAATTATAACACTGGAATCCATATATGCCTGTTTCAAGCACGTGTATGAATACCATCATTTGGAGTTCCAATTCCGAACATTTTTCTTTCAAATTTGAAAGACAAGAAAAAGAATGACATCTCTATAATTATTGACTTTCCATGAACCTTGACCCAGCCAACTGGATAAGCCATAATGGCTTACCACTACAATGTACGGTATTCTCCTCCAATCCCCAACGGTGTGGAAATTGAGCAGGAGGAGCTAATGCAAAAAACTCAAAAAGAGGGATTTCACTGGCCTGTATATATGTAGAGGGGTTGAGAGTATTCAAAGGTTCTTTACTATATGGTATTGGAGCATCCTTGTCATCAGGATGCTGCTACATACATTTTACATAAAGCTATTAAGCCTTCATAACATTACCGGAAAAGATGGATCCTGCACAGCCACTGTTACATTGGATCCCAGAAGCATCTGCCAGAGGGAAAGAGTTTTTAAGTCCACTTTCACTTTAAAGCATGCCTGGTCAAGAACAAATCCTAAACAGCTTACACCATGCTAATTAAAAAATTATGGTGTCTGCTAACATATAGAAAGACTTCACTTACCTGGATACGAGAAATATCACATTGCGCCCCATCTGATACAAAAACCTCATTTGCTTTGATACCCATATCTCTGTAGAATGTTTGTGCAATTGCATTCCTTAATTCCTGCAATGTTGAAAAACACATACATTACTCGTACATGAACAAGCAAGAGATGAAACACAACATTCAAGATAGAATTGAAAAACAGGGAATGGAAAATGATTAGTTCAAAGAAGAGGCATGCAAATATATATGCTGCATCTGTTTCATATCAAAATATATGTACAAGAACTGATAATGCTTCTGTTATAAAACTGGGTAGGTTATGGGTATGGCTTTGTTTGGGTAAAAACATATGGATGCCTTTTCATTTTCTTAAGAAAATTATGATCTAAATGGGAAGAGGCCAACAATGTAGCAACCAATAGGCTTGCATTTAATACAAAACTGAAAGAAAAAAGTCACTCTATGAAATGCTTGCCTGAGACTTCACTTCTCCATTTTCAAGGTTGAAGATATATTTAAGAAGTCCTTTTCCAGTAAATAGGTTAAATGTTACAATCAACGCAATCTAATATCATGAATGAAATACACTAGCAATAGCACATGACCATTAAGCTCATTATTACACCTTATACAACAAAAACAATATATACTATGTTTCCTCACTTTTAGTTTTCTGTTTAAAAGAACAAACAAAGGCTGAAGCAATCTATCCAACTCAGATGCACCTCATGCTGGGGTATTGGTTCCAGCTAGGTTGAATTGTGGATTGCTAGTTATGGTTCTCACCAAGCATCCACTCAACTTTTTCTCCTTGCTCAGTTATGTTCTCAGTTTCTGAAATTAAGATGTGCCATCAAGGGTCCCACTAGAAAAACTGTGGCATATAAAATAACAACAAAGCCTTAAATCTCAGCTATTTTGGAATTGTGTACAAGAATTCTTGCACCCTTAAAAAGACGAGTAACAATGATGCTTAAGTAACCTCCAGCCAAATTAATAGATTGAGTGTGACAAAAAGAGAAGAAATCTGGGAAACCTAGCTAAGAATTACCCTACAAACTTATTCAGAATAAGGAAAAAATAAAATAAAATAAAAGTGCCAAATACCATGTTGCCTTGCTCAGCTCCATACCCTCTATAACCTCTAATAGTTGATAAGGCATGTGCATGCTGCAAAACAGAAATTGCAGTATGAAAAATAAAGGAAATAAATGAAAGGGAGAGGAGTGAAACAAAAAAGCATGGTCACTACTATCTAGCACATTTATCAAGTTACAGAATGTTAAGTTTGCACATTCCTTTTGCAGTTTTTCCTACTCTGAATCCCACAAAGAAAAAAAAGAAAAAGGAAAAAAAATATGGAAGAGCTTCTATGTGTGTTGGCACCTGAGGAGATAATGGCACTTCCTTATATGCTTGCACATGTGTGTGTTCATAAATGGGCATAAAAGATGCTTTGCAGTCTATTGCTGTGTTACAGGGTGTCTTAATTTGCTCAGGTTTTTCTTTCTGATAGGTAAATTTTTATCCCCATTGGGACTTGAACCGGAACCTCCCACAAACCCTCTCCATCCCTTTACCACTTGAGCTAGGCCTCAAGGGTAATTTGCTCAGGTTATCCAGGTTGAAACAACATGATAGAGATGATGGGATGGACCCATGTTTGATTCATCCAAAAAATAAGGGTGGGTATGCATTCTAGATTCTTGTGACTATTATAATAGGAATTTCTAATTTTTAAACCTGACAAGACTATCACTGCTTTTTTGTGTGGTTGTATGCTGCATTCATTGGATATTAATAATAAAGTTCACAGAGATGATTCTGTACACAACCCATCTCAGTCTCCAGAAATCCAGACAGGTTGGCCGGTTGATAATTTGGGTAACCAATGGCATTATTGAATTCAGTGGCCCTATCAATCCCACAATTCAAACTAACAAGAAACAAAAAATCAATTATAAAGACAAAAGGATTTTCATCTCACATGATAAGTTAGGGAACAGCGACTCGTGCAAGATAAAAGTTCATAAAATCAGAATACAAACACTTACTAAGAGACATAATTAGCAACAGAGTTGTCTTAAATGGAAAACCACTATGTTACCTCGGCCATAGCTGATGTAATAATGTCCGGTATAGGCTCTGTCGTATCACCAATTCCAAGTTTTATCAACTTTGCATGTGGGTACTTCTGAGTGTGTTCAAGCTCACGCCTGCATATCTGGTTTAGAAACCATAAAGTATAGTATGAGAAGAAACAAGCAATAAGATAAACATTCCATCTAATGTACACGGGGTTTAAGATAATCATCAGATGGACCATGATGGATCCTTAAATTCAAGCAAATTAGCAAAAATCAGAGTAAGAAAGAACCCTTGACTAGAAGATCCACAGATGAAAAAATGCTAACACCAGTGAAACTTGGCCAGAAAGGAAAAGAAAAATGAAAACGGAGTTATTAACCAATTAAGCTGAAGAATGAAAACCCTAGAAGGTTTTAGAAGTCACTGACCTCGGAAAACAAATATCCATTTCGCAGACGCTCCATATTGATATTGCGTGGGACTTTTGTGCCATGACCTGTGATAACATTGCACCTTAGTGATTACACATTACCCTTAGAATAAGTTACATCCTAAATGGTCCTTGAATAACAAATATATTATTATCAGTGAAACACATTGCAAGTAACATACCAACTCTCCCATTTTGAAGCGCCAAGCTGTAAATTGTCAGTAAACATGAATGGAACTATATGAGTTAGGTATATAAATGCACAGAGTGTAAATATAGCAGAAACAAAACAAGCAATGACATCATAGAAAGAGGATTATATCAAAATATTCCATCATTACTTGGTCTGAATCATTTGAGGTTGCAGAGAAATTGAATAAGCCATGTTAATGCACAAGGAAAGTTGAGCATGATACATAATTTATTTCAAGGTCTTGCTTCAATATCAAAATCCTCCACAATTTTCTCAGTATAAAGATATGCTGAACATCTCAGTATTGAACAGGCTTATATATACTTGGATGAGGTTATCACAGGCCAAGAGTGTGCAAGCAATGCACCTTTCTCAACCTGGATGTGACTCGAAAATAATTTTCTGCAATAGCCCCAAATTCCAAGAAGCAAACAAATATGAAATCAGACTGGTTACGCTAGCTGCCGTGTCAACGTTTCACTTTTTTTTTTTTTTTTTAATTGTAAAGGTTCTTGGGCCATGACCTCCATGGATGCTTTAAAGTTTAAACAATCAGCTTTGACCTGATCCAATGAAATAGTTTCTACATTATACCTAATGGATATGTACTTTTCCATGGAAATATTCATTGGTCCTTCCTAGAACCAACCACCAGCTTCATATATCCCAAAGAAACTAAATACGATGCCTAAACCAGGGGCCTGGAGAGTGGTTAGGGATATCCAAATTCCCAAAAAAAAAAAAAACAAAGAAAAAGAAAAGTCATAAAATCATAATAATCCACTAATGTGAAGATGGTCTCTCATCTTAAAAATCAATAATCACTATAAAAATTTATTTTGCCACCCTGTACAACTACGACAACCTTCCAAAGCTTAATTTCACCACTTAAACAATCTTAAAAATCAATAATCACCATAAAAATTCATTTTGCCGCCCTGCACAGCTACAACTACCTTCCAAAGCTTAATTTCATCATGTGGCATATGCGTGCAGCCCATAAGCCTGCAAAGGGACTGGCTGCCAAAAGGAACCTTAGGTAAATGAATTTTCTGTTATCAAGGAGGCGTGGAGCATTTGGTATTGGACCTTATGTCAAATCCATGGATCACTAGGTTCACAAGGGTGCTGACATCACACAACTCATAAGCTAAAACATTGAACTTGACTTAAAACTCCATCCTCGGCAAGTCTCCCCAATAATGTAAATTGAATGTACATTCAAGCAACTTTAGAAAACTTGAAGTTTCCATTTATCCAAACCCCACATTACAATGACACACATTCACATGCTATATCTCCTTTCCACGGAAGCCCATTGTTCAATAGCAACCGGTCCCATCACCAAAAGCAATATCAAACAGGACTATGGCATTTCCAATCAAATTCTCGTTCTGCCAATAATACAAGACACGAGAAAGACCTATGCCCAACTATCTAACCTTGGAACTCAAATTCTCCTATCGTAACTAGATTCGTGGTATCAGCATTACCAGAAAGCCAATGGAAGTGACCTAGTATAAGTAACATGACTTTTCAAACAATTCATCTGCAGAAAAAATTGCCCTTTTGACATTGACTCCAGCGTGCCCCAATAATTGACCCATGAATCCTAGCCACTCCCAATTAATATCATCAGTTTTAAGTTAAACCCATCACCAAAAATTTCTAGATCAGTACAATTAGAAGCTAGAAACGACCAGTGATATGAATGAACCTGCATTCATGAATGGGGTTTAAGCACTACCTAGTGAAAAATTATAATTAGTTTTATACCACTTAAAAAGCCGCCGATTAAAAGGAAAATGAGTGAAAAGGAAAGAAAATTACAGAACAGAGCAGGAAGGCAGATAAGAGTAATCCAAAATCTTGGGTCCACATGTCCAAAACCCTGGATGTTCTTCTCTCCCGTCTCCTTCAAAACGAAGGCTCCACATATTACTCGGTCATGCTCGCCTAAGCTCCAACTATGGCCCATCTTCTTTGACCCATCTGTAGCCCAATGTTTTGGGCAGGGCCTGAACCAGGCCAGCATATTAGAGCCCAGCAAGGCCCAGCCCATCTAGGCACCTCCTGATCACAATAAACACGTGTAGATTGTAGACCCTAAACTTAGATCCGACGGTTAATAGGTGGTGGTCGCATTGTTTAGCATAAGGATGCCAACACTGTAGGTCTTCCCAGGAACAAAATTGAAGAGTCTCTCTCAAAACCCTAGTTTGCATCCCTGAGCTACCCTCGACTGCTGAATCCGCTTGTTCATTGAATCAGGTCAGCATCTCTCTCTTTCTCTCTCTATCAAATATATGCGTAATTTTTTTCTTTTACTTGTATGTAGTTTTCGCGGCAACCGAACAGGCGGAAATGGTTTCTAAGATTAGTTGGCCTTTTTAGACTGCGTGTTTAGTAATGCCAATGAGCACTGTAGGGATGTACTTTGGGCGTAGCCCTAGTTTTTAGTTGATACTGAGACCCGAAAGAATAAATGCCTTATCGTGGAATATGGTTTGTGTAGTTATTCTAGATAGGACGTTGAATTGCTTGATGGAGCAATACTATTATCTCGTGATAAAGGATGGAGTTTGTAAAAATTAGAAACAGGAAGTAGTTTGTCTTGCATTGGAAGATATTGAGAATTGACTGCAATTGGATGGAAGAAAATACTTCATAAACAGTGGCTGCATTAGGATAGAATGGGTTGATGATAAAAGCAGGAGGTGTTCCCTAAATTATTTTGTGTAAAAATGTTTGAGGATGGAATTTAAGCCTTATTTTTTCACTGGAAAAGTATGGATTGCACCAATAGGAAATTATAAATGACTTAGATATTTCTAAATGTTGCAATTAGAAATTTTTTACTTGAAGAACATGCACTTCATGGACAAGCAGGGTTTTTATGAGCATACAACTGCGCTATTGCAATGTTTACCTGCATTCTTTGCCCCCTTTCTAAGTTATGAGACATATCTTAATTGCCAATGACTCTATTGGCACACAGACCATGGGTTTTTCTTGATCAAGAGGCTGATTGCAAGTGGGGTTTCCCTTTTACAGTAAGGTTGATTTTGTTGGTCAGCAGTAGAAGAATGAGGTACAATATATGTGAAATTCAGAAAAAAGATTATGACATCTTAATAGAAATGAGAAAGCTCAAATAATACTAAATACCATAAGGAGATAACTGGCCAAATCCCTCATCCTGTAGTGGTACAACCCTAATGAACAGAAAAACTTGGATGGATCAATGATAACATAGTTTTCTGTTTTGAGCATTGTCTTTGACTTCTTTAGAAGCAGAAAATTAAAGTCTGGTATCCAAATCCAATTGTTGGATTGACTGGATATCTCTATGGTTGTTCCTAAAGACACAGCTGCTCCTTTCTCTTCAGAAATTATTGGATTGTGTTACAGAAATCTGCATTCCTAAGTGTGTCAGTGGATGATCCATGTTGAAGAGTTTTTCCCTAGGATTAGGCTTTGTGAACAAGTGATTGCTTTTATTCTCCTATTAAACCTTAATTACCAGGTAAGACTCCGTTACTTCCTGGATAAACTATAGGTCCATAGTTGCCATGAAGGTGGGAAAAAAGAGGTACTGTATGTCCATGGTAGGCTCATAATTTAATAAATAAATAAATTGTACACCCACAATTGTCATGGAGGAAAAAGGGTCTGAAGGAAACCGGTTAAAAAATGTCCCCACAAGGTTTTTTTAAAAAATGGAAAGGAAAATAGGATGCAGGAAATATATGAGAAGTGCCAAGATGAATGAGGGAGAAGTGAGGGAAGCAACTGCATGGATGGCTACGTCATTGACTTGCACTACTGCTTTGCATTTTGTATCTTATTGTTGCCAAAGGAGGAACCATATTTTTCCATATTTGGCCAAGCTTTTACTGCTTCACAAATTGTAAATTTTTTTTTCTTCAGTTTGATCATCTCACATGAAACTAAAAGGGGGAAAGCATTATCATTTTTTCTTCATGAATGTGATGTATAAATCACCTTATCCATTTATGTTGTTTTTGCAGGTGATGTCTGATTAGGTCATATGGTTCAACCTGATGGTCTTTAATGCTGCAAGATTAAAGAAATGCTTTTGTCAATCTTTTGGAGCCTTTACCCTACCCATTACTTTTACTGATACTACCTGTTATCCAGGAATTTTCAAAACCAGGAGAGAAGGTAAAGTAGATATGGCCTCAAGTTTGTGCGCCCTTGTATCCGATGGAGAATCACATACCCAGCCTTCTCTAATAGTCAGCCAGGACCAGATATGTTCAGTCTCAAATGTTCAATCCACTCCAGAAATTGAAAAGAAATATGTCCACCATGTTTATGATGCAATTGCTCCACATTTCAGTTCTACCCGCTTTGCCAAGTGGCCAAAAGTTGCCACTTTTTTGAAATCCTTGCCTTCAGGATCTCTTGTCTTGGATGCAGGATGTGGAAATGGGAAGTATTTGGGTGTAAGTCCAGATTGCTTTTTTATAGGATGTGATATAAGTGCTCCTCTTATCAATATATGTGCTGATAGGGATCATGAAGTTGTGGTTGCTGATGCTGTAAATCTTCCTTATAGAACTGGTTTTGGTGATGCAGCAATCTCTATTGCTGTGTTACATCACCTAAGTACAGAGAATAGGAGAAAGAAGGCAATCCAAGAATTAGTCAGAGTTGTTAAAAAGGGTGGGTTAGTTCTAATAACAGTTTGGGCTGTGGAGCAAGAGGATAGATCTTTGGTTACCAAATGGACTCCTCTTACTGAGAAGTATGTAGAGGAGTGGATAGGACCAAGTAGTCCCCGCATTCGTAGTCCTTCATCCTTCCCTCTGGAAAGTATCCCTGAAACAGAAGAGAATGGTTCAGGAGAGCACTTAAAAGATTTGAAGGAGATTTCCAATGAGAAGTTGCAGGATACTATGCATTCAACCTGTCAAACTGAAGATGATTCAGTGACTTTTAAAATTAAAAAAAATATTGAGAGCCATCAGGAATATTTTGTCCCTTGGCACCTACCTTACCATCGTGCAGAAGTCAGTGGTGCTTCTGCTTGTGCTCTTGCAAATGGCCTGGCAAAGAAAGATGATAAAAAGGGTGCCATAGTTTACAATAGATATTACCACGTGTTCAGTGAAGGCGAACTTGAAAGGTAATATATTGTTTTCCTTTTAAATTTTTTCTCTAAGATACAATTCTTGTTCCTCTTTCAGTTGTTTTTCTATCAATTTGTACTTGTGAACCATTCAAATGGTCACCTGTTTTATGATATATTCTACAACTTGGTTTGTAACATTTTCCCCTTTTTTGTCCCTGCCAGGACTTGAACCTAGAACTTTCCACATCCTCACTCCAGCCCCCTTACCACTTGAGTTAGGCCTCAAGGGCTTTTATGAATTTTCATTCTTAATACTGATATTGACTCAAATATGTCAACCTACTCATACTTATATACCCTATAAAATTGTATGTTTTCATAAATGGTTTAGCATAGACAAACTTTTGATCAGGAGAGAAATAGACAGAATATGAACCATGACTTAATTGAGGGCATACACAAAAGTAGGTATTGGGTTATGAGGAAGTTTTCAATATCTACTGTTTTATCATTTTGGTGATGTTATAATTTATGCTACTGTGCTTCTCTGTTTGGTGTAAGTTAACTGCATTCTTGCTAATAGAGCCTAGGACCTTAGTCTGATTTTTTGGAGCTGTTGGAATTATGAATCTACTGTCTCCTTTTTAGTTCCTAAACTCTTCTGCCTGGAATTATTCTCACAAGCCTTTGCCTCCTCCTGTCCAATGGTTTCATTTCTTTTGGTTCAGCCCTGTTACCTTGTAACTTGGTTTCATTCATTGGTTAGACTTGAAGAATTGCCTCTCCCTTAAAGATAAGTTGCTCAGTTGAGGGACAAACCTGATGCATAAACTGTGTTGTAATCTGGTTGTTGAAATCAGAGGCCATTTGTTCTTTGAGTGCATCCTTCCTTGAGAACCTCCATCCTCCAAAAATGCTCTCGGAGTACACTGGTTAGAAAACGGGATTTAAGAAATTGATTAGGCTTGCTGCTGTATGAACTATGAAAAGTAAATCAGTTTAGCTCTACACTAAGCAAATTGGTTCCTCCAGCTTTCTTTGATCATGTTTGGCAAGAAAGAAGCTAAGGGTCCTTGAACAATGAATTTCATGATATCAACTCAACCTTCCAGAGTATCTTCCAACCGAAGGCTTAGGTTCACCTTCTTCAAGAAAATTCCTGATTCTGAAACTAATGGAGGTTATGTTAATGTTGCTTCTTTCCCTTTGGCATCTTCTATCCTTCGGCTGCTAGCTTAGGTTGGTTGCATTTAAGGCTAGTCCTTATAATCTTCACTTTGTTCATTTGTTGCTGGGCTGCTCCTTAGATTTCTATTCAAATATATTCATCCATCCAAGTCATGAATAAGACCATTTATAATGCAATGAGCCTACTTGTGCCTGCTGATGGCCCTCATGAGTACCATAATTGCCACTGTTAAGTCTTTAAAACATTGAAATAATTTGATCTAAAGAAGTATTGAAATATTATGATCCAAAGAAGTATAGTGTTACATACAAACATGCTATCATCTCTAAATTTTTTACTAAATTGCAAACTGTTCTTTAGCTGGTCATTCTGCTAGTTGAACCCATGTTGAAGAGATAAGCAATTGCCTTTTTTCTTTTGTTGTGTATTTATGTGATGTATTTATTCTCTTTCCACATACTTTTTGCATTATGTTTTGCAGGTTGGTATCTGGTATGGACAATGCAGTCATTGTTGACCAATTTTTTGACAAATCAAATTGGTGTATTATCCTTGAGAAAACATTATGATAAATCAACTTTGTGGTACATCAACCAATCTGAGTGTAATTCATACAGAAGATGGTGATGATCCAGTTGATAGTTGCAGGCACTGCATTTCAAAAGTAGCTTTCCATAGGAAGCCCACATGTTTCAGCAACACAGGTAAGGATGCTGAATGCCTTGTTTCCAAAGTTTGTGAGAGGGTCTTCACCTTTATTGTTAGCTGATTTAGCGGGGTTTGCTTCTAGGTACAGTTGTCTTGTGCCTCAACCTTTAAACAGTCATCCCCCCCTACCCCACCCAAAAAGGCAAGCACACTGAGACACACAATTAGATATGATTCTACTTGTTCTCAATGTATCATGCATTGATTCTACAGGTCAAAAGTCACTGAATATAGGTATTTCTTAGCCAGGGGCTTTATTGCAATTGCGTGATCGATGTTGGAGTCAAAACTGTTCTATGCCATTTGATCGATTTTGTCAACTTGTTTATTGTCCAATAAAGATCCAACAGACTAGGGCTGTTTCATTCTCCTCAATAGACTTTTTATGTATGATTTCATGAACAATTTAAAATTTTTCCCATCATCTTTTAATCCAGTTTCCCAGTTTCTGAACCAGAAAGGAGATTCACCTATTGAACCATTCCGTTTAAGGAGTTAAAAAATATGAAGCTGATGTGATGTGACAGGATCACTTGAATGAAAATGGTGCAGCTGCCTGATATTTAAGACTACCTCAGAGAGAGTTGAAAAGGAGCAACAACTATAGATGTTAAACAGCTACCTTGAATTTGGCAGCACATCCCTTCACAAAGTGTGATGATCAAATGAAATTGAATTCATTCATAGCAACTGGGCTTTGGATGATTTGGTAAAGCTGAGGATGCATCCATTAGATCGGGTGAGATGATGTGATCAGCACGAGCCCTCATAACAGTGAGCCTCTTTCATCCATCCCATGCCAACAATTTAAAAATAGATGAGAGAAATGAGCAGAGGAAGAGAATCCCGGTTGGATTCAAATTGGAACAGAAGTCCACAGCATTGAGACTAACATGCACCTAAAGGATATTATTAACTCAGAGCTGTAATTCACCATATTGATCAGAGGTTAGAGAGTCAATCAATTGTAACCTTCTCCTGCCCCTAGATTCAATTTAATAAAAGCACTAGATAGAGTTATCTCAGGATATGGAAGAATATTAAAACACGTAGCGACTGATCACTCAAGTGTTAGTTATCAAAAAGTTGCAAGGGAAGAAATGTTGAGTATGCTTCTATTATCTTGATCATTTCATTTATAGGTCATTATGCAGTAGTATCATCCAAGCGCACCTTGGTCTTTAGAGGCTTGAGATGAACAAAATTGAGATATTTATCCATTACAATACAGGAAATAAATAGAGGTGTGCAGCGCATGCAAAGTAGGAGAAAGGAATAAAAATGGTGAATTGAGTGATTTTCCCTGGTGCTTTGAAACAAGTTCATCAAAGGTCAAAAGTTTATATGCTAAGACAGTTCTCCATCATTCACTACGAACCTTAGGTGCCAGTGCCACTGATGACAGATAGATGGAATCAAAAGAAAATCATTAATGGCACAATTATCAATACTTCCCTATTGCAGGGCCCTTGATAAAACAGGGAAGCTGTATAAATCTGCTTTTGGCATGTACGGCAGCTGAAAACTAATGCTAGCAGTTCAATCTCCAGTCATAAGGCTGATATATCACTTTCAACTGGCCGGTAGCAAGCAACTCCAGTAACTCTTCGGAGATGGGTGGCTCCAAGTAGTTTGCTGCATGCTTTAATACCTCTACTTCGTTCTTGCCAAAATCTACACTAAACCTGAGCATTGATGAGAAAAAATTAGAGCCATCTTCTAATCAGCGTATCTGATTGGCTTTCTCAAAACACAGAAACGGGGTATAAAAGCCAATGGTTTTGCAAAAAAATAAAAATAATTAATAAATAAATAAAGAAAAAGGGTATGCAAGGTCGCCGAGCTTTTGAGAAGCAATTCAGAGGACGAATCATTTCCCAATTAGATAACGGAGGTCATAGACTCATGGTGCGAATCCTATAACATGAATTGTTGTATACAATGTGGAAGAAAATCGCTTCATAGAAGAGAATGATATGTTTATGTTTCCTTATCAAACCAACTGAGAATCAGATTCCATCGTGGGAGAGAGGGGGAGGAAGAGAAGAGGGAAAAATAAAAATGACATAGAACCATGTTAGATAGCATGTTTTCCGAAATCATTTTCAAAAATATTTCCCAAAAACTGGTCTAAAATATTGTTTTTTTTTTTTTTTTTTCATATTTAAAAAAACAAAAGCACTTTAATCATCAAAAAATGTTCCAAACTAACCATGTTCTCTAAAACTTTCTAGAAATCCATTTCATTTCCAGCATCAAGCAGGCCACAAGGTTTCACTCTTTTTCTAACACATGGTTAAGGCCCTATTGGAAAAATAAAAATTTAAAGACATATTTGCGGCCCTCTCTTAGAAACTTACCATTTTAGGAGCTTACTGGCTGATACGACCTTTGCATTAACATCTAGAATTAATCCTCCACTTCTTACAAAATTACGGGCTGCTTCCACCAATTCTTGATCAATGTTCCCAGGTGAGTAGCATTTGAGAGGAGGGCCAGATCGGGTACCAAAAACCAGGGCAAAGTGGATAAGAGGCTCCGGGTAAGGAAGAGCCACCTGATGCAAAAGAATAAATTTGGAACTGAGGTTAAATTAAATGATCAGTCAAGACATAGAACTTCATCATGGACACAGAAAAGGAAGAGACCTAAAAACCCAACTTTTATAAACTTTACGAAAATCAACAAAGTGATTTCAAGCATCTACAAATGCCCATCAAAGGTAAGGTTATCTTTACCTCTTTCATCTCCTCTACTTCATCTTATATCCGCATTTTGACATAAGGAAGAAAATAAATAAAGGAAAAGCTTAAAGCCTGGTCCAATCAGAACTGAGAACCAGATATTTTACTTTGATTTATTTTAAACAACAGGTCAAATTTGGTCGAAGAAAATATGGAAATGCCAATTTCTTGTTGAAATGCAGAACCTTTTTCAGTATGTCCAGTCAGAATATACTATGCTATCTCCTATCAAAAAATATACTATGCTATCACGACTCATAAAAGAGCTCATCAACAAATTTTAAATCCCTAAAGCAATGGCACCATTGCCCTGTGGTGATTACAGGAGTAGGTTTCATCTCATAAACAACCAAATTACCTTGGCACGTCTGTCTCTCATTCCAAATGGCCTAATGAGGTTGTATGGCGGTCGCTGGTTGCCCCTTAAGATGCCATTTGCAATAACAGAAAGTGAATAGGTGCACCCACCAACAACATATTTAAATTCTCCAAGAAGCTTCCTTCTCTCAAGTGGTCCAACTGGATAACCCCACACCAATATTCCATGGATGGCCATCATGTTGTAGAGATTTATAAAGAAAGCAAGCTTCTCTTCCCTAGGCATATCCTGCAAATCTACTCTTTGGAGCTCCTCAACTATTCTCAAATACCTATGAAAGAAATCATTTTTAGATCATAAAAGCATATATGATTATAAAAAGACAACAATGAATTTATCCAAACAATTTAAAGGCTCCAACAAACCTAGCAAATTCCTCACTCCCATGGATACTCCTGTAATCAACATGCTTTCCATCTTCTGATGTGTAAGCTTCAAAGATAGCATAAGACAAAAATCTAAGCCTCGATGCAATTTCTATTATAGGCTTTGGCTTCACATCAAGTATGCCCCCCCTTGGGAAATTGTGACATTGAGACAACACTACAGGATCATGGTCCAAGAACCGGTACAAATGGTTGCCATCCTCAAAATCATTCTCACTAGAGCAATGTAAAACATCAAAAAGGACCCAAGAAAACAAAAAGAATGTCAAGGAATGTTTACAAGTAAATAAGTAAAAAAATTAACACAAAATTGCATAAAAAGGCATTTGAAACAGATAACTTCGAATAACTTACTCAAGAACGTTTTGGAAGAAGTGTTTACTTGCAAGTTTTCGCCCAAATTCAATAGCCTGTCTCATAACAAAAAAATAATACGAAGATTAACATGAATAAAAACTAAGATAGCAAGGTTATTTATATTTTTTATCTTTGGCCAGTGGTTGGCCGATTGCTTAAAACAGGTTCTTCAACTAGTATTCAAGAGGACATATCACTAACCTCTTCCCTTTCCAAGTATTGATCTTCTGATATAAAATCCACAGCTTCTGAGCCCAGAAAGCAGTTGGTGAACCTGCGCATTCGATAAAAACGGTCCTTAACAACAATAGATTCTTTCATTTTGAGGACAATAGCAGCTAGTTCATCAATTGCCCCGCTACTGGACAAGTCATCTTCACCAGAAAGTGGTGGCAAAGGAGCTTCAAATGAAGGTGCTTCAGAAATCACATAATTAATCTTCTCATCAAGCTTGCCAGACTCATCAAGGCCCTTTACCTCATTCAATCCCCCTATAAGGACTTCATTAAAAAACAACTTCGGAACAGCACAAGACCCTGCAATTTTTTCTAGCTCCAGCTTTCTGCTAGGGTACACATCAATGTTAATTTCAACATATCTGAGTCTTCTCTGAAGTAGAAATCGCCGAACCTCTTTACTTTCCTGGCATCCTAATCTTGTATACAGTATAATTCTTCCTTTCATGCCCACTGGACGTGCTGGTTCTCCAATGATTTCCTCCTTCTGTTCGGTTTTGTTTTCTGCATCAACTTCTTGCGAAATCTTAATATAGTTTAGGGGATTCCATGCAGACCGTTCTACTGGTTTTTGAGATGCTTCTTTGGCTTCACCTTCTTTGGGGGAATCTACAACCTCCTTAACACCAGTTTTATTCTTATCTTCATCATCCTGAGCAGCATGTACATCCTCATCTGTTTTCCCAGAAAGGACACGCAAAACACTAGAGACTGCAACTGTACTTTTCTCCTTGACAAAGTTTTTAAGTGCTACAGCCTTCTCAGGCCAAGCAGAACCTTGTGTTTCTGTGTCAAGATCCAAAGGACGGGTAGACATACTCCTGCTAGCTTCCATCCCAGGAATCTCAGTTCCATCAAAGACAGGCTCTGGTTCCTTCTCCTCACTAAGATTTTCCTTGATATCCTGATATGTTTCGCTTTTATTTTCAGACTCCAATTCCTCACTTTCATCAACCTGGTTATTCAAGTCATCCTGATTCATTTCTTTTTTATTTTCGGATCCCAATTCCTTATTATCATCCACCTTGTTATTCGAGTCATCTAGATCCTCATCGCTATCTGGATTGGGACTTTCCTCACTGATCCTCAAAGCTTTCATTTGTTCTCCTTGATCTTCTTTCTGTGGATAACATACTTCTCCCTCCTTTTCAGGTGTTGAAGAATTCACCACATTTTTCTCAGTTGAGCTTTCATTTTCCATGATGCCAATGATATTAAGTTTGCAACCTAACTCATTAAAAAGTGGCTATTAAATTTTAATTAGCTGGAAACTGGCTGGTAATGACACTTCAAAGAGCTATTTGCATCACCCTGCAATAGGTTGGCATAAAAAATTGAAAGATCACAACATTTCATGTAAATACACCAACTTAATGTCAACTCACTAGATTAAAAAAGACGAATACAAACAATAAGATGTATTAAATACAATGGAAGCTCAACACAAAGAATGTAAACATACAGCTCCAACAAGGTTAAAGTTGTAACACAGAAAATCCGCAAAGGAATTATAAATGGAGAAGTTTCCTGGATTCTGGACCTTCAGTGGTGTTTACTAATTCAAGAACACGTATAAAAATAATAAGAATGGAGGAACAGATGTATTCCCTACTCAAAATAACAGTAGTCAAGATTTGAATCACTAATTACAATAAGGTGTTAAAATGCAAGTGCTCTGAATACTACATGTATAACTTCTTCTTCAAACATATATTGCTACACAGCCTGAAAACCAAGGGTAACCTTCAGAAATAGTGACACTGGCTAGCCTAAAGCTTCCACAGAAAATTTAGACATTAGCATGAAAATGTAATTTCAATGCCCTATACTCATTTACAAGTTTCTGGGAACTCACACCACCGTTCAAGAACAATCCTATTGAAGTTTTTTTTTGTTTCCTATTTGAATGGACAGTCAACTATCATAGTTTGTGAATAAAATGATGCCATGGAAATGTTGTCATTCCCTTTTGTCAATTTTCACTATGTTGCAATGACAGATTGAAAGCATGAATGGCAGGCCTAAGATGAATTAGTAGACTGCAAAAGGAGTATTCAATTAGACAGTAGAGAACTCTTGACTGCTACCCAGCACTCCAAAACTCAGTATCACATCAGTAATCACAGTTCACTTTTGTGTGCCAACAACTTCAATAAAACCCCACCTTGAATCAGTGTCATCATCATAAATCAAATATCACAACCAATCTACAAAGTGGGAGGGAATTCAACCAGAAATTATATGAAACAACTAAACATCAATCACATTGGCAGAGAGGCCAAATCATTGACCAACAATCTTCAAGTATAACTTGTCAAATAACTAGGTTAACAGAAGACAAAAATATAAGAATGCTTCAGTCGGAATCAAAACATGGGTTGAATTCTTCAAGAGGTAGAGGGAGTGATGGAGGCTGTATAGGTTGAAGAACAGGTTGTGAAAGGAGAAACAAACAAGGCACCCAAAGCCCAAACAGGTGCATACAAAAAGAAAAGAGCAAAAAAAGCTAATGCCGCTCCGTTTGGTTGCAGAATATAGCTAAAAAGTATGCAAGACCCGAAAAATACTATTAAAGAAACTCTAATGAAATGCAGGAAAAGTAAACACATGACTCAAATTGAATTTTCTTAGCACCCCGATCTCTTATTATCATGAAAACAAAACTAGATACATCTCGACCAGACACACTGTTAAAAATCTTGAATAGGCGAGATACAATCAATCCATTTCAATCTCGTGAAACACGCAATGATCGTATTGCCCCCAGTTGATAGCAATAAAGTTAACGGAGATAAAATATTAATTTCAGAAGAAAAAAAATGTAGCATTCACCTCAGGTAAGCCAACAGAGTTATATCAGGCAAAGTCGACTGCAGATGAAAGAACATTCAATTCAGTTTCTTTCTTTTTTTCCCATATTTTCTCAGCAACAAACCGAAATTAGGGTTTTCGCAACACAATCTGATCTAATGAAAGATCTCGGAACGATACAAGATTGATGACCCAGTCAAATAATGAAAATAATAATGACTAATAATAGTAACAACAAAATTGGACAAGAAAGCTTACAGATCCGATGAAGCGGATGCGTCGATTGGAAAAGAGAACCGCGGAGAAAATCTGGAAGCACTTGAGGAGATCTGAAGAAGGAGACAAATTTGAGGACAACGAAAATAAATGTATGAAATTAAAGATTGAATTAAAACCGTCTGATGGAGTCGATTTTCAGAGAGAAGACACGGGCACCTGAAGCGGGAACTCCGTGGGCTAAAAAGAAAAACGCACCAACGGATCACGGCCCCCTTGCGGATTTATATGTGGGCCCTTCTTTTGGATTTTGTTGCATATGGGCCCCTCGCCAATTGTCAATGACTCAATAATACATTCCCCCGATTTCCCCTTCCTTACTTTTCTTTTACACCTCCACGTATGACGCATCCGGGCTATTTAGTATTGTCCGAAAATTTAAAAATAAAAAACAAAAAAAAAATATTTAAAAGTAATTTATTTTTTTAATATAAATATTAAATAAATTAAAATTATTTAAATTTTTAATTATTTTTAATTTTATTTGTATATTTCATAGTAAACCATATACTTGATAATCAATTCATTGTAAATATTCCTTAAATATAATTTAATGGTTTATTGGTTTAATACTACTAAATTAACTAGTCAAATAGCATTAAATAAGTGTAAAATTAAGTGCTCATTTGGATCGTTTCTGTTTCATGCTTTTTAATAAATTTTAAATTATTTCTAAATTCTTTTTATACCTTAATTTTTTGTACACTTTTTAAAATACGTTACCATCTTAAGAAAAGAAGATTTAAAAAATCGTTACATTTTTATACAAAAATTACTATCATTAATAAGTCTAATATGGTCAATTGAACATGTGTCTATGAATTCAAGCTCAACCAAAATGGATTTGGGTTTGGTTGGGGTTTGAAAAAGTAAACTTGGTCTTTGGATAAAGCTTGGTCGCAGGACAAACTTGAACCCGTCGTCAGACTTCCTCCTCTAGTCTTATTGTTAAAATCTCGGAATGCCATTGCTAATTATATTTTAAAATAATTTTGAAAAATGATTTTTTAAATTTAATTTTTAATTTTTGCTTGAAATCTAAAATATTTTTACTCTATTTTTAATCTTTTTAAATATGTTTTAAAAATTATTTGTATATATAATGATTTATTTTTAATAATTTTATATATTTATATAATTATTTCTTAAAAAAATAGTTATAAAACAAGTGAAAATAATTTTTAAAAAAATTATGTTTTAAGTTTTTAAGAATTTTCAAATGTGTTATTTATTTATTTTTATAATAGAAAACTGTTTTTAAAAAACTGTTTCCAAATAAGTACATTTGATGATTGATAAAAAGATTTAGTGATGGGAATATTGAATTTATGTAACAATTTTTAGTTTTATAAAGTATATTATAATTTTTTTTACAATGAATTAAGAAATTTGATAATCAATTCATTTACAAATATACACTAAATATAACTTAATACTCAAATCTAATTAAATAAGCGTGAAACCAAGTGTTAATTTCTATATATTTCATGTTTCCAATTTTTAAAAAGAAAAGGTAATAATAATTTTTTAAAGAAAAAAGTGAGTTTTAATTTACCAAAGAACATATAAAAAAAAGAAATTAACGTTTATAAATCAATTTTATCTTGTTTAATTTAAAAATAGTTTAAAATAGATATATTTTTCTATAAATTAGATAATTATTTCTCAAAACAGCACTAATTAACAAAAAATTTAAAATTTTAAGTTTCTTGGTCTTAATTTTGTTTAATTTTAAAATTTTAAATTTGTTTTAATTGTATTTAATTTTTAAGTATTTTAATTTAAATTATATTTTAAAATTTTAAATTTTCTTATTTTATTATTAATAACAACTAACAATTTGTTTTATTTAATTTTATTTAAAAAAAAAAAGAGAGAGAAGATGAGTAGATTTATATAATACAAGATATAAAATTATTATTAATTAGACAATTTAAAAAAATTATTTATCACATAAGGACTCCAAAGAATTTTTTCAAAATGATTTCTATGGAAGAAATTTATAATATATTTATTTGTAATATATTTTTATCAAATAAAAATAATAAATTAAATTTTTAATAATTTTATTTAATATAAAAAATAGTATTTTAAGAAATAATTATTTGACTTATAAAAATGTGGATATATTTTAAAATATTTTTAAATTGATATAGATAAAATTGATTTATAAAGGTTGACGTTACTTTTCCATTTTTATATATAATACAATAACTTATATATATAAAGCAAAAATTAGTTCTGAATTTTTAAAATTTTGAAATAGTAAAATTTTTGTTAATGCCTTATTTTTTTTTTTATATATATACTATCTAAAAGTGGCTACCTTTTTAAAATAAGATTTTAAAAGATCTTACATTTTTATACAAAAATTACTATCATTTGTTTGAGCAATAAATTACCCGTGTTTTTGTTCAACACAACCATTTACCATGACCCATTAAACCTATTTAATATGTTTAATATGATCAATTTGAACATGTACCTATGAATTCAAGCTTAACCCAAATGGGTTTGGAAAAATGTGTTTGGGATGGTTGGAGTTTGAACAAGTAAACTTCATATTTGGGTTAAGCTTGGTCGCAGGACAAACTTGACCTAGTCCACAGACTTCCACCTCTAACATTATTGTTCATATCTTTGAAATGCTATTGCCGAGACCTGAGGCCCGAGGGGTGCGTCTGTGGCTTTGGCATGAGGCTAGACTTCTGTAGCTTTGAATTCAAAATCGTGGAGTAGAAGCAAGATCTAAGAATTTCATAAAATTAGAATTTCTAATCGTGAAGTACAACAGGGGCAACCTAAATATTCGTTGAAAGTGTTGGAGAGGGTTTCAAAGCGGTCCATCATTTTTACTTTGAAAATGACCAAAACTTCAATTTCAATACCAAATGTTTTCAATGTCAAATCCGCACCATTGTTTCGTGACGCTCCTCCAGAAATTCCTCTCTTTTTTGTTGACTTTGTTTACTTTTAAATCCTACTAGGACATTCGTTCATAAAATAAGTTTTACCAAATAATATAATCTATGACTGGGGCAAAATTACTTGTCAAGAGCTGATCAAACCCTCAAGGAAACCAAGCAAAGCTCCTCAAGGTTTTTCCATTTTCCACGCCATTGATGATAAATCAATTGTCATTGGTTTACAAATTTTTGTTCCACGTTAAGGCAAAAGAAGAATAATACACAAGTAAAGCAAATTCCTAAAACAGACCTGATTTGCATGAAATCAGAACATCCAGAAAGCTGAAAAGTTGGTCAGTGTTTCATATAGCATCCTTCCAAAGGCATGAAATATCTGAAAAGGATGAAATTAGACATGGTTTAGGAACAAACCATGAAGCAATATTCTATTAATAAGACAACTAAAAAATGCAGAGGAAAAAATATGGGGAGAAACACCTCAACATACAATACCTTTCTATGAACACGGTCAAGCTGACAAATCTGCATTTCCATTGATAATACTAATAAGAGATCATACCAAATCCTCTTTTTCCCTTGAGTGATCTGAACGTAGGATATTCCCTGAGGCACGTAAATTCAAAAGATTCTCGAGAGCATCCTGACATTAAGATGAACTGAACCTTCTCTCCATGCCTTTCTTATAATAGAACAGAAGGGGCCAGTTGGAGAAGTTCTTATACAATCTGGGATCACAGAGGAAATCAGGACAAATCACTCATCATAAGTCATGACTAGGGCCTTCTTATATTGATTCTGCTTTACATGTTTTTTTCACAGTTTTTTCTATCTATAGTCCATCCATTCAGCGGATCCCCTTCCATGGATTTCCAAAACTGATTGAGCCTAACAAGTTTTTCATCTAGAATTGATCTAGACTCCAGGTTTTGGTGGGTGTAGCTGTGGTCCTGCCAGATCTATAAGTCTAGTCACCATTTAAAGTTAAACATGAATATCAACTTGACTGCAAGCAATGGTCAGATGAAGACTCCATATTCCACTCAACATCTCCACATGCACTAAGGACTGTCGTAAGGATATAATCATCCACCTCGATCCCTTCTGCTTGCATACGGTACATGAGCTTCAAAGCTTCTCCGCAGAGCCCATTCCTCGCATAACCCACAATCATTGCCTTCCAAGAAACCAAATTCCGTTGTGGCATGCTATCAAAAACCTGGATTGCCTCAGAAACATATCCACATTTTGCATACATATTAATTAAAGCACTACCCACAAAAACATTGGACAGCGCAAGTGTTTTGTTCACAGAAGAGTGAATCAATTTCCCTTGCAGAATAGCTTCTAACTGAGCACATGCTTTCAAAGCTGATGAATAAGTGAAAGGGTTTGGCTCCACACCTTCCTCCAACATTTCTTTCAAGAATTCAAGAGCCTCAGGTTCATGCCCAAGACTGGTATAACCAGAAATTATAGCAGTCCATGAGACCACGTCTCTAAGAGGCATGTTTTGGAGGACCCTGGAGGCAAAAGGGTGCTCTTCACATTTGCAGTAGAACCATACTAGAGTGCTTCCTATGTAGATGTTGCTTTGCATGGAATTCTTCATGATCTGTGCATGAACTTCCTTTCCCATCAGTAAATTCCTAGTTGAGCCACATGCTCTGAGGATGCTTACAACAGTCAAGTTGTTAGCAAATACCTTCCGTCTTTTCATCACTCGAAAGAGGCTAATGGCTTCCTCCCCCTGCCCATTACGAGCATATCCAGCTATGATAGAAGTCCATGTAACCGTGTTTCTCTTCTTCATTCCATCAAACACTTTTCTTGAATCTAATATTTCCCCACACTTTGCATACATGCCCACTAAGGAAGTCCCTATGAAAACATCTTCCTTAAACATCTTCTTAATTATGGCACCATGTAACTGCTTTCCAAATTTTAAAGCCTTCTCCTCTCCACATGCCTTCAAAACACTACACACTGTAAACTCATTAGGAGAAGATGTGTTGAACATCATTTGTGAGAACATAGACAAAGCCTCTGTTCCCCGCCCTTGTTGGGAGCAAGCAGTAATCATGGTTGTCCAGCAAACTACATCCCGCTCAGGCATTTGATCAAACGCATGAAAAGCCCCAGACAGATCACCACATTGTGCATAGAAGTAAACAAGAGCACTATCAACAATCAAGTTCCTCCAGTTATCTTTCACAATACAAGCATGAATTTGCCTTCCAAGCTCAAAATCCAATCTCTTACTACACAAATTCAGAACACACACAAAAGTCTTACCGTTTGCTCGAACGCCATTCTCAATACAATCATCGAATAACCTCAATGCTTCATCATCAAAACCATATCTCGAATACCCATTAACAACAGCAGTCCAAGAAACAACATTTCGCTCCGGCATTTTGTCAAACACCTTGCGAGCCTCCACTAACTTCCCAAATCTCAAATAAGCACTAATCAAATTATTATTGACATATGTCACAGAGTTATCCAGACACTTTAAAACAACTGCATGTACCCTTCTAACTTCTCTTACTGTACAACACGACTGAAGCCAAAACGCGAGCAAATTGGTATTGACATGTCTAACAATTGGTTGAACATTCAAAAAACCGGCATCTGGGTTTTTATGGGAGCTCAAAAACTTGCAAGAATTAGAAAATTCCGTCGTGGAAGAAGAAGTTTTCAAATAAAAGCAAAGAAAATTTGTGGGACTTTTGCCGTTAATCTTCCATGTTTTTGAGTTCTTTCTCGGCTCCGGTGATTGAGACCTTCGAATGGTGAACAGGGAAGGCGGTTGAAAGAGAGTAATTTGCGGTGCGAGCATGGCAGGAATGGCTTCAATTTCCCGCAAAATAGCAGTTCGAGTTCTGCAACAGCTAGGCAGAAAATGTAATAGTCTTTCGACGGGCTTTCAAGTTTTTTAACGTTCATATTCTTTAAAACGACGCCGTTTGATAGTGCTGGGAAAAAATATCTTGGTGTGTGTATATTGTCCACCGCCTGGCTCGGTTGCTTCCACGTTTAGATATGCAACGTTAACATGTCCCGTATGCCTCATTATCATTGTTCTGAAACGACGACGTCGTTTCAAGGATTGATCTGTGCATAAACCAACGGTTGGGATTATCTGTTCTGTAAAACCCTCCCTGAAACTGTAGCTGACCCTAAACCCCCAAAAAACTTTTCCCATCAATGGAGTTGGCTTCTACGACTCTCCAGGCACGTTCCTCTTTCCAAGTTATAGCCCCTTCACTCTCTTTCATTAGAAATTCAAGACGAAATCTTTGTTTCACTCGTAAAGTCGAAGGTAATTCGATATTTCTTTTTCGTATCCTCCGTTTGATTGCTAAAGAAATAAAAAGAAAATAAATCATATTTTTTAGTGGAAAATTTTCACCAAAACCTCCCCACTAAGTGTTCTAAATACAATTTTTTTGCTGAGTTGAGTTTGGTTGGTTTTTTGGTTTTGGAAACCTGAAAAACAGTTTCCTTTTCTTTTCTGGACAACCAAACGGAAGGTTATGGAAATTTTCGATGTTTCATTACTGTTTTAGAAATTTGAATAGTATAATTACTGGAACTCGGTCCATTGGAAGTGGAAGTGTGGGACAAGGAAAAGAGTTGTGTTCTGTTTGGTTGCCGAGAAAACATGGGACAAAAGAAATTTAAATTTTAACTGTTGTAACATGATGGAGTGGAGTAACAATAGTTAGATTCTGAGTTTTCTGTTCCTTTTCCCCTTTTCACTTCTGGCTAGAACTTCGGGATCATGTGTTGAGTGAATGCATGGAGTTTCTGTTTCCATTATGTTGCTAAAATTTTTGAGATATAGCTACTTTTAATATGTGGTTGGTGGTTGATTTGTATGATAGCAAATAAGGATGACTGAAAACAGAATTGGTGATGCTTTATAGCTTCCATATTATGTCCTCCATATGTTTGTTTATTTGTTAAAATTTGTTTATGCTTCAAACATTTGATGCTTCAGAATTGGTAGCTGTCATGAAACGTACTGATTTCTTGTTCTCAATTCATATTTTATGGCTTGGCCATTGCAAATATTTATTTTACAATTTTACTCACCTACTAGAAATATATAGTTTTGTATGTGTGGATAATTGTGATAAACCCGGGGGCTGGAGCCAAGCATTTTGTAATCTATAACTGCTGTGAAATGCCAGATCGCCGCTTGCTGGTTAATCCAATCAGACTGCAGCACTCGTCTGTTGCATCTGTTGTTGGTGATACAACTGCAGTACCAAGCCGCAGTACTGGAGAACCTTTGTCATTTTCCAGTTCATCTGATCCGACAGTTGATAAAGATGTCATAGGATATGGTGAAAAGAGAGATGGGAAAGATGATCCCGAGTGCTTAGACAACCATAAAATGATTCGTGTTTGTGATAAGCTAATTGAGGTTTTCATGGTAGACAAGCCCACTCCAACTGATTGGAGAAGGTTGTTAGCTTTCAGCAAGGAATGGAGTAATATCCGTCCACATTTCTACAGGCGCTGTCAGGACCGAGCAGATAGTGAAGGGGATCCTGGGAAGAAACACAGTCTACTCCGTCTTGGCAGGAAGCTAAAAGAGGTGAGTGGTGCAATTCCACAATTGACCTTCTTGGAAGAACATTGATGACTTCAGTGAGGGGAGGTTCAACCTTGTTGATTCTATTCTGTGGTTTTGGAAGCACCCTAGTCCTGTTAATTTTCTTCCTCCTCTTGGAAGATCTTTCTTTGAGATTCAATTGAAAGAGTGTATTATCTGGATGCTTCCACATGTAATAGGAAAGTTCAGCAATTTGTTCTCCCTATTAAGTTTTTGGCCCAAGAAATCCAAGGCTTGTGTTACATTGGAATATTTTGTGAAAAAATTTTAGTTTGTGGTTGATTTATTAGGCATGTTCCTATGTGTTCTACCTTTGGTTTGAGTTCATGTTAATATTTTAGAATTTACTGGAAACTGCTGCTTTCTCCAGATTGATGAAGATGTGAAAAGACATAATGAGCTTCTGGAAGTGATAAAGGGGACACCACCAGCTGACATCAGTGCAGTTGTTGCCAGGTGTCGGAAGGACTTCACAAAAGAATTCTTTGTGCATCTTCACACAGTAGCAGAATCATATTATGACAATCCAACTGAGCAAAATGGTGATACTAAATGCTTCTTATTTTTGCTTCTTGGTTTTTTTTTTTTTTCTGAATTGAACTTTTTGAATTCTTCATCTGTGTGGCGCATTAGTTGTTGGAGTTAATTTTTTATTTTTTTTCTAATGATATAGACTAAATGCTGCCAGAAGATCTAATTCATTTATTTATTTATTTTTTATAGTGATATAAAAAGTTATATGAGATCAAGTGATTGAATGCAAATAATCATGTTTCCCAATCCATTTCTTCACAATTTGTGGTACTGCTTGATTCTAATGGTATGAGTGCAAAGACACAGCACAAGATATTTACCACACAAATGGCTGAACATGTCTGCGCAATGGTTGGATAAATCAAACCTGTCTGTGCAGGAAAACACCCATAATTTGTTACCTGCAATGCTCTAACTCAAACCCCCTTACATCTGATACAACAAGCTGGAAGATCACCCCTAGATTAAGTTATGAGGAATAAATGGCATGACTATTATTACCACTGGGAATTCCTAAGAGGCCTGATTTTCCTTACAAAAGCTCAACAAGAAAGTATAATCAGGCCCAGTCTGATCTTACTGGCCTATAATTGTACCCTAGCCTGGTTTTCAATCCTAGGTATCACCCTTGTAATATGTATTTTTGTTTTGCAATTGACACTGATACTGTTTCTCTGTTTTTGTTTGAGCAGCTTTAGCGAAGCTGGGCAACATGTGTTTGGCTGCCATACAGACCTATGATACAGCATCTGAAAGTATTGAAGCACTGAATGCTGCAGAGTTGAAGTTCCAAGATATTATCAATTCTCCTTCTCTAGATGTTGCTTGCAGGAAAATAGACAGTTTGGCTGAGAAAAATCAACTTGATTCAGCATTGGTGCTGATGATCACAAAAGCTTGGTCAGCTGCTAAGGAGTCGAACATGACAAAAGATGAGGTAGATTGAAGTCTGCCATCAGAAAATGCCTATATTTACATTAATTTTTCAATAAAGTTATCTTTGTATTAATCCATTCATTAAGTCTTAATTTATTCATCAAGTTTGGTCTATCACCTTATAAAATTCTGGTTACCTGATGCTGGAACCTGAAGAATTTTCTATCTATTCAAACTATTTGATCTACTGCATCTTTTGTACCATCCATTAGAATATGATGGAAATTCTACCCATACCAGAAAGAGGACTTTTTCTGCCACTACTTTTGGAAGAAATGGCAGTGCATGAGAGAATGAGATAGAAATTTTCAAAGGAGGCTTGATGTGTGGAGTGATTATCCATGATTTCATACAAAATTAAGGTCTAGTGCTGCTTCAAATCTTTTGACCTTGTGCATGTGATATATTCAGATTGGGTTGGTACCAGAAACTGGTACAGAAAATTGTGGTCCCAAAATAGTGAAACTTGTCTGTTTTGTGGTTCCAGGCTTCCAGCAACTCTGCTTTTCTATTTGGATTGGGAAGCACTAATCCAGTTATATCAATGGCGGAGCCAGGGAAATAGTTGAGGGGGGGTGCAAGATATGAACTTTAGTTTTAGGAGGGCAAAATGAGACCAACATACCTAGAGGTAGCCATGTATATTTTGTGTGATCCTGGGCCTGGGATCATAAGCCATTATTTGCAAGTGTATTTTTCAAAAATTTGAGGGGGGCATTGTCCCCTGGGCATAAACATGTCTCTGCCACTGAGTTATATTGTGGGAATCTAATAAAATATCTGAGTGTTCTTATTTCATCTTTCTGTACAAAATAAATTGGGATCTGCACAAAAATAATGATAGGAGGATTGAACCGGTATCATTTCTGAAAGTCCGATAACTCTTATACATGCATTATTCATCCTAACACACCCATTTCAATTGCTGTACAATGAAATGAACTCTCACTTTAAACAAATGACATGATTTTAGCTTATATTCAGTGTCTGACCCCTCCTATGTTTTACATTATTAATTGTTTTATTACATCACAGGTAAAAGATATATTGTTTCATTTGTACACAACTGCAAGAGGTAACCTTCAGAGGCAAATGCCGAAAGAGATTAGAATACTTAAGTATCTTCTCACAATTGAGGATCCAGAGGAGAAAATGTCTGCCTTGAAAGATGCATTTACCCCAGGAGACGAACTTGAAGGAAAGGACGTAGACTGCCTGTACACGTATGTATTTGAAACATAATTCCTCTATTTTTTACTTTGTCTTGAAACTAAATTCACTTATTTTTGGATTGGAAAGGCTAATGGCTTAAATGTCCCGAGTGAGTGATTGAAAGCCCATTCTTTTTGTGGTTCTCATTTGAGGAAATTCACTTGTGATCAGTTCTTTTAAGTGGATCCGTTTTCTGCAAGTGATTCATAAAGAAGAAAACAATTCTGTATGGATGGATAGGGTTTTCTGGTTGTGCCACTTATTGGCTTTGGAGGAACCACTCGTTATTTTCCTACCGTTTGAAATCACATGACGTACAAATCTATTTGTTATTACTTTTTAGATGTTTCACCTGTTTAGTTGTTTTTAGCTTCTTTTTATTTTCTTTCATATTTTTTCCTTTCTTGATCTTCAATTTCTATTTTTCATTTTTTAATAACTTGACAAAAGACCGATTTGACTACTAGCAGGACCCCAGAGAAGCTGCACACCTGGATGCAGACCATGGTGGATGCATATCATTTCAGCAGAGAAGGCACTCTCATAAGGGAAGCCAGGGACTTGATGAACCCAAAAATCATCCAGAAACTGGAGGAACTGAAGAAGCTAGTCCAAGACAACTTCATGTGACAACTGAAGTTACACTTCTCAGAAGCCTTCCCTGAATTCCATGGTCTGGGAGCCCTTGGCCTTTGGATGGGATGCTTGAAGTCCATGGACAGCTGCCCCACAACAGCATTCTTCATCGCTCTAATTTTATACCTTGAGACTTTAAACACCAATGAGAAATTGGTATATTATCTTCCCTTGAGATCTTGTAAAGCACAGCACACTAGGCGAAACGGATCAAAGATAGTCCAGCTACTTGAAGTGATGTTTTTACATGGCACAGGCCTCTGCTCTGTTTTGTGGATCATAACATTTTCTTCCTTGATGGGAAATAGAATCTGATGTAATCATATAGGAATATTGAATGATGTGGTGTAAGCCCCTGTTCTGCTTATGGTATGATTACCATCATTTTAAATGAAATTTAGTCGGAGTAAGGGAAGATTCAGATAGAAAGAGTAGGACATTTTTACAACTTTCCTTTCCTGATTTGGTCCCTTGTGTTTTTATCTAACTGGGGATAAATAGTTCTGAATGATAATTGCCCTTGCATTTGATTTTTCAATTTATTGAATTCTGTGAATTAGTCCTTGCTCTTCTTTTGTCAACTAAAGTGCATATAAGCTACTTTTTCTTTGGTTCATTGATTTAAACTCATGGAACAGAATTTGTTTTGGAACATGATTTGTGTTGGGATTTTCTTTCATAATGTAGCAGTTATTGTTACTGTTAAAGTTGGAAGACTTTTGTCTATTTGTAATATATATGTACTTTTTTATAAGTCAAATAATTATTTCCTAAATATGACATTTTACTTATGAGATTAATATTATCAATTGACAATTTTTTTTTTTTTTTTTTACCCTAAAAACTAATTCAAGATCAATATAATAAGAGATTTGAAAATTTTAAAATACGGTTAAAACTTAAAAAAACCCTTTAAAAACTAAAAATATAAAATAAAATATTAACATTCATTTTACTAAATCATACTAATAAAAAATATAGATTCAATAAATAGTTTGAAGTACTATGAGAGTCAATATATATATTTTTTTATTTTTAAGTATTTTTGTTTTAATTGTATTTAAATTTTATTTTTATTTTAATTATATTTAATTTTTAAGTATTTTAGTTTTAATTGTATCTTTAATTTCTAAAATTTCTTATTTTTTTATCAATGTCAACTAATAAATTTTTATTCAATTTTATTTTTAAAAGTGAGAAAATGAATGGATTTATATAATAACTATTTATTAAAAATAGTTACTGTTGCTTTGAGTTTTATTTTTAATGACAAAAATAAGAAATATTTAAAATTAAACCATATAATTATTTTAAAATAGTTAATTTATTGTTTTGATGATAATGATAATTATTATTATTATTATTGAGGCTAATAAAAAATTAAATTACATCATTATTCACATTCATTATTAAACAAACAATATTTCAATATCAGATAATGAAAACAATGTTCGGTAAAGTTTTGTGCCAATGGACATTGTTGGTAACGTAAAAAAACAATTTAAAATAAATAAATAAAATAAAATTTAGATATTATGATATTTGCTATGAAATATTGTAGTAGGTTAAAAGTAAATGTGGGCATAAAATGAGAAACCTACCAAAAGTATCCATTAAAGGATAATTTATGAACAAATCAATTTGAAAAAAAGTTTTATTTAGTTTTTAAAATCTCAAAAGTCCAAATAATTAACACTTCACCATTTAAAGACCTGTTGGAGATTATTACATATTTACAAAGATTTGACAAATTCATGTTCAATAGATGATATTACTCGTAACACCAAAATACTATTTTGATTATGAATCAATTATTAAGGAAGCACAAAAAAGTCAAAATCAAATTTTATTCCAAAATTTCTTTTATAATGGATATTTTTTTGTCACAAAAGATTAATTAAAACAAGGTAATGAATATCGGGATAGGAATATGAAAAGTTAATTCAAAATAATAGTGATCGTAAAAGGAATTACTTTGTAAAAAAAAAAAAAAAAAACATATTTCATACATTTTATCGGTTTCCCAGTAAAATAATCGAAGAAAACATATTCAATTTGAAAAGGTAAGATATTTATAAGAAAATTAATATTTTATAAGGGGATTTTCTAAATAGAAATGTTATAAACAATATAGGTACAAAACGAATCCATTGGAATATATTTTTTAATAATGTCACAACGAACATAAGCAATTAAACTCATGACAAAAATATCTGAATATTAAATATTAAATATAAGCTAAAATGAGATTTAAAAGTGATTAAATGAACAATAGGAAATTGACAGCTGGAGACAACTAGGACCCGACGTGGCATGCCTATAAGTAGTTCAAGCGAATCCTAAACGGATCTCCGAAACTACGCCCCCGTTGGGAGCTCAATTGCTCGGAACGAAAGACTCTCACTAAAACTAATCACGAATTCTGCCGGATTATATATAAAACCCTCGATTCAACCTCATATTCAACGGTCACAAGCTCTTGTGATCTCCGATCCTCCATTCGCACCGACTTTACTTCCGGTGAGTTTTCCCCTAAATTGTTGCAAAGTCCTGTGGGATTCAAGTTATCCGGATAAAGTCACAGCGCCCCGGTTTCAGTTGTATAAGTCTAAGATAGAATTTTGCGATATATATATATTTTTATTTTTATTTTTTTTATTTTTCTCACAGGCTAGGGTTTTAAAGATTGGCAGTCTGATTGTTGTTGAAAAGCGAGACCATGACTAGAAAAACTAGCAGCTGTAGTATTTGTGAGAAATCGAATCTTGCTTCTATTTGCGCCGTTTGCGTGAATTATAGGTATGCAATTTTGAAAGCTGATATCAACCATCTGCGATTTTACCGTAAATCGGAGGGAGAATCAGTCCGCATGATTTTTCCCATAGGAGATTGGTTGCGTACTCGTGTTATTAGATTGATTTAACGTTATTGCGTGAACTCGGTTATAAAAGGCTATAAATGTTAGATTATCGCCAATTGTGACTGATTATTGTGGTAATATGCAGATTAAATGAATATAATACTTCATTGAAATCATCGAAGGGTCGTCGGGACTCCCTTTACTTGAGATTAAGTGAAGTTCTTGTGGCAAAGGTTTGATTTGTATGCCTTAAGAACTTTTAGATTCTTTCTTATTTTCTCTCTTTTTTCTCATTGTTTGATTGAATTTTTCACCGTTTCCTCCATGTAAAAATAAAATGGGTTTATGTTAGGGCCAGCGTAGTGCATGTGTAGCTTCTTGTAGCGTCTCTCTTTGACTCTTTGAAATTTACATTGAAAGAAGGTGTTTGAACTTTCGCACAGATCCACCTATGAAGAACTGAACTTTTCTGGCAAGTGCTTTGGGCACCCCAACCTTTTGTGTCTTAAATTGCTTCAGCTTGCAGCCAGAGACCCGGCAAAGCACTTTTCTACCCAGAAAGTGGTCTCACGATGCGAGAAAAAAAGAAAAAAAAAGAACTAGACTCTTAATATGATTGAAAGTTCTTTAATAGACTTAACCTCCAGCATTTTCTGATCTTATAATCAAGAAGTTGGGCATTTCATTTAAATGGATCTACTTCATTACATTTTAAGTGAAGGCATCTCCTCATATCATGTTTATTTCCCTCATTTTAGTTTAATGTTTTGTTTATAACACCAGGGGAAGGCAGATGATCAAATAAATTGGAGAGTACTTCAAAATGAGAAGCTGGCTAGGCTGAGGGAGAAGCTTCGTCGTAGAAAAGAGCAATATTTGGATGGTTGGATGCCTCTTAGTTACTGTCAAGTGCAATTTAATTTGAATACCATCCACACATTTGTTTATGACCCTGTTAGAACCAATTTGATGTTTTTATAGGGAAGGCTAAAGTTGAGAAGATGTCTAATGATTTGAAACTCAAATATGGGCTGCTTGAATCAGCCATGTCCATGGTACTACAAATTTCTGGTTTTTTTTTTCTAAGTGAAGGTTTAAGTTATATATTCTGAGATTCCATATGGCTTTTAGATGTTTTATTTATTTGTTTTCTCATTGCAGTTGGAAAAAAATCGCGTGGAACAACTGGAGAAGTTCTATCCTAACCTTATTTGCACACAGAACTTAGGGCTTGTGAGAACCATTTTCCAAAACTGTTCTTTTTGGATGCTTCTATCAAATTTGCTTTTTGCCATGTTCATTATTCATCAACATGGGCTTAACTCGACAAAAACCGAATATACTTAAACTGATCAAAGGATATTGCTTAGGAATATGTTTGTAGTCTTGCTTGTTCCATCTTTGATGTTCTACTATATTTGATGCTTAAGATAACTTCCTAACTGCAGATGGCTATTACCTCTGAACGTTTGCATAAGCAGTCGGTGGTTATAAAACAGATATGCAAATTATTCCCACAACGTCGGGTAAGCAGCTGGGAAGTTAATATATCTAATTCTTCCGTGTGATTTAACCATGGTATTTTCTATAATCGACTATATTGTTTTAAATTTTTTGATGGCCAGTCACATATTTAATATTGAACGCCTTTTAGATGTCATAATGGCATGTCTGTTATTTTATTTTCTATTTTTTTGGTTTATTTTCTCTGCCATAGTGTTCTTGCAGATAAAAGCTATCCATGGCGGTAGTTTTTTCTAATTATTTGGGATGAGATGCTCAAAGCTTGTCCATTTGATCTCAATATCCATATTGTTCAATCACAAAAGAAGTGCAATTCTACTCTTAATGCGTGTGTGTCTTTTCTCCCTTTGGTTTCCTGATGATACCTATGAACATAAGTTGCAAGTATTGAGTAACTCATCTTGAAGTTCAAAATGGAATGGAAAATCATAGGGAAAATGGTTGTATTATGGTAAAGAGCTGAAAATTAGACTCTTCATGTGTAGTTGGGTTGCATCTCTTTTAGTGTTCTTTAGTGCAAATGGCAAACAATAATCAGAATCAAGCTCTTATGTTTAAATATTGATGGAATGGAAATTAGGCTACCAAATTCTGCATTATTTTGGTCAAACTTTAGTCCAAAATTGAACCTGCCCCTGGGTTCCACATGTTTTTATACAATATGCATTGTTTTTGTGTTTCAAATATTTAATGAGATAATATCTTTGTTACCATCATTATTGATGATTATCCTCTAACTATGGTCAGTTTTGTTGACTGGTTGGGCTCTCGTTGAGATTGTTTTAGCCCTACCTATTTTGGTTGTTCTCTTTCCTCTTTTTGTTGTTTTGGCAGTGGGTGTATAGGTATTGTATACCATGCGTTGCTCTTTTGGCGCCTCTTACTAATGTATCCTTTTCGTTATCTATAAAAAAAAAAATCTTTGCTACTGTCAAAGGTGTGTTCCTAGATTCCTAGGCCTTCTTCTCAAACCTAACTGATAACACTTCTGTTTGATTGTTGTGGCTAGGTGAATATTGATGGAGAGAGGAAGGATGAATCTAGTAGGCCATATGACCAAATTTGTAATGCACGCTTACCGAGAGTACTTGATCCTCATTCTGTCCCATCAGATGAGCTTGCTGCCTCATTGGGGTAAAATTTCCCACTTTATGTTACATGGGTTCTGGTGCAGGTATCTAGTGTGGGTATGTATCTAGGTGTCTAATCCTTCATATCTTAAATTTTAGATGAAGGGACTAGATAAAAAAGGATATTGAATGGTGCTTGGATTTGATATAATTAAAGAAAATTTTAATCATTTTATTCTCAAATTTATTAAACTTTTCTTAGTTGGTGTTTTTTAATATTAAATACAAGAGAATATAAACTTGTAAATAAAATTATAAACATTTTTAAACAAAAAATAATAATACATATATCATCATTTTTTTTTTGTCTTTAAATATGTTGAAACTACATCAATCATTATTTTATTATTAAATATGTTTTGGAGTATTGCATATTATTGTCTCATATTTATTGTTTTATTTAATAAAACATCTTCAATATGTATATTATTGCTTGTTTTATTACCTTTTGGAGTTGTTTCCAACATTTCTATAGTTTTGATCAATTTTGATTCTACCAATATTTTTTTTTTTCCAGATTTCTATAAATCCAATCATCGATATTTTGGCATTGTCTAATATTTTTATCTTTGGATAGTACAAAATGGCTAAACAGAAGTTTCATAAACTACCAAATGTTCAAAAGAGGTTTTGTTTATTTGATTTTTTCTAGTAGAGTTCAGACCATGATTTCAGTCTAAGAAACCTTTTGAGTTTTGCGTTTGTCAAACTTTGGTATTTATGCTGTCCTGGAGTTGATACTATTGAGATACTGAGGTTTGGTTACCTGTTTTTTTTCACCCTCGTTCTTTAAACAAATAGATTTATTAAAAGAAAGTGGTGTACAAAGAGAAGGATGAGAAATCCTTTATGCCATGTTTGGTTCCAATAATGCACTAAGGCAAGAAAAAAATGTTAAAAGAATGATTTTTGGTTTCACTATGGAAAATATGAAAGAAAATAAAATATAAAAAATAATAAGAAAAGAAGGAAAATGTTAAAAGAATGATTTTTGGTTCCACTATGGAAAATATAAATAAAATTAGTTAAAAAATTATGTAATTTTAAATTATTTAATCTCTATATAGAAGAGTTAAAATAATGAAATAAGTTTGAAGTAGTATATAAAAATAATTTATTGACTTTAGATCTATTTGTTATTTTTCTTAACTTCTTCTTTCCTTATATTTTTTCTCTTTATTTTCTTTCCCTCTCATTTTCCCTCAAATTTCCCGGGAACCAAACATAGCCTTAAAGAGAAAGCCTTGGGACTAGTTATACAAAGAGGCAGGTGAATAAATATGCCCTAGTATATTTGCTTGTATTCTTGAAACTCTTCCCATTTTGATAAATGAGAATATTTGTGGGATCAAATAATCATAACAGCTTAACCACATCAAATATATGAATACAGTGTCTATAGTGAAGAATAATCTAATCTTTTGGCATTGTCATACGCCCATAGTTCAATGGAGCTATTTGTCATTGTTTTTGATTGACAATATTTTAATTCCTTAATGTTTTCATAGTATGATTCTTTGGAACAAAACTTATTTAATATTTCAAAAAATGTTATAGTTCTCACTGATCTGATGTTCCCCATGACAATATAGTGAAGAATAATCTAATCTTTTGGCATTGTCATACGCCCATAGTTCAATGGAGCTATTTGTCATTGTTTTTGATTGACAATATTTTAATTCCTTAATGTTTTCATAGTATGATTCTTTGGAACAAAACTTATTTAATATTTCAAAAAATGTTATAGTTCTCACTGATCTGATGTTCCCCATGACAATATTGGAGGCTGGGAAATCAGGATATTTATCCTTCATTGCCAGTTTAAGGGTTATTGTATTATATTTCTAAATGAGCGTCGAAATATGATCTTAGATTGCTTCTCTAGGGGTTTCCCAGCATTTTCTTTTACATGAAAAATGAAATAGGGAGGCATATAAGCCATGGATTCTTGATATCCAACAAGTCAGCTTCCTTGTTTGTTTATGAGTTTCATCCCAGATTATGTTAACTTTCACACAATTTAATGTTCTTCTGGTCTTTTGAAATGGTGTATAAATCAATTTTAGGATATTTTGGTGGGAAAATCTGCACTTTTTAAAATATTGCCATTTTTTCTCATACCTGAACCTGAATTCAATTGGTAAGAACTCCTATGTCTAAGATTATTCTGAAATGCATTTAGCGCATTTTATGTTCAAAATTCTTGATGTGGCTTTTCAGATTGATCTGAAATAGTATGTGGGAGTGTTTTATATTGTTTTTAAATATCTTTTTATATAGTATTACATGGTCCAGAAACACAGTTTTTTGTTTTTTTTAATAGGTATGATCCACAAGTACAGTTCTGGGCCATATTTGAAAATTTGTACGCAGTTGCCTTTAATTACACTAATTAGTAATATCTAATGGTTGGAAAACAGATACATGGTGCAACTTCTAAATCTTGTGGTTCACAACTTGGCTGCTCCTGCCCTTCATAACTCAGGTTTTGCGGTAATCTCTGAATGCACCCTCCATGTAGTGACTTTCAAGTTTCCATTAGGATCATAAAATTTATTTTTTTTGGAATCGGCTCAATTTTGTCAAATTTCCCTGGTTCCCTGGGGATGAATTTTCTTGAAAGTATCTTGCCTATCAAAAAAAAAAAAAAAAAAAAAAAAATCTTGAAAGTATCTTTGATGATAGTACAAAATTTAAATTGAAGAAAATTTCATTATTTTTTGAAGGTATTGGTAAAAGATGTAGCCTGCTATTTTTCTTTTCAAAAGAAAAAAATGGAAGAAGAAAGTTTTGGTTAAAATGTTTTGAATAAACATATCTTTTGGTAATATAGATAATAATAAAATCAGGAAAACATATCTTTTGGTAATTACCTTATAATAATTTCTGGAAATTTTGTGAAAGTATATCTTTTGGTAATATAGGACTGCCAAAATTGAAAGATTAGGTCATGAATATTGTAAAAGTTTTACTTAAAAGTTTTGCATGACTACAGTTTTGGTGGATTATTATATATGCATGCCAAAAATAAGGTTTGATCCCTTATCTAGACTTAGCATGAATCCTCTAATGATCTTTGCGCCTCTTAATTTATATTGATGATTCTTTTGCTTTCTCCCTTTTTGAGTTCCCAAAAAATTCCTCGAGTTTTATTTTATTTTGTCCTGCCCATTTTGCCTTAGGTTATGCAAATTATATCTTCAATAAAAATTTTCTAAGATATGTCCCATCTTCAATGGTGTGGTATCTTAGGTTGAAGTAATTTTTAAAGCCTTAAGGACAATAAACAGAGCTTAGGATGTTGTACTTGGTTCTTTTTTCATTTGAATTTAATTTTGTTCTCTGTAATGCTCATACCATAATTTTGTTTCAGGGTTCATGCTCTAGAATATGGCAGCGAGAGTCTTATTGGAATCCACGGCCATCTTCCAGAAGGTACTTTAGCTGGAAATATGACCTGATGTGGTTGACTTGGATTATAGGTATTTCATGAGAGTGATTTAACTTTGTGTTGCAGCAATGAATATCCCCTGTTTATACCGCGACAAAATCTTTGCTCCACTAATGGGGAAAATTCATGGTCTGAAAGAAGCTCGAGTAATTTTGGCATTGCTTCAATGGAATCTGACAGGAAGCCTCGTCTAGAATCCTCAGGAAGTAGTAGTTTTAACTATTCTTCAGCATCTCTGCATTCTGTTGAAACTCACAAGGACCTGCAGAAAGGAATTTCACTTCTTAAAAAAAGTGTGGCGTGCTTAACCACATACTGTTATAACTCATTATGTTTAGATGTTCCTACTGAGGCTTCTACAGTTGAAGCATTCGCAAAGTTGTTGGCCATACTATCTTCTTCCAAGGAAGTTCTATCTGTTTTCTCCTTGAAAATGGCTTGCTCAAGGTATATATTACTCCTGTCATCTCATATGTGATACTTAATCTGTGCATGTTCATGTTCTTCTGTATTCCAATTTTGATCCCTAATATAGACTCATTATCATTTTATTGATTTTATTATGAATCATCATATTCCATTCAGAGCCTTTTTTTTTTGGAGAACATCTGAAGCTTTACTGAATGACCATTCCTTTAGGAATTAAAGCTACAAGTGTTTTGCAACTAACACTTGCTCTCTGTGGCATTGAAAAATGTAATATATGTCCATTATTTATTGTTGTGGGCCCATTTTCAGCAGTGGGTTTGTACAAACTGTAACATGCAATATGCAACTGTACTCGACAATCTTTATCAGATATCAGAACACAGCCTTGGTAAATGGGATACTCCAACATAAATTCACATTGAATACACTTTCTAGGAACTGAAAGTTTCTGTTGGTAGTTGAAGTCATAGAATTTGGACTACAAAAATGTCTTCTGACTTATTTCCCCAAGATTTCAGGTTTTGGTGGTGGGATGATGGTCTGCTGCAATTTGTTCCTTCTTGTCGTTTTTTTTTTGGCCTTTTGGCTTATTTGTATACATCATGTATACCTTTATGCCTTTTCTTTTGTTGATAATACAATCTTTACTCACCTATCATAAAAAAAAAAAGGAAAAAAGTGGTCTACTGCAATCTGGCTGAAGAATTTAGATCTTGTTCTTTTAAGAAAAATCAATGAACAATGGTTTTTGCTTTTAGCTGCCATTAGGAGTGGCCCTCATTTGAGTGGTCCCATGCTTCATTAGTAATGGAGAGCCTTTCAATGATGGGTTTCTTAGATACTCATCCATGTGGACAGCTTGGCCTTTTTTGTAGGCTGTTCTTGTATGTCTTTTTCTGTTTGTGCTGTGATGTTGTGTATGGTGCCTGTATACATATGGTGCACCCCCTTTCTTTGGTGCTCTTTTAATACATGGCTTTTTTGTCTACAAAAAAAAGTTGGGACCCATTAGGGGGCTTGGATGGGGGGGGGGGGGGGGGGGTGGTTGGCATCCTTGGTGTATTGCTAGAGATTTCAATTTGTTCAAATTCCCTTTGCCTTTGGAAAGAAGAAATTGTGTGAGAATCTTAATGGCCAAGGGACGTTTGTTGGACTTTATGGAGGAGCTCTACTTGGTTGATCCCCTCAGCTTAGTGGTTTTTAGACTTGGTGTGATGGGCTGAACGCACCTTCAATGTCAACAATTGATTGTTTACTTGTTATGGGAGATTGGGAGGTTCATTTTGTTAATTTGGTGGAAAGCTTATATCATTCCCTGGTTAATTGGAGGGAGGTGGGATAAGAAAGGGGAGGACCCTGTTCAGATTTGAAAACATGTGACTTAAGCTAGAGAGATTTAATGATGTGGCTAAAGGAAGGTGGCAAGGTTTCTAATTGAGTGGCTCTTATGATTTTGTTTTGATATTTAAGTTGAAAGCATTAAAGGAGGATCTTAAAGTTTGAAATAAAAGACTTGTGTCTTGGATCAAATCTCCTTTTGGGATGATAAGGAGAGGGAAGGTTTGGCTTCCTTGGAAGATAGGCGGTTGAAAGGTTGGCCTTAGAAGATTTTAATTGTTAGACAACCAATTTTCCTAAAGGCTTCTGTTAGACATCCATTCCTAAAAGCTTAGATTTTAGGAAAATTGGTTGTTTAACATGATGTCAAATTAGGTATTTTTTGTAATGTGTTTTGAGAAACAATTAAAAATATAAAGACTACTTTGAGAACTTTTACATTGTATATAAGTGTACAAAACATGATAAAACTATTTTTTATATTTCCAGCTCAAACAGAATTTTGTTCTTGAAAACAATTTTCTCATTTTTCATAATTGTTTTCTCTAAGGGAATTTTGTTCTTGAAAATTGTTTGTTATCGAACAAGTTGCACAAAGGCCTAGATATTTTAAAAAGGTTTGTGAATTTTTTTCAACCTCTTTTGTTGCATTTAAAGGAGAATGGAGACATAGTATTGATGGAATGCTATTTAAGAATTTGAGCAAGGAGGATTCCAGGGGGTTGGAGGATTCATTATCTAAGCATGACATTCATGCTCCTCTATTAGGGTTAGGAGGGGATAAAGCCCTCGGATCAGACAGTTTTTCATATGTCATTTTGGCAACATTAGTAGGACTTTGTTAAGGATGACTTAATGGATTCTTTTTGCTAGGGAAACATTTGATGGGAGTCTAAATGCTAATTTTTGGTTCTGGTTCAAGAGGAGGAATGGAAGATTTAAGTGGCTTTAGCATTAGCCTAGTGGAGAGTTTGTATAAGCTTTTAGGTCAAGTCTCGGTTAAGAGGTTGAAGAAAATGATGGATAAGTGGTTTTCATATGTCATTTTGGCAACATTAGTAGGACTTTGTTAAGGATGACTTAATGGATTCTTTTTTCTAGGGAAACATTTGATGGGAGTCTAAATGCTAATTTTTGGTTCTGGTTCAAGAGGAGGAATGGAAGATTTAAGTGGCTTTAGCATTAGCCTAGTGGAGAGTTTGTATAAGCTTTTAGGTCAAGTCTCGGTTAAGAGGTTGAAGAAAATGATGGATAAGTGGTGTTGGACTCTCAAAATGCTTTTGTTGAAAGTAGAGAAATCTTGGATTCTCTTATTCCAATGAGGCTATTGCTTCAAGACTTAGAAGTCTTTCTTTGATCGATAAACAAGAGATGCATTAAAAGGGCTAAAAAGGAAGCACACTTCAAGACTAAAAAGTCTTAGAGAGGAAGTTGTTTGTAAGTTAGACATTGAAAAATCCTATGAACACAACACTAGAGCTTTCTTTTGGTTCATTGCTTAGAAAATGGGCTTTGGGCATAAGTGCATTGATTCTATTTAGTTTTGCATCTCAATAATGAATTTTTTAGTTTTGGTGAATGGTTCATCATTGATCTTTTTTGAGGGATTGATGTTTAAGACAGGGGGACCACTTATCCTCTTTTTGTTAATTTTCGTAATATGGGCACCTAGTATTCTCTTTAGAAGTGTAGGCATAAGAGCTTTCTTTTTAGGCTTCAAGGTGGGAGGTAAGGGAGGAGAGCAAGTGAGGGGTTTTTCAACCTTCACTTTGCTTATGACATCCTGCTATGCATCGAGACTTCTTCAAGGTTGAAAGTTAATTTGGTCAAAAGTGATTAATTTCATTGGGATAGTCCCTTGTGGAGGAGCTTGCTTGGGTGTTAGGTGGGGAAGCTTCCTACCACATATTAGGCTTGCTTTTAGAAGCTTCTTTCAAGTCTTCAGTAGTTTGGAATGTGATAAAGGAGAGGTTTGACAAAAGGTTAGATCTATGGAAAATGTAATTTCTATCAAAGGGTGGGAGACTCAATTGGCTAAAAAGTACTCCATGTGGTCTAAATATTTACTTCATGTCTATATTTTTATCCTAAAGCAGTGGCTTTGAGCTTGGAAACAATTCAACCTTGGGTGCTTTTTAGAAGTCCTTATGAAAAGCTTATAGGAAGAATTGGGAAGATGGTGCTCATGTGTAAGAAGGAAGGGGCATGGTGTTGGTTTGTGGGAAGGGATAAAAAAAGTATAGAGAACTTTTAAGGCTAGAACAAGATTTACCATGGGCAATGGGAGAAGAATCAAGTTTTGGCGAGATGTTTCTTATGGTAATTCTCCTTTGGCAAGATGTTTGGTGTGGTGATCTCCTTTAAAGAACTTTTTTTTCCCTCTCTCTTATATTTTGTAGTTTTTAAGGTGGCCTGGGTGGTTGATGTTTAGTATGTAGTGGCTTCATAAGACATTTTCAAGATTAGGAGTTGAATTAGCATCGAGGAGTTGCTTCAAAGGCTTCAAATGTTAGGGAGGTACAATAGGGATAAGGATAGTTTGGTTTAGGTAGCTAGTAACAATGTGAGTTCTTAGTGAAATCTTTTTGTCCTATTTTGGTATTGGATGGAGTGGTGCCCTTTACCTGGAAGGAAGTGTGGGTTCTAGGTTTCAGGCTCTTGGGCTACTTCAAAAGTGGGATTCTTTGTGTGAGAGGCTGCATGGGGGAGGATCTTGATCTTGGATCAGCTCAAAAGAAAAGGGAGTGGCTTGTAGCAAGTAGTGTTGTTTAAGTAAAAATGCAAAAGAATGAACTAAGCAGCTTCTCATCCATGGTTGGAAAGCTAGAGGGCTGTCTCACTTTTTGTTCTCTTTTTTCTGTATCTCTTAGGTTCTCCTTTCTTTGGTGAAAGAGTTGCTAATGGATTGTCTCAGGTGTTCTGTAGGGGATAAAAAAGAAGGTCGGGTTGGAGGATAGCTCCTCTATGCCTATTTTTGGACAATTTGGTAGGAACATAATTGAGGACTCTTAAAAGGGGTGCAACACTCAAAATCATTGTAAAGGACTCCCTTTTTATATCCCTCACCACTGGTTTTGCCTGTCCCTTCAAACTGGCCCTCCGTTCTTGCTTGACCTCATTGAGCGGTGGTGCTGCAAGTAGAGGGACTGTTGTTGTGGCTTTTGGTTGTGTCTCTTTCACTTTTTGGTTCCTTTTCATAGGTGCACCGCCTCCCCCATCCCTCACTCCTTCCCCCTTCTCTTTTTTCTTTTCAACTCTTTTAATATATTATTATTTACCTATTAAAAAAGGGGTGGTTCTTGATTTTGTTCACATATATATCAATCTTCAAAAAAATAGGAAATTGCCAATTGAAGAGGGGTCTAAAATCTCTCAGGTGCTGGGAATTTTATCAAGATCAATTTTGGTTTAAAAATTTTTTTGGGGTTGTTATTCTAGGTACTTCTGCCATCTTCCCTTAAAGAATATTGAAAAGTAAATGCAAGGATTATAGAGTATGAAACTAAAGCATTTTCTATGTCTTCAACCAGAACCAGTCATCCTAATGGTTATTTGTTTGTCTGAAAGCTCTATTATACTTTGACATATCATGTAAAGGGAACATTGTGTTTTTTTGTTTTAATGCTTACGTGATTTATGAAAGTGTCACATTCTTTGGAGATTGGATTTTGCAGGTCATGTAAACAAGTTCAACAATTGAACAAATCCATATGGAACATGAATTCAGCAGTATCATCAAGCACTTTACTGGAGAGTGCGCATACACTGCCTATAACGGTATTTGGGCCTTAACTTCATCTCAGAAGGAGCTTTCAAATTTTTTAATCATAGTTAGTGCACTTTGATTTATTGAAAAATATTGGAACTTTTATCTGTTATTAACTAATAAAGTATCAGCAATATTTTGGACTCTTTGCTGTTACTATAGATGGGTTTCTTTTTCTAATAATTCATTATTCAAGAAGTATTTCTTACTAGAAAGAAATTTGTGCATCATTTTTTTGAACATTTAGTGGAATGATTTGGTCACTTTTTCATGTGGGCTCAAGGTTTTTTGGGTCCTTGCTTGGTTGCTTCTTGTTGAAGTTTCTTTCAACACTCAACAAGGCTCTACTTCGCAAATGGAGTTGGCGTTTTGCTGAATGAAAGGGAGAGTCCTTTGGAAGCAAGTTATCATTGTGAAGTATGGGGAAGAAGAAGGGGGTGGTGTTCTCTTGATGTGAGGGATGGGTATGGTGTCGGTTTATGGAAAACCATAAGAGAATTGGGATCTTTTGAGTAGTAGGATTGCTTAGTGGGTAATGGTTGGAGGGTGAAACTTTGGTAGGACAAGTGGTGTGTGGAGTCAAACCATTGTGTGTTTCATTCCCTTCTTTATTTGCCTTGGCCGTTTCAAAAGAGCTATGAGTGAGTGGTGGATGTTTGAAATTCTTCCATTGAAGAGGGGGGTTAGAGTCCTTGCTTCTCTAGGCCTTTCAACAATTGGGAGGTGGATAGTGTGGAGCAGTTAATGTTGAGTTTTCATGAGAAGAGGGTGTTTAAGGATGAAGAAGATGGGGTGCTTTGGATAGAGATAAAGAGTGGAACATTTACAGTCAAATCCCTCTATTTTGCTTGGAGCTAGGCAATTCAGTCTCTTTTCCAATGAGCATCATTTGGAATTTGTGGGTGTTGCCTAAGGTGGGCTTCTTTGCTTGGGGACCAATGTGGGGAAAAGCCTTAACCTTGGATCAAGTTTAGAGAAGGGGTTGGTCTTTAGCTAATAGATGTTCTCTTTGCCAAAACAATAATAAATCCAATTTTTTTTTTTTTGATAAGTAAAGAAAATGGTTTTATGTCAATTGCATTTTACTCTTTTTGGGGTGTTTTGTGTGGCCTCCTCTTTGGTTGGAGAGACCTTTCTAGGTTGGCATGGTTTTTTCATGGGCAAAAAGTGTAAGAAGGTTTGGAGGGTATCTCTATGCATCTTTTAGACAGTTTGGAAGGAAATGAACAAAATTGCTTTTGAAAATGAGGAGCTTTTCATCCAAAGGCTAAAAAACTCTTTTGTTTGTATTTTGTGGTTGTGGTCTAAAATGTTTATAGAAAATGGTCCTTTGTCTCTAGTTAGCTTCTTTGATCAGTAGGGCACTTGTTGAGGGTGAGTGGTTTGGCAATTGGTGTATACTTTCTGTATACTTTGGGTTGCTCTCTTGGTGCGTTCTTTTAATATATATACTTCATTACCTATAAGAAGGAGGTTCTGTACATAGATTTCATCTTCTACATGTTCCATTTTCATACTGGTTTAGAAAAATGACATTCTAGACTATATAAATTGGTTTTATATGCTTTTTGGCATGTTTTCATTTCATGCCTGTTTCTTTCTTCTTGTCTTGCCATGCAGAGGAATATTTTTGATAATAACCTTCCAAATTCTGCTGCTAGTTTCCTTTATACCACTGAGATGTCTGATATTGGAAAGAATGAAAGCCTTATTGAAGAATGGGATCTTGTGGAGCATGCCAATTTTCCACCTCCACCATCACAAACCGAGGACATTGAGCACTGGACTCGAGCCATGATAATTGATGCTACAAAAAAATGACCCGCGCTCCTGCTGGTTGCTACTTTTTTGTAAGTTTCCTATTATTACATGTAGAAGCAATATAATAGGCTTTTGGGTTATATTTTTAAGGCTTATTAGACATCTTTATTTATATAAATTTTAATGCCATGATTTATAGAATACTTGTTGTTAGACATTTGTGGCATCCATTCCTACACCAATTTTAACACTTACAAAAGAGTCCTCCTTTATTTAATTGAAAATCTTAGAGGACTAGTATAATTATGACTTTCTTTCACTGAAACTAAAGGTCTAGAATTTGGGAAGTTGCTATGTCACAGACTTATCCTGTTGGGACCTAACAGTGTCTGTGTCCAGAAGTCACAGCTTTAATGCTGGAAACAGCTAGTATCCTAATATTGCATTTATAGGATGCCATCCTTTTCTGAGCTATGAGGCATATATAGACAGAATATGAAACTTAGGGATTTAGTATTAGAAGTTGGACGATTAGGTGTCTTGTTTTTCTGCTGCCACAAGTGTATATCTGACCTTTTTAATGTTGGGAATACCTGGATATTTCCATTCCCAGTCCTGAATCTTTTAGGGTGCATGCAACTAGTCTTAGAACTCTCTGGATCTATGCACAATGGAAATCATAGGCATTTAAAAACAGATCTAGAGGGCTTAGTGTGTTATACCTGTGATTTGGATGTTTCCAGATCAATTCCAATCTGATAAAGAAACTCATAGGTGTGGTAGGTCTCGTAAACTAAACAACCTTTTGCTTGATCACTCTTTCTCATGGATCTAGGCACTAGGGAAGGGTGGTCTTCTCTCTAAAAGGGGAGGCTAGGATTTCTCTTTGGAGTTTGAAAAGACAAGAACATAAAATGAAATCTTATGCCTTTAAGAGGGGTTTATATAGGCTTTCCTGTAGGCTTAAGTAACTTGAACCCAACATGGGCTTGAGTTACTTAATTTAGACTACTTGGGTCCTAATTTATTAATTAGGTTAGCCTAGAAAGACTATTCATCAGATCCAATACAATCTTGAGTTTTTACCATAGTTTTAAAAGGCTCAAGGCGCACCAAGGTGCAAAGTACTCTTGGAGCCTAAGGTGCAAGGCGCACCTAAGGTGCAAACTTTAGTGAAGTGAGACGTACTCTAATTTACATATATATTTTTATATAATATAATCAAATCTAACAATTATTTATTTGTTCTAAACACATAAATCATCAAATGTCATCTAAAACTTCAATTTAATCAACAAGGTCCCGAAAAGGTATGTCTATTTTTCCTCATTTTCTTCGTCTTTTTTGCTTCTTCACAGCACAACAGAGGTTAGGGCAAAATTTGGGGGTATTGTCGGGTTGAAGTCAACTAGAAAAAGGGGTTGGAGTGAAAAACAAGGCCAAAATGACGCCGTTTTAAAAAAAACAGGGACCAAATGACGTCGTTTTGGTCTTAAAAAAAAAAAAAAAAAGGGCTTCTCTTCTGCCCTCTGCAACTCGTTGTTGGAGAAGAAGACTAGGAGGAGAAGAAGAAGAAGAAGATAGGGGATCGCGCCTTGTCGGAGGCGAGCGCTTTGCACACCTAAGCAGTGCCTCTGTGAAGGGGCGTCGCCTACACCTGCCTTCAGGCGAGGTGCTAGAGGGTCGCGTTGCGCCGCTTGGAGCCTAGGTGCACCTTTCACAACTATGGTTTTTACCAAAATGCCTTTATACACATATGAATTAGGAACTTAAAAATTCCTTAAAAATATCGTGCTACCATGATTTAGGAATTTGAGTGAGGGCCACTGGGACCCATAAGAAAATATTAGCTACCTTAGAATTCAATTCTGAAGTTGACTTAACACCTCAATACAAAGATTCAATTGCATTCCAGTATTCTATGATAGTCTAATAAAATATAACTTGGGTAGGGTCTATGATCTACTACCTTCTGTATGCAAACTTCCCATGCACTGGTGTATGTAATTTGATGAGGTAGATGCTATCAACTTCTTAAGATTATCACTCCAATCCTTGACTATAAATTCTTTTATTATGTGATCAACTCATGTACTCTATCTAATAGAGTATATATCAAATTTCAATTAATGAATTAAGATCGTGTGTTCTTGGGATCGTCGGAGGGGACATGCTGTTTCAAATTCATAAGATATCGTGGTATCTCTATCGAAAATACATGTTGCCACGTGCCTTAATGACTAGTGACCTAATTCGTGGGGAATATATAACTACATTATGATCTCACTCATAGGTCAAATTCACTGGTGATCTCAGCGCTAGCTCAATATTCTCTTAACTTTGAGGGTCCATGCGACATAGTAGTTTGATGAATCATGACATTAGATATTGGATAGTCATGATTCACCGTAAGTCATGTCTAATGTGTAACCATACATATTAGTGTGCTCACCATGAGAAAACTATTCGATGACTAAGACAAGTAATCCTTTCAATTGGGAGGTAGTGTACTGCAGTTTCTGATGGATTGCCAAAATCCATGAACCGACTATAAACTATTTACCATCTTGCAAGAATCTCATAACTTGGATGTTCTGTATAACTCTTAATACATCAAAGCCATGTCAAATGCAAGTGATGGAGCTGTAAATGCTTAGATAACAATTAATGCAAATAAGGATGGAAAAAGGGAACCAAAATCATAATAAATTGATTAATGAAACTATATTTTGTTACATCATATCATGTTTTAATGGCTCTATCCTAAATCTTAATTGGTCTGACTGACAATGACACTCCTTTAAGAAAAATGACTGGTTATTTTGCATTAGCATCCATAACCTCTCTAAAATTTTCATTTATGGATCATGACAGCATGGTAAATCTGTGCATGATTCTATGATAACCTTTTTTTTTTTCCATCTTTTTCAGAGGAACATATCTTAAGTGATGGGTTTCATCAAACTTGTTTTCCAGTTCCTGCTCCTTTTTTTTTTTTTCACTTATATATAATTTCGGGTTGCTGCCCTTTTTGAAGGGTACCAATTCTGGCCCACCATCTAGTCAAACAACTCACTCATGTTGGCACTTGAAAGTTGAATCCCATTGGTTCACCTTGTATTAGACAAGGTCTCTATGTTGCCTGCCATGTGGTTCTTGATTCATTGAAATTCATCCAGTAGAGTGGATAGGACTTCATGTTGCCTGTCTTTTGGTTCTGGTTCATTGGACATCCAGGAGAGTGGAAGAATTATATATGCCTAAATTAATAATTCTAAGAAATCTAGCCATTGCAACGGCTACAAAAGGTGTCCTTGTTTGGCTTGATATGCATGATGTTTTTTCATTAATTGTAGACATGGTTGACTGCAAGCCTCCTTTGTATTTGTTCCCTAGAGTTTAACTTATTTCTTTGTAAATTGGTAATGAGTTTACCAATTTATTTTGTTTTGAATGTTCTATGAATTGCTTCTCATTCATTTGTTTTAATTGATAGGTTCCAGAGACGACGCTTATTAAAGGACAAGACTCAGGAGCAAATTGTAAATTTTCTACAATATTCTTAGTCATTATCTTTGTTATACTTGTAAATAAAGATTATCTCAATGAGCGTGCATAGGTAGATTTAGGATTTTCCTTTTGTTTTCTACTCGTTATATATTCCTTGCAGTTAATCCTTAATGCAACCTCAGAAGAAGAGGGAAAATGAATTATGTAGTATTTTTACTCAGAATTAAAATACCAAAAACTTATATTATAATTACATATACACACGGCAGATGAATGAGTAATTCATCAATTAGGGTGTTTTGATAAAATAGTGGATAGTGTAGATTGAGCAACTCTTGATCGTTTATCACCTGCCCTTGGAACCCAATTGGACTGTTCAGGTTACTTCAGAATAAGAATGTTGTTGGTTTGGAGGTGTTGGTAAAAGGAATTTCATGTTCATGGCTGATTTTGTAGATTGGTTGGGGATTAGATAAAAAAGGATTTTGTTTTTGTCATCTTTTTTATTTATTTTTTAATGCAAAGAAAGGGTTCTTAATACATTACAAATAGGTATGTATTTACAAAATACCATCTGAATTCATTCTATTTCATGTACATATCACTGAGTTTTATGGGTGCTCCTTAAAGCAAGGCATTTCGTTGAAGGAGTAAGCCATACATGTTTCTCCAATACTTGAAATGGATGGGCGTACTTTAGATTTTGCTTCTACCTTCTCAACAAAATGATCTGATTCTATATTAATTTATTCCTATTGACGGTTCCACTTTGAGGCGTTCTATTTCATTTCCTTTTCTGCATCGTCTCCTTCTCTCACCTCTGGTGTGTATTTGTTTTTGTTTGTTTGCTTTTTTTGTTTTATTACTTCCCAATATAAAGGGTGGTGTGATACACTGATACTCAGGGTTCAAGCTAATTTGGATCCACTAGGGATGGCCTTTATCCCATGTGAATACTTACTACGCTCAATGAGACTGCTGTGATATCAATTCGTAGGTTTGATGTGTATGATAGCTGCATGAGATAAAATATTGTAAGATGATCCGCGCACAGCTGCTCAGAGTAATTCATCGGTAATAGAATTACCGTTACCAGATTTGGGTAATACTGAGAATTGAAGTGGCCAAAGTGAGAATTCAGTTGCTCGGTTGGCTAATAACTGATGTTTCCGAGTTAAAACATGCATACGCAAGCAGTTATGGGCAGTAAACTAAATAAGATGCGGTTAAAGAGCTGCGTCTCATCATAGTTAAAAGCAATTAAACAGGCATTTCCTACTTTTCCATTTTTCACTTCTTCCTCTTCTTTGGAGGCTGGAGGGCTTCTTCTTCTTCATCCTCTTCATCCTCATCTGGATTCGCTTCCTCTACAATTTCTTCCTCTTCCTCATCTCCACCTTCATCCTCATTGTCTTCTTCATTGTTGTTGTCATCGTCGTCATCATTGTCATCATCCTCATTATGGTCATCACCATCTTCTTCCTCGTCGTCTTCTCCATTCTCTTCTCCTGCACCACCAGCAGCCCCTTCTCCAGTCCCTTTCTTGGAATTGCCATTGTTGCTGGTGGGATTTTTGCCATAGCCCTCTCCCTCTTCAGAAGATAGCTCCTCTTCACCTTCTCCAAAGCCACCATCTCCATCATCATCATTGTTGTTACCTTCATCTCCATCTCCTGCCTCAGCATCAACCAGCTTGGATTGACTTTCTCTGTGATAATCTCCTTTAGGTTTGGTTTTATCCTTTGTTAAAAGCCCAAAAGGAACCTGAAACTATTGGTTGAAGAAGAAATTTCAGAGTCGAAAAGCAAGACATTGTAAGATGAAAGATTGTACAATCAGACGTTTTCATTAGACTTCCATTAGTGACTGGATAAGACCAAGCAGGTCTGGAAAACAATTTAACAAGATCATGAACTAATGATCTATTAAAGTATGCAATGCTAACAATTTGAACCACAAAACAGATCAAATGTGTACAAGCCATCGTTGGGGAAAAAGACAAAAGTCTAAAATAACCAAATTCCTAGGCCAACTGTTCATCTACCAACACATTGATTTATCCTCTATACATACAAAGACATAAGCTTAGCATTTGAATCATTTATTTCAATGTTAAAAAATTAGTCTACAGTTTATTAATATTGTGATAAGTAGCCCATATATGGAACAGTGTTGCAAAAGGCTTACATAGTCAACCATAGATTCTTGGGTTAAAGCTTTATTGAATTGAGCTTTGAGAGATTAATTTTCAAGTCAAATTTCAGTGTTATGATAATTTATCAGTTCATTTCACTGTTCTCTTACTGCATTCAACAGCTAAACCATTTTTTGGTTACAACAAGCAAATTGCAAATGCAAATGCGCTATTATATTGAACACTATATGCACCCTAATTAATATCATACCATCCTCTTCTAATATATCAAATACGTCACAAAACAAAATGGAAGAAATTGAGGCAGTGTAGAGTGTGCAGGGGCCAGTTAATAGACTGATCATCAAACTAGGAAATCCTTCCCATTTCTGTGAGTGTTTTGGAGCAAATTCAAGGAAACAAACTTGACTCCCATCAACTGAGGTACTTGGGTGCCCAACCTCCTGTAAGCTGAGTTAACCGTGGCCCTTTTGTAGTTATCCCTTGAAGCTATTTATGGTGATACCCCGATGTGCTCCCGCTGATCACAGCAAATCCCTTTTTGTGTGCATGGTGATCATGCTCCAAAATAGGGGTGACTAACCCATTCTCGGAGAAATATGCTCTAGTTTCACTTGGTCCCAAATGGTAAAGTTTAGTCCGAAGAAGAGCTAGAAAGCTTATTAAAGAACAATATCATTCTATAATCGGCAAGCTTTTCTCTATTCTTAATTCGTTTCTACTCACCTCTTTGTCCTACCTGCAATTCCGAACTCATTGCAGCCTCTATCAAAGTCGACAACTCTAGCAGATATTATGCAGCACAATATGGGAATAAGTGCAGGGAAACTCTACTGTTCGGTTTTTTTGTTTTTGGATTGGGGAATGGATTTCCAGCCAACCATGGATTTCGATGTCCGACATTCATGTCAGTCGTCATCAACTCCCACATCTTCTTCTCAATAATTTTTCTAAACACGATAACTTGACTAGGTACCTTCAAACATATAGAACAGATGACTCTCTCTATTTCTTTTCCTTTTTAGGAGGGACCACCCATCCTGGTGTGAGATAGAGCCAGATTAATGCGCACCCAAACAAAGCTTTTCCAACGCCCAAGGGTGCAAAAATGCACCATTAGATAAGCATCTTCTAGAGAGCATCAAATACTGGAATCTATCTCCCGGCAACAAATAACCACCAGAAAAACTAATAATAATAATTATTAATTATTAATTATTATTATCACTATAATAATGATAAATAATAAGACATGGGAAAAAACAAAATATAAAGGAACAAAGATAGCATCTTTAAATTTGTTGATTGGTCCTTGACTTTTCAACTCCTATGTTATTTTACTTTTGGTTTTATTTGCAACCAAAGTGAGATATTTATGATATTGAGAGCGGGCCCACCATGGACCAATGAGGACCCTCGAATAAGTACAAAAAAACATTTACGTCATCTTTTTCAAGAACTGCAAAACTATACCACCTGCGTAAGTTAGCAAAAACCCACACGCTCACAATTTTATTTGCCCTATACTGAATACGGATGTTAAACGGAGATTTGGTCAGACAGACGAGTAATAAAAAAGGACTAGAACCAAAAGCAAAAGATTTTTATAGTTTATACCAAAGCATAGGTCAGCAAAGTAGCGAGGGCTTCTCGAGCGCACGTTAGCAAACCCGGGTTGACCATCGCCTCAACCAGACTCAATTTGATCTCCATTTGTACGGACTCGACCTGCGAATAGAAAACAACATGATATGACCTTAGATCTGTTCCTCGTTTAGCCCAAAAATTGGAAATTATAAAAAAGAGAGTTGAACTGAGAGAGTCTAGACGGAAAATGGACAAAAATATAATATATGCTTTGTCAGATCTACACGAAGAAGTATCCAAAATATTTGCTTAAGAAAGAAAAAAAAAAAAAAAAAAAAAGAGAGAGAGAAGCGGAAAAAGGAAAAAAAAAAATCGGATGTTTTTCTTCCAGAAGATGAGGAGACAAGCGACGATGAAAGCTTGAGAGTTTTTACCTGACCAGAAAAACAGGGTGCGAACAGAGAGAGAAAGCAGAAGAAAATGAAAAGTTGGAAAGAGAGAAGAAGAAGGAGAGGTCGTAGGTGAGAATGGACGTACGCAGATCTGAGGGTAGTATGGTGTAAAGCGAGGAGAAGCAAGGGTGAGGGTGAGGGCTCACTTTCAAGGAGAGCCGTTGATGAATGATGGTACAGTTGGCAGACGGAGGCAGTGAGAGAGGGAAGAGATGAGAGAGAGAGAAGAGGTACGAGGCCCAATGGACAGAGCACGGGTAGTTAGTTACTACACTCCTCACTCGCTCCCTCACTCACTTGAGTTTGTGGCGCACACAAAAGTTCGAGTCACCACTCACCTTTGGTTTCTTTCTTGTGGGTGTGGAATCGGATTCTATTCTTGGGCCTTGGGCCTTGGGCCCTTCTTAGCCCACTCACCTTCCATTCTTTTTTAACCCCCCACCAATTTACCTCTCTCTCTTCTTTTTTTTCCCCACGAAAGTTTTATTCACCATTTGTTTGTAGAGTTCAAAAAGTCGATAGTCTTGTACGGAAGAACTCCAAAAGTTTGATAATCAAAGATAAAATGTTGTTTTTGTAGAAACTATTCAAAAAAGTGGACTTTGTGGTGGATGAATTTTGTCATACAAGGCATTGAGGTATGACCGGGGCTTTCCGGTTGGCAGCAAAGAAAATCCGAGGTAAAAGCAGGGTGGCAGGTGGAAGGATAGAATTAAACAAAGCATTTGTTCCAAACACACCTTTTGACTGCACTCCTCAATATGATTCCTGCTTGGCCCCCACCCCCCCACCACCACCCCCCCTTTTCGCATATGTATTCTGTTTCTACTGTTGTTAGGTGCTTCTCCCCCTCCCTCCCAGAGTCCCACTCTCCTTTGTTTCACTTCGGTTGCTCAAGGTTTAATGCTGCACCCATATCTATATGGGCCTGTGAGATTCTTACATTCATGATACCAATGTTGGATCAGGCCCATACCCTTCTGGGCGAGTTTCTTGGTTACCCAAGCCCAAGAACCCCTTACAGTCCACATATCAAACATCTTATTTGAACCTGTGTCTAAGCAATCACCGATGATGCATGCTGCCACTAGGATATGGACAACCAATCATTGCCTGAATTTGGCAAAAATGTTATTATTATTATTATTATTATTCCTATTTCTTTACTTTCCTGAACAGAATATAAGGGTAGCAAATTTGCAGTTCTGTCCAACCTTGAAGAAGACATACTTGAAGACATGGAAGGAAAAACTCAAAAATGGAGCAAAAGTTTATATGCAAAATGAGAAGCAAGCGCTAGAACGGACACGAGCTGGTACGCCGCAGTTGGTATTTGGGCCCCGGTGTTGGATTCAAAGACAACAGCATCTGCACTTCCTGGTAAACAGCAACAGCAAAGCCAAGGGAACAAAAAGGGTCTAAGCTATGGGGACTATAATTAATTAACATCTTAAAACATTATATCTCATTAGATAGAAAATACATGTCTTAGACATCATTATTAACAAGATATGATATTTTTGAATAAATCATTAATGGATACAATATTTTAAAGTAGTATGTACAATGACATTCATAATGTTATACTAATATTTAATTTGTAAAATAAAGAAAAAAGTGAAATTAAATATATATTATTTTTTAATATTTGATATTTGTTTAAAATAAAAATTATGTTATATTTTAATAGTTGTTATTAATATATATATTTAAAAAAATACAATGAACATGAAGGTTTGAATGTATAAAAACCTTTTAAGACTAAGATAACCTCTGTAAGATAAACCATTTGGGTGCACCTAGGTTATAAATATTTTTCATGCATTCTTGTATACTTGGATTTTATAAAATTGAGCTTCTATCATTCATATTTTTATTTGAAACTAAGTTAACTTAAAAAACTTTAGGCAAAGTGATTCCAAATTATCTTATAAAGTTCTTAAAAGGTGTTGCTAAGTGTTATAAAACTTTTCGGAAGAAAAATGAAGGTTTGACTGAGGGTCACCTACGATTAGTCAATTGATTGAAATCGGAACTTGATTGATCAAGGCTCATCTTTTTAGAAAATTAAAAGGTGTCGGAGGTTGAAAACCTATAAATTGAGAGTTTGTGTGATTTATTAATAAGAGAACATTTGCATTAAATTATTTAACTTTCATTTTCTCTTATTCAAAGCTATCAACTCTTTGTGCATTGATTACTTACAAACTACTTTTAGTGTACCAAATTGTTCATCCTACCTCCTCTTGTATTCAAATGTTTATCATGCTAGGTTGAATGAGATTAAACCTCTATTCATTTGTGAAAGTTTGAGTGATTAGTAGCTTCAAGTCAATGTTGAACTTGAAGAGACTTGTAGGTGACCATTGGAGCCCATAAATCTAAGTGTAAGAGTTTGAAGGCTTGCTTTAGAAGCTTTGATTTTGTAGAACCCATACTCGAAAGGAGTTTGAGGAGAGGTGGACATAGGTGGAATTTACCAAACTACCATAAAACCGAGTTTACATTTCTCTGTCTCTATCTCTTTACAATCTTTGACTTATTTATTTGTTTAATTAAGAGTGTTTTCCAAAAAAAATTTAAAACCCAATTCACTCTCTTTTATGTGTTTTGTTTAATTTATTAGCCTTGTTTTACAATTATTATTACTTTATGACACATTGTATGCATAATATAAAAAAAATTATTTTACAAAACAAGTAATATAAAATATAAATAAAATTGACAAAAAAAAACATAAGTTTATGATATATGAGATATATATATATTCTATATCTTAGAGGGGTGTTTGATAAGTTGACTTAATGACTTAATTTATAAGTTATTAAATAGATTAAGTATATATGGTAAGATAACTTAATATTACAACTTAAATAAAAAAAAAAAATTTATGTATTAAATCAAAATAGTTCTTTTATTCTTAATTTCAAATCTCTCCTACTTCATTTACATGTTTTAATGAAAGTATATTTTACAACTATAACTCTACATTCACAACCCATCTTCCACAATAAATATATTTTTAATTATCTTATATATTTACAATATCTTGAATATGAATGTTTAATAAATAAATTTATTACTTAAGATTAGGGAAAATAAAAATATTAGTTAAAATTAACAAGTACAAATATGTCAATTTGATGATTTAGAATACATTTTAAGTGAATTTCACCTAATAATCTTAATTCTTAAAGTAAAAAATAAGTAATAAATTTTAAATTAACAGAGCAATTTAACATAAAGTTAACTTAAGTTAATAATAAGTATTAAGTTTTATCGAATACCTTTTTAATTTAAAATTAACATATCTTATATATAAAAGATATAAAAGCCAACATTTTTTTTTTTATATAAAGATTAAACGATTTTAAAATATGTAAATTTCTAATAAATTCTAATTTTATTTATTTATTTATTTAAAGTGAAACCAAACATTCACCAAACAACCTCTTAATCCCATAGACAACACTTTCCATTACAAATAGAAAGCCATAATGTAATAGGTGTAGTTTGTCAAACTCAAACCGGGAATTTCCTAAAGCGAACTGTTTAATTAATAGGTAGAAAGTATGGTACCTTTACCCTTATAAGCAAGTCATTTTCTTTCTTCAACTGATGGACTTCATGCTCCAAGTGATTGGTGTAAGCCTGTAACACCCACAAAGGAAAACAAGAAAAGAAGAAGTAGTGTTTTATTTTGCAACTGAAGCAGATAAAATTTGTTGTTGATCAGCAAACTAGAACAAACAATATTGAATGACCTGCTTCCTTGCCCTTGACCTAGCAGCCGACTCACGGTTCTTGATCATCCTCTTCTGCCTCCTCTCAATGGTCTTCTCCATCATCTCATCTGAAAACCAGCGCTTCCTTTCAACACCAACCGGGGAGTTTGGAGATGATGTTGTCACTGCCGGTACTGCCGTTGACATAGCCATTTGGTTCTCAGAGTAACCAATCTCCATGGCTGGACCCTCGAAAACTGATTCAGAAACATGGAAACTTGAGTCCAACACTCCTGGTTGCTGCTGCTGAGCAGCTTCCACCGGAAGCTGAAACCAATCAGCTGGCTGTTGAGGCACCACTGCCATTGGATCCATCGTCATGAATGGCTGAGCGTTTGCAGTACCACCTTGCTGATTCCCTAAACTAATCACACCTGCGCGCACTAGAAACTCCTCAAGAGTAGTTTCGCCCAGTGTCGAAAGGTGCTGGATTGGTCCAATATCTGCACCACTGAGATGCTGGTGATGAAGGATTTCCTCCCAGACCTCTTCAACTGTTTTCTTATCCAGAACCCCATTCAAATTGAAATTCCCAAGAAACAAAGAAGCGGGTGATGAAGAAGAGGAGGAAGAAGCAGCAGGGTTTTGCATGAAGTACTGGCCCTTCTCAGCAGATATCACATGTTTCAGTAACTCATCCAAATACATACTACTTAAAGGTTTGCCCACATTTCCCAACTGGGTCTGAAGCTCATTAAAGGTCAGATGGTAGAGATACCCTTGTGGAAACTTTGACTGCTGAGATCTGTTTGCAGACACCATTCTTCTCAAGTCCATTCAACAGACAAAGCTAAACGCCCGTCAATTATCATAAACAATTTCCAGGCTAACGGCTTCCAAGGACAAGTCAAACAGTAGAGTCACAGCAAAGACGAAGGTTTCAGTTCAACACGTGACACCGAAAATGAAATTCCAGAAAACAAGCACCAAATATCAGTAAAGAAAAAGTGCTAGTACTGGTTCAAATCATGTGAATAAAATTGTGTTAGCTATGTATGTGAAGAGAGAAGGAAAATGTACGAGGAAAAGAGAAGAGAGAACTCGTGGGAGAATGAGAATGATAGGAAAGGAGAGAACAAGAGATGGGGAGGAACAAGAAGCCAATAAGGATGGACAAAACAGTCGAGGGAGTGATCTAGGGAACCGGAGCATATATGAAGACCCAAGAGGTTGGGACTTGGGAGAGCTTGATGCGGCCGTTTCTTCTTGTATGACTCGCGAGTAAAATCTCTCCATCCCTCTAAAATAGCATCAGAATCCGTTTTGGCGGTTGACTTTTGAACCCTCTCTCTCTCTCTCTCCCCCTCCCCACCCCCCACACAGAGTACAAATGTAGTTGTTTCTAAGATAAGTTAGTTAACTACTACCATATAAATTATGTAACTCCTTTAGTAAATATATTTGAATTAGTCTCCCACCCTCAAATATAGAGATAACGGCTCAAAACTCACACATAGAACTCACAGAGAAAACAGGACTTCCGAGTAATAACAGGAAACAGAAGAAACAAATATTACCGGGACAATTCATCTCAACAAAATCACCTAAAGCATCTCCACAAAGTAATAGATTTGAATTTCGCTTCACATTATTTTTATTCAAAGTATTTTTAACGGTTAAATGTTTTCTTCAAAAATATTTTTAGGAGGATCATGTATTAAAAATAAGTTTGATGTTGATTTCAAAAAACATTTTTAGTCTTTTTAATATTATAAAGATAAAAAATTTTAAATTCTAAAAATGTTATTAATGTTTCCTATATTTTCTACAATTATTATCAAACATACCCTTAAAAAGCGTGTTAGATAGTTATTTTATGAAATATTTTCAACTTTTTTAATACTTAAATAATAAAAATTTTTAAATGTTAAGGCTTTTTAAAATTACTATTAAACGAATTCTTAAATATTTTTATTTTTTAAGGATGCATGTGGTTATTTTTCAAAAACTGTACGCACTCTTATGATCTCGGTGCAATCTATGCAATTATACTTGTATAATTCTTTATTACATGATTAATACAACTAATGCAATGATATAAATACAAATGTTTATTATATAATTAATTAAATCCTTTAGTAAATATATTTGAATTAGATTGAGTTGTACCTATAATCTTGCTAAATTATGTATAAAATATAGTTTAACTAATTAAAAAAATTAAATTAATGTATTTTTTTTTTAAAATAATATAAGATAATGTATTACTAATAATAATTCTATTTTTTCAGTTCTAAAAATATAATAATTATATCCACGTGGTCACTAGGCTGAGTCATCACAAGTTATGCAGCTGGGTGGGCTCGTTCATGGGCTTAGGGTTCAGGCCCATCCCAGCCCATCCTTATAAAATATCTCTTTCTGAGAGCCCACTGAATTATAAAATTGGCCCTGATCAATCTTGGAGCCCAACCTTCCCTTTGGGTCTTCAGGTATAATGGATTAATACAGCTTTATAATAATTTTATAAATAAATTTAATTCAAAAAATGATATAAAATATACAAATTGCTTACTATTTAAGGATTGAATTAAGTTTGGTATACTTAGTGGCATTAAAGGTCCACGAAGGTGACCCAGAAAAGTGGTTGCCTTGCCCTTTTTGGAGACGTGGGGTAATCAGATTGCATGAGGAGTGAGTAAGCGGAAGAAGCTCATGGATTTTGCAATCATGAATAGTGAGCCACAAAGGTGAAATTGAAGCCTTGATGGCACCCCCTCCTCTGTGGGAGCGCAGGGTATTGGGCTATTGGGGTTGTTGAGAGTGACATTTCAGTGGAAATATCGATCCTCCCCTTTGGAGTGGTCAGCTTTGAAGTAGAGTCTCTCCAAGAATAAAGAACAGCAACTCATTGCTCTGAAAAGGCCACTTTGGCCGCCAGTTTTGAAATTCGTCTTCTCCTTTAGCAAATTAATCTCCCAGAAGGGTAGTGAGAGGATATTTAATTCCAACCATGTTTGATTGCAAATGTTGTATGGAATCACATCCCAAAGCCACTTTTGGGACCCCCAAATTGAGACTCTACTAAGTGGATTAGCCACTTTAGAGTGCACCTTAGGCCACCCCCACGTATGGGAACAAAAGCAGGTTGATTTGAATGGCTCCTAACGTTTCCTTCTCCATCACCACCAAACTCGGCATAATCATGGAAAAAAAAGATTACCCAACTAGAATATGTACATGAATACAAGACCCAAGAATATGATAAAGAGAAAAATGATATGTCCATCAGAAATCAACCAAACATGATTACACCAGACTTCACATTCCTCATTTGCACCATCACTTCCTCGAATAATGCATCTCTAGATCCCTACACTGTCCTACTACCACTCAACTACTCAAAACTGCTATTTCTATATATATATATATATTACATGTCTATATTCACTTAACAGAATTATCACATCAAGACCTTGGTGAGGTGAGCTCACTTTGCCGTGGCCTGTAGTAGTGGTGGGATGGGATCATCCCTGGAGTTAAAAAGAGTTCTTTCCATGCAAGCAAAGCCTTCTCCTTTTTTCCCACCCCAGGAAAGTCATTTAAAGTAAAGTACTTGGAATGCATATAGCATATTAGCATGGACACAAAACTGTAAATATTTTGAAGGCTTTTTCCATAGTACCCCCCCTGTGAACTTCTTGGATGACCACCTCTCTCTTCGGCTCAATTATTTCACACGACATGGGACCTGATCAATGCGTATGATCTTATCTAATTTTCTTTAGTGCACTTTGCGTGTACTTTGTGAAATCCAAGGCCAAATACTTGATCACACACCAGCTGAAACTGGAAAAGTGTGTCGGGACAAAATGCCTTTTTATCAACTGCGTTCTAATAAGATTCATTTTACCATTTTAAAAGTTTATCTCTTGAATGGAGAGCTGTATGATGAGCAATAAAGAAACTGCTCAGATTCTGTGAGTGATGGGAGTTAGGAAAGATTATGCCATTAACTCTACATAAAAAATTTGAGGTGAAAGATTCCAAATGCCCCACTTTAAAGCTTTAAAGCAAAAGCCAAACTCTCTCTTATATAACCTGTTTTATGATGGTGGGTATCTTTTCCATCTATATAAAGATTCTATATATGCACACACATACAGATTCCTGAATCACGTCTTTTCTCCTTAGGCCAATTTGGCTTAACATGACCCAACCAGTCGTATGTTAAAAGGCAGTAGTGAAATATTAGTCTACTCATTTTGGGGGCAATTATAGCGCCATTGATGTCGGAAAACTCTTAGTTGGAATCATTGTGTAGCGTCATTGTTTTCGATCAAAACTCCATAATTTCTAAGTGGTGATCATGCACGAAAAAAGCATGCCAATATTTTCAAATGACGAAGCCCAAATCACATGCTCACCACCACCCACTATTTTTTCCTTTCTCTCCTTTTCCTTTTCCTCTTCCTTTCTTTTTCAAGTTGGAGTTGCAAAATTTCACACAATCCACAATTTTTTTTTAAAGTTTTCTTTACAGGTAGGAAGAGATGAAAATGTGTGGAGAATGCAGAGAAAGTGAAAGGAATTTTGATGTGTTGGTGATAAGGGGTGAGATCTTGGAGTTTCATTTCACCCTCTGCTTACACGCGTGCATAGCGTGGCGCGAGTTACCCACACGCAAAGGCAATAAAGTGAAAATAAAAAAAAATAAACAAATAAAAAAGGATGTCGAATTGAGATTTAAGCATATCCACAATTCATTCGAAGCAAGTGGAAGGCAGAGACGACACGGACTTTTCCCTCTAGTCTGACAAACCCTTCTTCAATCTTACCTGCACTACGATCCCTAGCTCCCAACTACTTTGTACTACCCTTTAATTTTCTTTAATTTTCCACTTTTTTTTTTTTTTTTCAAATATATATATAAATAAAACATGGTGGTGGTAGATGTTGTTACTATGAAAGCTACTAGGTACGCTTTTCTTATCTCCTTATCAACATGTTTAATTTTTATGATTAATTTGCCTTACTTTATTTGAATGCTATATTATTATATTTTTACCTTCTAATTTTGGGTAAAACACGAAATTACTATTTATGGGACCTTCTCTGCAAGGTGTCCAACAACCATTCATGTTTGCGACCGCCTGTCAAAAAGACTCTAAGATTGTATAATTGGTCTGTCCCAAATCTAGGATGTAGACGGACTATCGTTAAATGAAAATAATAAGACTAACGTCTGATTGACATCTGTATGACGTCTGACTAACATCCGTATGATGTTTGATTGGTGTCTAACTGACCTCCAAACATTTGCTCACTTTTAAAGCGCAAATTGTACATTTGGTAAGCACTATAATAAATGTAGTCGTTACAAGGAGACATTTTATTATTGACTACGGGCAAGACAGTTGTTCTGCATCGACATTCAATACCATAATATCGCACAATAAAGCACAATTAAAATGTTATTAAGACGCCTAAAAATGAGTTACATTTGAATAATCATAAATAACCACGCATAATTCAAGAATCCAAGAAAGGCATGTTGCCTTCTTTGTGCAAATACTCTTTACTTACTTAAGCTAATTATTAACTTAAGCATTAGAGGAGTGTGCCCGAATAACTCATTCGAACATTTTTTATCTAGGAAACAAAGTCGTCTACATCTTCAGTAGGCTAGACGAAGAGACATAACTGATTATTCCATCTAACCTTTAAGGTCTAAACGACATATTATGTTTGGATCATGCATCAATACTATTTATAAATTAATTATTTTGTTTTATGAAAGTGTTTAGCATACTAATAAGATACATTACTCTTTTTTATATCATTGAGTAAGTTTGGTTTGTTTGAGTGATCCTCAATTATATCATCTATACTTTTGATATATATATATATATTGTATCCATATATTAATGAATTAATTATTATAATTACCTTAAATTAATTAATAAAACTAACTCTAAGAATACCATTTATTATTATACTTTTTGGATAAATAACTTGATCTCGGAGTTAAATTAAGTTTTCTTAATCTTACATTTTTTTTTTTTAAAGAAGTCGTATTTAGGTTTTTTTTAAATAAAACAAAAATAAGCGGATGAATTTTTATATATTTTACGTTACAATTGCGTTAAGATTTAAGTTAAAAAAAAAAGAAAAAAAATAAACAAGCGGAGATAAATGATTGTGGTTTCGAGATAATCGGAGGAGGCAGGAAAATGAAGTCAGCGAAGTGGCTAAGCGTGACGACAGCAGTGGCGTAGGTTAAGCGGAGGTAGTGAGTGACCTGGTGCGCATTTTTTCCTGAACCATACTCTTATTTTCTTTATTTATTTATTATTAGTGGAAACATGACGACGTTAACGGTTGACTGTAGCATTCAAAAAGTTGTTTCTATTTCCCCTTTTCTTTTTTTTCCTCCCTTCTTGTTTTTGTGTGTCGTGTTTCTTATTATGAAGGTTGTGTGGCCTGCTAGTCTTTGATTGGTTGAAGCCAGGGTTTCAGTTGTTAGAATTAGGGTTTACTGGACTGGATAATTGCCGGATTATTGGGACTTTAGTTGGAATTTGGGCGAGGCTTCTTGTCTTTGCATCAGAAGGTTAGTTTTCTGTTTGGTTGCTGGGAAACGGGGAAAGGGACTGGAAAAGAAATTTTCTCCGTTGTCTGTTGTTTTTGGTCTTAAAAGGTGAAAAGCACAGCCACCTAAGTAAAGGAGTTGTATTAGGCTTAAGTTGAGTCCATAATACAAATAAATTCAATATTTTTTATTTTATTGTTTTTGCTTTGGGTTGTACCTGGCCAGTTTCTTCCTCTGGGAGCACCCTTCTTTAGGACATTTATTTGGAAAAACACTTGCTAATTCGATTCTGTCTTTTTTCGTTTTCGGCTTGAAGTTGTTCCTTCGATGCCATTTTTGCAACAGATTTGTTGAAGCATGTTGCAAGAGGTAAGATAATCTTAGCTGAGAGAATTAAATTTTTGGATGCTTTTAAGACACTTATGATTTTTAGCTGTCCTTTCCCATATGTTTGTTCGATTTGTTTCCAGTGCAGTCTGTGAACTAGTTCAGTTGATTCTTTATCTAGACTGCTTGGTTCTTTAGGAGTGGAGTTGCAATTTTTCTCATTTCTGTTGCTGTATAAGGACCATAATTTTCACATGTTCTCAAATTTGCAGGTTGTATAATAGGCTAAAGAAGTTGGAGGTAGAGCATCCAAAACCTTTGCCTCATCTTGCCTTTCCTTCTTTCCTTCCCCCCTCCTGCCTTCCCTTTTTATTTTTTGGTTGTGCGTTGATTGGTAGCAGCAGAGTCAATCTTCTTGAAAATTTGGTGGTATGAGTAATCCTCATAATTGGTCCAGCTTGTCCTGGTGTGGGCTTTGCTGATGTTTCATAAGAGAGCTTATTTTATTGGAGGTTAGAAGCTTGGAGGCCCTACATAGACATTTGAGTAAATACTAAGTATGGGTTATAATGTAAGATAGACCTCTAAATGCGGAGTTGACAAAAGCCTCATAATTAATTTGGGTTTATTTCCAGTTTTCAGGAGGATCAGCTCAAATAAAAATTGATGACAACTTAAAGGAATTTGGAAACTTATTTCAGTTTTTATGTCATTCTAGTCTGTATCCACCACCAATCTTGTTTGTTAGTCTGGTTTCTGAAATGGAGTTATGCCATCATATTTGTTGGCTTTACTCCTGGTGGAACTTTTAGAGAGCGATATATCTACATATCAGGAGATGATTAGATTTGTCATATTGATTCTAATCTAGTGAGTATCTCAATCTATTCACAAGTAGTCTTAAGGTGGAAATAGGCTTCAGAAATTTTAAAGAGATTTCATTTGGTTTGAGATGGAGGAGAAAAAAAAGCACGAATGTTCTATTGCTAATTACAGTAGCTTTTGTATGATTTTGCGGTCTCTAGTAACAAAGTCATCAACAGAGAATTACCTGCTGTTATCAACCTGTGCAGTCAACAGTCATTTTAATCAAGTATGAAACTTGCCCTTATGGGAGCTGGGGAGGGGGTAGGTATTCAGATATTGTAACTAAGAATGGAGAGCCAACCACTGTTGCTCCATGAAAGTCTTTCGTTACTCTTCATGTTTTCTTCCCTCTTGTTCAGTAAAATGTGGGTCTTAGCTTGAATGAGGTATTTATGCATAGGCTTCTTTCTTCAGCCTGTTTTGTCAGTCTCAAATTGCTGCCACTATTGTTGCCTCACAGAACAACTTTCTTCAGCCTGCTTTGTCAGTCTCAAATTGCTGCTACTATTGTTGCTTCACAGAACTTTAATGTTTTGATTTCAAATTGGGTTTTACAAGTCATGAAGCTCTTTCGTTAGGTTGAGGTAAAAAAAATTGCGCAAGCTTAATACAGATTTGCCTTTTGTGTGGTTCTATTTACAATCACTATCTGGATCTAGCAAACAATGGTAGTTTTTTTTTTGTTTTTTTTTTTAATAAACATCATTCCCAATGTTTTTATTGATTAATTGTAATTTGGTCAAAGCTAGCCATTTTGTAATTTTTCTTGAAGTTTTGTTTTATGTTGTTTGGTAGCTGCATGCATTGAAATTTTTAGGGTCCAATTTCCAAGTATCTTGATTTATGTCATATTTGTCAATAAATAATCTTGTAACTTTATTTGATTTCTTGTTTCAATCTAGGCTGACAATCTTCTGAAAGTTTATAGAGAAAAATTGTTCCTCTACATCTTCGAAGTTTAGGATTACAACATATATATATATATATATATATATGATTACTCTTGAATACCTGTGAAAGGAAAAAATTAAAAAGATACATCCGTGCAAGTAATCACTACCCTGAAAACAGAAAAAAAATAAAAACTAAATTAAAAACATTGAGTCAGCTGGTTTTATCCCCTAATTTACTCCACCAAATTAATTCACAACATCCTATTTACTGCACTAAATCAAATCTCCCACATATTTTATGATTTTCCACATCTTCTTTACCACTGCATTTGTGTGATCTATCAACTCAGTAATTATGTTTTCCTTTTTCATTAGTCAATAGAATATGAGCTCTTCATCAACTCAATTTGCCACCTCAAGAAGGATAGGCATGCATGAGCCACTCCACCAGATTAGCATGTGGAGAGATACCTTCAAAGGTGATAGTAATCCAATTACAGGTGCATCCACAATCATGCAGGTGGATACAATGCTAGACAACAAGGTGAAAATGCATGAATTTGCTGTCTTGGCTTTTTGAAAATTGTGTTATTTCTTTTGATTGGTATGCTGTAACTGATTATCACTATTTTTATCTTCTTCAGTCGGAAAGTACCTCTCATGACTCGCTAGGGCCTTCAGGAAACGGTCAACCAGAAGACAGAACCACTGATAAGGTGATCTCCCACTTTCTCTCTGTATGTATGTGTGCCTGTGCTAGCTAAGGTTCATGGTAGGCCCCTATTGCAACCAACTACTTCTCTAGCTAAGGTTCATGACATGCCCCTGTTGCCTGCAAGGAAATTGGCAAGAGTTCATAAAGGTTTGATGTGATGCTGAGAACTGGTTGTGACATAAATCCAAACCTTGATGGAACATACTCTGATGTATAAGTCATCACAAACCTTGATGGAACGTACTCTGATGTATAAGTCATCACAAACCTTGATGGAACATACTCTGATATATAAGTCTATCTTTAGAATGGGTGGGATTAGGCTGCCTGGTTCTATTGGCTGCTTTTTTTTTTCTTTTTTTTTTTTCACATTTTTTTCCCTCAATTTGATTTGGTTATATCTGGAGCCAAAATGTGCTGTTTAAACCTAAAATTTTCTTGAATATTTTGGTGGAAAAAATTGCTTCTAGTTCTGCTTTCCTTAAATGGATCATTATAGGAGTTCAACATTCATATATTGGTTTTGCATATGCATCATTCTCTCTTTCAACATTGATATATTGGTTGACACCAATGTTTAAAACCTTTTACATATGATATGTGCACTGCTTCTTTCCTCAAGACTACTTGGTACAAGTGGTACCACACATCCTTTTGCAAATGTCACTTTTACACTGTTACTTGTACAAGTTTGTGCATGTAGCAGTGTAGTATTACTTTATATTCAAACTATATCAGGATTTGTGGTTTTGTGTATAAAGTATCATAAGGTTTGAATTGTTGGTGGATGCTGTTAGGAACCTTAAATAGAAAAGAGTGTCCGCAAAGGGCAAATATATTATATAATTAAATTCTCTAGAAGTTTTACTTAATCTAATAATCAATTTCTGTTCATAGTGGTAATTCTAATAGTACTTTATTGAACTTTCCAGTGGTCATGTAAATGATCTTGAATCCTGACCAATACTACCCTAGTACAATTGCTACAACCACCCTAAATTTCATCATCCTTTGATCACTCTAATTTATCACCACTGTATGACTTAGCCCGCCACCTCCTTTTCTAATACTACCATGGCTGCCATCACCCACAGCACTGCCAACCCAGTACCATCAGTGCCTTTGTGGGTTTGTTATCCCAATCCACCAACTCCATCTCCTTGATCTTTCACCAACAGCCTCTTGTGGATATGCAGTGTGATATCCATTCATCCTTTTACGAAGGAAAAGAACTAACTTGTAGCTACTTGTCTTGAGTGCTTGTCAAGAATTAGTGATTTTGTTTCATTTTAATTCAGTTCCAACTTTAATCATTATTAGGTGAGAATTGACTAGGTTTGGTTTCTCCCACATTTGTATGGTGTTTACTTTGACCAGGGCCCATAGAGGCACCACAATTCAATGTGGTTATCTTGGATATAGATCGTATCTAAGTAGGCCATTTCTCCATGCATCTTGGGTGGATTAGGCATTTTGTGGACCTGCCATTTTTTATATTAGTGAATTATATAAAATGTATCTATCTATATGCAGACACAAAGGCGATTGGCACAAAATCGTGAAGCTGCCCGTAAAAGTCGTTTAAGGAAAAAGGTAGAAGAAAATGCGAGCCCATGCAAATGTCTACTGATGAAAGATATTTTTATTTTAAATGATATTATGTTAATTATATTTGGATTTTCTTTTATAGGCTTATGTTCAGCAATTAGAAACAAGCAGATTGAAGCTGACGGAACTGGAGCAGGAGCTTGAGAGAGCCAGACAGCAGGTGAGACGAAGACTTTTTTTCTTTCAAAAATAAAAATAAAAATTCAAAAATTCCTTGTTATTATGGAAACTCTTACTGATCAGGAATTGGGATTTAATTTGTTATCTCATGAACCAGTGAATGTCTCATTGCAGGGTTTGTACATTGGGGGTTCCTTAGATACTACTCGAGTAGGTTTTTCTGGAACTATAAATTCAGGTTTGTTAGTTCAGGTTCTGGCAATCACTATTACTTATTTATTTGATAAGCATGGCAATCACTACTCGTTGTCTCATTGATTTCCTGACCCTCTTGATGCTCTGTTATTCTTACTTATTGAATTTCTCTTGTGGATGTATTGTTTAGCTTATGCATTGCAAAAGCATAATAATCATGACTAGGAGTGAATTCATTAATTGCTTCTTATCTCCCCAATGATTTGCTAGCCTATTTTAGGTGATCTATTCCTCAAGTTTCCAAAATCATTAATCGCTTTCACGGAGTGACAGGGTGTGTCACCTTTCCTACACCAACAACACTAGCAACTTCCCCACAAAATATTTGATCTTTGCATACACTTATCAGAGCACACACACACATGCAGGCACACAAACAGAAGGATTGGGAATCCCCAAAGATTTATGAGGAGATCAGGAGACTAATTGTCATTCTTTTAACACACACACCCCCACACATGTGTACATGCACACAAAGGACTGGGAATCCCAGAGAGATTTGTGAGGAGAATAGTAGACTAGTTATCATGCTTTTAACATGATCTAACCTCCCAGGTCATTTTTTTATCTACCAATCTTCCTATTTTCTGATCAATAAACATTCCACAACTCCAGCATGTTTATGTTAATATTCTACTGCATTCTTCAAGAAACTGTTTTGCCCTCTCTTATTATTTGTCTTTCTAAAAGGTGAATGTGCACTTGCAGACATCCTAATGTGTTTTGAAAGTTCATATGCATATTCTTGGGTCTAGCTCAGTAGGTAGAATATGACATTTATCTTTTTAATGCCCTCATTACCTGTTTCCTTGTAACATCCTGAGTGTTCTAATAGAGTTTTGTGCCTTTTTTTAGTGAAATTTCTGTTGCTTGCATCTGGTTTTGTTCTTGAAAATAGTCCTAAAAGGTGTATGTTGTAGGGATTGCCACATTTGAGATGGAATATGGGCACTGGGTTGAGGAGCAACATAGACAGAATTGTGAGCTTAGGAATGCTCTGCAAGCTCATGTAACTGATATAGAGCTTCGTATACTTGTGGAAAGTGCTTTAAATCACTATTATGAGCTTTTTCGCATGAAGGCTGATGCTGCAAAGGCAGATGTCTTTTATCTTATGTCTGGCATGTGGAGAACATCAGCTGAACGATTTTTTCTCTGGATTGGAGGATTCCGCCCATCAGAGCTTCTAAATGTAATGCTTATTTCAGTTTAAGTTTTCAAAAACTGCTTATCTCTTGGTGGTTAGTGGTTACTGATAATGGCTTTGGCCTCTCATTTTTACATCATTATATATAATCTAAGTAAAACTGTGGTATGAATTATGAAATACTGATACTGCACTCAAGTGTGTGCATTTCTTGTCAATTCTTTCTCTATAGTGAGTTTCAGTTTCATACTTGGATTGTGTACTTACAGGGAGACTGTAACTGATCTGGGTATGCTATAAAAATTGTTTTGTGTAACACGGTCCCTACCAAAATCTGAAGGTCAGTAATAAAACCAAGTCCATATTCTTCAGCCTATAGGGAACTATGCACAACTGGCATGGTAAATTTTTTACTTTGATGTTTAAGAAGTCCAGGGTGATAGACCCTTTGGATGTCAAAGTTGCCTAATGATTGCAACACCGCCTAGTAGGAATTACCTGTTGAAATGAATTGATTCACGAGAATCCCTGCATGCAAGTTTTTGGATTATTCAATCCTTTCACCATAATATGTTCATAAATGAAAAGAGTGTGTTAGATTGACCTGATCCTTGAGCTGTATGCTGAAAATTATCAGAAGGTGTAGTGAGTTTGTCCTACTGAAACCAATATTTCATTGCCATATTTTACAATATCTAAAGTATTCATTCCATTAATCTAAGATTACTTAGTTTGTCATCATAATTTTTACTAAAATCTAGAGTTCAACTTCTGATACATGAATGGTGAGACTGCTTACTGAGTTTTGTCTTTATAGGTTCTCATGCAACATTTTGAGCCTTTGACTGATCAACAACTCCTGGATGTCTGCAACCTACGTCAATCATCACAACAAGCTGAAGATGCTTTGTCTCAAGGAATGGATAAACTTCAGCAGACTCTGGCCCAGAGCATAGTTACCGATCCAGTGGGTGCTGGAAACTATAGGTCTCAGATGGCTGAAGCAGTGGAGAAGCTGGATGCATTAGAGAGCTTTGTAAACCAGGTAATGCCCTTGCTCTAAATATTGTCGACTCTCCAAGGATTCTTTTCTCCTGTAGTATGTTTTCTTGGTTTTATTTTCATTATGCTCATTTTGGTTGTTGAAGAAAGGAAGACAAAAATTCAAAAATTCAAAAAAAAAAAAAAAAATCTGATTCTTACCAGTACTTGTGTACAGTGGTTGTTGCAAGACTCTAAAATTTTGTTTCTTCTTACGGCATCCAACTTTAGTGTGATATTGCAAATCTTTTCTCTCTGTGATTATGATTAACAATTCAACTGTATGAAATCCAAAGCAAGAATTTATCCAAAAAGAATGGGCACCTTATGTGGTGGCAATTTTAGGACCTACATTAAGCATGTATTTGTGACTATGGAATATGGAAGAAGTTTCACTTGTTTCTAACTTGTTTGTTGGACATTGTGTTGCTTCTCTCCAAAACAGGCAGATCATCTTCGTCAGCAAACCCTGCGACAAATGTCTCATCTCCTAACAACCCGTCAAGCAGCCCGAGGCCTACTTGCTTTGGGGGAGTACTTTCATCGTCTTCGAGCTCTTAGTTCTCTTTGGGCTGCTCGTCCCCGTGAGCCTGCCTAGTCTGTAAGGGAGAATGAACAAATCCATAATATCTAGGTTGTAATTGCCTCCACCAACTGGCCTCAGCTGCAAAGAGAATTAGTACTTATAGCTCTACCATATGTAGTACAATTTAATCTGCTTATATTTTTTCAAAGCAGCTTGTGAAATTTGAAAAGGTGTAAATATGATGTCTTAATGCTATGTGCATCAAGGGGACTTGGGTGATCAAGTTGATGTTCAATGCATGGTGTATAGTGTATTGGTCAGAAAAGATACTTGATCTGAAATGCAGGCGTCTGGTCTCATGTTTGGGTGGAGAGACATTACTTTCTATTGTAAATTTATTGGTTTAGCTTCTCTGCTTGTTGGGCTTTGCTTGGTGGAATATAAATACTTGTTTAATAGAAATTATTCGAGTATTGGATTATTTACCTTTGAAAATGTTGCAAAGGTTGAGTGATTTTTTGGTATGGGTACATGGGCTTCCATGCCCTTATTTTGCAAGTCTTTATGAATTATGATTGTGGAATAAGCGCTCTCTCAAAGCTGTTTGGAAAAGAACACATTTTCCCGCCCACCAGATTCAGAAAAAATGAGCTTAATTCATCAGGATAATGATTCTGTTCTCTAGAAATCCCTCTCCTGTAATTAACCTGAAAATATGGTCTATTTTAGTCATAAGATGAAGAAACTCCGAGCAGATCATAACTCTGTAATTGGTAAGTTAGGGCTGCAGTTTAATGGTAGACATGCAAAAGCACGAAAACGGCGCCGTTTAAAGGTGGAGATGAAAAAACGGAGGAAGTTCTTGTGTTTTAACTTTCAAGGTAAGATACGAAGAAATGACGAAAGCTTCAGGGTCACTGGGGAGCATTTCCGAACAGAGAAGTCTTTCGTAAACGGAGAAGTTAATGGCTTGGTAGGCAATACGGTGTCGTTTTAGATTAGCGGTTGAAACCGAGGCCAAAGCCAGACCATCCACAAAATTGCAGGTTAAAAGGAGAGAAGAAAAAAAAACACCAAAGCGCTGAAGTGTAAATCAAATTAAAAAAATTTCATTATCAAACACACCTTTTCGCTTGCTTGACGTCGTCTCCAATCTCTGAACTCACAAACAACGTGAACGAAACCCTGATTATTATTGTTTAGAGCTGGAAAAACTATGAGTAATCTGAGAACGATTTGTAGACCTCACATCCACATAGTATTCTTCTCTTCCTTCATATGCTGCAGAAGCCAAGCTGCCAAATCTAGGGTTTCTTTTCGAAACCCTAACTCCCAGTCCCGTGTCTCCTTGCCTTGTGCGTTCTCTCCTTGGTTTGATTCCAACAGAAATGAGCCGTGGTTTCGTGTGAGTCAGAGGAGAACGCTGGTTAGAGCATCCAAGTGGACCGACGAGAAGTCTCCCTATGAGACTCTTGGTAATTTTTTACCTTATTTTCTGTTTGGTTGCGGTGAAAATTGTTTAGGTTATAATTGGACCGGAATTAATATGAGTTTATTGTTTTGTTTTCCTGATTCTGGAATAGCGGAAATGATGAGATTTCAAATTTTTTTTATCCTTCCTTTTATTTTCATTTTGCCTTTTGTTTGTCAGTAATTAAACATTTCTGACGAGTATCAATTGCCTGGAATTTTGGATGCGGGGATCGTATTTACTAATTCTGTTATTGATTTTCTTCTTTCTTCTTCTTGCATATGTTGTTGCCATTGCTATGATTTAGAATTCCTCTCCCTTGTCATGTTATTTTTTATTGTATTTATGTTGATCGTATCCGCTAATATGTCCTGGTTTGTGCTTTTTGAATTTCTTTGTTCTGTTTTATACTTTCGGTTTTCCTTTTTTGACCTGATCATATCTTCTTTTTAGTGCAAAAACATATTTGCAGGTGGTGAGAGCGATTGAGAATTAAATAATTAGCTGACACTCTTTAGTAATAGTTTGATCAATTTGACTGAGGTGACAAACCTCCTCCCTGGCACTTGGTGAGAAATTGAGGTTGTTTTTTCTTTCTTTTTTTTCATTAAGGCCATGCTTGGCATGATTGTTTTATAGCCTGGAAGTTCTTAATTACTATTACAGAGAACTTTTAACTGATATTTGATTACAACTCAAGGGCTCTAGAATAGAGAAGTTTGCATCAGGATTAAATTTTTTTTGGATAAAACTAAGTAGAAACCTCTTCTTTATACTCATTTTTTCGTATAGACTTACACTAGAAGCTACTGCACCAAATGGGGCCTAAATATGCTAAGGATTGGGAAGTGGTGTTGTTACTCAGCCAAAAAAACACCAATAGTAGAAAAACAGTAACATTTTTCTAGATATTCTACCAAATTGGTAAATTTTGTATTTCTCTGGTATACTTTGGTAAGCTTAATTTTTTGTTACACTTTTACACATAAATTTTTTTAAAAAAAGCTGCATGAATACACATTATATATGTATGAATAGTTGCAAAGCGAAGAATAAAGCCTAGACAGCTATTTGTTTATTGAGAGAAGATGTATTAGCATTAATGTAGGCTATTTCTAAGTTAAATCATCCATATTCATGTACCACCTGCAGAAATTTTATAGTTTGCAACAGGTTTGGAGGTCAAAATAATTAGAGATAAAATTTAAAATTTGTAAAGAAGAAAATTAAAATTCGAGCAGGTATTTCTAAATTCTATTTACTTATATTTTATTTTTGGACATTTCTATGTGTATGACCTTTAGTACTTTTGGAGCGCATGGTGGATTTTCCATGTTTGTTATGAAGTATCATGAATTCCTTTCATTGTTTTACTACCAACATCTTCTAGGAATTCCATGTGAGCCTTAATACTAGTGTTGACAGTTATTGCTTATAAGCATTTCCCTTCTAAGTCAGCTTATGTTTCTCCCAAAAATGTTAAATGCTGTGCTGAATCAGAACATTCATGAAAATTTTGTTCTCAATGGTGCAGAATCTCCCTAAAATGTGAAACAAAGATTTTGGATTCATGCATGTTTGTATGCACTAGTGATAGGCTTATCTTTTATTGCTGATAAAGGAGAAGACGATTTCTTCCATTTTGTCTGCTGTACTTAATTTGTTATATGATGACTTGATGAGTTATTTACAATTTCCACTGCAATTTTATTTTCAAATACAGAGTTGGACAGGGATGCTGATGAAGAAAAAATAAAGTTGGCTTATAGACGCTTGGCCAAATTTTATCATCCAGATGGTATGTTTCTTCATGTCATCCTTATAATTTTCAAAAGATGTAATCTTTTGTGAATAATATCTGCAGAAACAGGCTTATTTGGGATTTTCCTCCTTCCTTTTCCTCTATAATATGTTTTTTGTTCAATATATACACATGCACATGGAGGCACATACTGTTATAGAGGGGAGAGTGTGTGTAGGGTTTCTTACCTTCTTTGTGTTATTGCCCTTCCAAGTCTCAAGTGGACTAAACTTTCTAACAACAGTGTGCAATATCATTTAAAGGAGGTAATTGATTCTCCAAAAAATTTCGCCTAAAATTTCTTTATTATCTCCATTTCACTTAATTTGTAATTGCCCCCATTTTTTTGCTTCTAAAATCCCTATTAAATACTTCTCAACATTTTGATGATGTACAAATAAATCATGTATGACCTTTAGTCAATGAGAGTTTCAGTATTCTATTTTCACTCCTCCAAAGATATGGGATTAGTTGAATCAGTTTTAATTATTTCCTACGGTGTAGAGAGGCATGGGAGTAATCAACATCTTGAAAATATTATTTTTCATTTTTATTTATCTTTTATCTCTTATACCTCAAAAGTATGAGGAGACTAATAATGAGTTCTTCTTCCTACAACAATGTTGGGTCAGTAACACCAATTTAAGAAATTCAATGGTAAGCCACTTTAGAGTTTGTTAACCATTATCCCACTTATAATAACATTATGCATGAATGGTAGGTTATCTTTTGCCTATCAAAAAAAGAAAGAAAGAAATTAACTGGTTATATTGTTTCATGGATATGTGAGATTGGAAACTTGGCATATGTATCTTGTATGATTACACTATATGCAGGTTTTGACAAATCCCATTTCCTTTTTTCACTCTAAGGGGGTGCTATTAGCTTTATGACTTATTGGCATGGAAAACATATTAATTGGAGGGATTTCAGAGCTCTTTTCCGATTGTTGCCCAAAAAGAGGGGAAAACAATGAGTTACAACCTTATAGGCACTCAAACTGAGCACCTTGTGTATGCATGTCTTTCTTGACAATTGGGGTTTGGGACTTAACAGCTAGTAAGTTCCACATGAGCAACATGCTGAAATGAGAAAAATAATTACAACATGTTCCTATTTTAATTTATTTCTTTATGTAGTGGAACTTGTTTAGATAGAGTGAGTTGGTTCTCATAATGCATTTGTGAAATGGAGGCAATCTTAAATCCAACTCTTATTGCCAATGAGGCTATTGATTCAAGATTAAGAAGCCATAAAGGAGAAGTTGTTTGTAAGTTCGATACTGAAAAAGTCTTATGACCATGTAAGCTGGAACTTTCTCTTGGAGGTGATGCAAAAAATAGGCTTTAGGTAGAAATTGATTCATTGGATTTAGTTTTGCATTTCAACAATAAGGTTTTTAGTTTTGGTGATTGGCCCACCTTTTGGATTTTTTCAGAGCTCTAATGGTTTGAGACAAGGAGACCCCTATCCCATTTATCTATTTGTTTTGGTGATGGATGCCCTTAGCATTCTCTTGAGAAGGGCAGAGGAGGCTGGCTTCATTTTGGTTGTCATGATAGGTGGTGGAGGAGGAGAGGGAGTGGAGATTTCACACCTCCTTGTTTGGAACCTTGCTCATATCAATTAAACCATGAGTTGGGTTTTGCTTCGCTTTGAGGCTTCACCAAGACTGAAAATAAACTTGAATAAAGTGAACTAATTCTAGTAGGGGAGGTCCCTAATGTGGTGGAAGTTGCTTTGGCATAGGGTTGTGGGGTGGGAAAGCTACCTATCACTTACTTAAGCCTGCCTCTAAGAGCTCCTTTTAAGTCTTCAGCTGTTTGGATATGATAGAGGAGAGATTTTCCAAAAGATTAGCACTATAGAAAAGGTAATTCCTCTCAAAGATGGGAGGGAGGGGTATGGTATTAGTTTGTGGTAGGCGATAGGAAAAGGATGCGGAGCTTTTAAGCACAACACAAGGTTTGAGGTAGGCAATGGGAGAAGAATTAAATTTTGGGAAGTTGTGTAGTATTGGGTGATGTTCCTTTAAAGGACTCTTTGCAGCTGTTAAGAAGGCTTGGGTGGTAGAGGGTGAGCAGGCCTTTGTGGACATTGTGTTTCCAAAGAAATTTCTAACATTGGGAGATGGATAGCATTGAGGAGCTACTTCGAATGCTACATGTGTTACAAAAGTGTAGTAAGGAGGATAGAATGGTTTAGAAGGATAGTAAATTCTCAGTGAGGATTTTGCATTCTACCTTGGAGTTAAAGGGAGTGGTGTCTTTCCCCTAAAGGTAATGTTAAGCTCTTAGGCTCCAACTAAAGTTGGTTTCTTCATGTGGGAGCCTGCATGGAGAAAGATCCTAACCTTGTAACAACACAAGAAAAGAGGATGATTATTAGCAAGTTATTGTTATATGTGTAGAAATGCAAATAAATCGATAAACCATCTTCTCATCCATTGTTAGAAGGCTAGGGGGTTGTGGTAGTTTATAGGTTGAAAAATATTTTCATTATTTTTCCCTATTTTTTGGACAAAAAAATTAAAACTCTTTTGTAATTAAAAAACGTCATTATGTTTGCTCAAACATGGATGATGTCTCCTCAAGGCATTTCCAAAATGGCTCAAAATGCTCTTTAAAAAGGGGGGTTGGGGTGGGGGGGGTGTTTGTCTCTATAGGTTGGCAGCACCACCCGCCTAGGCTCGCTACAACTTGTGCTGCCCTTGGTGTGCGGCCGCCATGCCACCCTAGGCATGCCCCTGCATATGCCCACCTCAAGCCCACGACGCTATTGCGAAGAGAGCACACCCACGACACCGTTGGGAGCTCTTGCACGCAACCGCAGTCACCTTGTGCCCTATCCACGCTGCTTCCTCGACGTGTTCCATGTCCATGCGGACATGCCTCCCTCCCATGCAATGAGTGCCCTCCCTGTGCACTCGGCCCCATTCCTTCCCATCTCGGCTTGCTGAGGAGCCCTCAAGCCAGCATGTTGCCTCGGAAAAACGTGTCAATGGCCAACATTGCAGCTCATCCCGAGGGGCTCACCCATGCCTCCCACCTAACGTTGCCCATCAAAAGGCACACGGATGTCCCTCCCCCTATGCAACGAGTGCTCTCCCCACGCACTCAGCCCTTTCTCGGCTCGTCGAGGAGCCCTCAAGCCCTTGAGCGAACATGTTGCCTCGAAAAAACATGTCAATGGCCAATGTCGCGGCTCGCCCAGGGGGCTCACCTATGTCTCTCACCCGACGTTGCCCATCGAAAGTCACGTGGATGTCCCTCCTCCCCATGCAACAAGTGCCCTCCTCGCGCACTCGGTCCCGTCTCGGCTCATCAAGGAGCCCTCAAGCCCTTAACCGGGCATGTTGCCTTGACAAAACATGCCAATGGGCAACATCGCGGCTCACCTCGAGGGCTCACCCATGCCTCCCACCCGATGTTGCCCATTGAAAGGCACACAAATGTCCTTTCCCTCCCCCCCCCCCAAAATGCAATGAGTGCCCTCACTGAGCACTCGACAATGACAATGACAATGACAATGATAGTTTTTAATTTGAAAATGAATCAACGGGCCAATGACAATTTTTAAAAATATTTTCACTATTTTTTACTATTTTCCCTATTTTTCGGACAAAAAAATTAAAATAAGTATTTTTGAGGGCTTTAAAAATAGGGAACCCATAGTTAGAAGATGCATGGACCATCTTCTCTTTATTTGGTATCTCATGGATTCTTTCTTTTGTAGTGAAAAAGTTGTTAATAGGTTGGCATGAGAACCTATTAAGCAAGAAGAGAAGAAAGGCATGAACAATAGCTCCTTTTCTTATTTTGGATAATTTTTTAGGAGTATAATCAAAGATTCTGAGGGGGTGCAACGCTCATATCAATCTTTTACATTATGTTTGGTTCCAAGAAAGTGCTAAAGAAAAAAAAATGTTAAGGAAAACGATTTTCTCATGATTAATTATACTATGAAAATATAAAATAAAATAAAATATAATTAAAATTAGTCATCTTATTCATTTTCAAATTATTTAATTTTTATATAGAATAGTTAAAAAATGATTTTGAAATAGCATATAAAAATAATTTGTTTCCTTTAAATTTATTTTTTATTTTCCTTTATTTCTCCTTTCCTTTTTCTTTCCTTCTACCGTTACTCTCTATTTTCTTTCCTCAACATTTTCTTTCAAATAATTAGGGAACCAAACATAGTCTTAAGGATTCCCTTATTTGTAATCCATACCTATGATCTCAAAGGTCCATTCAATATGGTGTTCAAGCTGGTTTTGTGTCCTTACTAGATTTTGCTGAGTGGTTGTGCTCTAAAGTAATTAGAGTGTGGTTATGGTTCTTGGCTGTATCTCTTTTGGGCCTTTTAGATGTATACTACCTGTGTACTAGGCATGCACCACCTTTTTTTTATTGGTGATTTATATTCTTATTTGCCTATCAAACCAAAAACTTAGGGGGGAAAAAAAAAAAAAAGGGTAAAGAAAGAAAGACTAGAGATTTGATGGCCTATAATTGTCTGGTCATGGATTTCTTTTAGAGTAGTGCGACCTTTGAAATATTGCCTTATTCTTGGACCAGGAACTGATGGATCATTTTTCTTGATTTAAAGTTTATGATGGTAGGGGGACCCTTGCAGAAGGGGAAACAGCTGAAGCTCGATTCATTAAGATTCAAGCTGCCTATGAGTTGCTCATAGATGAGAAGAAGCGGAGGCAATATGATAATGACAACCGAGTCAATCCAATGAAGGTAAAATTATTTCTAAGTTTAGCTTGCCCATGTATCATAAGCTTCCAGATTTGAGATCCTCCAGTTTTTGTTTTCTCACTAGATGTCACTTTATTTACCTATCAGGGGAAACAGAAAAAAAAGGGGTTTTCTCACTAGACCACAATTTAGTGCAAAAGGTATTTAGTTTGCATGATATCATTCTGAGTCCTGGACCCAGATGGACTTTAGTTTTTGATAGAAACAAGTCCTTGAAAATCTTGGAGGAGAATGGAAAATTCTGGTTGTACAGAGATTTCCAAGTGAAAGATATGTATTTGCCTACTAATTTTATTGTCATTCAAGTCACTTAAGGCATGTGGTTGTCACTGGTCTGCCAGGCATCTCAAGCATGGATGGAGTGGCTCATGAAAAAGCGAAAAGCTTTTGACCAGCGGGGTGATATGGCCGTTGCAGCTTGGGCTGAGCAGCAGCAGCGTGAGTTGAACCTTCGTGCACGCCGTCTTTCCCGTTCAAAGGTATTGTATTGAATTAAATATCTCGACAAAATAAATCACGCTACAAAATGAGTGCACAAAAAGCTGTTGGATGCATCATCTAACAGCTTATTCACAGATTCCCATTTTATGTATCACTGGAACAAATTAAAACAAATGAAACCCCTGAGACAAAATTGTGGTCACATATCTCGATGGAGATAGTTTTTGAAGTTCGATGCATTTGGAGGAATTTTCAGATTGATCCAGAAGAAGAGAGGAGGATCCTAGCAAAAGAAAAGAAGGCATCCAAGGAGTACTTCTCTAATACCCTTAAGCGGCACACGCTAGTCTTAAAGAAAAGGGACTTGATGCGAAAGAAAGCTGAGGAAGAAAGGAAGAAGTCTATCAGTCAGCTTTTAGCTGCAGAGGGCCTTGAGCTCGACACTGATGATGAAGCATTGTAGATAAAACTCTATGCACATGTTGACACATCCGCCCCCTTTCCTAGTCTACAATACTTTGGAACGTTCCTCTGAAATTCATACCCATATTTTATTGTACAAAGACTGTATATATAATTTCTTCCAGATTATAAATAAATGAATGAAAATTCGCCCTTGACTTGTAAGCTCAAAGTGAGACTTTCGTACAACATACAACAAAATTGTCCTCAAATGTATGTGACTTTGTGCAACATACAAGTTTATGTTATTCTCAACAAAAGGTACTTCTAGAAAGAAAAGATGCACCATGTTCCCATTGAACCCACCCTGTGACTTGGTTCAGTATTGTTTTAGGTGCCTTTGTTGTTTGTTTAAGAAAAATCCGCCTCTTAAGTAAGCTTTCAGGCAACATGGTCTGGACCAGCTTTAATATAGAGTAAATGCCTATCAACAAGGAGTTTGATCAGATGATTCTCAACATCATCACCAGCCACAGCCTTGTCCCGTTTAACAGATATCCTTTCATTACTTGTAACAACCACAACCTCATCTTTACGAGTTGAAAGCTCATTTGCTACTACAGCATGCATCTTGTACTTCTGAAGAGCCATATCAGCCTTTTGTAACAGGATATTTGAATCTGTCTCCAGCTGTTAAAAAAATTGACAATGTTAACAAGAAAAATATGCCCTCATCTAACTAAACAAACATTGCCATTTCAATCTTACATATTTTTTGTTTTGTACTCCCTTTTATATATATATATATATATATATTGGGATTGGGCTTGGGGTGGTGACATTGTTGGTTGGTGATAATTGGGGACGAGGGAGAGTTGGTTGGGGCTGGTTGGGAACTACAATTTAAGTTCATGTTGCCTGCCATGCAGGCTTACGAGGGCACCCCTCAGGTACTAGGAAGATATTTCCTCATTTAGAGGATAAACTGAAACCTATCCATCTCATTAGCAATTTTTAAATTAATGACAAAAATATAACACTATTAATTAAAGGCAGAAAAATAACTAACCTTGAATGATATGCAGAAGGCCAAGGGAGCCCATATTTTCCTCAGCACTGAGAGCATTTTTGGTACTTGAACGAGCCGCATATCTAACGGGCCAGATGCTGACTGAATCTTGTGTTCTGCCTGTACATGTTATGCCTCACTGAGCAAATTCACATAAATGACAATGCATTCAAGCGACTATTTCAGATTTTTCAGTTTCATGAGAATGTGTATGTGTGTGTCCTTCTGCATCCATGACAAATGAGTAGTCTAACATTTAGGAAGTAATTCTATTTTCCAAGTATGGGGACTTCGAAAGCTAAATTCTCTTGGTCTGCCATTTAGTACTTCAAAAAAGTATGTCTAGTTATGATTGCAGAAACTCCCACCATCCACATGCTTTTGTTGCCATTGCCATTGAAATCTCATTGTTACAGGATTACAAGATGAGCATAATTCAGCCCACATTCCTAAATGCAAACTTATATTACCACAGAAGGCAGTAATTTTTCTCATTTTGGATAAAAAGGAATATATATTTAAAAAAGCTTAAATTTCTTTGCTTAAACATTATAGCGGGTGAATTTCAAAAGCATTTCTTGGATTTCTCCTTTTCAGTGACTGCAGCCTTAAGCTCCATTTGTGTAAAGTGTTAATAAATGCAGTTAGAAGATGTGTGTATCCTTATGGTATGCAACTATAATTGTAGTGATGCATGACATTAGGTGAACATGGAGTGTATCCCTCATGGTCTGCAATTATTACGTTAATGAAGCATGATATCAGGTGATTGTGGAGTGTAATGGTTAGCCTATTTTCCTCAGAACTAGGACAAACTTTGAGGCCTCAACCTTCTTATACTCCAAACATAGCAAAGAGAGTTCTCATAGAGGCTTGTGAGATATAATCTTATATTTTTCAAATAAATTCAACCATTACCATGCTGTTCCATGGAACATAAAAGTCTGATACTGCAGCTGCAAGATAAAACATTCCTCGTCCTCCTAGAGTCCTCATTGGTACTGCAATCTTGTGTAAAATCTGCTCCAATGCAAAGATCAAATATTTAATGCACAGAACTATTTGCTGAAAAGGAGCTTCTCATAACTGTTGACAAATATGAATGAAAATGGCAAGGATTAATTCCCAGAATTCCAAGATTGTATAGTTGTATACTTTCTTGTTTTATTTTTCTAATATGTAGGGTAGAGGATTTCTAGGTGATAAAAAATAAGGCTTCCAGGTTACCTTTTCAGTTGCCCAAGAATCCCGATTGGTTGTTTCATTCACCAATTTCTTCGCCTCAAATCATGAATGGATCAATGAATATGAGAGTCATTCTTTTCTCACAGCACAAGGGCCTTGACCTTCGTTTTCACGAAGAAAAATAGGACAAACTTCGAGAAAGGACTTTTGTTCTTTCAGAAGAATTGTATGCTTCCTTTTTGTTTTAAGAGAGAGAAAAAAACGTTTTTTTTTTCTCTGGTTTTTTAGGAAGAGACAGTTCTCTTAGAGAGAATTTTTATTTTATTTTCTATATATATATATAATATGGTAGTTTTTTGGTAGTTTTAAAACTCCCAGAAATTGCTCCCCTTATTTCTCCCATTCATTGGGTCAAGTCAGGTCAACTCACTCGGGCACCCAAACCCAACTCCAACACTAAGAATTAGTCAACTTTTTAATTTTGTTAGTTTATGTTTTGTTTGTATATGCTTCATAATTTTTGTTTTTAAAAATAGAAACTTCTACATAAAAAATAGAACTTGTACAAAACAAAATGTATACTTAAAAATTACTTAAAAACTTAGTCAACTTACTTAATGTACTTAAAAATTACTTTAGAAAAATTTTTAAATTTGAGGTAATAAAATTTATATAATCAGATTTTAAAAATCATAGTATTTTTAAAAATAGAAAACAAGAAGCATATCCAAATGGATACTTAGTTTCCTAATTTTGTAGGAACTAGTCAACTTACTGAATTTGCAACTTAATTACACAGTTATGATACTTCTTATGATTCAAACTATTCCTCAGAGGCAAGTCAACCATGCAATATACAGGAATATGCCAAAGAGAGCATATGCACAAGAAAAGATGATCACCAATACCAACAGATAAATAAGCCCATAGATGGACACAAGAAAACATGAAAAACATCATGTTGTATCTGCATTTGAGACAGAATGTGGATTTTCAGAAAAACATAAAATGATCATTTGACCTGAAGATACTCAAATATGGTTGTATAGGGAAGTTTCAACAACATGCCTTCCGCTATTGCCTGCATGATAAATGAAAAACCTAAAATGAAACACTGTTATATTGAGTTAATCTTCTGCAATTAAATTATGAAATCAGGAGAGCTAAGACAAAGAAACAAACAGGATCAGGTTTTAAAACTCTAAGAGAATGAATAAAATTTTGGCACTTTACAAATAAAATAGGATAAAGATGGATGGGCCATACAGCATGATGATTACTGATGGCCTTCTTCACCACTTCAAAATGTGACTCACTAACTGAAATATGAGATAAAGCTTAATCAAGTTAGTAAGAATCATCAATAGTTTATGCAACACAATTTGAAATTGATTATAAAACTCTTAAGGAATTGATAAACTAATGTTTATCTACAATGAAGTTGCTACAGAATGTATTTCTACAACAAGATTTGCTCATCCAATTTATTTCTACAATGAAGTTGCAATGGAATATTCAATGAATATTAAAGGTGTTTTACCATCCATATTAAGCAAATCATTTAAATAGAATGAAACAATTAAGTTTAGGCAACTAAGGGGAAAAAATTGATCAGCAGATTAGAAAATATATAAAGAAAATAGGCGCCTGACATCATGGCACTGGTACACTGGGAATGTACAAAGAGCACCCAAACGCAAAAACATCAATTACAAGGACACAAAATAAAAATAAAAATTTCTTATGGATAACCAAAGCATGAATCTCAAGCATTTGAATTATTCATAGCAAAGGCCTACATTGTCAGTACAGTTAATCAAATCAAATTCTCTTCTCAAGGTGCAGTGCAGTTTGCAACTTCTACAAGCACGGACAGAAGGAGTATTGACTTTTCAAGATATCATGTTCCATGTCTATGGATTAAGCCCATGGTTAACAGAAACCACAAACCTTGAACATTGGACTCTTGGGTGAACTCAAAACATTCAAGGAATGGATCATCAGGGAGGGATCTGCAATATGGCTGGCAGGATCCCCTACATATAAGGCCGTTTATTACCCTCAACATATAGATAGAAAAATAAATAAATACAAGGAACAAACTTCTTTTAGACCATGTTAACTTCTGTAAGGTAAATTTAGAAAATGGTATGAAACCTTCTATAGAGAAAAATGACACCATATCCAGCCTTCAAAAAATACCTGCCATCAGCAAGGCCATCTAGTTAAAATAGGATTAAAACTTGGAATATAGCAGATCAAGTAACCAAAAAGATGTAAAATAATGTACTCTGTTGATGCTGCTCCTCTATGGCCAGAGCTGAAGTTATCAATGAAGCGGACACATCGTCGCTCCAGAGGAACTGTGGTACCACCAGATGTCACACATACAATTCTTCTCTCTCCTAAATTTCCTGCAAATACACATTCCAAGAACTCACATTCAACATTATAAAATCGTGAACGTGAAATAAAAAGGGACATAATTGAGGCTAATGAATAGAAGAGAACTTGCCTGATAGTGGAGAATGCCTTTCAATAAACTCAGTTATCTTTCTATTGATATCAAGCCCATCCTTTAGAGGAGGAGCTGAGTCAAAGAAGGATGTGATTTCCAAATCCAGCAGCATATCTTGTGGAGCCTCAATTTCATTGGTTGAGTCCATGGAAACTGTCTACAATCAAAACTCCACAATTCAACGATATGCATGTACCTCTTTGGGGACTTAGTAAATATTCTCAGCCATTGATAAAAAATAAAAAATAAAAAATACAAAGATTAAATAAGAAAATTTAGCATCACAGAACCATCTTTATACTCTATATGAACTCAAAAATTTAACCATCGGCACAGCACTTACTTGAAAAAGGAAAAAAGAAAAAGAAAAAGGAAAGAAAATGAGGTGCTAAAACAGATTCCATTTGGTGCAGAAGAATCCACAAAAGAGAGACAAAAAGAATAAAGTAAATGAAATCACATCAAATCTGAATTGAATTTCGATCCCTCTAAACATAAATCTATCAACTATTTAAATCCTATGGCCATATCGATCATGACACCTGCGAGATGTCGAATTACTGAAACTCAAGGCCCCGTTTGAATCTCCAAAAGAACAAACGAAATCAAGGAAAATTATTAAATAAATTCATTCCTTTCTCAATCGATTTTCAGCATTTTCCTCTCCAAGAATCCAAGCGATAGCCTTACAAGAATTTGTAAAGCGATCGAGTACGCAGATGTAAAGCGATTCCTATCCAACGAACTAGGTTTTCAAGAAGAAGAAGAAAAAAGAAACCAAAACCCTAATTTTTCAAATTTTTCCAAAGGCAATAGAGACGTGCAGAGCATACCTGGAAAGCCAAAACAAAAGAGATGGAGACGAATGAATTTGCGAGTGAGAGTAGGTGGCTCCAGTACTTATAGTGGAAAAAGTTGACGGTCGCCGGTTCCCGCCAACACCATACACATTACCGTCGTGCCCCTCACCGGAGGCCGCCATCATACCTTCCGCTTGGTTTCTGAAACAATTAGTAGATTTAAAAAAACAAAACAAATTTTAGAATCAGAGTTTAATTATATTAATGGCATACAAGTATTAGATTCCAAAACCTCTTTTTTATTTTTTCAAAATTTAAAATATAAATTTGATAAAATTTAATATTTATTATTTAAATTGACCTTAAATTAAATAATATATAAATTATTCACTTAAAATTTATTATTTAATTTTTATTTTAAATATTAATATTATTTAATAAAATTAATTTTTAATTTATTTTTAATTATTAAATTAATATATTTACACTTATAAATTATAATTATAATAAAATAATGTCAAATAACAATAGAAAATGTCAAATAGTAAAAGAGATTATAAAGGTAATTAGAATAAAAATAAAAAATAAAAAATAAAAATAAAGATGTAAATTAATTACAAGTTAATTATTTTTATTTAGTATTTAATTTTTTTATTTTAAGTTATATTATTAAATATAGTTAATTTACTTAATAACTTAAATTAAATTATTAAATTAATTTAAATTATTAAATTGGTTTATTAAATACTAGTTAGAATAGAAAATAATGAAAATTAAAAATAAGAAATTAAATAATTAAAAAAATAGTTTTTGTTGAAAAAAAAAAGGTAGATATGTTAATGGGCTTGTTTCCATAATCTGTGTTCCACAAAACCTAAAAATAACGGGGGTATTTATGTAATTTTATTTTTATGGAACGTTGAGGGAAAAAGGAAGTGGATTCAGGGGATTTGAACCCGACGTGAATCGAACACGCAACCTTCTGATCTGGAGTCAGACGCGCTACCATTGCGCCACGGATCCACTTGTAGAACGTTGCTTAATTGCTTTGTAATGAATTATTTTACATTTTTTTGAGGTGAATTGAACTCTCATTCTCGAGACATTATACTAAACCACAAAGATTATATATATCAATTTTCTATTATTCAGAGCAAAATAAAAAATATATTTGATAATTAAAAAACATTATTTCAAGTTTTTACAAAACACTGTCCACAGAGCCTAAAAGGCATCCGATTCTCTCGTTAGTATTCCTTTAGCAATTTGGGTTCATTCATGATCCTGTAGAGCAAGGCTCCACATGGTCAGCTAAAACCGACCCAACTAACTAACTCAAAGATTTCCCTCGCTCAGCCCAACGGTTTCTCGTTGTAGATGACACTGATACAGTTATACCCCAAAACTACCGACTTCACTTCTTTGATTCTGGCTCTGCAGCACACAACTCTCTCTCTCTCTCCCTTTGTGAAAACCGGAAGAAATCACTTAATTGAAAAAATACCCACTTGCATTTTCTTGCAAAATCAATGGCAGAGCAAACCCAGATAGAAATCAAACCTCCACAACCCGCTCACCTTTCCGATGCCGGTGATGATCAAGTGCTAGAGCAGCAGGTTCGGTTCTTCAAGTCTGGCACTCGAAAGAGAGAGGACAGCTGGGTCATCTCCCTCTTCGTGGTCCTCCACATTGTAGCCTTCGCAGCCACCATGTTTGTCAATGATTGTTGGCAAAACTCTCACCGTGATTGCGCCATCAAAGTTCTTGGACGCCTGTCCTTTCAGCCACTTTGGGAGAATCCGCTGCTCGGTCCTTCCTCGTCCACGTGAGTCCTTTTCCCTTTCTTTCTTTCTTGAGAATTCTCTCTTCTAATTCCAATTGCTGTTTGGTTGCTGCGAAAGTCTGACAAAAGGAAAAATGAGTGTTGGAGGAGGGGAGGGGAGTTCCTTTTTTTTTTTTTTTCTTTTATCTTATATTACAGTGCTTTTGGGTAATTGGTAACGTGATTCTTGAAATTATTGTTTTATTTGTTCTGTCCCGTTGATTCCTAAGAAGGTTTGGAAGAGAAAATGAAAGATTTTGGTTCTCTGATCTTGATTTCCTTTTCCCTAATTGGCCCGTTGATTCTTGGGGTATATCCTCTTTCTTTCCTGTTATTTTAATTGGTGCCTCTGTTTGCTTGCTGTGAAAACTTTAGGAGAGAAGTCTGGTTTTTGTTTTCACTGGATTAGGGCCTTCCATTGATAATTCGGGTTAGGAGAGAATTGTGTGATCCTATGTTTTTGGTTCATTTCTTCTGCTTCTATGATTCTTAAGAATTTTGAGCATTTCTTTCTGGTTTCCAAGAATGATTGGATTTTTCTTCTCCCTTGCTTTCACCATTTGGGACTTGTATTATTGTTTATAAATTCAGATTGTCTTGCTTTGATCTTTGTGTGATTGGTTTTATCTTGAACCCATCTGGTTTGCCTTTCCCTTCTTTTTGATTGCTCAAGAAAACCGATTAAAAGAAAAAGAGTGATAAGTTTTTGCTTTCTTTTCCCAAATTGTTGTTTCTTTTCTTTCCCACACCCTTTTTAGCAACCAAAACTCAGAAATTCCTTTAACTATTTCTTGAAAATTTTGTGTTTACCCTTTGGTTATTGAGAAATTTTGAGAAAAGAGAGGAGCAATTTGGTATCCTGAAACTATTATCATGATATGCTTTCAGTTGGTTGTTATGCTACATATCTAGTATCTAACAATTTGGAGAAGGCAAAATTCTGAAATGTAGTTTAAATGGGATGCATACCTAGTGTAGAAAATCGCAGTTATCGCCTGGATAAAAAAATTGTCATTCAAGGTGAATTTGAGCTATGTTTTTGGATGTTTAAGAAAACAAAAACCTGTCTCTTGTAAGCAATTTAATCCAAAAACATGGTTGAGTTGTTTCATGTAATTTAAAAGACTTTTTTATCCGCACAAATGTTTCCTAAATACTTTTCAAGTACCCTGAAGATGCAATTTATAAATGTTGTTTTCACTCATTGGCAAATCTATATTGCTGCTGCAGTCTAGATGAAATGGGGGCTCTTCAACAGACATTTTTGGCAAATCATCATCAAACTTGGCGTCTTTTCACGTGCCTATGGCTGCATGCTGGAGCGATTCACCTTATTATTAACCTTTCTAGTGTTATTTTTGTCGGAATTCACTTGGAACAAGAGTTTGGACCATGTAACTAATTCCTTCTTTCTTGTTTTATCTTGAATGAGAAAAAAAATGTGTGCAGTGAGAGTTTGGATTGTTTAACCAACAACTTACCTTCTTTTTTTCTATTTCTGCTGGACAGTGAGGATTGCTATGGTATACATACTATCTGCTTTTTTCGGTAGTTTGGTAGCTGCCCTTTTTCTTCAAAATAGCCCTGCAGTTGGTTCATCTGGTGCTCTGTTTGGACTACTAGGCTCCATGCTTTCCGGTCTTATATGTAACTGGAAAGTTTACACTGATAAGGTCCTTGACCCTTTTTCTTTACCCTAGATTTCTCTTCTCCATTTGTTTTATTAAGTAGGTTATCTATTGCTCCTTTCTTTGGTTGCAGCTTGCAGCTCTGTCAGCACTTCTCCTTGTAGCCATGATCAATTTTGCACTTGGCTTGCTTCCTTATGTTGACAACTTTTCAAGCTTGGGAGGGTTTATATCAGGGGTCCTTCTAGGATTTGTTCTCCTATTCAGCCCTAGGCTTCCAAGAATGACTGAAAAGAAAGGTGGCTTCTTTGATTACGGTGTCAAAAAATCCATCAGATTAAAGCAGAAATTGGACAGGCCGGTGCTGAGGAGTGTTTCTTTTGTTCTCTTTGGTCTTGTGTGAGTTTATGTTTCATTTATATGGCTTGCTATGTTCCATTGCTAATTGTTTAGATTTTAATGTGACGTCTTACAAGGAGAACTTTTTCTGTATGCAGATTAGCAGGAGCCATTGTTGCTGTTCTTCATGGCATAGACATGAACAAATACTGCAGTTGGTGTCAATATATCAATTGTGTCCCTTCCAACAGGTGGAGCTGCAATACCAAAGTAACAGCTTGTCAGGTAGAGTTGTGATTCAGCACTTATACATAGAGTTTGAGGTTGTAGCACAAAGACAATGGTTGATGATTGCTAAGAATGACATAAGAAAATACATGAAAACTCGAATTTTTAGCATTTTGGTATTGGAGTGGCTGAATAAACATCCAACTTTCTTTGCCATTAGTTCTCATCAATCAGACCAAACATTAGATTAACACAACCTCGCATGACTTTAAAAAGATTTCTTGGCATCCATCAATTACACATGAAATCTACTTGTTTCTAGAGGTTGCCACTAGAAACATGAGTTTTTGTCACTAAATGATTTTCACTGAGATAGAGTCAATAAGGAAAGTGCATAACTAATAAAAGATTTCTATGAAATGCTATAAGGAAAGTGCATAACTAAATAACCAAATAATATTCTTAAACAAACCACTGCAGCAAAAGCTTGGAAGTAAAAACTATGTCATGCATAGAATGTTATTTCCTGCAAGCTCATGTAACTTCAACTTGGAAATATTACATTTCAACTCCATGCTGACTGTAAATATTATCATATGGTAAATGCAGACAATGGAAAATGCAGGACGGCTGACTGTGACATGCATGGGGAAGGACAACTTTCGGGTTTTTCCTTTCACCAGCTTCTCAGAGACCCGCTTACATGACTTGTGTGATTTGATATGCTCATAAAACCTTGTGAATTTTGGTGAATAGAGACAAGAAAACTGTATGCTCTTCAGTGCTGGTGCTACATTGATACTCATTCATTTTGAATATTTGTAGCATTGTGATCTTGTCATTGATTCATTTATTCCGAAAAACTAGGGACTTGTGCAGTCTGATATAGAAGCTTGGCCAAGTTGGAGACACTGTTTTTGATATGGGAAAGTAATACGAAGTGTGAATATTGACACCATCTGTTAGTGATAATGCATTTCGAAAATTTGCAGTACCTTGATCTTCTTTTTCTTCAAGCAATTCTTGTAGCACGAAAGAAAGGATTTCATGAATGTGATACGTTGTGCTCATATATGATCATTCATATTGAATTTTCAGCATTATGATCTTGTCATTCCCTCAACCACATATTATCTAATAGCACAAAAGAAAGGGTATCATGAGACAGAATCAAGAATGGGCATGGGGGATATCTGTTATATGTAAGAACTCAATTTCATGAACCAAAATCAAACCACCACACCCACCCCACTTCCCTATGGCTCAGATTTGCAATATGAAGTTGAAATATGCTGGCATGGCTTAGCATTGGCATAGCAGACCTCGTAGTTTTTAGACAGCTGGGAGGGGCCGGTTATGTGTTGAGACTACAAGGCTTGTGAAAAGTGCTCGAGGTTGAGGGGCTTTAGGCCTCGCTCCTCTCGAATTTGAAGTCGCTCACGAGAGAAGCCTTTTTGTTTAAGCTGAAAATCTTATCCTTTCCTTCTGGTGGTGTTTAAGCCGCATCATGTTACATAAATCAAAGGACAGGAGAAGCCTTTTTGGTCACTCTCTCTCAGCCAATAATCCTTGGACTTCTGAGAATAAGGATGGTCCATCTTCCATCTTGCTGTGCCCTACACAATGTGATATTCTGAAGCAGTTGCGACTTGGGAGTATTTGTACCCACAGGAGAACTAAAACAAGGACATAACTTTTTGATGTAGTTATGGTCATTGGTCAATGGACCACACTACAATGAATCCCCACCAACCAGTGCCCCCAGGTTAAAGTTAGCTTGAATTCATCAAATGTTTCAGCTTCTTATTTCTTGCTTCAAATCATGTCTTTCTGCCAGGAAATGAGATGCGTAATTTGGTAGCTTTTTTCTGTAGCAACCATTTTGGTGGTTCCTGTCTCTGTGTCTGCATCAGCTCTCAACTGGTTCCCATGGATAAAATAAAAACAAAAAATTTAAAACAATGTACAAAAAACTATTCAATAATGGTTGGTGAGGCCAGTGAATTAATGTACAGGGACCCTGGTTTGACTCATGTATTTTATCGTATATAATTTATTTCATCGGTACCTGAACCACGTCATCTATACAGCTAAGATGCAAATGAACTTAAAATCCAGCATACACTGAATTCATGATTCCACTTGAAATGATTTTAGTACAGGTAGAATCTTGACAAATTAAAGAGGCATGCAGCATGGTGTAACACATATTCAAGCTATTATCATTGAATTGTTGGCCAGCTTAGCTAGAAATCCCTTGACGTGTGTGCCCACTTGTGTGTTCAAAACACTAGTTGAAAATAATAAGAAAATAATAAAGTTCCAATTTGGATCTTCCATTACGAAGCGCCCGTGGCCTAATGGATAAGGCGTCTGACTTCTAATCAGGCGATTGTGGGTTCGAGTCCCACCGGGCGTGATCGTGGTCATCAAACCATTTTTAAATTGAAAAGCAATGGGCTTTTTGAATTTTTAATTTCATAGGCCCACAATTGCAAGGCCCATGAGAGGTCCATAGAGTGGCCTACGCGCAGCCCAGAATAAATGATTACTAAAAAAACTCGGCCGTTCTCTTTTTGCTTTTTGGTGGTCACAGGGATAATGATGTGGTGCGGCTCTGAGGGAAAGCAGGGCCGTCCGTAGAGGGTCGGCTGCAGCCGCAATAGTTTTAAATGAAGAGGGGGGTGCGGACGCGGGGCACTGAGTAGTTAAAATTAAACCATTTTATTAATAGAGGCATATACCCAATTATTGATTGGGTTGAAAGGCAGTTTGGGACCAGGACCTGGCCCAGAAAGTAATCGAGTTGGTGAGACTCCAATTGCCCCCACCCAGCCACTGTTGCTTTTGTATTTACTATGTTGGACCCACTTCTCTTCTCTTTTCTTTCTTCTTTATTTATTTTTGGGGTGAAGGGGGCACTAATTTGAGCACAAGTGTATGAATGACCCCATCCCGGGCCAGTCCACCTTGAGCTAAAACCATTAGTACCTTAGTGCCCATTTTTCATATTCTCCAAACATTGATTCTAAAGTGGCTGCCATTGGGCCATTCCATTCCCCTCTTTACCACTTGTTTCTCACGTGTTTTCAATCAACTGCCAGGTTTTCTCTAATTAGGTGATTTAAGAAGCGGGATCATCTTTTTTTGTGTTATGCGCACATTCAAACACGAAAACGAGAGAGAGATTAGGACCCTTAAAAACGAATGTGCTTGGAGGTGATAAGACTTATTAAATACAAATGAAAAAGGCAAAGCAGTAAAAGTGATATGTACATGTGTGGACTATGGAGTGAAGTCATTGTCAATAAATTCAATGGCAGTGAGATGAAACGGTGGACGTGCAAAAATTGACGGGAGACAGAGTTTTTCAAAGAGTTTAGTTGGGCAAAGCAATTGAGATGTGGACGAAGAAACATGTCAGCTGTCAATATTTATATCGGTTAGCATGGGCACAGCCCACGGGGGCATTGAGCTAAGGACATGTGGCATGATCCCACTTGGGCACATGGTGAGGGAAGGGGTCCTAACCCTTTTGGACCTGCAAATTCTAGATCCAAATCATAACCATGAGAAAGGAACTCAATTTCTTTAGACACCAGTTGTGAAAAGCCTACAACCACTACAACAACATTACTATAAATGCTTAGGAGGGGGTGGTTTCCGGTTGCTTGCAAATTGGTATAAATTTAGAAGCAGCCCCCCATGTTTTTTTATAGGGGCTAAAAGTCATCTATAGTGGGAAGGAATCCTGAAGTGGGTTGTGGATAGTTGAAGGAAAAAAGCAAAAGCCTTGGAACCCTCTCTCACCATCAATGATAGTCAAATTGGGAGTAATGGGTCATATACATATATAGGGTATACACCCCTAACCATACTGTAATGGACTTCAATATGATAATTGGGTCCTTTCTTCTCATATCATCATTTGAAGTTGTCTACTTCTTTTGTTGCTTTATAAAGGCTATGCCAGTTGGTTGACTCTCACTCCCTCCATTCTCTTATCCTTGCTTAGTTGCTCCTCTACATGGATGTGGTTGACTCTCTCTCTCCCCCTCTCTCTTTCACAACACATTGGGGGAGAATTTTTCCTTTGACAATCATCTAGGGGCTAAAACATATATTCTATGGACAATCATGTCATAAACAGCAGGATTTGCTTCCAAAAATTTTAAATATATAGCAGCATATATGAGAGAGAGAGAGAAACTAATTAAATAATGGAAAAAAGAAGTAAACGAAGAGAGAAATGGAAAATCTCAAGCTAACAGTGTGTGCCCAAGAAAAGATCAGAAGGCCCAATGAGGTTGCATGAGATGGATGATATGTCCAATCTTGAGTACCTTTTTTCAATTGAGGACGGGGCTTGTGGGTGGTGTTTGACTGTCCAAAACCTGAGACTTTCAATGCTAGAATAGAAAAGGGCATTAGATGGGCCAAATGAAAGCAAAAGTATACTTTAGAAGGTTGAGGAAATGATAATTTTCCAGTTGTGTAGTTATTGATATGCCACCTGTGATAGAATATCTAGGCATATAGCATTAATCTAGCTTTCTCTCTTTTTACTTTTCCTTTGCCTTTTCCTGAGCAGGTTCTGTGATTGGATGTCCATGTTGATGACAATTAGGAGCACCCTCCTTCATTGAAAGACAATATTGGCCTTTTATTTTAAAAAGCCTATTAGTTTGGGTCTTTGGTAAAAGATCAAACCTTAGTTGTAGTTTTCATATCTAGTCACAATTATTGTAACAGAAGGGTGTGCCAAATGTGAGACCTCTTCTCCGTGCTAATGTGCTTTTGCCTGAGGGCATTCAATCATGGGAGGGACAAAAGGACCAACACTGCTAATGAGGCTTGTCATATTTTGAAAACCCTAGTGTGATTATTCTTCAAAATGCTCATCCTCTTAAGGAAACCATATTAATCACCATTTCAGTCCTTTCCATCTTTCATCATTATTTGACCACTAGCTAATCCAGAGAAGCCATTTTAAGGTTTCACCATTCTTTTGAGTTGTAATAACTTCCCTCATGCCTTCAAACATAGAAAGTAAAATAGTTTTCCACTACAAATATGTATATATATATATATTTTTTCATATGAAGAACAACCCAATTGGAAAAATTAAAAACTAGATCAACTGACTCCTGCATTAGCTAGCCCTGATCAAGAGGTGGTGCCCAATTATCAAAGAGGGGGAGGTTCCCAAACCACTTCCATCTTAAAAACAAAGCAGGCTTTTAGGGGTTCCTTTTATCTTCATTAAACATAAATCTGAATGATGAAAAGAACTGTCAGTGGTCCCCTAGAACCCCAATTTAATTGGGAATTAATATGATAAGCAACTTGTCAAAACTAGGCATTGCAAGGCCCTCCCCCCCCCCCCCCCCCCCCCTCCATCCTCACTTGCTCAGCTGATTGGAATGGACATGCCTTTTTCTTCTTCTTTTTTTCCTTTTTTAAATTCTACTTAAACAGAATATAATATACATAATACAATACATAAATAATATTTTCTGAACCATTATTCTTCTATATCATTTTCATTTGTTGGGAGGCTCTGGACCATCCAGTTGTATCCATCTAAGATCATTAAGAGGAAAATGAAACATTCTCCTAAAGAGAAGTTGTGGAGTTCTAACTGAGAGCATGAAAAAGATGTGGCTGCATCAATCTGGCCCTTCAATGCTTTTACTTTCATTTCAATGAATGGACCCACTTGAGCATAACCACACATCCTCACTCTACCCCCATTGTAAGCTCTTCCACTGGATGTCTTCCTGGCTTAAGTTCAAGCAATTTTTTTTTCATCAATGCCTCTTTCTGGGTATATTTTTATTATTATTATTTTCTGTTTAGTACTTTTTGTTCTTGTACTGCACATTCATAAACTATCTTCATCTCAGCCTCCCAACCCTCTTTTTCTATTTGGGGGGTAAGAAAGAAGAAAGTTACATCCAATTAAGTACACAGATAATATTTTTATAATTTTTTTTTAATAATTCCAAAAGGATTCACTTGTTTGCCACTCAATACCAATTTTTATGATTTCATATATTCCACATAATGATAACTACTTAAAATTTTATTTTATTATTGCTGTAGGTGTACTCTAATCAATCAATTATGTCTCCTTCAAAAAGATAATGGGCTGTCAATTACATTTAATTATGTCCATGTACTTTTACTGGAAAATTCACCATTCCCAAACACCCATTTTATGTAGAATTAATTGATTTAAAGCCGTGAAATAGTACCATATTTATGAATTTAATATCTTTTATATTTTTATTCTAAGAGTAATTTATTTTTAACATAAATATTTTTAACTATTTCAAATATTTACATATAAATTTTTTTTAAAACAAAAATTATTTTTACAAGAAAAAAATAAAGACATTTTTATCAAAATATGATAAAAAATCGATGAAGGGTTAAATTTTTAAAATTGGGTTTTCAATAATTCTTTAAATCAAATAATTCTATCATATAGAATTAATTTATTAAAAGGGATGAAATAATTCTTATATTTATAAATTTATGTCTTCTCATATTTTTGTTCAAAGAGTTACTCATTTTTTACATAAATATCTTTAATTATTTCAAGTATTTATATCTGTTTTAAAATAAATAGTTATTTTTACAAAAAAAAAAAATATTAAAGATATTTTTGTTAAAATTAGGTTAAAAAAGATGAAGGATTAGATTTCAAATATTGAATTTTCAATGATTTTTTTAATCAAATAATCTTTTTATATATGTATATATTTTGAAATTTAAAATATTAAAATTCCTAATTTTTCAGGATTTCAATTTGGCCAGTGATTCTCATTCATGAATACCCTAGAAAACTACATATGCCCTCTCAACAATAATTGGATCTGTAGTCCATTTTCTTTCATTTTCGCTGTAGTACTTTACTTTCACAAAAAGGAAGTATATACAAATAGTAAAAAAGATCAAAAATAAAATCATAGGGATACCATGGTTGAAGGTCTTTAGAATTATTTTTAGTAAGAAGCCACCTTTTACCATAGATGACCAAACAACCCCACCCACCACATCCTATATGGCTCAATTCACAGCTATCCCACATCCACTTTGCAAATTTTGGATTCATAGAAATTGATTAGCTTGTTGGGCTACAATGGGAAGTTCTTCCTCAATTTCCAGCTACTTTTCTTTGAGCTCTCTCTCTTTTTCATTTTTTTTTTCCTTTTGTTTTTTTGGCCCGAGACAGAAATTGTTTACCAGTGTTGAGTCATAGAATATGTATATTTTTTATTTATTTTTTAAATCTATACGATGAAATTTAATTCATTTTGTATAATTTCCTTTAAAAAAACAAAAAAAGTATTGGGTCCCATCTATTAAATGAATTATTGCCTTGGTACACTGAAACCACAGGTCACATTAAAATTATCTTATAGGGAGGTCCATTTGATATCCAAAAATTATTCAATAACAGTAGGATAGGGGAGAAACGTATACGATGAAATTTTTTTATTTTTTGAAATCTATATGATGAAACTTCAATTTTTTTGTATAATTTTTTTTTTTTTTTTTTTTAAAAAAAGTGTGTTGAATCCCATATATTAAACGAATTATTGTTTTGATACACTGAAACCAACTATCACATTAAAATTACCTCACAGAGAGGTCCATTTGATATCCAAAAATTATTCAAAAATAGTAAGATAGGCGAGAAACGTATACGATGAGATTTTTTTATTTTTTGAAATCTATATGATGAAACTTCAATTTTTTTGTATAATTTTTTTTTTTTTTTTTAAAAAAAAAAGTGTGTTGAATCCCATATATTAAACGAATTATTGTTTTGATACACTGAAACCAACTATCACATTAAAATTACCTCATAGAGAGGTCCATTTGATATCCAAAAATTATTCAAAAATAGTAAGATAGGCGAGAAACGTATACGATGAAATTTTTTTATTTTTTAAAATCTATATGATGAAACTTAAATTTTTTTGTATAATTTTTAAAAAAAAAAAAAGTGTGTTGGGTCCCATCTATTAGACGAATTATTGCCTTGATACACTAAAACCAACTATCACATTAAAATTACCTCATAGGGAGGTCCATTTGATATCCAAAAATTGCTCGGTAATAGTGGGATAGGCGAGAAATGTTCAAATTAACGAGAAAAATTTGGGTAGAGCCCACTTTTTTTCACTTTATAATAATACATAAAAATAATGTAGGGATCCTATATTAGTTCTTAATGTGAAATTAATACCGACTCTCTGCTGTGGCCGCAAACGTATAATACACTCATCTTATTGAGTTAGGTTCCTATAGTCCTATGTCTAATCTTAAGAATTAGATTTGACACTCCACTCAAAACACTTTTTTTCCACTTTTCAATAATTCTCCAAACCATAATTAATTTAGAGGCATATACGTATCTTTGTAATTATATTTCGACTCATCCCATTCATACCATTTTTTTTTTCAAAAGGGGTTTTATTAATTTTTGACATTTTGAGGTGTTATTTTCTTTTCAATTCTCATTATTTATTTTAATTAGGTTAAATGGGTGGAAATTTTTTTGAAGAATAACTAAAATAATAATATAAGTAAAATTATTCTTAAAACAATTTTTGATTTAAGTGCTCGTACTCTAAACATAGTCAATACATTTCATATATTTTAAGTTAAAAATTATCTAGAGCCAAAAAAAATAAAAATTAATGGGAGGGATTTTAGATAAAATATTATCTAAATTTTTAATTTTGAATGAAAGTTAGTCTTTTATATTTTTTATTTTTTGAATTCAAATAAATTATTTAAAAATAAAAATTAGAGTTAATTTCATTGACCTCTCCTAAAATTTTGACTAAATAATCATAATTTCCATTCATTCAAAATTTCATTAAATATATTTTCTCTCAGTATGTTGTTTTCGCTTACTTTTTCTTTAATTCAAAATAAGAAAAATATTTGATAAATTTTTGAATCAATAAGACTTGTTATATTTAGCTAAAAATAGAAATTAACCCTTAACACTAAAAATTACCGAATAAAAAGAGGGTAGAATTATTGGAGTGACAAGTGATGCACTAAAAATCAAACATTTACCTTTTTATTAAAAGTCTCTGAACCTTAATCTATTATAGTAATCTTGGTACAAGTATTTTTACCTAGGCCATAGTGAAAATCCCTGAGTTACCAGATGAGTAAACTTACAGAAGCCCAAGATGAAAGGTATATTAAATAAAGGGAACAATATCAAAATTAGGCAGACAAAGGCAACCTTATCTTACAATTAGGTGGGTGGATCTGTACATGGAAGATAAGGGGAGGGTGGGGGGGGCGCCCAAATCAATGCCCTTAAATTATGGTCCTTAGGTTCTTCTTCACTTTCCAATGAGATCTCAAAAGACCAACATACTCTCAAGTGTCCCAATCTCCAAAAACCCACGAGCACCCTACTAAACCCAATTAATAAAATCAAACATAACCAATATAAATAAGATTTCATGGTCCCCCAACCTCAGCGACAAAAAAATAAAAAATTAATAAATAAAATGACAATTTGTATAAAGAAATAAATACTAGGACTTCGCTTTTACCTTAAAAAATTAAGGGCAAAAATATAATGCTCACTAAGACCATAAAGCAAAATGGTCCCTTGGCATTGTAACATTCCCTGGCCACTCATTGGTTACCAAAGCCAAAGGATCATTGAAACCCATTACTAAAGAAAAATGATAGTAATAATTTTGTTTATTGTTTTTTGTGGAAGGTAGTAGATCAAGAATCAAGAAAATAGGGTTCATGGTGTTGATATGTATGAGGATGGGTTTGGTCATTGGAGGGGGCGGGCGGATGAAGTTAACATTGATTCTGAAGTCTGAACCCAAAACAAAAAACAAACGAAAAATGGGAGGAAGAAAATTTTGGAAAAATGGAAAAGGGGAAGAATGGCCTAAAAAGACTGATTTTGTATAGTAGAAAGGTACAGAAACACAAATACAAGGAACCCCCATCATTCCATCTGCCTTTAAAAAAATGAAAACAAAAAAGTCTAGGAAAAATAAACCCACAAATTTCAATAGAAAAGAAGGGAAGTAAAGGAGCAAAGTCAGTTGCTCGAGGAAGAAAAAGAGGAAAGAGGAAGCCAAGGAGCACTCAAATCAAAAGGGGGAACTCATATCAAAATGGAACAATTAGTAGAGAGGAGAAGCAGCAGAATCTCAGTCAATCCAGTCAAACATTTTACAGCCCAATAGTCTACACCTCATTCTACCATCATAAACACCCAGTGCCCTTGCCCACAAGTTTATGAACACACCACTTTGGCCTCTCACCATCCCTATATTATAATACTAATTATCACACTGTTCTTTAAAGACACAAAAGCCTCATGGGAGAGAAGATGCAGCAATATTACAAGAGAAAAGCTCAACAAAATTTCCTGGGTTTTTCTTTTTGGGTGCTCTCTTTCTTTCTCCCCTTTTTCCTGTTTGGCTAATTTCATTTTCTCTGTTTCTGTTCTGTTTTTTGGTTTGTGATATTTTCCTTCTTCCCTTTTTTTTTTTCTTTCTTTCTGCCCATTAAACAATGAAAATGGCAGATTACCAATCATCCTTTCCCCTCCATAGGAAACACCCATCATTGCTCCCAACAATCCTTTTCAACCTTAGAAACCTGAGCTTCTAAGATATTCCCTCCTCCCATCCTTCTCTTCTTCTTCTCCTTCCTCCCAGCGTTTCTTACAATTTAAATATCACTCTCTTTATAACCTTTTTTTTCTCCCCCCTCTCTCTCACTCACTCATTCACTTCTCTCCAATCCCTTTTTTTTTCTCCTTTAAGTCTTCTTCTCTATGATGGATCCTTCTCCCACCAACTCTGTGAATGGCTTCTACTCCTTTCTAACTCGAGGCATAGATGACCTTGAACGCGTCTTCCTCTCCACTAACTTCATGTCAATTCAATTCCTTCAAAGAGTCCTTTCTCTTCTAAGATCTTTCCATTCCCAATTGACTCTGCTTGTTCAGAAGCTCCACTTGCCTGTTGGGGAGAAGTGGCTTGACGAGTACATGGATGAGAGTTCCAAGCTCTGGGAGGCTTGCCATGTCCTCAAGTCTGGCATCTCCGGCATGGAGAATTACTACTCCGCCGGCCTCAACATAGCCGCATCACTCGACAGCCACCGCCATCTCAGCCCACAGCTATCTCGCCAGGTCTCATCACAATCTTGGAAACCAACAATAAAATATTTCAACTTGTGTTTTTTGGAGGGTTTGGTTTGAATCAATTTGTTTGATTGTATTTGATTGAATTGTTGAAACAGGTGATCCGGGCAATTTCAGGGTGTCACATAGAAGCGGTAGGACTGGAGGAGGGGAACAGGGCGATGATGGAAACCAGAATCCAACCGCTTTCGCTGAGGTTGGATGAGAAGGTGTCGATAGAATCAAAGCTGAATGGATTCAATGGTTTTAGGGGAGTTCTGTATGCAATGAGAAATGTGAGCTCACTGCTTCTTATGATCTTGCTCTGTGGGTTGGTTTATTGCTGGCCTGAATCCAATTTTCTGAGAGGAGGATATGAAGGCTGCTTGCTGTTCGGATCAGCCTTCATGATATCGACAGCGAGGTTGCAGCAGAGGGTGGCGGCTGAAATTAATCAGATCAATGGACGACCTGGAATTCTGCTATATGAGTTCAGGAGATCAAAGGTAGCCATGGATGAACTGAGAGGAGAATTGGAGAGGAGGTGTTCACAGGGAGTGGTGGACTGGGAATCAGAAGTGGGGATTGGGGAGAGAGTGGAGAACTTGAGGGGATGCTTTGGGGTGTTGAGATCTGGGGCTGAGAATATTATTGGACAACTTGATGATTTCTTTGATGAAATTGTTGAAGGGAGGGAGAAGCTTTTGAACTTTTGCAGTCATAGGTAGGGGATACAATGGTTGGAAAAAAAGAAAAAAAGAAAAAAAGAAAAAAAACACAAGTAGAGGAATCAGTTCTTGGGGTTGATTGTACTTTTTTTAACCCTTCTCTTCTCCTTTTATTTTATTTTATTTTTTCCTTTTTTATCTTTTTTCCTCCCCCTTTTCTCTCCCTTGTGATTTCTCTGTTTCTACTACATTCACAATAGTTGAAGCTTTGAAGATAGCTTTTCCTTTTTAAGAACCCAAAGTGGGAAAAAAAAATTTGAAGTATAAAACAAAGAAGGGTGATTCTGGGTTTGGGGAAACTCAATATTGAGAATCCAGGGAAAAGAAAAGGTTCTTTTTTTAAATCCAAACAAGAAACAACAACTGCTAAAAAGGGGAAGTCGATGGCCAAGCCAGCATATAATGTATTATATTGGTATTTGAGTATTTGGAGAGGAGGGGGTTGGGCCTTTGAAGTGAAATTATTTTTGGGCGCATAATAGTGGTGTTTACAAGAGGGGGGAGTGGTGGTGAGTTGCTGTAGTAAATGACTAATCATTCTAGTTGTGAAAGAATGATGGAAAAGGGGGGCTTAGGACAATAGGGGGGGGTGACTGTGAGATTCCTGGGCTAGCTTTAATTTCAAAAGCAGTTTCTTTGCTCTTAGGAAGCTTTTGTCTGATTCGGTTTACTTTGAAAGCAATGGAGTTGATGATGAAAGTTTCTTAGCACATCCCCCTCTTCCTGACATGTCTCTTCTGTGCTCTCTCTCTCTCAAAGATGATTTTATTCTCTTGTCAAATTTCTTCCCCTTTTTTGGGGGTCTGAAGAAAATATATATATCTAATATATATAGATATACATCTCTTCATAAGATAAAAGAGAAATTTGTAGGGGTCACTTTCTCCACCTTCCAACCGTATCTCATGCTTTTTGTCCCTTGCCGGAAATTCATGCCTTGCCTCCCTCGTAGGGTTTATCTTTGATAAAATACTAAATAAACAATTAGATTAAATAATGGTGCAAAAGAGGTAGACAGGGAGAAGAGAGAAGGCAAAAAAAGGGAAAAAAAAAAGAAGGATGATAGAAGTGGCAGCGGCAGCGGCAAGAAGTCCCTGTGGCAATCTTATTATGTTGTGTTCCAACTTCCAACCAACCGATTGGTGGTGATAAGGCGAGGCATCAGGCACCATTACCCCTGAAAAGGGCACACCATTTTTTATTATTGCCATTAGCAATCATGGTCCTTGATCCTTTTATGAAAAAAGAAAGGGTGGGGGGAACAAAGCAAAGAAACATCTACAGCTGTAATGGAACGATTACAGTTGGGTGTTTTTCAATTTGGGTTCCTCTGCTGGTGTGTTGAAAATAAAAAGGAGAGAGAGAGAGAGTGATGCCACAACTTGAGCAGGAGAACCTACAGTACACAAAACAGCTGATTCCAGACATTTCATCATATGCACTGCAACCGCAGCAAAAATATTAAAAATAAAAATAAAAATACTGAGACAACTGCAGCCTCAGCAGTCAAAATGATAACCTAAAATATGCATACTTTTATACAACTAAAGCCAAAGTAATCATTTACCTGTTTGTCCATTTCACAAACAAAACTGGATGATACAGCATAGGTGTAAAAAGGGTTCCAGTTTCACTGCAGTATGGCTAAATATACATGTATTCAAAACGGTAAACAATACAGGTCATGGTCATAGACCTGTCGAAATTCCAAGTTTCCTGTGGCATTTTATACAAAAATATATATAAGAAAAAAATGGATGAAGCCCTTTCTATATAATTTTTACAAAACCATAAACAAGTAGGCAAGCACTTGGGTGAGGGTGAACGATGATCGTAACATCTCAGCACTATTCTAGTGTATAAACTGGTTCTGCAGTAAGAGAACGTAGATGAATGTGGGTGAACAGTGGAAGAGATTACCCAAAAAGGATGGGTTACCAAGCAAAGTGGTAGTAATCCCCTGAAGCAAAATGGTGATGTTGCTTCTGTTAACAAATTCAAATGTCAAACCCTGGCATTGCAAACTGGGAAGCAAATGTCTCAACTTGATTTCGGAGCTCAACAATATCCTTGTTGTTCTGGAGACACTTGAAAAAATCTCGCGGAAACTTTCTAAGTTCTCTTTGTGTAACAACTGCACTTGTAATCACAGCAGCTCTGTAGAGAAAGTCCGCAATTATCTCAAAATCAGCCTCTAGACAACCTCTTGTTGTCATGGCAGGAGAACCTGTAGAAAAACATAAAAAGGGAAATTGAAAAATAGGTCAGATATTCTCAGACCATGGTGTAATGTTCAATGACACAAATTATTCATCATGAGAACTAATTCAGATTTAAGAATTTATTGCAGAATAATGTGAATAAGGCAAAAGAAATCAAGAATTGAGTTTTGAATTTTGCAATAGAAATGCCTAGCATTCTAATGACACACACACACACACACACACACATATATATATGGCAGCCAAAAGCAAATGGAATTTGGAAGAATAAGTATCAGTTTGGATACACTTCTTACTTTTTGTTTTTTAAAATAGAAAGTAATAATAAATTCTATATAAAAAGTAGAACCACCTGTACAAAAAATATAAATTTACCTTGTTTTTAAAAGTCACTTTCAAATACTTCGATCCCTCAATTTTTTTAAACAATTTTTAAAACCATTATCTATTCAATGTAATCCTTTAAGAGTTTTTGTATCTTATATAAAAGTTACTACTATTTTTTAATTTTAAAAACAGAATGCTTACAAAGTTGTAAGAATGTCTGGAAGGAAGCTCTAAAGTTTTTTCGTTTTCAGGCAAAGGCTATATAACAAGATTGTTACTTACCAATCCTTACCCCTCCAGGGGAAATGGCACCATTGTCACCATATATAGCAGTTTTATTGAGAGTAATGTGGCACATCTCACAGACCTTCTCATAGTTCTTGCCTAAATGAAAAGAAATTATAGAGGGGGAAAAAATCAGACCAAATGGTGCCAAGTGTTAAAACAAAGAAAAATAAGGTATAGTTGCATCAGATTTCCAACCAAAATAGAATAATAAGCCACCAGTAATTTACTTCTTTTTTTTTTCCTTTCTAATTGATAGGCAAATAAATTGATTAAATAGCACCAAGGAAAAGGGGCACAATCTACATATATCATAAATATACATAGAGCACCCAAATGAATTTGCTCTAAATACACACATGTAATTCCATATGTAAACATGCACTTACCCACAAGCAATTGATGTGGGCATACTTATGAACAAGTGTTGCTTATATAAGCATCTAGACAAAGACATGCACATGTGTATATATATACCTGTACAAGTGAAAATTGATGTTTGAGTATTACCCAATGCTGGGAATGACCATAATAATGATTCATTATCGCCAATACCTATTATAAGGATATCAGTCCAGATATCACATCCACTATCAGATTATATGTTTGATATGCAATACTCCAAAAGCTATATTACTTGTAACAGTTAAATACATATACCACATTATCACTGAAGCTAAAACCTAAGCTACTTGGTCCCAACAACGATAAATAGAATTAGATGTCTAATAAAATAACAGATATATTCATGGGGTTTTTGAGAAGCACATAATTTGGCTAAATATGCTTGGTAAAAAAGCCGGGGTCAAAATAGTGTTATAATTTAAGTTGCCCTAGATGACCACTTAAACATTTTGGTTTAAAACAAAATCCAACACAATAACCATAGTTTTAAAAGATGTAAGGTGCACCTAAGGAGTAAAAGTCTCCTACAATTTAGGCACAAAGCGCAACACAAGGCACACACCTGAGCGAAGTGAAACGTGACCTAGGATGCATATCAATTTTATAAAATATAATCCAAAATATAAATCCAATCAATACAAAAAAATTAAGATTCCAAACATTTAAAAGAAATATTCAACAAAAAAGTAATGAAATTATATAAATTTCAATATACAATTAGAAATTTCAAGGATAAAAGTATTTAAAAAGGAAAAGCGAAGTAGACAAGACGTGCCTCCCCAACAAGATGCATGCCTTGGCAAGAGAAGCACTATAACTAGGGTGTGGTTGCGCCTTGGGCTTAGGCATGCTTTAAACACACCTTTTAAACCATGACAAAAACAAACATATTCATGTAGTTTTTAAGAAGACTTTAACTTCGCTAAATTTGCTTATTACAAAAGCTGAGGCCCAAGTAGTTATGATAACAGGAGCTATACTGATAAGCTATAATCTAAGTTGCTCTAGATGACCATGTAACTAAGTTACCTTTAAGTAATGTACCTAGATTTACATTGTCATTGAAGTGGTACTTCTTAATTTGGATGATACCTAGAGACATATGTTTAACAGGGTTTCTCTTGAGAAGTAGATGACAAGTGAATTGGACAAGATGTGGTCTGTGGAAAAGTAAGGAACAGTCATAGGATTTTCTTCCAATTAAATGTAAGAAGGCTAGAGACACTTGGGCTTCTTTCTCCCTCTGGCAGGAATTTTGTGGTTTTTGCCCAGAATGATGAAGTTCCTTGCATGTTGGAGATTTAAGGGAGGGAATATGAATAGAAAGGCCCTATCAACAATATGAATTGCAAGGTCATTTGAAAGGTGACCTACTTTATCTCATATGATGTTTATGGAAAGACGGGGACAGAAAATTTTTTCAGGATGAAAAGTTTTCCTCTTTGAGATCAAAGGATATTTTTCTCAATTTCTTTTTCTTATAACTCCTCAATTCATTTTTGTGGCCTGCTCTGTCTTTAGTTTTTGGGCTGTATACACAGGTCTTCACATTTGTCTGCACACACGAAAAAAAGAAAGAATGAATGAATGAATACCTGTTATGTGTAGATCTGTAAGATCCCAGAGCAACAAATGGTTGTCAGTACCATCTGTCACCAATTTGCAACTTTTTCTGAGCAAAGCAGCTGCTAAAGCCTGAGCATTTTTTTTCACCTGTTGCATATATGCTTTGTACTCTGGTGTGGCCACTTGTTTTAAGGCTATGGCAAGAGCAGCTATGTGATTATTGTGAGGGCCACCTTGTAATGAAGGGAAGACAGCAAAGTTTATCCTCTCCTCAAAATCATATTGGTTACTATCATCTCCTTGGCTAAGAAGCATGCCAGGCTTCCTTGCCTTTGCACCTTTTCTGTAAAAAATAATACCTCCCCTAGGACCTCGGAGATTTTTGTGAGTTGTCGAGGTAACAATATCACAATAATCAAACGGACTTGCACACTCCTGCAAACAACAAAAGAAAAACACAATGGTAAGAGAGGATTTACATAAATACCTTCTAATTTAAAGAATACATAAAATTGTATAAACAGTACAGCATGGTGCAGAATCAACTTCAAGGGCCACAAATCAGAGACATTCAGAACCAAAATCATCCTCTTAATCACAAAATCTAACTCATGAGACTAATCCCCTTGAATAACAACTTAATGTTTTGATGGATGATTTCAAATTGGGATGATTGAGGTCCAAAAAACCTATAGCTTAACACAGAAATAACAGCCTAAGTATAGTTTTGCAATAAAGTAATGCAAAATCAAAACCATTAAGCAACGAGATATTAAAACCATGGAGTTTCGCAAACAGAATGAAGGGAAATATTGCTTCGATGGGAAGATGCAATAACTACAAACATATATAACTTTTGTAACTCATTGAAGAGAACTACCTCTAATTGTTTGGATTTTATCTCATTTGTTACTCATCCATTAAATTAAATGAAAAAATTCATTCATAAACAAAAAAAACATGACATAATAGACGGAAGAGTTATGATGCTTAATTTCAAATAAAGCCTGATCAATCTAACTTTTCTCCAAAAATCAAAAAGTCTAAAATAATGCCCCTGATGTTGGTCATGTGTCTCATAATTAAATGGATCAATCAATTCACTGTGGTGTTCATCCTCCTGACTGGTTTCTTCTGGCTTTTTTTTGTTTTGTTTTTTTCTTTTTTCTTTTTCATGATAGGCAAAAGAATAATTTATTAAAAACGTGCCCATAAGGGCAGAACCCAAGTGAAGTATACAAAGGTTGCCGAAGGGCTGGTTTCTTCTGGCTTCCTGATGGTTACAAATCACAACAATTAACGTTATATTTTATTACAGATTGCTTTTTAATTTTTTGGCAGAATTGTTCTTAATCTGTGATCAAATTTTTCTTAACCTGTGTACTCTGGGGGGCTTTTTAGGCGTTTCTTTCCTTTTAATTTATTCTTTCTTTATTCATCAAAAAAAAAAAAATGTTGCCTGAAGTTAGAATGAAAATGGATAAATAAAATGTCCATTAATTTTATTTCATAGAATAGGGGGAATATATATGCAGGCAAAGAGAAAACTAGCATTAAAAAAGGGTGGCACAACCCATCTAACCAAATAGAGGATTGTACTAGGGAATCCACAATTGCAGCCTCCCAGTCTGTCAGTGCTGTGTTAAGCATGCTCATGATATTAGGTCAAACGCATTAAGAAACAATGCCTGTAACTCAATGGAAGTTTGGGACTCAATATTAAGAAAAACACTCAACAGCCCTAACTAAACGCCTCATTTCATCAGTATCACACTTCATAATCAATTAAAAAAATGGGTTTCCGTAATCCTAAAATTGTTGTTCCTATCCAAACGGAATCATTTAGCACAAAAATAAAAAAAAGTCAACTGCCCCAAGTAACCAGAGCATAGGATTACCATGAGCAACAGCATATGGGTGAACATTTTAGAAATGGTGTTAGTCAATCCAAGAGTAGCTGCACCATCTACCTTGGCGATAAAAAACCTAATTTAGCATAAACCAGCCTATAGGAATGGTATACAACATACAATGCATTGAAAATATGCATAAAACAGTAAATTAAACATCTAATTTATAATGGAATTAAATAAATTGTTATAAATCTTAAGATCAAAGCATAAAACAACTAGAGGTATTCAGACCTTAGCCGCCACAAGACCGCTAATTTGAGCCATGTCACACATTAATACTGCGCCACATTTATCTGCAATCTGCCTGAACCTTGCGTAATTCCACTCCCGTGGATATGAACTCCCACCACAAATAAGTATCTTGGGACGGAAATCAAGAGCCTTCTCCTCAAGTTTATCATAATCGATATACCCAGTTTGTGGGTTCACTTTATAAGGGAGACTCTCAAAAAATATTGATGTACCTGAAACCTTTTTCCCGCTTGGCATGTAATACCCATGACTCAGATGACCACCAGAGGGCGAATCCAAACCCATAATCCGATCCTTGGGAAGTAAAAGCCCAGTGTACACAGCAAAATTAGCTGATGTACACGAATATGGCTGGACATTTACACCCCATTTCTCAGAATCAAGATGAAAAGCCGCCAAGGCACGCCTGCAGCAAAGTAATTCAATCTGATCAATGTTGTCATTACCCGTGTAATATCTTGCACCTGGCATTCCTTCTGAATATTTGTTTGTCAAATGGCTCCCAAGGGCTTCCATGACAGCCCTACACACAAAATTCTCAGAAGCTATAAGCTCAATTCCTTTAAACTGCCTCTTCTTCTCCTTCTCCATCATTTGGAAAACATCAGGATCAGCAACACAAAGCGGCTGGTTTCCCCAAGCCCTCACCGCTACTCGCCTCTGCTCAAGCCCGGACTCAACCAAAGCCAGCTTAGAAGGGCTAGAAGACCTCGAAAATTGCTCGTCTCTCGGCCTCTTCAAACACATGGGATGCCCCAAAATATGAAACTCCTCATCCTCTCCGTCTTCAGACTGTCCTCCACTTCCATTAGAAAATTTCTCGCATCTTTGCTCAAACAATTGCAGTGGAACGGATTGAATAGGATTCCCCAGACTGCTAAAATCCGAAGCAATCTGCAGCTTCACCGAATCGTCAGCGTGCGGCGTCATGGGAGCTAGCGATGAATGCGAATGAAACCCTAGAGAGAGACCCGATTGAGCATGAGACGCATCCATAAAACCCTCGAAAAACAAATGAAAAGTGGGCGCTAAGGATAAGAAAAGCAACAACAAAAACAACGACAACAACGCCGAAAGCAACTGCAATACAAGTAGCGAATAGGCGATCGATTACTGCGAGAATTTGAAGGATTTACAGGGGTTTCCATGAAGGTGCTACAAACCCTACACGGGAGGAGAACGACAGATAGGTGAAGCGATCGTCCCCAAGAAAAACGACTGGCAGCTGTGCGGTTGGGGAATGAACCTGGATGCGATATCAGCCACAACCATATGGTCACCGGGACTGGCCAGTAGCGTAGAATATCAGGCAGTGGAATACAAGCCTAGCTGTGCAATTAGGAATTCTCAATGTTTTATTCCCAGGGGCCGAAATCACGACTAGATTCAATCAAAGGATTGGGCCTCACGGAGATGGGGACATGGGGTTTCGCTTAGTTGTTGGTCCAAAGGTATGACGCGGGACCCACTCCTCTTGTGATTATGATGGTGATTGGCGAAGATAATGGACTGGTCCACGTGTCGTATGACAACCAGACGTGGAGGCCTCTTTCGACGCAGGATCATCATTTGTTTTTTCTTAAGTGTTTTTTTTTTTGTCAGAAAAATATCATCCGCAGTATGGCGGTTACCCAAGCATCTCGCGTTTGGCATGCTTGTCTTATAGGTTACCAATTTAAGTATTAATATTTTCTTTTAAACAATAAAGTAATGAGCTCGTGCCCTGCGGATGATCTCCACTGTTGCCGATTTAATTCACAATGCTTTTTTAAAATAATATTTTGGTTTATGAACCCTAATCGTTTAGATAATAAACTAGCCAACTCGTGTTCCATGGACAATCCCTGACAATATTGCCACTTTATTTTATGATACTAAATTACTAATTGTATAATCAACAATATTTGACATGATTTATTAATCAAATGTTTTATAAATTACAAACTCACGAAGTCATATTCGAGTTTTATTTTGCTTGTTTGAATGGGAAACAACTTTGTATAATATATTTTTATTATTATTATTATTAATGTTGAATCGAATTCTTTAATTCATTTATTTAATAATAAAAAATAATTTTATACATATATATATATATATATAAAATTTCAACTTGATCTTAATCTTTTATGTTACACCATATTATTTAATCTATCTATTTAATAATAAAAGAAGTTTGTATGTATAAACACTCTTGCTTCATTTTTTATAAATATCCGATTCGTTTCATTTGGGTTTGGGTCTCGTACCTTGTCGTTTACAACCATTCGTTGTAATTAAATAAAAGCATTTGGAATGAGCATCTTAGTGAAAATAACTACTGACATCCAACGGTGTATAGAATATGTGTCTTGTAACAAGTTAGGACGTGACATAATTTCAAGGGCATGAAGCTAAATGTGTTTTCAAACACACGATTAGAACATGCTTTCAGGTGTGCACCAAAAAGTTGAGATTATCGCTCATGTGATCATAAATATTTGCCTACAAAAAGAAAAAGAGAATCAATGGAAGTGGGACTGAATTTCATTCTCCCTTATCCAATATTTTGTGTACTAACAAAGTTGAAATAAATATAATTATTATGATGGAATTAAATTTTATATTTCAAAATCATATTTTAAGATAATATTAGTGATACTGTTATTATTGTTATCATACCAAGAATACAAAACTATCAAGCTATTTTTAAATTTGACAATTATATGAAAACTTGAATATAGGCTTGCCACATCCTATTTATTTTAAAGACCATAAAATGTGTATGCAATTTTATCAAATATTTAGAACCTTAATATACTTCTAATTGTGGTTGTTAATTTTTTTCTTTAATTTAAAAGAGGGTGCATGTAATTTTATGAAATCTTTTACATATAAGCATGTATATTTTATTGTTATTATTATTTTTGTTTGTTTGTTTGTTTGTTTGTTTGTTTAATTTATGGGTTATTTCAACTTATTTTAAAATTGAGAGACAATGTATGAGCATTTAATGTGCTACAAGGATTCATCGAAGTTATAAAAAGGGTTATATTAAAAAGTGACACCTAATTTATACCTTATAATGATTTTATTAGTTTTTATTTAAGGTAGTGTTTGTTTTTTTTTTTTTTTTTAACTTAATTTTGAATCAAATTTAAGATTAAATAGTATTTAATATTATTAAGTAATAGGTTATTTATTTTTTTAATATTTTATTTCTATTAAGTATTAAGAGGTAAAAAGAAAAATTTATAACTTCACTTTAGTTATGTTGGTTGAGGGTGAGGGTTTGGTCTTTAAATTGTGTTTTGTTCATTGATTTGTTATGCTGGTTAGTTTTGACAAATTACTTTTAACATTTAGAAAAAAAATCAAATATTTTGATTTTGTCCTAGTTAATTAAAAAAAATTAAGAAATGAGTAATAAGTCAATAAAAAATAAATTATATACAAAATGAAAGTAAGTTAGATTCTGTTTAGCAGTGATTTTAAAAAATATTTTTAACCTAAAAAGTGTTTTTGACAAAAAAAATTAAGTGACTTACAAAAAATTTTCCACTTTTAAAAAATTTTAAAATCATTTGTAATATTAAAAAATCATCTATAGTGATTTTTAGATAAACACTTGATAGATGATTATCATAAAAACACTTATAGAAAAAAATTTTGAATGGAATCACTATCAAATACGTTATTATTTTTAGGACAAAGTTACAAAAATAAAAAACACTTAAGTCTTATTTCTCCATATCTATAAATTAAAATTTAATCATATACTTCAATATTAGAGATTTGAAGTCCATGAATTACCTAATTATAACATTTTTCAAAATAATATAATTTTTTTATTTCTAATAAAATTACCATTTAAGTTACATTTTCAAAGTATTAATAAAATACAATACGCCACATAGACACCATTGTAAACCCTCAATTTTGTCTTAGTAGCATAGCTACTTTATGTTTTCTCCTTCACTTTTTATTATTCTATAATTATCCAGGGTGATCCATTGTCACTCATTTGATTTACTATTTTTACGCCACCTTTGAAGATTCCGTATCCAAATATTTTTATGGATCTCAAATGTGATCCTAATTAAACCTTAGTTGAAATCACTTAGTTATATTTTTAGATTTAGTTCACTTAGTTGCACCTTAAATTTAGCTCACTTAGTTGCACCTTAACTTAGTTCACATAGTTGCACCTTAAGTTCAACTCACTTAATTATGCTTTAGTTTAACTCATTCATATGCATTTTAGTTTAACTCACTTTGATGCACTTTAAGAAGTTACATTTTAATTTAGGTGAGATGCATATTTAGTTTTTTAAATTTAGGTACATTTTTAAGTTAGTTCATTTGGGTGCATTTTATGATAATTTATCTAGATACATTTTAGGAGTTTTTTTTTTTTTTTTTTTTTTTTTTAGGTACACGGTGCAAGGAGTTTGAGAGTTGGAGTTATTTGGCATGGCATGTGCATGGAGTTGTTGGGAAATCAAAACTAGAGATTGAGGAGGATTTTCTAAGGTATACATGACTTGGATTGTTGATAATATATTGATAAAAAGTTAATGAATGATTGATTGATCTTATGTTGATCAATGCCTATTAAAATTGGGATTATGGTTTTTTTATTTTTATTTTTATTTTTTTGAATTATTCTTACTTGTTTGAGGCTTTTTGATAATATATGATAGGTGGTTAAGAGATCCTTTATTTGATTTTTATTGCCTTTGGTCTTATTTTTGGTCATTTGTTTTTTATTGTGATGTTTAGATTGTTCAATTTGTTGCTATTTTGTTTAAATTGTTGAACCTCTCTAATGAAAATTTTGATTCGGGTTATTCGAAATCTCTTTAAAATTTTTTCTTATGATTTCATGATGTTGTAAACTTCCTAAATATGTTGATAGAGTTTTGTTTGAGTCCAAAACCATTTTTCAATTAAGAAATATAAAACAATATTTTAATTTGGTCTTATTTTTGGTCATTTGTTTTTTATTGTAATGTTTAGATTGTTCACTTTGTTGCTGTTTTGTTTGAATTGTTGAACCTCTCTAATGAAAATTTTGATTTGGGTTATTTGAAATCTCTTTAAAAAAATTTCTTATGATTTCATGACGTTGTAGACTTCCTAAATATGTTGATAGAGTTTTGTTTGAGTCCAAAACCATTTTTCAATTAAAAGATATAAAACAATATTTTAATACATTAATTTTTCACTTTGTTTTGGAAACTTGAATTTGTTTTGTAAAATTAAATTATTTGATCGCCTCGTTATTTTTTTTTGATATTTTTTTCTTAATCTAGACTTCTTAAATTTCTCAAATAGAAGAAAATAATTTTTTTTTTCTACACCCGCTGCATTGATCCATTCTATAGTCAAGGATAGTTTGACTTATTTGAAAAATTCTCTTTTGTGATTAAATCAAATTGTTATTTTTCCTCTAAATTAGACATATTGGGTTCTACTTTTAATCTACTATTGAAATCTACCGTGTTTCTGACTAATGTGCTTGTGATTAAATTTAGTATTAATTTGAACATAATTTAATGATTTGGTCCTCGATTTTTGTTCTAGACACATAGTAGATATAGTATATTTTTTTCATGGCAAAATTTCATTTATAGGTATTTTTTTTTAGGATTTATTTTGCAAGTATCTCTGTTCTAACTAGTTCCAATTATTATATAAAGCGTTCTTAATTTGAATTAATCTAGTATTAATTGACACTTAATTAAATGTTTTGATTTCTTGGATTGTAATCTGGACCCATGGGAGATGTTGTCAATTTTTTGTCATGATAAAATTCTATCTTTAGGTTTTTTTTTTTTTTTTTTACCTTATATGTTCCCTTATTTGGCCATGTTGCAGAATGTTCAAAAGGATTATGACAAATTTGATTTAATCTAGAGTAATGGATAATTGATTAAATTATTTTAACACTTGGGTTACATTTTGGACACTTTGAAAATGATTTCTAATTTTTATTTTGATTAAATATCATCCCTAAATATTTTATTCCAATTTGTTTTGTGAACACTTCGTTTTTGCCCTATTACTAAGTACTTTGTTTATTTTAGATAATTCTACTTTTCTTATGTATAATTGCGAGTTCTGTTACTCTTGATCTATATTGAAGGCATGTTGCATGCATCGGGTATGTATCTCTTTACATCATTATATCATTTTTTATTTATTTCATTGAGTATGCTTTGTGGACTTACGTATGTTAAATTCATTGAGTATGCTTTGTGGACTTACGTATGTTAAATTCATTGTTGCCTATATATTGTTATACTTTTGATTTTTTATTAGAGTTAATTCATGCTACATATGATGTGGGATCTTAACATGGTTGTTTATGTAACGACTCGCTCCCAACCATGTAGATATTGTCCACTTTGGACCCAAAGAGGCTCTCATGGTTTTAAAACGCGTCTACTTTATTAAGAGGAGTCTCTACATATATAGCACCAGGAACATTCTCTCCTATTCGATGTGGAACATCACAAATACCCCCCTCATGCAGACATAACGTCCTCGTTGTGTCCCATGAGATTGCGGGGTCAAATAAACAAACACCCCTTACGGGGCCAAACAAACTCCCACATTGAGGTGGGGATCGGTTCTGATACCATTTGTAACGACCCGTTTCCAACCGTATAGATATTGTCCGCTTTGAACCCAAGGGGGCCCTCACGGCTTTAAAACGCATCTAATTGGTTAAGAGGAGTCTCTATATATATAGCGTCAGGAGCATTCTTCCCTATCCAATGTGGGACATCACAATTTATACTGTTAATAATTATTGAACTAATTTTTATTATTTTATGAAAACGCTTAATTTATTTTTAAGGTACTCACTTTCCCTTCCTATTTGTTTAATTTCATTTGATTTATATGCCTTGTGTGAACGTTCTTATTTATTATCACTATTGTCACATTCATTTTTTGGTATTTACTAGTTTACAAATCAATTGTTATAGTTACTTTAATTTAATTAGTAGAGACATTTATTTAAAACCTAAAAGGGTGTTACCTTATGGTGCATTCCTGATAAGTAATTTGAACTCCGAATTTAGATTTGGTTTTCAAAAACATGCTTTTCTAAATAATAAGTTTTTTATAATTTTATTTTCCTTTTAAAAATAAATGACAACTCTACCCTTTTCAAAAATCAAATTTTTATAATGAAAAAAATAGTCTAACCATCAAATAAAGACGCACTTAAAAAATGTGAATCCATAACCACACTAATATGTTACCTAAGGATGGAAAAAATTGACATATATTGATCCACTAACTTTGCAAAATCACATTTTCAAAAGGAAAATTCATTATATTATTTTAAAGCTTTGTATTAGATATTTTAAGTTCAAAGTTCAATGCATTTTATTTCGTTTTTCTCTAATATTCTTTTAACCATTTCCCATACATGAAGTGTAGAAATTATGATAATTCAATCTACCCAATGTAATCTATCATGTAAAAACTATGTTATGCATCTTAATTTATCTCATTACTTTTATGTCACTATTGACTTTTGAAACCAACAATTACCTACACCGAAATCTTGTTTTTACTAATCTAACCTTGAAGATGGATTTGTTTAGATTTATTCAATGTAATTTCGTCTTTTTTTTTTTTCTTGTTTCTTTTTTATATTTTCCTTGTTTCCAATCATATTAATACATGTTATTTTGATATTTTATTTTGTGCCAAATATAGACTCAGCCTTTAAGTTTGAAAATCATTTTGGAAAAACACTTGAAAACCTATCAATTTAACAGATGAAATTGCCTCAACCAATTTCATATTTGAAAACATGAGTAATATTTTTAAAATATGTGATATGTGATGTACTGTATCGAATAGAAGAAGAAAAAATATTTTGAACTTTATAAATTTGAATGAATTTTTTTTATTTATATAGATAGATTTTAAATTCCTGAGGGCTTATTAGATTCGGGGAGAATAATGACATTTTGACTTAATTTTATATTAAAATTCTAAATGTTGTTTTTTTAACTTATAATTAAAAAATAAATTTGATAAGATAAGAATTAAGGAATAAATTTTATGTTATTAAATTGGTAAGATTGGACAAAAATTAATCAAATACTTAATGAAATAAGTTCATTTTAAATTAGTCTTTTTATTTAAGTTGTTAACTTAGACAATATTATTTAAAAAATTTTAATTGTAAAGGTTTATTTCTAAATAAAAACTAGGCATCAACGGAAGCGTTGGTAGATTTGTCTCGATCAAAGCGTATTTCTGGTAAGGTAAAATCAAATTTATCGTTTGGATTTCTGATGGAGTCGTCGTCTTCTTCTTCCTTCCAATCTCTCGATTCATCCGAATATGTTATTTCTAATTTGGATCATTTCAATCTATTCATTCTGCGCCCGTTCCTCGCTACCACCTTCGTCCTCTCCTTCATTCTTCTAGGTACGCCGCTCTCCTCTTTCTTTATTTATTCGTGTGTTGTGTGGTTTATGATATATTGGGAATTGGATTGATTCAGGTTGGTTGTTGGCGTGGAAGCTAGTATTGGTTCATGTTCCCCTTGTTCAAGAGATCTTCGGTTTGCGGAATAAACCCCGGAAACCCAAACCCCAGACTGGCCGCTTTTCTCGATTCTATAACAACATTAGTGCCCGCGACCCTGCTTCTGGCTGGTAATTTCTTTCCTTTATTTCTATTTTTTCTTCACATTTAATTATCACGTTATAAAGTTAGTGACCACCATTAGTTGGTAGAATTGATTTTAGTATTTTGTTTGTTTTTGGGCGAGGGTCTTGAATTGTTATGGTGGTGATCTGTTTGATGAAATGTCAAATTGGATTCTTTAAGCTTGGTTGATATATTGTGCCAGTTGTTCAATCTATGCCTTGGGAAGTTGGAGTGTGTACTTTGTACTGGGTCAATTCATGTTTGCTGATGTGCATTCATGTATCTAATTGCACAGCTTTTTCCTCCTCCCCTAAATGCGTAATGTTTTCATGAGAAGATAGTGGATTTAATCAGAGTCTATGTGTTTGTAATATTGTTTCTCTATTGCTATGATGGAATGAAATATAAATTTGTTATATAAATTGTATAAAACAGCTCAACTGTTAGCTATATTTAGTAGATTATTAATGAGAGTTAATGAACTACAATGACTCAATCTTAGGGAAGCCATTCCATATTACTAATGTGTGTTTAAAGCGTTATTCTGTAAACAAGAAAAGGTAATAACTGCTATATTGCAATATAAAAGCGATTGGACCAACTTGGTATGCTACGGTTCAAAACAACATACCTGTTGACAGGGTAACGCTTCTCTAATCTAATTTCTTTTCACAACTATTCTTCCAGGTGCACAATCATCTTCATTATATTACCCATAAACAGGCACCTTGAAGGTGCCAGTGGCCTTAATAGTATGTTTAAAGCTGCTGTCTGTATATGCTTCCTTCGCCTACTTCATTGCACGTGCTCTTTCTTATTCCAAAGTTTGTTCCAACTCTTCATTGGGACATGTTATTTTCATATTTGGAGGTCGGCCTACATATGCTATGTTATCTACTTTGGATTTAGGTCTTGGCAACCAGACTATCATGTCAAAGAGGTTGACTTACCCCGATTCAATATTTTTCCTTCACGTATGAACTATCCTGGGATGTTGTCCCACTATGCCATCACAATAGAGGACTGCCCTTGTGCCTATGATGCATTACATTCACAAGAAATGCTTGTCCCCTTCTCATTTTCCCCATAAAGGGTGATCTAAATAGGCAAAGGGCTAGACAAAATTTTACATTCCAACAACAAAGCTAAGTCTTGAATAGAGTACTCACTCACGTTAATACCTACCACAAAGCTTTTTTCTAGATTGATCTTTAAGCCTGATATGTGGCAAAAAACCATTAAGCTAAACTTAAGGTTTTGCAACTCCTCAATGTTAGCTTTTGAGAAAAAAAATTGTATGATCTACAAACTGAATAAGTGTTACCCTTGTCTTGTTCTTCCCTACCGAAAAGCTTGTATCTTCAGCTCTTACAACCATCCTACTTAAAACATTTGCAGCAAGAGAAATTTTAGTTAGAAAGGAGATGACCTCAAATCAAGTGGGATTCTGGGACTCCACGGAGAGGGAAGGGGCCCTTTCTCAAGAGGCAGATGAAGCTAGGAGGATAGCAAGGGAGACGTATCACAAGTGGGTCCTTTTCAAAGAAGCTGCATTGAGGCAACAATCTAGGGAGATTTGACTAGAGGAGGGTGATAGATATACTAAATTAGTCTACAAAATGATTAATACACATATAAGAAGGCATTTTCTGGTTAGGATCAAAATTAATGGGGTTTGGATCTCTGAGGAGAATAGGATAAAGGAACTGGTGGTATTGGCTTTTTGCAACTTATTATCTAATATAGAAGAGTGGATACCTAACATTAATGAGTTAACTTTTGAAGCTTTGAATGGGCAGGAAGCAGGAAAATTGGAGGAGTCATTCTTAGAGGATTAGGTGTTCAGTATTTTTCATGGTTGAATGGTGATAGAGTCCCAAGTTCGATGGGTTCTCACTGGATTTCTAACAATTTAGTTGAGGTTTTGTGAAAGATGAGGAGATGAGACCTTTTCAAGGAGTTTTATTATTCAAGGAGGTTTGAGAAAAGCCTCAACACTAAGTTTTTAGTGTTAATCCGCAAGAAAGAAGGTGCAAAGGATCTGAAAGACTTTAGACTTATTAGCTTGGTGGGTGGATTGTATAAGATTCTAGTTAAAGTATTAGCAAAGAAATTGTAGGAGGTGGTGGGAAAAGTGTTTTACAAGTCATAGAATGCTTTCTTAGAGGGAAGGCAAATTCTTGATACAATGCTTATAGCTAATGAGGCCGAAAGCATGCTTGTGGTGTTATGTGCAAGCTAGATATTAGAAAGGCAGATTTAAATGATTGGGGACTGGACAATGTAGAGAAATTTTTCTCTAGATTGCAAGGAAAGGTGGTGAGTAAAGAAGGGAGGATAGGGTGGTGTGGATGGATTTAAGGAATGATACTTTTTTTGTTAATTCTTTATATGTTGTCTTAGAGCCAGAGAGTTCAAATTTTTTTCAGACAAGTGCTATTTGGACTCCAAGGGTTACATCTAAAGCAAGTTTCTTCTCGTGAGAAGCTTGTTGGAAAATGGTATTGACACATGAAAAGTTTCAGAGGAGAGGTTGGTTGTTGGTTAATGGATGCTTTCTATATAAAATTGAAGAAGAAGCTATTGGTCACATTCTCTTTCACGGTGTCAAGACAAGGGTCTTTCAACAGTTGTTTTTTTCATTGTTTGGCATTCCTTGGGTGTTATATACTGCATCAGTGAGATTCTTTTAGGGTGACATGAGTCCTTTATGGGAAGAAGACGTAAGAAGGTTTGGAGATATACTCCTTTGTGCATTTTGGATAATTTGGAAAGAAAGAAATCAAAGATTGTTTAATAATGAATTGTCTGATCATGTTCTGAAAAGCTCTTTCCTTAGTAATTTTTTTCTGTGTAAAGTTGTACATAAAAGGCTCAATGCCTTCAATTAAATTTGTTGATTGATTGGGTTTTCATTAAAGGAGGAAGTTGTCTTTCGTGTTCTTTCTGTTTTGGTTGTGCCTTTGGTGCCTGTTGTATACGTCCTGTGTGCCTTGGTGCACTATTAATCTTATCATTTGCCTTCAAAAAAGGTCCATTTTGTAGCATATGTATGGAATTCCTCAGTTTGGGCTGAAGAAGTAATATCAATTGTTTCACTATCAAAAATAGTAGAGGTTTTTTCCTACCAAGTGATTAAATGTTTGCACTTTAGGAGTTTACAACTTTGTTTAGCAGTCATGCATCTAGTTGGACTTTATGTTTCTTTGTTATTCATTTCATGATAATTTGTGAGAATATTTACATGTTCGGAGAAGAAGAAATCATGCAGAGCAGTCCTGAATACAAGTAAAACTCCTAATAGATGTTCTCAATTTTTAAAATGTTTGTTACATGACCCTTTGCTATGGCTAGGAGCAATGGCCAGAGATATTCTGCATTCCAGGGAAAGAAATTTTCACTTTTAACTCATTGATACCTGCAGTCAGGAATGGAATCTCGGTTTATAGAAAATAATAAAAGACTTGAATCAGTACTATCTGCCATCTGGGTGTTGCTGGGGTGAACTTGCTATACTAATCACCTGCTTAACTCCTTTGGAGTCTGGACATTCATTCCATGGAATACATCAACCCCAGGACATGCCAAAAAATAAAGACAGTATAAATAAATGCGCCAGAGTTTTAAAAAACTAGATTGGTAAATGATCCTTTATTTTGGGGCAAAAAAAAGTTGCTTACCTTTATGTTTGCATCTGTTGAATTATTCTGTTCTTGCTGTTCCAGAATTGCATGGGTTCTAAATTTTGTTTCCTCTTTCTTATTAAAACATCAAATGGTTCTTTTATTTATTTATTATTATTTCTAAATATACCAAAATGAGGAGCATTGTATTGTCCAGGGCATCTGATGGTTGCCTATCTATCCTTCAGGCTGGACAATTGATTGTATTGGATCACTTATTGGGTATTTATTAAATTAAATGATGCATTTTAAAGAAAGAAAGATCCGTACCATCATTTATGGTGGCTTTCCTTCCTCGAAAATGCTTTGACACAAAACAAATGTGTAAAACATGACATATTGAATTTTCATGTGATGTCCAGATGGAGCCTTTAGCTGGTATTTGTGTTTTAGATTTATTTTTAACTTGTGAAATTTGATGGTGACATTGATGAACATTGCAGAAAGGACAGCTTTGGATTGTAGAGGAAGCCAATTTCTTGAAGTTTTCCTCTTTCAAATGGTGGGGAAGCAAACAAACAAAACCATGGTTCTTTTTGTATATAAACTGTTTTTTTTTTTTTTTTTTTCAAATTATGATATAAATCAGATCTGAGTATTGTTTGATTCATACTAATTTTAATTACAAAAGACAAATGTGTGTAGAATCATTGGGTGACTTAGGACTTTGGGAGCCAATATTAGTGTTAGGGCACTGCTGCGCCTTTACGAGGCCAGGACATTTTCATATGCAATCAAGATGGTTGAATGCTGATCCAGATGTAGGTGGTGTTTATTTTTCGTACTTAAATCTAATTAGAACTTAATGTAACTTAATACGAACTACAATTTAATAGTATTAAGTATTAAATTATTTTTTGTTATTTTATTTATTTTTTAAATCTCAAGTATTAATAGAATGAGGGTCATATTGAAATTATGATTTAGTTGTTTCAAAAAGTTGCTTTTAGCATTGAATAAAAAGTAAAATATTTTAATTTTTTTGTATTTGGTCAAAAAAATTTAAAAAAAAATAATAATAAGTGAAAAATAAAAATCATAAAGTTCAAAAGTAAATTAAAAAAATAAACATCACCATAGTTTTCTTCTATGTACTTGATTTACCATCTCTAACCATGTTTTATAATATGCAGCAGATTCCAAGATCCAACTAATTAGCTGAATTTAAAATCAAATTGTTTTAGAATTGGGTGGCAAAACAGGAATTCTAGAAAATTAAATCTTGACATAAATAATTTTTTTTATAATTTATTTTGTTTTGATAGGAAATAATTATTTAATAATTTATTTTAAAATAAATTTAAGTCTTTTAAATTATTTTTAGACTCCTTTAAGTAATAATTAAAAATATTAAAAATATGTAAGTGCATAGGAGCTTACTGAAAAAATTTTCATATTTGAATTCCTCAAAAAATTTTATTCTAGATAACTTTTGGAGTTTGTAGCCAAAATAGACTATTTCAAAAAAATAATAATAGAAATAGTCTTTCTTTGAAAATAATTACCAAACTAGTGCTTTTTCCTCCACATTAGTAGATGATTTTGGCTTTTTCCTCCACTTCATCGGTTCACATTGGTAATATTTTGACCTCCCTTTTTTATCCCCATGCTAAACTTTAACATAGACACAAGTTTATGAATGATTTAGTTGTATTTAACTTTTGATTGGTCTTAGTTGGCCTTGGATTTTGACATCACATATTAATATTTTGTTTCATTAGGTTATTTGTATTTTGGACAATACCTATGATATAAAAGAGATTTTCTAGATATTTTTAAAATTGTAATATTAACAATTATTAGTTTTGGATGTTGATATAGCTTGTAGATAGATATTTTAATTAATCAAGTTTTTTGCATTTTGGAGAATACCTAATTTATAGGAGAAGCTCTGCGAAATTCTTAAAATTCTAATATTAACATTAGCTTATTACTTTATTACATTTTTTTTTTGTTATTGGCCTTGGATGTGCATAATGTACAAAGATATTATGATTAATCCAAATATTCATATTTTGGAGAATACCCATTTTATAGGAAAGGTTATGTTGAAAATTTTAAAATTCTAATATTATATTTAATTGTTTTATTTTTTTTCAATTATGACAATATAGTAATGGAACACAGAGGAGGCAAATATCATTTGGATTTACTAGATTGCTCCATTGTAGTTCTACAAGACAAACATAGGTCTTAATTATTGGATTTAAGGTATATATATTAATACATAATCATAAACCTTAATTAAGTTCTTGTTTAACCTACATTTAATATTTTGTAGTTCAGTTTGGTATTGACATGTCGATAATGTTTATGGACATTCATACGAGAATGGAAGATGGACCCTCATATTCGCCTATATGTCACATAGTTTGGTTTCTATGATGTATACCATGTCAGACACATTTCACTAAATTGTCCATTGATCATAAGTCCTGTTGAGAGATGGTAGCCCGAGACACATACCTTCCATCTACCTATTAGAGAGATGATCATTACTTTATAGGATGTAGTTTTGATTTTAGACTGTCACATCATCTACTCTCCCTCTATTTCCCCCTTGATGCATCCATACCAACCCCTTCACCTACATTTGAGACTACCATACCATCTACCCTTACCCCTATTGAGCATTTATACCTACCTCTTCATCTTTCCCCATTTATGTTACATCCATACTGACCTCTTCACATTCACCTCCACTCAAGCCATCTAAATCAATGGAAGCACCCCCACTTGAGGCTTGTATACTAGCCCCTGCTTAGCATCCATTGTACATATTATAGAGTCCATTGCACCTCCATATTTTCTTAAGGGGATATCTCATGCTACACGATTACATGTATGAGTGCCTAGGGGACATTAGTCTCCAGGTATTCGTCGAGTTCTACCTCCATCATTTCCATCTTACTCGACAATGTATGTAAATAGTTTATCACAATCTATAGAGATGGAGACTTTTTAGATAGCACAGGTGGATCCAATGGATCCAACAAATATGGTCATGTACCATAGATGTTCAAAGCGAAATAGAAAAATTACATCATGTAACAAACATTGAGACCTTTATCATATTTATAGAACTATAATAATTTGGTTAATACATTTAAGTTTATATAAAATGTCAATTTAAATTAGTGATGTTATGATATTCACCCACTTCCTTGATAATTTAAACAAATAAGCCTCAAATGCATCCGAAGGCCTGAATAAAAAAATTTAACTAAACAAAATGTTATAAGCACAACCAATTTTTTCTTCTATATAATCACAAAATTATATATTTTAATCAAAACATAAGTTAAAACCACACTTAAGCTAGATTCATAAGCAAAAACATAAAATCATGATCATTGACTCTAATTTTCATATGAAAATTTAAAAATTTAAAGTAATTTTATTTAATTCATATGTGATAAAATTATTAAATATTTTATTTAACATGAATATATAAAAGTTCATAGGAGTGCATGTGGGTGAGACTATTATTTCAAAATTTTAAGGTAATTTTCAAAAAAAAAATTTAAGGATAATTTTATAATTATAATTATTAATTGTGGTTTTAAGGATAATATTAAAATAATTTTAAAACCATAGTGAGTAATTCGGATTTTTTAAAGTTTTTAAAACCACGGTGATTAACTCTAATTTTTTAAGAAATTTTTAAAAGCACAGCAGGTAACTCTGATTTTTTTTTTAAATTTAAAATCATAATTATCAATTATGGTTATAAGGTTAGTGGGAAAATTTTAAAACATATAGACAAGTTTGGCAAAAATGTTGGAGGGATCTATTTTCATTATTTTTTCCTTAAAAGCACTATTTTTGCCATAAACTCTAATTTTCGTACATATGTCTGAGGCTTTTTCGTTGGACGTCGAATTCCGTCATCACAGATAAGCAAAATCCGTAATCCCCATTGTCGAGCTCGAATGCCAAGGCGCAAGCAAGCATGATATCTGAATTTCAAATTTTCAAGAATTTCGTTGGCAGATAATTGAATGATTTGCGCTGCCATGGAAATTCTACACAGTGGTTCTCTTCCTTCTCATCCTTTTCCTTCTAGTCCCTTTTCCGACACTTGTTTCCTTCACCTTTCACCACATAACCGCAACTTCTTCCCATTACCCAAATCTAAATTTCGAGTTTCTACGCCTAGGATTACTGGTTTCAAACACTCAACTGTCTCAAATCACATACACCCACAAACCCTTCTCCCTTCATTTGTTGATACTCTGACCAATTCTTCTCCTACTGAGATTGGTGACTCTATTTCTCTACTGAACCGATGCAGCACACTGTCTGAATTCCGGCAAATCCATGCCCGGATTGTGAAATTAAATGCTTTAAAATGGAAGAGTTCTATTGGAAATAAGCTGGTAATGCTCTATTCCAAGAATCAGTGGTCGCTGGAAGATGCTCGAAAGTTGCTTGATGAAATTCCCAAGAGAACAGTACCTGCTTATGCTGCATTGATCAGATCATATTGTCGGTCTGAACAGTGGGATGAACTTTTTTCCGTGTTTCGGTTGATGGTTTATGAGGGGATGTTCCCTGATAAATATCTTGTGCCCACGATTCTAAAAGCATGCTCAGCTATGCTGTTATTGAGGATTGGTAAAATGGTTCATGGGTTTGTGATAAGGAAGAGTGTAGAGTCAGATGTTTTTGTTGGGAATGCACTCATTCACTTGTATTCAAATTGTGGGGATTTGGGATCTTCAAGAAGTGTTTTTGACTCCATGCAGGAAAGAGATGTAGTTTCATGGACTGCCCTCATTTCTGCTTACATGGAGGAAGGTCTTCTGGACGAGGCAAAACATATTTTTCATTTGATGGAGTTGGATGGAGTTAAGCCTGATTTAATTTCTTGGAGTGCACTTTTATCGGGCTTTGCTCGGAATGGAGAGATTGATTTGGCTCTTGAAACTTTGGAGGAAATGCGAGAGAGGGGGCTGCAGCCAAGCGTTAATTCTTGGAATGGGATTATCTCAGGTTGTGTTCAAAATGGATATCTGGAAGATGCTTTGGATATGTTTTCTAGGATGCTATGGTATCCTGAGGATCCAAACATCATATCGGTTGCAAGCATCTTACCAGCTTGTACGGGTTTGAAAGCTTTGCGTTTAGGAAAGGCAATTCATGGAATTGCCCTTAAACATGGAATTTTTGGGAATGTTTATGTGGAGGGATCAGTAATTGATATGTATTCAAAATGTGGGTACTATGATTATGCAGAGAAGGTTTTTGTTAAGGCGGAGAACAAAAATACAGCCATGTGGAACGAGATGATTGCAGCTTATGTAAATGAGGGAAAGGTGGAGGATGCATTAGGCCTTCTTAGATCAATGCAAAAGGATGGATGGAAACCTGATGTAATTACCTACAACACTATACTTTCTGGGCATGCAAGAAATGGGCTTAAGACACAGGCATTTGAGTTATTGTCTGAGATGGTCCAGATGGGTTTGAAGCCAAATGTTGTTTCGTTTAACATCCTAATATCTGGTTTTCAACAATCTGGGCTAAGTTACGAAGCTTTGAAGGTGTTCCGGATCATGCAATCACCTTCTGATGGTTGCAATCCTAGTGAAGTTCTAAATTTGTCAATGAGACCTAACCCCATCACTATTACTGGTGCTCTTCCAGCTTGTGCCGACTTAAACTTATGGTGCCAAGGGAAGGAAATCCATGGATACACTTTGAGGAATTGTTTTGAGCCCAATATCTTTGTTTCAAGTGCATTGGTTGACATGTATGCAAAGTGCCATGACATGGATTCAGCAAATAAGGTATTCTTCAGAATTGACGGTAGAAACACAGTTTCCTGGAATGCTTTAATGGCGGGCTATATTAACAATAAGCAGCCAGAAGAGGCTCTTAAACTCTTTCTTGAAATGTTGGGAGAAGGCCTTCAGCCTAGCTCAATTACCTTCATGATACTTTTCCCTGCTTGTGGTGATATAGCAGCCATAAGATTTGGGCGAGGATTACATGGCTATGCTGCTAAGTGTCAATTGGACGAGTTGAAAAATGCCATTGCAAGTGCTTTAATAGACATGTATGCAAAGTGTGGTAGCATTCTGGATGCGAAATCAGTGTTCGACTCTGAAGTTGAAAAAGATGTGCCTCTATGGAATGCCATGATCTCTGCCTTTTCAGTTCATGGGATGGCCAGGAATGCTTTTTCCGTGTTTGAACAAATGGAATTATTGGGAATTCTACCTGACCATATTACCTTTGTTGCACTTCTTTCAGCTTGTGCTCGAGATGGGTTGGTAGAGGAAGGGTGGAAATATTTCAATTCAATGGAGATATCCTATGGGGTTGCTGCTACTTTGGAACATTATACATGCATGGTTGGCATTTTAGGTGGTGCCGGTTTACTAGATGAGGCTCTTGACTTCATTAGACAACTGCCATATCCTCCTGATGCTTGTATGTGGGCTACTCTTTTACAAGCTTGCAGAGTTCATTCAAATCCAGAAATAGGTGAAAGAGCTGCAAAAGCTCTTTTTGAGCTTGAACCGGATAATGCTACTAACTATATGCTCCTGTCCAATATCTATGTCTCATCAGGGATGTGGGACTTCGCAAAGAACTTGAGGAGTTTTATGAGGGGCCGTAAGTTGTTAACTATAAAGGAGTGCAGCTATTTAACCGTTGGTTCACATATATGCGCATTTAAAGGGGGAGAAAGCTCTCATCCAGAGTTGGAGGAAATTCTAGAGACATGGGACAAATTGGCCAGGAAAATGGAGCTTTCTGGGTATTTTCCTCTTGATCCTGTTTTTGATGATGAAGAAAAAGAGCTGGATCCATTCTCTTGCCTACACACTGAAAAGTTGGCTATATGTTTTGGCATCATCTCATCAAATGCTTACCGTCCCGTCCATGTCTCAAAGAATATAAGGATGTGTATCGACTGTCATACATCAGCTAAACTCATATCTAAAATTGATGGAAGGGAAATCTTTGTCAAGGATGTGTGCTTTTATCACCATATGAAGGACGGGATATGCAGCTGCCAGGATAGGTGGTGACTGAATCTCACTTCAAGACTGATCAAATTTGGTGTGCACCCTAATTTTTTTGTTTGTGACTGGAGATCAATGAAGATAGATGACCCTGTTCAAAGGGAAGCTGACAGGATACAGTTAATAGGAAGAAAGTCAACTCGGTAGAAAGAGAACTGAATATTGGTTAGGTGCGCTAAGGTGTGTGTGCTCAGAGCCTTCTTGTTTTAATCATCTGTAGACATTTATTTAGATGTATATAATATCATTTCACTCCCCAATACTTGGGACAAGCCTCTCTTGAATTCAAGTTTGTCAAATGAGTGTAGTAAACATCATCCCCATCTTTGAACTAGGGTGAATATTTACAGATATGAAAGCAAATTTCACTTCATGACAGATCTATAAAATTCTAAAAATTAACAGATGAAGGGTGGTGTCACAATGGGGAAGAGAATTCACCATTTCCAATTTGCAGCTTCTCCCAAAAATCAAGTATTTTTACAGAAGAGAAAAAAGAAAGAACATTTCCTATAAAAATGTTGTGTGGACTTTTTGTCCCTTCTCTTGTGATTTTAACCATCTGCAGACACAATCAAATGCAAGTGTGACAGAAAGCTACCTCCATTCAGGATTCTATGTACAGTAATTGGTAAACCACGAACTTGGGCCAGCACTGGGTTGTCTTCATCAATTTTGTTGTTAAGTTCAAGTATTCATCAACAAAAATGTAGTAAATCTCCCACAAATACATCTTATCAGCAACACTCTAAATCTAATTAATGGTCTTTTAGGAAGCATGTAAAAATCAAACACAGCCATTTGCTGTTAGTGGATGATTTTGAAATAGAAATCAAATAGAGAATCTGTGTTATAGCCATTAGCAGATGATTTTGACATAGAAAATCTTCCCGTCTTCTGTTTTTGGTAGTACAAGTACAGCCACAAGTACCTTTCATCAATATCATCAGCATTTTCGGATATGTGATTGAGATCAAGGGTAAGTAAGATGAAGCAAAATCTTTTGTCTGCCATTTCCTGATATTATGCACATCAAAATTTTCTCCTAAATTTTTAATCAATTTGAAAATTAGCTCCACAATCTACCATATTATAGTATAAATATCCATTGTTAATGTTAACGGTTTTCTCACACAAATAGACATCTACAAGAGCACCCCACATTTTATTTGTAGTCTCACAACATAGCTATCAAACAAAGATCTCACCATAGCTTTCAACAAGTCCCCTCCATATAAAAAATTATCGTCTTTCCTCCTTTTAACAATCATCAAAGCATTGTTGCTAACCTTTTTGTCAACATTATGAGCATTTCATTTTACATATGATTGAGATTTAGTGAACACAAAACAACACAAGATCTCACATTGCCACCTTCTAAAATTTGTTATGTTGCACATACGTCTAGTAACCAAGTAACTGTCAGATATATTGAAGATATTCATTCTAGTGAAATGTCTTATATAATTCAATAAATAAATCATATATATAAATAAATAAATAGATAAAAACCTCAAATGTATAATATATAAGGCTCATCAAATTGGTGGTGTCAACTGTTGGACAGGAGTATGGGCAGTAAAAACTTAGAAAAGAGAAATATTCATTGTAATGGATAATAGAAAATTATCCATATGCCTTCGGCCTATTGAGAGTTTTCAAATGATTAATTACAAAATTGAAATCAAGTTAACAATGCATTAAATAAACAAACTTATTTAACAATACAATATGGTCACATGCCAATTGGCAAACCACTAGTGTGATGAATGGTAGATGGCCTCGCCATGAAACAAAATGCACCATATAAGCACCCAGATTCTTACTGACTTGAAATTGCTGACACTGGGGGTAGTCAAAGAGAATGCTAGGTGTCTCCTCTACCTTTATTTTCCCCCTGCTTACCAAATATTACGTATCTATTAAATTGAGTATATCTAGAAGTCTTTACTCCAAAAGCATTCATTTTTCTTAGTTGATAAGTTTTAAACAGGAAAAGCGATAAGTTGAATTGTACTATATTAATTATTAGATATATTGGAATCAAACATGAGCTGGGCCCAGAAATGAATATAGCATGACTCATGAGTCTATTAGTTCATATTGAAATTGCAATAGATTTAAGCTCAAGTTGTAGGCTATGGAGCCTTTAAGTTAGTCATCCCTTCATACTTAGCTAGCTAGGCTAAGTTATGCACACGACTTGGAAGCTAGGATGAGAAGTGAAGGCAACACTTGCTCGATGCCTTGGCCAAATGAGGTCTCCTCCTATTTATAGGCACTTGTGGAACTCTTTAAAACCCACAAAGGTTCCACTCTATCATAAAATTCTCTATACAAAGGCTATGTACAAGTATTTACAAAAGACCTCTGGAACTCTCTAGATAGCTTCATACTCTTCCCTTGTCTTCCACCTTAGTGTAAAGATGTGTGGACACCTCTAAACCTCTCTAGAACCTTCCACACTACTCCACTCATGTAGATGACTCCAAGAGGTTCTAGAAGCTTCATGTTCTCCAAATATAAGCTTAAGGGAGGGTCATTTGAGCAGGTTGTGACAATAAGCTAACTAAGAAATGTGCGCTTGCACAATTTCCTGCCCGACACATTGACTTATAATGGCTCACTAAACATTGACAACTCTAGTTTGACCAATGGCCCTACATGCCAAAAAAATGGCCCGACCTGACCAAATTACTTAGCAAGTCATGCTAGCATGACCCAATCTTTTGGGTCGCGTTAAGCCCAAGGATACAACCTATCATGCTAATGGTGCTGAACCATTTGGCTCATTGAAATATTACTTTTTGTTTTTTTCCTTTTGACATGTCAAATGTCATAAATGTCATTTTTCAACAACTATACAACAACTAATTTGAGAGGTAAATAAGTAAATCAATAACTATTTTATTATTTTTCATATCAAATGTCTAATATATAACGGTTAGTTTAAAAGATAAATAAGTAAATCACTCACTATTATTAGTATTTTTCATGTCAAATATTTATAATACCTCTCTCAACAACTATGTAACCCCTCATTTTAATTTTTTTCACACAATCCTCTATTCTATTCTCTCTACTTACATCATTTATAATTCTCTATAATTTATCTTTCTACAATTCTCTAATTCTAAATTCTTTACAAGTTCTCCAATTCAAGGCTTTTCAAGTCATCTACTCTCCACAAGTGTTCATTACTTACAAGTTATTTTGTGTTAAAAATATCTTCTAACTCTACAAGTGTTCATTATCACAAGATTAAGGTATTTATGTTTAGTTATTTCATTTATTTTTTTAATTTTATATTTTCATTTAATTGTTTTCTTCCTTCTACCTTTTTGTTTTTTTTTTGCTCTAAAATTAAAAATAAATTTTCATTGCTTAGATGTTGAGAACTATGAGTATAATGTTGATGAATTTAATGAATTTGAGCCTTTTAAGGATAAGGAGAACCTCACTCCTACTAGCGTCCTTCCCTATAACCCTCCTCAACCCAATCCTATAAGTAAAAGACCTAGGGTTAGTAAACGCACATCTGTAGTATGAAATCATTTCACTGAAGTAAATAGACAAAATACAAAAAGAGAGATAAAAAATTTAGCACAATGCAAAAATTGTAAAAAAACATATAGTTGCAAAGCTATTGATGGCACGGGTCACCTTAGAAGATATGTCAAACAATATACCAAAAAACATGCATTAGATCCTAGGCAATTCCAAATAAATCAAATTGAAATAGGATCTAGCACATCATCAATGTCCACCTTTATATTCAATCAAGAAAGAAATAGAGAATAGTTTGCTAGATTTGTGGCTAGTGGAAACCTATTCACATTTGGAGAAGATTCAACCAGCTCTTCAAATAGTTCCTAAGAATACTTGTTGTAGTGATATAATTAAAAACTATTATGATTATAAACAATTACCACTATAATAATCATAGTGGTATTTTATTTCTATGACCTCAGATATATGGACTAGTCAAACTAATGATGTTTTCATATATGTGAAAACATATTATATAGAATCGAAGTGAAAATTAAATAAGAAAATAATAGGTTTTCGTATAATATATTTTCCTCATGATTATTTTACAAGTATTTTTAAAGAATTTGGCATACAAAGCAAAATTTTTAGTATTACCTTTGACAATGCTTCAAATAGATGTCATAGATTTATTTGCAAGAATAATTAGATGAGAACTAAGTGAGATATGTTTTCCATATAATTAATTTAATAGTCCAAGATTGTTTAAAATTAATATCTTCATTATTAGTCTATAAAAAAAAAAAAAAAAAATCTTCATTATTAGAGGTTATCTAACTTGTTATACCATTTATTTCTCACCCTAACAAATTACAAGAATTTGATGCTTTATATAAAATGGTTGTTTTGAGGAAAAGAAGATTTTATCATGATATTGGTAATGGTTGGAATTTTATCTACTTAGTGTTAGCATCTTGTATAGGATATGATAACATATTGTTAGATTATGTCAATGGTAAGTTAGGTGAAATTAAAATAACTTTGGATGATTAAGAGAGTTTTTGCATTTTTAAACTTCTTCAAAGTTTTTTATAACACACAACTACCATGTATTATGTTGAATATGCCCCTACATTTTATATAACACACTTAGATGTATTTGTAACATTTTTTTGATAGAAAACAACAAAGAAATATATTGATAGAAATAAGAAGTACAAAAGAAGGATGAAGAATCCTAAATGTATTTGTAACATTAGTGTTTTGTTTTAGTAATATAGAGAGTATGCCACCTTTAGCAAAGTATGTCTACAAATGAAAACAATTTTTTGAAATATTAGGACAATATTCCAACACTTTTTTGTTTAATTGCTTGTATGAATCCAATGATTAAAGTTGGTGTAGAAAACATTTTAAATTTGATAGCTACTTGTATGAACTAACCATTCAAACTAAAGGGTAAGATATACAAACAATTAAATACCTTATATAAATATTATGAGACAAAATATGGTAGCGTTTCTTCAAGTGCTATAACTTCATGTATATTTGGAAATGATCAATTTTCTATGCAATTAGTTAAAGGAAAGCAACAAGTTGGTACTTTAAGTAGGTTTGATATTTCAAAATATTTAGATACTAATTACTCTTCATATCTAATCCTTAATGAAGTACAAAATTTTGATATTTTGAAATGGTGGAAGTCTCATAAATCCATTTAACCTGTGCTATCTAAAATAACGCGTGATTTACTTACTCTATTGGTATCTACTGTAGCATCGAAATATACTTTTTCTATAGTTGCAAATCTAATTAGAGACAAGAGGGTAAGACTCACACCAAAGATGTTTAAAGCCTTAGCATGTTTGAAGGATTGTGCATGGGGCTCTAAACTTGGGAAGATGAATTTAAAGTATTGTTAGACAATTTGGATACCAGTAAAAACAAAGATGTTCAAGAGATCGATGAAGATGAAGATTGAATAAGAAAATAAAAGTGAATATAAAAATTGAAGAATTATATGTTGTTCGTTTCTTCAAAAGATAACAGCTAATGTTTTCATGATAGCAAGGTGCTCTCCTTTAAAGATGTTTGAAGCCTTGACGTGTTTGAAGGATTGGGAAGATGGACACACGAGGCTCTAAACTTGGGAAAATGAATTCAAAGTATTGTTAGATAATTTGAATGCTAGTAAAAACAAAGATGTTCAAGAGATTGATAAAGATGAAGAATGAAAGTGAAAAAGGAAGACTGAAGATTGAATATGAAAATAAAAGTGAATATAAAAATTGAAGAATTATTTGTTGTTCATTTTTTCAAAAGGTAACAGATAGCACTTTCATGATGGCAAAGTGTTCTTCTTTATTTGAATACTCACCTAAGACTTTGATTGTTATTATTTCTGTACAAGCTACGATGTCGTTCCTTATGGCAATCACTAGAATATTATAGAACGATCTGCAAAGAAAATAGTAAGGACTTTACCATTACTCCCCAAAGTCCACTATTCCGAAAAGAGTAAAACAAGAACTTTTCTCTTGTTACCTTGAAGACCATTATTTTGCAAGGAATAGAGCCTTCGCCTTTTGATTGGCCGACTTGATTATCCCTAACAACCCGAATGTGACTTATTTTTAAGGTTGAGTAATGCATATATGATTGATAGTTGGGTGGATGCCAACCTAATTGGGATATACTAAAACTATAGTGATTTTCACTTGGTTTTTATTTTTATTTTATGTAATTTGTTGAAATATTCAATAAAAGAATCATATTTTTTATATTTTGACATTTTAAATTGTTTTTTTGATTAAAAAAAACAAAAAATTCAAATATAATTTTTTTTTCTATTTTTAAAAACAAAATTTTAAAATTTCTACAATTTTTACAATTATAAATTAGATAAATATAACAAAATAAAAAAGTATAATTATTTAAGATATTTGAAGTAACAAAAAGAAATTTTACTTAATAATAAGAATAATAATAATAATGATAAAAATCTAAAACAATGGAATAACTTGAAAAAATAAATTAAATATTAACAAAGTAGGCATAACACAACTGACATGTAGGCCCATGAGCTGTGTTGGGTCGCTTATTTGGCTTGCATGAGCCGATACAACACAACATGATTTTCAAATAAGCTATATGGGCTCGACATGTTGGCCCGTAAAAAGCCCACTAAACATTGGGTTGTACCAACTTAACACGACTCATTGACATCTCTATCTTTTGGTATGGTCACAGTGGGCCAAGCAACTTGGTCTATTTAGCACCTTTAACCCATTGTGACCCATGCCGTGAGATGCCAAAAGTCCAGGTCAGCAGTTTGGCTTGCCTAATAACTTAACGACTAGTTTGAGAGATAAATAAGTAAATTACTCACTATTATTATTTTTTATGTCAAATATCTACATTGCCTCTTCCAACAAATTATAATGACTAGTTTATAATAAGTAAGTTACGTACTATAAATTATTTGATTTTTTTTGTTATTGTATATTTCAAGCTAAATGTAAAAAATACACTTCCTAACAACTATACAATGACTACATTGAGGGGTAAATTTATAAATGACCCACTTTGAAGTACTACAAATATTGAATCTTTTGTTAAAATTTCACCTTAATCTATCACTCTTTGATGAATACTGTACAAAACAACAATGTTCTCCTCTTTTTTTTCATCCTACTTTATTAAGATGATTATAACTTATAGCTGACTGTTTTGATTACCAATCCAACCTACTAAAATCAAAAGACATAAGAGACGAAGCTACTTTCAGTACACTCCAATGGTGCAAAACAAAGATCAAGAAGATTGATTAAGACTGCTCGGAAGTTCTATTTCCCACAACTCTATTTAGGTGGTTATAAAATGAAACAACCAACTTCGATCAACGATCTCACCATCCAAAATGAAAAACTACAAGTGAAGCCAATTGACCAAGTTTCAATTTAAACGAACCATATATCATAACAATTTGTTTCTTGGATAAAAATAGCTTATTCACACTCTTCAATTCTTTTTCTTTTTTTTCTCTTCTCTTCTTTTTTTTTACTCTCAAAACAAGCAACTGGTCTTTTTTCACTCGGTAATTCAGAGAAGTGAATCTTTTTGCTTTTGGGTTCTGATAAAACCTTACACTAAAAGGCAAAAATGATCATATCATATGGGCTTTGTTAGGTTTGACATATTTACCTCCACATGAAAGAGAAACCCAACCCAACAAATTTCCTCATTCCCAACCTGGCAATCAAGCAACAAACTTCAATTCTTTCTTTTAGGAATGGCTTTGTCAACATATAAGATCCATGTTACTTGATTCTCATACTAAGAATCCGTTTTGTTGGCCTTAAGTCTTTCATAGTGAAAGACTCACTCCATTGCTTCTTCAACCTATCAATTCTAAAAGCATTCTTGCTAACAATCGATATATCATCAACATAGAATAGTAAAATTATTGTCATTTCCAAATAATATTTGCACAAATACACGATGATGGCGCTGTCCCAAAAAAATCACTTGTCGAGGATGACAAACACACGTCTACAAAAGTGTGCTCATTGCTTGGTAGGGAAGCAAAATAGAGTTGCTTTCAAGACACACCCTTTTTCTTTAAGAAATGATAATTTGCTTGACTTAGTCCACTTTGATTTATATGGTCAAATGAAGGTAAAAACACTTAGTGGTTTACTATAGTTCATAACTTTTATTAATGACCATTTAAGGAAGATTTTGGCATACACATTAAGGCATAAGAATCAAGTGTTGGATATGTTCAAGCAATTTCAAGCTTCAGTTGAGAAAGAAACTAGAAAAAACTAAAATATATTTGTATTAACAATAGAGGAGAATATTTAGGGTCATTTGATGAGTATTGCAAACAATAGGGTATCTTCCATAAAAAAACTCCTCCAAAGACACCACAATCAAATGGTTTGGTCGAAATAATGAATAGGACATTAGTTGAGAGAGTGATCAAGATACTGTCACAAGCAAGGCTACCTAGAGATCTTTCTGGGGTGAGGCTTTGAATAAAGTGGTTCATGTGTTGAATCTCTCACCTTCTGTTCCTTTGCAGTTTGATGTGAGTCTTTGAATGTGTGGTTCATCTTTGGATAGGTAAAAATGTTTACTATGATCATTTGTGAGTGTTTGGATGCAAAGCCTATGAAACATTCCCAAAGATGAAAGGTTTAAGCTTGATGTGAAGACACGCCAGTGTGTATTTGTGGGTAATGATCGAAATGAATTTGGTTACAGATTGTATAATCCAGTTGCGAAGAAGTTGATTAGAAGTCGAGATGTTGTATTTATGGAAGATCAAACAATAACAAACATTGATGAGGTGGAGAAAGTAGAAACTGATAGCAATGACAAGTAGATTGACTTGGAAATAATTCCCCCAACACCAATGGCAAATCAAACTTGATGTTGAGACACAAAATGTCCAACATGGTACAAGTGATGATTCAGAACCTGTAGAGGTTAGAAATTCTGATGATGTTCTTAACTAGCCACAAGTACCACAAGCCACTCATATAGTCTCACCTAGACAACCTATCAGGAATCACCAGTCTTCCACAGGACACTCCCCAGAAGAGTATGTGATGTTCACTAATAGGGAGGAATCTGAGAGCTTTGAAAAAGCTACAGAGAGTGAGAAGAAGATAGAGTGAATTAAGGCTATGCAAGATGAGATGAAATCCTTGCATGATAATCACACTTTTGAGTTGATGAAGCTACTCAAAGGAAAAAGAGCCTTGAAAAAACAAATGAGTGTATAGGGTGAAACAAGAAGAACACACTTCAATTGTGAAAATGTCATCCATTCATGTAGTCTTGACTTAGAGATTGAGCAAATGGATGTGAAAACTGTTTTTCCCCATAATGACTTCGAGGAAGAGATATACATGGAGCAACCAAAGGGATTTAGAGTAAAAAAAAAAAAACAATTATTTTTGCAGAAAAGTCAATTATGGAGTCAAACACCTAGGCAATGGTAACAAGAAGTTGGAGTCAGTTATGGAGAAGCAAGGCTACAACAAGACAACTTCTGATCATTGTGTATTTGTGCAAAGATTCTCTAGAAATGACCTTATAATTTTATCACTCTATGTTGATGATATATTGATTATTGGCAAGAATGCTTCTAGAATCGATGGGCTGGAGAAGCAATTGAGTGAGTTTTTTGTTATGAAGGACTTAAGGCCAACAAAGCAAATTCTTGGTGTGAAAATCACTTGACATAGACATGTTAGGAAGTTTTATGATAGTCAAAGTGCTATACACCTTGGTAAAAATTCTACCTTCCATGCACGATCAAAGCATATTGATCTCAGATATCATTGGATTAGAGATATCTTGAATGAGAAGCAATTAAAACTTGAAAAAGTTCACACATATGATAATGGATTCGATATATTGACAAAATCATTGCTAAGGGGGAAAATTGAAGTTTGTTGCTTGATCTTCGGGTTGGCGAACCCCTCTACATGATCGGGAAATGAGAGATTTGTTGAGTTAGGTTTCCCTCTCATGTAAAGGATGACCCAAATATGTCAAACCCAACAAAGCCAATATGATATGAACATTTTTGTCTTTTGGTGTAGGGTTTTATGAGAATAAAAATAAATAAATCTACTTCTCTAAATACCGAGTGAGAAAAGAACAATTACTGGTTTTGAGAGTAAAAATCGAGAAGAGTAAGAGAGAAAGAAGAAAGAATTGAAGAGTGTGAAAGAGTTGTTTTCATCTAAGAAATACGTCTCCGTGATCTATGGTCTGTATTTAAGCTGAAACTTGGTCAGTTGGTTCATCACTTATAACTCTTCATTCTGGACAATGAGATCATTGATCAGAGTTGTTTGTTTCATTTTATAGCCTCCTAAATAGAGTTGGTAGAAAATATAATTACTTCCAAGTAGTCTTGATCAATCTTCTTGATCTTTATTTTGCACCGTTGGATCGTATTGAAATTTTGTCAATAGCTTCATCTCTTATGTCTCTTGATCTTGGTTGATCAAATTGATGATCAAAACAGTCAATTGTAAGTCATTTGAACAGAGTAGGAAGAAAAAGGATAGAACATTTCTATCCTATACAATCTTCATCAAAGAGTCAAATTTCTGTGATCTCTACTCCGATTGAGGTGAAATTTTAACAAAAGGTTCAACACTCGTAGTATTTCAATCTAAACGGTTGGATCGTCGATTGAAGTTTTCTAGACAGATTAGTATACCCAAATAGAATACCAAATTTGTGACCTCTTTCTTTCACTCATTTATAATTTGGTGTTTATGTTTGTGAAGCCAAGAATTTTTACTCTTGATAATTGCTGCTATTGACGGTCCCTAATTAATGTTGGGACAGATTGTGTACCCTCACTTTTGTTGATAGTGAAACGTTTTTAGTTGACTCGGGTCTAGTGGTTTTTACTCCTCACATTGAGGAGGTTTTCCACATTAAAAATCCTACATGCGATATGGTTGATTGTTGTTGATAAACATTGTTGTGATATTGTGTTGATTTTTCTCCCAACAATATACCCTTTTGCGCAACTCCTCCACTAGTTTTAATCCTGTTTGCAAAATTTGCTGCTTCAAGCAGAATAGAACCAAAATGCAACCCACTGACTAAGACTCAACATCTGCATCCACCTTCCCTCTGCAATCTCATTCTACCTAGGGCTACATGAAATATCCCTTACTAGTTGATGAAAATTGAAATTTTGCACATCGCTGCAGAAACTTGAATTTGAACCAATGGCAATATGAAGGAAAAGCTTTGCCCTATCTCACGGGCCAATGACACGCGACCTATTACAAGGTCACCTATTTCCTTATTACAGGATCGAAGAGCTACAGAAGAATGAAGGGAATTCTTTCTTCAATTAATTGGCTGAAAAAAATGTATGTCATTGCAAAATCAGGATATAGCATCTTAGCACGCATTCAATAGGATAATTCTAGTTGTAATCCAAACACAAATGAGCGTATAAAAGAACATAGGATCCAGAATTCGAAAAAGGGCACCTGAAGCAGAGCATGTGGGGGGCCGGCCAAAACACGATCAGCGATGGCCCTGATCCCGGATAAAAGACTCGAACGGCATACGCTGCGCTGCAAAAACCCTAAAAACTCACATTCCTTTAGAAGTTACAAGCCCTCTCCGTCTCCACCCTCCTCCAGCCACCTTATCTTGTTTTCTTTCCTCCATGTCTTACGGACAACGGCTAGTTGCATAACGGCTACTTTGGCACTGGTATAAATGTCAAATATTTATAGTAAATATTGCCCTTTAGGTTCTTTTGAAAAAAAAAACTGTGGATCATTTAAAATATTTAAAAAATTCAAATCCAGTTTTTTTCTTTTTTCTTTTTGGAAAAAAAGCAAAAAAAAAAAAAAAAAAAAGATATAATAAAAAATTATACGATTGTTTGAAATTTTGAATTACTCCTTCGTTCCTGTTATGAAACCATAAAATACCGAATAGCCGGATGAAAATCAATTGGATTTACATTTTTTACTTTTTGTTACTTTTCTTTTTTAATATTCAGATCAACGGTCAGGATAATCTTTATCTTTTTAAAAAAATTTAAAAAAAAACTCTTTTTGTATATGAATATAAAAAATTTGTTAGATTTTTTTTTTCTTTTCTAAAACAAAATTTTCCTTTTTCTTTTTTATAAAAAGGAGTGAGAGATTAAGATAATTTCATGTAACCAAGGATTAAAAATGGGGATACAAATTAAATCTGTCCTAAAAAATCGCTTATATATCAAAGAAATCGATGAAATATCTATGATATTTTGGTGTTAGGCCAAAATTTCGACGAAAAAATCACTAATGATCGCATGCATGTGTGGGGAGGGAGGAGCTCGAGCAAAAAATTCGGGAATTTTTTTAAATCACCCATTTATCACCAATTTTTTTAACCATTTTTTTAAAAATGCCCACTTTTTAAATATTTAAAAATAAAAAACCAGAAATTTTATATATTAATTAAAAGACATCTATTAATTTGAAATTTCATTAATTTTAAATTTCATCCACAAAATTTCAAATTAATAATAATTAAACGTATTTAACTCAAACCTTAATTACATACAATGAAAATTTTGCATTTAATAATCCGATCATCACTAGCTCAATAAACAAGTGATAAAATAATGGTATGATGAAAGTGGAAAAGAAAAAAAGGTTTTTTTTTTTTTTTTTTTTCTTTTTCAATCGAAATATCTTAAAATTCTAGTTTTAAAAATTAAAAAACAAAAAGGAAAAATACGTGGAAGCAAACTAAAGATGTTTTCCATATTACTGTCACAGGGTTCTGATATAATATAAAAGTTATTATATACGAAGCATATCATCTATCAGAGAATAAAGGAATTTTTTTTTTCAATTTATTTCCTCGAAAAAAGATCGCCCATTCTTTCCCAACCGCGGGACAAATAAACCAGAACAGTTAAATTGAGTAGTTGTCTTCCCGTTTCGTTTTTTTCCTACGATGGAAACAACAGTACATGTAGTAGTTGAATGCAAGGCAGAAGTAAATTTGCCTGAGGGATTGTGCTTGTCTGTGTAGAAAATGAAAGAAAATATTGAACAAAAACTTCAATAGGAAATGGATACCAGGGTGGCCACCGCAAGTGAAAATTCTCACTTGAAAATTTCAACTCATGTTTGTGCAACTGAACTATCGTTCATCTACTCCAGCAGCTGTTGCAGGTTGCCCTTTAGATTTATCAGCAACAGCAGAAGTTTTCTTCCTACCAGGGCCTGTGGAGACTTTAACCATTGCTGGTCTTAGAAGTCGATCACCAAGGAGGAAGCCCCGGCGAAATTCTTGAATTATAATCCCTTCCTTGAATTCTTGAGACTCCTCACGGGCAATGGCCTCATGTAGCTATATCACAACACACACCAAAAGACAAGCCTTAGTCACAACTTGTGAATTCATTGACATGAATCAGTAAGTATAATGAAGGACAAGATACTCTTCCACAAAACAAAAACACTTACACAAGCATTTAACCAGTCCAAAAGTCAGCAAAAAAAATTGAGACAAATTATACAGCCAAGAGACCAAAGGGAAAATGTACAATGCCCACAAGTTACAACTTGTTATTCATCCAATGTTTCTCATCACAAATCCCACCACTAACAAACAAATGCCACCCTCTCTCCCACTTTTTATTGAGCCCACCCCATCTTGACATATTCCAACTAAAACAACATTGTGCCTTCGATTCAATTGAGCAGGAAGCAAATCTGACTTATTCATGGACTACACAAAAGTGGGTGACTAAGGTAGGAAGGTGAACCAGGAAAGCATCTGAGGGGCATTGTATTTACTAATAACATGAAATAAAATGTTAAAATGAATAATAAATTCAAATATTCAAATATTAATCAACAATGCATTTACATACTATAATTAATCATCACTTTCTTTGAAAAAAACTGCATTTTGAAATATTAGTGTGATAAGCTCATTATAATCAAGCAATCAAGCACTTAATGAAAAATATCTTTTTTATGTATGATATATAGAATTAAACAATTGCAATAAGATATTTAAAAACAATTCAAAAAAAAAAAATTGTCAAATTATACAAAATCATATGTAACATACCAACTATGAATCTATGTAAATACCAAAAAATGTTAGTTAAAAAAAAAAAAGGAATTTTCACCAAAATATTTAATAATTTCACTAATTTTTCTACCACATGTTTCTAAACAAATATTCATACAATTCAAGAATTATAAAGACATTTTTTTTAATGTTTTAAACCGCCAAATTTGGCTATTAGTTAAGCTTTCCTTTTTTCTTTTTTCTTTTTTCCTTAACTTTTCAGGGATAGCATTTTAGAAGGTTTTAGTTTTTTTTTTTTTTTTCATTTTAATTTAGGAGGGGAAATTCAGGAGTTTTCCTTTTCTTCTAGGAAGGAACTGGTGTACTATTTAATTTTCAAGACCTGCCCCTTATAAGCTTACATTGGCTCTGCCACTGCATTAGGGAATGCATGGAGGCATGCCTTCTGATTGACAGAGATGTTCATGTGGTATGTGGCCTTAATCTGGGAAGTTGGTAGGAACTGATAATAGTGGGAATTCTCAGTAACTCCAAACCAGAATCTCTCTCTACAAAAGACATGCATCACCGGGAGTAGGTTCCTACCTAAGGGATGTATTGCCCCAGTGAATCCTGCATGGCTGCATCTAGTCCTAATTCTACAAAGTATCGGTCAACACACTTGGAAACTTGCTCTTTTATTTTGTCACTCAGCAGCTCAACCTTCTTCCTGAATTAGACAAATAAGGATGAGATATCCTCCCAAAAAATACAAGACCTAATGCAAAAAAAAAAAAGGTAGATCCAGAAAGCTCCAAAACCATACCCAAGACCCAAGGTAACCAATAAAAAATTGAGCCACAGACTCAAAGTGATAAAGGATCCTCAGCAAAGGAGGCTAGACCCAGCGCCCCTCACTTAGCTTGCTTATCTACAACCAGGTTAGCTAAGCATGGAATCCATGACAAAGAGCACTCTAAGCCTCTGAAAATATTAGCAATCTGGGGCAGTGCTACATCACAATTCTGACCTCAAACTTCTTCTAGATACTTCAATTCCTTACTCCTGAGTTCCATGCTAGCTTATTTAGAGATCAACATTTTCCAAACCCAAACAAGTTAATGCAACAAACCAAAACCACCAAACCCCCCTCTCCTCCCATTTCTTTTCCTCTTCCTGATCCTCCCAAGCTTTTTCCTTTTTTTGATAGATAACCCTTTCCATTTAAACATGGCATCTGGAACATCATTATTCCAACCCAAACCCACTTGCCAACTGGGCCAGGCGTCATGATGCATTGTTAAAGCTATAACTTTGACAATAAAATTTTTATATGACATGAATTTTCCACATTAGATTCCAAAGCTAAAAACAACAATGGTGAGCATACACAATATCCTTTTAGCATTATCCTTGAAAAGTTTCTCAAGATTTCCTAATCTTAAATTATATCACAATGGAGAAAAAGCAAGAACAATGAAATTACAAAAAAAAAAAAAAGAAAAAAAAAGAAAAAAAAAGAAAGAAAGAATGCAAAACTGAAGCAAGTTTCAAAAGGTTCCACTTACTGCAGGATCAAATGGCTTTCCCACTGTTGCTACAGCAGCCACATGAAAACTCCTCATGATCTCCACAAATTGCTTGTATATACCCTGATAGCTTGTATCAATTTTTTTCTCCTTTTCAGTTTCAGGTTTGATTTGTTGTTTGGCTCTCTCAAAATTGTCAATCATGGGGAAAAGGCTCTCAACTACTTCTCCCTGAGCATTAGTTCTTACTGTAAGCCTCTCCTTCTCTGATCTTCTCCTAAAATTATCAAAATCTGCTTGTAAACGAATATATTTCTCCTTCCCAGATGTTATTTCTGCTGATAAAGCAGAAACTTTCTGTGCCAATTCAGTCTTCTCACTTTCAATCGTGTCTATCATTGCTTCAATTTCAGATACAGCCTTTTCATCTCCATCTAAAACAGCATCTTTGTACGCTTTAATAAGTGACTTCAAAACAGACAGAGGTGTCTGATCTGCTTCACTTTTTGATGTTTTAACATCATACCGACTACCCTCCTCTTCATTGTTTGTCTAAGAAAATTCAATTAGAAATAACAAATATCAACTATAAAGGACTAATAGTAATATAAATATTTCAATTTTCATCTATGTAAACAAATTTCTAAGCTATGAAAATTAGACACTTCAGGGAATATTTATGCTTCAGTTCTTACAGTTATACTCATCCTTGGAAAGGTAAGGAATTATCCAGTAAATTTTCAAAGCATGTTAATGATAAGAAAAAAAAAACATTTTCTCGGAACCAGCAGGGATTAAAGAGAGCGGAAATACTTCTTTATGGTTATAGCATCCAAAATAGGACCAATTCACCGTTAGGCATGTAATATGCATTTATAAATTCAAAAAAATACAACATATATATTTCATCTTGTCCATGTTATAAGTTGGGGCCTTGATGTGTACAAAATCATATAACCATTTCAAAATTCAGATGATGATAAGGTCACTAAGTGTTTTTGTGTATCAATTTTATGGAATTTGCAAATGTGCCAGAATGTGTATATACTGTCAATCATGTGTAGCTCCACAAATGTATACACTGTCAATATTTTGGGATTGTCAAGTACAAAGCCCAAATGCAACCTTGTTACCTGTCAATACTCACTTTCATTGGCCAAGAGTCAAAATCTCATTGTCAGGAAAATGAAAATGTCAAGGAACAAAAACATTATCACAATCATCAGGTGATATGTCAAGGATTATCCAGGATCATTATTGACAAGATTTTACATATCGAAATGAATTGCAAGAAACTTTGGTCCTATTTGGGAACTGCTCTTGAAAATAGGTTTCTCGCCTTTAGAGCAGTGCACAGTTTTCTAACTTAAAAAGCACATTCACCAACTTTTGGCAGAATTTTGGGAATTTTTTCTAAAAGTAAGTTGATTTTTAGAACAAATTTGAGGTGTTTTCATTTTTTTCTTGTGAAGTATGCTGAACAACAATTGAAAATATGGAGAACACTTATGAAAATTTTAAATTATACATTTGAGTTTGGTACCTTTTTGGACAATAAGCTAAGAAAATGCGTTGCCAAACAGAATTTGGCATATTTGGGTTCTCAAACACAATTTCTTTCCTGAAACAAATTGAGAAGTGTTTCAAAATACGCTGCCAAACATACCCTTTTATTCTCCTCCTCACCTTTCCCCCAGTTATTTTACATAGTTTTACAGAGAATTATTGGAATTACAAGGCAATCCCACTGAATATTTCAATGTAACAACCAGAAATACCGGCATTAGTAACACTGACCAAAAAGTACTAGGGAAATTAACCCTAAATTAGATGAATTAGGATTCAGTTGCTAACTACAAATCTAATTTGTATAACAAGTGATTGAAATCTTAAATCAAGCATGAAACTTCAATGCTGTATTTACTATAAGAAATGGCTGAAGCAAAGTGTTAGCCATGTCAAATTTCAGATAAACTTAGAAATGAAATCAAATATATGTAAACAAAAATAATTTTTAAAAAAAGAAAAGGAAAGGAAGAACGAAAGAAGAAAATTAGATAGAAACTCCATATCTTTAGTATAATAATCAACACAAAAATCAAAATAAAACATTCGAATGGTTTTGTCAAGTGAAGCAAAAGTAGGGCAAGAGAAACGTACATATGGAGTAGAATCTTGGAGAGCGAGAAAAGGCTTGAAGGAACGCCTGAGAATTCGGGAGGAAGTAGAGAGACGAAACCCTAGAATGGGTTTAGAGGGATGAGGAGGATGAAGAGCTAGGGTTTTAGAGGGTTTTGGGGTGAAGAGGAGGTGGTAAGAGAGAGAAAAGGCCATCCTTTTGCACTTTCTTCCTTGGCTAATGCATCACTGATCACTCCACCCTCAATTCTCGGATTTTATCGGCCCTCTCTTGCCTGCAGCTCCCAATCTCGGATGTTCCGGTTACTAATCAAATCTCCCTGAATGGTAGGACCCACCCTAATCCATCCACCCATCAAAGTCACTGTTTACCCTCTTTACTCATAAATTATTTTTTTGGAAATCTACTTAACAGGGGAAACTGGGGGGGAAGATGAGCAGAGGTTCATCCAATGTCATAATTACTGGTGAAGGCCCCAAATTTTTTATCAGACCGATTTGCCCTTTGACTCATAATTTTAATCGGGCAAAAAGATGGAAAAAAAAAAATCTATTTCCACTTCCCCCATTGTGGTGCCCTCATCGCCATTGACCTTAGTTCAATACTCAATTTAGTTGAGTTGATTGTTTAGGGGGATTTGTCAGGGTGTTAAAAGTGTATATTTAACCGAGGGCTCAATTGAAATCATTGCTTAGGAAACCAATTTCCTTGATTGAGTTTGATCGTTGATTTAGGGGTTTCAAGTGGACTTTTGGGTTTCATGCGCCCATGGTTTCTACATTGAAGCCGTTACTCAAGTTTAAGACAAAGCCCCTTAGGGGGCGTTTGGTACGTCGGAATAAGGAATGGAAACGAATATTTTGTTTCCATTCCTATTTCTTAGTGGAAAGAAATGAATTGGATGATTCCATTTCTAGCATTTGGATGAACTTAGGAATGCAATATTGGAATGATTATTTGTTTCCATTCCAATGTTTGATAATAATAGGAATGGAAATGAAAAATAAATAAATTTACAATAATATCCTTATATATAATTTTAAAAATATATTTTTATTTTAAAAATAAATAAATTTTGAGAGTTTTTTTGTTATTAAATAATAGGAGTAAAAAAAATTATATACTTAATAAATAAAAAATTAACTATAAAAAATCATATAACCCTAATGTACAAATATTCAATTATTATTTTTATTAAAAATTTGAATAATTTGTCATGCTTAAATAGTTATAAAATTATATTTTATCAATATATATATATATGTATTTATTTATTATAATATTTAAATTCTCAAAGCTAGCAAATGTCGTGGAAGGTTTATATATATATATTTATTATATTTATTATATAAATTTTATTATAATATTTAATATATATTTATTATAATATTTAAATCCTAGATCCAACAATCAAAATAAACATCCAAAGCCCTAAAAATTAGAAATTGAATTTTTTTTTAAATGTCGTGGAAAGTTTTTCAGTTTGGGAGAATCACTTGTTGCAGAGAAGTAGATGATGAATGAGACTCTAACTTTGCAAAGAAGATAAGCATCGGGCTTGAAGAATAAGATAAGAGGGTAAAATAGTAAATTTATGTTATTTTATATTATCAAATGGATTTAATGAATCAGAATACCACCTATTTTTTATGAATTCAAATCCGACTTATAAGTGGAATTTGATTTCTGCCTGAATCATTTTTTATTCCATTTCCGCCTTCTTAATATTTATCCAAACATAGGAATAAGGGAGAAAAGGAATGAGATGTCTATTCCTACTCCCTATTCCCATGTACCAAACACCCCCTTAATGTACACAAATTCACAAGGCAATTAGAGAACCTAGCGAGCATATGACACCCCAAATTTGCAGCCTAAAACTCTATCAAATGTAGCTGCTTTATCTATAAATATTTTATTCTACTCTTAATTAAGCACATAGAATTAATGGAATAGTTAGGGATCGCAACAAACCTATTCGGGATAGATCAACCTCATCTCAATCCCGTTAGTCTAATTTAACTATTTTTTTTTTAATAATTATTTAAATTTATTATAATTACATTAAAATAAATATATTTTATAAATAATTAAAATATTGTAATTTTTATAACTTATTTTATTATTATTATATATATTAAAGTTTTAAAAATAAAAATTAAATTAAATTAGTTTTATATATAATTAGGATTGAATGAAACAAAATAATATCTAAATATATCCTAAACATGTCTTAGGTTTCTTAAAAAATTTTAAACTCATCCTCAACTTGTTTATTTCAATTTCAAACTCATTCCATCGGGATTAAGGCAGAGGGTATCCGAAAAAACTCGTTTTATTGTCATCCTTATGAATAAATTTTAAATTTAAACTTTTTAACGTATTTTTTAAACTACAAGAAAATGCATTTTGATATATATTTTTTTTTTTACCCAATACGGTGTAACAGGGCTTGTAGGGTGCTTTTACACAGGGGGACACCAAGCGTGTCTACCAGCCTAAAACTTGGACTATTTTCTTACCTTCTTATTGGGTAATTGTCATTTGTCATAATTAGACAATTTAGACTGGTGGTGAATTATTTTTTTGTTGGTCAAGTGTTGTAACCTTTTAAGAAGTTCTAAATTTCCATATTTTTTCTTTTTAGTTTTCAAATTAATTGAAAATTTGAATATTAGAGGTAAATATCCATTAATCTCAACAAAAATATATTTAATATTATTTTATTTAGTAATTTTTATTATCTATTTTTCATTTTTTAAAATTATATTTACATATGTATGGAGTGAGATTTACTTTACTTTTTTGTTTTACTAATTCTCTCACCAACTTGCAAATTAGAGGTAATTTCATAGTCCTACCTTATGAAAAATAAAATAAAAATTGCATCAAATATCATATGAGCTTGTTTAGACATGTTATATACTTGAAAATATTTTTTATAATTTTTAAGATTTTTTTTTTTTTAAATATACTTTTATTTCATAAAAATTATTAAATTTTGAAACAAATTTTAATAACACAACACAATTTTTTGCTTTTTGTATATAAGAATTATGGCAATTTTTATATGTAATGATAAATTAACTTCAATGATAATTTCATAATCCATTTGGAAATTATTACAGTTTACACATTTTTAGTATACAATGCTTTTATTAATATGTTTTTAAGCTAATTATTTACCATTTAAATATAAATAAAAATTATATTAATAATGTTTTTTTATAGCAAGTAATATATAAAAGAATCATTTATAAATAATTGTCTAAAAGCATCGTATAACTTTTTTAAATTTATCAAATACTTAGGATCTATTTATTTGAAACTGTTTTTTAAAACACTTTTCTATTCTTTAAAACAAAAAAAATATAGAAAACACATTTGATAATAAAATAAGAAAAAAAAAAGTGTTTTCAAATAACATATTTGAATTATTTTTTATTATTTTTACTAATTTTTTTAGAATTATTTTAAGATATAATTATATAAACATATATAATGATTAAAAATAAAATACTACATATAAAAATTATTTTTAAAATATATTTAAAAATATTAAAAATATTTTAGATTTTTAAATAGATTTTTATTCTACAAAAATAAGAGAATAAGTTTTTAAAAACTATTTTTTAAAATTGTTTTAAAAAATAATTACTAAATATACCCTTAATTTCACTTAATTTTATAGGAAAATGTTTTCAAGCATGCATCCTCTCAAAATTATTTCTAAATGATACAAAAATTATTATTACAACTAATAAATACAGAATCAGACACCAGAGGGCAAGAAGAGCTACTGGATACATCAACGTCATAATCCTTATCAATGCCAAGGGCCCAAGGCAACATTTATTACAAATGTCTTCTGCTCGTTTTATGTACTCTTTGGAGGAAAAGGCAACAGTTGAGAGGTCAGACCAAGCTGTCAAATATGGTTTTCTTATAATTTTGTGAATTAGATTAGGGGGTGATCCATTTTGTAGATTGGCTGAAGCCTAAAAGGAACGTTTCTAATCCACTTTCCTAACAAATATTCTCTTTTTCTATCAAAAAATAAAACAAAACCATCTGCCCATATGATTGGGGAAAGTAGGCACCAGCCGCACCACCATATCGCGGGCTTACCAGTTCTGAACTACTAGCATTTAAGAATAAAACATGTTGAACATTAGAAGTATAGTAGCTTCCTTTAAAACAAACCTTTGGAGGTGATTGTCAATGGAGGGGATATTTGTTTTTTTCCATTTAATTTTAAATAGAACTTAAAACCAAATAACGTTTAATATATTAGATTACTTTTATTAAATATTAAAAGGTAAAAAAAAAAACCAATAAATTACTTTTAATATTAAGAAAAAATTAAATTTTTTAGCTTTTTCTATATAATAATTTTTAAAAATAAATAAATATTAAATTAATAAAAAATAAAAAGACAAATGACCTAAAATCTGAAAGCAAGTTATTTTCAATAAAAAGTTCAAAAACACAAACACTTAAGTGAAGATAAGTGAAAATTCAAATCGATCTACTGTTGTGGGGATCACACCATAATTGAAGCATGGACTTGGTTCTCAAGAATAAAACATGTTCAAGTTCTGAATAAACAATTAGATCTACTAGTGGTGAAACAATATAATTCCCTGCATTAGTGTCATCTGAACCGAGGTCTGGATTTTTGGAGTTAGCTCACCAGGGGGTGAGAGTGGCTTTACAGCAAATTTGAAACACCTAGACAGCAAACTAAAGTAAACTAGCATAGTGAAGTCTCCTAGACAACAAACTAAAGTAAACTAGCATATAGACACTACTTCCTGCAGAAGTCAAAATAGATTGAGTCAGCTTCCTGCCTCTAGTACCTACAGAAAAAAGGGAGTAGAGAATGTCAGACAGATTGAGAGGGCGGAAACATAAAATTCAACATTAATTCTCAGTACAAAAGTAAAAGGAACACAGGTTTCCTGATTCGAATCGAAGGCAAGGTTCCAAAATAAATCTTCTTACAAGTATTTAGTTCCTTTCAGCATCGACTCTCCGGTCATTGCACAGTTTGATTACGATGCAAACACCAGAAGTGTAGATCCCAATACCAGTTATGACTGGGATAGGCTATTAACACCAATGATTTATAGTTCCCACAACTCTCAGACGTTTCTACAGCAACCTAAAAGATGCTTCGAACTTGTTAATCTATCCATGGCCTTGGTCTTCCTAGTATTTTTGAATCATAAAATGCAACAGGTTGTAAAATGGGAGTTCATCAAAATAATGTTTCCATAACTTTCAGTCTACTCGATTATCACAAACGGTAGATAAGAAATTTTCACAAAGGGTGACACTTTGGCATGAATTTTCCAAGCTAAATACCCACAGAGAATAAACAACTGAACACAGCATATCTATGGATATAAAATTTAAGGTCAGTGAAAAAATTAAACAAATATATTGAGCAGTTGGACTAAGGAAATGGAAGAGGGTTAAATGTGGCCAACTGAAAGGTTTAGATCAGGGCTCATGAGCTGAGATAGTCCAATAGACTCTCTTCCTCTTAAAAGCATATCATGCAAAGATGAATCATAATTTAAATTACGACTTAAAATTTCCAAAATCATAACAAAATTTTGTAAATCTATTATTTTAAGTTGGCAACTTCATGATGATTTCATTTGTAAACATTAGCTTAGATTTTTCCATTTGAGTTCCTATGATCAGAGGCAAGTTGATGGGTTCAAGGCTGGTGTAGTTCTTCATTATGATTTCAAACACACAACTTCATATCAAAGGTAACAGCCAGGTTGACGTCAATTTTAATCCAAACTTGCACAAAACCCTTATACACGAGTATAGAATGTATTTTAGGTGTCCTTTGAGTCCCTATCAAGAGTGTCAAAGTCTGCTCCATGTTCGGTGAATTTAGGATTCGTGTCTGGGAAAAAGATGGTTATTTTAGTGTGAGGAGGGGTCAGGAATCCATCTAGGTTCACACAAGTGAACAAAAGGTCATAACATGCTGAAAGCATTGCAGTAAAATCACTTTCAGTTCTGCCCTGGCTCACATGTGGACAGGGAGGCCGCATGTGTGCTTGTGTAAATTCACAGGATTTGCTTATAAATAGGCTCTTGGAGATCATTCTAGAAACTTTTTAGACGGATGCAAGGGAGAGAGTTCACCAGGGCATTTATGAGAGAGATCGAGGGAGAACTTTTTCTTTTTTCTAAGGTAGAATTCTAGGGTATGTTATTAAGTCTTCATGACTTTTAACGTTTGTAGAAGAATTCATCTCGATGAAGATTGGGTATTGAATCCTCAGACTTTAATCATCATCTCTACAGTGCAAAATTTTGGAAGCAAATTCCGATTTGAATTCTAAAGCGGCACTAATGGTTTTATAATCTAAATGCATCGACTCCAAGGATCATATAAATCCATATACGATAAAACGTAAGTGTTTCACATATCTTTAAGAAGCAAAACAAAATACTATTCAATAAGGAAATGATTTTTAGTAAGAAGACTTTTCTAAAGACATTAGTAATGGTATATTTTTAATCTCTTTGCTGGTAAGTGAAGTAAAGGTGCATCACATAAAGATGATAATATCTTACCTGGTTTAAGAGATCACCATGAACCTCAATTTTTACATAGAAATATTTTAAGTTTCATAAAATTTTTAAAGACTTAACTGAGACCTTTTTACGCATGAGAATCACTCAAATTACAGGTTACAATGTCTTAAAGACGGCCTATTTTCATTAAGAAGCCCAAAGGTTGTTTAAAGTTCCTCAAAGGCAGCAAAACGAGCATGAGTGAATAGATGTGGATGCATGAGCGTGCAAATGTGGACATGTGTGGAAGTCCGGATGCTCATGTATCCATGTACACATGCCCTGTCCCTTTGCTGCATTTTCAAAAATCAAGCTAACATGCTACTGCCTGATAATTTTTTGACAAGCAATTGATAGTATATTACACGTGTCAATTAAAAGAAGGCACACATAGTGAGGAATTATAAATCTAAGAAAGAAAAAGAAACAATCAATGATTAAAATCCCTAACTAATACTTAGTGTTCAACCACTCAATGAAATCTACCAAGGATGGGGAGCCAATGTGAACACCATCCTCCTCAAGAGACCCACGAGGCCACATGTAACTTCCTGTGCACTATGTGTAACTCTTTTTGATTGGCAAATTTAGTATATATGGACAATCAAGTGGTCGCAAACTGGACCCCACCTGCCCAAGTTGCAGCCCTAGTGATTAATTTGATTTAATTGAATTTGTTCATTTACGTGTCAATTGGAATATGTCTCAACTTGAGAAAACTTCACTGGGTTTGACAAAAGGCAATTCTGATGACAACTAAATTCAATCCTAAAAGTATTTTTTCAAAATTTAAAAAGTGAACAAGTTACAAACAAGTTATTTAATTTTGAAAGTAAACTAACATCTGCTAATTCCATTAAGATCCACAAATTCAGTAAAACCTAGTAAGAGGCAAGCATACCTGTACAGCTTCTTATCTGCATAAAATAGACACATCCACTTGAAAAGATGAGGATATTTGGTGGACATCAAACCCATCAAGCAGCTTTGTATAAGAGTACGTCAAAGAAAGATCTAGTGAGTTGTTGACACAGTTAGCTTCATTGTACTTTTTTACTACCATCTTCTTTGCAACCATCAGCGCTGCAATTACCTTCAACAGGCTGCTTTATATGAATGACCTTGCCAAACAACTGAAATGAATGAATACCAACTTTTGTTGAGTTGCCGTCCTGATTTCCAACAAGTTTGGGACCAAAGAAATGCACACTGCCCTGGCTATCTGGTGATAAGTTGTCAGACAGTGAACTGCCTATGTTCAGCTCAGTAGACACAGTGTTCAACTTTGTTGCCATGTCATCCAGTGATTTGATGGTGCACATCTGATGGGTATTTTCGCTTGTTAAGTTGGATAAACTGGATACATAGAAAGAATCTTGCCTGGCTCCCTGCATGCCAGCAGGAAAAGTGTTATGATTCAACAATGAGGGGTTCAAGACTCCCATCACTGTATCAGCCATCGGAAAGAAGATTTCTCCCTCTCCATCACTTGGTAGCTCTGGACTTTGAGCAATTCTGAATCTCTTTGCCGGGGGTGGTGTGGTATGAAATGGTGGTGTGGGCATAACCAATTCAACTTGCCAAGGACTCACCCTCATCACATTCTGCAGAACTTCAGGTTCATCCCATGTAACCTTGACATAGAGATCAAGAACAAGCAAGCCTTCAGGTCAGACAATTAGGGAGAAACAAGGGAACAGAAGTAGGATATATAGGAAATGGTATCAAATTTTCATCATAATACTTCTTACAGCTTTAAAAAAAACTATATACAGATTTATATTCCACCTCAATTTCACAACTATAAAGGAGGGAAAATGCTAAAGTCTTATAAATTGCCAAGTTAGTCATGTAGCACCTGCAAAACATCAACAATGTGCTTTAACAGTCAAATCTCTTCTGTTTTTTATTGAAATTAGACAAGACATAGTATGTTGGTGAGACCTGCATGGGCCATTATTATTATTTTTTTTATTACCTATCAAAAAAAAAAAAATAGTTTGTTGGCAGCAGGTCCTACTAATCATGGTTGCTACAACCATCCCTAAAGGCTAAATCCCAAATCCCAACATTTTCCTCCAGCAAATGAATCTCCTCCTCTGCTATCCTATTTGCACAAGTCATTGTATTTATTCGGTTTTTTCCCCCTCAAACTTGGAACCCCTCCCACAACTCCACTACAATCCCTTACCACTTGAGCCAAGCCTCAAGATATGTATTGTATCTTTCTATAGTTCAATTAGACACTAGGCTCACATTGGCACAAGGTGTTTATGATGCAAACCAATAATGCCTCAACTGAATGGGTAACTAGCCAAATGCAAATTTTTTACACTTATGCAGACTGCTACATGCCTTCTCCTGGCAAAATTTAACTCATCACCCCCATGCTTATGCTCTGAATTGTAACATCTATTGCAGAGGAATGTTGCTCTCCGGAAATCTAACATGTGAGTTAAACAGTTATTAAAAATAAATAAAAATGAAAACAAACAATCAAACACCAATGCTCTATTTCGAGTTTAAAAAATCAATTCTTAAAAGAAGAGTACAGAATGTAACATTGCTACATAATGATTCACCAGCATATATTGTTCCAGAAACAGATTTTAATCGAGGAATGAGAGACTAGAGAGGAATGAGAATTGCTTAAAAATAGAAATGCTACAATTAAAAATAGGAATAGCAACAGAAAAGGGAAAAGCATCTACCAGAGAAAAAGGTTACAATCAGGCTTCTAATTTTTGTGTCTTGTAAGTAACTCCAAGTCTACAGAGCACATACAATGAACAAAGATACAACACAAGATGGGAACTCTAATATAGCAAACCATTTTTTTCTTTTTCTTTTTTTAAAAAAAAAACGAGAAGAAGAAAAGAGAAAATAAAGAAAGAAAGAAAGAAACAGACAGTATAAGGACACAGAAATCTGTTATGTGCATGTGACACATGTCTCTCTGTGTGTGACAAATGCACCATCATAATTATTTTGTTTAAATTTCTTTACTGACAATTTCAGAACTTTGTAGGTGACACTCAACAAATATAACATATAACAATATGTCATATAATATTACAACAGCCACCACCCTTATTTTATTTCATTCTAACTTCTTCATGATTCAAACTTCCAAAATATTGGTACGTTGTGCAACATGTGAAAAAAATTTCTAAAATTTCATAATAGAACATTTCTGCAGTATTTCTTCCAAACTTATAAAGGGAGAGAACAACAGGATATCCTTCGATTAAAAAATGAATGATTTGGTTTATTATTCAGAATTTTTTTTATTTTAATTGTTTTTTTATGTTTTTTGATAGGCAAACAAAACTGATATTAACAGTGCCAATCAAAAAAGGGCACATCAACTAACACAGAACATACACAGGAATGCCAAACAACAATTTACTCACCTTCAGAATCTGAAAGCAATAATGCTAGAACCTCAAAAACATGTGAATGTTTTACATATACCACTCAGACCAAAAATAGCCAATAAAACTACCAAGCATCCAAGAGTAAAACCATATAACTTATGCAGCTCATTTATAGTGAGCTTTGTGTGCACATTATCCCCCCATAACCAGAAAAAAGAAAAAAGGAGAGAGAGAGAGAGAGAGGCAATGTAATTGCTCATGTGCCACATGTCCAAAAGATCCTCACATGGAGTGGTCCTTAGTCCTTTGACTAAGGAAGCATGGAGAAGGCAGAGATGAAGATTTCAAGGATGAATGAAATTTAAAGGCTTTTCATTATTGCATTGCATTTCCCTATTCTATTGGTATATATTAAGTTTTTATTTTGAACAATAAAATACGGATGTCATTTCATATATACTCACCAAGGAGCAACTTTTCTCCATTATTGTTTTGATAAATTTCTACACTTTTCCATCTTTTTTTTTTTTTTTTGATAGGCAAAGAACAAATATATTAAAAGGCACCAACAAAAGGGGCACAAAAGTATGCATGGTGACAATTTTCCATCAACTTTGCCATCATCCTCCATACATCTATAACAAATTTGTGTTTACAATCATCAGTTTTGAAAAACACTGGCACATAAATCCTTGTCTGGCTTTAGAACCAAAGAACCATATACTTCTTATAAGCTTTTAACTGTTAATCCCAAAAAAAAAAAAAGCAAGGGCAAAATACAGCAAGAAACCTGCTTTTCAAAAAATGCAACACACAATGGCTACTCCTCTTACTTTGAATCTGAAAATCTCAATTTAGTTGGCCATCCAAAGTCCAAACATCGTCTAAAAGAACAACAACAGGAAGGCCACATAGCCCTCCATCCAAAAAAAGGAACAATCATATCAGAAACAATGCAATGTATAATGCATTATCAACAAACCATGGGACAGCTTGTTTACTTCTGGTCATTGAACAAATTAAACTTTGATGAGAGTTAACTTTAAAACCTTACAAACAACTTCAACGGCACGAGCAATTGAAATAAGTTTCCTCAAGTGTTGTCTCTCACACTTAATCTCCTAGAAAGGCTTGATTATACAAAAGCCCTAGTAATCAAATATCTGTTGATATGATATAGGACTTCAAAATAATCAAATCATACCTCCATGGCAACATCAAAGGAGAAAAGCTATAAACCTCCACCATTACATCTTTTTATCAAAATATATATTCACGTATTATTCTTGCACATCCACAAGCCAAAGGGTAATCTACTAATTATTTATCAAGATACCACGGGAATATGATGAGTGTTAAAATAAGATTAGAAAACCTAGACCATAATCTAAAACACTTAAAATCTAAACTAGGTTTAAGATGCCATAAAGGCATCATCACTAGAATTTTTATCTTTCCTGAGGTCCAAATCTGTTACCTCCACAGAAGCTATAAAGGCAATACAGCTTGGATGATTTGGGGTCAAAATCGGTTATTTATATCTTTAAAGCATTGATTTTGTGGCTATCTATGTATTGGTTTTGGCATCATAACTACACATTCTCTAGAGGTGTCTGAAGCTTCAGAACCAGAAAATGCCCGCAGGCCTCTCAAACACCTGAACTACATAAGATTTCATAAGGCATAAACTGATGATACCTGATATTATTGGCATGACTATCACACACCCCACATAAAATACAACCTTAGGAGGATGGAGAACTCTGATGGTTTGATGATGATGATGATGATGATATAAATATTCCTAGATACAAGGAAGGGATCAAATCTGTGACGCAAATGCCCAGCCATCAAGGGCACCATCATAAGTGGAGTCACCTTTAAAGGCTTGCAATGGATCACCAGGTCACCGTATTGCAGGATTAAAGAGCTTCAGGAGACTGCAGAACTTTAGCATTTATACCTCCATCTTTTGTTAATTAATTAGCCAACAAAAAGTATAACTAACGTATGACACAAGTCACACAACAGCGCCTATTAAACGTTTAGAATAATAACAACCAAAAACAATCCAATTATTCCTATCATCTTGCTCAAATAAGAAGATGGTAAATTCCACCCAGGGGAAACAGAACAAAGTATACCTGAAGCATGCGCCAGGGGGAGCCCCTCCAAGGCCCATTATCCATAACCATAGCAGACGAAACCGTCCCTTGGAACAATGAAGTTTTGGATGAATCCTCAGTCTCCATCGCCATTTTGACCCTCATGCCTCCAGTCCAGAAGACACACAGCGCTTCCTCCACCACCTCCGCCTTCACCACAAAGTCCGATGACCCTACCCGTGGATAGTAAACAACCTCGAATGGCATGCCCTGCGCTGCCAATTCTGCAGCCTCCGCCACTTCCTCCGCCCGAACCCTACCACTGCTGCTCCTTGAGAACCCCTCTATGCCCCCAACCTCCTTCGCTTTCACAGCACCCGCCAGTGCACTCCGAAAGCTCCACCTCTCTCCATTCCTGTTCCATCTCACGTCCCTCCTCACCCCAATAAACAGTTCACCGTTCGAATTCCTCTTCATAAATACCACCGAATCTCCTGCTACTAATTTTTTATCATTCACAAACTTGCTCCAACCAGTGGTGAGCAAATGCCGCCTCGGCGTGCCACGATAAATGTGGCGAAATTCCCACTTCGTACCACGAAGATCAGTGAACAACAAATGCTGCACCGGCGGATCTGCCTGAAAATTCAACGGCGGAAATATATAGTCCGCGCAAAACCTCGGCACCGAGAAACCACCGCCATTGTTAGCGTCGCTCGAAGTCAGAATCTTGACAAACGACATAACCTTATCCTCCCCTTCATCTTCCTTGTCATCATCACCATCTCCCACCCTTCTACGTTCCATAGTCCCAGACTCCCAAGATCGACCAACAGGCTGAAGCCTGATCTTGGCAAAGACCTCATCCGTATCTTGATCCGCGAGGAACCAAACGGCGACAACACGACAGAGGACAGAGGGTTTGGAGAAGACTAGAGGGGAGAGGACGGGAGGGGAAGAGGCTTGTTCGACGTGGCCTTGGGGAAAGTAATAAACCCTAGAATGAACGGCGGGGATATGAACGGATTTCCCGGCGCAGGCTCTCCATATGGATGGATCCAGCGGACGGAGCTCTGTCGCCGGGAGGGGACACATTGCTTTAGGGTTAGGGTTTTGGAAAGCTAGATGGCTGAGAGACAACAAGATTAAAAACAAAGCACGCGAGATTGAGATTTAGCATAGAGTGTTTGAAGGCAGTTGGAGAGAGGAGTGCCGTCTCGGGGTCGGAGAAACGGGCAGCGCAGCAAAATCGGAGGAGTGGGGATCGGGGACTCAAACAAACGCCCTTCAACATGTCCCAAATTTACCATTCTATCCCAGACACCCCACGCTCAGTAGGACAGTCTGGTGGAATGACCACCTATGGTGTTGCGCAATGTAGGGAGTCCAAAGACTGACTAAAATCCACGCAGCTCATTAAGTGCTGAACAGTAAATCAGTTAAGAGGGAATATCGGAAGGGAGAGTGGAGCTTTGAGGAGACAGGAGCCAGAAGACAGAGCAAGTGGAGCAGTGCCAAGTCGGCATTGGTCCAGGGTGTCGGGTTGTTGGGAGTGTTTGTTTGGCCGCGACTGAACCGGTCGCACACCCATGACTGCTTATTTTTAAAAAGATATCATTAAAAATTATTAAAGATAAATTTCAACAATTTTTTAAAAAAATTACATTGGGAGTGCAAAAAACAGACATTCTCCCTAGGGCACATTTTATGGACTTGGACTCCTATTAGGCTATTACAATAAGTTTCTGCTTCAATTCATGAACAAAAAGCATTGTTTATTGAATTCTATACTCCTCGGTAATAGATGGAGTCTCATTAAAACAGAACATCTCTTCTTCTTCTTCTTTTTCTTTCTCTAAAATCAAACTTAAATCTTAAGTTTGATTGCCTTTAATCATCTTACATCTTTCTTAAAATCAAACTTAAATGCCTTAAATTTAGATAATTCAAACTACTTGATGTTTATCTACATTTCTTTCCACTTAGTTGAAACTTAGATAATTTTAAACCACTTGAAATTGTTAAATAATGTTCCTTGAACTTATCTCATTACCTAAAATAAAAATAAAACTCGGATTGTCTTTATACCTAGGCTTAGAATGAATTCTCATTTTCTAGAGTTGTAGAACTCAAGTTGGTATGCTTTAATCCCGCATTTTGATTATTACAAGATTAATAAAATAAATACTCTTGTTTCACCTAAAGTCCTAAACCTAAATTAGATTATAGAAAATTAGGTTTATTTTAGCAAATGCCATTCAAATCAATTCTACACACTCTCGGGTTTCAAAAAAATAAGATAAAATAATGATAATAATAATAATAATTTGAGAAAATCCTTGATGTACTACAAAAGCTATTGTTTTTACCATCGATTTTTCTTAGTCATAGTTACTATGTAATGTAAGCTTAATATTCAAGATAATAGAGATTGACAATCAACATATAACTAAAGGTTTGTACTTCGAAATTGGAGGAATAAAAAATTTATTGTCTTTCACCACTCTTTTATTCAAATATTATATAATACCTTATTTATAAATAATCACACTTAGCTAAATAGAAACTCCTAACAACAAAACAAAGAAATATTCTTTCACTTGACTATTCAAATATAAAAAATTGAAGCAACCATTTAAAATAAAATATTCTCCTTGACTTTTATGGACTAAATCTAATTTTATTTTTTTAAAACCTTTTTAATTAAGTATAACTTTCTAACATGTTTCTTAAACTTGATTTATAACTCCGAGTGCCATCTTAACCTTCTAAAATCTTCAAACTTTAAAAGTTTGGTAAAAATATCTAATCTTAAGATTTTGCAATTTTTATTTAAAGTTCTTTCTTCATAATGCATTATTTAATGAAATGATATCTTGCATCGATGTGTTTGCTTTAGTCATAAAAAACTAGATTTTTTTATAATCTAATTATTGTTATCGGTGTAGATTACTTTCCGTTCTGTTTTGTAGCAAATTAAGCTTAGTTAACAAACTTTTGAGCCAAATTGCATGACATAAACACAATGTTGCCAAAACAAATATTAAAAGTTCACAATAGATTGCTTCTTTGAGGTCAAAGTAAATGTGGTATCTCCCGTAAGAAACATAAAGCCAATAATACTCTTTTTATCATTAAAGTCTCCACCTCAATCATTATTACTATACAAACTTAAAATTGTTAAAAGGTGGATAATATAAACCATAAAGAATTTGTTTCGTTGTCATTATGTGAGTTACAATTGGTGTTTTTTTATAATGACTAATAAGTCCAACTCCAAAAAAACTATCCAACCTTGTACAAGTCAAATAGCATATGCTTCTAACTAAGCTTTTGTATTGTTTAGATCTACTTATTTTCATTTTCATGTCTTAACAATTAACTCCACATTCTATTGATGTGTTCACCAAATTACATATATTCATGTCATACTTATTGAGAATTTATTTTACATAGCCTTCTTGAGAAATAAAAATACCATTTTTGGTTTGTTTCACTTCTATGTTAAGATACGTACGACATGAGACTAATATGGATCATCTCAAACCCTCGAGTCATTACTTCTTTGAAGTCATCAAATATAATTAGATTATTTCCAATGAATATCAAGTCATCCACATACAAACAAACAAGTAATATACCACTTTTTTTCATTTACTTTTACGTAGAGAGCATGTTTCATGAGAGCATTTAACAAAATTATTATCTTGAAAATATTTGTCAATTCTACTATTCCATGCTTTTTATACTTGTTTTACTCCATACAAGATTCTTTTTAATTATAGAACTTTGTTCTCATACCCTTTGGTCATGTAACCCATAGGTTGTTCCACGTACACTTCTTAAAGGTGGTCATTCAAAAAAGTTGATTTCAACACCATTTGAAAAATCTTCTAATTATTTTGAAGGACCAAAAAGATGATTAATCTTATAATTTCTAAATGAGTAATAGGAGCAAATACCTCATTATAATCAGTGTCGTGTTATCTGTAACCCTTAGTTACCAATCTTACTTTGTATCTTTCTATTTTTCCTTTTGCTTTCTTCTTAACTTTGTATAACCATCTTATTTCAATTTTTTTTATTTCTTCATTCATACCATTTTTTCATCTTTTATTTTTTAAAAATATGATGTTTTTTCACTTGAACTTTTCAATAAATATGATATTTTTAGAACTTCGTGAGTTGATGGAGGTGGTGATAAAAGTGAAGTAACACTCTATTGCAAGCTTCCTCGAATTTGTTCTTCTACTTCATAGAGGGAAGAAACATTGTAGTTGTCATTTTAAACACCACAATCTCATTCTTCTTCTTCATTAAACTTGACATATCTACTAATGATAATATTTTAATTGTTTGAATTGTACAATTTGTAACCTTTACAAGTAGTCATAACCAATGAAAATACATTTTTCACTCTTATTATTTAATTTTGATTGCTTTTGATTCGAGCATATGCAACACTCTCAAATATGAAATATCTAACTTTCTTCGATTTCAAACTTGTTGTAATGTTTTATTCCATACACTTTGATTAGGAGGGTGATTTAACAAATAAAATAGCTTCAACCCAAAGTTCTTTAAGCATTTTTTTTTTTACTTTTCAAGGTACTTAGAGTCATATTAAGAATAACTCTATATGGAACCGTTAAAGGCCAACGAGTCACATGATTTTCACAACATTTTCCAAATTCTTTTGATGTGAATTCGTTTCCTCTATGGAATCTTATTACCTTTGTATTGTGGTCACTTTTCTTTTCAACAAATGCTTTGAATTTCTTAAAAGTATCAAATACTTTATATTTTTTCTTCAAAAAAATACACTCAAGTTTTTATACTAGAATAATAAATGAAAGGCAAAAAAACTTCTTTGCTCTATAGTTGTTTTTATTTTTTGGAAAACTTTTTCATACATAATTTCCAAGTAAGCATCCCTCGTATTATTGATCAAGGGATCTATAAAAGGCAATCCTCTCACCAAATTTTTCCTTTTCCAAGTAGGTATCCTTCACATTATTGATCAAAGGGATCTATAAAAGGCAATTATATTTAGTGTTATACATGTAACAATTATAGGTGGATAATGACTCTTGCTTATTTCAATTAGTATTATTTAACAATAGTTTTCTTAATAGTTTTTTTTTTTTTTTATATCTTTTGCACATTTATTAAATGGGTTAATTTTAGTCATCTCTCAAAATTTAACTAAATACACTTCATTGGTTGATATGAAATTTTATCAAATATTTCATTTATTTTAAATATGAGGAACGGTTGAAAATGATAAATGAGATATTTAATAAAATTTCAAAGATATTTAATGAAATTTCAAAGTAATAATAGTCAGGTACATGTAGTCAAAACTTCTAAAGAAAATATATGAAATTAATATTTAATTAAATATAAGATAAATACAACTATTTTAAAAATATATTACATATATATATATATATTATTTTCTTTAATAAAACCAATTTTAATATAGTTAAAAAATTTACCATTTTTTAGAGTTTTTTTTTTTTTTTTTTTTTTTTTTTTTTTTTTTTTAATATTTCTATTCATTTGGAACAATTTCCATCCACCTTTATATTTTTTTCGAATATTTCTATAAAACCGGTTTCAATTCTCCCTATTCATTTTGTCATTTTCAATGACCTTGCTCCAGCCTCTAGCCTCTTTAGGGATCATTTCTTCCTTCTGTCCATCCATTAATTTTCAAGTATCAATTAGGCAAACCTTGCTCTAGCACAAGACTCATTGTTTATCCATTTGTTTTCAAACCACTCATTGTCTTATCCATTCATTATCATATTTGATACTATCCATTCATCTTCAAGTTACAAATAGAAAAACCTTGCTCCCTGGCACGTTGCATTCTATATTCATCACCAATACATGCATTCATCATGATAGGAGGGATTTTGATCACGAAGATATATTTTTATATATTTTTTTAATTGGGAACAAAAAGAAGATAATATATTCGCAAAGAATGTTAGGCCATAAAGGCCATACCATAAAAATAGAAGTTATTTTTTTAATTTTAGAAAAGTTTAAAGAATATCAAAAAAATGTTTATCACCATTTAAAATAAAATAAAATAAAATATTAAAAACACCTAAAAAGTCCATAAATCCTTGAACGGATTATTCTAATTTTTGCAAATACATCTTTAGCATTTTCTAGCTTTTGGAGGCCACCATAGCTGATATCCTCTGGTCGTAGAGGAATTAGAACACTTGTTCTCGGTCTGATGCAACAATTGTGCTACACAGAGGCCGCACATTTGCCAAAGGACCTCGTTTCACACTAAAAGAAAAAGGGACAAAAAGGAAGCATACATAATTTAATTAAGGAGAAATTGCACGTTCATTCAACTCATAAGCAAGAAATTAAAACTTTAAACAGGTGAAACATTCAAACCGTCTAGACAGCACTTGGGGGGGGATGGGAGGGAGACACCAGACTCCAAAAGCACCAATGACGATACAAACAAAGCATTTGAGAAACCACAGCTCTTAAGCAAGAGACTATGGTTCTTAAGCTTAGTCTAGAAACAAGCACAGTAGCAAAACTACCACTACTACTATGTCTTTTATACTGCAAACAACCCACAGCATTCAGCACCACTCCAACAGCATTATTCATCACAATGACAAGCCATAATAACATTTCTTGCCTATAACCCTTCTGCAGTATATAGCATAATGCAAGCCCAATTGAGCAGAGAAGTGCATCCAGAATCACTCCTCTTCTGATTCAGACTCGGCACTCTGGAGCCATTCAATGAAAGGCTTGACATTCTTCCAGATCTGAGAGTTCTTATTCCCACCAGCCAAGCCCTGCTTATACCACTCTAGTATGAACTCTTCCTCCAGCAAATCATTGTCATACAGCGCTTTCAGAACCAAGCCCACCTCTTTTACTGCCTCAGGATTTGATTTCCCACAAAAGGACTCAATAGCATGCAGCAGAATGGACTGCGAACGATCTTCCTGGGTGACTGCTGCCAGGTAGGTTTTCTTTTTGGTCACCTCTTTAGCAAGCCCCTTCCCAATGCCCATAAATAGAGCTTCAAACAGGGCATCGATGATTTCTTGGGAAGTCCCTGAAAGGGATCCCAAAAAGTTCTTGAGTTTGACTGCAGAAGGACCCTTCTTCAGATACTCTTTGATTTCATCAACAAGCCTTTCTTGATTATTATTACCTGATTTAGTCCCATTTTGTGCTCCCTTGAGCTCAGATTTCTCTTCATGTTTCGGGGACTTCTTTGTTGATTTTGCCTTCTCTTCATCCATAGACAGCATAACCATCCCAGCGGTAACAGCACTCAGTTGTTCCTTGATTCGTTGCTGAGCTGCCTCCAGAGATGTGTCCGTTTGCCATTGGACATCATCATCACTTTCGTCAGCAGGTTCTGTTTCATTCTCATCAGCCTGGCTACCAGTTGGGGAACGATCCTCATCAGATACACTGGTGGTCTTCTTTGTTGATGCAACTTTGGAAGCCACATCCTTGGAACTAACTGAAGAGCCCTTTTTCTTCACAGCCTCTTTTTTCAGCTTCTTCTGCTCCTCATCAGCAGCCTCCCCTTCCTTGAGCCGCTCCTTCTCAGCCCTTCTCATTGCCTTCTTGTCTTTTGATGTTTTCTTTTGCTCAGGAGGATTCTTGAGAATAAATGTTGTGAGCTTATCCCTCATATCGACATCTGAAACAAACCCACATGCAGCACATTTCAGGGTAATCATCTGTGTCTTGGTAATGACTATTTCAGTTTCAGGGTTCCCACAACCATAGCACTGAACATATTTCTTGATAAAGTTTTCAAGAAGCCCAGCAAGCTTTGGAGTGTCGTGGGCTCCATTGACATGGGAAGTTCCAGTCCTTTCATCAAATTTGGACTGCGCTCCAAGTTCACAACCAAAATACTTGGTTGTGTAAGATGCAGGTCTAGCCAAGGCCTTTGCAATATCAACCATGTTGACCACATTAGTCTTGATTCCATTCCCTCGACCTTCAATCTTGGTTATCATTTTGGGCATCTTATACCTATAGAAGGCATCATCCCTGTTTCCAGCACCAATATTCTGTAAAGCCATCTTTGCCTTCTAACTGAGAGGATTTATCAAAAGGATAAGATAGCAGCAGTATTCTCTCTTACAACAAAAGATCTTTGTTCAATACCGGACAAGTTCCTTGCAGTAGGAAAAGGCCACATAAACCTGCAACCCTGACTGCTGTTGTAATAGCCCTGAAATGGCCCAAGATGCATGCAGCTAATGCTGTCTGAGTGATGTCTGTACTTTTTTCTGGACGTAGGACAGTACTCTCCAAGCAATCCAATCGATGACAAAAAGAGAGAGGTCCGTTCAGACATAAAAGAAGTCTCAAACTTAACACCCTCCACTTTGACAAACTGCAGATATAGCAGATTACACTGCAAACTTCCTGAAATGAAACAATCAAGTACATCTGAAATAAATAGACATATTCAGAAGAATACCCATAAAAAGCATATGTTCTCAGCAACAGATCAGGGAAAAAACGGAAGTATCATCTTATATTATAGCAATTAGATCTTGTTCATACATCTCCCAGCAGAACTAAAAATAAGTAGTAAATAAGAATGAGCTTTTTTATTGTCAATCACAGCTGTGTCAAAGAACCATGTAGTAAGTATTGAGTATAATCACCGAATGTATCAGAAGGTTTCATCGAGGAAAAAGGAAGTGAAAACATCACAAGAGAGGAAGGATAACAAAAAAAAAAAAAAAAAAAAAAAAAAAACTAAAAACAAAGAATATGCAGTGACCATTAAACTAAAAGAAAAGACATGATGAGGATCTACTGTGAAAAGATTAATTGGCTCTAAGCTCCCAAAGGATTTTATTAAGTAGATATAGAAATTAATATTTGCAAACAAATTTATTTGAGTTGACTCCAGTATTCCAATTCAGAAGCTGGAAGCTCCTCCCACTCACTAATTTGTTCATGTCCATCACAACTTTGTAAGTACAACAAACCATCCATGTGAACTTTGATTGTTAGCAACCAGTTAAAGGCAAATATCAACAAAAATCTGTTACATTAGTAACTTAAGAATAACTATTTCAACTCTTGATCAAATCATTTTCAGACATCCATTCTCAAGGCATGAAAGACTTGAATACTTGTGCAGATTAAAAAGGATAAAGCATGAATACAAACATTGCTCTAGACCATGTACAAGCACATGAAGATAGATGCAGAGATATTCATAAATGCACCTAGACATACATGTCATGCATTCCTGTGCATCTCCCATGCTAATCCCAGCAGATTTTTTATTCTCCCTTACAAAGTTGGAATGGTACACAAGGTGTGCAAGTGAATACTGAATTCTATTCACATTTTATAGAATAAAAATCCTACAGGAATAGATATGAATTATACATACAGATGTTGAAAGTAAATTGATCAAATATTCCTCCACAGATCACATCAACATCACATTTTTCAAAAAGTGCTGATTCAAGGTATGTCATTTTAATATCAAATTAAACAAAAACAATAATATTTATTTCCATCTTAACAACTACGCATTAACTTTTACATAAAATCCAGACTACTGGATTTACATCCCAGTCAAAAAATTTACTGCTTCCAATATCATATCATCAGAGTTCATTTTGCAACAAAGTTAACAGCCAGCTTATATTCAATTTCTGACATATTTAAGGAGATGTAAAAGTGGATAAGCAGCCATATAATTATAATCACCAAAATCAGATGGGAAATTGATAACAAATCAAACCAATAGAAAAATCTCAATATAATTATTATTTATTTCCATCTTAACAACTGCACATTAACGTTTACATAAAATCCCGACTACTGGATTTACATCCCAGTCAAAAATTAACCACTCCCAATATCATATCATCGGTTCATTATGCAAGCAAGCTTATATTTAATTCAAGGAGATGTAAATGTGAATAAGCACCCGTATAATTATAATCACCAAAACCAGATGGGAAATTTCTATCAAATCAAACCAATAGAAGAATCGCAATATAATTATTATTTATTTCCATTGTGACAATGCCACGTTAAGTTTTACACAGAATTCAGATCCCAGACATGAGCTTCAACCGAATCTAAACAAGATTAGTAAATCCAGACATGGATTCAGATCCAATTAACAGAACCCAAAATCATTCTAGTGAGACGTATCAGAAAATCGTTGCTCATGCTACGACCGAAAGAAATCACATATATTAATAACCGATCAATGGAAAATTAGAGCAAAACCATACAGAACTCAAGAAAACGATAAAATTAATTCTAAAACAAGAGAAATGGCAGATCTATGCCAATTCAGCATTGAGAAACACAAAATTTTAAAAAAATATATAAAACTTGAGATCTGAACTAACAACAAATAAGGAATTGAGCATACGTGCAATTACAGCACAGATTAAATTGCAAAAACACAATCAAATTCAACGCCAACAAAATCGATTAAAATCAGAATATGAATTTCTAGATTGAAACGTGACAACAATAGAAACTTAGGCGATAGGCTATACCTTTCTGAGATTGTCGATGAGCCCTATGCCTCCGGTGTTGCGTGATGGAATGGAGAAGATGACCGAAAGACGACAATTTATAGGTGTGAGGAGAGGAAAGAGAAGATAAGAAACCCTACGCGTGAAGAATTGGGGTAAGCCAAACGGATCCTTCTAGATTCCGATATTTACAAGATTTACCCGATTGTTGTTCTGGATTTTCTTTTGAGGTGCTTCAATTTTGTGGTTTTATGGATTTGGCGTTCGATTTTTCTTTAATTTCACTTTACCGTTTTCTTTCCCTTTGAACATTTTGTGATGATTCTTTTACTTTTTGGAATTTCAAGAACGCATCCTTTGAAACTCAACAGTCTAACTACCGTTAGGTGACACTATTCAATACGGTTTTTAAAAAATTAAAAAAAAAAAAATTTTGAAAGTGAGTGGCCTTGTTTGTAAGAATTTGAAATTATTTCCTTCTGTGCGTGCATGAGTGTACAATTTTGGTATTACTATCTATTAGATGACCTAATTTTATTGTATTAATCAAATAGATCTGCAGTACATTTTTTTTTTTAAATGAAAAAAATTAACAAAATAAATAAAATAATTTAAGACACAAAAAAATAATATGAATATTTTTCAATAATATTATAATATTATAATATTCTGTCTTTTTTCAATAATATTATATTTTTATATTATAAAGTAATTCATTTTAATAACTTAAAATATGTGGTAATTGATTATATCAAAATTGTCTATTAATTCTATTAAAATAATTAACAGAACAAATAAAAAATAAATATAATTAGTTATTTAATTATTTTTTATATAAATTAGTTTATATCAAACAAAAGAAAATACTTGGTTAACTCCTTTATTAATTAATTAATTAATTATACTATTTTATTATAGTATTAAAATAAATAATAGAAAAAGTAAATAAAATAAAGCATCAAATGAAATTTGATTAAACTCTTACTTATTATGTAGAAATACATTGTTTGACAAAGACTTTAGAAAATATTTTTAATATTTCTAAGAGTTTATTTGGCAATAAATTTTTTTAAAAAAACTCTTTTAACTTAAAAAAGTTTTTTTTTTTTTTTTTAAGTGTTAAAACACTTTTAAAAATCTGAAAAATTATTTATAGTATTTTTTTATAAAAAAAAAAAAAAACTTTTTATAAATGATTATGTTAAAAACATTTTTAGAGAATAGTGTTTTTACTTGAAGTGTTTTTATTTGAAGTTTTTTTAAGTGTTTTTTAAAAAATTATATATGAAATATTTTTTTCATAAAATACTATAAACAATTTTTCAACACTACAAATTATTTTTTATATTTTTTAAAGTGTCTTTTAAAATGTATCAAACACCTACTTAAAAAAAAAAAAAAACTATTTTAGGTAAAAATGTTTTTTAGAATTATTAAAGAACATGTTTGATAGTGTAGAAAGCCTTTTTAACAATTATAATACTTTAAAGATATAAACACTTCTTATAATTACTGTAAATCGCAACCTAAAAATGCATTTAATAGATTCTAAAAAAAGTTTATAATCTTTCTAATACTAAACTTAAATGATAAAAAAGTTTTAAGTGTTAAACATATTAGAAGCGTTTCTTAAAATCACTTTCAAACGGATTAAAATATCAAATAAAGTTTTCTTATTTTCATATTTAAAAGAGAAGTGGAAAAAAAAAAGTTATTTAAAAAAATGAAAATAAAAAATAAATATTATAAAAAGTTTTTCAACTTACGTTGTTGGGTTTAAGGGTGTTAAAACAAATGACTAGTCCAAAAGATACAAATAAATAACATAATCAATAAGAAAAAAAACTTATCTATTGAGGCGTGATAAACATTGTCCTTGAAATAGATCTATCATTCTCAAATATGAACTTGGTGCACTAAGGTTGATTGAGGCGTGACAAACATTGTCTTTTAAATAGATCCACATTTTTTGAATATGAACTTGGTGCACTAGAGTACTAGTGTTCTATCTTCAAGATTCAATAGTCAAATCTATAGATCCACCTTTCTTGAAGATGAACTTGGTACACTAAAGTACTAGTATTTTATCTTCAAGATTTAATAGTGCATTACAGTTAGGGTTTTGAAAAAAATTTATGTAAATAGATGTATGAAAATACTTTTCTAAAAACTATAAAAAACATTATCTAAAAAATTGGTATTCATAGAAAGTGAGAATGATCTGCTTTTATAAGCCACTAACATAGTCCAAATGGGAATCTACTTATAATCTAAACAAGACTCAAAGTGGAAGGAGAATCTACTTATAAAATGAATGAGATTCAATTAGTACAACCCTAACATGACTCTTCCAAAAAATATAAAATAAAATAAAACAAAAAATAATTCATAATAGGATTCTTCCAAAAAAATATAAAATTAATAGAATAAAATAAAAATAATTATTTACACTCTTCCTATGTAAACTAATTTTTTTTTATAAATCATTTTTTTAATATAGTAATATTCTTATAAGAAATATTTTTAACTTTTTTTAATATTTTAAAAATATTATGATTCAAAATATTAAAAATATCTCCTAAAATCACTATAAACACGATTTAAAGAAACCTGCTACATGGTTAATAAAATCCAACATTCAATTACTAAATTTTATCAGTAAAAAAAATTGTGAATTGACTTGACTATCAACAACATAAATTTCTTTACAGCGATACTTATTTTATTTCTGTATGAAATTATTTAATTAGCTCGATACGGTCTCCAATGCAATAATTTTCTCACATCCTCATTTGAAAAAAATGGTCGTTGTGACCCTTGTGGGGTTGGGACTTGGGAGAGAGAGGAGCGGGCGTGACATGAATGAACGAAAGCAACGTTTGCCATCCTTCCACGTGTGCGGTTTCTGTTATTTTATTTTATTTTTATCGTTTAACATAGAGTTGATAAAAGGATCATCAATAGATGAGATTGAATAATTTTTTTTAAAAAGATTGGAAAATAAAAATAAATCAAAAAATAAGAATATTAATTTTTATTCAAAATAAACACGATAACAAAATAAAAGTCGAATGAAAACTAAATCGTTATCATATTTGAATTTATCGAGTGATATCATATGATATCAAATAAGATATCTTTTTATATTATATTTATATTAAGTCATGTATATATTAGTATTATTTTATGGTATATTTTAATTATTTTTTAAAATATAAATGTAATCGTTTTCAATTAAAATTATCTGTATTACAAATTAAGTAAAATAAAAAAAAAGGGAAAAATTAATTAAAAAATTTAACCTCTTCGGTGATCTTGTGTATATTATAATTTAAAAATTCATAATAAGCGAATCAAGAAGACATCGTCTAATTAGAAAACATCGACGACACACTTCCGTGACTAATTATGAGTAGTCGAAGCCGTCACGTTAGAAGTTAGAACACTACTGGACGCGTTTCCGGAGGTTAAACGGAAGCTCTGGAGAGGATTCTCCAACGGCGTTAAGAATATCACTGCGCGTGAACAATCTCGAACAGTTCAACCTCTCTCTCAATTCAGCAGCTCTCCTCTCTCTTCAACGATGAAGAACCGAAGCAGCAAAAAATTCTCTCCGAAATGGATTCCTATTATATGCGTCCTCTGCTTTTGCTTTGGAATGCTCTTCACTAACAGGTCTCTCTTAAGTTTTTCGGTGAATCTCTTGAAATTTTTATTTAGTTGGACATGTTGAGCTCATTAGTTCATGAAATCAACACGCGGTTTGGATAATCTTCTCCACAGATCGCAGATCTTTAGTGATTTTCGTTTATTTATTTATTTTTATTTTTATTTTTTGCTGTTGTATTTCATCGCATTACGGCGGTGGACATTGATGGCGATTTTGATTGTGTTGCAGATTGTGGACTCCACCCGAATCCAACAGCCAACTGATTTCGAGGCGTCAACATGAACAGGAGCTGCAAATAATTTCCGAGGGTTGCACGACCAAGAAGGTTTGTTTCTATTATCAAAATTCTCAATAAAGTTCAAATATTTTGTACCCTTTATTTGATACGAATTTGATTTATTTATTATCATATTACTACAGAAGCCGAAGCAAGAAAGGGATGTAATGGAGGAGGTGCAAAAGACTCACGAAGCAATTCAGTAAGTGAACGATTGAGGTTTTTTCTTTGTTGTTGTTTCAATCGCAATCTTTACTTATGGTCTGGTCCACTGTATGGATTTGTTAGATATCTGGACAAGTCGATTTCAATGCTTCAGATGGAGTTGTCGGCAACCAGGAATTCCCAGGAGATGAGGAGCTCGGACGGATCTGTTGCTATCTCGACTTCATCTAGTGGAGTCTCAGAAAGGAAGAAGGTGTTTGTGGTAATTGGAATTAACACTGCTTTTAGCAGTAGAAAGCGGCGTGACTCTGTTAGAGAAACCTGGATGCCTCAAGGTATAGGTTTTTAGATGTCCGTCATGGCATTTTTTGAGTTAATTTCAATGTTAATTGAATGGTTCGCATAGTAATTTGCAGAACTGATATCTTGTGTTCAGGGGAGAAACTTCTTCAATTGGAGCGGGAGAAGGGAATCGTTATCAGGTTTATGATTGGCCACAGGTAATCACTTAACTACTCCCCTCTCCATCATGGGGTTGAATTTACATTATATGGAATTGTGGAACCGCATACACATCTTAAGTCAACAAAGTATAGACACTTGAATGAAGGTAAAGATGTGGTCTTGGAGTGCTGTATGAGATGCAATGTTCAAATTCTGAGAAAAATAAAGATTGTGAATGGTGAAATTCTTAGATTGAAGCTCAGAAATGCCAGGAAAGGAAGATCCAAACATGATTCATGTTTTTGGCAGGCCTAATTGATGATTCTTGGTTATGATGGTATGGTCTCTTGCAAATAAAGCCACCAATGGCACATACAAGAAGGAGCATGTGGCTGTACACACATGGTTAATAGGAGGATACATGTGGTCAAAATGTTTAAATCTATGCATCTATCGGTATGATATTTGTATAGCTGTAACAGTATAGCTTTGACAAGACTTTTGACAGTGATGAGAATGAGGATGAAAGACTGAGTGGAGGGGGGTGGTCCAGTTATGATTAGAGACTGCAATAAGGCCACTACTGTGGCACATTCTCGAGGGATGTGGCCTCTAAACATCCTTCTGTCTTCTTTCAAGCTAAATTGGGCATGTAATGCTATTTCATGGCCTTTGATTGACATCATATGCAACATAATCAAGCAAATTGTTCATGTACTAGGAGATCTAAAACTGATGTTAACTCATGAGCCAAAAGTTGTGTGGTTTGGTGTTTGGGTGCTTTTCTTTGGGGCATCTACAGAGCAGACTTGTCTGGCTGAGTTTAAATAATTTGCATTACTATCAGTACTGAGCTCTGTTTCCCCTTTCCTATAAAAATGATGAAAGATATAGTGTAAGGTATTATTATTGTCTGGCATCACATATGCGTTTTATTTTAGTTTTTGGAATTTTGTGAGTTAGGCGGCTTTGAAGTGCACTTTTTGATGGCTGTCATTTTGGTAAGATCAGAGTAAGTGTATTTTTTAGAAGAGATTAATGGATTGGTGGATTTGCTATGGAGAAAATGTATTCATCAGGTTTTTTACGCATCTTTTTTCCATCTTGAGGGATCCTTGTCTCTCTTGGTCTTAGTGGTTGATTGTGATCTTTTCTGCTTCTCCCCATAAAATCTCATGCAACATTGCTTGGCCTGGCAACCTCCTATCCAAGATTCTGTTAAATTTAACTTTGCTAGCTGTTCTTGGGGTGCACCAGCCAACTGGTTCTTGGTGGTTTGTTGAGGGGTTATTTTGGTACTTCTCCCAGTTTTTTGGCAGGAAGAAAATTTTTTAAGGTTATTAGAAGGTGTCTTGGTTGGTTTGGAAGAAATACAAGAAATTTCCACAAAGTTGTCACTGAGTCATTATTCTATTGATTTCAATTAGTTGAAAGATGGTCTAGTAGATCCTTGGAACTTTTTCTAACCTTCTTGAGGTTCTAGATATTTGGGGAGTCATGGATTGTTCTTTGTATACTCATCAAGGTAACTTGGAAAATTAACTTATTGTGAAGGAGTGTGGGGTGAGGTGGTTTGGGGTTAACTTCCAATAGACATTTCTTTGGGGAATGTTTGCTTCCTCTTCTTAGTGTTTGGTTGAGAGTTTAGTGTTCATTGTTGGTTTTCTTTTTGTGTGAGCTTGATCCAGTTTCTCTTTCCTCAATTATTATCATTTTTTGGTTAGGGGTTGGGGGAGTGGAGGCAAGGAGAATTATGATGAATGCCGTTATGGCATAATTATATTATGTCATGCATTCAGATCTCAACAAAATTCAAATTGGGTAAAACAGAACTTTGACATTTTCTGCTTATCTCCCCTATCTTTCTCTGGTATGCATTTTAGCACTAGATTGCAACATCAAGTCCCAAAAATTGATGAACTAAAAGCTACTGAAGGGGGATCGTTCCAGAAATGCAGATAAAAACAGGGGCTCTGTTTCATGAAAATACCATTTCTGATGGATATGACACATGATGGGAGCAGATCTATAATAAATGCTATACTACATCTCTCTACCTCTATTTCTACATATATCATAGATCTTATGCATGCAATTGGACATTAATATATTATTAGCATATATGTTCAGCATTTTACTGAAATAGGAACTGATCGGATGATATTTCCATTGATTCAGTGCAACACCCTACAGCATCTTAGATCGAGCCATTGATTCTGAAGATGCTCGTCATAAGGACTTCCTCAGGCTGGTAAGGAAGCATAAATTGAGTTGCTCTATATTTATCAGAAGATTTGAGACATTTTATCAAGATGTTGGTTTCTGTACTACATTTACCTTGTAGGAACATGTTGAAGGGTATCATGAATTGTCCGCAAAAACAAAAATATTCTTTTCAACTGCTGTAGCAAAATGGGATGCTGAATTCTATGTCAAAGTGGATGATGATGTCCATGTCAATTTGGGTAATGACTCCCTCTTTCCTTTTTTATCCTCCACAATACTGAAAATTTGGACAAACCATTGTCAAACTCGGGTTTCTCAAGTTGTTATTCTTGTTGTGGTTTTTTTTTTTTTTTTTTGGTATAGGTATGCTAGTTGCTACTCTTGCCCACCACCATTCAAAACCAAGAGTTTACATTGGGTGTATGAAATCTGGACCTGTTCTTTCACAAAAGTAATCCTCTCAGGCTTGTAGATTGATTAGAATCTCTCTTCAACTTTCTTTATGCCTTTCTTTGTCATTCTTTCTTTCTTTCCTTTTTTTCCCCTTACACTTTTTTTTTCCTGCTTGTCTTCTAGGAATGTAAAGTACCATGAACCAGAATACTGGAAGTTTGGAGAGGAGGGGAACAAGTATTTCCGGCATGCAACTGGGCAGATTTATGCAATCTCAAAGGATCTGGCCACATACATCTCAATCAACCAGTAAGAATTGAGTAGTTTTTTATTTTTTTATTTTTTTTATATATAGAATGAGCCTGTTTTGCCATTTTCTGAGCTACCATATCAAAAGGTCTTGCAGTTCATCCCCTGGGCATGATTTTCAAAAAAAAAAAAAAAAAAAACAGATTTTCATTCGAATATTAAAAATGTTGTGTACAATTGGTTGACTTGGCCAATATTTTGAAATATTTGAAATAAATTTTGAGATGCATCAAAATCAACATGCCTTGAAATCTGTTAAAATCTAAACCCATGGGCCATGACCATTACAGTTGAAACTGGCTGATTTTTAAATGTACAGTAGTACCTAACCTGGAGGAAAGCTTGATATAGTGAAGTCTTCCACATTAAATAATCTTCTGTTAGACATGGTTAAAGCTCTGGGGGTGTATTGTGAATGCAGGCCCATATTGCACAAATTTGCCAATGAAGATGTGTCTCTTGGTTCGTGGTTTATCGGTCTTGAAGTTGAGCACATTGATGAACGCAATATGTGCTGTGGGACTCCACCAGGTAATGTTTTTTTGAAGAGAGATTTAATCAGAGATATCCATTTCCTAACACCAAATTGGTGCATTCTTAAGAACTGTAAATGGAATTGGCTTTTCTTCATTACTGGAAGATCCACCATTAGATACCCCTACTCGAGATTGTTAGTGCCAACAATCTGTCATTGGATATTATTTTACCACTTGATATGGATTTCACTGGCAGTTATTTAAGTGTTTCCAGAATCGACGTAACTTGATACAATCAGGCAGCCCAATATCATCTGACCATCCTAAGCTATGGCTATCTCACTGATCATATAGCATAGGCCTGTTAAATGTTGGGCAATAATCTTTATTTGCAAGTCTGTGTATCTGATTTTTTGACCATCCTAAGCCAACCCATCCCTAATGTTGTTAATGGGTAGGTTCCTCCTCCTAACTTTTATTTTCTCTATCTGCTATTGCAGATTGTGAGTGGAAGGCCCAGGCAGGGAATGTCTGTATTGCATCATTTGACTGGAGCTGCAGTGGAATTTGCAACTCAGTAGAGAAAATCAAAGACGTTCATGCAAGGTGTGGTGAAGGGGATGGGGCTGTTTGGAGTGATTTTTTAAATTAAATATGGCAGGAAGGTGTTTATTGGACAGTGCGGGAGTGAAACCATTGATTTCCAGTCAGCTAAAAAGATAACAAAGGCAGTTGTGGGAGAGAAAGAAATGCACACAGAAATAGCGGTCCAATCTCTTCCACATTTTGGAAAGCCTTGTAGAGTTGATTAGCAAGATGGAAACGATTTCTTTTACAGACTACTGGCTGTTGATTAGATTCGGCATTGATTTAAGAAAATCGATTGTGTTCAACGAGTAATGCAGTTTTTTTTTTTTTTTTTTTTTGGGAGCAAATATTAGAGGTTTTATTTATTCTTTATTGTTGGAATTGAATGTACATGTAATTGGGGTGTTGGGTGTTGTAACACACACAAAAGAAAGATGTCTTTAAATTAATCCCCCCTTTGGACTGGCATCCTTCAAGTAGCGGGAGGAAGATGACGTTATTGAAGTCAATTTTCCACTCTGATTGTAACTTCCGATGTTATTGAAGTCATCAGATTTATAGTTGGTAATCCTTCTATTTCTCCTCCGTGATAAATATCATATCATTTGATTTAGGAAGCTGGTACTTCTAATAAAACACCCCACACGTTGTGCTGGATTGCAAGATCCCTCTTCCCATCATGGTTGCATGTCTTCTATCTATTTCTTTTTTAATTCTTATCTGTAAAACAGGTTCTGTGTTCCACAAGCTCATTTGGAAAGGCTGGATCTAAGCTGTCATCCTTAATTTTGGATATTAAACCTCAAATCGATCATATCACACTAAACACAAGTGCTCTGATTTTTGTTTAAAAAAATTATTTACCATCAAGCATGCATAGAATACTTGTAATTCTTTTTAAATTAGATTTTTTTATACCTGTATTGTATATTCTTATCCTAATTTTATAAAAGTATATATTTATTTCAAAATTATTTGCGGAAAATTTCTGGACAAATTAACTAATCATAGACCTTGGTGTTGAGGGTTGTATAGCAAAGTTGGGCCTGAGGGGGCCCATTAAGAAATGGGCTTGGCGGGTTTATTGGACTATAAGTTTTCAGGACCACGGGTCCTTCTGAGTTTTGACGGACATACTTCTCTCTCTCTCTTTCGGCTTCCAAATTTGTCTCTGATCCAACGTCAGTCAGTCCCACTCTCCGGCTAGTTCATCCCATCGGAAGCTCAGACTCAACAAATTCCGGCGACGGAGGATGGAGAACTCCGACCCGTTCGCCTCATCGACCGCGCCACTGACCTGGCACGACTTTCTGGAGCGCATGCGACAACCCTCCGCCGCTGACTTCGTCAAAGCAATCAAAAGGTCGTTCTCTTTAATTGCTTCAATTCTTTCGTTTTTTTCAGTTCACTGTTAACTTTTGTTCTTGTTTCCGCGAGATCGAAACTTTTTTTTTTTTTTTTTTTGGTTATTTTAAGGCAATAATTATTGTACCTTCATTTGGTTACTTGCATTGATTGCGGTTCTACGACTGATTTTCTTGGTTTTATATCAAGATATATTAAAGCTGAAAATTTTGAGGGAAAGAAAATGATAAAAATCTGAGGGAGAGAAAATGAGAGGATAGAAATTTCATCCAATACCTCCCTTATTTTGAATTAAACGAGAGGTGAATAAAAATAACAAAACAAGAAGATAATCTTATTTTGAATAAAAGGTGAGGTAAATGAAAATAATAAATAAGAAGGATAAGGAGGTTTTTATGAAATTTCAAAGTAACATGACTAAGTATATTTAGTCCAAACCCTATATATATATATATATATATATATATATATATATATTTAAACCCATTTCACTTTTTTTTTTTTTTTTTTTTTTTTTTTTTCTTTTATGTAAAATTTAAGTGTCTTTATATTTTTTTAAATCAGAAAATAATATTAAATTTTATATAAAATATAAAAATTATTAAAATCTTACACTGAAAAAGTAACAGTTTTAAAAACTGTTTAAAAAAATTGGGATATCGATGCCTCAAATTTTAAAATTTTTTGTAGTGATTTTCAAAGGTATAGGGTAAATCTATACTTTTTGTATTTTTGTAGAAGTTTCTGATCTTAAAAATAGAAAGAGTATTCAAACAAGCACTAAATAATTTAAAAATGTACGAGTTTCTAACTAATTTTAATTATATTAATTTTTCTTTCATATCAAATATGAGAAAATACGTTTTCTTATCATTTTCTTTTTTTTTTTTAGTACTTTTCGGTAACAAAACATAGTGTAATAGTTATAGCTTGTTATTGGGATTAGTGGATGTATTTTTGTTATTGCTAATGTGCTTGTTTGTTTCTTAATTTGAAGAATTCCACAGTAAAGATTTTTTTTTAGGTGTAATTATTAGGTTTTGATTGATAAAGTTGGAACTATATATGTGGGCATACTAAAATTGCCATGTCTTACTTTCTATACAAACCAATAACAATAAAATGTACAAATTTTGCTATTTAACTGTCATATCTTTGTTGAAGTGGCAATAAATTTTCGTTTGCAAATCAATCATCAATGATGTGCAAGTATTGAGTGACATGTTAATGTGGCAGTTTTATCGTGTCATTCTCAAACAATGCACCAGATCCTGAACGGGACAGTGCTGCTGTGCAAGAGTTTCTTGCCAACATGGAAATGGCTTTCAGGGCTCATCCGCTTTGGGCTGGTTGCTCTGAGGAGGAGCTGGAGAGTGCTGGTGAAGTGAGTTACTTGACATTTTCACTGCATTGCATATTTTTGTAGGTTTTTACTTTGATTAGTGGTGTGAAGATGCAATTCCTCTGTGGCTTTCATTTATTCCATCATGTGGACACCTTTTCTTATTTTATTTTATTTTTTCTTTTCTCTTTGCTTGTATTATTGGTAAAATGGCACCTCATTTGTTTCAAAAGTGCCTAAAATTTTGGTGTTTCTATTTTTATTCATATCTTTCCTACACGTGCACCTTGTAGTATGACATTGTTTAATGGAAACAATTTATTTTATGTTGTATTAACTTTGGAATATTGATTTCAAATTGTTCTCAGTGTAGCGCTTGTGTTATGAAAACGTGTGTTGCAAAACTTTCTTTTCTCATTAATGATGGTATGTGGCACTGCATGAGGAAGAGAGAGAATAGTTTAAAGGATGGGTAAGAGATTCATTACCAAGAAAGAAAATGTTAAATATGCTCAAGGACTAAGGTGGATCTCATCCCAGTGGGTCACAACTTACTGATTCATGATGTTTGTGTGTGTTTTCTTTCACTTTTTACACTTTTATTCTTGAAATTTCTGATTGCATATATTGAAATTTTTATCACTGCACTAGTTTTTTGTTAGATACTCTTTTTAAATTCTTAGATTCTTGAATTTTTGTATTGGAATTTTGGATCATATTGATACGAGTGAATGATAAATGTTTGCAGATCTAGATTTACAATATTTTATAAAATTGACCTGCACCCTAGATTGCATCTCACTTTGGTCAGGCGCATGCCTTGGGCTGGGCCTTTTGTGTAGGCCTCAAGAGCCCTTTAGGCTTTAGGTATGCTTTGCGCCTTTGAGAACCATAGGATGATATCTACTCTCTAATTTAGTTTTTTCGTTATATGTATTCACTTGTTTTTGTTTTAGGTGTCTGTCTCCTAGTAAACTTATGCTGTTAATAGATAATACTTCTTGCATATGCTGATGTGTTTTCCTCTACCATTTGACATGAATATATTTCTAAGTTCAGGGGTTGGAGAAGTATGTCATGACAAAGTTATATACTCGCGTATTTGCTTCGGTCCCAGATGATGCAAAGTTAGATGAACAACTTTTTGAGAAGATCAGTTTAGTTCAACAGTTCATTCGTCCAGAACAATTGGATATTAAAACAACCTTTCAAAATGAAACATCATGGCTGGTGAGCATTGGAATATGCATTTCAAGTGAATTTTTGTCTATGATATGTCGAGTACTTCTTCCATGAGATTGTTAGCATGTTGAATTTTTGTGGAACATTAACTATCAAAGAATGTTGGACTCTTGTCAAAATTATATGTAGACATATGATAATAGGAATTTGTGCTTCCTTTCTACCAAATAGAAAGTGTCATATTGTTTATTTTGTGTTTGTTTTTGTTTTTTATTTTATGTAATCATGGGAGACAACTTAATTGTTCTTAGAAGAGAACATTACAAGAGGAGGATGAGGGGTCTTTCAGTGGATGATCTAATGATCTCTGTACGGCTTCCCTTTTCACTATGTCTACATTAGTTCTATTTTGATCTTGTACGTCATCGTTTCTATCATAATTCGTCCTACATATGGTATAACTTTGAATTTTCTCTAATATAAGATGGTTCATGCTACCATATTTTCCATTTCCAATTTTGGTTAGGATGTTTTGTTTTAGCTTTTAGTTGGAACAGTGATTTTTTAAGTGCCTAATAATGGTTGTTTTTAATTTTGTCTCAAGTTTCCTTTGCAGAAAGTCTGACCCCTGCCCCTCCTACTTTGGCAGCTTGCACAGAAAGAGCTGCAAAAGATCAATATGTACAAGGCACCAAGAGATAAACTTGTCTGTATTCTCAATTGTTGCAAGGTCATCAATAATTTGTTGCTTAATGCTTCTATTGCTTCGAATGAGGATCCTCCTGGAGCTGATGAGTTTCTTCCTGTCCTAATTTATGTTACCTTAAAGGTAAGATCATTGCATGATTGCTTGAATTTCTTCTGTTCAGCACTAGAATTCTGGTATTCAATCCATGCTTAGTTGGTCATTCCTCTTTTCTATCTTATTCTTTTATAGCACAGTTGCTTAATCTGTTAAACATTGACATTAATTGTTTAGTCTTTGATAGTGAGTTAAGTGTTAAAAGTTCCTGCTGTTTTTCATTCTCTTTATTGATTTTGGTAACAATTTTCCTCTCTAGACACTGTCCCAGTATCCCAATCTATACCAAATTACTTTGCCCTATTTTTATTGGATTCCTTTAGTAGAATTGCTCTTAATTTGTTTGCTTGTTTTTTTCCCCAATAAGAAAGAGTTTATTTTAAAAGGCACCTAAGAAAGGGAGTGCCACCCACACACAGAGGAGGTATACAATGACTGCCCATTAGGACTCAATAAGCTAGCACTAGAATCTTGGTGAGGGTTTAAACTATCTATGAAACTCAACAAAAACAGAAGACGCAAATTGAAATACTTAGACCACCAGAAGAAAGAATGAATTAAAGACTCCTCTAGAGTCTGAACCGACAGTTCCAAAACTTTGTAAGTCCCCTGATTTCTCTCTCCATGTTGTTGAGAAGAAGCAAAGGGGAGCTACTCTCCAAACTTTTCTGCAATTTTTCCCAACAAGTCTACCATGCGACCCTAATAAGACCTTTTTGGATGACCAAGGAATAATCCAAGAAAGTCCAAACTAAGAGAGCTCAAAATGCTAGAGATTATGGCTAGGCTACATTGGATCAGAATGTAATTGGCTGGCTATTCCACTTTTTCACACAAGCAGCAAAAATTTGCTGAATGACACCTCTTTTCATCAGCTGGTCCTCGGTCAAAATCTTACCCCTACCCGCTTCCTAAGCAAAAAATCGCACTGTTATGGGAGCTGGAAATTCCCAAATCACCTTGGCTGGAAATTCTCACATAAATGAATCAAGGGACTGAAGTTAAAAAAATAAATAAATAAAATCTTTTTAACTAGTAAGTTCTTAACTAAAAAATCAGGGCAACATCTCAATATCTTTTAGTCACTAAATTTACAGTTTTTCTGAGCAGCTCAGATGTACCTCAAGGGGGACTTTTGTTGTGTAATACACATCATTGATAGATTGTACTTGCACACATATCGGTGAATACCAGAGACAGTTGATGCATCCAAATTTACACACTGTTAGATAGCAACATGACCAGGTCTTTTCCTAGCATGAAATATCATTTTTTTGTCTCAACAAGTGATAATCATTGGAAACAGATTCTAAAAGCATAATATTGATTGGTTGCAGTTGCACTGTTACAAATGTGACCCTGCAAATATATCTTGAGTAAAATATTTCAAAAGTGGTGACGAAACCTTAAATTTCAATGCTGCTGTCTAATTACACTTCTTATATAGAATATGATTTGAAAGGCATAATTATTTGTTATTGTACTTTCATCATGAAACTGGCTTATTATTTGATAATTTCTTGTGCCAGCATATCTGGTTCTTTTTGAATCTCTATCCTATATGTGTTCTTTTAACAGGGTTCCTTGCCTCTGAGCCTTTTGATTCTGAACACTGTACCTCTTTCCCTGTGTCTAGCCAGTTCATCCATCATTAACATGGAGGACAAAAACTGAAGCCCAACCTTGATGCAATCCCATAGTGAATGACAATCTACTCTTTCTTTCCTTTCTTGTTTTGTTTATGAGCTTGCTCTTCTCTCATTAAGCTTGCTTCCCCTGCTGTGGGTTATTTCATTTTTTTTTTCTAGCTGTACTTTTGTAATATTCTGAGTTCCCCTTTTGAAAAATGCTCAATTAAAAAATACCTGGGTATAAGCTAGGAGAAATTAGTGACAAACACAGGATTCTAATATTTTCTTTATTTGGCCTTTTTTTCTTTCCCCTTCATTGCTGCCTTCTAGCAACTTCTGTTACTGGTAAGACTAAATTTGAGTGGTTATCTAGTGAAGTGGAGGGGTTCTACATGCTTAGCCTGTGGAAAAGCATAAAAACACCAAAAGTTTTGGAGAGAACTAGATTTTTGGTTTTAACAACAAGAATGAAATTTTATTTATGAAAAAAACCAGGAACCTGAAATTTTGGGAAAATGTTTGGTGGTCCTTTTTGTATTGCATTGAATAAAGAAGCCAGAGCTGATGATTTGTTTGATAATATTGATGTATGTAATCCAGTTGCCAGCTTTCTATGGAAGTTTTTAACAATGAAAAGAACCTTTGTGTGCAGCTCTACATTGTAGGGCAGGATTGTATATACCTAGAAAGGAGGACCTTATCACTTGGCAAACTAAGATGTTTCTAATCTTTGGTTCAATTTTAGTGGTGGCTCTTTGCAATGTTTATATTTTGGAAGTTGCCTGTGCCATGTTGATTGGAACCTATTTAATATGACAAATATGATCTAACGTACTGTGCCATGTGTAGTCTGTTCAAAATGGTTGAGAAAAAGGTGAGCTCATATCAACAAGTATAAAGGCACCCTCATTGTAAGCAGATTTTATTTGTTACAATTATGGTGCACAGCAAGTCTTAGTACACTTGTCTTTACTTATTCCTGTGTGGGAGTGTGTGTCTGTTGTGTATAAATTGCTATTTTCCTGATTATTTTTATAAGTTCATATCAATTTCTAGGGAAATTAAGTTTACAAAAATTCTCCATATAATAAGATCTATCTGTTTATTTGTTGCCTTATTTGTTGGTAATTTACTCTTAACTTAGCCTTTCCCTAAAACTTGGAGGTGATTCAAGTCTCCTCCACTTAGCCTTATTTGTTGCTATTTTCCTGATTATTTTTATAAGTTCATATCAATTTCTAGGGAAATTAAGTTTACAAAAATTCTCCATGTAATAAGATCTATCTGTTTATTTGTTGCCTTATTTGTTGGTAACTTAACTTAGCCTTTCCCTAAAACTTGGAGGCGATTCAAGCCTTCTCCACTTTGGCATGCTGTAAGCGGTAAAGAATAGATAGTAAAATTAAAACTTACATTCGGGATGGTAGTGGGATGGACTCATGTACGATCATTCTTTAAAATGATAGGCTGTTTCTGACCAATTGAATCTCCAAAAATTTTATGAAAGCACCATGCCCAAATTTGGTAACTCCAGTTGGAAAATATTGCATCCTTTATTGCCTTTGTTTCTTTTGGCTAATGTCCACTTAAAATCTTATATTTTACTATATTCTTTATACAAAGTTGCTCTCCATGACTGATGCTATGCAGGCAAACCCTCCACAACTGCACTCAAATTTGTTATATATACTACGGTACAGGCGTCAATCCAGAATGGTTGCAGAAGCAGCTTACTTTTTCACAAACATGCTCTCTGCAGAGTCATTCATCTCAAGCATCAATGCAGAATCCCTTTCAATGGATGAAAGAGAGTTTGAAATGAACATGGAATCTGCTCGAGCACTTTTATCTGGCCTCTCGTCTGATTTGGATGGTGTGTTGAAGGAACCTCAACAAAAATCTTTGTACTCTAAGAAGGAAAAGGACCCTTCAATAGGATCTGATCTATCATTGCTATCATCTGAAGCAACATCTGGGGCAAAGTTGGAACCTCATGCAAAAGATCAGTTAATAACAAAAGTTCCATCCATTTCTGATTTGGAGAATAAAGGGGCAGCTATGCTTCTGAAAGAGGATCAGGTTAGCCTAGCCTTCCGGGAGTATCCATACTTGTATGCCAATGTTGGTGATCTAACAGTCAACGATGTAGAGGATCTACTAAATCATTATAAACAACTTGTTTTCAAGCATGTTTGCCTTTCCAAAGGATTGGGTGTCCCTGCTCCACCCCTTCCATTGTCCATTTCACAAACTCAAGGCCAAAAGCATGCTGAAACCATGAAGGACTCTGTAGACACCCGAGCCGCAGAAGTGAAGGACAATACCCTTAAAGATATTGGTAGCACCAATGATGTTTCAAATCAAGTTTCACTTTTTGAAGTGGAAACCTCTGAATCCAAGTTACCACAAGAGGAAGCAGTTGAACCCCAATAACTGGTATACGTGTTTAATTTAGAAGTGTATTAATTTTGAATGGTGGTCCTCTGGGCAATTTTTGGCTTTTTACCCATTGTAACTGTACTATGGACTTCACTGTATTTCAATTTATTTTCAAATGCAAGAAGCAATACAGTTGAAGTATCTTTTCCATGAAGAGGAGAACCTGTTATACAAGATGCAGGTGCGCATGGAGAAGAACATCAGGAGAATTCATTCTTGATGAAACTGCAATTCTATTTCCTCCCGAAGGTAGGCTTTTCTTTGGTTTTAATTTTTTTTCTACTCATTATCGAGTATTTTTGTTTTGAAGCATATAGCACAACTCCAAATGTTGGATTAGGTGAAGTGAAATGTTGAGATGGTATCCCGTGGGAATCTCTCTGATAATAATCTCCCTTTTTGGTCCATCATCAGGTTGCAAGTTGTTGCTAGAGTCCCCCCACCTTTTTTTTTTTTTCATTTTTTGCAGGTGGGCTGATCTGAATGACCGCATCTGAAAAATTGGGAGGCATGTTTTAGAAAAGGGCCCCAAAAATAAGAGAGAGTAACTGAGAACAACAAGTTTTCCATGGCAGTATAAGTTCTCAAAAAATGGTCTTTTATCAAAAAGTTCTATGGTCAATGACAGAAAAACGTTGGTAAAGGCAACTCACCGAAGAAAATGGGTGTATGGGTAGAAAAACCTTGGATAAGGTCATTTTTCAGATTTAACCGAAAGGAGTTTTCCTGGATTTTTCTCGGTGATGTTTGAACAATTGCTCTGAGCTCAACAGACTGAATCAATTCTGATGAGCATCCAAACTTGTTTTTGAAAAATTCGTAAGACTTTTCATACGAGTCCTCGGCCGTTATTATGTTTGGTTCATCTATGAAGCAGAAAGATTCAAAAGCCTGAGCAATCAAGTCCACCGCCATGTCATCGAACCGTTCAGCTCGTCAGGTATGACCAGGCTGTATTTCATTTTCACGATTGCTTTCATCAAAGTATGACTGGAGTGCATTTTCTATTAATTCTTCCAAATAATATACATTCAAAGCTCTACCCAAAAATATAAAAGAAGTCCTCAACGAGGAGAATGGTCAAAACACCGTGGGAAACACACTAGGCGCTTATTTGCTGGCCACAAAATACAGCTCTACAGTCAAGTAGTCGCAATCAAATTCTTCAATGCACAGCCTCATTCTGCAGCTTCGACGTGTAATTCTGAACCATAGTCAACAGTATTTATCTAAATCTGTTACTTCACTATGCAATGCTTTCCCGAAACGATGAGCCAGTTGTGCCCAACACATATGCTTGTCAAAGTCTTTAGTTTGTTTGTTTGAATAATTGTAATTTTTTTTGTTCATTCATAAATCAGAGAGGTCTCTATCCATTTTTATTTTCAACGAAATGAATGCTGAAGAAAAAAGTAACCCACGAAGGTCTAAAACCAAATCATATTGGACAAGAAGGAACAGTCCCAACCCTTCTCAGTTCTCACTTACTATTCTCATCTTTTGGAATCCATTAGCAAGAGCACCGTACTTTGTCGCCTTCTTCTATGTTTATTTTACTTAGTTTTTTCCGAACGCTCCCTCTGATTTAAAAAGAGAAAAAAAAAAAAAAGAAGCTATATTTTATAAGCAAGACAACCTGCAAACACAATAAAACAAAGGGCGTCATGTAAGGTGTTGGGCGTGATTTCTGTGGATCTAGTTTACCTGAATTTGACTTGTCTAGCCTGGCCTCGCATTATATAGTCAAACCAACAGTCATATGAGCCTTCCATTTCTTGTGCTTTTCGACTTCACCCGTGTCTCTCTCGACATCTCTATGTATGCTGGAGCTTTAATAATTCAGAGGATGCATTGTATATAGTGTAAGATATATGCACAACCTTCAATAATTTCAACCAAAGTTAGAAGATATGGGCCCCCACACTAAAATGTTTTTATCTTTGGCTGTACAATCTCTTGCCATAAATAACCATATATCCCCCAAACACCTTTTCTTTCAATCTTTTCCACCCCTTGATGATATATATATATATATTTTTTACATTTATCAAATTTTATTTGATGCCTGAGCCAATAAATGTCAACAAGCTACCATCCAACCCCACATGATACAAGTCATTGGATTCAACATCACTTTTATGCTCTTGTTCTTATATCAAGTCTTTTTTTTTTTTTTTTTGTGGCTTTGTCATCACAGTATCGTAAAATAATTAATTAAAATTAGAAGGGGAAAAAAATAATTTAATAATAATGTGGGTGTGGTCCAGTTAATAGTGGGTAACAAAGAACATGCAGATCTGTGTAGTGGGGATAGAAGAATAGGGGAGAATACCAAACTCACACACCTTTCACGTGCCTCGCACATGCTTAAATATTTGGTGTGTCGGCCGATACGTATGCATGATACATCGATATCGAAAGTGAAGAAACCTCACTTTTTTTTTTTTTTTGTTTGACGCATGTGCTGCCTTTCCCTTCCCCACTTCCATCTTCTACCAATGGACCACTTTCGGTTTTCCTAATTGTGACGTGTTAGAGTTGTGTTAGGTGAATAATGAACATGTTCATCCTTTTTAAGTATCAAGGAAGATTGCATGTGAATCCTATCATTAATATTACTTAATTAGGTTTTGTCATTTAGTTGGTCCTTGCTTACCATGATGCAATTTCTTTTAGTGATAAATTTTAAATTTTTAAAATGATTTTTGATAAAATTTAAAAAAATTTAAAGTCTGTTTATGAGTGATTTTATAAAAGATTTCAAGCATTTTCTTATATCTGAAAACATTGCTTTACAAAAATCTAAAAATAAAACGTGTGACAATTTAAATATAAGTGAAAAAACTATGTTTTTTGTAAGGGTTTATATAAGAAAAAAAAGTAAGTTTTAAAATATGCATTTAATATTTAATAAATTTTAAAATTAAAAAAAAAGTAATTTTCATACTCCTAATTTTTATAACAAAACCACTTTTAAACATTAGGCATGTAGTAGAAAATAAATTTTGCTCTTTCAAATAAATAGCGCTTTTACTTCCACTTAGTTGTATTTCAATTAAAAATAAAAAAGATTCAAACTGAACAATTTTTCTTTTACTTTTTATTTTTATGAGTTATAGAAAAAAAAACATAAAACAATTAATTTTTTATTTTGAAAATTATTAAATAATTTCAAAATAAAAAACTAATCTTTGTAACTTGTAAAGATTTAGGGCTTGTTGGGGGATTGTTTGTTAGAACAGATTTTTGTTATTTAGAAAAAAAACATAGAAAACACATTTAATAATAAAAAACTATTTTCTATTTTTTGTTCTTAGAAATAGAAAATAAGGTATTTTTAGAAAATATCTTTTAATTATTTTATGTTTTTTTCACTTATTTTCTAAGGGTTATTTTAAGAAATAATATTACAAATATTTTAATTATTTTTTAAGGACTATTTTAAGAAATAATTATACAAAAGTGTAAAATAATTAAAAATAAAACACTACATATAAAAATTATTTTTAAAATATTAAAAATAGGTTAAAAATATTTTAAGTTTTCAAACAAACTTTTCTTTTACAAAAATTAGAGAATAGTGTTTAAAAATTATTTTTAAAAATTATTTTTGAAAACAATTATCAAACAAACCTCTAATACGATGTTTGAAAATAAATAGCATTAATGCTTCACATATAACATTGAAGAAATTATTAATATTTTTTTATTAATTCTTATATAGTTAATATAAACATAAATTTAGATGTTTGAAAGGTAATTGAAAAAATAATTATAATTTTTGTTTTTAAAAATAGTAGAAACAACACTGACTATTTTTCTACATCCTTCCAATTTATGATGATCAAATGCACGGTAGGATTGTGTGCATGTGGGAGCAGGATAATTACATAGAGCCAAAGGCCCATAATGCACGATGGGCCTTTGGGTCTGGTGGTGGGGGCCCACTATGATGCAGTGAAGTTGTTATCTTGAAAGTTCCGTCTCACCTTGGAGCGTGTGGGCCCATACTCGTTCGCCAAGTAAGTCGTCCATTGAATTTGAAGGAGAAGTAATCACCCTACATGCACTCCTACCGAAATTATCTTGTACCAACCAATCTCTGCCCAGAAAGTACTTGGTAAGCCGGCATATCATTTTGTCTATTCATTATAGGCTATACATAGCCTATAGCTGCCCATCCAACTTCACACCCATTATTTATTTTTTATTTTTATTTTTTTCTCATTTAATATTTAAAAAATTAAATTATTTCAATTTTATATCAAAATAGTGAAATACTTGAAGGGGAAGATGAAGGGAAGAGGCACGCTTGGTAATACTAATGAGTTCTGTTCATTATAAGAGTGGGCAGGCTCTATTTGCCTTTGTCATTTCTCACAAGTCACAAAAACGTGGTTCCACTCTACCTTACATTATATGCCACATTGAAATAAAAAGAATCATATCTTTTGACCCATTTCCCTTTGTTACTATACAGGTGGAAATGAGAGCCCTACACTATGAGACTACGACTATGACTATGACTATGACTATGAGAGCCTACATTTTGCCGGAAATTTGAAATTTTTTAAGGAATTTACATTCTTTTTTTTCTTCTTTGAAGACCAAACCCCAGAAACACCCAGATAAGAAGTTGTGAGTCTTGTGACAGTTTCTTGAGTTGTATGATTTATTTAGTAACAAGGGTGTTTGTTTTGGTCACAGTGCCCTTTGGAAATAGTCTTGGAAAACAAAAGGGGAAAGGCAGGCCGTTGTTTATGCGTGAAGTGCAGTTTGAGGACCTGGTCTGTAATTTTATTGAATGAATAAACAAAGGGGGGTAGCGTTGTGACCAAGGTACAACACTTTGATGCGCAATTGACAATCTCAATGATCAATGATCACTTCTCTCCGCGCTCACAACGCATGGAATGATGTGACTAACCTCGGTCCTCTCCTTCTTATGAACCCCGCACCCACCCCTTCTCTCCTCACCGTCTCCATCTCCCTCTCCCTCTCTCTGCCCTTGTGAATATATAAAGAAAGGAGGACCAGAATACGATAAGATCTTCAAGAGACTTGAAGAGAGATCTGTTCAAGAAATTAAAGAGATGAGAAACCAGTTCAATCATCATCATCTCTATCACAAATCCACATTCTTGCCAATCTTATGTTCCAGGCCAAGTATCAAAGATGTCGCCATTCCCAACTCCGCTTCATCCCCCGACGACCCTTTGTCCCCAAGAGTGGGTTGCATGGGCCAGGTCAAGAGAAACAACAGAGTGATGGGCTTCCCGGCTTCCCACAGGTTCACCGCCACTGCCACTGCCACCGCCACCGCCGCAGCCAAGAACGCCAACAGTGTCAAATATTCCAAGCTCAAGAAGTTCTTCTCCAGCAAAAATCTCGTCGCCACTCCTGGCGGCAGTATCAGTGGCAGTAGAAGAGAGCTGATTGTGGGTGGGCGTCGTGGGTCGTCCAAGATTGATTGCCATGAAGATGAGAATTATGCGAGCGTCATCAACGTTGTGGATTTGGACCCACCTTTGCCGGTGATCAAGCGGGTGCAACAACGTGGAGATGGAGGAGATTCAGAAAGTCTTTGGAAGAGGAGGTCTGGTGGGGTTGCTTTGAAGACTTTGCAGCTCCAACCCCTTCATCCTCGTCCCCATTCTCTTCAACCCAACTCTGTCTGATCACAAAATCTCCATCCATCACTGGAGACTAGTGAGAGATGGTTGTCAATTAATTAATGTAGAGAAAATGTAAATGATTTTTAATTTTTCTTCATTTTTCAGAATTGTTTGGTTCTACCATGATTCTGTTTCACCATTTCTTTTTTTATATCAATATATACACACACTTATATGATCATAGATCTAGGGTTTTTTCTTTCAGAAATAAGGAGATCCAACCATGGATTAATTTTTCATTTATCAGGGCAGTAGTGTTAGGTGGATGTAATGTCATATTGTCATGTGGGAGCCAACTGGGCTTTTAGATCAACCTCCATTTCCCATCGTACACTTTCATCATTGGCAGAATGGGGGCATTTTTGTCCTCTAATTTTAAGATTGAAAATTTAAAAGTGTGATAAAATGGTGAGAAGCTGCCTGTAATCTGTTGACAAAGTTCTTTGACTGCACCGACTTCGGTTGGCTTAATCAATTAAGTTGTAACTTACATCTATTAAGCGATGATGGGTTATGGTTGTTTTGTGTTAATTGTCATTGAATCATAAATAATGTCCTAATTAATTTGTCTAGTTCTTGGAAAATCTCCCAACTGAACCCAATTGTGAAATGAGTCTCTATTCCCTAATGCCCGTGTCCCTTTCTAGTTGTGGGACAGAAACCAGAAGTTGCTTTAACAATTCAAGAATTTGGACCTTCGTTAAGGTTTTGAATGGAGGATAACCAAGAAATTGAACCCTCCCATTGGAGTATACTTGATTAATTTGAATAATGCTGTTTCTCATGCTTTTCCAATTAGAAACAAGTAATAATAATTATTATTTTTTTTTATAAAAAATACGTTCATCTCATTATGGTCAGTTCATGTAATAAAATGAAGAAACAACTGGAAGAAAGCAGCCTTCCGGATTAGATCAATGACTGGGATTGTGGATAGTGTCGTAGACATGTATGATTCTTACTTTTGTGAGTATTGGCTCGCTGCTGCGACTGACTACTGAGATAGACCGACTGAACCCTATTGATTTGATAAATGAATGGAATCTAAAAGGGGAGATGGCTTTTATTGATGGTCTCAAGGTGGAGGTGGCAAACGGTCAAGGGGTAGGCAAGTCCAGCTCTGAGAGGCCCCTGTTGTAGATAGGCCTAAGATCCTGATTCTATGGAGAAAAATCTGGAGTGGCGGAGAGAAAGCAGAGGGAGAGGTTGGTGGGGGGCCTATCCACTTTCATCAGTTCATTCTGGATGCCTTCCGCCTCCTATTGAATCAGCATTGTAGTTGGTTATGAATTACTTTGGCATTACCTGTCTCGTGCCCGCCGCTGATTGGATGGATTTGGGAAAAACACACCTTGCTTACTGGGAGGTTTGAGAATTTCTTTAAAAACTTAAATCAATTGTCGATTATATATATAATTAAATACAAATAATTTAATTTTTATTTCCTTTTTCTTATACATATAAAATAAAAATTATTTTTAATAAATATAAAAAATTTAATGGTTGTTTGATCGAAAAAGGTTAAGTTTAACATTTCTTTTTTAATAAAAAAAAATGCATACGATTAGAACTGAGGTTATATTTATAATTTTCAATAAATAAAAATCATTTTTTAATACACAACGTTACGGGAAAATCATGAAGTTCCACCATGGGGTGCCTAACTATTCGAGTATGATGAGAGAGTCTTTTATTTAGATGCTTCCATCCTTTCATCATCCCCGTCCCACAGGAATGCAATCATTTCATTGTTATCTTACATGGCAAGAGGCAAATCATTTCAATCTTTGTCTTAAAGGGCAAGCCAACGAAGAAATTAGACATGAGTGGATTCTGATGAAAATATCATTTTCTTCGACAATGGAAGGCACCACCATGGCTCCAGCCACGTAAAAATTGAATTTCCATTTTCACCTCCCATCATGCGGAATTGGTTTGAAGCCTCCTACGCTACTGGTAGGATGTGGGACAAATTCAAAACTGGTAGTAAGAGTGAATTGAGAAGATTCAAAAATCAGAAGTTGCATGAATCTCTTTTTATGAGAAATATGTGGTTTGCTGTCCTTAATTCATATACATCACAAATGACAGAACAGTTAGACTAAACTAGGAAGCCATGGCTTGAGAATCTATCTTCTCCAGGTTCCATTACCTAATAATACACTACATTTATACAACCAGAATCACACATGAATTAACCTGTGCCTGTGGCCTCTCTCAACCTTGTTCTTTGTAAGGAGTCCAGATCAATTTGCTAACATCAACCTCTAAACCACCCCGGCCAGCAGCTTTCAGATGCCGATCTAAGACCTTGGGATCAGCACAGATGACATGCTGGCCTTTCCGGTACTGAATCAATTCTAGGCTTTGAAGAGTAGTCAATATATCCTCTGCCTTAATGGCTGTCATGTCACTGAGCTCCTGCAGAAAACAGGTAGTTAGAAGAAAAGTCTTAGCATGGATCTAATGGGGAAAACAACCAGGTGATAAGAAATTCCTCCTGAATAATTTTTAAGCTAAAGAGAATGAATATGATGGCTTTTGGAGTTTGGGCATATCCCATCAAAATATCATTCCATCTTATTTTACATAGCACATCTGAAAGAAGTCAACATGTGTTTTTCTTAGCATTTTGAAGTATCTTTTTCATTGCATAAATAGAGAAACAACTCTCCTGATGTCATGAAATGATGCCACATCAATTTTCATTATTATATTATGATCAAGATGGTCTTTTGCCTATCTAATGCTACAAAAAATAAAAGACATGATAACTTAAATGGGTTGTCCAAATATACTCTACATATATAAGAAGTTCCAAGATCATAACCACCAGGCTTCAAACCCAATGATACAACTTTCTGTCATATGGGGTGGGCAAGGATGTGAATATGGGACACGAAAAGACTAGGCTTTTAGAGTTCCATATGAAAAAAGAACATGGAAAAAAACTAACAACAAAAAAATAATTTGTTCTTGGAGAACTCACTGTTGGAGTAGAACTAGAGCTTGTGTTCATACCTTGATAGAAATATTGCCCTTGTGTTTTTTCAAGATGTCTAGAAGGACGCGGGTCCAGTATCCCCGATAGCTCAACAGCCCTAAGTCAGAAAGGGGTCTTTCAGGTGTACCGACCTTGCCTTCTTTCTTGGAAAGTTCATATGCTGCTCCAAGTTAAAAATCACATATTAAATAATTTCTTTAAAAAACCTTAAAGATTAATCACAAAGACTAAAGATACTTATATGCAATGCAGACAAAACCATTAAAGTGCACTACGATATTCATATCTGATGGATAATGAAGCAAGGATATAGTATCGCAGTAGGGATATACTAAGTGGGCTCATTTAACATTTTGTTCCCCTTGTGCCTAAGCCTCATAAGAAGATAGATTGGCAAATATCATGGGATACGGTCCATATCAGAAAAAGAAGCTAAAAACTCCATCATGTCTTGTTTGGCAATGCATAAAACTCTTTCTCAAGCAACAAGATATGAAGCTATAGCAGAAAATTAGTCCATGTTGGTGATATGAGCTATGGACCACACACAAATGGTTGGATTCTCTAGAGGGGTTATGAAATTTATGGTGTTGGGTTTTCTTTTCCTTTAATTGGAAAAAATTGAAATAAATTAATAGCAATGGAGAGAGAACAGTATACCAGTTACACCCACATAAAAAGGAAAGGTACAAGGCATTAAGGCATTATAAAAAATATACTAGGTTCTTCTCATACCATCAATGAAATTGAAAAGGAAAGATCTCTCTACACTAAACTTGACTGTCCAAATGCACAATCATCATAAATCAGCTGGGTCCACTACTAAGAAACAACTGATCTTGGAAGGACCCAAGCAACATCAAACAAAAAATTAAAAGACCAAAGGTCTTGGGCCACCAGAAAATGCATCCAAAATGGCTAATAGCTTTCTCAGCCTTCCTAGGCACACAGTACTAATCCATAAGAGCTCAGCCTCTCCTCAGAAGCTGGTCGGTGCTTTACAGGTGGGCAACAGTGTTCATGACCATTTTGATGGTCGACAGCAATATGAAGCATATGGATGATCCACCACGAGTGGGCGCCAAATAACTCGCATGTACACCAGGTTTAACCAGTTCGGGCAGTTACAAGAGTCCAACATTACTCCAAAAGTTTATGAAAAGAACTAATGTATTATGACTTATTGTCCTAGGAACTACTGTAGAGTTATTAATTTATTTTTTCACATGCTGGATCATCTCCATCCACTTACAGGTTTATAACCCCTTTAAAATTGAAGGATACTAGCTGAATAGTACAGAAATGTGTTACGCATATAATCATTAAAGGGAAAGGATCATTATTCTTTTTTTTGTAAGTTGTTGATTGAGAAAGACCCTAATTGATCAATTGTCCAAACATAGAGTTCATAACTATTCTAATTATATTCCGATCAAAACAAAGAAAATAGAAGAAAAAGATAAATTAAATAGCAGAGAGCTTACAGAATGCAATTAAGAATTTCCCGTAACCTTTCCTTTGATATGGAGGAAGGGTGAGAATGCAGGCTAAATTATAGGATTCCTCTGAATGCTTTTCCTGTATCATCCAACAAAAACATGGTTAAATATAAAAAATTCTAAACTGCTATAGAATTTCATAAATTGCACAAAGAGGTTTCAATGTAACAAAATTTATTCCACACTGCTTTAATTTCTGAACAAACTTTAAGCTGATACTACAATGAAACATGTGCAGATTCAAAGAGTTCTTTAAGCTACTTAAATTTGTGGATTACATACAGAGAGAAGACAAATGATGCTGCAAATAATCTAAGGGGAGGGTGGAGATATTACCAAAACTTCTAGGTCGGTTTTAACATTTGTCCTAAAATGTCAATAAATTACAAGGGCAAAACATGACTATGCTGCATAAACTACAGGACCATCAATCAGGATTTCAGCATAATTTCCATAGAAACAGTGAATATTATAGTCTAACACAATAAACCTTGATCTCTGAATGCTTCCTTTAAGCCTTTCAGGGTTGTAAATGATTGGAAAAGGAAAAATAGTTTTATGAGTAGATTACACTCCATAATTGACATTATACAGAATGAATGAACAATAATCAAGCTATTTAGTATGACTACAATCAATGATGGTGAATCCACGAATACCTAAAATTTGCATTTTGGCAAAGCAACAATGTAATGGCCTAAAAGTCATGTTCATCCCTCCTAAGGAATATTATGGAACACAAGTTTAACTTTCTGCTTGCCAGCTAAAAGTAAAAAATGGAACTCATCCATTTGGACACAATGGATTAGAATTTGTACTTGTGCATATCTATGCATCTATGATGAACACTGAATGAAAGGGCACTTGCTACATTGTTTAAAATTTACTTCCTTTCTTTTATGGATTAATACAACATATATATTAGAAATGCAAGGAGATAGAACCCCCAGTACACAGAATGCAAATGGGAAAAACTTGGGAGAAGCAAAGGGAAACACAGAGAAGAAAAGAAGAAATTCTTTATTCAGCTCAAGTCTTGGGCCCACTAGCACAAGATTCTAAAGGCTAAAAAACCAATTTAATTATTTTAACAGTTAACCAACACTAAACCCACATTCTTATGTTTAATTTAAGTAAAAAGATTATTTTGCCTTTGGGACCAAAATACTTAAATTCTATGGGAAAACATTTCAATGAGTTCTGCATAAATAAAGGCGTTACACAGTCATGCAGGCTTCATGTCATAATGGTATTTCAGAAACATGTACAAAGAGCATTTATATGCTTCCAAATGTTGGATTGTTGAAGGAATTTTGGGAAACATAAGATGAAATGCATTACCCACATTCTTCTCCATTGCACCAAGGACAGGACTCTTTGGGCGATGTTTCAAAAAGGCATTTATATGCTTCAAAAGGGCATCTCTCACTGAAGAGTGCATTACCCACTCTATTCCAAAAAGGGCATAAAACCACCACCATAAAATGATAACTTTCAAGCAATGACAAAGGATGTGATCAACTATTTCTTCTTTTCCTTTGCACGGATAACATCCATTCAATATCCTCTATCCCCTCCTTTCGAGCTGATCCAATGTCAATATCCCGGCCCACATAGCTTCCCATGTTCAAAAAGCCCACCTTGATGGTACCCAAGAATTCCAAATGATACTATAAGGAAACATCTTTATTCTTCTACATGATAAATAGGAATAACGAGACTTAACTAAACCACATTATCTTTAATATCCCTACTAATAGTTTGCACATGAAACCTCCTTAAAAAGGCATCCACCCTTTCTAACTCCCAATCATGAATCTATCTTGTAAATTTAGGGTTATAACAAACTCCTTCCCCATTTTGTTTTCACATCTTAGCTACCCATGCGTCTTTGGCAATGAATATTGTGAATAACTCTAGAAAAACCTTCCTTAAGGTATGTCACTACTGCATATCCTTCCAAAATTTCACCTTTCTCCCATTGCCCACCTTGGAGCTAGTTCTACTATTAAAGACCTCTCACCAGCTCTTGATTGCCTACCACACACCCACCTTGTACCCTCCCTCAATCCTTTAAAGCACCATTGTCCCTTTTCCTCTTCATACTTCCTAGAAATGACCTATTTCCAAGGGGATTCTCCTTCAATCGTGAATCTCCAACACCATTTTCCAAGAAGAGCCTTATTAAGAGTAGGCATATTTCTAATTCCCAAACCCTTACGCCTCTTATCCATGCAAACCATAGATCAATTCACCATATGCAACTTTCTTCCCAAAGCCCCTCACCTCCTAGCCCAAAGGAAAATTCGTTGGATCTTTTCCAGCCTTGAGTCCACCTTTCTTGGGATGACAAGTTAAGATATGAAATAAATTGGAAAATTGAACGAAGTGTTTTTTATTGGAGTTAGCCATCCTCCTTTCAATAGGTATTGCCTCTTTCAGCAGACAATCTGAAAGGGGCTCCTAACAGAAGGCACAGATGATAGGGAGATTTTTTTTTTTTGGACAAGTGTAACTGTATTAGAGAGAAATAAGAAGCATACACGATGCAACATAAGGCATGGATAGCTGGTAGGGAGATTGTCCACCCTACATTCCAGTACCTTAGCTAGTTCCTCCACATTTGCGACTTCCTTGACTAGGATCAACTCATTTTTGTCCAAATTGATCTTTAAACCTGAGATTCCTTAAAACCACGTGAACATCAGCTCAAATACTCAATATGCTCCGTCTCTGCATCCATAGAATAAGTGTGTTATCAACAAATAACAGATGAGGGACCTCTGATCTTGTACCTCCCCCAACAGAGAACCTTCTATGAAGTCCCTCCCTTAGCCCTAATCAGGATGCAAGAAAGGTTCTCCAGTTCAGCTTCAGCTGTATAGAATCATACCCTCCCCTCACCAGTATTATGACTCTAAATGATTGAACTTCTAATGACTACCAAAATTGATCTTGCTTTAATTAAGCTTACTGACTACTTCATTAGTTCTCAAGTAGCATTAGAATGAATATTTCTATATCTTTATGTGATGCATTTGTATGTCATTGTATTTTCTTTTTTTAGGCAAAAAAATATGTAATAATATGGAAAAAGAAAGAGCACACAAGATATACACAATGAGCACAATAAAGCAAAATCACACAGGGAAGAACACAAAAAACAATTTTCTCTCTCTTAACAAAATCCTAACCAATCAACAAAATCAATCAAAGACATTAAGTCTACCTTTAAGTGCATCCCTACCCATGTTGTTACTCAAGAATAAACATTTCAATTTTGGATTCGATATGTCATCGTTTTCGAATGTCAGTTTTTTTTCCTTTGTGTGTGTGTGTTGGTGGGGGGTGTTTCATGCTAGCCTAAAAGACCATTCTAGCCTAAAAGACAAACCTTCTTTCATTTTCTTTTTACAAAAGATCCATGCTAGCCTAAAAGAAATTCTTTGACCGTGGAAAGAAGCACCCAAACCACTCCAAATAAAGAGAACAATTGTCAAAGGACCTTTGATTTGACACAGTGAAGAAAAACGTGATCAATTAATTCCCTTTCAACTTTACAAAGAAAATATCCATTCACCATATAACACTCTTTTCTTTGAAGTTGATCTATCATCAAAACTTTTGCCAACTGGCCTCCCAAGCAAAAAAATCTCACTTTTGGTGGTACCCAAGAATGCTTTAGTTGAGAACTTCTAAAGACTGATATAACAATCTTGCTTTAATTTCTCGACTACTCCATTAGTTCTCAAGTATCATTATGCATGTTGAGGTGTAAGAAAAACATTAGCCTCAAAATGCATATGCCTTAGGGGTCAAGGAGTGGCCAAGGCATGCCTCAAGGGTGCTTTCCACACCTTCAGGGTTGAGGCGTAAGCCTCAACAGAATTGCCAATGTAGCCAAAAAAAGAGGTCAAACAGAAATAGATCAAGAGAAGATAAGATAGTCCTCAATGTTTTGGTCTACTTTTGTTCTCATTGGGGTCACTACCTTTTCGTTTCTCGGGTTGCAGGCTTTCTGCCTTGTCTCTCTTGTTTCTTTGCCTCATCTCTATCATCTTCTCTCTCTATTTCTGCATGTACCTCTTTTCTTTCCCTCTTGTTTCCTTGTTTTGTGTCTTTTTGGTTTTTTTCTTTGTGTGTGCGTTCCTTATTTGTGTGGAAAGTAAAACCAACATCACACTATCACTTGCCTTTTAATGCATCTAGATCATTATTTCCTATTTCCTGGTTGATTTTCCTTTCTTTTTTTTTCCTTTTTTGAATGATTAAATTTGTTGGAAGGCAAATTTTTCCCTTTCCATTAAATCATTATCAGATTTATAAAGATATTATAGTAGAAATAGATGTTACTTCTTTAATTATTATTTTTTATATTCTTATTTTATAGCATTTTTTTTCCTTCATGTCAATCATGTAATAAATAAAAATGATCACGTACTTCAATTATTATTATTTTCAAATAGCAAAAAATTTATGAAATCCAATTATTATTATTTTTTCATTTATGTTCTGGAATTATTAATAAGGTTTATGTGACAAATGAATTTATTATGAAATTTATCATTTATTTAATTTTATTTTATAAATTTTAAATTATTTTGAATATTTATTAACAATGAAAATTAGAATCCTGAAAGGCTTACACCTCAACGCCTTGAGGTTTATGCTTACAATTTCACCTTTAAAAACTTTGATGATGCTTAGGAACTGGTACATGCCAAGGAAACAAGAGTCAAATGATTTGAACATTTCCTAATAGCAGCTTTTTTTTAGGCTCATATATTTGAAAAAGGAATGCAATAATGTTCTAAACAAAAATCATTGTTTTCTCCCAAATAAAATTACCTTAGAAAAATATCCGACCATGTGGCATCCACGATCATCACATTCACACAGCACATAAAATAGAAACAGGTCAACGTCATAATAGAGGGTCTTGTGATCAAGAAACAATTTTGCCAAATAACAGAGGTTCTGCCCATAAACCTTGTTCTTTTTGCCATCAACCTGTCAAAACAAGTTCTACTTTGAGAAAGTAGATTGACTACAAACTCACATCTGTGCAGATACAAAATAATTCCCCTTATAGAAAACAGAGTAATTCTATATTAGAACAATACAGACAAATGATAACACACCTCAAACATTGATAATGTGCCACTTCGGTATATCTCATCTCCAGGGGGATGCTTGAGATCACATTTCCTCTACATGCAACAAGAAAAGTTTAAAAATAGAAACAGAAATCAGCTCCATTGCGTCTTAAATATTTTCAAAGTATAAGGCATAACAGAGACGACAAAACTATCCTAAGGAAAATAAATTGATTGCCCAGGAAATAAAATCCAGGCATCAAAAAATAATAACTCTCCCAATTTACCCATAACCATTATAAATGAAAATTTCACTTCTATATAATAACATTATGTGAAACCAGAAATGCTTTGAAAAACAAGTCCCAGCGACATCCAGATAAAGTTAAGAGGACATTCATTTTTTTGACAGCACCTAGGTGCATGAGGGATGGTCATTAACCAATACACTAGAAGGAAAAAATGTACTTTTATAATGAAATTAAATTCTCCTAACATTGATCACAACTAAATTATATAAACTGAATCAGCTCTTAAAGAATATAGCCAGCTTATTGATTTCGGGTGGCAAGTACACATGCTAACATATATTTTTTTTAATAGGTAAAGTGCACATGCTAGTATAAAGGTGGCATGTATCAATATGAGTACCAACCAAATATGGCAAACTACTGAAACAGTTATGGAGTGAGTGAAACAACAGAGTTGGGGATTTACATGGCATCAGTTGATTTTGATTATGTTATAGAATTGGCAATAGGACTTGTCTCATAAACTGAAAGTAATGAAGACATAATGAACAAAAAGTTCATGAGAAGAATGAGGAATCCTCCCACAAATACAAAAAACTGATCTCCACCCCTATACAAGGAGATTGATACAAAATAGGATAGATCCCAAAAGAATGTACAAAGATATCATCTCCTTAAACCTAGGCTAAGCGCCATAATGAAGACAATTTTTTTTTTTAATCAGAAACAAGTGATGTATTAATTAGGTATAAGGAGTTCATGAGAAAGATGAGGAAAGCTCCCCACAAATATACAAAACTAATCAAAACACAAAGAAACCTCCACTATTCAAGGAGATTTATACAAAAAGATAGATCACAAAAGAATGTACACAGATTTCATATCCTCAAGTCTGGATAATGAAGACAATTTTGAACTCACCTATGTGCTTCTATTTCAAGAGAGATCTCTTCCAACCACATAGGAAGTGATTTATCACTTTTATTTGGCACATTGGATCAATCCACCAATTCTACGTATAGGAAAAAAAATCAGAGGAACTTTCAAAGCTAGGGGAGCTTTCAACGGCAGAAATCAACTTTTCTACCTCATATATATATATATATTTTTTTGATCAATAAGCATAATATGTATAGCAAAGAGGCGCTAAAGAAGCGACTCAAAGAGTTACAGTATAGATCAACTCACCCCCTTACAAAAGGACCCAAGACACTAGGAAAGCACAAAAAACCCTCCCCCTTAACGCATACACACCCATTCTATAAAATCTATTAAGGTCGAATGACCATCTTTTATCCACAATTTGGTTTCCGAACAAAGAAAATACACAAAAGAAATTTTCAGCTTTTGAATGGACAGCATACCATCCTCAAAAGCAATAGAATTCCTAACCTTCCAAATAACCCAAAACAAGCATAACCGTCCCATTAGCCACGCCACCTTCCTCTTCTTGCCCACAAAAGAGCCTCTCCAACCTATAAGAGTTTCCTTTACCGAATGCGGAAAAACCCAAGAAACTCCAAAAAAAAGAGAGGAGTAACGTCCACACCTCCCTTGTTGTTTTCACAATGAAGGAGGAGGTGGTCAATCGATTCCCCATACTTTTGGCATAGAAAACACCTATTTGCCAAAGCCTAAACCCTCTTTTGCAAACGGTCCAAGGTTAAAACTCTACCCCACGGAGCCTCCCACGCAAAGAAGCTTATCTTGGGTTGAGCACAGGACATCCAAATAATCTTTGAAGGGAAAAAAGTAGAAGACACCAGCTGCAACGCCCTATACAAGGATTTTACCGAAAATACCCCATCCTTTGATTCCACCCATCTCACCCTATCCTCCTCATCCACCCTCACCATCTTCCCATCTAAGCAACAAAGTAACCTTCCCATTTCTTCCATCCCAATCATTAAACGACCTATTGAAAGTAGGAGTCCAACTCCCCCTCCTTTTCCCCTCGGCTGTTCAAACTTCATTTACCCAAGCTTTTTTAGACATTGCCTACCATATAATAAAGGGAAAGCCTCGCATAAAGGGCTGGTTCCACACCACTTATCTTTCCAAAAACTCACATTCTTACCATCCCCCACCTCAAAGCCAAAAAAAGGGGTTACAAGTTGTCCCACCTTATTTATAGCTTTCCACAAACCAACTCCATAGGCCACCCTAGTCTCACAAGATCTCCACCCTCCTCTTTCCTCCCCGTATTTCCTTCTAATCACTTGATTCCAAAGAGCCTTTTTTTCGTTTGCAAAGCACCACGCCCACTTGCTAAGGAGAGCCATATTGAACAAACCAAGGCTCTTAACCCCCAAACCACCTTTACTTTTGTCTTCACACACAATCGACCACCTTATTAAGTGAGGTTTTTGATCAAGAGCCCCACCTCCCCATAGAAAATCCATTTGTATCTTTTCCAGTCTCATCCAAACCGCCCTAGGTAATTGGAAGATAGACATGAAATAGATCGGTAGGTTGGACAGAGTACTCCGAATTAAGGTAATCCTCCCCCCTTTTGAGATGTATTGCCGCTTCCATATAACCAATCTCTTTCAAAATCTTTCCTCTATTCCATCTCATACACCAACAGATTTAAAAGGAGCACCCAAAGGCATTCCTAGATAGGTGGAGGGCAAATTTCCCACTTTATAGCCAAATTCATCAGCCAACTCTTCCACATTTTCAACTCTACCAACTGGGATCAGTTCATTTTTTTCCAGATTCGCTTTTAACCCTGACAAAGCCTCAAACCACATTAACAGCCAGCACAAATGTGTCAACTAATCCTCTTTAGCCTCATAGAAAATCAACGTGTCATCAGTAAACAATAAATGTGAAATCTGGACCCCTTCACCCCTTCTTCCCCGAACCATACAAGGCGTCAAAAAACCTCCAGCAACTGCTCTTTTCATCAAATAGCTAAAAGCCTCCATCACTACTACGAATAAATAAAGAGATGGCATCTCTTTGCCTTAAACCCCTTGAGCTTTGGAAAAAACCCGTTGGGCTGCCATTCACCAAGACTGAAAATCTGACAGTGGATAAACACCACTTTACCCAACCACACCACCTTCCCCCAAATCCCATTTTCCCCAACACCGCTAACAGAAACGACCAATCCACATAATCATAGGCTTTCTCAATGTCTAGTTTGCACAGTATTGCCCCTCTATTGCTTTTCAAAATGGAATCTATTGCCTCATTAGCGATCAACACTGCTTCCATAATCTGCCGCTCCTCCACAAAAGCATTTTGAGACATTGATATCACCTTGGCTAACACTCCTTTTAATCTGTTGGCCAACACCTTAGCTAACCATTTTTACCTCATATGCAATCTGTAAATCCACAATGTTTTCAATGGATCAACTTGCATTTGTTTATTAGAATTTTAACCACATATTGTTAGATTGGTGAGTAGAGATTTCATTTACATGTTGAATTTGTTCTAGGATTTGTAATTTTTTAAAATTTCTAAAGACTAAATGAGAGAGATGTATGGTATGGCCTGAAAAATGATAATAATGTTAAATGAAAAACTGTTGACCAATGCCTAGTCTTTAATCTTTAATACATATTTCTATGAATTATGTAATCATCTGAATGATAGCGCACTTTTAGTCTCTATAACTCACTCATCTTGTTCTTTATTATGCATTATTGTATGTTGAAATAAGCTGTCTCAAACCGAGATGATGTATTGGACCTCGTCTATACAACGATCAATGTCAGGACCAAGACAACTAAGAGCCCACAACAAGCAAAATAATGTATCACCATATAAAGAAAACCTCTAATCAAACAAGAAAAGGCTGTGCCAAATTCTGCCAGCTCTGCTAGCCAGCTCAAAATGAACACTTTACAGACATGCACAGGCTGAGTTGATGAATCAAGAAAAAACTTTGAATCAACTAATGAATTATAGGTAGTAATGTAAGCATCTAATCAGATCAAGAATATATCATTCCTTTTTTTCCCTTTTTGCGATAGACAGATGAGGAAATATCAATAAAAGAAAGTCTGCAAATATCGCAAGGACAAACATAGAGGCATGGATTACTCAGTCCAAACAAGAATTTATTTATTTATTTTTTGGGATAGGCAAAATGAGATAATCTATTAAAGCGCTTGAAAACGGGTACAACAAAGGACACACGATGTACACAAATGGCACCAACAAGCGAGCAAAAGGAAGAGAGAAAACAAAAATACTCAGTCCAAACAAGATAAACAATGCTCAGCACAAATTTGACTCCAAACATTTGAAAATAATAATAATAATGAAAAACACTGGTATGAAGTTGATTAAATTTGACCACAAAACAGAACAGGATAGCTTAAAATGGTAATTCCATAAAAGGAAATATTAATTAGCACCATGCTACACTCTATTTTAACAATGAAAAAGGAGAAAGGTGATTGAGGAAAAGCTCACCATATGCCTCTGAAGCTGTTCTTTCCGCTTCATAAAATTGAGGCAAAACTCACAGAAGTACAGCTTCAGAGAGTCATTGTATTCTGGTGGAAAGGGAGAGAAATACCATGTTTCGATTTCATATCTCCCAAGTTCTATAGTTGCTATATTTTTCACTTTTGTAAATTCTTCATGCTCACGCAAGCTGGCAGCATCAAGCTCTTCATGGCCCTATATATTTTAAAAAGAACATTATCAGAATAATTTTATGAAAAATTCAGAGTGGATTAAAACAAATTTGATGTCTTGATATACACTTGTTAGCATTTAACTACTGATTCAATATTTTTCATTTTACACAAAAAACAAACTTACACATGTGTATACAAACACACACAGACACACACAGCTAGATATAAACATTAGTTGTTTGTAATAAGAACTAATTCCTATAGGTTCCAAATCTCCTGAAGCTTCATCTATGCATAATGCAGACTCTTTTAAAGGATAAAAAAATTTCTAGATTCACTTTCCCAGACTCAACAGTTGAGAGACTTTGCCCCAGTGAACAGTGCGAAAAAGGAGGGGTTATAAAGTATGAACAATCACATGAGAATACTGTTCAGGAAACAATATTTTCCCCCACATTTTTAGCGATCTCAGAATATAGCAACCTACTTAACCAATAGAATAGCAAGCAAGAATTCTTTCCATACTATTAGGTAGATGGGGCCATTCTTCCAGGTTATTGATAAAAATGGATATGCATCATTAAAAAGGTGGGTGCAAAAATGAAAATATCGATTTTTATGGATATATCGATGGTTGAATTTTATGGATATATCAAGGCATATTGAGAAATATCAATGAAAATTTTGACAAAAAATTATCGATATGACAACTATTGATGAAAACCCACAGAAATGCTTAAAAAACTTCAAGAAATGATAAAATAAAAAATAATATAGATATTCAAGTTGTTTTAAAAATTTTGTAATAATATACAAAATTCGAAAACACGTTAATATTAAAATTATAATATATTTAATTTGAATATATTGAAGGGTATAAAAATATGATGATATATGAATAATAATTTTTTATTTAAAAATATTGATAATTTTATTTATAAATTTATATTTGTTTTATATTTAATTATTAAAAAACAAAATAACACGATTAAAATTAATTTAATTAATTTATAATATATTTATATATAGATGTACATTTAAATGCGCAGATTTTCCATTGAACGGCCTTCAGTCTGGTGGTCAATGCAACCCATCCCATGCTTAAGTACCAGGGTTCAATCCCTAGCCTTCTGGGTGAGCTTTGGAAAACTTTTTATGGGTATAAGAGGAGCGATCTCACATCAGAAGTGCAAGAGAAAAACATGATGGATTTAATGCCAGCACCTACAGTAGCACCACAAGCAAATGCTGGGCTGGGTCATTAGCTAGGCGTGGGCTCCAAGCCCATTTCACTGGGCATAAATGTTTTGAATGAAAGAAATGTTGATGTGAGCGAAATATCCACAAAAAGTCAGGAATATCACCGATAAATCAGCAAAAAAGTGAAAACAAAAGAAAAATTGGACCAGCAAGATTTTGATGCCACATTTCATGTTGCACTCTTCCAACATGTGATATTTTGGCGATTTTTCACCAATATATCCCAACATTTCAAACCTTGGGTCAAGTGTGAGCATAAGCTGAAACATCAAGCTCCACAGGAGTCAAAAACATAATACATTGGCATGCATAATGGAACTTGTAGTAATTCGGTTGAAATAGAGCACTGGCACATTGTTCTTTTGTGGGTGTCCCAATAGTCCAGATGTTTAACAAAAGGAAAATATAGCTCTAGATATTCAATGCATTTCTAATACCTTCATTTCTTTTCATTTTATTTCTATTTTAATCTTAAATTCTTCACAACGTTCAAGTTATATTGGAGAAAAATAAATTAAACAATCAAAGCAAGACAATTAATAAAAGTGTTAACTTGTACACACCTCTACATGTGTCTCATCAATCTTACGCTTCTGATGGCGTGTCATTTTCAAGCTAGTTACCTGAAAAACACAAGTGCAATAAAATTCTTACAATCAATAAATTTGAATAATGCACAAAAGGAAAATCAATCAAAGAGAGAATCTACTAAAAAAAAATGTATTTGACAATAAGGAGAGAGATGCAGCAAAAATATAAGAGAAATAACTCTAGATTTGAACAACATATGTTCATGCATGTGTTTAGAGCTAGGGAGTGCATAGACATATTAACACATAAATATTACCTTGTCCTCCACCTTTTCATCAACAACAGCCTCTACGGATTCAAGATCAAGTTGTTCAAGCTTAACCCATTCATCAAGCCTCCTGTTGACTGTGAAAGAGAGCAAACAACACAATGATTAAATAAGCATACAGGTTTAAATAGGGAGACCTTATCTTTCCTTTTTTTCTCAAGAAATGGAAACAGTATAATTTGTACCACTTCTAGCAGTAGTCTGCTTATATTATTTTTTTAATCAATATAAATAATACCGCACATGACTGGTAGATAAAATCAATTGGTCTAAAGAATATGATGGCAATGGGGCACCAAGCTTTTGTGGTTGATACAAGAAATTATATGTAGAAAGAATATATACATTTCTAAATTAGCCAAACTGACCAACAAGTCATCAAAGGGTTTCTATGAATAATAGAATGGTAAGCATTACTCATTTGGAAGTATCCCATGGTCATATAATGTCTTCACAGATGTACTTTACTTCACTAATTAGCCCAATAAATAGAAAAATGAACTAAGAAGATGTAAAAACTTATTCAATCGTTACACAAACTGTAATAACCAAAACCCTGGAAACCCTCAAAGGGGGGATGTAAAGTCAATTGTGCTAATACAGGCATACAGAATACGTCTTCCAGAATATGCCTCAATGAGTTTGGAACGGGCTACTTGAAAGATGAGAGTTTAATGCTGCAGCCTTATAGAACACTATTTGAATATCATAACAAAAGCACACTTCTATTCATTAACACTCAAAATCGCCACTTCAGCCGCTCCAAATTTTAAAAATTTGGTAATAATTAAAAATGCACCACCTGACCAAACCCTAGCCCAAAACCCCCGAATAGTCAAAACCCAAAACCTAAACCCTACCCCCTGCTTCGTTTCCAAGAAAACTAACAAAATTAAAAGGGGAAAAAAACCCGTTACGTGTCTTCTTGACCTAATATTCTGCATAGAAACACCAAATGTAAACCCTAACCCTAAACATCAAAATTGAACTTAAAAAACAGGTGGGGAATAGATAAACGATCTTACATTCCGTGTAATGAACATAATACTCGTAATCATTGACACCGCCGATATGCATTTTCCGGCGTTCAATGACCTTGACGGGATGATATTTTCCGTCCCTCCAACGGCACATGACGCGAGTGCCCACCTCCAGAGGAAGCATACCGAACCTCCTCTTCCTGGATGAGTCAATCTCTAGTGTCTTTTCCATTGTCATGGCGGCGGAATCAGGTACAGGCGGCGGTGGTCCATCGGCGGCGACAGTTGCGTCCGAGCCGTTCTGTGTAAACGTCGGTGCGTCTATCGAACCCATTTGGTCCTACTTCCCGTAACGAATGTCCCTGTGTCGATAGTTATAATCTGCCTACGATTTCCCTAAAATACCCCTTTGTTTTTTCATCATCTACAAATTACTTCATTATTTATAGAAGCATTTTAAAACTAATATTAGATGTAATCTCCTTTTTTTTCCACGTCATCATGGATTTTTTAATTTTATTTGGCAAATATTTGTTTACAAAAGTAAATTAAAATGAGAGCACTCTTGCAAGATAATAAAAATAAATTAAATAATCTTTTTTTTTCAACCAATTTTTTTCATTCAATATCCACCATATTTCAAATTTTAATTTTTATAAAATAATTAACATATAAAATAAAATATTAACACCTAATATATCTAATTCAAAATTTCAAAAAGTAAAAAATAAAATAAAATCGTTAGTTTACTTGTTTTCCTTTATAAGTTATATATATATATATTGAACGAATTTTATGACCAAAGAAAATATTTTTAAAATTTTTTAAGGTTATATTTAATTCTTAAAAAACATTTTTTTATATTTGAATTTATTATAAAAAATATATAATTAAAACAAGTTAAAATTTTATATATTTTAAAATTATTTAAATTTTATATAATTAAAAGTTAAATTAATTTTAAAAATTATATAAAAATAATTTATTAATTTTAAGTTTTTTTTTTTTTTTTAACTTTTTTTTACCCCACATTTTCTTTTAAAATTTTCATAAACCAAACAAAGTGTAAAAACTTTTAAATGCATATATCAAATCGAAAGTCCCTGTGTTGATAGTTATACATCCGCATACTTACCATTTAAAAAAAAGAAAAGAATCAAATAAAATACCCAAAATACTCTCATCCTCAACCTCACCCACCCCATCCAAAAGCCTAACCCTTTCATACTCCATTTTCTCTTCCCCTTTCTTCCTTCACTTTCCTCTCCTTTCCCTTCGTCTTCTTCCTCAATTTTTTTTTTTTTTTTTTTTTTGTGTTTTTACATTGAAAAGAGACAAAAAAAAAAAAAAAAAAAAAAAAAAAAACCAGTTGGGATAAGGTGAGGCTAAGCTATCACCGGTCACTACTGTGTAACCAAGCGCTACCACTGGTCACCACTACGCGGCCAAGCGCTGCCATCTGTCACTACGCCAGGCACTGACACCGGTTGCAGCCTGGGCCTAAGTAACCGTGACTGGTTTTGCCCATGTTTTTTTCCGGTGTTAAAAATAGCGTTTGAGGACAAAGATGAAAGCAAAGAAAAACACACTTTATGATTAAAGTTCATAAATGTAGCCGACTCCATTCCCGTTAAGAGAAAATTAAGAGGAAAGGTAAAAAAGTTATAAAATAAAGAAAAATAATTAAAAAAAAACATTATATTTTTTTTCTTAATACTTTCTAGGAAGTGAGAACCGAACATGGCAAATTTAGTTAAAATGTAGAATAATTTTAGAACTTTTAGACTGACGAAACCACCTAAAATAATGAGTTAAAAGAAGAATCAGACAAGTTTGCTACATCTATCAATCAATTGAATTCCCGTTGCAAGGGTTATGGTAGGGGCACATCAGTTCTGCATTTAAGGACAACACCCAACTCTCTCAACTGCATAAGCCTCTGCTTACATAATGCTGAAACACGCACAACCCTCCTGACGGCGGACGCTTAGCCCCATGCAGTTGACTCGCGAAAAACTCACATCCAAATGGAAACAAAACAAAACTCATTGATCTGGAATATGCACAAAAGCAGCACCGACCACAACCATTCACCTTTCTGTCATCAACACCGCAAGGCCTCCGGGAGACGATGCCCGTCAAACATCCACCATTTCTGCCCTAATCCACACACGTATACAAGGAAACACAGAGTCTAACCACCACATGCCATGGCTACAAATAAATCACAAACTAGATAAGCAAAATCTTTAGAGTATGAGGCATGCTGCAAAATCATCAACATCCCTAACTTCATAAATTTCAACAAACTAAAGGCTACACACCAGACATTTTCACTCTTTTTTGGATAGAATTTGAGCTCAACCTCCTTTCAAAACATCCACTCGTGAAGCAATAAACATTCATATCACAAAGCAACTTTCATGGTTGTTATTAACATTAAATTCACACAAAGTAGCAATCAACTCAAAAACACCTATATTTGGAACCAACAATTATTTTGTCCCAATGCGGTGTCTGCGCACCACAAAACTCTCGACTTGCCCAAAGAAGAATCATAATCTGCAAAAATCAGCTGAAGCACACAATGATATTAAATACAAACTTTCCTCATTAATTTCATATAAGCAAACGGGAGAACATAACAGTAAAATTATTCTAGCCCTGTGCGTGTTAGGACTGAGAAAGAGACCTGTCACAACTAATTTACCACAAAAGAACAATTTAATCTTATCATGTTTATTCAAGGGAACTAAGAGAATGCATCTGAAGTTGCATCATGCATAATGATTTTCATTTACATGCAATATTTAGCAAAGAATGAAATAGAACTGTTTCTCCCCCAATATATAAAATAAGTCCAGCAGAAATGAAAAGAAAAAATTATATTTAAAAAAAAAAAAAAAAAAAAAAAATTCTTCACTGCAATTGAATGATGCAGAATATCATGAAATGAAAACCCAAAACCAATGAGAGGCAGGGCCGAAACTTCACTAATGGAGAAAAATCAAAAGAACCCACTTCGAACCCACCCTCTAATTAACTAATGTCAGTAAACCTGTGAAACACAACCACTTTTAGAACTGATCGGAACCAATCAATATGGTGGCATTTTGACTAATAATTTAAATGCTCTGTATCAATCCGATGTTGGGGGCAATCGCTCCTGGGTTGATATTGTAACAATATATACACTAACTTTACAGAGCACGCACAGTAGGCGATACCTTCTAACTCGTTGTACAGTTACAGGAAGCAGAGGCCTCTGTTTCGCCCTTCCACCAGAGACATGCGTCAAGATGAAGTGACTCAAGCCCCTCGCACAAATGTAAGGGAAACACACCCTCAACCACTGTACAGTTACTCTCAGAGTGAATATACAACAATGACGCCAAAACTTCCTTATGTGAACCAGAATGTGAGCCCTATTTATAAGGAAACACAAGCCAGAACCTTATCTCGGGATCAATTCCACCGTTTTCTTTCATCATATTCATTTGACCAAGGCAGTTTCCAGGCGGAAAAATGTACATCCGGGACAGGTGATTAGGCCCCCAGCAGGCAAATCCAAAACCCAAAAGGAGATGCCTTGAGTCTACCCATCACGTTCCACTGATTCACGAGGACATGCATCCTGGTTGATCTGTTTCTCCTTCGAAAGGCAACCAATAGGAACGTAAACAAATCCTTTAGGTAATCGTTGATTCTTCACAGATGCTTGATCTGATGTCATTACCAGCTCCTTTTCAAATGTTTCAGTGTGCTGTGTTTTTATGAATAGAATAAACATGAATCAGAGATTTCCTATTTGAAGAACAATGAGATTAGAAACAAACTAAATAATTCAAAGGATAAGAACATTATACCTTTCTGGATTTTGATCTTTTCTCAACCTCACCTGAAACATTCCGAGATGCAACAGATGAAGGTCTAAGAGGGATTTGCTTCCCACAAAATGAAGCCCTCTCTGAAGGCTTTCTTGTACAAAGGTGCTGGGATGTGGAGCTGTCATCTGTCTTTTGGTCACTGTCCATGGAGACAGGAAGCTTAATACATTGCTTACCAGAAATTGTGCTGTCCACTGTTATGTCATCTGATCTCTGGATAGCTTCACTACTTGATTTGTAGCCATCCATATGCCCTTTAAGAGATGTTGTAGCTGATTCTGAACTAACATCAGGAGGGAAGAAGGGGCTATGGACAAGCACAGACAAAGCAACAGAGTCTCTTTTTGAAGCAAGTATGTCATGTGAACAAAGTATCAATTCCCGCTGCAACAAAAAGGAAAAAAGCAATTGTCGCATGAATATATGAAGAAATGAACCTCAAATGTCTAGCATGAGACAGACTGCTTGAATCAAGAATTAATACAAAAACATGGCCAATCACACACATACAAAGACTCATTATAAGAAGAGACAAAACTCAAAACGTTCAGACAACTGGTCAGGAACAGGATGAAAGAAGCAGCTGGCTTCCGCAAAACACAAAAAACAAAAACAGACGATGACTCATATCACCTACTTGGAAAGTTTCAAATACAGTTCGATAACAAAACTGCAACATTATAAAAGCTATAAACTCAGAAATATAGAAACCTATATGAGACAAGTCTTCAGAGTTCACTTAAAATCGGAACCATTCTCCTCAAAATCCAATGAGGCATTATCAACATTCTTATAAAGCACAGTTACAAATACCAAGCAGAAATTTGAGGCATATAGGATCCAAAGCATAATCTCTTTACTATTTCAGATTTTGCAGAACTCAAGACTACCAATTACTGCATGATAGCAACTAGGGTTTTTAGCATAACAATCTCTTCTGGAGACAGCTTTTTCTTTTTCTCTTTTTTTTTTTTCACCTTTTTCTTTTGACCCCAATGGAATTCGAACCCAATACCTTCCACAATCCCACCCAACCCCTTACCACTTGGGCCAGACCTCAAGGGCTCCTCTGGAGAAAGCATACACTGAATCCAATTTGCAAATTAGTTCATTGATTGAAATGTGTAATTCCTTCTTCTCTTTCTACTTGTTCTATTATTTGCTAATTCATATTCTCTTCAAACTATTCAGCTAGTAGAAAAACCTCCTGCCTTGAACCACACAATACACCAAACCCAAAATAAATTTATAAATAAAAGAAATCCAAACCATCCGCAGCCCTCATAAATGCTAAACTTATCCTCAAACCCTTCCTTCAAACAATTCATAGACAGCATCAAACTATAGGTATCATACCCTACCCCTAATCCCCTACATTTGGGATTGGACTTTTATCTTTAAATTTTGAGAAGTTCTGAACCATAATCAGCTCAGTTTAGCCAGCCTCCAGAATATGAGGCTTATAGAAGACGGCAGATCAGTAATAGATCTGCCTTTTGAAGCCTAGTCATATTTGCAGGTGTTGTATTAATATAAGGAAATATTGCCAGTCTACTTATTCAAAATTAAAGTTTGGAGGACATAGTTGGTCAATATACATGGAGAGTAGGATTTGGGTAGGTAATTCCCACTACCATTCTCAGCTTTGCTTCAGAGGATTTTCCGCAGTTGCTTTGCAGCACTTGCATTTGGCTTAGTTTTAGCCCACTCATCCAAAAAAAAATGCACCAGAAGCACATAAATATGTTAATTTTCAGAACTGATTGAGTTGATTCAGAGAATGGTATACCTTCAATTTTTCTCGTTTGATAATTCTCTCACAAAGAAGGCGTAACCTCTCTAGTTCAACCTGCACAAAAGCGTTATGCAAAGATACAATAAGGTAGTTTACAAACAAAACATATAGAAAGATGAAAAATTGTAAGACAATCATAAACTTAATCAGCAGCACTAAGCTAAAAATTATCTCTATCACCAATATGTTGTTTGGATATATTTCTTGTTTTCTGGTTTTTAAAAATGAAAATGATAATAATTCCTATATAAAATGCAAAGACCCTCTCAGATTTACCTTAAAAAGATAATGGCTTTTAAAAATTATTTAAAAAAACTGAGGTATTAAAATAATTTTGTTATCTCAAATATTATAAGCAATTTTTTAATACACAAGGTAAATGTATACTTTTTATATAAGAGTTACTATATTTTATATATTTAAAAACAGAAAATAGTAAGTGTATTTAAATAGACACTAAGCATTTGACAGAATATAACCATGGACCAAAAGAGAGAGAGGAAATAACAGAGCCACTGCTTGTAGTTTGATAATAGTCCAACTAAAACTTCCTCCTATAGAACACAAACACATGTGTGTGCTGCCATAAACAAATCTTAGATTCTTAATAGTTCCGGAAGACATGGACCTACTGTAGTTATCAAATATATATCATTACATGTTCTTTTGATAGGAAATATATGCCTTCTGATATCACTGCCCCATTCCACTGATAATGTTAAATGGCAACTTAAGGAATCCTCAAATCTCAACTACTTGGGCCGGCTGCACAAATCCTTCATCTAATATCTTCAACAGCCTAACAAAAAGTTAACTGATAAACATCTACACTCTTCTAAGATGCCAGAAAAGGAAAACTCCCAGATCACAGAAAGTCTAGCAAGTATGGACTGCTCCCAAAGGTAGAGGAGATGGCACCTATTAGCAGGTCTGCCACATTCCACCGGTAATGTCAAAATGCAACTTAAGGAAGCCTTAAATCACAACTACTTGGGGTTGGCTGCACAAATCCTTCTTTATCTTTCTAATATCTTGAAAGGCCCAAGAAAAAGTCAACTGAGAAACATCTTCACTTTTTTAAGTAGCCAGAAAAGGAAAACTTCCAGATCATAGAAAGGCTATAGTAGCTAGAGATGGCAGTCTATTAGCAGGTCTTCCAGAAACAGACAAAAGAACAGGAACTTGGAGGTCTTGGAGTAAATGCTTCTATTAGAAAAAAAACAAAAAACAAAAACAAAGAACATATCACATGAGTACTCCCCCCACCATATGCTTGAGAAGAAGCTCAAACTGATTGTCCTCAATACTCTGGCTTATGAACTTGAAGCTTCTGCAAGGGCCTGCATGATGGATTCAAAGAATGGATCATGGAACTTACAAACAGGATTTCCCTCTCCTGCTTAAAGAGGCATAAAGATTTCAACCTATCTCGCCAGTTGTTGCAACTTGATGAATCAATGTATGATTCAACAAGGTTTGAGGTTATTCTATGATCATTTTGCTACCTGACATTAACCATCCGATTTAAAGTCAAATCCTTGGAAACTGGTTGTCTGCCAGAGAGGGGCCTTCCATTAACCTTGTCTGAGATCAATTCCTAAAGACATGCTCCCATGCCCCATCAAAGCCGAGTTTGACAAATGAATTCCTCGAAGACAACCAACAAATTGAACCTTTTATCTGCTTCTCTAGAACAGCTTATGGCTGCTGGTTATCAAATATTCCATGACAGAATTACTTGAGATATCTAAACAGATATCCATGCAATCAGCTCAGAAGTAGACCATTAATATATTACAGCAAAAGGACCACTTTTCCATAATTTGGGACCATTTTTTTTAGGCAAATGAGAAAAATATAATAAAAGTGCCTAAGATGAGGCACAGCAGCACAGATCACTTTTCTGTAATTTGGGAATTCTGGATAGATTTTGATCTTAGATTCTTTTCATATTCATCTACTGATTCTATTGATTGAAAGAAAAAATTCATTTTCCATACTTGTTCTATTGATTGAAAGACACAAATCATTCCATGGAAAAAAAAAAAAGGAAGAACTACTTTTGAAGAGGATATGGCAGCACAAGTGATACAACATAGAAAAAGATTGGGAAAAAAAGGCAACAAGAATTTGACTCTTATCTCTTGTACAAATGCAACAAGTTAAACAACACCAATCAGTTCTTAAATTTATTTAATTGGACCACAAATCAGAGAGAGAAGAAATTGACCAGCAATTAAAATTCACAATTACAAATCATCAGACTAGAGTAAAAAAATATGATTTAGGATAACATCCTCACCCTAATTTGTTTGATGTTCTTTAACTCTTCAATTCCAGCTTTTTGTGTCTCGGCCTGTATAAATTCATTAAGGCAAATGAGATAAGATAAAAGACAAAGAATAAGCACAGCATATAAAGTTTATGGTACAAATATAAAAGCTGAACCTTTGCCCTCTGCTCCAAGCTATGTTTTTCACAATATGCTTTGTGCTGCAGCTTGCCAGCACCAGTCTTCACATTCATGTATAAACCAGAACTTCGAGCACAAGAAGCATGAAAAGTGCTCTGACAGTGACCATAGTTACACTGCAGATAATAGAACTTGCATTTGATTAATCAACCAAGAATTATATGAATTCAGAAGACTCTTTGCAGTCCAAAGCACAAACAGGTAAACACCAAGTGACAACAGTCCCCACCTTTATGCAGACACCATTTTTGCGATGACAGATATAACAAACATCACTCCCCTTTGAAACTGTCTCCTGGAATTCCATTAAATACAATGGCAAGTTTTACATAAGATAATCACAGGGTCTATTCAGATCAACTTTAACAGAGCACAAATTACAGGTGTCATGCTAAATTATATTAGTTGGAATATCTTTAAAATACACATGCATGTGCATACAGTAGTGAACTGAATAACTAAGCATCATGCACATAGCTTAGTTCAACCACCTGATACATATACATACCATTCCTTCAACAGGATTTACTTGTCCCTTTCTGAATGTTGATTCAAGCACCCACTATAATAAAACATAGAAATGAAAATTATATTTCAACATAAATAAGAAACAAAAGTAAGCATGCTAACAATTGACCAAGCAGTGAAAGAAGCAAAGTTTTACCGAAGCAAAGTTTTACCTCAGCGCAGAAAGCATGAACCCATTGATCATCAGTTGTCTTTCTAAAAGCACCAGCATTGCCACCACAAAGACCACACTCTACAGCAAAGGCAGGCTTCTCCCAGAAATTGACAGCTGGAGCTCTAGAGCCTTTAGATGACACTAATTCTTCACATAGTTCACAATACCATGGACCCGGAGAATCTGTAACACTACGATAGCAATCCAAGTGAACAGCCACCTGTTAGGACAAGCACATTGTTAGAACTTAAGAAAACTTGTATGTTTTTTGATAGACAAGAAAACTTATAAATGTTCCAGAAGCATTCATGGAAAAGACTAGAAAACCTTGCAACTGGAACAGACTAAAATTGGATTCAAAATTGTCTCAGAGCGTCTGCAAATGTCACACGATCTACCATGCTCTTTAGAAAAATCTAAGTTAGATTGGACAAAATCAGAAAACTTTTCTGATGAAACCCTTGGCGCAGCAACCCTTGAGAGTGTCTCCTTTGCTCGTGGCATTGGCTGAGAGGAAAGCCCAGCCCGTCCACCAGAAGTGTTCACCTTCAACAGATTCTGCAGAGAAAAAAAAATAGTAACTATGGTGATAATGCAATGATGATTCAAAAGATGATATTGATAACAACAACACTAGTGGTGATAATAATAACAATATTAAATAAATCATTAAGTTCAATCATCTCCCATGAGGTTTGGGCTAAATGTACTTGGCCATGATTAAGTTTGAAATTTTGTCAAATACCACCCCTACCCTTCTCGCTCGTTAACTTCACTCACTTCAAAGTAAGGGAAGTATTTAACAAAAGTTCAAATGAATGGTTTCTAAATGTATTTAGCTCAAACCTCAAGGGAGGTGATTGAAATTAACCCTAAATAGTAACAACAACAAAGTTAAGAACAAAATTACTATTTTCCTCTATAATGAGCAGAACAATGTTAATTTTCAGAAAACATAGAATTAATCACCTCCTGATGAGCAGATTCATCAATGGCATCTTTCCTAAACGATGAAATCCTAGAAGAAGCTGCAGCAGCAGCAGTTGCAGCAGCAAGCACAGCCTGTGCTTCTTTGTGCCTCCTTTCTTTCCTTCCCTGCTTCTTTGCTTCTTTAAGCTCACAAAGATACTGGTTAACAAGCACAGAGTCCCATTTTTGCTTCCGTGCCACTTCAATCTCCTGAGGTAGACTCTTCACAACCTTACAAATTAAATCATCTGCAATGACAGTGTCACAGATATTAAGTAAGATAACAATGTGATGAAGCACAAAGGAAATGGAAGTTATGAACAAAAAAATCTAACATATGCCTAAAAGATAAAAAGGGAGCGAAGAAGAGACCACTAAAATTCTTTCTTGCAACGGCATTGCCAAGAAGCCTATTCTGAAAATAAATAAGTTCCCCTACAACTTCGTCTTCTGGAGAAAGTTCTAAAACCCCTGTATTCCTAGCCTTAACCAACTGCTCTAAATTTTCTCCATCAGATTTACAAATCATTTCAGTGCATGTTGAATGTTGACTTTGGTGATTGCAATGAACTCTGACATAAGAAGATGTTTCCATAGGAGAAAATTCTGGCCCCCTTGAACCTGCCAAATGAAGTGTTCATCAGAGCTTATCCTATATGACATGCAGACAACGCAAAAGACTTTACCTTCAAACTTACAAATTGTGTTCTTTAAAAGCAACCCACTCTGTGTCTGCCTCAGCTTCTGGTAGATAAGTGGGTGAATGTACGAACCAGATACTGTTTCTGTGTTTCTGAATCACAAAGAAAATTAATACACTTGTGAGCAAAATCACACTACATCAAAAATTGAGAGTGAAAAAAGATACTTCCCATAGCATTAACAAGGAAGTCAGTATGAAAATCTTATAAATACAAATAAATCATTTAGTGAAGCTTACATCAGATCAGGAGGAACTGGATCCACAACTGAACAAACAGGATTTTCCTTGTTTAAATTCACCAAAGTATTATCCTCAGCACCATCCTCCTCAATTCGGCCACTATCAGAAAGACTGCAGTTTGAAGGCTCACTACCTGTCCAACATTTTCCATTAGTGCTAAAACAGAACAGAAAAAACACTAATAATATATAATTTGTACAAGTCATGATGTCAATTGATTAATCAGTCAGTCACAGACATCAGACATACTGCAAACCAAAGGCGAGGATTTTTGTCCATTGGAAATTTCTTGTTGAATTGAATGACTGCTCTACGTCCTAGCCATTGCAAACGAAAGACAAACAATTTTTCCCACTTGAAATTTTTTATTGGATTGAATCACTAATACAGACTGGCTCCAATATGCAAAATACATGGGATGTAAGCATGAGAAAACATTTACCCTCGGCCACCATAAGAAAATTAAAAAAATAAAAAAGGGATTAAAGTCATAGGGGAGACAGTGAGAGAGAGAGAGAAAGGCCTCTATGCACAGAACACAGCAGTGAGAATAATAATGTATGGAATAAATCATCTACTTCAGAAATAATTTATAGAAAAGATCAAGAGTGACAAAGTAAATACAAAAAAGTTAAAAGGAATAATGTAGTATTTGTTAATATTGAGGTATAAGTGGCAGTGGCAGGGTTACCATGCTTACCATTCATTGGGCTAATAGGTACCTAGGCATTGCAGCTAAGTGCGGGCGGTAAGACTATAGCAGTTCAGTTGGGTAGCAAACTTGCTGCTTCTCCAGATGACAAGTTTCAGAAAAAGTTAAATGCCTTACAACTAGCCCCTTTTTGCATCTTCAAATCACTGCAAACCAGGTGTTCCTTACATTCACAACACTTGCAACCATTGTATAAGCACAGAAAATGTTCTTTCCTGCTAATTAAGGCAAGGCAGGTGCTTAGCAGCTCATTCAAGGAAATAAGTATCAGATCAAGTTAACATAGGATCTCTTTTCAGGTTTACTATAAACCTTGCAGAAGATCTTTACAAGATAATATTAGATTTGTTTTTAGGCTTTACAAAATGCTGCAAAGGAATTTTCACGTATAACATGGGATATGTAGTTAGGTCTCCAATAGCATTCCACAAGAAATAGGGGACTCATTCTCCAGTTAGATTTTCTTCAACAAAGGGTTTGGTATCAAATATGGCTGCAGGAGATGGAGTTGTAGCAAGGCTCCTAGATTTGTTTTGTATGAAAGAAAACACAGAGCAATGGAGGAAAATATTGAGCATTGGTATAGTAGTAGAGATCGGAACATGATGTTCATTAAGGTTCTTCCTGACTGCAAAGTGGACATAGTGAATTGCTTTTCTATCTACCTATGGTCCAAAGATTTTGATGGGAAAGGAAGTTCAAAAGGGCTTCTTTCTGGTGATCACCTACCATTACTCCCCATTGGAGAAGGGGGGAAGGCGCTTCCCTGTATAGGGAAGATGTGGAGAACAATGGTTCTTACAAATGTTGCCTTCTTCATTTGGATAAGGATTCGTAATATTGATCAAGTAGGTTGGGAGGTTGAATCCATCCCAATTGCCTATCAAAAAAAAAACAAAAAACAAAAGGAGGTTGAATCCTTCCCAATTGTTGTTGTCTGTGCAGTAACAACAGAGAATTGGCTGCATCTTCGTTTGCACTGCACTATTGCTAGGCAGCTACAGTCCTGAGCTTTTGAACACTCAGATTTTGCTCACTTTGAGAGGGAGGACCCTTTGAATCTCAAAAATAAGTACTCTATAAAATTAGTTAATATGACAGCAGAGCAAATTTGTCATTTCTGCAAATTATTTAGATGATTTTTGCAGGTACAAAGCCTACTTTGTTAGATGTAGGTTCATTATACTTCACATAATAACCATTTTTTTTCCTTTTTTCCTTTGTGCTGCTTACTAATGAATTCATCTTGTAAAAGAAAGTATAGTAAAATTTTCATTCATCCACACAACATTTGCTCAAGCACCAAAATATTCCATCCTCTCTATACTGCTCTCTTTAAGACAGATGAATTCCACACAAGTGCCAGTCCAAAGAAAGCTCACAATGAGATGGAAGGAAATCTTGTTGTCACAGTTGATAAAGGAAGTTCTATCTGAAAGAAAGAACAACTCAAAACTTCAAATTATTCATAACCAAAGTATTCTTCCCTGAACTAGATTTTTTTTTTTTTTTTTTGCAAAAAACAAGAGAACAATAGCTTAATGGCAAACTTAGAAAAATTTAAGGAAATTTACAAAAAGCTAGCAATAAAAATAGCAATTAGAATTATTATCTTAGAAAATGAAAAGGAGATAAAACAATTATCAAATATCCATATATTATAATTTTGTTTACTTCCATGAACTACACATTTGACAAGCGAAGCACTTCCCAAAGACCAACCAGAGCAATTTCATAAACCATTTTTTTATAGGCAAAAAACAAAAAGGAGTATTAAAAGAGACTAACAAAAAGGGGTGCAACCCATATACACAAAAGGAGGCACAACTTCCGTAAACAATTTATACAAGTAGTGCTTTTGAAAAGAAATCAAAAACACACCCAAGCTAAATAACCCCTACCATCAGCAAAGTCCATCCCAAGCAAACAAAAAGTAAAAATAAAACACTGAACCACTGGGGGACAACAAAAACAAAATCTTAAGAAGCATATACTCAGCTTCCAAGTACGACCATCACACTCTTTCAAAAGTTCTCCTATTCTTCTCTTTCCAAATAGTTCAAAAGATACCTAGAGGAATCGGCTTCCACATTCCCATGCCCTAGTAGCTTCCACAAAGAGTTAAGCTAACTACGAAGACATCATTGACTGAATAGGAAAGGACCCAAGAAACACCGAACAAAGAGGACTCCATAGACCATAAACAAGCAATCTATTTATAGTGAGTGAAGATGTCATTGATAAATTCATTTCCTCATTCCAAAGGCAACAACTATTGACCAATGTCCATGCTCCCATCACAAGTTGGTCAATAGTCACAATTTCCTCCCAAACTGCTTCCCACACACACAAAAAAAAAAAAAATCTCTTGTAGGGCACCCTTTGCATTCCATGTCATCTTACCAGGAAAGATGGAGACTTAACATAAAACCTGACATAACTATAGTTCACAAGCTTATTATAGTGACCATAAACTGCTTGACCCATACATCTCCCGGCCCCATCTAGTCCACAAGCTCCCTTCCAATTCCCCATACTTTCCTGCAATCACCTTTCATAAGCATTCACACTTAGTAGTAAATCCTATAATCACATAAATAGAGATTGGTCATAAGCCAGCCTGAGAAAGAATATGGTATTTCTGTCCCCTTTTCCAACCAAATGACTAGAGATTTATATCTTCAAGATAGTTCTTCTAACTCCGCAGGTATCCTATATTCTTGCATTTGAGTTCTTTGCTGCTTCCTCATCAAAGACCAAAACTTCCTCTCTTTCTTTCATTACCTGGCATCAACTCCAAGGAAAAAGCTTTACGGGTAGTTATATTACCAAACACCTCCATGTTCCATCACTTCAAATCCACTTTCACTGCTTTTAGCTTACGTGGAATCATGTGACCAGCAGTTCCCCAAGTCTAATAGCTGATCCACCAGCCAGCTACCAAATCCCTAAACCCCTCCTCCATAAGCCGCATATTTTAAAACTTGAAAGGACATTTTCCTTCTCTTAAACCTCCAACATCCAGCATAATTGGGTAATGATCGGAAAAGGTTTGGTAAAATGTTCCGAGTGGAATTGGAGAAGTGCACTTCCAATCAGAAGAAAAAAGAAACCTGTCAAGATGCAACAAAACCTGACTATTCAGACCCCTAGTCTATGTAAAAGCATCCCCAACTAAAGAGATATTAATTAGATTAAACCTCCATAAAATCATTGAAACTTCTCATAGATGAAACAGAAAACCACCATTGTTGTGCTCATATGGAAGTGCACCAAACTAAAATCCCCCCATGCACCAGGGCTCTTCCCACAGCCAACAATCGCACCTAATCCCTCCTGAAAATCCCATCTTTCAATCCCCAAACTATTAATTTCACCACACAAAACTTTTCAGGTTGCACTATCAGGAAAAAATATCATTGCTGTCATCCCTGTAAGCAATTGATACTCAATGCATGATAGAAGTTTCCAACACCACTCTTTTAACCCTCTACAATGTAAAGCCATGTAAAGCATCAGAATGAGCTGATGGGAGATTCCATTCAAATCTATTTCAACACCCCACCACCACCACCCTCGCCAATGAAATCCCATGTACATTAAGACAAAATACAAATATTCATGAGTCCATAAGAATTGCATCAAAAAGCCCACCTGTGCAATCTCCACATCATGGTAAGATCATCTTTGCCCATAAAACTAATTAATTAACAAACAACTGTCTAACCATTACAATTTGTTTGTTGCACCATATCTTAAGTTCTTTCCAAATTCTATCTGTCCAGTAGTGTGAGTGTGTTGTTGTTCTCTTTTGTTCATATAGAAGACAATTATTGATTTCAGATTACTAAAACTAAAAGATGAAAACAAAAGGCACAGTAAATGGCTTATTTCTTTTGATAAATCATAAAGGAAAAAAGTTAGGCTCATTTTTACAATTCTTTAAGGCTTGATGAAATTCTTATAACAAGCTTCGGAACAAAAACTGTTTCTCTTTTTCTGATAAGTGACAAAAACTATTAGGTGCCATAAAATACCTTGGCTGCAATAAAACAACAAAAGTATAGAGCAAACAATTAATACAATAAAAGCTTCAATAAGTGAAAACTGATACCAAATTACATCTACTGCATGATTGTTTAAGAAAGAAAAATTTTCAGCTTCCATAGCTAAAAGGAAAGAAGCAAAATCTGGAAAAGTCAGATTTTCCTATTACATAGTTCAAGCAAATATCAAACAGAAGTGTGAATTAACATGACAAAAAAAGCAAGTGCCAATTCAATGAATATGCATTTAAAATTTTAAAAAAACAAAAAAAATTACCATACAAGCCTTAATAACCAAAAATATCATAACTATTGAACACAATAAGGCAATATAATAAAAAAAATAGCTCATAAAACCATACTTTCAAATTTAGGTGAATGCCTTTCCAAAGAATCTTGAAACCCAACAGGCTTGGTAAAAGGCTGCACAAACAAATACCAAGGGTTAAAAGAGTTGGAAGCAAAATTTTGGATTGAAGAGCAGAAACCCAAACAAGGAACCTAACTTCACTGACACGTACTTGCAAAAACAAAAGGACAGATACAAAAGAACTCACTTTAGATGCAGTTATCATCGTGGTCCTACAAATGTTTTTCCTCCTCTCACATTAGTTTTAATTTTACAAGCCAAACATAGAGGAAAAAAGTGAAAAAGAAAAATTCTTAAAAATCTAATAGGTTACACTTTCACAGAAACCACCATCCTAACCAGCTCAATCTTAACATATTGAACAACCCATCACCTTCATTGAAATCTTAAATTCATCAATCCAAAAAATGGTTGCTGATGCAATATTGCTGTTTATAACAAAATATCCCAGAATAGTTGCAAGCCAAGGATGCACAAACAATTCATACCACTAACCATGAAAGTATGAGTCAAGATTTTCATTTTATGAGCAAGGTACTTTAATCATTAGGAAATTAGAATATGAATCCACAAAATTTGCAGGATTTCAATTCCCATCATAGAAGATTAAAGTTTCTATATCCCATGTCTAACGAATTATATGGGATGGTTATCTAACCTAATTAGAACTGGCGGCAGTATGGGGTTTATGTTGAACTAAAATTTTAGACCACTAAGAAGCTAATATTAACTTTATAAAAAGAAATAATGTGAAACCATTTCAAAATGCATACAAGTTATGGAAGATGTTGCATTTGAATATTGTACATGATATATACCCATTTTTTGGGAAGCTATAACCGCATTAAGTACAAGAAAGAGGAGAGGCCCTTCAGAAGGACAATGTACATGGACACGAAAAGGCTAAACAAAAATAGAGCTCCCCACAAAGACAATAAAACCATAAACACAAATCTCACTGCCTGGCCACAACCCCTTCCCAATCACAAAACAAGGTTTCCCAAATGAAGGGAGTCTACAGAATCTCAAATGGAGCATAAGATCCCCAATAAGAATATGCCTGTATTTCAGCATCATTAGATGATATCAAAACATTTACATTAATGTATGAATGTATTTACATTAATTCATCTCCTGGCCACAATCCCTTCCCAATCACAAAACAAGGTTTCCCAAATGAAGGGAGTCTACCAAATCTCAAATGGAGAATAAGATCCCCAATAAGAATATCCTTGTATTTCAGCATCATTAGATGATATCAAAACGTTGACATTAACGCATGAATGCATTTATATTAATTCATCTTCCATAAACATCCACAAGCATCCAACTTTAGCACCCTAACACGCTATTTATGCACATATCTAATTACCACATTTGCACACTAAATTATTGTGCATTAATGTCTTTACACAATTTCATAGAAAATTACCACATTCCCCACTAATTTTCTTAATTTTATCAGAATAATTTTTTCCAGGTTATTTTTTTTTTTTTTTTTGATAAATAAACGCAAGTATATTAAGACAAGGCAAAAAGCCGCGAGGCATACAGGAAGTATACGAGGCGACTAGGACCTCAAAGCCAAAAAAGAAAAAACCCCACCAGCCCCTATTTGGAGGCTAACCACTCCAAGAAGCCTATAAGGGAGATCGGCTCCTCTCCCATGTACAATTTAGCCCAACCCCAAAGATTACAAACAAAAGAAGTTTTTAACTTCTGAATTTCTAACACCCCCCCCCTAAAAGCTAACCTGTTCCTCTCTTTCCAAACTGTCCAAAAAATGTACAGCGGGATGGACTTCCACACCTTTTTCCTTTTTTTTCCCACAAAAGAACCCTTCCAACTAAACAACACTTCCTTTACAGATTCAGGAAAAACCCATTGAGCACTAAACAACCCAAGAATTATATCCCACAAAATTCTGACAACTGTACAATGAATTAAAATATGATTTATCGATTCCTCTTCACAACCGCACAAAAAACAGCAGTTGGGAAACTGCCACCCTCTTCTCTGGAGCCTATCAAGGGTGAGCACTTTCCCCCAAGCAGCTTCCCAAGCAAAGAAAGCCATTTTGGTTGGAACATTCTCCACCCATATATTGCTGATCGGGAACACAGCATCTATGGGGCTGGTCAGAATGTTGTAAGCAATTTTGACCTTAAAGAGCCCGCCTTTGCCTCCTTTCCAAAGAACCATGTCTTCCTCCAACGAAATCATTTGCTCCCTCAACACATCCAGCAATCTTCCCACCATATCCAACTCCCAATCGTTAAAGTCCCTTTGAAACCTAAAGTTCCACCCACCTTGGCCAATATTCTGGTCCCACATATCACCCACCGTGGCGTTCCTTTGGACAGCCAAAGCGTAGAGAAGCGGGAATCTGCTGGCCAGCACATGACTCCCACACCATTGATCAGTCCAGAACCTTATTTTATTACCTTTTCCCACCTTAAACTCCATATTCCTCCAACACCAATCAGATTCCTTCAAAATCTCCTTCCACAACCCTACTCCAACTGCCCCATTTGCCCTCCTTGTCCTCCAACCAAAGTCCCCTTGCCCATACTTTACCTCAAGCACTTTCTTCCAGAGTTCCTCCTTAGCACAAGCAAACCTCCAAATCCATTTGCCTATTAAGGCTCTATTCAAGCAAATAAGCTTCCTTAATCCCAACCCTCCCTTTTTTTTATCCCCACACACCAACTCCCATTTGACAAGGTGGGCTTTTCTTTCCAAACTTCCTCCTCCCCACAAAAAATCTCTTTGTAGTTTTTTTAATCTCCTTGCCACTAAATTTGGCAAACGGAAAAGGGACATTTGGTACAAAGGCATGCTAGCCATCGTACTCTTAATTTTTTCCAGGTTATGAGATTGGAGCTGCAATTTCCCCATCCCCACCAATTATATACCATCTGCGCTAAGCCTTAGGGGTAATTTTCATATTTCAAAGTAACATAGCTATCTCTTTCAATGTCTTGCATGTTTTCAGCAAACCAAATGACAATCCATTGAAATACCTTATGATGTAAAATCTAATATATAAATAAAAAAAAGTGTGGTTCAAACTTTGGCTGATTGGCTCATTTCATTGGTTCTTCATCCTCAATCTATATAGTTGTTCTGTTTTCTTTTTGGCCTAACTTTTGCTGGTTTGACTTCTACTTCTTCAAATACTAGTCCTTTTACTCATAAAGTCTGTGTCACTATTCCCCCAACCAAAAGAAAAAATAATAATAAGTAAATAATAACAATTACGTTGTTTTCCAGACATCCTTGAGAATGGTATGGTAAAGAAGGACAATTATGTTCTCAGTCAATAAATGGAAAAAGCAAATAATGCTCAAAAAGTTATATAGATTACATATATTTTATAACTATATAGAACTTTGTTTGTTAATAGTGAACATTCTAATTTCAAAATATAAGTCAAATTCATCTATGGTAAGAATGATTACTTTTCTTTTTCTATCACAATTGTTTGGAGTGCATTCCACACCCATATATATGATAAAATCATAGAATAAATAAACCATCAATATACAGCACATACAAGGTGCATTTTTTTATAGGCAAATAAAGACAATGGATTAAAAGCACCCCATAAAAAGGGGGTGCATCCCATGTACACACAATGAATACAAGCAATGGACTAGGAAACGAAACCAAACAAAACTACTACCTAGCTAAATAATCCACATACAATCAACCAACTCCAAAAAAAAGACAAACAAGTAGAACCAAAATCAACACTAGACCATAGTTTTAAAGGCACAAGGCGCACCTAAGGCACAAAAGAATCCTATAGCTTAGGTGCAAGGCACAACACAAAGCGCGTGCCTGAGTAAAGTGAAACCTAACCTAGTATGCATATCAATTTTATAAAATATGATCCAAAATCCAATCCAGTCAATAAAAATTGAAAATTTTAAATATTTAAAAAAAGCATTCAACAAAAAAAGTAATAAAATTATATAAATTTCAATATACGATTAAAAATTCCAAGAATAAAAGTGTTTAAAAATGAAAAGTAAAGAACCCATCAAAAAAAAAAAAAGTAAGGTAGACAAGGCAAACAAGACGCTATAGCTAGGAAGTGGCTACGCCTTAAGCCTAGGCACACTTTAAGTGCGCCTTTTAAAACAACTATGCAACAGACCACATAAGCAAAGTTTTAAGGACACATTTCATCACCAAGCTTGACTAATCCTCGCCTTCAAAGGCATTCCTTCCAAGTGATTTAAAAAAAACAAAGGAATCAGCTTCCACATTGCATTGAGCTTGGTTCCCACGAAATCAGCATGCCAATTTTTTTTTTTTATTATTATTAGTAAAGAAAAGTATATATATTGCAAAGAGACACTAAAATAGCGGCCCGTGATATACAAGATAGATACACTCACCATGCCAACTTAGGATAGCATCTCAAACTGAATAGGAAAAAACACCCACGAAACACTCACCAGGGAGAACACCAAAGACCATAATCTAGAAGTTCATACACAGTGGATGAGGATGTATCAAAAGTGGTATTATCTTCATTGCAAAGGAAACACCTATTTACCATACTCCACGTTCTCCTCATAAATTAGTCACAATAGTGATTCTTTCTCTCACACTACTTCCCATACAATAAAATCTTAACCTTGGAGCACGCTCTTGAATTCCAAGAGCTCAATCGGGTATGTGGAGACTTCTACCAAAACACAAGACAAGTAATAAGTGTTGATGGAGAACAAGGCTTCCTTAGCAATCTTCCAAACCAATGTATACTTCAAATGACTAGAAACAGAGAAATGGTTCGGAAGTTGCAGCAAAGAATCTACCTTAATCAACTCCTTATCCAAAAAGTTCCTTCTAAATGTAAAATTCCAGCAATTCCCATCACAAAAACCAGCCATCAAACCATCCCTATCGACCTTAATATCAAAGAATGTGTACAAGGTGGATATATGCAAATTAAAAGAAGACAATAATAATAACTAGATATATCTGTCTCAATAACCTTCTAAAAAAGGGACTACAACAAGGCTCCGATGCACTCCTGTATACCCCCTTCAATGCATGTGTAGCACTCCTTTGGTGCTTTTCCTATGACCTATGGGCTTATACAAGTCCATGCTCCATGAAAAGCAAATATGCCTCCAATTTTTCTTCGTAGAATAATTTATAAAAGGAGTGATCCATTTTCGCTCCACACTATGCTCATTCACCCCACATTTCATTTTACTTATGTGGGATATGTTGTGATGGAGGACTATAAAACAAGTAGCAACTCTAAACCCATCATCATCGTCATCATTAGCATTATTGTTTTTCTCCTTCTTTAAGAAAGGCTTACAAGCTTATATGTAGACCGATAATTTGACAAAGGGGAAAAAAAAATTTGGTAAGACAAATAAATATGAAAGATAAAAAAGCACCTAACAAAGAGGAAGCACATCTCATTTACACAAAATGCGTACAAGCAACCAATGAGAATACAAACAAAGTAAAGCTAAAGGATGGAACTAACCTCAAACCAAATCCTAATAGAATAAGATAAAAGAAACAATTAAACTAAATCTTAAATTGAATAAGGATCAGTAACTCCGTTGCCTATCAAATTCTAGTTTTCGACCATTGGGTAAGTCCATGTTAACTCATATATAGAATTTAGGAACGGAGATTCATTTGCTATCTCATATCTCATAACAGAGTGGACAAGCAAGTGGCAAAGTGCAAATGGGCCCACCCACATAAAATAATTTTAAGTTGTCTTGCACATGCTTGGTTGGATTCTTCAATTTGGTTTGGGAAAAATTACAAAATTACTTTTTTTGGACCAATAAAAAATGACATGGTAAAGCACACCGAATGTTGTGTAAATTTTATAAATTTTAGTAACAATGAAAGCATTGTTTTGTTAATCACAATTCTGATTTCCTAGCACATTTATTAAACAAAAAGATTATGGAAAAACATATACATGTTAAGGATTTTCAACTTCAATTCTGCTTCACATATATTTACAATTTGAACTTCCTCTTTGTGCTTGCCATCTTCTTCCTTTCTTTCCCTTGTTGTAAGGGAACAAATCTATTCAATTTACCAATGAAAGAAGAACAACCAATGAAATCATACTACACAATATCGCACTTTAGGGATAAAGGCACCCAAGCTAAGAAACCAAAATTCAATGGGCAAAATTCGTATGATGTTTGTGCACCAATTGAACAGTGGAAGAAATAGCTGATCCTGAAAAAGGTCAATACCACTATGGAGAGGACAAATATCAGATATGCCTATGAAGGATTAGATCTCATGGAAAGACAAATCTCTGCCAGATTTGGTCTCTGGCAAAGGTAACAAGGGGAAAAAATAAAAATACAATTTCCAAATAAGCAGTTTCCCATTGCAAATATATATAAGTTTACTATGAAGTCTCTTTACAATGCCCTGGATCCAGGAAGTGCCGTTTCTTTTCCAATGAGAACCATTTGGAACTCAAGGGTACAACCTGAAGTTCACTTTATTGCTTTGGAAGCAACATGGGGTTGCTTTAAACTTGGATCAAGTTCAAAGAAGTGGGTGCTCCTTAGCAAATGGATGTTATCTTTTCCAGTCAGATAAAGAATCCATATATCATCTCCTTTATCGGAGTTGCTTTTTGCTCATTGTTGGGTGTCTTGGGTGCTTACCTTGTTGGGTAAAGAGACTCTACTAGGTTCACATGATTTGTTTGTGGGAAAAAAATGCAAAAAGGTTTAGAGAACAAGCCCTTAATGCATCTTTTGGACGGTGTGGAAGGCAAGAAACAGAATTGCTTTCAATGTTGACGTGCTTTCAATCCAAAGGCTAAAAAGTTCTTTTGTTTGCTTTCTTTATTTGAAGGCTGAGGCTAAATTGTTCATAGATGATTCTCCTCAAACTCTAGTTAGTCTTTTTTATGGGTTGAACTCTTGCTGAGGTTGTTGGAGCCCCTCCTGTTTTGTAGATCTTTCTCCCATTTTGAGCCTTTTTGGCTGTGGGTGTATAGCTTTTGTATACCTTGAGTCGCTTTTTTGGCATCTCTTTTTTCTTTATCTATTAATATATATCATTTTTTTTTATCTATCAATATATATCATTTTCTTTATCTATCAATATAAATATATAGATTACAATAAATCTCATTCGAAATGAGAATGCAAGCACAGGAACAAGGAAAAGACCACTTGTCAAAAGTGGAACAAGAGTAAGTCAAAATCAAGTCAGATAGTTCTTTCCGTCACCTTAAATTTATTTCCAAAAAGTTATTTTCAGCAAAATTCCACCATTTCACATAAAATGAGCTTGTGACTGAGTGATTGTACATTCTAGTGAGCACATAAACAGGTTTTCATGTGGGTTTTGCTTTTCATAGGTCATTTTACAGCAAATCTTTATTTGTTAGACAAGGATTATTACAGTCCGCTTAACACAAGTAGAATAGTTTTTCATGTGGATTTCATTTTCAATAGTTCATTTGGCAATAAAACAAGTGGCTATCAAAGAAACTAACTACACACCCTTTTTCACCCAAAACCAAAAACAAAAGACACAACTAGGCCTACATATGACAACAAGAGTATCATATCTAGACTAGGCAACTTCCCAATATCAAGAATATCAAGCTAAGGGAGAATAGTTGTGTGAGCGTGGTTCTAAGTTTCTTAATGGAACATACGATTCTTCTTTGTTTTAGTCAGTAAATGTATGGTAAAATTATAGCAAACAAAAGAATAACTTTCTATTAAGTCACATAACATTAAGGTCACTTATCAGGAAAAAAAAAGTCAAGTAACATAAAGGCACAATCATTTGTTGAAGTGCACAAAAATGGACTCTCTACAAGTGTCTAAAAGATAGCAAGACACAGGAAAGGTAGGTGTTTCTTTTTTGATAGGAAAGGTAGGTGTTTCTGCCCCCTACAGAACAACCATGATCAACTCGGTTCCTCCTCCCCCTTATCTTGCTCTCCGTCAACCCTTAAAATAAATTCACCATGATCATTGAGATTGTTTTCAGGGCTTACGAAATCAACCTGGTATCTTTTACCGCTTATCATAGAAGACCCCTGTATATTTCTCTTGCAGGTTTTCATCGCCTTATGGCTATTCAGATTTATTAGTTTTGCTAGTCCTTTTCTTATTTGTGCTAATTGGTAAGTGATAAAAACCTTTTATCAGCACTCCAGAAAAAAATTTTGTTGAACAAAAAGTTGCTTAACATCACATAAGTCACTGATTTAGCAATAAGACATATGCCATGAATATGTCTTACATGAAATATATATTATGCAGTTGCCTTTGCGGAGAGGGTCAGAGGGGGTGAAAGAGAGAAGGCATCTCACTTCTTGTTTGCAGATGATACTATTTAACTTTTGTGAGGCTTCCCAAGATCAAATAGTGCATCTAAGCTGGCTGCTTATGCAGTTTGAGATTTTGGGTCTGAAAGTTAATTTAGAACAGAGCAAGCTGATTCCAATTGGAAAAGTGGAGAATACAAAGGACTTGGCCAACGAGCTAGGATGCAGAGTTGGAAAGTTGCTTTCTACTTACCTGGGTCTTCCTTTAGGTGGCAAGCTGATTCCAATTGGAAAAGTGGAGAATACAAAGGACTTGGCCAACGAGCTAGGATGCAGAGTTGGAAAGTTGCTTTCTACTTACCTGGGTCTTCCTTTAGGTGCTCCTTTTAAATCAGTGCTTGTATGGGATTGGGTGGAGTGTTTTTGTTAGAGGATGTCAATGTGGAAAAGGCAATATCTCTAAAAGAGGAAAGTTCACGTTGATTAGGAGCACTTTATCCGGCCTTCCCATATACTTCATGGTCTTGTATAGTATTACAAGAAAAGTTAGATTGAGACTTGAGAAGATTCAAAGTGACTTTCTAGGGTGGGTGTCAAGGAAATGGAGAAAAAAATTGCATTTAGTGAAGTGGTTGATTATTTGTACAGAGCAAAAAAAAGGGGGCATTCTAGAAACAAGTCATAAGGGGAAAATATGGGTAATATGGAGGGTGGAAGTCTTGCAAAGTGAGGGTGGGATATGGGGTTGAATTATGGAAATCAATCAAAAAGGACTGTGACAACTTTTACAGCAGAACATGCTCTGAGGTGGGAAATGGGAGGGTGAATTGTTTGAAAGACAAGTAGTGTGGGAAGGAACTTCTACTCATTTTACACATACAATTTGCAATCCATGCATTCCTTCTACAAGAAGCTTCTTTGCATGGGAACCTAGTTAGGGAAAGGTGCTAAACTTAGACCAGCTTCAAAGGAGGTCATTGGCTAACACATGTTATCTTTGTAAAGTTGAAGAAGAATCCATCAATCATATCCACCATCACCGAGGCAAGCATCCTTTAGCGATTGCTTTTAGCTTTGTTTGGTGTTTCTTAGGTGCATTCTTCCATACGAAGAGACTCCTTGTAGGGTGGCATGAATCCTTTGTGGGTAAATGACATAAGAGGATAGCAGGGCAGCTCCAATGTTCATTTTCTGGACTATATGGGAAGAAAGGAATCCAAGGTCTTTTGATAATGAAGAGCAATCCAATCATGCCCTAAAAAGTTCTTTTATTGGTAACTTGTTCTCGTGGGTGAAATCATTCATAAATGTAGATGTTGTATATCTTTATTCAATTTTGTTGATTGGTTGGGTTATCACTAAGGGAGGGGAGTTGTTTTTATGTCCTCTCTTTCTTGGCCGTACCTTTTGGCTTCCATTATAAACATCCCGTGTCCTTTGGTGCATTGCATTTTTTTAGTGCTTTTTATGCAATTTTATCATTTACCTGTCAAAAAAATAGATTATGCAGCCACATAGGTATCTAGGGAACAAAGAATCACCAACAACCTGACTCACAAAAGCATTTTAACAACTCTAGTTTAGCACTGTTCTGCTCAAGCTTGTTGCAGAGTACTTAGCAAACCACCAATTTACAGCAATGGTTCTAGCTTATCAAGCAAAAAGCACAGCCACACAAACAGAAACTTGGAAATGAAATATGAATGCTAAATATAGCATACCAGTAAAATATGCATAAAATTGCTTCAATGCTTAAAATACACACATTTAGTAATTTCCAATCAGTATAGTGTCAATATTGATGTTGTATTGAAATGTAACAAACAACCACCCCTCCCCCCTTCCCCTCCCTCCTTCCCTTTTTTTTCTTTTCCAGCAGGAAAAGATAAACTCCAAATGAGACATTTGACATAAACATAGACATTAACGAGCTGGCTTCAGTTGTTCTGCCCCAGCAACAAGTGATAAATCACTCGGTTACTCCAACTATGGAAAGGGTGCTTAGTAGACTGGTGCAGTGATGACCTAAATGAGCCAGTTGTTCTTTTGCAAAAATTCGTGTTTTACACAAAACAAAATGACAGCATCACCTTCAAACTACAATGTACCTAAAGTAGAAAATGTGAGAAAGTTTGAAAGATCAACACTGCACGATTTCTAATAACACTAATATGGGTGGACGAGTTCCTGCCGATGACAGATCAGATTTCATAGGAAGAACGATACCTGGATAAAAAGTGCTCCAACAAACCAACTTTCCAGAGGCAAAACAAATTCTATACCTACAATATTCATGATATACAAAAAATCAAAATTAAGACCTTTCTTGTTGAATAAAGATAAGATTTTACTATGAACAAAAAATTTTCCTTTATTTTTGGTGGTAAGCATGAACAAAAATAGGATTTTACTGAAAAAATAGTTTGATAGGCATGAATGAAAAAATGCTACTAAGGAAAAAGGTTTTACAAATAAGGGAAAATAACACTTTACTAAGGAAAAAGATTTTTACAAATAATGGAAACCCTGAACTGAGATGACTAAAAGGAGAGTGTAGGTTGTCAAACAAGCCATAGAGTGAAAAAAGGAGAAACTAGAAGATTAGAACCAAGAACAACTTCTCCTCAACCTCTCCTTTGGAAGTTATAAATGTGGTTTTGCACAGAGGTGGAAGGACAAACACACAGTGGGAAGAATTGGAACAGTCATAGCACTTGACTCTGCTAGAAAAGGAGGGAAATTGACTGAATCAGAAAAATGAATCTACATAATCCACCATACTGATAAAAAGAAAAATTCTCTGCAAGGCTGGTACACAGGCACCCAAATCAACATACCAGGTAATGGGAGTTATGTGGAAACCATTAATCAACTACTGATACTCGTCAAGAGCACAAGTCAATCTTCCATCAGAGGATAATGAAACAAGTAACAAGAAGCAAGTTTAAACACCAAAACTGAAATATGAATACAGCATTAGTTGATTTCTTTTTTCTATAACCAAAACAGAAGACAAACTTTTAAGTCTCAAGATCCAAAAATCTATCTCTTGGAAACTACTTAAATTTCACCGGCTACAAGATATTGACCAATTAATTATAATATGATAAGCTTACCTTTTCAGTGGCACTAGGAAAAGATCCTTTGCTTGAATTTTCAAGTTCACCAGCAAGTTGATCTGTGTTAACTTCATCCATTACTGTTCCATTGTCACTAAATGTTTCTTCAGATGAGCATATTATTCTGTTATCCTTCAAAATTCTAATGTTGCTTTTGGTTCTTCTCCGTGGGGGAACTGACTTCACAGGAACTGGTTCTGGAATATCAGTCTCAGAGACAAGCACAGCATTAGAACCATCAACTTCTCCAATTTCATCCTTCGATGAAATTGCAGATTTTATTTTGACTTTCAAATTTTTTTGCAAGGTACCCATGTAAGCATGATCCTTAAGCCATTTCAGTATTTTGCATTGCAAGTCAGGGACCAAGTGATCATCCTGCAGTGACCATGTTCACAAAAGAGAAATAAAATGATGACATGACAAAAGAAAAGCAACCTTGAAGGTAGAACTACTTTCAGATGCTATAACTTAATGTAAGAGCTTGGGTATTTTATGCATTACAGCAAGTGTTGCAGCCAATGAATCAGGTGAAACTCCAATATCCAGTGCTACATCTTTCACACTGACTTTCCCCCGCTCAATTAACTGTAGAACCAAAAATATGAAACTTAAAAAAGCTTTAAGTAATATTTTTATTCAAATGAATTGCTGAGAAAATGGTATGGAAGCTCATAAACAGATAAAAAATTATAACACTACCTTCTTTAGAATCAGTGCAAGATTTATGGAGTCAGATGAGTTAACACCTTGCTGTGCATCAGCACATCCTGACATAAGTTCAGCCTTTGATCTGGTATTTGGCAATCCTGCTTCTTGAAATTCACCATCACTCAATTTATTGGCATTGTTATCAGGTGTTTCCATATGAACAGCAATTTTATCACCATTTCTGAGACCAATCTTTAACTTGTGTGGCTTGTTAACTGATGTCACTGGTGGGTGACTTGAAGTGTTGCTGCCAACAGCTGCAGAAAAATCTCCTAACTGTTGGGTGCTGCTAACATCCTGGACTTCTGAATGCTTTAAACAAAAGGCCCGTAGCTCGAGCTATAGAAGTGCCAAAGCAAAATGGTCATCGTAGTCAACAAGCCTCACTATCAAAAATTAATGACGACAAATAATTCTAAATTTCATTCTAAAATGAAAAGAGAAAAGGCTTACATTATCACAACCAAATTTTCCCCAAATCTCCATTCTGTGTCTTGCTTCCCTTGCACATATGGGATGGAAAGAAGTTCTGCAAGCTCCTGAATTACCAGTAGGAGAACCATTAATACATTAAACCCCCCCAATTAAGAAAAGAATGAAAACAGCAGCAACAAGCACCTATACTTTCAGACATCAAGCACTCCAGCATTATAGGAGCAAACCATCTAAGGTGAAATATGGTACTAACACATGAACTGAAGACACCAAATAAGAAAAATGGGAAGAACCACACAGACTGCAGATACTACATCAAACAGAATATTTAATGGATGGACCCAATAAAAACAAGCATATCAAAGAACAGATGCCTGCTCAGCAACACAGCATGATAATCATTTTTTTTGATAGGTAACACGGTATGATGATCATATAGTTAGCTTCTTCTTTTTTTAATCAGAAACAGGCACATTTTCATTAAAAATGAACGTACAAGAGAAGGATGAGAATTCCTTCCCTACAATACAAAACCTGATAGAAATAGAGGACAAGTAGTACACCCCAGAACCTGATCATATAGTTAGCTTTATTAGCAGTGACCTTTTAAAGCAACCTCAGTTCCATAGAGTGCAGAAAGAGCCCTCGCAGCCAAGAACTCTGATTGAATAACAAGAGTCCATGTGTACCTCAATAGACTCCTAACCAATAGATCTTAGCCTATATCCGCTTAAGGTAGGACATTCCACAGGCTCTAGAAAAAAAACAAAAATTTGATCATTTACAAAGAGAATACACAGATGACAAAAATACAATTGCCCTTGCTAGACTGTGATGCAAACACAAAAACCTTGATGCCATTAAATTTCCATACAAGGGCATGTGCTGCAAATGTAGCATCAGAGAAGCTTATTTTTTGTGGTGAAACCATACATCAGATGCTGACAGAAAACAATAGGTGGAAATCAAACAAATATACATGGAGATTTGCCTCATTGACAGTTAAGGTCCTCTTCCTGCCTCCCACTCTCTGAAATCATAATGAAAAACCATTCATTCATAAGAGCTTTGCATCCTATCACCTTCCTAACTAATGCTTTTTTTTTTCTGATAGGTGTGACTTTCCTAACTAATGCTCTAAAGCAAACATGCTTTCTCTTTTTCATTAGGTAAATAGGTCTCATATTTCAAATGCTTGACTAAATGGGGGTGAAACCCAGGCACATACTCTCCTTGTAAAGCAAACAACATCAGGACAACTGCCTTCTTAAGGGATTTCTGATTTATGTTTCTTACCAATATTGTACCAAAGCCGACAAGCTACTATTTTGGAGACCATGAATTAACAGAGTCAAATGATCGTCTATATCTCATATTTTCAATTTCTTCTTTGTTTTCTTTGCTTAAGATCCTTCATCACATCGTAATGAAGTGCAGTCATCCTTCAAGACCAACACAAGGACACAGCTGACATGTTGAACAAATTAGGCAAAAAAAGGTGAAACGAAGCAGAGAAGTTCCTTCTACTTCTGAGAAACTTTGCAGATATGACATCAACTCCCCCAATCACCTTCAAAACTATAAAAGTCAGCACTTTTCCACACCATCAACAACGACAAGAATACAAGAGGTAAAACCATTCAAATTTTGCAAAATTAGTCTCTTCATTCAACCATCAGGATTGAACTATGATTCACCACATAATCAAAAATTCCCAATGATTTCATAATTGACACTTCACACATGTCCCAAAAAAAAACTGATCCAAAAAAAGGAAGGGTTCAAATCTCTGTTCAAACTCAACTTCATTGGTTAATTGAGTTCTTTGCCACAGTAACTTAGACATTTTTTACAAGAAAGAAACAAATTATTTTATAGGCTTTTTACAAGAGAGAAACATATTGAGCATAACTGTAGGTCCGCAATAGCTTTACAGCTGCTTAACAAATAAAACGGCATTTTAGATCTTGTTCTGTAGTATCATATAACAGTTTCAAGCTCCAACCAACCCCCAACCCCAACCAGTGGACCATAACTAAAATTGAAAACTAAAAGAACTAATAAACAAAAAAATGAAATTAACCAAAGAAGAGAGAATACTTGATGTTAAACATCACAGGACTTAGTACTCCAAGGTAACATGAGTTCAAGTTTAGTGATCAGACTGATTCATGAATATATAACTTCACTGAACCTCTCAAAATGGTATTTGCCTATCACCGTATAGGAAGCATATTGATTGGCAACTAAGGTGAAAGACTTCAATGGAACTAGATCCAATAACCTCCAATGTAGGGAAATTATGAGGTACAATGATATACAGCCTTCGAGATTAATGGCATCAGTTAATTACTATAAAGGTGGGAGATCTAATGCACTTGGTACAAGTATTCACACCCATAAATGGAGGCGCCTGCTACAGTAACATCACAGAGGCAGAGAATGCCCTGCTTTCACTTCACAAATGGCTAGCTTTTACAGGTATAGGTTGATTACTCATTGAACTCTGCCAGAAGATTGCAGTTTTAATTTATTGCAATTAGTTTCAGAGGGACAAATATAGTGAAAAGGATGGAATATTATCCCTCAAAAATCAATGATGGTGTCTCTAATAAATGCATAAGGAACTAAAGCTATACATAACTTAGGCAAATAGACCAAGGGAACAACAAACACATAAGCCTTGTATAATGGTAAAGTAGGTTACTAATACCACTGCTACTTTCTGGTTGTAGTCCAGTTATACACTCTGTTCAGAGGGAACAACAAATAGTCAACATTCTTCAAATGCTCATGGGTAGAGAGAGAGAGAGAGAGAGAGAGAGAGAGAGAGATAAATATGAAACAGATTTAAACATTTAGCGGTCATATCATAAGATGGCATGATATAATTCACTTTGTCTGAAAAATAACCAGGTTCTGCCACATATTCAAACTACTGAGATGCAAAATGGTGCAAACTGACTTAAAAAACTAAACATACCATTACTGCATCGAACACAAGCACCATATTTCACCTTACACACATTGCATACCAACTTTTTCCGAGTTTCCTTTATTCCATCAATATTCATAATAGGCTCCATCTTCCTTGTGTCCTCCACATAAACCTCAGGCATCCACTGGCTACAAAACAGATGAGAAAACTCCATAGACTCCTCATCTTCACTCTTATGAAGAGGTTTTAAAGCACCACCCTGCTTTGGGCAAAGCACACAAGGCTTCACTGATTCACCGTTACTCGCATCATTCTTATCATTCTTATGCCGACACCAAGTACACAACCACGATTCTTCATCTATGTCCTCTTGCACACCATAACACTTTTGGTGCACAGCAACATTACAACAACTGCAAACAATCAATCGGTTTGATTGTTCTCCCATGTCCCCTGTGCAGCAAAAGTGGCACAAAGAAGAATTCCCTTCACATGGTCGAGCGATTATAAGTTTCTCTAACCCCGCATCACTACCCAAAAGTTTTCTTTTCTTATTAGGACGTTCTGAGGTCAGTAGAACTTTATTCTTCAAACCTAAAAGCCACTCCAGACCACTAGATAGAGGGGACTGAGAACAAGCCTTTTCTTCCGGGGGCAAAACTTCAGTTTCCACACTGTCAATTTCCATTAACTGATTGTCCTCTTTCTTGTCCTCTTCTTTAACAACAATGCCATTACCATTTGCATTCTCACCATTCTGAAGTTCACTTGAAACCCCATTATCCTCGATAGGGTTTCCTATGTATGGAATCAAAAAATTCTTCTCGGTAGCTAAAGAAACGGAAGAAGATACCTCAACCAGAGTTTCAATATCCGGAAATGCCAATTCTCTGAAGTACCCCTCTGTCTCCAACCAAATATTCGCACCACGAGACTGTCGGGATGAAGATTTTGTGTCAGAATGAGATTTTTTGTGTCTCTTTCTGCTATCAGAATGTTTAGACAATAAACAGGCCAATCCACTCGGAAGTGTGGAAACAGTATTTGCTAAAGCCTCCTCTGTCTCGAATGGGCAGCGATCAGACAGTGCTTTCCGGGCTTGGGCATATAAATCGACGCCCAATGATACCTCTTTTTCTGGATTCCCCGGCTGTTTCGCCGAAATTTTCGCTGAAGCCCTAGAAATTGGACACGGCTTCTCCTCGGTGCCGCAGCCTCTTTCCGCACCCCTACCCATCATCTTCTTCTGCCGGTGACATCGGCCTCCGGTCATCACCACGACGAACCACAACAACGCCCACCCCCACATTCCATCGCAGAAAACCCTAACCCTAACCCTATACCTAACCCTAAAACTTAACCCTAATCTAACTCCGGTTCTAGTCCTTGCTCAGCAGATGGAAAAAAAGAAATAGAGAAGCCGCGGCTAGGGTTAGGGTTTTCTGTTATTCAGGTTCTGGTCCTTTCGGATCCGTTTTTGAGTGATTTGTTTTCCGAGTTCGCTTTCGCTTTCGAGAAGAGAGAGAAAGAAACAAAGAGCGAGAAGAGAGAGATTCGCGTTTTTTGCAGGCAGCGAGGGCGGTTTGTTTTTACAGATATTTTCTTTTTATTGGAGGTTTATCTACTCTGTGTGACAGACCAGACTTACGTTTCCTTTCGCTACGCTCTGTTTACACGTGTCCTATTCTAACGGGACAAGGCGCATCATCCCATCACCGCCTCACTATTCCAGCTGGCTCTCTTTTCCCATTACTGGCTCTGGCACTCATTCCATTCCACTCCTCTCTCCCCCAAATTCAACCTTATGGCGCCATTTTATTTTTTTAATTGGTCCTACATTTCCTCTTTCTTTTTTTTGCTTTTTTTCGGAAAATGTTAATGCTTGCGCAAGCATAAGAGCATGTATCATTTCTCAAAACTAATTCTTGATAATTTATAAAATATATTGTCAGAATTTACAAAAAAAAATTATGCTTTTTTTCACAAATCATAGGTATGGTCACTCACTAGAGAGTTTCTTGGTTTGGTAAGATATGTATATATAGTTATAATATATTTTCTTTTTATTCGAATTTTCTAGATCTGTGTGTGAGTCATACTTTTAGGCCTTTTTAATGCTTTATATTTTTATTGGATATTTAGATGTGCTGTTGTCCATTGTCTATTACCATTTTTTGCGGTGCCACCATAATTCATGGTATTGGACGTTACAATCGCATGATCCATTTGATTGCTTACTAGTTTTTATAAGATTGTAAAGTAGCATCCGATGCATGCAAAGCTATATTTGGGTTAGGTTTACCTCCCACGAGAGTATCCAACACGTAAACATGCATAAAGAATCAACCAGAAAAAAACAAATGATAAAACAAGAAAATCTAAAAATGTAATAAAAAAAAGTGAAAATAATGAATTAAAATTTTATTTATAACTAATACGAGAGCTTGTGATATATATTTACTATATTGAAATTCTCGTATAAATTCATTTAATTTCATGTCATTTGTCTCCTGATATGGTTTATTTTAGATAAAGATAAATAAATTTGGACGAGTTGATACAAATTTTTTGAAAACCTAAATGATTTTGAGTATGGATTTGTCTTCTCTACCTAGCTTGTAAATAATATTAATAACAAAACATTTTACTTTTTTTTTTTTTTTTCATTTTTCACCTTTTTATGCTATGTATTTGAAATTTTTTTACATAAAATGAATGACAGGTTTTATAATATTGTTTTATTTGTAAAATTTATTTATTTTAAGTTTTTTAAAATGAATAAATTGAGAAAAAAAACACCATGAGTATTTTATATTTATTTTAAATAAATTAAAAAATAAATAAATGAATAAATTGAAATACAAAAATAGAAATACTAATAAAATGAACCATCTTGATAATAAAATTTATTACACTTGCTACATTCTTTTATTATTACACGGGAATGAAAATATATATAAATAAATGAAACATGGCAAGAATAAGGATGACCCACCTATTACCATCCATAATAAGTCTAGAAGTTTTCACATTTTTTAATTATATGTGTTATCTAAAACAATCCTGTAATACAAATATTTACACATTTGATGATGAAAATGATTTATTTTTCTTAATAATTTATTTATAAATAAATACCAACGGTATTAATGGTTGTGCAATATCACCTAAGCTTGTTAGCTTCAACAAACTTAAATAATAGCCACAAACCAAGATTTTTCACATTATTCGTCGAGGTGCATGAACCAATTGAACAAGTTAAGTCTTACTTCTAACTCATCACACGGGAAAATGACTAGGCAAATGTAGACCCTCAAAACCCTACAAAGACATTTCAACCCCCACCCATCTCTCTCTAATCCCCACTTTCTCCCACTTTATACATGTTTTTTTTTTCTCCCATCCTTTTCACCCACACATCATGCCTCTTCCATCATCGACTGCACCAGTCACCAAACATCATTGGCAACACCACTCCACTAGTAATAACCTTACCCTTTCTTTTCTTTTTTTCTCTCTTTATCGTTTACTCTTTTTATTTATTCGATGTATTTTTTTTTCTCGTATTTCTCAACTCTTTGATTAGAGCCACAAATTGTTATCTAATAACACATATAAGAATGAATTATGCAACTACAAAGGTTCAACTCCCCTAACTTAAGTCAAATTGTTACAAATACCCTAACCATTGATTTAATATATATCTTAAAAAAAATCTAAGGCCTAAAGAATACAAATGATGCAAGCTGAATGCGTCATTTTTCAACCACGGTAGAGAAATGACTAACTATGTTAAAAAAAACTCTAAAAGTGTGAAGCATGATGAGAGTTTTGATAAATGAAAATGAAGCAATTCATAACATAAGATATGAGAAATGAAGGTTATAGAAAGAATGAGAGATCAACCAAACACAAGAAAAAAAGTTGAAGAACAAAGCTTGAAGTTTCAAACATCCGAAATGGAACTAAAATTTTGGCAACAACATATACTTTGACTTTAAAGTAAGATTTAGAGTATTTCCCAATGTTATTTTTTAGAATGTTATATATCATTTCAAAACTCAGGAAGTTAAAAGTCCAACGTTTTAAACTATGTACAAATTATAGGTGGAACAAGGAACGTATGAGTAATTGAAGTAAACTTCACAGAGATAAATGCAGAGAAAGCCAAGTTCGTATAGCCATGCGAACTAAACTAACAAAAGTGAAATTTTAGAGGTTTATAGCAACTAGTTCATATGCTCATACGAGATTAGTTATAATTGAGTTATTTCTAAAGGTTTTTGGCAACCGTTTGACATGCCACTTATCATTTCTCATGCCCATATGAAACTTGGAGATTTCATGCGAACTTTATTATTTTTATGCGAAATTGATACAGTTCGAGTCTCAAACTACATTAATTGAGAGCCTTTAATTTGGAAGAAAACTTTTACATGTTTTCTAAAATCTTGTCATGTGTCAAGTTAACTTTTGGCTTATAGATAGGGTATTAAATTTATTTTTTAGATGTCTTAGATGTATTGGGGGAGAAAACGATATTGAAATTTTTTTGTTTGTTCTCTCTATTTTATTAATCTAGTAAATTGTTGCTAATTTTTTTATTAAAAAATTTTGTTTTTTTTTTTTAATTTTTATTTTATTTTATTTTTTTTATGGATTATGTGAATAAATCCACCACAACGAGATACTAAAAAAATATATTGAGGTGCAAAACATTAAAACCTAGGGCGAGAGTCAAGGAAAAATAATAAATAAGACCGAACTAAAAATTAAATGAATGAAAGGTCGAGACATAATAAATGAAAATAAAGATATACTCTAATGTTAGTTTGAATTATGAGATGACGCAATTGTTAATTATTTTATACTAGGGATTCTTCATAATTATTGATCTTTGACTATATGAGGTTTTGTTATTGTTATCTACCTTAAGGTAAATCTATAGAGAGTGGTCCAAAAACTAAATCTTATACCTAAACCTATTTTTCATATGCATTTATTTATTTGATAATTTAGTATTGAAATAAAATATTAAAAATTATGATACGAATGCAACTCTGAATTATAAAACTCAAGTCAATCTCGTTTGACTCCATAGTCTAAATACTTTTGGACTAAATAAAATTGATCCCATTATTTTGCTTGAGGCTTTATACTCAACGTTGGATTATGAAACCCCCAATCTTGAATCATTTGAATTATAAATCAACAATTATTTTACAATTTAATTAGGTTTGTTTTAATAAATTCAAAATTATTCAAATTAATTTTACACATTCTCGATTCAATAAATTAGGTAAAAAGTAATTATTTAGACTTTGCTTGACAACTTCCACAAGTATGGTACTTTCATAGACTAATCTTTGACTATTTCTCTATTTTTTCTTAACCAAAGTTGTGTAAAAAAACTTTATATTTTTTACAATAGAGAATTGCAATCACTCCTCACCACGATCGCTCTTTCACTCTCCCATCTCCAATCATTATGCTGCCATGACTAACTCCGGCGTGCACAATCACCTCTCTCACTAGCTAGTAGCGTCCTACCATTGGATCTGCACCATACCCACACCATTAGCCTTCACCACCATACCAACACACTCCATCCTAGTTATCTCTTCCACAACACGTAATGCACAACCTCAATTTTCTCTATGATTCCACATCCACCAGTCACTTTTGCATGACTTCACCATGCACGCAGTGTTGTTGATACAACTTGCCATGCTAACATGAACAACCCCATATTCGTTGTCATCAATGATTGTTTTCTTTCTATGCCACCATGGCTCATTTTCCATTCACCACTAATGGGCTCAGTGTCACTACTATTGCTATGTAACTCGTGTTTTCCTTTTAGGGTTTCAAAATAAAGACGAGGTAAAGTGCTTATGATTTGTACAAGGTCAAATCATTCATCATGGACTTGTTTTTTGGTTTACTTTTAGTAGAATTTGGTATGAGTTTATATGATTTGGGATTCAATCAACTTGGGCTTTGGACTCGGACATAAGATTTTGATATTGGGTTTTAGGCTTGGATTGTTGATTTGACCTTTTAAGCCTTAATTGGATTTCAATTGAGCTCGGGATTGAGTTTGGTTTGACATGTTTGGTTTTTGGATTTTAACTTTTGGTATTGAGTTTGGGCTTGCATGCATGTTTAGGCCTAGTTAGGTTCATTTAGTATTGGATTCATCTAATTTTTTGTATGTTTTATTCGGTTTAGGGTATTTGGTTTTCATGTTCATACTTTGGGTTTGATTTTTTTGTTATGTATAGGCCCACTTCTTGGACTTTGGCCAAACATGGATGATGACACGCCAAAGGCGATTCATCAATGAGCATCGAGATGATATATTTAAGGGCACTAAACCCTAGGCGAAAGGGAGGGGAACTCTCACCCTCTCTCTTTCATTCCTCTATTTCCCTTTGGTTTTCTCTATTTTATGTATTTTTTGTGAGAGAGTGTGTTGTATGCGTTGTATTGTATTACATTTTAGAGTTTTATTGAGAAGCTGAGGAGAACATTCACTACATTTTGGTATACTTCCCTTTTTTGTCATCTCTTTATTTTTGTTTCATTCTCATTTATTAGGTTTTCCTTAGTTTTAGCCTATGTATTTATTAGTTGTATATTCCGATTTTTATTTTTTTTGGTTACTTGTTTTCTTCTATAAATATCATGTTCATATATTTTTGGTTGAGTTTTCTATTTTCTCCCATAAATAATCTATTTATATATTGATTTGTTGATTTTTTATATTCTCTCTCTCACACATATTTATTTATTTTTTTTAAGTTGGAAAAACCATTTTTAATAAAATATATTAGAAAATTGATTTTTACAAAATTTCCAGAAAAAATATTTTTAAAAAAAGTTTCAGAAATTTGTTTTTTAACAAAAAGTCTAGAAAATTGAAGTTTTTAAAAAGTTCAAGAAAATAATTTTAGAAAATGTTTTTTATTAAAAAGTATAGAAAATTGATTTTAAAAAGTTATAGAAAATTAAAATTTTAAAAGTTCCAAAAATGATTTTAAACCTTTCCAGAACTTTTTTTTTTTTTTAATGAAAATCCAGAAAATTGCTTTTCATTAAAATCCAAAAATTTATTCTTGATAAATTGTACAAAAATAATTTTAAATAATAAAAACTGTTCAAAAATATTTATTAAATAAAACCGCCCCAATAATAATTTTAAAATAAAACTGCCCAATTTATTTTTTAAATAAAAACTACCAAAAAATGATTTTTAAACAAAAACCGTAAAAATACTCTTTAAAATAAAACTATAAAATATTTTTTAAATGGTAGAATCTATTTTCTTTTTTTAAGGAAAAATAGAATTGTATAGCTTTTATTATCAAATTTGGGAATTCCTTTTAAAAATAAATAATAATAATAATAACAAAATTAAAAATCCTTTTCTTAAATGAAATTAAGAAGTCTTTTTTTTTTATAAATAAAATTAGAAAACATTTTTCTATAAAATGAGGATGAGATCTTCTCTAATAACTTTTTTTTTCCTTAAATAATAAATTCATAATCATTTTTTTAATAAATTGGAAATAACTTTTAGGGAATAATTTATAGAACTTTTTTGATAAAACTAATGAACATTTTTTTGAAATAAAGTTAAATTCATTTTTTTAAAATACCTTTTTGAATCGAATTAAATAAAAATTTATTTTTAAATAATAAAATTTTATTTGGAAATAATTTTCATAATTAAAAGTTGCAAAAATAAATAAATTTAATAATAAATTGATAAACAAATCTTTTTCCATATGACATCAAAAAAAATATTTCTTAACAATTTCAGAATCCCCTTTAAAATTAAAATTTTAAATTTCTTTTTTTCTAAATAAATTTGCAAAAATTGCATTCTTTTTATAAAATTTTCAAAATATTTTTCTAGATAAAAGCCGAAATCCTTTTGTAACAAGTTTATAAATCTTTTCTTTTCTTTTATTTCTCCATATAAAAATCAAATTAAAATACTTTAAAAATAAATATTATTTTTCCCAATAAAGGAAAATAAAAAAGAAATATCTAATTAAAATATTTCATTTTAATAAAAACAAAAAAGGTATTTGAAAATAAATTTGAATTTGAATAAAATAATGAATCTTTAGTGAATGAATTAAAACCGTGTGAGTTAATAAATTGAAATCGCTAATTTGAGATTCTTGCAATATAAATAATTTTTTCAAAAATTTTAAAAATTTGTATTGTGATGTTTGAAATAATAAACATCTCTTCTTATATTTTTTATATATTTTTGTAATCTACTTTTATCATTACATTATATGACATACACTTGTATTATTATTTTATATTGATTAATTGTCTTCGTTCCCTTTTTACCATATTTTTTTAGTAAAAACTTATTCGTGATTTAGAGGGATATTATCTTATGATACCTTTTAATAAAATTTTATTTTATTATTTTATTTCTCATTTAAAATAAATAAATAAAGACTTAAATTGTTTCAAAAATCAGTTTCTCATAATAAAAAACGAGTTTTATTATTGAGCGAATATGCACTTAAAAAATACAGGTTCACATCAAGTTACATGGAGTATAAGATATTTCAACATGTAGTACAATAAAAATCATTATTTACAAGAACATCGAAACAAATTCTCCAAACATTTTTTTAACAACATAGTTTAACAATGGAATGTTATAAAACGTCATCATTCGTGTTATTGATACTTCCATCGCGAATACTTCTATATTTTATGGTCTATAGGTAAGATTACATGCCTCAATGGAAAATCAAATATCATCAAATACCATTACAATGGTATGATACATCTAAGGTAAGTTTCCCATATTCAATAATATCATGTGAATCCTATCCATGTTTTCAAATATCACAACAACCTCTTTTGTCAAATCATGTACCTAACTTTCCTAAGAGCAAATTCAACCTAACATTTCTAAAAGCAAATTTTCAGAAAACAGATTTAAGAAGATGCATTAAAATACATGCTCTTAATTGATTTAAAAAATCAAATATGAAAAATAACCCAATTGATTCTAAATGGAGGTTTCAACTATGCTATCCATATTTTTAATTAATTATCATAATCCTATAAAAAACAAAACATATGAAAGCAACTCAATTTTGTTATATTGTGAAGAATGTGTGAAAAAAAAAAAAAAACTATTCAAATAGTAATGAATAGTATCAAATAATGTTATTTGTCTACTATGGTGACTTTCAAAAACAACATGGAAAAAAAAAATAAAGAGAATTTCTTATCCTCGGAAGACACCTGACAAGGAAAATAAAATTTACCTTCTTCAGACTTTATTTAATCAAGTTCCAGCTGTCTTATCAAATTGTGGCGGATTTCAAAAAATTTTCAAACATGCAAGTCTCAAGTCCGATTTCCTCGTCTATTACAAGGCATAACCCAATAGTGCAAGCTTAGAGTGTTCTAAAATTTTGTATCTATTGCGTTTGTAATATTCTCTTTCAAAAATTTTAGTTATTTGTATTCATCCACTTTTGTCATCATTCTGCTGTCAATAAGCTTGTGTTCAATAACTTTTTGTAATTAAGGTATATTTTCAATAAAACTTATTTTCACATTCAAATTTATGTGTTTTTATGTTTAAATTTCTGTAATAAATTATAATTTATTAAAAAAATTTAAACATAAAAACGCATAAATTTGAATATGAAAATAACTTTTATTGAAAATATACCTGATTACAAAAGTAAGATAGATAGAATTTTAGAACACTCTTAAGCTCTGCCTTGTAATGACGATAGCTTCTCTATTTATAGACAAGGAAATTGGACTTGAGTTGGACTTGAGACTTGCACTGTTGAAAAAATTTTGAATTTCGCCACAAAGTGTTAAGACAGTTGGAGCTTTGATTTTTGAAATTTGCTGAAAGATGCGAGATTTATTTTCTAATGTCATAAGATAATAAATTTTCTTCATTTTTATTTTTCTTCCCATAGCTTTTGAAAGTCATATTGGTTGACAAAAAACACTATTTGACACTATTCATTACTATTTGAATAGTGTTTTTTTTTTTTTTATTTGATAAATATAAGGAGACAAATATACAAAATATTGAAATATTTTTATCTAGATTAACCTATAGGTCGTCCATAAATGATTAACTCAGGGTCTACATATGAATCATTCAATAGAATTGTGTCTTTAATTTATTAATTTTCTTTATGATCGCTAAATTGTTTGATAGTTTGAATGAGTTATTGACGATACTGCTCTAAACCAATAGCAACGGCTAATGAAACTTAACATTTGTTTTTCGAAGTTATAAATTCTTTTTGAGTCGGCACTTGAGATGAGCTTGCTAAATCTTTTGAATTCGATGATTTTGGTATTGAAATTATTTGTAAAATTTTTTGTTGATATACGATGAAATCTTTCATATTAATTGTTATTTCATTAAAGTTGATTTATGTTTAATTATAATTTATTTAAACTAAATGAATCATATGTTAACACTCAAGAGCGAGGGATGACGAGTTGAATTGGGTGGTAGTTTTTTTTTTATAGTTATTTTAAAATAAATATCCATACAATGCAAAATAAAACAAATGAAAAAGATTGTTGTAGTAATTTCACAAATGCCTATATCTATTTTTACTTGTCATGATATGAGTTTGAGGTTCTTTGTACCATTTCAAAGCTTTTTCCAACCCAAAGTTTTTAATTATTATACAATTATATTTAAGACTTCAAGAGGTCTTTACAACCACTTAAGTGATATTTTGAGCTTAAAGAAAATTTTAAAATAATTAAAATTAAAATTTATGAGCTATGAAATAATAAGTTTAATTTTAAATTAATTTTATCAAATAAATTTAAGAATTAAAATAAAATTAAAGTAATAAATTTTAAAATAATCTATATTAAAATCAACAGGCCTTAAGTGATAAGTTCCAATTAGAGAAAAGATTAATCAAGATTCAGGGAAAATATTAATAATTGATTATCATAGAAGATACATTTTGACTTGTAGAAGAAGCAATTTTACCCCCAGCCAAAAGCAAAAAAGCTAGTGTAAAAAGGGCCCTGACGTGTTAGATGGTTTAAAATCAACCCTGACTATTAATGGACACATAATCATGTAGAAAGAGACACGGCATATAATAATGTGGGCGTAGACAGGAATAAAATAACATGCCATCGTGGAATTGGAGGTGGAGAGAGGCGAAAAAACTAAAAAGGAAAAAGAAACGGTGCGGAAAGAGAGAGAAAAGAGGAAAGTTATCTTGGGAATAGAGGCATACGGAGAGAGAGGGGCTGGGAACAGATTAGCAGAGGCTATAGAAATAAAAGAAAGTAGTCGGTGGAGTAGATCAGATCCGTCGAGAAAAGAAAAGGAGGACAGATCGAAGTGAGTAGAAGAGAAGGGGGCAATGGATTTGACGGAGCTGTGGGCAATCTTCGGGCCAGGTATCGCTGGCATGGTCTTCGGTGCCGGCTGGTGGTTCTGGGTCGACGCCGTCGTTTGCAGTTCCGTCAAGGTTTCCTTCGTCCACTACCTCCCTGGTCTGCTCTTATTCTCCTTTCTCTCTACTCTCATATTGTTTTTTAGGGTTTTGTTTTTGATCTTTCACATTCCTCTTGTTTTTTGTCTGTTTGCAGGAATATTTGCGTCTCTGGCGGCTCTGATGTTCAACTCCGTTAGAAAAGAGGACATCGACTACTCTCCATATGAAGAAGGCGAGTGGAGGTCAGGATTCCTTTCCTCTCTGTTGCTTTTACTGTTTATTTTGTTTGGTCATCTCTTGTTTTTTTTGTTTGAATCACTCGTCTATGATCGATTTCTTTGTTGGTTATGGGTTTTGTGAATTATGATGCGTATTATTTTTATACAAATTGGATGCAAAATCAACGTCAATGTTTGATTTTGCAGTAGTTTGTTAGGGCTTTGATGTTCTCAAATATGAATTTTAGGGTACAGGGAATGAAAAATGTGGAAAGTTCTAAATGAGTTAAATGCGCAGATGAAATTAGCTAGTAGAACTTTCCCCAGAATTTGGGCTCATTGGCATTTGACGGTGCTGAGCAAAACTAAGGGATGCATAGTCATCTTCAAGAATGAGACAAGTGATGAGTTGTTGATGATCAATGGTGGATATGTGCTAACAACCTTCAGTACTGAGAATAATTCCAAGTCTTCTCTGTATTTGGTTTGAAGAGTCTCTGATGCAGGCTTTAAACTCTGGAGTTTCTGTTTGCTGACTGGCGACAACCATTAACTTACTAAATACAGATTATAGGTTGTTCAGTTCATTTAAATGTTTTAGAAACCTTTGCTTGGTTAGAATTAAACCATGCTGTGGCCTATCTCTTGCAAATGTTCTCTGCTAGATTCTCTTCTTGTGTCTTGCTGCTTGTGTGTTGATTTACTAAATACCAATTGTAGGCCCATGAGGCCTAGCTCAAGTGGTAAAGTGATGGGGAGGGTTTATGGGAAATTCCACGTTCAAGTCCCAATGGGGACAAAAATTTACCTATCAAAAAAAGAAAAAAAAAAGAAAAAAAAAAAAGAAAGACGAATTTTAGGTGGTTTGGTTCATTAAACTGTTTTGGCAAATTTTTTGTTTTGGATACAATTAAACCATATTCTGGTCTATTGCTTATTAATGTTCCAAATGCCAAACACATCTTGCAAAGCAATAGAAGAATTTTTTTTTTTGATAGACAAAAAAGGACTATGTATTAAAAGCACCTTAGAGAAGGCGAAGCAAGTATACACGAAGTATACAGTCAAAACCCAGAATAGGTGAAAAAGTGAGGAGCAAGAAACCTTCTCCATACTAGGGGCTCAACCAATTTACAAAATCTAACATAGAAATAGTATGGTCTTCTATATACTCCTTATCCCAATTCACAAAAGTATATATAAACACAAATTTAATTGCTTGGTCAGATTGCTTAACATCATTGAAGGCCCTATTCCTTTCCTTCCAAATGGACCACCACAAGCACAAAGGAGTAGTCCTCCATGCTTTCTTCCACTTCTTACCCACAAAAGAGTTGTGCCAATGTAATAGATTCCCTCTAATCGAGGAATGCAAAACTCACTCCACTCCAAAAAGGGAATAAATCAAATTCCATGATATTCTTGCCTTGGGACAACAAAGAAGCAAGTGATTTGTGGTTTCCTTCTCTATTTTGCACAAATAACACCTATTTGAGAGATGCTAACCTCTCCTTTTAAGCTGATCAAGAGTTAGAATTTTGCCCCAAGAAGCTTCCTAGGCAAAAAAAACTAACCATTATTGGAGCCCAAGTCCTCCATACAATACTAAAGGAAAAGGATCTCTAGGTCCTTTAGAAAAGGAGTAGTAAAGAGATCTCATTGAGAACCTACTATTCTTGGTTTCAATCTAGTTCAGATTGTCACTCCACATCCCTTTTAGCTACCAAAGGTTGTGATTTTTGAAGCGAAGTTTCTACTTCACCTAGCTCTCGATCATTAAAATGTCTTGAGAAATAAGGGTTCACTACCCCCTTTCTTATCCTTCTCGCAAGTCTCAACCACCCATCCATCTTTGTTAACTGCACAAGAGAAAAGATTTAGGCAAGCCTCTACTAAGGTTTGGTTCTTGCACCACAAGTCTTTTCAAAATTTAACCTTTCTCCCATTCCTAACTAAAACGTGAGATATGCTTTTTATATCCTTCCCATCGATGGGCTTCCACACCCCAACTCCATAACCTTCTCTCATTTTTCCCGAACACTAACCCCCTTCATTTACTCCATACTTCCCTATTATGATTTGTTTTCATAAGGGCTCCCTTTTTGTGGCAAATGTCCAACTTCACTTCCCAAGTAAAGCTTTGTTTAGGAGAATAGGGTTATGAATTATGAGGCCCCTCTCCTTCTTTCCTAATCGAACTAGATTCCAATTCACCAAATGAAGTTTTTTCTCTAGTGCATCACCTCCCTATAAAAAAATCTCTTTGGATCTTTTCAATTCTTGAGCTATCCTTTTTTGGGATAAGGAATAATGACATGAAATTAATCGGAAGACTTGATAAAGTGCTTTTAACTAAAGTAGGTATCCTGCCCTTGGAAAGGTATTTTATCTTCCACATTGCTAATCTTCTTTTAAATCTCTCTTCCACTGTATCCCATACCCTAGAAGATTTAAACAAGGCTCCTAAAGGTAGACCCAAATAGGAAGTGGGTATCGTCCCTATTCTACAACCCAATACCGAAGATAAATTCTCCATATTAGCTATCCTCCCTACAGGAATAACCTTGCTCTTTCCATAGGTGCATGGAAAGTAGACACTCATGAAATCTGACAATCCGTTTGGAAACTAGAAGAGGTGCAAGCCTTCTTCGAGAGGTTGTCAACATGCCCCATTTTCGTGGAGGCTGATGATGTCATGGTTTGGTTGCCTACAAAGGATAGTGTTTTTTCTGTTAAGTCTTTCTACTCCTCTTTGGCCAATAGGAGAGTAGAGCCGTTCCCCCATGGTATAGTATGGAATTCTTGAGTGTCCCCGAGAATTAGCTTATTTGCTTGGGAAGCAACTTGGGTCAAGATTTTGACTTTGGATCAACTTAAAAAGAGGGGATAGGGGATTCCTAATAGATGTTAATTGTGTAAGGAAGAAGAAGAAAGAATTGACCATATACTCATTCATTGTTCAAAAGCTCGTCTGTTGTGGCATTTGATCTTTGCACTCCTTGGTATCCAGTGGGTGTTGAACTGTTCAATGAGAAAGGTCCTTTTGAGCTGTCATGGGTCCTTTGTTGGTAAAAAGAGGAAGATGCCTTGGAAGGTTGTTCCATTGTGTCTGTTTTGGGCTTTATGATGAGAGAGGAATAGGAGGGCTTTTGAAAAATTTGAAAGCATGGATCAAACAATTAAATATTCTTTCTTGTATCTATTTTAGGATTGAGTTAGACTGTATATTGAGGGAGGCTCTTTATCGTTGTTAGACTTTGTGGATTGGGTAGGCTCTCGATAGGGCGCATTAGTGGGTTTTTGTTTTTCGCGCCTTTTTTGTCTTTTGTTTTCTTTGTATACGATGTGTATACTTTTTTTTTTTTTTTTAATACAATTCTTATTTACTTATCAAAAAAAGAAAAAGGTTGTTTATTTATTTTTATTTTTAAAAATATTTTCTCTTGCCTTTCTTTTCCTTTTTTTCATTGTGGATGTGGGGGTGGGTGGGGGTGGTTTGTATTGATTATATATTATGTCATTGAGGCTCATTTGTTTTGCCTAAGTTGGGACTACAGGTACAAGGGACTAGAAAAGATTTTGATGGAACTGTGGAATCTAATAAATGGTTTTAAAGTTGTACAGATATGTCAAAATTTTAAAATGGAACTGTGGGCAGAATCAGTGCCTGGACACTATCATGATTGCACAATATAAATGATGACGAAGAGGGTGGCAATGCTGGTGATAGACTAATGGGGCATCAGAATTCAGTTTCTGCTGGCTGAAAATAGGGTGCATGCTGTTGTATTCACCTTCAGCCATGATTACACAATACTATGGCCTTTTAAAAAAAAAATTATTTTATATATATATATATATATTTTTAAAGTTAGGTTCCTTTTAATACACTTTACCCTCCTTGCCTATCTATCAAAAAAAAAAAACAAAGGAAAAAGAAAAGGAAAAAGGTCATAGTATTTTGGCAATTGCACAGACTAATGCAGGAGTATGTTGAGATATATGGGATATTTTGGGATGGTTCATGAATTGCTATATTATGAGATATAGTTTGGTCACATGCTTACAAATGTTTTGGGAATTACTTGTTGCTTTCAAATAATGAACTTGCCTTTTGTGTTTTAGATCCTGTAGCATGTGTGGATTATTTGCAACTGATGGGGTATTTTTTCCCATAATGAGCTCCATATTTGATTATTATTTTTTTTTTTCAATTCTAATGAATTTTGCTCAAATGTTAATGGCATTTCACATGTTAAAACACTTTTTATTTTTTATTTTTTTGTTACAACTCTATTCATGTCGATTTTTCAGAATAATGTATCTTTCCACTCATACTTAATGCTGTGAAGATTAACCCATTTTATTTTTGTCTTGAATTATGTTTGAAGAATATATTAGTGTAGAAGAGCAACTTGTGTAGCCATATGAAATCTTGAATATCTATTAGCTCTATGTATAAAAAATTATGCTACTTCTATTATTCCGACAAAATCTTGAATGCCTGTTTGTCTTGAATATATATAGATATATAGGTGCAGCATCTGGTCATGTTTATGTGTGTGTTTTCTCTCTACTTCTAAATAAGGTTGATGCACATTATTGTTTATCTGTGACTCATCATAATAAGTGGTGCTTTAATGGTGAGTATATATAGCACCTTAATTTAATAAATATCAAATTTGAGCGTTTTATTATCTAGACCAAGCATGAACTCATTAGAGTAATGAAATGCATTCCTTTTCCTTTGAAATTGTAGATGTTAGTATTTGCACTACAATGATTAGATCAATAATTTTAAGATAAAACTGAATGGAGTAATATGGGTGGCAAATTTTAGACCTATGAATGTTTTTTTGATAAGCACACAATAAATAAAATTTATAAATTTGAAAAGAAAAAATACAAAAAGGTTGAAGATAGAGTACACCAAAGTACACATGGGGTATATTAAGGGCGCAAGAACAACGAAAGGAGGGCACAACACCTTACACCTATTTGGCTTCTAACCAATCAATAAAATCCATCATAGACATGGAAAACGTTCTATATGATGACACCTACATCCCAAAAAACTATGCATAAAAAAGGATTTGAGCAATTGTTTCAAAGTTGCCACATTTTCAAAACCCTTCAATTTCTCTCTTGTCAAATGGTCTAGAAACAACCCAAAAAGGACAACTAGCCATGCCCTCTTCTGCCTCTTTTCTATGTAGAACTTGTTCCAACTTAGCAACATCAATCTAATTGAAGAATGCCTCACCCATTGTAACCCAAACATAGAAAAGATTAATTGCCATAAAATTCCTGCTAAAACACAATGAATAATCATGTGATCAATGAATTGTTCTCTCTTTTCATACAAATAGTATATATTCCCTAAAGAGACTTTTTTTTTTTTTTTTGAATTAGTTAAAAACACCCCTCTTCTTCTTAATTGGTTCAATGCCAATATCCTTTCCCAAGTTGCGTCTCGTGCAGGAAAAAAACAATTTCCACTCTTATTAGGACCTATGAGTTCCAAATAACTCTAGTTGGAAAAACATTTGAATCCTTTAGCGCAAAAAAGGAGTAGAAAGCTTTAATTGAGAACTTTCCACTCCTAGAATTCCACTCCCCATCTTGCTCCCAAAAATCTGCTATCCACGAATCTTTTGAGTTGGATATGACATATAAGGCAATGAACTCTGCTTTTAAAAACATCCCACCTTTTCTTGATAACCTTCCGTAATCCAACACCGTTACCCTTTCTTAGCACCTTAGAACACTAACCTCTCCTTCCCACTCTAAGCTTCCCTGTAATCCTTGTAATCCAATACCCAAAAGGAGTAGTATTGAGCAATGTTTTCAAAGGCTTTTTTAAGGCACACCTCAAGATGAGGTGTAACAAAAACATGCTAAGATTTTGTAAAAAAACACGAGACTCTAGAAAGGTGTTCGCCTTTAGAGTTGAGACTACCTTGAGGCATGCTTTTTGCCTCTTAATGTTTGAGGAGCAAGCCTTCATGGATCTTGGTTGCTCAAGTGGCCTACATGTAAAAAAAAAAAGGACTTTTAACTTCGAAAATCCTATTGAGAGTAAGAATAAAGAAGAAATTGAGTGAAAAATTCTAACCCTAACCCTTTATGGAACCCCTCACGTCACATACGTTGGTGCCACTGTCACCACAACCTCAAGCTCTCTAAAAATCAACAACTTCTTAGTTCAATGTTTCATCTCTATAGCTTCATCGTGGTCTCTCAAGTTTGCTCCTTTTTTTTTTTTTGCCATTTTTGTGTTCCTCTTCTCTCTTTCTGTCTTCTTAGTTCTCAACTTCTTACCATAATACACACACACACACACACACACACACACACACACACACATATATATATATATATATATGTATGTATGTATGTATGTATTTACTTATTTATTTGCCTTTTTAAATTAAATTAATTTTATTATAATTAGGTATTGATATTTATCATCAATAAAAGTTATTATAGCTAGGTTAATATTGAATTTTATTTATTTTGGTAAGGAATTTTAATAATATGAGACCTATAAAATTTTAATTCCATCATATATCTTTTTTTTTTTTTTTTTTTTGAAATAGCAAAAAAAAAAAAAAAGTGATTTATTCTATTTTTTTGTGGTAGTGTGAAACTAATAGTATGATTTTTATGTTGAATTAATTTGTTATTAGGTTTTAAGTTTATTTTATTTTATTTTTAGTTGTTTTATATATTTTAAATTATTTTTAAATATTTATTAATTATAAAAATTAGAGTCTCAAAAGGCTTACTCCTCAATGTTTTGAGGCTTGTGCCTTGCCTTAAAAAATAAAAATGCCTTAGTCTCATATTTTCTCGTTTGAAAACTTTGGTATTGACTATTGAGAACAAAAAGATTCTTGATATGAAATGATAGTTGGAAGAAGGTGTTGGTTCAAAGTTGAATCGAAGTCCTTTGAGATTTTGATCAAGGTGGTTAAAGGAAATGTGGTAGGTAAGGTCTAGGAGAGCGGATGTGGATTCTCCTCTTAGATCATGTTTAGCGAGAGGGCTCAACATTGTTATTGGAAGGGGTTGAAGCTTGTTGTGAACCATGAATCCTAACCTCTACATGCATCAAATAAACGCTTATCAAATCAATTAGTATGCACTAAACCTAGGGGAGATGCACCTAAGGATCTTCAATTAGAGTTCGTACATCCTAAACAAAGGAGGTGCATTAATGATCATGATGAATCAAAGGCATGTAATCAATGTATAGGTGATTGTCAATGACATAACCATAACAATACATGCAAGACGTGTGTGAAAGGAAAAAATTGAGGGTCTAAAGTAGGGTTAGGATTTTTACTCAATTTCTTCTTTATTCTCACTCTTTATGGGATTTTCGAGGTTAAAAGGTTGGTTTTCTTTTTTAATTTTTTTTTCTTATGGGGCTACCTTAGGAACCTAGATCCACAAAGGCTTATACCTCAGACATTAGAGCATAAAAGGCACACTTGAAGCGTGCCTCAAGGGAGCCTCAACTTTAAAGGTGAATGCCTTTCCCCAATCTTTTGTTTTTTACAACTCATTTGCACATTTTTGTTATGCATTGCCCTCAAGGCATGTCTCAAAAATGCCTTTGAAACCTTGGTTTTGCCACCTTATCCAGTTTATGTGGGAAGAAAGCTTTGATGTTTGATTACTTCGCTATGGTGTTTTGGTAGCTTATTTGTAAAGCACAAGACGAGGGGTTTTTCAAGGATTTTTGTAATAATAGTTTATTCAATGCCACCTTCTTAGTTTTGATTCTAGAAAAAGGAGTAGCAAAGGATTTGAAAGACTTTAAACCCATTAGCCTAATAGTTGTATAAGCTCTTGATAAACGTCTTTGATGAATAGGCTAAAAAAAAGGTGGTATCAATTTAGCACCCCATTGTGGAGGGTAGGCAAATTTTGGATGTAGTTCTCATAACAAATGGAGCCATAAACTCAAGGATAAAAAGTTCCAATAATAGGATCATTTATAAGTTGGACATTGAAAAGGTGTACAATCTTCACCAAAGGCATATAGCCTTCGCCTATGTACACTTTAACCCACATAGAGAAATTGATAAGAAAAATGTTGTTTAGTCTTTGATCTGACAACTCCTTATTTTCAAAACATCTTCGATTTCGTTCCTTTTAAATGGTCTAAAAATATGCATAAAGGAGCAGCTCTCCAAGCCTTAACACACCTTCTACCGATAAAAGAGTCGTCCCACCCAAGAAGAGCCTCCTTAATCAACTCAATGATAACCCATTGAATACCAAAAATGGAGAACACCAATTGTCATAAAATTCCCGTCTTATTACAATGTAGGAGAATATGATCAATGAACTTTGACTCTTCCTTGCACAAGGTACACCTGTTGACCAACTCCCACTCTCTTCTTTGAAGTTGATCCAAAGTCTAAACACCTTACCTCGAAAAGCCTCCCAAGTGAAGAAACTCATCTTTGTATGAATCCATGAGTTCCAAATAATCATTAAAGGGAAAGGAATAACACAACCTATCTCCAATAGAGAATAAAGCTTTCTCACAGAGAAAACCTCTATGCTATCACCTTTCCAAACCACTCTATCCTCCTTCTCCTTCTTCACTTTCTATCATTGGAGTATTTGAAGGAACTACTCCATGTCAGCCAACTCCCAATCATTCAAATTTATGACAAAACGAAAGTTCCAAGTTTCTCTTTTCCCTCTCTGCTCCCAAAAGTCAGCTACCTATGCCTCTTTCAAAATAGATAAGACAAATAAGGAAGGAAAAGTCTCACATAAGGGCTCCTTACTGCACCAATTATCTTTCCAAAACTTCACCCTACTTCTATTACCCACTGAAAAAGAAACCATTGTTTTAAAAAAGTCTCACTGCTTCCCAATCACCAAACCTGACCTCCAACTCCCTTCTTCCTCTCTAAACTTACCCTTAATGATTTTCTTCTGTAGTGAATTTCCCTCACTAGAATAAGGCTAACGCCACTTTCAAAGAAGGGCCTTATTTAGCAAAGAAACAAAACGAACACCAAGGCCACCTTTCGATTTGGCTTTACAAACAGTTGGGCACTTCATTAAGTGTAATTTGTTTTCTAAGGTCTCTCCTCCCCAAGGAAAATCCCTTTGAATCTTCTTTAATCTTAACCTTACAATTATTGGGATGGTAAATGAAGACATGAAATGTAGGGGGGGGGGGGAGACTCGCTTTGTTTTTTAAAAAAGTACTTTATTAAGTCTTCCTATTCATGTATGTCTTTGTTCATCATTCCAAGAAGGGTGTGCTTAAAATTGGAGTAGATTCAAAGAGATTTCTTTCGGGGTGGTGGGGCTCTTATTAAAATCCCCATTTGGTCAATTGGGTTATTGTTTTCTTGGATAAAAAGAATGAAGGACTTGGCATTAGAAATTTGTCCCTTTTAAATAAGGCCCTCATTGGCAAGTGGAGTTGGAGATTTGCAATAGAGAGATAATCCCTTTGAAAGCAAGTTATAGTAGGGAAGTTTAGGGATGAAGAGGGGAGATGGTGCTTTAGCAGTGTGAGGAATGGTTATGGAGTGGGTTTGTGGAAAGTTATTGGCTGAGCACATCCTCCTTCATTGCCTTAAGGCAAGTATTCATTGGTAGTTGATATTTTCACAGTTTGGAGTGGCTTGGGTGCTACATTCTGCTGTTAGAGGATCCTTTCTCAATTGGCAGATATCTTTCATAGGAAATAAACAGAAAATGGCTTGGAAAATCACCCTCTTGTGTGTGTTTTGGACCCTATGAAAGGAAAAAAAATAGAAGATCTTTTGAAGACCTTCGCCAAACAATCAAATCCCATTGTCATGAGTACTTATTTGGAACTGGTTATAGTATGTATGGTTGATCGTTCATTAACCATCATAGGCTTTTTTGATTGACTTAACTCCAAGTAGGAGAGAAAGCTTGTTTTTTGTTCCTCTCTTCCTTTGTTCGCCTATTGGTTCCTATTGTGTACATTGTGTGTGTTAGATAGTGTACAGTTATTTACTTTTCTTTTTTTCTTATTGTATTGTGGGTCCCACTAGCATGTATATATATACCCAATGTGTATTATTGTATTCTTCTTCAATAACAAAAATTAGGGATTCTTCCTTTTCTCTCTTTTCACAGTATGTACCTTGGTGCACACTCTGTTTAAGCACTGATAATATATATTTTTTTCACCTATCAAAAAAGAAAGATTCCTTAAAGCCCTGCTACCCCATAAGAAACCTCTTTGGATCCTTCCCAAATCTTAAGCTTGCTCTTCTTGGAATTACTAAATTGAAATGCAATAGAGTGATACAATGTGCTTTTATTCTGGCCTGCACCTATGAAGTTGACTTTGTTGCTTTTACATCAACAGGACTCATAATTGAGGTAATCTTTGAAGTTTGCTTTGGCCCATCTAGCGGTGTCCTAAAACTTTTGATTGTGACAGTGACCTAAATATTGCCAATAGTTTTTCTTATAATCTGTTTCGAATCAATCAGGATCCATGCATACTGGTGACTTGTTTTAGGTAGGTTCTTAGGTGGTGTAGGTCACCGTATGTGGATGATTAGTTGTCTTAACTTGAAGAGGATATTTTTAGGTGAGTTGTTTTGTTGTGGGGGGTGGTGGTTTGGTTGGTTATTTGTTGCAGTTGAAGACATGCCAGGCCTTGTGAGCAAGGTGCTTAAGGCCAAGGCAGGTGGCTGCTAACTGTGAGTCTTCATCTCTTTCCACATTCCATGAGCCATGGCCTTTGAACCCTTCCCAAGAACTAACTGATGGTAGCCTAGGTCTACTGCCAAGCTGTGCTGACTTGCCTAAATCCTCAGGGAGTCATCCTCTTTTGCATCCACCACTAAGGTAGGCTCCCAATGTTATGAACACATGAGGAAGCCTGGGCCAGGCGTCTCTATGGAGGCACCACAATTTCTCAGCATAGAGTTGTCCAGAATCATTCTGTGTATCAATGGTAATATTGCATTAATTAGGTCTGACCATATCACAGTAATGTGGTCCATGGTGTCTACTTTGATTGCCTGCACAGTGAGCTAAGATTTTAATCATCATGATCCATTTCTGTAAAGCATGTGTGTGTGTGTTTTAATTTTAAAATTAGATTACTTTTTCTTTCTTGTTCAAACTGGACTTGTGAGGTTCGCGTGCTCTTCATGATGTTTGCTTGTTTTGGGGTGACAAACATCAATTCTTCTCACAGTTGTAACTTCTTAATATTGCAGATTGAAGCTCTGGCTTTTCTTTGCTTATGTTGTATCCTTTGTCTCTCTGGCTGCATCAGTGGGCCTATTGATACAAGATTCACTTGAGAAATCTGGCCCTTCTGTGTGGACAGGAACTGCGGGTGTCTTGCAGTGTGTGTTTGTGTTGATAAGGTAAATGATGCTTTGGCTTTAAGATTCTTGTTTATGTGCATCTTCATCAGTCAAATCTTTTCAAACATGAGAGAGACTTTCTTTCTAGATTATGCATTTCGAACATTCACTTGCCCACATTCCCCACACTATCAACATAAAGAGAAGCTTTCCTAACTAATTGTGTATTAGGATTTGCCAATTTATTATTTTCAAGGCAGTCAGCTTGACTACATTCAACAAAAATTCTACTGGATCAACTTCTCTTCAACCTTGTTCTCATGAAGGAGCAAAAAGTTGGTTCTTCCCTGGATTTATGTGTGTGCAGTACATGTGCTACAAAGCATTTCAAGAACTTCAATTTTAATCAATGAAATAATGGTCTTCTGCCCCTGGAAAAAGTTGATTTTGATCTTGTCAAAGGAGTGCTTTGCATTTGATAAGAGTTTTCCTTTGCCACTGCACATGTTATTTCTGAGCACATCATTCCTAGTTCTCAGGTGTTTTTTTCTCTATCAAATCTCTTCCTCCTTGTCTCCCTCAATCAATTCGCTTACACTCATTATCCATACTATTTCAATGCCTCGAATGCATCAATGTAAATGGTTCAATATGCACATGCTATTTGGATCTTGCATCATTTTCTAACTCAATTCGTTGACTCAAAATTTGTTTCCTGCAGCGGGCTGATCTATTGGACCTCTCATTCAGAGTAGGTTGGGAGTAACTGGAGGCCATTTGGGAAGTTTGTCCATGCATGTATCAATTTACTCATTTAATGAATGGGATAGAAAAGTGGTTGAACTCTGTAAATATTTCTTCGGCTAAACAATTACCAGCATAAAAGAAATAGACCTATTGGATTGCCACTCTTGTTTATGATTGATTGGTCCATCTGGTTTTTTTTATTTGCGCTCTTGAACATCAAATATAGACCCCACTGGCTTCACCCTTGCTGGAATTATGACAGTTGATAAAAAGTTAAGAACTTGTTTCCCAGACACATCTGGATCCCAACAACCACGAAGTGTTGGCAAATTATGAATCTACTATAATGAAAAATGGTTTGCATTTTTCAATGACGTGACATAAAAATGTATGGAAGTAATGCATTTATTTCCATTCCCAAAAGCATTTCAATATGGGTTGCACCACTCTTATGCAAAAAACCTAAACCGGTCACGTTCTATCAAAAGTCATGATTGCAGACCTGCAGAAGGCTGAGAAATGAAGAAATGAAGACCTGCAAAGCCTATGGTCTACCCAATCACCCGCATATACTTGGGTTCCTTCTCACATACTTCCTTTCAAGGATGAATTCAAATTCAATTGGATCACAGAGGGCAACGATGTGGTACCAAGACCTTATTCACAATACCTCCCTCAAGCTATCTCAAACATCTATAATGCACTCTCTTCTGAGTCACAACCACGGTTGCAGCCACTGCTCTGCTCCCTCTTAGCCTCCCTCATCGGGGGCTTTTATCTCTGAAGCCGCTGGAGTTCTTACTCAGCTTGCCACATTTCTAACCGGCTCAGGCTCACCCCTTATTATGGTCAATTCCTATCCCTACTTTGCTTATGCTTCTGATCCAGCCCAAATTTCTTTGGAGTATGCATTGTTCAATGCAAAGCAACCAATTATATTTGATGGAAATATCCAGTGTTACCATCTATTTGATGCCCAAGTGGATGACTTTTAATTTATGCAGCACTTGAGAAGATAGGCTTTCCAATGTTTCTATTATCTGAGACTTGTTGGCCTAGTGCTGGGAACGCGCTTTATGCAAGTTTGGAGAATGCCAAGGCGTATAATTGGAATCTGTGGAATCATGTGGTGGAAACCGGTACTCCAAGAAAGCCTGACCTTCGGATGGATATATTTTTCCTTGAGATGTTTAACTATAATAGGAAAGCAAATGGGGTTAGAGCAGAATTTTCGATTCCATTATCCAAATATGCGGCCTGTTTACCCCCCTGTGAACTGAAGTCATCCTTTTTTTATATTGGTGTAGAAAATACACCAGTGAGTGCTTCTTGGTTGGGATGTAATTTTGTACCATTTGGAAGCATCCTATATGATTTGTTTTGAGAATAATGTGAACCATATTATAAGAAAAGTTTCAACTACACCAAAAAATTAAAATTCAACAAAAAGGCTCTTTACTAAGTACTTGGTAATAGTCACTTTTAATCAAGACGTTATGTTTGTTTTTTTACTTAATTCTAAATAGAACTTTAATGCTTAATAGTATTAAATATTAAGTTATCTGTTTTTGTAATATTTTATTTCTATTAAGTATTAAAAAGTAATAAAAACTAATATGTTATTTTTTCTATTTACAAAAAGTTACATATTTTGGCTTTTTCGATTTAGTAAAAAATTTATAATAAGTCATGAAAAAGTAGAAAAACAAACAAACTAAATTCTAAAACTAAATTGCTTCAAGCAAAAAGCCAAAAAACAAACACCACCTTACTCTCAAGGAAAAGCAATAGCATAATCAGCATTTTGTTCAGTGTTTACTAAATAAATGATAGAAACTCAAAAATCCCATTTCAGCATAAGACTATTAAAATAAATTTAAAAAAGGTCCAATTAGAGAAACCCTCTCCTCTGAAGAAATTGCGATTTCTATTTCCTTACCAATCATTCATACATCTAAATGTACAGTAAATAAATCCTCCACTCTATCCATAGGCCATACAGCTGATCTGGCATGCACACAAGCTTTTTGAATCCCTCACATACAAAGACAAGGTGTGAAAAACGAGAAATGAAATTTTAATAATTAAGAAGCAAAAGCAGATATGCAATGCTATTACAGAGAGTTAATTTGTGAACTAAATTTCTTACATTTCCTTCTTATTTGTGCCAGATTAGTGCCTTCAGCTATCAACATGAACTACTCTATACAAAATCAAATAAAGCCAAATGTAAAACAGTAATATAACAGAATGTAGTAAACTAAAAATAAAAACTTTCGATTTCTTTTTCCCCGTAAAATTGATCAAAAACATCATAAGCTTTTTTCTGTTGAATTGAACCCTCTAGAAAGAAAAAGAAAAGAAGAAAAATATCTCTAAAGATGCAATTTTGCAAGAATCTTCCACTGTAGACCAAAATATCACCAATCCAACCATCTCCCAACCAACCTCATTAACCTCAGAAAATCCCATCTTGGGCAGGCAGACAGGCGGGTGTAAAATACCTGTAATTTATTTCACTGCAAAATGCAGAGTTCAACCAAACCCACCCTCTTTTTCCATACCCAACTCATCACTTTTCCTTCAAAATAAAAGGACCAGGAAAAGAAAAAAAGAAACAAACCAATCACCATCAAAAATTGGAACTTCTCAGATCCAGCATGTCAAGGACTGGTAAATCAAGCTTCAGATTCTGAGTCAGATGAGCTCAATTTGGAAGAAGCTCCACCCAAACTAGTTGTACGAGATCCATGCAGCATCAAAAGCTTTGGTTGCATGCCTTGCTGCAGTTTAAAAGATGGCTTCAATTTCATATACTGCATGAGAAAATAAGCAAGCAGAAAAAGTGTCAACTGCCTGTATGAAAGTCATAATAGTTTTACCCCCCTTAATGGTATTTCAACAATAATCAAAATCCTGTAGAATTAACTAGGCAAATAATATTTACATCTAACAGAATGATATGCTAATGCAATCTACAACAAAAAGAAAACATCTTGATGATAGTTGATCAGAAGTCAAACCAGAATGTAAAGTGAATCACCACAAGTCAATGTGGAGCAAATCTTCACCAGGAAGAATTTGGACTATACAGGCTTTGGAACAGTCATCCCAATAAAGGTAAACCCCAGCACAGAGAGTCATTACCTCCTGATAGAAAGCATTTATCTCCTCTTCTGTAAGGCCTTCATCATCTCCAGCGCTTTCCTCCCACCCAAGGGACCGTAGGAATGCAGCCTCTTCCTCATCAGGACAAATTGATGCATTGGTCCCCAAATGCTTCTCTCCAACAGCAGGACTCTCAGCCTCCTCACAGGTGTTGCCACCATTGCTAGTTACCTGGCCACCATTCTCAATAGCATGAGATTTCACAGGAGCACTGGACACTTCACTCTGTGTGTTGGAAGATGAAATTGCAGGGCCTGAATCTGGGAGCACAGCAGAGGTGTTCACAGAGGTTTTCTTCCTCATCAAATTGAAAAAATCATGACGGCTCTGGGCTTGAGAAAAGGAAGGTCTCTTTTCTGCGGTAGGTCCAGAATTCAGAGACAAAGCAGCTGCCTTGCGCTCCATGGTAGAAAGCTTTGGGTAGTTTGGACTAATCGAAGGAGCAGATGCAACCGAATGAGCAACACCAAGCTGAATGCTTGCTACTCGGCTGCTAGCATTATTTGTTGGACTGGAAACGTCCCTTGATGTAGGAGAGGCACCATTCTCTCGTGCTGGTTTGAGAACAAGAAACTTCCCATGAGATGTTGTTGGAGGATCAGATCTCACATGTCCTCGAAGAGAATGGTTAGCAAGGTGTGATGAAGAGGGCTGCTGCTGCCCAGTCTTGGAAGCAGCAATCATGTCACTGGTTCTGACTACAGTTTTGGGCTTTGATTTATCAGAAGAATTGAGAACCTGAAAAGAATAATTACTTGAATTCATGAGAAAAATGATCTCATCTAGCTGTGGTGAAAAGGACTGAAATGAATAAACAACAGGATTTGTTAACTCCATGCAATCCAGTCCTTTGTATATGCCCTTAAAAAGATGTTTTAGGATTGTTGTTCACTAACCCAAAAATACAGACCAGGTCACAAGTCCAGAGAACAGGTTTCATAAATTGCAAAATACATACAATTAGAGAAAAATAATTATTTGATGATCATTTTGCAATATGGAAAAAAAAAGTGTCCAAGCAATGGCTCAACAAATCATCATTATGCAAAAACACAAGAAGATTAATTGATGATCTTCAAAATGCTGGGCAGCGGTTTGCTTTTCTTGTTTTTCAAATGTCAACCATCTCACACTATGCAAATATCTCATCACACAAAATGCCATATCAAAATCATAAAGATAAGTTCTCTTAAAAGTAATGCACCTCATCAGATGCACAATGTCACCTGAGAAAGTCCAAAATTGCCAACAAAAAGATGGGTCCATTTCAATAGAGTGGGAACATCTTAATAGACTCGGGTGATAACATTCTCTTCCCATCATAATGAATCAAAGCCACACACAATGATATCATCTTAAAAGACTTTGAAAAGCACCAAAGAATCTTCCCCTAAGCCTTGTAATTAGTTATTCCCTGAAGAACATACACCTTTAATCCTGCCAGCAAGAAGAATTCTTCCCATCCCAGCCAAACTGTCAGGACAAATTAAGTGGTTTATGAATAAATAAGAAAAGAAAACTCATAATGAGATCCTTAACCTTCTTAATGATGAGAAGAAGCTCGTCTATTTTATCTTCTTGTTGGTGGTGGGGCTCAAACAGCATACCCCCCCAGCCATCACCACCACCACCACAAAGTAGATGTTACTTCTAAAGGACCGAATCATTGCCAATGCAACTATATGTCGTTATATCGTACACTATCCACTCCCCTAGCTTCAAAGTGGGGCACAACCCATTATATACTGGAAAGCTCTAGGGAGGATCCAGCTCGGCTCTGAGAGCTACCTACAACTTTTCATAACCAAACAGCTCTTCCTCCTTGAAAGTTCTCTTATTCCTCTCTCTCTCCACGAGCACCAAAGAATGCAATGAAGGACCATTTCAAGCTTATGGAAGTCCTCTATCTGAATGAAAGGAACCTGGTTTTGGGGAATGCAGAACTCACAAGAATATTCTCACCAACCTTGGGTCAGCCATCTAATGTCACAAATAGCAAAAAAGTGGGGATCAAAAAATTCCCAAACCATATCGAAGGGTATGGCCAAGTGATTACCAATTCCTTTATCCTCCTAGAAAGTACAAACCTAGTTTGGAAGAATCTCACCTTGTTGAACTAGTAGATCAATTGTGATATGGTGCATTGGAATCAAAAAAGGTGACATGGAAGGAGCAACACTGTTCAAAATCTCCTTCCAAGGGAAAACATGATCAGAAGCCTCCATCAAAATCCAGTGGAATAATGTCTTTACCAACATGACACCTCTGTTGGATCCCATCATGCAAAAAGACTCATAAATGAGCTCAAGGAAATTCCTACTAATATACATCTAAACCTGCAGAGCCCTGTTGAAATGCATCCCATGATCAAGACAGACAATCCCCTGCCATGACTTCTCTGTGCACTTCCGTGTGAAGCAAAGTTGAATGCCTGTAAATCAGATCTTCATCAGTACACCACATCCTGCTAGAAATGCACTCTCATCCCATTACCAATTTCAGAATAAATCAAGGTGGAAAAGGCTGTCCTTAAGGCCCCTCTGATATTTCACTTCTCCATATTACTATGTCTGTCGGCAATCACTCACTTCCATAAAGTGCAACATTCCTCCTAAAACTCCAAATTCATCTACCTAACAAGGGCTTCTTTAAAAGGCTGCAGTATTCTATACCTGAGGCCTCAAATTTCCAGTGCATGCACAGCCCCTAGAGAAGGAAGTCCTATCTCTAGGCGCATTAACTTAAATGGACTTTATTAAAAGGTGCAGAAACCAATTAAGGCGACCAAAAAGACATTTAATTATTCCTATAAGAAAAAAAAGACATTTAATTATTGAATAAAAAACAACTAAAACAATGATGATATATGTGTATGACTGGCCAAGTGAGGTTCATCTTACTCCCCATAAAATACCAACTGTGTCGGGAACTTCTTCTATAAGCAAATAAATTTTGATTAAGAAGCCAAAAGAAGAAAAACCCAATATAAAAGAGGTATACACTATACAAAGAACACTAAAAGATGAGAAAGAAAAGAATAAAAGACCATTAAAAAAAACAACCGCTATAACCCAACCCCATCCTATCTTGAATGATCCTGTGTATCAATCAAGTGAGACGCAACTGATAAACTATACCACTATCATGTAAAGACCATTAAAAAAAATAATAACAACAGCCATAACCCAACCCCATCCTATCTTGAATGATCCCATGTATCTACCAAGTGAGACATAACTGATAACCTATACCACTATCATGTCATTCAGGACCCTAGAAAGAAAAAAAAAAGTCATGGCCTATTTGAGAATATACATAGCCAGAAATTTGCCAAAACAAGTACAATGTAAAAACCATCCTATATTCAATAGAACCGATCATGAATCAGTAGCTTGAGTGTGACTTCAACGTGATTAACTTAGAGAAATGTTGTTCTAAAGACAGCTAAAACATAAAAAAATTTATGTTCCTATCTCCTTTTCTTTTATCTTTCTGTTTATGGGCTTTGCAGGCACAGGGTAAGACGGTAATACAAGTTTGCCATAAGAATGGGGCACTAGCATGTAACTTTTCACCACATCTTTCTTTTCTTTCGACAAAAGCGAATTCAAGTACCACATAGCCAATTATCAAATGCAGGGTAGAGTTTCCCTCACCTACAAAACTATGTGATTGGAACATACAGACTACAAAAAAGTTAATTCTTTACAGAAGCCTACTCACAATACTTTTTTGCTATAAAATAAAGAAAATATTGATACAATATATAAGAAGGGCATGGCAAAATACAGAATATGGCAGGTCTACAATAGAGTAAAAATAGAGACAAGTCAACATAGTGTATTAAAAGTGCTCTTAGTTCACCACCTGTGTTATCAGTAACATAAATATCTTTTCGTATGCATTTTCTTTTTCTTTTTCTTTTTCTTTTTCCTTTTTCTTTTCTTTTATTTAATTTTTTTGATACATGGAATGCAACCTGCAACCTGCAACCGTCCCCTTTCCACCCCAATACCCTGCCCCTTAAGCTAGGCCTTGGGGGCTTTGTCAATGATATAAGGAGTAACATCAATCAAGAATAGAAAAATACTAAATGAATATAATAACAGAAACACAACTATGAAGTTATGTAATAAAGCTCCAGCCTGCAACAAAGCAATACAATTCCCCATCATGGCAGAACCATTCTCTCACTAGATCATAAGAGTTTTAATTCAAACATGGCATGTTTTAGTGACTCAATCATTCATTGAGAACAAAAATCCACTCATCAGAATCATAATTCAAACATTAGGAATTCTTTGGTGACATCAATTATTGATTGAGAAAAAACAAGACACAAAAGAGAACAAGGATAGATCTACTTTGTTCCTTTCTGAGCTAGATTTCAAGTTTAACTCCCATGAAGGACAAATGCAACAATTGTTCTTAGTCTGCATATTCAAAAATAACAAGAAGACAATTCTTCTAGTGATGCCCATGCAACTTCCTGTTAACAGTGCATCATGTTAAAATCATTAATGACCAACCAAAATGGGAAACTACATCATCAAACTCATATGCTCAACTACCCAAAATAACAAGAATACCAATAAAAACAGAATTACATTTCCAGGTATTCTCAAACATTATTTGGATTACTAAATCTGTAAATAGACCTTTACTCTTTGCTAAACACTAGAAAAGATCCCCAAAAAAAACCATGGAAAAGAAGCTACCGACTATGTGTTCAAGGACGTAAATAAGTTCTCCATTCTTACTTTCCATAATTGAAGGGGGATGACAGATGGGGATATAGAAATATAAAGGAAGAAAAAACACAAGAATAAATACTTTGGATTCATTAAGGAACTAAATGCAAAAGAGCCTTCTAACAATTGTCTAAAAAACTCCCAATAATAACTCATGAACATGCAACTTAATCAAGCTCTTACAACCACCAAAAGCGGTCCTCTTACCGAAGATTTAGGCATTGACGGTGTCACGGGTATTAGTTGCCTAGATTGCTTAATTGCCAATTCCTCAAGCCGCTGTGTGTTAACAGATAGCTACAAATAAAAACAAAAAGTAAAGTCTTATTAGTAGTTCAACCATGATTATCAATCAAACACTTAACAAGTGGCACCGCTTGGGTACCTGTGGTGTAGTGCGAGCCCGTGATGGGGCCTGTGCCAATGCTTCAGCCATATTAAGACCAGCTGTGGTGCTTGGAAGCCCAGATGCCGGAGCAGAAACAACGGTCTGTTGAACAGATGAGGATCCTGTGCTATTGCTTCCAGCTATCATGGGCACCTCTGCCAGAGCTGAAGTCCATCCCTCCCCACCAATTAAAGATGAATTACCAATGGGCAAACTCTGAACAGCCATGCTCAACCCAGGTGATGGAACTCTTCCAATATCAGGTTCAGTTCCAAGTGAAGGGAAATCCTTATCGAACACAGCCTTGTGGATGCCACCAATGATACTGGCCCCAGAAACCATGCCATTGACATTATTGTGCTTGTTGCTATCGCCATTTCTTGAGTCTGATGCAACTCTTCGAGGCAACGCGTCAACCTGCTTCCTTGATACCATCGAATGAGATCGCCTCAGCACATCCTTTTCAACCCTTTTGATTAAGATGTTTGCCAAAGGATGAGAACTGTCATGATCCCATTGGTCTTCAATGACTAACCTATCTTTCTCCCTATCGCGGTCCTTATCGCGGTGACTTCTGGAGAAACTACTATATGCGCGAGCATTAGATTCCTTGTCATGCTTTGGAAAACCATTACTGACCAAATTCCTCCGTGAATTGGATGAGGAGGTCCGGTCTAAAAATGCAGAACGAGGGCTTTCATAATCACTCTTAGAAGATCTATTTCTTGTGGAGCGTGGAGAAATATCTATAACCATAAGAAGACACCATTCAAACTAGAAACTACATAAATAAAGAAATACAATTGCAAAGAAAAATAGGCAGTACTGAAAACACTTAAAACAAGGCCAACCTGTGTGCGAAGATGATGTAGCAAAATGGTGGGCTGAGTTGCCACCCCCAGTAACACTTCCAGTACTTCTCAACCATTCTGGAACTAACGTGGGTTCACTTCTTTCCATAAGGAGTGTTGCACATCATCAGATATAAAAGAAAAACACTACTTATCTTTCTTTACTCTCTCCAACCCTTTCTCTACAAAATCAATGGGCTTCTACCCAATGTTAATGATGCCTAACCCTAACCCTAGTTTTATTTTCTCAAGACAACCAATCTTGCTTCACAGTCACCACAATTCAGGCCCAAAATTGCAAAAACCAAAATGGCTCACCAATGTCCAAAAGAATCCTAAGGGTTCTTTTCTTCCCCGAAACTAATGCTTGTGCTTTCAATTCATGGATCACCGGAAGTAGATTCTCATACATGTACGAATCCAAAGGGAACAAACGAAGGCAATGGCGAGAACAAAAGGCATAGCTGCTGACTAAAACACAATGATATTATGAAAAAAAAAATTCTACGCCTCCATCTTCTATTAAAGATGGATTTGCAGATAACAACCACTCAGAGGACCCTCATCTCGGCAAAATCTCAATTCAGCCCACGAAAAAATATATCAAAACGACAAGAACAAAGTAAGACCCACAATTCTAGAACAATAACTCACGCACATGAGCCAGGTTATTTAGGGAAACCCTAGAGAACAAGCGAAACCGATAATGAAAACCGCGCAAATGGCTCGATACAGAAACCCTAGAATACACCACCCAAGGCTAGGGTTCAAACACACCCACAAAAAAAAAAAAAAAAAATTAAAAATTAAAAAAAAAAAATTATTATTAATAATTGGCCCAAAATATATGAAATTTTTATGGGAAAAGAACCAAATAATCGAAATGAATGAAGCAGATGGTTACCTAGGCGGCAGAGCCGCGAAAAAGTTGAAGTAAAGAAAACCCTAACCGTTCAAATAACCGCCAAAGTATGTATTGATATGAAATTATTTGGTGAATGCAAAGCCAATGCGTTTGGATTGTAACAGAGAGTGGCTGAGTGGAAAGCGAACGAGAGAAAGCCGAGAGAAAAAGATGAGAAGGGAATGGAAAAGTTGAGTGTCTGAAATTAGGGCAAAAGAGGTTTTATGGGAGATAGGGTATAATCTGTATCAGTTTTCTCAGACGCTGAAACCAAACGTATCAACAACAGCCTCGTCCTCTATGAAATCACCCATATATTTTCCTTCCTTTTATTTTATTTTATTTTATTTATTTATTTATTCTGTTTCCTTTCTTGGTCGCCAAAAATCCCTATGCACAACTAACTTGACTTTCTTCAAATCTTCTGCTTCTATACGGTCCATATTCCTTTGTTTTTCCATTTTATTTTATTTTTCTATGTTGCTTTATAGGCCTTCCGTGGCATGGTCTAGAAGCGCCGGGGCTTTTCTAGATGGAGACGCCGGTCTATAAATACCACCCAATTATTTTCAAATTCCTTCTCTTGGATTAAAATTAAATTTAAAAATTATGAATAGAATATTTTACTTATTTTAACATTTTTATATAAGTATTAAATAATTTATAAATAAATAAATTTATAATTAATTTAAATAGTTTTATTTTATTATTTTTATAATAAAAATAATATCAGAAAATTATTTTATTTAATATTTTTTTATTTTTTAAAAACCATACATGATATTAAACCTGATTTTTTCTAATATTGTTAAATTCAATTTTTTGATAAATAAATATTTACTCTAAGTGAAAGAATGGTAATTAATGTATTTGTGAATTAAATTCTACAATTTGAGTATTGATAAAATCAAAGATGCGAATATAAAAAAAAAAGGAAAATCCTAAACATCAAAGAAGTCTTCTATCATTATCTAATAATTTAGTTAAACGATTTATGTAAAGATAATATTTACACAAAATCCATGTAAAACCTGATTTTTTTTTGTTCAAATGATAGAAAAGTTGAGAAAAAAAATCATATTTACAACTCAACAATTTTTTGTTTTTCAAAATAAAAATTTGGAAAACATGTTTAACAACTAGAAAACTATTTTTTATTTTTTGTTATTAATTACAAAAAGTAAGGTATTTTCAAATAATATTTTTTAAAATTATTTTTATTTATTTTCACTTATTTTTTATGACCATTTTAAAAAATAATTATATAAATATATGTAATGATTAAAAATAAAGTTCTAGATATATAATTTGTTTAAAAAACATATTTAAAATTATGTTAAAAATATTTCAAATTTTCAAATAAATTTTTATTTTACAAAAAATTAGAAAAGAGTTTTCAAAAACTATTTTTAAGAGCTAATTTTTAAAAAGTTTCCAAACAGTTGTATAAAGTGAAAAAAAAAATTCTCTCTAACCTTCAATTTGGTACTTAGTAATTTTTACAATTCAATTTTTTTTTCGTTAACATGCATAATCTCTTGAATATTTATATTATAAAATTGAATAAAAACTAGGTCAATTGCCTATAAAATAAAAAATGAAAAATGATTAAAACTAAAATCAAAATTTAAAACTAAGAATGTAAAAAATAAAATAATAAAAATAATTTAAAAAGCAATTAAAAATAAACAACTAAAAAAATAAAGTATCAACACCCCATTATAAATTTATTGTTTTCTCAATATCTATCTTTTCTTTATCTTTTTATACATATTTTCCCACTAATTCCGTTGACGTTTTTAAAAAGTTTGAAGAAAAAGTGAAATTGAATGTAAATGTTCATGAAATCGGTATCTTAATTTTATTTCCCTAAATAATTTTTAAGGTTTAACTCATTCTTTTTCTTTTTTTAGCTTAATTTTGTTAACATTAATATTTTTGTTAAATTTATTTTATGCTATATTTGATTATGGAAAGAAATTATTTTTTTAACATTAATAATTTTGTTAAATTTCTTTTATATTACATTTGATTATTGAAAATAACTAAAAAAAAAATGTTAAGAGAAATTCTCATAATTGGTTTTACCATAGAAAATACCAAAGAAATACTATGTAATTAAAAATTAATGAAAAACTTATATATTTTAAAATTATTTAGATTAAGTTTTATTCTTGAAAATTACCAAATAACTAAAAGAATATTATGAAAAATTATTTTTCTCATATTTGATTTCACTATAGAAAATACAAAATAAAATAAAATAAATATTTAAAATTAATTTGAATTTTATACATTTTAAAATTATTTAATCATTATACAATAATCCTTATACAGTAGAGGAAAATAAGTAAAATGAATAATATATATATATATATATATAAATAAATAATTTATTAATTTTGAATTTAATTTTTGTTTTTCTTTGCTTTTACTTTTCTTCTTTATTTTATTTTCTTTGTGTTTCCCCTCAAATTTTCTCAAACCTAACATAATCTTAGGTGTTGTTTGTTTTTTAACTGAATAGAAAAAGTCAAAATATTTGTCTTTTTTCTATTAAACTCAAAGTAATCTGTTGATATTATTCAACATAATTAAAGTGAACCTGTTATCAATAAGTTCAGTTTAGTTATGTTGGATAATGTCAACAGGTCACTTTTGACTGAATAAAAAAAGTCAAATATTTTGGCTTTTTCTATTCGGTCAAAAAAAAACACACAGCCTTAATCTTTATATAAAATAGCTAAATAAGTAAGTTGAGTTTGAAGTAAGAAATTAAAATAATTTATTGATTTAAAATTATTTTTTTTTTCCTTTCACTTTTCCTCTTTATTTTATTTTCCTTATAATTTCTCTCAAACTTTTTTGGAACCAAATATAGCATTAATTTTAGGTAATCTTACTTTTGTATATTTAAAAAAAAAAAGTTAATTTTTAATATTTTTTATTTTTTATTTTATTATTAACAATAACAAACAATGTTTTTATTTAGTTCCACAATAAAATGGGATAAGCAGATTACAACTATGTTTGGTTTTTTAAAAATTTTGTGGGAAAATATGCCAGAAATAAAATAAAGAGAAAAAGTATAAAGAAATAAAATGGTGAAGGAAAATAGAAAAATAAGTTTAAAGTAAATAAATTATTTTTATATATTTTTTTTCAAACTTATTTCACTCATTTCCCTCAATTTGTAAATAATTTAAAGTTTTAAAAATTTATAATGAATTATAATTATATTTGATTTTCTTTTATAATTTTTCATAAAAAAAATTAAATATAAAAAACTATTTTCTTTAATATTTCTTTTTTTTATTTCCTTAATATAACCAAACATGGCTTACATGTTCCTTAAAGAAACTTTAAATAGTTAGAATACTAGGTGTCCAACTATTATAAATCGCCACAAATACAATTAATTAAAAACTGGTATAGACGATAAAAAAATTTAATTTATAATAAAACAATGTTTCATACCAAAAACACAATCAATTAAAAAATAATTTTTTATTATTTTTTATTTTTTTAATGAGAAAAAAAATTAAATTATTTAGATAGATATTCAAACAAGTCGGATATCTCTATGTTGAGCTTATTAGTGAGTGGTTAAAAGAAAGAAGAAAAAAATAAATAAAGGAAATAACTAAAGAAATTTCCAAGAAGTTGGTGATATTTGGTGTTTGCAATTTTAAGATTAATTAGAAAAAAGTTAAAAATATTGTCCTATTAACGAATAAATTGCAAGGAAAAAAATATGTATGAATTAATTCAACTATGCCTCAACAATAATTTGACAAATTAATAAAATTAATTATTTTCTCATCTTGTTTGTGGAAAGGTTGTAAAAGTGAGATTTTTTGGTACAATTATGTGTCTTTTAAAAAAAATTATAAAAAAATGACAATTATGAATCTATTTTAAAGAAACGACAATTTTTAAAATCATGTTTTAAAAATATAATTTCAATATAAATTTTATTAATTATGCTTATATTAAAATGTTATCTTCAAAATATATTTTTTATGGAAGACGAGGTAAGAAAACAGTCTTTGAGAAGATAGTTTTGTATAGAGGTGTTACACGTGTGGATTGACCCGACTTATTCAAAACTCAATCTGATATTTGGGTGGTTGATGAATCATTTTCAATACTCAATTATTTTCAGTATTTTTTAAACAAATGGAGTACTTGTATACTAAATTTGTATTTTTCACATTAGTTTGAAATCTCATGTCATTGAAATTTTTCAAGATATTTCGAGGGTTTCATTTTATTTATATTAAACATCTTTATTTAATTAAAGTAAAAAAATATTTTAATCACATAAGGTTCGAGCATAGATTATAAATTTTAAATTATTAACCTTACAAAATTATTTATTATAAATAATCAAAATGCATGTGAGAGGATTCAACTTTTCAGTTCATCGAACAATACAATTGATTTTTGAAAATTTTGAGGTAAAATGTTAGATAAAAAAAATAAATGAGTAACGCTATGTCCGGCTCTTGAAAAATATTAAGGAAAAGAAAAAAATGTTAAGAAGAATAGTATTCTCATATTTAGTTTTACCATATTTTTTAAAAAAGAAAATTAAATATAATTAAAATAAGTTAAAATTTTATATATTTTAAAATTATTTAATATTTGTATAATAGAGGAAAATAAGTGAAACGAGTTTGAAAAAATATATAAAAATAATTTATTGATTTTAAATCTATTTTTTTATTTTCCTTCATTTTTTTTCCTTTCCACTTTTCCTCTTTATTTTATTTATCTATTATTTTCCCTCAAATTTTTAAAAAAGCCAAACATAGCCTAAACGAAATGAACAAAAATGTATATTTAAAGTTAATAAATTACTTTTATATGTTTTTAAACTTATTTTGTTTTTTTTTTCAAATTCTATATAAGTACTCAATAATTTTAAAATATATAAAATTTTTATTTATTTTAATTATATTTTATTTTATTTCATATATGCATATATATACATATTTGTGATTGTATGCAAAAGTAAAAATGGAATGAAAATGAATATGTGCACAAGATACATAAAGACGCCTACATTGCAGGTTTTAGGTTATATGATAATATATTTTTATTTTTTTTCTAATACTTGATATTACTCAATTATGATGGTAAACGTGCATGAGATTGATTTCTTATATTATTTTTTCTTTTTTTCTTTTTCATTCCAAATGCAAGCATGCGTTTTAAAAGATTGGAGTGTATCCAAATTTATTAAAGGTTTTAACTTATTTATCAGATATTATAGCATTATTTTCATTTAATTTTTACTCTACATATCAAGTATAGGGATGACAAAGGGTATCCGTCTTGCCAATCTCGTAATGGGATAAGTTTAAAATAAAAATAAATAAGTTTATGATGAGTTTAATAACTTTTTTGAAACTTGGAACAAGTTCGAATATTGCAATCAAGTAGAATATTAGGTTGTGCTTAATCCTTGGTGTAGACTTTTTATTTTATTATCTTAACATGTGCTTTTTATCATGCTTGTGTAGTGCACACGTAAGATCCCTTTTTTGCTTAGTTGTTATTGTACTTCTTAGGTGGTCCATCTACTATTTGACCTTGCGATTGATTTTTTGAGCCATTTTTTCGGAGATATTTTGAAAATATTTTTTACCCATAATGCGACTTTGGTGACACTCTATAAAAGTCTCCAAAGTTTTAGCGTGATTGAAGCTTAGATAAAGCTTCATTTGTGTGAAATGGGCCCATTAGTCCATTTTTTTGCCCCTTTTTGGGCCTGGTCTTTTTATCCCTTTTTGGGCTAGTTTTAGGGGAGTTCTTTTGGGCTCAAACCCAAGGGTCTTGGTCTCTTTGGTTAGGTTTTAATTTAAGAGAGTAATGAATAAAAACTTAGGCCTAAGGGGAGATAATGACGTGTGTTAAAATCCTCACTTCCCTTACCCTATAAATATGAGCCTTTTGGCTCATATTTAGCAACCCTCTAAACTTTGCCTAAATTTTTAAGAGATGAAATAAAGAGAAGATAGTTATAGGAGAATTGGAGAAAGCTTGGCTTTGATGAAAAATGGTATATAGTGAAAGCTAAATGATCCACTCATGAGAAGTTTATTTGATGAGTTATCTTTTATTTCATTTTTTTCTTCTATTTTTTGGGTATATTTTTGTGTTTTTTTTTTTTGATTGGTTTTTAAGATGATAATTATATAAGTTGTGGATATTAAAACGTCACAAGGTGGATTTTATGTTTTTCTTTTCATCTTTGGGTTCTAAGCTATTACGACTCATTTTTTATTTTGAATGCTTGCTATATATTTGTTCATTTGTCTAAATTATTTTTTAGTTGTTTTTCAAACCTTATTTAGTTGAGTTTTGTTTATTTCTTATATATATATATATATATATTAAAGTTCATCAAGTTGAAGCATGATATTGGATTTATTTTGGTTTATGACATTTGCTTTCTCTTATTTTGGGTTATCATTGGGATATTGGTTTTCTCTTCATTTTGATGATTTTTAAAGATGTTTTTGATCGATTTTGAAATGGCAAATCAAGAGCCACGCGTGTCAGTTGTTTGACCAAAATTATTTTATTAGAAGATGCTCTTTAAAGCATTTTTTGTTTTCTTTGGCTCACTCTTCAAAATTGATTGTAAAATTTTGTTCTTAAAATAATTTTTTTTTTATTGAATTTCAAACTCATTTTGATGGCTAATCCCATGGCCCAAAGTCAGATCTCAAGTCATAGATTTAGTCTTACAATTTTTTTTTTTTTTGATAATATAATTAATTGTGTCTTAATCTTGTGAATTTTTCAAGGATTTTCTATTTTGACTTTGTGAGTCAAATTTTCAACCATTGTGATTAGGTTTCTATGGTCATTATAGACTTTAAATCATGAATAATTTTATGGTTCTCAATGTCAGCCGTATTTCTTGGCACATAGAGCTTGAGTCCACACTAGACATGCCTTCCCATGGTTACTTTTATGTCCATTTTTAGTCAAAAATTTAAAATCTAAGTGTAATTAGGCATTTCGTAGCTATCATAAACTTAATTTCATGTTTATATGAGTGTTGAGTAGGAGTGAGATCTTATAGTTGATGAGATTTTTCCTAACCCTATGAACCTCTTGCCATGCTCATTGGAGGATTGGAATATTGGTTTGTCCATAAATAATCCAACAAATTTCCTTTCTTATATTTTCCTCCTCATTTTCTCCCTATTAAACACTATTATGCTTGGTTCCCAAAAATTAGAGGAAAAATGTGAAGAAAATAAAATAAAGAGAAAAAATATAAATAAAAAAAAAGTGAAGAAAAATAAAAATATATGTTTAAATTTAATAAATTATTTTTATACATTTGTTTAAACTCATTTTACTTTTTTTTTATTTTATTATAACAATATTAAATAATTTTAAAATATGTAAATTTCAAATTAATTTTAATTATATTTGATTTGATTTTATATTTTTTATAGTTAAATCAAATATAAAAAAACAAATTTTCTTAACATTTTTTTTCCTAATATTTTTTTAGAACCAAATATAGCCCAGAACCAAACATAGTATTAAACTACATCTCAATAATACTAATTCTCAATAATTAAAAAATTGTCAATTTTTAGAAATAAAAACCATCTGCTAAGTTGCTAACCTAAAAATTAGTGCCAAAATTCAATGATTTTTTCACAAGTTTTTTTCTTGTTTAAATTTAAGATTAAAAAATAACATCAATTTCACATGAGAAATGTGTTTGGGGTTGAGTTTGGTCATAAACCAATTGATTTGGGGCAAAATCATACCAGCAAAGAAAATTTTCCCTACCTAATGTTTCCAATACTACCAGTCTACCAAACAAGCTTAACGACACACGTGTCATGTCAATGAATTTGTTTTTTAATAACATCTTTGTCCTTTTTTCTTTAAAAAGGCAACTCAATTTTCGATTTATTTTATTTAAAAAATTTCACCTAAAAATATAGCCGACAAAACAGTTTTATTTTCCTCACATAAAATTTAATGAGTCATTCTTGCATTAAATAAAAGAAAATTTATGTAAGGGAGAAAAAAATAAGTGTCATATGTGTATATATATATATATATATATTTTTATTTTATTTTATTTATAATAGTTGAAATTAGGATTCAAATTTGTAGAAAATGTAAAATATTATAGATTTAATTTATGTGTTTAAAAACTATTTAAAAAACGGGATATATGTATATATTTTTTGATATTTTGATATTTTTTGAATATTTGTTTTAAAACTATTATCTTTTTAATATATATATATTTTTTAAAATTGTTGTATTTTCATATAAAAATAAATATATTTTTAAATTTATTTAAATGAAGTGTAAAAAAATATATACTAAATAAAATATTAAGAATTTTGTTATAGAGAGTAGGAAAGAAGATTAATTATGATTTAAATTAGTTAAAAATTTATATATATTTAAAATTATTTAATATTTATATAATAAAGTTAAAATAAGTGAAAGAAATTTAAAATAGCATATAAAAATAATTTATTAATTTTAAATACATATTTTATCCTATAAAGTTATTGCCAAAATTCAATGATTTCCCCCTAATAAATTTGTAGGATAATTGAATTTTAAATAGTTAGGACTTTAGCTGCAATTTGGGAATTTAAGAAAATTCTCTCAAGCCAAGGAAGGAGCAAGGTTGGTGCTTGGGTGATTTTTAAATTAAAATAACAATTTTGTTCACTTAAACACGTCACGCATATATTTTTTTTGTTCATTACAGCTAATATCTTTATATAATAAATATATATTAAATATATTTATAAAATATAAAGGGTGCATTATTGGATTTAAATACAAGAAATAAAATAAATAAAAAAATATTTTAAATCTTAAAAACTAAGTTTAAAATAAATAACTTATTTATAGAAAGTAGTTTAACTCAATTAAATATTTTGTATGAAAGTTAAATAATTTAAAAATGTATAATTTTTTATTAATAATAATTATATTTATTTATTTTAATTATTTTCTATATAAAATGAAATATGACATAGCATGTTTTTCTTCCCTTATTACTTTTTAAAAACGAATGATAGGATAGATAAGGGGAATGTTATTTTGGTGCGGATAAATCCTTTCTGTGAATGTCGCTTTGAATCTTAAAGATTATATTGAAAAGGAAAGAGGAAAAAAAAACAGAGGGCCAACGTTCAAGCGCGTGCACAGTCAATTCGGACCCATATTTCTATTGTTTGTTTGCTTGGTGGTTTTTTTTTAGTAATAAAGAAAAAAAAAGCATCCAATCGGGGGAATCGCCTTTTCTGTGTCATTTCTCCACATGGCACCGCGTTTTCCATCTTTCACCATTGGCGACGGCCTTTACCAGTCTTCGCCAAGGTCTATCACTCTCTCTCTTTCTCCTTTTAGCCATTTCGACCCTACTTGGTCAGATTTTTTCTTCCGCACCAAAATCCTCTCCCTCTGAGCATATCTTGCTTGAATTTTCTTGGCTACTGAATGTTCCATCTTCAAGTCGCAGAGAGATAATTCTCTTGTTACTTGATTTTTGATTTTCTTTTTAATTTTTATTTTATTATGATTCTTTTTGGAAGGTTAGAGAAACGGGAGCACATGGTACTTGGATTTCTGTGATTAAATTCATGTGAATACCGTTAAGAGGGAGAAAGCAGGGAGGGAGAGCTTCTCGTATCTTTTTTTCCAATATTTTTTTGCGGGGTTTCAGTCTCTACAAAAACCCTAGTTTGGATGTTAATGGGTCGAGAACTAAATGCATCACCTGCCTCGACTCTTCGATTATAGCAAGAGATCCAAAGGGATGGATCCAAAGCAGAAGCCACGGAAGCCCAAGCCCAAGCTCGAGCGTCGCAATGCCTTGAGGCACATCGACTACGAAGCCTCCGCTTCGTCGTCGTCGTCGTCGTCGTTCGATGACTCCTTGGCTCTCCATACTCAATCGTTGGATCTGTCGGGTCGGAGCAGCTTCCGAATTCATGGAACAGAAGGGGAAGTTGATGAGATCTGCCGGAGTTTGGGGCTTTCGGGACCGGAAGATTTATCGATTCCGGAGGCGGCGTGGGAGGCGTGGAAGGTTCGATCGAATTCGGATCTTTTGCCGAGGTCGAGATTTAGCCTATTGCATAGTCCCAAGAGAAAGGAATTGGAAGTGAAGGTGGATGATGGGGTGGTAGATAATTTGGCAGATAGGTTTGAGGATAGTGTTAGCTGCAGTGATGCAACCGGGAGACGGAGAGAGACTTCCGAGCTGAGTAGTTATAGGATTGTTGGTGGCGTTGGCGGCTGTGGCGGCTGTGGCGGAGGAATTAAGGGCGTTCGGCCTCCTTTTCTTTCACCGCCGCCTTTAATGTCGCTTCCTGTGATTAGTCACGAGTGTTCGACTTGGGATATTTTGAAATCTTTTGGGCCGGATGCTGATGGGGGTTCTTCTGCTGTGGTAGAAGGAGAGTCTAGTTCCGAGGACGAAGAATTTGATGGGGCACTCGTTAAGGGAGAGGACGTGAATGGGTTGAGGACCGACGAGATTGCTCTTCTATCCGAGTCATGTTCATTTACCACGACGTCCAATGATGACGACTCCTCAAGCTCTACCACGGAGCCCATGTCAAACATCTCGCCAAATGGCAGGATGAGACCCAATTTCACAAATTGGATGAAGGGTGCGCTTCTGGGAAGTGGATCCTTTGGAACGGTGTATGAAGGGATGTCCGAGTAAGTGTTGTTCATATTATCACCTTCATTATTAATCTCACAAAAGCTTAAAGCCCAACAAATTTTGACGTTATATCTTTGCTTCAAATATTTAAGATAAATATCATGAATTGGGGGCAAAACATCAAGCACAGAAACATGCCCAGTTAGTATATTTGCTTGTCAAACATGCCCAGTTGGAAGCATGCGTCTCATGACATAAATCTTGGGTCTTGCTAAAGCTTTGAAACACCACTTCTCTAGAGCCTGCAAGCCTTATTTAAACCATTCGGGACTGGCTTTATGGATCCATCTATGGTCTATACAGGATTAAGATACGACCCATTCTTAGTCTATTGTCGTCCCTCTATGAATTGTGCCAGACTCCTGGGAGGTCTGTTCATGCAGGGACCACCTGGTGTGTTGGGAAACCTGCTTTTTAGGTTACACAGTAAAAACTTATGCAACCTTGGAGTGATCCTCCATAGTTCCCCTTAGCCAAGAGAACTTCTAGGCAGAGGGTTGGAGATCTAGTTTGGTTTGAGAAACTGGATTCATCTGGAGCTTATTTGGTCACACAGAAGAGCAAATGTGATATACAAACTAAATAGTTAATTTTTACAGATATTGAACTTGATAATAACAGTGATATAATAACTGTCCTTGATATTGCATTAGGACTATAAATTTTATAGTAGTCATCTAATGTGTTTTTCCTCCACTCTTTATTTTTATTTTTATTTTTAATTATTATATTATTAGTGTTGCTATTATTATTTGTTTGTTTATTTGTTTTTCTTTTTCCTGCAGGGATGGAATTTTTTTTGCTGTAAAGGAAGTTTCATTGCTTGATCAAGGAAGCCAGGGCAAGCAAAGTCTTTACCAACTTGAGCAGGTGAGGTGCTTTAATTGGTCCTGGTGTAATTTTCTTATTATGTTTATCTATTGTCTACCAATTTTTTTTTATTGAATGAATGTTATGGGATTAGGAAGCTGTCTTCTCTTGATAATTATTTCTTGTTGAGACTCTCTTTCTTGCTCTTCATCCTCATTTATTTATTTTCCAGGAAATTGATCTTTTAAGTCAATTTCAACATGAGAACATAGTTCAATATCATGGCACAGCTAAGGTACTATTTTCAGATTTTCTGTCGCTTTTGGTTACTGCTTTCTCATATATATAATAGACATATTTTGTTATTGGGTATACAGGATTATGCTGTACCAAGGTTTTCTATCTTTTGTCAAATTTCCTATTATTTACTATATATATATATATATATATATATATATATATATACATATATATATATATATATATATATATATTTCATTTCTGGTGCTGATCTTTGTTTTCTCTTGCAACTAATGAGTTTTATGCATTGTTATTAAATTTTAGTTTCTTCTCTATGTTCTTGCAGGATGAATCAAAGCTCTATATCTTCCTTGAACTGGTAACTAAAGGATCACTTGCAAATCTCTATCAGAGATATAATCTTGGAGATTCCCAAGCCTCAGCATACACAAGACAGATTCTGCATGGTTTGAATTATCTTCATGAGCGAAATGTGATTCACAGGTGAGAGTACTGAACCTAATATGTTATTGTTGGCTCTGTATGTTTGCTCTCAGGGTCATTTTTTTTTTTTTTTTTTTTCCTTTTGTTGTTTTGGCTCCACTTTCTTAATTATTTTGGTGCTTGGATTATGTGTTTCTGAAACCATGCTAGTATATGATTCATTTTCTTAATGCTTTGTTTCCTTGCAATGAGGACTGCTTTAAATGTTCCCAATTGAATTAATTTATGTAAGAAGCTTGTCAGCCTTAGTCGTTTTTTTTTTTTTTTTTTTCTGTTGTTGTTTCGTGTTACCAAATCCAATAAGAGCAACATACCGGTTTATGAAGTAGCTACTAGAAACAGCATGAGACAGAAATAGGAAATGTGGCGTTAAAAGAATGGGGCATGCAACATATGTTTACTAGTTTGAAATCAATAGTTTTTTGCTAACAAAAGAGGAGGGCAGGAAAAGGAAAGGTTTTTTTTTTTTTTTTTTCTTTGATAGGCAGAGCACGAAGATGAAAGTTGATAGATGCCTAAAAGTAGCATTCTTGAATAGAAATGTTCCACTAGTAAGATCATTTGATCCAGATCATGAATTTTGTATTGAAGATAACTTAGAGCATAAAAAAGTGAAGTGTATGTATGATAATCTATGTCCTGGATTTTCTTTGATGGCTAAATAAATTGACCAAAGTTTTAATAGCTTATTTACCTTGTTTTGAACCAAAGTTTAGGATTGTTTTAAATTACCTCAATTTAAAATGTGGAAGTACTTGGCCATACATTCTATGCGATATAATTGTAGTTTAGCTTCTTAAATCTCATATTTTTCCTTCTTCTTTTCTAGGGACATCAAATGTGCAAACATATTGGTATCTGCCGATGGGTCTGTGAAACTTTCAGATTTTGGGTTGGCAAAGGTTATTTTTTTAAGTAAAAAAAATTATGATTTTTCTTGTAGTTTCTGAAATATTCTAAATGTCGTTTTTTAATATTTCTTCATATTATTTTGCAGGCAACCCAATTGAATGATGCTAAATCTTGCAAGGGAACTCCATTCTGGATGGCCCCTGAGGTTTGCTTTCCTTTCTCATCCCCTTTCTTGGGTTAAAAAGCATTATGCTAAATGGTTCCAATCGTGTGAATGAATTAATTTAGTGGAGTCATCACAATGTGAGAGAGAATATTGTCTTGCTATTAGCCTATGCAAGTAGGTTATCAAAAAAAAAAAAAAAAAAAATGCTTATGCAAGTACATTGTAATGATGCTTACTGATGTGTGCCAATCTAGTGATGGTTTAGCCATATAATGTTGTGGTATACTTGTTAATAAAATCCTGTATTGGTCAGCTTTGTATAACTTGGTGGCTTGGGCACTTATGATTAGAAACTAGCATTATGATTTCCAGTTGAAGGAACTTGGTTTGAAAGTTGGCAATAAGCTTATTAATGTTTTATATAAAAATATAGAATTTTAATATAAAATGTAATTGATGAGAGAAATTATAAATATAGGTTTCAATAATTTAAATAAATGAGCAAGAAAAAATAGTTAAACAAAATTTTAAAAGACTTTTAAAAAGGACTTTAAAAAAAATAACATTTGTATGAAATCTTATTTAAAAAAAATGAATGATTTAATTGTAATAAAAATGTTCCAATGAAATTAATTATTTCATTGATAGGTTTAATTTTTTTTTTTTTCAAATAAATGAATATAAATAGATTGAAAGAAATTTAAGATAATTTTAGTGGAAAGTATATATATATATATATATATATATATTATGTGTTTTAAGTGTGGAAATATAATATGTTTTCAAATAATGAAACCTATAAAAAATAAAAAAATGTTTTCAAATATTGAATTTCAATAAAATAATTTTTTTATTCTTATATTAGTATTCATTATTCACTTGTATACTCATATTTGCCCTCAACACACATTATATTTTTGGTTAATATATATTATTTTGTTAAAAATTTAGTTGAAGAAGATTTTTCCTCCATATTGGTATTAAGTATATACATTCAAAATTCATACTTCTTATCCGTGCATATTATATTATTGCCCTAGGTCACCAATTTTATTACATATATATTGTTTTATTAGCTTGTTTTATCATTTCTTAGAGGGTTTTTTTTTTTTTTTTTTTCATTTCTATGAGTTTTAATTAATTTCTACCCTATTCTATTTGTTTTGAACTTTCTGTCTTATATTTTTAATATTTTCATAAAATCTAATTACTGATATTCCTTGAATTTTGAATGTTTTCATCCTTGATTTTACCACTTTTTTATCATGAAAGAAAGGACAAATTGGTAAACAAGATTGAAAATGAAGACTAACAATGCGTTAGAAAAATTTTCCGTGCTAGAGTGGCCTGTTCCGCTGTTTCTAGAATAGTGAAAGTGAAGGTGGTTAATAAGGCGGGTTTGTGTTGGAGGTTAAGGGATCATTCTTATGCTAGAGTTGTTGATGAGGGAGGCCCAAGGGAATGAGCTCTCTTTCCAGTTGGGAAGTGGGCTAGAGTTGTGATTTGTGAAGGTCGAGAAGCAGTTGAAGACTGGGGTGCTGTGGGTAATGCTCTTGCAAGGTTGTTGGGAGTGAGGGGAGTGATTTCCATAACCCCTTTCACAACTTCCAAAGGCTTCTTTTTGTGGATTCAGTAGAAAGAACAGGGTGGCCTTAGGTAAGAGGAAGATTGTTTGGGCAGAGAGGCTTGGTTTGGAGCTTGCGGAAATGGTTGCTGAGAGAAAATACTGTGGTTCTTGAAAAGTTCAGAAGGGGGTGCTTAGAATTGCGGGGTCTTCCTTTCCGTCTTTGGAATGAAACCCAGTTACGGTTCATTTTAAAGAATTGGGGGAAGGTGGCAGAGGTGGATCGGGATACTTTGGGGCTAGTAGATTTAACAAAGGCCAGAGTGAAAGTGGAAATGAACCCTAATGTGGTGTTTCCAGTGTTTTTGGAGCCTTGGAGGTGATAGATGGTGCCTTGGTTTTCACTATTGCAATCTCAATTATTGGAGGGGAAGAAGAAGGTGAACAAAATAAGCCTGTGTTGATTCACTGTAGAAGTGAGTTAGCTTTAGTGGGAGGTGGTGTGCGGCAGTTTCCTTTGCAATCTTTGAGGACATGTGGCGAGGCTAGGATGAGTAAGGGGAACAACTGCAATCCACTATCTCAAGTCTCCATTTCAAATTTAAATGGGTTTGTGAAGCAGGCTGATTTTTCAAGAGAGGAGGTGGCTGCGTAGTAGGTGATCTAGGCCTAGTTGAAGAGGAAGGCCCAAGTCTCCCCAAACTCCTTTTGGTTAAGTTAAATGAGGGCGGGCTTTGTGAAGGCAAGGCTTGCATTGGAGGAAGCTCTTTTCACGGTAAAAGTTTTGGGCCTTATTCTCTCTTCTCTAATAAGCTAGTCCATTTGGTTGGCCTTAGGGGGAATGGGTGTTGCAGCACTTTCAACATGTTGGAGTTTTCAGTGGACCCTAAGAAAGCTTTGCCAAAGAGTCTCAACCCCTTTCTTTGTGTGTTGATGCCCATCCTTTGCTCAAGCAAGAAGGATGGCAATAGTTGTGCAAGGAGTTTGCTGTCACCTTTTTTTGGAAAGGTTTTAACTTCCCTGGTTGGGGGTGACACAACGAACATGGGTTTTTCTCTTCAAAAGACTCAAAGGCCATTAGAGAAGCCAAAGGAAGGTTTGATCCCAATTATGTTGTGTTCGGGGGATGTACTAGGAAGGGTTGAGGTCAGTGATGGTTTTCAATGCTGTGAGAGTTAAACCCAAGTACAAACTTCTACTCCACGTTCCATGGTTAAAGGCCTGGTCTTAGAGGGGGTTTTTGATTTGTCTCATTCTACCTTACCCCTCATTGTTTTTTTGCAGTCCCTTGGTTTTGCGGTGCCTTTTTCGCTCATTCTTTTTAGCTCTTTTTGTGGTCCTTTTTCGTCAATGACAAGTTCTTCAAGGGTAAATGAGTATCAATCTGTTTCTATTGGGGGTGTGATCAGTCCCAAAGGTGTGGTGTCCTTAAAAGTCAAGCCCAACCAAGAGTTAGAGAGCGGTTCTTTTCCTAGGTTATCACAAAACAACCCTAGTGAATCTTATTCTCCAGTGAGGTGTATGTTGGTGGAGTTAGGTTTTGCTTAGTTGGAAAATTTCCATATTGAAGGCATCTCTCCTTCAAAATTGGCTTCCATTAAGTTGTTGTTAGGATCAATGAGTGTCAAGATTGTGAAATAAAATGAGAATGGAGATCAGTTGACCAAAAACAATGGCTGCTTTGTAGTAAAGGTTTACTCCAGAAGGAAGAATAAAATTTCTTTCGGTGTCCCTAGGTGTCTTTAGTCTCTATGGGCTTTTGGGTGGTTTCTAGGTTTTTTTGGTCTTATGAAAATCATAAGTTGGAATATTAGAGGCCTTGGCTCTAGAAAGAAAAGAAAGGTAGTGAAGGATTTTCTTTATCATGAAAACCCAGATATTATTCTGTTGCAGGAAACAAAGAGGAAGTCTTGTGATTATAGGCAGTGTGTGGAAGGTAAAAAACAAAGAGTGGGTAGTTCTTCCTGCTAGTGGGGCGTCGGGAGGAGTGGCAATACTTTGGGATGCTTTGAGGTTTAAGTGTTCGGAGGTTGTTCTAGGATCTTTCTTAGTAACATTCAAGTTGGAGTTAGAGGATGATGGGTCTTTTTGGTTATCTTTGGTCTATGGTTTAGCTCGTCATGGTTTAGAAGGGATTTCTGGATGGAGTTTCAAGATCTTTCAGGCTTAACTTTTTTGAAATGGTGTGTTGGTGGGGACTTCAATGTCATTAGAAGAATTTTTGAAAAGCTAAGAGGGTCCCCAAGTATGAGGGATTTTGATGACTATATTAGAGATTGTGAGTTGTTTAATCCACCTTTGAGGAATGCCTCCTTCACTTGGTCAAATTTGCAAGAAAACCTCGTGTGCAAAAGATTGGATAGATTCCTTTTTTCTATTGGTTGGGAGCTTGATTTCCCTCAATTTGTCCAAGAAGCACTCCCCATATTGACTTTGGACCATTGTCCAATTGTGCTAGTTACCAATTTGTTTAAGTGGAGACTAACACCTTTTAGATTTGAAAACATGAGGCTGAGTCATTTAGAGTTCAAGTAGAATTTAGGGTGTTGGTGGAATGAGTGTCCATTTGAAGGGTGGGAAGGTCACGAATTCATGAAAAAGCTTTAGTTTGTCAAGTCAAAATTGAAAGAGTGGAATAAGGTGTCTTTTGGAGACTTAAAAGAAAAAAAAAAAAGAAAAATATTCTTTTGGACATAGTGGAATTAGATGAGAAGGAACAAGAAGGGAATTTTTCTCTTGAATCGGCAACAAGGTCTTTAAGAAAAAGGGATTTGGAAGAGGTGCTGTTAAAGGAAGAGGTGTTTTGAAGGCAAAAGACAAGAGTCAAATGGATAAAAAAAGTGGATTGTAATTCTAATTTTTTTCATAGGGTGGCTAATGGTAGGAGGAATAAGAGTTTCTTTAAATCTTTGGTGTCAGAAGGTGCGGTAACCTTAGATAACTTTGAAAGCATTTCAAAGGAGATTAAGCGCCATTTTGGGAAGTTATTTTTCCAACCTTTAAGTGGGTCTTGGAGGTTAGAAGGTTTGGATTGGTCTTCTATTTTTGTAGAGAGTGTCGAGTGGCTGAATCGATCTTTTTCAGAGGAAGAGATTCTCAATGCTGTGATGCTTTCAAATAAGAAAAAGGCCCTTGGTCTAGATGGTTTCACAATTGGTTTTTATCAGGAGTGTTGGGAGATGATTAAGAATGACTTATTAAGAGTGTTCTTTGAGTTTCATAATAATGAGATAATTAATCAAACCATGAATGCTACCTTGTTTGCCCTAATGCCAAAAAATAGTCAAACTAGTAGGATCTCATATTATAGATCCATCAGTTTGGTTACTGGTTTGTACAAAATCATAGCCAAGGTTCTTTTAGGGTGTTTGCGAAAAGTCCTCCAAGACACCATCTATTTGACTCAAGGTACTTTTGTTGAAGGGAGACAAATTTTGGATGCTGTCTTGATTGCTAATGAGGTGGTGGATGAGAAGAGGAGCTCTTGAAAGGAAGGGGTAGTTTTCATAATTGGTTTTGAAAAGACCTATAATCTTGTTGATTGAGATTTTTTGGACCACGTACTTGGAAGAAAAGAGTTTAGTTTAAGATGGAGGTCTTGGATGAGGGGATGTTTTTTTTCGGTGACTTTCGCAATCTTAGCGAATGGTAATGTTAGGGAGTGGGTTAAGACTTTCAGAGGTCTAAGACAAGGAGATCTCATTTTCTTTTTTCTCTTCACCATTGTGGCTGATGTTTTAAGCAGATTGGTTGTGAGAGTGGAGGAGAGAGTTCAAAGGATTCAAGGTGGGTAGAAATAGGACCAGGGTATCTCATTTACAATTCGCAGACGACACCATCGTCTTTTCTAGAGCATCCTTAGAAGAGTTGCTTTTGCTGAAGCTAATTTTGTTGGTTTTTGAGCATTTGTGAGGGCTAAGGATTAACCTAAATAAGAATACTTTTTTTGGAATCAACATTACCCAAGATCAAACAGCTAGGTTGACTTCTTTGCTTGATTGTGCAGTTTTTGATTGACTTTTATCGTATTTGGGCCTCCCGTTAGGGAGGAACCCAAAATCGATTTCCTTTCGGGACCTCGTGATGGATAGTCTTTAGGAGGTTGGATGGTTGGAAAAAAGCCTTCTTATCCTTTGGCGGTAGAATCACCCTAATTCAGTTTTCTTTGTTGTATATTTCGAGTTACTTTTTTTGTCTTTTCAAGATCTCGGTTTCAATAGCTTTAAGGATTGAGAAATTATAAAGAGATTTTCTTTGGTCAGGTTGTGGGAAAAGTAGATCATTTGGTCATTTAGGAGTTAGTTTGTAGGTCAAAAGAAGTTGGTGGATTAGGGTTGGGAAAAATTTCTTTGAGGAATCAAGCTTTATTAGGGAAGTGGCTTTGGAGGTACCCTAAGGAAAGTACTACCCCTTGCATAAGGTCATCTTGAGTATCTATGAGACACATCCTAATGGCTAGCATGCTAATAATAGAGTCAGATGGTCGCATCGTTGCCCCTAGAAGACCATTGCACATTTGTTCCAAGTTTTTTCTACACACTTGTTTTGAATCCGTTTTTAGGAAAATTTATGGTGGGGGGACCAATCTTTGTGTTTACAATTTTCAAGTCTTTTTAGAGTCACCACTACTAAAAATTGTCCTATCTTAGCTATCCTTGGTAATAACACTTCATTGTCTTGGGATCTCACATTTCGTCGCAATCTAACATATATGGAGATTGAGGATCTTGAAAGATTAATGTCCTTATTGTCCAATTTCCATTTGTCTCCTTCTATTCTAGATGCGAGATCTTGGGTACTGTCCTTTTCAGGAGTTTTCTTAATAAAATTGTTTTTTTCAGCCTTACCATTTTCTCCAGATTTAGTCCCTTTCTACCCAGCTAATTGTTTTGTGGAAATCAAGAGTTCTATATAAGGTCAAGGCCTTTGCATGGTTAGTGACACTTAAAAGGTAAATACCAATGACATGCTACAATTGAAAAGACCTTTGAAGGTCCTTAGTCCTTGCATCTTATGTAGGATGAATAGTGAGACAATTGATCATCTTTTCTTACATTGTTCGATTACTTTGAGATTGTGGCATAAGGTTTTTTCACAAGTTGGGATGGAGTGGGTTCCGTCAGGCAGTATTTGTGATATGATGGTGATCTCCTCCAAGTGTTTTGGGAATTCAATTAGAGGTAAGGCTCTTTGGAGGATAGTATGTCTCTTTTTGTTGTGGATTGTGTGGAGAGAGAGAGGAACACTTGGATTTTTGAGAACACTTGGAGGACGCTGAATTCGTTGTGGGATTTGCTTCATTTTTTTGTTTCTTTTTGAGCTTACTGTACAAACATTTTTAAACCCTACCCTTTAGTGTTATTTAGCTTAGTTGGCTCTTGATTGTACACATTAGGGTTGGGTTATAGGGGTTGGTGTTGTTATACTTGTATAAGCCTTTTGTCTTTATTGTATAGCCTTCCTTGATTTGTGGAGGTATACTTAGTTAGTTTTGATCGAGTTTGTACTTCATGAGGAGAACCTCACATCCTTTTTATGTTTTTATTATCTATTACTACATTTGTTTGTTTCTTATAAAAAAAATAAAAATAAATAATCACTAGTATGAATTTATTGAGACTTTTAATATAACAAACTTTTAGGTAAGAATTGATTTTTCTTAGAATATATTTATTAGTATTTATCATATTTTATCAAGACTTATGAATGATTTATTTTAAAGTGATTTTTGTAAAAGTGCTTTAGTGATTTTGTTAGTAACTGTTCTATTAAAAACATTTTTATTTTTTTGATTAGAAACAAAAGATGTATTAATTATGATAAAAGGTATATGAGAAGGATGAGTGGTCCTCATTATAGTATACAAGAAATTGATTAAAAGTATGATTAAATTCCTCAAGGACCTCAACTATACGAGGAGAACTATAGAAAAAGGTTTAGTGCACTTAAGGATATACCTAGATGCCATTTCTTGAATTCCGAACTAAGCACTTTTCATTGTTGTCCAACCCTTTTCATTTACAAATAGAATGTTAACTCGGCTGAATAACGTTGAGTAGAATGCCTTTAAAGGCTTTGATACAAGAGGCCCATAAGGAGGAACATAAGTGAAGTAAATCTCACAACATCTTTATCGTCTTTCATTTTTCCTCAAAGATCTTAGCATTTCTCTCATACCACACAATCCAAGGCAATGTGAGACAAGGGGTTTGACATAGGGTCTTGCTCTGATGGAACTCCTCAAACCCCTACATGAAATGGTCATTAAGTTGCAAATAATCTTAAGTGGAACCAATCTATCTTGGCTATAGAGTGAATAGCTTGTGCTATAGCCCCAAAGTTATCAGGCAATGTAAAAGGAGGTAGTCAATTGATTTACCACTCCCCATGCATAAAAGTACTTGAATATAAATTTAAAAAGTATTTTAAAATTGCTTTCATAGTGGAATACACTACAAAAAGTGATTTTTGGAAGAAACATCCATCAAGTGGCTTGTCCAAAAATCTCTTCAAGTGATTCAGTAGATTTTTAAAACTTGGTCAATGCCTAATTTTTTTAAGGACGGTACTTGTAACACTCCTAGGATCATATCCAAGTGGATTCCTAATAGCTAATATTTATATTTAATTGTTTAAAAAGATAAAAACACATTAGCTAATCTTCAATTATCTTAAAGAATACGTAGAAATCTCTTACAAACAAATATCTTATCAAAATTAATTTTTTTTGTAAAGATTATCTTTTACAGAATATTAAAAGAACATAATATAGTTTTTAATTATGTTAGTTGTTTGTAATTTTTATCTAATCATGTTCTTAATTTGATAAGTTTATTTATTATTTATTTATATATTTATAATATTTATTGATATTATGTTATTTGAGTTCAATAAAAAGATGTCTTTTTAAATATGCAAAAAATATGTTCATTCTTATTTAATTTACAAAAAAATTATTCCACCCCCACCCACCGCCCAACCCCACACCTAAATTTATGACTCTGCTCCTGCTTATAATTTATACTAGGCTAACTCCCTCCCTCACATGCAGCTCATACCCTGCACGTGGAGAGATATAGGGCTCTCTATGAACTAGTTTCTATGTCATGAAAATTCTAATTTGGTACTTGAATGTATCTGTTACTGTATCTTCTTTGTTATATTTAAAGATTTTTTGCAATTAGATATTTCCATGACTTGAAAGACTTTGAACTTGCCAGGTTTCTCTTTGTCATATTTTTCAAATTTGGTTAGGGAATCATTACATGTCTAATATTTTCCAAGAAGAGTTCTAAATATCAAGCTGGCAATTGCAGGTTGTCAATGGGAAGGGCCAAGGGTACGGGCTTGCAGCTGATATATGGAGCCTCGGGTGCACTGTGTTAGAAATGCTAACCCGTGAGGTTCCATACTCTCATTTGGAATCTGTATGTAATCCAATCCTTAAAATTCTTATTATTTGTCCTCATATTGTCAATTTTATCATTATCATTTTCATCATCATCATCTCCACACTCTCATTTGGAATGTATATAATTCTTAAAATTTCTTCTTATTTGTCCTCATGGTGTTAAGGTTGTCATTCTCATCTTCATCTTTGATTCTTCATTTGCATTGTCATCATAATTCATTATGTGATGTTTTTTGGATTTGACAAACATGAGAACTTCTGCTATTTCTTTAGATATACTTTTGCATTGGTTGGTTCATAGGTAGTGCCATACGGTTGCCATCTATTGCGGAATTCATATATACATATATGATTATATTACATGGTGCAAACTACTTTTAGTTGCAGATTACATGGATTTGATTTCCGGGCATTAGCTAGCTGGTATTTTTGATATGGTGCTACTGTTTTATTTTATTAAAAAACATGATGCTGCTTGATTGATTTCTGTAGGTCCAAGTTGTATCGGTTATTGCTTATACGGTTGGGGATACTTAGAATGTTTACGCTATTTTTGGAATATGATCAGTCACATTTTGTGATTGATGTAGATCCTGCTTTTCTTATACCAACACTTCTGAAATCTCATGATACGATTATTTTATTTGATTAACAATTATCCCAAGCCACCTTATACAAAGACAAATCATTAGCCATGCCATGAACTTCTATGAAATGAGTTTAAATCTGATCAGAGCACTAATTTGTTGAATCTTATTCTTGTGAAAAATAAAATAAAAGTATCTCTTTATGGTATGACAGATGCAGGCTTTGTTTAGGATTGGAAAGGGTGAGCCACCACCAGTGCCTGACTCTCTCTCCCCAGATGCACGGGATTTTATCCTTAAATGCCTTCAAGTTAATCCAGATGATCGTCCCAAAGCAGCTCAGCTCTTAAACCATCAATTTGTGAAGAGGCCACCGCCCACTTCTTCAGGCTCAGCATCGCCTCTCTATCATGGAAGACGGTCTTAAAGTTTTCTTCGGTTTGAACAGTAAATATAATGAGGTAAAAGTAGCTTTCACTTTTTCGTATTTGCATTGTCCAAGGTCCCCAATGACTTATTTAGTGCTTTCTTTACCCATCACTGCTGATGAAATGAAAAATGAAAGAGTAGCCTTTTGCTGCATCTGCTCCTTCATATATCATTCCTACTCTCAGATCATGGAGTGGATGCATCAAAAGAGCATTAACTACTGAAAAGGAAATGCAGAAAGCACATGATCCTGCCATTTGAAACACAGATAAAATCTACAGCTTCTCTGTAGAAGAAACAATGTCAAGCATGTTTTCTTGCCAAATAAAAGTATGGACAACCTTAGGGCTGTGTTTGGTTGCTGGAAAGTACTAAGGAAAAAAAAAAAATTGTAAGGAAATTGATTTTCTCATATTTGGTTTTATCACGGAAAATATGAAAGAAAATCAAATATACTTAAAATTAATTAGAAACTTATGTATTTTTAAATTATTTAATTTTATATAAAAGAGTTCAATTAAGTGAAATGATTATGAAGTGGAATATAGAAATCATTTATTAAATTTAAATCTATTTTGTTTTTTTATTTTATTTTATTTTACTTTTCCTCTCTATTTTTTTCTCACATTTTTCCTCAAATTTTGCGAGAACCAAACATAGACAAGAGACAAAATATTTGTATATAGTGGAAATATGGAATGGGATGGGTGTGCCACATGCAAAATAACCTATAACCATTGAAAATGTGCTGGTTTTCTATCACATTATGGGGTGAAGATTGTTTTCTTTCTTTCTTTGTTCATTTTAATTTTGGTTGTAGGGTGTAGTTAAATATAGGTAAGATGATGTTTAGTTGGTGCAATTATCTTATCCTGTGCCCATCATTCTCTGTGTCTTGCATTAATGTTTACTCTAATACAAATTTTGCTTTACTCTTGAAAACAGCTCCGTCCATAAATATGGAGAAACCTTTCATGCGGATCATCGGGTTTTGCCGTCATTGATATTTGCTTCCACAGTACACACTCAAAAGGCAGCAGGTTCTTTGAACTAGAATGATCCTGAAGCGTTTCAAGGATTTGATATTTATTCACAACTGTGGGAGTGAACAAGCATTCTTTGAGGACGGTGCCCCTCTCCAAAATTCTCCACACGAGAGAGCAAACTGCATTCGAATTGCCAGTCATGAGAAATTTATTGTTTGGCAGCAACAGTTTGGTGTCTAATATTGAGAGACCGTTTTCCTTCACCTTGTATTTGTATATATATGTTTATTTTTATAGATGTAATATTCTTTTTTTATTTTTTTGAAAGAGGAGTCTTATATTAGGTGTTTTGTATATACCTACATATTTGACCTAAAAAAAAAATTAATTCTGAGTTAAGGTTTAGATGTTGGTTAACGAATGATATATGTTATGTTACTTCCTGAAGTCTAGTAGAGGGATTGGTTGAAAATGGAGGTATTCGTATGCAGTGGGCATGAACGCAAACCCTATGTATTGTTAGGGGACAAAATTGACTGGTCCGGTCGACCGTGTTATAAAATCAGACAACCAAATTAATGACTCATAATCATAAATTACGTCAGGCAAATGCAAGTACCAAATTGTCCTCGAGATTCGGTGGCTCTGTCTTGAGCCATTTGGGATCACGTAGTTACGTGAGAAAGAATCTTAAGAACTTTATGACTCAGCTTTATTTTATACTAATTAATTTTTTCCACATCAAATTTAGTTAGGCCGCCGAATTGGACTCTTATGAATTATGACGACACATACTCGCCACTTTCTCCCTTTTTTTTCTTTTTTTTTTAATCTTTTTCTTTTCCTGACTTTGAAAATGGGGAGCAGCCTGTATCCGATGAATTCAACGTTTAAATGATGTGAGGTCAATCCATGACTCCGGAAAACTTAAAAACCAAATAGGAGAGCAGTGGATCAATTTTTTGGTATACATTTGTAATAAATAAGAAGTGAGAGACTTGAGAGTGGCGTAAAAATGAGCGTACTCTGTAAAGGGCACCCACCAAATCTATGCCCATAAATAGGGGTGGAACCCCACACCCCTAACCCACCACCCTTACGCAACCATCGTTCGTCCTTCCTTTTTCTCTCCCTCTCTTCTTCTTCCTCTTCGCTCCCAGCCCTACCGGATTCCCCTGGTACGTCTTCCTTTCAATTTTTTGTTTGTTTGTTTGTCAATTTCCCTCTCCGTTTCCTCTTTCATTATGCTTTATTCGCTTTTTTTAGGGTTTTATCCTGCAATGGTCTTTGCCTTTCTCTTTTTTGTTGCAATTTTTTTGTGGTAAAGTTTGGATCTCTGTTTATCCCTGATTTCGTTTTAATACAAGTATCATTACGAATGTGGATTCTCTGGATTTTAAATTTCAAACCCTAGCCATGTTTGCGTTTCCCGAGAAAAACAACCAGAGAGGTGAACTGGCGCACTTGACTGGTGGTTACGGTTTTTGGAGTGCGTAACAGTGGAGCATCCTGGATTCATCTGCACTTCGTCTTCCCGAATTTTCGTTGCAGCCCAAGAGAGCGAGGAGTTTAAATTTCCCATCATTACAATGATACTGGAGATCGATCCTTCATCTTGTCCTGTCATTGGTCAATCATCTCTTTCTTTGTTGTAGAATGCCTGTGGACTAGAATTGTGCATCTTTGTGTTTAGAATTGTCCTCTTTTTGGAGGTCTTTGAGGAGCTTTTGTGGTCACTGTATTCTAGGGTTGGAAACAAAACTGCTTTCATGGCATTTCTTTGCTATTTTCTTTTTCGCACTTGCCAGATTTTTTAAAAAAATTTTATTACTTATATCTTTGTTCTGGGGACATGCTTAATTTTTGTTAGGCCTGTTTCACGGACATTGAGAAGTTCAGACTCGCAGTATGGTTTTTTTTTTTGGTGTGGGGGGGTTGATTTTTATATTTTCAACTACAATGTTTACAACTACACAGAAACTTGATGAAGCTTCATTTCATTTGGAAACTTATTGAGAAACCGTACAACTCTTTTCTTTTGAGGTGAATGAGGAAGAACATGGAACATAAAGAAATGTGTGTTCAGCAGATCAATTGATGTGTTATGTGATTCGACCCTGTGGAATGTGGATAGGGTTATGTTGGTTGCTTAATTATTTAGAAAGCTATAAATGCAAGAGGATTGGTGACCTGTATATTTAGAGTGAAACTCTCTATCATTTACTATTAAATTGTTATTTGTGATATTCCATTCAAATTGCCAAAATTAATTAAGAATAAGAAATATTTTTGCGGATTGCTAATTTATGTTAAAGAACAGAATACTACATTTTAGATCTTTCTGGATGTGTTCTTAGTTTTCTGATTTGCTAAATTTATATCTATCGAACAGAGTTGTGCTACTTTTCAGATAAAGTGGTATGGGTTGCAAATTGCGATGGTGTGTTGTTACTGTTTGTATTTTTTACGATAGGCTAAAGAGCTTGTCAGAGCCTAGCTTCTTGCTTTAATACAAGTTTCTTAGGAGTTCTCATTGCTTGCGTCTTGGAATTGTATTCTTGTTGTCAACTAGCACCCAAGCACAAGGACTTTAAATTTTTAGTACCTGTAAAGTATCTTGGTGGTCAAACCCAAAGGAAGTAACTGAGAAATTAGTTCAAGAAGGGGATGGAAGGGAAGTTTTTTGTATTTTTTATATTGAATTTGGAAGGTATGAGAGTTGAAAAATCAAGAAAGTAAATAAATAGAAAATGGCTAAGATTCGGGTTTGCTGTAGGTATTTTTTCCTTATGACCCTATCTTAGATAGACACCACACCATAGAGCTTTCACTCTCTCTGCCCATTTCTCCTTCAAAACACTAAAATCTAGTTTGAGGTAAGCTTCATGTTGACATAGTTTGCGACCCATGTCTATGACCGTTGCCACTAGAAGAGTTCTCACCTCCTTAGTTAATCCTATGACATGAGATTGATCAAATCTTGTGAGGGCCCTACATTGTGGTTATCACTCCACCAATTCAAGAAGCGGCAGCCGTGGTGACAACAATGAAGGTGTTGATCCTTGCCCCACCCTGCCTTAACTAAGGTTTGATGAATTGAATAGGAACCTAAGCTCACCCTTACCTTAAATAAAAAAAATCACACTCTCATGATACCAAGACAAAAGGATAGAACTGAAAATTAAACATTGGAATTGAAAACATGGCTGAAAATGTAAGATAACAGCAACACTTAGAGGAAACAAAGTTCTTCCCCTTTATTTCTCACATTCTCCTGCTCTTACATTGTTCTAGCCTATGCTTTTCTTTTCTCTACTTCCTTCATAGCTGGCTATTTATAGGAGGTGGAGTGATATTGATGAGCTGTCAACTTGGAGGCAAATGGAATGTCTCTTCTTTGAACAACTTGCAATATGAGGTGACTTCCTAAGATTGTTAGTTTTCATGCATGTCATGGTAGCTGGGGCTTTGATGACAACTTTGAATCATCTCCGGAGAATCTTTGTCTTTGATAGATTTCGTAGATTGGCTAGCCACCAAGTAAGGGTCAGGCTTGTTTGTCCAATTTGTTTTTTGCTTCTTTGTATTTGGTATACTTTGTGTATACCCTTTCTCTAGCCTTTTGGCTCTTAATGAATTTTCTTTACCTATCAAAAAAAAAAAAAAATCTCCGGAGGCATTGACAATGGTCCTAGGAAGCTTTGCTTGAAGAGGAATAAGAGATGAAGGGTGAGAATGGGAAGAAGTGAGTAAGATTTGGTGATTTTAAGTTTAAGTCTCCACTAAGGAGAAGAGATGAAGAGTAAGAAATGAAGAAAGAGGGATTTGGGAAGGTTTCAAGGCTGCTTGGGCTTGAAAAAGCATGGAAAAAGTTTAAAATGCAAAGAAGGGTCGTCTTGGTTGCTAGACTCTTCGTCTAGTGAGCTCCGTGTTTGCCAGGCTAGTTTAGCAAGCTAACCTTTCACACACACGCACACACACACACACACATATATATATATATATATTTGGTGGTTTTTGAAGGGGAATCAATAGGGCATTGAGTCATCTTCCTTCTAAGGTTATTAACCCTTCCAAAGTGCTCCGTTTAAGTCGCCTTTTGCCATGTATATCCTTGCAAAATTCATACAAAATGATCAAGGCATCTTATATTGAGTGCTATTGTGCAGGCAATACCATGAGTTTGCATAATTTAACTATGATAACAATGAGCAATGTTGCACTAATCACTCATGCATTTGGATACCCCTTGGAATGAGTATATTTGTGTGCATGCATAAATGATTTATAGAATCATGAAAAGTTGTTTTCTAAATTTTAAGTAACAGAACCAGAAGCAGTGATGATGTTTATATCAATTGAAAGTGTGATAATTTATTTACATGATAGTTCTTTTATTTTCCTTCTTTTTTTTTTTGGGTGCATATTTTGTAAGAAATTACCAAAGTACATGGGAAACACTTGTGTTTTGACTAGTGTGAAGGAATAATAATTTTTATAGGCAGTGGCATCCTAGATATTATTTGCTTTAGTCTTCTAAAATTGTTTAGTCTCTTGTAATTGCATTTAGTCCATTTAATTTATAAGGTTAGGAGGATGGATTGTATGTTGTCATAAAAGGGCAGTATCAAAGTTTTCCATCCCTTTGTGTTCATGTTTGATCTTGCCCTGATGTCACCCAAGGCATGGGTATAGTGTTTGCCATTTAGGAATGTGATATAATGGAGGCATGAATGTTTAGATTGCTTAATTAATTTGGACAAGACAATCTAGTTTCAACTTTAAAATGTATGATTGCATTTCATTTTAATTGAAAGATGGGGATTGGTAAAACACTAGAGTTAGACTGCAAAACTCTCTATTTCTTCAGTACTGGTTTTGTTATTTATGATGTTCCTTACAAATTGTGAAAAGAAATTAAGAGCAAGAAATATTATTCTGAGTTGCTAATTAAATTTATAGGACAAAAGTTCTCAGATTTTGCATTATAGGATGTGAGTTCCCATCACATGCTGTTGTTGGTTATATTCAACATGAAAAAACTGCTGATTATCGTCTTAGCCCTAAATATTAGAGCACACAGCTGAATTGTAAAGTTTCCAATTTTAGTTTTTCCATTACCTGTGGCAAAAAGAAAAAGTGCCTTTATGTATATGCATGAGGACATGTGTGCTTTTCCCACTAAGAAATATCAAGGTAGAAGAGGCAAAAATATGTTAGGACGCTTCCAGTGAAGTAGGAATGCTTTTCTCTATTATTTATTGTACTGCTCTTGGGTATCTTAGAAAGTGAATTTGTTGGATGCATTTGGTGCGCATACTCAAACTTGCAGTGCTGTGGTTTGGCAAGCCATATGTTTATTCTAACATGGCTCCTTCACAGATTTTGAAGTTTCTAACATGGGTGCCTGTTGATCAAATTTAGCAATTATGTTACAGTCTATGTTCCACCTTATATATTATGAAAAGAGACAAGTGCTTAGAACTATCTGATCCATCTATATATATATCGTCTGGATGACTTTCAGGTTTGACTTGAAAATGGCAAGGGTTAACAAAGTGAGACGAAAGGCTGATTCCCGACTTCACAGGGCAACCCCATTCCCATTAGCATCTCGCCCTCACAAGGTTCTGAAAGATGTCCATCTGAAGAAGAAACACTCTAAAGCATTGGCAAAAAAAGACTGGGAAGATGCAACCTGCTCAGTTTGTATGGAGTTCCCTCACAATGCTGTACTACTCCTTTGCTCCTCCTATGAGAAAGGTTGCCGCCCTTACATGTGTGCTACTAGTTGTCGTTACTCCAACTGTCTTGATCAGTACAAGAAAGCCTATACTAAAGTAACTTCAGCCCAAAGTTCACCACCATTGCAAGGTTCAACTGAAAATTTAAGTCTCAGTTCTCATTCAGGTCTTCCTAATGAAAAGATGGAAATGTCAGAGCTTCTGTGTCCACTCTGCCGAGGACAGGTGAAAGGTTGGACAGTGGTGGAACCAGCACGTAAGTATCTCAATGCCAAGAAGAGAACATGCATGCAGGATAACTGCTCATATGTTGGAACATACAAACAACTCAGGAAGCATGTTAGAGCAGAGCACCCACTGGCACGACCTCGTGAAGTGGACCCTTCACTCGAAGAGAAATGGAAGAGGCTTGAAGGTGAAAGAGAACGGAATGATGTGCTCAGTACAATTAGATCATCAATGCCAGGTGCATTGATTCTGGGGGATTATGTGATAGAGGGTAACTATCATGGGTTTTATAGAGACTATACTGAGTATGATGCAGAAGCATATTTTGATGATGCTCTTTTCTCTTTGGATTCTTTTGGTAGAGGGCGGAGGGGAGGTATCCACTTGGGTAGCAGATTTAACAGAACATATGATTTATTGGATGAGGAAGACCATGAGATGCGTCGCCACGTGGCTGCACCTGGACGTGGCCTCCACAGGTTGCTGTATGGGAGGTCAAGAAGGCGTCAAAGGCACAGAGAAGCTAATGGGGAACGTTAATATATGTGCTGCTGAACAAGGGGAAGAAAAGGGGAGGGGGCTGGGTGGTGTTGTGGTTGTGGTGGTGGGGTTTTGATTTGCTTCTGGCAGTTGGTTACGGTAGTTAGTTTTTTGTTTTGGGTTGGATTTGGTTTTACTAGGGTCTGGGTTTGGGTGATGAAGGACTGGCCTCCTGCTTTTCTACAATTGAATTTTTTTACTTTTTCTGTGATTTCATTGCATGGGGCACCGTATAGTAATGGTACACAAGGACATTGCCATCATTTCATTGGACAATTATATTAGAGGAATTGCAGAATCGGTAGCAGCAGATTATCAAGTTGTGTGGCACCCAGGTAAGTATTCTCTTAGGGATAGTAAAATACCATTTTAGAGGGGCCTTGCCTCTCTTTAGGGGTGGTGAATCAAGCTATTTTAATGGTTGGTTCCCACTAGGATCTGACTCTCATTTGATTATGCAGGGTGGTCATTTGAACAGGATAGACTGTAAAAAAAAAAAAAAAAAAAAAAGAAAGAAAAATTCTCGTTCTTTGGCCTTTTAGGTTTATGCTTCCCTTTCCCCTCTTGTTCCATGGGCGGCCCTTGTTTCCCTAACGGTTTAATCCATGTACAGTTTGAAGGGTGGTTTGTGAAAAGAATTTTATTTACTAGTGATTGTAAAGTTGTGGGTGACTAACAGCTGAAAAAATTGTGCCTCTAAAACTAGGCCTTGATTATTTCCAGGTGCATTGACTCAAGCTAGTTTGCTTCTCCCCTGAATTACTGAATCTGGTTCCCCTTAGTGTACACAGGTTTGTCTACGCTTCAGATCCGGTGGAGTACAAAGTTTACCCTTGATTTTATCATTCCAGCGGAAAACCTTGTTTCTATATCCGGGCGCCAGACCTTAATAATGGTTATATTTCTTGAAGCCAGCTTTTGTTTGAGGATTGTGATGTTATGTAGATTTCATGGAGCCAACATTTTCCGTCAAATTTCCTCCAACCATCGGGTGGAAGTGGAACAAATGACTGATTTGAATGTGGCTCGTGTGAAGTAATCAATATTGCATGCCATGGTTGATTAATAGATAGCCGTGAAAATATGAAAATAGTCCATGCTAAAGTAGATAGCAACAGAAAAAGATAGTTGGGATGTAAAAATGGTTTTGTTCAGTCCATTTTTGGACGAAAAATTAACTGCATTGACATGATCGGTCTTGATGAAAAATTGTATCAAACTGTTTATGGTTGGTTTGATTCGGTTTAGATGACTATTGGGTGTAAGTTTATTAGGTCTTTAAATCCAATTAATTTGTAAAATTATCATGAGTTTAAATATCAAAATATATTTAATATTTTAACTAAAATGAGTTTATTTGACGATAATGAATAATAAAGTAAAAAATTCCTCTGACATCATAAATTACAGGAGATGCATTGATTGCCTATCAATGAGGTCAGTTTTAACAATTTTTTCATCCTGAATTCATTTGATTCCTTTCTGGAATCCTGCTCTCTCGTCTTGGCCAGTAAAATTGTTAGATTCCAAAGGATTTTGGATCTGCCAGGACAAATCAAACCCAGGTGGATCATACCAAAAGACCTTGCAAGGTGCAACAACAACCCACAATAAGAGGATCAGAGCTTTGGTTTTCCCATCTTAAATTCCAACTGAATTTGCGACCTAAACATCATCGTGTTGATGATACGTTTTTTCCCTTTCCATAACATCCTCTTACCATCCTCATTAATCTCCTCTGCAAGCCCAAAAATTCAGAAAAATCAGCCCGAATCCATCACCAGAGAAAAGAAGAACAAATGAAATTTAATGTGAAATGTGAGATTTATTACGCAAAAGATAGAATCCCTCCAGGTTGTGCCCTTTCTTTTGTTGACATTGATAGTTTCCGTTACCATACGCTCGTAACCCCTTTCCCTTTTCATGAAAATGCGACGGAAGGATCCCCGGAGCTTTGCTGAAGAAGGCGTCCATCCCCACTTCTGGGTTAAGCCGCTAACTCATATTAGTTTTGATAGAACCATTCATTTCTACTATTGTGCTTGGAAAATGGAAGAACTCACCTTGGGCTTCCGCTTGGACCTTGTTTTGGTTCTGGGCCGTTCCAACTCGTTGGACTCAGCACGCCTTAGCCGCTGAGCATGGGCCAGTAGCTGTGCCCGTCGATCGTTACCATATTTTGTTGAAGCTTTAGGCTTTCCGGCATCGATGGGACGATTGTAACGTGAAGGGATTGCGGATGATTCAACGTAAACGGTGATTACAACTCCATTCTCCTCATTCCTTTTCTTATTACCCCTGGCCATCAAACACGGATCTTGTCTTCTCAACAACAAGAGGATTGGACAGAATGGAGAAGAATAAGGGAACTTTCCCTTTAAATAGTTGGCAGGCCCATTTCAAGGTCCTTAAATGAAGCTCAGGCCCAATCCAAAATGAGATTTTCGAAGCCCAGTCGCCTACTTTCTTCCTACTTTAGATTAATCAAAACTATCTTCCTTCAAAAAAGTTGACAGAATGATATATTGAATCAACAAAAACAAAATGATGAACAATCAGAAGGCAATTGCGTTGGATTGAAGAAAGGGATATTGAAATGCCAATTAAGGGTAACTTTGAGAATTGCAGTGCTAGTCACCTCACTTCACCCTTTACAGGACATCACACCCAAAAGTCAGTAAAATGACAATTTTTTTTTTTCCTGTTTACACTCATTTGTTTGCTATTTGCTTCTTCCTTATTAATAACATTCACCTTCTAAATCTGGGTTTGTAACAAAAAAAAAAAAAACGGAATAAGAAAGAAGCCTCTTTTCTTGTATTGTTCATGATGATTCAGTACTATAACACATTTTAGATTTGCATGACCATGTGCCTCATTCATTCATTCATTCATTCCCTATGGCCTTGGGTTCAATTTAGTTCTTATGATTACTTCTGTAGAAAATAAATGTTTTTTTTCTATAGAAGCACGCTATTCCAGTTTCTGATACAAAGAACCTTTCCGCTTGTTTCATAATCCAAAGTATGGTGTTTTCAAAAAGATATTTATGCCACTAATTTAGTGCTGGGACACCACCCAAAAACTTAGTACACTGTTCCAAGGTTGTTTTTTCTTTGAAACCTTGTACTCTTTGAGCTTGCTTTTCTGGCTGCTTTTTGACATTTTCATATTCACGTTTTTATAATCTTACATTTTTTGGCCACTGCATATAGTAGAATTTTTCTTTGCTTTGTTTCTTTTTTCCCTTTTATCTCTAACTTTAGATGTGATAATACTGGCTTAGAGAGAGAGAGAGCTTATTTTGTTTCTTTTTGGGTTTTTTTATTTAAAAAAAAAAACTAATAAAGATGCATATACAGTGGATCCTCACAGGATATATGGCATTACAGCAAAGCTGTTGAAAGCATGGAGGAGGAGAGTGACAAGGGGGAGGAGTGGTGAACATTTTTTCTGTGTCTCTCTCTATATATAGAGAGAAATGGGCAAAAATTCTGGTGCCACAGGAGAAAGCAAATGAATCTGTGTAGAGGAGCGTGTCCATACGTATCAACAAGTGCCTTATCCTCTTGTGTTGCAACTTTCAAGTTGGAAACCACAGGCTCAAAACAAACAAAAGATGACGATCTGGGCCAGATAAATCCTGCTATCTATGGGAATATTATCTTAAAGACTCCCTTTTTTCACAATAAGGTCATCTTTTTTTGACTGCAATCACCCTCATCACAGAGACACAATGTGAAGGTGTGGAGCATTCGTACTAGGTCCAGTTGTGCCTATTTAGTTAGATAGAAAAGGCCTGTATAGTTGCCCTCAATCTATGGACGCAATTCAGCTTTGACAAAACTTTTTGTCTGGGCATACGCATATATGAAAATATGAGAGAGAAAGAGAGAGGCGTGTGGATGGTGGTAACAAAAAAAATGGAGAAATAAAAAAGGGGTCACAATTTCCAACTGGGGGCGGCTAGTGGAAGAGGGTGGGGGTAAGGAGGCATTGGCCTTTTGGTGAAGGATGGAGTCACCTTGGTTTCTGGTGGGGGATACTTCTCTTTCTAACTAATACTTCTCTTTCTATCTCTCTCTCTCTCTCTTTTGCATGGTTCAGAAACCACGTCCCATGTCCTTTCCCACTGGCCATTGGAGCTCCCATGCGCCACTTCTCCAATTTCCAATCGCGCCCCTCATTTTTCCCCCCCTACCATTTTTCTTCGGCTTGACTCACTCTTCATTCAGCTCCTCCTTTCCATTTCCACCCTTGACCCTCCCCACCTTTTATTTTAAACCCAAATCATTTTTGTGCCCAATTTTGGGAATCTCAACCCTGTCTTTATCTACTAAACAATCAAACTATTAATGCACTCTCATAAACCCTTGGCCCTACCTCCATTACTCTCTCCTGCACTCTTACCACACTAGCCTCTACTTCCCAAAAAATCTCTCTTCTAATTTCTCAAATCATTTCCCCCTCTCCTTATGATGAAACCGTGGGCACTAACAGATTCAGCTTGACTTTGCATTCCTCTCTCTCTCTCTCTCTCTCTCTCTCTCTCTAAAATTAAATTATCATTGTATTCTTGTGGTTGATGTTGGGGAGAGTTGAATAGTCCTACTTTTAAAGTATCCTAGAAATGTTTTGGAACGTTGATTTAAATATTAACTAGGTTTCCTCTCTTTATCATACGGAGTACTTTGCTCCTTTTTTTTTTTTTGTTCATTTTTCCTTAAATTTAATGTGGTGTATTAAATTATTTGGATGGTCCTTCCATTCAACAAAGTCAATGCATCCATTTTGAATCTCTATTGACCAAGTAATCTGAAAATGTTGGTATAATCTAAGGGAAAAATGGTTGATTTGTTTATGGAGAAAATAAGTCATTTTTTTAATTTTTCTTAAGAGCTTTTTAGTCAAAGGCCATTACATGAGTGGTATTTTTATTGAAGTAGTGGCACTTAAAAGGATTATGAGGCTATAGAAGAATGTAAAATAATTTATAAAATTTTTTGAATTAATATTTTTATGAATTGTGATCCTATTTCATATAATGAATTAATATTCACAATGCGGAGGATTTTGGTTCCTTATTATGGTTAATAAGTTAAGATTATAAAATTGAAATTGGCTTGTAAGTTAAAGATCAAATTATAAGGTTTTATTTGATAATTCTTTCCGAAACTTATTTTTTAAAAATAGTTTTTTACAATAGTTTAATCTATTTTTAATATTTTTAAATATATTTTAAAAATAATTTTTATATTCATTAATTTATTTTTAATTATTCTACTTGTATAATTATTTTATAAGATAGTACTCAGAAAACAATTAAAAGATATTATTTAAAAATATTTTATTTTATATTTTTAAAAATAGAAAATAGTTTATATTTACTAAATCATTTTTTTTTTCCTAAAAAATAAAAAATTGTTCTTGAAAACAATTATCAAGTCTTAAATATTTTTAAAACAATTATAGATGATATATTGACTTTAAAGATAATGCATGTAATTAGAAATATATATATATATATGAGAAGTGGGAAAACATAATTTTTCTCAAACATAATACAAGATGAGATTTTTATTTAATTAAAATTTTTGAGGCATTTCTAAAATCGAATTTCTAAGCATGAAATTCAATGCTACATTAAATTTAGAAGTTAAAGGTGATTCCTATGGATATTTGAATTTCCTATTCTTTTATTGGAGTTTTGTTGTGTTAACAATTAAAAATTTAATTGTTCGGTTATTTATAATTTAATAGATGAATCTAACTAACACGTGGAATTATAAAAAAAATAAAGAGTTGGAAAAATTTTAAAAATGAGAAAAAATGAGAAAAAAAATTTAGTCTTTGAAATAAAGTATAAAAGTAAAAATGGAAAATAATATAATATAGAAATACAAAGAAGTGGGCCAACCAAGATGGAAAATAAAGAAAAATAATAATTATAAATGAAATATTCATATTTTATAAAAGAGAACATATTTATTATGTGCATATAAAGTAAGATGCGGAATCATAGGAAAGAAAGATGTATTAGGAGCACACTTTCTAGCGTTTGTCACCAATTAAATGAGCTTTTAATTTTTTAGAAAGCATTGATAATTATTTTATTGTTTAAAAATGTTATGATTTTTTTAGTTATTTGAAAGTTAGTTTAAAAAAAGGGTTTTTTTTTTTTTTTTTTGTAATAATAAAACTTTAAAATCTTTAATATTACAAAAATAAAAAAGTGTAGAAAATATATTAAATGGTTATTAGGAATTTATGTTTTCCTAAAAGTCAGTCATGTCGGCTGAAAACTGAAATGGTCGTTTCGGGGGAAGAAAGAAAAAAAATATGGAAATGGTAATTGAATAAAAGTGGCATTTAGTGGAGTAATAAAAAATATTAAGTGGTGGATATTTATTAGGGTTTGTGTGGGTGTAGCCAAAACCCAGAGCCTCCGAAATTCCCAAACCGACAGCGGCAACTAGAGCCATGGCTCCACTGCCCAGCCGACTCGTCACACTCACCTAGGTCACCAGCCATTTAACCTTAGCCGTCCAGTTATGTGGATCCCACTCCTCCACAGTCCACACAGACACATTTCCGCCTTGCGAGTTCCGACCCTATATATTCAGTCCATCCCTGCCCCTCATTTTCTTCTCAGCGGAACAAGGCTGAGAGAAGACTAACAACCTAGTCTGGTCCTGAGAAATCTGAAGAAGATTTTGTTTACTTTTTCTCTCTGTCGTCAATGGCGGCATCCGTTGATAATCGCCAGTTCTCTCATCTGGAATCCTCGCTCAACGGCGTTGTTCGCTCCTTCAAAACTGGTTCCAACCACCGTTCCGATTCGCCAGTTCGTGGCGGTGGTTGCAACTTCCCCTCCAACTCTGAATTCACTCGTCTCAAGAAATCCGTTGCAGCAGTGGAGGATGATTCCTCCAGTGAGGACGAAAATGATTGGAACGATTTGGTTCGCAAGGGTAACAGTGAATTAGAGCCGTCCATCTTGGATGCACGAGACGAAGGAACTGCGGATAATTGGATCGAGCGCAACCCTTCCATGGTCCGTCTCACAGGGAAACACCCCTTCAACTCGGAGGCGCCACTGAACCGACTCATGCACCATGGCTTCATCACGCCCGTCCCTCTCCACTACGTTCGCAACCACGGAGCGGTCCCCAAGGGCTCCTGGGACAACTGGACCGTGGAGGTATCTGGACTCGTCAAGCGACCCGCAAGATTCACCATGGACCAACTCGTGAACGAGTTCCCCACTCGGGAGTTTCCAGTCACACTGGTCTGCGCCGGTAACCGTCGGAAAGAGCAGAACATGATAAAGCAAACGATTGGCTTCAACTGGGGGGCGGCCGGGGTGTCCACTTCGGTCTGGCGCGGCGTACGCTTACGCGATGTTCTGAAACGGTGCGGCATCATGAGCCGTAAGCAAGGGGGACTGAACGTGTGTTTCGAAGGCGCGGAAGATCTACCCGGTGGAGGTGGCTCCAAGTACGGAACCAGCATTAAAAAGGAAATAGCGATGGATCCGTCGCGAGACATCATATTGGCTTACATGCAGAACGGTGAACGATTATTACCAGATCATGGGTTCCCAGTGAGGATGATCATTCCAGGGTTCATTGGAGGCCGTATGGTAAAATGGCTCAAACGTATCATCGTAACCACCCAAGAATCTGACACTTATTACCATTACAAGGACAACAGAGTCCTCCCTTCACACGTCGACGCCGAGCTAGCAAACGCCGAAGGTACACTGCTCCTCCCAGCCCCCATATTAATAGACATGACTCTATATTTTGTTTTTTGGTTTTATAAATGGGCGAAGATGAGGATCTGAGGTAATGTTACTGTTTTGGTTGACATGGAGCAGCTTGGTGGTATAAGCCGGAGTACATCATCAATGAGCTGAACATTAACTCTGTCATCACTACACCATGCCACGAAGAAATCTTACCCATCAACTCCTGGACGACTCAGAGGCCCTACACGTTGAGGGGCTACGCATACTCTGGTGAGTTGTTACTGGAATCTTTTGGTTCTATTCTTTTACTATGGATTATGTCATGGACTCGTGGGTAATTGGGGGTAGTCATTCAGATTTCAGACTAGTTAGTCTTTTTCACCAAGCCTGTACCAGCTTTTCTCATCCCTGTTCTATCGCCTATTATATGTCCTCATACCATAGAAAACTGTTCTCTTTCCTATGTTCACGTGCAAAAAGGCATTTCCATGGACTTATGTTCCTTGAAGTTCTCAGAGGGATTACTCCTTCATATGCCCCAGACATCAAAACTGACTTGATGCCTTCCGTTAATTTTTTTAGTCATTTAGTTCCTTCACATATAACTTTTATTCTTAATTTAATGACAATTTCCTAAGATAGTTGTATTTAACCTTGTTACTCAAGCGTAACAAGTATTAAGAAAGAGGGGGAGAAAAAGACACACCTACCATGTTACAGTCATATGCAATTGTTGTTGTTTGATGCACCTTCTTATTAAAATAATGGGGGGGCAATAACTTTTTGAAATTTCCACGGCCCTCTTCCACAGAACATGGAAGGTAGACATGGTTGCGTATGTGATGGGGACTCTCCCCCACCTATTTTTAATCTTGTCTTCCAGGAATCTCCAGTTTATTAGAAGTATCTTCAAGTATTTTATCACAAGGAGTGGGTCCTGTTAGGAATAGTCTACAGCTACATAAAGCATAATAATGTTATTGGATATAAAATCTGAACTTAGGGAGGTACGGCTACAAGATTCTCTTTCTTATTCCTGTGACTGAGTGGTGGGGTAAGAGCTTAGGCAGAAGTTCCCTACTAATCAAGTGTTCTGTAGAATTGTCACATGCATATACAATCCATGGGATGAAGGCCCAAAGCGATTAAGCGATTAACGTGATTGGTGGGATGTCTTGTAAAAATTAGGAGGTGGGAAGAAAGTGACTCGTGTGGAGGTGACGATGGACGGAGGAGAAACATGGCAAGTGTGCAGACTGGACCACCCAGAGAAGCCCAACAAATACGGCAAGTACTGGTGCTGGTGCTTCTGGTCACTGGAGGTGGAGGTGCTGGATCTCATTGGTGCCAAAGAGATTGCGGTTCGAGCCTGGGATGAGACCCTCAACACCCAGCCTGAGAAGCTCATCTGGAACGTCATGGTATGTTCTATCCCTGTCTCCTTCAATCACATTTTGACGCGTGTCCTCTTCGTTATGTCTGTAGAGGTAATTGTTTGGTCCCAACCTCCCGTGGGTTAGGCCCAGGCCCATTCGTGTTTGTCCTAGTCCAGTGCCGTTGTGGCCCACTATGTTACCCTTGAGGGTCTAATCAATAATCTGTTCTGGGTCATAGTTGTAAACATGAGAGGCGTGCGTTTATGACGTGATTTTGTCGTTTCTGATTAGGGAAATAATAATGGAATTATGCAGGGAATGATGAACAACTGCTGGTTCAGAGTAAAAACAAACGTGTGCAAGCGTCACAGGGGAGAGATTGGAATCGTGTTCGAGCATCCAACTCTTCCAGGAAACCAATCCGGAGGATGGATGGCTCGTGAAAAGCACCTTGTCGAATCCTCTGATGCCAACTCAACCATGAAGAAGAGTGTCTCATCTCCTTTCATGAACACCTCCTCCAAAATGTACTCCATGTCCGAGGTCAAAAAACACAACTCAGCCGACTCCGCATGGATCGTCGTCCACGGCCACGTCTACGATTGCACCCGCTTCCTCAAAGACCACCCTGGCGGTACCGACAGCATCCTCATCAATGCTGGCACCGACTGCACTGAGGAGTTCGACGCCATACACTCTGATAAAGCCAAAAAGCTTCTCGAGGACTATCGAATTGGTGAGTTGATGACCACCGGTTACACCTCCGACTCCTCTGCATCATCTCCCAACACCTCAGTACATGGGGCCTCCAACGTGACTCACCTTGCTCCGATCAAGGAAGTTACCCCATTGAGAAGCGTTGCACTCGTTCCTCGTGAGAAAATCCCATGCAAGCTCGTCTCCAAGGATTCCATCTCACATGACGTACGTCGTTTTCGATTTGCATTGCCCTCTGAAGATCAAGTTTTGGGATTACCCGTAGGAAAGCACATATTCCTGTGTGCTGCCATTGATGGTAAACTGTGCATGCGAGCCTACACCCCGACTAGCAACATTGATGAAGTGGGCTTCTTCGTGCTTGTGGTTAAGATTTACTTCAAGGGTGTACACCCTAAATTCCCTAATGGTGGCCTCATGTCGCAGTACTTGGATTCGCTTCCGTTGGGGGCCATGCTGGACGTGAAGGGTCCACTGGGTCACATAGAATATACTGGGCGTGGTAACTTTCTTGTGCATGGCAAACCCAAGTTTGCCAAGAAGCTGGCCATGATGGCAGGCGGCACTGGAATCACGCCTATCTATCAGATTATTCAAGCTGTGTTGAAGGATCCAGAGGATGACACTGAGATGTATGTGGTGTATGCGAATCGCACTGAAGATGATATATTGCTATGGGAGGAGCTTGATGCTTGGGCTGAAAAGCATGAGAGGTTGAAGGTGTGGTATGTGGTGGGAGAAAGCATAAGGGAGGGTTGGAAATACAGTTTGGGTTTCATCACAGAGAGCATTCTGAGGGAGCACATCCCGCCTGCATCCGGTGATACTTTGGCTCTGGCTTGTGGGCCACCGCCGATGATTCAGTTTGCAGTGCAACCCAACTTGGAAAAGTTGGGCTATGATATTAAGAATTCTTTGCTGGTGTTTTGAATGATGGAGCAGTAAGGGGTCCTTAAAGAGACGGAATTCCAGGTTGTAAATACTAGTTCTTCTTCTCTCCTAGCGTCGTCTTGGTCAGCTCGTGTATTTCTTTCTTTCTTCCTATGAAAAAATAAAAGAGTAAAGAAAATTGGTCAAAAAGAGGTTTAGATTCTCTCTCTCCCCACTTTTTCGCGCCCCTTCTCTAAAGAGACCGGCAGCCCTGTATTGTGTAGTTCATCTACTATGATGATGTAGCATTCATCGTTATTATTTCATTTGAAGAGAGAAAAATCTTGTTCAATCGGATTTTGCTGTTCTTTTTCTTTCTTCTTGTCCTCTTCTTCACAGGGGAAGCTTAATTTCTCACATGCCTATGCAGTTTGAGCAGTATTTTGCACACCCATCGTAGATCTACTCATCCGCCCTCGCAGTTACCCTCATTTCCCAAAGTTTACTTGTTAGAGGCATGACGTACGTGAGACCTTGTCCCCATCTTTTATACGATAGAAAATAAATTAATGACAGGTGATGGGTCACCAACTGTGACATATGGCACCATTTATTATTTAGTCCCTTCAGTCCGGATAATGCTGTGTCAATTCAATAAGCTCTTCATCAGTCCCTTGTGGCGAAAACCTCGAAAGAATTACACTTAGAAATACAAGCTGATCATGGAGTAGCATATTTCTAACTCCAAATGCATTGATATTTCTACTTGGTACAAGAGAAGGTGCTGCATTGGCCTCTAGTAAGCGAAATTTAATAGACCAACCATGCTTTGCTTACTTTAGAGTAAGTCTATGAGATCATAGATAATTGGCTAATTAACAAATACTAAAACATGTGAAATTTTGGTTATTAGGTTGTCAGTTAAAAATCCCACATTTTTAAAGCTGTTGTGTAATGATGAGTTTGTTTGAGTCATTTATTAGGTTGCTAAATAACTAAACGCTATATCATAAATTTGGTTGTGCATGGTTATAATCTGTTCATATATAATATTTCGAACGCATGCATTCTAGTGCTGGTAAAGATGGCCAAAGGATTTAAGTTAGGTCTTTTATGTTTTGTCAAAAACCTAACAATAAAACCTTATTAACAAGGGGATGAGCGACATGTTTCTTATTAACTAGGGAATCGGTCCATGTGGAGAAAGTTGGGAGTATTGTCAAAAGCCAATCAAATTTTGCACTCTATACCAAAACATATTGAGCTAGACTTCTAATTTGTACCATATGTAAAAAGTATTTGTCAAGTCTTTAGTAATACAATATGTGTTTGTATGTGGTTGATAAATAGGAGATACATACACTCAATAAGCTTTTATCATTAATCATTCATTGAGTGTGATATCCCTAATCATGCTTATCATTAGGGGGAAGTGTTATGTCATGTTGTTGTTTGAAAATTCCAATGTTTAAAATTATTACTATGACAATGATGATACTTATCATACCATCATAAAAACTACTATTACAGGTAACATGATATGATGATACGACTTGAAAATGATACGAATTTTAATAAATTTGAATCAAACAATCATTTTTGTGTTATGAATGTATTAACCCATATAACCATGTTTGATGAAAGGTCATATCCGTATTTAATTGATAAACTTGTTGGAGTCAGAAGTCATGTTTGACTTATCAAGACATCTAACACATTTAACCTACAATAAATTTCATTATGTATAGTTTATCACTAAAATACATTAAATATCTTAATATTCTCAATTATAAATCTTCAGCCTCTCCTATAAAAAAGACTTTATACTCCAAGGCATGCATACATCATGATGCTATTGAAACATCAGGGATCATTATAATCATAATGATACTTTTATCATTTATCAAGTTAACCGTCTAACCATGTGCTGCAAATTTTAGTATACATAAGCTTAGGGAAAATTTGTGTGCATCATGTGAAATGACATTGTTCAAGAAGCAAATGCCAGAAAAGATAAATCTTTAAAATACACTGCCCTCTATAGCGTGGAATGATGATAAAAAGAGGTGCAATCAAAACCCAATTATGGTTGGGGCACGCTTGGTTTACTGAATTGGGATGTGACTTCTCTTTTTGCCCTTGGGTTCCACCACTATCTTATAATAGCTTTTTAACTTACCATACAGCTTTTCTAGCCAACTCAACTAAACCCCACGCTTGAGCCCCATCTCGTGGATTCAACTTCCAGTTGGCGCCGGGCTGAAGCTGAATCCAGATGGGGCACCTCAGCCAGGTGAGACGCTGCGGATGGTGATGCAAGGCGCTATTGCGGACATTGGGGATACAGCTGTAGCATTCGTTTACGTAACATCATCACTTTTGGGCTCGGGGAAAGGCACCATGCTGCAGTTTTGGGAGCAAAAGTGCCAGTGTTATGGTGTGGAGCTGGTCATGCTGCTGTCTTGTAAGATACATCAATAGATTCATTACTAAATACTAATGCCCTTTCCCAATCAAAAGTGCCTAAAAGGCTACTACCCAACCTTCTTCCTCTCCTACCACGTCCTAATTCAGTCTCTGGACACCTGAAAATATCTGCATGCATGCGTATGCAATAAGCACACACAACTGGAAAAAATAATAGCTCATATGATTATGACAATAATAATAATAATAATAATAATAATAATAATGATAAAAGAAAAGGCCAAAAGGAGGAGGAGAAAAAAACCAAACCCAGTATAACGTTTTCTTATTTTGAGAAGTTTTGCGTCCTGGTACTAGCAAAATGGTCACTGTCAAAGAGACCAAATCAAAGCTTCAATTTTAGCAATTGGTGGAAGCAGTACCGTACTATTGGAATTTACCGAGGAAGCTGAAACCGCCGCGTACGAAAGGCCGCACCTTTCCGGTGAGCGAAAACAAGCTTAAGGAATTGACCCCCCCGCACCCCCTGGTCCTCTTGTTGTTTGGGGGCATGGAAAGGCCGCCCTCTCTGCCTCTCTTTCTCTCAACTCCTCTCTTGCTCTTGTCCTTACTCATTTCTCACCTCATTAAATATAAATTAAATTACAATTTATTATGAAGCTAGAGGAATCTTATCATGTTGGTACCCACCTGAGGACAATTAAACAATCTTATAGCAAATCAATCTCACAGGATCCTAGATGATATCACTTTATCCATATGCATGTATGATGCGTGCCTTATTTCTGTTCACATAGTACCCTTTTTTTGACCACTGTAGGAACAATATACTAGGGTTCATCTTTGTTGATTTTTATGTTTTTTTTATACTTTTATTAATTTCCCTGAAAACAAGGTCGAATATTCTGGTGAAAATTTATTCATTAATTTGAACGACCAACTCCAATGACTTTCCTATGTTTGCTTTAGACTTTGGCAATTCAGTTGGACATGGTGACTCACACATGCCCACGCAAAATGGAAAAACCTCAAATATTATTTGCCAAAAAGAAATATATACTATAAATTTTTTAAGACCTTTAAATTCACCTTCCCTTGATATTGAAGCATCTTCAGGATTCGATGAACCAGCCAACATAATTAATAGGCCCAAAGATTCTTCAGGAAAGCAAATCTCAAAAATTTTAATATACACACACGTCAGTACTTGTGATTTTTTTTTTTTTTTTTCTATTATTAAAATAAAATAATAAAATAATCAAAGTAAAATTAAATAGCATGTTAGTTGGTGGGGTATCCTCGTCAAATTACACAACAATTTGAGTCCATACAACTTGGAAATGGCTCAAAAAACATAGGGTTATAAAAATTATATTCAAACCTGCTCAATGCCTCCACCACTCACCATGTCCTGTAGCGACGACAAGCAGCTGTGAGCAACTATTGAATTAATTAACTAACGATTGCAGCGTATAAGAATTAAATTGGATTAAGTTAATAGCTGGCAAATTAGGAGAATTTAAGTATAATAAAATGACACAAAGGGGGCATGTGTGACGGATGGCAAACAGTAAGTGTAATATTGATGGCTCGGCTGTTGATATCGAGGTGCGGCCAATGGGCGCTACTGTTGCATGGCACGATGAGAATGCTGTCCATCCTGGAAAGGGCAGCTGCTTGATGGTTCATATTTTGGATCTTTGAAAGTGACTGCTGGATGTAAATATCTTGAACGACTATGAATTTGTCGTTTGGGGAGAGGGAAAATAAATGTTCGAAGTTGCGGCACAGGAGTTTTTTCTCTTTTGAATGATTCCCCTTTTGATCTTTTCAAGAGTTCATGGTGGCTGGGACCTGAATGATGAGATGTTGTTGACATGGTTTGTAAATAGTGATTGGCAGTATGTAAAAAGGATTGAAAATTTTCATATACACCTGTAAAGCTTGCTGTCTTATGGCTTTGAGAAGAAGAATTCTTAAGTGCATGAGAAACCCAGAGAGAAAGCTGGTGGTCTATTAAATTTGGGATTCAAGATGAAAATGAGAATAGGAATAAAATATTTATTGTTATAATAACCAAACACTACTCTTATTGATATTTTGAGATATCAAATGTATGTAAAGAGTCCTTATTTTTGTCAACAATGCATGAGATTGGGCTCCTATCCTTTTGACTATGCCCACTTGACAATATTGAACTTAATGACATGATAAGAAAATTCCCAGTGGCTGCATCTTTCACGCATTAGGTATTGACAATATGCGCTGCTGCGCCCACCAATGTCTAGACGCAACTTGTGACTTGCATTTATGTAATCGGTTGAATTTTATGAGGATCAGCCCCAAATTTTTGCAATCATTCACAAAGTCCATCACATCTATTATGTCAGATTAAGAGGAGAGTTATCACTTCCCTGCTTTCCAATTCCAAAACTAATGTTTTGCCATTCCACCCTAAGAACCACGGCAAGTTCATGGAATTATTGGATTGGTGGTGGAGATAAGTTGCGTGTGAGAGAAATGGGTACAAAAGATAGTGATATATATACTTACATATATATCACTATGATTTAATAAATCCGTCAATTTATTTTATAATTCGATTTTAAGATTTAATAAATGATATCTAAATGAAACTTAAAATTTAAAAAATAGAAGTCAGATTTCTATTTAGGCCCAAAGGCCCACTTAATAATGAACCCCAAGGCCCAAATCTGAGGCCCATGAGCTGAGCTGAGCTGAGCTTCGGACCTTAAATTTGTGAGCTCAGTCCGAAATTATTTCTCCAGCCTGAGAAGTCCTCTGGAGCTCACTCGAAGCTCAAGTTTTTGGGCTTGGGCCAGGCCAGGAGATTTTACAGATTACAGTCCTAGTTACCAGGCATCCCATGGCGCCTTAGCAGAAAATAATTACTATAAATATGTTCGTTTGTGTTGATCTATATTTCAGAAAATATTTATTGTAAATATTTCAAGCAGCTTGAAATTGATTAAAGGCAAATTAATATTGCAGTTCAAAGCAAGAGCCTCGACCTCATCTTTCGTTTGAAAGATGAATACTTGCAGGATTTGACATGGAGGGTGCATTGGAAGACCCAATGAACTTGGATAGTCGATTACCATTTACGCCGAGCATTATAGTCTCTCTGTCCAGAGTTTCATTGTACATATGTATGAAACTCTAGGGAATAATTTAATCTCAATGGGATATATGTTTGATAGATGCCTTTGATCATCTTTCCAGAATTTCCAACATCAATCCAAAGAAAGAAAATGTTTTATGGGTGAACTTGAAGACAGTTAGCAGATTGATCAGCTCAGCATGGCCTCCTTCCCTATCTCAGTGAACGTTTGCAAGACTGTCACATTTCCATCAGGATAGGCATGAATTGGAATCACTTAAAGAAAGTGATAAAAAGGGGTGTCACTTTGTGAAAGAATCTGTAACATTAAGTATGGGTATCGATGAAAGCTGCTTGGGAAAATGACTTCTACAGTCACTCCATTGATTCTTGATATGGTCTATATCAGAATTCATTAACTGAAGTAATGTTTCCATGAAGTTGCTTAAAAACTCCCCAACTGGTCTTGTAACTGACCCAAACAAGGCTGCTAGAACCAAACCTGGGGGCAATTGTAACACTTGGGTTTAGTTTTTAGGGGATTCCCTGACCCGTGGTGAAGAAAGTAGAGATAAAATCAACTGTCACACCAACCAATATGTGAGCATAAGAACCTAACTTTTCCTTCTTTAGCTTTATGTCGACATAAAGAGACCAGCAGAATAACATTCGCATGGCCTTTTCCTTGTATTTAAAGCAAGGGAGGTGCCCAACTGTAAATAAAAGCCAAGCAGTAATCCTAAACTTCCATGGCACAAGTACCAGGGTCTCTGTCTACTGAAACAGAGGCGCTGAGCCATTTGATGAGCCTGGTGGAGGCCTTTCGGGCTTTTGATGGAGACAATGATGGGTTGATCGCTGCTGCAGAACTGGGTGGAATCATGGGGTCGCTTGGCTACAATCCGAGCGAACACGATGTGAAGACAATGATGCAGCAAGGAGACACTAACAGAGATGGGTTGCTGAGCATTGTGGAGTTTCTGAAGATGAACACCCAGGACATGGATCTAGGGGTCCTGGGACCTTTCCTCAAAAATGCTTTTACACTTTTGGAGGCAGATGTGGGGGAAGACGACAAGGTGACCGGTGAGGAGCTGTATGGAGTTATAGGGAATATGGAAATGGAGTTATCTTTGGACGACTGCCAGGATATCATTGCTGCCATGGATGGGGATGGCGATGGATGCGTTAGTTTTGAGGACTTCAAACTCATAGTTCAATCCCTCCTCTAGATCATTCCCTTGTTCTATATGCTCCATGCTTAATAAACAACTAGTAATTACCTAATAATACTCGGCTCAAGTTCCTTCACCCTTGTGCTTATGTTGTGAACATCTGAGAATTCAATAGCTACCTTTAACTAGAATTTAATCTCAAACAATAAATATGAGGGTCGGATAATTTTAGTAATTCAACCATCACTCAAGCATCAAAATAAGGAAGCATCTTATCACAGACTTGGGTGTTTCTTAAGCTCACATTTGAGGAGGTTGTGATACTAAACTTAGTAGTTTAGAATAAAAGTGATATATACTCTCTAATCTCTATCCCAATTTTCGATCCTAACAAGGCAAATCACATTAAACTTACTAATTATTTCACACTAACTCTCCACTCTTCTCTCTTCCACGTTTTCTCACATCCTACTTCTAATATTTGGTTTATGAGTTTACTTGTATCCTCTCCAAATCACAATAATGATAGCTATACGATAATCCAATTTATTTGAAATTTCATATTTATTTGTTTAGACTCCATTTGTGGATGGTGGAAACAAATTTGAGTATGCATACAAGAGCAAACCTAATAAATTCCCTCACAAGACTCTCAATAGTGAGCTTCTATGATGAAAACCTTTTATTCTGACAAGTTTGTTTTCTCATATTTCTTTGATTTTTTATTTCTTATTAATTTAATTTTTTAAAATTAAAAATCTAAAATCTTTGATTTTGTTGAGTAGTAAAAGATTTTGGTCACATAATTGTAAGTTGTAACCATGTTATGTCATAGTAGTTAGTCTACTCTATGCAAGGGTTGTTTCATATAATCTCACTCATTCTTAAATTTTTATGGATTATAACTTCTCCTAAGTAATTTTTCTAACCTTTTGGTAATTCAAAGTCAAATGTTAGACTTTTATCTAATCTGAATCTCTTATTTACCTCTTAAAGATAAAGATCAATGAAGTGCTTCCTTTGAGTGTTGTCAATCCAAGTTGTCTTAATAATTTTAATATATTGAACAATTTATACATAATCTAGAATTTGGGTAATAAAAATATCAATTGGTGTTACTGGAGAATGGTTTTACATTTGACATGTAATTATTATTATTATTATTATTTTTATGGTCTTAAACAAGCTCCAAAGACTTAGTTTGAAAGATTGTATAAGACTCTACTCAATGTTTGGATTCAAGTCGGCAAAGTCATATTAGTCTCTTTTTGTAAGTATCACTCCACAACATTCGACCTTTATCCTAATCTATGTTGATAATATTTTAGTATTAGAAAGCAATAACATAGAAATTGACTGGTAAGCTTCATGAGTTTTTTGCTCTAAAAGATCTTGGCCTCAAGATTTGAAATGTCGAGATATATTGAAGATCATCGACATTTTGGATATCCGAGGGCTTCAATAAATATATGGGATAAAAATCGGAAGGCCTATATATATGAGATGGAAATGTTTACTAAAATTTAATGTTAATGTCAAAAATCAACTTTGATTTTAAAGTTTAATGCGGGCTTCATAAGCATAAAGCCCTCCAATCTATTTAGTTGAAGCCCAATCCAATGTGAAAAATCACAAATTCAAATCCAAACACACATTACCAAGACTTGAACCCTACTCCTTTACATTGAATTTAAGGCCCATATATATATATATATACATATTCTTTAATATATCCAAACTAAATACATTTTATCCATAAATATAAATCAAATTTTTATTAAAATAAATTCAATATATGTATTATTATTTTTGTAGTTTTTCCCAATATATGTATTAAATTTTAGAAATTAAATCTCAAATAAAATATTTTATATAAATCTTAAAATGATTTAATTTTTTATTTAAAATATATTAAAACATTTTTTAATAAAAGTAGTTTTTAATTTTTAAAATAAATGAATATAAATATATTAAAGGAATTTAAGACAATTTTTTTTTAAAAAAAATTGATAAATATTATCCTTCACCATGTTTATATCAATTACACCAACAAATAACTTTAACAGGTGTATTCTTATTTATTTTATTATTTTTTGAAATTTTTTTTAAGTATTTCCATAAATTTTGAATAATTTATACTACATCAATATTTTTGTCAAAATATCCATTAATATTTTACCAATATTTTCGATATAGTCATAAAATCTAAAGTACCGATATATTTGTATTTGAGACATTTTCATCATTATTTTGCCTAGTTGATTACTTTATGGGAATACAAGTCAACCAAACTTTAGAAGGTCTGTATCTCTCTCATCTTTCTCACACTAAGTACATAACAAACTTTTTGCCCAAAGCCAAGTGCAAACTGCTGGAAGTGTTAAAGCTCCAATGACCCCTGGACTTAATTTAACTATGTTTGGCAATAATGCCATGGAAAAATGTTCGGTTATATCCAAACATTGTAGGAGTCTTGCAATATGTAATTATAACAAGACTTAAGGTAAGTGTGAATAAAGTATGTCAATTTTGCAAAAACCACTTGATTCACACTAGAAAATAGTGAAAAGAATTCTCAAAGTACTTGAGAGGCACTTTGAAACATGGTCTATATCTTAAAACGTCAAGCAATTTGAATCTAATTGGTTTTTGTAATGTTGATTAAGCCTCAGATCCTATTGATAGAAGATCAACCTTTGGCTATTGTGTTTTGTTGGGCTCAAAATTAGTATCTTAACATTCCAGAAGGCAACACATAATATTTAGGTCCTCCACTAAAACTAAGTATAGAAGTTTGGTCAACTTAACAATTGAATTATCTTGATTATAATCATTGTTGGTTGAACTACATATTCCTAATGGTAAAACTCTTGTTGTATGGTGTGATAACTTGAATGTTGTTATCTTAGCTCACAATCCAATACTACATATCAAGATAAAGCTTAATGAGTTAGATAACTTAGATTTCTACTCTATGAGAGAGAAAGTGATGCAACGGAAGCTAGAAGTTTGTTATGTGCCCTCTTAAAGATCAAATAATTTATGTTCCCATAAAGGTCATCTCTAGTTCAAGTTTTATGGTCTTAAGACACAAACTCAGAGTTGAGGATCTTGACACTATGAGTTTTAGGAGGGTTATTAACGGTAATTAACTTATCGTTACCAAGTTATTATTAAGTCGTTGAAAATCGAACAATAAGTCACTAAGTTGTTAGTGTTATTCTTCAAAAATTTCTTTCCTCTAGGGTTTTCTCAAACAAAGAGGGTGATTATAAGTTAAGATAATGATGAGCAAAATCTTATTATATTTTGTCATTTGAGACTCTTTTTAACATGGGTATGACTAATAGCATGGATAAATTTTATAAATGCATATTCAATTGATCCAAATATTTTATTTAGCGATTGTTTGGATGATATTTGTTTTCTATTTTTTAAAAATATTTTTGCCCTTATTTTTTAATTTTAAAATTTGATGATAGTATCTTTAAATGCTAAGAAAGTGAAAAGAAAAAAAAAATTGTCATCTATGTTTTTAGAATTTTAGAAATAGAAATTACACCTACTTCTAAATGATTGCTTAATTAGCTTAAGATGCTTTCAAATAATTGATTAACTAAGGCATACTAGTGAATAATTCACACGAAATTGGGCCGCCGTATCCATTCTTACCCAGTCGCTAACGGGCCTGAGGCCCAACTAACCTAACTGTATAGTGTATAGTCTATTATAAAGCTGATTTCCAGAAGATACAAAGCAACAACAAGAGTGAGGGTCAATTCCAAGTTCCAACCACCCAGCGCACGGCAAATACGTGGATGCTTAATTTTATAATAACTTTTATTTCGCCCCCACCCAGTGTTGTTCTTGACTTTATGACAAAGAAATAATGGTAAGGACCCAAAAATGAACGGTAGTGTTAGGGTTATTATAGACTTATACTGGCAGCCCTCTGCATTCTGATCTCTAGTTGTACTTCAAAGATCACAGCCGAGGCTCATCCAAGGGCCAACATGGCTGGTCAGGGGCAGGAGGGAGGCTGGAATTTCCGATACGGTGGCGGCTCGTCGAGGGACGGGAGTTGGGAGTACCGTTGGGGTTCTGGTTCAGGTCCTGGAGGTGCCAGTTGGGGCTTCGGCGCAGGTTCTGGCAGGAGTGGTGGTGGTGGTGGTGGTGGTGGTGGTGGTAGTGGGCCTAGTGGATTTGGGTTCGGATGGGGCGGTTCTTCTTCAGGTGTTGGTGGTACTGGTAACTTCGGATTTTATGGTGGCAACTTTGGGTTTGGCCCGTTTGGGGGCGGTGGTGCCGATTTCAATGGCGGATTCGGATTCGGGGGTGGGGGGAATCCGACCGGACAAACAGGTGGGCATGGAGTTGGGGGAATGAATAATGGAAACAATAATCCAGGAAATAGAGCTGGCGGAAACCGTTCTTGAACAAGTGCAGTATGGATTATAGTTGGCTATGTATGTAATGTGTATGTGTATCTTGTTCTGCTTTCTATGCTATTCCAACTGCTTCAATCCGTCTCTAACAAATATTCCATACCATGTAAAATAATTTTGGTAAGTAGAAAAAGTGGATTTCAAGTGGGCTCAATATGACATTTTATAGTAATTTTGGTCAGGATTTTGATTTCTTGATTGCAATTCATAGGGGCTGTAGAGAGACAATTTTAAAACCCTGGGAATTGAAGAAAATAAAAGGAATAATAATTCATTTCACTCGAATTCCTCATTGAAATGTATATTAATTACAATATTATGAAATTATATAAACTTATTAGGCCATTGGCCCCATCAAGTCTACAAATACTTATGATGTGAAGTTATTTTAAGTGGCCAAATAATGTTACCATGGGTGTCTATTATATGGCACAACATCAAGGCTTATGATTCTGCAAATCTAATAGAAATGCCACTTTATTGATGAGATGAAATAGTTCCAGCTTATAAATACGAAAAATAAATAAATAGAGCTAAAAATAAAAAAAAAACATGAATTCCCCAAAGCACGAATTTGAATCTGTTCAGTAATTACTAATTGGTCATGGGAATCTCAGGCGGAAGTCAGGAAGCGAGATGAGAAAATATTTATATTTTTAACGCCCGATTTTAAGGATAAGGGATTGGCTACCTCTCAAGTTATAATTGGCCTCGCTCTTCACTCTTCCTCTTCCGTATTGAGAGAAGGAAGATGGCTCAAGCGCTTGCGACGCCTCTCGCACCCTCGCTCTCCCTGATTTGCAACACAAGAAATCCTCTCTCTCTTTCTAGCAATCTCTCCTTCTCCACCCCTGCACCTCCTAAGGTAATTTCCATTGTTTTTATTTTAGGGTTTTCTATCTGTTTCTTTTTCCTCCGTTTGGTTCCCGTGAATTTGTGGAACTCCCAATTCATTCGTCAATAAATTTGTTGGGCACGCCTGTGCTGCATTTCTTTCTCGCCTGAACCAAACGGAGGGCTTGGGTTTCGCGTTATGTGTTGGTCCCCTTCTTTTTTAGGGCTCATCTGTTTTCTACAGTTTGGTGGTCTGAGTATCAAATGCGCCCGTGTTGGAGGTGTGGAGATTCCCAATAACAAGCGAGTGGAGTACTCTCTTCAGTACATCCATGGGATCGGCCGAACCCGATCTAAGCAAATCCTCTGTGACCTAGGCATGGAAAACAAAGTCACCAAAGACCTGTCCGAAGAAGAACTCATCACTCTTCGTGACGAAGTTTCCAAGTATATGATTGAAGGCGACCTCGTATGGTTCTATCTCACCAAATCTTTAGTCTTTGCATTTGCTTTCTCTCTCTAATTGGTTTGAATTTGATTGTTACAGAGGCGATTCAATGCGCTGGCTATAAGGAGACTGAAGGAGATACAGTGCTACAGAGGGATAAGGCATATACAGGGCCTGCCCTGCCGAGGACAGCGCACCAAGAACAATTGCCGGACTTTGAAGGGTAAGCGAGTGAGCATTGCAGGAAAGAAGAAGGCCCGTTAATCAATTGATCTCTGTGATTGGTGAAATGTTTTCTGTATTTTGCATATCAAGTACTTTGTAGCAAAAATTCAGTTACTTATGTTCTTTCTAATCCAATTCGATTTCTGATCTTGGGAAGTATGTGATTGATGAATATGACCTTGTAGTGCAAATTTGATGCTTTGAATTGGAGGAGTCCATCATCTGAAGTTACTTGTGTTGATTTTATACTTGTAATTGGGTGAGTTTGATCTTTTCAAGTAGCTTTTGTGTTGATTATTTCTGATCTTTTGAACTTACTGTAGTGTGTGAATTTCTAAAACTCCTATATATGTACAAACACACTAGAAGAACCTTCTGCACTGAATCCATTTGAGCTTTTGTTCCATTCATCCAATGTGAGATTGAATCTACATGACCATGTATGTATTCGTATCTTGCCAGTCATTGACATTAGCTATCATCTCATTCTCATTGTCATCTGAAGCCATTTGGTTTGACAAGTATCATTTCATTGTTGTTACTTCATATTTAGGTCTGCCATATTTGATCAAATAAAGCCTTCTAGTCGGCAAGAGGGCACTCTTGACATTTCTGCTTGTTACTTCATATTTAGATCTGCCTTATTAAACACAAGTTAAATGGTCTAGGTGAAAGTTGAATTAAACCTCCTATGATTGTAATTTACATATCAAGAGTGACCAATTGTTCTTTTGCTGGTCCTATATCAATAATATTACTTGCATTCAACCATGTCAATTATCTTTTTGAAACTCATCCCTTCTCTAAAACCACATCTTCCTTGCAACTTTCGAGGCAGGCTTTCTCCCGTTTCAATTAAAGCACGAGTAGGGTGCAACCTCATACTAGGGTTGGCAATTCGTATTGATGGATTGTGTTTGTGACGTGTCAAAACTTAGGCCTTCTATTACATAGGTTAACTCAAACCTTATTCTTTAGGCCCTCTTATTTTATTATGAGGTTGGATTAAGTCTTATATAAGGCTATATGATTAATGTTTTAATCATATATGTTCATGACTCAATTGATCTATTTATTTAAAAATAAATTTAGAATGAGTTAAGTAGTTTAAATCTATAGTAAATTAATCATCACGATTATTAAATAGGTCAATTCAATTCAAATATGTGTCATGTAGGTTAATCCAAAAACTATTTATTTAATAAACAAGTTATGTAAGTTGGCACGAATTTGACATTTTCCTAATTATACTCAACCCAAACTGTGAAAAGTGGATTGAGATTGAGCCGTGTTGAAGAATTGTATCAAACTTTGCCACCCTACCCTATCCCATATTACTTTTTTCATTCCATTACAACTGAAACTTCCATCATCATTGGCCATATGCAAACTCGATTCAATGGTATGGCCAGTTACATGCAAGCCCGTTTTAGTAAAAAACCTCAGCCCAGGCCAACAAGCCGGACCATATTGGGCTCAACAAAGGGATTTTGGGCCTGGATACTGCAGTCGAAATCCATTGAACCAAATCTTGAAACATGCTTTAGCAATATGTCAACTGGTGACTACTAAACTAATGGGCACGATGCATCACCTACTTATGGTAAATAACACGTAGAACACTAGGCCGACCCCCTCGTCGGATATTTTTTTCAAATATTATTTTTTCAAATATTATCAAGATATTATAATTTATAATAATAACAAAAATACAACGCGGAAGCCCTCTTGTAAAAAAAAAGAATTTGGTGTAAAATACCAACTCAATGTGTAAATACTGATCTTGCTTTTTGGAAGGTAATTTTATTTCCACCATTTGGAGAAACAAATAGTGCCACTTCTGGTGATTTGGATTTTCAAAATTTTCTTTCTTGATTCACTCATCCCAACTCCTCTCTCCCCCCATTTCTCTCTTGTGCCTGTCCTAATTTAAAAACTCTGTCGTTGTTGCCCCTCGAATCAGCAATCCACAATAACAAAACCCAAGAACCAGAACTTCACTAAACCAAGCAATCAAAGATGCAAATTTAGCAATAATCATTAATCAAACCGAACCCATGAATCCAAACAGCCTTAAAACTAACATCAATACATAAAGAACAAGCACACCTCAGAAAGTTGAAAACTCCTAAACCTGTAAGGCCAGGAAGCCTACAGGCTCAAAAAGAAATTGTCCACATATTAACTAAGAAAAATAGGGTGTCAAAGGCCCAGCGTAGAAGTCACACTCACAAGTCACACCCGCGTCCCTCTGTCAATCAGAATCGAAGAGGGTGGAGATTTGACAAAAAACGTACGGAACTTCAGAGATTGAATGAAAGGATTATATATTTTTTGGTTTAAAGAATGTCCTTGACAATTCTTTTAACATATTTATTAATATAAATTTATTCACTATTTTCTTATTCTTAATTTCAAACAACACAAAATTTATATATATAAATTTCTAACATGCCTTATATCAGTCTTTTTCGTCTCTTACCTCTTTTGACCAAAATTCCTTTCTTCATCATGGAATATATGTGCACAAAGGCAATGGTAAGATTGTCATTACCCTATCATCATAGAATATTTCTACTGGTCAAATGACCCTTAGCAAGGCAAAGGCTATAACGATTACTTTGCCTTCAACCAACATTATCATGATGGGAGCAAGAGTAATAATACAATTTATAATACTACAATAAGTAAAATCATACAAAAAGAAAAAAAGGGTACGAAATAATCATGATAGATATATTGTATGGATGTCAAGTGGTTGATATTATCCCTTTAGGACCGAAACTTCTTATTTCAAATGGTGAATTTATGAAACTTGATCAACCATTAACGAGTAATCCTAATGTGGATGGATTTGGTCAAGGAAATGCTAACATGTGCTCATCTATCAATATCTACAAAATGGAACAACGAACAACAATCAATCATCATTTCAGCATTTGTTAAAGGCAAAGAAACAAATTTCTCTTAACATAGTAAAACATTCATTATCATCGAATGATTCAAATGGTAAATCCCCTCATTACATTTTAATGTCAACTCAAGTGTAAGCTCAAAGTCTCACTCATAAGCACAAATAGGAAAATATGAAGTTTTCTTAAAACGTTCAAACTCTCCTTGCTCAATGGTTAGCCAATCATGGCAATTAATATTGCCTCAATAGAAGTGCAACTGGCTGAGATGACTCATGTCATTACTATAAGCACTAAACCTATTAAAGAAGAAGATTTATATATTACTTCCCTCATGAATAAGATAAAGGAGTAAACATTAATTAGTGAATTAAGTAAAAAACCACAAAACCCCATCTGATTATATATCTTAGGAGGATATATGTGATAAATTTGCGGCCAATGAGCTTGCTTCAATGGCTATGTTATCTATTCAACAACTAAAGTACGTGATACAAACACCACTAATATATAGAATAAAAGTCTATCATAAGGTACACTAGTGTACTTAAAGCCTTATAGTGGAAGCACGATAACTTATGAATGTTTGTGGGTTACCAACCTCTCAAGTTTCTATGGTTTGATATTCCCAAGCAATGCATTGTTTATTTTGTTGAAACATGCAACAATTTTACCATATAAGGCAACCTTCTTGGCAAACAATTTGTATGATCCTTTCCAAGAAAGACCTTTATTTGATACAAAGATTTAAAGTCAAAGTACATCAATAGTTAGGATCAAAGATCATGAGCTCTTGAACAATTTCTACGACACTCACAAAATTCTGAACATATGATAGAACTTACAAACACAAAGTAGTGGAAAGATGAATCTACAATTAGTTACATCAATGGTTGGTGTTTGTTGAGTCTTAACTACAAAGATGAGTTATTAAAAATATAAGTGATAGAAATGTGCACACAGAATACTTATAACAAAAGCAGTCACTTGGGTTACCTTATTCCCATGTACTCATAGTTTGTGCTCATGCAAAATTAGAAAGTTGCCAACTCATAGATTCCAATTATAGAATTGAAAAATATGTAGCTTATTTTGTTCCACAATTCAATCAATTGTCACATGAAGATTGTTGAACTCAACTTGATTTCCCAATTTTTCATCCTAATTCAAAAGTGTCATAAGAAAAGGAAGCGGGGTTGTGTAAATCATCATGCATACAAAATGAGGTGGATTGAATAGAACCTAGTGTAAAGATTAGCTATAGAGCATGCAAACAAGAGGGTCTTAATTAACATGTGTCCTAACATAGATTAAGGACAATCCTCTAACACCCCTAATAAATTAACTTTTGAAATAATATGATGATGTATAAAGTTTTGGTGATGTATGAACTCTGACATGCAATGACATCGTTTGATCACACATGTAGTGGTATTGCTTTATCACACCTCAATTTATCAATAAACAAGAATCCTTTTATGAGTTGATGGCAATTTCAAGGATAGTACTCTTTCATTCATTCATTCATCTTTAATCTCCCTTTAATTGTAACTAAGTTCTATTTTGGACAAGTAAGCTAACAATTTAGAGTGAACAAACGAGATATTGTGACTAAATACTCCACCAAGGACCAAGAAAGAATTTCATTCAATTCCACATAATACCTTATGCAAGCGATGAATAAGATGAATTGATTATAAATTAGATCTTCTACTATTTATGAGATTAATAATGAATAGTAACAATTTATTTTGAATAATAAGTAGATGCCTTTGACATCCAACCATAACAATGAGATGAATCAATTATATATTAGATCTTCTACTAATGTTGTTTCCCATCAATGTTCACTAAGGTAACGAAAAAAAATGGAGGAAAAGGGGCATAAAGCCGAAAAAAAATTGTTGTAAGGAGCAATAAGAAAAATAATAATACTCATCATATATTAAATTGTTATGAGAGATTGAGAAAGGAAGGTCCATGTTCTTAATTCGCTTTACCGCTTAGAGAATATGTTAGAGACCGAGATAAACATTCTCATAATTATGTAACACCTACTGTTTAGGATTAAACTCCTATATAGGATCAACGATCAACTATCCACATCATGGAGACACTTATTCGGCCTTGTACACATATTCCAGTTCCATTAGCGCTTGACAAAGGCCAAAGTCAAGTTTGACAAGACAAGAGAGTGCACATAGATGTTTGGATACAATCATTTCTCATGTTATAATGTTATTTGGTTTTGTCTCGATGATACCATAGCAACCCTCCAAATGATGCAAAGCATGTCAATGTTGCTTTTAATGTGTGAGTTGTCTTTTATGTCCACACTGCCTCCAATTTTCATATTAATCCTTATGAATCCTTATGATGTCAATAGATGAACGAGGATGTAATGTTAACTTTTACTTCTAATATTCAATTTATTCATTGGTTGATGTGATTATTCGTATTTAGGATGTATCGTGATAAAGAGATAAAAAGATGTGCCTCACTAGTAATATAGAAGTTTTAGATCCAATTTCGATATTTTACAAGTTAATTACCTCTGTATATAAATTGAATTTATAGCCTATTTAATAATAAATTTAGAAAATGCTTCTAATATTTTTAATACTTAAAAATTTTTATCATTCAAATATTAAAAATATTATAAACACCTTTTAGAATTACTCACATTTTAGATTGAATATAATAATAAAAATTATTTAATGATTCTTTGCATAATGGTGTTAAACTTAGAATTCTGAGTAAAAGTTTCTAATTTTCTTTTAGCACTTGAAAATTTTTAATTTTTATTTTGTCTAGTATATGTAAGCCTAGTTCTGATTCGGGATTTTTCTATATGTAAATGAATAAGGTGCAACAAAAAGATTGAAATACTTGCATACCATAATTCTTTTTTTGCCAACTATTTCGATTATGTGATCATGAGAACCTATTCATTGACTATTTTCAAATTATTATTATTATTATTTTTTAAATAAAAAAAAGACCCTGTCAATGAAAGAGAAATAAATGACACTTCAAAAGCAATTGTATGGGGTTTTTTTCCTGGTAGTAGGGGATTTCGTAGAGAGAAAAGAACATTCATTTGAAGATAAGAAGCTACTCAAGGCATTCCATAACAAACATGATACACGTAAAATCACATAGCCTGGAAGCAGGAAAATACGTACAGCACAAGGCACACGAACCCACGCCTAAGTTCAGTTCTCTGGGATCGTGGCTCCCACTCCCCAGCTTTATCTCTTGCTACCAACAAAAACTGATACTCAGTCCAGGCAAATATCCCCGCCCGTGTTTTCAATTCACCCCAGACTGTGATTGACCACACCATACCCTAGGGAGAGAATGAAAACACTGGTTACATCGTTCCAAGTTTTCAACTACTACACTTTGCAAACTATACCCAACCCAAGAACTACAACTACAACCCAACCCCTAGCGATACTGTACAGTGTCCAACGTCCACTTAATGGAGAGATAGCGAGAGTGCACAAAACGATGATACAAGTCATCGTTTCGTTCTTTAATGCTTCCTCACGGATTTGTTTGAAACAACGCGTCTACCGACAATCCGTGGTGTGGTTATGGCGGTCATACCATCTCGAGGAGGAGATAAAACAACCGGGAGGTAATCATCTGTGCTACACTCGAAATTCGAATTCCGAAAATGTCCAACTAGCGCTTCCTTTCCCTGCTTTGGAGAAGCAAAATTGGATCAATAATTGATGGAGAAAGATCTCACCCATCAAAAAGATCGGATATCTCGAGAAATTGAACAAGATAATGACCCAGGTTAAGGAAAGAGTCAAGCTTCAAGGAAAATAAACAAAATCAAAATAAGAGGAAAGTATGATATATATATATATATACATATATATATATATATATATATGATAACACCACCGTCACCTGGATTCTGGCGCCTGTGATTTCACATATTTTTTTGGTCCCATAAGCCGCCCATGTGGTGTTGTGCAAGTATTTGCAGATCCTAAATGCGGCTACATCTGTGGTGAAGTTCACAAATGCGTAGCCCTTATTGCTGCACTTAAACCTGACAACATATACATGCATATATAGGCACAAGCTCATTGACCAACAAGATCGCCACTACATTGTAGAGCAAAGAAAAACTATGGTGCAGTAGAGGAAAAGATTGTTTTCCCTTACCTAAAATCCATGGGCAAGTAGACAAAATCATACTCAGTACGAAGCGGGTCACATCGCAACTCCGCGTTTCTGTTCTCTACTTGGCAACATTCATCGAGTAATTGTAGCATATCTTTCCTACTGCATTACCATTGACAACAATTTCAACAAAGGTAAAAACACATTATATAAATATCGATGCATATATGCGAATGAACAAATGCAGCTGTATGAATTTGTACAAATAAATCAAGTGATGATCTGATGTAATAACGCATGGATGCATGCATGCAATGCATGCCCAGAGATCAGCATCATGATGATTTGGGCAGACAACATTTCCTGAATGGTACAAATGGGTTCGGACAGACAATAAAGAATGATGCAAGTGAAACTAAAGATGGCTTCCGTTTCAGGCTTTTTCAGTCTTTAGAATAAAAAGGGGCAGAACATGACAGCCAGAGATAGCCGGAGGGAAGGGAAGAGAGAGGCAATTGAAAGAAAACAATCTAACACTTTTGGATTGAAGACTCTGTGTTAAGAGAACGACCAAAACAAGAATGTCATGCGCAACAGGGAATAACCATGACTGCAAAAAGGAATTGGTAGAGGTAAAATTTAGAGAAATTGGCGAGGAATAGAAGTGATATCTGATGTTAGAAAGGAGGGAAGGAGATGGAACCTCATTTTGTTTGGAATATTTCTAATCATCACAGTGGTTTTCCCAGATAGAGAAAGTTCAAGGGCATTGACATCAGAGGGGGGTAAAGGATCATCTCCACAACCATCACCGTTCAAAAACTTTCTGGCCCTCCAAACAGAGGTCCCATTTTTGTCCCCGCCTGCCATAGAACTCCTCCTCTGCGACCTCTTCAATCTCGGTGCAATCATCTTCTTCACCGGAACCCCACTTACTTTCCTTGTCTCACCTCTTGAAGACACCGAATCCCCCAAATCCTCCATCACTTCAGTGACTGAATCTTTCGTAGAACCCACATAGGTAATGGGAAAGTCGCCACTAGGGTAAAGAATGGAAGAAGCTCGCAGGTGCAGCGGTTGATGATGAAACTGTGCACTGTAGCAAGCCAAACCGGAATATCTCAGCAGTGGCAAGGAAACAGGCTGATAAGCGAAATCCAGCACCGTCGCCGCCGGCGACAGTTGCATCCTTTCCTGTGTTTCGTACAAGTGATGTGGAAGATAATAAGCTTTCAATGATTTCCATGGCTGGAAAGCATGTGCGTTTGGGTTTAAGGGTTTCGACCCTCTAGGGTTTGTGTTGAGAAGCTGAGAAGCCATGGGAGTGCAAAAGGACAAAACAGTGGAAGAAGAAAAAGAAGAAAGCCGATTCAGAAAACAAACTCCTGAGAACACCGGATTTATACGGTGGTGGTGGAGGTTTGGCTCATGGAATGATTCAGAATCAGAGCAAGTAGAGGAGTAAGGTCCCTAAATCAGACGGTGGAAATTGGAGTATGGAATGCAAAGGCGTGCAAGGAAAGATGGCTTTTCGTATCATGGCTGGCTTTTATGGATAAAAAATAGAGAAAAAAATCTGAGTAATGATGAAAATTGGAAATGGAGATTTTCGATAGCATCCTCATTAAATGCTGCCCCCATCACAAGACAAACTGAAGTTAGCATTGGCGGCGTTTTATGAGAGAGAAGAGTTTCATGCATCCGCTGCGCAGACTTGCCTGCATTCTCTCATCTTATCTTCCCCTTTGAATTTGATATCTGAATAGATCCTATGAATTTAATATTCTACTCCCCCAATTTATTTTTCGGTACTATATATATATATATATTTTTACACAGATATAATCATGCGTATCATTCTCAAGCTCAACATACATACATGTACATAAAATAACTGCTAATTCAATTTATATTCTGAATAGAAAAATAAATTCACAAAAACATTTTCAATGTGGTTGATAAGTTAATTTAATATATTCATATGATTTAAAAAGTAATTAAATATATTATTATTTACTAAAATATTAAAAATAATCTAATATTATCATTTAAATTGATAAATAATAATTAAATTAATGACTTTTTAAAAATCTTTATTGCCATATTTTCCTTTTTTTTTTTTTTTTTGTCCTCATACCTCTTTTACTTAATATAAATAAATATGAATATAGTAGCATAATAATTTTAAAACTTAAATTAATTTTAATAAAAAATTTATTTAAGATTCAGCTTGAAGACCAACTAGAAAAAGTTGAATGTTTTGAAATCTAACGGTTATATTTTTATGTATATAGAATGAACTCTTTTAATGAGAAAAAAAAAAAATGATTGATTGAATCTTGTATATTTTTATTTACATAATTAATTTTATTTTTATATTTTTTTCACCAATATGTTTACATTGGAGCTTCTCTTGGCACTGGCAATTGCCTTTGATTGCAATATCTGTGCATGCAGACCATAAGAATCATCGGGCAAACATATTGAATTTAGATATTTGAACAGGTAGACCAAATACAAGTGAAATGAAATTCTTCAGTTAGATTAATTTTTCAAATGAAATTGGGTAAAATATCTAAACATTTTACAATTTGATTTGAATATTCGGGAGTGAAACTTAAATCAAGCTTGGCTGCCACAAAAATTGTAACATAGACGTAAACTGAAAAGATTTATTATGCATGAAAAATAGTCGAATTCAAATAAGCAGTTCTGCATTACCCAAGGAAATTTTAAATTTATGTACATATTGGTTGAACTGAAGTGGGGTAGCTGATGATGCTATGCTTCAGTTCCGGTGGAATCCAAAGCCAAAAACTATGGTCTCAACCCAACATCAAAGCAGTAAATATTTTTGCGTGTTAGTTTATGTTGGAAAGGAGAATAGAGAGAGTTTGGACGAGCTATTAGCATTAAATGGAGAATGTACAAAGGAATGGACGTTTCATAAATGAAGAAGGGTTTGACGCCGTTCAGGATCACCAAGTCGAGTGAGCAAAATCTCCAAAGTTGGTGCTTTTCCTCTTTCTGATAGTACAACCCGAGTGCTTTTCTTTTTATCTTTTTAATATTTTTCTCTCATCCTTTCTTTAATAATAGTCTTGGGGATTACACAAATGTGTATGTTATCTGCTTCTCAGCGGTTATGGTTAAGGTAATTTTCTTCTTGAGCCATGCAAAACTCAAGTCACACAAACTCAGTGTCTGATCACTAGCACCAAGTCCCAACCAGTCGCCCTTCTTTGTCTCATCTTTATCTGAGATCTGCAACCCCTTGTGTCTCTTTTACTACATTCATACAAGAAGGCTATACCTACATTCTGATGCTGAAACCACAAAATGCTGGGTTGGATTTTGATCCGAGGGCCTGTGGTCGTGGGGTTGACCATTCCCTTTCTGGCGTAAGCATTTTGGTTTCTCACTTGATCCTTGCCTGCTGCACCTCCTGAAAGCTTTAAACCATAAAAAACAAAAGAAAAACCCTAACACTCAATACTATCGCTGCCATTGTCGGTATTTCACATAAGAAAAAGAACATTGGTCAGTGAGGTTTCTCTCACATTGAAACAAGAGTCATTTCATACATGCAATAGGGCATTCCGTGTCTGGGGAAAAATTCCAGATTTCCACCATGTTTTGTTTCATTTTTTTGGCCTAGTTCAAATGAATATCAATGGTAGTCACAGAACGGTAATTTCGTAAGCTACAAATTGTCATTCACCGCTTTGGCGACTCGTGAGCTTTTGTCGATTTTGGAATGTCGTTTGAAAATTTTCACTTTTATAGTAATGCTGGCTGGGGGCCTGGGCATGACATCAACGGATATGTCAACGCCGAGAAGGGGTTGGTCATTTTACTAATTTGAAAATTTGAAACAAATCCACTTATTTTTACAATCACGTGATGATAGAACAACAAAAGCTTGAGAGCTTACTGCTTGTGCTAAATGGGTCTATGGATGATGGGAGGCCCAGTTAACCCACTAGCCCAAGCCACCCACAGGAACCATGATTATACTGCCCAGCCCGCCTGTAGGCCCATACGGAGCTGAATGGAAAAAGAAGATACATAAAATAAAGGAAATTAATATTAAAGAATTAAAAAAAATAGGGTATAGGATAGAGTGTGATGATTATGAGTTCAGAGGATGTGACAGACGGAAGATGTGATGGAGATGGTAGGAAAGGAAAGGAAATGAAATGAAATGAATGATGTGATGAGTTAGTATTGACGGGGCATAGATAGATGATCGGATCATGGAGATCATGGGCCTTAGATCCGCGTCATTGGTGCGTGCAGAAGGGAGAGAGGGCCGGGCCCGCTCTTGCACTTGAAAATGGACAAAAAATGGTGAGCAAGTGGGGCCCTCTTATCCTAGGGCTGCTGCTCAGTGATCAGTGATCGCTGCTCAGTGATCAGTGATCACTGATCACCGATCACTGGTCACTGCCACCAGCCCCATATGGAAATGGTGCAGCTGTAAACCCTGATTGAAGATGTTTCTCCCAATCTGCCTACTGTCACCTCTGCCCATCTGTTTACTCCCACTCTGTTTCCCATCTGAATGGAAATCATATCCTCTATTCTCTTCATTCTGTTCTCAGCCTTTTCTCCGGACCATCCTAGCTATGCTTCAAACGCCATGGTGCCAGGTCCTTTTTCCTTTTATTTTTAGTTTTTTTAGTTGTTTTAAATCATGTATTCTATTTTTAGTAGTAATAGAAAATTGTGCAATAAATGTGAATTTTAAATTTTGAAGATTAAAATTCCTTTTTTTTTTCTTTTTTTCTTTTTCCTCTTTTCCAATTGTTACAGTCGGCCAACTAATCTTCATTTATGTCTTATCCCCAGAAAGGGTACTAGTTCATCACCTCGTTGTTGGTTACAACTGTCTGATTGGCACCGTCCTAGAGCCTTCTTTATGGTGGACTAGATAGGAGCGGAATTCTTGGGACAGAACTTTACCCATCCACTTTATAACAAAATTAGAATTTGTGGAATATGTCATCCAAACCATTGATTAATGGTTTGATTATTCAAATCATTAAATTCACACCCAAGCATGAAATTTCACAAGGGTTTTCAGAATCATAACTTAAATTTAATGTTGAGCCCATCAATTTGATGCCTCCGATGATGCAATGTTGTTGGGATGAATGAAAGTGTCAAAAATGGGGAGGGACTAGGAGGTAAAGAGGTAAGAGCGTTGAAATTTGAATAGAGAAGTAGTTGACAATCGAGAAAGCGATTTAGAGAATGGGTGGGGGACAAAGTGCAAGCCAGTCTGCTTCCTGCTTTTGTGACAAGTCAAAAAGATTTGCAGAAAGGCTCTGAGATACAAATGATATTCTTCACTATAAACCAAAAAACAAAAATCCACCGTATCAGAATGCACGCCAATTTGTCCTCTCTGCCCCATACTCACTCGTATTTCCAAAAGCACCAAGAGAACAAATCCAAAAGACTAGCATTCCCACGCCTTTTGCTATCTCTCTCTCCCACTCTCCATGGATTCTCAGAGGCAATATTACAGAGCCATTTTGGCATTCTGTCCACCTCCATATGTACTAATTCTTCTGATTTCGCGCCCACAAGCGTTTGGAGGCGGCCAGGATGCCAAATTGGCTCTGTAAATTTCTCTCTGAGAAGCCCTCACAACAGTCCATGCAAGCGACAGCAGTCTCATCACGCAGCACCAAGTAAGCAAGAGAACGGGGCTGAAGAAGACAACCATCTGCTTTTCTCCGCAATTTGAAGGTTAATTACTTCTTTCCATTTCCCTTAGGCGTATGCTTCTATTTTATAGCGTCAAAATATGCCTTCTTTTTCCATGGTTTTTGGTGGGTAAATCCGTTGCCCGTTATCTATATATATATACTATGTAGTTAGTATGATGAATCCAAATCTATAGTCGCTCGGTACATGAAGAGAAGGTGATCAGGATACGTATATAAGAAACGGGACTGGTTGTTAAGTGTAAAGGAAGAGCTTAGGATATCAGCAGAGAATATTGAAGAATCCAACAATGGCAATGTGTAGTTGAGGAAGAAGACAAAAAAGGTAGAGTAGGTGAGGGTTGAGGCAACTATCAAAGACCAATGTGCAGAGCCTGCATGGCCCATTATGTTGAGGAAGTTCACTAGCATGTATGGGCCATTAAAGTTAAAAAAATTTAATTAATTAACAATGTGAAGTGAAATATTTGGTTTTGGTGGACGTGAAATTGAACCCACTGCCACTGGGGGTGTGATGGCGTCGCCCACTAATGTTCCTTGTACAAATCCGAATTAACTTTATCAAAAGCTATTCAAGGGTTTGATGATTGCCACAACTCCACTGGCCTCTTATTTGCTGTGTACATTGGATTCCTCGAAGCATTAAGGTAGTGAGGCATGCACTAACTTTCTATTTTTCATTGCTGCCCTAGTACTTGCCCCTGTCCCTCTTTGTCATCGATGGTGTTTTGGAATCCTTGGTGCAATATCAAAACTGCCATGAACCACCTTTTAAGTCTCCCACACTTGAGAGAAGCCCTTTGAAATTTTATCCTTTCAATCCATAAATATTTTTTTGCACAGTATTTTCACTTTACCATAATTTATCTAATATCAATCGAAAAGAAGTCTTTCTGTCATGGTGATAATAAATATATCATCAAAGCATCATTAAAATTGTGGAGGTGTGAAAAAAGCCTTTCTGTCTTATCGGTTACTATTTAGTGCAGTGCATATCGGTTGTTGTTCGCGGGTGCTCGGTGAATTAACTTAATAATTTCTTACAATTTGATGATTTAATTTAAGTTATTAGATAAAATAATTTTAAATGTTAAATTAAAATAGTTAATATATTCTTAGTCCTAATTTCTTTTATATTATTTATATATATTTAATGCAAAAATATTTAACAAATATGGTTCTACATTCACAACTTTTGTTAAGAGTAAATATTTTTGTAGTTATTTTATATTTCTATAATACTTTAAATATAAATGTTTAATAAATGTATTTATTACTTGATATTAATGAAAATGTAAATATTAGTTAAAATTAAAGAAAATAAATATGTTAATTTGATAATTTAAAATAAAATTTAAATTAATTTATCTTATATTTAAAGTAGAGGTGTTAGATGGACACGGGCCACCCAGTCTGGCCCATGCCCCAACACATCAAAAAACCGGGCCAACCCTACCTGACCCATTTACTGTGGCAGATTGAGTTAGCACAACCTGCTACTTTGGGTTCTGTTGGGTCTAAGGGCGCCATCATCTCGGCCCATTGTGCCAATCTACTTGGTTCAAATATTAATTTTTGCTTTTTTTTTTTTTTTTGGCATGTCAAATATCATTTTGAGGGTTGAATAAGTAAATTAATAACTATAGTGATACAATTCCCATTTTTTTTCTTTTTTTTCCTAATATAATTTGTTGAAATATTCAATAAAAGAATTATATTTTTTTATATTTTAATTTCTTTTATATCCCAACATTTTAAATTTATTGTTATTATAATCAATAATAAATTCAAATATGATTTTTTTTAAATAAAAAATTTTAAATTTTAAATTTTTACAAATTTTAAATAACAAACTTGATAAATATAAAAAAATAAAGAGTATAATTATATAAGATGTAACAAAAATAATCTAAATCTATAGAATGACTTGAATAAATAAATTAAATATTAATAAGGTAGGGCGTCTCCCTATACAACCCATCTGTATGGTTCACCAGACGGCCCATTGGCACGGCCCATCAGCACAACCCAAGGGCATAATACGACACGAATAATGTTATGTACATTAATTATATTTATTTTGTAATGTATTTTTATAATAACTATGTTTCATTACCGAATTATATTAATACCATATCGCTTTTTCTTTTAAAAATACCCTTTTCTAAAGATAATTTACACAATAAATATACTAAGTATTGAATTAATTATTATATTCTGCATTCTAATTGTTTTTACAGAAAGTTGAGTTGGATTTGGACCTCACCGAATGAGACAGGACTGAGCAGGGAGTACGACTCCAATAGTGGGTGGCCCAGGTTTTATATGATTTATTGGAAATTGAGCATTATCTGGGCCGCCCTTACATGGCCCAGAAAACTGTGATGGGCCAATAAAATTCTTATCGGGCCTTCTTCTCACACAGTTCAGTTCTGGGCGGAGCCCAAAAGCAATTAAATGAGATTCCTCAACCCTTTTCCCTCACAATAATATGTGAAGGTAACCTAACATAATATAGAAATAGAGCCATATGTATAAGACAAGTCCTTATAGAATAGTATACAAAAGGGACCCTTGAGGCGATTGGGTAGACGAGTGTATCTATTGACGCCCACAAGGGTCATCCCTTCAATTAGTTGGATGGTCGGATGATTGGGTAGTTGCAATTTGATGCAAGTGGGCTGCTCCGTTTTAAATTCCATCCACCATAAATAAGGTATCCCCACCCGCAACATGGACTTCCCTTTCATTTTTATCTAATAAAATTAATTTATTGAATTTTAATTTTAAAATAACTTCTCTCATGGATTCCCACCATATAATTGAGTAGAAGGGAAACACTGGGAGTTTCATGTAGCCATGCGTGCAAAGAGAGCTCTCCATCACATATTTGGTGGTCGATGTTAGAAGTTAGAAGTTAGAAGTTAGACTAACCCCACAAAATTTCAGACGACCACCAAGAAGGAATGGTCTCATCTGAAAGAGATTTATCAGAAATACTAACGCATCATCGACGCAACACAAGTCATCTGACTTATTGCATCTATTCAAAAGGTTTGGCAGGTTTGGGGCGGGACCCTCTTGTCTTCTACCTCTGAATCATCACCTCATGTATCCCACATTTTGTGTCTAATTGTCCACTCACCTTGAGAAAGAGGGCAAGTTTTCATCACAAAAAGGGTGGTGTTTGGAAAATAATTTCTAGTTTATTGGCTCGAGATGTTGGGATATGATTTTTGAGGGTGTGAAAACCAAATTTCATCGGTCAATTATGGAAACCAGAGAGCTGCTTAACTCCCTTTGTTACCCAACAAACAAACAAACGAACGAACAAATATTGAGAAGAATGATTTAAACCTCAGACAAAGTCACTTTAATGTCAACACTCAAGCTGCCTTGAAAACAAAGGGAAATAGTAAAGAGGGTTTTCAACCATTTCGCGAACAATATAATTGAGGTAAATAGTAAAAGAGGCTGTGAGTCTTTCAAACCCTGAGGTCTGAAGCAATCCTTGTGGGAAAATAGATGAGAATGAACAAACCACACGAGTCCCCTATGGAATGGTGCTCAATCTAGATCATGTCTAAGCTATACTTTTTAGACATCATAATTGACCAAGAGTCCAATGATCTTCCTCAGGTGGGTTGTAAAATCATAGGTGTGGAAAGGTTTATGATAATAAATGAAGAATGGGGAAATCTGAAGCATAGAATAATGAAAAAGAGGGAAATTGTTGGGCAGATGTCCCCCTGCTTTGGAACCTCATGTTGGGTATGAAATGGACTTTTCTTAAGACACTGGCCGCAACTCTTATTTTGTTTTTATTGCGACAGCTGAGTGAAGAAGGGTACATGGCACCTTTAGCTGTGAGTGGCCGAGTTTTGGTGGATCAGGATGAGACCCGTGAGAGTGAAATGTTCTGAGACTGTCCCAATTGACTCAAGAGCTTTTCCTATCGCTCCACCCATGGAGTTTTATTTTATGTCTCACTTATTGTACAAATTTGTATCTTCAATATTGGGTGGCCCACCTCAAAAATTCATATGCTTGTGAGTTGGAGATGAGACTGAAAAACAATTTCATATTTTTTTCTTTTCTTAGAGATGGTGATGAACATATTGAACGTGCTCTGTCCCCTACACCATATATATATATATATTTTTTTACTGTACTAAAAAGGGAATAAAATGAAGGGTCTCAATTCTTGGGCGGCCACCATAAACGCGAAAATAGAGATTAAAACCGAATTATTTGATTGGCACTATGCCTAGGAAAATTAAAACCAAGAACAGAGTGATAGGCACGATGTGCTTCTAGAGAACAAAGCTGTTGACAAATATTGCTTGTGGGGTTGTCTCGCTTTGTTGTTCAGGTTTATTTCATATTGACCAACGGGTCGTGCTTACTGCTTGGTTCAATAATATAGTGTCATCAGTCCACGGATGGAATCATTATTTTTGAGAGGCAATTTTACTTTCTTTCTACGTTTATTTTTGACAGATTATTTACATCAGCACCACATAACAATTAGTGACATGCGGACTGTGCAGAACATTAAGCCTCTTTATAAAAATATCTAAATTGTAACGGTTAAAAATATCCCATGTTGAACCAGGCAAGCAAACCCCACATTTTGGCACCCGCAAATGCGTCCAAACAAACCTATCCCACTTCATTATACAAAGGGAATAATATAATGCACCAGTGTTTGAGGATTCTTAAGACACCATAATTAGGGTTAGGAATGGCCTTATCGGGTATAATCTAGATTAGAATTTAAGTAGGTGAACAATAATTGCAACCGTAAAAGAATATAATTATTGGGGAGGAGCTGTCCCCTTCCCAACAGACTCATGCTGGGTATCATGCGGGCTCTGCCGGACACATGGCCGCACCCATTTAACTATTGATTGGGCCCCCAATGCTCAGCTCTGATCGGTGGCGGGGTGTTTGGTAACGTGTTTGAAGCTGCGCACAGTGTGAACATTCCTTGTGTAATTCACATGTTTGGTAACTCCATTGTCCCCTTATCCGACCGTCACTATCCCCAGTCGGTTCCATTCTTTCCGTTTTCCGAAATGACTTGGAAATTAAGAAAACAGTCAACAGAACCCATTTGTAATCATTAATAACCTAAACGGGCCTTGTTGAGCACAATGGACATTTAAGGTCCAAACGTGGAGCGGTGATCAGGTTCAGTGTTTGGCATGATGAAAGTGAAATGAAGGAGAAGATGAAGTGTAGGTGGTTGACCAAGCATGAAGGAAGGTATTTTCGAGGGAGGAGAGAGATGCATGCACGTTGAGGAATAAGCGTGCGTGTCTGAATAGTTGTACATGCACGAGGTTTGGAGAAGGTGAAGGCATCTTGGCACGTACTCATGTAACAACCCTGGGTTGCACGCAAACCACCGTTGCCTCTCTCGCACACTTGGCTTGCAGCAGCGATTGGAGCAAGTGGACAAGGGGCACAGCTAAGAATCGCAAAAATTGCAAAAATTTCCAAAGCTTGTGTCCCCTAATTTAACCACCAAGGTGACCCTAGATGGAGCCTGTCTGCGTTTGACTGTCTTTGTCAAACCACATGTATGTCTTCGCCTATATTTATTACGTTAAGGGTGACCAATAATTTTGCACTTTGTGTTGCTTAATGACTTCTAGAACCACTTTCCAAAAGTGCACCTACCCTCTGGCCGTAAATTCAGCTACGATAATGGATCTCCGCTCACACTAGTTTTAGTCTTTTATGTACGAGGACTTTGGTGGTGTGGGATTTTTTAATTATGTATTCATATGCAGTACCGCCAATGCTGATTGAATATTTGCTGGCGTTTATCTACAAGCTAGACTCTAGGGTGAAATAGGATACGTACGCATTGGCGATTTTGAAATTGAATTTCACAAAGAAAATGGATTTTCACCAGGAACATGATGATTTCCCATTTTGTTTGGATCGACAGAGGACAAGCAAAGTGAAGGCGATGGTGCTTGATGTCGGGGGTTTTGAGTGGATCAGATTTATGTGGAGAGAAACCTCGTTTTGGGTGCGTCCAATTTATCGTATTCTCCTAAATCCAATCCATCCTTTCACTTTAAATTAAGAATATAATCCATTGGATTTGAGTAAAATAATTATCACAATCTCAGCTAGATATGGAATTACCTTCATATTCCACATGATGGAACACGGAAACAATGACGGCAATTAACCGTTGAAACCTTGTTGTCCTGCCGGTGGGACTGAGACTGGAGAGTGGAACGAAGGAAAAAGAGAGTAACGATTTGAAAATGGTATGAAGTAGGAGTGAAAGTGGGCTTGGAAGTTGGAGGATTTACGGAAGTGCCAGAAATAAATAGGTGTCAGACAATAGACGGCGAGTGTGTCTCGTTTAACGTAGACAGAGAGTACAAATTTGTGAAGGCTTTGGTAACTTTACTTTTAATGGTCCTGAGTACCCCGTAGACTCAAAATCAGATGATATCTCTCCGTACCATTCGGTAAATAAGGTTTTTTATGCTTTTTATGCATGCAACTGCCACCTATCAATATCCCCATTTGCCACCCTCTATTGCTATTGCTCAGTCCTCCCCACAGGCCGCAACCCCCACTACTCCCACCCTCATCCTCCTAGCCTTGCCTCCTTTTTGAGATTCGTGCAATCCCTTATCTTTCTTTAATTTGTTTGGTTACCCAGAAGATAGGAAGTTCAAACGAAAAGAGGAGGAAATAGTTTCAAGCTTGGATGCTTGGTCCTTTTAAAGGGAAGGAAAACCCAACTCAGTTCAGCTGAACTGTGCTGGTTGCTTTGATTCCCAAAAGTACTGAAACAGTAGAAAACAAGGGTTTCAACTTCCAAGGGATATTCACGATCTCATTGGGTTTGGGTTTGTGGCCTCTGGGTTAATAATGGGTTTGCGTTCAAGGATAAAATTATTACAAATTTTACTTCAAGTATATATATATATATATATATATTTTTTATCAAAGGAAAATATGTACATTTAAATTCTTTTATTTTATTTTTAAAATAAATATGAATGAAAGTTGCACCAAACATCACATGATTAAATGGGTTGAAATGATGAATGTGATGTCCCTCCAACAAAAGTTTGTTTGTTTTACCAACGAGTAGTCATGTTTAATCACAAGCATTTGTTTTACTGTGAATCAGAGTGATTCCACCTCAATCCTCTTCTTAAAAAAGATCACTTGTACGACACTTGAGATTTTTACAAAAATATATTTTTTTTTGGTGACCCATATCGCAGGAAAATCAAAGATTTGTTTTCTGAAAGATACGTATCCAAATCACAAATTACTAAACACACATAACCAAAAAGGAAAAAGAAAAAGAGAAAGAAAGAGCATGAATGCAGTTACATTATGGAAGGAGCAAGTTTAGATGATTGTTTTGTGGCTGATGGGGAATTGGGGTTGAGGAAGTTATAATGATTACGCCCGCATGGACAGAGCAAAGCATATTTAGAAAGGATTTCATTGATTGCCCAGCACTTACAAGGGCTATGTCCTCAAGGCAGAGAAAGGGATATTTCATGTACTGTTTGGAAGCTCTTTACTTGGTTCTTAAAACAAAAAATCCCCCCATAAAGTTATAATGTACCCTCAAATTATTAACCAAAAATACCAATTCCGCTGTGGCACTGTCCAAAATCATTATGGTTGCCAATTTTAGGGAGCACCACCTTCCTTAGGAGCTTGCTTTGTAAGAAGTAAGAACCAACCTCCTTTCTATCTCAGTACCACTGTGCCCAGAGCAAAGTGGATTCATATTTGGTCAATCAATTGGGTTGAATAAAGGGCATACGGATAAATAAGTGTATTGGGTTGAGAGGGCCACCATACTTCTCTCAAATCCCGGAGGGACTGATTCTTGGAACCCCAAAATCTTATCCCTAGATAATATAAATAAATATGGTCCAAGTAAAATAATAAAAAACCTGATCACATATAGCCTACAATATTGCATCATTTTGACTCCATCACAAACGTATTGCTCAGACATGGATCCCACTATCGTGGAGGGGTTTTTTTTACCAGTAGGCCGTCTTCTCCTATTTTCATATTACAAGGTCAAACTATTTCATCATTTAATTACTTCGTTGTTTTAAGAAAATTTATTTGAACAGAACTTTCTGCCTAAGTGCAGTCTAGAAAACTCTAGAAATTTGGCGATTAAAACATTAGAATAAAAAAAAAACCAAAGTGAAATTCTTAGATTTTCATTAAATACTGGGAAATAAAATTGAAGAGAACTCTTCTCTGAAAGCATGAAAAAATCCAACCGTTGAGAACAAGACTTGAGAGGAATCCTGCAATAAATGGAAAGAAGGCAAGTACGTGCGCCACGTGCAAGCACGGAGCAATCAAAATCACTCGGACCCTTGCTTTTGAGTGAGAACGTATAGACGCAAGAAGGCCCCAAAAGGGTGCAAGGTCAAAAAGAGAAACTGGAGAGGAGAGGGGTTTGGACCCCGCTGGTGAACTACTCTGTCACAGACTTTGACCTCTGCAGTGCAACCCTCGCACGAGTCCCAATGAGGAGCAAATGCCGAGTACCCACAATGACAAAACCAACCCCTTATTTATTTGGAATGCCAGTTGTAGCCTCGTTGCCACGTGGACAGTATATCCCCTCCAGCGTTGGCATGATGGAGGGCCACGATTTTGGTCAATGGTCTTTGTCACCATGAGGGATGTCCCCAAAAGGAAAATTGAAAATTGAAAAAGGTAAAGGAAAGAATTTTTGAAATATATATATATGTATAAAAGAAACAAAGATACAAGAGGGGGAGAGTTAAAAAAGAAGTAAAAGAAAGGGAGGGCGAGCAGAAACAAGCAACACCAGCCAGCGCATCTTTCTCGTGCTTTCTCTGCTTTTGATGTGTTAACTCTACCTGCCCAATGCCTCCTCTTTCACTGCAAAAGAAAAGCACTGACCCCATTTTCCCCCCTATGCTCCCCATGGCCAGTCAGTAGAGAGAGACCCCATTCATATAACACTTACAACGTGAAAGCGAGAGAGAGAGAAAGAGGGGGGGAGAGATCCCAATGGGGTCCTCTCTCCCTTAACAATAAAACATTTTCCATTCCTTGAAATCCCCACAACATTAACAAAATATCATGAAATTCCATAAAATTTGTCCATATCCTTTTCTATAAGCTGTACACTTATTATTCCAGTGCCTTCCTCCCCATTCCTTTTTTTTTTTTTTTTGAATCTTCTCTCGGGGGAACATTTTCTCCGTTCCCTATACCTATCTTTCAATCTTCACATTCTTGGTTACCACAAAAATTTCAGAGAAAAAAAAAAACAAAAAGAAAAAAGGAAAACAGAATCCAATTTTCCCTCCCCCCTTGAATGTACAAGTACTTCTCCCACTCCACAACACCATGGCTGATCCTCAAAATTCAGCCATCTCTTCTGCAATTGCTCTAATCCAATCTTTAAATTAATCCGTGCTGTAGTCAACCTTGTTTTCAGATGCCTCGATCGATAGGTCATGCTGAGCCCACAAACCGTTTGTTTCTGCTCGCTGGGAGCTGCACAAGTCCCCCAACAGTTTGCCCCCGAGGAGTGGGACCCCAGATTCAATTGGCAAATATCTCTCAATTCCAAGCTCTGAATTTCAATTTTTCACGCCTCCTTGTTTCACATTTACCTATCTTCTATAAAGATCCTCCTTGTGAAATCTCGGAACCTCTTTGAGTAGAGTTTTGGATCAACAGCTGAGATTGAGGAAGGGTCAGCTTGCAAGGATTTGTAGGCATGCTCTAGCTTCTTGCTTATATCATAGTCTTGTAAAATATCAATGATCCCAAAATAAAGCACAACTTCATAGACTTCTCCACTGCGAGAAGGGGTCAAGCTGCTACCTCCGCCTGGGGTGTACTGATCAAAATCACTCCTTCTGGCCATTCGTTCTGCTCGTGCAGGCATGTTAGCTCCCAGCCTGATCAATGGTTTCCTGATAGAGAAGAAAATGTTAAAACCTCATCCAAATAGAAAACAACCAAAGGTTCCAGCCTATCAAAATAATAATTATAATAATAACAACAACAAATGAGCAAAGATTGTTTTAAACACCAGCCCTTCCCAGCAGGTGGACGGGCTAACAACCTAATCATCAAACTGCTGCCCCTGCATTATCATTATCATACCCCCTTTCAGTTCATATCCCTATATAATTTGTTTCCTAAACCGTCATTTAACCTAAGGTGAAAAAATCACTTGAAAAAAGTATATCAGAGCAAACACACTTGCTTGCAGCGATCTCTTCTCTACTGTGCAAGATAAAAAATGAACTTGCAGTCAGCTTTCAAGTAAAAAAATTTCACCATGATTAGTAAAAAGTGGTACTTAACATTCCAGGCCATCCATCAAATTCATCCTCAAACTCAAAAAGTGATGAATAAAGGGGCAATAACTACCCAGGGAAGCCATGTTCTTATCTAGGACATCAGTAAGACCATACCAAGTGTATGCCCCACAAACAACAGTTGTCCAAAGAATGCCCCCACAATATTGTGAAGACTACACAAGCCACTATCAATCATTCCACCGATAAAGATCACATTCAATGGAAAAAACTAATCACATCCTTCTTGACTTCTTAGTTCGAAACTTAAAGCTCCACTACTAGATGTTCTTACAACTGTATGTGCAAGAGACATTCATAGGTGGTAGCAATGAATGAAACTAGAGACTATTAACATTTTAGGAAAGCCGGGAGAAGAATTTATCCACACTGATGTGATTGGCCTAGTTATCCAAAACCAACCCAACATTTGGGGTTTAGCTCAAACTAGAAAGAACAAGAAAACATTCAGAGAACATACCGGCCAGCAAGAATCCGATCCATGTCCTGTAGCTCTGCCTGCAGGAAGCGACAGCCCCGCATGAACTTTTCATTTTGATATGAGTCTCTTTTACCTGAAAAGGACAAATTCAATCCATCATTTTCTGTGCCACACGGTTCATATAACATGAGTCAGTTGCAATGTAAGGAGAATATGATCAAATTACCAGAGCGCAAGAAAAATGGCGATAGCCCCATTTTGTCACATGTATTGTCATCACGGAAATGAAGACCAACTAAAAGACTGTAATCCATTATTCTTTCAGCTTCCAAGAATTCACAATCTCGATCAATTTGTCTGAGCACAAATTCAAGCATACCATAAGTAATGGCAGGTGCTAGTGTAGGGAACAATGAGTTAAAAACAATGAGTTAAAAATATACACAACACACAAAAAAAAAAAAAAAAACAGACTGCATTTCAAAACTCACCTCATAAGCTCCTGGAACCAATTCCGTTCGAGACGAAACACGAAATTCAGGTCAAGATCCTTAAGAGTGGTAGTTTCATCAATCTCACCTTCAGACTTATCTGTTGTGCGGCCATGGGATGAACCTTTGAGATCAAATCGTCTATGGATTCGGTACTCCGAGCAAAACAAATTGCCCATTACAATGAAACGAGTCTGGTTGTCAATCATATGGCATATGATTAGATGCTAATAACATTCCTCTATTTAAAAATACATCACTTGAATGGAAACAATTTAATTCCAATCACCCAAAACAGATACCTTTTGGCCGCCCACCGGTTTAACACAATGCACCCCAAAGAATTTTGTCACCAGGGAATTTTCATAGCGACAAACATGTTGGTAGTAACTTGGAAGCATCCTAATAAGCACCTGAACACAAAACAACTGAACTTCAAAATGGCAATCTAAGTGACCAACCGTTTGAATGCTTTGTGCAATTAAGAAAATTGAGCATGAAGGCATGAAACAAACAATTATCCATTGCAACACCATGCAATGTTTGGTTATTTATATTTTCAAATATGACATTAAAAAAGTCAGTAAGGTGGGCAACTAACCTTGACTTCTGATTTCTTTACAGTCTTTATCATAAATCTATCATCCTGGGTGAGATAAAAGAAGCTTCCACTCTTCCCCGGGGAAGAAAGCTCCCTAAGAGCATCATTTCCGCATATAGCTAGCATATAATCAGCAGTATCCACTTGGAATAGCTCCCTCAAATGCCTAATCCCAAAGAACCCAATTATCACCACAGAATAAGAAAATCATAAAAGAGGATCTACCAAAAAGTAAACAATGCAAGCAACATCGAGAAAAACATGCACATCCAATCGTTTCAGGGGAAAAAAAAAAATTGCTCATAGAAATGCACAATCTAGCATTCATAAAGTCTAAGAGAAAATTTCAATACCTGAACACCATCGGACAATAATCTTTCCACCTGAACTCCACCGACTGATGGGGTGGAGTAAGCTTAGAACCTTCAGGTGGAAACCTGGTCCAAAACTTCTCTCTGGGATCAAAATCAGTTGGCTTAAGATCACGCAAGATCGAAATATGTTTTCCAACAGAATACCTACATACATCCAAACACCAAATCACAAAACCATCACACCGAGTTGATCCTAAAGAAAGATTAGATTGAAGATGAAAATTCCTCCATCTTATCATTCTTTTAGGGCAAGCAAACAGAGGGTATTCGAAACCAATCAGAGAAGCAATGCTCGGAATATTATTCAAATAAACCAAACCACTACCCATTTGACTATTTACCTGATACCCAGTTGCAGATTAAGCATCAAATCGTAATTCTTATGGCCTTTGGATATTGTCTGGCCCGGTTTCTTAATCTCTCCGCTAAAACAACAAGGACTCCGCCTAAACTGCCTAATCCCATCACAATCCAAGCCCGTTCCGTCCCGGTAAAACATGGATGCCTCCACATTATCGATTATATCACAAGTAATATCCCCAGCCTCCCCATCAGATTCCCATATACAAATCCTTGGAAAACTCTTCTCCGCCAAGCTCCCCCTAGCCCCGTCCACCGACGACCTTTTTCGAGTGGCCACCAGCAAATTTTGGTCCATTAAGCTTATTTTTTGACTCACATTTTGCTCTTTCCCTATTCCAGGATAGAAGGTGCCATTGAGGCGCTGCTGTTTCATGTCCTTGCTCCAACTACCTACATAGCAGCTCCCATCAGGCCACGTAAATACCCCGTTTCCTTTTGGAACCCCGTTTTCCCATTGCCCGTCGTAGCGGTTTCCGTTGGCCCAAATCAGGACCCCTCTTCCTGAGATCACTCCGTTCTTCCATTCCCCGATGTACTCATTCCCGTTCCTCCACACGTAGCGGCCATGCCCTTCTTGGAAGTTCCGTCTCCACGACCCTTCGTAGAAATCCCCGTTGGCGTAGCTTTTCTGCCCGTACCCGTGCTTGCGATCCGCACTCCAGGATCCACGGTACGTGTCGCCGTCGGATCCGATAAAGGTGCCGATCCCTTCCATACGACCAGACTTGAATTCGCCTTCGAAGGTGGCTCCCGATGGCCACGAGAACTTGCCTTTTCCAGAGGCCTTTCCCCTCTTCCACTCGCCCTCGTACATGCACCCGTCGGTCCACAAGTACTTCCCCGATCCGTGAGGGACGTTTCCAGCGAAGCTCCCAGTGTAGAGATCGCCGTTCTGGAGAACTTTCTCCACCACTTCAGTGGCGCTTGTGGTCGCCTCTCCTGCAGTGGTGGTCGGCGTCACTCTCCTCGTTCCGGCCTGGGATCTGCTCCTGCCGACAACGATGGCCGGCGGCGGAACCAGCACCACTTCCGTCTCTCTATCTACCTTCTCCTCCTCCGATTTCTTCTTCTTGGTGCTGCAAACAGAGTCGTTTTCGTCACACAATAGTGTTTCTCGCATTTTCCTTTGGCCTCTCAAACTCCCTCTCCTTCCCTTCAGTCTAGATATGAACTCGCCGGATTCTGCAGCCCCTGCAGCATTTCCGGCGTTTTCTCTCTCCAGATTCCTCTCTGAGACTGACTCTCTTTCTCTATCTCTATCTGCGCCTATTTTCCCAATCTTTCTCACTCCTCCTCTCTTTAGTGCTTGTCTTGGGAAAATAGGTGGGAATCCTACAAAACAAACAGAAACACAGAAGAGGATAGAGAGAGAAAGTAAATGTAGAGAGAGAGAGAGAAATTAAAAAGAAAAAAATTAAAACTGAAAAAGTTAAATAAAGAGAGAAGAGTGTGTGTTTTATGAGCCGGCTTTGCCTAGGGAACGTTGCTACAATACAAGTAATATACCAACGCAACGCTTGAGCTTTTTTATTCCCTTTTGACGAATATACCCTCCTCTTTCACTACATATTCCTTCCCACTGTCCCAACTGTACCCTCCCTCACAGGTTTCATCGTGACGTGACGGAATCGCCTAGGCACTCAGGGGTATGGCTACGTCATTTTGACACCGCATTTTGCCATTACCAGATTCTTTATCTACAAAACTGCCATTGCATCTATGCGTAGCCGCAGGTGGTCCCCGTCCGGTGACCTGTCCAATGTTTTGAACATTATATAACGTTGTAACTCCAAGGCCCATGCTGGCCTTCCTTTATCAATCTCTTAGCAAAAAAGAGCAGTACAGAAAATTTTTTTTTGGATCTCATATGTCATATTTTTTAATAAAAATTTATAAAAAAAAAAAAAAAAGGAAAATATTCTTCAACTAATTTCTTTTTTCTTTTAATAATTTGTTTACTGATTTTCTATATGATCCATAATAAAATTATTTTAAATATTTTTAAAAAAGAAAAAGAAAAAGTAAATCAAAAAATACAAGTCAAAGCACGTATAGTTTTTATTATTTGCAGGGTACAGTAGGTATGGAAAGTGTGTTTATCGAATTGGATTAGAATAAGAATAATGCAAGTTAATCGATTATATTTTTGGTACGTCTTCCTTGCGGTGAAGCCTAGTATGATTGCTTCAAACTTCTGTTTGATTGAGACCCCAAAGGCATCTTTAATATTGTGCCGCAACTGAATGATTTTCGGTAGGTAAATTTCTCATTTAATAAGACCCAAAATCCATGCTTATTGCTGAAAGATGTCCCAAATTGGTAAAATGGGCTGTGCCCCGGGAATCCGAATATTGTCATTGCCTCTCAAATCCACCAAAAAAATATTACTATAAGTTGATAACAACAAAGCCAAGGATTTGGCAAAAATTTTGCACTAGTCACCTACCCAATGTCAAATTTATCTTTATTCCTGCTTTGGAAATGGTGGTGCATGATGAATCGGAAAGCTATGGTGTGCCCCACTTCCAAGTGGGCCCCCCCGCCCCCATTGCCCTTCCAAAATTTGCGCTAAAATTGATAGGTATAAGAATGAGGAGTTCAAATCTTAGTAACCATCATTTTCATTTCTAATTTATAATGACCAAGTGTTTACCGTTTAATACACTTCCAATTTTCTTTGGTTCGTAAAGAAATGGAGGTCGGGGTCAAGTCAGGAATCTGGAGACCACGTTATGAAACCCATTGAAATGGTTTTGCTTCGTGTTATTGTTTTTATTACCTGCAAAAAATCTCATTGAATATCTCCAAAACGTTTCTCGAGGGCCAAGCTGTTCACATGGGCTTTCAGTTTCATGGACTCGTCTTTGAATTTTTGGATCATAAATTCTGAACGAACCAACCAGCTTGCATTGCCCTCCTCCGTGACCCATCTTATTAATACGCTCAGCTCGTTAATGCTCACCCGACACGGTGCGAGACCAGATGAATACTCTCAACTACCTCTTAATCAACACCCACCACCCCCATCATTTTGCTTTCTTAACAAATTTTAAATCTTGTCAAAAATATAAAAATAAAATTGAGGAATTAGGTTTTCTTTTTTCTTTTTTTGGTTTAACGAAATGATATCATGAAGAGTAATTGATTGGTTGCATGTAATGATGGGTAAGGTTGGGAGTCCGTGGGTTTCAATATGAGCATAGAATATGGGTTGTGTTTATCATGATCTTCATTCTAATTTTATTGACCTTGGACTTAAGCTGATGAAACCGTATTTAGAATACAAGAAGCAGATATGATGGGCCATTAAAATATTTGGTTCAAAACTAGGGGAATTAATTATTTGCTTAGTAGTTGATTAGGATAATTAAATTAAATCAGGACCAATTATATTGCTCCACGGGTTTGTTAATAATGGGAGGAGGATATTTGATGGAATTTTTTAAAAAGGGTTTGAAAAACCTCTTGTTATTCCTTTGATTTGTTTAGTGTGTGATTGGTTTGGAATATGGGCAATGGGAGAAAAGGGGACGAGCCAAACAGTCGCTTTAAACAGTTGGACCGGGGCAGCCTGACCTGGCACGCGAGTGGGGACCACTTAGAATCAAGTTTTAGCTGTCTGTGGGGCCCATTGGAGACGTCGCTTTTCAACGGTCAGACGTGCGGAGCGGTGCGGTGCGACGCGACGCCACCTCTCTCCTCCTCGCCGGTTTAACGGACATTGTAACCAGTGGCGTCCACGTGGTAGCCGTACAACCCCATTTCGGCACTGCCTTCCGCCGGGGACAGAAGTCAGAGGTGGGCGTTTCGTCATCAGCTCGCAGCGATCAATTCAAGAGATGGGCCATCATCAGTTCGGGTGGGAACGAGATGGATGAGTGGGAGGAAATGGTAGGGGAACAGGAAGACTGAGGATTATGGAATACTAATGCTATGGTATTTGTATGTATCCACTTGTGTTTTGGTTTGAAATGGAAAGGATGATATTGAGAGAAATGGAATCACAGATAGAGGAGTGGGAATTGGGGGGCGAGAATCATTTGAGTTTGAAAATGGTGGATAGTGATGGTGGGGATGGTGGTTAATGGTGATGGGGAATGAGCATAGAACACACGTAGAGGAGGATAGTGGTGGTGAGAGGAGAGCAAGTGTGGGGATGGAGGTTGGTGGTGAAATGGTTGAGTGGAGGGTGGTGGGGCTGTTGCAATCTCCTACACGGATCTGCAGTGGTGGTGTGGGGGAGGATGGTCACCGCTTACACCTTAGTCCTTACTGCCATTCCCCACAGCGTCCTCCTCCGTTTCATCTCTTTCACCAGGGCTTCTTTCTCTTTTCTATTTTTTATTTTTAGAAAAAAAAAAAAAAAAGGAAGGAAAAAACCATTTCTGCCTCCGCGAAATTAGTCATATAGAGGGAGATACAAGTACGATTTGGAGACACCCTCATTAGCATGGTAGAGGATACATCGTGTATATCTGCAATATTACGATTTCTCCCTCAAAAATACCTCTTTTTGCCATTGAGGGACTCGAACCCCAAGCCAAATCTGCTCATCCTATCAATTGGTCAACTTTCTCCTTGTTAAATATAATATACTAAAAATATTTATTTAAAGTCATTATATTGAAAAAAAATTTTAAAATATTTTAGAAATCAAATTAATTATAATTATTTTATAATTAAATACAATTTTTTAAATTAATTATCAAAAATATAAAAATTATTATAATAATTTTTTTATAGTGTTTTTAATATCATTAATAAATTAATTAAATATTAAAAAATTATACATATATTATAATTTATTTTATATTATTTAATATAATTGAATTATATAGATAATAAAATTAATATTAATATATATTTTAAAAATAAATATATTATAATTAAATATCATAATATTATTATGAAATAATATTTGATGTAATTTAATAATAAATGTACATTTATAAAATTTATATTTTTATCGATATATATTATATTATTATCAAATATGATAAATCATATTATACATATATCAAATTTTTTAATAAAATAATTTTAAAATATCTATTATACTTTTAATCATATTTTTATGAAGTTTGTTTTTATATTTTTATAATATTCGTTGATATATTTTTTATGCCTATAGATATTTTTTTTAAAAATATCTATCAATATATTTTTAATATATTCATAAAATTAAAATAACCATATATTCATTATTTTGGATATTTTTATTTTGGTAATTATTCAAAACTAAATAAACCCCAGAAACCTTCCGCTGCCTTGATTAAATTAATTCCAAGGAAAAGGGGGAGAGAGAAACAAGGAAGGGTGGCGATGGATATAAATGAGGTAAATTACCACCTGAAAAGCGGGTGGGATGGGGGTACAAATTAGAGAAGCCAAAAAGTAGAAAAAAACAAAAAGAAAAGAGAAGGGCGCTGGAGAGGGATGTGAAGACTGAAAGCGAGTGAGGCGGAAGTCCTCGGTGCGTTTCATGCGCTCATCAAGCCCCACCACGCATGTGCTCTCTCTCTTTCTAGTTTCTGCTTCTTTGTTTTTATTTTCTATTTTCTATTTTCTTTTTAAGTAAGAACACGGAATACTTGTGAAAATGACAAATCATACCATCACCCATTCTTTCTGTGAGACCACCGAGCTTTTGTAGGTTTGGTGCCTCTTCAGCCTATGCATCTTCCATGCAAATTATGATTCAAAATTAGTAGATTTTTACAAAAGAATTTGCTCTAACGCCATGTAAATTTCATACCCTTCAAAATCTGTGGAACAGTTAATAGTACATGTAACTCTTTGAAAGCCAGATGAACTTTATTATTAATACTTTACATGAATGAATGTTAACGCCTTGGATGTTTTGGAAGCGAGGAAATAAATAATGGGAAGATGACTTTGCATTCAAAGTACTAAAGAGGGAGAAGACATTTAAATGAGGGGCTTTAAAGAGAGTTACAGTTAGGCAAGGTTAAGAAGGTAAGGCTACGGCGATTCCAGAAACAGGTGGGAAGTTCAGCTTTAGTTTCAGAAACCTTTGAGTTGTACATCAAGTCACAGGATCATACATGGGGATTATAAAAAGCAAAATAAAGAAGAGGAAATTAAATAATAATAATAAAGAGAGAAAACGGAGTCATCAGACATGGGCTGGGTCTTGGTAAGTAAGTAGTTTATTGCCCAAACTATACTTGGGCCCAAGGTTAAGGGTTCAAAGTTCATACGCTATTACGGGCCTCTTTATCAATGACATTCTTACAATTTAATTTATTAGAGTAAGCCGATGCAGAGCACAATTCGAATTACACCAGACCCGGAGTGCGATAAAACCACTGATCTTCTTGTGCTTCAAAAGACAACCGTGGGCATTCAAACCTTTAGTCGAAGTGGAAGCACTTTTGAATTCAAGGGTATATCCAAGAGAGAACAGAGGGGATGACTTTTCACCGTGCGAATCATGCACAACTTTCGTTTTTTTCTTTTGGGTTTTTGTTTTCTCAAAACATTCTCAAAGCGCCACAGGATTTTACTATTCGTATGCAGGGTAGGGTCAAAAGAGTGACCTAGTGGTCAGGCCAAGAGAGGGAGGCTCACCGCTCACGTCTTGCTTTGCAAGGAAAAGAAGAGAAAAGAAAATAAACAGCTCAAACAGGAACAAAAGGGGGAGATGATCCCGCTGAGATGACGGATCAAGAATTGCCTCGTTTACAGCTCAAACTTTGTTCGAATATACTGATGCCAGCATCACCCCAATTTCTCTTGTTATTCATTTATTTTTAATAAATAATCTGGCGTATCTCTATGGTAATTTACTAATTTGTCGTGCGGTGCCTAGTTGTTGCCTTGTTGGTTTGTTGGTTAGGGGAGGTGGGTCCTTTTCCAAGAAGGCGTGACTGAACGGTCAAGATTGATTGGACGGTTAAAGATATTACACAGTTTTAATCGGCGTGAGAGATTGAGGGGATTCGAGGGCATGTCACACATCCGTCCATCACAATGCTAAGCAACAGGGAAGATAACTCTTATATATATCTTTGGTTGGTATCTTCAGCTGTCAGAATAGAATCACCGATGCGTCAGCTTATAACCAAGAGATATTTGGTAAGCTTTGGCAACCCCAAAAGGGAACCTATCCATGATTTCCGCAGGACTATCTAGTAGCGAAATGGCTCTAAAATAGGTGGGTCTTTGACTCTTTTGGGCCTGTATCATTATTAATGTATAGGATAATAGGAAAAGGCAAGGGAAAGATAACGTTGCATATCAACTATCAATTCCAGCCTCCAGATGAGGTGAGGCCCTGAGGGATGGTGTGATGATAGTGCATCCAATTCGTTTGGTCACTCAGCACCCTAATCCATCACATCATAACTACCGAACTCAACCTCCATCTCGACTGCCTCACATTTTGTAGTATTTTTTTGTTATCTCCACTCCCCTACTCCTATCCTGTGATATAGTGGTATAACTGAACGAGCCCCATTCTTCGAATTCCATTTTTTTCCTTCCCTAGTTCATTTTGGATCTGAATCATCTGATGATGAATTATGTGTGTTACTTTTTGGTCATTGCAGTCCTTATACTAAAATTAAAATTTATATAGTAAATATACCATCTATTTCGGATATACGCGTCTCTCTCTCTAATAGGGATTTTTTACAATATTATGGTAGTTTAAAAAAATAATTTTATAACTACTAAAAAAAATAATTCCAAACCTATCTTAAGTTTTGACAGATAGAAAAGAGAAAAATATTTCTTTTAAAAATTATAAGTGAGAATTTCAAAAAAGTGAGAAATTTTCTTTAAAAAACCTTAAAAATCGTATAATTATTTAATAAATTTGGTTTTTATAAACTCATTTTTCACCTAAAATTGATAATATTTTTTTTTTAATTCCAAAATGAAAAAAACAAAAAAATAATAGATAAATATTACTTATCTTATAAATAAAAAATGATATCGAATTAAATTAATTTTATTAATTATAATTAATTGAATTAATTTAAAAAAAATTGAAAGTTAAGAAAAAAATATTTTTTAAGTCAATAACTAATTTAAATATGAAATGTTAAACATAATTTATATTTTATAAATATTATTGTTGATGAATATCTTAATAATTATAATTATTTTTATATATTAAATTTAGTAAATAAATTTAATTAATTTTATAATATATATATATATATATAATAATTATATTATTGTATAAGTATATTAATTATACGACAAATAAAAAAGATATTTGAAAGTTTTTTTATTTTAGAAAATCGTCTCTTTAAGCTACTATTTCTTTTCCCTTTAATTTTTTTTAGAAGAAAATTTCTCACTTTTTTTAAGAAACTCAGCCCTTCAATAAGCCATTTCTCATTTTTGGGTTTTGTTTTTTTTTGTGAAAATCATCTCTTGTGAAGAGACTATTATGATTTCTCAGTTTTTACATTTTTTTTTTAAAATTGTACCTTCAAGTTTCCCACTTTTTACAATTTTTATTTTTATTTTACAAAATTGTCATTTCTCACTTTTTTTAAAAGACAATTTTTTTAGTATATTAAATAAACATTTCTCTCTCCTACCTAGCCAAAACTAAATAGGTTTGAAATTATTTTTCCGGTAATTTAAGAATTATTTTTTTAAACTGTCTTACTCTTGTCAAAAATCCATCCAACAGCCGAACAGTTACCATGGGCAAGAAGAATGGCGTCTGAAACAACCAACAGACCAATTGAAATTGAAAGTGTCTCGTGACTAATTAATATCTTTGGTTGCCACTCCGATATTTAGCAAGTCCCGTGACAACTGACAAACATTATAAGTAAATACATTTAAACACTATTAAATATTGTTCATCTGTAAATTTTAAAAGGATAAACTACTCTTGTTAACCTCATAACATCCAGAACGAATCACAACGGCATCTAAAGGTTTTTTAAAAATTGAATTGACCACTATTAGTCTCATTTGAAAGAGTAATTAGAGATATGATCAATCATCCAGAGTTTGGTGCTAATCCACCACATCATCCATAAATCTAGCAATTTACTGGTCATCCAAGCATACCAAAGTTTTCCGAAGATTTGCTGATTTGCCTCTAGGTCTAGGCCAAGACAAAGGGGGGCAGGCTCAAACAGGGACCCTTCTTAAAGACTGGGATGAATCATCTCAGCATTAGATAAGATGGAAATTTAAGGGGAAAAAGGAATTTCTTTTATTGCCCTACTAACACTGCGTCTAATTTACTTACATGCATGTATTGGGGATCCTCAACTGCTAGCACCAGCAATCACCAGCCGCCTATCCAATATTTAGGATAAAGAAAAAAAAATTGCAACAGAAAGAATTGAGAACCGGAACAGATGACCCGAACCTTAATCCAATATTTGGTCGGTGGGGATTTGGCCAAAGATATCAGGACATGAATCCCAGTTCCCCTTTTCTCTTGCCTCCCAATACCCACCAACATAGCGATGTGTATCGCTGCCTTTATCCTTTACAAACCACCTTGGCTTCCAACCCCTTTCTTGCATCTTCCGGGACTGCATTTCCATTAAAAGAGTTAGTTATACACCACTAACAAAATCAACTTTTAATGCAGATTACAAACAGAAAATCAACAAAATGTAATTGTGAAAAAATCTAAGCCTGTGCTTATTTTGTGCCGTTATTAATTCCATAAGCAATAATTTATCAAGGGTATGTTGTGCATTGAATTGTTTTTGTCACCTGTGGAGCCAACATGTGCCCAGGGAGGGGGGAAGTGGACCCCATGAAAGAATAAAACAATATGGGTCTCACGGCAAAAAAACAAAAAATGACCCTAACCACTAAGCAAAATTTGCATTTAAAAAAAAAATAAAACGGGTTAAAAAGCAAAAGAAGAAACCAAACTCTATTTTAAAACAAAAACATCTTTTGGCAATAGTAGCCTAATTTTGCTGTGCATTGGAGATGCTGCGGAAAGAACTAGGGAGTAAGCTTTGTTTTAATTCTTATTTCTGATGCCACTCTAACTTGAAGCATTTACTAGTACAAACCATCCACTGATTTATTGTCCCAATAGAATCCTTATATGTGTATGATTTATGTTATTCAATCTTATCTCTAGGTTAGGTGGGACTAAAAATGAGAATACATGTGATCATGAAACATTAAGGAAGCCCCAAGCTCAAATACAGCTCAGCTCTATATGGCTAAACTCCAAAAAATAGCTTCACTCCCTTGGGGGTACATGACAACATTTGCATTTAACAACATGGAGGCAAGATAACCTATGATTTACCTGGCGCTGTCGCTGCTCGAGCCGCAACTTCTCTGAATTTGCCTTTTCATATTCCCCATTTTCAAGGCACCTTTGATCAGGTCTAAGCCTTGAATCTGTAGGAGGCAACTTTTCCTGCAAAATGACAAACCTAAAATCACGACACTAAAGACTTTCAACATCTTGAAGGTTACCTTAAAATTGTTAAAAGATTTAGGATGACTTGTTAAGCGAGCACAAATGTGATTGTGTAAGTACTCCATTTTAAAGAATAGATTTGTATTCCAAATTTTAATGAAGTGTACTGCAAAAGACCAAGTTCTCAATTTGCAAACACATATTCACAATCACCTTCAATCCAAGAGTGAGCTCATTCAGTGTGATAGCAAAGCGTGTTAAGTTATATCTAGTGGGGAACTTGGGAGGCCTGCACTGCTTCCATAGCAAATGAGATTCTGATAAAGTATCATTTCCTTTCCCCTTGCCAGAACAGTCTCCAATCACATAATGCATGCTCTCATCCCACTTTCCAAATAGTGTTGCCACTGTTTTCCCATGCCTATCCTGAACTATACCTTGCACCTGCAAAATGATAAAGCTATTATTAATAGAAAATGCTGGTGTGTATTTGAATCACATAGCCTTTGTGTGTCTGGCATTTAAGTAGAAGGGGAGATCTTTACACTTCTGACCTACAAAAGGGGAAAAAATCCTATCGCTTATAGGCATTCCTGGTGTATTGAAAATGAAAGCAAAAAAATGAACTAGAGTGTCAGCAGGTACACCCATAAGCATGACAGTTCATCACACACACTCTAAAAAGCAAGCTCCTTGCCCATCTCATAAAAATAAATAAATAAAATGAAATAAATTGATTAGCTTTTACTAAAGAGTATTTAGTTGAGGAACAAATTTCCAAAATCAATTCAAACAGGTTCAATAAGCTCAATCTCTACCCCTGATACTTCCAGCAATACTAAAACCTTCTCCATTTAAAAGTTCAAAGAGGAGAAATTGAGGCTTCCCTATTTGCAATGATTGTAAACAATAAGTCTCTATTAGAATCACACAAACGATAATACAAGCATGTAAATACTATGGTCAAAAGTCTCATAAAAATGAATGGTCCCATCATCTATCACGTAGCACTTAAAAGTAAACCCACCATCTAGGATCAGTTTTAACATTTCATGACATGCCATTATTTTATTTTAATAGTCGGATATTGACTGTTCCCATCGTGATGAATTACCAATGCTATACAAGAAATTGTAAACAATGCATGATAAAATAATACAATTCTGATTAGCCATGATTGTGCGAGAACCCAAGCAGGTTACACAATAAAAATATGAACTTGCCCTACTACTGTAGCACACCACTAAGAGAAACACACAATTCTTAAAATATAGAAGTAGTAAAAAAGAGTTAATAGAAAATTATACATTGATATTCAAATGGAGTTGTTTCAAATTGTGACTGTTACCATGACTCTGGAGGAGCCAAATGGCTAAATAACCAGTGTTGAGAAAAACTAGACACTTCACATAGTAAACTAATACCTACAGAAACTAAATCCTGTTGTCCAAAAACTCCAGAGAGCATGTAGACATTATCTTTGTCCAGAATCTTCACATAGACGACCATTTAGCAACAATGCTAAGTGCAGTTTCATTTGGTGCATGACACAAACTAAATTTCAAACCTCAACATAGAAGATTTAAATGTACTCATCTATGCGGCAAAATTCAAATCTCTATTATTATTTTTTACTTAATATTTGCATATGTTTTCCTCAGAAGATAAGAATAGTTTCATGTCACGTTCCAAATATCCATGCGTTTTCTTTTGTTAATTGCAGAATTTTAAATCAGATAGCAATGCAGATGCAGCGAATGTTTGTATAGATATAACAACATATGCAGTCTACAACATATGTACAATATCGACACTCAAAATGAGGTTTACAAAGGCAAACATGCAGCTTTTAGACATGTAAAAAATATCCAAAATAGAATATCATTCACATGATGCTGAAATATCTAATAACTCTCCTAAATCATGATTGATAAAGATATCAACATGCTATCAAAAAAATTCTAAACCATGATCTGGCAAGCCATAATTTAGACTCACATACTCCAGTAACAAAAGAAGGAATTGATGGATCATCCTGACAGTATCATAAAGAGGCCCAGGAAATAACATGTAGCAAGTATATATATATTTATATTTATTTATGTATTTATTTGGTGTCTTAGCATGAATATCTGTGTGCATTTGTGTGCTTGTGCCTAATTTTATTTGTATAGTAACAGAATAGTAAAGAGACTCAGGTAACAGCATGTAGCAAGTAATTTTTTTGTGTTTTAGCAGCAAATCTGTGAATGTGTGCATGAGAGAAAGCAAGGGAGAGCGGGTGCATGCATGCACATGAGACACAGAGAGAGAGAGCACCTGGTGAGGATTCCGGTCTATGATTGACTGCTCCTTGAATTTCAGCTTACATGAATACTCACGATTTCCCTGTATACGCATCGTACCATAGTGATCACAGTACAACTTTCCCAATATAAGATTGTATATTGATGTTGTTACCTGATAGAAGAAAGTTCAATTTTAAATTGGAATCTAATAGAGAATAAACACTTTCCAATCATTTGCTCCATACCTTACTCCATTGAAAAGTTTCTCCATCATCGAATTCCAAAGTCAAAACGCCAATGGGATCAAGCTGAATAGACCGACCCCAAAATTTGCTTTTTAAATTGCTATCTGCCCAAAATTTCCATCCCGTACCCTCACAGTGACATGCAACAATCATAGGGTGATGACTAACCTGACTCAACAATAACAATTGACAACCTTGGTTATTTGATAATTACTACTGAAGAAGTTAATGCTGATGTTATAGATGCACTTGTTTGAAAGGACCAACAAGGCAATATCTTAATGGAAATGAAACTAGAGAAGCCACTCAAAATTTAATCACAAAGAATGTAACATAAAGATTTTCATGCTTCCAATACATAACCATGCTTCATAACTTAATTATATATGGTTCTTTTCCAAATATTATTTTTTTTTATAGACAAAGGCAAATTGAATTAAGAAGACCCCAAAACAGAGGGCACTATGTATATAGGCAGTATACAAAAAGAGTCAAACCTAGGCTACAAAAAGAAAGAAAGAAACTAGAGAGAAATAAAGCTAGCCACCATGCCAATCACCCAAAAAATTCAGAAAAGAGGGAAAATGTAAATCCAAAAACTGATGAGACCACTCTAGAAGTGAATGGAAAAAGAGGTTCCCCAAGCTTTGACCTAACAACTCTTCCTCTTGAAACATTCTTCAGTTTCGCTCTCCCCAAATACACCAAAAAAAACAAATAGGCGTCAATCTCCAAACTGCTTTCCTCTTCTTCCCTAGTCCCTTAAACTTTCCATTTTAGAAGATTTCTCACTGAAGTCGGGAACATCCACACCAATCCAAAAGATGATAGCAACAGAGTCCATAACTTGTCTTACCACAATGATTTCCAAATATTATTGCCACCCATGGACTCAAAAAAACTTTTGCAACAATTAGTTCCAATTTTTAACTATAAAATTGTTTTCAATAAATTCATATCCACCTAATTTCCACTCTATTTTTTGAATTGAGCAATATAAATTCGAATAAAGATACTCAATTTTCTTCTTAAAAAATTGAGACAAAAAAAATATGTTTTTAATATTATGCATTCAACCAAAATTTAAATAACAATAAATTTTTTAAAGAAAGGGAGAAATTTCTGAAATTTGATACAAAAAAATGAACTGCATAAATATAGAATTTGAAAATTGGAAAATATGCAATCTTGCACACAATTTGTGATTTAAATCTAGTAGATATGGCAATACTTTCTATTTCACAACAAATCAAGACTTATGATTAGGAAGACCCTTATGTGGGATGAAAACTTAATGGGATGTCGTCAGGACAACAACATTATCTCAGTTCTGGCATCTTTGTCGAATTGAATGTGATTCTACCACTGTTATTTCATAATCGATAAGTGGGTAATGAGTTATGGCTACATCATCAAAGAAAGATGAACTTCTAAGAGCTCATCTTTTTTATTTCTCATTCCAATTATTTTGCGGTCATAAAAAATAAGGTTGTTTGAGGTTTAGACATCCCATCAATGGTCTATTTTGAAGAAAGTAATAACTAAAAACATGAAGGTCTTGTTTGACTAAATTTTTGTTTTCTATTTTTAAATGCAAGAAATAGAAGTAAATCCTATTTAAAATGTCAAACTCTTAGAGACTTATCTTTAAAAGACAATGCTTTTAAAAAACTATTTACAAAATTTTACTACCTCAAATTTTAAAAGTAATTTTTTAAACATAAGGTAAATCCGTACTTTTTTAGAGTTTCTAAATTTTATATAGGAAGTACTAATATTTTCCATTTTCAAAAATAAAAAAAAATAGGAAATGTATCCAAAGGACAACGAAGTTTTCCTCTTATTAGCCTTTTCAAATCTCATTTAATCTAAAATTTTTTACCATACTTTTTTAGAGTTTCTAAATTTTATATAGGAAGTACTAATATTTTCTATTTTCAAAAATAAAAAAATAGGGAATGTATCCAAAGGACACCAAGGTTTTCCTCTTATTAGCCTTTTCAAATCTCATTTAATCTAAAAAATTTTACATGCATATTTTGTTTTTCCCTTTCTCAATTTCTTATAGAGTAATATCAGACTAAGAAATACGATATAAGTATAATTAATTTGGTGCAAATCCAAGGACTTTGTTTTAGAAGTTGTTACCATGCAATTATGTTGCTTAAACTTTGCGATGTAGTCTGCAAGATTATTATTATTTTTTTGGAAAAATACATAAATCATATTTACAAAAAACGCATTTAAATCCCAACTATTTAAAGTCAGGCACATGAATGTTGCCTTCTATTTAGTTTGTTTGGGGTCATGTGGCCAAAAAATTTAAATTATTTGTAAGGATGTTGACAGAAAGAACCAGCTATCAATTAAGTTAAACTAACTGGTAAAATTAAATTACCATGTTAACCTACTAGGGACAGACAGAAAGGCACAATGTGAAGAGAAGTATGCAATAGATGACAAAGAAAGAAATGTTAACATACCTTCTCTGAGAAAAAACGAAGGCCTTTATCTGGATAATCAGCCTCATAGGTCTCCCCTAGTAATGGATTAAATGGTTTGCATGTTCTTCCTTCGGTAGAAGCGTATCCAGAAACAGCAAATGCAGCTACATTCAAAATCCTCATTAGACTATTTCCCTGAGAGGTTCAATTCAGAAGAATTAGGGGTTAAGCAAGTTGTACTGAAAAAAGACTAACTCAACCAAATAAACTTATGATTAGACTGGCTCTAAAACTGCAATATAAATTAAAATGCTTTGTAGCATGTCATCATCCACATACAGTATGATATACACAAAACACACAAGTTCTACAAAGGCATGCTTACCAATCAATGACACCACAGAAAAAGACTACCAAGTTCTTATCCAAACTCACCATTTTTCCCCATTCATGAGCCCGATCAAGAAGATATGAATATTCCAGATCTTCAAAACATTTTTGCAGAGAAGAGAGAGGCTCATTAAAGTAAACAGGAAGACAAACTTTTGTTAGGTCCTTCCCAATATTATCCTTAATCATTGACCAGAGACTAACCCCCTTCTCTTTTTCAACTGGATCAGGCAATTTCTTGCGCCGCTTAACATGAGGATAGTTTTTGCCAACAGATATGATGGAAGGATCAATACTGTCCTCAGATTCAGCAGCATAAAAATCATCATCATCAGAAGAGAAGGATGATATCCGAAAATCAGACCCAGTACTTTTAAAAGAACTTGATGAAAGAAAATCCCGAGTATCAAAGAAAGTATTATCATCATCATCTGTTTCTTCCTCTGCAGCATCAACTCTTTCATTGTCATCTTCAGATTCACTACCACTTCCTTCTGGAAAAAGAACAAAAACACTTCTGAATAGAGAACTAATTGATGATGAAAAAGAACTCACAAAAGAACAGCATCAACTCTTTATGGCCTGCCAAGTGTTTCAAACAATAAAGTAAACACCGGTTTATATATTTCTGAATTCCCTCTGTGTTTAGATATTATCTACACTACATTCGTCATAGTCTTGTTCAATTTATGTAGCACACACATTGTCAAAGAGTACCCTTAAGTCCCATGCCATAAAGAATCATATACAGTTCTGATTACATCTTAGATTCCATACCTCTTAGCATGGATTCAATTGAGCAAATCCAGAGTGCTAAGTCAAACTATAAAAATAAAACCAAAATTGATTAAGGTAATTTGACTGGGATACTAAAAAAGAATGGCCATTCCACAAAATGAGACAGGAAAGTATGCAATTTATGACTCCGAGCACTAAAAGGCAGAAATGGGATTGCATAATAAAGAGGGGATGGAAAGTTATTGTAGCCAAATAAATTTTATTAAAAACATCATGCAAATACATGTATGCAATAGATAAAATTAAAAGCTAGAAATAGAATAAATAAATAAAGCATTATAAGCATGATTATCCTCTCAAAGAGCCCAAAAATCTCTAGATCACTTTCTATCAAGATAGAAAGAGTAATGCCAACAAATGAACAAACTTCAAATTTCAATTTAAATAAGATGAAAAGAGTTTGTACTCAACATATTAACTAAGACTAAACCAAAGTTTAACTCTATCAGATGTTGTTACAGTTTGTACCATTATAAATCATATTGGCCCATCAAACTAACAGCTGCTAGTTAATTTAAAACGATAATTTCTCACAACATACCACTATATTTGTCTTGCCTCAATCTAGAGGAAGCACCTTGCTCTTTCAGCTGTCTTTGACTCTCATCAACTAGTGTATTCTCCAGATCAACTTTTTCTGTCTACGCATACAACATAAAGCAGCAGTTTATTAGCAAAACAAAGGACAAATAATCAGATATAGGAATATATTAAACAGAGATTCAACTTTTCAATATAATGACATGACCATTTATATTTGGCAAATACCTTCAGATGGACAGGATGTATACTAATAAAGGTTACACGTCAGGAACTCAAGGATGTAAATAAAAATTCCATATACTCAAAACCTCAAACAGAATGAAGCCATAAAATAACTCAAATAACTTTTTTCAATCTCAATAGTAAGTATTAACAGCAAATTATGGAAACTTCATTTGTCCACAATGGTTATATTATCAATCCTGCTCAGGTACATCATGGCAAAAATACATTTAACCCCAAACTTGAATCTTTGCATAAAAGAATATCCAAGTAACTTTTCTTTGACCTCAAATGCAAGAATAAATGGATAGTTATGGAAAGTTCCTTCATCCACAATGGAGAAAGTTATCCACAATCTTGCTTAGGTATGTCATGGGAAAGCACACATGAATGCAGAAGTAAACCAAACCCTGACAACGTACACCATACCAACCCAACAATCCAACTAATAGAACTGATAAGTGGAAACGTAGCATACAAACAATGCGTGGAAACTAGCATAGTAGATCAGGCATAGTGTTTAACAATGTAAAAGCTTTAACTAGCTACTCTTAGTTCCCATGATTTGAAAGCAGGTAAAGTTAGGTCCTATAATGCCTCATATCAGTATTTTTTAATTCAACATTGGGTTGTTTCATTAGCAGAGAAATGAGCATGCCCCAAATTAAGTTACTTGTTGTCTCTCCAACCAGGTTTGTTGGGAAAATATTACTTGGTATTTTAGTCATGCTTTTGAAGACGAGTGCTAGTGATACATGCACAGTTTAGTTGAGATGTTTGTTGCTCGTAATAAAATGCATTATGGCATGCACAACACATTTTTTGTTGAAAAAAGACAATGTTTTTGTTAAAAATGAGTTCCTACAGCCTCTCAGGTATCCATAACTAGCCAACCTAGGAATTTTCTCACTGTTGGGTGTATCATGCCTTGTGAGAAATGACCTCTGAAACTTAATAGAAGAAAAAATTATAACAAAAATAAAACGAAACTCACACTAGGATCAAGCGTCTGACTCTTGATGAAGGCAGCAAAATTGCCACCAATAATTTCATCATTGCCATTGCTGATACCATCATTGCCAGGATGCTGCCACATCACCAACGCCATAGTCTCTATCATTGTTGCCACTGTCACTACCACCATTGCCATGGTCACGGCACCCACCTCTAGCATTGCAACCAACCCAATCACAACATCATTGCCGTCAGAATGACTAATGCTCACACTGCTACCAGCATTCGAGACACTGTCCACAGACCACTACTATCACCATCAATACCACTAGTTACTTCACCATCCCCTAGACTAACATAAGTGCTGTGGTTGCCACCACTGCACCAACCACCCACCATGAATGCTATAACTGGAAGCCTCCATGATCAATTGCTACATGCTGCTCCTATCATCACCAACCCATCATGATTACCATCACCATCACATCCAATAAGGATTTTAAGAAATTGAGACACAACTAAATTATTGCATTTGACTTAAATATCTGAAACTATGTTCACTAGATAGTCTATGATTCGATTAGAGAATAGTCTGTGTCAAAGGTATAACAAATGACATTTACTATCCATTCTCTAACAAATTAATTCATTGATGTGAAAATTCCCAAAAGTCAGTTAAGATGTCAGAATCTTAACCAAACACCAACTGCTATTTGTGATTTCAGTAGTAAGAAATTGACTAAATTCTATGATCCCATAACTATACTAAGAAAAGCTCATTTCCTCCACTAGATGCCTTCATGGTTAGGATGTTAATCTATGGTTTGAACTTTGGAAGGAACGTTTGATCGAAGTAGCTCATAACCTAACACTATCAGCTTTTCCATCTAGATTTATCCCAACATAACAAAATGGAGAGAGAGAGAGAGAGAGAGAGAAAGATGGGCATAAGGCACCATCATAAACCCGCATGGAAATGTATGCAAACAAAAAAGGGCCAAAAAAAAAGGAAACTCACGGCAGGGGAAAAAAATGTGTGTATTACATTAACAACAAACCCTTTCCATCCCTCCCCAAAAATGGAAACATGCATACACACACACAGAGAAAGAAAGAGAGAAACAAAAACAAAAAAATAAAGTATAGAGTGCAATAAGAAAAACAACATAAAAATGGATTATAAAAATAAAATAAAAAATTGCTTGGCTGATAACCATCCATTATCCATTATTTTTGCCCCAATTTAGAGCAGAATACGCAAAAGACATGCAAAACAATAAGGCCTATGGTGAATAACCAATTTTCCTAAAAACTTGAGCTTGTAAGATTTGGTTCCACAATGTATATTATGCACTCTAACACCCTCTCTCACATGTAGTCTTCCCTTTGGGCTTACACGTGGGCAAATAAAGTAGCTCTTTTTTTAAGCTTAATAAATTGAGGAAATCAACATGACAAGCCTATGATACCATGTTGAACATTTTCCTAAAAGCTTAAGCTTGTAAGATTTGGGCTCACTATATATATCATACACTCTAACAAACCTATAACATCAAGTTTCATTTACTCAAAAGATGCATGTGGGGTTTCAATTTCTGACAAATTGCACAAAGTGAATGAACATTCAAGAACTATTTCCATTTTTATAAGGTTATGATGAATGATGAAAACGGTCACTAAGATTGACAAAATTTTCAATCCTTTATTTTGTCCCACAGATACAAATAAAAAATGCTTGGACCATCTAAATTCTCGATGATGTAGGACAAAGGAAATTTGTGTAGTAAAAGTGGTACATAGTCAACCTACATGATACAGAATCATTTAATCGTGCTAATCTCACTCCAGCCAGATGAAGCCCATCCCATGGTAAATACTATGCTAGTAGGAATAGAAATGTTTTAAAGTTTCCTTAGCAACCAATATTATGCTACTCATTAGTTCTTGGTTGATAAACACTGATGAAGGGTATAAGTGAAGACTAACTCTAGGCAGTCATGGTCCTAAACATCTTAAGGGTACCAACAGGAATTTAGAATGATAAATGAAAAGCAATGTGGATACAAAGTAAAAAAGAGTATCTGGAACACATCAGTTAGTAGTGTGCCTTCATCCATAAAAATGTTGGGATCCAGATCCATTTTTGAAATAGAGATGGTATAAACTCAGAGTCTGTGATATCCTCTGTGACCAAGTCAAATTCTGGCCCATGTAATGCTCAGGATGACAACTTCAAGCCATTAAAAAAATCTCTGTTTTTGAAGTCATGTAAAGTAGAACATGTTCTGGTTGTTTCTCGCATTTATCAATGGTATTACATTTGAATATTAACAAATATGTAAACATTACATAATATACATTTGGTTTATAACTGTTAAGAGGGAAGGGGGAATGGGAATTTGCAACTGTTTCATTGACAACAATTCACAACTGACTAATGAAAAACCCTAAATCACCAAAGGGGTGATGCTAGAGTATACGCATCAAACAGCATGATTAAATTAAAATGTTGGGTACCATTGAAGACTACAAGAAAACACAAAAAGCTAAACTCAGTACAAAGATTTGAACATACACACGTGCAGACCTTGCCTTTGAGGTAAATGTTTTTTCTTTTTTTTTTGGTATATTGAATCAAACCTGGAATGTGCCAAATCTTCACCCACCCCAATCGGGGCCTTCTGGGCATATATGACACCCTTTATGAATTTCACGAGAGAAAGTATGAAAGGACTCTTCAGAAATGGAATTCTTTTTCCTAAATTTCATCAGTACACCAGAAAGATATGGGATTTGCATTGACCTTCCTGAAAAACTACACTGATGAGGCTTATAGAAAGTTCCTAGATTATCATCCCCAGTAAAAACTGGAATTGAAATAATCCAATTTATCCTCCGGAACTATGAAAAAAGAATAAAGAAGAAAAAGAACTTACATCAATCCAAAAGGACTTCATACAGACTCAGAAATCCATGTATCAAATAATACTTACTACTATTCATTCAATTTTTCATAATAATCATTATTGGCTTACACTAAAAATACTCATAATAACTATATTGTACTTTAAAAGAGGATATACAAATGCTTGACAAGCCACTCCCATCAATGGTTGTACAAGAAGAATGGCAGAGAAGTAATGACATTACAACTTTATTTATTTAAATAAATAAATCTAGATTGTTACAAACTAAAAATAAATGTAAATATAAATAAATAAATAAAGGAGCAGCAGAGCAAGCACATACCCCAGCTTAATGTGCTAGGGTGGTTTGGAGAGAAATGGATTTTGCAGTGCAGAAGAAATTGAAGAATTCCGTAATCCATTGGCAATATTTTTTCTAACAATCGTAAGATGTACCTCTAAATGTCGAAGTGTGTCAATGAGGAGCAACTGCTTTTGCTTGAGCACCACAAGCTGGCTCTGCAAAGCCGCAAACTCGCTCCTCATGATCTGCTCACTGTCCTGGATCACTTCCTCCCTTACTCCCTCTTCCAAGAGCCTCTGCCTTAACTTTTCTGTTGATACAGTAACATTATCTAGAGGAGCCATTAGCTCACTGTTGGACATCCTTGGGAACATGTCCTTCACAGCTTGCAATGCATCCATCCACGCTGCTCGATCTTCGCGTGTTTCAGCTCTCAGATGCAACCGCTTTGTGCCCGTAAAAATTGAAAACCTCTTGTCATCAGATTTACTTTCACGGATAGAAGAAACCTGCATAAAAACCAATCCAAATGAAAATGCAAACAGAAAGTAAATCAGAAATCAAAATTTCTGTTTCATTGATTTAACCCATTCTTGCGCGGGATCAAAGTAGAAAATGCGCCAAGAAAAAATTGAATGAGATCGTGATTCAAGCACGAAAAATAATCATGTGAAGCGACATGCAGACATAAAAGGACTATATCGATGATGAAGACCATGTAATGAATCAAAAAAGGGAAATGCAAAAGAAATTAGAACAAAAACTTGAAACAGACCTTGAGATGGACTTCACCGACAGGCTTGCGCCGGAGTTGAGGATTGCCGTTCCTGTGCCGGTTGATTCGCCGGAGCGATTCTTCGCCTATGACTTTCGATCCTTTCTCTGTTTCTTGATTGACGATGATTTTATCGGGACCGTGGATTTTATAATAAGATAGAACTCCATCTTGAAGAACAAACCACCGAGGACGCCATCCCTTGCCATAATTCACCCACTTGTAAAGAATCCCCGATATTCCATTTCCAACGATATCGTTGATCTTCACCTCCCGTTGATCGCCACAAATCGACGGCGGTCGCGACATTGACTCCGTCAGACGACCATGATCGGTGATGTTATTGCCGTAATTGTGGTTTAGATTGTTGCTGCGATTTCCAGAATCAGATCTAACGCCTCCACCACCGACGGCCGGAGGTAGAGGAGACATATGAAATTCCGGCAATGAATGCGAGGGTTTCCCCGAATTTGGGTCAGACACGGTGGTGATGCAGCAAAAGGGATGCATATGATATCAACTCTTAAGCTGCGATCACATCATTTGAATACAACAGTCGGTGGTGGCCGTAGCCAGTGGCTGTTCGCCGTGAGAACCGGCAGAGATTTCTATTTTGAATTTTCAAAACGTATTTCAAAAATAACAAAAATAAAAAATAAAAACAAATAGGATTCAAATAGATTATATTTTATTCATATTTATCCGATTGGACAAATAGAAAGAGAAGGAAATTTGGAAAGGGCGAAGAAGTTTCCGAGAAGGCCGGCGAAACACGGGTTTGGCTTGGCCAACCGGCCAAGAAAACCAAAAGAAATGAAGAGGAATCCGGTGATGAAGTGGCAGTGCAGTATGGTCAAGCGACGCAACAACTCCTCTATTGCATGTTTAAATATGAGGCGGTTGGGGTTTCTCGCTTTTCTCTACTTCTTCGGTATGGTTGTGTGTGGGAGAGACGCAGGAGATTGACACAATGGACCTTGCCCGCTCACTCCGAGTCCGACACCTGGATGTCCCTGATCTTGACACGTGGTGAATCGTAGTGCTGATTTAGTGCTATTCCTCCCCGATCTAGTCATGGCCTTCACGTTCCTAGTTTCAACAAAAGGCGTCTGTCAGTGGAGGCGGCCTCCCCTTTCATCTCTCAGACCGAATACAAAATATTCCTTTCTTAAAGTTCAATATCCCTTACCTTTGAACTTTGATATCTGCGTTGGTCGGCAGATTCACTGTAATTGTATTTATATGACAACTTAATGTCATCCATATGTTAAATTCCATGCCCCATTACCCCATATGAAAAGAATTATCGGAAATATGATAATGACTCCACCCAAAGACTAGCCGATGGTACAAATATAGAATATTCTCGATGTTTCCTTCTACCGTCATGCCATCATCCTCTATACAATCATTGACAGATTAACCGTATTTAAGATCAAATCAACAAATTTATCATTGTTATTAGACATGTTAATAATTCGTATTAAAATAATGTTATCAAATTCCCCCGCTTTTAACCATTTTATAAGCCGTTTAAGGAATTGAGCCTTGGGTTACATGAGCCTAATTTATATGGACGATATTTTGACACATTTGGCCAGCCAAGTATGGTCGGGTGGTTTGTATACTTCTTTCTTCTTTTGGATTGAAGTAAAATAAAAAAATAAAAAAATAAAAAATAAAAACTATGGCTTTCGATAAATAATATGCTGAAATATGGAATGTGAGGCTATTATATGTGGCATACATTAAATTAGTAATTTAATTTTTAAACCGATTGATTTTATTGGTCCAATTGTATTAGTTAATGCTATTTACAACTGCTAATTAAGTTAACAGGTAACAGAAAAGATAGATGGAAAGGAAAATGGGACTTTAACCTTATATGGCACGGTGATGGATGCATCAAACCAACCCTGATTTTGAAGTCAAATCCAATCACAATACACCAAATTTTGAAGGTTTTTTTTTTTTTTTTTTCCCTTAAAAGCTTGTTAGGCGATACCCTAAAAATGCTTAAAAGTGTTTTTAAGGAAAAAAAATATTTAATAATATTTTAAAAAAATACTTCAAAGGTATTTTTTAACACTTCAAAAAATTTTAAATTTTCATAAAATACCCGATGTGTTTCCCACTATACTTATTTCCTTTTCACTTTCTCAAATTTTTATAAAAGTTTCTCACAAAAAAACCAATAATTAATAATCATAAAATAATTTTGAGATTTTATACCATCTGATCGAAAATCATTATAAGTTCATCGTGCAGTAACCTCAATAACATGAATTTCAATTTTTTGTATCCTCCACACTATTTTTATTTTCGTAATTATAAAAATAATTTTTTTGAGTTTTTTTAATAATAATATAAATGTTTATATAATTTTTGTAATAAAATTTTTTGGTTTGTTATAATTTTTTTTTAATAAATATTATTTTTAATTATTTATTAATATTAAAAAAGTTTTTATATTTATGGAATATATTATTAAAATCATTATTTCAAATGATTCCAGTAAAAACACTTCTCCGATAAGCATTATTAAACGGGTTCTAAGTATACCTAATTTCATGCTAATGTGATGTTTGATTTTTGGGGAGTAGCGGGGGAATGAAAAATAATCATTCAAGAAAATAACAATATAAAAAACATTTCAAGTTTTTTTCTGAGAAAAATCCTACAGTTAGTGATGACATTTGGCATAGAAGTACGGGCACGAGATGCCGCAGTGCGCGCGGGAGAGAACTGCAACGGACTATTTGTATGGTTGGTTGTTGCCGTAGGCGTACTGAGTAGCAACTAGGAAGTACGCGCACACTGGATGGCGTGTACTTTCTCGGTAATGTCTGGGACTCCATTTGCGTTACGGGGTGGGTTGCCTCTTAGGGACCAAAACGGAACGATTGGTGGTTAGACGGCGAGGTGGCAGGATCAGGGAGGACCACGTGTCTGCTACTTGTTAGGGCAAATGAATCTTGTGTCTCCCACTAAGCTACCACACGGTCGTTTAAGGATGGTCTTCCTCCACACCGTCTCTGTCCTTGAGCTGTATTCTAGAGTTTTGTTATTTTCAGGTGACGTAGGACTGGCAAATTAGATTCGACATCTCAGCAGATTTGCCTTTTATTTTTTTCAGGGCATGTGGAGAAAAGTAAGGGATTTTGTACAGACACATTTGCATTGTAAAGGCCCCTTGTGTAGTTTAACTTTAGTTGCAAAAAATAAATAAATTCAAAATATTAAAAATAATAAAATAATAATAATCTATCGTATATTTCCTTAAAACCCTTAAAAAAATTTCAATGAAAATTTATTTTTTAGGAATTATTTGAAAATACTTTGAACTTTTTGCTTGTTATATTTTCTAATTTATTAAATTTAATAAAAATTATAAATATGTTTTTCAATATTGAAATTAATTATTTGCATTGTAATAAAAAAATTTAATTATTAACTTGCCCATGCCAATTTACTTTCTTTCTCACTTTCAAATTAACTTTTGCATAAATGTATCATTGATAATTTAAAATAAGTTTTAAGTTAATAATTTAAAGGTGATTAGTAAAACTTAATACTTATTTTTTAATGATTTAAGTGTATTTTAAGTTAAATTATGATTAAATTTAAAACTTATTATTTTAAGTATTAACGTTGTTTGGTAAAATTTAATACTTATTACTTAATGACTTACATAGACTTTTAAGTTAAATTATACTTAAGTTATTAACTTAAAATTTATTACTTTGTTCTTACTTTTAAGTATTAAGATTATTTGATAAAATTAACTTAAATTTTATTTTAAATTATTAAATTAACATAATTATCCTCATAAATTATAATTAAGATAAAGGAGGTTGAGTAGCAATGGAAGTCGTGAAGTAACAAAATAAATCATAGACGTAACTAAAGCGAACGGGGTAAAAAAGTAAAATGAAGGTGTTAATTTAAAAATAAGTTAATTATTTTTATTTATTATTTAAAGTGATTTTTTACTTTAAGTCATACCATTAAGTTATTTTAGCATACTTAATTTACTTGATGACTTCAATCTAGTTATTAAGTTTGTTTATATTTGGTAAAACTTAAAAGTAATAACTTTAAAATAAATTATATTTAAATTATTGACTTAAAACTTTTTACTTGATTTTTACTTTAAATATTAAAATTGTTTAATAAAATTAATTTAAAATTTACTATAAATCATCGAATTAATATATTTATCCTCATAAATTATAAATATAACAAAATATATTGAGTAATAGTGGAGGTAATGAGGTAACAAATGAGATTGCAAAAGCAAGTAGGACAAATGGGGGTAAAAATGTGAAATGAAGATGCGAACTTTAAGAATGAGTTAATTATTTTTACTTATTACTTAAAGTTATTTTTTACTTTTACTCATATCATTAAATTATTTTACCAAATATATTTAATTTACTAAATGACTTAAATTAAGTTATTAAGTTAATTGAAATTATTAAATCGATTTACCAAACACCCATTTAAAAACAATTTAATGTAAAATTGATTTAAATCATTATATAATGAATATTAAGTTTTATTAAATATTACAACTTAAAGTTAAAAATAACTTTAAGTATTAGTCAAAATTTGAATATTTAATAAATAAATTAATTACCTGAGATTAATGAAAGTATGAGTATTAGTTAAAATTAACGAGAAATAAATATTAGTTTTATAATAAATTTTAAGTTAATTTTACTAAACAACTTAAATAGTTAAAGTAAAAAATAAATATTAGTTTTAAGTCAATAACTTAAAAAAAAAAATTAACTTAAAGACAACTTAATTCATTAAGTAGTAAACATTTTTAATACAATAAACTTAAGTTTTGAAACCAAACGTAGATAAATGAGAATAAGCGGGGTTGAAGCATGGAGATGAGGATCACATATTTTTAATAAAAAATAAAAGAACAAACTAGTTTGTAAAATGTTATTTTCAATAAGGTATGATATTTTTAAATATCATATCTAATGTATTGATATACGAAGGTATCATATTTGATGTGACATGTCATATTATATTTATATCTAATTTGTAAAAAGTATAAAATAAAAATTAGGATGAAAACAAATTTATGGTTAACATACTTAAAATTTATGAATAAAAGTATTATATTATATTGTTGAATATAAAAAATAATTTATATATATAATATTATATTAAATAATACATGTATTAATATTATTTTATTACATCTTTTATACTTTTTTAATGATTATAGTAAACAATGAGTAATATAGAAAATTGATAAAATAAAATAAAAAAGTGTAAATTTATGACTTGTGCAATACGAATTTCAATAAATATGATTTATCACATCTTATCGTCAATAAATTAATAACTTACCGTACCCTATTATCATTTAAACATTGAATGTATCTCGTCATTTATCTCATCTTATATTTAATTAAAAATTAATAAATTATCATATCTTATCATTTATTATGTCTTATCTTTGATCAATAATTAATAGCTAATCATATATTAACCTTTATATATTAGTTATCTCTTATCATATAAATCATATAAAATTAATAATTTAGAAAAAAATTTAATTTGTTTTACCAAATAACATCGATGCATAAAATACAAGTAATGATTTTTAAGATAATAACTTAAGTGTTGTAAGTTTAGACATGCATTTTAGTATTTGGTAAAATTTAATATTTATTACTCAACAATTTAACTTGATTTGAAGTTAAATTATACTTAAGTTGTTGATTTACAATTTATTATTTAATTTATAGGATAGATAAAAAAGGTAAAATAATTATGCAAACTTATAAATAAATTAATTATTTTTATTTATTATTTAAAGTTGTTTTTTACTTTAAGTTATACTATTGAGTTATTTTATCAAACATACTTAATTTATTTAACGATTTGAATTAAGTTATTAAATCACTTTAAGTTTTAATTTGGTTTATCAAACACCCATTATATTTTAACTTAAATGAAGTACAAAATAAAAAAAATGTTAAGTTTTTTAGCTTTTATATTAAGTTTATTATTTTAATTTTTTTATTAAATAAATTAAAAGGTTAATTTAATTATACACCCTTGAAGTTTTGGTTAAATACATTCGGTCCCCATAAAGTTTAAATTTCATCTGAAACCTAATTTATCATCGTCTTTGACTTAAAATAAGAGCAATATATATATATATATATATATATATATATTTATGAAATTTCAAATTTATGAGGGTAAGACATATTTAGTCAAAACTTCAACAAAGATGATTGAAATTAACCCTAAGTTCAAGACTCCACTTAACAATAGTTTTTGGCTATAGTTAAAAAAAATTAAATCAAAGCCAAATTAATAATTTGCAAAGAACATTATTAGTATATTATAAAAAAAATTAATTTATTATTACTTTTTAATTTAAACAGTGACCAAGTAAATAAGTTGGCAAGCTCTTATTAATTCTTATTATAGTTTAAAAATAAAATTTTTGGGCTATGTTTGGGAAAGTTTAAAAAAATATTTGTCAAAAAAATCTTTAAAAATATTTTTTAAAAACATTACTCAATTATTTTTAGAACTTACATATAAAAACACTATTTTTTTTTTTTTTATGAAAAATACTACATACTTATATTTAATATAAAATATTAAAATAATCTTTATATCTTCAATTACTATTTAAAACACTTTTAAAAAATTTATTTAAAAAAATTAAGAGTCCATTCCACCATTAAATACAAGTTTAAGAAAATATGAATAAAAAAATTAATGTTTTTATTTTATTTTTAAAATTTGGTGAAAATATTATTTATTTATTTTTTTAAAATTATTTTTTATTTTAAAAAATTATTTATAAAGAATAACGATCAAATAACATTAAAAATTCTTAAAAACAATTTTATATTTTTAAAAATAAAAAACCATTTTTAAATCATACAATCAAACATACTTTAAAATATCCAAAAATTCACTCTAAAAATAACATATATTACAAATTATGGGGAAAAAAAACTACTTTTTATAAAGATTTATTTGAAACATGTTTCAGTTAAAAATTTGTTTTTTATTAAAAAAAAAAAACTATTTTAAATAACCATTACCAAGAAAGTCCATCGCCTCTCAATAAAGCACCAAATACGCTGCACCAAATTAATATTATCCTTGCTGTACGAGCGGTCACTTTCATTGGCGCTCGGAGACAATACTGCTCGTTAACGTGTACCAGGATGCAGAGGATCACGGAAGCGCCCCTCTCTTTTACAGTGTTGACCGAGCCCCAGTCAAAGTGTACCAACGCCGTGGTCACTCACACTGCTCGTGAACGGCTGGCATCAAGTTGTATCCACGTGTTGTGAGCGCGTGCAAATAGTGTCTGGGTAATCAGCATCAACCCTCAGATCCCTACCGTCCAATTCTTTACACGTGGCAGCGATCCCACTTGGACAGTGGCAATGTCAATCTCTACAGCGGTGATGAAGATATTTTTCATAGGGCTAGACTGGGTAGTGGGATTTAAGTAACAAATCATTCAGTAAGAATAAAACTGGATGGCAGTTTGGTAAATTCAGTGAAAAGGGGAATAATACCTTTCTTCAAAATGATTCAAGGAAGAATGCGAGGTCGTACCCAAAATAAGCCTTTTTAAATCTAGATGAACAAGTCTCAACCCATCCATCCACTCACGACTAGGTAGTGTTACCCGCGATTGTTGACTTTTTCTAGAAAGGCCAATCATACAAGAAGAAAGTCATTCCAAGCCCAATTCATTGGGAAAAATTATCATTTTTATTAATTATCATATCACCGTCATTCAACATCAATACCAAAATGATGAAAAGTCATCATTTTAAATGTATACAGGAATTTTTATTTTTATTTTTTCAGAGGGTGGTACAAATGAAAACGAAGGGAGTCCATGAGATGTCTATTAGATTTCACTACTGTGAGTCATTCAACATCTCCACGTTTTTTATTTATTTTTAAATACAGTCATTTTAAAAAAATTATATTTTTAAAATTTAATTGAATAATTCTAATTAAAAATAGTTACAAAAAGTATTATATTTTAATAAATATTTTTTTAAACTGCTTTATTTTTATTTTTTAAGTCCCGAACGTCTAAATCCAAATGATGAAAACCGCTCGCCGTACTCTTTTGGTCTCGGCCAATCTTTGACTAATCTCACCTTATCTAAATACGTGATTTACTGTCTTTGGTCCACCATGCGTGCGTACCATGTGATTATGCTAAAGGATGCTTGACTAGTCTTCTTCCTCTTATTCCCGTTAAATTATCTTCGAAGGCCCATATGATTGATGCATGTGTTAATTATTTGAATTTGAATTTGAACTTGAATTTCCTCTTCCCCACCGCCACCGTCCCCTTTTTTTTATTTTATATCATATCACTTTAAAAGACGAATATAAAAAACTAAATATTTTTCACGTTAAAAACTGGTCCAATCTGTCGTTTAGTTTTATTGATTCAACTTTATTTACTTTTAAGTGATATTTATTTTATAATTTAATAAAAAAATTAAAGACTGACATACGACATTTAATTGAATAGAAAAAATTAAAATAATTTTTTTTATTAAGTTAAAAATTAAAAACCCATTTATTCTGTTATATTTTAATTTTTATTTAATTAATTTAATTTTTTTTAAACTTCTACTTCTGTTGTGTCTTCTTACCAAAAAAAAAAAGAAATAAAAGAAAGGGTAAATGTATAATATATGATAAATATTATGAGATCATTAAAAATCTTATATATTTTAAAAATTGAAAATTTTTATTTATTTAAAAAGAGAAGTGAGAAAAAGAAAAAGAGAAGCATGTGAAATATGTTATTAATTTAATTTAATTTAATTAATTAATTTATTTTTTAACTTCCCCACAAGTCTCAAACTTTAGAAGATTGATAAGAACGGAGGGAAAAACAATTAAGGACTTTAAAATAAAATAAAATAAAGTTTGGGTAAAAGGCCAGATGTCAGTACTCAGTAGACAGCAATGGACCGCACAATCCAGAAAATCCACTTTCTCGAAGGACTTGTAGAGGATGTAGCGGCTAAGCCCCCTCAATCCACCTCCAATTTTCTGATTGAAAAATAAAATCCCACACTAAAACCATCAGAATGAATTCAAAAACCAATCACGTGACTGTTCTTCACCATTCTACTACTTGCTCCTTACTAAAATCCAGGGTTGATAAAGTCATCTATTACAGTAGCACCACAAAGGCAATAGCTTTTACTATGCTTTGGAAGTGGGTAATATTTCCCCTTTTTTTTATTTCTTTTTTTGGTAGTAATTATAAGAAACGACAGGAATTAGCATGGTCTTATTATCTCCATGATTCATCACATCTGGCTGTGATGATGACCAAATGGCTTGTACCCTGACCACAGAAGCTAAACGTTGATCATATTTGTGTATCATCAATATATAAAGTAGGTATTGGCCAAATGTGTGGACTAAGCCTTATCCACCCTAAGCAGGACAAAGCCTACGTTAGACAAAACTTGCGACTTTTACATAATGGATACATGGAAGAGAGAGAGAGGGTATGTCTTGGGTTCACATGGATGACAAAGAAACGGAACTTAAAAAGCCAAGTCACTTACCTTTTGCAGCCTTTCGAGGATGGCTCAACCTCAACATAATTCCACATTGCGATAGAGACAATGTCTGGCTCTTGGACAAAATGGGTTGGGGCCACACCAATAATATATCAGTTGGTCCTTGTATTCAGCAAGGAAGCCTCAAGAGAGAGATAGAGAGGGGGAGAGAGAGAGGGAGAGAAAGAGAGAGACGGCAGTTACCCTTACCCCACAATCATAAGGTATACCCAGTGTATCAGGGGTGAGTCGCGCTAGTGCCCCGACACCCTTAATGATCGTAGGCTCCTTGGAAAAGGAATCTTTATCCTGCATGCTTCAACCAATCAACAGTGATAAAAGCAACAATGTCCTACTTGCATCACATTGACAGCCCCTCAGACCAGGATATACAACACTTGGGTCCTACTGGGCTCCATTTGATCACAGCTGACACAACCACACTCACCATAAAACAACTGCTTTCACTACCCTACTTGAAGCCTAACTCTGTGTTGCTACATGCCATTGCACCAAATCCATCATACAACCACTTATTCAAATCATTTTATAGCTGGCAAACAAGAGACCAAAACTCCCCGCAACTGATTATTTATTACCAATATCATCATCCATGCTGTATTAGATTATCACATATGGATACATACCACTGGGAATATTCCATTTTTTGGCTCACATATGTACGAGATAGTTGTACAGCAGTCTTGATTAATGAAATCCAACCTACTCAACTCAAGGACGAATTGATGCAAGTTTGACCGAGATCTCATTTCTCAGGAAAAAAAAAATCCAAAACAAAGCAATATGTTGGAATACATTGACCACATATAAGAACACACAGAAAAAAATAAAGATAACAAAACACCCTCAGTTGTGCACATGGTGCAGCATGATTGTTATCTCCAATAGAAAGTGATAGATAAGGAATCTTCCTCACTCTAGTTTCCTCCTGATCAGTCCTTTGAAGAAATCGAAGCTGTAGCCACATGAAAAATACTATTACAATTACTGTATATTGAGATCATGGTTAGGTTACTACAATAATGTATTTTTGCAACCTCAGCATCCAAATGCAAACCACTGGAAACAATTTCAGCAACTTATCTTAAGAAGATATCGCATTGCAAAACACAAAATTCAGAAAATTTTCAAGAAAACCAACAAAAGCATGCTTAATAGGCTGTTTAATAACCATCCTTGGCTTTAAATGCAGAAGGAGATATGTTTCTCACAATCTTTATCATTTAAAGGAAAAAGAAAAGGTTTCTGCAGGTCTGGTGTATATACACAATTGAAGCTCTTTTGCAAGAAAATGCGTAAAAAAAAGACCAAAACCCAAATAGTGTTCATATCACCCAACATTATGTTTAATAAACATGATAATCACATTGCAGTGTGGCATCCAAAACTAGCAAAAGGACAGTCTAGCTCACTAGTCATAACTACAATGCCACAAAGTCCAACAACCCAAAATGAGATCCCTGAACGATGAGTAAGATGATAGTACAAGCAGAAGAATTCAAACCCAGTATGATGACCTTAGGAAAATGAGGATATTAACTGGATAATTTTGATGCACTGTGCAAGATGGAACATGACATCTTTGTGAAGCAGAACAAGTTTTTGTAATTCTTTGTGATTAAAACAAGGTTTCAAGAGAATATAGTCCCCAGGTGGTGTCTTTTCAACCATGCCAACTCATATCACAGCTGTCCATAATGAGAGAAGAGGAACAAATTCAAATAAAGGGGCAATCTAGGAGGAAAATCAGAAACTCTGCATTGAAGTTGTTGAATGCATAAAGCGCCAAATTTCAGTGTCTCTGAATGGAACTATCAAACAACTTTTTAAAATTATTTGCAAGTCCTATGACAGTCATATGCACAAAAAAACCAAACTGAATATTATCTTGAGATGCTTCCAGCAGCTCAGGGAAATGAGAATCCCAGAGAGCACCGCTTGCATCTCTGTTTATCTTATTATTCTCAAAATGATGTAATGCAACCCAGGCCACCAACATAACTGCTCTTTTGTCTTTTTCTTTTCTAAACTAAATTTTTCTATTAAATAAATGGATGTGTATGAAGCCGTGAATCACAGATCAGTTAAAAAGGCCAATCTAACAGTAGAATGGATTAATGTTATTATTCCAGATATAACTGCATTAAGACAGTCACAGCAAGTCAGCTTGGTTGATGATCATATCAATTAGTACAAGATCATATCCCTAAGGTTTTGAGAAAGAGAGAGAGATTAATATATCATCGGTATAATGCATAAACCAGCCCAGCTTCATGTCAAGATTATCATAATAATCTTTTACAAAAGTTTTTGAGATAAAAAGAATAAAATGTTCATCATTGACTCAATAAAAACAAGATGCAGTTTCCAGAGGCAAGAAACTTTATAATTCAAAAGAAAGAAAAAGAAGCAGCAACATAAGGAGAGGGAACTAGCAGCCTAGCGGGCTAGCACTAGACATGAGGTTCCTTCATGTCCATTATTTGATTATACACAATTGATTGATGTGATTAAAGGTGAAAATGAAAAATTTGGATTCTGGGGATAAAGATAGATCTAAAAAAATAATATAACTCAAACAGGTAACTGTTGGAATCCAATAATTATTCTTGATTTCATGAAGTTTATTTGATTTCTTCCTAATTTTGTGCATATTTAGATTAGTTGACTATTAGGGAAGTTGTAATTTAGAGGATTTGTAGGAAGAATTTTAGGAATAGGTCAGCTGTCTTATTCTATTTCCATTTATTGTACAAGTTTGAAAAGGAAATGGGAGAGAGCGAGAGAGAGAGCGACGGCGAGGATGGCGAAGGTAGTGCGGCAGTCCGAAGAAGGAAAGGGAGCAGGTTTGCAGTGGAATCCAAGACTTTCGAGATCGTATTTGAGGAAAAAAAAGGGAAATCCCAAATACTCATAGTGGAGATGAAGAATGGGGTTTCGTCATGGGTCTGGTTGGGACCGGCGAGTTTAGTGTTTTTTCTGGAGGGCTTAACCCACTGCATTAAGTACGAAAACGAAGAAAGATGGGGAAGAGAGTGGAAGGAAAAGGGGAGATTGTACTCCCTGCTGCGTGGCTCAAACAGAGGGGGGTGTTTTCTCAGGCTGCGGGCTGTCGATTTGGAAAGAAAAAGCTTTTGCATCTTCATCCCGAAAGGTAGGGGGGAAAAAGGGGGATGGGTGCTCATGGCGGAGAGATTACAACAATTGGAAGGAGATGTCGGCAGCAAAACAAATCCGCATGAAGAAAAGGCCGCAAGGAAAACTGTTCTGGAGAGATCGTTCGCGGAAGTCGCAAAAAATTCAAGCTGGAGGAGCACAAACTCAATCGAAGTAAAAGTCAGAAGAGAGGAAATTATAGGAAATTTGCAGAAATTGGAGCACTGTCTCGTTGTGAGTTGGACTCCTAGAGAAGCAGGGGAAGAGGACCTTGAGAGACTGGGGAGATCATGGGCTAAATCTTGGGGTCTGAAGGGAAGATTAGGGCTGGCTAGACTGGAAAAGAATAAGGCCTTGCTGGAGTTTGAAGACCCGGAGGAAGCAAGTCGAGTTGTGTCCTCTGGAAAGCATATGTGGGGAGGATGTATTTGGGGAATAGAGCGGTGGAACCCTAGAAGTGGTTGTTGGGCAAAGGAGGTAAGAAATGAGTTTTGGGTTAAAATCGTCGGTCTTCCTATTTCACTATGGAATCCGGCGATTTTGAGAAAAGTAGGGGATGCGTGTGGGGGTTTCGTGGCAGCCGACCCCTTGACGGTGACGCTGGGCGAGATTCAGTGGGCGCGATTACTGGTTAAGAAGAGTGGAGATTTTACGCCGAGCGTTCTGGAGATTGAAGTTGAAGAACATGTGTATGTTCTCTTCCTCTGGTGGGAGGTCAGGCCGGTGTGGAGAAAGAAACAGACTGCCGGGATTAAGGCGGGCAGAAGAGAGGGAGTCGAGGACAGGGGCGATGGGGCACCACGCGCGGGATTGCGCGTGGAAAAAGCGATGGATGTTGTGAGGCCTGAGGCGCTGCTGCTGTCTGCTGAGGTGCAGGTGGGCGGTTTGGGCCGAGAGCCTGGTGCGATGCAGACCCAAGGCAGAACGACTAGGATTTGGGCCCCATCCGCGGAGTGGGAGTCTAGGGCCATCGGCTTTGGGCCCATCCGAGGGGCCTCTTACTACAAGAGGGGCCAAACCTTCTAGGCCGCTTTCTCTGGGCCCCAAGTTAAAAGAAGCTGACTCGGTAGGCTTAGCTGCAGGCCCATCATCAAGTCGAAAATGGGTTAGCCCAACGCTCCCTCCCCAGCCTTAAGTGAAGGCCTTCTTGAGGAGGCCTGCTTTTTGAAGTGCAATTCTCCCAGATTCCTACAGTCGGAGCCTCCTGCTGTGTGGGACTTGGAGAACTTCAGGAATCAGCTGGCGAAAGATAGCTTTTCAGCTACGGATCAGGCTCTTGAAGAGGAAGTGTTGAGGTATGGGCCGCTTCTCTTTTCTAAGGAAATAGTGTTGTGAAGGCTCCTCTTTTTATCTCTTCTTCTTTTGATCGGGCTCCAGAGGGGGAGTTTTACGATCATTCTGGGGATATTGAGGGGGATTGCCGAGCGAAGAACTTAATGGGGCTAACAGTGGAAGAGGACTCCCTTAAGAGTGGTAATGACTGCAGGGAATTGGGAGAAACTATCAGGGGCAGTGCTAATTCTAGGGAGGCGGAGGGGGATTCAAGCACGCCTGAGACACAAATTGTAAGAAATATGTTTGAGGAAAAATGGGAGGAGAGTAGTCTGGCTAAGTTTAGCCAATTTCTGGGGTTTTCAATGGAGGGACTGGAAAAGGAGATACTGAATTTTTTGACCAAGATCAGAAAAAGAAGGGAGAAGATTCACAGCAAAGAGATTCTGGAGAAATCAAAATTCGAGAGGGAGCTAAAGAGGCTGGAGTGCTCTGTAAACTATGTGGGGAGAAATAAGCAGAAAGGCACATCACAGGGCAAGGGGAGCCAATTTGTAGTTGTCAAATGAAGATTAAAATCCTGAGCTGGAATGTGAGGGGAGCAAATGATCGCTCAAAAAGGAAAGTTATCAAGACTTTTATAAGGAATCAGAGGGTAGATTTAATGTGTATTCAGGAAACAAAAATCCAAGCGATGTCAGAAGGGATTGTGAGAAGTTTAGGCTCTGGGAGGTTTCTGGATTGGCGAGCCATGAATGTGGTAGGGGCTGCGAGAGGCATTCTTATTTGCTGGGATAAAAGAACTCTGGACATTCTGGACTGGGAGGAGGGCATTTTTACCCTGTCTTGCAGATTTAGGAATGTAGAAAATGGGTCTGTTTGGATTTTTACAGGTGTTTATGGGCCAATTACCAAAAGGGAAAGAGAATGTATGTGGGAGGAATTTGGGGCCATTAGAGGCCGGTGGGAAGATCCATGGTGCCTAGGGGGGGATTTTAATATCACCCTATTCCAAAGAGAAAGAAATAATCAGAGAAGGATCACTTCAGGAATGAGGAAATTTGCTGAGATCATTGATGATTTAGGCTTGGTGGATCTGCCTATGCAGGGGGGAGATTTCACCTGGAGTGGGGGCCTCAATAACCAGGTTTGGGCTAGACTGGACAAATTTTTGGCCTCCCTTAATTGGTTAGACCAATTCAGTGGTGTTTTTCAAAGTAGACTGTCCCAGCCAGTTTCTGATCATTTTCCTGTCATGCTGGTGGGGGGTGGAATAAGAAAAGGTCCTTCCCCATTTAGGTTTGAAAACATGTGGCTCAAGGTCGAAGGCTTTAAAGATTTGATTCGAAGTTGGTGGCAAGAGATTGAGGTCAGAGGCACGGCGAGCTTTAGATTGGCTGTCAGAATGAGGGAAATTAAAAAGAAGCTAAAAGTTTGGAATAAAGAGGTGCTTGGGAGGCTGGAATGTAACAAAGCTGAAGCCTTGCAGCAAGTGGACCACTGGGACCGGGTGGAAAGCGAAAGAAGCCTGACTGTGGAGGAAATTGAGCTAAAAAAGGAAGCAAAAGAAAGTTATCAAAGGTGGGTGCTTCTGGAAGAGGTTCACTGGAGACAACAGTCAAGAGAAATCTGGCTAAGGGAGGGGGACAAAAACACGGCCTTTTTTCATCGTATGGCAAATGCTCATCGTAGGAATAATTCTCTGGATAGGGTTATGATTAATGGGGAGAGGCTTTCAGAGAAGCAGGAGGTGAGGGAAGGTATAGTGAACAATTTCTAGCAGCTGCTCTCAGAAGATGCGGGGTGGAAGGCGGAAATTGGAGAGATTCAGCTTGACCAGATCAGTCAGCTAGAAGCAGAGAATCTGGAGATCCCTTTTGATGAGGCTGAAATCTATTAAGCCTTGTTGGAGATGGATGGGGACAAAGCCCCTGGGCCAAATGACTTTATTGCAGCTTTTTGGCACATCTGTTGGGACTTTGCCAAAGAGGAAATCTTGGAGATGTTTAAGGAGTTCCACGAGAATGGATTCTTTCTCAAGAGCCTCAATAATACCTTTTTGGTTTTGATTCTAAGAAATTTGGGGCTGAGGATCTTGGAGACTTTAGACCCATCAGCCTCTTTGGGGGGCTTTATAAATTGTTGGCCAAGGTCTTAGCTAATAGGCTCAAGAGAGTGGTAGGAAAGGTAGTCTCCAATGCGCAGAATGCCTTTGTGATAGGAAGACAAATCCTTGATGCCTCTTTGATTGCAAATGAAGTGATAGACACGTGGCAAAAAAGAAAAGAGAAGGACCTTATTTGCAAATTGGACATTGAGAAAGCCTATGACAGTATCAACTGGAAGTTCTTGATGAAGGTCTTGCAAAAAATGGGCTTTGGGCCTAAGTGACTGGGGTGGATGTGGAGTTGTTTATCCTCAGCTAAATTCTCCGTTCTGGTCAATGGGGTTCCAGCTGGCTTTTTCCCAAGCACAAAGGGGCTTAGACAAGGAGACCCCTTATCTCCTTATCTCTTTGTCTTAGGGATGGAGGTGCTGGATGTTCTTATTAGGAGAGCTGTGGAGGGGGGATTCCTTTCAGGGTGTACCATTCGGAGTGGAGGAGGATCCAACTTGCACATCTCCCATCTCTTTTTTGCTGATGACACAATAATATTTTGTGAGGCGAAAAAAGAGCATTTAACTCATTTAAGTTGGATTCTCTTTTGGTTTGAAGCTGCTTCTGGGCTTAGGATCAACTTGGCCAAAAGTGAGATTATTCCTATTGGTGAGATGGACGATATGGCAGAGCTGGCAGCAGAGATAGGCTGTAGGGTGGGATCTCTACCCTCTCATTATTTGAGATTGCCTCTTGGGGCCCCCAACAGAGCCCCCTATGTGTGGGATGGAGTGGAAGAGAGAGTAAGGAGGAGACTGGCACGTTAGAAACAACAATACATCTCTAAAGGGGGGAGACTGACACTCATCAAAAGCACCTTAGCTAGTATGCCAATCTACCAAATATCTATTTTCCGAATGCCCAAGATTGTTGCTAGAAGACTAGAGAAAGTGCAAAGGGAATTCTTGTGGGGAGGGGGAAGTGTGGAGGGAAAACCTCACCTGGTTAAATGAGAAGTGGTCTGTTCAGAGAAGGACAAGGGTGGTCTTGGCCTAAGGAAGCTAGCTGTGTTGAACAAAGCTCTTCTTGGTAAATGGATATGGAGGTACGCTCATGACAAGGACAATCTTTGGAAGCAAGTAATCACGGCGAAATATGGGCAAGAGGGTCTTGGATGGAGGTCAAAGAAGGCGAATGGGGCAGTTGGTGTAGGGATATGGAAGGAAATATTGAAAGAATCTGATTGGTGTTGGGAAAATATGACTTTTTTAGCTGGGAAGGGTACCAGAATTAGATTCTGGACAGATATTTGGTGCACTAGTACAACACTGTCCCAAGTTTTCCCCCACCTTTTTGTTATGGTTGTCCAACGGAATGCGACTATAGAGGAAATGTGGGACCACAATTCTGGTCAAGGGGGGTGGAATCTGATTTTCTCTAGAGGTTTTAATGACTGGGAGATGGATACGGTAGGGGATTTGCTACAATCATTGAGGGGTCACAGGCCTTCTTTGGAGGAAGACATGGTTGTTTGGAAGGGAGGAAGAAATGGTCAGTTTAAGGTCAAGGATGCTTATAGGTTGCTAGCATGCCCTAGCAACACTGTCTTTCCTGCTAGGTGTATCTAGGTGCATAGGGTGCCAACCAAAGTCGCCTTTTTCGCTTGGGAGGCGGCGTGGGGAAAGGTGCTTACGTTGGATAGACTCCAAATCAGAGGATTGCATCTTCCTAATCGGTGTTTTTTGTGCTGTTGTGAAGAATAAAATGTAAATCATTTACTTATACATTGTATAGTGGCTAGAGTCTTGTGGGATATAATTCTTGGGTTAGTAGGAGTCTGCTGGGTGTTTCCAGAAACTGTAAAGGAGGTCTTAATCAGCTGGAGGGGCACCTTTGTGGGCAAGAAAAGAAAAAAGATTTGGAATTCCATTCCGTTATGTATTTTTTGGACGGTGTGGAAGGAGAGGAATAGGTTAGTCTTTAGAGGGGGGGAGTTGAATATCCAGAAACTAAGGAATTCTTTTGCTTGTAATTTGTGGAGCTGGGCTAGACTGTATATTGGTGAGGAGTCTCTCTCCCTTATAGGTTTTTTGGAATGGTTAGCAACTAAGTAAGGGGAGGTGAGCTCTTTCGGGTTTTTTGTCCTTAAGGCCTAAGTTGCCTTGTATACTTCCTGTATGTTTTGTGGCTTTTTGGCCTGTTTATTAATGAATCTTTTTGTTTACTTACAAAAAAAAAAATATATTTGTACTAATTTTTCAAAAAAATAAGAAGATTTTATTTTCCAACATGGTATCAAAGCTGGAAAAAAGTTTATGGTAGTTTTTTTCCTTCTTCTTGGCTTTCATTGCCAATACTTGCCTATCATGTTCACAACCTTCTATTGCCATCAACCCTTATTTATTGACACCATTGCAATAAGCCAAGACACTAGAGAGATGTGTTGGAAATTGCATGGAAAGCCATAATCAAGGGCTAAGGATAGCCACAAGGGTAATACACAATTTAGAAACAATAAAGACACTAGGTTCGACATCAACCTCAAACAGTCTCCCTTTCACAAAAGAACAGTTAAATCTCTCATATAAGATTATGGGAAAATCAGAGGTTTCCTCTTCCTCCACTTACTGTGTTTTTGCACAATTAGGTACTTTTAAAATAGCCCTTAGAACTTCTAGTATTCTTCATTCTAACATTTAGATTATTGATTTAGGGGCAACTGATCACATGACCAAAGAGTAATGTTTTTCTATCCTACATTTCATGTTTTAGTAACCAAAAAATATAGGTTGCTAATGGATCTTTGACTCCTATTAGTGGTAAAGGCGATGTTTCAGTCACTCCCAATATCACTCTTTCATCTATTTTGCATGTCCCAAATATGTCTTATAACTTATTGTCTATCAGTAAATTAACAAAATCTCAAAATTGTTTTATAACTTTCTTTTTCACTCATTGTGTGTTTCAGGACCTAACTACGAGAAAGGTGATTGGTAGTGTTAAAGAGAGAGAGGATCTCTATTACTTGGTTACTAAGGAGCCAGGAAAGATTCAAGCTCATCAAATAAAAGGAAATGTAGAAAAAGAAGAACTTTGGTCAATGCATGAAAGATTAGGGCATCCAAGTTTTTTTTCTTTGAAAACTTTGTACCCTAAATTGTGTGTCAACCTAGATCCTTCTAAATTCCAATGCAAAGTTTGTGAGTTATCAAAAAACCACTGTATTTCTTATCCTTTTGAGTATTAAAATAAATGAAATTCTTTTTTCTCTCATCCACACTGATGTTTGGGGTCCTTTACAAGTTCCTTGTTGTTCAAGAGCAAAATGGTTCATAAGTTTTAGTGATGATTGTACTCAAACCACATGGATCTCTCCTAAAAGAAAAATCCGATATTATCCTCACCCTTAAACAGTTCCATCAAATGATTTGAACCTAGTTTAATGCAAAATTGCAAGTTGTGAGGTTGGATAAAGGAGGGAAGTATTTAAACCAAACCCTTGGAAATTATTTCTTAGAGAATGGGATTATTCATCAAACCTCTTGAGTAGGTACTCCTCAACAAAATAGGGTAGTTGAAAGAAAGAATAAACATTTGTTGGAGGTAGCTAGAGCCCTAATATTTGCTAGAAACGTTCCTAGTTTTTTTGGGGAGATGTGGTGCTTGCAACAGCCTACCTTATCAATAGGATGCCCACAAAAAGCCTAAACTCCAAGACTTCAATAGACATCCTAAAACAACACCTACGCCTTGGCTTTCTTCCACCCAAAGTCTTTGGTTGTACTATATTTGTCCATATCCCAAACAAAAATAGATTCAAACTTGATCCCAAAGCCACTAAGTGTATTTTTTTAGGCTATTCCCCTACACAAAAAAGGTACAAATGCTAGCATCCACCTACACAAAGGAAATTTGTCTCCATAGATGCAAGTTTTTTTTTAAAACCAACCCTATTACCAGATATCTAATCTTCAGGGGGAGAAAATATTGCAAGAAGATCAATCTTGGATGCTTCCTTTACCCATTTGGAGTCATGCTACTGAACATGGTAATGTAGAGGAGGAAAACAACATACAACCAACAACATGAAAAGAAACCGACATCATAAAACCAGCAGTAGCAGAAAATGCTACTGAACATGGTGATGTAGAGGAGGAAGACATCATACAACCAACAATAGGAGAAAAAACCGACATCTTAAAACCAGCAGTAGCAGAAAATGTTGATTCAGACTTGATAGTTTACTCTAGGAGGCCAAGGCTACCAATGCAAGAGTAAGAATCAATCTCTCTTACACATGACCAGTCATCAACTCCAAAATTAGGTACATCTAATCCTTCTAATCCCTCTCTTCTCAATCATGGTTTTGACACTAATCTTGATATTCCTGTAGTTATTTGCAAGGATGTTAGAAGTTCCACTAAACATCCTTTGTCAAAATTTCTATCATATCATAGAATTAGCCACCAATATAAGGCCTCTACCACTCATTTCTCCTCATATTCAGTTCCTAAAAATGTAAAAGAGGCTCTAAGTGATCCTAGGTGGAAGAAGGCTATAAATGAGGAGATGAAAGCCTTGTCTAAAAATGAAACATGGGATATTATTGATTTGCCCAAAGAAAAAAATCAATGGGATGCAAGTGGGTGTTTACTATAAAATACAAAGTTGATGGTTTGATTGAGAGGTATAAAGCTAAGTTAGTAGCAAAGGGATACACACAAACCTATGGAATTGACTACCAAGAAACTTTTGCACCTGTGGCAAAGATGAATTTTGTTAGAGTTCTTTTATCCTTAGCAGCAAATCTTGATTGGCCTTTACAAAATTTTGATGTAAAAAGTGTTTTTTTTACATGGGAATTTGGGAGAAGTATTTATGGTTTTGCCTCTTGGTTTTGAAGGAAAATTCAATAGTGAAAAGGATTGTAGATTGAAGAAATCATTGTATGGTTTGAAGCAGTCTCCTTGGGCATGGATTGAGAGATATGCTAAGTTTCTACTCAAATTTGGTTATCACCAAAGCCAAAGAAATCATACCTTTTTCCTCAAGCAATCACCTAAAAAGAAGATTACTGCAGTTATTGTTTGCGTGGATGACATAATTGTCACTAAAGATGACGTCGAAGAGATGCAATATCTTAAGTTGGCAAAAGAATTCGAAATCAAAGATCTTGGAAATCTAAGATATTTTCTTAGCATTGAGGTGGCAAGATCAAAAAGCGGAATTTATGTTACTCAAAGGAAGTATATCCTTGATTTGCTAAATGAAACCGGGATGCTAGCATGCAAACCTGGGGGTACACCTATTGATCAAAATCATCAATTAGGCGTCATGATTGAAGGAATACTAGTTGACAAAGGGAGATATCAAAGACTTGTTGGGAGATTAATTTATTTATCCCATACAAGGCCAGAAATAGCATATGTTATTAGTATGGTAAGTCAGTTTATGCACTCTTCCTTATAATGTCATATGGATACAGTCTTGAGAATTTTGAGGTACCTAAAGTCAACTATAGGAAAAGGTTATTGTTCTCAAATAACAATCACCTTAGAGTTGAGGCTTACACAAATGCGGATTGAGTAGGTTCTATTTTTGATAAGAAACGACAAAAATATATTGAGTAGGTTCTATTATTGCTAAGAGATCTACTTTGGGGTACTATAGTTTAGTAGGCGGCAATTTGGTTACTTGGAGAAGCAAAAAGAAACATGTAGTTGTTCGATTTAGTGTTGAAGCGGAGTTTCAAGCCATGGCCCTTGGCATTTGTGAACTCATGTGGCTAAAAGGTTTATTAAGGGAACTACAAGTTAATCTTAAGAATCCCATGAGACTGTATTGTGATAACAAGGTTGCAATTAGTATTGCTCACAACTCAGAACAACATAACAGAACGAAATATGTTGAGATTGATAGACATTTCATTAAAGAAAAGATTGATAGTAGACTAATTTGCACTTTGTTTGTTGCATCCAAACTACAACTAGCTGATGTTTTCATAAAGGGAGTTCAAAATCCTACATTCAATTCTATGGTTAGCAAGCTGGGAATGGACGATATCTTTGAATCAGCTTGAGGGGAGTGTTGGAATCCAATAATTATTCCAGATTTTTGGAGTTTATTTGATTTATTCTTGATTTTGTGCATATTTTCTGCATATTTAGATCAGTTGACTATGCAAATTAGGGAAGTTGTAATTTATAGGATTTGTAGGAAGAACTTTAGGAACAGGTCAGTTGTCTTATTCTATTTTCATTTATTGTACAAGTTTGAAAGTTGTATATATATTTGTACTAATTTTTCAATGAAATAGGAGAAGATTTTATTTTCCAACAGTAACAAAGAGTGCAATTTCAATAAGCACTTGGACTTGTGTCATAAGTCATTTTGAGTAGCCTCTTATGGTTTACCATTGGAACTCACAATTGACTGCATAACATGTTTAGACACCAGATAATTACCAAGTACGGTTTCCACATTTTCTCTATCGTAGTTGGAAAGAAAAAAAAAAAAATCATTATTATCTGTATAGAAAACATATATTCATGGATAAAATAACATTCAATTAGCATACCTATTGCCATCAGGATGAAGCTCACACATTTGACCATCATCACCAATAGCTAACAAATATCCCGAGGATGCCAGACCCTACAATTAAAAGAACGAATTACTGGAACCCAATTAAATCAAATTCTTGCACCAGCAATACACAGATATTTCCAGTTACTTAGGTATGATGGTGAAATGACATTGTACATAAGTTGGTACAAGATACCACTTGGAAATTGTATAACATGATTTTCTGTCAGGTCAGTGGTCAACTGGTCATTTCTTTTCATATAGGAAATAATTCTACCATTCTTTCTATAAATATACCCGAGGAATGCAGTAACAAGTCCTCTAATGATAAATTGTAAATCCTGAAATAATGCAGGCAAGTTTTAAAGAATAGAAGAATAAAAATTTACCCCCTGCCCTAAGCCACCCAAACAAAAGAGACACTATTATATATATATAAAACAATCCAATTATATAGAACCAAAAAAAATATACCCAACTTTGTTTTTATTTGTATGTATATTTATGTAAGTGATTAGGATGTATTTCTACCTGAATTGTTACTACATTTTCCACCATTTGGCCCTCATTATTTTCTTGGACAATAACTCTCTGCCCACTGCATGCATATAGCAGAACAAAGTCAGGACTCTGTAACCAATGTAGCATTATGAAGAATATGTATGTACCAAGATGATGAGTGCATCACATATAGTACACAATGAATCATGGCTACAAGAGAGCTAGTCTTGACAGACTGTCTACAACATATGGCATCACTATTTGCACATGAACATAAACATGGGTGTATCATTCAATAACAGTAAGAAATTTGCCAGGAGAATTTTTTTTGATGGCATGCTAGTCTTTTAAAAGTAGAAAGACACTTACAACCATATTAATTCTGTAGCAATCATGGTACCAATGATGAGTAGCAAAGAAGTAACACATCCATAAAATGAGAGCATCTAAAATGAAGACAATAAGATGGATACTGTTTTTATTTATTTATTTATTTTCTAGGAAATTTAAAAGTTGATTAAAAAGCATCCAACCAAAGCCCTTAAGGCCTGGCTCAAGTGGTAAAAGGGATGGGGAGGGGGGGGAGGGTTTGTGGGAGGTTCTAGGTTCAAGTCCCAATGGAAAGAAAAAAAAAGCATCCAACCAAAAAGAGGCACTGCCCATGTGTATAGGAAGCATAAAAAGAGCTCCAGAGGCAACAAAACTAAAACAAAAGCTTAACTCTTTCCTAAACAGTTAAAGACATCTGTGAAAAGACAGAGGAAGCACCAATAAAAGAAGGGATGAGAGAGAATGCCGGGAGATTCAGTTCTTGTACTCAACAATGATGTGGATTCACCACAAAAAATTAAATAAGTTGAACAGTAAGCAATCCATCCCCATACTCTTAAAAGAGGCAATTATGCCTGCAAACTCATAAGCTTGGGATGCAGTTCTGACTATGTTATAAGTCCTTGCTGAACTTCCTATGATCCTATCTTTAGCATATTTGCTATGATGACCAAATTTTTGTAACTTTCAAAAAGAAAAAAAATTGTGGGCTATTCCTTAGATGCCACAAAGGTTTACATGTGTACTATGACAATTGCTAGTAACCCAACTATCTTATGCCACACAAGAAACTAACGTAATCATCTATTTTCAAACCTTAATGGTATGCTTACAGTTTTAGAAACTTCATGGATTAAAAGACAAAAAGCCTGTGATCTATACCTAACGTTTGTAACAAAATAATACAGGAAACAAGAATATGAATGATCGATAAGTTGTAGCACAACATAGAATCATCAGGTATCCCAAGTAAACCAAGAGAATGAGATTGAAAGTTTGAGCCAGCTGCACATATGTTGGGATGGGATGGGAGGACCAAGGAGGGAGGGAGTGATTAAGGAAGTTTTAAGGTCAAAATGATCATATGTTTTCATTTGTACAGAAAAACATGCTGTGAGTGTGAAACCACAGAAAACTATCATCAGGCACTGCGAAACATAACTATGTTTTACCTATGTAGCCATGTCTTACAGTATAGTTCTTCAAGAGTTTGAAATCCTGCATGATGGCAGCACAAAAAAATATTTTTTAAAAATGACATTATTCTTTATATTACATGTAGTTTATGGAACACAAAATAATGTCCACAATGAATAAAGCATGTGATTGTTGCTCCAAAAGTTGGTATGATTCTTTATAATGTAGGTAGTTTATTGGGTATTATTGACCTTGATTTATGAAAAGACTAAAAAAAGTCTCAAATTTATTGAAGAAAGCTGCAAGGATATCTTCTCTTCTAAATTGGTAAGCAACAGAAGATAATTCTCGTAGTACTGCATTCAAGCATGTTGTCGGTTTCTCATTATCAACATTCAAGCCTATACCTGCATAACATGGCATGAATTTGTATCAGAATGGTTCAATCCTCAAATAAATTTAAGTGCAGTCTTTCAATATTAATGATATAAAACCAGTTCATGAGCTAGCAAGCAAGCAATGGCGGCTGAAAATAATATATTTGGTAGAAAAGGACAGGGCCACAGAATGAAAACAATCTATCAATCAGGTGTATGGTAGCATATCTGATAAAAAAAAAAGGTATATGGTAGCATAGTCAAATGCAAAATATCCACACGGCATCACATGAGGAATGAGTCAATTTACCAGCGCTGACATTGAACTTCCGTGATTTATATGTTGAGGTGCATAAAATGCCTCCAACTTTAAGACCATTTAAGTACAGATCATTTGGCCACTTTATTTTAACATCGAGATGTGGTAATCCCTGAAATTGATTAAGTTCCCAAAATGAGCACTTCAATGATTGGACCTCAACATCAAGCATTGACTCACAATTACAATAAGATCATCACGAATAATGTGCACTAAGTAGCTAAAGATGACAGATAAAAAGCCTAAACTTTTCCACAATGCAAAAATATGATAACCTCAATCAAGGGTTTAGGTTCTAGCTTTAGATGGTCCTCACTGAAATAAAAACAAAATCCTGATCCTCTACAAATTATTTTAATAGAAAACATTCAGAGATAAACTTTGAATTTTTGAGAAGTCTAATGACTTCAATTGAGAAACTTAAAACCTTGAATCCTTGATATTGATGGATAGTATGCTACAACGGAATGTCAAACTGTCAACTAGTTAGCCAACACCAGCACTATGCATATACTTTTAAGTAGTAAATGCAGTCACTCAGAGTACCCAAAGCAGAAATCTTGAAAGTTAAGATAATTTACTAGCATCTAATTATCATACATATTCTTTGAATTGTAAACTTAAAATTTTTTCTGATGTTTCCAAACCCAAGCTTTTTTATGGAAGGTCATGTTTAGTAGTTGAGCCCATTTGGCCATAGTTCTAGACTCTCGAAAGAAAATACTCAAAATCTTTTTATAATGTTTTAAATAATTTACAGATTTCTCTAGCTTCTTTAATAAAACTCTTGGTTTAGTCAGGTTTAACTCCATGCCAACCATACCAAACCACATCTCCTTAAGGCATGAGGGCAATGAATAAATAAATGATTTAGATACTATAGTCAGTTTTATAATTTTACACAGTTAGAAAGAGTTACTGCTGAGGAGTTCATAAACTGAGAAATCTTCTCCAACGATGCCAACCAAACAAAATGAAAAGCCACTTTAGTGGGGACATGGTAACAATAAAAACATAACTTAAAATTTCCTAATGATCTAATAAGTCATAAAGATGTTCCACTAAATACAGCTCCCAGTCTCATAAATTTCCCCCAAACCAACAGGTTATTCCCTACTCTGATGTTGTTTACTGTCTCAACACATGACATGGAATTAAATCTAAAGAAAATAATTAAGAAGCAAATCATCATAACAATAGCACAGAATTCCTGGATGACTGGATGACAGATTCCAGTACAGAAATAGGGATTATCTTGTGAAAGTACTCTTCGATGCCAATGAGTAGAAAGTTCACTCATTGATCATTCCGTCCAGAAACAGCATCTTTTTCCATTATTGCAGTCTATCACTATCTCTTGGGTTTCTCCCCAAATTTCCAAAACAATTTTTCTAAGAGAGCCCTATTCATTAATGAAATCAGCTGAACAAAAAGTCCACTCTCTACAGTCCATAACAAACATTAGCCTAATCTCCATTTTAATTTTTTTCCCATGTCCCTCTCATAGAATATCCTTTGGATTTGTTCCAGCTTCCTAACAACCAACATGGTAAGAAAAAACTCTAGCAAGATTTTCTAGGTGAGCTTATGAGAAGTGTGCGTTTTCCCCTTCAAAAAATATGACTCATTCGAGTTCCTTAGAAACCCAAATAAGCTATAAGAAGAGAGGTCAATTCACGTTCTAATTTAGCCACCATCTCCTGAATATAGGAATTCTCCAACTTCAAGAGGCTCACTTTTAGCCAAATTATTTCCTAAGCCTGAAATTGCTTTGATCTCAATACATATGACATACCTCAGATCCTTCATTGCTTCTTATAAAGTCAACATAAGGCCTCTTCAACTAGGGTTCTGAAGTTTGACCAAGTGCTCCCATTTCTCTGTATTCTGTTGTGCTCATCAATTTCTCTCCAGATGATTTGATTGCTTAGTTGCTTGGATCAATGACTACCAAACTCCTGCTTGGTTGAATTTCACATAATTCTGTCTCGGAAGAACATGCAATACCCAATACCATGGGGCATAACCCCTGATGAGTTTTTTCTCATATACCTATTTTTTCCATGTGTTGAATTGATCTCAATCATGATGCTCAGAATAGAACCTACGTACTTCTCTTAAGTCTTAACTGGCTTTAAAGAAGAAATTTCAACTCAAAGCCAAATAAAAAAAACCAGACTGTTTAAATTCTTTTCCCCATACTTGAAAACAAAACAACATATTCAAACAAACCTACTTACCTTTGAGTCGCATATGCTCTTTATTGCTTCTGTAATAGCGAGAGAAACAACATATTGTAAAAGGGGCACTGTCCGACCATCCTCCATTTGTAATGTAAAAGAAAACAGAAGGCAGCCCCTTGGAGATTCCCACTTATTCTTAGACCGACCTGCAATATGCCAATATCACACCAATTATATTCCAAATGAAAGCAACATTCTAACAACTATGACAGCGTTTTGGACCTCGTCCTTTGAGTTGAACATCAGCAACACATACGGTACCAATGGGCAGCTCACAAAAATTGCTGCCAAAAACAAAAACAGAAATTAATATAAACAAATAAATAAAACTCAATGGAGAGATAAACAGAATTTAGACGTTCCAATGCTTACTGAGAAACAACGTCGTGGGTCGAAGGCAACTGCGGAGACCAAATAAGGAACCTACCAAAAGTATTCGTTGACAGAGAACTCATAAACAAATCCATCTGAAAAGGCTCTTCTTCAGGTTTTTCGATCTCCGGGTGCAAAAGAATCGACACTTCACCGTTATCGGGGAGTTTGAGAGTGTTATTGGCCTTCAGAGATTTAGCAAATTCAATCTCAGCAGACGATTTTCCACATAACACCAGAAGGCTGGTTGATTGTGAATCCATTGCTAAGGAGCACAAAAGACCAAACTCAAACTTCCTTCCCAATTTTCTCTTACACTGAAAAACTGAAAACCGAACCAAATAGCTGTATTAAAGCCAGTTTAGTTGAGATGGTAATTGAAGCGCTGAAAACTACTAGAAAACTACTAATTCCCTTTCATTTCGGCATTCTCTAAGCAGCCAAACAAACAGAAGTTTTTAAAAAATCCAAGGGAAATAAACTCAAACCTGATGCGGATAGCGGTAAAGATAGACTGCAAGGCTTCTTCGGTGGATGAAGGAGTTTGCGAAGGGAGGGAGAGGAGAGAGGATTCTGCGGAGAGAGAGAGCGAAGGAAACTCGTGAAGGGCATAAACCCGAAGGAGTACTTCTATACTACTGAACTGGATGCACTGGCGCGCCTTCGGGGATAAAACAATGTAAGTGGTTAGCGTGACAGGCGTAGCGTACGATTTTCGGTCACCGAAGCCTTTAAAGCTGTCGGATGTAATTAAAAAGTGGTGGGACCTCCTGTTTTTGCATAATCAACGGCTGTTGAGGCGCCTGTGACGACATCAGCAAAGTGAGAGCTGATCTATCATGCGTGTGTACAGAAATCCATGGCGATTGATTTGAATGAGAACCCGTCCGAGTAATCATGATTAAAGTGATTTTATCCCTTATTATAGGCGTTTTTCCTAAGCAGGAATGGGGATTGAGAGTGCGCATCTCATTCCCATTCTTTCCTTCATTTCCTTGATCGGATAATTTAAATAAGTTGGATTTCAATAGTTTGATTCCATGTTATTTTTAAATTTTAAAAGATTTAAAAGTTTTATTACATATTTTGTTTTTAAAAATGCATATATTTTTTGTTTTAATTTTATAAAAAAACATAAATTATAAATTCAATTTAATTATATAAATAAACTAAATTTAATTGACATCTTATTAAAAGAAAATTTAACTATAAATAATTCAAAATAAATCATTTTTATTCAAATATGAATATTAATAATATAATAAAATCATAAATTATATTTTTTATACATATTACAAAAATATAAATATTAACATTGATTGATTTATTTTATTAACATAAATAATAATAATTTCTAATGCTATTTATATGATTTTTTAAATATTATAAAAATATGTATAATGACATCTTATAAGAACATAATTAATTTATTTTCTTAAAAATAAAAAATAATTATTTAAAATTAATAAGTGTGTTTTTATATCACACACTTGAATAGGTTTTTATTATTTAGCAAAAAAAAAAAAAAAAAAATCCTCAAATATTATTTTTAATAAAATTTAAAAATTATTTCAAACTTTATATAATATGAGATTTTAAAAAAATAAAAATAAAAATAAATTATTTAATATTATTAATAATTCATTTTATTTTTTCTATTTTTATTATCATTTTTACCTCAAATTTATTCTTATTTAAAAGTGAATAATAATAAATTATGTACAATAATCTATTCATAGTCTCTTCTAAAAACTTAATTTTTCTTATAATTACATTAAATAAATATTTATTGGCATCTAATTAATATATGTCATGTGTCGATAAAGAAATGGTGATAAGAACGACGATATAATCAATATATTATTATAATTCACTCGGAATAGTGGTTTTTTTTTTTTGGAAACAATTTATAAAAAATATAATAAAATAAAAATGATCACAACATATCAACGAGAGCGTTACTTTTAGAGTTTCTATTTTTTAAGAAAATTATTATTGTTATTTTTATTTTTAAATGAGGCGGTGGGCTGGATTTGGAACGTTAGGACTTAAAACCCTGTACACCGAGGTTGCCCAAATTACAATAGAGGTTACTAGCGGAAGGGCGACTGTTCTCTACGATGGAGGATTTGCAAGCTGATCTCTCAGCTAGTGGTTTAACCGTTTCCACCACCCCAGAGAAAGGCCGATGTCTCTTATCGATCAAAGATTTCTCTCCAGGTCTCAATTTCAATTTTCATTCTGTTTGTTTATCTTTGAAGATCCTAATGTCAATGCTTGTTGGACAATCGGTTCACGGGAGGAAAGTGAAAGGAAAGGAAATATTATTATTATTATTATTATTATTTTTCAATTAAGCATATTTTCTTGAAGATCAAACAACGGAAAGTTAAGAAACTGTTGGAAAAGAGAAGATGAAGAAAGGTATCTTGAATAATTGGTTCATTGAAGACCAAACAGCTGAAAATCAAGAAATAGTGGGGAAAGAAACAAACAAGAAAGGAAAGCATTTTTTTTTTTCTTCTCCTTTTTAGTTTTCTCTTTTTCACTTAATCAAGAGCTCTAGGTTTAAGGCTACCTTTCCTTTTGTTTTCTTTTGTTGGTCGGCAAACAGATCATGTGCACTGCAAATATTTATAATACTCGTGTTTGAACAGTTTTTTGATTTTGATGTACTTCCAGGGAAAAGAGAAGGAAACAACAAAAAAAAGGAAAACAGGCACTTTTGAATTTTTAATCTCTCTCTTTTTTCTTTTCGTTTTTTTTGGTTTTGCCCAAATGAACTCAACTATGCCTTCTAGTTTCTTGAGAACAAAGCAACTGAAAATCAAGAAATAGTGGGAAAAGAGAAAAACAAGAAAGGGAATCTTTTTTTTTCCTCCCCTTTATGGTTTTTTTTTTCTTTTTTCTTTTTTTTCACTTAATCAAGAGCTTTAGGTTTAAGGCTACCTTTCCTTTTGTTTTCTTTTGTTGGTCAGCAAACAGATCATGTGCACTGCAAATATTTATAATGCTTATGCTTGAACAGTATCTTGATTTTCTGTACTGCAAATTTTATTAAAAAGCTTTAGCCTCCTGTCTGATATAATATTTGAATGTCGCATTGACAATAATCCCAACATTTTATTTCTTTACTCTTCCTCCTCCTGTCTGAGATCCATGTAGAGAAGTCCAAGCCTAACATGAAATTGATCTCTATGGCCTATGAACTTTGAGTACCGCTCTAAAGTATCAAACTGTATGAAGATAGTTGTAAAAATTGTTAAAGACATAATGTTGAAGATATTTCTGATTTTCTTAAACTGATGGTCTTTCAGTGGCATTATAGGTTTAGATTGGGTTTGGAAAGATATTCAAGGAAGAGGTAGGATATAGAATGTCTTATGCCTCTTTGATAGGCCATTTTGAAAGAGAAGGACCTCTTCATGCTTCCATTCTGCCTTACAAATTGATTGGAGTTGTTGTGATGTGAAAAATAATTTGTGAACCAATGGTTTACACCAGGCAATTGTTGGCTGCAAATACTTGATAAAAGAATTCGATATAAGAATGTTGCTAATAATTTTGGGAATGTTCATAGTAGAAATTGTTACCATGCTAGTCACTTGAAACTTGGCATGATAGATAATCTATGGAGGAGTGTTAATGTCAATTTGAATCAACTTCAACTAAAAGGATAAAACAGATGTTCAGCTAAACCTAATAAAAAGCATTACAAATTGGCATAAAACAATCAGTAGCTTCGGAATTTTTGGTGGTCTGGCAATGCATCAGAATTGAAGATCTTACTACTCCAAGTTGCATTATATAAAACCCATTATTTGTGTGTATGTGGGCATACATGTGGGTGCATAATACTATGTAGATTCTATGTTGCACTTGCAGGAGAGGTGATCATAAGCCAAGAGCCTTATGTCTCTGTGCCAAACAACTCTGCAGTTCACTCAAGATGTGAAGGATGTTTCAGATCAAGTAATCTTAAAAAGTGCTCGGCTTGTCATGTTGTGTGGTACTGTGGGAGCACATGCCAGGTGCATAACAGGATACATCATTCTTCATCAAGTTCAATAGGCATTGCTTCAATTTCAATATTTTCATGCAACTCAGATGGTTTGACCCCAAGTTCGCTTTGGCTTCATCTGTCTCTAGTTCCCAATGTATTACTACTTAATGCACAGGTTATCTGTTAGTGGTCTTTTATTCATCACAGTCATTGCATGGGATGCCTAAATTGTGTTGGATCTTCTCTTCAAAATTCTGATAGAGAGATCTTATATACCAAAATTGCCTAGATGGTCATTAAAGCTTGTTGTACTGTTCTGATGGAAACAGTTATACATAAGCAGGTTAATAAATTGACATATTTAACTGTATGGCTATGTAATCTCCTGGTGAAAGAAATTTTGAGGTTAGCATTTCAAAAATATTAACAGAAGGGACTATGTACTGTTGTCCTCTGTACATATTGATTGCATGTGCTTATTGTTTTCAGAAGTCAGACTGGAAGTTGCACCGTCTTGAATGCAATGCATTGTCAAGGCTTGAGAAGGAAAGGCAAAAATCTCTTACACCTTCTATACGCCTGATGGTAAAGCTCTACATGCGGAGAAAATTGCAAAGTGAGAAGGTGAATAATTTATTATCCCCTGGTCCTAATCATGGAGTTTTCATCTTTTTAGTACGTATTCTAATTTATTGCTTTACCTTTTTCTGATTAAATTTTTATCGACCAAGTTTTTTTCACCTGCTGCAGTGGATTGGAAATGCTTTGCGACTGAAGATAAAATTGATCTGGGTGATATTATCACCTCAAAAAACAACTTAGAGATGATTAAAGACTTACAAGTTGATTTCATGTTTTTTATTTGAACTTCATTTTTTTTTGTCTACAACACTGGCATGGATGATCTAATTCTCTGTCTATTTAATTCATTCCAGGACTTGGAATAGTGTTCTCTTTTTTGTTTAAGGACGGATCAAAATGATTCTTTCCCCCTTAAGAAATGTTTGCAAAAACTTAAAAGTGGATCGGGTTAACGAGTTATCTTCACTTTGAGTTAAGTATAATCATAATTGTAGCTTGCCTACCATTTTACATATTAACATGACACAAATTATCAGGAGATAAATTTTAGCACCCCTAACTCTGAGTTACTATGATAAAATTCATGCCTTGGTTAGCAAAAACAAAAGATTAATCCTAGTAGATGGAAGATGGGGTGCTAGGCTGAACTTAATGGCACTCTACAAGGAGGATTCAGTCCATTATTAGAGTTCTTGAGGTTGTTTTGGAAGGTGAAAATTGCATTTGGATTTTCATTCTTTGGGCTTATAAATTCCTTTTTTTATTTTTTTATTCTACTTTTGTAATAGCTATGAATATGTCTTTGTAGCTATGCTACATTGTTTGCCTTTCATGTCAGGGTAGATAGACAGAGAATACTGTTTTATTTCTTGCTAAGTGCAAGTTACTGGTTTCAATTGGCTCTGTAAAATTTTTTGCTATAAGTTCTTCAACTATAAAGCTAATGTTTATTAAGTTTCTATCTATCATTTTGTTTTACTGCCAGATCATGCCAACTACTGCTAGAGACAACTACAACTTGGTGGAGGCTTTGGTGTCCCGTATCCTTTTTTATTGTGGTCTCTGGATTTGATTTGCTTGATATGTTGCTGTTTCCAATTGCTGTGCTTTCATATGTTAACTGTTTGATTTGACTTGACCTCTTTTCATATAGACATAACTGACATTGATGAGAAGCAATTGGTGCTCTATGCACAAATGGCTAACCTTGTCAACCTGATACTTCAGTGGCCTGATATTAATGTAAAAGAAATTGCGGAAAACTTTTCTAAGGTCTTGCCCACAAGTGATTTTGGGTTAATATTACCTATAATATCATAGCCATTCTCTGTGTTTTACTGGAGTATTCGGTCTACCTTAAAAGTTTAACTGTTGTTCCTTGTAGTTTGGTGTAGATGTTGAGTGTACCTCTCATTTTCCATCATCAGTCTGCAATCCTGGTTTGCAATTATTTTACGTAAAGCATCTCCTCGTAAGCTTGGGATTGCAAAACTGTGTGGTGTTTAAAGCAACTTGATAGCAAACTAGTGGCTGCACTCTCATGTTGGAAACTTGAGGGTTATTCAAGCATTTTTGCAAAATATAAGGGGTTATCTCAGTTCTATGGAAACTTGATGGATTCTCTGAGAACATACTTGGTTGGCTGGAAATGGAGAGTGGATGCGATATGGAAATCCTATTTGCACCTTTGATTTGCTACAAGAGCTGATAAGAGAATTATTTTTTGGTTTTTTTTTTACTTCCATTCCTAATATAAATGATTACTCTTTTATTACTTATTCTTTTTTTTGCTTTGCTAATTTATTTTTTTTGTTATGACTATTACTATTAAATAGTTCATAATATGAAATTGATTAATAAATCGATGCAACTCTTCTTTACAAACAACTTTATTGTCATTTTTAATTTTTTTTTTTTTTATCATCAACAAGCAAGAATTAATTTTTGTATTTAATAATTTGTTCATTTGGTTTTTTCTCTTTAATATCATGGCAGGAGCTAAAGTGTAATAATCAAATACTATAATTTGGTAGTATTGAACAAAATGTGGGCATGGTCCTCACAGTTTTGAAAGATTGATGCCTGATGATTTATTTATTTTTTTCCCTGAAATCTGATACTTTTGCTAAGGAAGATTGATGTCTGATGAATTTTTGTCTGAAATCTGATCCTTCTCAATTGCCTGCAGCTTGCATGCAATGCTCATACCATTTGTGATGGTGAACTAAGACCGCTTGGTACTGGACTATATCCTGTCATTTCAATTATTAACCACAGGTAAGTGCTTTAGTGGATTAACTTGTGTCAATTTTTCATCCTTCTGCTGTTGGCTCTGCTAAATGATTCCAGTGTCATAGCTGCTTGCCCAACTCTGTTTTGGTATTTGAGGAAAGGTTAGCAGTGGTCCGTGCTGTGCAACATATTCCCAAAGGTACTGAGGTAATATATGTTTTTCTTTTCTGTTGTTGGTTTTTCTTAATTATATCAACAAATATAACAAGATTCATCCATGACCGTAAGGGTAACAAGTCTAAGCTCATCTTTTTTAACAATCACACCAAGATCTTTTTCTCCTGACAACATTCATTGATAAGGGAAAACTTGGCCTAACTTGAGCCTGAAATTCTATTTTGGCTTGTATATTTTGGTATTATATTAAACTCTCAATTAATTTTGAGAGTAATCTACAATAGAGTGGGAAGGACAAGGAAGCATGTGAGGAGGGGAAAAATGGCATTGTCATTGAAGTATTTAGGTTCCCTTTGGATCATAGAAAGTGTGAGACAAAGATGGAGGGAAAAGAAAAAGGAAAGGAAAGCCAAAGTTAAGGAAAATGAAAAATAAATTTGAGCTCTATGGACTTTTCCTATAATCTTGTTATGTTTCATTTTCCTTTACATTTTTCATGGCAAATTGGACAAAAGAATCGAAGATTTTTTTTTTTCCCTTTTTCTTTCTAGTACTTTTAAAGATCCAAATGAAGCCTTAGTAATTAAGGAATCCTGAGTTGTTTTGAAATTATTTGCAATGTTTGTGGCAGTTGCTAATAGTGCTGTAATTCTATGCGGTGGATTTAAAGTTATACGTGCTTGATGAGAAAACTAAGGCCAGAGAACTTTACTATAATGGGTGACTTGAAGGTTCTTACGACAAGTCTGTATGCCACCTCTTCTTTTTGTGAGAGCTTGCTCCATTATATTCTCTTTTCTTTTCACTGGGAGAATTTGTGATCAATCTGGTATTACTTTTAGATTTCCTGTTCGATCTTTTCCACCCTATAAAATGCATTAAACATTGGAGGTCTCCAACCTGGAAGATTCTCCCTCAATTGCCATGGTTTTTTCTCTTTCCAACCTAAAGTATTAGTAACCTTGAGTTGCTTTCTATTACCTGAGTCATACCTGTAAGTGAACTGAATGACAAAGTTCTATGTCCTCCAAATTAGCATCCCTTAAGCCATTCACATTTAGAGCTTCAGGACAGTGAAGACTTCTGTTTTTCTTGTTCTTTGTGCGAAGAAGGAGCATGATTGGTTGCTCTCTAGCAAATTGACCTATATTTCACCTTTGTAATATGCTTCCACTACAGCTTAGTTCTGACCTGGATCATTTTATCATGTTATCTACGTTGTGATTATTTGTGATTCTCATTGCCCATTTACCATCTTTTAACTGCATCTGTTTAAATAATCCTCTTCTCTGCGCTGCTTGAGGCTATCCATTACACATGGCATAAAGATTCATAGATCAAGTTATTTTTATTCAGAATCTGCACTGCTGTTTTAATTGATCTTGACTTTATCAAGCAATGCTGGTTGAGATTTCATACCCATAATAATATCGAGGAAGGGTACATGCTCCCTCCTTGATCAAGCCTCTCTCAATACAGAAAGTTTCATTGGGTGACCCAACCAGTAAATTGAAGGTTACTGATGAGCTGCCTTAGAAAAGTAATTCAAGGATGATAAATGTTTTTCTCAACTAGTGCAAGGAAACATACATCTATCATTAATTGCTTTCCCCTGTAAATAATTCAAGATCTCATAAATTACCATAATGTTGTCTGAACATCTCCAGTCTCCTTGAAGTAAAAGCACTTTGGAAAATTGGAAGGTGTTATACCATTTTACTAGGCTTTTTCATTTCAATTCTAAATGGTTCTTTTTTTTTTTTTGTTATATCTTTAAGGTATTAATAAGCTACATAGAAACTGCTGGAAGCACTATAACCCGGCAAAAGGCTCTTAAAGAACAATACCTTTTCACTTGCACGTGTCCTCGCTGTATAAGAATGGTACTCACTATGTTAAATTTCTTGACAATGTTACATTATTGATCCTGTAGTGTCTTTTTTCTTTTAAATTTGAAAGTTCACTCAGAATTTCTGCTGCTGTTTAAGTTTTTTGATTGTATTTTAAAGGGCCAGTATGATGATATCGAAGAAAGTGCAATTCTGGAAGGGTACAGATGCAAGGATGATGGATGCGATGGTTTTTTGCTTCGTGATTCTGGTATGTGATATTACCTGCATCAATTCTGATGTCTCAACTGCCAATTTTAATCTTCTTCTTTTTCTTTGGTTTCACTATGCAGATGACGAAGGCTTTATATGTCAACAATGTGGTCTTGTTAGGAACAAAGAGGAGATAAAAAGGCTTGCAAGCGAACTAAAACCACTGTCAGATAAGGCTACTATGTCTTCATCTTCCCGTATCCTTCTTTAATGCTGAGAACTATCAATGATTAGTCACAATACGATATTATGATTACTGACAATATGATTAAAGTAATTTTGAAGAAATTGAGAATTATACAATTGTATATTCAATCGTATATAATTTACATAATCGGGTTCCTATTTAACGTATACACAGAGAGCAAAATATGGAAATATAAAAATCAAACCAAACATGTAGCCTAAATATTAGATCTAATTGGGGCCTCAATCTTCTACCACAATATCCTCCAAATCACCCCCCAAATCATACGGGATTTCCACACTCCCTCTCAAGTTGGATCATAGATATTGATCATGTCCAACTTGCAAATAAAATCTTCAAAGCTAGATCTCTGTAACCCCTTGGTGAATATATCTGCCAATTGTTCCCTTGTAGGGATATAAGTTGTGCAAATCGTCCTCTTCTCAATTGTCTCCTTTATGTCTATCCACTTCTATATGTTTGGTCTTGTCATGCTGAATAGGATTATGAGAAATACTAATGGCGGCTTTGTTGTCGCAATAGAGTTTGATGGAGAGCTTTATTGTAATGTGTAGTTCTTCCAACAATTTCTGCAACCATAGTCCTTCACACATACCTTGTGCGATTGCGCTAAATTCAGCCTTAGCACTGCTTTTGGCTACCACACTCTGCTTCTTACTTCTCCATGTTACTAGATTTCTCCAAACATAGGTACAATAGCTAGTAGTAGACCTTCTGTCTTCTACTGATCTTGCCTAATCTGTATCTGTATAGATTTCTACCTTCTTACTGTCACCCTTCTTAAAGAATAGTTCTCACCCTGGAGAACCCTTTAGATATCTGAGGATCTTATACACTGCTTCCAGGTGACTTTCCTTTGGTGAATGCATGTGTTGGCTAACCACGCTTATGGTGAAAGCAATGTCTGGTCTAGTATAAGAAAGGTAGATCAGTCTACCTACTAGTCGCTGATATCTCTCTCTATCCATGGGTTTTCCGTCGCTTTCCGTCATTTTTCTTGCCTTGATAGGGGTATCGCTTGGCTTGCAACCAAGCATGCCAGTCTCAGTCAGCAAGTCAAGTACATATTTTCTCTGGGAGATACTAATTCCCTTCCTTGATCGGGCGACCTCCATTCCTAGGAAATATCGCATTTAACCCAGATCTTTTACCTCAAACTTTGTGGCTAAGACTTTCTTCAACCTCTACACTTCTCTGTGTTATCTCCAATGAGAATGATGTCATCGACATACACGATTAGGATGGGCATCCTTCCATCGTTGGACTGTTTGAAGAACATAGTATGATTCGACTGTCCCTGTTGGTATCTTTGGTTCTTAATCACCTTTGCAAATCTATCAAACCATGTTCTCGGAGATTGCTTAACAACCATATAGAGATTTTTTCAATTTGCATACCTTGGTTTCTTCTTCTTCTTTTCAAAATCCTAGTGGTAGCATCATAAACACTTCTTCTAGTTCACTATTCAGAAAGGCATTCTTGATATCAAACTGATGGAATGGCCAGTCTAAGTTTGCTGCCAAGGATAAGAGAACTCGTATAGTGTTTAGCTTTGCCACTAATGCAAATGTCTCGGTGTAGTCAATGTCGTAGGTTTGAGTGAACCCCTTTGCAACCAAGCGGGCTTTGTATCGTTCTACTGTGCCATCGGCCTTGCATTTCACTGTGAATACCCATTTACAGCCCATTGGTTTCCTCCTTCTTGACAAAGTCATTACTTCTCAAGTCCCATTTTTTTCCAATTCCCTTATTTCTTTCATCACTGCCTCTCTCCATTCTCGAATCTCCAAGGTTTCTTGAATGTTTTTAGGAATTTGGATTCTATCAAGGTTAGTCGTAAAAGCATGACACTTTGCAGAAAGAACATTATAAGACACAAATTTTGAGATAGGATGGAAAGTACATGAACGAGGTTGCTTCCTAAGAGCAATGGGTAAGTAATCTGTTACCTTATCAGGATTGGAGTCAAACTCCTAAGGGGTTGGAACTATCATCGTTTCTAACTTTTTTAGTGCTTTGGAGGTGAGTGTCTCATTGGACTTCGATTTTGGCCTCGCTGAGTAGACAAGTGTTTCCCTATTTGTTTGTATTTCCGTATCTCCCCCTGAGTTCAAGTGTTCTTCTGTATGAGGCAAAGGGGTAGATATAAGGCATGAAGTGGATTCGAACATAGCAACATCAAGGTAGTCTAAGATTAAGGGTAGTTTAGCTTCACTCACGAACTCTCCCTAAAGCGAGTAGTAGGGAGTATGCTCAAAGAAGGTGACATCTTGGCTAACATATAGCTTTTGTGAAATTGGGTCATAGCATTTGTAGCCCTTTTGTGTGGAAGAGCAGCTAAGGAAGACACATTTAAACGCTCTGGGATCCAATTTGTTCCACTTGGGTGTGTGAGCGTGGACAAACATAGTGGACCCAAAGACATGAAGTAGAAGATGTGTACTGAGTCTAGAATGGGGAAAAAACTCTTGAAACTTTTGGAGAGGTGTGACAAAAGATAGGACCCGACTAGGCATTTGGTTAATAAGGTATGTGGCTGTCAAAATGGAGTCATCCCAAAATTGTGAGGGCATGTGAGAGGTAAACAGCAAAGCACGAGCAATTTCAAGAATATGCCTATTTTTCTGTTTTGCAACCCCATTTTGCTGAGGGGTGTCAATGCAAGAACTTTGATGAATAATACCATTTTCTTGTAGATAAGTGCTCAATGAGTGATTGTAATACTCAGTACCATTATCAGTACGAAGAATTTGAATTTTGGTGTGAAACTGAGTTTGTATCATAAAGTGAAAGTTCATGAAGACTGATCAAACCTCAGTTTTATCAGTCAACAAATATACCCAACACAGGTGAGTGTGATCATCAATAAAGTAATAAACCATTTTTTATGGGTCCTATTAGGGGTTCGTGAGGGTCCCCATAGATCACTATGAATCAGAGTAAATGGTATGAATGGTTTATACTTAGATTTAGGAAAAGATGCATGATGGTGTTTGGCAAGTTCACAAACTTCACATTGAAAATCCCATGAAGCTTTATTTGAACATAGTGAAGGAAATAAATGTTGCCAGTACTGAAAACTAGGATGACCCATCCTTTTGTGCCATAACAAAAGTTCACTTTCCCCAGGACTAGATGAAGAATTACAAACAAGACACTGTCCACTCACATTAGCTTCGTCGAAGTTATATAGCCCCTCACGTTCCTTAGCACTGCCAATCGTCTTCCCTGATGATAGGTCCTGAAAGACACAATGAGAGGGTAGGAATTTAGTTGAGCAATTAGACTGTTTGGTTAACTGGCTAATAGACAACAAATTGCAAGATAAATTAGGAACATGTAGGATAGGGTTGAGAGTAATAGACTTAGAAATACGAATACTCCCTTTGCCAGCAACTGGGGATAAAGTACCATCTGCAATTTTTACTTTTAAATTACCTGCACAAGGAGAGTATGTAGAAAATAAATGATGAGCATCAATCATATGATCAGATGCACCAGAGTCAATAATCCAGGGAGTAATATGAGACGTGGTGCTAAGTGTTGTCCAAAAGTTACCTTTGTGGGCTAAAGAACCAGAGGACAGAGTAGTAGAAGACTGACCAGAGGCTTGGAAATTAGAAAGAAGCTCATATAAGTTCGCAAGCTGGTCAAAATTAAACCCCACACTAGAAGTTGACTGATGATTTTCTGTGGGTTATTTTGTCTGCTTGGGTTTCGGTGGAGGCTCGATGACCATGGGCTTTATTGGGCTGTTTGGGTTTCCAATCCACGGGCTTGCCATGTAAAGTCCAACAAGTGTCTTTAGTGTGGGCCATTTTCTTACAATGCTCACAGTAAGTCGTCTTAGACTGTCTTGGGCTAGATCCAGTGTGAGGCCCATGGGTTACAAGTGCTGAAGCCTCGGGCCCAGAAGTGATATGTTCCCACAACATCACTTTCCTTCTACTCTTCTCACGTCTCACCTCAGAGAAGACCTCTTGGATGGAGGACAATGACCGACGACTGAGATCTTTGCTCCTAACGTCGTCAAGCTCACGGTTCAGCCCCGCTAGAAACTCGAAGACTCTTTCGTTCTCCATCTTCTTCTTGAATCGCACACTGTCACATGTGCACTCCTATTCCTCTTCGTAGCTAAGATCGAGTTCTTGCCACAAACCCAGCATCTCGGTGTAGTATTCCGTGACTTCCCGATCTCCTTGATTCATCTGCTAGAGCCGCGTCTTGAGTTTGTAGATTTGGGAAGCATTCTCGACATCGGAATATGTTTCCCGTATCGCATCCCACACATCCTTTGCAGTTGGGAGGAACATGTACGTTTTGCTAATGATTGGCTTCATGGAGTTGATCAAGCATGAGGTGATGAAAGAGTTTTCGGACCGCCATTTCTAAGATGCTGCTGCATCGGTTGGAGGTGGTTACCGAGTCTCGCCGGTAAGAAACCCGAGCTTTCCCTTTCCGTCAATAACAAACTTGATTGTCTGTGCCCACTCTCTGTAATTCTTATTGTTCAATTTTTCAACGGTAAGATGGAGTGGGAAGTTGTCGAATGCACCGGCTGAGCCCATGGAGGAGATTATCTCCGACTCTTCTTCTTGGGTTGCCGATTGCCTAGACTCGTGGCTGTCTCCTTTTTGGGCAGCCTGGATTGATTAGGGTTTTAGAGCAACCCAAGCTTTGATACCATGAAGAAACTGAGAATTATACGATTGTATATTCAATCATATATAATTTACATAATCGGGTCTTTATTTAACATATACACAGAGAGCAAAATATGGAAATATAAAAATCAAACCAAACATTTAGCCTAAATATCAGATCTAATTGGGGCCTCAATCTTCTACCACAATATCTCCAAATCACTCCCCAAATCATACAGGATTTCCACAAATTTCTTTCTTGGAAGCTTTTTTTCCTTCCATTGCAATGATTAAAGTAAATAATTTCTCATTGATCAACTTCATTCATTCGACAAAAAATGTATATTTTCCTGCTAGAAAATGATATTGATCTTTGACAGAATTTAGATTATCTAGAAGCTACTTCAATCTATAAGACGATTGAGAAGCTTCAAACAAAATTGTTTCATCCTTTTTCGATCAATTTGATGCGAACCCGTGAAGCTATTTTGAAGGTAACTCATCATCTTTGAGTAATATATTTTTGAATGCTTTTTAGGGGAAAAATAGATCTCGCGTGGGTTTGTTTCATGGTAATGAATTGTTTGTTTTTGATGAAAAAAAAAAAAAACAGGTTAGATATATATAATCAAAGTTTTAAAAGATTGAAAGTAGTCCTGTGGATTTTTTCCTAAATGAAGTGAGGTGTAAGCCTCAAAGTGGAAAGAGGCATAAGCCTGAAGTAAATAATAATAACAAAAAAAAAATGAAATTCTCAAAAAAAAAAAAAAAAAACCCCAGAAAATGCTAATAAAATCATGTGAAAATTGATTAATAAAATTAATAACAAAATAAATTGTTTGTCATTTTTAATATTTTAAGTTTAGTTCCTTATTTCTTTTTACATTTAACTCTTTCTCATGATTTTATCAAATAATCTTCAACACTACCATTACTATTACTATAGGCTCCAAGGTATTATAATCACATTCAATTGTTCTATTATTGTCCCAAAGTTGTTACTGCCCACCAATTCTTCTCCTTCATCCATCAGTTGTAGTGATTGTTTTTTCATATATCTATCAATAATAAGATAATAATCATATATGAGCTTAGCCACTGCAGTAGCCAACAACTCCTTCAATTCTTTGTCTCAATGTTCCTTTTTCCTCTCTGTCCAAATGGTTATTGGAAGTCAACTAAACCCTTACTTTGTAATAGGTTTAACCCAAGGCCTGGATACAAGGACAAAGCTTGTAAAATCTATACCAAAAGTCTAAAAGCATAAAACCTGTTAATACCTGATGAATACTCAGAAATATAAGTTGTTTATAAAATATGCGAAAGCCTACAAAGGCCCCAAACCCATTAAAACTCTTTGAATATTTGAGGCTTAAGCCTCAAGGCTGTAGGCCTCAATAGTCCAAGGCTCAAGCCTCAGTTACATTGTACTGAGGCTATAGCCTCAAGGCTACTATGCATAGCTTGGCCTTGAGGCAAGCCTCGATAACCTTTTAAGACACTGCTTATAATTGCATAATTTTGGTCGTCCAAATTTTTTTACAGTTTTGGGCAAAATAGCATTAAACTAAACCTGTAATCTGCAAATGGTATCATTACACCATTCTTTATTTGGATTGGAAATGAGTCTGTATAATCCTTTCTAGGAATTAAGTTGTGTCAGTTCCTTATGATGGTATCTTCTGTAGGGAAAACAATGTATCATTTACCCTTTTATCATTACTTTTGATCATTCTAGATTGACTAGCTACTTTGTTGCTCTGGAAGCAAAGGATGAACACCTGATTTTTCAAATGCTATATAAAACAAAATGGAAATATTGCATTTTCTTTTGATAACATAATATTTCTGGATAAATTTAGCAGTGGTCTTGTAGCATTATGTAGTGGGTTAAGTGTATGGTTTGATAGGAGGAAATCATTCACCTCTTTCAGATTTTGATGGAGATGAAAGATTGGAGAGCAGCATTAACATATTGCAAATTAACCATTCCAGTGTATCAAAGTATGTCTTCTTGCAACTTGAATCCTCAGTCAGAAATTATTTTGCTATACTGTATCTTGATAACAATATGAAATATGGTATGATATGGTTGTCGGAAAGCTATGGCTGAGAATAGTTAGTTCATTCTTCCACTAATTGCTATTATCAGTTAGCATCCGTTTTGTATTTGTATTTGTCTTTGTTTAGAGATATGGCTTTACAGTGCATTTTTGTTTGCCAAAAAATGGATGTCTTAAAAATGTAATGGCTGTGAAAAAATAAGAAGGGTTAAGGAATTCTTTGGGACATTAAATGGAATACCGCAAATCAAAGCTTGTGGGAACACCAGAAAGTGTTTGTTAGAAATTTCAAATGTTTATATGAATTTGTATTGCATTAACCCCAATGGTGTTTAAATAAATCACAAATATAAACAGCTCTAGGAAATATTACGTTAAACAATCCTCACCTATTAGTTACCCGCTGATAATATGTTTTATTCGATCATAGGGTTTTCTCATAAAGATGGTTTAAAAGAAGAAACAAAATCATTGGTATACTCATAGGGTTTTCTAAGCAATCACTATAGGATGAAACAGTCGCACCCAGAAAGGAAACATAATAGATGCATGGAGCTAAGCATTAGTTTTTTTTTTTTTTTTTTTTTTTTTTTGATAAGAGATTTTATACTTCATGGCTTGTAGCTAGTGTTGCCTAAACAATTTTGATATGCCCAGATAGATTTTCCTTTTTGAACTACACCACATATTTAATCAGATTTTGTATGGAAGATTTTGTACTTCTTGAACTAACATCCTTCATATAAACTTACTATGTTCTATGTGATGAAATGGTTTTTTCAGATAAAACTTTCTTTCTCTACTTTTAAAGACAACATAGGTATTACAACTCTCTTCCCTGATAGAAAAAATTTCTTGATTCCTTATGCTTGAATAAATACAGGAAATGAATAGTATTGAGAAACTAATAAACAATGGATATAGGAAAATTCATATGTCTCTGGCATGTGCATAAATTGTTTACAATGTTGATTATGTAGGTTAAATTTAGTCAACCATGTGATAAGTAGATCAACTTTCCCACTAATCTTTGATATACACCACAATCCACTAAACTGACCTTCTCCTGTTCTCCCAAACTATGATTTGATTTAATTGGAATATCTGAAGGTTTTCAGATCATCATTCCTGTTTCTTTAAGGAGATAAAAAAAGATGTTTTTTTAGGAAATGAAAATTCCATTTTTAAGATCTTTTTGGTAAGATCTTATTTCACACTTCCAATTTCCACATCATTTCCTGTCATAATAATATCATCTATAGATACAATTAGAATTTATACCTGGCTGGGAGAAGAATGTTTCATAAATAAGTGTGTGATCTCTTTGGCTTTGATAATAACCCATTCTTACCATTGACTCAATGAACCTTCCAAACCAGATTCTTGGAGATTGCTTCAATTCATATGAAACCTTTATAAGCTTGTTAACCTTGTTACAGTTTGAGATTTCTTCATGTAAACCCGATAGGTATCTCCATGTAAACTTGTTCCTTTAAATCACCATGTAGAAACATATTTTTTACATCAAATTACGACAAGGATCAACCAAGATTAGTAGTCAAAGACAACAAGAAGCAAATAGCATTCACGTTAGCAACTAGAGCAAATGTCTCCTTATAATCTATTCCATCTGTTTGTATATATCCTTCTGCCACTAATCCAACTTTGGATATAGGATGTTTGAGTGCATTTCTTAGTACCTTTACTTAGTGCAATAGGTAAGCCAAGATCCTCAAAGGTACTAGGAATTACCTTTTTAAGAGGGATTTCATACTTGCTCTGGGTGCAATGATTTGATCATGTAAATTCATTTGGCTGAGCTTTTCCCTTCTTGAATAAATCTTGAGAGGCAATGATTGGTTCTCTCCTCACCCTTAGATGAGAAATTAGTTGTAGAATATTTTAGATTAGAAGGGTGTCCAACATTAATTTATGGTTCAGGTTCAGGAGAAAAAGACTTGAATTCTGGTTGATTTTGTGATTATAATTTATAACTATGAATGTGGGTGGTCCTTTTTCAGATGTGGCTAAGTTAAAGTCAAAAAAAAAAAAAAAAAATCTGGTTGGATCATCATATCATGACTCCCTCTAAAGATCAACTTGGCCAAAGAAGGGTTGATTCTTAATAAAAGTTACATCACATGTGAGAAAAAACTTTTGGAAGAAGGATAATAATATTTATACCTTTTTGGTGTGGTGACTAGCAAAGAAATCCACTTAATTGTTTTAGGAGCAAGTTTCGTTTGATACTGATTATGAATATGAACAAAAGAAACACGACCAAAGAAATTCAGAGAGAGATTACCAAACCCAACAAAGGGAAGAATTGATAGAGAAGACTAACAGGACTTTTATAATCAAGAACGACCCATGAAGACAATCTATTGATTAAATGAGTAGCTGTTAAAATTGTCTCTCCCCAATAAGATTTGGGAACATTTATTTGAAATAATAGGGCTCTTGCTTGTTCCATCGACTACCAAACCCAAAAAAGGTGGGGGAAGAATGATAGAAAAGGACTTATAATCAAGAACCAGCCATGAAGACAATCTATTGATTAAATAAGTGGCTGTTAAAATTGTCTCTCTCTAATATGATTTGGGAACATTTATTTGAAGTGATAGGGCTCTTGCTTGTTCAGTTGATTTTGTAGAGTGGGTGGGATCTTGTTGAGTGTTAGGGTTTTTTTTGTGTTCTATATTTCGAGGCCTTGCTTGAGGTGTTCCTTGTATGCGTCTTGTGTACTTTTGGTACCTTTTTCTTTTACTAATTTATACATATCTATTTTTACCTATAAAAAAAAAAATACTTCCCTCCATTATTTAAACAAACGGTTTGGATTTTGCCATTAAACCAACATCAAACTTGTTTCTCACTAGATAAATCCATTTGGCCCTTGTACAATCATTATTAAAAGTTACACACCACCTTGAACCTGAGATATTATGAGTCTTAGGTGGCCCCACACATCGATATGAATCAAAGCAAAAGGAATGAAGGTTGGAGAAATGAATTGGAAAGGGAACACAATGATGTTTAGCATATTTGCAAACATCACAATGAAGGTTGGAGAAATGAATTTCTCTAGACAATAAAGGGAAAGCTTTTTGCGTCAAGGGCAAGGAAGGATGTCCTAGTCTAAAGTGCCACATCCAAATCTCTTTTTGTTGAGGTGAAATTTTTTCTAAAAGTTAGGGAGCCAATGCCATCCTTGATTTCAAGATGGTCAAAAGCCCTTCTCCTTAGCATGTCCAATCATCATCCCAGTAGCAAGGTCCTAAAAAACACAATGAGCTGGGAAAAGTGTGACTAAACAATTTAAATCTTTATGAATCCAATGAATAAATAAAAAAATTTATAGAAATTTCTGGCGCATGAAGCACAAATTCTAAGGAAAGGATTGGATTAAAGGGACAATCAAGGGTTCCATCAACAATTCTTCCTATACAAGGATTGTGGCCTATATGAAGTGAAAATATTAGGAAAATTTGTCATATGGTCCATGGCTCCTAAGTCAATGACCCAAGAATGAGGAAAACAGTCCTTTGAAACATTGAGAGCATAAGAAAACTTACCAGTTGCCTTCACTTAAACAAGAGGCATCGAATTTCTAACTGTGCCAACAGATTCTTGAGTTTGTCAATCTCCGGTTTACTCATTCATCCTCTTTCTTGGTTCTTTTCACCTGAACCTTTTTTTTTGGTAGAGGATTTCCCCCAGAAGGCACATGATGCTCTTGGGCAAGTTTTAGACCACATTTTCCATCACTTACTTTTTTCACAAAATGAAGACTTCCTATGAACTTTCCAGAAAGTTACTCTGGTGTGCCTTGGTTTATTGTAAAAGTAGATATTTTTGGTAGAGGATTCACCCCATAATTCACATGATGCTCTTGAGCAGGTTTTAGACCATGTTTTCTATCACTTCCTTTTTTCACAAAATGAAGACTTCCTATGAACTTTCCAGAAAGTTACTCTGGTGTTTCTTGATTAATTGTAAAAGTAGCACCAATGGTTATCCTTCTCACTTGTTTTTCTTCCTTGAAACCTGAAGCCAGCAGGAGTATTACCATTCTGTTTCAAAGTTGCCTACAAAGAGACCTCTTGAGTGGTTTTATTGCAGCATAACCACTCTCCCACTTTCTTCTCCACTTATAATGGCAAAGACTTTAGTTGAAGAGGGAAAAAAATACTTACCCAACACTTACATTTTAACTTGATCGAACTCCACATTCAGACCAACCAAGTACTAAAAAATCCTTTCATTGTCTACCTTTATCAACTCCTTAGCATCCTGACTACACGCCATTTTAAAGCACTGGTAACAAAGTCAGTCCCCTATTTGCTATCTTGAATCTTACACTTAAATTCATACAGTTGAGCCATCCTGCAAACCTTTGAGTATCTTTGCACCACAGCCTCCCAGATTTTCTGAGAAATGGACAGAAAAATATAAGCTGTTTTATATATATATATATATATATATATATATATAAAATAAATAAATTTCTGGCTGCATAGAACTTCATAACCATGATATGCGCATCAAATCCTTCTCATCCCGAGTTTTGTAATTGGGATGATCAGACTTAGCTGCAGATCAACAAGATGATCAAGCTTCCCTCACCCCTTGATGAAGGTTTTGAGCACATTGAGACAGCTCTTGATAGTTCTGAGTCTTCCAACCATTTAACTTGAAGGAAACTTGGTAATTTTGATTATCACTAGGGAGGGATATAGCTTTTTGATGTGGAATGAGTGAAGGGATTTCAGAAACTTCTGCCATTTTCAAAGGCTTATCAACTGAATAAGAGAGAAACAAGTGATCTGAATTTTTTATGGACTTTCAAAGGGTTTCAGCAATCAAGGCCAGTGAAAGAAAAAATTCTGATAGTGAAGGCTGGTGAAATTTTCCCAAAAATTTTCTAGAGCTAGTTATCTCTAATACCATGAAGAAAATAATTTTTTTCATTGAATAATCATGTATAAGTATATAGAGTAGTGCAATTGGAAACTATTCCTAAACTAAGGCGGTGTTTGTTTTTTTTAAAACTTAATTCTAAATAGAAATTAAAACTAAATAGTACTTAATAATGTTAAGTATTAGGTTGTTTGTTTTTATAATTTTTTATTTATATTAAGCATTAAAAAGTAAAGAAAAACCAACGTGTTACTTTTTCCATTTTAAAAAAGCCAAAGATTTTAGTTTTTTTTAGTCAGCTAAAAATTTATATTAGTCATGAAAAAGTGGAAAAACAAACAACCTAAAGTCTAAAAAGCAAATTGCTTTCAGCAAAAAGTTAAAAAAACAAACACCATCTAAATCAGAAACTTATGGGTCAACATTAGAATAAAACAAAAAAACTACATAATGTACAACACTATAGGGATATTGGTCAACTTTCCCATATAGATGAGAATCAGCCCAAAGAATCAATTGAGACCTTCTAACATCTGAAATATGTATATCCTGTCTGCTTATCCTGCTTACCAACCATAGCCCTAAAACAAAAACATGTCCTGATTCAAAGATATGCTGCTTCAAATCTTTTTGATGAAGAAGCAGAACATTGTTTTACGTAAGATAAGCCCACTGTTTGAACATAACAACCAAACCAAAAAACAGGAAATCAAGCCCAAAAAAGAGAAAAGATTCAAGAATTAAAGAAACAAGGGAAAGTTGGTTGCATTAGTAAAAGGAAACTTGCAGGAGGAAGGTCAGTTACATGAACAGAAGAAATCTGACCCTAGCTACTTATTATCAGAAGTGGGACACCAACAATTAGAGGGGAATGTCTTGGTCAATTCACTTGATGCAACACAACATGAGTAGGGTAATCTTTTCCTAGAGTCTGCTGAGAAGATTGTAAACAGGAAGGAATTTATTTTGATGAAATGTAAATACAATTTCTAAATCACAATGCATTCTTTATCTGAATCCTTCATCTTACTTTACTGTTATGCTTCATATGCTCTTGGACTATGCAGGCCATGTTTTAAATCTGGAGGTTGAAAATCCAAATATTGTTACTGCTGGCATTCTGAATTTGATAAATTTTCTTCACTGCAGGAGTTTATCCAGGATTCCACCCTTTGCTTGGGCTGCAATATTATACCTGCGGGAAACTTGAATGGTTAGAATCTATTCCTGTATTCTTATTTCTGGCTGCTGTTTCTGAAGGTTTCCTTCTATTGTTTTTCTTCATTCTTTTGTTTCCCTCAAAATTCTTTGGTTAACTCCATTTCTCACTGCATGCTTACCTTTGTATTTCTTTTTCAAGTGAACAAATTCCTCAGAGTGGCTCAGAATCTTTTATACATATAGGCATGGATGTGAAATTGCATGAACTTATTGCATTATGCAGCTTTAAAGGTATAACAGAAAATTACACAGCTCCTAGGCCCTCTTTTCCTTTTTTATAGGCTCACAGCCTCTAGACCGTCTTGGTTTTCTACAGTTGAGATGGATAGGAGTAGCTCAATTAACCTTTTAAAGTGGTCAAGGCACTTTTGTGTATTACCATTCTTTTTCATAGTGTTTATTTTTCTGTTCAGAATTTCTCATGGAATAGAAGTCAATATTATCTAAAATTGATCTGAAGTCAATATTTTTCCAGGGTAAGAGTGTTGGCAGGTGGCTATGATGTAAGCATTACGTAAAAATCGTGAAAGAGATGCCGGTATCTTCCCCTGGAGGTAGGTGCTGGTTCGGTGTCGAGTTGAAGACATTTGAGATTAGCATAGAAGAGCACAAAGGAAAAGTGCATGGGAAGATCTGTGAAAGAGGCCCTAAGTTTTCTTCATGGATCAGATTTGGAGGGAAAGGCTTGTCCCTACTGTTAGAAGGGGTTGAGTTATGCTGTGGGCTTAAGGAAAGAACTCCTCTCAGGAAGTTTTGGTCGGAAGGGGATAGAGACTACAGTCTGGAGCTTCGTAGTAATAGAGCAGGAAGATTCTTGTTTTGCGTTATAAGAGATACAGAGAACAAGAGATTCTCCTTGGATTTTCCTGAAAAAAAAGGGCTTGTAGGAGGCTAGAATACTCTCGCTAGCAAGCTGAGAAGCTTGGGAGTCTCTCCCCTATAGTGGAAAGGAGCTCTATTGGAAAACCACACTCCTTCCCCTAGCAGTAGTGTAAATAGAGACTCCCCTTCTCTGCGGGATTGTTCTGTGTCTCGTGATGCCGTCTGGATAGAAATTGAGAAAGAAACACTCATTAGAAACGAGGAGTTGCTGGGTAGGTGTCTTGTGGGCTTTTGGGAGGGAGACTTTGACCACCTCCCCGACCTTGCTTCCTTCGGGTCGTGGGCAAAAAACTCCTGGTTCTTGGAAGGGAATCTCTAGCTGTCAAATGTAAGAGAAAATCTTTTGCTTCTAGAGTTTGAATTTGCGGATAAAGCAGAGAGTGTTTAATTCAAGGGCGAGACGCTTCAGAGGAAGAAGCTTCTGCCTAAAAAAATGGAAGCCTTTTGTGGGATGCTTTGAGGAAGACAGAGGGGGCGCACGTCTTGTTTGGGTCAGAATTTAAGCCTCCCTCTGCATCTTTGGGGAATAAGTCTTTTTAGAAAGTTTGAAGACTCTTATGGGAGGTTTGTGGCTGTGGATGAAAACACAGCCGAACATCGGAACCTCAAGTGGGCCAGAATCCTTGTCGAAACCAGAGGGTGGAAGCACCCAAGTTCGCTGCAGGTAGTAGCTAGTCCCCTTTGCTTCGCTTTGCAGCTCTGGTGGGAAGACGAGGCCTGCATCTCCACTGTGCTCCCCTCCCACGGGGCCGGTGCTCAGAAGCTTGAAGAAGACGAGGTGGCCCCGTCACGCGCCAAGGAGAGCGTAGTGTTACAGGATGCTTCAAATGACCCTCCACATGGGCTTATATAGGAGGAAGGAAGCTTCTGGAAACTCCTAGAGCCATCTACACTAAGCCATTGGTGGGAAGAGTGTGGAAGGTTCTAGAAATGTCTAGAGAAGTCCACACATCTCTACATTATGGTGGAAGACATGAGAAGAGTTCAAGGCTTTCTAGAGAATTCTAGAGATCTCTTTGTATTCTTGTACATAGGGTTGTATATAGATTAGTGTACGGAGTTTTAGAATATTCTTGATTTGTAAGGAACCCTCTAAGGTTCTAGAGAGTTCCATTGGTGCTTATAAATAGATGAGACCCTCATTTGGCCAAGGCACCACCCAAAAACCACCCAAACCACTTTCTAACCAAGCAAATAAGCTCTTAAAGCACTTGTAAAGGCTTCTTTGAGTAATAAAAGCTTCCATTCTTTAAAGAGTTGCCTACTACGCCTTCTAAGCTTCCGAGTCGTGAGCACCTTAGCCTAGCGAGCTAAGCATTGGGAGTTAGGTTGACTTAGCAAGATCAAGCGCCTTAACTTGTCTTAGTGCTGCACGAGCTTAGAAAACGACTAAGTCCGTGACAGTAGGCTCCCAGCTCTCCCCCTTTGTCTCTCCACTGCCTGAAAAGCTGCCCCCGCCGACCTTGGGGAGTTGTGCCCTTGCCTCGAACATGACCGATGCAGCGGCCTCCCCTTCCCATGCCTGCGACGTGGTTACGGGCTAGCACCTAGGCGCCATGGCCTATCCGGGCTTGGCCTGTGCTAGCTCTTTTGGGCCTGGGCTTAGGAAGGCCTAAGTCTCAGGCACTTTGGGAGCTTTTACTCCCTTTGGCCCAGCCCCTTCTTTAGACTTAGGGCACAGAAGCCCCAATTGCTCGCCGCGCCAGAAGAGAGGAGCCCTCGCTCCTTCTCCTGCCCCTACTCCTTTTCCCGTCACCATCAGGACCCCCCAGAGAGATGCATCACCCCAAATGGAAGAGCCGCCACCTGTAATTAAGTTCTCCCCCCCACCCTCCCTCCCCATCAAAGCTCGCAATCCTCAAGGACGCTCTCTCTACCTCCGATCTCCCCGAGAGGGGAGTCCTCTTCTTCTACTCCTTTCTGGGATACAGGGTTTGAGAGGGAAAGGGGATCTTGCCTTGGTCTGCTGGAATCGATGCTTAGAGAGACGGAAGCGACGCCGATGAATGATGGGTCGACAGTGGTCCTGAACTTTGATCTGGAAAAAGACGTGGCGAAGCAGAGAGACTTATCAGCTGCTCCTCCGTGTGTAGATTGGTCAGAAGAGGACCTTTCCAAACTATTCCACTTCAGTAAAGTCTTGGGAATGGCCTGTCGAAGGGCACGAAGTCGAAATCCTGGCCTTGCTCAAGAAATTGAAGCTGAGGACTGGAAGTAACACCCTTAGCAAGAGAAGGAAGAAGAAAAAATCTTGCATCACCCACTTCGAGAGAGAGTTAAAAAGATTGGAATGCTTTGTTAGCTATGGGGGGACATCAGGGATAACTAAAAAATCAGGCCAGAGCTCTAGGTTTTGATTCCAGTTGATTAATGAGAATTAAAATTCTCTACTGGAATGTCCGAGGGCTTAATGATTTTGAGAAAAGAAAGCTAATCAAGGGAGTGGTGAGGAATCAAAAACCAGATTTGGTTTGCCTTCTAGAGACAAAGATGAAAGAAATGTCTCTGCAAATGGTTAAAAGTGTGGGTGTAGGAAGATTTCTTAATTGGGCTTCAGTGGACAGTAGGGGTGCGGCAAGAGGCCTCCTTCTCTTTTGGGATAACAGAGTCTTGGAGAATTTGAAGGTTGAAAGTAGGGAGTACTCCATCTCTGTTCGATTTAGAAACTACGTTGATGGCTTCTCCTGGATTTTCTCTGGAGTGTATGGGCCAATGATTGGCAGCGAAAAGGAAGATTTTTGGGAGGAGTTTGGAGCCATCCGTGGCCTCTGGGATGACCTTTGGTGCTTAGGAAGGGACTTTAACTCTGTAAGATTCCCAGAGAAAAGAATGAATGCCCCTAGCCTCATAGCTGAAATAAGGAGATTTTCAGAGGTGATAGGGGAGCTGGGGTTGAGGGATTTTCCACTGACCAGAGGTCCTTTCACTTGGATAGGGGGTTTGAACTCTCAAGCTGCCTCTAAATTAGACCGTTTCCTGATCTCGGACCAATAGGAGGACCACTTTTCTGCCATCACACAATCTGCTCTACCTCGTATGGTCTCTGATCACAGCCCCATAGTCCTTGAAGTTGGAGGTTTCTCTTTAGGAAAAAACCCCTTCCGTTTTGAAAATATGTGGCTGAAAATAGATGGTTTCAAAGACCTAGTAAGAAGCTGGTGGAATGGGTATTTTGTCGAAGGCTATAGCAGCCATTGCATTGCTGAGAAACTCAAAGCGCTTAAGAAGGACCTGAAAATCTAGAACAAGGAGGTGGTAGGCAACGTCTCTTTCAATAGAGCAAAGGCCTTCTCCCGCCAACAGTGTTGAGAAGCCAAGGAGAATGAGAATCCTCTTACTCCTGGAGATATGGAGGCTAAAAATCTGGCTCTTGAGGACTATAAGAAATGGGCCCTTTTGGAAGAAACTTCTTGGAGACAGAAGTCAAGAGAAATCTGGTTAAGAGAAGGCGACAAAAATACCAAATATTTTCATTAAATGGCCAATGCTAAGGCAAGGAGGAACTTCTTGTCTAAAATTAGAGTGAATGAGGTGACTCTCTTTTCCAATGAAGACATAAAAGATAGTGTTTGCAGAACCTACCAGTCCCTCATCTCAAAATCTGGGGATTGGAGGCCTAGTATCAATGGCCTTAATTTCAAGGAGCTGGGAGAAGGAGTGGCTAGCAGTTTGGAAGTTATGTTTTCTGAGGAAGAAATCTTTGTAGGTTTTAGCAGTTGTTGTGGGGACAAAGCCTCAAGCTCGGACGGCTTCACAATGGCATTCTAGTTGTTTTGTTGGGACGTTGTTAAACCAGAAATTTTAGGTCTCTTCAGGGAGTTTTACCTCCATGGGACCTTCTAGAGAAGCTTAAATTCCACGTTCCTTTTGCTCATTCCCAAAAAGGAGGAGACCGAAGACCTAAGAGATTATAGACCAATCAGCTTGGTAGGGAATGCGTACAAACTGTTGGCCAAAGTCCTAGCTAACAGGCTGAAATCAGTGATGGGGGAGGTGATTTCTGATTCTCAGCAAGCCTTCTTTCCAAGGGAGACAGATTCTGGACACCATTCTTGTTGCTAACGAAGCCCTTGATTCTAGATTGAAAGACAACAAGTCGGGCCTCCTTCTTAAGATGGACATTGAGAAAGCTTTTGACCATGTCAATTGGGACTTTCTCATGAAGGTGATGTCCAAGATGGGATTTGGGCATAGATGGATTAATTGGATGAAATGGTGTTGCTCTACAGCAACCTTCTCGATCCTCATCAATGGAAGCCCTTCGGGCTTCTTTCGTAGCTCTAGGGGATTGAGACAGGAGGACTCTCTTTCCCCCTATCTCTTCTTTTTTGCCATGGAAGCCCTTAGCCAGCTATTGTCTTGTGCAAGAAGCGGGGGCTTCATTTCTGGCTTCAGAGTGGGAGGAAGAGGAAAAGAGGGGCTGATCATGTCCCATCTCTTGTTTGCCAATGACACCTTGATTTTTTATGAGGCTGATGCAAATCAATTGCAATATCTTAGCTGGACCTTCATGTGGTTTGAGGCAATTTCAAGATTAAAAGTCAATCTGAGCAAAACTGAGGTCATTCCAGTGGGGGAAGGCATTCCTATGGAGACCCTCGCCTCGTTCCTAAGATGTAAGATAGGGAGTTTACCTACCACCTACCTAGGTCTCCCCCTTGGAGCCCCCTACAAATCCACCAGGGTGTGGGATGCAATGGAAGAAAAATTCAGGAAAAATGTTGTCTCTCTGGAAAAGGCAATACCTTTCCAAAGGTGGTCGTCTTACCTTGTTAAAAAACACCCTCTCCAGCCTCCCAACCTACTTCCTTTCTCTATTTGTGATCCCTAAGAGGGTATGTGCAAGGCTGGAAAAGATCCAAAGGGATTTCTTATGGGGCGGTGGTGCCTTAGAGAACAAATCTCACTTAGTGAGTTGGAAGGTTATTTGTGCTGCTAAAAAGGATGGAGGCTTGGGCATTCGCAATCTAGCTATTTTTAGCAAGGCCCTTCTTGGGAAGTGGTTGTGGAGATTTGCTAATGAGAATGAATCCCTATGGAAGCAAATTATCTCTAGTAAGTATGACCTTCAAGATGGGGGATGGTGCTCCAAAGGTGTAAGAGATCGTTATGGGGTGGGGGTTTGGAAGGCCATCAGAAATGGTTGGGAGAACTTCTGATCTCACTCCCGCTTCATTGTAGGGGATGGCACTAGAGTGAAGTTTTGGAAGGACTTGTGGTGTGAAAATCAATCTTTGGAAGAAGCTTTCCCCGCATTGTTTAATCTCTCCGTCAACAAAGAAAGCTGGGTTGCTAAGGCTTGGGAAGAAGACGGAGTTGGGGGTAGTTGGGGGCCTCGTTTTAATAGACACCTTAATGATTGGGAGGTGGGAGAAGTTGAAAGCTTGTTAGGCAAGCTCCTTCCTATGACCATTAGAAAAGGTGTGGATGATTCGCTCCAGTGGAAAGAGAACAAGAATGGAACCTTCTCAGTCAAATCATTCTATAGCTCACTCTCAAGGGGCATCAAACCCCCCTTCCCGGCCAGAACTATTTGGACGCCTTGGGTCCCAATTAGAGCTAGCTTCTTTGGTTGGGAGGCGGCTTGGAGCAAGCTACTCACCACTGATCGCCTGAAGAGATTTGGTTGGAGCATTCCCAACAGGTGCTTTTTGTGTAAAAATGAGGAGGAAACCACAGATCACCTTCTTTTGTTTTGTGAGAAGGCCAGAATGTTATGGCTTTTGATCTTCTCCCTTTTTGGGGTGCAATGGGTGATGCACTCCTCTATGAAAAGGAACCTCATGGGTTGGCATGGTTCTTTTGTGGGCAAGAAAAGGGAGAAAGCTTGGAGAGCGGCCCCACTCTGCCTGATGTGGACCATTTGGAAAGAAAGGAATAGGAGGGCCTTCGATGATATTGAGAGGAACGACCAAGATATTAAGTCCATTTTTTTGTACACTTTTGTGAATTGGGCTAGGGTGTATATAAAGGAACACACTTTATCTTTGATAGATTTTGTAGATTGGCTAGCCACCAAGTAAGGGTGAGGCTTGTTTGCCCCTTGGTGTTTTACTCCTTTGTATCTTGGTATACTCCGTGTATACTCTTTCCTTAGCCTTTTGGCCTTTAATGAAATTACTTTACCTATCAAAAAAAAAGAAGTCAATATTGCTTACCCAACTAGGATTTTGGTTGGCTGATTGTATACATAATTCTCACTCATGAGATTTTCATTGTGCCCAGAGCTGACTTTTGGTGTTGTGCTCTATAATTTGAGAGTTAAAAGTTGTTGATAATTGATTTGAGCAGTGGACTGTGCTTCAGAAGAATCCTATGTTCTTTATCATCTCCTTTATCATTGGAATTGTGTTCTCCATTTGTAAGAAATTATCATCCCAAGCCATGGCTGTACCCTTGTTATAAGTTGAATTACATAAGATCCTTGTTTTTGTTTGATTCCTTTCGATTGTGTTGATTCTTTTATTTGTTTTTGTCTAATAAACAAAAAATTGAAGCTGTTTTCTTACAAAAATTGGTGCTTAATGCTTTTACACCACTAATTGGTATCAAATCCCAAAGTTTCTATTGTAGGTACTTGAGTCGTATTGAATCTGCATATGGAAACAAAAAATTAATCTTTGTTTAAGGTGGAAAAGTTTAATTGGATGAACATATGTAAAACCTTTTCCCCCCTATTCATTACACTGTTCTTGGTAGAAGAAGACAGGAATGAATGCATCGAAAATTTGCATGAATTGTGAAGTATTGATGCATTGATAGTAACAATGGAGACTTAACTCTTAATATTCCCTCTCATTCATCAAGTGAGCATCTTGTCATTGATACTTGTTCTGTATTTGCCTCCTTAAAAGAAAAGGACATTATATTTTAGCTGAATTTTTCCACTGATCAAGCAAGATTTAGAAGCCACTTGTATTCCACAGTAGTTGATTGGTGATTATTGTGAAGCAATGATATTATGTTTGGTCCTACCACTTCATGAAAAAGAAAAAGTAAAAATAAGATTTGATATTTAATTCTCCTGCTTTGCAAAATGTGATTTGTATATTTCATGGCTTCAGGGATAGAATTTTGGATCATTACTGGTTAGGATTTTGAGTTCTGTAAGGTTTCTTAGGTTTTTTTAAGTTGTATGAAAAGTTGTGAATATTGCTTTGAGAAATCTTGAATACTTGAGTTCTTGGTTGTCCAGAGATGTCTTGTTCAATGGTAGTGACTTCACCTGCACTCTTCAAATTTTGTTCCCTCCCTCTTTTCTTCTTAAGAGGTGGCATTTTCCCCTGTTTTCAATATTTTAAAGAGGTGCTAATGGTCTTAATTTTTATAGGTTACTTGGGGAAACAGAGGATGCTGTCAAATCACTCACTAAGGCCGCAGATATACTGCAAATTACTCATGGTACAAACACAACCTTTATGAAGGAGCTCCTGTTCAAGTTGGAGGAAGCACGGGCTGAAGCATCTCACAAACGATCATCTAAAGACGAGTAGAAAAATCCACCTCCCAATCATATCTATACATGAGTAACTGCTATCAATGGTCCTGTACCTTTTTCCATCAATGACCCACACCATGGAGAAGACAAGAAGCAACCTGCTTACTGTTGCTGTTTGCTCATCACAACGATATCAATAATCTGTCATGCATTCCATGCAGTTCATATCTAAAATTTATTTCAGAATGTAAATGGCCTCTCAATATGTTACTCTCAAAGACCTACCTCACCTAATGTCTAAAGAATGCCTATACCCCTTTCTAATATGCAGGCCATCAACTGTTGGATGAAAAATGGTTGCAGAGAACTGGTACTTTAAGAGTCCTAGCTCATGTGGCCTCAACCTGTGTTCTGCGTACGGTATTTTTTTCCCGTAGTGACGTCCTGTAATCTTCTTGTACGAGTATTACTACTTGTACTAAATCAAGGATGGAAAAAAAGAAAAAAAATCACTGAGTAGTTGCATGTGATTTGCCTATGGTCAGTGATTACTTTGGAAAGTATTTGGAAACTCGTAAAAAATAGACAGAAGCCCTCAGCACAGGGGCAGAGTAACTGGCGAACCCAGTCAACAACGATTGACATATGAGCTCTAGGACGGATCTAGCAAGTATGGCAAGTTAATTACTTCTTGCTTGTCTCTGCTCCACTCAGGAAACCTGTTCTCCAAACTGGAGCGGTTCACTAGTTTGGTCCCATACAACCAGCCTTGATTCCTGACTGAAAATGTGGTAGAATCTCCATTCCCATCACATTGTATAGAAAAGCTAACGGATACTTTCTCTAAAATATCATGGACCGAAGCAATATCGCAGGCAGCAAATTCCATTTTCCCCAAACAGATGGAAGGTCCATCTTTCCTGATGGATGCACCGACTCCCACTTGTGAAAAACAGTCGGCTTGAGTAGCACATACAGAAACGTTACTTTTGGCTAAGACGATGAAAGTAATGTCATTATCTTTCTTTAAAAATTGAACAGAAACCACAAAGAATCTGTGACATGAAAGGCACAAACTCCCCCCAAGCTTTCCTGCATAGTATTTTTCCCATTTAAAAAAAAACACGACAAGCGTTGACTGTTACAAGTTATTACAACAAAAGGGACGGAAGAGAATAGGCACAGGGAATCACAATAGCTTTTCAGACCTTTAAAAGGTATTCTCCAATGTTTTTACCCTCAAACTTAGTGATTTACGGACCGGGTTCTGATAAATATTCCTGAAGTTGACAGCAAAGCTTTGATACATAGGAGAGCAACTTACACTGTTGGTCTCGTGATGTTAGTACCTGAGATGTTGGCACCGTGACTGGGTCCCTTAGTAGTTGTTGAAGTTGACAACATAAAATCAAAGCCTTCCGGTCATTGGCACAAGTTTCAGTAATCAGTTGAAGCAGTTTACAGCTTTGGTCTTGAGAGGACGATAACTGGGCTGCGACTGGGGGAACAAGAAAAGGGTGTTGAAGTAGCTCAGGAATCCTCCACCTCTCATTACGGTCCCATGCAAGACACTTCTTCATAATATCAAGAAGCCATGGGTTTGAGACTGGCTCATACTTTATTTCATGGTTACGATCTGTAATGACTTTGAACTTGGCCCAGAATGTCTTGAATTCTGAAAAGGGGGTTCTTCCATACACCATTTGGTAAAGGATGCAACCAAGTGACCAGATATCTGATGGCCGACCACACTTTATAGTGTTTCCATTGGCATCACTCTCATTGCACATGAATGCTTCAGGAGACATGTAGCTCAGTGTACCCACCTGTGTGAGAAGATTACAAACAAAGAAAGTATAGTTTCAGAAGCATCATTGCATAGTGAAAAATGGCATTTCCTCTCCAATCATCTGACATAAAGAAAAGGCCATTGATTTGCCAAAGCATACAAAACATGCCTTGGACATAATTCGAAAACTGGTTAGGAGAACATAAATTACTTTTTCATAGGGTCCAGCACCTCTCTTGATTTTCAAGTGATCAATAAAAAATGTCAAAAGTATATATATTTGGAGTATGGTTCTAAATTTTAGCCAAATAAAAATGATAAGAAATTCAATTTGTCGACAGGTTATTTGTCATGCTATATTAGGAGAGATTTTGTTTATTGATTATCAAGGCATTATTGTAATCTTAGTTAACATAAAAAAAATGAGTTAGAATTAAGTCTAGTTAGGCAAACTTAACCTCAATGCTTTTGTCTTCTCCTTCTTGCCTTTAACCTAACATTATAAGTTTCACATTCTATTCTAATAGGTAAATTTTTGTCCCTATTAGGACTTAAACATGGAATCTCTCACAACTGTCCTGACCCCCAACCACTTAAGCCAGGCCTCAAGGACCTAGGGTTATTGTAGCGTCAACACTGACTCAGACAATGCAGCACCAAGGCCCCATGGTTGGCACCTTGCAGTGCCTATTGAGCAAGGCAAGGTGATGACTGAGGCTTCTAAGTGATCATGTGGAGGCTTGGTGGGGCCTTGAGGTGCAACACAAATATGTAATTTCGTTAAACAGATGAGAGGTTAAGTGGAAGTCTAGTTGGCCAAACCGATACCTCGTCTATATTATCTTTTTATACTTTCTTCTCGTTCTTCTTCTTAAGTTTTACCTTAATATCAAAAGTTTCTAGTTCCAACTCAATAAAATGGTGAACATTTATGGGTAGAACAAAATATGATTGATCAAGACAGTCACATGGTCATAAATTTGTAAATGACTTGCAACATGTCTATTCTCATGAGTTTGTTTACAAATATTCAGAATTCTGAATAAATTAAATAAAATAATTTTAAAGAGAAAACAAAGGATTATATAGAATCATGCTTCATTAAGTTTTATCAAATCTAGATTCTCACTAGTATCTTAACCTCTAACATTGTTAATTCAAATTAGGGATTGAGTCTCTTATCTTTATGGAAGAACAAACAAAGGCTGGCACTACCTTCTCAAGTCCAACATTAAGTATTTGATCTGATAATTTGTATAACTTCACTAAATTGGCCCCAATCAATATCATTTTAGACTAATGCCATTATGTACCGACCTGATATGACCTGCATCTACCAAAAACTAAAATCACACATTAAAGTTGGCTTTTGTCTAAAAGCAGAATAATTTATAGGGTTATTGTTCAAGTTTGAGTCCCATAAATAAGGATTTTTATCTTTTTAAGGCTCTTCTTGAACAACTATAAATTTGTTAAGACTTTTCTCCTTTTATGACTCTTCTTGTACATATGTAAAATTAGTTACTAGGAGATTTTAATTAATTTGAATTACCATGTATATCATGAATTATCCTTTCTGATGTATCTCTTAATTTATGTAAATAAGAATAATTTAGAATTTCACATGGTATTAGAGCCAACTCTTGATTCTCGATGTGATTGGTGAAAACTTTAAGTGTTATTTGTCCTTGTTTGTTTTTTGTTTTTTTGACCATGTTTTGATTCATTAGCTTTCATCGTCAATTTCTTTCTTGTTAGTTCTATCTGTAGTCATCACTACTACTAGGTCAGAGATGTCGAACCATACTCCTGCCACCAATTCTTTTTTTTTTTTTTTTATAGATAATTTTTTGTTCCCATTGGGACTTGAACCTGGAACCTCTCACAGAGCCTCCCCATCCCTTTACCACTTGAGCCAAGCCTCAAGGGCACTCCTACCACTAATTCTATTGAGTCAAAATTTAAAGTGCCACCAAGACAAACTAATCATTACGAATCGTTTCTCGAGCCTCCTTACTCCCTTCCCCTTGCACCAGGGACCCTTGCATCTATTTGATGCATCATCACATGGTTGTCATCTAACTCAGCAAGAATCATGTCATTCACCTGTCACATGTTGACCCACTTTCTACCACTCTCACATGTTGTGAAGAAGAAATCTAAGGGTCCCAAATCTTTTATGCCAGCCCAAACTAACTAGGAAACTGCAGAACCTCCAAGCTACTTACTGCTTGGTTGAGAAAGTCAAAAAGACGTGATGCTTAAACCGTTTTTTATTGATGGTTCCGCCATAGTTGATACAAAGTAGAACAAATTTAGTCTAAATCTTGTTGGAGAAACTAGGCATTCTAGTGGGTCAAAGAGGCCTAACCCTAAAGAACTTTGGTGTACTTGTTGCAAGAAGACCCAAAATACCAAAGAGAAGTATTGGAAACTTCATGGAAAACCTCAAAACCTAAATTGGAATGGGGAAAATAAAGCATGGCAACAACACATGTCAAGCAAATATGGAAAATTGTGAAAGAGACCCTCAAGAAAAACCTAGTTCTAGTAGTAAAGAATTTGGAGAATTAAACAAGGAAGATATAAATAGGCTAAGAATAATTTGGGGTACTCTTGATAAACAATTGAGAATATGTTTTTTGGCACAAACAAGTAAGTCATTTGTTTCTTATACTTTAAGGGCCTCAGATTTGTCCATCACTGACTCTTCAATCATTAACTTAGGAGCCATAAACCATATGATCAACAAACTTTTGCCCCAATAACAAAATGTTTTCTTTTACTGATGCACTCAATCTATTATTTTACAAGATGTGTTACATGTACCTAAATGTCAATCAATAAATTAACCAAATATTTAAATTGTTGTGTAAGCTTTTTCCAAAATTATTGTGTCTCAGGACCAACCTATAGGAACAACGATTGGGTGTGTTAAGGCAAAGGATGGGCTTGAAAAAACCAATGGGTGTTTTAGCGCCCTCCCCCCCCCCAAAAAAAAAAATAAATAAATAAATCAAATCTTCTCTATGTCTTTTAACTAAAACTACACCTTTCAATAAAAGGCAAATTTGACTTCATCACCTTCGTCTTGGACATATATCATATAGAATTCTCAAAACTATGTTGCCTTTGTTATTTAAATTAGTTGATGTAAATAGTTTCCATTGTAACATTTGTGAATTTGTTGAGCATCAACACGTTTCTTTTCCCTTGAGTAATACAAAAACTTCCTCCATTTACTTTGGTGCATAGTGATATTTGGGGTCCATCTTGAGTTCTAAAGGTTTTTGGTGCTAAACAGATTGTGTCATTCATTGATGACTATATAAGGATAACATGGATTTTCTTGATAAAATAAAAATCTAAGATAAGCAATATATTTCCCATCTTTCTTTCTATGGTTAAAAATCAATTCGTCTAAAAAGGGTCAAAACTAATAACACAAAGGACTACTTCAATCAAGTCTTGTCACCACACTTCCAAAAAAAGGGGATGATTCATGAGTCATCTTGTGTTGATACACCCTAACAAAACGAGATCACTAAAAGGAAAAACGGTCATCTTCTTGGTATTACTCGAGCATTATTGCTCCAAAAACAAGTACCAAAGTCTTACTAACTAGGTCTCATCTAGGGTCTTAAGATTCAAAAGTCCCATGAAAGTGCTTGCAAAATTCTTTCCTAATTGTCATACCTTCTATAAATCGAGTCCGACAGTTTTTGGGTATATGTCATTTGTTCATATTGCACATAACTGTGAGAAGTTAGATCCAAGGGCATTGAGATATGTCATTGTGAGGAAAATTATTTATCTACACAAAAGAGCTATAAATGCTATCACCCTCCTTCTAGAAAGTTTTATATATCTATGGATATTACCTTTGCAAAAAAAGAAATTTATTTATCAGGTTCTTATCTTCAAGGGGAGGCATTACCTTCGAAAGATAAAGATTCCTCATCCTCATGGTCTGACCTTCCTATATTGCCCATGAATTGTGTTCCTTCAAATCCAAACATGGCCCTTGTTATCACCATGGTTTGAAATGTCGCGAAATATCGACGATATTTCATGGAAATTTCGCTTATGGGTGAGGGCTGACATGATATCCATCACCGATAATCGACCTACAAGGCCATTTTTTCGGGATATTTCCTGATTTTTTTTGTACAACCCATCTAGTCAACGTGGAGGCGATCAACCCTTTCACAATTTTTTTTAGTCGTTATGCAATTGAGGGGATTCGAACCCAGGGCAAAAGGCTTGGGTTGGACTTAGCTACTACTGGACCAAGACCTCATTTGTTAACATATATATTCAATTTAAATATGTTAAAGTTCATTGTTAAAAAAACTAAATAAATAATTCTAATTATTTTATTTAAAATTTTATTGAATTGATTAATAAAAATTTAAAACCAACATTATAATTTTCTTAATAAGTCTCTTTTTTATATCATTTATATGATAATTAAATATAAAAAACATAAATATTAAAAAATCATATATGCATTATCATTTATTTTACATTATTGAATGCATTTGAATTAAATAAATTATGGTTTTAATACTAAATATATCATCATTTATCCCACTAATCCTATTTTAAAATATTACTATCACTTCACTTTTAAAATTGTTTATATTTATCTTTTTAATTTTGAATGTCTTTATTTTAAAATATTAAAAATATAAATTTACTAAAAAAATACTAAAATATAAAAAATAATAATAATGAAGTTATAATATTTTATAAATTAAAATTAATTTGATAAGATGAATAATAAATTATATATTAAGACCGATATATCCTTACTTACACATATTTCTCTTCTTAACCATATCTATGTCAATTAATAACATTAATATGTATATTTTTACTTATTTTATCATTTTTTGAAGTTTTTCTAAATATTTTCATGAATTTTAAATAATTTTCGTCTCACTTATATTTTTGTCAAAATATCCACCGATATTTCCTATATATCCGTAAAATCTAAGTACCGATATATCCGTATTTACCAATATTTCAAACCTTGGTTATCACCAATAATTTTGTCCATAATATTCCGAATGAGTCCGAATTAGACTCATCTTTAAAGAATGACGAACTGGATCCTTCTGCTAACACTAGTCTAAAAACTATTACTACAAAATCATTGCAAGTTTACTCAAGGAGAAGAACAACCACCATTGAACCAATGCCTACTTGAGTTTGAACCAAGGCTAGTTAATAACTCCATCTCTCCTAGAACTTCAAATGTTGACAATGATCTCAATTTACCCATTGCCATTAGGAAAGGTGCAAGACAATGCACTCAGCATCCATTGTCATTATTTGTATCAATTGATAACTTCTCCCAACCCTATAAAAGTTTTATCACTCATTTGTACACTATAACCACTCCATAAAACCTTGTCGAGGCACTTAACAATGAAAATTAAAGACAAGCCATGAGGGTTGAGATGGAAGCCTTGGAGAAAAATAGAACATGGGAAATAGTATAGCTGCCTAAGAGAAAGAAACCAATTGGATGTAAATAGGCATATATGGTCAAGTACAAAGTTGATGGGTTTTTAGAAAGATATAAGGGTAGGTTGGTAGCTAAAGGCCACACATAAACCTATGGGTTTGATTATTAAGAAACCTTTGCTCTTGTAGCTAAGATGAATACCATGAGGGTGTTGTTGTCATTGGTGGCAAATTTTGGTTAAGACTTCCAACAATTTGATGTAAAAAAGGCATTTCTACATGGGGACTTAGAAGAAGATACAAACATATATATATATATATATGGAAATTCCTTTAGGTTTTGGCAAAAGTCTTACTAAAACTAAACTGCAAATTAAAAAAAGCCGTATATGGCTTAAAAGAATCTCTAAGAGCATGGTTTGAAATATTTCTAAAATAATGTTAGCAATGAAATATATACAAAGTTAGGGTGATCACACTTTGTTCATCAAGCGTTTGGGTTCAAAGAGAATGACAACTTTGTTAGCATAAATGGATGATATAATTGTTACCGATAATGATCCTAGAGAAAAAAGGGCACTCTGACAGTATTTAACGAGAGAATTTGAGATTAAAGAACTTGGTAGATTGAATTACTTCATGAGAATTGAAGTGGCTCATTCCAAGGAGGGTACATAAATATGTGATTGATCTTCTCAAAGAAACCAGGAAACTTAGATGCGAGCCAGTAGACACCCCCATAGAACCAAACCACAAATTAGAAGAGGTTTTAGAGGAAGGGAATCGTAGATTGTGGCATATATTGACAACTAATGGGCAAACTCATTTACTTAGCACATACTAGACTAGACATTACATATGTCGTAAGCATTGTTAATCAATTTATGCAGAATCCCAAAGACTCATCTTCAAGCTTTCTATCTAACCATACATTACCTTAAGGAATTTCCAATAAAGGATTGTTGTTCAAATGAGGTACAAAGTTGTGATAGGAAGCCTACATGAATGCAGATTATGCTAGATCGATTTTAGATAGAAGATCAACATCAGGGTATTGTACTTTTCTCGGAGGAAATCTAATCGCTTGGTAAAATAAAAAGCAACCAATGGTTGCAAGATCAAGTGTCGAATTGACTTTTCGAGTGAGCACTCATGTAATTTGTGAATTATCACCCTATGAGACTTTATTGTGGTAATAAGTCTACAATCAACATTGCTTATAATCTGGTACAACATAACCGAATAAAGCACGTGGAGGTAGATCAACATTTGATAACAGTCTTATTTGCACTCCATATATTGGGACAAGTGGCCAACTTGCAGATGTTCTAACTAAAGGGCTAGCTAATACCACATTTCAAGGAATTATAGGCAAGCAAAAAATAAAGAATCTCTATTCACTAGCTTGAGGGGGAATACTCCAAGTAATTAGTTAGGACTTTTCTCCTTTGAGAACTCCTTGTTAATTTGTAAATTAGTTATTAGCTGATTTGAATTGATTTGAATTACTGCATATATAAAAAAATATCATTTCCTATAATAGGGAAGGCTAGATATATATTTTGGTGTATCTATTGATTTTCGTGAATAAGAATAATTCAGAATTTCACAATTATCGATGCATTCTCCCGAAATGAAGAAATTTCTTCCTCCCCAAATATCCACACCCACATACCCAATATGAGCAGTTGATGAGGCACAATGAGATACCTTGGTAGAGGAATATGCTAACCATCCTACTTTTGTTGCATTTATATATATAATTAAGAAAACAACAACAATAAGAAATGAAAAACAATGGGCATACATGAAAATAACCTGTGAATCCCTTTGAATGTTGGTTGTATCACTCATTATAGCTTTAGCAATTCCAAAATCGATCAGCTTCAAAGAACCTTTGACAAGAAGAAAATTTGCTGGCTTCAAGTCTGAATGCACTATACGCTCTTCATGTATGGTATTGACAGCTTGAAGTATTTGCTGACAAGCATTTCAACAGTATTTATTTTGATTTTTCTTTGTTTAGATTAATCAAGATTAACTTTGAATAAACCCTTCTAATAACATTTATGCAAAAAAAGAATTGTTATTGAGGAGCCCATAATCCTTACCGCTTTTGTGCATCCTACCAGTTAAATGCAAATATGACTATTAAACTGTTAGACCGTATGTTTTAGGAGGAAACCTTAACAAAATTAAGAACCTAAAACAGAAATAGAGAGCACTACGAATATCGAAAACTGATCAAGGTAAAGTTTTGCTTGAGTACCTGCCAGTAAAATCGAAGCCAATTCTCATCTATGGTCCGATCAGAACCATCCATTTCCTTCCATTTCTGGGACAGCATGTTAGCCAAATCAATTTCCCCATATTCAAGCACCATGTATATGTATCCATCATCCTTGACTCTGCCATCTTTATTACTCATGGAGCCATTCATGACTTCTTGGAGCAATGTCTTATCTGTCACCTAAGAACAAAGGTGAATTCTACATAAATTAAGGACAAATTTCTTCCTCTTTCTAACTAATTAATCAGATAAATATCTACATAAATTAAGAATAAATGAAGGACAAATTATCTGTCACCAAAGTGGGTTAAATCCAATCAGCAACCTGGCGATCCTACAACCATGATTGCATCATTTAAGGCCCATCCTCAGATAATTTAATTGGCCTAACTGGTCATTATTCAGTTACTGCATGGTCATCCTATTCCCCTCTTGTTGGTCAGTTCGCTTGGGCTATTCCACAGGCACCACATGCCCATCAAATGCTCTAATTGGAGTAGATTCAGGTCTTTAAAGCCACTTGATCAGCTGATATAGACCACTTATTTGGAAAGCTATCATTTAGCTGGTTTAGGAAGCCTGGCCATCCAAACCTGGTTGACAGCATATAGAATTCACACCTTGTTTTCCAACTAGACATTGCTACAATGTTATGATAGTCAAAGTGATTTCAATTTCTTAACTATGGCACAGACAATTTAGCACAATTTAGTTCCCAAAAAAAATGAATGCAGCACAAAAAACACATGTAAAACCAATAACTATCAGGAGAAGTAAGAATCAAATATTACTAAATAATTGATTTTAGGTTGGAGGTGAGTACCTCATAGTCAATAAGTTGTATAATGTTGCTCTTCCCTTTCAACTTGTTTAAATATTGAATCTCTTGACAGAACCCATATGCAGTAGCATAATCACGACCTTTAAGCCTGATTTTTTTAAGGGCATAGATAGAACAATCTGATGATATAACTTTGTGGACTTCACTGCTTCCTCCACTACCTATCTTACCAAGCCTTTGATAGAGCTTACCATTAACTTTCAAAAACATGTCAGGATCATAATTTTTTTTGCGAGGCACCGATGACCCTTTACCACTTACAACCTTTTCTTGTTTTTCAGATTTAGAGGTCTCCAATTTCATATCTGATGATGAACTTTTGGATAAGGGCACCTGAGATTGTAAGTCAGTAACATCACCAGTGAATCCTTTTCCTTTAGTTGAATTATCATCAAGAGGAGAAGGATTCTTTGGAATGTCCCTTTCATTTGGCACTCTGTCTTGTTGCTCACTAAAGCCATATTCCTTAACTTTCAACTGGGTATCTATGGAAGAAGATGAAGCTTGGGCTGCAATTGCTGTCCGGTCAACTATGACTCCACTGCTGGACTTAGATGGAGGATGCGATGGCTGCAGAACATCTCCTTTACTTATAGGTTGAGAATTAAGATTAACATCTCCCAGAGTTTCTACTGCCAGGTGAGGACTAATATCTTGATGTGAACGGGAGCAGTAGGTCGTTGAATTGATCACTGGTGCAGAAGTTGCATGAACAGATATTGTAGTAGCACATGATGATCCAGCCACCGAAGATTGAGTCATGGGGTGGTTTATGTCACTCTGCAAGAAGTTACTGAATCGTTGCAGCTGATCCTGAGCAAGTACAGGTTTCTTTGCCAATAAAGAAGAAATCCCACCATCAGACCTCGAAGTAACATCTGATTCCAGGTTCTGAAAATACCTATGCTTCAACTCATGATTGACATTAGTTGGTGCCTCTACTTGATTGCTCACATCCCATTCCATTTCTGTCAATGCAAGTGAACTCATATGAGATGATAGGTCATCTGTTCCAGTGGCCATTCGATCATCGGCCCCTGCATATGGACAGAGAATGCAATGTATATGGAAGAACATAATGATAATCACATAGCGGCAGAATTCACATATAAGTTGCAATATTTGTGATTTCATGAAACTATCAATCTTTAGAACAACAGAGTGTTTTTTTTTCACAATGTCACTGTGATATAAACTTGCACCAAAACCAGTAACATAATTTCTAAACTAACAATTCAGAGGAAAGACAAAGCAACTTATTACCCTGTGAGCTAGCATTTTTCCCCAACAAAAACTGGACCTTCTTCTGACCTTCAACAACTGGAACATGCTGAGATTCTACATGTGAAAATGAAACCCCATCAGTATTTTTGCATCCAGCAATGGGTTTGCATTGCACTCGTTGCACATCGTATAGATCTTCATTAGTGATACTGCCTGAAATTGAAGATGGAGTTATTGGTGCATCTTCTTCAGTTTCCCCAACAACAGGTACCTTGTTCCTTGTCTCCACAACCAACTCTTTCCCTGTGTTACCCTGATGCATTGAAGGACGCACATCCTGAGATTTTTTGGCATCTATTGTGGGAACCACATTTGATGCAGTGATCTTTGAGGTTTCTCGCCGGGGAACCAATATACGCCTTGGCATAATACTATTAGACTGCATTGTACCTGAAAAATACCATATTAGACATGGCAAAAGTCAAAATAACCCAAAATTGAGGTGTTAATCCACTGACAAAACCAGTATCCCCTAATCATATATGCGGCCAGGAAAGACAAGGGAAGCCTGAGCAAATAGAAATGGAGAGGACAAAAACAGTAAAATTGAGGGAACTCGAGTTTGACTTGTTACTCCAACCAAAAAAAATTAGTCTTGACATATCAAAATTTGAAGGAAACATGAATTTGAGTTATTATATTTTCTACTTTCACTCAGGAATAAAGAGATCTGTACAGAAGTAGTTAAAACGTCAAAGACGGCAATATTTGAGAAAATACCAAAGGACCAACAAAACCCTAGCTTTTTTTATGATAATTACATCCGATACGGTACAGCACAATCTAGGAATAGAAACGAAACCCAGTGAAGGAGATACCGAGTGGGCGGTGGCGCTTGAAGGCAGCCTGGACATGCCGGAGAAAGTCCGGCGGAGAAGATGAATAGAACGATGATGACGATGACGATGACGATGACGACGAGGTGATCGAACGGTTCTGATAGGAGTCAGGGAGGATCGGACGGCTGAGATTATTGGCAGTCGCAGATGGGGCCGGAAGGTTAGCCTCCCCGTCCATGGCCGGACGTCAACGGCATTTCGTACAATGAAAAAATAAAAATCGGAACCAATCCAAATTCCGGAGATTAGGGTTTGGTCTGGGCCATGAGTTCCCCACTGGTGGGAGGGAGAGCACGAGAGAGTGAATTTTGAAAAGGCTCGTTGGCGCTTTTGAATATAAAAATGCTACGTGCGCTCCATATTTTGCTGCTAACGCTCCGGTTACTGTTTTGTTATTGCCCCTTTATAACCCATTCCCGAGGGGAAGCAGGAAGAAATTGGAGGCCCGCTGATTCGGCTTGAAATTAAGGCCCCAAATGGGCCAGGCTTACTTTAAATGTTCACTTGGAAATTGGGCTCTAGGATAAGCCACTTCTTACATACCTCGTGGACTGACCGCTCTAGGTATTTAGGCCCAAGACTCAGGATCTAAGGAGGAAAGTATCACGATACGTCGCATATCGGTGGGCATGAAAACAATATATAAGTGTAATATATCAAGGTATGGAAATATCACAAAAATCGTCGATATATTGACGATTTATTGGTAAATGGTGATAAATCGAAGATATATGTAATAAATTGGTTGTAGTGATAAAAAATCTTTGATTTTTTGATGATATATCAACAATAAATCATTGATTTTTTTACATAGATATCTTCTCCCACTATGTGCATGATCTAACAGTCTATATCACACCTACATTGAACAGATGGTCTAGATCACATACGCTTTGATCCAACAACCCAAATCATGTCCACGTCTTTAAAAATGATGTAATGATCATAAGGGTGATCCAAGAGCCCAAATTTGATCCGAGAGATGATCCAATGATTGGGAAGTGATCCCAATAGCTAATAGATAATCTAACGATTATATTTCACCTAGATTTTGATCTAATACCCATAAATGATTTTAACATTAAAATCACTTTCCAATGCCTATTTTGGCCCAATTTTTTTTTTTAAATAACTGATTCTCAATCCATTTCATCCACATTTCATTCCAAAGTGTATTGATCTCCTATTACTCATATTTTTTTGTTATTATTCTCAAAATTTTATAAATTTTGGAATTTATAAGTCAAGTTTGTGAATTAACTCTAAACCAAAGTTGCTCAATTATTGCAAGGTATGTTTGTTTTAAATTTTAATTATTTTTGTATTAAATTTAATTTATGTAATCAGTATAATTTAAGTTATTTGTTCAAGTTTAATAGTAGTTTATTGTTAATTTTCAATAAATTAGTACACTTTTAATAGATGTAAGTAAATTAACTTAGTATAGTTATACATTTAATATTTTGATTCACATAATTAATAGATTTGCAATAATTTAATTTTAAATTAATGATTTAATTTTATTTTGATATTCAATTGTAATTAATTAGTAGATTTGTAATTAATCAATATATTTTTAATAGATGCAAGTAAATTAACTTAGCATAGTTATATATTTAATTTAGATAATTAGTAGATTTACAATAAGTTAATTTTAAATTAATGATTTAATTTTATTTTGACATTCAATTGTAATTAATTAGTAGATTTGCAATTAATTAATATATTTTCAATAGATTTAAGTAAATTAACTTAGCATAGTTATATATTTGATTCACATCATTAGTAAATTTGTAATAAGTTAATTTTAAATTAATGATTTAATTTTATTTTGATATTCAAATGTAATTAATTAGTAGATTTACAATTAATTAATATATTTTCAATAGATTTAAGTAAATTAACTTAGCATAGCTATATATTTGATTCACATGATTAGGAGATGTGTAATAAGTTAATTTTAAATTAATGAATTAATTTTATTTTGATATTCAAATGTAATTAATTAGTAAATTTGTAATTAATTAATAAATTTTCAATAGATTTAAATAAATTAACTTAGCATAGTTATATGTTTGATTCACATCATTAGTAGATTTGCAATAAGTTTATTTTAAATTAAATCACATAATAGTCTATTGAAAATAAATTAACTTAGCACATTTTTAAATTAGTATATCATTGAATTTAAATTAGTAGATTTCTTCAATTACTTAATATATTTTCAATAGATTTAAGTAAATTAACTTAGTATAGTTATACATTTGAATTACATAATTAATACATTTGCAGTACTTCAATTTCATGTTATGCATGGTTTAAGTTGAAGGGAATGGCCAGTGAAAGTAGTGAGAGTGGCTTGCCAAGGCGAGATCCACCTTGGAAGCATTGTTCATTGATCAAGGGGAACAAAAATTGGACAATTTGTAACTATTGTGGACTCTCGATGAAAAGTGGAGGCATCATTTGATTTAAGTTTCATTTAACGCATGCAGACCATTGCAACAACACCAAAAAGTGTCATAAAGTGTCTTTTGAAGTGAAATAAGAAATATGAGGGATGTTGCATAAAAAAACCAATGCAAAAGCAAAGAAAGTTGCAAATATTAAAGAGATCTGTGCTCAATTACGTGGCACAATGGGGAGCAATTATACACATGTGATAAACGAGGATGATGATGATGATGAAGATGTGTACATGTATCCCACATATATGCACCCCAATGAGCGACATGCTTATTGAGCTATAGTTTACACCTTGAAAGCGACAAAAATGATCGATAACAACATGAAACATTTGTGGGAAGCAAACATAAAACACGAGAGTCGTCACGTCTTAATGATATTTCTAACATTTGGTTGACTCCACAAGTTAGTAGACCTAGTGCTGTTGGTACTCCTATTTTTTGTTACGATGGTTCAAGAGGTCAAACTGATGATAAAGGTGATAATACAAGAAATGTTAGAGAAGATGTTGGGTAACAAAGTCAATATCCAATGAGCCTATTTACTTGTGAAGATGATTTCACACACTACACACAGGATGAAGATAATGACTCTAGAAAAACGAATTAAGGCATAAGAGCCATTGGGAAGTTGTAAAAAGGAAAAGAACGGACTATGACACCATTTAACGAGGAGTTATTTTCAACTAGTTTTGAGTCCATGAGTATTAAGACTCAGTTTGGTGACTCATTAAATGAGACTAACATTTATCCTCTCTTATGTGATGGGTTATGGACAACCTTTTCAAAATTATGCGATAAACTCAAGTTCAACCAATGAAGAGTATGGTATGTCGAACTATTCTCTTTTTACACAAATGTCATATTATGTTCCATATCAGATGTAAGAAGGATTTGACACAAACACATGGGTGAACCTCAAGTCTTTCATCCATATAAAGACAATAGACAGGATTTAAGAAATTTATGCATGACATGTTCGGATTTTTAATATTCTTTATCATTTTCATTTGTTATTTTCACTTAATAAAGGTAGAAAAAAAATAAAAAAATAAAAAAATTGGAATCAAGACAAAAATAGATTTGTATGACAAGTGGATCTTGGATCAAATGTACAAAATCAAATTTTGAAACAATTCTCAATCACATAGTAGCAAAACTCAATTTATTCCTAAAAAAGGTATTTGCCTTTTTAAATTGAGATAAGATAATTCTTTAAATAAATAAAAAATGGTCAATAACATCAAGGCATATTGATTTTTGCTTGGATTGATAAATTTGAGAGCAATTTTCATATCTTCAAATCAATGGAAGAAATGAAGCTAGAGTGTATTTAGCCAAATCACGAGGCAAGGTGAGTGAAATTAATAATTTATTTCGAGATATTTTGTTAAGGAGCATAATATGCATATTAAACTTAAATCCTACAAGTTTGAACTTTTAAGAAAATTGTTAGTTTAACATGACATGAGAGCTCAATTTACACGGGAGGTTATGTTCAAGCCCTCTTTCCATAATTTGCATTTCTTCCAAAATTTTACTTGTCTAATCCAAATTCTATTTGTGTCGCTCCACATGTGACTCTAAGCCCACACTCTTAAGCTCAAGGAATTTTCATCCTACATCACCGTTTCTCAAAAGCAAAGGAAATCCCTTTAAAAAAAAAGTAATTTTTTTTTTTTACTCCTTTAGTATTGTTTAATTAGTTTTTTAAATGAATGTAATAGAAAATTTGAGGCATGATTGAATGAAAATCATGGTACTATTATAATTGAAGACAATATGTCGATATAATTATTTTATTTTTAGATTCTTAATGTTTAAATTACGAAATTGAAATTTTAATACACATAATATTGAATGGTGATAGGATTAATGTTATACTAAAACCATAAATTTTAATATATGGTAACATCTTTTTAATTTCAAATTTCACATAAGACATTAACGAGGAATAGAAACATTAAATACCAACAATTTCAATTCATTATTATGTAATATGGAAGGATTAGGTGTTACAAATTTAAAAAAATATACATTTAATAAAACCATCCTATTTTTTTAATTCCATCTGGTTACTGCATACCATATATGTTAGCAATAGTAATGAAAATGGTGGGGTGTATAAAGCTTCTTCGTGGAGATATGGGCAAAACTTTCGATAATTATAGCCTTGAAACTCTAAATTTAGCAACCGGATGAGAAACTTAAGATGTATTTGGTAATTATTTTTTAAAATAATTTTAAAAAATAGTTTTTGTGTTTTTGAAATCTGTTATTTGATTTTTATGAAATAAAAATTTATTTGAAAACCTAAAATATTTTTAATATTTTTATATAAATTTTAAAAATAATTTTTATACATAGTATTTTATTTTTAATTATTTTATATATTTATATAATTATTTCTTAAAACAACTATCAAATAATAAGTGAAAATAATAAAAAAAATGTTATATAAAAACACACTATTTTCTATACTTAAGAAAAAAAAATAATTAAAACATGTTTTATGAAAACACTCTACTTTTATACTTAAAAGAACAAAAAATAGAAAAGAGTTTTTTTTGCTTACATTTCCTTTGTTTTTTTTTTTCCAAACAACATAAAACTGTTTTAAAACATAGTCCCAAACAGTAAGTTATAATTCCAACTATAACGTAACTTCAGCATTTGAAAAGAAAATTAGTAACAATCATGATATCCTGGGCTAGTCTTCCCACAATGCAACAACCAACAACTGTGGGTCTTTGGATTGGACATTGGGCCGTTCGCCTTGGTCTGGTGGTCTACCGTGACAGCCGGACTGCACATGGAGCGGGCCAAGGGTGACCCACACTACCCCCTCCATAAACTGCTTTGGCGAGCGGTTCAAGGCCCATATTTCCGGCACAGGCCCAATTCAAGTGGGGTAGGTCGTCCTCGTCATCGCACTAAAGTCGAGTTCCAGTTTTCCGAATCCTGACTGACCCGACTGCACTGACCTATCAAAGTAACATCGTGGGCTCGTAGCCGAGAAGTATTCAAGCTATGATTTATTATTTACGACTTTTTTCTTTATCCCCCTCAGTGTACCTATATATCACGAAGAAGAATAAATTCAATCAACTTGAGAGTTACAATGACCTAATTCAGAATATTAAGACATAAAGATAAAATTTGACGCTTTAACCCACGATAGAATAAAATATTTTTAAGATATAATAAGACGTTTTGAACTTAAAAGCTCTTTTGGATAAAGATGTGAATGAGTTACTTGTCCAATTGTACGGATTGGACTGGGAGAAAAAGTTTTTGCGGAACTCCACCAATTAAGACATTGAAACAATGACTTAATTAGTTATCTTTAGTATTTGAATTCCACGCTTAATCACACTTTAGCAGCAGTTACTGGAATCAGCTCCCCTTTTGCTGCGATATGCTTGGAAACCGGCAAACCACACACGAATGTTCCTGCCCCCGACGACGTCAGAAATTTGAAAAACCCAGCTTCGTGGCATAGGTGTGATGTGAGTTTATCTGAAAATTAAAGTAGTGAGCTTTATTCCATCCCATATGCTCTGGCATGATTCTGAGGCAAAAGGAATCAATGGATCAGCTTTTCCCGATAAGGGGAACCATTATGGTGTAATTAGTGTGGTGCTTCGTTGTTGGTGCACATCACTTAGCCCCAAAAATCCACCTTGGGATGATAACGCCCCAAATAATCGGGTCACCCGATCCGCCCTGGTGGGTTTCGGGTGAGTCGGTGGGTTGTTTAAATGAAGAATCATATGAACAGGTAGATGAGTAATAATTTTCCCACGTGTCCACACGAGAGAGAGCACGGTCCCTTCCTCGTCTATCCATTATTCATTTGCATCAATGTAGGAAGCCTGGACCCCTTGTGTGTGCCTTTTTCCAGAAACCCCATTTCTTTGGATGCAATGTAACGGGCCATAAAAACGGTCCGCTGCTATATTAATACATGGTGGATCAGGGGCCCAATGCGTAATTGAACGGTCAGATTGCCATCATTGAGAAATTGGGAGTAAAATATGAAGTTTTTTAGGATATGCATATAGATGAATCAGGGAGCGCACTATTTCCAAATCAAGATCACTTCCAACACAAGGAAGTTCCTCTGCAACTCTCCCCTCCCTCTTCTTCTTGGTTTTCTCAAGTGGCAATGCATATGGGATTCTGAAACGAAAACTCTTTAGAGCCACACCCTCTGTTTGTTTGTTTGAGCTGAAACCCAAGATTCAGATCTCTCCTCCAATGGCTACAACCAGAAACCCGAGAAAAGTCATTAAGGAAAGCTGTACAAAGCAAGACCAGGTACCCCAAAAATCAGAGAAACCTCCTTCTTGGGCGGTTGTGAGAAGCCTTTTGACCTGCAAACACCTCCAGACTCAGCCACAGCAGCAAAAGCAAGAAGAAGGGCAACAACAGAAGCAACGGCGAGAACAAACCGTGGAAGGAAGCGGCAAAAAGTGCAAGAAAATGAAGTGTTCTGGTTCACTGTGTAGCAACACAAAGGTCATGCACAGGCCTGAAATGTCTTCCCCGGAAGACCACAAGAAAAGGCCTTCGATGGCTTCATCCAACAATGACGGTTCCAGCAGATCCATGAAAGCTCCTCTAAGTGAACTCAATGGGGTTGTTTCTTCCACTTCTTCCTCATTGTCTATTTCTGCGTCTTCTAACTCTTCTGTTGGTGGGTCCTTTAGAGGAATGCCTTTCAGGAGACTATCTGGGTGCTATGAGTGCAGAATGGTGGTTGACCCTGTTCTTGGAATCACTAGAGACCCTTCATTGAGAACCACCATCTGTTCTTGTCCTGATTGTGGTGAAATCTTCATGAAAGCTGAAAATTTGGAGCTTCATCAGGCCGTCAGACACGCCGGTAAGTAACTATTCCAGGTTTCAGTCAATGATGAATTTTTTTTTAACCAAAGAAATCTTAATTCATTTACCCTTAGTTTGGTGGCTGATAAATAGAGTAAAAGAGAACAAAACAGGACCACCATTGTATTTATAGTCGATGAAAGGGAGGGTCTGGAATCTCAATGATGAAAAAACAGGACTCGTAAATTTTTTATAACTTCTTTTGCTTATTTACTCAGTAAGCAAACGTAATCTTATGGGAAATCCTTTATCTTGCCAATTTCAATTAGCTTTTCCTAGTTACTACACTCACTGTTCTTGGTCTGTCAAAATTCACAGTGTCAGAACTGGGCCCAGAAGACACAAGCAAGAACATAGTGGAAATCATATTCCAATCGAGCTGGCTAAAGAAACAAGCCCCAGTCTGCAAAATCGACCGCATTCTCAAAGTCCACAACACCCCCAAAACTATATCCAAATTCGAAGAATACAGAGACTCCATTAAAACCAAAGCCACCAAGCTCCAAAAGAAACACCCACGCTGCGTGGCAGACGGCAATGAACTCCTCCGCTTCCACTGCACCACTTTCGTCTGCTCCATCGGCCTCAACGGCTCCTCCAATCTCTGCAACTCAATTCCAAGCTGCAGTATCTGCAGTATCATCAAGAACGGTTTCAAGGTGGCCGGAGGAGTTCCCGGAAAAGGGATTCTGACCACAGCCACCAGCGGAAAAGCCCATGACAGTGCTAGAATGTCGTCGCCGGATGATAATGAGAAGAGGGCCATGCTGGTTTGCCGAGTGATAGCTGGGAGGGTGAAGAAGAGTGCGACTCAGTTGGAGGGAGGAGTGTGTACGGAGGAGTTTGACTCAGTGGCTGGGGTTGGTGGGGTCTACTCTAATTTGGATGAGCTATATGTGCCTAATCCTAAGGCTATTTTGCCTTGTTTTGTGGTTATCTACACAGAGTCTTAGTGGGTTTGACCCAACTATCAGAGTTGCTTTTGTTTGGTTAGCTTTACATTTTCATTGACCAAGAAACAAAAACCTTCGATTTTGTTGTTGATTTTGTAATCTTTTGTGGAGGGCGATAGCCACATTCGCAACGTGGAGCGCGTGAATTCTCCTGTCCTGAATTTCTTGTATCTCAAACTTCTAGTTTAAACCACAAAAAGAAATCAACTCATTTGAATGGATTTAATCATATCATCTGCATCCAACATTTCTCAGAGACTAAATTAATGATTAGGATACTTCCTCTCGTTGTCATGCAAAATCTGACATGGCATGGCATGGCAGTCCCTGCCCTGCCCGCCTTTACCTCAATTTAGTTAGGCTGATGAGCATATATATGGCTATGAATGCCGACTGGCAGTCATATAACCTACTGTTGTACCTACTCTGCCCTGTACTCAACGGACCAAAAGAGCATATGAGGACTAATTTTGACGGACAAAAGAATCGGATAATGAAATCAAGATATGTTCTTAGCAGCATGTTTTGGATCCTAATGTTCCGAGGACATGATGATTTAGAGGGAAAGCAGGGATTGGTTCAGGTTTGGCAGAGCGGGCGGTCTCTACTGAAGTGATTAAACTGATCAATACTGCATTCTGAGACTGGTCTGGGCAGTGGGAACTGGGGAGAAGAACAGTATATTCCTTCCTTACAGGATGTGATAACAACTGTTCTCTGGTATTGTACTGTAGCCTGGACTTACGGTCGCGCGTGTTGTTGATGTGTGGGTATGTAGCATTACATTTACATCCTTGTTTTACGATGTGTCTGACTCTTATTTTGTACTCATTGTCTCATCATTTCTGCTGTCTGATGCGTTTACAAAAAGTTAAGCAATGCAGCATGGCGTTAACGCACCAAGGAGACTGTGTAAGATAAAATATATAAAGTTCCCATCCTCCAATACCCCCATTAATGCTCCAAGTGCTTCACCAGCTGGTTGTAATATCGGTTCTTTCATTAACTATGTAAAATGTATAAATATAAATCATCATCATCATTTCCCTATAATGACTCCCCAGCCCATGTTTATACCTCGACATTCCAAATCCGTTCCATTGGCTTGTACGCTCTCAGCCTATCTTACAGGATGGGCTTTATATCTCACATTTCAAGAAGCTTATGCGGTCCAAATTCATTTCCCGTGTGGGTTGGAAAGTGTTTTTAATTTGAATAAGAAATACTTTTCACAATGTTGCAGGGCAATCTGCATTCTGATTTGAGTCAGGATGAAATCTCTCCTCCATAAAATTAGGTCTTGATTTGAGATAGCCTGGCCAACTGATTGCCCAATAATTTCAGTCAGGATTTCAAATTTAATTTTAAACATTTTGAAATCATTCTAAAAATTCATCTCGTCAAAAGCATGTTGAACCCTTTCATGACAAGTACGCAACAATTTCTTTTACCCCAGTAGCTTACCTGAGTTAAAAATGGCGGGGACAGACGTGCATATGTAATCATGACCCGGTCGGTTGGGGAAGGGAGTTGAGTTTGGCGCCAAATAAATGGGGCCAAAACAACTTGTTTCATCTGATCTGACTAAATAGCTTTTCTGCAGTGCCTTTACTTGAAGCCATAGAAAGGAGGGAAAGGGGGGTGGAGCCATGGACCATGGGCTCAAAAAGAAGGTCAATACACAGTCAGTAATGTGGACTATGGAGGAAGAAAATGGCGGATGCAGGAGAAAGCAACGAACTGGCAGAAGCATGGGTGCGGTCTTGCGCTGCAATTAACAGGGACAATGAGTAGAGTTGGTTGGACCCACCCATGTTTGTGCACTCTGTTGGGTCAGGGTCAATTCGCTGGGAACATGGATGGTTGCCGGGACCATGTATTTCTCTGAAAAGGAAGAGGAAATGAAACCTAGATAATAAAGTTTAAATTTCTCTTGTCTAACTGTGATGGAAACTATGAAAGTAGAACCCGTTTTTTTAGCAACAAATTAATTCCGAGTAAATTGAATCAAAGGTTCAAAGTGCTAAACTCCATAACATCTGACTATTGGCCTTCAGAACATGAATCAAAGGCTCCACTGGATTGAAAGTGGAGCCCATTTTATAACGGGCTTTGGTGGTTGGGCCTATAAAATGCAGCATCTTGACTTTGCCCATTTGGTATATCAACGAATGAATAAAAGCAAGAAGAGCTTTGATAATTCTGTAACATAGAATTATAATCTTGGGTGGATATTAAACAAATGAATGACAGGCTAAAGAGAGCATTTTGAGAACTACACAGGAAATGGATAAACTTCTAAATATTTTCAAATTTGTAGAGATTTTCCTTTTTTTTTTTGGGGATTAGGCATGGTAAAAAAGAAACTTTTCCAAAATATTAAATTTTAGCTTATTATAATAAGGTTATAAAAAATATTAAATAAAAAAAATAAAATAATCAAAATAAAATAATATAAATATAAAAATAATATGAGAAATATATTATTATTTTATTTGTCTGATAAAATATCTTTGTCATATTACTTTTGTAGTTATATTATTTTAAAATTTACCAGTAAATGTAAATCCGGTTCTACACATGGAATATTAACCGGGCATGAGTATTGACTACCACACTTATAAAACAGGAGATCAACAGGTAGAACCGCTCTCATTGTTGTTGATATCATCACCCACATGTTTAGGAAACCAAATTAATATAGGCCTTATTGATAACTATTTTTAAAAATAGTTATGAAAAAATAGTTTTACAGAACAATTTTTAAAAACCGTTTTACGATTCGTATAATAAAAATCTATTTAAAAACCTAAAATTATTTTAAATATTTTTAAGTTGTTTTAAAAATAATTTTTATGTTCATAATTTTATTTTAAATCATTATATATGTTTGTGTAATTATTCCTTAAAATAGTTCTAAAAAATAAGTGAAAACAATTCAAACCATTAAAAGATATTATATGAAAACATTTTTTTTTCTGTTTTATGAAAATAGAAAAAAAAATAGAAAACAGTTTTTTATTATCAAATATATTTTTTATTTTTGTTTTTATTCTAAACAACACAAAATTATTATTAAAAATAATTACCAAACTGACCAAAAAGACTGCATTTATAAACCAACCTCGGCAGTCGGATTGGAGTGATCCTGTTTAAAGGTGGAGGTCACGTTTATATAATATACCACGCTGACTAGCATCACACCGTCCCACATCGACACTTCACAAAAAATGGAACGGTTATTTTGATGCGTTGGACAGCGCCATAGGGCACGACCTTACTTGAACAGGATCTGTTCTATAGGCTCGTACCTCTGTATCCTTGAGTTCTAAGGAGACAGGAACTTCAGTCTGGTGGATGAACTAAGACCGTTTGATCAGAGCGTGATTAGCAGTTAGATGGTCCACGGATCATGCAACGGCAGAGGATCGTTCCCAACAAGCTTTCCCTGGTTGGGATGATCAGGCGGTTGTCTGACAGACACAAAAACACTTTTTGCAACTTCGCCCAAGCAACGAAATAGCTTTCGTAGTTCATCTTCCTTACGAAAGGATACCGGTTTTCTGACATCCCTATTCCATGTCTTAGTCCCGGATGTTTCTTCTCCGTCCTTTTACGACCCATCTTGCTCTCCAACTGACTCAATCTCTCTTCCACAAGCTCAGTAACATCACTTTTTGGACTCCAATCATCACCAGCAATATTCACTTCACCCATCAGTAGATGGTGGCTCAACTGGCTCAAGATCCTGTGTTTTCAATGTCAAAATTGTCAAATCCTCCCTGACCTTTTCATTCTCATCAGCAGAATTTGCAGCATCCAAAAATGTAGAATTGAAAGCAGTTTCTTCCACATTATCTGATGCAATATTCTGATCTTTAACATCATAAGAACCCGAAATTGCCGGAACTCTCATTCAAATCAAAGCCCTCCTCCTGAATGCTTAGATAAGCTGCAATCCCTGTTTCGGTATTGGAATTCAGCAAAATTTCATCAGAAGCATTAACCCTTAATTCATCTTCTTCTAATGTATGCACCACTTCTGTTGGTACCTCTTCAGGTTACAAGATAAAAGAAGAAATAGAAGAAATCATTTGAGTAGTGAAGGTAGACTTGGAAGGGACTCTAATGTCTTCACCTTTTCCATCTCTGAAATTCAAATTGATTGGTTGTATTGGCTGGGTTCCAGGTTTCAACCAAAGGAAAGGAAGCGTTCTAGCAAACATATTCAGTAAATGTAACGCTGCTCCAAATACTATCATCAAGAATTAACCCCTCGAGATCCTTCGCATTGTCAAAGTTTTTCATCTCAGGTATCGTGTTAGATGATCCAGTCTCTCTATCAACTTGTAATTAAATATCCCGACTTTATAACACCGCTTGCAATATTTTAGAAAATAAGGAAGCCCATGCAACTAGTCTGTCCTCCACCCACACATTAATTAAAGTATGCTAAACTTTTCAGAAAATTCTGGTCTGGTTTTGAATAAATAAAATGACAGAAAAAGACATGAGAAAACATCTTTATATCTAGTTTACTTCTGTAGTCTGTACAAGCTTCTGAATAGATACAATCCCACATCGAGAGCATACAAAAGAAAGTAGAGGTATTTTACAACACTGAGTCACAATGAGATGGCACGACCTTACTTGAACAGGATCTGTTCTATAGGCTCGTACTTCTGTATCCTTGAGTTCTAAGGAGACAGGAACCTAAGTCTGGTGGATGAATTATGACCATGTGATCAGAGCGTGATTGGCAGTTCAGTGGTCCTTGGGTCACTGCAACGGCAGAGGATCGTTCCCAGCCAGCTCTGTCTGAATGGGATGGTCACATGGTTATCTGACAGACCCCAATGCTTCCCTTTTTCCACTTGAGGCAAACATACTTTTGCATTCTTCATACTTCAATTGTCATCATTTCTCCATTTCTCTTCCCAGTTTGGATGAATTATAACCATGTGATTAGAGCATAATAAACAGTTTGGTGGTCCTTGGATCTTAAAATGGTAGAGGATCATTCCCAGCCAGCTATGCCTGTTTGAGAAAAAGGAATTTTTGCATATCTTCATACTTCAACTATTATTATTTCAACATCTCTTTTAATGTCTTCATTTCTCTTCCTAGTTTTCCGAACATTAAATACACTTGGTCCTGAAATTATCGGGCTTCTACACCTGCTAGTTTGATAAAACTAGGTAATATTATCAACCAACACACCAGAGACCTCTACAAAATCCTTAACAAATTTGACCATGATCAATTCAGAAAATATTAGAAAAAGATCATCTTTACCTGTCATGGTTGAGCCTTCTTCACCTAATTAAAATATGCCAATCTTTTCAGCACATTCTGCTTGTTTTTAATATATAAAATGATAGAAAAAGACACACGAGAAAACATCTTTATATCTAGTTTACCTCTGTACAAGCTTCTGAATAGATACAAAAGAAAGAAGAGATATTTTAGAGCACTGAGTATGGTTAGTGGGGACGACCTTACTTGAAGAGGATCTGTTCTTTCGGCTCGTACCTCTGTATCCTTGAGTTCTAAGGAGACAGAACCTAAGTTTGGTGGATGAATTAATGACCATGTGATCAGAGCTGATTAACAGGTTGGTGGTCCATGGATCACAAGAACAGTAGAGGATCGTTCCCAGCCAGCTGTGTCTGAATGGGATGGTCACATGGTTGTCTGACAGATCCCAATGCTTGCTCTTCTTGGACTTCGTCACTGAAGGCAAACATTCTTTCGCATTATCTTCAGCCTTCAACTGTCATCATTTCTGAATTTCTCTACCTAGTTTGGATGAAGTATAACCCTGTGATTAGAGCATGATTAAGAGTTTGGTGGTCCTTGAAAATCAGATGTGGGAAAACAAATATTTTACCACCATGCTATGTAACTCCTTTGTTACATTACTAAGTGAAGTTTTCTGTATTTAGGGTGGTTTTAATAGATATTAATGGTAAGTATGAAAATATTATAAATTAATTAATATAATAATTTTAAAAATTTTAAAATAATAAAATATATAGATATGTACATAACGTTAAATATTATAATTTTTTCTTTAAATATTATATATATTCTATTTAATAAAATTTAATGTATCCATATATTTATATTTATCTTTATCATTTAATTTAACATATCAAATACACAAAATGAAATCTTATTTAAAATGTGAATTATATATTTTAAAATTATTTTTAATTTTAATAAAATATAAATTATATATTCATAGTGTTACTAGTTCAATCGCAACTCAACCATTGATTCGATCATTGAACTATAAATCAGTAATTTTTTCCCATTCAATGGTTAGTTTGACTTTTAAAACATTGAAAAAAAAAACCATCTTTAGTTTAGCCTTCTTCACTTAATAATACAAGACAGCAAAAAAGTTTACTTTTGCATATTTTAAGACTTCAAATTTTGGTATTTCTTTATTCCTCTTTCTAGTTATACTAAAGCTAAATTCCTTATACCTCATCTTACTATTAAGGTTTGTTTACTTCTATGTCAGCTAGTTTGATCAAATGGATATAAGAACAAGCCCATTGCCTGACATGGTTGAGACTTCTTCACTTGATACAGGACAACAGAAAATTTTGTATATCATTTCTTTATACTTCAAAGTTCACCATTACTTTATTCTCTTCCTACTTTTACTAGAACTGAAGTCCATACTGTTGGGCTTTGTGGAGCCTAGTTTAATTAGGAAGTGTCCCAAATTCCTAATTAATATAGTTTCCTTATTGTTTGTAAAGAATATTATATAGAATATTTCCAGGTTGATATATTATTGTAATATTAGACTTCCTTATAGAATAAGGAAGGTTATTGGAAATATCTCTATATAAATATTCTAGGTCATGATGGGATGATATTATGGTAACCGTGGGTTGTACTCTGGATTCTTCCCTGATAATAGTGATATCCCTGCAACTCCGTGGATGTAGGCAAATTGCCGAACCACGTAAATACTGTCTTGTGCATGTGAATTTTTTGGCGTGTGTTTTCTCAATTTTGTTTCTCACAGGTTGGGAATTCAATTTAATTCCCTACACATACACGTTATCTTCAGTATTTCTTCTTACATCCATATACTTTATCTTAGAAATATTTTAACTTCCATGCCAGCTTAGTTTGATCAAACTTGACTATATTGTCAGCAGACAACACACCAGGAAATCCGTCTTCAAAATGGCTAACAAATTTGACCATGAGAAACTCAAAAAATGCAAGAAAAAGCCCATTTTACCTATCATGATTGGAAATATAGGTGTCTTGTCTGTAACTGTTCTTGATCACATAAATTACTGCATCATCATTTATGTTCATCGAAATCAATTAATCTAATAACATTTTTTCCCTTATGAAAAGCCACAAAATTACTATTTTAAGCACCCTCTAATGTTGTCTAATCATGAAACAATAATTACTACATGAAGGTCTTACTTATCTCTAAACCTTTTCACCAATTGCCAAGAAGTAAAATAGCTTTCATAAGGATACTGGTTGTTTGATATCCTTGCTTCATGTCTTATTAATACTCAATCACTCTCTTTCATTGTCTAATAACATGCCTCATCAGTTTAACATTAAGACATTTGTGTGATCTAAAATCTTATTTTTCTCTATGAACTTTCAGTTTCGACCAAGAATACCATCATTAAATAACAACCTTCACCAAGGTTTTGGCCCATGCTTTTTTGACCAACCAGCATGAATTCAGGCAGAAAGAATAATTAGATAGGCTGTTTCACTCAGATTCAATCCCAATTTCATCATGCCTTAGGAAAACCCAATAACCTCTACTCCCCTTATCAAAATGCTATTAACCAGGGCAGGTTCTGGCAATATAAGGTCCTGGAAGAGTTGAGCTGAGCTGGATATGGTCCTAGCCTTCACCCTGCTTAGCAATCCTTGAGACTCAAACTTCTGCATTTCACACTTGACAGCACCAAACTATTTACCATAGCACCAGATGTTGATTCCACCTCTGTCCCACCAACAGTCCATATAAACTCTGTACAGTGCTGAATATTATGTATACATTTGTCAGTTATATCATCATAAGATTTCTGACTTTACACAAAAATAATGGGTTTACCAATGGTTATACGTAAGAGGAGCTGTAGAATACCTAAGTTGTCAATGCAGTGGCCTGCGCTTTCTATCTTCTTATTGATGAGGTAAATTTTCATTCCTCTGGAAAATATGAGAGCTTCTCAGTTGTAATTCAAGGTTCTATGAAGGAACTTTAAGTTGTTTTCGTATTAACAAAAGCCATAATTGTCAGCAAGCCAAAATCATAATGTTTTTACAGGAAAACATGTTTGGGCACAAAGATGTTTCAACTGATTGAAGAAATTTCACAAACCTGGACCATCAAAAGCATCCATGTTTGCAAACAATGTAGAAAATAGTATCAGTGACCTGCAAAATAAATGAGAATAACATGTAACAGAAGAGGACAGAAAATTATTGGTTCAAGTACATCCCTGAAGGGGAAAAATGAAGAAAAATATAAGAAATCATTGAGTGGTAAAGTAAGAGTAGGGTCGGAAGGCACTTTTTTTCTTTCACCTCTTTTCTGTCTCTTAAAAAAAGATGATTGGTGATATTGGCTGGGATCCAAACTTCAACCTTGAGGCAGCAATCAAATGCAGCATTAGATAGAGCAGTAGGTTCAACCAAAGAAAGGAAGTTTTCTGGAAACCCCATAAAGTAAAAGCAACATGGCTCCAAACATTGTCATCAAGGACTACATCCCTCTCGAGATCCCTCTGATTGCCAAATATCTGATGATGTTTCAGCATCTCAGGCATGGAAATTAGATGGTCCAGTCCCTTATAATGTGTGGAGCCTTAGCTTCACAAGTACAACAGTTACTTACATGTCTCAAGACACTATGCAACTATTGAACTTTAGTTTATACAATATCCAATTGTGCCATGAAATGCAATGAAGGAAGATTTTTCAACTTTTGATCTGAATCCAGCATTTCCCAGCTTCTTTCATGCCCACTTCCTTTATTATTCCTCTCTGTTTGCTTGAATTGTGTAATTTGAACTTTAGTTTATGGAATCTTCAATTGTACCATGCAACAAAAGGAATTCTTAACTTTTTATCTGAATCCAGCTTTTCCCAGCTTCTTTCACGCCCACTTTCTTGATTACTTCTCTCATTTTTCTTGAATCATCCCACATTTCCAAAGTAGCATAAACATTCGAAAGTGTAACGAGAATTGAAGGGTCTTCAGGTAAGGTTGTTAGAAGACGTTCAGCAATAAAATTAACCAGCTCAGTCTTCTTGTGAGTTCCACAGGCCCCAAGCAAGGAGTTCCATATGGTCTGATCAGGCTCAAAAGGCATTTCAGCAATCAATTCTTCAGCCTCTTTGAAACATCCAGCTTGACTCAGAAGCTCAACTATGCAATAGTAATGCTCTATGTGGGGTTCCATTTTATATTCAGTTTTCATGTACTTAAAAATAGTCCATGCTTCTTCCACTAAACCAGCATGTCTACAGGCAGAAAGAACACCTAGAAAAGTTATTTCATTTGGTTTTAGCCCCAACTCTATCATCTCTTGGAAAAACCCAACTGCTTCCATTGCTCTCCCGTTTTGCCCACATCCCATAATGATCCCTGTATAACACACTGTATCTCTCTCTGAAGTACAATAAAACAAAGCTAATCCATCCTCAATTTCACCACATTTTGCATACAGGTCAATTAGAGATGTTACTGTTATCCTATCTGATTCATACCCACTCTTTACACAAAAGGAATGGACCTGTTTGCCACTCCCAAGCCCTACTAGGCTTGAACAAGCCTTCAGAACACTTGAGATAATAAACTGATCAACTTCAATATCCAAATTAACCATATCCCTGAACAGTGAAAAAACCAATGAATTTAGTCCCATCTTAGTGCACCAAGAGATTAAACTGGACCAAACCACAATATCTTTCTCTGGAAGCCTGTGAAACAATCTTAATGCATCTTTAATATTCCCATCGTTTGCATAGAGATCAATAAGAATGCTTCCAACAACATAATCTAACTCATACCCACTAGTGACAGCCAATCCTTGGACTTGGAGCCCAAGTCTAAAGTTCTGCAAGTTGATACAGACCTTTAAAGCACTGCCAAAAGTGTACGAGTCAAAATGTGCACCCAAGCTATGAATTTGTGAGACCAGATTGATAGCAGCGCTATTTTGTTCATTAACAACATACCCAGAAAGCATAGAATTCCAAAGTGGCAAACAATCAAGAATAGAGGCACTGCAGCATGAATATTCATCAAACATTTTTATTGCTTCATCCAATTCATTGCAGTTGGAATATGAATCCACCAGAGCAGATGCAGTAAAACAGCAGGATCCAAAACCTGATTTATTGACGTAACAATGAATCTGTTTCACCATAACTAACAACTGGAAACAACCACAGGTCTTAAGAGCACAAGAAAATGTAAATCCATCCAACTTAAGACCTTTCCGGTGCATCATACACACAAATTCCAAAGCACCCAAACTTTCTTTACACCGAAAACCAGCAATAATGCTATTCCAAGACACAGTATCTGGTTCTGGCATTTGATAAAAAAAATTCACAGCCTCCTCCATCAAACCTTCTTTACCATACCCTGAAATCATAGTATTCCACGAAGTTGAACTAGGACACAAAATATCATCAAAAACTTTCCGGGCACTACTCAAACTCCCACATTTCACATACATATCCAAAAGGGTGTTCATCAAAACAGTATCAAACCCTAAATTAGCTCTAAAAACTCTTCCATGAATCAATTTACCCGATTCAAGATCACCCACAAGACCACACGCTTTTAGAACTGCAGAGTACAGGAACCCATTTGGTGTCTCTGATTTGGACTCTAACATCTGCACATAGAATTTGAGAGCAGTATCGGGGCTCCCACTACTGGTATATGCAGAGATCATTGTGGTCCATGTAGCAGCATTTCTTTCTAGCGTTTCATCAAACAGTCTTCGAGCATCTTTCAAAAGAGAGATATCAACGTACATGGCCAACAAATTATTGGCAAAAAACACGTCATTGAAAACCCCGAGTTTGATTATGCAAGCATGAAGTGATCTTCCATGTCGAAAAGCTCGGAGTCGGCCACACTGGCGTATGACACTCACTATTCGATGCAAGTCCATGATTGCCCATGGAGGCGAGCTAGTAAATCGATCTGTACAAGACCTTCAAAGGCATGACAATTTTCAAGGCTTCAAAACTCGAAGCATTGAGATGGAAAGACACCAACTGCATAAGCCTGAAACGCAAGATTTTAATGTCTGCTGTCTCACCCTAATCCGCACTGGCTCTCGTATTTCTCCTTCAAGGCAAAGCTTCAGCCTCAGCTTCACTTCTCTTGAATAAAACATCCTTGTCCCTTCAATAAGCATAATCGGCCTAATTTCATTGATCTATATACCTCCTTTATTTTAAAGTTAAATTAGAGGGAAAATGGGCGGAAATAATAAATAAAAAAGTAAAAATAATATTTGATGAAATTTCCTAAAACTTAAAAAAAAAAAAAAAAAAGGAAAAATTCACATTAATTTATTCTTCCAAGAGAGAAAACCTTCTTTTATGTGTGTAGTTCTTACACATGACCTAAATCAATTAAAATTTGGAAAACAATAAATAATTTTTTAAGATAATTCTTAAAAGCACTTTTTGATTATTTTAAGGAATAAAATTTCATTTAGTATTCTCACCCTAAATTTTAACTTAATTGTTTCTAGAACATTACTTGATTTTTATCCTCTAGTGGGTCCACATGTCGCCTCTTGATTACTTGAGAATATAGGTATACCCAACAAAAAAATATTCTTTAAAATTGTCTTGTCATGTTATCAAGAGCACAATCATGTAATCGTGTTATCGAGAGCATGGTCACATAGTCGTGTTCTTGTGAATACGGTCGTATGACCATGTTCTCAAGAACACGACCTCGATAAGATTAACTCATATTGGTGACCTAAGGCGACTACCTTATGGTTTGTTATACTCATTATGGTGCTCTTTCATTTAGGACCTCAAAAAAAAAAAAAAAAACTCTTGATTTATTCTCCATTCAATTGGTGCATATTTATATATAATATAATATTTTTAAAAATATTCTCCATCCTTTTATTATTATTTAAATCTCTCTAAAAATAATTAAAAATACCTCGAATTTGTTCTAAAAGCATATTTTAAGAAAAAAATTATAATATATATATATATATTTCAAGAACAATGGTCAATCATGCCCTTATTATTTTGAAAACTGGAATTTGATTTTTTGAATTTATTTTATTTTATTTTAATCTTATTTTCCAGTTAAAAGAGGTTAGAGAGTGCAAATGACATTACATTAAGTATTTTCTTGAATGTGTTCATTCTCTAGCAGATACTTAGATCAATGACTTAAACCATTTATATATACATATATGTAGGTGATGTGTAGAAAAAGAGTTCCATAACCTTCACAAGGGCAGCAACCCAAGAATTCCCCATTAGGCCAAAATTGGAAACCCGCATCTCTCACCTGTACAACTGCAATGACTTACCTGCCTTTGCATCACAGGTTCCACACTCAACAGGGGCTTAAGAAAAATCAAAGAGGGATCAAAGGCCAGATAAAGTACAATGTCTATGGTTGTTGAAGCATGCTGTGTGTTCTTTATACCACGGATTCAGCCTCATCATCAAGCATGTGGGTAGTATGAGTAAATTTGATTGTTGAGTTTTGTGATTCCAGGAGACACCTGCATTCTGGCAAAGGGTTGGTATAGATGGAAGACTTTCTTCTGGACTTTTTAATTCTGGGTACATTCATCCCCTTCCGATCATTCTCAATAAGCATTGATTCCATCTCATTCTTGAAAGCTTTCCAACTGCAGGAGGATAGAGCATAAGTAGGGATTTTAGAATCAAACTTCTATAGTTTCGTAGCATGTAACAAGGACGTTTTCACTCTTCCCTTTAGGCTTTCACCGATACAAGTGCTTATTTTTTATTTACTGTCATGGATATACGAAAAAGTATGGACTTCCATTCAACGTTCTCTGACTTTAGTTTTAGTTTTGCTTTTAAGATGTTCTGTTCAAGTGTTAAGACATGGTGTCTTATGTATCATTTGGACGAAAACAATTCTAGAAATAGCATTGTCCTAACAGACACAATCATGCATGCCTGTGGGCAGATAATTTAGAGTGAAGACAGAGAGAAAGGAAACTACCTAATATCCATGTCCTGCAGCAGAATAACGAGCTTCCGCTTGTCAGGTTGAATGGTCTTAGCATGTCCACCAAAGAGGAATCTCCTGTGACCCATCAGGAAATGGGGGAAGTTTCCACCCTGAGTTGTCACAAAAACTTCACTAAACAGACATACTGTGTAGTCCAATGCAGCCAACCTTGAAGAATAGCCCTATTAACCAAAGGTACATAGGAGTTAAAGCAAGGTATTAGAACTTTCTGGGGTGAAGTAAAAACTGAGCTGTGACTAGCCATAAGATTAAATGTTTTAGTCTAATTTGATCCTGCTTGTTTTCTGATAATTATTTGACCTGTTCACTCAGAGGAGTAACTAAGAAAATCAAATAATTGCAATAGAAACATGATTGAGCAGACCAGCCTGACCAGATTTGCCTCAACCTGGTTCAACAAAAAAACCATATTTTTCCTGATTAAAGTAACATGCTATAGCTCTACTGATTCTGTAAAAATGACGGGTTAAAGAAATAGAGAATTTTTTTTTTTTTTTTAAAAAAAGCCATAAGATAGTTAAAATACTAATTTCAAAATGCCTGTGTTGCTTAAGGATTAAGCTGTCATATGCCCAAAGAAAATTAATCAAAATTATAGCCAGGTTAACTCCCACAAAAATCCAAGATTTCAGGTTGATCTATTATCTGCTCCTGACAACCATTGCCCCAAGTCCACATATAAATCTCTGGCAAATTTGTGAAACTTATTCTTCTAGTCAGACAGTCCAAGAACAGGTCTGGCCAAAAGAAGACCAAGGCAGGGACACTTCAGAACTTCTAATTTGAAAAATGGGCAAGGTCGTCCAGTCCAGGTTCGAAAGGTAGGTGAGTAATGGATGAAATTCTGGTTTGATCAAGCCCAGGGTGGATAGCATTCAGTGGAACGATTTGCCAACTTAACAAAGTTCACTACTGCATCTAACGAAGAACGTTGTGGTGAGGGATGAGTGCAAGTTAAAGGCTCTGAGAGGGGAAGGAGCCATATAGTTGAGAAGGGCGTGGATGCATTAATAAGAAAATTTTTAAGATTTCAGGCTTATGCTTAAACAAGGCTCTTTATCAACACAAACAGTAAACTAACTAATATTTCTGACCCAAATAATGGGGATATGGCATAACAATGATGATAATTAGTTTCTTGTCACATGAGTTGCTTTGGCAGCTCATGGAGTCAACTCCATCCAACATACGCACTAACAGACATTTTCCAAGAGAGCCAAAAACAGTATTTACCTTAAAAGGTGCAAGCTCATCTGAGGTTGCAAGGGACTCCTTGGTATAGAGAAGGGGAAACATCTTTAGTAGAGGATCCAAATGTCGCTCCGCCTGGTATATTTTCCCAGAGGCCAAATAAATCGAAGTGTTGTTATCAAATCCCATACCCCGTAGCATCATTCCTACCTATGCTGACAGAAAAAAACATATACAACAAAGAGTTATCATTTGCCTTGACAAATGAGTAAGTGCAAGGACTCCAAAAATATATGAACAGTCACATGACATAATTGGAACAAAAACATCCAAAGAAACCAATTGCATCCAGAAAAGGAAACAAATGTTGACTATTAAGGTGCATCACATTCTTACTACACCATAGAAATGCATAATTTTAATTGTCATATTCTATTATTTATCTTCAACTTAGTTTGAGATTTTAAAGTTATGATAATTGGTAGTTACATCAATCTACAAAACAGAAACCAATTTCCTAAAAGGCTCTATTGCCATGATGACAGGAAAAGTGACAAAGCAATATTGAGTTAAAAAGATAAAAGATAATTTTGATGCATGTATTTCTCTTCACGCAAGAAAAAATGGCTGAAACAACTTCTACTAGGTTCAGAAGGTTGGGATTAAGCCCCTAAAAGCAAGACATGATGTAACAAAATTAGACTTAACTATCCCCCTGCTATCCCTTTGGTGTATTGACATTAATTTGAGCATTCAACTCATATCTCTTACATTATACATAACTTGGGTGCATTAGGAGTTGCACAAAAAATACAAGTCATGGGTTTCTTATAAGTAGATAAGTTGTCCATAGTTAGTTCATGGATTTGGGCAATCTAGTAGAGACTGTAGTGCATCACCTCCTAATTAAAAGGATGACTTGTCTTAGCCGTCGGGATGAGTTTCCCATGGTGAATGCACTAAGTGTGTGTAATGCACATTGGACAGGATTTACGGTGAATCAGGATGCAAGATTATTAATTATCATGATTCACCAAGTTACTATTCTGCATTGATTCTCAACCTTGAGAGGATATTGAGCTTGTGTTAAAATCAACAAGAGACTTTGACTTATGGGTGAGACCTTAAAATGGTCATATATTTCTATAAATTGGGTCACTGTTAATTGAGGTTGGTGGCAACAGGTATTCTCAATAGAAACACCATGATATTTCATAGGATTGAAACAGTGTGTTCCGTTGAGTGATCCAAAAGACATGTCATTATGAAATTTGTGGCCACATTAATTCCTTTATTTTAATTTGACATATGCTCCTTAGAGATAGAGTATGTCAATTGATCACATAATAAGTGAAATTTATAACTCAAGAATTGGAGAGATAATCTTGATAGATGATAGTACTATCTTATTAAATTACGGATACCAATTCATAGAGAGTCTGTATGCAATAGAGAGTAGGTCACGGACTTAAGAACTTGGTGTTTCGTTGTAATATACATAAGGTACTATAATGCAGTTGACTCTCTATAGTGGAATGTTGAGTCAATTTCAGAATTTGATTATAAGAGAGTCAATAATCTTATGGGTCCCAGTGGTCCCCGCTCATATTCCTTGATAGCATGGTTTATGAGGGTTAGATGAGTTATTAGTTCACTTTTGTGCATAAGGGCATTTTAGTAATTACGTAAATTTGTCCAAAGATAAGTGAATGGTATGTCTGAATTAGGCTAATTGATTAATTAAGACCTTGTATGATTAATTAATCCATTAGCAACCTTTTAGGGCTAGATTAAGTGACCCAAGCCCATGGTGAGCTTAAATCACTTAAGTCCAATAAGAAGCTTATAAATACCCCTTTTAGACTTAGGGTTTCTAAGTCTTGTCATTCTCCTCTTCAATCTAGAGAGAGAACTCTAGCCTCCACCCTTGAGATCTCCACTATCTCAATGCCTAGACACAAGCAAGAGTCATCAGACATAATATCATGGTGTTTATAAGATCCATTATGACTTTGGAGTTATCTACATCGATTGGAATTGATCCGGGGACATTCAGATCAAAGGTATATAGTTTTATTCTCTAGATCTATGTTTTCTATGGTATTCATATTGTTTTTGAATACCTGTTTATCCGCTGCACTAGATTTAGAGAGCCTAGGATAGATTTGCATGCACCCTACGATCCAAGACATGGGAATGGAGCAACCCAAGGTTCCCAACACAGAAGAAACTTTATAACTGAACTCAAAATAAAAAAAAGCAAATTCTTCAATAGTTATTAATTAAATAAACAGAGCTCTAAACTACAAAAATCAAACATTAGCTTAATAGGAAATATCTCCCATTGGAACAAAGCAAAAGACGCAAATATAAATGCGATCCTAATAGTTTAACACAATCCAAAACCTAGATAATTGAAATTCCCAGGTTACTACCCAATTCAGTTGAGTCTGTTATACTCGAGACATGAAAAGAATTAAAAGAAAACAAAGTGAGGGTCCGGGCAAATGGAAGCTTGGCACCCAAGCACATCTGTTTTTAACATGCAAACATTTTGGACACATAATGCACAATAAAAGAATTGAAACCAAAAGCAAATAACCCCATGTTATGGGCTTGCATAATAGGGAAAATATCCAAGGGAAAACTACCAACACCATGAGCTTATTCCAAAGAAAAAAATAAATAAATAAATATGAAAAATCAACCCAATGAAGCCTTATTGAACTGCTTGTGTCAGCTGCACAATCCTTTTCCACTATTTAGCCAATTTATGGCAATATCTTTTGGCAAAAGATAGGCCATAATTTCTTTCCTGGGGGGGCTTAAACCAGATTTGTTGAGGCCCCTCTTGCCCTCATATCACCTTAAACTTGAACTAAATCACCTTTAAAGGCACTCCATAAGGGAAAGCTAGCAAGAACTAGGGTTGAGGCTGCACAAGAAATAGAGTATGGCCTATGGCTTAATGGAAGAAACTGCGCTACATTGAACTGAGGAAGAAGAGTTAAATGGAGGAACTAAAATATTCATAAAAATACTACAAAATTGAGATTTTAAAGATATAAAATCAATGAGAGGTAGATATTTAGGATACCTCCAAAGGAGTTAGAGGGCATTTTCCATTAATTCGATTGAGACCAGGTTGAATTAAACGGTCTTTACGCCTAAACTTTCCCCTCCACCCTTTTTCTCGAACTAAGTCCATTTCAAAATTTTCAGCTTTTCCTCCATCATATAGACAGCATGAGAAGGCCACCATGTCCTACAAGTTGAAGAGAGATGCTCAAAAAAATTTCCGTTCATTAAAACTTTAATAAAAAAAATATTAGAAATATCAAGAGCTTGCCAAGAACAAAAATTGAAAACAACCATTAATACCTCCTCAAAACGAAGGTGGACAGAAACATACTTTCCACCAGTTCTTGAGCTCTTCTCAATCATTCGTTTAACTAATTTCCTAGCAAGAGTTGAAACAGGAAAAGAGAACCTCAATGCTACGTTGTTGGCTAAGCATCTTAGGAATTGAACACGAGGAGGAACATTCATTGCCAATCTATTAGCAAATGGGGCTATGCGAATAACTCTGCATCAATTAAGTAACCAATCAGAAACAGCCCAATGCAGGGCTTGAACAAATTTTAAGATATAGAAACATGGATGAACAACTGAAAAAAAGGGGATTACTTGGTCGCTAATAAACAATTTTTTTTTTCTTTTTCTTTTTTTTCGTTTTGTTGACATCATTGGTTATGGCAATATAAGTATTCCACAATATCCATTCAACTGAGAACAAGATGAGGTTATAAAGTAAGTGAAGAAACTGTGATTCAGTATGTACCCTTGCTTGCGTAAGACTGGATAAACTTCTTCCAAGTAATAACTTACAGGAGCCCAAGCTTCAATTCGAATGTTTGGTATATTAGTGATGTTGTAATCATATCTTTCCATCACTAACTCCGGTAGCTCCTGGACCACTTCTACAAACCCTTTGAGGGTGGTTATGAAATGGTCCTCATCATAAATATCCCCAAACTCACTGTACAACAAATGAATATAGTTGAAGTTAGAGAGCGAAAAGTACACAGGTATGCTTAAAAATAAAATCATACAGAGTAAGGCGATAAAGGAATCAAATTTATTATGCCTGCCATGAATACTTCTTTCATCAGTTCATTCTGGCATCTTTTGGATAGATGTGCTAGGCTAGGCCATTTTATCTGGGACTACACATCTACCATCCACCCTTGATTTAGCTCCAAACACAATAATATTTTGTTCTATTTCAGGCCAAACTTTAAGGCAGGTTAGGCAAATGACGAGGACAGAGAGAATATAAACTTTTTGATTCACATGTATGCAAATGTTACTACATTTGGCTCTGTAAATTTGGCAGCAGAGCCAGAATTTGGTCCTCCCTAACCGTAAAATTAAAAACATAAGCTAAAAAAGAGATCATGTAGTACAAATCAGCTTTGAGCCTCTCATAATAGCCTTCTCAAATCATGTAGTACAACTGCAAATGTACTATGAAAGTTCAGCCATGTCTCTGATAAATCAAAATGAGCGGATAACTGTTATCATTGCAGATGGATCTTCCCAATCATAAACAATTGAAAAAACAGCAAAAACATTCATAAAAATACAAATATAAACTAGAAACATACTGTATAAGCCCTCATCTACAGTTCTTGAGATAATCTAGGACATTTCCTGGCTTCACCTGTTTAAAAGTTTCTTAAGTGCAAGAAGATGATTTATTTATGTTGAATATACCTTTGTAGACAAGCATGACTCTTAAAACTAGTCATCAGTAGATTACCTTTCTACTTGAGTTGAGAAATAAAATTAGGACCCGAGAAAAATAGTTTAGTAACTTGCCTTGGATCCATCCAAACACTGTGAAAATCAAGGTGAGGAATGACTAGTATTGCATTCAAAAGCCCAGCTACAGCCACTGCGTTACAGATCTGCAAAAAATTGTTGAGCATTAAGAATAAGCTCTATATTCACGTATTGAAAATAAAGGTGGGCATCATTCAGGCAGGCATTATTGCTCTGCTTAGTTTCAAAGTATACAGATAATAGAAAGAAGACACATATAGTCATAAAATTCGTCATTTTTTTTCCATCATCTTCAGCTTAAACAGAAAGTGAGGTAAAAAGAAAAAAAAAATAACTAAGGTTACAAATTTGCAAGATACAGTTGCACAAAACAGTTGAGGGAAGGGATTATATGGAGATGCTCTTAGGACTTTAATAGTACTAATATACCATCATTCATATTATTTTCTGTATTGCTTTTTTCTACTGTCAACGTATTTTGTTTATATTTAAGATTTTGACAATTAAAGAATAATTCAAATGTCTAATCTGTGGTCTTAGATGGCCACAAGCCTCCTTGAGTGGCATGCGTTCCCTAGTGATGGAAGTTTGATTGGCATTTAAAATCTCTGTCTCATCAACTGCATGAAAATGTTGCAACACCATATTGAGAGTCTGCCATTCTGGAAAGATTCCCCTTACTCATTAGAATGCAACAGTGTGCATAGCTATTTAGCAACATAACACCACTTCCCAGAAATTCAGATCTGGTGATTCAAAATGAGGAAAAAAAAAAACAGAAACAGAGATGATGGAGCATTTTAAGGAAAACATGGACTAAAAATGAACAAACATATCATGCTCAAATGCATTTAGAATAACAAGTTTGAACAAGCTGTTACAAGTCCTAAAAGAAATGCATACCGATGAGCGCTGTTGATTAAGGCCGCCATTAGCATCAACAATCAAGTAGCCACTAGGGTCAGGCGACTCTGAGATTCAGGAGGAAATGTCAGTTCATCATACAAGACCAAGCTATTTTCCTTCTAGTGCATTAACATAAAAAGATGTGTAATAGCACTTACCAGAACCCAAATCTATAATCTCATATAAGAAAACTTGGAGAATTGTATGATCAAACTACAATATCTGTCACAATTAGTTATATACCATGTTTTGTAGCAAAATGGTGTCTATAGCTTGTGTTTGGACAAGGTTTCTGCTCTTTCAGCCTCCTATTGTATCTCCATACAGAAGACAACTGCAACAAGAAACAGCTTATCATCACAAGCTATCATAGAGATATCACACATCATACACAATCAATAAAATATGTCATACAACTAAAATGAGTACAAAGAAACAAAACACCCCCATCAGAGAGAATTCTCTCTTTTTGGCATCAAACCTTACTTTTAAAAATCCATTATAATTTTACCACTGCCATCTTCCTGGCTAGATAGAAGTATCTCAAATACAAAATTTCCCTTTGGGATTAGAGTCAATTATGTCTAGTTATCAATCAAACTATCAGAACAACCAGAACTTTTCCTTTTATGCTGTCTTCTCAGTGTATAATCTAAATTCCTTTTCTAGGCTCCCCACTGGTACCAGTGGAAAGTTCTGTAATGGATCCAAAAACCCAGCACTTGGTGCCACAAAAAATGGCTCCCTAGCCTGCCTGCCTTTATTTTGTGACTTTACCATTCTAGGAATTAGGCTAATTATAGCCACACACAATATATTATTTGGGCGATTTTTCAAACATAAGAGCAAAAAAGCATATTCCATTTAATGATATAACATGTTCTAATAAGGACACAGTTATGCTAATATAAACCTCATCCAACAACATAACTTTTGTTTTTCAATATCTATTGTTTTTAATTAAAACAAATACAACCCAGAGTGCCTGATTTGATTACAAATAAATTATCAGGGAAAATGAAATAATTGATGTATTTTATCGGGATACGGTGAAGTGGATGTTTTTAAATCTTTGCGTTCTAGTCCTTTTCACACTGACTCTGAGCTACCAAACCAGACGTGGTTAGGAAAAGTATGCAACTGTTAATTTTAATACAGAATCACTAAATAAGCAGGGCATTTCTACAGGTATTTTTATTGAGCTCCACGTTAAGAACTGATGGCAAGATTCAAACATTATGATCATAAACATGCAATTCATTGAACTCTCCCTAGCCCCATATGCAGAAACGAACGAACACTTTTCTTAGATGAACCAGATAAATTACCATCTGTTTGGTTTCTGAGAAAACAGAGGGCAAGAATTGGAAATAGCATTTTGAATCATGTTTTTTCTCAAGCGTTGAGCTAGGCTTGGTGAAGATCTTTTTCCTTTTGTTTTCTTTTCCCTTGGTTTTCTCGAGTCCCAAATTTTACTTTCATCTTGTTTCTCTCTCCGCCCCACCACACCCCCCATCCCAACGAGTTAACAGAAAAACACAAGAAAATGACGATCCAGAAGGAAAAGAAAGAAAGCCATTATCCCAACCTCAATAGCTGAGGAATTATCGGATTCAATTTCGTGCCAAAGCTTCTCAAAGATCTCGTGGCTACGGTAGACTGAACCAGGGAGAGGAGCCTGCCACACAAGACCAGAGAAGGGACCCACGCACATGAGCAGTCCAGAGATGTAGAACAGAGGCAGAAGCAGAAAGTACCGAAGACCACGCCGAATAATAATGCCGGCGACGGAGCTCTCACGGCGGGACTGAGAAAAAGTCTTGGAGCGGAGCAGCCGGCGGCAATGGGGCATAGCAGAGTGCCGGCGAGGCGAGGGTGGCGGACTCGGTGAGCTGCTTTCGCTAGTGTTGCCATTGCAAACGGGGGTTGGGTGATGATGGTTCTTGGATTTCATGGCTGAAGTAGAACGGTTGAAGCCATGCAAGAGAGAAGGTGAAGAAAGATCTTAGAGAAAGAAAACAGAGACAGTGAAGAATTTGTTAGAGATATTTCGGTGGGGGAGTGATAAAGTTGGGTTTTGATTTTTATAGGTGTATGAGGCAAGTATCTCAGTTTTTGTTTTCATGGAATTGTTCTTTACTTCTTTACCCTTTTCTTTTTCCTTCTTCTGAGAAAAAGTAGGAGAGAGAGGTAGAGTTGCAGAGACAAGTACGATAGGAGGAGGGACAGTAGCGCCGAGTGGTGAGAGTCGGCTTGGCGCTGCGGATATTTCATTATCTGTTGACCTTCACCGGTCGTCTTTTTTATTTCACAAAAAGAGCTACCCCCATTCGTAACGGAAGAAAAATGGTTGGTAACTTTACGGATGTTAGTTGAACCATTTAAGATAACTCAAAGATTGCATTTTAGGGTGATTTTAGAAAATATTTTAGTATTTATAATATTTAAATAATAAATTTTTTTAAATATTATAAATATTAATAACATTTTATATAACTATTAATTTCAATCAACCGGGAGGGAAAAATCGCCCCTCGAAATAGTAGCAACGGACTGAATCTTGAGGAAAGAACGATGACTCTCCTCGTTTAATCCTGCAAAAGTGCCCGGACAGGGAGTCTGGACACACTCTCCGATAATCAAGTCAGGGCGAGAAAATTCTTATACTAGAGAGGTTATCCCTCTTTTAGTGGCAAGGAGAGGGGTTATCTATTACTTACCTTTTGTCTGGGTTATCGAGAGGTTTATATAGCGACAAGGGAGGGGGCCCATTCCCAGGCTGATATGATTCCCTTGACTTTGAACGTCATAGTGTCAGGGCAATTAATACTGGAGCAATCATGACTGATTCGGGAGTCAGATAGCACTGTTATAGCGGCGTACCCAGCACATCAGTCTGCAGGAAGTATGGCTTGGAATGCAGCAGCTCGTCTGACGTGACAAGGCAATGTCCTATTGCGTGACCGTTACTCAAGGTTGTAGTCTTACACCCGTACGCGTATTGTCAAACAGGTTATGGGTCACTTAATAATTTAATTTAATTTATTAAATAAATTAAAATGTTTGATAAAAAAATTAATCATATAATTTAAGTTAATCTAAAATGACTTAATAATATAATTTAAATCATTAAATAAATTAAATATATTTTATAAAAAAATTTTAATAATATAACTTAAAGTAAAAAATAACTTTAAGTAATAAACAAAAATATTTTATTGTAGTTTATTTTAATTACCTTCATGTTCTTTTTTTATATTCTACAATTTTCATTATTAATTGACTTTCTTTGCCTATGTATAATTTATAAGGACAAATATATTAATGTGATGATTTATAATAAATTTTAAATTAATTTTATTAAATAATCTTAATATTTAAAATAAAAATTAAGTAACAAATTTTAAATAAATAATTTAAGTATAATTTAACTTAAAGTCAACACAAGTTATTAAGTATTAAATTTTACTAAACACTCAATTTTTTATTAAAAAAACTATACTATATTATATTTCTTTTAAATCAAAATTTTTATTATTAATTTTTTAATATAATAAAATTAAAATAAAAAAATATAATTTGTAATAATTATATTAAATCAAACTTTTTTTAATTGATTTATATTGCGATTGAATTTATTTCAAAATAAAATCCAATGGTTTTAGTTATTTAATCTAATAAATTTACAAAATTTAATCTTTAATATAATAAATTTAAAAAAAAAATTATTTTATTATAGGGTTGATAAAGATTAAGAATAATCATTAAAATTATTTATTTTTAAATTATTTTGATAAAAATAAAAAATTAAATATGATAATGAAATAATTGATGTTAAGCCATAAATTTTTCATTATACATCTCAATCAACAAGTAGATGTATGTGGTGACATTATTTGAGTTTAAAAAATATAAATATATATTTATAAAATAATTAATCAAATAAATTTGATTATACTGTAACTTGGGTTTTCATTTCTGTACAGTGATTCATGTTATTTTTAAAATATATTTGCTGGAGTATAATTATAACTCGTTGTTTTATATTTGAATTGATATTTTAATTTAATAGAGTTAATTTCAAAAGCTTATAGATAAATAAACATCAAAAAGCTTAGCAATAGGAATATTCATTTTTTTATATCATCAACCATAATATCTAACATTGGATAGGGAGAAGCTTCACAACGTCGTATAAGTAAGAATTCCTCTTAATATTATAAACAAGCTCTAAAATCACGATGTCATACTTTGACTCAATACGGACAATACTATATCATTAGATGTGAATTATTAATCAATTATGACCTATTTCAAGTTATATTAAAAGACTTAAGCTCACGTGGGCTCAAGTCACTTAAGCTCAATAAAAAATCCTAACAAATACTTCATAAGGGTTTAGGTTTATATAACTTTTGTCTTCTACTATTTAGAGAGAAAGATAATCGTAACCTTGACTCTTATTTCCTCTCAATTTGAAGTGTGCTAAGAATAAGATCAAGTATAACGGAATATCGTTATTTCACGAGACTTTCAACAATTTTAAGGTTGTCTTCAATACTTGGATTTTGAGGTTTTGGAAAATTAAAACCTAAATATTAGTATTTTAATCCCAAAAGACTAATTTAAAAAATATATATATTATTTCCATTGGTAAGATCTAAGGTGCCAATAACTAGACAAATGATATCGAAACCCCGTAATCCCGTTACAGGAGTTGGTGAACTTCTCCAATTCCTTTTAACCCTGTGCACAGATCTTTAAAATCGTGACCTTTTGGATCTATAGTCGATGGAAACCTTTTAGTACTAGTTTGGTCAAGTAAGGGTAGAATTTGAAGTAGGGTTTTTAAAATCATGTCGTGGCAGTATGATTCGATAGAAGATAACATATAATTCGGACGTGACCATTAATGACAGCGTGCGTTAAAACAGAGAGGAGACGGTGTATCCATAAAGGAGTGCTCTGAAGGTGGCAATAAAGAGAGTGCGGGACCCTCATAAATAATATCAAATAAATATGTGCATGTAATAAAGAAGTAGAAAGCAGCGGTTGCAGAGCCTTGGGTTTTGTTGCTTCTACTCAGACATTTGGACCACATCATTCCCACCCAGTGGACCAGCATTTAATTTTCCTTTTGGACATTTATACCCTTCACAACTTCGCTTTGTCTTCATCTTATACCCCATGTGGTGAAATAACCATGGAACTACTTTGAGGTTGACAATTGTAAGACGTTACACCTACCCGTCTTTTCAAATTTTTTTTAACCTAAGTAAAGTTGATGCAATTACGGATCGCAAAGGGGCCGGGTCGGCACGGGTTGTCCCCACTCTCCTCCTATTTATTTAAATTATTATATTAAAAAAATTAAACGAAACGGAACGGAACGACACTAGATGGGTACGTGAAATTCTACGCTCATTTCATCCAATTTAATTTTCCTTTTTTTTTTTAATTATATTAAAAAATATATATTTTAAAAATAATTAAAATATTCTAATTTTTTATAACTTATTTTATTAAAAAAACATATTATTATTATTATTATTATTACAAATGAAAAAATTTAAAATTAAAATAAATTAATTTTAAAAAATAATTTATATATAATTAAGATGAGACTAAATAAGATAATACCAAAATCCATCCCGAGTTAAAAACTAAAAAATAAAAAATTCAAACTCATCATTAACTTGTTTACTTAAATTTTAAATTTATCTGATAATAAATTAAGCAATGCATGTTTCGAAAAAACTCACCTTATTATCATACTTATATGCAATAAAAAAATTAATTTATTCAATATTCCCATTCTTTCTTCATTTATTATTTTATTTATTTATTTTTTCGCTTTCTTGATCTGTTCACTAAATCATGTGATTTTTTAACATAATTAATCAACTATGCAGGTAACTGTGGATAAAGAAAATGAGGCAAAGGGAGTAGCCGGTGGCCAAGGTTACATTTCTATTGTCATTGGAAAAAAAAGACAAAAAAACAAAAACAAAATATAATATGAAAAATAAAAATGAAAACAAAGTGATTGTTGAATTATATGATGGTTATTAACGATCATGACATGTGCTTAATAAATTTAAAAATTATTAAGAAAAAGTTCATATTTTCTTAATATGAGACCAAAATTAACCCCAGAATTGTGGGGACCTCATGAGTGGCCATGTGGCAAGCCACCCTCTAACAACGTAGTATCCTCACTCTTTTGTTCGGGTTGAGGTGGCCAAAGCCAGATAACCAACCCGACCAATGGGAAGAACATTTGGATACATCACACCTTGTTAAGGTAGCCTAGTGCATTCTGGGTCGACTTCCTGGCCCACGCTCTTGGGCAGCCATTTTGCTATGTCAGAAGGACGCTTGAGGGGATATCGCTCTGTCCCCTCAGACAACGCACTGCACCCCAAGCCATACCTCTTGCAGACTAATGTGGTGGGTGAACCATCATTCCAGCCCTGTCAGCCGCCTAATCTGTCATGATTGCTCTGACATAAGCTGTACCGCCATCATAACTTCTAAAGTCAAGGGGTCACCTCAGCACAGATTTGATCCCATTCCAGACACTATAAAAATCATTTCGTAGTCCAAGAATATGGTACGTAATACTGAAATCTCTCCCCTCACTACCTAGAAAAGGGTGATCTCTCCAATTCACAGCAAGTGATCTAATTTGGCCTTCAGAGGATGTGTTTGGACAACCTGTTTGAACATCTTTAACAGGAACAAGGGAAGGAGCTGCCTCCCATGTCGTGACATCCAATCTTTTGCTGCTGTAACGTGGAGTAGCCTTATCCTCAATTGATCAAGCTTCAACAAGAATTACTCACTCTTTTATATTATATTAAGAAAAAAGAAAATCACTTGCAAGATATGCAATTGCGACTGCATATTTTTCAGATGAACCAATTAAATGAATGAATGAGGAGCAAAGTTTCATGTTATTAATTTGTAAACATACATATACCTATTCCAGTCTTTAATCATAAAAAAATCACTCATACCACATGTTTGAGGAGTCTATGATACAAATGTCACAGGGATAATTAGCGACTACAACTTAGGTGGGTTGGCTCGACTCGACTTAATGTTTGGATAGATATTTTTATTACTTTGATTGAATTTGAATTAATTTTTTTAATTTGAACTCAATTTGAATTCGATTTGAGTCTAAGTTCATACTATTAAAGTATAATTCAAAGTGGCTTATATTTTTTATAATATATATATATATATATATATATATTTTTTTTTTAGGTTTTAAAAAAAATCAAATTATAATTATATCATATACTTTTTTATTTATTTTTATAAAATAATGAGTTTATTTTATTTTTATTGTTATTATCAAATTTTATCTTATATGCTATTTTAACTTTGATATGAATATATATATATTTTAAAAATCTCTATTAATTGATTTTGAATCATGCAATCAAATCAATTTGATTCATTTGAGTTTAACCCAATCAATTTGAATTTTAAAAAATAAGATTGGATTGAAATTGCATTAAGTATCTCATATTAAAAGTTGCGCTGAGTTGAGTTTCGATTGATTATTTTTTATTTCGATTTGATCTTGAGTCGGCGATTAACAGTTTGCTCAAGTTGCAGCACTAAGAATAATGAATAAAAGGGGCAATTTTCTCAAATACAGCAGCAGGTTAGAATGTGATAGGCAGACATGCGCAAGTTGTGGTGGATCCGATTTAGCATAAAATCTCCCACCTCGATTCTTACGTAAAGACAGTTCCCGAAAATTTAGTTGCAGGAAAGATTCGAAGAGAACTAAAGTCTGAACTTGATCTGGGGCTCATAGCTGGTCAGGAATCAGGATAATGAAAAACAGCTTATCTAGTTTGACAATGGGCCGAAAGTGAGTTTTAAGGCTTGAACCATAATCATACTGCCCGCTGATTGCTGGAGGAAATTAATGACCGAAGGTCAATCCTTCATGTTGAATTTCCGATGTGGAGTTTCGATACAAGGATTTACGTGGAAAATATAAGAAACCGGAATACAGTTGGTACAATGAGCCACGTTTTCAGTTGAGAGCTGGGACGCACCACGCCTACGTCCCTAAACAAGCCACTCTGATTACCGCGAAACTAACCTTTGTCGAGTTATGTGTAGATCCAAGGGCAGTTTCTAATTTCTTGACCAGTCTCCGTCAGAGAGTGAAAGGTGGAGGGCAGAGGGGATATGGGGCCACGCTGCCACCAGGAAGTGAGTGAAAGTAATGAAAGGGACGGTTAAGACTTAAGAGTCACGGCAAAGGGGCAAAATGGTCATGCAAAAATAATAATGGTGCGGTTGATGACGTCATCAGAATCGTATGTCCAAAGGAGGACCTTAGACACGCCGAGACATGCGCTCCCCATCACTTTCTCGGGATCGGCTCGTACGCTAAATTAGCTTTGGAGAGACATTGATATGCATATTTACAGAACTACCCATTAGTTGACTCTTGTTTCGAGATGACCAGGGGTATATGTGTAAAAGCCACTACACACCTTTTAGCGCCGAATATTTGCTTGGGCGACTTGGAGTACAAACCATTTTTATTTTTCTGCACCACAAAAACAGCATACGGGCAGATAAAGGAAAAGTGATAATTATGCTTTAGTAGCCTTTAATGTCCTATAAAAAAGAGAAAGAGATGGGTATATATGGAGAAAAAGTGTATGTATTTGGGATAATCAAGCTTTAGAACCCTTTAATCACATACTATTTATTTTTGGGGCACCACTGCAAAAAATGGTACGATTAAAATTAAGCCACAAAAATTGCTTAGTGACGCACCATCCGCTCACATTCTTATCGGATTTTCGTGACGGGTAGGCAATCCGGGGAACATGTGGTGACGAGAGAATAAAGGGGGAAAAAGAAAAATCTAAAATTGAGGATATGATGAACCCCTTGCTCCTCTAGAATGATTTGGATTTGATTCAAATATCCCAAAAGGCGGACGGTAAATGAGGAGATTTTTTGCAAGAAATTTTAAAAACAAGGACGGCATAATCGTGCCCCCAATTCCAAAAATCGAAGTAATTAATGCGATTTTTTTTAAATTTTTTTATTTCTAGTATATTTTTTGTTTTGTTTTTTTAATGTGAATATATTTGAGTTTAATTTAAATTCTAATAGAGTTAAATACTGTTAAGTATTTAATCTATTTGTATTTTTATGAGTGTACTGTTAAGCGATAAGCCTTTAATATATTTTTAAATATCCCGAAATATCATAATAAAAAATTTAGAATAATTAATTATATGATTAATGAAAATTAGTGATGAGATAATAATTAGGATTTGCTAGGTTATTAAGAAAATATTAAAATTTTTCTAAATAAACATTTGTTTTCTAATGGTTTGTATTCATATTTATGAATTTATGAAAATTAATTTATTGATTTTATGAATTTTAATTGAATTTAAGTATTATAATAAAGTTAAAAAAAAAAAAAAATCTTAAGATAGTAATTCATGAAAAGATAAATTTGTCTTAAAAAAAAAACGTAATAAGTTAAAAAAACAAACTACTCTAACAAATATGAAAATTTTAAAGAAAAAAAAGAAGTAAAAGACAAACAACCCCAACCTTTAAAATCAAATTTAATTTTTTTGAAGAATCAATCGCCAAAGTAACAATCGTGAAAGCAACATTTGTGTAGATCCATGACCTCAAAAACTCTCGAAAGAAAAAAAACTCCTCCTCCCTTAAAAGAATAAATAAAATAAAAAAGACTTGTTGTACTACATCAAGAGAGAATAGATGGAGTATTAGGGTAAAGTTCGTTGGGTCACTTCCGAGCAACGGAGAGGCGAAGGCAATTAGGGAACATGAAATGGTCGGGATGGGTCGGTGCTTAGATACTGGGGCCACTTTCAAAATCCTTTGGGTTAGATACAGATATAAATGGATCTGTCCTCACTTCCTCAAAAGGTGGTAATCATCCAAAGGCGCCAAACTAGTGGAATAATGACCACGTTCATGGTGGACCTTCACCTCATTACATCAACAAACCTTGCCGACTTCCAATACAGCAAAAATTTCATATCGGTTGCCTTTCCTGGGTGCTCCCAGTTGGTACAGCATTTAAGCACACTGCTGTACAACCCACACTACCAACGCAAATGCAGGTTTGCCATAATTCAAAAAACATTAACTGGGAAAGCATCTAATACAAGATGCACCCTCACAGCATTTCCTGAGAATATGTTTGGTTTGTTCCAAAAAAGTATTGAGAGAAAAAAAAAAAAAAGAAATGCAAAAAATAAAAGAATTTTTTTATATTTGATTTGGTTCCGAAAAATTATTGAGAAAATAATAGAAATGTAAAAAAAAAATGGTTTTTCATGTTTGATTCTACCCTGATTTTTTTTTTAACAAAAATAAAATACAAATATATATATATATAATGAATTTAAAATAACATATAACAATAATTTATTATTTTTAAATTTAACTTTCATCTTTTTTAAAAAACAAAATATTTCCTTCTTGTTTTCCTCTATTTTCTATTTCTCACATTTATTTTTCAAAATTTTCTAAAACCATGCTCTCTAACTAAAGCGTGAGACATAAAGAAGCATTATCACGTTCTGAATGGGAAGCCTTTTCTTTTCTTTTGTTTTTCACTTTTTTGTCTTTAGTAGGAAAAGTGAAACCTTCCAAATCAAACAATAGCCCTACCGTCATAATGAACTCACTAGGATAGTTCACGCTTGAAAGTGTTCAATCTATACCCTATTTTAGTTAATCAAATCTGCTACTTGAATATCATTGGCCATAGCATTGCCTCCCTAATCAGATTCTGACAATCCAAGATTAGAACCCTGCTACTCCAGGGTGGTTCACATTTTGCCCCTTGGGATAATTTATCACTGCACTCGAACCACAATGTTTCCTTGCTCAGCAGTTCAGAATTTCTAACCCAGCCCAACAAGTAATGGATGTCTACCATCTGACAACTTGCATCATTGTATTATGGAGGTTTGAGAATCACTGACTCGGCCTATTGTTATTGGCGCAGGCCCATCTCCAAAAGGGCAATACCAGGCCTAATATATTTATGGAACTGCCCTTCTCTTGCTTTCATTTTCACTCAAAGTCCATCTATATAAACCAGCCATCGTTCCAATCCCTCACAGGTTAATGGTATTGACTAAATTAGTATCTTTTTTATTAGAGCCAATTACAGTAATATGATGCTCAGGAGAGTATGACAATCCTCCAACTCATTGAAAGCCAAGAAAACTCGAGAAAATACATCCAGGATGTATTACCTATTCAAATGGACTAGAGAACGTAGTCCAAACTCTTCACCCTGATACTAAGGCAGCACCCAAAGTCCCAAAAGCTCCAACTCTATCACGGGGAATCAGGCGAAGTTCAGAACCATGTTTGAGAAAAACATTACCTAGAGCCAATCAAATTCAAGTAATTAGTATAATTAACATTCTTGCATGTGAAAAAATTAATACAAACTACAGACAGCATGGACAAATAATTACAGCAACATCATCCCAAGTCCCAACTGCTTGGGACAGGCACACAAATACTGCAATGGTTAAAGAACCAGCACAAATCCAAAATCTAAAATAAGAATGTAAAAGCATCGCCCCAATCAAATGTGATAATACAGATTAAACAAAAGCACAATTTGCAGGTCATAAAACACAATGAAGAAACAAACCAGAGAAACCAAAAAAAAAAAAAAACTAGTTGTAGATCACTAAGTCTTGATTGACTCACCACACCCAGTAGACTCATAGATGGCATGCGCAGCATTTTTAATCAATCCAATACTCAATATGGTAAGCCTTGAGTGACAAGAATCAAGTAGACTAGTGGCAGTATTTCTATTAGGTCAAATATTACATGTGAATTCAAGCATAGGTAAAATCCTATCCTAATTAGTTGTACAACCACAAAACCAAGAAATTTGTTAAATTTCTTAAAATTCAAGTCAGCTCTTCAAATCTATTGGCCAATAATTTTTAGAACTTAAAAGGTCAAAAATAGTGAAATTATGCATCAAAATTTCCACACATACTTCTCTACAGTAAACTGATAAGGTTCACAACAAAAGTATTGCTGCAAGGGATAACATATTTCATCTTGTGCAGAATAATAGTAACATTAGGTAAAAGACAACCACAATAGAATGTTGGACTGAATATGCAAACTAAACCATAAAGAGTAGGAATTGACATACCTGCACTTTGTTGAGGATTGATTCCTACACCATCTGTGAAAATAATGCATTTAAAACAAAATCAGTTCCGAAGAAGAATAAAAGAAAGCTCAAAATGACAATGCAAGTATATCTATTCCTACTATATTAAAGTAAAAGGGTGTGTCTCTCTCCTTGGCATATTGCTTCTTTGTCAAATGTGGGAAAACTTAAATGGCTATGATTACTCTTATGATGAGAAATAAAAAATAAAAAATAGTAAATACTCAAGAGGGCCCCACAAATCAAGGTAAGCACCCTTTCCTTTCCACTTCTGCTTCTTATAATTTCACATGTTACACCTCTTACATCCATCACGTGTACATGTCTAGTATGTTCTCATCTGATACTAGCATATTACTATCTATAATTTCCATAATCTGATCATTTAGAAATTTTTTACATAATTGCTTTCCATTATTTGATCATTGAGGATGATAATGGAAGTTAATAATGACTAAAAGGAGGATAATCATTTAGTAATCTATCCACAGTCATTTTCCATCTCAATTTATACAATGGTTCTTCCATTGGCAAAGATACACGACCAACATTACAAAAGCTTGCATAACCATGACAGTAAAATATGTTGGTTGCCAAGGTGATTGTCTGAGCATCCAAGTTCACCAGGTTCCAAGCCCTCCTTTGATACATATTCTTCATTCAAAATGTCAAGGATTGGAAAGTAGTAAAATAGTGAAGCACAAGGATTGACAAATTCTCAGTAAAAGGGATTGGAAAGTAGTCAATGGAAAAGAGAAGGAAAGGAATGTGTTCTTCCCTTTTTGTGGGAGGATCAAATGACAGGAAATTGGTTTTTGACAAATTTTCCCTAATGTTATCAGTGAGAGTAACATAGTAAAAGGGCTTCACTGAACAAGCTTTCCTTTAAATCCAATTCCATCCACTTATGAACCAAAAATGGATTTGCAGGCATTATCAACGTGCGAATGATAGCCAAATCTACAGACTTTAGCCATGCCACATCAATCAATTGTAAAAAATGATTTCAAGTCATCGAACCAGGAGAAACTAACACTGAATACTTCTCCATTGGATGTCTCATATCTTATATATATTTTCTATCCAACTCCAATTTGTCATGTTTTCCCATTGATATGCACCGATAGTTTCCCTTTGTGCCCTTTTTCTTTTTGTTTAGATTTATTTCTTCTCTGCTGAATTTGAATTTTGTTTCAAAGGAAAATCAATCCAAGAAAGAAAAGTAATAGAATAAGTACTAGAATATTGGGAGAGTTTTGATTTTCATTGATGGTTGAGAAAGTTGACAAAAAAAAAAATTCACAGATAAATTTTAACTCTTCTTATATTTAAGTGAAACATGGTTTTTTTGGGACAATTAGTTGACATGTCATGGTGGGAATTCATAGATTTAAAAATCTTGTACATGGTTTTAGCATCAACAGGATAAGAGAAATCCAATCCATTTATGCATAAGAGAGAGCCAAATCTTGAAAGGAATTGACCATCTAAGTAAATAAGACAACTCTTTTTAATTGTGAAATTTGTGTCGATAGAGATGTTTCTCGTTGAAAGATGAGCCCGAACGCCTTACAACAGCTTGGAATTTCAATTACCGAAAAATTGCTTACCTAGCAAATTCACATTAACGTAATCGGATCTATAAAAAGACGAATTAACAAACAAATAATCTGAATTTCCAAAATACCACAAAATCACAGAAATTTAGCAAAATCGTAAACCCTAGACCAAGATGAGCAGAATACCGTTGGTGATGATGGCGCTGGTCTGAGGAGGAACTTTGAATTCTTCAGCTGCGAATTTCAGGACGGCGGTGAACGGAGCCGCTTCTGGAACGCTAAACCTGCAATTGACAAATCAAGCAACCATAAACCATGTGAAAACCATAGAGACACAAAACCGTAAAAGAAGAATAGATGGAAACTTGAATCCTATAGCGAATTGGTGCTAAAAGAATCGATTTCCTTATTTTTCCTAGGGTTTTCGGAATCCAAAAGGAGCACAGAAAGAGAGAGAGAGGAAAAAAAAAAGAAGTTAAAGAGGAAAGGACTTGGTATACGAACACTTTGAACGGAAGTTTTGGATCGGAAGTGAGCGTGACCTTGAAGGACACCTTTCCACCGGCCATCTTTTAAGCTTCTTCGGCCTTCGTAGGGAAGCGTTTCCATTATTATATATACCGTATTCTTGTAGACTATATGCCATTGAGTTACTGTAAAGCAATTAATTGAATTTCCAATAATGACCTCACTTTTGTCCTTATTGGATTGGGCTGGGCTAAGCCTGAAGTTGCAACCCATACCAATAATCGGATTTGGGCTTTTAATCCAATTGACTAAGTTGTATAGATTTTATTAATAAGCTTATCAAAAAGCTATTTTGGGCATTAAAATGAAAGATTAATCGCCTTTTCATTGAATTGATATTTACATATCTATTACATGGTAGCTGACCATAGAGTGGGTAGCTAGGTAACCCATGTGATAGCGGGAAAATCAGAAAGCCTCAAACAGTGCAGCCAAGGGTGAAGGAGGGTTCCCTGAGCGAGGATAAAAATAAAATAGACAAATTGAGAAGATAAATAAATGTAGTTGAGTTGGTCATTTTTCTTGAAGGGCCAAACTCATATTTGCATCCATATATACAAACACTTCCTCTGATTAAGAGACGGATATGGTTAATAGAAATGTGAGCATCACAGCCCACCATGCTCCAATCAAAGATCTTAAGCCCGTAGATCCACTGCAGATGAGCTTCTTGTTGTGGTAGGTGCACACTGGCTGCTTCCTGAAAGATAAAAATATATCATATATGTTTAATGGTTAGTAGATGATAATCATTCAAGTAATTAAGTAGATTAATTAAGAAGATCGAACATAGATAGACTTCAAGATGTGAAGTGGGGGGTTTGAAATTTGTAAATTAAATTACGTGTTTTTTTGAAGAAGTGTGCTTGATGGTTTATTATATATGATGCATGCAATATTACCAACCTTGTTCCGCAGAATGTGATGACATAGTCGGTGCCGGAACAGGTAAAAATGCTGCTGGGATCATCATAAGCGTAACTATATGCGGCTGGACAAGCCTCCTTGAACTTCTTGGAGTAGGAGGTAGGTACACATGTGGCGGCGTTCCCATAAACCCCTTTACAACAGTATTCATCAGTGTTGAACACATCGCATGCACTCCGGCACCCTACAGTCTTCCCACTGGATTTAACGGAGAGCTCGGACGGGCATTTGTTCCTTAGGTCGCTGTCACAGCCAGCAGTGCTGCAATTTCCTTTACCATTAATGGGTTTTACAACTAATGGTACGTTGAAGCCATCGACAAGACTAACATCGTAGAAATCAAGAACTGCAAGTGTGAATTCTGCGAGTGTTGCAGGTGTTTTGCCTGAGGCCGAGCACTTGATGTTGTCGCCGCAGCTCCCGGTTTGGCAATTTCCACTACCAGTTTTATCAAAGTTGCAACCTGTTCGACCCCATATACGCCCAGACCAGCTCAGTGGAGCGGTGAAAACCCTTGATTGGCCTGTTTTTAGGGCAAAGCCCCCACCATCAAAGTATTCGCCCGGGAAGACCGCCGGCCAGATTGTCTCTTTACAGTCGTTTGTTATAGTGAACACTCTTGCCGATTCAGACATTTGTGGCACTGTCCATCCAAGAAAAATGTACAAATAAAGGCTTAAAGTTTTGGTAATCATACAGGAATTTCTAACATCATATGATTAGGATTGGTTCTACAATACATGCCATCTTTGGAGAACCAAACAGATGACAGAATGAAAGAAAAAAGATTAAGAGAAGATATTACCTGATGAAATTACAATCAAAATCAGCAGAAACGATAGAGGCAAGCTAAGGTGTGGAGCCATCTGTCTTTTAGTTTGTGTCAGATAGAGAATAGAGGCATAGAAGGGAGGGGCATGAGTCTCAGTGTAACGCATGAATATAAAGCGAAAGGGCGGGGAAGAATACGTGTGGAGGGAGAGTGAATCAAAGGACTGACCAAATGCGGAAGGCTTGTTTAAAAGATCATATGATTCCTTTCCTGGTCCTTTCCTGCAAGTTCCTTGAGGTTCTGTCTCCCGCTCTCATTTGAAAATATGAAAGCTAATTAAGACGCTGCCTTGTAGGGTAGCTGAGAATCGAGGAGGAAAACCCCATAGCTAGCACGGTGGCTGCAGGAGTTTCTCTTTTGTCTGCATCATCCTCCAAGGTGAATTGAGAGTGGGAATTTTTAAGCTATCCATTTTCGTTTTCTTTAAATGCCCGGAAGGAATTTAAAATGATATTAAGCAAGAGGCAACCATAATTGATTAATTGAAAGGGAAGCCCCATGGTCACCAGTCACGCAAGTTGATATGTTGAAGCCTTTGAAAGCTTAATTCTCCTGCCCCACATCTTTTCATGCCCTGGGTATTTCTTCAAAACAGCTTTGTATATGCTTGTTTATTTCAGTGATGCCCTCCTAACAAAGCAAAGTTGGAATGTCTTCGCTGGTATCTCAAATCTTTTCAGTCTTCTGCCTCTTTTCAACACCATTAATTTGGTACACTGACTTTAGTGCAAAAAGTAGAATGCAAGAAAAATATAGCTCCAAAAAAAAAGTAAGTAGAAGATAAAGTTTAAATTCAATGATTTTTGAGTTATTTGATTAAAGGGTATTTGAAAATCCATTTTTTGAAATTTAACCTCCTACCATTTTTTGTCTTATTTGAACAAAATTACCCTCATTATTTTATTATAAAAATAATTTTTTCTTTTAAAACTTACATGTAAATACTTAAAATGACAAAGAACATTTATGGAAAAAATTGATTACTTTTTAAGAAAAAACATTGGAATTGTTAGATTCATAATTTGGGAATTATTTCATCCATTTTAATAAAATATATATTTAATAATCCTTTATTTTAAACTTGAGATTCGATGAATTTTCACTTGAATTCTTCTAAAACATTCATTTGTTTTTATCCTTCATAGTAGGTCCATGTGTCGCCTCTTAATTGCTTGTGATGATAACTATTTATAATAGAATAATATTCTTTGAAACTATACGGCCGTGTTATCGAAAACACGGTCATATAGCCATATTCTTGTGAATACAGTCTCTATAAGATTAACTCAAGATGACTACCCTCTAGTTCGTTATACTCGTTATGGTGCCCACTTCACTTAGAACACGCCAACCTTTTTATTCAAACTTTTTAACTGTTAATCTTTTCCAAATTTTGGCTGAAAATTCAAATTTATGGTTCAAGTTATTCTCCTAAACGACTGAACATTCTATTAAACATATGGGTCTGCACATAAACAGGCTTGAACTGGGCCTGATCGTTGGCTTTATCATTAAAAGATTTTCGAAAAGGATATGTGTCGCAAAGCCCGATCCGTGAATTTTAGCGTTAGAGGAACTGCTTACAAATTGAAATAGCCAGCTATCAAACTGGCCCACACGAATTACAATTGGATCCAAATGGGAGCCATTTCAAATTCAACTCTGTTGCGCTGTTACGGGCCGGGACTTGAAACCAAAGCAAAATCCAGAATGGGCCAAAACAAGGCCTGTTCTGCCCCCAACTCGAGTTCTCACATGCCCATCACTGCCCATCTTGGGCTTGACCCAGCTCAGTTCGGCCCAGAACCAGTCTTTTCAAACTAGACATATACCGAATCCGTTCTTGGTCGATTTCCAAAGGAACAAGCATTACAACCTCCTAATGAAATTTTCTCGGCATCCAATCAACACAAGAAGGAAATACAATTTCAGCTGAGAAAATGATTGATACCTAACTAGTAAATCAAGTCAAAAGTACATTAATTCTTTATTGCCGCGGCCACGTTGGATCTAAGTTGTGATCATATAAAAAAAATAAAGAATATATTATGGTATTAGTAAATTATCAACTTACTCTTAAACAAAAACATTGTATTGCTATTAAAGCCTACTTTGTTTTTAAGAATTCCAAAGTAATAAAAAAATCAAATATAATTTCAAATTATTTAATACTTGTATAAAAAAAATATTTCTTTTAGTTTTAAATTAAATTTTTATTTTTCTTAAAAAGGAAAAAGCGAAAGAAAGGAGGGATGAATGGACATTCCTTAGCTTTTTGCACGTGATGCCAATCAATGAAGCCTAACTTTCTATCTAACAAGACTAACACAACTTCACATCATAAATTTATGATTCTAAATCTGGATTTTTATAAAGTAAAGGTCAAAAATTCCTATCTAAATAAAATCTAACTTTTTATAAATATGAGGAAAGCCTAGAATACAAGCTATGATCTCAAAACCCAAATACAATTCCATTGGTTAGAGAGCAAGGATTAAATTTTTCTAGGAAATGTTGGTCTGTTGGAGCTCGAAGCAAAATCCGGCATTGTTGCTATGGAAAAGAATCACAGATGGGTTACGACTATCTCGACGATCCAACTATGGGATTTGGGCAACATACATTTTAGGGTACATTGAACAGTGATTTTAATGAGTGTTTTTAACTTTTCTAATACTTAAAACTTTTTATCTTTTAAGTATTAGAACTGTTAAAAATATTTTTTAAATTTACTATTAAACGCATTATCAGTTCTTCACAATTTTTTTAGAAGACTATTTATTTATTTTAATTTTTATTTATATTATTATTTTATACAACTTTTTTTTTCAATTTTATCACTTTAATTTATTTTTTAAACCGAAAATCATTGATCACTTGATTTTTAATATTTTTATCATATTTATTACTATAATTTTTTATTTTAAAAATTTTATAAAGATAAAATTACCGACAAAGGATTAAAATATTAAAAAATTAATATAAATAATTTTTTTTATATAATATAAGCTTTAAATAAAAATTATTTTGATAAGATAAATTATAAATGTAACTTTAAACTAAATAAAAATAAAATAAAATAATTTTTTTCTAATGGAAATTTATACATATATAATTTTTTTTTATAAAATTTAAATTATTCTATAAATACAATGTGTTTCGTATATGAAAATATAAAATATTTTCAACTTAAAAAATAATTTTTTTATTTCCTTGTTAATATTCATTATTTACTTTTTTAACTCAAATTTATCATTATTGCATGTTATATTTTTAAGCAATATCATTAAGTTGTTTTATTATTATTTTTAGAGTGTTTTCCAATATTTTTTTGTAAATTTTAATAATTTTTTCATCCCATCAAAATTTTTTTTTTTTTTTTTTAAATTCCCATCTAATATATATATTTTTATATATTTTTGTAAAATTAAATTACCGATATTCTAAGAATTTTTCTTATTTTAGTCCCTGATAGAGTGAAGGTGATATCTATTGAAGAGCAGAATATTGGGGCATACACAAGCTCACACCAAGTTTTATTTACTTATTTTCAGCCAGCTAGCCAGTGTAATTTCTTTTTATTTCTTTTTTATTTTTGTTTCAGGTTTTAAGGACATTTTGCTGCTTAGACCATGGATGCATTATCGAGATTGAAGATTCTCAATTAGGCTCGACATCATTATGGGATACTACATATGTAATCTCCAACACAAGGTAAAATTTCTTGCATCCCACCCACCAAAAAAGGAAAAAAAGAGATAGAGAAATCAAATGATACAGGTAGAGAAAATGATTGATGCCTAACTAGTAAATGAAGTCAAAAGTGGGGTAATTCATTGCCTTTCCAAAGCTTTCAAATGCCCATTCCTTACCTACAACATACCTTCCATTATTACTTTTCATATCAGCACATGCAAGGTGGGTTCCGTGATTCCATCAACTGTTTTGACAGGTAACTATTGCCCTATAATCCAACATCAACCGACCTACTTCGAATGATTACAGCCGTCTGATCCATCCATTCATGCATCCTTTGCAATCCTCTCCCCAAACATTTCATCATTGTGTTTCGACCATCTATCCAGGATCCATCCTTCACTTCCCTCTTTCACTGTCTGCTTCCCCATCCCCATGTTTTCCTCGAATTTTCATAAAAATAAGTGAAGTAGCATATACTTACCAAAATAAATTATCACTTCTTTTTGTTGTGTGACCCTTTAAATAGGCTTAAAAGTTAAGAGGCCATGAGTGGAGTGAGAGGAGAGGAAAGGGGTCGAGATTAATTTGATGTAAAGCCAGTTGGCACACGTGTGGTGGTAATCATGCCAAGCACCAAGGCCTCTCCCCCTCCCCAAGCAATCATTCACTCCATTTCATGAGCGCCCCCCCGCCCCGCCCCCCACCCACACACCCTCACTCACATTCACACACAACCCACACCTAACTTTTATAATTCCATGAAAGCTAATAAAATCTCTCCTTCCCGTCGCTTTTCTCCTTCTGCGTTCATCATCAATCAGTGTACATGGGCTCTTTGTTAAAATAAAAGCCCTTCTCCCGTGGGCCACCCCGCTCGTGCAGTGCATGCTAGCTCGGGCCCATCATTCGGCCCACAAAAGTACATTTCTCACCCGTGGGTGACACAGCTATATCACCCCCCACCCACCCACGAATCAAGATACTGCAGTTACCATAAATATCAAATCACACATGCACGTTTTTGACATACTTGGGTCCAATCAAAGGTGTAAGGGTGAGGTGGGTTGGTTATCGAGCGGGTGACTCAATCATTGTGTGTGAAAATTTTATAGAGGAAAAGGGGGTGAATGGGGCTTATCACTAGCAGAAAGTGAGAAAGGAGGCACTTGCTCTTTATCTATTTATAAACTCCTGCTATATGCCTTCATAACTACTAATCCAAGATATCAATAAGTCTCCGCAGCAATGGCTTCCGAGAAGGTTGAGACCATTGTTGCCGGCAACTACTTGGAGATGGAAAGGGAAGAAGGCGATTCCAAGTCGACTAAGAGCAGATTATCGGCCTTGTTTTGGCACGGCGGCTCGGTCTATGATGCCTGGTTCAGCTGTGCTTCTAATCAGGCACTTATGCTTTTGTGTTTATTTAGTTGTTTTTCGTTGAGATTATTTGTTATGGGAAACAACGGATTTACGTATGCTGTGTGTTTATTTATTTGGAATGTAGGTTGCCCAAGTGCTTCTCACACTGCCTTACTCGTTTTCACAACTGGGGATGTTATCTGGAATTCTTTTTCAACTGTTTTATGGGTTGATGGGAGTTGGACTGCTTATCTCATAAGCGTACTTTATGTTGAGTACAGAACTAGAAAGGAGAGAGAAAAGGTTGATTTTAGAAATCATGTAATTCAGGTACGTGTTCTTTCTTCTAGAAATCATGAAATTTGAGGTGCTTCAACCATTTTTGTTAAAACGAGAAGAAAGAAGAGGGGAAAGGGGACATATGGGCTTGATTCATGAGTGATTCATGCATGCAGTGGTTTGAAGTCCTTGATGGGCTTTTGGGGAAGCACTGGAGGAATGTAGGCCTACTTTTCAACTGCACTTTCCTTCTCTTTGGCTCCGTGATACAGCTAATTGCCTGTGCAAGGTAAACCCAAAAGGGGAAAGGAAAAATCATTACAATGTACATTATATTTCTGTTTGGACAGACGAATAGATCATGTATACATACTGGTTAATTTTTCCTCCTTAATTTCCTTTGATATGTTGCAGCAACATCTACTACATAAATGACAATTTCGACAAGAGAACCTGGACGTACATCTTCGGCGCCTGCTGTGCTACGACCGTTTTCATTCCTTCATTCCATAACTACAGAATTTGGTCATTCTTAGGCCTTATGATGACCAGCTACACTTCTTGGTATCTAACCATTGCTTCCTTTATCCATGGGCAGGTATGTATTTACCTTAATTAGCTGTATTCATCACTTAGTTTTAATTTCAAATAATTCCCATAATCCCATCCCCCCTTTGATACATTGATTTACTTATTAAGTGATCCCATGCTGATTTGCTTGTTTGAAGGTTGAGGGGGTGAAGCACTCTGGCCCAACCAAAATGGTTCTCTACTTCACTGGGGCTACCAACATTCTCTACACCTTTGGTGGTCATGCTGTCACAGTGTGAGAACTTAATTAAATACTCATCAAAACTGCATTTATACATGCATTTGTATGTACAGTCTCGCATGTCTAAAGGTATAACCCTTTTTGAAGGAAAGGAAACATGTTTCCTGGGAAAACGGACCTAAATTTTTGCAAACTTTAGCCTCCACTAGGTTGATGAAAAGAAAAATAGCTTGGAATGTCTCAATCATTCAATTGGGGTTGTAAGAAAAGCATCTTTGTTATGCAACATATATATATATATATATAAACATTTAAATCTATATACATAAATCTGTATTGCAATTATGCGAAGTCTGATTAGAGGTGATTTATGTTATAGGGAGATAATGCATGCAATGTGGAAGCCCCAAAAGTTCAAGCTAATATACTTGGCAGCAACTCTCTATGTGCTGACCCTAACACTGCCGTCGGCTTCCGCTGTTTATTGGGCATTTGGGGATATGCTCCTTAACCATTCCAATGCTTTCTCTTTGCTGCCAAGGTCTGGATACAGAGACACTGCTGTCATCCTCATGCTCATTCATCAGGTCACTACTACCATGCTATTTCCATTTCTGCTTGTCATGAATTCCTGACTGAGTCTATATATTGATCAAATCGAAATCTTTGATTTTAAGAAATTTTGAGTTCTGAAATATTTTGGTGGTGGGTGCAGTTCATAACATTCGGATTTGCATGCACTCCTCTGTACTTTGTTTGGGAAAAGTTCGTCGGTGTGCACGACACAAAGAGTGTGTGCAAGCGAGCTCTAACCCGACTACCCGTGGTGATCCCCATATGGTTCCTGGCCATCATTTTCCCTTTCTTCGGCCCCATCAACTCCACAGTTGGATCACTTCTTGTCAGCTTCACCGTCTACATAATCCCAGCCTTAGCTCACATGATAACCTTTTCTTCGCCATCTTCTAGAGAGGTAGTCAAGCACACATTGCATCTTACTTCATCGTTGTGCTAAAACATATTAGTGTTTTTCTTGTTGGCTAACGCCTTCTATTTTTTTTTTTTTGGTTTTTGACAGAATGCAGTGGAGAGACCACCGTCATTCTTAGGAGGTTGGGCCGGCGTATACTCAATGAACGCCTTTGTGGTGGGATGGGTTTTGGTGGTGGGATTCGGGTTTGGAGGGTGGGCAAGCATGCTCAACTTCATTCAACAAATTAATACATTTGGACTCTTCACAAAATGCTACCAGTGCCCTCGCAAGGCTTGAGTTGAGTTGCTTCCCTACTTTCAAAAGGAAATTAAATCAAGAAATTAAGATACATATATAAGTGTGTAAAGAGATTGGGCATTTGTAATTTTTTTTTTCTCTCCCTTTTGTTTTTTTTTTTCTTTCTCTTGTAAGAGATCTTGTAACTCGTGTGTTGATCAGTCCTTCTAAGCAATGTAACTCCCCTGGTTTTTCTGGGCACCCAGCTCTAAATATGAACAATCCTCCATTTCTAATATGAAAAATCATTAAGTTCTCCAGACTACTCCCGTGACTTCCTTAACATCTGTGCTGATGTGATAGCTAGTCAATAAATGTAGAAAAGTAATCACTCATACCATCTTTCTTTTCACCCGATAAGCTACACCCATGCGTATCATTTTCTTTTAATCGCCCAATCATTAATCATGATATCATTGCTAGGGTTCATATCATCATTCAACACCAGATTCAAAGCCTCATGAGTAAGAGCAATCTATAGAGTTAGAGTGGGAGCCATTGCGACGTGGAAAGGCTAACAAAGAGAGCGCTGCCAAACGTTGGGCAGCTGTGAATATCAGAAGCAAAGGCATGAAGATTGATGGTAGGTTGAAAGGGCCCGAATAATTCAAGGGCCTAATCCTGATGTCTCCCATCACCCACTAGCCTTTCAGAGGATACGTTTTTTATTTTTTCATCTTGCTTTCTTTCTTTTTTTCTCTTTTTTTGGTTTGATTCTTAACGGAACTCAGTTGGATGTTTGCCTAATTTGATAGAGCTTCCCTTGTCCACGACTCTTTACCCGACAACTGAGTGAAGAATTTGGCTGTGAACACCAGCACTTTGTGATTGGCTGATCTGGCAAAATTGGACATTAATGATTGGTGGTTACCTTCGTATGAAAGAGATAGATGAAGGTTGATTTTTAATGCTTTCTTGTAGGCCCAAGGGAAATTTCGCTGCAAATTTTGTAGGCCCAAGCCCATTTAACATGTTCGATGAATGAATAATAGTCCTTGGTCCCCTCAAATCACTCATTTCATATTGCGGGTGATTGAATATTTGAATCAACTCGGTTCCATCATTCAAGAATTTTGAAATTTAATTATGAGAAACAAAAGGATAAATCCTCCGATCAGCTTCCTCTCGAATATATCGAATGATTTTTTTAAAAAATAAAGAATATGTGTCCATAGTGTCCTGTTTGCGAAGGAGGGAGAAAACGTCATGGGCTTCTGGGCTGCGACCCAAGAGATAGGCCCACCAGGTGAGGAGGTGGGGACCAGAATTTGGTGGGCCCCATACATGGTACAAAGAGCATCGTGGACATAGGCTGAGAAGGATCAATATGACTTCCTACCAGATTGACTAAAGCAACTTTTACACTGAAAAAGAAGAGAAAAGAAAATGGCCAGGAATGGAGAAAAGTTACAAATGCAATCAATCTAGATGCCATTCCACATAGCTTAACTTAAAGCCTCTGCAACTTAAAAGCAATATGCGCTTTCTAGATCCAGCCCAAAAGGCCCATTTTTAGCTTTTCAAAGAGAAGAGAGTAAATCAGTGATGGGTGTGAGACAGGAGCACTCAAATTCAGTGTCCAACTGTAGTGACCATGGATGGTAAGGCTATCGACCGGCAAGTGATGGGGTCAGCTCCACATAATCAGCTAATCAAGTGGAGTCCATCGCACATTTTTCTTAGATCTTTCCAAGATAAGGCCTTGTCTTGATATAGTCACTGTCATAGAATGTTTCTAACTAATTTTCTTTTGCGTTAAATTTTCATATTTCTCCACGATCAATGAACCTGCCTACCTACAAAAAGAAAACTGCTTTTTGACCAGCCATTGAATTTCCAAAGATCATGGGGACCCCCCCACCCACCGCAAAAGTTGCCTAGCCCTCCAGCTGGTCATATCCAGAAAAGCAAAAACACCCTTTACTTGCTTGGTGAATGAAGGCAGAAAATTCGAGGAAAAATGGGTTCTTAGAGACTTAAACCCTACGATTTCTTTAACTTCCCTACTCAAAAAGTGAAAAATTACAACCAAACTTGCCATTTTAGGGTCATAATTTTAATTCCCTTTTTCTTTTTCTGAAATTTTCTTGGGAATCAAACAAAGAGAGGGAAATATCAGGTACACCAACATATAGAATCGTCCAAGACTCGAGAGGCCTTGTATCGATTCATGTTGTAAGGTTGTGGAAGAGGAGAATCAAATCTTGATGAGGACTGCAGAGAGGAGGAGCTTAGGATAAGGTACACATGGGGTGTGGGGGTCTCCTCAGTCTGTCACTTTAGAAATGAAATCTGACAGTTAGACACACTGTCATGTGATGTGAAACTGCATGTGTCTCCATATGTTTGGACTCTCTTGTCATTACCGTAAACCCACTGCTTCCTTATTGGGAATGTTTGCCTTGCAAGATTGCAATCCGTTGCTTGCATTGTGGTTTTTGATCCTTCAATTTCTTAGCCCAACCATGGAAAAGAAAAGTAAAGATCGAAGCAATATTTTGAATTGTTTTTTTAAAATATTACAAGAAAATGAAAGTAGAAATATTTCCATTCTTTTTCCATTGCGGCCAAACAACAAAATTGATGCTGCCGACTTTTGGAATTCGAGCAAAATGGCCGGAATTCTTTTAGGAAAAGAAAAAAGGGTAAAACAATCTCATACCCTTTCAACTCAAATTGATTCAGGTTGACTCAGTAATTGCCTCATTCAAACGATAGATTGGAATTTAGATATTGTCGCATAAGTCTCCCTTTCAATGATTTGCCAAATCACTAACAAACCACCAGGTATGAGAAGACATATGAGATATGATATCCCCATGAAGACTCTGAAATGCAAAAGCCACCCCATAAATGGGCCACTCCCATCCTTCTTTCTCCTCCTCTCTTCTTCTTTCTCTTTTCATTTTCACTTTTTTTCAGTGACCACTGACCATTGAACTCAAAGAAAAAGGATAAAGGGGAGAGAGACTGAACCCCAGAGGAGAGAGAAAAGGCGACTACTTTACCTTACAGATAACTCATGAGTGGTGTGTCGTGCTGGTCAAACTACAAGGCCCACGGAAGTTTCTAAAGATTTAAGGGCTGCCACTGGCCCCCTTCTACATTTTTATGGGCTTTTGATTCACATTAATTCTTCGGTAGTCTTGTCACTGTCAAAAGGTTTGCTGTGCTCTGTAAGGCTCCGATCCACAGGATCTGGCTTCTACGCTGTAACTGCAGTTTGTGAACGCCAAAGCTTGTGCTATCGGCTGTGGACCAAACCCAATTCATATGCAGAAGAGCTTCAGCCCAGCATGCAAAGACACACGTCCATGGACGAGCAATCTTGCAACGCTCAGCAAGCAAAAGGTAAAAATGTTTGGTGCATTAGTTAATTTTTTTACTCAATTTCAGTGGTAGAGCCCTTCACACGACAGATCTTGATTCTGCCGTTACCAATCTACGATGATTTTAAGGGAAGTTTGAGGATTGTGAGACTTCAGACCTATGACCAAACCAAGCATAGCTTGCTCAGAACTAATTGGGGCAAACGGACTTCACTGAACAGCAGCACTTCACAACCTTGCCACAAGACTACATATTAAAACCTCAACAACTTTGTTTTGTTCTATATATTTCTTTTCTAGGTCTTCCAAAATATTTCACACAAAATCATGTATAATCTGCAATGATGATTTCACCATCTTCAAACATACAATTGTTAAATTTTCAGACATTGTCTGAACCATCTTGGGTAATTTTTGCAAGGACGATTTCACCATCTTCAAAGATTCAATTGTTCCTTTTCAGAAGAACCTTCAGATGTTTCAGTGCAGGTTTATCACTAGAATGCATCTCTCAGTATCAAGGTTTGCAAGATATGAAATTTTACTTGGGCTATGTATTTGACATGAAAGAAAAAATTATGCAACCGGAAGTCCGGAATTGAACATTTCAAAACAGTAATATTCATAGGTCAAGACATCAGCTACATTACAAGAATGAAGGCCATCCCATTCGGAAAAGGCCACGCTAATTAGAAACTGGAAACCACATGACAGTAACTGCCAATAAAAAACCATCAATTTAACAGTCGATCCAACAATTACGGATCCTACTTTTAGGAGCTGTGGCCGCACACGATTTGGGTAAAAGTTCTGGTCTTCAAAACAAATAAATAAAACAAAACAAGCAAACAAAAAGCTATAACAAATTAACAATAGCAATTTCATCAAAATAAAATCACCTTCGACTACAAAACACAGGTGTGCAAATTGAGAGATTTGTAAATGATCAAATCTTTAAATCGAACTTCCGTATAATTTTTCCGATACATGGATTACTTGCCTCCATCAAACCCTTCAAATATGGAAGTCCCTTTTAAGTTAGTCTTAATATTCAACATATGACAGCTTGCTATATTGCCTGCTAACAGCACAGTAGTTAACCAGATTGCCAGCAAACCCTAACATAAGAGATTCCCTACAGATCCAGGTATGCCGTGTGGTCTTATTCGGCATAACCACTTGCATGTGAGGTGAGCTCTCACAAACTTCAATTCTTTGGAAAGGAAACACTGGTATTAAAAGGCTATTATAAGGTGTTTTAAGAATCAGTGCAGTTATTTTGGAATCCATCCAAGTTCCATGAGATTGCATTAACTTCCTACAGCGCTCAAGAATTCCAGACTACATTTGGGAATATGTCTCCAAAGGACTATAAAATCAAACCACTCTATTGAATATTTCAACTTAGAAAAATGTTATTTTTCCTTGCATCCTCCTCATCCAATAGCTATGGCTGGTCCTACAAATACCCAATTGTCTCATTAACCTAGGTAGATTTCAGCCTGGACCTCTCTTAGATAGCCTTCAGCCTGCATGATGTTTGTTTTCCAAGTCCAGTCATTGATCATTATTTTAAGGCCTAGCTCTTGATCAACACCCACATATTTTCTACATGGACCGTTGTTGTTCATATAGCTGTGTTATAACCTAGAAAAATTCTTTTAAATAGTTTCTTTTACACTGATCATAGAACACTCCCAAAGCACCTCCATGTCAGCTAAGCCCTCCAAGATTTCGTCCCTCAAGGATGATTATGAGAAAATAATAACACTGGTGCCTGAAGGCATCCCTTCACTGCTAATCTTTGCTACTCCCTAAAACTTTGCTGCTACATGTACGAAAACTGCACTCTTTCATGCCCTACATGGACTGTTTTACCTTCTATTCTTTTGATCAAAAACAATCACTCGTTAGTGCAAGTTCCTAACCTGTCACTGTCCATCCAAATCAACTCACCAATAACGATACACAAATTACATTCAAACATTTGCCTGATTGCACGCTCACATAAAAAGAAACCAATGCAAATCGAAAAAATGGCCATTTATCAGAGTCCACAAATTATCTCTGTCAACCCCATCATATGCTCTCCCAAGTCGATGAAATACCAATGATGATCTTTAATTTTCTAAGTCCTTACCATTCACTGAAGTACAAAAATAATTTCCTTAGCTATCTAGGCATGAGGTGTGCAGGACACAACCTTAATGCCCTACTTCTATGAAAGTGCCTATGATCCCTTATCTCGTTGGAGTAACAATTCCTCCTAATTGACATATTCTATATGACCTTTATCTAATAATTTGTGTAAATAGCTCATCTACCTCTATTTAATATTATCTAAATTCATAGCTTCCTTTACCTTGTCTGCATTTTCGCATCACCTATTGTATCTTACTGACAAAGTTATCTACCTTTATATTTGCCTATGTTCATTCTTGATTTAACTTACTTTCCACACACTTGGATCTTTCAAAAATTACATCTACAAGCAGGAAATATATCACATCCCATTACAAAGTTTCCTCATCTAGAAGCGCTTTCCTCTTAGATCCTATTTTCAAATCATAATTACCTTCTCTCTAGATACGGTCACCCATCTCACATTGCACTAGCTTCTTCTTCTAAAATCAATGGAACTTTCTTCTAAATCATATACTCCAAGGATTTCATGATTCTACCTTTCACAATAACTAAACTTTCATCCTTTAAGGTATTCCACCTAATCCTTAAGCAACTGTCTCCACTCACCTTGTCTTTCATGGTTAGCACAAACATCTAAATCCACCAAGATAATTTGCTTGCCCAAGGTCTCTTCGAATTTGACCATTCTGATTCACATGTTGAGCACTCTGTCCTAAGGAGGAGTTGATGAAAATTTCTAATAAAAAGAGAAAAGCATACAACCAGAATTATTGGTGTACAAATCACCGAAAAGAAATCAGAATATTATACAGATTATATTTACACTATAAATAGCCATCCTTTAAATGAAAACTTCATGAAGAAGGGATACATCCGTAACCATAGATACATATCCCTCTCTCTTCTTTAATCCCTTTCCTCTTTGGGCAGAGGCAGAGGAGAGTATGGAATTCAATGCTTGCAATTGCCCACAATTTCAGCAGTCTTGTTTACCTACAAAATCAATTTCAAGGAACATATAGACCATGCCTTTTATAGTGTAAACTCCAGAAGAAACAGTAACAAGGAAATATTCTGAAATTATTATTGCTTTGTTCATCATGTGGAATTCTTAGGTCCCTTCAAAAGCGAGCTTTTTTGCTTGGAAAGCTAGCTGGGGCAAAGTATTGATTGGGGATTAGCTTCAAAAGAGAGGATGGTCGTTGGCTAATAGATGTGCTCTTTGTAAAAGCGAAGAGGAATCAATAAATCACATTCTCCTCCACTGCATTGAGGTAAGGACTCTATGGCAGATCCTACTCTCTTTGTTTGGCCTAGCATGGATCCTTTCCTCTATGGTCGAGGAGACTCTTCTAAGTTGACATGGTTCTTTTGTGGGACAAAAAAGGAAGAAGGTTTGGAGGGCTGCTCCTCTTTGCATTTTTTGGACAATTTGGAAGGAGAGGAATCAAGGGTGTTTGAAAGTAAAGAGCAGACAATGCTTTTAATTGATTCTTGTGCAATCTTAGGTCATGGGTTAGTTTGTACATAGGAGAAGGTTCAATGCCTTCAATTGATTTTTGTTGATTGGGTGGGCTCTAGATGAGAGGGAGTAGTTTTTTTTTGTTCTCTCTCTTTTTTGGCTTTGCCTTTTGGCACCCTTTGTATATGTTAAGTGTACTTTGGTGCATAATTTCTTTCTTTTTTCTTTATAATATTGTCTTGCTTACTAATCAAAAAAAAAAAAAATCCTTCAAGCCCAATTAAACTAATTCATCAAATAACACTAAAAAAGTGAGAAAGGAAAATTAAAACTACCACTAAAACACAATTCAACATGATATAGTGGATTACCATATAATTCATCAAATCAAAGGTCGCAAAGTTAACCAAGCTCTCGTCAAGAAAAAAGAGAAACAAAATAACAATAATAATAATGGTTACTCACATTTCATATGTTCATATACATGAATCCCTCAGCTAATCATACAAAATCCAAAAGATTTCTTAGAATTTTAAATCGCTAGGATAAAAACTTCCATGATTGTCAAAAATCATGAAGTGCACCTGAGGTTGGAAGCAGAAGGGTTTTAATTTAACCCCTTTTGTTTCACAAATAAACAAGGATTCCCATGCTTATCAGTTACATAACCTCCCTTTATTTTTGCAATCAGTACCATATTTTCCCCTTCTCTGCTTTATGTAATCCTTTTTTCTTTTGAAAAAAAGTATGGTAGTGAAATGCAGTTTGATTCTTCACCTACAAGATTCATTCAATCCGCAATCCCATGATTAAGTTAAAATAACATGGGTCTATAGCATCAGAACAGACTTGTAAGCACCTATAGCAGATCCTCAATTTTTTCTCCTTGAAACATGCAAAGTTCAAACTCAATACCATGGATGTCTATTGATCATTAACAGAAAAGAACATAACAATTGACAAGGTTTTAAACCTCAAGTTTGATCTTGGAACTATTGCCCTATATACTAAAATATATTACTTGGCAGTAGTTATGTTGATAAAATGTATGAGCATAACAATTTGTAGAAGAATTATATCACTGCAGTATCTTCATACCCACAAATTCAAAAACATCTGTGTGTGGACAAATTTACTACTATGCTTGAGGATCCATCTTGAATATGAAAAATCAATTTAACCCGATGAAGGCTATGAAAAGAATGCCAATGCCTTGATAAGTCAAAGGATCCCTTCCTCAAAGCTATTGGATGAGAGTGTTTATTGAGAATGCACAAAAGAGACAGAATCAAAATGAAATTACTAGTGGATCTCAATTAAATGCTAAAACTTGACAGCTAAGATGGACAACCATTATAAGAAACATGGCACATGCAAAATGAGAGAGACCTCACTTATGATTAGAAATACCAACCTCTAAACTTGAATAGGAGGAAAAAACCTGTCATTGCATTGCAAAGTTTAGAAATTTTCACAAATTTAAGGATGGAGATTCTGAGAATCTAGTTACTTTTTGTGCTGAATGGCAAAATGCACAGAGGATAAGAATCATGAGCTACTTAAACCTGCCTAGACAAATAATATAGCATAATTGGTAGACATAATTCCATCGAAAATGTCACAATTAAAAAGACTCAGCTAGTACTGTACACTCATATATATTCCAATAAGAAAACACAGTTCTAACATCACCAGGTACAAAACCCAACAAATTTAAAAAATAAAGATAAAAAACAAAAACAAAATGAAAGCCATTGAAATTGATTTCTCAATGCATGATGATTCGAAAAGCAACTAAATTTACTTTGTTTTGTTTCCTTATGATTAGAATGTGCAAATGACAGCCATCTAATGGAACTAATATAGCCATGAACTCCCTGAATCATTACCCTTAATAAACATCAGAGTTGACCATGACAAGACAAGTAGGATTTTGAAAAACTAGCAGCACCTTGAGAAACGATGATTAACTCATAATTTCAGAATCTAAATGCAACTTTCAAATTAATAATCATCCCTCTTTATTTAATAGTTCATCATTGATGTTTATTCCACTAAACAGAAAACCCTGGAGAAGCCAATCTCCCATCCACTCTCACACTTGGTTGACAAGAGTCCTAGAGTCTATGTCCTCTATTATGATAAAAATATTCAAATATGGGATATTATTGTTGTTTTCATAGTGAAACTAATAATAAATGCTTTATCCAAAAATATGGAAATGGGGTGCAATGACTTAGAGGATATGGTGAGAAAAAGGAACATGAAAAGGAACCCAGAAGATAAGAGCAACTTCTAAGGCCTATAAGGGAGTGGCTGATCAAGCCGTCAAAAGGGGAAAATTGCAGGCCAAACCAATTCAACAACAACCTCTCATAGGTTACTAAACAAGGATAAGGTATGCGAGAACTCAAGCCCCACTAGACACATATGACTTGGTTCTGGTTCTTTCAAACAGAAATAGATAAGTCACATCAATAATATCTCTCCACTGTGTGCATGACCATTAGCATGGTAATAAAATATCATGCAATCAGGCTATATTGGCAGACCACAGAAACTCTAAAAATAGTTTTTTTTTTTTTTTTTTTTTAGCTATATTCTGGCCAGCTTATGTCCATTGATGATATGCTTCATGGAGCTACTAAAAAGGGCATCCACAATTATATTTTATTGTTTGAAGATAACATTGAGAAAGACGATATATCCTATCCACATAAAAGAAAAGGACTAGAAAATTGAGAAGCGCTAAACAACTCATTCTCCTTTTGACAACCAGGCCATCATATTTGTTCCCACAGGAATCCAAAGGCAATATTGTTGAGGGTTCAGAATCCATAAATCCAGTTCTAATAATGGATTATATATACAAATGGAAACTGAGAAACAAAACATCAAACATGTAAATAATTGATACAACTACTGCAAGCAGCAAAAGAAAAAGTAGATTGTGGCCAAAACATATTCAATAAATATTGAGCCGTTTCACTAAATATCACCAGGAACATGTAAAGATGATCAATGGATGGAAAACAAAGAACAAGGAAGAGAAAAAGCTATATATCATGCAAACAATTACCCACATTACAAACAAATTTACCAAAAATATGGAAGACCGAAACTCAACAAGGAGAAACAGTTGTTGATGACAAGCGCTGCTGATCCATTTGTCTTCTCTGATTTCATCCCCGAAACAATCACCACAAACCACATAAAAACTATATTAGAGAGGTAAACCCACATTGTCACTTCTGACCATTAGGGCAGTCCCTCGCAAAATGCCCTTCCTCTCCACAGTTATAACATGCACCACCGCCAGCACCAAAAGAGTATCCACCACCGCCAGCACCAGCAGAGTATCCACCACCAGCACCAGCAGAGTATCCACCACCGCCACCGTATCCTCGTCTCCCCCCACCACTGCCCTGATAACAATCTCTGGCCAAATGACCAGTTCGGCCGCAATTATAACACGCCCCGCCCCCGCCATATCCGTCATCTGTCCTGCCACTTCTCCGACCACCCCTCACACCTCTTCCGTAACCACCACCATAACCACCACCACCACCACCACCACCACCATAACCGCCGCCACCGTATCGACCATAACTACCACCCCTACTTCTCCCACCGGAAAACCCCCTCCCACCGCCACCGCCTGAAGAGTAAGATCCACGGACAGCCGTCACCTCGACGGCTTTCGTCCGACCATCTTCGCCGTGATCGACAGCGAACTCCACGGATTCACCCTCGGACAGGGTCCGAAATCCGTCCGATCGGATGGAAGTCTGATGAACGAAGAGATCTTCGCCCCCATCGTCCGGAGCTATGAAGCCGAAGCCTTTTTGACCGCTGAACCACTTCACCGTCCCTGTCGATCTCTTGGACTCCGCCATTGATGCTTCTATAATTCAAAATCTGGGTTCTAGAAGGTTCCAGAAGTTTCTCTTTCAAAAATCCTTTTGTCACGGATCTTGGAAAGGATTAGCCATTGGGCAAGAAGCTTCTTCAGCTGTATCTCTCACTCTTCGCTTCTGAATTCCATGCCGAAGCTTTTTAGAGGGTCTTGAGAGAATTGGGCCCTGGTGGTTATGTATCGGACGGTGGAGCATCGGTTAGCGAACGGTCGGATTCAATCCACGGCTCAAACGCGTCCCATGGTTTATCCATTTGGGGTTTGTCTTCATCTCTAAAAACCACTTCTGAGTCGGGTCTCTCTATCCAATTTCATACCCATCTGCCATGCTGCTGCCATCGCAAAAAATATGTATATCCATTTATATATCCTTAAAATACTATCTTTTATATAAAAAAGTTATTTATCCATAATTCATTTTTAATATTTAAATTATCTAACATTATTTAATTAAAAAATTATATAAATTTAAATAGTTATACAAAATAATTTAAAAAATTAAAATGATATACAAAAATAAAAATATATATTTTTTAACTTTCTTCTATTTTTTATTATATTTTCTTTTGAACTTTTTTTTTTTTTTTTTTTCAATTTTTAAAAAGACGCTACATAGATCGAATTCAACAGCCTTCCTCGAAATTGGAAGGAGCCACGCGGTTCCCACGCTGGCCAGTCGAAAGGAATAGGATAACTTGGACCTTCTTTATCCGTGCATCACAAAGGTCCAATGACAGATGCCCACGTGGTTGGCAGAGATATGCTCCTTTGAGTTGACTTTATTCGAGCTTTTACGTTACGCATTCAGGAAAAAGTATAGTTTTTAAGCCCAAATGACGCAACCTCTGCATTGCTTTTTCTCTGTGATATATAAATAAACACATATTTTCTAATCATATCGTTCATTGTTAAAAAAAATGATTTGTTTCTTAAACACAACGAATGGGATGTCTTATTGAAACTATTTATGAAATAAAAAATAGTTATGCCATACTTTTTATCATTCATTTTTTTGACTAGGCATTTTTTTCTAATTCAACAATTTCCATTGAAGTCCGCCTTTGAGGAGTTGTGTATGAATTGCTTCCTTAGGTTTTGCGTGTTGGTTCGTCAAACATATACCTTCCCGAGCAAAATCTGCAATTTGGTAATTGATTGGAAGCCGAGAAACTGCAAGAGAAAGCAAAGAAATTGAAGCTGTAAGTCTCAGATTTTTCTCGTTTGTTTTCAATGCAAAATAGTTTCCGGCATCAAAATCTTTTGTTTTCTCTAAACGTGACGTCCCCCTGCAGTCTGTTGAAGAAGAAGAAGAAGAAGAAGAAGATTCCGAGGATTCAGTTTTTGCGGTACTCTTTCTGTATCAATCCCATTATTTTAATCCCAAAAAGGCATTTTAAGTTAGTTTCATGGTGTGATTGCAGTCTCTTTCTCTGTTTACCTTCAAAATTAAATATTATAAATATATATACATCTCAACAGTTATGCTGTTTTTATCTATGATCGAATTTGAATAACGAACATCGCTAACAGGTACGGAGTAGAAAGCAATATTCTTGGCACCCAGTTTCTGCATATAATATCAAATTAGGAACATCTGGTTCGCATCCAATTGGATTGAAGTGGGGTTTGTGTTTTGCTTTGCCTTTTGCCCTCTTAGTGGAAGCACATCTTCACTGAAAAAAAGTAACTTTACTTATTTTTCTAGTGGTCGAGAGTTAAAGAAACATTATTCAGTTACCCTTTTGTTGCTTTACGATTGAGTTTAGACTTAAAAAGATTATGATATGCTCTGATGTGGGATCCACTTGATTTTGGTCCAAAACCCATTCAAAACATTTGAGTACATGATGTGGAGATTGATCTATTGCTTGTTAATAATTAAACAACTGTGAAAGATTAATATAGTTGTTTGATATTGAAGATTCACTGACGATGTGGTAGGAAATGATTTTCTTTTGTTTCTTTTCATCAAAAGGTCATATGATTCCATGGAATATAATAATGCTTTTTGGATAACTTAGTAGATCTCATCCTGCATGTGCCCATGCTCTGGTGTTAAGGTCTGAGAATGTATTATGTTCGGTTTCCTTTCTTGCTCCTGACTGTTTTCCTTGGTGGAAATCTATCTCCCTTCTTCTCATCCCTTCATTATCATCATCTCACTGTCACTGATACACTAGGGTGTACTTATAGGAACATTTATAGCTAGTCCACATGGCAACTAAGTGCTGTGTTTGCAGGAATAACAGTTTCACTTATTTTAATGAATGGCCCAGCCTCCTCCATCCTGTTAAGGTTGAGGAGATTCTTGATTGATGTGTGGTAACAAGCAATAATAGCTGTGTAACGTTGATGATTAGACATGGATGGGAGTTGTTATACTTCATCTTTATTTTTCAAGGAGAATACAAATTTATCTTATCATGTTAGGGCGTCCTGATATTGGTATTAGAATCTTGAAGCCCGAGTCATTTCTTTAGGCTTCAACCTTAAGGGAGTAAGCAGTCAACAACTTGGTGTCAAAGCAAACAATTTTGACCGTCCAAGGTGCTCTCTATCTATGCTAGAATGTATTATTTTCATGTTTCACAGCTATGTGGTTTTTAATAAATTAGTTATAAAATAGTTTGAAAGATCCAAGAACTTCTTGGTTTAGCTGCCAGCTGGCCAAACACTGGGCAACACCTATGAATTCCGATCTTCTGGCTGCCCAAGGAAATCTACTTTTAAACTAAAAACCAAAAATCAACTATATGGATGGTTTACAGTCCCATTGACTTTGATGTTTTCATTTCCCCTTACCTCGCATCATGGTAGCCGACATTTGGATTTAAACAGCATTTATATTTTTATAATTTTTGACCTTGACTTGTTGTTCAATGAATCTGTTAGGTGGCGTAACTTGTTCACATTTGTATGTCTTGTTATTTATTTGTGTTTTAATACTGGGTAGTTGACTATGACTTTCAGAAATTGCAAGTGTTGGGATCACAAATTATTATTATCACTGTCATTTCATCTTTTATCTTCTCCTTTTTGTGCCTGATTCACCATTGTTATTCATAGGTGCTTTGAAGTCATTCTGAAAGAAGCCTAGTTGTCCTTCTGAAAGGTTATGGATCATAAGACTAATGATTTGGAAGAAAGACGAAGTGGATCGTTTGGCCGGTCAAGCAGCGCTGGCTCCTCATTAAGAAGACGCTCTTGTGGTTTACCAGGTCCTGTGCCCCCTCAAATGGATGATGACATTGAGAGTGAGACTGTTTCACAGGCTGGAGATATTGGGGATCGGGCACTTCACAGCAACAGGATTAGTGAGAGTAGTAGCTTCCACTTATCTGTTGATAATGTGTTAGACAATGGAGTAGTGGTTCCCATTCCAGAGAATTCTTTATTAAAACCACATGAAATTTGGTTTCGTGATGCCACTGCAAATACAGTCTCCCCTGCATCTCCATTGCCATTAGAAATCATATCTCCGCTTTCATCAGATGCCATGGTATACTCTGCAGACAAAGATGAAGTGAGTTTCCCATGAATTTTTTACCCATTTTTGTAATTGTCTACAGGGATCAATTGGAAAATAGCTTTGTGGGCATGGATTTTATGATTTTTCTGCTTGGAATTTTATTATTTATTTGTAAATTGATGATAGGATAAACAATTCAAACATGCTCTGTTTCCTCTTGATAGAATTCATACAATTCAAATTGATGATTTTGTTTCATGTTTCTATATGTAGGACAATAAGAAAGAGTTGCCATGGTTGGTGGAATATATCTCATGCCTCATTCATTTAGCTGTTCTTGGGATTCTTGGGGTAATTTGTTGAACTTTTTATGTTTTACAGTTTCTGAGAATTGGAGCAAATGTTTATTTTGATTGGAATATTCATATTTTTCTGTCTGAATTCTGAACCGCGATCTGTTAATTGCCCTCTCACCATGATTTTACTGTTCACTTTCTTCACTGTGAATTTTTGTGCTTTGGAGCTACTTTTGGATACATATTTCTGCATTACCTGATGACATATTGGAATTAGTTATTATCGTGTTGCCTGTTCAGATATTGGAAACAACGACTCCCATATATGTGTCATATCAAACATGTTTCCAAATTATTTCCATGTGTAGGGGACAGTATATGACTGGAACAAAAAGCAACCTTTTCTTTTGCACAAGAAAGATATAATCTATACAGCTGTAGTATGTGCAAAATCTTGTGAAATGTGCTTGAAATTTTATATTGACAAACTGCATATGGATATCATATGAATAGCAAAACAAAGAAAATGTGCTAGAAAAAGTTAGATAATGGAACTTCCATTTTCTCTTAGAAGTTCAACCTTGAAGTTGTTGGGTAGTTTTCTCATTCAAATAATGAAGTCAAGTTCAACTCACAAAATTTGTAATGTAAACACATTTTAAAATGTGAGGGTGTGAGATTATGAGAAGTACTCGAAGATCAAGAACCTGATGAGTTGTACCAGTAGAACTGAATTAACTGATTTGGAATTCTCTATTGATCAGGGATAAGATTTGGTAATATAATTGAATCATTATATTGAAGATCTCTGCAGTTTTAGATTTTTCTTCCACATCATCACAAGAAAGGGAACTAATCTGTATTCATGGGGAAAGGATAACCTTGGAATTTAAATACCTGCCACTTGTTAAAAGGAAATCTCAGGATCTAATCTATATAATACCTCTTAGAAGGTCTCAATTCTACCTGGAACATTGATCATACTTAACTTGTAATGCACATAAATTACAAATGATAAGGTGATTGGTAGTTTTAACATATTATTGCATGATCAGTGGCTGCAGATATTTGCTATTAACATAATGCATCTGATAAAGATGTGCACTGAAAGGAAATGATATGCATTCAACTGCTGCTATAAAGAAATGAGTAAACTTAACCCTTGTTTCAAGAGAACTACTGTGGCAGATGAAATTCTCCACCATGTGATTCTTCAAATCCAAAGGGCATAGAATTAGAAAGTAAATAATTCAGGTCCTCCAATTACTTGGAATATGAAGTGTGAAATTGCGAGTCTGAGCCTGGGTATGGCCATTTCATATAAAATTGCTCACCTTAGGTATTTTACAATCCTTCTTTCATGGTATCTTATACTCTTTCACATAGTGCATCATACCAGATTTCATTTGTGTTTAATTCTAAAAAATTTAAAAAAATTGGAATATTTTGTGTAATTTCTGCATCTTCAAAATATACCCAAAATAACAACTTTTGCTTCATGTTCCTCTTTACGGTTTTCCCCTCCTTCAAAGTTATGTTAACGCTGTTCTCACTTTGATGATGTTTTGCCCATTGCTCACGCTCCCGATTCTTTGTCCTGTTTTAAAGCATGGAGCTTCTTTTCTATTATTTTGTCTTCCCACACAAGTAATATGAATGGGTTGTGCTTCTGAAATAAATTACATTCAGCTGATTGCATATTAATTGTTGCATTTCCTGGTATGTGGCCCGCAACCGTTTGGGGTCTAGAAACTGTGATATGTTAATCAATGCAAAATTTCTAGTTCCACAGGGTCGATGAAATAGGTTCTTTCCAAAAAGGTGCTTTTAGCCCTTTTAACTCTATCTACAGCATAATTTTTTTAGTTAAGAGCCAATGAATTTTGAAATTTTTTTACCATTGATCATTAGGGATGGTTTGGGTCATTGCTAATGTGGGTTGAGGAACCAAGTCTGGTTCTGCTCGTTCTTTGTCTGATATAATATGTTAAATCTTGGTTTCCAAAATATCATTATAATTGCTTTTATATGCTTCCAAAACTACACATATTTCTTGTCATTTGAATTTTGAAAAATTTCAGCTTATATCATTGAGCTGTGGAGTGTAAGCAATTAAAATAGAATGACCAGAAGATCAACTTCATATGCCTGTTTAGCATTGGGAGACATTATCTTATTATTGGAGCAGTTGATCAATTTTTTGAAGTTGTACAATGTACTCTGAAAATGTAGGATGGAATGCAGGGGAATGAGAGGATTAACCAATGTTTCATCTCTCAGCAAGATGTTGATATAGCCCAATATATTACCAGTTCAGGTTGGCCTTAACATGAATATTACTTGAAAATAGCGTCAACAAATTGTGAAACAGAAAACCTAGCTCGAATAGTTGAGGTTCTCCTGGAAATTGCTCACCAATATTGTTGAGAGGGGATAAAAGTTGTTTTTCCCCCTTTCCAGAATTAGATCTTGGATCCAACTGAGGTCCTAGATCCCAGTGATATTAAATTCACATCCAGAAGGGTGGTAGGGATGACAACAACAGGATTAAATATTTTTCTATCAGTAGGAACTTAGAGATTGGATCCTGAAAGGCTATAGGATGTTCTGTTGGACGAAGTAGCTTAAATTCATAGATTACCTATAAAAAAAATGTACCTCAAATTCATAGACAACTGCCCAAAAAAACTTGCTGATTCAATTTACTGATTTTGAAAACTGTAAAAATGTACAAGTGCCCAACTAAACATTCTGAGATTATTTTAAATGTGATTTGTGCAGCCCAATACAAATAAGCCGTGTTACCTCTAAATTTTTGTTTTCCAATTCATTGCTCTCTTAACCATCAATGGTAATTTCTCTAGGAGCTCTTTCTTTTTGGTTTTCCCTTTTTATTATGTTCGTATTTCTCTTTAATATGACATATTTGGTTGCTTATGAAGGGTAACTGAAGGTCTCTACAGGACAGGAATAAACCTGTAACTTTTTTGCAAATTGTGATGGGCTCTGCTTGTCATGAAACTCTTTCTTAGTCAGACTGTTACACTTTTGGACTTCTGACTTCTGTTCCTATTTTCATGGTTCAGCTTTTCCCAGTGAGCCTAAAAATTTGCTTCTCCCTTTTTCTGTTTGCATTTTGATTTGCCTAAGTTGCTTATTGGTTCTGTTGTCAGTTTTATCTTTATACCTGTAAATATGAATTGGTTCCATATTTTGTAGTCCTGCTTCCTCAATTTCATATAATGTGTCTTATTTCAGCTTTCATTGTCTTTGTACACATCTGTCTCAACTTCTTTGTGTTGGCCAAACTCGTTATATGAATAACATTTGCCTTTGTTGGCCAGTATTATGCTCTAAAAGGAGCAGCTGATGTTGATGCGTCTTTTAATATTATTCTTCTTAATACAATGATGATACGATTTCTTGGAACTACTTGGATTTGCTATTTAACTTATATCAATGATGGAAGATCTGAGTCCTGTGTTAGAAACTTGTTTGCCTTCTTTCTTTCTCTCCTTCTTCTTCTTTTTTTAAAGTTTAGGGAAAGCATTTAAAGTAGCATGTGTTGATTGCAAAATACTCACCTTTTCCATGCTATATGTTGTAGGCTTTAACAAGGTATTTGCTGCAAAAATTGTTTGGTCCTGGAGTTGCCAGCTTGACAAGCAACCAAAGCATTCTGTACCTTGATCTTCCTTCTAATATGGTCTCTCTCTCCTCCCTCCCTCCCTCCCTCTCTCTCTCTCTCTCTCTCTCTCTCTCTCTCTCTCTCTCACACACACACACACACACACACACACACACACACACACACACACTCACACACACATCTAGATATCCATACACTTGAGAATGATGCAGATGTCTCCTTTTAATATTTAAATGTTTGCTCCATTTCCATGTTAATGATTTTTCTGTAGACAGAAGTGATCCATCGCATGTATAGAAATTGCAAGAATGGCTTCATTTATGGTTCCAACCTTGTGGTGTCATTTGTTTGTTCCAATGCCTTGCTTTGGCTATATTTAAGGCTATAAAAAACTTCCCATAGGCTAGTTGTTAGGTTGAGGCATCTATAGGCTCAATTGAAACCCAGCAAATGGTATTAGTATATTTTGATAAAAATGTTAGTAATTAAATGGTTTGATTATGATTACAGGGACATGCATTGCACATACTCTGATGGTTAGTTTTAATAATTTGGTAGAACAGAGGTTGTAGACCTAGTTCAAGGCACTCAATTAGGTTCTTTTCACTAAATGATTTAACTTGGCATTATAGTGTGAGCTTAAGACCAAGTAAAACATGCCAATCCATAGTGTGAAACTTTCAGCTTGATTTAGGCTAAAAATTAGCACCTCATGTTGATGCTTTTTTAGGGTTGGGCTTTGACCTTGAAGGTTTGTCCTTGGGGTTGGGTTTGGCACACACCCAACCATATACTTAACTATTTTCTGCATTATAACTTTATTATGGTTATTTCATGGAAATTGTTTGTGCATTCACTAGGCTGGTTCTTTCTTAATGGGATGGTGGGGCGTTGTCTTCAAAGGAGATATATCCAGTGTCTCAGATCAGCTAGCCATTGGATTGACAACCGGTTACTTAGGAAGCCTTACAACCTTCAGTGGCTGGAATCAGAAAATGCTTGATCTCAGTGTTGATGGCCAGTGGGTTTTTTCTGTGCTTGGCTTTCTCATAGGTAACTTGTCATTTTGTAAAAATCATGTTATAGTAGAGGCATTGACAAGCTGGACCATGGGTAGTAATGAAAATTTCAAGGTTCAACCATATCAGCTGGTCCCCTTATTCAAATTTGGCAACAAACACTCAGCAGTATAGGTGAATCCACTTGCCGTAAGATGAGTTTTTGACCTTCTGGTTCTCTACAGGCTTGTTTCTTGCTGCATATTCAATTATTTTTGGTGTTGAGACCGCGAAGGGCTTTAGATGGCTTCTAAAAAGGCTAAATTCTGGTGGAAAACGTGGCATCCTTAGATCCAGTGGCAACTGGAGGGTGGACAGCTGTAAACGTCACTTAGCAGTTATGGTGGTGGGGATGCTGATCCTGGGCTTGTTATATAGTCTATGTGGAATATTGGAGAAAAGAGAGTTTCAAAGCGGAAGCAGTGAGGCACAGCTGTGGTTGGGTTGTATGGTTGCACCTCTAGGGGTGTGGATTAGATGGTGGTTGGCCCGATTTAATGGACGTGGGTTAGGAAAAGCAGGTTTGTTCAAATGGGTTCCTTTTGGGACTTTGATTGCTAATGTTTCAGCAGCTTCTGTGATGGCAGGACTCTCTACACTGCAAAAAGCGGTGAGGTTCTATTGAATGATTTCCATCCATACTGTACTCCCTCCTCTTTTCCTCCTTTTTGCTGTCTGTGGGTACAATTCATAAGTTTGCATTTGAATAGCATATGGATCATAATCTTGCATCGATAATGGATAGGAAATTTTCCATTGGGGTTCAAGAGTATATTTTTCTTGGTAGGGTCCTTTAATAAATGCCAAAGACATCAGAAATGCAGCACATAACTTTCGAAGTAGGGTTTTGTGAGCAACATAACTTCTTAGAGTAGGATTATTCACATTCTGGGGGGTGGGGCATGGGCTCCAGAACCTCCTGTATGCCAGTACTCGTGTTTATAAATCTGAATATACGTATGGATCATCCTCATTGAACACCGAAGAGGAGTCTAACCCAATTGTTTTCAGTCTGAACGTTGCACTTTGGGTTATTGCTAGCACTTTGATTGCATTATCAGTGATAATAACTGGTTTTTATCCACTGAGGCTATTATTTTTTGAAAGAAAAACGGGGTTTACCTCCTTATATTTTCCCTTTTTCTTCATTGGATTAACTGTATTCAATGGTGCATTTGTTTTTCTCTACCCTTTTTTGGTTTCTTTAACTGCAATCATGCTCTATGGCTTTAATTTTACATGGCATAATCATAATTACTTGCTGTGTGAATATTATTTAGGTTTTGAATCCTTTGATCTGTTTGGTGCAGGTGGATTCCAAGAATTGTGATACTATTGTGACAGGCATAGAGTTTGGATTTTTGGGCTGTCTGAGCACCGTTTCTACTTTCATTGCTGAGTTTAATGCCATGAGAGAGAGCCATCATCCCTGGAGAGCATATGCATATGCCATGCTTACAATATTTCTCTCCTTTGGCTTGGGCACACTGATATACTCAGTTCCCGTCTGGACGAAGGGATACGATTAGCATGTAGAGACCAGTTTCTTGTCTTTGATCTTTGATCTTTCCTTCATATAGGCTTGACATCAAGTCAACATCATGCGGATTTTACATCGTGCACGAACAAGATCCTTGTGCTACCTGAGCATGCCTCACAGGCCCCGTGGTGAACCTGTTGCTGGCACCAAAAAATTGAGCTAGCCAATCACATTGTGCTCTAATTCTGATGTCATGCTTCGATAACGAATATGCTGTCTCTAGTGTGTTTTGTAAAGTCCATACAAGTTGAGGTTATAAAGTTTTTTCGTGGCTATGATCACGGGTGTAACAGGGAATCCAAGTTTGTAGTGTATGTATGAGATCTTTGCTGTGACAGAATATAAAAGCTTAGATCATTGGTACACTGTTTATTCTCTGTTTTCTCGATTGGCAGGGGTATATTATATTATTGGAAAAGGATGAATAGAGAATTCCCGCCTGGAACCTGTGCATGTGGTTCTATCTAATTGAGAAACAATTTGAGAGCCCCCACATGCAAAGCTAGAATTGGGGACGTGCACAGGACATTCCTCATCTGAACGGCTCATAATAACCACGCTTTATAGCAACGGTTCTATCAAATTTCTACTTCTAAAAACCATGCTTCAATTTAAAAATAAAATTAAAAGAATTATGGTAACAATCTGATTAAGAAAAAGTACAATTTGTATGTTTTTGACGGTTTCATTGACAAGAGAATCAAACATTTGAATAAACGAACTTTCGCATATGAAAATATATATATCAACAAATCATTCAACTTCACATACACCCAATTTCAAAGATTAATACGACCATAATTTACTGGGGAATCTTGTTAAGCTTACAATACACATAATCGCAGTACTTCTTCTCCTTGTATTTTGGTGGGTTCTCCTCATTGATGAGCCTCGAAAGAGGGCCGATAGCCAACTCCGGTGGCGGCTCCAAGAACACTGGCCATGACATTCTCGTCATCTCCTTATTCACTGTGGTTCTGTGAAGAATACTCTTGTATTTCCCATTGCTCAGAATCTGCAAACAACAATAATTTCTTAAACATTGGGTTTTATTAAATATAATATCATGTGGGACAGAAAGAAACTGACCTCCAACTGATCACCAATGTGGATGACGAGGGCATTAGGGATATACTTGACGTCAAACCAATGATCATCTCTGAAAACCTGAAGGTCCTGAACTTCATTGGGTACGAGACATGTCAGTGTGGGCAACCACCCCGAGAGCCAGGTCTGGCCGAGGACATGGTGGATAGTAATTGATCTTCAAAAGGTACGTCAATTCATCGCCATCCACACTCTTCTTCAGTTCATCCTCGTCCAACCCTAATCCTAATGATAATCGGCTAAAGAGCTTGTCCGCTACTCCCCGCAAACATTTTGTGTACTCCTCATTAGCATCCCTGTCACCAAAATTAACTTTAATTTTAATCAACTTTTATAACATCTATTGCAAAGTAATATTAATATATAAATTATTTTTATATATTGAATAATATAAAAAAATTTATTCATAGATTTTAGATATTTTAATCATCAATGAATATTATTAATAAATAAATAAATAATCATTTACTAAATTTTAAATTATAATTTTTTTAAAAAATAGCATGACATGTAATAGAAATTTTATAATTTTTTTAATAACAATATGGAAATACAAAATATTTTTTATTTCGAACAATTATTAAACATAGAAAAATAATATATATCTCATTTCTTTTTTAATTATTTAAAAATTAAATATAAGACTGACATAATATTATAATTGGATATAATATGATATAATAATTAAAGATATTATATCATATTCATTGGATATAATAAGTAAAGATACTATATCATACTGAAAATATAAATGAGAGAATAAACCTATCTTATTAAATGACATACCATATAAGAGGGTATACAAATTCTATCATATTCTCTACCCTTCCAACCAAACATAACTAGGCGTCAAATTGTGTCGGCTAGTATAAGTATGATACAAATATTGAGGCATGTAAAGCAAATGATCAAAGTGTTGCAGACCTGTAAGAAGGTGGGTTTTTGGGCCAGAAGTGGTAGTTAATGGCAGAAGGAGGCCAGACGTTATGGAACAAGTGATCCACCCAAGCTTTCTTGCCTTCCACTTCCTTTTGAAGCTTGGTTCCATAGCCTTCAATGGACTTGGAATCCGGAAGCTTAGCATAGAGTTCCTTCTCCTCCTGTGAGAGCTCAAAGAACTCCCTGCCAACTTTCTGCAAACTGGTAATAACATGAGAGGGAATGCCATGGTTGACAATTTGGAAAATTCCCCACTCCATACTGGCCTCCGCAATCAACCTTGTGAGGTTGGCCTCATCTGGGTCGCTGAAATCAATGGTGGGAACTTGAGGGACATAGCCATTGAAGGTTGTGATAGCAGGCTGTTCTCAGATCTAATGAACTCGGGTGGGATGGTGCCCTCCGATAAGGACGAAAAGGCAATGGCTTATACTCTCTCCATCTCCATTGGCGGTTCTACAAAAATGGCTAAGTCTCAGCTGGTTGCTGTAGCTTTCAATAGCAGGATATATGCATGGATGCAACTCTCTCCTATCCCCCTACCCCCTTTTATAGAGAGAGTCGCAGCACACTAATTAGGACTGATATGGAATACCATTGCTATCTTCTTCACAATGTGGATGGATCATGGATCACATCCCACAAGCATTCAATTCCCAGAGGTCAAACCGAATACCCACAAGTTATCCACAATTTTGAATGTCAACAAATCAAATGGATCACATCCCACAAGCATTCAATTCCCAGATGAGGTCAAACCGAATACCCACAAGTTATCCATAATTTTGAATGTCAACAAATCAAATGGCCTCGCCCCTTTGATTACTTACACGTGTAATATACGTGAGGACCCTTCTTTACACGTATAATGGAGATGTTTAATTTATAATTTACATGGTAGGATGAGGACGATCGATGCTGAATGACAACTGTGAATTGGTTCAATAAGGAGGATCGATCCACGTTCAACTGCTGCCTCAGTGGACCATTTCGTGTACACTGAATTTAACATATAATAAGGAATTAAAGATCTGGAATGCTCACATTTCGTGACATCAATCTTGGTCTCACAAAGTTTTTGAGACAGAATTTATGCTTGAAAATTAACTAAAAAAAGGCCATGAGATATTGGAATTTATTCCACGGAACAAAACCGCCTAAAATTAAGGAGGAAGCTATGTGAGGTTGACGCAGTAAAATCTGATCCGCTTAAAAGCATGTACCAACCTTATCATGTCGATTGTACAATCTGTACCCAGGCAATAGCGTCAGTTTTGGGTTAAAATAGAGCTATAATTATCAGTTAAAGTTTTAACTAAAATTTTGAAAAAATGTATATATTTATGGAACATGACTTTTACGTGACATCAAATAAATTAATTTAATATAAGTTTTATAAGGTGGATAGATGTAATATTTTCTTTAATACATGAGCATTTTGACCCAAAACTCCAATAGCAGCAATACTTTGTTCTGAGTCACATTATTCCAACCAATAATCGTGCATATGCATCATCATCCAAATCAAAGGTCTTTTATATACATGTATGTTTGATTTTAAGAACTGAAGGCATGGGCGATGAGGGACCCATCCATTATTGAATTGGAGACCCATTTTTTCAATTCCAAGGCATTGATTCGAGGATTTTTTTAATTCTTAAATACCTTCCCGTACGGGCAACCTCAGTTTTGACTTCAAAGCTAGCCAGCCAACCAACTAATTACCCTTGACCTTAAATCGGGAACAGGAGAGCAGGCCCACTGTAATTAATGGAATTAGATGTTCTTCGTCATCTTTACTTAAAGCTTCTATGATGGTGGAGATAGTAAACATGCAAATACGATCAGTTTTGTGAAATTTATGATCTTATTGATTTAATCTCTAAATAAATCTCTGATTCTCTTTTGGAGTTCTCAATTGAGAGTTTGAAGGGTTCGATCTGAAGATCTCAAATCGAAAAGCGGCAAAAGAATCACATTTTTCTAATAAATAGAACTTCCACATATAGAAATAAAGTATTCAACTGCCCCACATGCAGAAGTGGACGCTGAAAAAGACATACTGCAAAAGATCAAAGAAAGGTGCGTCCTTAATTTACTGGGCAATTTTGTTAAGCTTGCAATAGACATAATCACAGTACTTCTTCTTCTGATATTTTGGTGGATTCTTTTCATTAATGACCTTTGGAAGAGGCCCGATGGCGAACTCCGATGGCGGCTCCAAGAACACAGGCCACGACATTCTGGTCATCTGCTTGGTCACAGTTGTTCTGTGAAGGACACTCTTGTACTTGCCATTGCTCAAAATCTGCAAACAACGTTATTTAATTCTTTAACGCTTCTATCTTAGTTGTGTACGAAGCCCCTTGTCTTATAATGTAGTTAGGATGTAAATAACGTCAAACTGGCGTGATACGATGATGAGAAGATTTTGAAACATAATGCATACAACAAACCCTAGCGAATTTTGAAGGGAAAAAGTGATTAAGAAATTAAGAAATTGTGTGAGAAAGAAAGAAAGACGAACCTCCAACTGGTCACCAATGTGAATGACAAGGGCATCAGGGATATACTTGACATCAAACCAATGATCATCTCTAAAGACCTGCAGGCCCTGAACTTCATTGGGAAGGAGAATGGTAATGCAGGACATGTCGGTGTGGGCAACCACCCCGAGAGCCAGGTCCGGACGAGGACATGGTGGGTAATAATTAATCTTCAAAAGGTACTTCAATTCATCACCACCCACGTTCTCTTTGAGCTCATTTTTTTCCAGTCCTAACCCTAATGACAGCAAACTGAGTAACCTATGTCCCACTCCTTGTACCCACTTGCAGTACTCTTCGTTCACAGCCCTGAGATTATACAAGAGGGAAATAATTGATAAAGTAAAACTCCATAAATACATTCAATATGATTCAGGTCTTATCTGTTTTTTAGTAGACTTGTCCACTGGTGGAGCCAGAAAAAATTGGTTTCATGGGGGCAAGCTGGCTCCGTCAGTCCAAACACTAAAAAATAAAAATTATCTTACTCATTCCGACCAATTTTTTCAAGAGCAACTTAAATTTATTTTTCAATTATGATCAATATTTTGATTTTTCGAGAATACATTCGCTCGGCTTACAGAAAATGTGATATTTAGAAAGATTATGTTTAAAAAGTAAAAGCATCTCACTCTCTTTTTGTCCCTCCCTTCCCAACAAAATGATAAAAGAAAAAATACAAAGGGTTCAGCTTTTGAGGGGCATGTCACATGAAGATGAGGGTGAAGCAGTGTGTAAAAGAAACGGTAAAAATAGCTAGCATAATGCAGGTAAAATAATGACGGTATTTCAAACCTGTAAGAAGGTGGGTTTTTAGGCCAGTACTGATAGTTGATAGCAGAAGGGGGCCAGATATTATGGAACAAGTGATCAACCCAAGCTTTCTTGCCCTCCACTTCTTTTTGCAGCTTGCTTCCATAGCCTTCAATGGACTTGGAATCAGGAGGCTTGGCGTAAAGTTCCTTTTCCTCTTGTGGGAGCTCAAAGAACTCCTTGCCAGCCTTCTGCAAATTGGTAATAACCTCAGTAGGAATGCCATGATTCACAATCTGGAACATCCCCCACTCGCTGCTAGCCTCCGCAATCAACCTTGTGAGGTTGCCTTCATCTGGGTCGCTGAAATCAATGGTCGGGACTTGAGGGATACACCCACGACAGGTTGTGAGAGCAGGTTGTTCTTTTTCAGATCTAATGAACTCGGGTGGGATGGTGTCCACCAAGATGGATGAAAATGCGATGGTTTGCACTCTCTCTACCTCCATTGTGTCTCACCAAAAGGGTTAGAGTTGTCTCTCACCATACACCCCTCAATCTTTTTCTTATAGAGGAGATGGCCTCAAAAGCATAACAATCCAATTTTAAGCCTCCCGTGGGCCTTCTTACACGAATATATACTACATGTATCTTAAATCGAAAAGAGGAATCACGTATCGGTAGGATTTAGCTAAAATATATCGGATTGACTACGCGGGATTGGCTGCATACTTGTACGGTTGTATCCTGAGTTGCATAATTTTTTTAGATTGTTATATATATATATATATAATTTCCAATAGCTTTAACTAATTGGCCCCCATTTAGGAAAGGCAACGCTCGCTGCCCGAGAGAAAAGAACTTTTGTCACTTTCGGATATCGACCTCACTTCAATAATGCCATGTAAACTGTCACCGTCTTATGGTAATTTAGAATTATCACCACAAAAAATAATCTTTTGCTCGAGAGAAAAAAACCTTCAACACACTTCAGGGTAACGGCCACACTTCAATAAATATCATATGAACTATTCCTTTCTCATCTGTATTCAGAATTATTATTACAAAAACAATATATATATATTGTTGGTGCAATGTGATTCTCACTGGGCTCTAGAAGGTCCTTCTCTTATATCTATAATTATGCAGTTTTCTACGTGCAATATTTTTCATTGGTTTAATGATTAACCGAAAAATATTCTCTAGGATTTCGAAGGAGGCCATGTTCACATTAACAAGGTCATATTCAAGTTCTTTTATATAAGGATGGTTCGTGTAGTTGTAGAACATGAATATTGGTTATCATCTTCATCGTGGTTATATATATGACAAGATCGTTTTCAAGTTCTTTTATATACAAATGGTTCGTGTAGTTGTAGAACACGAATGCTGGTTGTCATCTTCACCATGATTATATATATAACAAGATCGTTTTCAAGTTCTTTTATATATGGATGGTTTGTATAATTGTAGAACACAAATAATGGTTGTCATCTTCATCGTGATTATATATATATGTTGAGTTTTGATAATGAAAGTCTGTGGAAGAGTTGGGAAGAAATGTAGGAAAAATAAAATAAAATTTAACTCTAAGTTTAATATTGTTTTCTATTTTTATAAAATTTTTAATATAAACAAGGAAGAATTTAAAAAAATAATTCTTTATGTTTTTTTTAAAAAAAATCGGATAAGAAAATTTAATTCCTTCCATTGTTTTTCTGCCTAACTTATCCATATTTGAATGAGACAGACCATGATAATTTACATTCTTGTCAAAATTTAATTATCTAGTGTCACCTTTTATTAGCTTTGGTCAACAAGATTTATGGAAAGCTAAGAATGACAAGCATGATTTTGAAACCCTTCATTTCATTAGAAGACTGATCACTTTTTAATCAGTGGAAATCTCACGCATGCATGTACACTGGAAAGGATTAAACAAAACATTGAAGCTCCTTATACAGTTATACAAGATTGATCACAATGCTTGGTTGGGTTAATTTACTGGGGAATCTTGTTAAGCTTACAATATACATAATCACAATACCTCTTCTTCTTGTATTTTGGTGGATTGTCTTCGCTGATGAGCTTTGGAAGAGGACCTATAGCCAGCTCAGGCGGCGGCTCCAAGAACACCGGCCATGACATTCTGGTCATATCCTTATTTACAGTTGTTCTGTGGAGCACACTCTTGTACTTGCCATTGCTCAAAATCTGCACATAACATAGCGCTGTTATGTAATCTTTATATATACATATATGAGAGAGAGAGATAGAGACTGGCCTCCAACTGATCGCCGATGTGGATGACAAGGGCATTAGGGATATACTTGACATCAAACCAATGGTCATCTCTAAAGAGTTGAAGCCCCTGAACATGATTCGGAACAAGGATGGTTATGGCTGACATATCAGTATGGGCAACCACACCAAGAGCCAGATCCGGGCGAGGACATGGTGGGTAATAATTAATCTTCAAAAGGTACGTCAATTCATCTCCCCCTACACTCTCCCTAAGCTCCTTCTCTCCCAGCCCTAACCCTACCGACAATCGACCAAACAGTTTGTCAGCCACTCCTCGCAGGCACTTGGCATACGCCTCATTCGCATCCCTGCTATCAAGCTTAACAAGTTAATCCAAGCAATATTGAAATTCTGGACAATTATCATGCGGATTTCTGCCTAAATCACTCATTTCCATTGCATTAGCATCATGTTTGCCTAAATTAAGAAACAGTTAACAGAAGCCTTGAAATTGAAAATAAAGAATTTCAAGACTGACTATATATTTTAAGGGTATAAATGACACTGGAAATATAGAAATAGTACGGATTCCAAATGTAAAAGGAACATGAAAACATGCAATGCGCCTGCTTTTGGGTGATATTATGTGTGATGCGCTAATCTCCAGACCTGTAAGAAGGAGGATTTTTGGGCCAGAACTGGTAGTTAATAGCGGAAGGAGGCCATATCTTATGGAAGAGGTGATCAACCCAAGCTTTTTTTCCTTCCTCTTCTTTTTGTAGCCTTGTTCCGTAGCCTTCAATAGACTTGGAATCGGGAGGCTTGGCGTAAAGTTCCTTTTCCTCTTGCGGGAGGGCAAAGAAGTCCTCACCAACTTTCTGCAAATTGTTGATAACGTGAGTGGGAATGCCATGGTTCACGATCTGGAACATCCCCCAATCCCTGCTAGCCTCGGCAATGAGACGTGTGAGGCTGTCCTCATCTGGGTCGCTGAAATCAATGGTGGGGATTTGAGGGTCATACCCATGAAGGGTTGTGATGGCAGGTCGTTCCTTCTCAGATCTAATGAACTCCGGTGGGATGCGGCCCTCCGTCATGGAGGAAAAGGCAATGGTTTGCACCCTCTCCACGTCCATTATCGCTTACCACCAGGTTTCAACAAGCTGTAGCCTTTATTACCAATTCCCATGCATATTTGGATTTTCACTAAAAACCCACCCACCCATCGAATGATTCAATTTATTTGACAAGAAAAATCAGCCTACAATTAAGGACAAGGAAACTGCATTTCCAAAATAAAAGGTTGACATGGCAGATTTAATTGATTTCAAAGAATAAAAAATTGTACAAAAAAAATATGACGTGAGCCTCTTCGTGCAGTATTTTTTTAAGGGGAAATCACGTAACATACACCACCTAAAAAAATTATAAGATTTTATAACTTTACTTTTTTCCTTTTAATTTTAGTGTAAAATGAGAAAAATATTATTTATTCATACACTTTAATAATGCTTTCAAATTTATTTCATAATTACCCTAATAAATAAAAAACAAAGTTCACACTAATTTAATATCACTTATTCATAAGTATATGTGTTATTTATTTTTATTATTTCTTTCACATCAGTATGTCTCATTTGCCACTTGCCACATTCCCATTTTTTTCCTTTTTTTTTCCCTTTTCTGCCGTCATAATCCATTATCACCTATTATAGTTTTTATTATTATTTTTCTTTTTTTCTTTTATATTCTTTTTAATATGCTCATATATTTTCTCAAAACTTCTTTAATTTTAATTTTTTTTACTCTCTAACTTCTTTAATTACTTTTTTGACATATTAAACTTAAAATGATAATATATATAATAAATAGTTAATATAACAAATTAAATAAAAATAAAAATATATAATGGACAAAAATGAAAATATTATCTCACAAATAATATACTTGATGATTTTAAATATTAATTATAATAATACATTTGATAAATTAAGGTTTAAATTTAAAAATTCTATTTTATTATTTAGGGATTTATGATATAAGATTTTTTATATTAATACTAAACAAATTATTTATTTATTTTGTAAATTATATCATATGTAAAAGTAAAAATATATTTGTAATACTATTTAATTATTTACATTATTTTTCTTTTAATTTTCATTTTAAATTTATCATATCAAAATCATAATAAGTTATGGTGCTTTTATCATTTTTCTTATGATTTTAATTTGATTGTGGATCTAATTTTTTGTTTGATTAAAATCTTTAATTTTTAATTAAAATAAAATATATTTTTCATTAAAAAAAAAAAAAAATTGTATTTAACCTTTTATAATTAATTTCACAAAAAATAGGTACATTCTTAAAAAAAAAAAAAAAAAAAAAAAAAAGTAAATTCATGCTTAGAGGAACCAAAACCACTATCATACTTATCATGGTGTGTATATTCCTTTGGGACCCTCGATAAATAATTTGAGGCCTTTGTCCACCCCAAAACAAATTTTGGAATCCTAGGTATATCCATTCTTAGAGGAACCAAGACCCCTATCTCTATTCTTATGGTTTATATATTCCTTTGGAGACCCTCAAGAAGGAATTGAAGGTTGTTTCCCACCCTGGAATGGATATTGGAATCCAAGGTACATCATTTACAAAAGTTGGTATATCTTTTATAAAATTTGGCACATACTTAAAATAATTTGGTACAACCAATCCATGAACTACTGAGACCTTTATATTATTACTCATGGTTCGATTATTTCTTTAAGGATCTTTAGAAAGTAATCAAAGATCGTTCCCTACTCTAAAATGAACATTGAAATCCTATGTACATCCTTAATGAAATTTGGCAATTGTTAAGAAATTTTGGTACATCCAATCCTTGGGCTATCGAGACCCCTATCTATCTTCCCATGGTCCATATTATCCTTTAAGGACCTTTAGGTAGTGATTGAAAGTCATTCCCTACCTTGGAACGAATTTTGGCACTTTTGGTACATCCTTTACAAAATTTGATACATTATTTACAAAATTTGGTATATCCTTCACAAAATTTTGCACATCCTTAAAAATATTCAGTACATCCAATCCTTGAGCTATTGAAGGCTCTATCTTATTACCCATGGTCCGTTTATTCCTTTAGAGATCTTTGGGAAGTGATTGGACGTCGTTCCCTACTTCGAAACAGACTTTGGAACCCTAGATACATCCTTAAGAAAATTTGATACATCCAATCTTGAGTTAATGGGACACTTATCTTCCTTCTCATGGTCAATTTCTTCTTTTGGAGACTTTCGGGAAGTGATTGGAGGTCGTTTCTTACCTCAAAACGGACTTTGACAACCTTGGTACATCATTTACAAAATTTGATACATCCTTCATAAAATTTGGTACATTTTTTAAAAAATTTGGTACATCTAATCTTTAAACTACCAGGACCCCTATCTTATTACCCATGATCCGTTCATTCCTTTAGGGATCTTTGGAAAGTGATTGGAGGTTGCGCCCTACTTCGAAACGAACTTTGGAACCCTAAGTACAACTTTTAGAAATTTTGATACATCCAATCCTTGAACTAATGGGACACCTATCTCCCTTCTCATAGTCCATTTCTTCATTTGGTGACCTTCGAGAAGTGATTGAAGGTTGTTCCCCATATCGAAACAGACTTTGGCAATTTTGGCACATCATTTACAAAATTTAGTATATCCTTCACAAAATTTGGTACATCCTTGAAAAAATTTGATACATCCAATCGTTTAGTTACTAGGACCCCTATCTTATGGTACATGGTCCATTTATTCCTTTAGGGATCTTTGAGAAGTGATTAAAGGTCGTTTCTTACTCCGAAACGGACTTTGGAACCCTAGGTACATCCTTGAAATAATTGGATACATCCAATCCTTAAGCTAATATGACACATATCTTCCTTCTCATGATCCATTTATTCATTTGAACACTCTCAAGAAGTGATTGGAGGTAAGTCCCCACTTCGGAATAGACTTTGAACCCTTTGGTACATCCTTTACAAAATTTAGTACATTCTTCACAAAATTTGGTACATACTTATAAAAAAATTGGTACATCCAATCTTTGAGCTTCTGAGACCCCTATCTTATTACCCATGGTTCGTTTATTTCTTTAGTTATATTTGAGAAATGATTGGACGTCGTTCCCTATTCTGAAATGAGCTTTGAAACCCTAGGTACATTCTTAAGAAAAGTTGCTACATTGAATCACTTCCCAAAAATCCCTACAAGAATAAATGGACTATGGGTAATAAGATAGGGGTTCTGATAGCTCAAGAATTGCATGTACCAAATTTTTTTAAGGATGTACTAAATTTTGTGAAGGATGTACCAAGGGGGCTAAAGTCCGTTCCAAAGTGGAGACCGACCTCCAATCACTTCTTAAGGGCGTTCAAATGAATAAATGGACCATAGGAAGGAAAATAGGTGTCTCGTTAGCTCAAGGATTTTATGTATCAAATTTTCTTAAAGATGTACCTAGGGTTTCAAAGTCCGTTTTGGAGTAGGAAACGATCTCCAATCACTTCCCAAAGATCCTTAAAGGAATAAACGAACCATAGGTAATAAGACAGGAGTTTTGGTAGCTCAAGAATTGGATGTACCAAATTTTTTTTAGGATGTACTAAATTTTGTGAAGGATACATCAAATTTTGTAAATGATGTACCATGGTTTCCAAAGTTCGTTCCAAAGTGAGGAACGACCTCCAATCACTCCCCAAAGGTCTCCAAATGAAGAAATGGACCTTAGGAAAGAGATAGGTGTCCTATTAGCTCAAGGATTGGATGTATCAAATTTTCTCAAGGATGTACCTAGGTTTCCAAAGTCCGTTTCGAAGTAAGGAATGACCTCCAATCACTTCCCAAGGATCCCTAAAGAAATAAAAAGACCATAGGTAATAAGATAGGCATTTTAGTATCTCAAGGATTAGATGAACCAAATTTTTTTAAGAATGTACCAAATTTTGTGAATGATTTACTAAATTTTGTAAATGATGTATCAAATTTTGTAAAGGATTTACCAAAGATGCCAAAGTCCATTTTGAGGTGGGAAACGACCACCAATCACTTCCCGAGAGCCTCCAAAGGATGACATAAACCATGAGAGGGGAGATAAGTGTCTCATTAGCTTAAGGATTGGATGTATCAAATTTTCTTAAGGATGTACCTAGGGTTCCCAAGTCCGTTTTGGAGTAAGAAATGATCTTCAATCACTTTCCAAAGAACCCTAAAAGAATGAATGGATCATGGGTAATAAGATAGGGGTCCCAGTAGTTCAAAGATTGGATGTACCAAATTTTGTAAATGATATACCAAGGTTACCAAAGTCCATTCCAAGGTGGGAAACGATCTCCAATCACTTCCCAAGGGTCTCTAAATGAAGAAATGGACCATGGGAAGAGAGATAGGTGTCTCGTTAGCATAAGGATTGGATGTGTTAAATTTTCTCAATGATGTACCTAGGATTCCAAAGTTCGTTTTGGAGTAGGGAACGACATCCAATCACTTCCCAAAGATCCTTAAAGGAATAAACGGACCGTGGGTAATAAGATAAAGGTCCTAGTAACTCAAAGATTGGATGTACCAAATTTTTTTAAGAATATACCAAATTTTGTGAAGGATGTACCAAATTTTGTAAATAATGTACCAAATTTTATGAATGATGTACCAAACTTTATGAAGGATGTACTAAGGGGGCCAAAGTCTGTTCTGAAGTGGGGATCAACCTCCATTCACTTCTTGATGGTGTTCAAAGGAATAAATGGACCATAGAAAGGAAGATAGGTGTCCCATTAGCTTAAGGATTGGGTATATCAAATTTTCTTAAGGATGTACCCAAGGTTCCAAAGTCTGTTTTGGAGTAGGGAACGACCTCCAATCACTTCCCAAATATCCTTATAGGAATAAGCAAACCATGGGTAATAAGATAGGGGTTTGAGTAGTTCAAGGATTAGATGTACCAAATTTTGTGAGAATGTACGAAATTTTATAAATGATGTACCAAATTTTGTAAACGATGTACCAAGTGGGCCAACATCTGTTCCAAAGTGGGAAACGACCTCTAATCACTTCCTAAGGCTGTCTAAATGAATAAATGGACCATGAGAAAGAAGAGAGGTGTCCTGTTAGCTCAAGGATTAAATGTATCAAATTTTCTTAGAGATGTACCTAGGATTCCAAAGTCTATTTTGAAGTAGGAACGACCTCCAATCATTTTCCAAAGATCCCTAAATGAATGAACGGACCATTGGTAATAAAGTAGGGGTCCCCGTAGCTCAAGAATTGGATGTACCAATTTTTTTTAAGGATATACCAAATTTTGTAAATAATGTACTAAAGTTGCCAAAGTCTGTTTCGAGGTAGAAAATGACCTCCAATCACTTCCTGATGATCTCCAAATGAAGAAATAGACCATGAGAAGGGAGATAGGTGTCCCATTAGTTCAAGGATTGGATGTAACAAATTTTTTCAAGGATGTACCTAGGGTTCCAAGTCCATTTTCGAGTAGGAAACTATCTCCAATCACTTTTCAAAGATCCCTAAATGAATAAACGGACCATGAGTAATAAGATAGAGGTTTCGATAGATCAAGGATTGGATGTACCAAATATATTTAAGGATGTACCAAATTTTGTGAATAATGTACCAAATTTTTTAAAGGATGTATCAAACTTTGTAAAAGATGTATCAAAAGTGTCAATGTTCGTTTTGAGGTGGGGAATGACCTTCAATCACTACCTGAGGGTCCTTAAAGGATAATATGGACCATGGAAAGATAGATATAGGTCTCGATAGCCCAAGGATTGGATATACCAAAATTTCTTAACGATGTACCAAATTTCCTTAAAGATGCACTTAGGGTTTCGGAGTATAGAATGACCTTTAATTACTTCCTAAAGATCCTTAAAGAAATAAACGAATCATGGATAATAATATAGAGATCCTGGTAGCTCATGGATTGAATGTACCAAATTGTTTTAAGGATGTACCAAATTTTGTAAATAATGTACCAAATTATCTTTAGGATGTACCTTGAGTTTTAATGTTCGTTTTAGGGTGGGGAACAACCTCCAATTCCTTCTCGAGGGTCCCCAAAGAAATATATGAACCATGAGAATGGAGATAGGAGTCTTGGTTTCTCTAAGAATGGATATACCTAATATTGCAAAGCTCGTTTTGGGGTAGACGAGGACCTCTAATTACTTATCAAGGGTCCTCAAGGAATATATACATCATGATAAGTATGATAGTGGTTCCAGTTCCCTTGAACATGAATCTACCTTCTTTTTTTTAAGGATGTACCTATTTTTTATGAAATTAATATAAAATGTTAAATACAATTTTTTTTTATGAAAAATATATTTTTATTTTATTTTATTTTATTTTAAAATTAAAGATTTTAACCTAACAAAAAATTAGATGCATAGTCAAATTAAAATCATAAGAAAAATGATAAAAACACCATCACTTATTGTGATTTTGATATGATAAATTTAAAATGAAAATTAAAAGAAAAATAATGTAAATAATAAAATAGTATTACAAAGATATTTTTACTTTTACATGTGATAGAATTTATAAAATAAATAAATCTTTTGTTTAGTATTAAAAAATCTTATATCATAAACTTCTAAATAATAAAATAGAATTATTAAATTTAAACCTTAATTTATCAAATGTATTATTATAATTAATATATAAAATTATCAGGTATATTATTTGTGGGATAATATTTTCATTTTTGTCAGTTATATATTTTTGTTTTTATTTAATTTGTTATATTAACTATTTATTGTACATTATCATTTTAATTTAATATATCAACAAAAAAAAATTAAGTCCAATAAATATGGAGAAATCATAGAGTAAAGAAAAATTAAAATTAAAGAAATTTTATGAGAAAATATATGAGCATATTGAAAAGAATATAAAAGAAAAAAATAATAATAATAAAATCTATAATAAGTGATAATGGATTATAGTGGTAGGAAAGAAAGAAAAAATGAAAAAAGATAAAAGTGGGAACATGACAAGTAGTAAGTGAGATGGTGGTGGAGAAAAAAAAGGAAAAAAAAAACGTGGGAACATAACAAGTATATATTAATGAGAGAAAAATAATAAAAATAAATGACAGACGTACTTATTATATGGTATTAAATTAATATATACTTTGTTCAATAATCGTGTAATAAATTTGAAAGTATTATTAGAGTGTAATAATATTTTTTTTCTATTTTATACTAATATTGAAAAAGATAGGGTAAAGTTTTAAAATCTCTTTTTTTTTTTCTTTTTTTTTTAATTGGTGTAGAGTTACATGATTTCCACATTTCTTTTATTAATTCGTAACTATGCTTTCCAAATATTGTCATCCAAAATTTCGCATATACCAATGGATTTAGAAATTTTGACGTTGAAAACGGAAAGAAAATCAACGAGAATCAATACAGGCTGCTCACTGATCATAATTAATATTTGGGTCAACGAGCTTCCGGAGCCTCCTCGCCCATGCCTAAATCAATAAATTATCATGCCTGTGTCGTACGGGCGACTTGTGGGTCTGGGTGGGGGCCAACCGTGAGCATCATCAGCAAGGACGGCATGACATCGCTGGCTGGCAATGAGTAGCAGCCAGAGTTGGAATGAAGGAAAAATGGGTATGATAGAGAGAGAAAATAAATAGGGAAAGAAGGAAATAAGCGAAGGAGAAAGGGTTGAGGTCGATTGAAGAAGGGGGGATGGAGTGGGCCGACAGCAACGTTGCCAGCGATGGGTCGATGGCGATGGGTGTGCGGATGGAAGAGGAGGAAGAAATGCAGTTTTAATTTAAAATTAAAATAAAGAATAAAATAAAATAAATTAGAAGAAGGCTAGTTTGAACAATTGTCTCAACACAGTTACACAGGCCTAAAGTTGATTTTTGTTTAGCTACTTTGACCCAAAATACCTCTCTCAATTAGTTTGTTAACGTGCACACGTTACGTACTCCCAATTAATGTCGTCTGGTCCAGAGGGGCCATCTGTCCGGGCCTTGTTCGAATGTCTCTTCTTGTCCCCGGGTACATCTCTGGCGGGGCATTTCACTGCCTCCACAATTATGACTGAAAATCTTGGTGAAATTTTCCTTCTTTCCATCGAGATTTTGGATTTTGGCATCATCCGATACGGAAAGGGCTGGTCCCAACTATATTTATTTTTCCCTAGAAAAAGAGCAAATGAGATTTTGGATTTTAGCATAAGTGAATATAAAAAATAATTATTTTTTGTCTTTCATATTGTTACGTCGTTTTCTTTTTCAAAGTCACGTTTATTACTGTTGACAATATTGATTAATATCATTAATTTTATTATACATATTTTTTTTTAAATAACAATGATTTAATATTTTTATTATTAATTATTTTACCATTTTCAAAGTTTTACTAAGAAATTTTAGTGTTTTTAATTAATTTTCATATTGATATCACAATTCTTCAATATTTCTATGAAATTCACCTTGATGCTTTTCACCTACACTGATATTTTCAATATTGATTATGATAGGTGGTGAGACAGCTGGTAATTTTTGTCTTCTTGGTACGTCTTATTCGTTTTCAAAGTCATTAATAGAAGAGCCCCTGTTATGGTCCCATACAATATGAACTAAACATCATTTTTTAGAAAAATGAATTAATTATTCTGTTCTCAACAACACGAATTAAATGACGTGTCCTAGAAAATACGACCATAAATAATTGAACTTATAACAAAATGAGTTCATCATTATTATAAAAAGTTATTGTTCCCTCTAATCGAAGGATGACACTTGAACTTTCGGTAATTATAAATATTAAATAGCATTTAAGGAAAAATAATTGAAAATTAAATGTAAATGAAAGGTATGGAGTAAGGTTGAAAAAGGAAAGAAAAGAAAGAAGAAAAAAGTAAGAGAGGGAAAGATGAAGGGTGTAGAAAGGAAAAATAGAAAAAATAAAAAGTAAAAATATATTTAAAATAAATAAATTATTTTTATATATTATTTTAAATTTTTTTAATTAGAAGTTATGTTTGATAATATTTTTTATTTAAAAAATATTTTTAAAGAAAAATTAAGTTTTTGATGCTCCTAAAAATTTGAAAAATCATTTATAATATTTTATGAATAAAGACTTATAGTAATTTATTTAAAAATATTTTCATTAAAAACGTTTTTATAATATTATTATCAATATTTACTTTAATTATTTAGTATAAAGATGAAATCATTTAAATATATATAAAATTTTATTTAATTTTATTATATTAATTTTATAATATAATATTTATGGGGTTGAGGATAATGGATGAGTAATTTAATTTAATTTTTGTATTAAAATAAAATAAAAATTGGAGTACAAGTAGATAGAAGTAGAGTAAAAATACAATGATGAAGAGGACCGCTAGCTGGGGAGTCATAGAATTCTTAAGGCCTAACTGTTTGGTAACCCCAACAAATCTTAAAATAATTATAAAATAAGATTTATTTAAAAATAAAAATATATATATAAATAAATAAATATCATTGTATTTTAAAATTTAAGATCTATAATATTTTAATTATTTTTTAAAAATTATCATATTTGTAATATAAATCTCTCAAAAGCAACCAGTGAAAACATAAATAAATCGTCCTAAATTCTTCTTTTTCAGAAGGGGTGGCGTGGAAAAATACACTTCACTCACTATCAATTCAGTAAGATTATGTATGATATAAAAAATTGAAGGCAAAAAAAATGAAAAGAAATAAAAAATAATTTTAAAATTAATATTTATATATATATATTATTTTAAACTTGTTTTACGTATTTAAATTTTTTGATATAAAATTAAATAATTTAGAATATTTTTAATTATTTTTATATTATAATTAAATATGAGAGAATTATTTCCTTCCATCAATACTTAGGGCAAAATCAAATGTATTCACACCATGCAAAATGCGTGTTTGATATCTCTCCACGTCCACGCCAGGCCCATTTCTAGATCTTGAATGATGAATTTATTGCTTCAACGACTTCATCTGGCCATTTCCTCCAAGTCAAACGAATTTATGGTATTATATCGAATTACTATATTTTAAAAAAAAAAAATTAAATATAAATTTTGATTTAAAATATATATTATACTCTTTAATAATGAGGCCGTGTAAAGATAATCAAACAGATAAAAGGTTTTATTGAAGAGCAAGTCTAGCAATCGCATAGGGTCGGGTACATGAGGCCACATACAACCACCAAAACGAACTGAAAAACAGATCACAAAGCACAGCAACAAATAAAGCAATTGTTCTACTGTGTTGAACGATATCCATTCAACACTCACTGGCTCACCTACTGTGGAATCTTGTTCAGCTTACAGTGCATATAATCACTGAATTTCTTGGTCTTGTACCTAGCAGGATTCTCTTCGTTGACAAGCTGAGGAAGAGGCCCTACCACCTGATCAGGCGGTGGCTCCAAGAACACCGGCCATGACATCCTTGTCTTCTCCTTGTTCACGGTCGTCCTGTGAAGCACAGCCTTGTATTTTCCGTTGCTCAAGATCTGGGTTTATGCATCATAGTATTAGTATAGAATCTGATTAAGGCTAATTATGGCTAGCTAGGAGTTAGGACCCCCTACGAACCCAGAAGGCCATAAATGAGAAGCCCATTATTATGGCACCGCCCCTCACACGGGAACCTTTATTAATAACGTGGGAAAAGTGTGCCTTCCTAGTTCCTACTTCCTACACGTAGAAATTAATAATAAAATTGATTGTAGATTTTTTTTCGAAGTGCGTTTTAAATCACAGCTGCTTTTTGCAAACAGTGCACTGGTCAATAATTAATAAGAATTTAATTCAAGCCGAGACGATAAATTGAAATCGAGTCTTCCAATTTGTACCTCCAGCTGGTCACCGACATGAATGACAAGAGCGTTGGATATATACTTGACATCAAACCAGTGATCGTCTCTAAAAACCTGTAGGCCCTGAACTTCATTTGGGATAAGAATGGTTATGGCGGACATATCAGTATGGGCAACTACCCCAAGAGCCAAGTCTGGGCGAGGACATGGTGGGTAATAATTTATTTTCAGAACATACAACAATTCATCCCCGCCGACGCTTTCCTTCAACGTACTCTCTCCCAGACCTAACCCCAGCGATAGACGACCAAACAGCTTTTCTGCCACCCCTTGCAGCCACTTGGCATACTCCTCGTTCGCAGCTCTGCAATTACAACAATCTATATAAAGACATGTTTGGATGATTGGATCTACTTACTATATTTGTTCATTTATGTATTTTTTTTTAACGAAAAAATAAAATCTATATTTTAAAATTGTAAATATAACATAAATAAACTAAATTAATTTATTGAAAGGTGTTTTAATTAAAAAAATAATTTTTCCTTTTCGATGGGAAATATGAAGGTCATTCTTAAATTAGACAAGTGTACGATAACTAAAAATGCAATGTGTCCAACATTTGAACCATTGAAATATCATACCAAAGCCATAAATCATAAACGTGTACGGTCCAATGAAAAGATGCTGCCTTTATTATTTCTTTGACAATAATTCCACTTTGAACACTTAACCATAAACAAATAGAAAGGGAAAAAAAATCACAGGGACAAATAATAATAATGCCTTTTAAATTAAAAGAAAAAAATACAAAGAGATTTTGTTCAGAAAATCTTCTCATCATTTTATGAAGTGGTAGGGGTGTTTGATAAATTAATTTAATAATTTAATATTATTTTTAATTTTAAGTATTAAATTAAAATAATTAAATTATTTTTAATCTCAAATCACTTTTATCTCAATATTTTATATTAGTGAAAATATATTTTAAATTATAATTTCATATTCATGACTTATTTTTTATAATAAATATTTATAATTATTTTATATATTTATAATACTTTAAATATGATGTTTTATAAATAAATTTATTTTAAAATTAAAGAATATAAATACTAATTAAATCAATGAACATAAATATTAATTAAAATAAATATATGAATGGAATGATTTAAAATTAATTTTACTTTTAAAAAAATTAAATATTAAATAATAAATCAAACATGTTAAATATAATTTAACTTAAATTTTACGGAACACCATCTATCTCATATTTAAATTTCAGTGTAATTTTTTATTTAATTTTACATTTTGAGATCCTTTTTGGGTCTCCTACGCATATCCAACAGGATTTTAAAAAGGCTATCTCCAAACTTTCTATTTATATCATGCCTACTCCCACGTTATATTGAAGACGTTAAGACTTGTACATTAATATTACTTAACCATGCCCTGCCCGTGAGTGTGAGACGTGTGTTAATCAGCATTTTTTATTTTTTTTCAAAAAAAGAGGAAAAAAAATAGCTACGTTGACGAATGTTTCAAACCTGTAAGTAGGTGGTTTTTTAGGCCAGAACTGATAGTTAATGGCAGGAGGAGGCCAGATGTTATGGAAGAGGTGATCGACCCAAGCTTTCTTGCCCTCCACTTCTTTTTGAAGCTTGCTTCCATAGCCTTGAACAGACTTGGAATCAGGAGGCTTAGCATAAAGTTCCTTCTCCTCTTGTGGGAGCTCAAAGAACTCCTTGCCAACTTTCTGCAAGTTGTTGAGAACGTCACAGGGAATGCCATGGTTCACAATCTGGAACATCCCCCACTCGCTGCTGGCCTCGACAATCAAACGCGTGAGCTTCTCCTCATCTGGATCACTGAAATCAATGGTGGGGACTTGCGGGATATACCCATGAAAGGTTGTGATAGCAGGTTGCTCTTTCTCAGACCTGATGAACTCAGGAGGGATGGTGCCCGCGCACATGGACGAAAAGGCAATGGCTTGGACTGTCTTTACTTCCATGCTGCTTCACCTCTCTCTCCTACTCTTTCTTCTGTGTTGTCTTGGGTGTGGGCTTCTCTGAAGTCTGATCCAACTTTTATAGAGCCTGTTCTTAATGAATCACAGGACGAGAAATAAAGCACGCGTACAAGGGGAAGCCAAGTAATTCAAAGGCGGTAACCAAAGGGTGACGTGTGACGAGGATGTTCGCATAATGGCTCTTACCAACCCCGCCCATGAGGGTAGTTTTCCTATTGGTGTGATCTTATTAATGCATCTCTTCATCACTGTTGAAATGGACGGTGCAGCCGGACCATCAACAACACGGCTCCTCTGTAGAAATCTCTCAACTGAAATTGCCAAAAAAGACTATAATGGGCGCATTAGTGAGTTTAAATAGGTGGTTGTGATTATTAATGTAAACATTATGGGTAACTTTTGAAATAAATATTCAAAATGGAGACTGAGTGATGGAGAAAAGTGAGATCTGTTTGAACAACAGAGACTAACTAGCTACAAGCTACAAGCTACAATGATGGGGAAATGACAACTTGCTGGCAAGAGTCCATACTTTTGGTTGAGGTAAAATAGAAAGATGAGGATGAGGGTATTTTTAGGTTCTTCTTTCTTTCTTTTTTGATAATATTCCTTAAAAGTCGCTCTCTAACTTTGTCGTTTCTCATACTTCTAACTTTGCTATCATCCCACTAGGGAAAATTGTGGGTTCTATGATATTGAAATCGATGATGTGTGAAAGCAGATAATGCAAATAATTAAATTGGAATTAGAATGCTTCAAGGTGTACAAGAGAGTCACTTTGGGCACCAACTTTGTAATGCAAATGAGTACAACAAATCTGCCTCCAAGATACAATGAAGCTATGTTTGTAGGCCTCCATTGTACATTGATGAAAGCAGATCCCAAATATCCTCAAAATTTAACTAGCCTGTCAAAAATCTTTATAATGTTTTTTTACAACAAAAGTATATAAAAAATTTGATTCATGAAGAAAATATAATGCTAAAAGTTGTGAAAGGATGGAAAGAATCGAAGAATTTGATGGTTGAATGAATGAATGCAATGGTCACCCCTTGGCCCTCTTTTATAGATTTCAAGGCACATTTTAATCCAAGGTCGCATTCTTTGGACATCACACTCGTTCAGTTTGGGTCGCATCACATTATTACATACCCATTTATGTAAAGTCCTATATATCTTTAGAAAGACATCTTTCTAATTCTTATATGTAAAGTCTTATATTTTGTTTTCATGAGTGCTTAGTAAGTAACCAAGTTACATAGGAAGGGTACCACTCCCTACACTCACATCCGTAGGCTTATCAAGAATGTCCCTCTAGTTGTCACATAGCATTTGTGAATCCTAACAAAATTGAAGGATATTTAGTAAAATGTACCATTGTAATTTTGGGTGTGTTTTAACTTTCTAATAGCAAAAGCCATACCAGTTCTTGTACATGTCATAGCATTCATAAGACACCTACAACATAACCATATTCTAATTGAGGTACTGTCTTTTTATATCAGATTATAACCTTATGTTTGAGTCAAAAGGTGCAGATACCAACTTACAATTATAGTGATTAATTTTTTTTAATATCTTTTCAATATAGTGTGATTGCATAAGTGCAAGACTATTGTCAATTTTTTATAATTCTAATACTTTAGCTAAGACTCACTAATTTGAAAAAATATAAAAAATGAAACCCGAACATTTATAAATCATTTTTATGATTATTCATTTATAAGTATTTTAAAATACATGCAATTGTTAAATTTTTTCAAATTAATGTTTTAAAACCCATTGTTCCCTTGAACTTTTCTATTATTTCATCGACCTTCATTTTGATAGGGGTGATTTGTTAACACCTTGACATATATGATTCGATAATAAGATATTACATGGTGACGTCTTTAAGCTACGAGTACATATGACATATAGAGCGATATGCCATGAGCAAGACAAGGTAATGATCAAGCTCGATTGTCAAAACTTGATAGTAGCTTGAATATGTCGAGAAAACATCCACCCTCGTCTCATGGTTGTTTCCCACTCCCTTTCAATAATTTGAAAATGATAGCGTTTGAAAAGTTGAAAATACAGAAGGTGCAAAATATCTCAAAGCACGAATCTATTTGAAATTTTAAATAAGAGTGGAATTTCATAGTTGCTTACTCGGCAACATTTATACAAAACATTAATATTTTCTAAAATGAGTGGTAAAATAAAGACTTAAAATTGATATTTTAAAATAGACGGTTGAGGACAGAAGGAGAGATGAGAGATTTGCCGGGAGTTGGTGGGTCGCATCTGCTTAATTGCCTTTCAATCGTAAACCGGACAGTTGGTTGGGGGAGTGAATGCCGATGCAAAAGACGAAGAGCTTTTTCTATGTTTTACTCCAACATTTATTGATAGGCAGAATTGGGCTTTATGTCCGGTAAGGTTATAAAATAGACTAAAATACCCATCTGAGCTATTTAATGTTCATGGTTTTTGTGCCATGTATTGTCTATTAAACTCTTTTGTTTTTATTGCACCACCATTCACATGCCAGCACAATTTTACTTGAACGATTTGCATTTTTTATCATTTTTTAAAATTTTTTCATAAATAATTAAAAACTGGTATTTTTTTCCTATTTTAAACTATAAATAAATAAAAATTACATTAATGATTTAAAAACTATTTTGAAAAATGCTTTTTAAAAATATGGTAATATGGTTTTTATTTTTTATATTTTCTCTTTTTGAGAATATTGATTAAAAAATTAATACAAATTTTTAACATGAAAATTGAAAATCTTGTTTAATACTATTTTTTATATGAAAATAATAAAAAGAATTTCATTTATTCATTATCTATTTTTATTTTTTATTAGTTATTTTAATAATAAAATAAAAAATATATAGTATGTTTACAATTAAACAAAGGAATCGATCGTTTGTATGTTTTTTTGTGTGATTATCCTTTACATGAAAATAATTAAATAATTAAATTATATATATTTATTACTCTTTTTAATTTTATTTTCTCTATTAGTTTTTTTTTTTTTTGTATAATAGAAAATTTTAATTATTCGATAATTAATAAAGTAATAGATTAATTGTGCACATTTTGATCTATTAAAATAAATTACTTTATAATTTAAATAAATAAAATGACTTAAAATAAATAAATTTGGGGTTATTTCTATTTTCTAACATATCTTATATTAATATTTTTTTATGGTTTAAATTTTTTATTCATTTTTTCTTTAATTCCAAAAATAAAATGAAATAAATAAATAAACTTGATATTTTCTAACATATCTTATATTTATATTTCTTATGTTTAAATAAATTTTTTATTTTTTTTCTTTATTTCGAAAAATGAAAGGAAACAAATAAATAAAATTGGCTTAAATAATAATTTTTAAATAATTTCTTAGTCTTATTTTTAATTACATTTTGTATTGAAAAAAGAATAAAATAAAGTTTTATTTATTTTAATTATTTTAAATGTCATACCATTGAAAATATAGTTTACAGACACATGTATACATAATTTATACATATGTATGAAATTTATACCATTGTACAAGGGTGTTACACAAATTGTACAACGGATGTATAAGGTTATCTTTTATGGAAGATTTCAGTCCATTTTGAACAGTTTTTTTTTTTTTTTTTTTTTTTTGTTATATAAGGACCGTGCATTTTCATATCACAAATTCTTTTATTTCATATATTTTATAAAACTCACATGTGACAATTCAAATACTTACTTCAATAACGATGTTTGAGGGAAAATTTTGTTTTTACATTTTATATCATTTTTTAAATCAAACCATTGGAAACATGGTTCACACATCATATGTCAACACATAATGTATACATGTGGATGAAATTGGTACCATTGTACAAAAGTATTATACTAACTATATAAGACAAATATTCTAACTATATAAAGGGTATTCAAGACTATCTTTTTATGAAAGATTTCAATTAATTTTAAACAACTCTTTTTTTTTCTTTTTTTTGTCTTGTCATCTAAAAATTGCACACTCTCATGGCACATATTCCTCTATCAAACACTCATCTCATACACTTTATTTAACTCGCACATGACAATTCAAATACGCATCTTACTAATGATGTTTGAGGAAAAATTTTATTTTTTCGTCTTCTACTATTTTGTAAACCAAACTAATGAAAACATGATTAACCAACCTATGGGCACACATTGAGTAGGGGGTATATGAAATTTAAGCTATTGTACAAGGTACTTATACTAAGTGTATAAGACAAATATACTAACTATATAAGGGTGTACAAGACTATCATTTATAAAGGATTTTAAATGATTATAAAAAACTTGTTTGTTTATTTCCCCTAACCGAAATAGATGACATTCCTCATACACATTGCTTAAACATATATTCATCTCATACACTTTATCTAAGTTTTATATGGTCATTTGAATGCCTACCTCACTTATGATGATTGTGGAACAAAATTATACAATAATTTTTCCTCTTCTTTTAAACCAAACCAATGTAAACATGTTTAACCAACCTATTGTCAAATATTCATGAGACGATGTATGAATCTGAATTATTGTATAAGTATATTACATTAGTTGTACAAGACAAATTTACTAACTGTATAAGGGTGTACAAGACTACCTTTTATTAAGACTTCAAGTGATTTTGAAAAACTTTCCCCATTTTTTCTTTTCACTCAAGGATTGCACAATTTCCCTAATCAAATTCTCTCACTCAAGAATTGTTTCAACTTTTAATTTTAAACTTCATCATCAAAATTTTATAATTACATATTTTGTCTTTACAGTTTTAGCAATGTTATTTCTTTCCACTATTTTTTTTTTTTTTTTTGTGAAATTTTATTCAAATGAATCTATATTTAAATTATAATCATATTTATCAAAGTTTTTACTAAAATTATCTTAAATTATTTTAATATATTTATACTCATTTATTTAAAAAATGAAAAACTAATTTTTGTAAACATTTTCTATTACCTTTCAAGTAAAAAATTAAATCAGTTTGAAAGTCAATAAAAAAAATTAAATTTTCAATAATTTTTAGATAAAATTTTATATAACATATTTATTTGAAATTTAATTTCCAAAGTTTCATTACAAAATTGTGTTGACAATTTTCTTGTTGTGAGTCAAAATACTTTGCATTAGTTTATCTAGATAAAAAAAAAATTATTAATACAATATTAGAACTTCATATCTTAGTTATTTTTTCAAAAAATTTATCTTTTTAAAATAAAAACATTAAAAATTTAAAAGATAAAAGGATATATATGTAATAAGAGTGAAGTAATAGTCAATTTTTAAAATTTTTAAAATATGGTTAATATGGAAAATATAGAAAATAATTAAAAATAAGAGAAAAATAAAAATAAAATGGTAATGTAAATTTAAAATAAATAAAAAATTAAAATTAAAATAAAAGATAAATACAAAAAGATAAAAAATATTTGGATAAAAAATCCCAAAATTTTAATATAAGAGTAAAAGGATTCAATATCTTAACAAATGAAAAGAAAAAAAACATTATTGTTTTTCATTTGGCATAAAATAGAAATATAGATTGATTGAAAAAAAAAAACAAAAAAAACAGAAAGTTATAAATGGGTAACAGATAATAGGAAATAGAAAAGGAAAATAATACAAAAAAAAAAAATTGAGTGTGCCCGAGATTAAGGTAATTTTAGGGATTAGTGAAGGATGATATCCTTCAACTTAATTTTTACACTTTATTTAAATCTTGGATTTAAATGTGCATTATATAGAGATCTTGGCTCAATTTTGAAGCTCATTTTACCTCAAAACATAATTTTCCCTTTAATGTCTAGAATTAAATAGTGTTTGTATTTTTAGCTAAATAGAAAAAATTAAAATATTTAGTTTTTTTTGTTATTCAACTAAAAGTAACATATTGATATCAACCAATATGATTAGATTGAACTTATTGATAACAAATTTATTTTAATTATGTTGATTAATATTACAAAAAAATATCAAATATTTTAACTTTTTCTATTCAACTAAAAAACAAACACCACCTCAAATTGAATATAAAAATGTCATCCTATTGAAAAAAGGCAGGAGTGTCATCGGAACTTGGAAGGAGTTGAGTGAAAATAATTTATTTAAAAAGAAAAAAAAAATCTCCAAGGAAATCTCCTATTAAGATAATTTTCAAATTAATACTATTGATTTGTGTGCGTTCGGGACTTAAATGCGCTTTGGTGGGGGGAGACCGGGTGGTAGAGTAGTCGAAGTAAGGTTAAACATAACAATAAATTCATTAAACCCGAAAATAATTATGCATAGAATTACTTAATCTGAATGTTTTTACTACCAAGGTCTTATTATAATAGTAATAACCTACATAATTCCTAATGTCTATAATATGGCATCATGAACTCCTCCATAGATACCTCAACTCGCCTTGCTTATTGAAGGATCTTTCAAGAACACTTTCCTTCAAGATGCTTGAATTTCCTACTATATATACTCTATTCTATGTACATTCTCCAAATTTTCTATCTAATAAATATAATTTAGTCATCTGACTCAATGTTATAACAAAATAAAATTACCAACAAAGGAAGATGAAGACTGAGGTCGGGGTGCGGGTTTGCATGTTTCGATAGAGACACTTGTGGTTTGGGATGAACAACCTTGGTTGCAGGCTTGCAGCATTTTAAAATCATGAACCATTTATGCTTGGTTGAAGCACAAAATACCTATGCTACAGCTCATGCCATGCCATATGAATCTCTTAAAATCTAAATGTAGCCAAGGCATTATGCTTTCCATATCCATTAAACGAGATATCATAGAGGGCATTCGCCTCTCTTTTATCGAATATCACAGTTTTGTTTTGTTCCCATTCCTCCCTTTCTCTTACCCTTAACAGCACTATTCACATCCATATAGAAAATTACACATTCCAAGATCCACACTAACATAACGACAAATAGGCATGAGGTTAGTCCGGAAATCAGCCTCCACAGCAAGAACCACAGGCGGGTGGAGCACCTGGAAGTTAGCACAAGAAAATTTTTATTCACAAAAATGAAAACACTTCCTGCAACATAAATTTAAAAAGAGAAGAAATGAGCTTACTGTGGTCAATCCCTCGAACATTGTCTAATCCACGGGGTGGACCACGCGGACCACCACCATATGGACCCCTTCCAGGACCTCCCGGGCCACCACCATCCCATTTCTTTCCAGAACCCGAGCTTTTCCTGTAAGCATCTGATTTTTCCATCTATGGCATGGAAAACATGAAGGATATGAGAAACAATTACCTCTTTAGCTAATTCCAGTTGATAAAATTTTAAATTTACCGAGAACATTGTCGCAAAAAACACGCCTATGAAATTCACAATAGCCCAAAAGAAATCAGTGATTGTTCTTAGTCGCCATATTGATCGGTTGGACTTCACAACACCTGTAGTAAATATGAGTTCATTAGCGGTCATTTCAGGTAGTAAAAGGAGAATCAATCAGACTGCAAATGAGTCCATGCTAAAGTTTTCTTTCACTACCCTCAGATACAGCCAACAAAATATACACATAAACAGGGACTAAACTGGAAGAAAGATTAAGGACATATCAATCAAGCATACACCAATCAGGTGATTAATCTGATATTAACTCTTGGACTGCCCTTTTGAAGGATCCTTTTTTCTTTCCTCCTCTTAATGGGTGTTATTTGGCAATTACAATAAATGCTTTTGCCAAACTGCGTACAACTAAGATAAATGCTTTTGCCAAACTGTGTACAACTACAATTAATGCTTTTGCCAGACTCTGTACAACTACGATAAATGCTTTTTTCAAACTGCATACAATCCCACTTGTGAACTTGCAAATTTTTTTTAAGAAAAAAATATAAATTTGCATAAACCACTAAAATTAGTCAAAGGTGCTTGTTGTTATATTGTTGTATTGGCCATCAAATCATGTATCATCCTGTCATAAGATACAATTAAAGTAAGATACATAACCCTATCATAAGATACAAATTAAGGTAAGATATGTACCAATAACAAGTATTGTTCTACTAAAAAAATGTATCATATTTTTGTATCTTATCATATATCATAAGTTTTTAATAACTATAATAAAAACAAATAATACATTTGATCAAGTACTCTACTCAAATCATGACCTTGTAAGAAAATAAGAATCAGAACTTCGAGCTATTGGTTTTTGGAATAGGTCTAACAATAAAACATAAGGCGCAAAGGTGAAAAGAATAACCAAACTTAATTATGATTACAGGATGAAATGCAATAAGGTTTATGGTATGACAATAAAATGCAATAAGGTTTATGGTATAACAATAAAATGCAATAAGGTGTATGGTATACTAACAACAAACTTGTTTTCTCTAATAATTTGCCAATTTTTCTGACTTTACATAGGATGTAGACTCTTCCGTTGTTCTCAAAAGCTGATATGGAAGCATTTTAAAGATGCAATTCAATATAATTAAACAACTAGAAACAATTTAAACATGCAATTCAATATCAATTTAAAGAAAGGAAAAAAAGTGTTTAGGAAAATGATTTTCTCATATTTGGTTTACTATGGAAAATACAAAGAAAAAAAAATCAAATATAATTAAAATTAATTAGAAACTTGTGCATTATCAAATTATTTAATCTTTATATAGAAGAAAAAAAATAAGTAAAACAAGTTTAAAGAAGTATATAAAAATAATTTATTAATTTTAATTTATTTTTTTTTTTTTTCACTTTTTCGTTCATTCTATTTTTCTTCTCTATTTTATTTCCTTTGCATTTTCCCCTAAATTTTATGAGAGCTAAACATACCATAAAAGATTGAAAGAATAACAGGTAAGTCAACTTCATGACACAATCCAGTCAACACCAAGAAACTCCTAAATAAAATACAATGATAAAATGCAAAGCGAAATAAAATACATTTGGTTCCCAGTTCTTACAGTTGTTGAACTCTAGGAAGTTCAACAAAACACATGGGTATAATGGGGAGGCCCAACAAAACACATGGGTATAATGGGGAGGCCCAACAAAACACATGGGTATAATGGGAAGGCCCATGAGTATAACATGACAATGACCAAGCTGGAAGACAAGATTTTAGAGTGAGACTGTAATGTAGATTGCATATTTTAATAGAACCTGGTTTGGCCTCTGAATTGCCCTATTGCAAAAAGGTAACAAGCTTTTACAGTTCTGGAGCATATTTCTCCTCTCTATAAATAGGCTACATATGCCACACCAAGTTGCTTCATAATCTGACTCCAAAATTCAATCACTTATCTTGCACATTTTCAGGTATATTGCATGTTAAACTTCCTATATATCACCTTTCCATTTTCCAGTTCAGATGTCCTAATCTTTAACTGTTCAGTGTTACCAAAAGCAAAAGGCAAAGTCAATTGTCAAGGCAATAGGACTCCATTTAGCTTAAGGTGAAAGACAAAAAAACAAGGCGATAGCCCGAATATAGTAAGGCAATAAAGAGTATATATGTATTTACCTATTCAATACTTAATAGTCTTAACCAATACTAACATTGTCTTCACCAATCAACACTATTAAAATTTCATCCCTCATGGTGTCTTATTAAATTAACAAAATAATAATAATTATGAAGAGTGTTAAATACCATATCTCACATCATAAGGAAAATCATATTATTTAGAGAAATTCACCTTGTCCAACTGCATATTATAATGTTCCAAACATCCAAAAATAAAAATAAAAAGCAAAATAAGAATCTCTATCTCATTATCACTATGATTGATAATATAATGTTTTATTTTGTTGAACAACCAATTTTTCTTAAAACTTAACTTTGTAGAATTTAGGTCCACAATGTATATCATACTCTCCAACACCCTCCCTCAGATGTAGCATCCATTTTTTTGGCTTACATCTAGGTTTTATAAATTAGGGAAATAAACATGTAGCGATGAGGTTCGAACACTTGACCTCCCACCAAATAAGGCTCTGATATCATGTCAAAAACCAATTTTCATGCTCTCCGATACATCTTATACTTTGTTTTAATCTAATCTTATATTTAAGTAAATTAAAATCTAAGTATATTTAATCTCAATCCATGGTCAAATGTGACAGCCTTTATGCCTTGGGCCATATCCTAAAGCCACTGCCTATGCATTGCCTCTTTGAAGCCACCTTGCCAGGGTCTTCAAAAGGCAACTTTTCTTGACCCACGTCCCTTGATGCCCTAGGCAACCCAAGTGATCACCTTTGATGACATTGTAACAGTTCCAACACAAACTATCCAATTTTCCAACAAAAATTTCAACCTCCACAAATCCTATAAATGTAGTAAGTTCATGTGTGTTCAACAAAAACTTAAATATGATTTTCCAACATTCCAAGCTTCAGTTCAGATAGCATTTCAGAAGTACTTTCTCACTTTTAAGAGCTAAAATTAGGGTTGCAACTCTGTTTGGATTGAGATGCAGGCCAACAAAAGCCAATCAAACCTCATCTAAGGTTATAACCCAAAGTCCAGATCAGTGGGCTTTTTAATTCTTTTACTATTTGCATTTAGTAACACCTTAATTACATTTTCAATTAATCAAGTATAGCTAGAGATCGTGTTTTACAATATAATCATCAATACATGGGTGCTGCAAGGCCGATGTAAGTTACAAGAGCAGCTTAAACACTTGCAATATAATAACAGCTTGGTAACAATTTAGATAAAGATTTCTTATCAACCCTATATAATTGCTAAATGAATACTATAAATTTTGCCTTATCCACCCCATTCTTTCTATTCATATTGATAGAGCAAAAGTGGAGTGCATATAAAACTAGCCTCGCCAAAATGTTAAATGACATCAATAGTTTCCCCAAACTTTAAAAGCTGTTGCATACTTTTAACAGAAAACATTAATGACTTAATGTCGAAACAGTCATTCAACAAGAAACAAGCCCAGAAAGTAACATATGTTACATATGAGTTCAAGCTGGCTCAGGTTGGTAACATTGCCTGATGTTGACACGTATCACAAAAAATGGAGCTGAAATTTCGGCTTCCAACAGGATGGAAGTGAAAAAGAGCATGGAAAATTGACCATACTGATAATCAGTGATTTTGCCAAAACATCACCAGAAAAATAGGAAAAAAAATGGACGTTTGAGATCAAATTTCACCTAAAATATTAAAAAACTGTTGATATATTGCAAATCACCTTATGACGATTTTCAATTTTATCGTATTTATCACTTTAATTTTTTATTTAAAAAAATTACTGAGTAATTATTATTATTTTTTTAAACATATTTGTCATTTTTTTATTTTAAAACATTAAAAAGAAAAAGTTACTATAAATTTGCAAGCAACTAGAATTTAATAAAAATAATAATTTTTTAATATTGTATAAAATATAAATTTAAAATAAAAAAATAATTTGATAAAAATTTCAAGAATTTAAATAAACTTGTAAAAAAATTGTAAAAAAGAGACTTTTGAAAAGAACTTTCAAATAAAAAAGATTTGATATGAAACCATGTTTAAAATATTTTGAATAATTTAATTTTCATTCCAAATGTAATAAAGATTTTCAATTTTATTTACAAATATTATTATTTTTAAATAAATAAGATAAATTTAAGGAAAAATTAAACCATTTTATAAATATAAGGTGTTTTAAATATTGAAATATAATATGTTTTAAATAAGGAAATTTCATAAAGAGCTAGTTTAAGAAAAATTTTACCTCTATTCACTAACTTCTAACTTTTTTTTTTTCTTTTTCGAAATTTTCATAAGATATTTCTGATGTTTTACTGAATCAGATATTACATGAATTTCCTATATTTTCATTCCTGGCCCACACCAATTGAAATTTCACAACCCTCATTGTTTGTGAGGTCGATCGGCAGTTTGAACTTGACCACGTTGAAACCCTATATGAAATTCTTGCAATTTTTGCCCTCAGAATCAAAGAGTGCTTTCAAAATCCCAACGAATTAGTGCCTAATGAGAAATTCCAATGAGTTCTCACCAAATTCCCCAAAATGAGGACGCACAGAACAGCCAAATCAAAAAGAAAAAGGCAAGTAGATCTTATCCATTTCAAGAAAAATATCAATAACCCTCTGTTTGATTGTTGAGAGATCGGAGCAAAAGAAAAGAAAATAGTATACCAGATGTTCTAATATGTTGGACTCCAAAACGAAAAATCTAAGATCCAGACTTTGTATTTCTTTAAATTTCCTACATTTCCTGGGAAATCAAACGGGGATTAAGAGAAAACCCCAAAAAGAATCAAGAGGATCATCCAGTCATCAATCAAAGAATTATCAACACCGTCAATATAAATACAAAGATCATATTCAACCAAAAAAACAAATAAATAAAGAAAACCCCATCTGATGAAGCGATTATGCATTCAAGTTAACGACTTTTTGGAGAGAGTACCTCGCTCGACGTAAGCCATGGATGCTCTCCCAGTGTCTTCTACGGTCTTCTCCCAAATGGTCGATTCCCACAAGACACGGCTGTTATTAAAGAGAGAAATCGAAACGACGCGTTTTGAGACCGGCCCGGTCTAGGCGGTTCTTTACGTGTTGGATTGATTATGATTGGCCAATAGAAACTTTTGTCCAAGAGGATTCCACGTGTCGGATCACGATTTGTTTGATCATAACTCAAAAAATTGAACCTGGTGTAATATTTCACTTGGGCCGTCTGGGCCCTCACAAACCAAGCCCACCTTAACACTCCCTATGAAAATAAATGTGGTTTCATAATTTGTGCTAAAACAAAATGAAGACAAAATTAATTTTTCAAGATCCATAATGAACCACATTTTGAAGCATACATTGTCACATAAACAAAATCCACAATTTATTCTGTAAACAAGATCCATAATTATTTTTTTGTACTGAAACATAATCAAATGTTTTTCACATGATTTTTTTTTTTTTTTTCATTTATTTGATTGCCCCAATAGATGCTTATTGCAAGCATACGTTTTGGCCAACATGATTTATCCTTCAAAAATTTGGGAAGTCATTCTACTTCCTTCTCTATTTCATATGACATCATGAATTTGTATTCTATTATGGATTTGTTGATACATATTTGATTTGAGGACTTCATAATACTACTCTACCTTCTATTGCAGTATAGATAATACATTCATCTTAAAAAAGTCTATTTTCAAGATATCATTTGCCTACATATGTCCGGGAGGAATTAGACACTAAGGTAGTGTTTGTTTTTTCACTTAATTCTAAATAAAACCTTAATGCTTATTAGTATTAAATATTAGGTTATTTATTTTTGTAGTATTTTATTTTTATTAAGTATTAAAAAGTAAATAAAACCAATATGTTATTTTTTCTATTTAGAAAAAGTTACATATTTTGGTTTTTTCTATTTAGTAAGAAGTTTATAATAAGTCATGAAAAAGTAGAAAAACAAACAACCTAAATTCTAAAACTAAATTATTTTAAGTAAAAAGCCAAAAAAAAAACACCGCCTAAATCCATAACATTTGGTAACATTGCTCTCGGACATAAACACAAACCATCTGGATACCTCCTTCCCAATCTTCTTGATATCTCATCAAAACACCCAACAAGGTGAGAGCCAAGCAGTTGACTTCATATGCAAGCAAAGGAAAATGAACTTGTCGGCGTAAATGGCCCAAAGCTTGAGAAGCCATAAGCCATTCACTAACCCCTAGAGGAATGGTTTGTAAAGTATCACCGACACAAATACAAGAGGTTGCACACATATGACGAAGGAATCTCAACACAGAAGTTTGTCTTATCCCATCAATAAAAGGCATCTGGTGATAAGTATGGGGAATGAACCCTTAGACAAAGCATGCGGTTATGTCCCATCAAATGAGAAAAAACTCTTGCCAAACGATCATGCATCACCTAACACCCACCTAACCAACCAATAGTTAGGCATGGTGTGATCTCAAACATTTGATTGCCTTACATGTCTCTTCACAAGAGAAGGCTTAGTGCAGTCAGCCAACCATTGCTTAATGGAGGTGGCCTATAAAAAGGGAAGCAAAGGCCAATGGAAAGGAAGAAGGACCTTACTGTTGGAAAGATAAAAGGAGAGATATAGACTATTAACCTGCTAAGGCTAAAAGATTCATCTACAAAAATAACAATGAATCAGTAATAATAACCACATCTCATAATAAAGATAAAATATCATAGAGAAAATTTATTTCACTTCAATAAATAGAGGTGGAAATCCATCATCTAAATAAACACGAAGAAAAAGAAATCAAATAGAAAATATACCACAAAAATTTTCCAAAAAGTCGATGAAAGAAACTTGTAACTTCACCCTAGAATAGTGCCCGAGTCTTATTTTCTTTTCTCAATCAAATGCCCTTCTATCACATAATACCAAAACCCAAAACCATAATGTTATTTATACATCCATATTTGGGCTTAAGAAATACTCAAATATAAAATAGCCTAATATATGGGCTGACAAACATAGCCCAACACTTTCTAAAAGGAAGACCAAAGATCTTCCTGTAAGAACCCAACAATGGCACTATTATATATATATATATATATGAATGAAAATTAGTTTTAAAATCAAATAAAAATTAATTAATTATTATTGTGAAAAATCACGACAAAGAATAATAATAAGAGAAAAAATGGATGACTAAAAACAAAAAACACAAAAAGATACAACAATTTACGTGGTGGTTCGGTGTAAAACCCTACATCTGCAGATGAAAATAAAGAAAAATTTATATTGTTAGTCTCAATTATACAAAAAAAAAAAAAAAAACTTTTTTTTTGGTCAAAATCTCTTTTTATATATTTTTTCCTAATTATATAGAAAGATTTTGAATGAAACTACATAATTATCAAATATGTCTATTCTTATAAAAATATCACACAATATGACATTTCCTTTATAATAATAGAAAACCACTTGCAAAAATATTTTCTATCCAAAAGTTATCAATTTTAATTTATTAAAAAATAAAATTTGAAACACTTTCTAACCCACAAAATAATAATAATATCTCAATCATCAGGAATGATGTCTAAAACAAATTTTGAACCACATCGAAAATAGGTTGTGAGGCGTGGCCAAAATTTAACGATTTCAAAATTTTTGAAAGTTTAGATTTTGATTTTAAAGATTAAGATGATATTTGTTGTTTTATTTAATTTTAAATGGAACTTTAATATTTAATAGTATTAAGTGTTAGGTTGTTTGTTTTTTAATAGTTTATTTTTATTAAATATTAAAAAGTAAAGAAAAATTAATATATTACTTTTTTTTCATTTAAAAAAAGTCAAATATTTTTATTTTTTTTATTCAGTAAAAAAATTATAATAAATCATAAAAAAGTATTAAAAAAAACTACTTAAAATCTACAAGCAAATTACTTTAACCAAAAAACTAAAAAAATAAACCCCCTCTTAAGTATTAAAACTTCTTTAAAGTGTCATTAAACTCAAGTCAACGCCCAAGTCCAATGGCACCTGGCTTTCAAACCTCTACAACTTTCGATCTGAGAGGAGTCTAATTAAAGGTTAAAATAGTAATTATGGTCATATTCCATGCATCATTTAAAATTCCCACTTGGTGGCACGCAGATTCCACCCCAATACCAATAGCTGTTCAAGTGATGTTTGTTGTAAATAGAAGGCGGCTTAAATTACATACTAATGGATGATGGATGTTTTCAAATCTTGGAAATGGAGTGGCGTGTTTGTAGCAATCTAGAAAACCATTCTAAAAAAACTAATTTTTGAAAAAGTTGTAGGGAAGTAACTTAAAAATAAAAAATTTATTTGATGATTTAGAATGTTTTTACCTCATTTTCTTAGTTTTTAAATGTTTCAGAAAATTAACTTTAATGCATATTATTTCAAATATTAAAAATAATTTTAACGGTTAATACTTTATTTTTAATTATTTTTCATATTTATATGAATTTTATTTAAATGGTCCTATCAAATAAGAGAAAATAATTTAAATATATTCTCACAAAATACCTTCCTTTATAACAAGTTCTTTGAAAAATGATCAAACGTATTTTCATACCTAAAAATAGTTTCCAAACATTCTAAAAAATTTAGGGCATTTTGGTAACTATTTTTAAGAACAATTTTATATATATTTTTTTTAAAACCATATAAATTATTTTATGTTTTTAAAAATAGAAAATGTGGTATTTTTAGATAATATTTTTTAATTTTTTTCTATTGTTTTTACTTTTTTTATAGAATTATTTTATAAAATAATTATACAAACATTTAAAATGATTAAAATAAATTATTGGATATAAAAATTATTTTTAAAATACATTTAAAAAATATTAAAAATGGGTTAAAAACATGTAAAGTTCTCAAATAGACTTTTGTTCCACAAAACATTAGACAACAGCTTTCAAAAACTGTTTTTAAAAATTATTTTTATTGTTTTCGAAAACCGTTTTTAGAATAATTTTGAAAATTGTTTTGTGATATTTTGTAGAACAAAAATTTATTTTGGAATTTGAAATGTTTTTACCTTATTTTTAATATTATTAAATATGTTTTCAAAATAATTTTTATATCTAGTACTTTATTTTTAATTATTTGACACAGTTGTATAATTATTTTCTAAAACAATTTTTAGAAAATAAAAATAAAAATAATAAAAAAACAGCTAAAAAATGTTAAGTGAAAATATCATATTTTATGTTCTTAAAAATAAAAAATAAAAAATAATTTTCAATCACCAAATGTTTTTTTTTTTTTTTGAAGAATAAAAAACTATTATTGAAAATAATTACAAAAGAATTATCCTCATTTAGTATTATATGTCACCAACTATAGAACAAGGAATCAATGATCAATTACTGTCATTTTCTCAATTACTAGACTTTCTTTTTGCTTTATGCTTGATTAGGGTAACTTGTGGCTTATGTTGGCATTTTTCTATGCATGGGAATGGGATTGTGACTTTGTCATGCGCCATCTCTGTTGTTTCTTTTCAAGAAATTGTATAATTGGGAAAATCTTTTTCACACGTAACGAAAAATGACGGAAGAGAATTATAAAATTTTAAAACTTCATCCTAGAAGGGAAGGAATGAAGTTAGAAGGACAGTCAGAGTCTTTATTGGGTCTCCCAACAGACAGTCTTTATTGGGCCGCCCGCCCAACAGGCAGTCTTTTATCTAACGGTCATTTTGGAAGCGTGGGCCCATAAAGCATAAACGCTCTCACGTGGGTTGTAGGTAAACCAACTCTTCTTAGTTCTGATTAGTCTGGATTTAACCTATAAATTGAAAGTCTCCCCACCACATTAGGTATCCACGACACACCGTATTTTTCCCATCCAAGTGAAACAAAAAAGGATGGAGGTTGAGAGAGTGCAAGCCCTGGCCTTTGGTGCTGATCTCAATGAGCTTCCGGCTAAATTCATCCGGCCAGCCCATGAGCGGCCGGAGAATACCAAGCCCCTTGAAGGGGTGAGCGTGCCGGTCATCTCCTTAGCGGAGTCTCACGATGTTTTGGTGAAGGAAATCTGCAAGGCTTGTAGCGAGTGGGGATTTTTCCTTCTGAAGGATCATGGTATATCTCCAGGGTTGATCGAAAAGTTGCAGGAGGTTGGGATAGAATTCTTTAAGCAGCCACAGGAGGAGAAGGAGAAGTATGCAAATGATCCTTCAACTGGTAAGTTTGAAGGGTACGGAACCAAGATGACTAAGAACCTTGATGAGAAGGTTGAGTGGGTTGATTATTTTTTCCATCTCATGTCTCCTCCTTCTAATGTTAACCATCAGATCTGGCCCCAAACCCCTTCTTCCTACAGGTAATGCATTTAACTCTAAAGTCAATTCTCCATGCAGTTCCTTCTTATTTATTTATTATTTTTTTATTTTGTCTCTAACACAATAAGATAAGACAGATCGTTTTGTAGGTCGAGGACCAGGATATTCAGGAATCGTTTTTATTATTTCTTGGAATTTTTGTGGTTCTTTCGGTTTGCATTTGACCATGACAGGAAAGCTGTCGCGTAACTTTAATGAATCCTACTTGTTCTTTGAAAAATATCATTCACCATTCAATACACAGCCATAAATGACCTTGTATATAAAGGAATCTAACTGTCATTTTTATGATGCTTCTACCACGAATTTAAGATTTTTTTTCAGTTTGATTTTAGAACAGACACGACAGCATATAAGAAGAAATGACAAAAGGGGGAAAAAAAAAAAGCAAAGTCCAATTTTTTATTATTTATTTTTGTTTTTTTCTTGCTTAAAAGGGTCATGTCGCTACTTTTTCCTAAACCTAAAGGTATGATCACGTGTAACCTTGGTTAATATCACCTTTGTCCATGTTACACAGGGAAGTCACAGAAGAATACAACAAGGAACTACTAAAAGTAACAGATACGCTACTGGAGCTGCTCTCAGAGGGGCTCGGTTTGGAAGGGAAGGTCCTGAAATCACACGTGGGTGGAGATGAAATTGAACTTGAAATGAAAATCAACATGTACCCACCATGCCCACAGCCTCAACTGGCGCTCGGAGTTGAACCTCACACCGACATGTCCGCCCTCACCCTACTCGTGCCCAATGATGTTCCAGGCCTTCAAGTCTGGAAAGACGATAACTGGGTTGCCGTCGATTACTTGCCAAACGCCCTCTTTGTCCATGTCGGCGATCAAATTGAGGTAAAAAAACTTGCCTAAATTTTAATGACACGTAACAATAGAAACTAAGATTTGGGTAGGGTGGAACTCATATATACCATTTGTAGGTGCTGAGCAATGGGAAGTACAAGAGTGTTCTCCACAGGAGTCTAGTGAACAAGGAACGAACCCGCATGTCATGGGCTGTGTTTTGCGCACCTCCTCATGAGGCAATGATCGGACCTCTTCCAGAGCTTGTGGATGAACAAAACCCTGCCAAGTATTCAACCAAAACCTTTGCTGAGTACCGCCACCGCAAATTTAATAAGCTTCCACAGTAAGACCAATATTTTTCCATAATAAGCATTCTGCACTATCCAGAGATGAGCTTCTGAAGATGTAGGCTTCAGATCAAATCTTTGTATTGTTCTATGTTTGTTGCCCTTCATTTGGATTATTGTTGTTGTTGAAGCTGCAAAAGTGCTCCAATGTATTATTTTCCAGACATCATTTATATTTCAATTATAGTGGATATTGCCAAGAACACCAAGGTTGCTTACGAGCATAAATAAAAACACTGGCAAGCCCCACAAAGAACAGATGAAACCAGGTTTGAATGCCTATAACAATTCATAAGAACATCTCCGACAGTGCGGCCTCACTTTTAGGCAAGTAAGACAACAGTATAAACCCTGGACTTCATTAAAGGCCACAATTTTTTTTTTTTTTTTTCTGGTTTTTATTAGATATTTTTTAATACATAAAAACCTGAGTGTGTCTTTTTATTCTGGAAGATGAAAAATACTCCTCCATTTCAAACCAAATACCAAAGATCGAAGGAAAAAGAATAGAAAATAGTTTACCGGATGTTCTAACATGTCGGACCCCAGAAACGACAAATCTAAAATCCAAACTTCTTTTTTCTTTTAATTTCCTACGTTTTCTCGGCAACCAAACGGAGATTACAGAAAAACCCTAAAAAGAATGACGATCAAAATGAGGATAAAGACAACCTAATTTCGTGTAGCAATTAATCATGCATTCAAGTAACGACATTTTAGAGAGGATAACTCTACCCGATCAGTTCCACGTGCCAAATCCTAAGTTGGCATAACACGTTGATCATAACCCTGGCGACTTTAATATGCATATACACAAGGACAACCTAAAACACCATCTGAATGGGCCTTTAAACCACTATTTGACGGTGACTCAGGAGACCTCTCCTACCAAGTCATTCTTTTAATTTTTATAATGGAAGGCGTGTCAAATTAGATATCAATCTCATCAAATCGCACAAGTCTTACTAAAGTCAAGACTAAGTGATTTATCTTACTATAAGCACGTGTTTTAGTTTGGGTTAGGTTAGGTGTTTGGTAAAGTTCGGACTGTCTTGGAATGTATCGGGATTGTCACTGCTTCTGGTGATACTTGTGAGTTTGCCACTATACCTCATCCGATGATGAGATGTCATTGCTATATAATAGGAAAAAAAATGTAAATGTATATACCCATCAACTATCTCAATTTAGAAAAATAAATTTGGTCAATCACATGTCTTGTCGTAACCTATAAATGTATTTTCGAGCCTAGTTGTAGTTCATTTAAGACTTCTATGTTCATTTAAGAGTCCTTGGATCGATTCCATGGCCCAGAAATCATTTATCATGTCTGAGCATTACAGAGAAAAGGAGAGATGTGGAGCCACATTCGGACGGGTGGGGGAGTCCATGATGTCAAAAAGACTAAAAACGCCCCCACATTTTTCCCTGCTATAACAACCGTTCCCATTACCAGACATTCAAAGTCCAAACTACCTTTCAAATTTCTAGGCTTTCAACCATTATTCTCCATAGACGTTTAGTTATTGATAAGATTAATTTAAAATAGAAATAATTGGTTAAAAGGGATGGTGAACCAAATAATTTTTTACTTCAAGTATGGGATCTCCTAGCTCAATTAAGAGGGGTATTTTTATTAAAAATTTCTTGATTGCACTCATAAAGTAAGCGGTAACTTAAAAGCGTAGTGAAAGAAGCCCATGGCGCGGTGATATTTTTTTATTAGAGCAAGTGGAGGATCATTCCAATCTCTGATAACATAGCCGATATTTTATGCTAGGAATCTAAGCTTTATTCTTATTCAATGTTAGCTCTGACCTAGCTCTTCATATAAGAAATGCAACAAGTTTATAATCACAATCAATTTCTTTTTCAAATCCTATTGCAGTTGCACGAGCCTTTCTTGCGTGCCACAAATTACCTACAAATAGGACAAATCCTATACCATAATGAGAAGTAGCTAACCAACTTCTAGAGGAGATATTTGGCAAGCATGCCACCCACAAAATTTAAAGAACCTAAAGGAGAGTGAATCATTTTTGCTTTCCCATCTCTTGTTTGAAAAAAAAAAAGAATCAGATTTTATGTGAGAGAATTTCGAGAATTGCATATTCAATTCAATGATGGATTAATTTAATTTTCATTCCAAATAATATAGAGTATAATTTTGAGGGGGTAGTGGGTATCGAACCCACATCATTAGCTTGAAAGGCTAAGGGTTATAATCAACATCGATTCATACTCCTCATATTTATGAATTTATCCATTCCCATGTTTTTATTTAAAGAGTAACTCATTTTTACATAAATACCTTAATTATTTCAAGTATTTACAATATGTTTTTTTTTTTAAATAGTTATTTTTACAAGAAAATAATTTTATCAAAATAAGACCAAAAAATAGATTAAGAATTAGATTTTCAAAATTGGGTTTTCAATTGTCCTTTTAATCAAATAACCCTTTAAAATATCTTGTATTAAGCCATTTAAGGTAACCCAAATTTCATGCTAACATAACCCAAAGGGTCAACGTCTTGATCCGTTATTTATTGTTAAAAATCTAATAATTAATCTCACCCTCATATACCGTTAATGGGTTTGGTATCTTTGATTTTTATTTTATGCTAAAGTTGAAAAAGAAAATAAAAGATAAAAATACTTGCATGTGACCACAAACGGATCTTTATTAAATTACATTTAGCCATAATGTTTGGTTGAAGTTGAAGTTCACGTAATGCATGAAGACATAATTAAATTAATTTGAGAAAGGAGAGAACGTCAAGTTGGCATTATCAAATGGTTACCATAATGCTTTATATGAAGGGCAAATAAAAGTAATATTTTAATGTATTTTTTAAAGGACACGTGTAGTCCATATTGATATTATGATTGGAATGAGCCCACACAATTAAGAGGAATTCATTACTTAATATAGTGTTACAACATCCTCATTGTGTCTGGATATCAACTCATTTGTATTCTAATCGAATCAGGGCCGCAAATGCTAACCCCACAAGACATAAAGACTTGGTGGGTTGGGTTCCATACCATTTAGTCCGCTCCCTCCCATGTAACGCTTTAGGCTCAATGGATTCTCACGATTTCAAAACGTGTCTATACAATTAAGTGTAACTCAAGAACTTTTTTAGAAAAGAAGAAATTAGAATATTTCAGGATCACCGTGTGGTTATAATGCTCACTGAATGTGTGAAACAAAGAGAATGTTACAAAGGGAAGTCACAGAAGAAGACAAATGAAGCCCTGAAAGTAGAAGACAAGCTAGAGGAGCTACTGATCAATCGTTATGTAGGAGGGGACTAAATTGAACACAAAATAAAAATTAACATGTACTCACCATGATCATGTCCACAGCCTTAACTGGTACTCGTAGTTGAAACTGACATGGATATGTTCATATTCATCCCCAGTGATGTTCAAGGCCTTCAAATCTGCCTCTTTCTCTTTTTTGTCAGCAATCACATAAATGTTTCATTTATTTGCTTCAAAGTGGATTGTGTTTCTAAAGAGGATGTTTAACAAGACTTGGAAATGCATTTAACCGTAGTTTGTCCTCCACAGTGTTTCAGGTTTGTCGTAGTCATACTTTCTTAATAAGCCATTCATAAAAGCACCATTGTTTGTCGTAAGCATAAATAAGAACATTGCAAAGCACCAAAAGAACAGATGAAATAAAATTTGAATGCCAATAAGAGTAAAAAAGCATCTCCATGGGGCCAGAAGCCAATCCAAACCAAAAATGGACCTTGATTAAATTATGTTTTCATCCACATGAGAAGCATAGTGTCCATATTAAGGTTAGGTAAAGCATTGCATATGAGAAGCATATTGTCTATTTCAAGTATAGGTAAAGCAGGGGCCCATCATAGAGTGGAAGAGAGAAGGGAAAGACATGCTAGCATCAGCAAAAATTCAGGTAAAGGAAATCCAAATTAAGGGTAGAGTGCCTACCTTAATAAACTTATAAGGAACAAACTTTAGTCTGTAATTCCTTGCTATCATAAACTTCTTCTGGATTCATCTCCTTTTAGTTTCAACCGGAAATTATTGTTCTTCAGTTCAGAAAGCCTACAGGCCCAATTTTCCATCTCCTCCATTACTTCCCATACCTTGCTTTCTTTTTCCCAGTCCCATATTTCCATGATAGGCAATTGTACATGTCCTTGTTTCCCTTTACTGGCCCAATAAAGTCCCTAAGTTACAGATGAAACATAATTGTGAAAATAATTTTAAGTAATCAAGCACATCAAAGTAAATCTCCTAAATAACTATAACCCAGAAGGGGGGGGAGCATTTGACAACAGAAATAAACAAGCCATAACATGAAAGTTGAAGAAAATTGATTGGTTCTTTTTGGATTTAGAAGGACCCCTTAAAACCTTTTCACACACCATGCTCTTATCCTAAATCCATTGAGGTGGTGTTTTTAACCTTCATTACCATCCTACAAGTGTTTGCAGAAATATAAACATGTTCTCTAATTGTGGCACCAAATATATTTCATTGTCATGACTCCTAGGGGAAGTTTGTTTAATTATCAGAAGATAAGATTTCCATGATTTACCCCTTTTAACTTTTTTAAGTCAAAGATTGTTTACACTATCAATAAACAACCTCATTTCTAGTTTTAATATCGTATTTATGACTCCAGTGATGAGTTTGTTTTACAGGAACTTATTTTGAAATTTTACATGATTAAAAGTTGAATAGTTCTACCGCTAAGAGTTATCCAACCTCACATTCCTTTACTGGTATGGTTGTCTTTTATTTTTCTCCCCTTCTCCTATAATGAATGGTTTTTTAATTCCAATAATCCAATTTATTTTGGTCCCCTGACGAAGCAAACCCAACTCCAAACCTCCCCCCATCCCTCACAGAGCAGCACATAGAGTTAAAAAACAGAGCATCAAAAAAGCATAATGACGTAAAACTACTTTTAAGACAACGTACAAAGACGACAAATTTTCATTCACCTTATTGGGTAAAGACAACTGGAGCAAGATTCCATCTGAATATTCTGGGCAATTAATACGTGGTTGAAGAGATTGTTTCACAGCCAAAAGTGCAGTCTCAACATCAAGAAATCCAACTTCCACCATCCTCTTCAAAACTCTAGCTTGGAAGGTTTTCCCTCTTTCACAAATAGAGAAGTTAATTTTCTTGCAGAAATCTAAGAGTAAAATATTGCAATGACAAGTGGAAATGTGACAGGCAAGGTGCAATGCTCAGATATAATCAAGGAACTACTGGAAAGTTTCAGGAAATCCTAAACAAAAATTGAAGAAAAGCAGAATTTTATTTAAGAATAGTAGCATTGGCAGACCTGCTACAGTCCCTGAATGGTGATCGAAGCTCTGGTGCAGGTATGATCCCAGCAAGCAGTGCAGACTCCCCCAGACAGAGAAGGGACGGATGCTTCCCAAAATAAAAAATCGATGCTGATTCAACGCCGTAAATACCATGTCCCCAGTATATCTGCAATGTACCATTGCCTTTGTTACACTCACATATGGAGTCAGTTTTACATTCACACACAACATGACACTCACACGGTGTCACTTGTAAATAATAAACTGATTTACTGAGACAGTAAGTTGACAGATTGCTGAGAGCCAAAAACAGTCCCTGAATCCAACTTTGACCCCTCTGGATTCAGTGCCAGCAAGGTTACCATAGGCCACCAGTCTTAATTTCAATCCATGGTCACATCTATCTTTATTTTATGGTGATATTACTACATTCACCTACAGGCTACAAGGGGTCACGTAAGTCATTCATTAAAAGAACAGAATAAAGCAGATAAAAAGAAGATTAATCACCCAAAGTTTGTAATAGGGCTCATGAACCTACTGAAAGGCACATGATCATTAAAAAAACACATTAACCCAAGAAGCAAAAATGTCCCAACTTAAATCAACACTCTCAACAGTCCACCCCTTTTGATGATTTAGAATATCAAAACATACAACATCTGAAAAAGACCTTCACCTACAGGTAGATCTCTTTTTTCAAGGAAAGATTCTGCAACCAAATATAATTAATTGAATGAGACAGGCATTAGTCTGAAGACTTAACACTAGGCTTCTTACCTATTCCTGCAAGAGAAGCTATAAAGATCTCTTGCACTAGTATCTAGAGACCTCTTGCACAACTATAGAATTCGGGACCTATTAGGAAAAAGAGATTTGTCTCCTTGAACAGGTCAAGACTGGAAGAGAATATCTCTCATCAAAAAAGTTAAGACCCTAAGAAAGTATGTGAATCACCATGTCAAAAAGATAAAAAGTACACGCACAAATGAAAATTGATAGAAAAGAGAACTGTGTGACAAAGCAAAACTCTACTCAACCTTGCTCATATATAAGCTCAATATTCTCCATTTTGATATTGTTCTCTCCAATGTCAGTGCTAGCACCATCTCAACAATTTTCCTTGAGAATGTGCGCTCATTTTTTAAGCATGTGTTCTTGACAAGCTGCCAGGAAAAATCAACATCAAGGAGGGAAAGAAATGGAGTTGAAATAAAATGAAAGGAAAAAGGAACTTCAAAGCAAGTGTTATATTTAAAACCAGCAAGCAGATAAATAGAACCGGCTAAAAAAAAAAAGGAAACCAATGTCTAAAAGGTGTGTGATGGTTCAAGCCTTGGAACAAGTGTGATGACTCTTAGCTTATAGCAACAAGTACAAAATATATTAAGAAAATACACACACACTGGTAGGAAAAATATTCATGTAGAAGCAATTTCGAACATTTTGCACAAATTGATCTAGAGATCATAGGAATACATCCAGAAAAGTGAGTTTAGAGACAATTTTCTGACATTATGCTCACAAGGCCAGATCTTTTGGCATTCATTCCAGCAACTTAATCCACCTTACTAAGCATTCTTATTGAAGTTACAGTTATTAATCTCCATCAATGCTAAGTGAAAATTGAATACAATATTGCCCTAATAGTATTCCTAAGAACTACCAAAATTCTTTGCTATGAAATTTTATTAATAGGACCGAATCAGAAAGATCACAAAACCAGTATATTCAAATATTAGTACTAAGGCAACAAACTGATATACACCTGTCAAGAATATAGATTACCTTACCTATCATCCAAAATACCCATGAATGCGTATTTATTAGTGATGGTTTGTATCAAAGCAGGAACATTCATTTTTTGAGAATAAAGATTTCAAGGCTTTAAAGTGAACTTTGCAGTAATGAATTTTAATAAGAATAAAGTAGACCCGAATTTTCTGGGTCCACATTGACTCCAGTTTTACCTAGTCTTGATTCCAATTTTTTGGGATTTCTGACAAATGCCCAAAAGGAGGTAACTAAAAAAGAAAAAGAAAACTACGTGGGAAAGTAAAGGAGTTAAAAATAGCAAAGAACATGTTATTCAATGAAGTGCCAAAAACATATACACTATATGGCAGCCACTCACAATAAACACTTAATATATCAACATAGACATCACTGTTTTAGCACAATCTCATATATTGTAGGAAGATATGAGAATCACATAATCGAATTATGATAAAAAAAATTACAAGGTATGGATGGGCATCTAAATTGTTACAATAAAATCTAAACAGTGATTCCAAATAAACATGTTGCACAAGCCACACAACCCACAAAAATTCAACCTTGGATTTTGTAACGTGACATAAGAAGCATTCATTTAGTAGAGCTCCTACTGAGAGAATGAAGTGTGCAGTGGGATTTTGAGTTGCATATGTTTTGAGGCTCTCCACTCATAGACAACAAACTATACACTAGCCATGAAATCCTCAGGTATTCAACACTATCTTGGGCCTGAGATCTGCTGTGATGAGATGTAAGAGAAGGAAGTGTGTGAGCCGCTAATGCTTGTAAGAGAAGCATTTGCTTGTGGATACAACACAACAGTCTGTTGCCCATCAGTCTCTTCTACCATGGAAGCCTCAGTGAATCGCCGTCCATAAAAGCGCAAGAAATTTAAAGATTCTGTTCTTGGCTTACTTAAAGTTATCCCACCTTCTAACATGCTGACAACATTAACCATACACGGCCTCAGTGTTGGCTCCTCATGAACACAACACAAAGCCACAAGAACTAACTTCTCCACCTCTTCACTTGTCACCCGCCCCTCTAGCCTGGGATCAGCAAGCTCCAAATACCTCCCTTGCTCATGCATCTCCAATGCAAATAGTGGGAAGTACACAGGTTCTGACCCAGACGACAATGAAGAGTGGCCACCACCGCTACTTCCATCATCAATGCTATGGCTTTGTGTTCTTAATGAGCAGTTCTTCCTTCCACTCACAAGTTCAAGCAGAACCATTCCAAAACTATAAACATCTGTTTTGTCTGAGATTGCAGAGCTAGTAAGCCACTCTGGTGCAAGATAGCCACGAGTGCCTCTCATTGTTGTGAATAGACTGGACTCTTCAGGACTTAACAACTTTGAGAGCCCAAAATCAGATATCTTTGCCTGGAAATTATCATGCAAGAGAATGTTCTCAGGCTTAACATCACAATGGATGATCTTATGTTCACACCCACTGTGCAGGTATGCAAGGCCACGCGCTGTTCCAAGAGCTATATCAACCCTCTCTTTCCATTCTAAGACAGGTCCATTAGAGAAGAGAGTCCGGTCTAATGAGCCACGATTCATATACTCATAAACCAATAGCCGCTGCCTCCCCTTGGCACAGAACCCTTTCAATTTGACCAAATTGACATGGTGGATATTTCCAATAACTGCAATCTCAGTGCAGAACTCCTTTTTCCCTTGGACACCCAAATTGGTTATCTTCTTTACTGCCACAAGGGTTTTATCAGGCATTATACCCTTGTAAACGGCACCAAACCCACCTAACCCGATTTGGGTCTTGAAATTATCAGTTGCTGCCTCAATCTCTTCATATTCAAACCTTATAGGTAAGCCTGGAATGGAGAAGGCATCCAGGTCTTCAGAAGAAGGCGAACTTGAGTGGCCTAATTTTAGGTCCCTGTTCTTGGAGAATCTCCACCTTCTCCACCATAGAAATCCTAGTGCAACAAACAGGAAGAACCCAGTTGAAGGTAAGAGTACAAGAGCAGCTATTGGAAATTCCTGACTTTGATTACTAGAACTGTTGTTACCATCCATATTTGGTGAAGACCCAACCAGAACTTTGATGTAGCCCAACTGAACATTTTCATCTGTTGAGCTTGAAATAAGGGATCCCAACACATTTTCAACCAAATAACAAGAACCAGAAGAATTTTCATAGAATATTCCCAAGCAAGAACAGTCCCCTGAACAGAGATTTTCACAGACCGACAAATTCACACCATATTGAACTGGCTCCCAAAAATTATTGGCAAAGTACTCCACACCATAGTCAAGCATCAGATATGAAACGACCGACAAATTTGATTGACTCACACTATTGGTTAAATTACAAGGAGATGGCAAAGAATACGAACTATCGCTTGGCACACAATTAGTCACATTTTTTGGATCAGCACGGAAGCCAGATGGACACGAACAGACAGGGGAATTTGATGCAGTGTCGTCAGTACACAGACCAAGTCTGCCACAGATGAATGGAATTCGACAAGCATCTTTTGGTCCAACATATTCTTGCTTCAACACAGTACCAGAAAGGGTACTAATGATGAATTGGCCAGATTCATCCAACTTGGCAATTCGAAAATCAGATGGAGACAAATCCATCTGAATTACAACAACTGATCCATTTCGACCAAACAGAAAAAGACCGGTTTGGTTCATTGCCATGTACTCCACTAGATAATTTGAGTTCTTGTAAGCACTGGTGTCCATTGACAGTTTCCAATATGTCAATCCATGCCATTGCATTATTGCATTAGAAGTACTAACTACAAACCTGTAATCACTGGTTGACAAGTCATCATCTGATAGAGCACTGGATAATGAAGTTCCAACAGGTAAACGTTGCCCGATCACAATTGTGTCAGTTGGATAATCAAAACTCTGCCAAAGAGAACCATTGAACTGATCGAGCAATATAAGATTACCAGTTTCAGCTAGCAACAATGCTGAAACTGATGATTTTAAAGGAGGTGTCCTCCATTTGACACTGCCACCTTGATCAGTGACAGTAATCCCATTGATTGTTAGATTCATCTTACCATAATTTGAGACAGGAGCATCACGATTAGCAGACCAGATGATGGCACCAGACGCTACATGAATGATACACAAATAGAAGTTCTTCTCTTGAGCACCGGGGTTGAACATAGCCACCTTGAATGTTTCATTACGAGAGAATAAAAAACCGCCATTATATTCAACAAAATTAAAGTTTGAAGCAGTGAAGTTTGGGTATATGAGCTCTGAGAAAGAAAGGCCACAGACAAGGGAAAAGGATAATAAAATAGTGGATAAGAAAACTAAGAATCCCATGTAGAGCATGGATGGAGAAAAGAACTGGGAGACCAACAAATGGGTTTGATTAGTGGGGTACTGGAGGGTTTGGAAGTGGTTTGTTCTGGTTTTCTCCATTTCTTTTGGCCACTTCTCCCTCTGGGTTCTCGTTGACTGCTAAAACACTCTCTCTCACAACACCAAATTGACTTTGATTGGTGGCCCAGACGGGAGCCATCGTTTATTTGGTGCTCACATCAGCCAGAGAGTAATATCTAAAGAATGGAGAGCCCGTCAAACCTCAAGAAAGGCTTATTTATTAGGAGATTCATGAATCACGCACCACACTAATACATTTTTCTTTTCTATCTTTCTTTTTTTTCCTTACATTTTATTCAAGCAATCATTACCCGTTTCCTCCTATTTACACCCTTCCCCAAATAAACAACACCCAATATTCTTATACGAGATAACAACAAAACCAACTTCACTGGATAAAAACATCAAACACGTGGCATGCGTCAGGAACTCGAAAAAATCAATTACCTGTTGAGTGATGGTGCTGCCGCCCCCGAGAGCCGATAGGGACAGCGCGGCACGAGCAATCCCAACTGGGTCGACTCCAAAATGGCTAAAGAATCTCCGATCCTCATAAGCCACAATGGCTTTCCACAAATGTGAAGGATAAGCACTGACCCTGGCCTCAGCTTCTTCCGAAAAGGCCACGAGACTGCGCCAACGCTGAGGAAAATCGGGCAGAAGCGCATTGGAGAGAAGGCGGATGCAGAGAAGCGTCAGAGAGAATACAAATAGAACCAATATTTCGGTGATGACATGGGTCTTTTTCTCAATGGGATCTTGAGAAGAGCAGAAATGTGGTGAATGAACTCGTCCGCACACTGAGTTTTGGCGAGTCTGGTATGTTTGTGGAATGTTACCGTTGGGAGAAGGAGTTGGGATTTTGCAGAAGAAGAATAGCAATTGCTTTGGTGAGCGATCGCCTCTGAGAGTGAGATTTGGGCTGGTCGTGAAGAGCAGATGATTGGAGGCAGTGCAGTTCATTTTTTCTGGTTCACTTCTCAGTGCTCTCGTTTTGTTTTTGTTTTTTTTTCTGAAATTCCCGCCACCATGGGAACCGAAAAATAACTGAAATTAGGAGGATTTGTGGACAAATAAAAAAACGGTCGAATTAATTAATGTCTTCACCAATAACAATTTGCAGCCAAATCCGTTGTTGCCATGTACTCATAAATTTGATTCCTTAATAAAATCCATTTAATTAGTGAAAATAAAATGAAAATTTTTTTAGACGGTTTGTCTCCCATTTGATTATTAATTAATGACGCATTTTAAAATTTATATTTAAAAAAAAAAAAAACATCCTTATCTTCCCAATTTTCCTATTCAAATACATTGCATACTTAGTTGAAAAAGATAAAGATGAAATATAAAAAATAATAATAATAATAATACCAATATCATCATCAACTCTGCCTCTTATGACCGTCATTGGACCAGAAAATACGTACAATAATTCCACTGTACAAGTCCACAAAAACGGCTGCCAACACTTGAAGAAACCGTGAACATATCTTTCAAAATGTGCGTAGCTTTCAATTATTTCCGCCCATACCTAAAGTCTTTGCCCTTGTTTTTATATTTCAGGAGGTGGCGTAGCCCCTGATCAAGTAGTCAATTATTTAGCTCATGATAATACTTTAAAAAAAAAGTAAAAATAAAGGGTTGAGATGAGGTGGCGATTGCCAACCCACCTACATTTAATTTATAGTACTTGGCAGCTTTGGTTCATCACAAAGCTGACCAGATCCATGTCACGGAGCCTCCAGCTTTGAGCGCATTAATGATTCTAATCCCGCCAAATTCGGTTGAGAATCAACCCATTGATCTACCTTCATTCATTTGTATTTGAGATAATTTAAATTAGAAGCCCCCCTTTGTCAGGTCTGCCGTGTGATACCACAAAGTGGCTTACAGCTTTTGAGGCAAACCCGTCGAAGAATCATACGTTAATTTTGAAATTGTTGAAGGAAAATCTTGGTGATGGGTAAAGACTCCTCGCTTGGAAAGGGAAAGGGCATTTAAGAAGGTTTCAAGAAATAAAGCTTGGCTGACTATGATGAACTTTGCAAAGTCAACCCTATGGCTTTGAATTCCACCTTCAAATACTGAGCCTTGCAAAGTCGGTTCTAGTGTGTATGCGCAATGGTTTGACTATAACATCGAAATGTAGCTATTGAAAAAGCATCATCCATTATATAATACCATATATATAATTTTTTACCTTACCAAAATTTATTTTAATTATATTTTTATATCTTAATTTCATTGATTTATATTTTCATTGAACGAATCTCATTATATATATTCAACGATCCAAATATTTTATTCGATAACTATGATTACAATTAGCATTTTGCTATGAACAAATCAACCAAATTCATATAGTGAGAAGCTTGGTGTGAACAAAAAAAAAAAAAAAAAAAACCAAGACTCCTCCACCAGACTAGACCAGGCCAAGTCCTACAAATTTTACCAACTGTTCCCAATTCGGCTTCATTGGAAGGCGGCAATGATGATTAATGGCCCATGTAGATCCCTTTGGGGCAGTGCGGGTTGCAAGTTGCAACTAGGGCAAATTAAAACAGCTTTTTAAAATCAATTTAGAATGCTTCAAACCTGCAACTGTCAAATATACCTAATTTTATAACGTGGGTTGGACTTTGTGTGACAACTGTTTGATGGGAGTGTTCACCAAAGTATATTCTAAAGAATGGGAAGTATAGACTAAAAGAGAGACAGAAGTAAAAATGGACCATGCCTGAATGTGAACTTATTTTTCCTGTATAAAAACACGAGGCTAGTGGGCATCCACACCTAGCATTTATGGAGTTCACATGGTGAGCCAGCTCACGTATTCCATGAGTTTCATTATCAATGTACACATTTTCTGAATCTTTTGGAAGCGTGGGGAGGATGTGTTTTGGGGGACCAGACATTGGTCATTTGTGGGGTTGTGCCCTCGAGATGAGTTATTATATTTTCCAAGAATTTAACCTAAGTTTAGTTAAAAAAAGATGTGCGCCTTGTTTGAATCAACTTCTTTTGAGAAGTCCAAAACTTTTTTTTGTTAAAAAGTCACAACGGTTGGATGGAGCGAATGCATTTGATTAAAGACTTTGTAAGGAAAAATGCGAACTGCTGAGCTTTGTAGTGCCAAACCAATTGGTCTAATTTGGAAGAAAGGCCCAGTGCATGACATCGTACAAGTACCGCTGCTAGCCCAACTTTGGTAATTGCATTTAGGGCCTAGACCAACCCCCACGATTCAGCCCAAATTTTTCTTCAATTGGGCCTGAAAACGACGGACCATTACGCTTTATGCTAACGCATAACTTCCTCTATTTAAGGTCCATCTAGTACGAACCAGCGTTACTACGGGCGGGTCACCCTATCGCGATCCTTTGCCGATTACTTAAAATAATTCTTATCATCGTCTAAAAAATAAAAAAATAAATAAGACGGGACTGGTCAAGAGATAAGAAAATTTTCCATGCCTACGTTTTATTTAAAAAAAAAAAAATCCAAAATTTTATCTTTAAAAAATTAATTATATGCAATTTGTATAATAAAAACAATATAAAAATAATTACATATAAAATAAAATAGTAGAAAATAAATAATACAAACATAAGATTTTTATAGTGGTTTGACACAATCCGGCCTATAGTCACTTTCCTTTGACTTCAATCTTAAGTTCGAGGTTGTACTAATTTAGAATTTTTAAACCAAATCTTTAAATAATATAATTGGATTATAGTTCCAATCAATCCCCTTAGATTTTTGGCTTCAAGAGACTTTATGATTATTAAAAGATATTTCATTATTGAATAATTTCTTAAGTGATATCCCACACTTGAGAATCCTTAAATGATACTCCATACTTAGATCTTTCATTTCAAAGATTTATAAATAAAGGTATGAAATATTCTCATAAAATCCTAATACAAAATTTAGACTCAAATTATATAAGATAAATTAGGATTGATGGTATGCTAAAGATATGCAAGTTTTACAACAAAATGCACTAAAAAACACTATTCAAATACTCAAATATATTAAAGAAATATTTAAGAGAGTTAAACTCTTACAACAATGAAAATTGAAGTCTTTTTATAGAGAAGAAATACCAAACTAGCTATTAGGGATTCATCCAGTCAAGTTCTGATTCGCCCGATTCACTAGTTGTTGGCATTTAATGCATAAGTGGTGATTGTTGGACCTTAAACTGCCCCTTAACTGATACTTGACCGGATGAAGTTCAACCTCAATCGATCGAACAAGAGTTTTGTAAAAGATAAAATGGTTTTGCATCCTTCAACTAGTTGAGTTAAACAAGTTGTCCGATTCCCCAATCAATTCAATCAGTTGAGTAGATTCCTTAATCGATTAAGCCCTTTTTGGCTCAACAATCATCATTTTCAACTTAAAACTTTTAAATAAGTTTGGATAACATTTGAGAAATATTTTAGTTGAAAATATGAAATCATTTAATTTTAAAATATTTAAAACAAAATAACTTTTTGATTATTTTGGTGTATAAGTAACAAATATAATGCATAAAAAATCTAGTGTACCAACAACCTTACAAATAGATTTATAAAGTTAGGTATTGAAAAATACTTCTTTTTTAAGTCTATTTTTTTTCTTATTGATTTCATTTTTGCTTAATTTTATCTTTATGATTGTTACTTTGAAAATTATTGTACTTAATCACATTTGAAACATAATAATTAGTTATAAACTTTATTTTGTTATCATCAAAATTGAGATTAATTAAACCTTAGTTTCACATTAACGATTGTCTAGACGTTCACATGACAACTAGATGGTCGTCGTGTCATTTGCACATGTTCTAACTCAATATTTTCGAGGTTAAAACCTTATTTAGCGAACCCTTATAAATGTAGACCTTCTTTTAATAACGTTTTAAGGTATATTTAAAAAAATTTAAATTTAAAACACTTCAACTAAGTTGGTTAAGATTTTAAGAATCCTCAAAAGATTGTCATGAAAAGTTTAAAATCCAAGATAGTTTCATATACTAACCCTTTCTATATTCAAATTGAATTTCATCTAACTCGTATTTATCATTTTACATGAAGTATACTAATGATAAACTTGATAAGTCTTTTCTTAATTTTTTTTTTAACCCTATGCATTTTCTTTCAATAGTGAAAAAAAAAATCATTTCATAACTAGGGATAACATTTGAGGTCGTTCCATTCAATCTTGTCATGTTTATTTATATTTATTATGGGCTTTATCTAAATAAAAACATTAAAGAGAACAAGGTGATCGTTTGATTTTTTCTTAAATTTAAAATTTTTAAATTTGAGTAAAAATAAATATAATTTATAAAAAGATATATAAATATTTATAATTTAATTTTTTTTAAATATTATTTTATTTATATTAAAAAAAAATAATAATTTTTGTAGAAGTGTGCTTTTGACTTTGGGAACAGTTTGGATTAACATTTATTCGTCTCACACCCGAGACATGGGATCATGGTTCTATTCAATTATGTCTTGACCTTTGGTGATGCAATTTAAACAACATAACCAAACAAACCTCTAGTTGTCCATACCATAGGCTCGTGCCTAATTCATACTAAAAGAAGCTTAATAAAATTAAATCTACATGGCTTGACATTTGATAATCTTTAACAGCCTTCTGCTAAGTTCTAACAGTGAGTAATTAACATTTTTTAAAAATCTTTTTGACATTTGATTCCTATATATATATATTATTTTTTTTACAATAATGAAAAAAAAGACTTCCAGGTTACCTCTCGAAATATTAAAAAATCCCGATTAATTATTTTATTGATCAATTTTATCGTCTCAAGTTATAAATAAAATTATAAATATGAGAACTATTTTTTTTCATAACACAAGAATCTCGACCTTTATATTATTTTTTTTTGTTTCGAGAGAAAAAAAATATATTATTTCTCTTTCTGATTTTTAAGGATAAAATTTTCATATATATATATATATTTATTTATTTATTTATTAGTGGTTATTTATTGGTAATTTTAAAACTCCGTTTCTACTCCTCATTTTATCATTTATTACATCGAGTCGAGTCAACCCACTTGAACATCCAAACCCAACTCCTATATCACGACTAATTAAATTTATGTGTTAATTTTGTACGAATTAATGCTAATTCAATTTACCTTTTTGTCATTCTTATCTAATAGGTTTTTTTTTTTTTTTTTTTTTCAATTTTAGAAAAGGTTGAAATTATTGGAGCCTCACTCCAAGTATGAATAAGTGGACATCTGATTGATTCCATAAATGCAATGTTTGCCTTTAGTTTTTGGACCTCCTTTTTTCTGATGTAAATGTTTCTCCATTGCTCACAACAATCAAATCAAACGTGTTCATTTTGAAATGTTAATTCTTCCAAACCACAAGTCCTAGTCCTTGTCACAAATCACAATCATGGTACCATATTTGTGGAATTTGGGGTCCTCAATTTATAATTAAATCCAACCCGATCAATTCACGTTCCCTTCAAGTGGGGGTTGGTTTCTTTCCAACCACGGGATTCTAGATTTCGCATTTAATATGAATGCAAGGTACAAAATTATGATCACAAATAATAAAATTAATAAGAATATGAATAAGTGACATTAAAAATAACTTAATCAATATTAAATTTTTATCAAGTTATCACTTAGGAATGTCTGGTAAGACTTAAGTCAATTCAATGATTTAAGTTGATTTCAAATTAAATTATATTAAGTGATTGACTTAAAACTTATTATTTAAATATTACTTTAAGTATTAAGATTGTTTTATAAAATTTATTTTATATTATGATATATTTATCTTCATTAATTATAATTAGAGTAAATGAGACTGAATAATAACAGAAATTGTGGAGTAGCAAAAGAGATTATAGGGATAATTAGGAAAAATAAGAATTAAAAATATAAAATGAAGATGTGCACTTAAAAATATGTTAATTATTTTTATTTATTACTTAAAGTTGTTTTTTTTACTTTAAGTTATACCATTAAATTATTTTATTAAATATATTTAATTTACTTAATAACTTAAATTAATTTATTAAATCACTTTAAGTTATTAAGTTGATTTACCAAATATCTAATTAAAATATTTGTTTTTAAACTTAAATATTGTAAACTTAATGAAAATAAAATTAGTCGATTAGAATTTTCTACTGGATCTCATTTTAAACACTATGGGAATTCAAATAAAAACATTTATATAAAAAAATCAATAAAAAATAACCACAACAGCAAAAACCAATTACAAAAAATCTAACTCAAAATTATTAAAGACACAAAAAATGTAGAGATTTAAGAGAACAAAGAAAAATGAGAGAACGTTGTCCAGTAGCATTTGAAATAGATAAGACCTTAATCAATTAGTTTTTATTGTCTGATTTATATTTCAGGGTTCAAAGTTAAAGATAAATTCGTGAAAATAATAAATGTTATTTTTAAAAGGAACAAAAGAGAAGTAAAAAAGGTTTAAATGAATCATTTTTCTTATGCCCCCGACACTTTTTATTCTAATATTTTAAGTTGTAAAGAAAAACGTGTGAGAGATAAATGAAACTATTTCTCATTATTATTATTATTGGTTTTGTCCAACTCACTTTATAGGATTTCAAAAATGCCATTAGTGTTGATGCTTGATCAACCAAGGGAGAGTGCGCTCCAAGGTGCTGCAGCAGAAGGCTGAACCTCGAGGCGCAGAGGCAATTCCCTCCCTAAATCCTGTAAAAGATGTTCGAATAGGTTGTTCGGACACACCATTTGATGACTAAGTTAGGGCGAATTACTGGTTGCTTGGAGAGGTTATCCTCCCTTAGGCAGCAAGAGGAGGTGTTTTGTGTTGCGTATCTTACACTTGGGTTTCAGAGGGACTTTTATAGTGTCAGGAAGGGAAGGGTCATATCTGCGTTGAGGTGACCCCTTGACTTTGGGTGTAATGGTGTCAGTATAATTAATGGTAGGGCAACCATGGTTGATTTGGGCGGCTGGCAGGACTGTTATGATGGCTCACCTTGCACATTAGCTTGCAAGAGGTATGGTTGGGGATGCAGTGGCTTGTCCGAGGGGACAGGGCGACGTCCTTTTGCAGGTCTTTCTCCCAAGATGAAGTGATCATCCACTAGCGTGTGTCAGAGAATCAATCAGGAGAAAGACGTATTACGCCATCACCCCGTGCGGCACTTGGATACCCTTTTCATTAGCCGGGCTACCAATCCAGTTTTGGAATATACCGATCCAGTCGGATGGGCGAAGGTGACATGTGGTAAAGGAATGGTGTACCACGTGGCCGCTCAAAAGGCCCCCCACAATTAGTTATTTCAATTATTACCAAGTCTTATCATAGAATTCTCTTAAATCTTAATTTTTTTAATTAGATATCAATGAAGATTAAACTATAAAAAAAATTGTCTTATGTCGCTAGTTCGTCATTTGTATGGATTAGTAGTGTAGATTCTAAGATTGTATGGATGGAAAAGAAAAAAAAAAGATATTTTTTTTTTCAATTTATCAAGCATTTGAGTATTCTTAACCGTTTTTTCCCCCTGTACTTCCATTCAATAGTTCCAATTTAGCAATAGAAAATCAGAATTCAGATTAATATGGAAAAAGAAAATTAATAGTCGCACTACGCGTCATGAATCCAAAACCTAACGTAATTTTCAATTAATGAGATATGGATAAGAGAAGTCCCATGTGACCCCAAGTTACCAAAATGGCCAACTCGGTATCCTGTCTCACCATCGGCGCAAGTTAGCAGTCACTACCGACTCGACACGTGTCGCAAGATCCAGCTCCCTCCAAATGTGCACCCCACACCCTCACTCACAAAATAAAAATAAAGTAAAGAAAAGAAAAGGAAAAGGAAACTGAGAGAGTAAAAAAAAAAAAAAGAGAGAGGAAAAAGGAGAAAAGGTAAAGAGCGAAGACAAAGGAATCGAGAGTCGGCGCTCATGTCTTCGCCGACCAACTGCACGTCCTTTTCACCTCTCAGCTTCCACTCCACACCACCAAACCTTTTCTCCTTCTCTCTCCTCAACTTTCCCTGCATCTCTGCTATATAATTTTCAGATTTCAGGCTCTTCCTTTCTGATTCTTTAGTTCTTTCTCTCTCTTTATACTTATCGGATCTTCCGTGATTTTTTTTTATACTGATCGGAAGATGTCCGGTTTTTAATCTTAGTTTTTTTTTTTTTTTTCCTTTTTTCTTGATCTAGGGTTTCGTTTCTGGTATTGATTTTTTTCCCCTCTTTTGATTTGTTCGTTTCTTTTCCCTGGCTTTGAGGCGTTTGTTTTGTTTGGATATTGATCCTTTCGCTAAAGCATGAGAGGAGTGGTTGAGCAATCTGTTGTTGAGAGGTGTGAAGACGGGGATAAGGAGAAGAAGAAAAGGCGTCGACCTCGGCGCTCTAAACAGAACGCTTCTGCTTCAGGTTTGATATTTGCATCTTTGAGTTTTTGGTTAATCTGCGAGTGATTCTTATGACAGTGGGTATCCTATTTGGGTGCCATGATTCAGCTCGGAGAAAGTCGGATTTTTATTAAAAAAAAATAAAATAAAATTTGTGGGTTAGGGTATTTTTTTTCCTTTCTTTTATTGCAGAAATAGAAAAACACGTATCTTTATGCTTATACTAATACCTGTGGAGAAACTTCTGGCCGTGATATGGACTCTTTGAATACCATACGACTGCACCAGCTTAAAAAAATTGTAGAAACAGGTTACTGGAGACAGGAATTTTTTGGCATTAGTTTAAATTTCAATTGGAATGGGTTTTGTAATGGTTTAGGTTTGGTGGTTTACAGGGAGAGAACAGCGCACCTAGTTTTCCTGTTATATCCTTCCAGATAACTACCCATCTATGTTGCCTGGTTGTTGTGCTGTAGGTTATGTAGTCCTACAGGTAAACACAACTTTAGGTTGAGAAGCAATTTGGCATGAGCTTGCTTCCAAAATGATCCTTTTGATACTGGAAAGCAATTAACCAATTTGATCTGAAAAATAAATTAAATACCTCATCCACCACAAAGTTGACTGTTCTACTGTGAGAGGGTTGCCAGATTATATGAGCTAAGAGCCTAAGAGTACCATTTATCACCTTCAGTTGCTCTTTTATTCTCTTGAAAGGATTGAAAAATACAAGCATGACAACAGTTGCCAAATATGCGTTTTTTCTCAGCAACAACATCTCCTTGATGTGGTTTCTGGTTGAATATGAAAGAAAAAAAAGTGTTCCCAAGGTGATGGGTTTAGTTGTAGGCTTGTAGCTGTGTTATTTTATTTGGTTTTCATATCCATTGGTGTATTTATACACTATAAGACTGGGGAAGAAGCTATACTAAAGAGAAAAACTGCTTAAGTAAGATTTTAGCTCAAATTTCAATTCAGCGAAAATACCCTCAAGTTACATCTCACCTCCTAGTTGCCTATGAATCATCATCTCCCCCCAAAAAAAAAAAGAAAAAAAAGGGAGAAAATTTGAAGGAAGGTGTTATCTTAATGCCAGGGCCCAAATGGAAACTTTTCCAGATTATGGATGATGCACTGTCTCTACCTTTTTAAATTGTTATGTAATGTATGTATCTTGTAAACTATTTTTCTTCCATTTCGATCAATGCTGCCTATAAAAAAAATCCATTTGGTTCGAAGATAAACTCCTCTCTCTATCTCTCTCTTCACGTTCTGCCCTCTACCTCTTTCCTAGGTGCATATATGTAAGCGATCTGTCTATTGACTGCCAATCTCACACTCTTTTATTTTTATTTTTATGAAGCAACATGTAGTTCAGCAAATGAAATGCGTGGGGAAGTATCAGAATGCTTGGAAAATGGTAGCATATCAAATTATGATACCACATCAATGAGTTATTCCTCATCAAAGCAGGGTGGGTTGGAGACTGATCCTTTAGACAAGCATGGCTTGCACAAAGCATCTGATGTTGCTTTCACTTCTTTGCCAACAATGCATTTGAATGAACAAGCACTCAATGCGGAGGTTGGAAGCATGAAAAATCAGCACATATTTCCTTCTGATCCTAGTGGACGAATGTGTTCTAAATCTTGTCCTGTGCCCATCGATTGTGAACAATCAATTCAGTCATTTACAAACAAAAATGTTCTTTCTCCCTATCAGGATGAGGGTTGTGCTCAGAGAAAATATTTTACTCCACACTGGTCCACTGAGGCTGTTAATGAGGCTTTAGAGGTTAGTCTACGAATGGTTTTCTGTTTAGAGTCTTGATGACTAAAATTGAAATGTATATCTTTACTCAATTCATTTTAAAGGTAGTTGGATGTATCTTCAGATAATAAATAAACTCTTCGCGTGTGTGGTTTTTTGTTTTGCAGAAAGGCAATGTCTTCAGAGCATCGTTTCGTGTGAATGCATACAATAGACTTGAGGTGGGCAATAAGTTTTCTTTCTTTTTTCATTCTTTCAATAGTATGATTGTAAGGATTGTAATTGCTCCTCATGTAAATTCACTTTTTAGCAATGTGTATTCGTTTTTTTAGGCCTACTGCACAATAGAGGGAGTGAAAACAGATGTTCTCATTAGTGGACTCGCTTCTCAGAATAGAGCTGTAAGTTTGTAGTTTATTTATTTATTTTCTAATCTCTCTTAATTTTTTATTTGTTTCTGATTTTATGGATGAAAAGTGTTTGAACCATTTATTGGTTATCAAATTCTTAAATCCATGCCAAGCATTTGGGTGTCTATATATATATATATACATGTATTCTCTGTTCTTAGCAATTTCATTTATGTTTTTTGAGCTCTGTTATTGTTGCATAAGTCTTAATATTCGACTCCTAGGATATTTGAAGATATAATTCGGAATAGTTTTTTCTTGTGGATAAATTTGTAAAATGCTTCTTTTTTGGTGGCATTTATTTTTCCAATGATATGGACACTAATAACAAGTTAACACTCTACTGATACCAACATACTGTTATGTAATTTAATCTCTATTTTTTTTAAGGTACTTCTTACCATTTGGTTTAGTTGACCATCACAATTTTTGAGAAGACAGAGATTAAGTTTTACACCTAAGAGTATCAACATTAAGGTTTTAACTTTCATCTTGTGCTTCTAACAGATGAGGTTATTGGTGCATACGGAAAAAGTTGGTAGGTTGTATGTTGGTTGTTGACTAGTTGATCAAGTTGGAGTATAGCATAATTGTAAATTGGAATTATGGATTGATTCTTTAGAATGGGAAGGGGTTTAGGATAAGTAGTACTAAAACAAAATATATGGAATTTACCAAACTAGAAATAAAAACTGAGGAGTAGCAACAAGTTTTTTATAAGGAGGGACTAGTGAAAATGATGGTTAGAAAGTGTCAAAATGCCATAGTTTTCTTTATTAGTAGTCTTTGAGGAGGAGGGAGAGTGTGTGTGTGTGGGAGGGAGGGAGGGGGGAGAGAGAAGCAGTATAGATACCCTTATGGAGGGTTGTGAGATTGCGATTACTTTGGGACATTTCTAAGGCTCTGAATTGATGAGACTTCTATTGGTTTGTGTATTTTGGCATTGAACAAATAAAAAAAGAGGATGGGTGTATGTGTATTCCATTACATTTTAGTTTTTAATGTTTAATAGGCGAACTTGAAAGGGGGAAAAATGGAAATAAGAACAATTGATTTAGTTAAGAGTATAGAGAGACGTCAGTGAACTCCAGTGGTTGGACATTAGTTTGTTTTTATTTCATTATTTTTTAATTTTTTATTTTTTCATTTGGTCAATTTACTCAAGCTGGTTGGGTTTATGGCATGATGTAGGCCACTATTGCAGTGTTCTTTTTTGAAGTTTTTCTCTTTTGAATAGGCAAGTATTAAGTTTATTAAGAACACCAAAAGTGGGGGTTTTAGGCAGTAGCAGGAAGAGTACAAGAATCACCAAATAGAGCAAGGAAAAGGAAAATAAGAATCTGTGGATACCCAACCCTTAGGCCATCCAAAACCTATCAATGAAATCTAAAAGGATAAGCTCTGTTTCTTCATAGATTTCATTGATGAGAGAAGAAAAGATTTAAGGAAGATGCATCTTTCAAATGGAGCTCCAACTGGTCTAGCCTTTAAATATGTTTTGACTTCATTCCCTCCACAAACACCGATACAAGCTTGAGACCGACCGTCTGCAATGCTCATCTTTCAGCCTTCCATACAAAATTATCATTTACTGACTTGACTTGTGCTTAAAAGATATCAAAGATAGAGGTGGCAGATCCCTTAAGCTACTGGCCATCTAGCATTGAATACAAGGTGGTTAGCTGAAAGAAGTAAATCATTTTTCAAAGTACAAAATTGTGAGAAGAAAGAAAAGGGGGGAAAAAGGTATTGATTCTATAAAGATTTGATGAGTAGAGCTTCCCCCCCTTTTAAGACTAGTTTTGTAAATATGAATTATTGTGTATCCTAGATCCTCAATGGACACTGCTAAAATCTTTAATCACTAATACAGGCCTTGCGTTGACAGAGTCATGGCACAACTTCAATATTTTTTTCCCTTCAGCTGTCTACTGGTTTTTAGCTTGACATAATGCAAATCTTATGTTTAATTGGAGCTTTAGTTCTTCCTTTTCAATTTCAAGGCCTGATATTGAATTTTCTATAAGATGATCCAGTTGTTTCTATATTTCCTAAAAATTGCAATTATATAAATGTGCTGCTATCATTGCCTTCTTGTTAACCAAGAAAAAAGAAGAAGAAAAACTTAAGTTACTAGTATCAGTGCCATAATTGTGTGGAGATGGTGTTTCCTGTCTCAATCCTAATTGATAAAATAATTTGGATGTGGAGATGATTTTTTACATTTGATTTTACCATAATATTAGATGGTTGAAAATTTATTAAGTAATAGTCTTAAAATTTTATATCAGAGGGAGTGTGGGGAGTTTTGTCAAGAGGTTATTGGGGAATATAGTCTTCATATTTAACGTCAAAGAGATCATGATGAGTTTTGGCATGAGCAGTTCTCCCCGGAGGGTGCGGTTTTTTTTTTTTTTTGTGTATTCACCCCTTATGGTTTTGTTGCTTTGTATACATTGTATATACTTTTTTAATGCAATTTCCATTTACCTATCAAAAAAATTTTTTTTTTCTAGGTCACGCACTTCTTATGGTGATCTTATGGTGCTTGACTGTTAAACCTTGGGATCATTCAATTTTGAATTTTGTGACTTGGTTGCATGCTTCAAATTACTTTCTTTAAAATTGTTTTTGAATATTATGCTGAAATTGCACTTCAGAAGAAGAATCCTTGAGTTACAGTCTGTAGCAGATAAAATATGCAGGAATACCTGTCCCCTGGGTCTGACTCAGTTGCCCACCCTAGCTGTTGGGGTGGGGGTGTTGGGGGTTGGGGAAGCTCCAGGTTTGGTTTCAGGCACCCAAAAAAAGGTTTCCTGTTCCCCCACCCACCCATTGCACTTTCTTTAGGTTCCAGATCTACAAAATTTTTTATCTTGATGTTTTTTTTCCACTTCTTTTGAGGGATGGGAGGAATACTGATGGAATCAATTCTTTCATGTAGGTAGAAGGAGACATTGTAGCAGTTAAAGTTGATCCTTTCTCATTATGGAGCCGGATAAAAGGGTCAACTGTGTTTTCTAACAATGCTGGTCTAACAGAAGATCATAACTTGCTTCCTGATGTTACTTTTGTTGGTGATAGCTGGAAAGGAAAAGGCAAGGTAGATGTGAATTGTGATTTTGGCCATGAAATAAATCACTTCCTTCTTCATGAAAAGGGGTTTCCCTATGAAGATGATGCTTTTTTAGTGGAGAATATTTCCCAAGAACCAATGGGCCATAGTCATGTTAATGGACATCACCCCCCTGTCTTTGGTCCTTCACATGTAAGTTGTTTTGGTGAGCGAAGCAACATGGACTCATTGGAGAAGATTTGTGCTGCAATTAATTCATTCCCATCAAAACGACCAACTGGCAGTGTTGTAGCCATCATTGAGAGGTCTCCTCGTCGGGTTGCTGTTGTTGGTTTTCTTAGTATTAAGCAGTGGCTTTCTAGCCGTGTACTTCACAGAAAGGGCGCTAAAATGAACAAAACTTATTTGTCACTGTCTGATAGTGAGTACATCCAGTTGACACCAACTGACCCTAAATTTCCAAAGATGGTGGTACCTGTCAAAGGCTTGCATGACTGCATCAAGAAACGATTGGAAGATGGTGATGCATCAATGGAAACAGAGCTTGTAGCTGCACAAATCAGTGATTGGGGGGAGGAAAGTTCTCTTCCCCTAGCTCATGTCATGCATATTTTTGGGCGAGGTGGGGAAATAGAACCAAGAATTGCTGCAATTTTATTCGAAAATGCAATTCGTCCTTCTGAATTTTCCCCTGAATCTCTTTCCTGCCTTCCACATATTCCTTGGAAGGTGCCACAGGAGGAAATTGAGAGAAGAAGAGATCTTAGAAATTTGTGCATATTTACTATTGATCCTTCTACTGCCACTGATCTTGATGATGCTCTATCAGTCGAAAAGTTATCTGGTGGCAATTTCAGAGTGGGGGTCCATATTGCCGATGCATCATATTTTGTTCTACCTGACGGAGTCTTAGACAGAGAAGCACAATCTCGATCTACAAGTGTCTATTTACTGCAGCATAAGTTGCCAATGTTGCCACCATTGCTTTCTGAGAATTTGGGTTCACTTATTCCTGGAGTGGATAGACTTGCCTTTTCCATTTTCTGGGATATTAATCTTGCTGGGGATGTTGTAGATCGCTGGATTGGCCGGACTGTGATACAATCTTGTTGCAAGCTTTCATATGAACATGCACAGGGCATTATTGATGGAATGTTTGATGTGGAGGGTTCTAAAATTCTGGGAAATGACTGTCCCCAATTGCATGGCCATTTTAAATTGCCTGAAGTGATAAGATCTATTAAATATCTTTATGCAATTTCCAAAACTTTGAGGGCCAACAGGTTTAATGATGGCGCGCTATTGCTGGATGGCGCCAAAGTTATTCTCTTGTTTGATGAACATGGAGTTCCATATGACAGCACGTTTTCTGTACGGAAGGACTCCAATTCTCTTGTTGAGGAGTTTATGCTTTTGGCAAACAGGACAGCTGCAGAAGTCATATCTAGAGCTTTTCCTGATAATGCATTATTGAGAAGGCACCCTGAGCCTAATTTGCGAAAGCTTAGGGAGTTTGAAGCATTTTGTAGTAAGCATGGTTTAGAATTGGACGCCTCTTCTTCTGGTCAGTTTCATCATTCGCTGGAGCAAATTAGGGAAAAGCTCAAAAATGACTCTGTATTGTTTGATATTCTCCTTTCATATGCTTCGAGGCCAATGCAATTGGCAACATACTTTTGCAGTGGTGACTTAAAAGACAACAAAAACGATTGGTCTCATTATGCCCTGGCTGTTCCTCTTTACACCCATTTTACATCCCCACTGCGTCGATATCCTGATATCATAGTACACCGGACATTGGCTGCAGCTATAGAAGCTGAGGAATTATATCTGAAGCATGGGGCAAAAATGCAAAAGGTGAAGAATGGGGAGGAAATGAGAAGATGTTTCACTGGTATTCACTTTGATAAGAATGCTGCAGAATCTGTAGAAGGTCAGAAGGCACTATCAGTTGCAGCATCAAAGCACCGACTTCCATGCACAGAAATACTTGCAGATGTTGTTGCTTATTGCAATGAGAGAAAGCTGGCTAGTAGGCATGCTAAGGATGGCTGTGAGAGACTCTATATGTGGGTTCTGCTGAAGAAGAAAGAGGTATTTTTTTCTTTCTTTTTCTCTCTTTATTTTCAGCTTGATTTGTGTAGTGATCATTTGCCTCTCTGGTAACAATCTGCATGACTAGCTTGTCTTCTGTGCTTTTCCAGGTTTTATTGTCAGAAGCTAGAGTTTTGGGTCTGGGTCCAAGATTCATGTCCATTTATATTCATAAGCTTGGTGTGAGTTGTTACTTGCTCCTTTTATTGTGGCTCCTCCCCACTCTGCTGCCCCCCCACCTTCTCTCTCTCTCTATCTATCTATTTTATTTTATATTTTATATATTTTTTAATGTAGAGCGTCAGTTTCTTATGCTAATATATACATACTTCTAGATTGAGCGACGCATTTACTATGATGAAGTTGAAGGCTTGACAGTAGAATGGCTTGATGCTACATCCACATTGGTAATCAATTTATCCACAAATAAATGTTCTCGTTGGAGGGGGAATCAAGGTAAGTACAGGCGACTTGAAGATGTTGCATGGGTTTTTCATCCATGCAACTTGAAGCAGGAGGTGGATGCGTTTGGAGACACTGTTAATGAGTGGGGTGCAACAACAGTGGGAAGAGATGCTAGTGTTGCATGCTTGCGCCCAAGGTGCACATCTGAATCTGGTGTTTCAGATGCTAATGAAATTGACCCTTTATTTTTTCCTCTCACAGTTCGCACCCTTTCAACAATTCCAGTAGTTCTTCATGCTGTTGGCGGTGATGATGGACCTCTTGATATAGGGGCAAGGCTGTACATGAGCTCATATTATGGTTGATTTGGAGGGTTTTGGATTGTGAGGCTAAAGCATTGCTAGTAGTTCCAGACTTGGGAAGCTGAAGAAATCAGAGCATGTTTTGGAACAGGGAAGGTCTGATGATGTAGATACGTAGTTGGTGTATAGTTTTAAGTAGTTTTTTTAATGGATTAGATTGGCTGATGCAATATGAATCTGCTTGGGTGTTGAATGTGAACATCTGGTGGGAGGTGTAGATAAGGCTGGAGATTTCTCTGTGGCTGTGTAGTGGCTGTTTTTAACAAAGCTGCTTGCGGGGGAATAGGCCCTCGTTTTTTATATAGGCCAATTCCTTCCCGTTCAAATATCTGGTACATTTCAATTTTGATAGTGCCAGAGACACAAGAAAAATGATGCTATATTGGTAGTTATAATTATCCTGACAGCAGGCATTTTGAGTGGCCTGGTCTGAGTTTTATTTCATATATTTTGACACTTTTGACGTTACTACTCTACATGAGTGTTGAATAACAAGTTTGGCCCTCTCTTGAGGTGAAACGGAAATGGTTATTCTCTCTTGTTATTGCTGTTGATTGCTATGATATAAAGCTTGTTTGTATCCTTTCAATTGCAATCAGCTGCCATATGGGTCTGGTCTGTTTTGTGATAGCTGCATAGATCTTTGCTCTGGTTCCATGGGAGGCCAATTTGACAATGAATACGCTTGGTGGTACCCTGGTAATGTGGGCGGTCAGCAGCTGGGAACCTGTCTCAATCTCAATTATGTGGCGAGAAATATCATACTAACATACTTTTGGGTTCTACTTGATGAACCGTATGGATTCTAAGCAGTAAGCACTTGCTTAAAATGATTACTTTTTATGTTTCAACTTCCATCTGCAAACTACCCCAAACTGCAATAAACATATTAATCCGGTCTTTGTTAAAATTCATGGCTTAAAATATTTTAAAATTAAATTACATTCAAATTGTTGATGTAAAAGTTTATTATTTAGTTCTATTGTTTGAATGATTTTAAGTATTTGTTTGGATATCTTTTACAAAAAAATAATTTTTATTAGAAATTATTTTTAAAATTTGAGGTAATAATATATATATTTTTTTTGATATTTTAACTTTTTAAAATAAAATTATTGAAAATAAGTTTATAAGTTTTTGTATCTTTTATAAAAATTATTATTATTATTATTATTTGTTTTTTTTTTAAATGGGTCATATATTCAAATCGAAATTAAATTAATATGTTTATTTGTATCATTGTTTAGTTATCAAATATTCATACTAAAAATACTATTGGAGTAAGAAATATCATATAATATGATTTTTTTAAAATCAAATATTAGTTATTCTAGATTTAAAAAAGTTATTTATTTTAATTTGTTAATTTAAGTTAATTTTCAAATTTTAAGTTGTAGTATCAAATATATATATATATAAAAGATGGCCTCTTGATACACGTGTTATTTTTTATTTTTTAAAATAAAAATTCTTAATTTAAAAGAAAAAACTAAAAAATAAAAAATATATCCAAAAGCCATCTAAATAATTAATTAAATTATTTACCAAACAACTCTAAAAAATTTGAAAATTTAAAAGGTCCAATGGTGTACTTGGATTCGCCGGCTGACGCTCCTTCGCTTCTGGGACTCACGAGTATGAAAGAACAAACACGGAGGAGGGGAGAGTGGAAGAGCGAGTGGTAGTTTGTACAGACAAATGGCGGGAATGGGTTGGTACGGACCTTTAATCGATCTGTCGAGAGCCTCTTCTCACGTCGGCGATTACGTTCAACTCCTCGTTTTTGTTCATAAATCCACTCCCATTCAGGTCTCTCCCCTTTTTAAGCCCCTGATATTCTTCTGTTTTACTTCTTTTAAGGATTCTATGGTTACGCTATTCATTCTTCCTCCCGTTTTTAAACTATCAAACCCAGCTATTGAATTGAATGATACAGCGGCGTGTAAATCATGATCTTACTCCTTGTTCCCAAACAATTTATTTCCAATTTGCTTGCATGTTAACAAGCAAATGGGCTAATTAGGGTTTCCAAGTTTAAAAAAAGTCGACAATATCTGTGTATGGTTTTTTTTTTTTATAGTAAAGGAGACGAAGAGAATCCTTAAGCCTCCAGACCTTTGGATATTGGAAAGTTTAAGGGAAAAGAAAACATGGGAAAAAATTGGAAGGGAAAGAAAATAGAAATTAGGTTTAAACTTAGTTTATTTTTCCATGCGATTCTTCAGACCTTTTTTTCTAAGAAAGAATGGAGAATCTGAAAATGTATAATTTTTTAAACTTAGCGTTTCTCCCATCTTGTGGTCTTGCTCTTTCACTCATATAAACTCTTGTGGTCTATTGCACCAAGAAATGTCAGTTGTCCTAGAATTAGATTTTTCCATTCTTAGTATGATTCAAGTTGAACAATCAAACTTATGTAATCTGCAGTATAAACTGCCAAAAGGTGGAGCTGTAATTAGGACAGACATTCAGGTTGGTGATGATACCCGGCCATTTTTCTCTGTATCCCTATGGCAAAAGCAGATGGGATTGATGGCAATTTCTGGAAATGTCATTTTGTTACAGAGTGAGTACCCTTTTTTTAGTTCAATCTCATGCTTTAAGTGATAATGGACAGTCGAGTCAGTTAACTTATATGCTGTTTTAGATGTTTCACATGAAATACATCTGTTACAATTACTTTTACTCTTTGTTTGACATTCGGATGATTTAGAACTTATACACTATTTTAAATTTCTAAGTTCTCTATGAAGTGGTCGGTTTTAAGGATCTAATTCTTTTTCTCCCAGTCCCACATTTGAGTCACTGGAGGGCCATTCCATTTACTACAGCTTGTTTTGTGGAATTTCAATGATTAACTTTGGTTTGGTGATACATTTTTTTTTTCGTTCTTTTTTTTCTCTGGTTTTAGATGTCAGGATTACAAGATTTGGAGATTTTGTCGAGGCTCGAACCATCCAATGCTCATCTTTACTATGTTTAATCCATCCTTACGAATCAATTATCTCAAAGGGTATTTCACTTAACTCTCGTCTCCCTTGTGAGGCTTGAATGATTTCATCTAAATGATTTGTTCTCCTTCGCTTTGTGGCTTTTAAATTGATTAATAGATTGATTTTTATGATCTTATCTGTTCATATTTCAATTGATCCTGAACTTGTTTGGCTGGATGGCCAGTATATAGTGATCAGAGCCAATAAACCTGTCTGGAAAGTTATAAAGAACTCAAACGGATATTCCTTAAGTTTTCAATCCAATTCTCTGCTTTGCTGGTCACAAGCATATGGCTAGTATATCAAATTTTAATTTTATCGATAAAACATTATTTAACAGCATGGACACCCTTGTTTACCTTGATTTTATTTTCTATTGAGATAAATTGTGCCTGCTCAACTCAATTACCCTTGTTATTTTAGGTGTGGATGACTTGATTAGGGATTTTCAATTCTGGATATCAATGAAGGAAAAGCTTAGGAGGGTAATAGAATGGGTACAACAAGCTGGGTCCAGTCTTCATGATATGCATTTGCACAGCTGTCAAGTATTTTCTTCACCTTCTGTTTTGTTACTATCATTAAAATCCTTGAATTTTCTGGGAATCACAGTTATATGTTCTGTTGTAGAGAGAGCATGAAATACGTAAGTTTCAACATATGATTTTTATGGATAAAATCTTTTCTTGGTGAATGTGTGTATTCTTTCAATTGTGTTGAAGCATTCCATTTTGAATTCATTGAATTTGTTTTTCCTTTACAATTTTGTTCTCCATTTGGTTGTGTCCCTTTTGTATAACTTAGCTTCTTTCTTAGTCTTTACCTATCACTTGATTTTTACATTTTTGCAATATTAGACCAAATCACCTGTTATAATACACTTCAGTTTTCCTTTTGCTTGGATGAAACAGACATCTCCTGTATGCAAGATACGTGCATTGCTTTTGGGAGCTGAACCTTAGTCTGCTTGTATTTAAAAAAATATCCTTGAATAAGTTATCATAAACATTCCTCGAACCATATACATGAAATTTTATGGTATTGTGTTAGAATTGTTGGGAACCTTGGATTACTCAATTTCCAAGCCTTGGATCTTGTAGGGTGCATGCATCTATCCCTAAGCATTTCTAAATCTATTGCAGCGAAATAAAGTGACAATAAAGACCACCATTACTATAGATCTAGAGACATAGTATTCATACCTGTGGTTTGGATATTCTTAGATCAAAATCCATTCGATGAAGAGCGTGTTTGAATAGTCTGGATGCCTTGTTCATCCAAGATCTTCGTTCGATGACTTAAACTATGATCTTGGCACTCCAAAGTATGGGTTTTGAAAGCGTGGAAACCTAGGCTTTCTTTTTCTGTCTCTTTGAAGATGGAGGACGACTATATAAAGCCATGGAAACCCTAACCCTAACCCCTAAGTGATTTAAGTGACTTGAGCCCACGAAGGCTTGTGTCACTTAATCTAGCCCAAAATGAGTCTTAATTGATTAATTAACCTAACAAGGTTGTTTAATTAATAAATTAACCTAATTTAAAGACCTTGTTCACCATCTTTTGAGTAATTTTGTGTAATTGTCAAAATGCCCTTATGCACAAGAATGAACCTAGAGCTATTCCAACTCTCATAAATCGTGTCATCATGGTATATAAGTCTAAAGTGGGGACCACTAGGATCAATAAGAGTACAAACTCTTTCAAAATCGAATTCTGAAGTTGATTCAACATCCTACTATAGAAAATCAATTACACTCTAATACCTTATGTAAATAACAACAAGACAAAGTTTGAGTCCGTGACCTATCATCCACTACATGCAGACTCATGAATTGGTATTTGTAATTTAACAAGGTAATGTTATCATCTATCAAGATTACCTCTCCAATCTTTGAGTTGCAAATCCCACTTATTATGTGATCAATTGATACACTCTAGGTCTAGGGAGCATATGTCAAATTACATTAAAGGAATTCTTGAAACCACAGATTTCAGATCACATGTCATTTGGATCATCCAAGGGGATACGTCATCTTAATCCCATGATATATTATGGTGCCTTTATTGAGAATACCTATAACCACTAGTCTCTATCAATAGTGACTCAATTCATAGGGATATCTAACCACTTTAGGGTTCACCTATAGGTCAAAGCCTTCTATTGATTTTGACACAAACTCAATATCCTCTCAAGGTTGAAAATTCATTCCATATAGTAGTTTGGTAAATCATGACAATTAATAGTCTTACGACATAATTTACTATAGGTTCTGTCCAGTGTGCATTACATACGCTAGTGCACTCACTATCAAAAATCTATCCAGATGGCTAAGACGAGTCATCCCTCCAATTAGGAGGTGGTGCACTACAATCTCTACTGGATTGTCTAAATCTATGAACTAACTGTGGATAACTTATCTACTTACGAGGAATCCATGACTTGTATCCTCTATGCAGCTCCTAATGTATTTAAGTCATGTACAATGTAAGAGATATGAGTTGAATGCTCAAATCAATGTCAATGCATAAAAGGGATAGTAAGGGGATAGTTAAGTTTAATTTTGTTATATCATGTCTTGTTTTTAGGGACTCAATCATGACAAGAACATATGTTACTTAGTGCTTTTAACCTTGTGATAGTTGTCAATGTGAAACTTACTCCACTTCTGTATTTAGTTTCAACCTTCTTTGATGTTGTATGGAGTTATTTTTTTTCCAGGTATCTGGTTTTATATAAATGTTATAAATATAATAATATCTTTATCCTGTATTTTTTTTGGATCTCCATTTTAGACTGCAATGCCTTGTGTGCTTGAGAATTTTGTCACTGAGAATATTGTGTACAGCAGAAGAGGCCACTATTAAAAAACTGGAAAGCGCATGAAGAGAGAATATCTCGGGACTGTTTCTCACTTTCAGAAGTGTCACATCTGACAAGTACATGTAAGGTAACCTTTTATGCAAGTGTAGGTGAAATTTTTCTGCCATTTACCTGGAGAACTCTAGATGAATCTGAGAATGAAAGATGTTCATCAGCCAGAGGCTGTCTAAACCTCGAGACAATAATTTAGCAGCAGATCTCATTTGTAATGGCTGCCAGCTATGTGGTTCCCCTTTGGATATGGAGAGTGGGTATGGAAGATCTCACTTCCTCTTTGCTGTGATTGTTTCCTGAAAGGGTTGTGATTATGTTTACCGAATGGTACTCTCACCTACACTGCAACAGGTCCACATTTGAACAAACCACCATTCCACTCTATTGCAAGAAAAGTTCTAACCATCTTCATGTAGTGAGCTTGATATATCGACCCCTTATGGTAAGGGTATCTTCTTAACTTCTCTCTCTTTGGAGTTTTCTCCCTGAGTGATGAAATTAATGCACCTAATTCCTATTGAATTGGTGAAATAAGCTTTTTCTTCAGTGAATATTATCCTTGATTATCTTATCCGTTGATTTTCTTTCACTTCTGGAATGACACTGTTGATTTAGCATGTTGGAGTTGGGTGACATCTTGGGGGTGTATTTTGCAAGATTCTTGGAGAGAAAACTCTTGAACTCCTAAGCTTTTTATCTTAGATGTGATTTGTTTCAAGAGATAATGAAAAGCCAGCGGTTGCAATTGATGCACAGATGGCTGCAGCATGCCAATCAACATCATAAATTAATATTCTGGTGGAACTAGTTACCCATTGTTAACACATTCTGCTGGCAGCAATGGTGGAAAATTCTGCTGCTATTTTCATTTTATAGACTTCCATGATTACTTCGGTGAGGTTCAAAGTTATGTAAATTGTAGCTTCTAGGTCTATCTTGGAAAACAATATTTTGGGTCTTTATAATCCTTCCACTTAGGAAAGCCAGAGCATTTTGGAATTGTATCTAATTGATGGTGCCTAGTATACTTGTAGAAGTACCCACTCATTCACCCAAAGACGGTACCTCACGGTCACCAAATGTTTTATGCATTTGACTTCCACACGCAAATAAACATTGTTTCCTTGCATAGAACTTTTTTTTCCTTTTTGAAATTAAAGGATGAGGGTTTTTAAAACCTTCCAAGATTCATTCTCACTGTCCAGATACTTGAAAATTTTCCTTTAAATTAACAAGTTCTGAAGGAGAAGTATGTAACTTGTAATAGATTCCTCTTCACTTGTTTCATCACCCTGAACTGAACATCTGTCTGATGATTATTATCTTGAGTGTTGGAATATTTCTTTGATTTTCCTCTGCACACGATTCAAACTTTTGTGCTTTCCTTCTCCAAATTCAGATGTGTTTCAATCATGTTAACCACCATTGATCGCTTTTCTTAATTGCAGTTATATGTTTGGGATGAAACTGGATACATCTTGCTTCTTGTCAAAAACAAGACCGCAGAAGTCTTGTTTGGAAACATAACAGCTGAGAAAGTCTACTTATGCTATATGCAAAAGCATGGAGGAAACCTCGCCCCTAAAAATTTACAAAAGTACAATCATTCTGATGCAGGAGCTGCTGCTCACCTGAAAGCTTCCGGGAAAAGAGTTGCAGATTCTCCGTATGCAGATAAGAGCATGGAACCAAAGAACAGACAGCAGTGTGAACAAAACCCAGATTTCTATCTGATTTGGTTGATTCTGCTGAAAATGTTACTGCAGCAAGGAAAAAACAGTCCTTTGAAATTTGAAGCAACCGTGGATGTTGAGCTAGATAGGGAAAATGGGAGGTTTGAAATGGAATCTGTATCAATCCCATGCTTCAGAGCCGAAGTGTCCTTAGTGTAAGTACAATTGTCATTCAGCTGTTTCATTTCTTCGATTTTTCAGTGACAAATATGACAACTCTTGGCATGCCTAATTTTCTGCTGGTTATGAAATCCTCGTGTAAGACGTGAAATTAATCGAGCATTTTCACCCATCCGCCTTTCCGGAAATAATTAATTGATTAAAAGATGAAAAGATCCCCTCATTTGTAAATGCTATCAAAAATATATTGGTGGATATTTTGATATAAAATATCAGTTGATTTAAAATTAATCAAAATTTATGAAAATGTAAAAAGAAACTCTTAAAAATGAAATTAGAAGAATAATAAATATTATATATATATATATATATATATATATGTGTGTGTGTGTGCGCGCGTGTGCGTGTGCGTGTGTAACATAGGTGTCTCCTAATGTTTTGTTGGAGGTTTGACTCCTCAACGCTCACCATTGATATCTCGATTTAAAAAATATGAGGGTTATTTTGTCAAAAACAAATAAGTTTTAGGTTTAGATAAAAAGGTGGAAGGTTAGATTTTTAAATTAATTAGGATCATTTTATCCCCATAGTGGAAATGCTTTCTAGTCCTTATATATTGAATTAATTGGTTAAAAATGATGAAATAATTTTCATATTTATGAATTTAATCCTTTCACGTTTTTTAATTATTTTATGGTTTTTTCTTTTTTAGAGTAATCCATTTTTTATATAAATACTTTTCATTATTTCATGTATTTATATATATGTTTGGAAAGAAATGATTATTTTTATAAAAAAAAATGATGATATTTTTATAATGAGACCAAAAAGAGGATGATGGGTTAACTTTTGAATCAAATAACATCTATATATTTTTTCAACTATATTTTTATAATAATCACTTTTAAACCAATCTTTAAGAGTTTGTTTGATAATGATTCTAAAAAATATTTTAAATTTTTTTAACACTTAAATTTTTTTTTTTTTAAATATTAAAAATACTTTTTAAAATTATTAGGAATCCCGTATAAGTCTTAGACAAGTTAAAATCACTTTTTATAAGAACCCCTCGTATGTGAAAAAATGTGCGTGCTGGGTCCGCAGAGAGTGAATATGAAAATCTTGTGAAATATTATAATTACAAACCTTTAATATATTTATATTATGTTTTTTTAATAGTAATAACTAATAACACACGTAAATTGAATTTTTAATAATGTCTATGAGTTTAGAGTAAACATTATTTGGAAAATGGCAAAACTATGTCAGACAATTATTAGAAGGATAACTGAGAGAAGATTGGAGTGGGGAGCGGGAAAAGGACAGAAGGAAAAAGAATGAGAGGAATCGGAGGGCCCTTGCTGTGCATAGGAGATCTGCTGACCGACGTTGGGGAAGCTGATCCTCACTCCGATCAACCATCACCTCTCTCGCCATCCTCATCTTCCTCAATTCCCTTTTCCCCTCATACCCTTCAACCCTCTCATCTCAATCGGCTCTTCCAGGTTTTTCATTTTTCATTTTCCTCATGTCTGTTGCTTCCCTAGTTTGTGAATTTTATCCTTTTCTTTTGTCGAATTTTATTTTTGTGGGTTATTGTAATTATTTTTGTGATGTGTAGAACTGCGTACCAAATTTTCCACATATAACGAAATCAAGATTCAATCTATGAATCCGCACATAACTATCCCGATTATGCATCTGTATACGTACTGATAGCTTGACTATCAAATCCAGATCCCAGTAATATCTTATGTTTTGTCAAAGCGTCTTTTGAATTGGGTTTCTGGAAACTGGCAGAAAATGCAACGATTTTGTGCCAAGAGAAAAAGAATGGAAAATAAGGAAGCTGGTCAAACATTCTCAAGATGGGCTAGCCATTTATGCAGGTCAGCCACAAACATAAGGAAAACTTGAATGTTATATGAACATTGATTCCCATAATCAATGAAACCCCCTGAATGTCTGTTACCCTCACATCTCAGCTAAAGCACAGATATTTCACTCTGCGTACCAAATAACCCCAGGATAGCAATGTTCAATAGTCATTAAAGTTTGTTTGCCCTAAATTGCTGCTCCAGGGGAGTAGGAAGCGAGAGGTTGAACATGTTGAATGTTGTTGTTAACTTTTGATGTAATTGTAGTTAGTTTAGGGTTTTTGTTTTGTAATTGAATCAGGCCATGATTGTTTACACATTTCATTTTATGGTTGTGAGTGCTTTTCAACTTGAACTCGACAAGTGATATGGGGCTGGCAGCTCAGCTCATGGAAGTTATGTGTATCTGGATGATAGAACCAAACATGGACATTGGATATCTTTGTTGTTGTTGCTAGTCTCAGAGTTTGGGACATGACCTGGAAGCTTCTAGAAGAGTTGGCGATGTTTCATGGTATCATACTTATTACTTGCATCAGGCAAGGATGATGGAAAACTTTAATACAAGGTTTTATAGAGGTCCCATTTGTTGGAAAAAGATACAAGATATTATTTACTAAAAAGGACCAAATAAGGCGATACCCAGAGTATCAAAAGAGATATGCCACAAGAGCAAAAAAAAGAAAAAAAAAAAAGAAAGGCAAAATGGCAAGAATTCTTGCAATGGATTAAAGTGTCATTTCACTTGTATTCTTGGGCATAGAATTCCTTATAAAAGAGTCAAGAAATCAAATTCTCCTCTTAACCTACAAATTTACCTCTTGGTTAGCCAATCTAGGTATTTAGCAAGAATCAATCATCTAGTTATATTTTCCAGGATTTCTTCTTCTTGGTTGGATATTTGGCATTGATTTTGCAACCTTCTGTCTGCTTTCCATTGGCATAGTTCCTCAAAATGTAGCTTTATCCATCTTATGGGTGGGAATGGTGGTCCTCATCCAAGTTACACATCAATATGCCTCCAATATTATTTGAAAAAATATGATATCAAAATAAACTAACCCACATCTTCTTCGTGACCTCCACATGCCTCCAATGGTATTTGAAAACATGTGACATTAAGATAAACTAACCCACATCTTCTTCTTGACCTCTATATGCCTCTAGTGCCATTGAAAACATGTCATGCTAAAGCAGAATGACCAATATCTTTTTCTTGATCTCACCATTGGGGATGGCAGCTTGGATTGGAGAAGTTTAGTCAATATCTTGATTAGGATTGAAGCTCTTCTCAAGCTCCTCCCATTGTAAAAGATTGCCAAATACTTTTGAAAATTCTCTAATGAAGATAATATCTATGCTTGTATTTTCCTTTGATCTTCAAACCCTTGCCCATAGGACACGCTAAAGTCCCATTTTTGTGCATACTATGTGGATTTATCAACAAAGATATGTTCATCTGTGAAAATAGGCTTTATGTATTCATGTGGGGAAGATACATAGAAGGATTTGGGGGATGATCCCACTTTATTTGTTTTGGTTCATTTGAAGGGAACCTGATGATAGAATGTTTGAACAAGAGGAGTGCTCAAATGAAATGCTTTGTAAATCATTTTTGGATTGAGCTAGGACACCCCGCTGCAATTTTGTGCCAATTAGCAATTTTTCCATTTTCTATAGAATTTAGGCAACCCCAAGACATTTTAGAACCTTGAGGTGCTTAGAAGAGTGTGTGACAACTTTTAAGGTGCCTAGAGGTGCTTGGTGTGATTGACAAGCTTGATTAGCTTGTTCAAATTCTGTACCTGAGACTGATGAGAATGGTATCCTCCCTAGCTACTTATAAACAATGGACCCAGTAACTAATTGTAACCATCTCAATGAGTTGAGAAATGCCTTGTATTGTAGAGCTTCATAATGTTATTATACTTTCTTTCTTCAAATGTTTCTTCTTATTGACTCTTAGTTCTGCAGCTGCTTGAGTTAAATTGACTTGTGTGGTCAGAGTTTTGAGGTGCCCAGGTACCACATGGATTTTTATGGAAGCTCCTCGGCTGTGACACTATCTCTTTCTTGTGGATTCTATAGAGGGATTGGGTTAAGGTTAGGGCTGTTAGGATGCTGAGTGCTTTGCTGTTTGTGTTTGTTTCCCTTTCCCTTTTGGTGCTCATCTATGCTTCCAGTATACCTAGGTTGTGCCTTTTTATTAGACATCAATATATTTTTTATTCTTTGCCTATTAAAAAAAGAGGTGCCATATGGAGCAGGTTCCTTTCTATCGACATGGGGTCATGTGCTCTTTTGTTTCACATGTGCCCTCATCTCTAGATCTTCATCCCATGCTGATGCAATGTGGCACCCTAAATGCCCAAATACCTCAAATACCCAGATGACACAGGTCCCCTTCTCTGTTGGGTGCTGGGGCAGGTTCTCCAACTTCACCCTAAAGTGTTTCTTTAGCAAAACACTTTCACCCATATCTACCTAATAGGCCGATGATAGGGCTCTGGTTGTTGGGGGTGAGCTGTGCCATAAGCCAACCTACCCCTCAGTTGGTCTCAGCCTCCCTAGGACACAACGTCTCAAAAACCCTCCCTTGGGTAGGCAAACACCCATTTGCACGAACACTTGGTCAAATATATATAGAGGCCTAGGGGGCCTTATTTGGAAGGATTCAAAAACTCCAAAGCTCCATTTTCCCCTATAACCTTTGCACTTCAACATCTGTATGGCAGCCCTCCTTCCAACAGAGAACCTCACACCAATACCCACGTGTAACAAATGAGAGAGAAGTGCTAATGTAAAGTTCTATTTTTTCTTTTTTCTTTCTATTCCTAGTACGTGTGTATACATGCACACGCACACACTGATATATATATATATGTGTGTGTGTGTGTGTGCGTATTGATGGTTTCAAATGGTTCACTAAAACTTAACGTAATTTGTGTCTTGTATGTCTATGCTTTTCCTTTTAAAATTCTTAGGATCCTTTTGGTTTTTGCTTGATATGTTCCATTTGATGATGCATGATGTAATTGGATTAGTATATTAAACCTTAATGTCCTTTCTATTTATTTCCAGACCATCAAGTTCAAACAAGCAAATGGAATAACAATTGGGTGATGATTGTACTACGAATCTGGTCAATCCTTTTGGTTATTAATACCTTAAGTTAAAACATATGATACACTACCACAACTTTTAGTCTGAAACCTCTCAATTCTTTCTGGAGAAAAAATGTCTAGGTTGCAGTGTATTTTGTAGAATGCCTCGTGATTCCAGTTGGTAATCTGGTAGAAGTTCATTGCCTTATATGGAAATTTTACTGGCATATTTTACCTGTTGTAACTTTTCCCCAGAACAGGAGGGTTTTAAGGCTTATCTTGAGTAGAGTTTTTCCTCCCTGTTTTCATTTTATCCATGTAATTCCTTTGCAGTTTTGATCTTCCCTTTTTGTCTTCTACTCTGTGAATCTAATGCCAACGCTTCTTGCATTAGGAAAACTACGACCAGTTGAACAAAGCACTTGCTGGTACAGATCACTCATGGACTGCTCTAACTCTCAAGGTAATGGATTTTCTGTAAGGAAGGACATCAATTATATACATAATGCTTATGTCTATTGGGGATTATCATGTTAGATATTCTAGAACCAATTTGCTCACTTGTAAATATAACTTGATTTGCTTCTGACTGCAGTTTAATGAATTTTTATCCTGGAATGTATAACTTCTCTTAGTATTTGTGATCTATCACATAGAGGTACCCAGGGAGATTTGCTACATTTTTATTTAATGGGCATTATTTTTGTTTTTTTTTGAAATGTTGGAGTTAACTCCTGCAGTTCTGTCATTCAACAAACAAAAACATGCCTTTTATGTGCATATTGATTTTGGGATTTGTCTTCTGCACCCTGAACACATTTTCTGCTGGGCAGTATACATAAAATAGGGGCACTTTCAAGTCATTCTGATGAGTCAACTGCTCTTTCTCTTTCATAATTTCAGCTCTGTACTGCTTTGCAAACTGCAAACAAGTTGGTTCAGTCCGCCAATACAAATGTTGAATTGCTGTCAGAGAAGGTTGGAGAGCTTGAGAGAGTAGTCAAGAGGGGAGATTCTGCCGTGGCAGCAGCCAAAGCCATTCATATCTCTCTAAATCAGAAGGACCATTAGTTGGCTTTCAGCACATCAAAAAATCCAGAACTCACCAGGCATAAGGTAGATTCGTGGAATCTTCCTTCATGGTTTATTGGGGAGCCAAAAGTGTTGACTTACTCCTTTGTTGAGAGAAAGTATGGAAATACGTTTGCAAAAAGGGAAGCCTTAATCTTCAAAAGAAATTTGTTGCGTGTGCCTATTGAATTTTTAAACTTACTGTGGACAATTCTTTAGGTAGTTAGCATGTTGATTTAATATTGAATGAATTAATAATAGAGTCAAGATGCCAACTCTTAATATATAGGATATGCATGCACTCGAGTTTGTTGAACTAGGTTAGTTCATGAATATTTTTATGGTTTTGAGCTGATCTAGCCTGCCTAACACGATGAAAACATGTTAAAAAGAGGAATGCCATTGGCTGTAGAACTGAGCTGAACTAGCAACACTAACCATTTTCCCTGATTCAGGAATGCAAGAGATTTGTGAATTTAGAACAGAACAAATGCACAAATTTATTGAAGTCACTTAACCAGTGATGCGTCTTATTATGTTGGTTGCCCGATGATGAGATCATGAGTTTGTTTCATAGTAATTCTAGAAAACCTTTTTTAGTATTTGTAGCACCTGAAAATAATTCTTTTGATAAAAAATTTAAAATGGTAGAAATATTAGAATCACTTTGAATCACCACCAAATGAGTTCCAAGTAACATGCCTGCCTTACCCAACCCCACCAGTCCCCACCAATCGTGGTTCCAGTCCCAAGGTTATCTGAGGCTTTCCATATATATCTATAAACTCTAGAAAACTCCCACTAAAATCTGCTGCCACTTTTCCCTAAAACTATAAGATATAGGCAAATCCATCCTTCAAGTTCCATGCAGAGCCTGCATCTCACACCAGGAGCTTCACAATACAAGTTGCAGCACTGTGGCATTTGGCAAATCTAACATGTAGTAAGGGTAGCTGTGGCACACCCGATGTTTTTCCTTCCTTTTACAAAACCTTAAATATGCGGTCACCACCAATAATTAGCTCAATCATCCACAGTCATCACACACTCCTACTACAAAACCTAAATATGCGGTCACAACCAATAATTAGCTCAATCATCCACAGTCATCACACTCCTCCTACTAAGTTTGCACCTATGGGCTATGACTTTAACAACTGACACAAATTATTGGGTCGATGTACCACAAAAGATCCAAAAACAAGCAGCCAAAGTACCATCAGCAGAAAAGAAAAAAGACAATTATATCAACAACCCTCCATTTGGTCTCTACTCTCTCATACTCTCCGATTGCATCTTTTCTTAATAATAACGTCATTGTCCCCCTCTCCTAGAGAACTCCCCTATGATGCTTTCTAAGACCCACAAAAACCACTTATTTTTTCCCTCTCTATATATAATAACACTTTATTCTCTATAAACAAGACGATTAAGTCCCCATCACAGCCCCTCTTAGCCTCTCTTCTTAATTTAACCTCTTTCACTCAAATTTTGAGTGATGGATCTGAACCAGTGACATCACTAGCCTCCTTCCCCATATTTATTTCCACTTAATCGGCTGTGGCGTGATTTCTTCGAACAATGTTTAAAAAGCTTGATGGTACGGGGACATTACCAATCGAAGTTATCGCTCCACGTGGAGGATAATTAGCTAATTTGTTCCATTCCATGGCATTGTACGACCTTTGGTGGGCTTATTCCCGACCTCCATTACTAAATAATCTTTACTTATTCAACATTATCAGGAAATGTTATTGAATTACTCCACCTCTTCCTTCCTTCATGCTAAACTCATGGATTGGATTTGTTGATGCTGAATCAATTGGGGATGGTACTTCTCCTTGTTGTAGCAGAAAAATGTTGAATCCGGTTGCTAGAGACTAGCTTCTCTTGCATTTCTTATAAAAAGATGTTCGGATAGGTTGTCCGGATACACTCTTCGAAGCCCAAGTCAGTTGTCTAGCGTAAGCAAGAGCTACCTTTGTAGCCACGGCTAGGAGAGCCTTCTATATTGAGTACCAGGGTTTTGATTGTAGGAGGGTTTTTATAGTGTTTGGAGTGAGGCTACCTTTGTGCTGAGCTGGTATCTTGACTTTCGCAGTCATCATGACAACACAGTAGGTGATAGGGCAATCATGACCATTTAGACGGCTGACAGAGGTTGTCAGTGGGGGTGTTATGATGGTTTGCTTGTCATCTCGACTTGCAAGAGGTATGATGTAGTGAGTGACAGTTTGCTTATGAGGGCAGGGTAACATCACATCATTCTGCTCCTGTTGAAGGGGAATGATTGTTTACAGGAGTGGGCTAGGATGTCTATCCAGAATGCATTATGCAGTTTTAAAGGAGCGCAATGTTGCCGGTACACATAGATTGAATAGGGTTCTCCGGGTCTGATGATGATCGTCCGGGTAGAGATAGGAGAGTGCCACGTGGGTCAGGAATAGCCTACCACATGGGGGAAGTCCCTACAAGATTGCCCCAGGCAAGTGGGTTTTGCTTAATGTTTAAATCTACAACTTACAGGGGGAGAAAGTTCAATTATTTTCAATTCTTCTCGTAACAATGAATTTGTATTAAGATGTGAAGGCCCACATGCCTTAGTTGTTGCATAAAATAATGATGATTACGCAACAAAACCCACTTGTTAATGAGTTTGATCCCCTTTGATTGCTAAAACCCACTAGTTTATTAGTGACCTTAATTCTAAAAAGCATCTAATGAGAAAAACAAACCAGCTCGACTTCCAGGAATATGGCATTTACAGGTGTATAACATGCTCCACAGAGCGTTCCCCTCCTTTGCCGGTTGTTCCAACAGCAGCCCCCCTCGTTATCATTCATTCCAAGCTCCTAAATCACAACCCGTGATCTAATCTAACCCAACCTAATATTAACCCTTGTCATTACACTCACAATCATACGTAAACAAAAAAGGTGGGTTAACTCAAAAGTCAGATCTGAATCACTCAAATATAAACCAAACTCTAAATCCAATATGTCTTTGAGAATCGAACTATATGTTTCATGATATTTTAATTCAATTGTACTGAACTTCACTGTTTGTTTTCCGGCGGATTCCTCTTAAATTTATTAGCATTTGAGGCTTTCAAAATGGTATGAAACGTTTTAGTCGAGTTGTATTCAAGTTCATCGGTGTTTGGTGCCCGACTCGAATATGAAAAGGGTGGATTTTTGAGGTAGGGTTGCATCTCGTCAGCTCTGTACTACATAAACTGACCTTTTGGAAGTAAAATATGAACGAGTACTAACTACTAAATGTTTCAAAATGATTTTAAATTTGTTTTTGAGAAGAGAATCTCATGATCTATGCATAGGACAAGGAATCTAATATTTTTTCTTGGTATATACGAGGGAATATTTTAATCCAATGAATTTTTAATTGCCATGGGTTGACAATCAACGCGTTTAATAATGATTTTTATTTTTAGAAATATCTGTTTTATAAAAATGGGCCAATTATGGCATACTTTGACTTGAATTATCAAAGTTTAATTTGGTGCTTTCATCACCACCCATTCATATTCATGGTAAGACACTGATGGGTTTCAAGAATCATAGAAGGAAGGACCCAGAAAAAAGAAAAAAAAAAAAAAAAACCCCACCTTGAAGTTTCAACCCCAAGTACACCTTCCTCTAAAAAATTAGAATTTTTATTTTATTTTATTTTTACAACTAATAGGTAGCTGTGCAAATAAGATTGGTTTGATAAATTTTTGAATAAAAAATGAATCAAATTGATATAGTTGGTTTTATATAATTAACCATATTTGAAGTGAAAAAATTGAATCAAATCAAATATTTTGAAGTCAATTTAGTTTGGTTTTTGTGAAAAAAAGACACATCTTGAAGTTTTAGCCCCAAGTATACCTTCCTCAAAAAAAATTAAAATTTTTCTTATTTTAGTTTTGCAAGCCATAAGTAGTTATGTAAATAAGATTAATTTGATCGATTTTTGGATAAAAAATAAATCCAATCAATATAATCGGTTTCATACATGATAAAAACAGAGTCGACCATATTTGGAAATTAAACATAAAAACCGAGTTGATCATATTTGGAGTGAAAAAACTAAATTAAATTTGAAGTCAGTTTGATTTGGTTTTTGTGGATAGTTTCGACCCAACTTAATAATTTTTTTTAGTTTTAAATCTAATTGGAGATTTGTGTTTGTTTTGAACCCAAATCCCCTTAATTTGAATTTATATTAGACATCAAGTTTAATTTGTTTTCAAAATTAATTGAAACCAACTTAGATTTGATGCTAAAAATATATTAAATACATTTAAAATTATTTTGACCATAACATAAAAATAATGAATTATTTTAATAGAATCTAATATAAAAAAAATTATTAAATATTAAACAATTATATATAAGTTTTAGAATATGATTTAATTCGATTTTTATTGATTATGAGACAAGATAATCATAGAAACTGAATAGATAAAATCGATTTTCAAAATTTTCAAACTGAATTAATTTTTTTATTTTTGAAAACCAAACCAATATGATTGATTTTGGTTGGTTTTGATTAATTTATCAATTTTTTTTATTATTTTGCCTATATGATTACACCTCTCTCACCATAGGGTTTGGAAGAATTATACACCCACCGCTTTGCCATAAATAAAGCCTTGATTTTAGAGTTATGGGTTGGGAAAGACTACTAATGGAAGCATTAACATGTTGTAAAAGGAAATAATTTAATGAAATACCAAGATTATTTTTTGCAAATTAACACTCATAGTTTTATGTGACATATCCAATTTGAATGGCATATGCCAAATGTACAGCGTAGTTTTTCCATTCTTTTTTTTTATTCGCAATGGAAACCTACCAAAAAGTGCATGATGTTGATCGCTAACAGGGACTGGCTACATTCAACGGAAAAGTTACGACAGCATTGCCCACTAGCCATACTTTTAATATATATTTCAAATACTAGCCCTAATTTACATTAAATTCTTCATTTAGCAACCTATGGTTTAAAATAAAAGCCTAGACTCATATATATATTTAGCTGAGATGACTACGCCACAGGAAACATTCAATCAAATACACCATCCGTGCCATTTGACCTATTAAATTGTTAAAACTTTATCTGTACTTGAGTCATCTATGCTGGATTAAGGGCTTAAATAAACGTTACATAATGTTTTATTTGACTTTTCAAATGGACATTTTTATTTTTATTTTATTTTTATAGCTCTTTTAGTCATTCCGTAAATTGTAATATCATAAGAGTTGACATTATGAAATTGGTAGCAGAGCACTAGAGCGTGTTGGTAGGTTGGTGGCCGTCCCCAATAGGAGGGAGTGTGAATGGGTGCTTGATTTCCATAAACATGTCGGTATCATTAGTTTCAGATGCCGGCCCTTCTCTTTATTTTTACTGAAAACTTCTCTCTATTAGACTTTCACTGTCCTTGTCATAGATTTGCTCTGCTCATTCATCCACCTTTGACTAAGTTCATATGGCTTCTGCTCTGCCGACCTGTTCACCATCCCTCTTTGGTCTTGGCTGAAATAATAAGTCCGGATTGAAATCCTGGCACTAAAGATAAAGATGAACGTGCAAGTATATAATCCGAATGGTTACGTACAAGTAAGGAGGCAGAGCCAGGTATCCCAACTGATGATGGATGAACGTGCGGACATTGATCCAACGAGGAATGAGGATACAAGATTTGAGTAGCTAATAAGATATTATGAAGTGATTCAAAGTGGGGAGAAGGTGAAAGCGAAGCTAGTGGTGAGGTGAGGAAGTGGTCGAGACTCGAGAGGGATGAGCCGGCAATGGTGATGTGAAAGAGGTGGGGGGGTGACGCGGGCATCAACAAGATTGGCCCTTTGAACGCTTCAAGTAACTGAATCGTAACCGCCATAGGAGTGGGAGTTAGAGGATGAGGTTAAAACTTTGTAGTATGTACAAAAGCATTTGCAACTGAGCTTTCACTCTGGATTGTTTTCTACGCCCCTTTCACGGCTTAGTCGCTGTCACACTCTCCCCCCCACCCTTTTTTTTTTATTCCACCACCACCTGCACCTCTGTTTTTGGTTTATTTTTGTGTCTAGCCCCCACTCATCCTTCCATGTTGTATGTTGGTTCTGGATGAATGGTTTCCACTTGTCCAATTTTATTTATATGAGTTCTAATTTCAGATTTAAAATAAAAAAACAATATATTAGATTATTTGTCAATTTATTATTATTATTATTATTATTATTATTTTTGTGAAAAAAAGAAGAAACCCCTAAGTGTATGAAGATAAAAGTATAGAAGAAGTGAATGATGTGGACTGAGTAACACCTTGGGACTGTATAAAACCAAAGCAACCTAGAGGCTAACTAAGCTAAGCTAGGAGTTCAAATATCTCATTTAATTAAGCACTTAATCTCAATTATCTGCTAACCCCACTGTCTCTTGTTTCAGCTCTTTTTCCATCACAAGCCCCTTTAAAATCCTCAACTTCCTTGCTAACCCCTTCTCCTCATATCTCACTGTTTCGTTAGCTTAGCTATGGCCATGGCTCTCGACGATACTGTCGACCTCGAATTTTCTGGTTACAGCACCACCACCACAACTACGGCTACTACCGCTACTGATCGAGATGAATATTGTAACTGGGACGACTGGTCTCCGGTGGTCGATTGGGACGCTTTGTCCGGTGAACAAGACGATTTCCGGGACCTGATTGAGTCTATGATGGATGATAGCGGCCTAAACCCAGTTCGAGCTGTTGAAGAAGGTTGCAACTCTGCATCCACCGACACCATGATCACGGACGAAGAAAACAATGGTCCGGATTTGAAGGGGTTAAGGCTGGTCCACCTGCTGATGGCTGCGGCGGAGGCGCTCACGGGCGTAAACAAGAGCCGTGATTTGGCTCGGGTGATATTGGTTCGGCTCAAGGAGTTGGTGTCCCCCACCGATGGAACCAACATGGAGAGGCTGGCGGCATATTTTACAGACGCCTTGCAGGGTTTGCTAGAAGGCGCCGGTGCCAAGCACATGATCAGCAATGGACACCATCGAGACGATCACCACCACCATCATCATCAATCGGACGTCCTCGCTGCTTTCCAGCTGTTACAGGACATGTCACCATACGTCAAATTTGGTCACTTCACCGCCAATCAAGCCATCCTTGAAGCCGTGTCTAAAGAGCGGCGCATCCACATAGTGGATTACGACATCATGGAGGGGATTCAATGGGCGTCGCTGATGCAAGCCCTTGTCTCCAGGAAAGACGGCCCACCGGCGCCGCACCTCAGGATCACCGCATTATCCAGAGGCGGCGGAGGCCGCAGATCCATCGGAACCATTCAAGAGACGGGGCGACGCCTGACGGCGTTCGCGGCGTCGATCGGCCAACCATTTTCGTTTCACCAGTGCAGGTTGGATTCGGACGAGACGTTTCGACCGTCAGCGTTGAAGTTGGTGAGGGGAGAGGCCTTGATCATCAACTGCATGCTGCACCTGCCGCACTTCAGCTATCGTGCGCCGGATTCCGTGGCTTCCTTTCTATCAGGAGCCAAGACTCTGAAACCGAAACTGGTGACGTTGGTGGAGGAGGAGGTGGGGCCCACAGGAGACGGTGGGTTCGTGGGGCGGTTCATGGACTCGCTGCACCACTACTCCGCGGTGTACGACTCGCTGGAGGCCGGGTTCCCAATGCAGGGACGGGCGAGGGCGTTGGTGGAGAGGGTGTTCCTGGGGCCAAGGATAGCCGGGACACTGGGGCGAATCTACCGTGGGCGCGGGGGGCAGGAGGGTGGGAGTTGGGGGGCATGGTTGGAAGGGGCAGGGTTCAGAGGTGTGGGCATAAGCTTCGCGAATCACTGTCAAGCAAAGTTGTTGTTAGGGCTATTCAACGACGGGTATAGGGTGGAGGAGTTGGCTAACAATAGGATGGTTTTAGGCTGGAAATCCCGCCGTTTGCTCTCTGCTTCTGTTTGGTCCGCCTCTGATTCGGATTTATTAAATTAGCCCCCTTTTTCTTCTTCCTTAATTTTCTCATTTTATGTTCCTCAACCACTGGGGGATCAGGATGGCAGTTCAAAATTTACATCTGGGAAGCAGAGTCCCCGCTTCTACTCTGTTTTTATTAGATGGGGACTTCATTTAAGCTTCCTACTCTGTACCCCCTGCTCTCTTCTTCGAGTTTTACAGGTGAGATGTTCTTGGATGTTGAGTGAGAAATATATTTTTTTTTTCTAAGAAGTTGTGTTAACAAATATCTGAATCTCATTCTTAATTTTAGTTTAGGGCTTGGTACGCAAGAAATAAAGATAAATGCTTTCACAATGTTGAAAAAAGCACTGAAATCACAAGGACAAAGCTCTCCTGCAGAGTGCAGACAGGGGAAAAGAAGAGTAGAATGATTAGAAAGCCATTAACGCAACATTTATGTGGTGAAGGGTGAGATGCTGAGAGGTCTAATATGCAACACAAGTACACCTCTGTACTACACTTGGGACACCATCTAATTTGGTTCTCAAGTACAATAAATGTTTGACTTGCTGCATGGCTTCATGGTCTTGCTTCTAGGCAAGTCAGACAAGTCGTCCATGCCCATACTTCCTTAAAAGGTCCCAAGCAAAATATCAAAATTTAATAATTATCTAAATTTTTTATTGAGATATTAACCCATACAAAATAGGAAAAATTTAATCATATAAGATTATTTGTTTTAAATGATTCAATTACCCATTCATTTCTTCCAAAAAAAAAAAAAAAAAAATACAAAATACAGTGTTAGTACATCTTCCAAGCTGACGTGCCCAAAAAAAAAAAACTTGCCAGTACAGGGCCTACATATTGTTGGTGGGAGGCATTCCGGCATATCCCTCTCTTCCATGCGTGGTTTCCACATTTAGTTAGGAGATATCATAGTATGATACTGGAAGATTCCTCCAAATATGCCTCCCTATACGAATCCCATTTCCATTTTTAATTAGTCCCACATAAACAAATACCCTCCTTATACATAACTTATAATATACGATTAATTATATATACAATAGTGGTGTTTACGAGTAGCCCACACTCTTCACATGAAGGAACATACCTGTGCATCTTCTTTATTTATTTCTTAATTACGTCATTAACATGTTGTCATTATTTCATTTTGATTTGGAAGAATTAAAAATTAATTGTGTGGGATATTGTCATTCTGAGGTCCACGTCAGCACCTCGTTTCTGTAATTTTCCATTTGTTCGTAACATTTTATATTGCTGTTTGGTTCCATCACCTATGATTGAGGTGGTCGAAATTACAGTGGGCCATGAATGCGTCTTGCTTTTTCAATGTGCTTTGGGCTGATCCATAAGCTTTTGCGTTATTGTGGTTGGTTTGAGGCCCAGGTTATTTGATTTTGGACTGGTGTAGTGGGCTCCCTGTGGCTCTATGAGCCCAAAGCTAGAAGTGGGTTTTGGGCCCGCGGTGGAATCCAAGTCAAAGACTCTGGCGGCCGATCAGTCGACTCGGATAACCGTCTCCGATCAATCGAATCAAAAACCCTAAAAAGAAAGGAGTGGCGTGATGATGCAGCTCGCTCAATGTACCTGGACATTCCCAGAGTTGCTTAAAAGACCAGCCTTTTTAAGGAGGAGTATTGATAGTATTTCGAGTAGAAGCATGTCCAGCTCCAAGTACCCATCTTTCATGGCGTCCGCATCAACAGTCTCCGCTCCAAATACGGAGGCTGAGCAGACCCATAATCCCCCTCAACCTCTACAGGTAATCCATTTGTGGCTGCTTCCGTTTCTTAAAATGTTTTGGTGGGTGTGCTTTAATTTCCGATCATGTTTGGCCATTTCATGTAAATCTATGGGTTTTTTCTGTTTTCCACATGGTCTCTCTAGCATCCATTGTTGAAGTTCTTCCAAGAAAATGGTCTAGAGGAACAAAGAAGCGGTAAGGTTCAAAACAAAGGCTTTGGTACCAAGCGCATCAATTGACCCAAAAGCTTTAACCTACTTTACCTAACAATGTGTATCAATCCAATTAGTTTAACAACTATTGGCTCTACAACACCTCTGGTGGTTGATTAACCCACGTTTTGGATATGAGGACAGACCTCCTTTTTCTTTTGATGTTCTTGTAATAGAGATTTGGTTAAAGTTCATGGCTGTTGGCTGCAGGTTGAGTAGGATCACGTTTCTTACTGTGCTTTAAATTTTACTTGAATGTGACTCTTCAATAAAGAGACACATCCCTTAGGACCATCATCTACATCCTCTTATGGTGGATGGTCATGTCAACATTGCCCATCACTCTTTGAACTCCAACTTGGACGTATTTGTCCATGGTTTCAGAAGCTTCTAACTGTGCTGGTGCCTTCTGCACAAGCAGAGCAGTGTCAGGATTCTGTGTTATTGCTAATCTGATAATGCATTGTTGACAGCATTGGTTACCATGCTGTATTAGTCCACTTGTACTGGTTGCTAGTGTACCGTATTATTTCTTGCTTGGTTGTGCATTGTGAACAGCATTGGTTACCACTTACGATGCTTTGTTATTCCAGTCGTGGTAGCTTATTGTTCTGAAAATATTTTTGAATTTTGGTGTGTATCCAATATAAATATGTAATGAGTCAAGCATTCTTTTGATTACTTGTGCCCATACTCCATTTGATTTACATAAAAAAGTTGAGTTTGTATACATGTGAAGCATCATCTTCTACAGGTTGTCTTTTGAACTTCCACAAGATTTAGTGTAATATATTGAAATATTACTTGCATTTTGTTCCTCATATCACACAAAATATTGTCCAATTGGCAGGATGAATTTCTAAGTAGAGGGGTGGGCTTAGTATTAGAGGACTTCTTTAGGAGTTTCGTGCATCCTAAGTATGTTTTGATGTACAATTTTGATGGATTTTATCTTTTGTTTTCGAGAAAATATATTCCTCTAGTTTTGTGGTCCCCATTTTTCCTTTTGTTGGCCTGATTTCATATTGAATGACATGTATGTTCTGCATCATTGTTTAGAATTTACATTGGCATTGCTTTGGAAGGCTTTTGACATGCTACTTGAGGCAAATCAATTTTTTTGAACAGGATAGGTGTCAGTCCCAACAATCATATAGAAATGATTGTCTGATTTTTGACATCTTCCTTGTTTGAAGCATTGTGGCTATGGAGCTTCATGAAATATTCATTTCTGATACCTTAAAAATATTTATCTTTGGTTCAGTTCATTTTAAATACAGCTACGCTTATTTATTTGTATATTTTAGTTTTGTTGTTCTTAAAATCTGGCCAAGCCAACTGGACCTTGGTTTAGCTTTGACGTTTTTGTTACATAGGTTGGTTTATTTTTGTCACTTGAGGTTGGATTCAACTTGGGATTTTACTTATGCTGCAAATTTGATGAGCAGTCCTCCATCTGTGCTTGTGTTGGGTAATACCAACTTTGGTTGACTATGAAAGATTTAGTGCATCTAACTGAAAAGCAATAAGCAAATCAAGTTGCACTTGTAAATAAAAAGCAACGGAGAGCGTGTAAATGCCGGTTTCTGAATCAGGCATGTTCCTGTGTCTTTATCTTGGGTTAGAGATTCGGCAATTCAAAAGTAAATCACATTGCGCTTGGAAATCAGAAAGCAACAGAGAACATGTAAATGCCCATTTCTAATTCTGGCTTGGACCTCTGGCCTTATCAAAAGTAAATCAAATTGCGCTTGGAAATAGAAAGCAACAGAGTGCATTTTAAATGGCTTGGCCCTGTGTCCTGATCTTTGGTTTAAATGGACGCTCAACACCACTCCTCGCCTAAAGGCTTGTACCTAGAATTATTCTTATTTGTCAATGAACAATACATGGTATTTTTTCTGTGTTCATAAGTAATTGTATATTTACATGTGTTAGTTTGTACAATTTTATGCTCTTTTTTCTGTCTCAAACCTACAAAATAAAATACCTAAATGCTATCACTTTCTTTTGTTTAGTGACTTCATTATACGATATTATGATGATGGCGATCATTGAGTGTCTGAGTAGAGGACATAATTTCAGAGAAGCCACTCCATGTACTTATCTGCTGTTTTTCATTTCCCCTTTCCCTAATATTCTGGCTTTTCATTGTTAGGTTGCAAAGCGCTTGGAGAAATTCAAAACAACAATATTTACTCAAATGAGTATGCTTGCCATCAAACATGGAGCAATAAACCTTGGCCAAGGGTTTCCCAACTTTGATGGTCCTGAGTTTGTCAAAGAAGCAGCAATTCAAGCCATTAAGGATGGGAAAAACCAATATGCTCGTGGGTATGGAGTTCCTGATCTCAACTCTGCTGTTGCTGATAGATTCAAGAAGGATACAGGACTCATGGTGGACCCCGAGAAGGAAGTTACTGTTACTTCTGGATGTACAGAAGCAATTGCTGCGACTATGTTAGGCTTGATAAATCCTGGTGATGAGGTGATCCTTTTTGCTCCATTTTATGATTCTTATGAAGCCACCCTATCCATGGCTGGTGCCCAAATAAAATCCATCACTTTACGTCCTCCGGATTTTGCTGTGCCCATTGATGAGCTCAAGTCTGCAATCTCAAAGAATACCCGTGCAATCCTTATAAACACTCCCCATAACCCCACAGGAAAGATGTTCACTAGGGAGGAACTGAATGTGATTGCATCCCTCTGCATTGAGAATGATGTGTTGGTGTTTACTGATGAAGTTTATGACAAGTTGGCTTTTGAAATGGATCACATTTCCATGGCTTCTCTTCCTGGGATGTACGAGAGGACCGTGACTATGAATTCCTTGGGGAAAACTTTCTCCCTGACTGGATGGAAGATTGGTTGGGCAGTAGCTCCCCCACACCTGACATGGGGAGTGAGGCAAGCCCACTCATTCCTCACGTTTGCTACCTGCACCCCAATGCAATGGGCAGCTGCAACAGCCCTCCGAGCCCCAGACTCTTACTATGAAGAGCTAAAGAGAGATTACAGTGCAAAGAAGGCAATCCTGGTGGAGGGATTGAAGGCTGTCGGTTTCAGGGTATACCCATCAAGTGGGACCTATTTTGTGGTGGTGGATCACACCCCATTTGGGTTGAAAGACGATATTGCGTTTTGTGAGTATCTGATCAAGGAAGTTGGGGTGGTAGCAATTCCGACAAGCGTTTTCTACTTGCACCCAGAAGATGGAAAGAACCTTGTGAGGTTTACCTTCTGTAAAGACGAGGGAACTCTGAGAGCTGCAGTTGAAAGGATGAAGGAGAAGTTGAAGCCTAAACAATAGATAGCTAGCATATGCCTTTCTTTATTTGCAGACTATGTTGCGCTGCACACGATGCTATGAGCAATAAAGAGTCAGCGGTGCTGCAAGCATCTGACATTAGGGGTGACTATATTTCTTCTTTTAGGTTTGAAGGAAATGTGTATTATTATTTATTAATGGTATCAATTGGTAAGCAATTTGAGGAGTTGTGGTAAGAAACAAAAGAGCTTTTATGTGCCTTAGGGCTTGTTTGTCTGATTTTTAAAAAGTCAAAAAACTCATATTCATGCTCAATAAGAGTTTTTATGTCTATTTCGTTCATTTTATTCAAAGAATTTATAATTTGAAAAAGGGTATTGTGCAAGCTAGGAAAATGTAGCTTTTTTGTAGACGTTATATTTTGATTTAATTTTTTTTTTTCATGTTTAATAAAATTTTTATAATACCAATATTGTTTTCTAAAAATTGTGACGGTTTAAAACAAAAATAAGAAGCCATCCCAAAGATTGTCCTTGCAGTTTCTGTACCCCCACCATGTATGGTTTGATACCCTGGCCTCTAGTCTATGTAAATGAAACTTTCATTTATATAGCCGGCCCAAGAGTTGGCTAAAGGCTCACATGCCCCAGGTAATATACCCTGTCTGGACCTTGGGCCTAATTAAAGTTGGGCCAGGAACAATGGATTTGGACTGGGCATGGGCTGCATCATTTCCAGGGCTTTAGAACAAGGTGGCCATTTGATTCATCCAGTCTGGAGGGGTTTAGTCAAATATTTTTTGCTTGGATTGGAACACAAGGAACCTAAATTAGAATTTCAAAAATAAATTTCAGGACAAGTCTTATTTAATATCACCAGCTCCCAACTATAAAAATCATAAGCAAGATAGGCTGCCCAGGGAAGCAATAACACCAGCTACAACCTGTCTGTTATAAAATTATGATTTTGTGAAGCATACGGCGAAGCGGCAATCCAGATAATGTACTTAAGTCCGGAGATTCAAAGGAAGATGGGTGATCTGGAAATTTGATTATCTTTTGATTTTATTGAGCCAAATGCATATACAAGTACAGCTAAAATGGGTTGATGCTGAAGATTAAGAAGCTTTCTTGATATGTATTATGTATGCACATATTTTTCACACAAAAAGTGGGTACAAATCAGGCTCGAGAGATTGATTGAATGGGGAATTCAACCACCATACATGAGATGGAAAGTAGAAAGCGAGGGAGTTGATTTTGGGAAATTAACAAGACAGACACAACACAAACTTTTCTACAATCAGAGAGTGGGTGTGGGTCTGAGGTGTGATTGGAGGGACTCCAGTTCGTTTTGTAACCCCATATTAACATTATTCTGAATGCTTTATATTTGGAAGCAATCATGAAATGTTTAGAAGAAGAAAAAATGGAAGTACTGGCGATACAAAACAAGGGGAGGTTGGGTACAGTTTGCAGTTTGCAGTTTGCAGTTTGCAGAGTGACAGTTCCATATCAGTTATGATTACTGGGCTCTTGGATAACAACCTAGGCTTTTTTTGTACTCTTATCATTGTGTTGTGTTGTGTGCGCCCACCTCTTCTGAATTCGAGGCCCTACCACCCACTCCACTTTGCTGCTCTCTCCTGGATTCTTTCACCCGCTTCCTCACCGCAATTTGGATCATCCACACCCCTACAAATATAACAAACCATTATCCACGCCCCCTTTTCTTTCTTTCAAATTTTTAAATCAAATGTGTCAAAATTTTAAAATTCTAAAAGTAGAAGGGCATAATTGATACTTTTTATAACTTTTGTTTTTCTTGTCATTATGAAAAATTTTGCCTTTTCTCTGTTCATCATTCTTGGAAAGAAAATTTAAGCATGTAATTGGAATTCAATGGAACGAATGTGTTTGGTTTAGAAGAAAAGAAAACACGGAGATTTAAAATGTGGAAGTGGAAGAGAAAGGAGGGAAAAAGAAAAAGAAAAAGAAGACCAGATCCTCCATTCATGATATCTGTAAAGAAATGGTGGCATGGAGTTTGTTGTTTTGCCCCATATGTCGTTTCCCGGCTTACTTCTATCTGATGAATGTCACGTGGAGGCTCAGGTGAGGCCTTGGAACGGTAAGAAAGTCCCTTGAAATTAGCATTTTCTTCATCAAAAATCACCCCTTAATCCTCTTTCTGTCCCCTCAACTTTTCACATCCACCGTCTGCTGATGATTACTCCTACGACCCCAACAATCTCATGGCACGTGATACTCTCAATCGACAATTTCGTCCATCTGTGACCTTAACCGCCCAGTTACACCACGACTCCCAGCCCAAACAATCCTGACCCTCCGTTGATGATATGAAGATATCAAAAGCAACGGTGAGGGGACCATCCTCTAGACTGTAGTTTAATATTATAGGACAAGGGAGCATGGGGTCTTTTTTTTTTTTTAAGTTCTTGTGAACCAAAATTTTTAACTTGAAGTGGCACGTGCCGGCCTGCAACAGTAAAGTAAAAGGTCGAATCCAGATCCGACGACCGTATCTTCCCGTCAAGACCGGCAACTTCCAAAGCCATCCAACGGCTGTGAATGAACATCAGACTTGCATCGTTGGATGGAAATCCTGCGGCTCAGATTGAAACTATGTGGCTCTCCCACACAACGCCTTAGTTATAATAATAAAAACCCGGTTCGCTTCTTCATTTATCTTTCTCTAAATCCTCTGTGTGTATCGTCTTCTCTCTCTCTCTCTCTCTACTTTCTAGTTGTGGCTAACTTGCGCAGCGGACACTGGTTATTGTGTGTCGCCCGTGATGTCGCCGGCAGTCTCAACAACCTTGGTAATAAGAATATCGCGGTATAGGAGAGCCCACTAGAAAGAGGAGATCAAACGGCTGGGAAGGTGTTTCAATCCCAAATGGACGGTCAGAAAAGCCAGGCGAAGCTTACGAGAACTCAGTCCTCTTTACTCCGCTCATCGCCCACGATTCGATCCTCGATACACAGTCTCTCTTCCATCAATGAAGATGAGATGATCGCATCCCAGGAAGAAGAGAAGAAGCCCCACAGATCCGGTTCAACACCCCGAACCGGTTCCCACCGGTTTGCTTCGGTTCTTGCGATGGCGAGCCTTACCTTCTGTACCCTTTCCTTCCTTTTCTTTTTCTTCTTCTTCTATCTCAGAAGAGAAGAAATACCCACCTCGGAAAACCTCCTATTAGCTCTGATTTTTGTTGCAATCGCGCTTTTTTTCGCCGGAAAAAACAAGGGCTTTCTTCACCACACAATCTCGATTGTCAAACATTCTTGGGACTGTAATGTTAGGAAGCTCGGGTTCTCGAAGAGTAATGCGAAGCCAGTACAGTGGTTTATCGGTGAATCGACGACGAACAAGGTGCAAAAGGCAAAGAGAATTGTGCGAGAAGGCGTGGAGTTTTACAGTAATGGTGATTTCTACGAAGGGGAGTTTCACAAAGGAAGGTGCAACGGAAGTGGGGTTTACAATTACATTGTGAATGGGAGGTATGAAGGTGATTGGATTGATGGGAGGTATGATGGGTATGGGATTGAGAGTTGGGCGCGAGGGAGTCGATACAGGGGGCAGTATCGGCAGGGTTTAAGGCATGGTTATGGGGTTTATAGGTTCTACACAGGGGATTCGTATGCCGGGGAGTGGGTAAATGGGCAGAGTCATGGTATTGGGGTTCAGACTTGTTCGGATGGAAGCTGTTATGTTGGAGAGTTCAAGTGTGGCGTCAAGCACGGCCTTGGGTGCTACCATTTTAGGTGAATTTTTCAATCGCATGTTGAATTTTATTTATTTATTTATTTATTTTGTGACTTATTTCATGTGGTTGATCTTACCAGTTTAGCCTTTTTGAATTGCGTATAGTTATTTTTTCTTCTCTTTGTATGATTAGTTTCTTGGATGCAAGATTGAATCTTTGTGGGGTTTTTCTTCTTTTTTTTTTTTCTTCATTGAAGATTTCTTGGAACTGTCTTTTTCTTGAATATTGTGGCAAGAATTCTTGTTTCTATGCTGATACAGATGAATGTAACTGTGGTAGTATATGTTCCGGGGACTTGATTCACATTCCATAACAGTGTTGTTGATTGTTTGGTAGGGGTTCCTGGAGATGAATGTTTTGACATTTCTTAAGCTTTTTCTTCTTTTACCTCATATTTGGCAAGTAACTTTTGTGAATTAGAACTTTTCAATATATCTATTGATCGTACTCTCTTGCTAAGTAATTTAATCAAGCATTTAAATCTCAAACAAAAAGTTTGTTGTATGTGGTGGTGGACTCATTAATACTTGTCTGATGGAACCTTCTGAATCTGACCTTGGCTCCAATAACTTAAGGAACGGAAGAGATTGATTGATTGATTTCTATATGTTTATATGAGAGGGGTTTTTTAATTATTTGAGTTGAATTTAGTTCTAGTTTTTTATTTAGCTAAGTTATTCTATTGAAGGGGTCCAATTGGAATGTCTCAAATTTGATCGTGTTTGCAGAAATGGAGATAGGTACGCGGGGGAATATTTTGGTGACAAAATACATGGATTTGGTGTCTACCACTTTGCTAATGGCCACTGCTACGAAGGGTCATGGCATGAAGGTCGTAAGCAAGGCTATGGTATGTATAGTTTCCGGAATGGTGACACCAGATGTGGGGAATGGGACTTTGGCACCCTTAAGAACCCTCTACCTCCACTAACTGATGCAGTCCTTCGGGCGGTTCAGGTATATTATACTGTATACATTGATTTCTCAATTCAATTTTTTTACCTTCTTTAAAAATCCTTGGAAATTTTTATATCACTTTAATTCTCATCTGTTTTCCTTTTTGTCTCTCTGAATATCAGGCTGCCAGAAGAACGGCAGAGAATGCAATTCATGTTCCCCGGGTGGATGAACAAGTGAACAAGGCAGTCACGGCTGCAAACAGAGCTGCAACTGCCGCTAGAGTTGCTGCTGTCAAAGCTGTTCAGAACAGGATGGACGGAAAGTTTTGCGAGACTACAGACGTCTAACTAACAACCAACAACCTTTGCTTGATAGTGTAAATTTACTAGATTTTTATGTACCTGGAAGATGTAAAACCCCTGTAAGCAAAAGCTTCATCGGTGGTTGAGAGAATGTTTGAGGTTTGGCTGATCACACTGTAACTTGTATATAAATCCATATGTATATCAATGCAAGATGAGTTTTCAAGAGTTCAGTTTTTCCCATTCTAACCAAATTGTATTACACTTATGTCTGGTGGGGTTGATTCATGAAGCTCCATTATTGTGTTTTGCACTGCAATAATGAGATCATAGGCCTGTGCCCATCTTGTCTCTCACATCATCATCATCATCATCAACACGCGACAATATCAGAGCCTTATCTTCAATATTTTTTTGCCCCATCTCAAGTTGCATTTGAGAATGGCTATACGTTTAAAGCAACTCTACACTGGAGACGTAAAACTAACCTGACCAACTTGCACATGGGATAACGGTTATGCAGCTTCTTGCAGCTCAGATCCACCTAGGTTTGACTGTCAAGATTCATGTTCCATGGAGTAAAATCATTTCTAAAAACAGAGACAATGAAGTAGAGACAGGGAGGGTTTGCAAGGAACTTCCTGACTGATCCTTGCCCATCCCCCATCTCACAGACATATCGACATTGAGTAACACGAGGGAGTGTGAAGGATCTTCATACCATAAGACTTGCCATAACACCAACACCTCAAAGCATATGGCCAAAAGTTGCTAGCTTATCTTAAGACTCAAAAAAAAAAATTGGAGATGGATCAAATGTTCTTCAGAACAATATGCGACAAATTATACGTCATCTAGATCGACCTAAAACATGAACCTGGTTTAATGTCACGCTAGTATTGCATTAAACTAATATTAGGAAGCCATGTGCTTTCTTTCTTGAGGTGGTATATAATGCAGGGATTGTCATTACCTGTGTACAAGCACATGATGTGGTATTGTGGTGGTGGTGGTGGTGGTGGTGGGGTTCTTGTTGAAAAAAACTTATCATCTTTCATGCATGTTTGATCCACAGTCTGTTCCATCCTTTTTAAAAGGTGAAAAAAGGGACTTCCCTGCTTGAATTTTCAAATCTCCCTTCATTTTATGCTTCAGCTTTCTCTACTTACCCCCTAGATTCAGATCTCCCTCTCTCAGTTTTAAACTTCCAACCACTCCCACATGCGTTTCACAAAAGTGAATCCATCAAGGAAAGAAAGAAATGTTTTACTGATATTTTTTTATGGCGTATGTGGGGAGATGGTACCCCTTTTGACTTATCCGAGATGGTTTTGATTTTGAAAACTAAACAGATGGGAGCTACCACCTCAGCCATGACTAAAGCCTTGTTTCAACATGCTAGTCTAATATCATTACGAGAGAGAGAGAGAGAGAGATGCATTAAATTTATTCTTGATTTTGTTTGTGTTGTTTTGGAGCATGTCCCCACCAGGCTCCCACCACCACAATTAAATACCATCTTGGCTATGATTATTGAGCAACTTATAGTTTTTAAACAAATGGGGCGTCTCCTTCATTTGGTTACTTTGGAGGGATCAATCTCTGACCGCAGCCAGAGATGCTTGAATTTATTATTCTCAGGGGCTTGTTTTACATCTTTGAATCTATGATACGGTCAATTTACTTGGGGTAATCCCCATAAAATTTTTGTTGAAAACTGAGATGGCAGTGTGAGAGTTCTACCAAATAAATAAACAAACCACTTATAACGATCCAATATGAGAGAAGAAAGCAAATTGTTCTCTCACTATTCTTCCAAATAACTAAAGACGGTTTTCTTTAGTCCTTTGAAGGATCACTAAACCCCAAACCTTGTGCTTATGGACATTTCCCCCTTTTTGGGTTTATTCTAATTTTGTTTCCCTCATTTCTCTTAAATTTTGAATCTCTCCTGTTGCTTTCCGCCTTGGCTTAAATCTTTGAAAGTTCATTAAGTCAATCTTTAGTTCAAATCTTTGAGCACTGTGCTAAAGAAATTTCCAAAAGTTGGTGGGGTTGCCCAAAAGACTTTGAAAATTGAAGGTTTCTTTACTTCTTACTTGATTTTCAAAATTTAAATATATAGAATAGAAAAGAGGTTGATGCATTCATTATTCATTATCGTATAGCACTCCCCATGCCTTCATCCTATCATTTTTATGACCTAAGTTTTTCTTCTTTTGCTTTTTGGGTCATGTAATTCATTTTTAATTAATCAAATCAAACAACTTAGGTGGTATTTGTTTTTTTGCTCAACTATAAATATAATTTTAATAGTATTAAATATTAAGTTGTTTATTTTTATAATATTTTATTTCTATTAAATATTAAAAAATAAAAAAAAATTAATATGTTGTTTTTTATAATCAGTAAAAAGTTTATAATAAGTTATAAAAAAAATAAAAAAACAAACAATTTAAAGTCTGAAAATAAATTTATTTTGAACAAAAAATATAAAAAAAACAAACACCTTCTTAGTGAGTTTTGATTCTATGAATCTGTCAAATAATTATACCAAATTTGTTTAGAGACATTTATTTAGATTCATCATTATCAATTCTCCAAATAATGCTATAAAATAAGTACAATGAGATCATGGAAAATAATTGGATTGCTTGTATTGACATTTTAAGTAACTGTAGAAATAATTAAAATAGCTTTGACAAATACTCTTTCTCAAAATAACCCATATTGATGACCTAAGTTTATGTGCATACCAAACATCACCTAATTTGTAGTTTCATTAGAAAAGTTCTAATTTTTAAAAGAATGCTCCAATTCTTTTAGAAAAAGAAGTGGGCTGTGGTTGAGTGAAGCATTGAAGGTTTCCTATAAAAGAAAGAAAAGACAGCTTACTATTTTAGTGTTTGGGCAAAGGAGAAAGAAAAGGTATGTATTGACATTATTTTGAGTGGAAAAAGGGATCATTAGCTTTGTTCAAATAAAGTTACCCCCTTTAGAATGTGGTTCATCTATAATGGGAAACCACCCTCTGTTCTTAACAGTACTTCATCATCTTCTCTCTTTTTAACCATTTTGAAAACTAAAATTAAGATACATGTCACATTATCAGTAGATGTTAATACTGTGGAGTAGGAGGAAATAATGATTCTCATTTTTGGAATACACCTTCTTCATATCTCCTTTTTTCCTTTTCTAGAGGCACTCCATTGCAGCTTAGCTTTGAAAAGCTCTGTGGAAAAGCAAAGCTCTTTATCAATGAATCATTTTTGGATCCACTGCAAGTGTACACTTTACAAAAGGTCCTGGGCAGTTTCCTTTGCATTTCCACTTCACAGAATACCCTTGTTATTTTCTTTAGCTGCTACTCAACTTGAAATACTAAAATCAAGGTCAGTATTCTTTTTTATTTTTGCATTCTCTTCTGTCTTTATTTGTTGAATCCAGGAAGTAATTAATATAGTTGTTGGATTCAGATAGGATATGCCAGCAAATGAAGAATGAAAACACAATGGACCCATTCCAACACAACTGCTGGGACATCCAACCATTTCCCATAGTTTTCTTTTGGCACACCCTTTTGGGAGAAATTAATTTCGGTTATTATTATGGGTAGTGGCCCGGCCATTATTAGTTGACAAAGCAAATAATAAGTTAGGAAACATTTAGTCATCTCCAGGTGGGCCTATGTTTAGATGAACAGGAAAATTGCCCATAACTTGTACCAATACCATTTAAATGTGAAGGGTAAAACACTAGGCAAACAGGTGAGGTGAATGTTTATAATGCATCCCCTTTTGTGAGTCAAATGTATGCGATAAGTCCTCCAAAATTTGCATCAAAACGTAAGGGTACGCCTAATGTGGACTTTGGGAGTCCTAGAAGTTGCCCCAAAACACGTATACCTAAATGTAGACTAGGAGTTGCCCCCAGAGCAGAAGGGTCGGTGGCTGACCTGATATAATTTCAGACATCCAAGTTGTGGAGCGGTCCCAAATGAACACCCAAAAGTGAATTTCAGATGCCAAAGGGAGATACTTCCAATCAAGTCCCAACTGATGGAAACATCTATGTATGGCCCTGTTTACATGTGCTTTCTGACTTGGTATTTAAAGGGCCCAAACTCAAGGAAAGCTTATTTTCCAAATGAATTTATAAAGCTAAGCTATATCTTGAAAGCAAGTAGATATTAGCTACAAGTCCCACTTTATATGATGAAGCATTGACGGTTTGTTTTTATTCAAAAAAGGCCGCGCTTGTGCAATGATTCAACCCCATTTATGAGCCATGCTTTTGCGTCAAAGAGTCGATTTGTAGTTGGCCTGCATTAGTTGAAAACTTCATCCATTGGTTGCATATGTTTTTTCTTAAGGCATTGCTTGAGTTTGAAGGCTCTTATCCTGACATATGCACTTTCGAGCCAATTCAGGTCTAAATATGAGGCCAAAGGGGTGGCTTATGAATCATGTGTTCATCTGGGTCTTTCTTCGTTATGATTAACCCACGAACCCCAAAGCCAAAACGCCACAGAAGAAATAAACCATTATCAATTCAACTGGGTCTCTGTGAAAATATTTACAATCTTCTAATGCTACTGAATATATGTATTGATGTAGTTGTTGGATTCGGATACAAGTGACAGAAGATATATCATATGTATGCTGAGTGAAAAGACGGTATTGGAGGGACAGAAAATCTGGGAGCAGATTCAAGTTGGGAGCCATTTAAGAACTTGTCATTTACAGGTGGGCCTACATTTTGGAGGACAGGAGAAATGCCCATACCTCACATCAACCGGAGTAAAAAAAACATGATTGAAGTCATCTTCCTAAAAGTTGCACCAAAATACAAGGGAGTCTGACCTGATTTAGTCTGAAAATGCCCAGTTGTGAAGCGGTCCCAAATGGACTTTCAAATGCCAGAACATGAAAGAAGATTTTTATTTCCAATCAAGTTCAAATTGATGGAGACATGCATGTTGATTTCCTATGTGCCCTCTATCTGGTTCACTAATATTTTCAACTTTTGCCTTGTGAGAATACCGGTTAGTCACCTAATCCTCATCACCTTTTTTGACTTAATACGCCAATACAGGTCCAATTAATGTGAGATTTATTAATGAGGAACTGCTGAAATGGACTCCCACCCAAGTCAAGCGCCCCTCCCACCTATATGGTTTTGAAAGGCTGAAATCAACTAGGGTTTGTGGCCCTAAAAATTTGCTTTTGACTTGTGTCTTTAATGCCGGCAGTGTGAATTATCAGCAGAATTCAAATTTGGGGTTCATTGAAAACTTATGGTGGAATTCTGTTCACGTTTTGGACCAAAAATAGTTGAATCTTAATAGAGACTCGTTCCAAAATTTAACTCTGCACAACTAAGCTATTGTAAGCAAAATATTAGCTATGGGTCCAAGTTCATGCGTCGAAGCATCGGCCTTTCAGAGTGTTTTTATTCAGAAAAAGCCGCGCAGTTGCCATGGATTCAACACATTCATGATGTTCACCCTTGCGTCAGAGAATTTGTGTTGCTGCACCCGCACCGCATTAGTGGAAAAACTACCTCCACTTGTGTCATAGCCTTGGTTGAGATGGAAGCTTCTTGTCCTTGCTTATGTATCTTAGGCATATACATTTTAAGATGAAACTTCACACATCTTTGAGGATGATGTATTGGTAATACTAAAGTTTAAGGACTTGTTTGGTTATTACTTCTAAAAAATCATAAGTTCTTTTTTAAGCTTAATAAGAGTTCTTATACTTATAAAAACCAAAAAAAGCATACATAACACATGCAAGTCGAATAGGAAGTGGAGTTTCTAGTGGCGAGCGGGTGACTAACACATAAGAACTTGCCCTTGGGAGGGGAACTACAATCGGAAATGATTGCTAATGTCCTATAGGCTGAGGAGCAAAAAGAGGAATTCGCTTGAGGAGGCGCTCACTTCTAATTAGCTAATTGGTAAGGTAGTAACTTACCAAGGCGATAATAAGTAGCTAGTCCATGAGGATGATCAACTACACTAGAATTAAAACATGACTCAAACTCCCATAGGAGGCAGTAATGACTGCCGCGTGGAGGTAGAAGGCCTATGGCTCATGAACTTCTTTTCTTAAAGAAGAAGTAATGATAGCATCTGGGAAATAAACATCGATAATTTTGTGCTAATAGTTATTTTTTATTTATAAAAAGTTATTTCCTGTTTAATAAGATTTTTACAATACCCATATTGCTTTTTTAAAAACTATGATTTTGGCTTCAACTTCCAAATAAAGCCAAAACAAAAATATATTTTTATAAAAATTCTATTTTGATTTATGTAAGAAGTTATTTCATATTTAATAAAACTTTTATAATACTCATACTGTTTTTTAAAAATTATGATTTTGATTTCAGCTTCGAGATAAAGCCAAACAAGAAGATGGTTTTGTACAAACCCTATTTGATTTATATAAAAAGTCCTTTCATGTTTAATAAAACTTTTACAATACTCATATTGTCATTTAAAAACTATGATTTTAACTTTAGCTTCTAGATAAAGCTAAAAACGAGAAGATGTCCCAAATAAGGCCTAACGGTGGGTGTTTGGGCCAAATGGGTAAGCTAAGGAAAGGCCCATTTCAGTGCCAAGCTTGAGGAAGGCCCAAGCTGCTTTGACTATTCAAACAAGCAACTCCAAGGGACAAAGACGATGCTTTGATTTAGATTGCTGTAACAATGATGGCCACTTTCCCAGTCCTCCATTGCTTCAACCGAAAGAAACAAAACTTGAAAATTGTGACTTCATATTCTTTGGAAGCTTCGTAGGTTGTCCCAATTCTGTGTTCACACTACTTTTTATATTGGAGTTTGGTGGATGGCAACTGGCAACTATCATCACCCACATAAGCATATATGTGGAAACTCATAAATTTTTTCGAAAAAAAAAATTTATGTGAATATCTTTTTATTAATTAAATAATGAGGGAAACCTTGCCATCTAAGCAAATAAATGTTGGAAATTTGGTAATAAATAATGTTTTATACAGAACTAATTTTTTTTTTTTAAAAAAAAGGAGTTTGGCATGCAAAAACCGTAGTCCTATTTCAAAACTCTAGAATCTGACTTGTGAGGTAGGCAAGGGGGCATTTTCGTCCATAAAGAAGATGCTAACGTCTCTTCCCGGGTAAGTTAGCCGTTACAATTGCCTCCCAATTCAAATTTTATGAAGGGAAAAAACCAGACATAGCCTTCAACTAAGCCATTGAATCATCACCCCACAACCCACTCATCCTTTTCTTTGTGTGGAGGCCACCATGTTCTGCAGCTTCACAAAGTCATCCTTTGCCCTAATCTCACTATACAGATACAGTGATGTATATATTTCATCAGTTTGAATTTTCCTTTGATTTAATACTAGTTTTCTCTGGACACAAACACACCCCCTTTAGAGGAAAACTTTGATTCTAAAAACCATGTCTTTGAGCCCTCCTCGTGAAAGGAATAATGGCGACAGAACCTACCAGATTTACTGGTGTTATCAGTGCAATAGGTCGGTCAGGATTGCGGCCGACAACCCGTCACAGATTATCTGTCCTCGCTGTCTGGGTCAGTTTCTACAAGAGATTGATACAACCAGGCCTAGGGCTTTCAATGAGATTATCACTTGGGATCCATCCCCAGAAGCCCGTTTATTGGAAGCACTTTCCCTGGTGCTTGATCCACCTCTCAGAGGCCTAAATCATGGTGTTGGTAGGGATGATGAGGCTGAAACAGAAGCGGCTAGAAACAGAGGCAGGAGATGGTTGAGGAGGGGAAGCCACCCCAGAGAACATTGGGAGGCGGAAGCTGATACTGGAGTCCCTGGACGGCGGCGAAATAATGAATTGGGAGGGAGACTGGGGTGGCCCTTTGGTAATGGGTTTGGAGCTCAGGGTAGGACTTGGATTATCCTGAGGCCCACTGGTCCTCCTGGCCAAATTGGACCCTTTCCCCAGTCAGAAAACATGAGACTGCCAAGGTTTGAGCTCAGGGATTACTTCTCTGGACCAGGGCTAAATGAATTGATCGAACAACTCACCCAAAATGACAGACCGGGTCCTCCTCCTGCTCCTGATTCCGCCATCAATGCAATGCCCACCGTGAAAATTACGCCCGCTCATTTGATTAACGATTCGCATTGCCCCGTTTGCAAAGAGGAGTTTAAGGTTGGTGAGGAAGTGAGAGAGTTGCCCTGCAACCATGTTTATCATTCAGACTGTATCGTTCCATGGCTGCAGCTTCACAATTCATGTCCAGTTTGCCGGCATGAGGTTCCGGTTCCTTCTGACGAGTCTGATGAGAGTCATGAGGGAGAGGATCGGAGGGTGCGGTGCATGAGATTGAGACAGTTGGCGTCTTTGTGGCCCTTCCGTTCTAGGTACCGCCGAATTAATCCCCAGGATCGTCCCGGTACTCCTCACAGAGGTGAGTCTTGAAATTTTGTCCTATCCTTCAAGTGAAGTTAATTTTATGAAAAAATCATGCCATATATACTTCATATAATTCCATGTATTTCAAGATTTCAATCACATGGAAATTACAAAAATTCTATGCTTAATAAAACATTCTAGTTTAGCTTGCCCTAACAGTCAAGACCATATGAAAATAGAACTGAACCAAAAGATTTCTAACAGCAGTATGCTTCCATACCAAGATCAACAATCGGCAGGTCTTAATGATATCAGTTGCTTTCTAGTATTCTTACTACCTAGTTTACCAGAGTCTCTGCAGCACTGTTGATGATGAATGTCTTATGTTTACAGCAGCTAACATACAGTGGCCTTCTTGCTCTATTCTTTAGCCCATTAATGTTGCTGCTCCTGGTACAAGCAGTTTATCGACTCTTATGATTCAAACATTTGTTAATTATGATTATGACCCCGGTGCGCCTCTTTACAGCTCTATCATGACATGTATCTCTTAATTATTTACTCTTGGCCATTAAATCTATAAGGATTGATTCATATATTTTCATTTCTTTCCACTGGGATAGTGCTGGTGTCTTTATGTAGAACATATGATACTTGCCAAAATAGGACCATATTTGTTCTAAAAAAGGTTGCAAAGCTTGGAGTTCATTAGCAGGCTAAGGCCTGGGATTTGTTAGCATTTTCCGCTTCTTTTTGTTTCTAAGGTTCATTATACCATTTTTTTTTTCAAGGCAGTTCAAATATATAAGCATGGATGGCCATTAAAGCCATGGTTAGTAAGTGTCTTCATAAAACCCAATTATACCGGAAAAATGTAACATAACCTTAAAAACATGTGGCAGAGATCCATCCGTGACTTGTACCATCGGCCATGCCACACGCGGGAGATCAAGCTGAAGAGAATCGCCAAAACATTGGTCAAGCAAGTAACTGAGGATACCATGCTGCGGCAAATTCGCGCTGATGAATCTCCAAAAAGTGGCCCCTGAGGCCTTTAGTCTGTAAAACTGCACTATGCTTGTATTAAATGGACCATATCTACAAGGCCAACTGATCAAATAAACATGACAGGAGTGGTTTTAAAGGTGACAGTACGTTTCCCAAGCTGCAAACAACTTCATTTGTAGCTCAATGATGGCTCTCAAACTCCAATTTTCAAGATGGTCTGTTCAGTTTTATAAAATGCCATTCTAACCAGGCCTTTGCCAAAACGATACAAAGGGATCCATCATCCTAATACCACTTGTCAGACATGTGATGGATATGAGTGAATTTTATGGCCAGCGAGACTGCATGACAATTAGTAAACTGTTTCTAATGAAGAAGCTCATGCAAAAAGATCAAACTCTGACGAAAAAAAAAAAAAAAAGCATGAAGGAGGTTAACCCCATGCTTTTTCACTTATTAATGAATCAAATGATTGAACCTATCCTGATAGTATTACCACCTTCTTCACTCTTCCTACAAGGCTTGTCCCTATTGCTTGGGACTCGACTACACATACCCTATTTGATAAATATCATTGAGCACAAAACCTGAAAATATCATGCGTACAGCTAACCTGATTCAATCCTCCAGTCCTAACATATGGACCAGCAATGTAGGCCTAATGTCTCAACACTGATATAAACATCAGGAAGTAGCAATTAGCCACTTATAAACTACACCCACCTGCCGACTCTAAATATCAAATGTGTAAAAGATTTCCAGGAAGGGATTATAACTTGAGCCATCATCACAAAGGTGGTTTGTGAAAAGAATTTCAGAGTCGCATAACTTCATAATGAGAAAACTTTATCATAAAAGAAAATTGGAATGAATGTCAAGCAGATTTCTTTTCTTACTATCCCACTAGCAGGAACAATTTGTTCAGATATGCTTGCGTTGGCGGTGAGTAGCAGCATGAAAACCTTCTGTATATGCAGTGTTCTTGTATATTATCTGCAATAAAAATGTCCATTCAGTCACTAAGCATTAAGAAAAAATCGAGTATTATCAACATAGAAAGAAAACAAAAATGGTACATCAATCATATTATGTTCATTGCACCAAATCCATTTCTTTTCATGGAACAAGTTTCTATGAAACAGGGGCAATGTCTTGCAATACCATGTCAATGTCGGATTAGAGAACAATGAAATGTGAAATTGATGAATGACAACATAATTAGCATAGCCAGAGGATGAAGTAGTTTGTTAACACAAAATGTCCCCAACCACCACCTATGTAATTTACCACAACTAAATTTGCATTTAACTCTAATGATGACAAAGAGGAACACTAATAACATTTTCAGGTGATTATACAATTGCTAGCTAAAATTACAGTCACTACAACGGGAGCATTTTAAAATGCATGGATGTTTTTGTCAGGGTTTGTGTCAGCTTCCAAACAAAGGTTTGATCATTTGGTTGTAGACTGACCACAGAGAAACAAAAATGTGAAGAAAGAAAAGGTGGACTTTGATTGACAGCCAACACTTCCATTTAGAGCCGTCTGATCAAAATAATCAGAAAAGGGACCTGGTTTTCCTGATGGATTTTATTGGAAATCACAAGATGTTATATTCCTCAACACCTTGCAAAAGACAATTGGAAATCTAATTTGAATGCTCCTTGGAGATAACAGATCTCATCATCTTGAGCTCCTGAATAGGCAAATGACGGTCCTCTGGTTTTCAACAAGTTCAGGGAAGGGGCAGTAGGCATACAGTTCATCACCATTCTCACGTGATTGAAAAGAGCAGTATATTATCACATTCTCAGGCTCAAGTTTTGATCCCTAAGTATGACCACAAGAGACCCCTGATGACTCAAACAATAACATCTTCTTGAAAAGTGAAATTAAAGTAAGCTGACATCATCAGAGATTGGCAGACAGTAACATCCTCTTACAAAGAATCTTAAGGATTCTTAAACCTTGGGTGCCTCCCTGGAGGGATATTCTCAGTATCAACTCTATTGGCTGTTCTTTAGGCAAACCAAGGTCAGTAAGAGAAGGGATTCACAGCTATGACAATGGTGCCATTTTTTTTTCTGGTTTCTTTAGTGTGGTTCTTTAATTTTAAAGTACTTAGCATCACCATCCTTCTCAATAATTTTCTCTCTCAATAATTTTAAAGTGGGTTTGTAGCTATTATAGCTAGTTTTTTATTTCTCACTTCTATGCTTCTGGTATATTGTATTTGCCACTTTAGTTTGGCATCCTTTTTATAGTTATTAATATACATACTCTTATTTGCTTATAAAAAAAAAAATCTTCTCACAAAAGCAAGGCAGGATATCACCATTCAAGCACTAGAAATCTTCAATACATATCCAGAACTCGACATGGCACAGTTCTGTGTGGATTACAAATGAAAGAACAAGGGCCATAATGACTTGGAACCACTTCATAAAATCAAAGCTCATGATGGTTTTGGGTTTCTGAGAGCTCTTATAAGACAACTTCTTTCATGTGTCTCATCCAGTACTAATGCCACAACCAATGCTTAACAGCCTTCACTTATGCAAACAGTTCCCTTTTAGTAAGACACCAGCCTTTCACTAAGAATCGTTACTTTTTATAAAATAAAATAAAAGAAAAGAAAAACAATCTGATTGTTCCATCAAAATACACAATTAGATTCTGATTTAAAAAAATGAAAAAAGAGGTGAAGAAAGAAATATACTCACAGCTAGGTTCTTCAAATCCAAGCTAAGACGTTTTCTGATACTGTCTGATAACACAGCTCCAAGATGTTCTCCATGTTGTTTAATTGCATCCTCCGTTATCTGTATGAATTGATAACTCAAGCCTAACCCAGAAATAGTTCCCAAGTAGAGACTAAACAGCAATATTATGCCTACCTCTGAAAGAACTATGGCTGACGTTTTATCTAGGATTTCTTCCACAAAGTGCCCAGGATCAGTAAAAGAGCTCAATTGATGCACGGAACTAGCAGGTTTCTCCTTGACTTTTTGCGCATTATTGGATGGCTTAACAGTTTTTGCTACATTAATGAGATAGAATAAAATATGTTACCAGAAATCTTGGTAAAGTATAGGTCACTCAACGATCCACCTCAGGTTCAGGAGCTGAATCATTATATATTCCATGAATTGGTTATGGAGATAAAATAGTCATTTGCTTTATCAGAGTAGGTTTTAAATTTTAATTGACATCCAAATCAAAATAAAATCTGATTTTTCAGCAAAACTTTTCCAATGATATTAGTCATAATATTAAACTTAAAATAGAATGATTACAGTATCCTTGAGAAATTTTATAACAATAATAGTCTTTGGAGGGTCTATTATCCTACTATTCTTTCACTATGTCAGCTAGTTTAGAAACTTGAAATATTCAGCGTTGTTTTTTTAACCCTAGGGAATTATAAGCAGATGAAGGAGAATCACAATTAAATAGAAGCACCTAAATAATGTATAATAAACAAATACAATATATTGAAATTATCTAGCCAATCACATTTTCCAGCTATTTAAACATTGGACATTTATCCATGCCATTATATTGGGGGAACACTACTAATGGATTGGATGTAGAACCTTGATTACAAAAATATCACCTTTTCTTTTTCTTTTTTTTCCTGAAGATAACACGAATGGCAATTTCAGTCCATTTAAATTTCGCCAAATCACAAACCACTCTCCTGAATAAGAGCCCATTACCAATTAAATTCTCCATTACCGCCAAAGGAAAAGGAGGGCTAAAATGAAATAAAGAACATGTGCATCATGTGTGTCACCATCTAGAAGGACGAAGAAGAATTAGAAAAAAAGCAATGAATTATAATAGTAAATGTTGTGTGAAAGTAACACAATTCATTCCCCAAGGATACACATTATAAGAACTGAAAAAGACATTTGAATGGTGTGCGTGTATGATATATATATATATATATATATAGCTAACCTTTTTTAAATATAGACAACTGTATCAAAGACATGCTCAGTGGTTTTACCTGCAGCTACTGATGATTTATTATCCCCGGAGGCATGTTTTTCTGTAGGACCAGAGGAAACAGATTTTTCTGGAGGATCTTGCAAGACTATGGCATCAGATGGAACAAGGCCAGCTAGATCAGGAGGTTGATCCTTTCCTACTGTAGGGTTAGCCTATGCAGTACAAGTACATTAAATCAAACAATATAATCGGTAATATTAGGTGAATCCACTGGATAAACTCAACTTAAACTCACCTCCAGATCGACATATGAGGGTTCTTTGCCAATTGACTTCAGAAACTTGTCAAGATCGCAGGCCTTAATAGCTGGCACCAGCAATAGTATGCAACATATTATACCAGGGATAAACATGCAAATAGGGAAAAAAAGATCAATCAACTAATGCAGTGTTTCAATATATGACATTTAACCAACCACATAATTTTCGAAATATTTGTTTAGGCTTTAAAAATTCTTGACAATCAAAACTGACTATGAATCTTATGATATCAATAAGATGGTGTAACCATATGGAATTTTCAATCATGAACATCATGCAACAAAAATGTTGAAATAAACAATTTACTTCTATAACTTATAAAAAATAAATAATAAATTATCTATTTGTGTAGCAATTGTAACCATGTAGCCAAGAAAACAGAATACTTTCCATTCTAAAGGAACTCGTTGACAATATCAGGGTAACAAATTGATTAGATTGCAAAAAAGAAGCATCCAAAAATTAATTCCTTCCTGGAGAAGGAGACAATATATAGGTACATATAGGACACACTAAGGGACCCTTAGTGGACGCTGGGACATTTAACTTTGTTCCCAAGTCTACGTTATGATAAGAAAATTAGCATGTAGACATTCTCCCATATAGGAAAAGTGACTTTGCCAGTGCAACAATATAGCTTCTATCATTAGCTTACAGCTTTTTCCAGAGTAAACATCTCCAACATCCATGGTTGTTATAACAGTCATTGTAACAGTTGCCAATACTATCAGAAGAGGGACCAACACATCTATTTTTGCTATTTCTATTAAGCTATATTTGGTTCCCAGAAAATTTGAAGGAAAATACGAGGAAAAAAAAATAAAGAGGAAGAAGGAAAGAAAAAACAAAAGAAAATAAAAAATAAATTTAAAGTTCTTAAATTATTTTTATATACTTTTTAAAACTCATTTCACTATTTTTCCTCTTTTATATAAAGATTAAATAATTTGAAAATATATAAGTTCCTAACTAATTTTAATTATATTCTACTTTCGTTTTTGTATTTTTCATGGTAAACTCAAAAGTTCTAATTTAACCTTGAGATACTACCAAATACCACCATTGGATCTGTCACCATATCTTTTTGGATTCACCCATATAAGTATATAATAAATAAAAGACAAACAGTTAAAAGTTCTACCACTATCTACAAGGTAACTTTTGAACCAGAAAATTCCTACTAAATTCCAAAATAATCTCATCGAGTGATCACTTAAACACAGTCAATCTCATAACTTATTGATGGTTCACAACCCTTAATGTTTGTGTAAACTTGCATTCCAAGTAGGAAAATACATATACTAAAGGTGGAAGTGACTTCAAAGAGAAGATTGAACATACATAACTACTATTTCAAACGATGAAATAAACACTCTATTACAAGAAGCCACCACTGAAATATATAAACCGCACAAAGATTTAACAGTATTTCAAAAGAAAACAGGTTGAAATGATATGCAAAAGAAAATTATTAAATGAGAGGGGCCCATCCAGAGAAACTCTTCTAACTTACCGATAGACATGTCATTAGATAGTGGGTGGAAGAAGCAGAAGTCCTCGGTCTTAAATCCTTGATCCAAGAACAATGAGACATGCCTTCACAAAATAAAAACATAAAATATCATCAAACATAAGATTTTACTCAACTAAAGAAAAAGAAGCATGAAGGTAAATAATCATCATAAACAACTAAAGAAAAACGCATCATAGAGGTAAATGTTTCTAACAAGATATTAGACGATGATGGAAAATTCTTCCAAGACCTTGTACAACTTTTAGGTGAAAATAAAAGTTTTCCTCAAAATTAAATTTTAAAAAATAAAAATAAAAACACACACACATATAGATTGAGGCACATGCACCCATGCATAGACACATATATGAGGTCTTCCAAGTAGAACAAAAGGTTGATGATTAATAAAAACAAAAAATGTTTCCATGATTTGAAAAAAAAATGAAAATAAAAAAGGATGCAAGCATTTCCTTTCATTAATATATTTAGCAATACTTTGTGGAAGGGACAATACTTCTAAAGGGCGTAGGCTTACGCTAATTTGCAATACTCTTTTGAGCTTACTAATTTACTTCATGTCTTTGTTCACAATCCTGATATTGAGATTAGAAAAAATTCAAAGGGACTTTCTTTAAGGGTCACTTAGTGGGGGGGTCATCCATCTGTACGGCAAAGGGGAAAGGAGGTTTAGGTGTTCATTCTCTCCCTTTGCTAAATAAAACTCTTCTATGCAAATGGTGTTGGTGTTACTTGAGTGAAGGGGAAACATTTTAGAAAAAAGGCTTGGTGGTCTTGTGAGGTAAGAGACCCTTATAGGGTCAATTTATGAAAGGCTATTAGCAAGGAGTGGGTTTTCTTTAACTCTACAATTTCCTTTGTTATAGGAGATGGGAGTAGAGTGAAACTTTGGAAAGATATTTGGCGTAGCAAGGAACCTTTAAGCGAGATGTTCCCCAATTTATTTGCCTTAATTGAGGCAAAAGAGGCAACAATAGCATATTTATGGGAGCAAAGGGAGGGAGGGAGGAGCTTAGAACTTCCATTTTGTAAGGAATCTAAATGATTGGGAGTTGGATTCAACGGAGTGTTTTTTGCTTATTCACCAAGCTTAGTCAATGAATAAGGAGGAGAAAAATAAAGCAGTTTGGAAGGGTGATAGCAAATGAAGGTTTTGTGTTAGAGCTTTTTACTCTTTGATGGAATTGAATTGTAACATCCTATTTCAGGATTATTTGGAACTTTTGGATACCGTCTAAAGTAAATTTTTTTTGCTTGGGAAGTTTGTTAGGGCAAAGTGTTGACATTGGACCAGCTTAAAAAGAGAAGTTAGTCTTTAGTCAACAAGTGTGCTCTTTGCAAACATGAGGCAGAATCCATTGATCATATCCTTCTCCATTGTGCCAAGGCAAGGACCTTATGGTTGTTGGTGTTCTCTTTATTTGACATCCCTTAGGTTCTTTCTACCTCAGTAAGGGACACTCCCTTAGGGTGGCATGGTCTTTTTGTTGGTAGAAAGCATAAGAAGGCTTGGAGAGCAACTCCATTATACATCTTTTGGACTATTTGGAAGGAAAGAAATTGAAGAGCGTTTGAAGAAGAGGAGAAATTAGATCAATGTCTGAAGAGTTCTTTCCTAAGCCCTCTTGCTATATGGATTCAGGTCTACATAGATGGCACCCCTTTGTCCTTGATGGATATAGTAGATTGGTTAGGTTCTCGTTGACGAAGAGAGTGGTTTTTCGTTTCCCCTCTTTTGTGTTGAGCCTTTTTTGCTCTTTGTATACTTTTTGTATGCTCTCGTACATTTTTTGCACTTTTAATACATTCTCTTACTTATAAATATATGTGTATATATATATATAGTAAATTAGTCATGTAAGATTTATTATTAGCATAGAATTTGCATCATCTTAAAAGAAATAAAGAAAGAGAAAAAAACACTTAAAAATTCAAAGCCAAGACTAAAGAACTTCAGACATGGATGCATGGCAAAAATCAAGCAGAGGAACAAAGTCGCACAATTGTATACTGAAACAATGAAGATTAATGCATACCTTGCTGATTCATTCACTAGTGCAAACGGAGTAACACAACCCAGTGAAACCTTGAAAGATAGAAAAACAGGCGACGATGTTGGAGAACAAATTACAATCAAATCCATGATCAAGCATAATGAACTTCTTTTCCCCAAAGTTAATTTTAAAGGACACATACTAGTTACTTGTGAGAATTGAAACTCTCTCTGCATACAAGGACTGAGTGCTGATATACCATGATGGGAGAGAGCCTATGGAACATCTTATTTTTTATAACAATGCTAATAAAGGAAATAGCAGTTCTGTGTCCTTTATAAAAATTAAGATGTTCCATAGCAGAGCTGGAGCTTGACCAGCTTGTAAACAATTGAGCAAGCATATCATGTACTAACTTTGTGTCACAACAAAGTTGTAGTTTGTCAATGAGTATTGCATACTGAGCATAGAGGACTCTAGTTAAATATAGGAATGGTGATTTAAAAAAGGTCAAGCATATATAGAGAGCCATTAGAAGTCACTTTTACAGGACCACTTCCAAGAGAAAATTAGATGAAAAGGAGAGTTTTGGTATTTAAATGGTACAGTAATCCGACAGGTTGAGTCGAGATTCCCCACTTGGGAACCCATTGAACACTGAAATCAACCTTAAGAAATACTTTGCATGCACTGGGAAGGGGGCACTAAGCACACCCTGAAAAATTCAGATGACCTGCCATTCAAATATCAAATGTAGCAAAAGAATATTTGAAATCTATTCTTTTTTGGACCTCTTGACTTGAAGAATGAGTGAAATTTGCCCAATAAGCATTGAAATTTTATAACACAATATCTACTGCCACTCCTTACTAATTTTCTTCATAATGGAAGTATTACACGTGTTCCTTGAGGCCTACCTCTAGTAGCGAAGGGTTGGTTTGGGGATGTGGGAGGTTCTAGGTTCAAGTCCAAGAAAGGACACAAAGTTACCTAACCCAAAAAATTTAGAAATAAAAAATAAATAAAAGAGAGGGGGAAAAAAAGCCTATGCATCAACTTTAGGTCAGATGGAACCGTAGGTGCGTAGCTTTATTGTGATGTCTTCCTCCCTGCTATGGCATCACAAATGAACTCTTATAAGATATGCAAGTTACCAGAAAAGTGAAATAGTAGTGACAATAATGGTTTATTGAGGACGATAAACAGGTTTCAAGATGTCTTTAAAATCATAAACTCAACTTTCTAAGATGCTAGCATCAAACACATTCAATAAAAAAACACTACATCCTCCATGCTCCTAATCTTTCATAAAAGCTCTCCACATCTTTAAACTTCTCATGCAAAATGAGGACCTAGGGGCATCACAGAAAGAGGCTAAATATAGTAAACAGCAAGGTCCCTTGCAAGCCCAAAGGACAACCTCCAAACTGACACCAAATGTTGCGATGCTATTAGTCACTTCAAGTGTCAATGACATACTTGTAGCTATCTGAAATAAGGGTTGTTTACATAGCTCTCCTCAGGTTTCTTCTAAGACCATTTCAAATAACAGGCAGTATTTAATGTAAGGGGCACTTAATTATGTGTTTAGATTTTTCTGTAGGCAAAAGGATTTGTTACAAAGTGCTGACATATTGAAAGTTTTAGGTTTTAATTAGGTTTGTAGAATTGGTGGATGGGTGGGGAATATATATAACTATAAGATAATAAAGTGGGATTAAAGGCATATACCCACCTGAAGTATTTCTCCAAGTGCTTCTTCAGGAGCCATTCTCAAGCCACCTTTTCCCAAACCAAGCCTCTGAGATAGAACTGCTCAGCTTCAAAGCCATGAATAACCCCCATAAAAATCCAGGACATGACAAATACAGTTTAACAACTGCATGAGTCTGTGTTACTTTCACATACACATTTAAGCTTGAAAATGCAAAAATATGATTAGTATTAGGAAAGTATTTTACCTTTCAGATCTACTTTGGTATCTTTCAGGGCAGAAACAATATAAAACCTATGTTTCTTGTCCTGCATGCATAAGTAAGTAGAATACTAGTCATGGAATTAAAGAAAGAATACTAGATTTACACTTGGAGTGAACATGACCAAATGCATCCGGAAGTCTCTTAAAATGTCATACCTTCAAGAATAAATTTTTACTCAACCCCCCTCCCAAATGGCCAACATATTTCTCCTGATGAAAAAAACAATATCAGTCATTCTTACCACAGAGTGTAGATAAAGGAAATAATATAACCCACTTCTGCATTCTCCTTTTACCTGAGCTTCAACTGTCAAAACCGCGGGATGTTCATACTTGGTGAAATCAATTTGAAGCTCCTAGGAGAAGTCCAATGCACCCACGAAGGAAAACTCAGTCATCAATAGTCTAAATCAAACTATAAACAGAAGAAATACAAAAACGTTCTTTACAATATATTTCAATAAGTTGTAAATTGTGGTTCTACACAAACCCTTATCTCATACAATCAATCTCAACTCCAAGCCCAGAAAAAAGGAACAGGGTGGTGATAAAACATACCGTCACACCTTATCAAAAAAAAAAAAATCTGAAAAGAAGTAGCTGGAAAGGGCATATGAAATTGGGTTGAGGTCATCACCACAAGCAAAATCAGATTGTGGCCCTTACAGTGCAGTCTAAATTAAAACAACTCCGGCCTTTCAAGAAAATGAATGCAAGACAATTCGTCTTAAATATATATAGTTTACTATTCCAAGATATTCAGAAACTGCCAACACTAATTGAACTACAAACAATTATCATCTCAGTTTGAGACCCAGATCAAAGGCAAAACATGAGCTGATTGGTTGGAATAACTCTAACCTGTAAACGCGCAAGCAACTGGTCCTTGGAATGCCCCATTCAGGTTACTCTCTGCGTCTCTCCCCAATGTGAATTGTTCGAATTGCAGGAGAGAAGAAAGCAGAAATGGAACGGCGTAGACTCGTAGAGATGCGTTTTTCTTAATCTTGGGCGAAAACCCGGAACTGTTATTAGGCTAGGGTTTTGGGTTTTGTGGGCTTGGACTGTGTCCTGGATTGGGTTTTGACTTTGGGAGGCCCAATTCTTGTTCCAAGTGGGCTTATTTTACCAAGTTCCCGGTGAAACTCTTGTAATCATTTATGTCCTACTTGAAATTGTTCTTGAATGTTCCTAAACCGGCTTTCGGAAATCCGATGAAAATTTAAGAAAATTTATGTTACACGGAACTTACACGTATACAAGTTGGAATTCCATTCCCACAGCTTTTTGCATACTTCCAATTGACGAATCTCAGGCCCATACCCTTTGCATACTTCCAATTGACGAATCTCAGGCCCATACCCTTTGCATACTTCCAAAATCCAAAATATGGATGGTTTTTGGACAGCTCTTGGAATACAAATAATAATATGATGCAATATGTGGAAATACTTAAGAAAACATAACACAAAACCATATGTGTTTTCGGCTTATACTAAGACATATCCATGTTTCATTACAAAATTTAAGCACATAGTTCCAAAAAGGTTACTATTCTGCGCACTGCCAGATGATTCATTGGAATATGCAGGCCAATGCGCCCTTAATATCAACAGAATTATGGTATAATATACTAGGAAAATAGTGTGGTTTTGTTTTATTAATGCCTTGAGATCATGTGATGTGTCTGTCCATTATAAACATTCAGATTAACATTTAGGGGAGCCATGTGCTCAAATCTCTTAACCCAGTTCCTTGGCAAGTGGCAACGCGGTCTGTTCTTTCTTTTCCTTCCCCTTTTTCCTCTTTCCCTTTTTTCTTTCTGGGTTTTTTTCTTTTTCTTCCTTTTTTTTTTTTTTTTAATAATTATTAATTATTACCAAACTGAATGGAATGGCTAAATGGGCATGGAGAAGAACCTGAAGAGACCAAATACATTGTAAAGGACATCAAAGGATGGGACCCCATTTCTATCTACCCTAGCAGAAGAGGACATGTCATGTGCTATATTGACCTGAGCCCAGTAGTTCAAAGCTTTGGCTGGGCTCAAAATTTGTCCAAAACAGATTGATCGAGATAGATCACACGTTGTGATTCCATCATCTCCACTATTCACCAATTCCGTGTACAAAAGGATCATTTCGAAACACTAAAAATCTAGATTCATGCCCCTGTAGTGAGGATGGTCTAAGCTCTTTAAACACGACACTCTTTTCAGGGAAGAGTCCTTTTCTATCCTCAGGTTGTTCTGGTGAAAATAGAAATGATGATACTTAGTTGGGAAAAGAAAAGGAGAAGAGGCACTTTTACACCTTGCTTTGGAGTGGAAGTCAACATAAAAACATTTTTGACAACCCCTTTCTCGATGATAGAAAAGTAGGAGATTATATATCATTCAAGTTTAATATGACGTATAAAGAAATAATAACATGTAAGATGGGGAACCATATTGAAGGAATTAGATTTCTTCCAGGACATATTATACTATGATGGAGGACCATGAATTACACAGCATATATGATATACCACACTTGGCAGAAATGATTAATTCATATATAAATTGAATATTATAGAAACCCACTGGGGAGAGTCCAAAAAATGTCTCTCTCGATGTGATTTTCTTCTCCTAGTTATTAACTCTCACATACACTAATATATGAATTTCGGTCACTGTCAGTAATATCTTCAAGCAATCTGCTGAAGATCATCAATGAATACAACTGGATTAATAATAATAATGATAATAATAAATAGGGTTTGCTTGATTTGGATTGAATTTTTGATCAGCAGAAGTTCCACAGATGGATATCACCTTCTTCATAGTCATCTTCAATCGTTGGTGCTGGATTGAACAAGGCACAATTACTGAACATTTGTTCCATGTATTTTGGGGATTGCAGGCTGTCGAAGTTGTCATACCATGATGCCATCATGGACATTGGTTCATTGGCCATGGATGACATTAGTACTGAAACATCGTCATCGAGTTGATCTGATGGTGAAGATGAAGTCGATGGCGAAGAGATTGATGATGAGGAGGAGGGAGGAGGAGGAGAGGGTGGAGTGGTGGTGGTGGTGGCGGTGGCGGCGGCGGCATTATCCGCAAAACTATTGGCTGCTGCTGCAGCGACTCTTTGGATGGACTTAGGGGACAAGAGAGTATCAGGAAGATGGTAAGAAGAAGCGATAGTAGGGAAGTTGAGATTGGCGGAGGCGCCCTTGAGGCACAGCAGTGCGGCATCATAGGCTCTAGCGGCAGCTTCTGGCGTGGAATAGGAGCCCAGCCATATCCTTGTTTTCTGATTTGGAGCTCTTATCTCGGACACCCATGAACCCCAGCTCCTCATTCTCACTCCCTTGTACTTCTTCTTCCTACATGATGACGATGACGATGTTGACGAAGATGATGATGGTGATGACATTGGCTTCAACGGCTCTGATTGGATCTTGGGCTCACTCTTCACCATTGATAAAGAGAGCTTATACAGAAAGCTTTGATGATGAACAAAGTGTTCGAAGGGCTGATCTCTCTATGTCAATGAGTCTGTGGGTGAATTTTTCTTTTTTCTTGTGCTAAAATGCGAGGAAAGGAAAGGAATGTGAACTTAGAAACGAGGAAGAAGAAGTGGATATTTATAGAAGGGACATGGGCATTCGAGTTGGCATATCCCTCCAGTCAAAGCAACAGTAAGGTCGCTAGTCGCTACACAGGAGCATGATATGGGAAACAGATGGTTTCCAGTTTTAATTTAATAGGAAGTAAATATCCCTCTTTTTTATTCAAATGACTTGTGTGTCCTCTCACGGTAGACATTTATATATCAAGTTAAAAAAATAAAAATAAACAAATTTTAAAATCATAAAATTCCCAAAAAATTTGAAAAAACATATAAAAAAAAAAGACAAAAAAATATTAAAAATTGATAAATTATTTTTATTTATTATTTCAAATTCATTGTATTTTTTTTCTTTTTTTTAGTATTTTTTGATAATCAACCATAATTAAAAATGTATATCTTAAAGTAAGAAGATTCAAGCAAAAAGCTTGATAATGTGATGTTATGATTGAAAACTTAAAGAAATGAGAAGAAAACAACACATAAATGGAATGCAGGCAACTTTAAAAAAAAATAAAAATAGTGGCAAGACTTTCTTGGCAAAGCCACTCACCCACATGACTCCAAAAAAATAAAAGGGTTCAACATTTTGAAAGCCACCACGGTAAACATTTAGAAAAATGAAATTGATATGGCAGTCTGGATCCCATCTGCGCCAAACAAGACCACCATTAAAACTAACCCCAATAAATTAAAAGAGTTTATTCTAGAGCTCCTATGACTTACCCAGCAAGTCACCACAGTTGACACTAGAAAAAAAAAATGATTGAATAAGAAACAGGACTTGGTAAAAATGATTCCAGGCGAATGGGTAAGTGGGTTTCTTATATTTTTATTTCAGTACAATATGTCTCAGATACCTTTTTTTTTTGGTAATTTAACCATATCTTATATGCTTTTATAATCATAGAATATAATAATAGAGAAACATAGGATTCTTCAGAGGCAGCTTCCAGGATTTGCAGGGGAGAGAGAAGGTTGAGCAGCGTTGGGGTGTGGGTGGGATGCATAAAAATTAAGGAGAAAAAATGAGAAAACCGATACTCAACACGCGCAGTCTCAATAGTATCGATATAATGCCTACGCAAAAACAACAGCTGTTGCTTGCCTGGCGCGCAGCTCCAAAACCGCGTCCTGCATGGGCCTCATGGGATGGACAGGTCTCTCTCTCTCTCTCTCTATAGAAAGCTACGTACAGCAGATGATTAAATTATAGATTCACTCCTCGACCATTTCCTAGCTAGCATTTACGCCTGCATGACTTGACTTTGAGCTCGCTATCCCTTTCCCTCCAATGTTTTTTGAGGCATTTGATGGGATTCTCTTAGGTACGGCCACACTCAAAGCAACCGCCTTTTATAGGCTTTCTGTGGACCACTTTGCATACCACCAGTCCTTTTTGCTTTCCTTTACCATTACCAAAAAAAAAAAGAAGAAACCAAGAAGGAAAAACTTACTATAGCCACTGCAAGATTAATTTTCAATGCAGCCAGGGAAGTTTGTAGTATTTTTTTCCCCAGGGGTTTGGAAATTTGGGGCTGGTTAATGCGTTATCAAACAGGCTGGAGATGAGAAGCTTGCAGCAAAAGAGAAATGGAAGGTGATGGGGATGGATGGATCTTCCAGGTGAAGACTCCTTCAAGGTCAAAAGATCCCCATGAGCCCCCCTGCATTGAAGTGGAGGGTGGTGAAATGAGAGTGTAATTCCCAGCTAACCCCCTTGACCCAATCAATTAAAATGATTCAAATGAAGTTGCATTATTAATTACATCTACCCCATATGCCTTTTGACATTGAGGCACACTCCCAATGAACCACATTTTTCCATGTTCTTGGTCGTAACAGAAGCTTCTTCTGAATTCAAGCTTCTCTAAGATTGATTTCTTAGTCTTTCGCAATGCTCCTTTTGAAGGTATGGTGGATTATTGCCTATTGGAGATTAATCTTCACGGTTCGCAAGGTAATTTAATGCTCTTTCTGAAATCAATTTCAGGCACTATATGCCATTGGATATGGCTTTATTTTTGTGAACTTTGTCCGAGGGTCAAAGGGTGTGTTGCCCCTATGCTTGTCTCGCCGCCGGTTCGGCAGGAGAGTATTTGCATGGTGGCCCACATGGATTTTTGGAATCACATCCGCATGAAATTAGAGGAGGATCTTCAACATATTTGACAAATTTGAAGCCCCTGGAATGTGTGTAAAACCAGAGGTTTGATCTTAAACTACATGTGTATAATAATAGTTATATTGCTGTACAATCCCTAATGGTTCAACCATGCGTAAATCACAGAAAGAATGTATTGTATGGTTGGCTAACAAGCCAAATAGGTATGCACCATGACGTGACCAACAAGACCATACCGTGGTGGACCCAATGGGCTTGTCAGTAACTCTCATAGGCTCATAGGCTCGTAGGCTCAGAGCCATTAATATTCCAGTAACCGTAATGTCAAGGAGTGCCAACCAAAATTGCTTGCACGCACCTTCATCTCTAGTTCCAAGTTTGACACAGCAAGAAAAATAAATGAGGTCATAGCTAGCTAGCTAGCCAGCTTTATGATCACACATTTTGATTTATTTTGAAACACTATATTTCTTTATGTAACCTAGAATTGCTTTCTTCAGTAAGACATGTGCAATGAGAATAGTGTCGTCAATCCGTACTAGCCCCCTCCCTCCTCTCACCTTCCTTCAGTTGTGAACACAAATAAACAAAAAAAAAAAAAGAAGAAAAATGTATTATAATTTAATTAATAGAGTTTTGTCTAAATTAATGACACATTATTATGATGTTCCGTCAGGTGGCTGACAGTACGATTCACGATAAGTAATAGACATTTTTCAAAGGCTCCTCACATGCCCAGGCCACACTCTCTTTCTTTGTTTATATACAACTTGTCCCAATTTCAGGAATTTAAAGAGGGCTTGAGCATGGGGGAACTTGTAAGGAAATTTCATGAATTCATATGGCTTAAGGACAGTCGCTCGATATGCTTGACCTTTTGCACCGTGGCCCACAAAGATGATACCAAAGAGAATCTGTAAGCCAACTCATAGACATAGACGTTTCAGGGCAGAGTTGTGTGATCAGCACCAAATGGTGGGTAGTTGAACCGTGAAAACTTGAAACCGGGTACCCATTTTTTTTAATAGAAAAAAAAATTAAAAGATACTTTATTGCTATACCATACTTTATTGCTATACTCTTGAATTCATCTAAAGCGATTGCAGTAAAACTATAGCCTGAATGGCAAAAAAATACTAAAAGTTGCAGTAGAGCCAAAGAGCTCACTGATATTCTAGTTGCACCGTCTTTTCTATCAAATGCTCATCTCCTGTGCTTCCGGACACGCCAGGCTCCACACATTCTTATACGATGAGAAGGATCACCAATTTTGTAAAAGATGAAATCAACAGATGAAAATGGATATTTGTGAGAAATGTGCCAAAGGGTAGCCGAGAAATGAATGAAAATGGATTTGTACCATGTCCCCGCCACAATATTTAACAACATCAAGCATAAATGAAGATGCATTATGCATGTTCCTCTTATCCATGTTCTTTCATTTGTGTGTGATTGCAGAGGAAGATGACAAATTATATATATGAAGTGGTCGGTGGTGCCAGTCCACGACCTTCCGTACCTAGCATATAAATGAAAGTGACAAGTGATATGTTTAGTCTGGATTGGGGGGATGGGCAAATATGCAATGAAGATTTTAAAGTTTGAAGGATGTTGGAAGATGAAGAGGCAAGATCCATGTGTGGGTAAGGTAGGCCTAAGGAGAATCAAAAGAGAAGGTTCCCAGAAAAGGAATGGGGTCTCAGGTTCATGGTATCAACAATCATAACCATATCCATATAGTAATGGCTTCCGTAATGCTTCTTGTTGTTATTGTTTTTTTCTCTTATTTTTTTAAATGCTGAGAGACGAACTTGTTGACTCAAAGGCATACAACTAAGCTACAAATATTTTAGGACTTAAAAAAGGTGTTTCATGAAGTAATGTTGTATTATATGCTTGTATAAACAAACACCTTCCATACTTTTATCCATGACACTCAAATGCTCCAATTGACTGGGATACCTCTCTTCAATATAGTGTGCAACCTTGGCATCAACTCTTGGGGAAAATTCTGAGTACCCTGCAGCTACTGCGAGTCCAACAGCAACGTGATCCTGCCACAGAAATTCAGAAAAGTGGCAAAGAAAAAGTTCATAATTGCTGTGGGGTTTTCTAAATTTCTCTAGATTTTGCGTTCAGATCAGACTACATCAACAATAAAAACATTGAGACCAGCTACTTAACGTTTATCGCTTATTTGGTTTCATTGATCTAGTATGCCCAACCTATTGAGAATGTTCAAAACAAAAATGAATTGGCAGTCAACCGACATTATATTAACTGAAAAAATTTAAAGTTTGAGGCGAACAGAACTCTGTTCTAACATGTTTTTGGATTCCATTGGAAGAATAATGATGCTCCAAGAGCACTGGAACTTCAATCGCTCTTTATACAAGCCTGTTGTTCGTATTTTGTATTTCTCCAAATACAAATGAGTTTAGCTACACATCTGACTTCAATTAAAGGATTCCACAAAGTAAATATATTTGCAGCTGAAATTTTACAAATGTGTCTTACAAGCAAGCAGACTATCCAAAACATGTCCAAGATAATACCACTACAAGAGCCTATAAGCATATACTTGATGGTGAGAAGCTACCCAAAAGTTATCTAGTTGTTCCTAAATTACAGCAATAGACAATTTAAAACAGAGAAGGGAAAACAAAAAAAAGAAACTCAAAACATTAATTCTGAGGGTAAACAAGATAACAAATGAAGTGCCTGATCCATATCTATCAAATTACATGATTTGTGCCTTATCCAGTTAGGAACCCTGACCTGCAATATAATTTTATGAACTTTAAAGGAACAACTAGGGAGTACCATATCCCATCCAAGTCTGGCCCATGAAAACAACATCACAACAATATCAATGACATTCTATAGTGAAGGTCTGAAAAATCTTATCATATAAGCTTGTTTTACATAAGGAAAAAGGTATCTATTTGTGTCCAAATTTTATTTTATTTTCTCAAGAAAGTACTAAGTAGAAATAATCTGTTGAAATCAATCAATATAGCCTTTTCCTTTTTCCTAGGTCCACTCTATGCTCATTTATTGCCTTCTAAACCTATTTCAAATGTGTCCTTGTTAAGAACTTCTCCTGTTAGTGCAACTTCATACCCATTTCAAAAATTTTGAAGAAAAAAAATCATACAATGAACTACAAATTTTCAGTCATGTGTATGTGTTCAGTAGGCAGGCTCGTGACCTTCAAATTATGATCCTCTAATGCCAAACATATTAAACGTTAATGATGCAAATATAACTTTTACATGAACCATTAAATGTCCCAAAGTAGAAGATAAGGGGAGGGGAAACTAGGCATTTAGTGAGTACAGTGAAGTATCAGTTAAGTGTGCCACTGCGATTGGTATTAGAAGTCGATGGATGAGACTGCAAAATCACAAAATATAAACAATTGATCAGTTACAAATTAGATCACAACAACAAAAGCAGGATGCAGTTACAACAACCAGAAAACAGTCCAGTGCAAGTGATGTTACCCCCTGCCAAGTGTCTGTCATTATTGCCCCTCCCCATGAATCACCAAAATGAAACTTCTGAAGTGAAGAATGTTTAGGCAGAAGCTCTCACAAAGGAACTTAAAGAACTAATTAAGGATTCATAAACCTTAATTCCCCTCAAATAAATGGTATCTTTCAGGAACTGCAAGAAAACGAAAAAGCAGAATAAGAAAGATGATTAATTGCATATCGGATTGTAAGTGATTTGAAGATTGATACACAAACTTGTCAAACCTCATTATGGTCATGAAGCAAGATAGGAGTATTTGTCATTGGGGAGAAACCAAGAGCGGGAATGCCCATCTGTCTCATATATCGTGCATCTGTAGTTGAAGCCAAGATTTCAGGCTTTGCGAGTTTTCCTCCTGCTTCAGTTATAGCTTGCTTGAAGATAGACCACCACGGGTTGGAGTCATTGGTCAGTGTCATTAAAGGGCGCCCCATGTAGTCTCTGATGGGTCCTTTCTCAATTATCTGCCATATAAAACAAGTGCTGAGCCATCTTTCACTTTCGGTCTTTTTTGTTGTAGAGAAGCAGAATCCTAAAAGTTGATTGATGTTGGAAAATTTCGTAAGAGAAAATTTAATTCCTATGCAAATTATTTTGGTGGTCAGAAAACATAAAAAGTAAATAAAAAAGAAGGATTCACCTCCAGTTTATTGAGCCTTGATCATTGGTCAAGAATATTGAAGATGATAAAAATCCACAAAGTCAACATCAAAGAAAATAGATAAATTGTACTATGGACAAACACAACAAGATGAGAATGTCGTGATTCAATTCGCATATTGTTTGCTTAACATGGTTCTCCAATGCTTCTCCAGCATCCAAAGATTCTATTGGAATCAAGTGACTAGCATTTTTGGTACACAAGTTGCAACTATTCAGGCCCGTTATCAAGGAGCAGAAGCCAACTACAAAAAGCAAAATGGTCTATTCTAGTAACAAAGAGAAAGGATACAAAAATTTTGTACAGGGAATTTAACAAAGTCAATTAGATGTGGAACACCGTACCAAGAACCTTAACATACTCCATTGGTCAGGTAAATTTCAGACCCATAAATAAAATCTCTTCGACTCCTTTAACTTGTGTATCATATCCTAGTGGTTGGGATTTAAGGCTTAGTTGAGTAGAGTTGAGTAATGTGTGAGATATTGTGTATTTCCCTGACAAAGGAAAACCATAGGATGCATTTGCAAGACAGTAGGCAGTACTTTCATTTATGTGCATGTTTAATTTAATATGCATGAACAAACCCAACACTTGTTATTACTTCCAACCTGAATTTACAACCCAATTATGAAAGCCAAAGCACAAAATGATACAGGCCATCAGAGTAAAAAATAAAATAAAATAACAAACTGCTGCCTCAAATTGCAAAACAAGTCAAGCAGCATGGCTATTGGAAAAAACTATCTCTATCATTGGGATCCTGATCAAGAGTCATCCCCTTCTTCAGTGTAACTTAGAAAAAAAATACAAGTTACAATGTTCCAGAGATTCTGTAAAATCACACATCCCCTTAGAAATAGTAGAGATGTTTGTCTACTCTCCTTATGCCAAATGATGATGGGAGGAAAAAGGTTAACAGAAAGATGCCAGTTTCCTTTCTATATATGCAAACTTCAAATGAAACAAAGCTCAAAGCAATTTCTTTCAGCCTCATTCAATGATAAGCCCGAATAGTGTATGCGCCTCTAGTGTTAAAAAGAGTGGACAAGAATACATTCACGCATTCAAAGGTACCAGGGAGGACATAGGCTCCCAAGAATTCTTTCCATCTATAAAGTGACCAAACCTCCATTAATTTGTACTAAGATGAAGTTCCCTCCATCAATTTACAGTAACTTGAAACAAATAAAGAACTCAACAAAGGACTATACTGCTTGGACAAGCTATGCAATTATGAAAACAAAGCAAGATAGGTTTGCAGAGATGAAAATTTTAAAATCTGAGAAAGAGAGAGTATTCCAGGGTGGAAACTTTTTGCTTTCCAACAGATGACACTCAATAATTGAACAAAATGGATTAATCACAAAATATGATCTTTTACATTTGCAACACAACCCTAAAATTTTAGCCAACTACTTATCTACTTTTGCCAATTTTATCAGAAAGAGTGGATGGCTCTTTCTAGCTCCCTCCAAGCCATCCAACAAGGACCATTCACAGAATGAAAAACATTCCATATCCCATATCTCAAGATAACAATCTCAGGAATCTGAAATAAACTAGGAAAGCCCTTTCAGCCAATAGTTGTGATGCAGGGTATTTATAAACGTCAGCACTCTAAGATGTTAACAAAGTTTTGGGAATAGGATTATGGTTTAATAAGCCTGGTTGAATGGATCATAGATGCAGTTCTCCTGCTCGGTTAAACCACAGCAGGAATGAGCCAAAAAAGAAATGCATAAAATAATTAAAAAAAAATGTTAATCAGCATCATCACATGTGGAAGAACTGCAAACTAAAACAAAGAAGAAAATAACAGCTATATAATAGATTCCATTATACATTTTGAAGTACAAGATAAAGGATTCTTTTATAAAGTGTACAAACACTTTTTGGAAACTAATGCACAGGCTGTCATGTGTGAACAAGTTCCTGTATGCCAATTACCTAAGGGGAGAAGCATACAGATATCATAACTCTTGAATAAGACAAATAAAAATTGATTTAGTGGAATCAACTTAGTTTCCAAGACAATCATTCCATTGTTACCTCCACACATGAACACCATTTTGTTTCAAAATATCAGTACTCAACAAAGAAAAATTTTCAAAACTTCCACTTGGAATGTGGTTTTAAGATAAAGACATGACGAAGTGATAAAAATATGAAGGCTCAAAAATCAAATAAGACACCACTATGCATAGAGTAAAACAATGACAATTAGCAGTTGTATCACTTTTGGGGTCCCTTGTTATCATGAAAAGGGATTTAGCCTTTGCTGGCCTTCCTTCTCACAAGTAGGAACCCAACGGATGTTCTGTTTTTACAAGATTGATGTGTAGCATGTAGAACATATCATGCAGTCAAATGCAATCCTTAGAGAATTGTGTTTAACTCACTTCTTTTCATTAGGATAATGGTCAGCTAATCAAAATTTGACATCAGTTGAATTGGATAAATTTAGTAGATTGCCACTTGTAAGTTATTAATATTACAATAATGAAAGCATTAAATAATTTCTGTTTCGGGTTGTACAACCCAAATAGCAATCCCACTTGATAGAACTCCAAGATATTCAATCAAGGATACGGATTTCCTATGAAAATTGAACAGTCCATTGTATTTGACATAGGATTTCAAATTATATATGAGCAATGTAAAATGGAAGCGTCACCAGAATTGCCAAGAAAGAAGCAAAAGGGTGATTAAATTTCAACAGCAGTATAACACTTGCAAACATATATATATATATATTCATCATCATCATCATCAGTCAACTATTTAAGTAAAGATAAAGATCATTAGTCACCTGGTACGTCATATTTCTGATAGCTGGTGCCCATTCTTCAGCAATTCTTATCTTCACAAGATCCGGGTCTGCTGTTGGTGGCAAGCGAACATCAAACCCGGCCTCCGCCTCGGAAGGTTGCATGTTCATCACAAATCCCTGTACAAATAACTCTTTAATGGCTATAACTAGAATACAGCCACAATTACAAATTAATAAAATCAAACCCAAAAAACAACCAAGCATGAACTCACAGTGGGGGATGGAATCCCAGCCTTCAAATACACTGGATTAACTGAAATAACTTCTGAATTCGCTGCCTTACCAGCCTTAACCACATCAAAAAGACTTTCCCTGAACTTAGTGATAATCTCAACACTCTTCATCAAATTCTCCATTGCACTATTATCATACAACCTTGATCCGTGTCCAGGCATCCCAAAAGCCTTAATTATCAAACTCCAAGGCGACCGATCCGCATAAAAAACCCTAAATTCATCGCCCGTCGATGCCTGCCCTTCATCTAACATAAACCCCACATTCAAATCCGCAAACTCTTTCGACGCAGCAAACTTCGCTGCACCATCGAGCCCGCCAATCTCCTCATCGGGAACGTAGGAAATGTGAATCGTGCGAGTGGGTTGGAAGTTCTGGGCTCTGAGGTTCCGAATTGCTTCGAGGTACTGCATAGCTATGCATTTATCGTCTTGGGCGCCGCGGGCGAAGATTTTTCCATCGGGAGAGCGGTATGCCGAAAAAGGAGGGTGGAGCCACTTGGATGGCTCGACAGGGACAGAGTCGAGGTGGGAGTTGAGGAGGATGGAGGGGAGAGAGGGGTCGGAGCCTGGCCATGTCAGGAGGAGAAGTGGCTTCGATCGGGCAAATTCCAGGGTTTTAGTTTGGAGGCCAATGGAGAGAGCTTGGGATTTGAGGAAGGAGACGGCGGAGGCGTAGTCGGGGTTCGGGTGTACTGTGTTAATTCTGAGGTAGCCTTGAAACCGAGTTATAGGTGAGTCTTCTTCTTCTTTTTCCAGGTGATGCTGGTGGTATGGTGTTGCGGAGATGGATGAGAGTAAGAGTAAGAGCAGGAGACCGATGATTGGGAGCAGTGGGCGGCGACGGCGGCTGTGGTTGGTCATGGTTGGAAGAGTGAGGAAGCTTAACACTTAGCAGCAATTATCGATCAGCAATGATTCGGTAGAGCCAAGTCAAGGGGGCCAACAAAACGTGGACAAGTGTACAAAGGTCGCATGTGTTTTTGGATAGCAGGAAAGCCGTTTCCCCCGTAGGAGATTGGCAGAACTCGAAGTATCAATTTCAATCCTTCCAGGAGACTGGATGACTAATGAATCTAGTACCATAATAGGAATGGTACGTTTTCGCCACTGACCAAAATGATGCAGCTTCAGTATAGTACTGTAGACAGAAATTTAGGATCTAAAGATCCCCTCACGCCACATTCTCTCCTGGAGGGAACTTTTCCAGGGAAAATTATGTAATAGAGTACGATTTTAATAGTGATGAACTTTTGAATTTTGATGGCCTAACTTGTGGCAAAGCCTAACTTAAAAAGATAGGTACTTTGATAATGCCCTTTCACTCATTTAAAGGATCAACAACTCCATGCAAAGATGACTTGTTTAGTTGTCATCCAATCAAATTGTTGCCTCATCATCAATTCAACTAAACGCCCACGTGGAAAATAATGTGGCAATAAGAGAAAACGTGTCAAAGAGGCTAAGTACTCTCGTATATCCATGCACAAAACCCTTGTGGAAGCCTCCATCTATTGTGTTAAACTCCCGCATCCCAAAATCCAACATCAAATAAGCATCTTAGTGCATTGAAAGTGAACGTCGAAGAGCTTGGTCAGGGAAAACATCACGAACGGTAATGATAGTGGCATCTCTACATGTGCACCTATCCCTTCGTAAACATTTGGGTGAGATATAAATTTAAATCATATTTGAATAATGTTTGTTCTCCTTCTTTACACATCCATGTTATTTGATTTGTATTTTAATAATGATAGGGTAAAAGAACAATATCCTTATTTGAAGGGGTGTGGATATTTTTTTGAGTTTTTACTTATCTTCCATTATAAATAAAATTGTGCTTTGGTAATGTTGATCTCCTATATGGAAAATGGAGTACCATTCATGGAAAATACTTAGCTAATAAAGAGTCGATGATAGGAATGTCTAAATTAGGTTTTTTGTTTGTTTGATTTGCCTATGACTTGGATTAGTTTGTTGTTTGGGTAATTTGGAACCATTATTCAGCTGATATGGCATTAGTGTTAGGTGTGCCTAAGAGCTTTCTATTATGTTGTTTGGGCATGTTTGGAAGAATGTTAGGTATTTAATTTATTCGTAATTGTTTTTATTTAGGTTAATTGATCGTAAAACATTGGTGTTATGGAAAATATGTAAATGATTGAAAACCAAATTGGCGATATGGAAAATGTTATTAAATTATAGTAGTTCTGTCATTTCTACATATATGCATGTCCACTCTCCATTTGTATTCAATGTTTCAAATGGCTTCGTCACTTAATTGATTTTGTGATATTGTGTTAGAGAGTACTAAGTGGGTAAATTAAGGTTGAAATGATATTTGTAATTATACTTGTTGTTACATATATGTTTAATGTGGATTATAGTAATGTATGTGAGATGGAATGACATGCAATATTCATATGTGTGACTAAGTAAGATAATTTCCAAAGTGACAATTGTAAAGACCAAATTAAACCAAAAAAAAAAAAAATCAATAAAGAAGATGAAGCTTCAAATGGAAGAGCTTTTAAGACATTTCATAGGATCTCTCTGTAATGTTGTTAGTGCACTAGGTTTTTCATGCATTTTATTTTATTTATTTTGTACTAAAAATTATTTAAGAGTTATTTTGTTTAAAATATTTTCTAATTGGATGATTTCTTATTCTCAACTAAAGCCTTGTGCTAAATACTTTCTAAAACTTGTTTAAAAGGTTTTAAATTAAAAAAAAATGGTTCAATAGATCAAGGGTGAATTGAATCGACTCAACTGGTTGGGTAATTAGTCAATTGGTTAACCTTTCCTAGTCAAAGAATGCAAAATTTTCTCTATATTCTTGAAAGGTTGTCTTCTTCGTCGAGGTTTCCCGATCAAGATCCAATTGAATCCTAACAATTATATGTCAAATATTAAATGCCCAATGGCTAGTCAATTGGTCGAACCATTGGAAAAAAGTTTTAATGTAACTAACAACTAATTTGAATTTCACAACCTTCATTGTTTTTTAAGCGTTTAAACCTTTCTTGAATATATTTAAGTTTACCTTATTTTAAAAATTGTATATCATGCACAATTTAATCATAGTTTTATCTTGTATCATGTAAATTTAGATTTTATATTAGAATTTTGTAAGAATATTTTTTTTTATTTGTAATTTTTTTTTTTTTTTAAATCTAAGTGTGAAGTATTACTTAGAAATTTTTAAGTGTGGGTATCACTAGAGGGATTGTTCAAGAGTGGAACATCTTTTAAAGATTATAAAAGATGTTTGGAGTAAAAAGTCTAAGAAGGTTGATTGAAATTATAATAAAGGCGTATTTTGAAAGTTTTGATATAGTGAAACTCTAAATTTGAGATAAAGAATGGATGCATGTCAAGTTACTTCGAGCTACTACAGAAATATTGTGTTTGTATTTTCTCTTTCCTAATTTCTTTAATCTAGATGTATTAAAATATAAAAGATACAACTAAAAAAAACTATTTGATAGTTACTTTTCAAAATTATTATCAAAGTATATAAAATTAATTATTTATGAAATATTTTTTATTTATTTTATCAAACTAGATAATCTTAAAAACTTATTGTGGAAGTATTGACAACGTTTAGCGCAATTTGTGAACCATTAAAGAATACATTATTTTCATATATTGTAGCATAATTAATTTTATTTTAATGCATAAAAAATATTATAACGGACAGAATTAAGATTTGTTAAAAAAATAATTAGCATACCTTATTTAACTAAAAGTCTAACACTCACTCCGGGAGATTTGAAAGGAAGTGGGACTCTGTAGGAGAGGAGTTACTTTTCATTGTTTTCAAAGAGGCGGGTAGGGCTCCAGAAGTCTAGGGTTAGGGTTCGAGAGAGCGAGATCGATTAGGGTTTGAGATATGCCGAAGAACAAGGGTAAGGGAGGTAAGAACAGGAAGAGAGGAAAGAACGAAGCAGATGATGAGAAGCGGGAGCTTGTCTTCAAAGAAGACGGCCAAGAATACGCCCAGGTCCTCCGCATGCTCGGCAACGGCCGTTGCGAAGCCATGTGCATCGATGGAACCAAACGCCTTTGCCATATCCGCGGGAAGATGCACAAGAAGGTCTGGATCGCCGCCGGTGATATCATCCTCGTCGGTCTCCGTGACTATCAGGACGACAAGGCTGACGTCATCCTCAAGTACATGCCCGACGAGGCTCGCCTTCTGAAGGCCTACGGCGAGCTTCCGGAGAACACTAGGCTCAATGAGGGTATTGCAGGCGGCCTTGACGAGGAAGATGAAGGTGCAGGCGATGACTACATCGAGTTTGAGGACGAGGATATCGACAAAATCTAGACGCATATCTAGGGCTTGCGACATGCCCAACTGCGTTTATGTATCGAGTTTTTTCCTTGATATTTGATGTTTGCTTCCATGTTATTGGTGGATACAGGTATTGCAGTCTCTGAGGCCTCTGGGATTGCTTGTAATATTCAATCGTACGCATGCTTATTTTGGTTTTATGTATTAAGGTCGATGGATGGTGAATTTGATGCAATAATAGTGAGCTTCCTTTTAATTTGCCCAATTATTTGGGTTTTATATTTTTCCTTATCTTTTGTGAATTTGATGGTGTTGTGGATGAAGTTTTTAATTTGGAATTGCTTTTCTATATTGTAAATTTGATGTTGGTTGCTATTGAGTTCTTATGATATATAGTTTTTTTGTGTGTGATTGATCAGTGTTATTTGGAGGAGAAAATTCTTTGGACAATTAGATTTCTGGAAGTTTTTTGTGGAGTCCCGTCAGGATGTGTTTTACTTGTTGACAGTATTTCACAACGAGAATTGTTTACTCCTGGGGAATTTAGGCAGGAAAAAAATTGAGTTTATTATGGATTGTTTCGGGTTCTCCATCAAAGTAGGATTTCATTACTCTTAAAGCAACATTACCCCATGAAAGCAAAGCGTATTCCATTTTTTTTTTTTTCAATTTAGCATTCATGAGATACGTCTGGAAGGCTTGGTCAATTTTTTGGTGTTGTTTTTGCATAGGACATGTTTTTTGTTCTAAGGTTCAAACCTGCATTTTCTTGTTTGATTTACTGTGGAAAAGTCCAAAATCAAATCAAATATGATATAAATTATTTAAAGTTTATACTTTATACAGAAAAGTAAAGAATTTGAAGAGGTATGGAAGAAAAATTGATTGAGTTTAGTTATCATTTTTATTTTCTTTGATTCCCATTTTCCTTCGTATTTCTTTTCACCCTACTTTCCCTCATAATCTATGTTCCAAATAGAGCCTAAAGGCAAATTGTGTTAAGAATTTGAAGAGGTATGGAGGAAAAATTTATTGAGTTTAGATATCATATTTATTTTCTTTACTTTTTCTTAGATTCTCATTTTCCTTCTTATTTTCTTTCCCTCCTACTTTCCCTCACAATCTATGTTCCAAATAGAGACTAAAGGCAAATTGTGTTTTTGACCTTAGTTCATTCTTTTTTGGCTCGCATTTTTCCTTTGTATATTGAATATCAATCTTTTTTTTGCTAAACCATGAGAGGATTGGTTGAGCAATGTGCTGCTGAAAGATGTAGGGATGGCGACAAGGAGAAGAAGATTAAGTATTGACCTATGTGGTGATCTAAAAGAAAATCCTTATCAGGTTGGTTGGTTTGTTTGTTTGTTTTTTTTCCTTTTTCAAATTTTCTTTTTCTTTATGCATATATATCTTTTGTTAGTTTGTGATCCATTTCTGTAAGAATTTATAGGGATTATGCAATTGGTGCAAGATTCTGCTCCGGAAAAATGCCACTGATCTTGAGAGACTGGATTTTAAATTTAAGCATAATTGGGAATTTCTTCTCCTCCTTGTCTTTTATTTTTCCCTTGCCCCCTGAAAATGATATTTGTGCTTTTATGATGATGAATTGGTTACTCTTGCTATAAACTCCTTTCAAATTTGAGAATATGTGGTTGAAGGTTGAGGGGTTTTGAGACTTGGTTTAAGAGCTGGTGGGTAAGTTATTATTTTAGAGGTTCTTTTGGGCATGCTCTCATTCCCAAGTTGAAAGCCTTGGAAGAAAACCTTAAAGTTTGGAATAAAGAGGTTTTTGGGATGTCGTTAGAAGGATCAAATAGTTTTTTGGGATTGAAAGGAGAGGAAGGGATCTTTGTCCTTAGAATTGGCTTTGGATGAGTTTAATATTTGGTTGCTGGAAGAAACTTCTTGGTGGCTGAAATCTAGTGAGTTGTCGCTAAATGAGGGGATATGAATGCTACATTCTTCCAAAGAATGGCTAATGCTTAGTGAAGAAGAAACTACATTAATAGATAGTCAATAGGGTTAGCTAATAGAGGATGCAAAGATCAAGGAAGGCACAGTGGACCTTTTCCTGTTTTGGTTGCTAATGCCTAGTATAGATTCGGATGTCTTTTAAGAGCAGGACTGGAATGAGAAGCAGGCTGGTTGTAGATCAGTGGCGGAAGATCTAGGATAGGCTGCCATCCTCCTGGGGACAGCAACGTGCATGGACCAGGTGAGTAAGGATGCAGCTCTGTGGAGGGCTCATCAGGCTTGATAGGTGTTAATTGTGCATGAGTTGCTTTGTTCAGTCTGTCACTTCACTGAACCGACTCAAAGGTAGGCAAATATGTCACTTCACTGAACATATTGAGCTTTCCTCTCAACATTCGAATATCGATTGCATTAGGGAAGGCTCAAGCAATGCCTGATTGTATCTTTATACCAGTCCAAGATCTCTTATTGAATTGCTCATTTTATAAGCATTCTCAATACTATGCCTTGAAGAGGATTCAAACCTCCATGCTCTTAAAACATTTGGAAGGAGGGGATTCTTTGTGCTTGGAGGAGCCTTTTTATGAGGAAATTTTTGTTGCTCTCTCTTTCTAGGTTTAGGGTGATAAAGCTTTGGACCCAGATGGGTTTTCCTTGGCTTTTGGAAGTATGTCAAGGCTGAGGTGATGAGTCTTTATAGGGAGTTTCATAAGGATGGTTCTTTTGAGAGGAGCCTAAATGCTACATTTTTGTTTTTAGTCTCTAAGAAGGAGGTGTCGAAAGCTTGAAGGGCTTTAAACCTATTAACTTGTCCAGGGTTGGGTGGATTGTATAAGCTTATAGCAAAACCTACTAGCTTATAGTAAAAGGGTTGGTCAATAGACTAAAGAAATGGATGGGTAAGGTGGTTACGTCTACCCCTCGGGATCCTGTTTTTAGCCTACAATGGTTTGGGATGTGATTGAGGAGAGGTTTGAAAAGAGGCTGGCATTATTGGAACATCAAGCCTTATCAAAGAGCAAGACTAGCATTACTGACAAGTATCTTGAGAAATATCTTGTCTAACTGGTCAATTTACTTCATGTCTCTTCTTGTGATTCCAAGGCTGGTTCAATTGAGTGTGAAAAGATTCAAAAGAATTTCCTTTGAGAAGGTGATTCTCTTGATAAAAAAGCTGCATATGGTCTGCAAGGAAAAAGAGGAGTTAAAGCCTTTTATTATCTCAATAAGGCTCTTTTGGCAAGTAGTGTTGGAGTTTGCAAGAAGCGGGAGATTAGTTTTTTTGTATCGAAAGGGAAGGTGTTGGGGTTGGTTTGTGATGAGCTCTTAAGAGAGGATGGGAGATGTTAAAGCATCATCAAGCTTTAGGTTAGGTTGACATGGCAAGAGTTAAGTTTTGGTAGGATGATTAGTGCGGTGAATTATCATCGTGTGTACTGTTCTTCACATTGTATTCCATAGCCACGTCCGAGGATGCTTTGGCTGCTGTCATTTCAGAAGAAGTGGGTGGGAAAGGTCATTGGAACTCTTGTTTTTTGAGACAATTCCATAATTGGGAGTTGTAGAACATATAGTCTCTCTTTCTAAAGGCTTCTAGAGGGAGGCGTGCCAAGGACGTAAGTCCTCAATTAAACCCTTTTATTCATCTCTGGAGCCAGAGAAGGTCGTTGCCTTTCCTGCAAAAGTGGTTTGGGGTGGTTTGTTGGACCCCATAAAATGGTTTCTTTGCTTGCGAGCAGTGGTTTGGGGTAAGATTTATATTTTAGATCAGCTTAAAAGAAGAGGCCGGTCTTTGGTCTTTGGTAAATGGCACATCCTTTGTACAGATGAAGAAAATAAACTGATTCTATTCTCTTACATAGTGAAACAACAAAGAACATATAGAATTTTCGTTTCTTCTTTTGGGCAGTGCTTGCCTGCTTGGGTAGATCCTTCTTCAGTAAGACCTTATTGAGTTATAATGGGACTTTTGTGCGCATAAGGCGGAGGACGGCGTGCTTCTCCTGCTTCTTTCCGACTGTTTGGCAGGAGAGAATTTGTAGATATTTTGAAGATGGTTCAAGCAATCAAACCTCCTCTGTCCTGTATGCCTTTGGCTGCCCTTTGTGTGCTTCCGATTAACTAGTGTCACACCTCTTTTTTGCTAGGAGATTATTAATGAATTTGTATTTGCCTACTAAAAAGTTGCCATGTTGTTTGAATCCTCTCATTCTTTCTATCGAACGACAGTCACCTTGGGAGGCATCCTTGAGTCGCAGATCTATTTGATTGTGAACAAAATGGCTGCATTGCCACATATCATGTCAAGCTTTATTAAGGTGAAAAACATCTTAATGGAGACACCCCTGGCCTTCTCACTACGAATACTATAATAATTTATATCTGATCAAGTGACTCTTCCTCCTACTTGCAAATGGTAAAGCCATATATGTATATGTAAATGACTCCCAAAATTTATTATGTGATTAATGATAATAGAAGTAGGAAATTTTGGGAGTAAAGATATCGGCTCTTCTTTTTCCTGGAATTTTTTAACATGAGAATGAATTTTTTTAGAAAGAACCAGGTGGATGAATCCCCTCAGCCACAATGTATATAATTTCTATAATTTCGACCATGATTTATCTTTGTTTATTTGAATATCAACGTATAAGTTTTCAAGAATATAGATTTTTAAAAATTGAAAGTTGAATTAAATTTATTTTTAGTGGAAAATAATAATATTTTATACCATATTTGGTTTCAAAAAAAATCTTTAAAAAATTAATTTAATTTTTTTTCCTATTTGACTTATCATAAAAATGAAAAAAAAAAAAAAAGTTGAATTAAATTTATTTTTAGTGGAAAGTAATAATATTTTTTACCATATTTGGTTTCAAAAAAAATCTTCAAAAAATTAATTTAATTTTTTTTCCTATTTGACTTATCATAAAAATGAAAAAAAAATTAAATACAATTAAAATTTAGTAAAAACTTATTTATTTTTAAATGATTTATTTTTTTTAAAATAAAAATAAGTTTTAAAAACATGCAAAATTAATTTATCAACATTTTTTATTTTTTTTTTCTCTCTGGTGTCTGGTCTCTTTCTTTCAAGAACCAACTAATTGTTTAATATTTTCAAAATTTTTATGATTAAATGTATTTTTTATTTTCTATAGGAAAAATTGTACTGCCCTTTTTCTCCCCGTTCTACCGTGCTGTTGAGTGCATTGCACCGTGATTAAAAGCGCGTGGGGAAACCACAAGAATTAAGCTGCCATGTCCAAAATTGGACAATTTGCACGGAGGCCATTGGCTTCCTCAAAAGACCAGCGTCACAGACAGCGGGACACATAGCGCTCCAGTATTTACTCCACTCGCAGTGATCGAGCGCGCGGGTGGTAGTTGTATGTTTTCGAAGTAGATGACACAGATTGTAGTGTTGGTGTGAGCGTGTGAGAGCTCAACAATGGCGGAGAGTGGGATAATGCTGTTGGCGGCCACCATGATAATGATGTGGTGGGCGACGCCATCACAAGCCATATGGTTGAGCCTTCCAAGCTCTGGAACCAAGTGCGTCTCTGAAGAAATCCACAACAACGTCGTCGTTTTGCTCGATTACTCTCTTGTCCTAGGCGGAGACGACGACCCCAGCCATCCCACCACCATCTCCGTTAGGGTATTACCATCATTTCATTCACTTTTTCATGTTCTATACATGAACTGGATTGCTTTGTCTCTCTCTCTCTCTCTTTTTCAGTAAGATTATTTGCTATTGTTCTTGGTTTTGGAATTGGAATGGCGGCCATTTTGGCTTCTAAAAGCTACAGTGCTAATCCTGAAATTCTATTCTGATCTAGTTCTACATATTGCGATTCAATTCTTAAAATTCAGGGGTTAATCGTTGATCAGAAAGAGAACTCAAGTTTCCGAGTTGTTGAGATCATACCCAATCTATCACTAGTAATTTTTCATTTTCAAGCTCCATTAAATCCTTTTTGATATGCACCAGAATTATAGAGAGTTGTGCCTCTTGTCATGTTCAATTCCCGGAGTATGTTGATGCTACTTGTCCATGATTGTCTCTGTTATTTATTAATCCCCAACTTATTGAGTTAATCAAGAAAAATCCACTTATCTTAGTAGTTTGGGGAATGGAAAATGTATGATTTGGGGCTTCCTTTGCCCAAATTCAACTTCTAAGTCTTTAAAATTGAGACTTCTATTTATAAATAAAAGAGAAGCTGCAATGTTGGTCTACAATCAGCTGTTATTTGGTTCCTCTTTGTCATTGACAGATGTGATTCAGTCAATTCTGCTCCATCTCTTAGGGGTCTGATTTCATAGGTTTGGATTTTCTTTCATCGCTTTAATTGCAAATGGTATAAATGAAGAAGAACATGAATTAGTTTTTGTTGCCCTTAATTAAACCATTTAGATGACTTTTTTTTTTTTCTTTTTATCTTCGATTTGTGCTATCTAGAAGATTTTGCATGGGTTCTTTTCTTAGTCTCTCATTCCGGGTTTAGGTATCATCCCCATATGGGCAAAATCTTTACTATCAAGAGAAAGTGACCAAAGGTCAATCTGCATTTACAACTAGTGAGACCGGCGCCCATGTAGCCTGTTTCTGGTTGGATGGAAATCATCAGGAAGGGGCAGGTAGAACTATTGACATTGACTGGAAAATTGGAATTACTGCAAAGGATTGGGACTCAGTTGCTAAAAAAGAGAAAATTGAGGTAAGTAGCTTTAGCAATCTGTTTCTCTTGTCTGTTCTTAAATGGGACTTGTGTTTATTTTTTCCCTTTGCCTTCTTAATCTGATAACACATATTTGACATGCATATTTGTAGGGTGTTGAACTTCAGCTGAGGAGACTTGAAGGAATAGTGAACGCCATCCATGAGAATATAATCTTTCTCAAGGAGAGGTGATTCTTTTTGGTCTGTTTTTCATCTATTGAAGTAGGCTTTGTTAGTGGTGCAACTTTGCTTTCCCCTTCACCCTCTTTTATTTTCCATTCAGCCTTCACAGTCTGTGTCCTTTTTCTTTACCTGGCATTTGGTGTTAAAAAATGGCAACACTCTGTTGCTTCAATGGCATGAATAAACCAAATTAACCATTTAAGGAAGATTTTATCTATTCCAATCTTAAAGTATTAAATTATTGAAAGGAAGAGATTTCAAGGTTTTTTTGATCGGTAATCATTTGACGTTCCAGAATGCATAAAAATATTAGTAAAGAGAAAAATTGAGGGGAGAGTGCTTTAGGCTCCTAAAGTAGCCAGCAGTTCAGTTTTTTTAAGAGTGGGCTGTAAATAATGTTTGCAGCATAGGGATGTATAGAAGTAATCCAAAACATAAGCAGATCGGTTGAAAAACCTGCAAAGGGAAACCTTAAAAGAAGCCAAATAGTTTCCAATGAAGCTAAGTTTGTTTGTTAATTCCTTTTGCTTGATGTTCACCACAGGGAAGCAAAGATGAGGGAAGTCAGCGAAACAACGAACTCCAGAGTAGCATGGTTCAGTCTCATGTCTCTTGGTGTCTGCATTGTGGTTGCAGCTTTGCAGTTATGGCACTTGCAGCACTTCTTCAGAAAGAAGAAGCTTATTTAGGTTTTGGAAGTTCTGGAGAAAAGTAGAATCCTCTTTTTGTCGTTGTAAGGTAATAGTTTGTCTTTTATTTTTCTTGGGGCTTTGGAGGTTGATGATATTTTCTATCATAGATGGACAAAATTTCAGATTTCCTACACATCTTTGGAGTTAGGGAGAGCCATTATCATTTACTTCGTTGCTGGAGCATCTGCTGTAAGACCTATTTTGAATTATTCAATGACACAAGGGGTCTGATTCCCAATTACAGAATGTATAGAAAGCAGTTCGTGTGTACGCTCCTCTAGGCTCCAATTCCATTATGAATGCCCAGGGAGAAGATACAAAAGAAGATTTTCATCAGCTGCAACTAAGTATCTTATTTAAAAGTTCAAACATAAAAGCTTTGTAACATGTCTACAAACAACAAAGCTTCTGATATATGCCTCTTTAAGTTTGACTTTTCGTATAGGCTATATGAGATACCTGCATTGAGTTTTTGAGAATTCAAATCATTTGAATTTTGAACCGATGAGATCCAGACTGTTTTAGAACCCCTAAACACAATTTATCTTTCCTTTTGATCATGGTGAAAGGATTGGGGGAGCTCATTGAGCTTGCTGCTTATAAATTTTTTCTGGCTTTTGCTTCTCCCATCTTTGACTGAAGTTGAAGAGAGAACAGGGTCCTAACATAACCAATGGTTCAGTCCAGAAAACTGCGCAATAGTGTTGAGATGAAAAATATGAAGAAAAGCAGTTGAAAGAAAGACAGGAAAACCCAGAATGGGATGGTTTTAAAGTTGTTACAAGAGTCGAGAAATAGTTATTCAGCCAAAGCAAGAAAATTTAATTCACAATGAGTCACAGCTTAGTTTTCTGCTGAAAATAATTACTGTACAGCTACATCCACAATGAAAATATGCCCATGAAATTAACATTGAAAAAAGTGGCTTCAACATAAACTCGGAGACAAAAGCAGGAAGCTAGTATATAATCGCTCCTCACACAAGATCTCTATCCAAGATGAAATGATTCTTGCAGTGAATGTTCATCACTCAGAGCCCCATAGACTCCCTTATTGTTTCAATGCTGCTGCTATTTTCTTTTGAACAAGCTCCACTCCGAGGCGAGGGGATAATCTAGGTAGAGTTTCCTGCGAAAGATAGTAACATTCATTTGAGAAACAACCTTCAAAAAATGACATATATACAAACATCCAAAAGTAAATCTGTTTGGATCTATGCTGCGAGGGTCTACTCTTTCTTTTTCGTTTTTCTTCTTCCAACTATAGGTAAAAGAGGGTCTACTCTGATACTACCAAAGAGAAGGGACTTTGGTTATTTCATCGACATCTGAAAAGTCCATGAAACACTGATATAAAAATGAACAAGATCATAACTCTACCAAGATGAAACATCCTCATGTTCTCTATTGATTCTTTATCTCGCTATGATTTCTTATTATAAATGTACAGAACCCAAAATGGGGAATGGAGAAAACCAACCTCAGTGCCATCGGAAAGTACTTTGGCTAACACTGGTATCTCACACTGGTAAGCCTTCTCCCACTCAGGATTGCTGGTAATATCCCTTATCTAAGAAACAAACCCAATCACTCAAAACTGTTCAAATAGGAAAAATGAAAGAGAGAATGAATGACAGAGAAGACGCGACCTGTAATTCAACGTCGTGGAGCGAATCAGGACCGGAGAGCGTGAAAGCAGCATGAAGCTTTTCTTTGAGGCCATCGCACAAACAGCATCCGGGCTTGGAATAGAGTACCAGTTTTCTTGAAGAGGAGGCAGAAGAAGAAATGGGCTTGGCTGAAAATGAAGAAGAGGCCAAAGGGGTTAAAACCCATCTAGCCCTTTGTGCTCTCGTTCTCAGAAACGCCATTGATGATGACGCTCCCGCTGCTGCAACCACAGCAATTCCCATTTTTCCCCGTCTCACTGTCACCCTCCAATCAGAGGTCTCTAATGTTCTAAACAAACATGACCTTGCCACGTCAGGTGGGACCCAGAATCTAATACGTTACGGGCGATCCATTGGGTATTTAGGTATGGGCTGGACTTAGTATTGAGTGGGGCGGGCCTGAGCTCGGTGGGGTATTTGAGTGGCCTGAACTGGGCTTAATTTTGAATGGGCATGGTTTAACTTCATGGGGATGCAGGAAACCTGTATCGGAACCCATAAAATCTTTTTGCTAAAACGGGCCCAGTGGGATTGATTGTCCATATGACATTCAGATAAGGCAGCATCCATAACTTTAGCGGCCTTGGCCCACTCAATCACCATGCTTGAGTTGTTTCTGAGGATCCCATCAGGGCCCATTAATTTTGAACATTTGGGGCCATGGGCCCACGGTGAAAGGGGCACTTGCTCCTTTAGGCAGATAGACAGCGTCCTAACTCCTAAGCGATTCCATAAGTGGATTGGTCAAAAGTCCAAATACTGACCCTTACTTTTTCTTTGATGGGCAAGTGGCCTCTTCCTTTCGATAATTTCCGCCTTTCTATTTTTTATTTTCCCCTCTCCCAAATAAAGTTAAAAAGCATCCCAACAATAAAAGAATTGTTTGTTTTTAAAAAGCATTTGATAAATTTAACATAAATCCTCAAAACTTTCTTTTAAATTGACACATTGAAATATTTATTTTTTTAATATAAATAAAAAAATACTTATTAGATAGTATTTTATTAAATCTTTGACTGAAAAGAAAGAGAATTACATAATCTATTATTTATACAAGATCATATGATGGTCCAATTGGTCAAACAAATATTAGAAAGTATGATCTCAATAAGTGACACATGTTCCTTGATTTGAGTCCCGTGACTAATGATATCCTGAATCTGCTTTGTGATAATTGTTATAGGATAATCAGTACCTTGAGATTTGGGTATCTCGATTATAAAAAATATATATAAAATTTGATATTTAATTAAATAATTTTGAAATTTATTAAAACTCATGAACTAAAAATATACTAATTTTCAAAACTTTTCTAACGTCGAAAAAGCAATTAAATAATTCCTTATAGAATCATTAAAAGTTAGATTCGATTCAATCCCAATAATATGGAGCAGTGGGCTCTATATTATTTTGTGACTTCACCTCGTAGGAGCCCACAACAAGCAATATGAACGACTAGGTTCAGTATCTTGACTCTTGAAAGATCCTAATGGACCAAATGCATGGGACTCCACTCTGCAACAATCTCTTTACCATTCTTTTTCCTTTTTTCCTTTTTTTTTTTTTTTTTTCCATGGACCTTTTAACTCTCCAATTAGAAAAATGAATCAAAAAATCATATTTCTTTTAGATGGAAGACAGGTTCTGAATCTAATTGTCTTTATTCTATGGACGTCATAACTCCAACACGTGGAGGTTGGAACGGCATTGTCAATAATTCATGCATCCGTTCTCAATCATCAATCAATCCTTCAGAACTTTTGTCACCTTCGATCATCTCCCACTTCCAAAGATTTTTGTCCCATATTTACTTCTGTAATTGATTAGCTGAATTTATTTACAGTTGAATCCGTAAAACAAATAAAGTATACCCTCCAGCTGAGCTCTCTTGGATTCTAATGTAAGATGACGGATTTTGGTATCTTTTTTCTTCACTTTTAGTACGCATATCATTCAAATAATTTTTGCACTTTAGTTTTTCATATTCAATAAATGCAACGGGCCCTCCTTTTGATTGGAGACTTTTTAGCTTTTCAAGCTTTCTCTTGCTTGCTTGTTCGACCAAGGAAGAATGCATGCCCCTCCAGTGTCTCGGGGTTATCCATCATTTTCCTATTTTTTTCTTTCGAATATTAGAAAGTTATTGAAAAATATAAATAAAGGAAATAAGAAGAGAAAAAAAAAAAGTTGAAAAAAATTCAAATAAAAATTTAATGCAGCATAAATCATATTAATCCAACATTAATTTCTCCAAATTTAATAAACTAAAAATGATAAAATACCAAATTATTTTTACATATTATCATTTTTGTTACTAAAGAACGAGATAGACAACAACAACAAAAAAAAAAAAAAAAACAAAATAAGAACACGTAAAACAAGAAAAATCATGAGTAGAGAAAAATAAAATTGTGAGTAGCTACTGAATGGACATAAATATTATAATCCTAAATCATATATATATATGAAGTAATAAATAAAGCAGATCCATACTACGAAGGCAATCCCTCACACCCCTAATAGGGTTTAGATAATTTTTTAACCCTAAATCTTACATATGTCATATTGCTAATTTTTTGGGTTGGACCAAAATAAAATTCGGGTCATCAAATTATAATAATTTTAATACTTAAAGATTGTTAAATACAAAATTGTTTTCTCTTCTTGTTAAAGTTATTTATTTTTCTTTTAATTCTAGGAAAACCATTTATTAAAGGGTCTAAAATAATTATTTTTAAAACATTAAAATCCCATAAATTCTATTTTTATTTAATTAATTATTGTTTTTTAAGGTCATGTATCAAAGATAAACAATATGAAAAAATTGTTAATAGAATTAAGGACAGCCAACTTGAACTCAAAAGCTTACCCATTTATGGATTCTATGGGTCTCTTTTTCCTCGTCATGCGTCTCAAACTTTTTCAAGTATGTATGGCCTTTAATGTCATAGACATTGCTTTTAAATTCTCTTTTTCAAAGAGTCAAATTGACCGTTTGAAACTTAACAATTTCAATTTGATTACTAATAAGCCTAATTAAGAAGAGCAACAGGAGGGCAAATGATCACGAGCTCTCATGCAAGACCAACTTCAAATATCATCTGGGCTTCCTCCCAGCTAATTAACTTTGGCTGCTGATCCTATTGGAATATTCAATACGTTGCTTGAGTTTGATTCTTCACAAAAAGAATCATGCCTAAGACGCATCTCTCACTGCATGAATCATTGTCACTTCCCTGTTCCAGTTCTGCACGTAACCCTAGTTCTTTTCCAATAATATCTCAGTTGCTGGGGGGACTTGTCAGTCACCCACCCGCCCCATTCGCGATATAATCTTTCTGCATGATGTTTAAGCTTGTCAGCGACCTCCATGACCTGTCAAATTTGTTATATATTCATTTTCTTATCTTGATTAATATAACTAGCTTATGCATGGCCTGATAATATAATTTGATTTGGGATCGATCAAATGAATGGACCTCTCAGTCAATAATTAATGACCATAAGGATTTTCTCTTAGCCTAGACAATATGCCTGCATCTTGGTCCATGGCAGCACTAATTTATTAAAAACATTTCCTTCATGATACAAAGATTAATCAGTTTAAACATCGCCACATATGAATGCACAAATGGGACGTTACTAAGCGCCCAATTTTGCATGCATAAAAGCCTTTTTAGTTCAGGATAAGATTGGAGTCCAACATGACTTCCACTGCGAACACAGGTAAAGAAGCACCCACTTAGCTTTGCTGACAACTGCTCTGTGCTTATCTTTCTTTGTTCTTCCAATAATCACATCTCTTATTATTATTATACTACTGAATTAATACTCTTCGGACTTCAAAATTAAATACTAATTTATACTACTTTCCCATGCTTCCCTGTTGTATATGAGAAGTACTTTGAATGAATTCAACTGAAAATTTTTCTGCATATCATCGCCAAGGCGGTATATGCATATAGGTGAGCCTTGCTTGTGCTGGGTCTTCATTCAGGATCTATTATTATTCTATTTGTGATTATACAAACAATAGTCCAGCACACTGGAGACTGCATGTCTGGTATTGGAAGATGCATGGTGACGTACGCATGCAATCCAGGGAATATATATAATCTCCAGTTTTCTCCAACCAGTTCCCCATACATTACCAAACCTTAGTTGCATCTGGTTGTGTTTTCCACTACCCACAGAATAATATAAAGAAATAAAAAGAAAAAGAAAAACATTTATTCAAACGAAAAAAAAAAAAAAAAAAAAAGGTGAATGTCCACCTGGCACAAATAATCCGGGTCGATGATCATGAAAGCAAGCATTACTGTCAAGAAAATGGTGGGCAGGGGCCCTATGGGGACGGTCGAATTACGTGGTTGTTTTGGAATAAGTTTACACTAATCAGGGGAAAACTCTGTATGCAGCACTCATTCTACATTATTGTTATATTCAATCACTATGTTACTTTTTTTTTCAACATTATTTAGCCAATTCTCTTGGGAGAAAATAGCAATTTTCTGTCTTTTTTATTTATTTGTTTTTGTGTATATATAAGAGGGGTATCTCACATTGTATCTCTCAATCCCAAAGAGTTTCTTGCAGTGGTAGTAGTACTAGAGATAGAGCTATGGAGGACCAAACATCATGTGCCAAAATTTGTGTTGTCTTCAGTAGGATGAAACCTTACGTGCTTATGGTGGCCTTGCAGTTTGGGTCCGCAGGGATGTACATCATTTCCACGGCAACTCTCAACCATGGTATGAGCCGTTTCGTGCTGATCGTTTATCGTAATGCTGTTGCTGCACTGGCCATGGCACCTTTTGCTCTACTTCTTGAAAGGTTATCTCCTGTCCTTATATGCACATGAAGTGTGTACATATCTATTACATACTTTGAATGTGCTCTAAATAACAACTATTTTTCTTTAAATACTTCAAATGTATGATCCCTAAATTTTCAGCTTAATTAATTTGCCTGGAACTTGGTTGGTAAGGTCAAGAACTGATGAATCAATCTTTTGTATTTTCTTTTTCCAGGAAAATAAGGCCAAAGATCACAATCTCTATCTTCTTGAAGATAATGGCCCTGGGATTTCTGGAGTAATGCTCTGTTTGGAATTCATGCTACCTATTAATAAGAGTCCTACTGACAGCACAATATATGAAACTTTCAACTTAAACCCGATTATGTGTTCAGGTTTTCTCAGCCTAAACTGAACCAAAACCGGATTTAAAAATAAATACTAAATATGTACGGCAACAGTGATGCCTGATGGGGTCCAAAAGGATGATAGACCATTGCAAAACCATCACTCGAGCTAACAGCCCTTTTTTCTTTCCTTTTTAATTTAGGAAGATGATTGTTAATTTTTATCATACTTTATTATCAGGCCGATTCTTGATCAGAACTTATCCTACTTGGGTATGCAATACACATCAGCATCATTCACATCTGCCATTATGAATGCTGTTCCGGCTGTTACCTTTGTAATGGCAATTGTTTTCCGGTAAGAACCAAATTAGCTCTGCCAGTATACATGCATCACAGCTAGAGTTCTAATAATCTTTTCCATGTTTACCTTTAGCTCTTGATCTTTTCATATACATACAGAAAGAAAAGGTTTTATTTTCCCGTCCTGCATGGAAGCTACTATAATGAATGTGGATTAATATTTATATGTGATGATCAGGTTGGAGCACATAAAACTTAAAGAGAGACGGAGCCAAGCTAAGATCATGGGCACGGTACTGACTTTTTCAGGAGCACTGCTTATGACACTGTATAGAGGCCCCATCATTGATCTAATATGGTCACATAAAACAAGTCACCATGCCAATCACTCTTCCACCGACACACACTGGATAACTGGGACTTTGTTGATCCTCGTTGGTTGTTGCGCCTGGTCTGCCTTCTACATACTGCAAGTAAGTCTTTGCTTAACTAATAATTGTTTTCTGCTTAACTAATATTAGGCAGAAAAGCAGCAAGAAAAAGTGGTTTCTTCTGTGGCCTGGAGTTTAATTTAAGATGCAATAAACTTGTACATGCGGGCATTATGTCTAGTCACTGGCTGATATTGAAACTTTTGTTTTTATAATGGTCAGTCAATAACAATAAAGACGTACCCAGCCGAGCTCTCTCTTTCCACCTTGATATGCTTGATGGGTGCCATCCAAAGTGCGGCATTAGGGCTTGTAGCAGAGCGACACCCCAGCGCCTGGGCCATTGGCTGGGACTCTAGGCTATTTGCTCCTGTTTATACGGTGAGTTGTGATGAATTATTTAAGGCTCTTTTGGTTTAAATTCTACCAATTTTCCATTACTAAGCGATAGAATGCCCAATTGTATTAATGCAAGTCAAGGAATCTAAGTGCTTAAGTCTTTTTCTAATGAAAATTCATGAAGAGTTTGGAATTCCACAGTTCAAATTAATGGTGACTTTGAAATGTTTCAGGGGATTGTCAGCTCTGGATTAACATACTACGTGCAAGGCCTGGTGATGAAGACAAGAGGCCCAGTGTTTGTGACAGCATTCAACCCTCTTTGCATGGTCATTGTAGCTGCTCTTGGGACTCTCATTCTAGCTGAGCAACTCCATCTTGGAAGGTATAAAAAACTCGTCTCCCAACTCCCTAGTCCCTACCCCACAGCACAACAATGAATTCATTTTTCTCTCCACGTATTTCTTCTTTAATACTTGTGCTTAAAATGCATCAGTATCATTGGAGCCATTATCATCGCAATCGGCCTTTACTCTGTGGCATGGGGTAAAAGCAAGGACCAATTAGGGCCAACACCATCCACAACTGAAGAAAAGGATGATGCCTACGAATTGCCCATTTCAGCAACCGAGGGTAGCAAGTTGGTGATTGAGGCAAATAACTATGGTGAACATGCTGGAAAATCCAATTTTCCAGTTAAGAAATAGCTAGTCTCTATGTCTCCTATCCCTCTTTAATTAATCTACTTCCATCTGTAACTTTCTAGCCATCAACAAATGTGCGATATATGATTGTATACATGGGAAATGGTGTCATTGAGCTTGAAAGGAATGTAGCCATTGGCACTTTGGTATATTCTAGACAGATGCCATTATAAATAATAAAAAATTATTAATCACCAGAGTTGAATTGTTACTCCACACACAACTTTTAGATGTTTAATCCTATACTACATGAGAAAATGACTTAATGATATCCATACTAAACAATCACACAAATTGCTTTTGTGAATAAAACAGAGAGTTTACTATCCCCTTACTCTGTTTCTGTCAACAAGTTTACTCACAAAAGCAATTTGTGAGAATCAAATTAGTACAACTTCCTCTCTAGTGGTAACTCCAATTCAGTACTTTCAGTTTTCTTTGCCCCCACTTTATCATTTCAGACCTATTTCACATGGGAATCAATTTAGAATATTTCAATTTTTATAAAAAGACAAAACACATCAAACAATTGAAAAGATTTGAAAAGCCTACCTTAAGTGAGAATTTTCTTTTTTGTTAAGTGACCCACAAACATATATGGTGTTCCAGAGAAAAGCATATTCTATACAATAATCTTCACAAAAAGGAATATATACCAATTAAGAATGTCTCCTATTTGAGACAGTGTCCAACAATATATACATAAAAAGCGAAGTATGAATAGAGTTACCGATTTGCTTTCTTACTAGTTCTGTAACTTAGAACAAAAGGTAATTTGCATACATTAAAGGAGATAAAAACCAAGCATGAAATTAAGTGTAGCCAAATCCATCAGCTTAAGAACATATCCAGTTTATCTTCTGTTTGGCTGGAATATTTGCTCTTTGGGATTTGCCATGGGGATCGCTGGAGCCATTACCATCTGGATAGACATTTTATTCTGTCCAACTGTGAAAGCACTTAACTATATATCTTTGAAAGTTATATGTTCCTCTTTTGCATATAGAAGTTCAGACACATTGGTTCTATGGTCCGGTGAAATTGGAGAATAGTTAAGATATTGCAGATATTGAGGATTCTGATTTCCCATGAGTTTTAACTTTCGTGATTGCAAGCAAGAATTATAATTGACTTTTATTCTCTTTCCCTCCCGTCAGTACTTCTTTGGAATCAGGAATGTTGTTTTGCAAGTGGCAAGTGCTCCTGTGCATGAAGGAGACCAATCTTATGTGGTGCTAAGATACCTTTTTTTTTTCTTTTTTTTTTAATTTTTGTCCCCGTTACGACTAATTCCTTTACATCTTCTGATAACGTAGATGGTGAAGACAGCAAAAGGTGAATATAAATGTAATATTTTCTATGCCAAACAGGTGATAAGAAGATGTGAAGAGACTTCCATTTCTCTAATTTGATGTTCCCCTAACTGTGTTCTTCTTCTTGGTGTGTTCATCAGCAGCCATCTTTTCCAGATCATGCAACAATCCAAGCAGAGAGACTGGAATAAAATTATCTGCATCAATTCCTTTTTTATTTTATTCATGTTAGTTCTGATCTTTAAGGACTTTATTAGGAATCAAATGACCTTATATTCTTATACACATTCTGTTGCCTTTCCAAGTTCTTAAGGGTAACAGCTCATGATTCTGAACATTTAGTTAGCAATAAACTTCCTTTATATAGTAGGTTTTGTCTCCCAAAAATTTATGAGAGAGGGAGATGGCAAACCAAAGTGGGAACTCATGTATAGTGTACCTCAATAAGATGAAACCTTATTTGCTTATGGTAGCCTTGCAATTTGGCTCTGCAGGGATGTACATAATCTGCGTGGCCACCCTCACCCATGGGATGAGCCGTTACGTTCTCATTGTGTACCGCAATGCGGTTGCTACGCTTGTTATCGCACCCTTTGCTCTGCTCCTTGAAAGGTCAATTAACTATCTCCTGCGCCTTATTGTCATTAACATTTCTGAATGAAATATGTGTTCGAACTAGTGTGGTTTAACCCATGTTTGACTGAGGAAATGCTTTCCTTCTCCAGGAAAGGAAGGCCAAAGTTGACAATCTCAATCTTCTTGAAGATTATGGCGCTAGGCTTTCTGGAGTAATGCTCTGTGTCAAATACATACATAATACTAGTTCAAAAATGTCCTCAAGTTGAAGATTACCTGAACCAAAACATGAACTAATTATTCTTGATTGTTAACAGGCCGATTGTTGATCAGAACTTATCCTACTTGGGAATGCAATACACATCAGCCTCATATGCATCCGCCATTATGAATGCTGTTCCTGCTGTTACTTTTGTTATGGCAATTATTTTTCGGTAAGAACCACTGCGATCATGTACTGCCTTGTACTTAAATGCATAAAACTATATAAATATAGCATTTGCTAATGCGTTTTGCAATGCATCTTCCTCTTCTGCATGGAGACTCTAATGCATATGGAATTATGTCATGATCAGATTAGAGCACATAAAGATTAAGGAGGCACGTACTCAAGCCAAGATCATTGGAACCCTGGTGACCTTTTCCGGAGCATTGCTCATGACTTTGTACAAGGGCCCCATCATCGACATAATGCACTCGCACAAAGCAAGTCACCAAGCAAACCACTCGTCCTCTAAAGATTGGCTCATCGGAACAATTTTGATACTTACTGGCTGTTGTGCTTGGTCTGCCTTTTTCATATTACAAGTAAGCTAGCTCTTGCTAAATCTTGTTCACTTCGTAACATTAGGCCTGCTGCATTTGGTTTCTAGCAAAAACTCTTAAGAACAGAGGATTATTCTCTTGTGGCAACATTTATTCATTGTGTTGACCTTAAATGTTTATCATGGTCAGTCCATAACAATTAAGGCATACCCAGCTGAGCTCTCGCTTTCCACCTTGATATGCTTGATGGGCACAGTCCAAAGTGCGGCTTTAGGGCTTGTAGCAGAGCGGAAGCCACGCGCCTGGTCAATTGGCTGGGACTCTAGGCTACTTGCTCCTGTTTATACAGTAAGCTTATATAAACTTCTCTTATATTAATTTCGTCACCTTCAAAAAATTAGCCAATCCCTATAGGAGTATATGCAAGGGAATCGTATAAGATCCCAAGTTAACCAGCCTGGATTGAAATGTTTCAGGGTATGATCAGCTCTGGAATAACATACTATGTGCAAGGCCTGGTGATGAAGACGAAGGGCCCAGTGTTTGCAACAGCATTCAACCCTCTTTGCATGGTCATCGTTGCTGCTCTGGGTTCTCTGATTCTAGCTGAGGAGCTCCACCTAGGAAGGTATTCTCAAGTCCAGCCTCACAACCCAACACTGAACTTCTACCCCACCCCCACCCCCACTTTGAACTCAAATTGTTAATTTGTTCTTTAAATTAATTTATGATCTCATCACACTGCATCAGTATCATTGGAGCCATCATCATCGCGGTAGGCCTTTACTCGGTGGCGTGGGGCAAAAGCAAGGATCATTTCGGCCCAGCGCCATCAACAACAGGAGAAAAGACCGATCCCTACCAGCTGCCCATTTCGGCGACTGACAGCACCAAGTTGGTGATTGAGGGAAGTGATTACGATGATGATGAAAAAGCTGCAAAATCCAAAGTTGCAACAAAATAACCATCTGGTTTCTCTCCAGCTGGGGTCCTTCTAATTAATGTACGTCAAGCTATTTAGCAGGCTTGCATGTCCTAACTAGCTCCTAATTAATCAAGCCCCTCCTGCATATGTGTTGGTTTGAGCTTGCTAAATTTGGTATAAATGACAAATATTATAGTTGCCAGATCTCATAATACAATTGAACAGTAAGACACATGTGTGGCAGTAATGTGTCATGTCATTTCATGTCTTGCAAGTTGCAACTTTGGGTATCGTATTATTGGGATTATTAGTAGATGCCTGGTCTCCAGGAATCATCTCCTCTTGAGTTTGTCCTACAATTTCTATGCCCCTTCTGTATGACGTTATTGCTAATTCCCAACCATCCAAAGAATAAATTGTTCCGCACTACTCATACTCCTCGGGTTGACATACAGATCCGTCCATCACTTCTTTCACTATAAACTGTTAATTAGAATATTTCTTACTCAGTGTGTCATCAACTTAATCTGCTGTATTGAATTTGGAACAAAATCTGGGAGGCATACACTGAGGAAGCATTGGAATTTTGCTGAGAGAATATATAAGAAATTGATGTTGCAATTCATATTGATGGATTCCAGAGGGAGTGGCAGCCAAAGCTGATGAAGATACGTACCCTGGGAATCAATTTTGTCTGTCTTCTGCAAAGCCTCCATTATTCTTTTTGTCCCCACGTTTTGTTCGTTAAAATGAGGTTTGCGCACGGAACGATGTCGTTTAAACATCCGAGGCTTGCATGTGAGTCATCGCCCCAACCACGTGGCTTTACTGTTTCAGATCAGTAACTAAGACGACGTCGTTTGGCATAAAAACAGAGAATCGCTTTAAGTTACTTTTATGGACGAATTTTTCAAATTTAATTTTTTTTTAAATAATAAAATACTAAAACCATTATCAAATTAAAAAAAAAAATTATATTCAAATTCTATTAAAAAAATTTGTCAAATATCAATAGGAAAATTATAAACTAAGAACACTTTAAATAAAATTACTTTCAAAATGAATTCTAAATTTGGGATAGTGTTTATAGAAAATTCAACAATTTTTCTTGAGTTGTCCATCTGGTGTACATATATAATCTCATAACATGCATTCTGGAGTAGTTAGTCTGAAAGATGGACACCCTTTGTACTGAAGCCCAAGCCCAAGCCCAAGGCCGGAAAATTTGGAACGTGGGGTTGACATGCGGGATTACACAATTGGACTTCAGTGTCATAACTAGATATGAAGGTTAGATATCTTGGTACCACACATATGAATTAATGTGGTGGCTTCTGTTTGAATAAGTGTTTACACTGTGAATCCATGGAAGTCTAGTTAGATGTGGGGTTGAACAATCCATCGTAAGTCTTTTTTGAACATTCAATTGGATTTAAAACCTTTATAAAAAGCTTAGTATAAGTACTTTCAAAGATTTATTTTTTATTAAAAAATTATTTTTAACATGCTATAACTATTATTTGGATATGTTGGGAGTAATTAATTGAATAGTTACAATCCATTTTATTTTGGAGATCATTCACACATTTGGTCTTGTTGCTCAATTAGGGATAATAATAGAGCAAATTCGAGACGAATCACTCTCATCCCAACCTTATTTTGTTTATTCAAAATACTTTTTATTTTTGTCCCATTAAAAGAATTAAATTGGATAAGTCACCCTTTTTCTTTAATTTCAAATTTTTAAAAAATATTTTTAATTATATTTAAATAAATATATTTTATAAATAATTAAAATATTATAATTTTTATAACTTATTTTATTGAAAAATATTTATTATCATTATTATTATTATTAAAAATAAAAAAATAAAAAATAAAATAAATAAATTTTATGTATAATTAAGACACAAGGCAATTTTCAAATCCGTCCTAATCCATTATTGGGTTTTATAAAAAAAAAATTCAAACTCACCCCTAATCTATTAATTTAATTTTTAAATTTATCCTATTAGAGGCGGTACAAAGAGGGTACCCAAAAATACCCTCCATCGCCAAACCTATTCTCAACGTGTGAAATGTCAACGACACTCGGTATTTCAAATGTTACGCAAGCCTCCAATTTGACAATTAGCGAGACTCCACCTGCCTTCTCGTGGTTGGCTAGATTCAATATAACTCTTTTGAGCTTTGACTTTGGGCAGCATAATTTATATATTTATCAAGGATAGGCTTAATCCAACCCAAAACGATCCAAATCCAAACAACTCGCTAACATCAATTTAACACGACTAGTTGATGCTGACCCGAATTTAACCTAAGTTTGAGAAAGAAAGAAAAAAAAAGAGCAATTTGATCTCAAGTTAACCACACCTGCTGGTAGGGATGGTAAAAGCCCAAATGCTGCCATGTGCAATCACCATCAGGAATAACTGTGACACATGAGCCTGCCTGCGAAAGCTTGGTGTTCCAACAGCAGGTACTGAGCTCATTATCTTACGTACCCTTTTAATTTACACTATATCTTAAGTGAATATTCCCCGTTTTTGTTTTATATAAAATTAATTATCTTCCGTCTGCAAAAAGAATTGTGATGGTAGCCGGTAGAAGATGTATTCTTACTGATTTTGAAGCAAGCTCTAGAGAAGTGACATGGGAGAATATAAGCTTTAGAGGGGGTAAGATAGGCTAGACAGTAGCTAGGTACCACCAATAAATGATATAACTGGATTTGACGAGACGGACAATTCACAATTAGAACTTGCGGATAAGAAAATTTTGATTTCTTTTCTTATAGATACGTATAAAACATCCAAAAGATGACATTCTCCTATCCAATAAAGTACATTCTTTCAAAAAAATTGTAGACAAATGTCACTTCAGATTGAAGTTTGGGGCTTGCATTAATCATGAATATGGTCACTAATGTCACTCCAAAAGGGTTTTAAAGTATAAGCCCCCGTCTATTTCCTGTTATGGAGGCCTTTAAACAAGGAATGTTTTGTAAGTTGCAAGTATACCTCATACGAAAGGAGTCCAGTCCTGTCAATTTTGAATTAGGGGTGATAAAGTCATCACCAAAGCACATCAAATTTCAAATTCCATGGTTGCGTTCTTATCACCAGAGTGTAGCGACTCTCCACCAACATCTGTCTATCTTTTCAATTTAATCATAGTTTTTGATGACGACGCAAGAGATTGGACTTAAAATTAACTGCATCAATTCTATATTACGTACCTCCACTTTCCACCTTCAATGACTTTACTTTAATCAGGAATCGAATGCCTTATATTCTCGACACATTCTCTTACCTTTACAAGCCTGGCAGCTCCCGGCCCTCTCAACACTTACCAATTGTTAGGTTAACGAGCATGGCTCCTCTTTAATGAGAAGAAACTGATGATTAATCATCATATATGCATGTCGATCATCAAGAATTATCCAGTGAAATCAATCAGAATAATTTTTTTAAGTATATATTCATAGGCACAACTGTCAAACCAACTTGTTCCATTCCATGCCCCATTTTTTATCAGAAGAATATATCTTAATCCATATCCAAAAAAGAAAAATGGACACCTGGTTACAAGGTTCGGAAATTTTCACTTTACCACATTAAGACTACTTAACTTTTTCTGTTCATGGCATTATGTGCGTGGATGAGATACTGTAAGCAAACAAGGGAAATGAAAATGAAAATCTGGTTTATTATCTCCCATGCACGTTAATTTTATAACCATGCAGCATGGTCATATAATTAGTCTATAATAAATATCGACATTAATTTTTCAACATGGTGAAGAGAGTGAAGCAAATGATGATCAACTTTCGGCAAGTTCATTGACTTTCCGCTCCTTACCGAACTCGATTTCAATGTTGAATTTCTATATATTGATTGAATTCTAGCTCTAAAAGAACTCAGGGACCCCGTATGCTCTCAAAGTCTGTACGTTAATGATAAGACATCACATGAGAAGAAGACCGTTAGTGCTTTTAATAAACTTTGGAAGAGAAGTGGAGAGGACTATACAGACACGTTGTTCATAGCTTTCTCAGATTTTAAATGGTACATCTGCAGATTGGGTAGTTAGAGGTTTCCGTGGATGCACCTATTCAAGTGCATGAATGCAGTGAACTTTATACAAGACAGCCTTTAAACACCTAGAAGAAGTAGAAGACTTGATCATCATGAGCTTATTTTCATGCATGAACTAGTGAAACACATGTACTATTGATAATTATCTTAACTCTCGTTCATGAACTTATCCCCTTTATGAGCTAATAAAGTTCTTGAACTACATTATTATGTTTCATTGTTTGCCCTTTTTGTTGAGAACTGGCCTTGTCTACAGTTAACACGTACCTACAAAAGTGTTTCCTGTCGCCTGCATTCAACTCTATCTGGCATCAAAATATCTGGCACCGGCCCATATTCATATTTTTATAATATCTCAGTTAGAGGTTGATTAATTGCATAGGTTTAATTACAATTATGACAGAAATAGGGGTCTAACCCTTAATTGGATATTAGTGAATGTATGTAAGGTTCCATATATAATATTTGGAATTTTTTGCCCTTGTCCACTGTCCAAACCATTGTTTTTTGTGTGGTAGGTGGAAGGGTCTTATTAGTAAGAAGCGTGTGGAGAACAAATCAATAACACAGCCTCAAAGCATGGCCAATGACGCATTTGGTGTCGATGTGTATGCATGGAAGATCAGGGAAGGGAAGCCCCATTACTTTTTATTTTTGGTGTTTCAAATATTTCTCAGCCACAACTCTACCACAATATATAATATATTGCAAGAGTTATCCTCACAGTAAAAACGGTTTCTTTGTGCTTGTCTACCTACTAGCCTTTTGATTGCATTTCTTTGGATGGAGTACTGTTTGCTTTGTAATGGGTGGGACTCCCCCACTCCGATTCAAGACATTGGAATCCAAACACGCAACCACCCACTTCACTTTCTTTGCATTTGGTGACCCCAAGTGTTGTAATACTCACAAACCATCTAGCTGTTGCTCTCAATCTATTCCAGTGTCGCACATAAGCAAAGCTCTAGTCTAGGTACCCTCCAAAAAAATTACACCCCACCCACGTACGACAATAATTTCAGGGTTATGACCCCTTTTGATGACTTGGATTTGACTATGTGTTGACGATATGGGAAGAAGGTGGGGTGAGAACTCAAGCAACTTGGCCACTCTCAGCTTCTGATTCAATGAAAATGTAGGAAAAGCCTTTGAGCAGAAAGTTCCTGCACTGGATTTAAGTTATACTGCAAGGATTGTGGTTGTAGTTATTTTCAAATAGAAGGGAGTCAATGGTCGTGTGTACTTAGATTTCGAGAACTTGCTGATTCTGGATTTGTGCAATCTCCCCTAAAAGCAACCTAATTTACCCGGGAGGATTGTATGCCAATTATTTATGGATCATTACATCAGCTTCACTACGTCCATTGTTTTTCTTAGAGTCAAAAAGTAGTTAATTAATTAACCATGAGTGAACCTCCAATTACTGAATTGATTTGCCCACTCTTGATGCCACCCCACTTCAAAAAACATAGGCACCCCACACGCATCATCCTACAGCACTAAACCCCAATTCCATTAGGTGGTCAATGAACACAAATCCCCACTTCCTCTGAGAAAAACAGGGGTAAGAGATGAAAACAAAAATGAGAACATTTTTTTTTCTTTTTTTTTCTTAGAGGACCACACACATCCCTACTCTCTTTTCCTCGATTCTATCATCAAAGCAAGGATTCTCCTTGCTTTGAAAATGGGTGTTTTTTGTTAATGGATAAGGAATCTAGAGAAGAGCTAAAGCCATGAGTTAGTGCAGAAAGTATGCATAGGTGGTGTGCCAAAATCGAACAACCACCCCTTTATTGCTTTCCCCTGTCTATAAGAAGGCCGTTCCTCATTTTAGTTTCTCATTCAATTCCCCAAACAGAAAGAAAGAGAGAGAGATGGGAGACCAAACCCTTTTTGTCAAGCTGAGCCTGATGTTCTCCAAGGTGAAAGCGTACTTGGGCATTGTCTCCCTGCAGTTCGGCTATGCTGGCATGTACATCATCACCATGGTTTCTTTAAACCGTGGGATGAATCACTACGTACTTGTAGTGTACCGACATGCAGTTGCCACTCTTGTGATCGCGCCTTTCGCACTTGTTCTTGAAAGGTCTTTTCCTTATCAAATCTTGCTCTCACATCCAAATATATATAGTATTTGCTTTGCTAATTGTTTTTCTTCTAATTTATAGGAAAGTAAGGCCAAAGATGACACTCTCAACCTTCCTAAAAATAATGGTGCTTGGCTTCCTAGAGTAATGCTCCAAAACCCAGCATTACTTGCCCTTTCTCTTTTCATTCTTTTCATATGAGTACTGTTGCATCATATGTTAATATCTTTTCTCCGATTGGGTATTGATGATCAGGCCAGTGTTTGATCAAAACTTATACTATGTGGGGATGAAGTATACATCAGCAACCTTTGCTTCTGCCACTGTCAATGTCCTCCCTGCTATTACTTTCATAATGGCAATTATCTTCAGGTAATATAAAGATTCAAATCACTTCACCAGTATATGTTATATACACTGCATGAGAACAGTTGAATGGGATTGGTAGGTGAAAGCAACTGGTATTAGATGAATGATCAACGTTTATTATAGTATATTCCATACTTTATTTTTTCGAAAAGTGGAACTCGACAAAAATATTAATAATATTATTTTTACAAATTCCTACACCTAAAGAAAATTGCTATTAGCCTATTACTTTTCTTATTCATTAAAGTAAATGATCCTTCTGATTTCTCTTTAGCTCTGAAAGGAATAATGTTTTGTCGTCATAAGAACAGAAGCGAAGCCACTTCCAACGTCATGAAGTTCTGAGTTGTTATCCACCACCCACCATTACCAAGTATTCATTATTCCCACCTTTGAAGAGACAAACACCCAGATGGGTTCTCAAACATCATTTCCAAAATTCATTTTTCCTCAAAGAATATACGGGAAGAGCTTGCCAAAAAAGACATTTATACTCCACATATCCACGTATTTGTATTCATTTCACATGGAAGGTCAAGTCATTTCGCATATGATCAAGTATCATTTGCTAAGTATCAAGTATTTTGTTTAAATAAACTTTCTATTGTAATTTGCATTAGTTTGGCAACAAAAATAAGCAGATTTATTGATCGATATGAAGGTCTCCACTGTTTCTGCTTTCAACAGCCAGCTGCTGTGCTGCTTGATCTGTATTTTGACGATTATAGCTTCTACCAGCGTATAACATGCTAATATCATTGATTATAGGTTGGAGAAAATTAATATTAAGAAGATACCCAGCCAAGCTAAGGTGATCGGAACCTTAATCACAGTCACAGGAGCCATGGTGATGACACTGTACAAAGGTCCCATCATTGACTTTATACAAACACGAGGAATAAGCCACCATGAATCCTCCAGTGATCCCTCGGCAGGCCAAAATTGGGTCACCGGAACCCTAATGCTCCTAGGCGGCTGCTTTGGTTGGTCTGGTTTCTTCATATTGCAAGTAAGTTTCCCTAGCTATATTATGTAGTGGAAATCTTGTAAATTCCTTTATAGCAATATGAAAAAAAAAAAAGGGAACCGTATTCTGGTAACATCAATTTTATGAGAGATTATCATGGACAAAAATCAAAATAATATGGTCAGAAATGCAAAGGTCGAATCTGAATCTATCAATCTATTTGAGATCACAGGGTTTGTCTTCATGGCCCACATTTTGTCTAATTTAATCATAGCCCTTGCTTTTCTATGCACACCCATTATTAATATTACTGCTTTTACTATTAAAGTGCTGTACTTGTTGGGTCCAAATTGGGCCTCAGATATAAAGTTGAATGGCGTTTGATTATTACTTAGCCATGTAGCACATAGTTTTGTTCAATTCATTATTACCAGCCTTTTACAAGAAAATAACTTGGTTAGCTAAATCCACAGCGCCATGCCTTCATCTGACTAGCTAATCTGAATGGCTATGCATTTTTTGGTTATTCAGTCATTTACACTGAAGCAATACCCAGCGGAGCTCTCTCTCACAGCCTTGATATGCTTTATGGGGATGGTGCAAGGAGGGGCCGTGGCACTTGTGATGGAACGCGACAAAGCTGCTTGGGCAGTAGGCTTCGACTCCAGAATCTTGGCTGCAGCTTATTCTGTGAGTACACCTTCTATATATTTATACTAAATGAAATTATATGATGTTAAGTAGTAACTAACACTATATATTAACCAAAATGTTTAGGGAACAGTTTGCTCTGGAATTGCATATTATGTGCAAAGTCTAGTGATCAAAGAACGAGGCCCCGTGTTTGTAACTGCTTTCAGCCCTCTGTGCATGATTATCACTGCAGCTCTGGGGTCCTTCATTTTGGCCGAGAAACTCCACCTGGGAAGGTATAATTATGATCTATATATATATACATGCCACCATTTCCCTCAAAACAGCATCATTGATTTATAATTCCAAGTCGACTTCATATATATTTGATCACAATTAATTAATAGTGAATCAGGCATATGCCTCCTCCATGTATCTTTTGTCGATCTATTTACATGGTATTAATGTTTGTTATGGTTGACCTCAGTATAATTGGAGCGGCCGTGATAGCCGTAGGCCTTTATTCGGTGGTGTGGGGCAAAAGCAAGGAGGCCAGAAGCTCAGCATCACAGGCGCCGACAGATGAGATAGCAGGTGGGAGCCATGAACTGCCAGTTGCAAGCAGCACTAAACCAAGCATTGTCCATAACAACAACACGGAAGGAGATGGTGGAATGTTGAAGATTCGCGTGTCAGAGGCATCATCAATGATTGAATGATCGTGAATTTTAATGTACAATATTCTGGCAAAGGGTCACCCAACCATCATCCATGTAGCTATCTATCTACTTTAGTTTTGCAGGCAATTAATGCCAGTTGAACTTTCCAATATGGGCAGGTGAACTGGTGAAGTGAAACTACTTTATTCTGATTAGTCCCCCCATATATTCTCATTTCATTTCCAATCGTACACCCTGGTGTCGCTTGATTGCAAGAATTGACCTTTTCTCATCCGTATATCCCACCTTTTACCTTGTGGGTATTGGGCCATTGGCCCCAGAATTTTATTTCACATCCCCAAATATGGTGGCAAATTAGCAATACAATTTGGTGCCTCAAGGTAATGGGCCCCTGATCAAAGAATCAAATTCTCTGGCATAAGTCCACTCCCTAACGACATTGTGCCCATTATTTCAAATCAAGCCCACCATTCGGCCCGGCCCACATGAGATAGGCAGACAGACATCAACTTGTTATTAAATTTATTTTTAATATGAAATTATAAAATTAATAAATAAAATAGAAACTATTATATACAAATATTGAAACCGTTGTGTGATGGTTGAAAAAAGGAGACGTCATTGACAAAAATGAATTTTTTTTTATTTGCACTGAATTTTTAAAATAAATTATTAGTTTATTTTTATTATTCAATTAGTAATTTAAATAATAAAATAAAATTAAGTAATCTAATAATGCAATAATAGCGATCGAAGAGTTTACAGACGTAAGGAAACTGTCCGGCAAAAGGATTGGATATTTAATTAGTTAATTTATCATATTAAGAATTTTTTAATAATTACGTGGCAGTTTTTTTTATAATTAGGTGGCGCAATTTTAGCAATGTACGAATTAGAGAGAGCTGAACTGCATCTTGTATCGGATTTTTGATAATTGTGCGGTGAATTTAAAATTAATTTTTTAAAATACAATAAATTGAAAAATATTTTCAAATTTATGACAGTTTTTGTCACTTTAAAATGTGTCTCTCGAAAAAAACATCTTCTATTATTTTATATCAATAATACACGTTCATAAAAATTGAATTTATATTGAAGAGACACCTTCCACAATTTTTATATTAATAACACATGTTAATAAAATTTGAATTTATATTAAAAGTATTTCTTTGAGACACCTTTTACAATTCTATAAAATCGAATTTATATTAAAAATATCTTTTAAAGATACATTTTTCATAATTTCATAAAATTAAATTTATATTAAAGATATCTCTTCAAGTGACACCTTCAATCATTTTCGTACAAGTCATCCATTGAAATAATTAAATTTATACTAAAAGTGTCTTTTCAAAGAACACATTTCACAATTTTATAAAATTAAATTTATATTGTAAGGTTTTCCTTCAAGAGACATTTTTAGTATAAGTTTAATTTTTTCAATAGGTGACTAATATAAAAATTGTGGAAAATATTTATTCAAAAGATACATTTAGTATAAATTCAATTTTGTGGAGTTATAGAGAAGCCTTCAATATAAATTCAATTTTTTTTCACCCGTGTGACTGATATGAAAACTGTGGAAAATGTCTCTCTAAGAGACACCTTTATTATAAATTTGGTTTTATGGTATTATAAAAATGATATTTTTTTAATATAAATTTAATTTTTTTAACGTGTATGACTAGTAAAAAAATTATGGTAAAGTGTATTTGGAAGAAATATCTTTAATGTAATTTTAATTTTATTTTTAACATATATTATTTATATAAAAAATATGGATGACATATTTTTAAGAAACACCTTTTAAAATGGTAAAAAATATTGTAAATTTATTAAGTAATTATCATATTTTAAGAATTTATTTTCAAAGTACCATTTTTTAAGAATTATTTTTTAAATAGCCGTACAAGTTAAAAGGGCCCTCTTGGATACACATTCGTCAGTTCTGAACCACTAGATTTGCTCTTCCTTTCTCGCATTTTCCATCTGGTGGAGACTGTAGGGGGAGAGAAATGGTTTTATGGGTATTCGGGTATGGATCACTGATATGGAAAGCAGGGTTTGAATATGATGATCGACGAGTTTGTTTCATCAAAGGGTACCGTCGTGTCTTCTACCAAGGTCTGCACCTCACTATCTCTCGCTGTATCTCTCCTTGAATTCATTATATTTCTATGGTTTTGTTTTGGGCGTCTTGCAGGTAGTACAGACCACAGAGGGACACCAGAATACCCAGGAAGAACAGTTACATTGGAGCCTGCTGAAGGAGAGATCTGCGTGAGTTCCTTTTACAATCCAAACGCCCATACTACATCAAATGTATGCTTGTATGAAAATTTGATTGGATTCTCAATCATTTGCTTTCTCTTTAAGTGCGATTGGAAATTTAAACGATACAGTCTTATGGGTATGTGTGCATTGTGGCTTAAACCTTACTGTAGATGATTGGTTGGTCTAGGAAAACACCTCTTTTGAAGTCCATTTGCTTCCCTGATTGCAATGGTGTATCGCAGAGAAATTTGGGATACTCCTTTATTTTGTGACCTCTGTTAAAACTTAGGGAAAAAAGTGCCTTTTTCACTTGCATTCGGGAACAATATTTCTCCTGCAGAATAACATTTAATTGTTTTTTGATGAAAAATGTTTGATATAAACTAGAATTGGTATTACTGTGATTATTGTTTTTCTTGACCATTAAGGAAGTTCAGTAGAAGAGAAAAAAACCAAATTGCCATGACTGTTTGTTGTTGCTAGATGGGCTTAATGAATTATTCAGATTCAAAGTGACAAAATTGCACCTTAGGCATATGGGGAAGAACTTCCTGTTTCAATTGTAAGATGAATTTTCATCTCTTTTATCATATCGTATGCCAAATTTGAGATTTCTGGTCCTGGTTGATGCATCGACTCTTCCATTGTTGAGGACTCAGTTGTTTGTCCTAATTTTCTCTTTACCATCCAGTTGTTATTTTAGCTTATCAGTAGTATACTATACGATACAAATGCATAAAACAGTACATTTTTTTTTTTTTTTTGCAAGGTTATAGTGGGGAGTTGCCTACAAGGTTTCCAAGGAGGAAGATGAACAGATTGCATTAACAGTATGTTTCTTAAGTGGTTTTCTTTGAAGTTGTTCTGATCCCTAAGCTGCTAAAATCCTTTGAAATATTTTATGTTATTTTGATGTATTGATGGCCATGAATCAGCTCTCTCATTTCAAGTGCTTGATGGTTCGTACTGCCCAACAAATGGGTGCTATTTGTTGTCGTTTTCTTCTGATTTTCCCGATTGATTCATTTGATTGATAGGCATGATGTAGCCACAAAGTGTAGGTATCTTTTCTCTTCCCCAATCAGCTAGTGTGGTTTCTTGGATTTCCTAGTTACTACTCCTACTAAGTGCCTTAAGTTACCTCTAGGGAGCACATTGGTTCATTAGGTCACCATGATATGATGAAAGAGCAAAGAAGTTCAGTGTGCAAGATGCAGAGTTGTTAACTTCTGTTTCAAAACTCTAAATTTATTATTCCAGACAATTTCTTGTTATTCTTCTTTTAATTTTCCATTTATAAGGACAACGATATAGAGAGTTGATTTTACATATATAATAACACAGAGAAGGGAATACCCCATGTATGCCCAAATGAATTTATATATGAATAATAATAATAATAATAAAATAAATAAATAAATAAATAAGAAGGAACTTCTATTATACTGCACAACTTTGCAAAACATAAAGGATCAAAGAAGAAATTAGGAAACACTTTGCATTCTCCCTGCACCTGCATCTCAAAGCTTTCCAGTTTCACTGTCTTTAAACACCTCATCAGTAATGAACAGACCACCCTCCTCACTCTGCAAGGGCATACACCACCAATTCTCATAAAGTTCTCTTACAACCCTGGAAGAACCCAAAACATGCCTCAAAATAGAAAACATGAAGTGTCAAAAAGAGTTGTATCGAACATTTCATAGTTCTACTTCACTTAAAAGGAAAAAAAAAAAAAAAAAAACTCTTACATATGATGCTAGTTTATCAAATTCCAACTTGTAATTTAGATAAACCTTCCCTTATTCCAAGGTGGCATAGCACATAACTGGATCCACACACACTGCAACCCATGTCCCAGGTAAAACTTGATTAGACATCTGAGCTCTGAGCCATTACCTTCTCCATATGTTTCTCCATATCTTTTACATATATGAAAGAATAAGAAAAACATCCTGGTAAATTTGAGGTTTTTTCAGAGAGAAATGAAACTCGTAAGTTCATTCATTCAACCACCCATAGTTTAATGCCTACAAACTCCCAAATACCAGTTTAATTTCCACTGACATCTGATGAGAGGTCTTCCTTCATCGCTAAGAAATTGATCAAGCAGGAGTCTTCCAGTCAGCCTGAGCTCTCGTGCTGAATTATCCCTCCCATTTGCTAGTGTCCACGTCAGTTTTAGAATGTCTGTGTCTCTTAAAATAGCATTTAAATTTAGCTTCAATAGAACAAAAAAAAAAAAAAAAAGAAGGGAAAAGTGGGATTTCATATCTGCAAGATCATTCCTTGCTCCCTCTAACCAAGTCTGATTCACTCTATCATGACGTACACTGGCTTCCTCCAAGCTCTTTTGGGCTTTTCTTGTGATTCATTTTTTTTACATGTTTTTGGAGCTTTATGCACTATAAGTTTTAAGTTTATCTTGTGTAGTGGTTTTCATTTGACACATCAGATACTCTCCTATCTGTAAAATTTTCAATTCTTACCTCTGCTTTCTTCAGTGCCCCATCTTTATTGTCTGTGCAGTCAATTTTTAGTCATCAATTCCCTTGGTCCTTGCCCTTTAAATTCAGTCTCCTGTAAAAAGTGTTTGTTCCTAATCTATTCTCCTAGCAGCTGGTGTTCTCTGTTCTGCTTACCAAGATGCATACATGATGGATGTTTCACTTTAACCAACTCTTTTGAGTATGTTCCCTGCCTACTGTTTGTTGAAACCTTGTTCCTGGAGTAGAGCCCTTGCATGCTCTTGCTAATTTCTTACTGTAGCTCTCTGTAGCTTTGCCTAAATAGTGGTTTGCATCCAGGGGACACCACAACTTATGGATGACTCAATTAATCAACAGTCTGATAAGAATGCATTCATAATTGTTTTTTTTTTGATAGGTGTGTAAGAATGCATTCATAATTACAAGTTTTCATAGCAATTCATTCTTGTAGACCATTGCAACTATTTCCAGATTGGCTTTTGTCATGGACCAAGGGCTTGAAAAGATCTTTTGGGGCACATTTTACAACTTCATTTTCCATTATTTTTTTGTTGTCACCCCTCACTAAATATTTCTAATGGAAATTCCTTTTATGATGCTGTGGCTCATAGTATCTAGAAGTGAGGGAGAAACAGTATGACAAGAAGGCTTATCTTGACGTTTATGCTGTAAGTTAAAAGTGTTGCTCAATGTGCTGTAAGATAAAAAGTGTTGCTCATTTTAAATCATCACATTTTAATATTTTTTTTAATTACTGATATTGATTTATGTTTATCAATAATTTAAGCTGGAATTTGCTTACATATGTTTCAGGAGCCAATGGCTACAACTCCTGTCATCTCTGGAGTAATGGTGTAAGTGTGTGAAACCACCTAGCACTTTTTTTCTTTCTATTATATCTGGCAATTACCATAAGCCAACCAGATCAAAACAGATGCTCTTTTAACTGTTTAGATACATAGCATCCCCAGACAAGAAGCTTAATCGTAACTACCTTGGCCCTGCATCAGTTGAAGAGATTGCCAAGTATGTATTCTCTCTACACGTTCTAATTTTATATTTTACTGTAGAAGCATCTTCTCCATTATAAGAAATTGCCTTAGTTTTGTGCATATGCCCCACAGTTTATAACTCAGTTTATAACTTGAGACGCAAAATTATACCAGCCCCACCATAGATATATACAGTAAAAAGTAGGATGGTCAGAGGATTCTTGAAACATCTCATCTTTACCCTGCTATCTGAGACTCAATTGCTGATCATTCCTTGTGTTTTTTATCCATTGTGCAGACAAATTGTTCAAGCTGAAGGCCCCTCAGGTCCTAACAGAGAATATCTTTTCCAACTTGAACAAGCACTCCTTCAAATGGGTAAGGTTTCTCTGAGGATTACCATTTTCTGTCTCTCTTCATTTCTATCTTAAGAAGATTTATTTTCTTCAATATTTTGCATAGGATGTGAAGACAAACATGTAATGGATCTCGCGAATGAAGTGAGGCGCATCCTTTCAGAGAAGGAGCTGACTGCTTCATGACCCCATGTAACAATGGACATGAGAATTCTGATTAGAATTGAAACTCAAAAATGTCCTCAAACTTTGATGAGTTGATAAAATATTATTTATTGGATAGAGAAACATTGTTGAGACTCATTGTTGAAGCTCTGGAAAGTGAGACTCTGAAAGGCTTATATCAATAATATCTCAATAAATTCATGAATGCTACTTTGTGGAATCCTGAATGCTACATAAGTTTGGTAGCTTCTTATACTTGTGGATTTGGATTTGAAATTAAATTCCATAATTATCCCAATTTAACAGGGATAATTATTTATTCGAGTCTAATAATAATAAGAATCTACCATTCTCACTAACAGAAACAATCAAACAAGAAATTTTTGGCCATTGAGACCAAAATCTTCCAGCCCATCAAGAAAACTCAACCTAGAAAACCACTGATATATCGCTCATCAAACTTATATTATGCCAGTTGCCTCTTTTGTTATACGCAGACTACATTCAAATTGGGTTGTTTGATTAAAAAGGACAAAATCATTCCCATTTGTTAATCTAACCCTCCAACCTTTTTCACCCTAAAAAACACTCATTTTGGACAAGAAAGTCCTCATTTTTTTCTTGTAAAAATAACTTTTTCTTTTAAAACACATGTAAATAATCAATATATTAAAGGACATTCACATCAAAAATAGGTCATTCTTCAAATTCAAAAATGGGAGATTGGTTTTAAACATTTACACTCTTTCCATCCATTTTAATCAATTAATCCATTCAAATTTGGTATATCTGAAAATGTTGTTCTGAGTATAGCTTGGAATTACAATACTCTTAACAATAACACCAAGGCTACAGTTTAAGACAGTTTTTTACATAAAGTTATGTTTAGTTTCCAAAAAGTACTAAAGAAAGAAAAAAAAATTATTAAAAAAATGATTTTTTTCATATTTGATTTCACTATGAAAAATACAAAAAAAAAAAATCAAATAGTAAAAAATAAATAAAATAAATTTAAAAAAATATATAAAAATAATCTATTGAGTTTAAACTTATTTTTTATTTTACTTTACTTTTTCTTTTATTTTATTTTACTTTTCCTCTCTTTTCTTTCCCTCACATTTTCCCTGAATTTTTATGGGAACCAAACATAGCCAAAGTGATTTAAAATAAAATTAGGTACCAAAAATCTCAAAATCTATTATATGAACTCCAATTAGCATCCAACATAACAATGAAATTGGAGGAGATTCTGCTGCTGCTTATCCTGCCTTGTAATTTTAAATGAGATTATAATTTCATTTTAGATACAGTCATAGTTCAAACAACTGCAATCACATTCAGAAGGTATAATTTTGAAGTAAAAACAAAATTCTCTATTTGACAACATACACCAAAATCAGTCCACATGTGTATATATATATCACCCACAACACATATAAGCGGGACATCCTCTTGTCTCCAAATATCTAAATCCCAACTTACAAATATCCACCCACAGGCATGGCAATCGCCAAAGTGGGACCTCCTCTCATATTTAGCCTTGCACCTAAGCATTTAATAACAAGTTTTCCAACCAGGGATTCAATTCTTAGTATTCATCATAAAAGAACAAAATATTCACCAAGATCAATCCATAAATTTGTCACTGAATATGATAGAGAAAATTGTACAATACTCTCAACGAATAACTGATGCTATTTCTTTCCTTTGAGCAGAAATAACCCTTAAACCGGCAAGATTAAAAACTCCTAAGGAATAGCCAAGTGCAAATTATCCATCAAAGGCCACCTACCTCCACATCTAATATAAAACAAAAGGAAATAATAGTACAGGGAATGCACATGATTCATCATTTTATCTAAACCATAGAAGCTCTGGCTATTAATCACCTTTGCGAGTCAGCTTATGCAGGATTCAATCGCTGTCCCCAGCATTATCTGCAAAAACATGGCAAGGATTTCATAAGGTGGCTGAATAGGTAGCCAAAACCAAGCAATATAAAGAACAATCAAAATAAATTAATGGTATAATGCACTATCTTCTACCATGCACACCTCAAAAACATAGTCCACAATCTAAAGTCGGTCAAAAGATACCATGCAGACATAGAATTGCCTCAATAAGAAATACAGCATAAACCCCATTTTTCTTTAATTACCATTCTGGAAATTTTGGGTACGATATGAGTCACATTTAACACTATCCATATGTGTTGAAATGTGATGAAATCAAAATTGTAACATTTGGTTTTTTTAATGGTGCCACAACCCACCGGAGGAACTCTACATAGGTACCATCAGTGTAATGAATGGTATAAATATCAGACTCGCACTCTCAAAGATTTCAGAGTAAAAGGGCATAGCATTAAGAATTAGCGTATTACTTCTCCTTTATAAATATGACAAGAGAGTACACTAAACCATTGGTTATAGAATGAATATTATTAAGTTACCAAAATCATTCAGTCTCACAGAATGTCAAATAGCACCCAAAATGCAAGTAAATTACCTTAACCTGGTTTAACATGGATACTGCAATTCACAATGCCTGAACCACATCCAAATATGACTGAAACAGTGATATGGCTCAAGCAATCCGATTTAGGATCCATTTACTCAAAATCCTGGGGCCATATATATTCAATGGCTCACAAATAACCAAATTTCAGATGTACAAGGTAACACACACACTTACCTTCATTAAGCTCTTCACTCTGGCTGCCATCATCATCCTCACCACCATCATCTTCTTCATCCTCAACCTCCTCCTCCTCTTCCTCGTCATCGTCATCATCGTCGTCGTCGTCATCAGTATCTTCAGCATCTTCACTCTCACTTTCATCTGGTATTTTGGGCTTTGGAGGAGCTACAAAACTCCTTGTGGACCTTCTGCGCGAACTTAAGACAATGTTGCTTGTATCAATGCCCTCCAGTTCTTTAGCTCTCTCCTTTTTCTTTCTGACATCCTTGATTTCTGAGCATAAGCACAAAAATGTCATGCAATCTCCTAGTTTCATTTTATTTTATTTTTCCTTTTTAAAGAAAAAAACATATACAATGTCATTCACTATATGCTTGAAGACCTGCCAATGTGCATTAATTGCGTGGACATATGGCACAACCATGTGTGAGGCCCACTTCAAAACCTAATAGGTGCATTTCTGCCCAACTTCCTAAAAGAAAGTCAAATGGAATCAGTCTTAAGAGAAAATATCATCTGGATAATGCAGTTCTTGTAACTAACACAGCAAAACATATTATGTGGGTTCTTTTTTTTTTATCGTTTTCATGAGGTATGAGGTTAATATGGTGCTCTGATTTGCAATAAAATGACTGTGACAGAACATACTTGCAAAGGATTATTTCAAATGCATTTTGGTTGTAACTCCCTTTTTTGGCACTTTTGTTAGATATATTTGCCAATGATCATAGCCCTAAAATTGGGAATATTTTTCCCAAGTAAAAATGTAGTTGTAAGTATTATACCACTTTAGCTTGCATAAAAAACAGCCAATCCTGCATTTTTATGTAAACACTTCAACAAGTATGTCCCCAGTCCCCCGCATAAAGCCATTGCTTAGTTTAAGTAGGATGCTTTATTTGTTCTCAATCTCTAGAATGGTGCTTAGAGAGCAAATCCACCACCAATTAGCAAATAAGTTTGATTGAACCATTCATAGCCTATCCATTATGCAATTCAATAGGGTCAAACTGAGTTCCAGCCTTTTTTTAAGTCAAAGTTGTCAAACCTAAAGTTTTAAACCACTACTATTTCCTGCTAGTTAAATACACACACACACAAGTACATACATACACATAGAGACCTTAGAAATATACACTATGCCCACTTTCAATCCCACAGTCATTTGGAATGCAATCCCTACTCTTGATGCTGCTAATATGTCCTCACTCCATACTTCTGCTACTTAATTATTATAGTAGATCAATTTCATTTCTTTTTTTTTTTCTTTTTTCCTTTTTATAGGAAAACAAAATAATTTTATAGGCAATGCCAAAGAAACAACACACTGATATAGATAGGATGTATCAAAAGGGTGACGAAAGGCTAGGCCAGAAAGAGAGAACACAAAAAACAACTCTCTCCCTCAACAAGAACCCCAACCCATCTATAAAATCAATTAAGGAAATGAGCCTTCTTGTATATAAAATCTGATCCACATTTAAAGATTGTTTGGGAATGTGTATTTCACCATTTGATCAGATTGCTCCTCATTTTTGAACAATCTTCGATTCTTTTCCTCCCCAATTGTCCAAAAAAATACATAAAAGAAGAGGCCCTCCAAAATTTCTTATGATCTCTTCCAACAAAATAACTATGTCAACCTAAAAGAGTCTCTTTGACAATGGTTTTCCTTGTTGTTCACAATCGTCAATGCTAACTATATCTTTGAGAATATTTTTTTTCCTCTTCTTCCAGTCTCTAAAAAAATCTTATTCCATATGAGATGAGATGAGATGAGAGGGGGAAAGTGTTGGGTTACGATAGAGTCGAAGACATTTGAAGTTTTGATAGAGGAAGTCCGAGGGAAGCTAAAAGGTACCATTGTGGAGAAGAGTAGAGGTCTCTCCTCTTGGATCCGGTTTGGAGTTTTAAGTTTGAGAAAACTGTTGGAAGGTTTTCAAGAATGTTGCAGGAAAGAGAAGAAAGGAAGAATGGTAAAAGTCTGGGAGGAAGAGGGAAGAAAGTTCAGGTTGGAGAGGCGTGTAAACAGGACGGGGAGATATGTCTTATGTTTTGTTGTTGATGTAGAGATTAAGAAATTTTGCTTAGTTTTCCCTTAAGGAAAGGGTTTGCTAGGAGGATGGGCCATTCTCGTTGAGAAACTATGGGCTTTAGGGTAGTTACTCATGAGGAAGCAAGGACTGAAGTGGCACTCCAAGGCGAATCAAAGACGAAAGTGGTGACAATAGAAGGCAAGGATGAGAAGTGCCTTGGAAAAAAGGTAGAGAGTGAGAAAAAGACCTTCGTGAATGTTGCTAAGGAACCGGTTGGAAGGCTAGGAGATGCATTATGGCTTCAGGTTGGAAAGAGAGGGTGAAGGGGTAGGGAGGAAGGGTTGAGTAGGTGCTTAGTTGGAAAGTGGGGTGTCAGGTCAGTGGTGGAGACGGAGATGGCTTAGTTTAGGAAATGGGGGGAGCGCAGCTGGAATCTTAAAAAATGTGTGAAAGTTTTGAAGTTGGGAGGACCTTTCTTTTTGCTGGAGTTTGAAGATGAAGAGGAAGCAGAGAGAGTGTTGAAGAGAGGGACGCGCTGCTATAAGGATAAATTGTTGCACTTAGAGAGATGGAGTGAGGAGGCGAGGTGCTTGCAATTATAAAACGCCAAGCAAAAGAAGTTTGGGTGAGGGTGGTGGGGCTCCCGCTTCACTGTTGGAGTGGAGAGATGTTTAAAAGAATTGGTGATTGTTGTGGAGGTTTTGTTGAGGTGGATGAAGAAACAAAAAAATTTTCTCAGCTTCAATGGGCCAGAATTTTGGTGAAGAACGGGGGAAAATTTTTTCCAGTGACGTTGCATTTAGTGGTGAATTCTTATTGTTATGCAATCTAGTTATGGTGGAAGGTGCTGCCATGGATTTCTGCAATGGTGCCAATGAAGAACTAGAAAGGGAGAGGAGGAAAAGGTTAGGGAAGAGTGGGATGTGGGCTCACGCGCAGGGAGCAACGGTGGTATGGGGAAGGAGAGTTGGCTTGCAGCAGAGGTTGATAGGGCAGGTTTAGTCAGAAAGAATAGGGGGAAGAAAAGGGTGATGGAGAAGGGACGGTAGGATCAGCTTATGGTATTTCAGGCTTTGGGAAGGGGACTGGAGAAAAGAGGAGTGGAGGGGTGGGCTTAAGTGTGAAAGAGGGGTATGCTATGTTTGTTAGTTGCAAGCCCGCTTATAAGGTTGTTCAAGCCCAAAGGAATTTAGGCTTGGAGTGTGAAGGGTCTGCAATCCTTTTTAGCTCTAGATTAGGTTGGGCTTTAAAAGAAAGTGGGACGAGCGAGCCCAGGACATGTTGGGAGGAGGGGCAACCCAACAGAGGTGTGGAATGGGCTTCTGGTGACAGGCCCTTCAAACCTTCTAAAGGATGGGCTAGGCTGTTTGGAAAGCAGGCCCAAGTCAGTTTGGAAAGTAGGGCAGCCCAGTGTTAGAGCGATTTGGGCTTTGAACCCACTTAGGGCCTTTTTAGATGAGCCTTTAAAAGAGGCTAAGGCTTCGCTTTGTCGAATGCGATCTAAGGGGTGGATTGCAGAAGAGTTTCTGGCCGTAGAATGGTTTCTGAAGTGGAGAAAGGGGCATCAGGAAGGTTTTCTCTAGCAGACACGTGCCTTTTGGAGGAAGCTTCCAGATACTCCTTCTTTGAGCCTTCTTCTGTTTGCGTTTGGGGGAGGGACGAGACTCTTCTTTTTCTCTTTTCTCTGGTATGGAGGGGGCTTTGATTGAGGTAGAGAAGAGTCGTGATGCTGATGTCTTTTTGAAGGAAAACGAAAGGGAGTTGTCTGTAAGTCCTCTGAGTTTGTGTTTGGCGGAAGAAAGGCTTGGTGAGAAGGTTGATGGTGGGTCTTTCTCGTTAAAAGATGGAAGGGATGAAAGGGTTGAGAAAGAGGGAGGGGATGTGGAGGTGTAGAGGTGTGGAGGTACAGTTGTTTGGCAAATTTTTGTCATTGTTTGGGAATGCCCACTAAGGGATTTGAAAGTGAGATTTTGAAACTTCTTAATAGAATGAGAGAAAGAAGAGACCGATTTGAGAGGGTAAACGGAAAATAAAAAATAAAAAAAAAATGACAGAGATCCTCAAGATTTGACCGAGAGCTGAAGAAACTTGAATGGTCGGTAAATTACAGTGGATTAGGAAAGAATCAAGGTCATCAAGAGTGTGTTAGATGAGGCTTTGAATCCTTTCGTGGAATGTAAGGGGGGTAAATGATAGAGACAAGAAAATTGATAAAGGATGTGATTAAAACTCAAAAGGTGGATTTAGTGTGTCTCCAGGAAACAAAAACTCAGAAGATGACTAGTGGAATTGTAAGAAGTCTCAGGGTAGGAAGATGTTTGGAGTGAGGGGCTTTGAATTCAAGGGGTGCGGCGGGGGAGAGGTGTTCTGGGATAATAGGGTGCTGCAGATGGTGGAGACGGAGGCGGGTAAATATTCAGTCTCTTGTCGCTTTAAGAATTGTGAGGATGGTTTTTGCTGGATTTTTTCAGGAGTGTATAGGCCCATTGTGAAGGTGGAGAGAGAAGATTTTTGAGAGAGTTGGGGGCCATTAAAGGTTTGTAGAATGAGTCATGGTGTGTAGCAGGAGACTTTAACATGATAAGATTCCCATCTGAGCGTAGTAGAGGAGGCCATCTGTCCCCGGCAATGAGGAGATCCTCAGAAGTGGTTGAGGATTTAGAACTAAGGGACTTGCCTCTTCAGGGGGGGTTGTTCACATGGAGTGGAGGTTTTAATAATCAATTAAAATCGAGAATTAATCGGTTCCTTATTTCTGAAGATTGGGAAGTTCATTTTCAGGGGGCCATTCAAGTTGTCCTGGCTAGGCCGATTTCTGATCATTCTCCCATTCTTCTCGATAGGACAGAGATGAGGAGAAGGTCCACGCCTTTTAGATTTGAGAATATGTGGCTGAAGGAGGTGGGCTTTAAAGAGGTGTTGAGAAAGTGGTGGAGGGAGGATTCAAGTTAGTGGGTCAGCCAGCTTCATTTTGACTAAAAAATTGAAGGCATTAAAACCGATTTTGAGAAGTTGGAATAAAGAGGTTTTTGGTCAGATTGATTCTAAGAAGCAGAGTGCTTGGAATTTAGTGGATTTTTGGGACAAGGAAAAGAGTGTTCGCTCTCTATCTGTGGAAGAAGAAAAAGCTAGGAAAGAGGCAAGAGAGATGTATAAAAAATGGGTTCTTTTAGAAGAAATGTCATGGAGGCAGAAGTCTAGGGAAATTTGGCTGAAGAAGGGGGATAGAAACACAAGGTTTTTTTCATCAAATGGCTAATGCTCATAGAAGAAAGAATCAACTGACTAAAGTAAAAGTGAATAAGAGATGGTTCACTGAGGAAAGTGAAATCAAAGAGGAAGTGAGCAGAGCTTTCCAAGGTCTATTGGCAAAGCCCGATGATTGGAAGCCTAGTATAGATGGTTTGATTTTTGAGAGGTTGAAAGAGCTAGATGTGGAGGGGCTGGAGAAGCCTTTCTTGGAGGAGGAGGTTTTTGGTGCGCTGTCAGTTTTTTGCGGAGAGAAAGCACCAAGCCCTGACGGGTTCTCAATGGCATTCTAACAGTTTTCTTAGGATTTTGTAAAGGAGGAGGTAATGAACTTCTTCAGATAGTTCCATGAGACTGAGAGTTTTGTTAGAAGTCTGAATGCAACCTTTCTAATACTGATCCCTAAGAAATGGGGGGCTAAGGACTTGAAGGATTTTAGGCCAATTAGCTTGGTGGGAGAGTTGTACAAGTGGTTAGCTAAGATGCTGGCTAATAGAATGAAGGGAGTGTTAGCTTAGGTGATCTCAACGTCTCAAAATGCTTTTGTAGAGGGGCGGCAAATTATGAATGCAGTGTTGATTGCTAATGAAGCAATAGACTCCATTTTGAAAAACAATAAAGGGACGATTCTTTGCAAATTAGACATTGAGAAAGCCTATGATCATGTGGACTGGTGGTTTCTTTTAGCGGTGTTGGAGAAGATGGGGTTTGGGGAAAGGTGGTGTAGATGGATAAAGTGGTGTTTATCCACTGCTAGGTTTTCAGTTATAGTGAATGAAAGCCCTACCGGATTTTTTCAGAGCTTAAGGGGTTCAAGGCAAGAAAACTCCATTTCGCCTTACTTATTCATAGTTGTGATGGAAGCTTTTAGTTGTATGCTGAAGAGAGCAGTTTCTGGAGGTTTTTTGTTGCCTCGTTCGGTTCGGGGAAGAAATGATGAAGGGGTCCAAGTCTCTCATTTGTTGTTTGCTGATAATACGTTGATTTTTTGTGAGGCAAAGGAGGAGCAGTTGACGTATTTGTGCTGGCTATTAATGTGGTTTGAGGCAATTGCAGGGCTGAGAGCGAATCTGGAAAAAAGTGAATTGATTCCGATTGGTACGATTGAGAATGTGAAAGAATTGGCTGATGAGTTTGGTTATAAGGTGGGAAAATTGCCCTCCACCTACTTAGGAATGTCGTTGGGTGCTCCTTTTAAATCTATTGCCGCTTGGAATGAAATAGAAGAAAGATTCTGAAAGAGATTGGCTATGTGGAAACGTCAATTCATCTCAAAAGAAGGGAGGATTACCTTAATTCAAAGTACTTTGTCCAATTTGCCAATCTATTTTATGTCTATTTTCCAGCTGCCTAGGGTGGTTAGAATGAGATTGGAGCAAATTTAAAGGCATTTTTTGTGGGGTGGTGGGGCTCTTGAGCAAAAATCGCACTTAGTAAGGTGGCCGATTGTGTGTGTAGATAAAAGAAAAGGAAGGTTGGGGGTTAAGAGTCTTGGGACTTTCAATAAGGCTCTCCTTGGCAAGTGGGTTTGGCGCTTTGCAAATGAAAGAAAAACCCTTTGGAACCAAGTGATTAGAAGGAAATATGGGGAGGAAAGAGGAGGGTGGAGCTTTTGTGAGGCTAGGGAGGCCTATGGAGTTGGGTTGTGGAAAGCAATAAGTAAGATGGGACATCTAGTAACCCCTTCTTTTGGCTTTGTAGTGGGTGTTGGTAAGAAGGTGAGGTTTTGGAAAGACAAGTGGTGTGGAACCACCCCTTTGTGCGAGGATTTCCCTTCATTATTTGCTCTAACAACTTCCAAAGAGGCTTGGGTAAATGAAGTTTTGATAGCCGCGGGGGAAATGGGGGAAAGTTGGACCCCTCGTTTCAATAGACCTTTCAATGATTGGGAGTTGGAAGAAGTAGAAAGGTTGTTTTGTCACTTGGATGGGAAGAAGGTTAGTGTGGATGAGGAGAATAGGGTGAGGTGGATGGATTCAAATGATGGGGTTTTTTCAGTAAAATCTTTGTATAGGGCTTTGCAGCTAGTGTCTCTTGCTTCTTTCTCTTCGAAGATTATTTGGAACTCTTGTGTGCAACCCAAATTAAGCTTCTTTGCTTAGGAGGCTTCATGGAAAAGAGTTTTAACCTTGGACCGTTTGCAAAAGAGGGGTTAGGCTTTGGCTAATAGATGCTTTCTGTGCCAAACGTGTGAGAAGTCGATCGATCACCTCCTCCTTCATTGTGAAAAAACAAGGGAAGTGCGGATGACGCTCCTTTCTTTTTTTGGAGTATCTTGGGTTTTTCCTTTTTCGGTAAAGGAAACCCTTTTAGGGTGGAGGAGCTCTTTTGTGGGTAAGAAGAGGAAGGTGGCGTGGCAAATGAGACCGTTATGCTCGTTTTAGGGTCATTTGGAAGGCAAGGAATAGAATTGCTTTTGAGAATAGCGTGTCGTCCATCCAAAAGTTGAAAGCTTCTTTAGTGTATTTACTTTGGTCGGAAACCAAATTGTGGATAAAAGATGGTCCTTCGACCTTAATAGATTTTGTAAATTGGGTGTGTTCGCGATAAGGGAGAAGGTTTTACGTTTTTTCCTTATTGTTTGGGTCCTTTGTAAGGGGGTGAGTATTTCTATACTGTAATTCTGTGGGTCGTTATTTTAGCGCCTCTTTGCAATACAATTTTTTGCTTATTGATCAAAAAAAAAAAATTCTTATTCCATTCTTTCAATTTTGTATCGACATATTGCAGTCTTTTCATGAATTTATGACTTTCCCACCCCTTAGCCTAAAACTATTTCCACCATAGGCTAAATCTTTCCTTGAAATTTGGGTGAAGCAACCACATGATTTGAAACCTGAATAGAGTTGGACCCCACTTAAAAGGGTTCATTTCTTAGACAATGAGGCAATAGTCATACGTCAACTTGAGCAAGGCTTCTAAGAGACATCAAGGGAAGCTTTGCTCCCACTCATTCAAATGTAAAAATTTATCCAATCTTTTACAACCAGAGGATTCTTGCAAATTGGACTGCATAAAAAAAGTGTTCCTAAGAGGAGGGTTGACTAACTTACTTTCTCTAATGAAATCATCAAAGTCTCTCATGCTAAGGGTTAATCTAGAGCCACCCATCTTCTCTTAAATTCTTCTTATGGCATTAAAATCCCCTTTCTCCTCTCCCCCCTCCCACCCCCACAAACACCATTTCAAAAAAGTTAAACCAAAAGGATCTATTAGCCCCGCACAAGAAATCCTTTCTTAGGGAGGTATCAATTAAGGGGATTCAAGCACTTGCTAGAGACATTGTCTCTTCTTTTATTTGGAGACCTAGATTGGCTAACTAGGTGGCAACCTCCTTTTTGATAGATCAATTATAATTTAAATTTATAGATGATGCCTATAAAAAAGAGGGCACATCCCAGCGCATAGGAAGTATACAAAGGGTGTAAGAACAAAAGAGAAAGAACACAAATAAAACAATTAGGTGACCAACTTTTTCCCAAGAGGGATTTATGCTGAAGTGTTTTGTAGTTTTGTTCCTCTCCTAATTTCTGTATGCGTTAATTGCTTTTGTGAAGGATATCTCATCCTTCCTTTTTTCTTTTCTATTCAATAAATTCATTTCTCTAGGCATCTTCTATTCAAGAAATTGTTTTTTCTTTTTTTTTTCTTTTTTTTTTTTTAACGTTAGGAATATTATACTTTTTCAATCTGATATAATATATATATATTATACTTTTTCACTAATTTAACATGGTTCTAAACTCAATCTATGGTTCCTGGGTGCTAGCATTATCGAAACAATCTCATAGCTCCTAAGGGTAGAGATATCAGGTTTATCCACAGATTTCCCTATTTTGTGCTGCATTTTGCTCAAAGCTTATGCTTAAATAGCACATCAAAGCATCAGCAAGGCCCAACTTAATCATCATCCCAAGGGATCCTAATCTGGAAACATACAACAGCTACCAACTTGTTGGAGAATTGTAAACATATAATATAGAAACTAACTTTTAAAAGATAGCTAGCTAAGTATTTTGTTGTTCTTTTAGAATTCCAACTAAGTTTCAGGCTATATTAAGTGAGGAAAACAAAACCAATCACCAAGGGATTGTAGAGATTTTTCTTATTTTCTACTTTTCTTTGGTGCATGGAGATTGGAAAAGACAACCAGAACCCACAAAATGATTCAACTATTCTCGATTTCAATTCCCATTTGTCTTTTTTGAATGTAAATCAAATTTCAACTCCTTAAGTCTACCTACTAATTGTAATTGTCCACAGTTCAGCTACCAGGACTCACTGACAAACATAGGCTGCATTAATGCTCACCTTTTTCAGAAGGATTTTTAGATAATCCTTCTTTTGATAGTATCTCTTCGAGTTCCTTTATTAGGTGGGCCTCGCGTTTGTTTTCAGGTGCCTGCTTGACTCTCTTGTAAACTGATGGGGGAACACTGAGAAGGAAATAGACAACTTTAGGATATCAGCATTATCAAGGTTCAAAAATACTGGGTTAAAAAAAATCGAAACCTCATTGCACACGATTTGATAATTGATTTCAGATTCTCAACACGTTTTCCATATGCAGGAGCCGAAACTTCTTTCCTCTGCACTTCATTTCAATAAGATATTCAACTAGGGGAAGTTTATATGAACAAGTTTTCAGAGTTTAGGGGAACAAAATAGGTATGACCTTGACAGGCTTTTCAGAGGATGATTGTGAGTGACCATCATCAGAAACATTTCCACTGTCTTCTGCATCACTATTATCCTCTGATACTGTTTCTGCAGTCTTGCTTCGCTTCTTGCTAGGCATCTTTGTTTCCTTCACAGGTCTTTTGCGTTTTCTTAGATCTTCAGAATTCTGCGTTTTTCCCTTTGGAGCCATTTTTGTTTTAGGTTTTACTTCTTCTTCCTCATCACTCTCACTCTCTAAAGACTCAGAACTTCCTTCACTGCTTGTCTTCCTTGATGCCCGGCTATGAGAATTTTTCTTAGGACTGCCCTTCTTAACCCCAGTAGTAGGTTTAGAAACTTGAGGAGATTTTAATACCTGATAAACAATAAGGTAAATGAAACCAAAGGTAGATTACATGTGGAACTTCCAGAACTTACAGGATGTCTCCTGAACAAGTTTTTACTCACCTCATCTAATTGCTCACTTATAAATTTCTTATATGGATCAAGAGTCTTTTTATCTAGTTTAAGGTCTTCCTCCAAAACTCGACGAACTCCAGCCATAGTAATGTTCCTAGAAAAGAAAAAAAAAGACTTCTTAATTAAATCACCTTAGCCAGAAGGGATGAACAGCAAGGGAGCATTTCAAAAGTATGTCTATTTCATAAGCGCAGGAACTAAAAATTACATAACATATAAAGATGAAAGGATAACTTATTAGTTCAAAAATAAACTGCAGAAACAATAATAATATCAACTGTAGAGTGATCACCAATTCAAAGAATTACGATGTGACATACTCAGACTTAGCTTTGAAGTAAGATGCTCTTTTTCTAATGGCCTTCTTTATTGTGCTTTCACTTGGAACTTCTTTATTTTCCTTGCCTTGAGTTTCCTCGGTTTCAGATTTGGCTGTTTTCTGGCCTGTCATTAGACCTAGTACTGGAGAGCCTTCTATTTTCTCCTCATCTCCAGAGCTAGGTTCCTTCACTTCTTTCTTTGACTTAACTGTTTCAGGTGGCTCTGCAGCTTCACCTTTAGTTGAACAGACATTTTTTTCCCTGGTTTCCCCAGATTTCTTGGAAGGATTGTCATCAGCAGCAGCATTTATGCACTAGTTTAGATCAGAACATAAAGGCTAATTAAATTCCTTATAATTTCGATGAAAAATGATAAATAAATAAATAATAGGACCCCAACCAAACCTCTTAAAGGAGAATTAATCTGCACTCAAATTATAGTGGATCATAGTGTCAAGAGAAAATGTAACAAAAGAGCATATAACAACAAAAAAAGATATGCTAGATGTGCAAAGAATAGGCAACAAAGAGTAAGGTCTATTTTCAACCAAAAAAAAAAATTGCAAGCTCTTAGAGGTCAAGAAAATACACGCAGTTAGCAGTCCAATGTGAGATGATCTGTTACCCTAAGCCCTAAACATGGAGTTAGGGATTATGGGAGTAAGGAGTTTGGAATATTCAATAGGACCTTGCTCAGAAAATGGATATGGAGATTTTTGTGGGAAATAGTTTACAGATTAGGGTTACAGCAGGCAAGTACAGCATAGAAATGGTGGTTGGATCTCTGGGCAAATGAGAAGCTTTCACAGAAGATGCTTATGGAAGACCATAGGAGGAGGAGGTGGAAGATTTCCTCAGTTTCATTCCCTTTCAGTAGGTGATGGGAGGAGGATATGTTTTTGGGCATTCCTTAAAAGGAGGTTGTGATAAGGATGAAAACTCCATCAGATGGAGGCTTTATAGAGATTCTCCATTAGATCGTTTCTCAGATGATGGTTAGTAGGAAGGCAACTTTGAGTAAAAAGAATGAGAATAAGTCAATCACATTCTTCTCTGATATGTAATAACTAATGAGATCTAATCTTTAATCATCTCTTACTTTGGTTAAGGAAATCTTTGCTAGCTAGCATAGAAAGTTTGCACAAACAAACAAGAAATATAGAGCACCCTTTTATGCTTATTTTATAGGTGTCCACAGAAGATGCAAAAGTACGATTGTCTAGCAGAAGAATACACACTCCTGAAGCTAAAAGTATCCTGGTTAAATCCCAATTCCTATGGACTTCCACTTAGTGATAATCCAAAGGCTAGTCCAAAGGCATGCCTTTTGTCAATTTTGCTGGAGGCTTGTTGTAGGGTTTAGTACAGCAGGTTTTCCTATGGTTTCCTCTTCCTTTGTCCTTTTTCTGTCTTCCTTTTGGCCATCTCTAGGTTTCCCATTTATAACCCCCTTGTAATATGGGTCATCCAACTCAATCCAGAGGGTGCTTCTAAAATCTTCTTACTCATAAAAGAGAATATCATGCATCTCTCTGCTAAAATTCCAAGTCAATTCAAAGTTTTCCCCCTTCCTTTGTCCCTTTTCCGTGTTTCCTTTTGGCCCTCTTTAGGTTTCCCATTTATAACCCTTCTTGTACTAAGGGTCATCCAACTCAACCCACAGAGGGTACTTCTAAAATCTCCTTCTTACTCATAAAAGAGAATATCAAGCATCTCTCTGCCAAAATTCCAAATCAATTCAAAGCTTTAACTTATTAACCTTCACAGGACATGAAAAATAAAGTTATTACATATTGTGTCTATAACAATACAAACAAATAATATTGATGAACAAAGTCTAGAACGCTTAATTCTTGTTATGCAATGATTGGTGAACAAATCATTATACTAAAACCAATCATTTGCAAGGTTCTTCATACTGAGCTTTAATAAAAATAAATAAAAGGACACCGGTATTAAACATAAAATACTAAAAGACAAATTTATTTCTTCTTATCCCAGATAAATTTATTTTTTTCAAGTCGCATCAAAAGAGTCCATGAAACAACCCACATTTTCTAGGGCTCTTTTGTAGAGAGGAGAAAAAGTTTAAACACAATTGTGAGAAGCCTAGGTGTGGGTAGGCATTTGGGGTGGGAGTCTTTTGATGCAAGGGGCACGGCAGGAGGGGTGTTGCTTTTTTGGGACACAAGAGTTCTGGAGAGGGTGGCTTCTAAAGTGGGGTCGTTCTCCAATTCTTGTCTTTTTAGAAACTATGAGGATGGGTTTCTCTAGGCTTTTTCAGGGCTCTATGGGTCGTTGAAGAGAAGAGATAGGAGGGAGTTGTGGGAAGAGTTAGCTTCGATTAAGGGGCTTTAGGATGTGCCTTGGTGTATAGCAGGGGACCTTAACATGGTTCGTTTCCTTATTGAAAAGAGCAATTGCAATTGGTTGTCAGCTACCATGAGAGATTTTTCCAATTTTATTGATGAGTTTGGACTTGTAAACCCACCTCTTAGTGGAAGTGGCTTTACTTGAAGCGGAGGGCAGGGTGGTTCCTTCAAAGCTCGTCTAGACTGTTTTTTGTTTTCTGGAGATTAGAAGGATCATGTCTCAAAGGCCTTGCAAGTTCTGTTGCCAAGACCTCTGTCGAAACATTCTCTCATTTTGTTAGACTGTGAAGGGGAGAGAATAGGTAAAAGGCCTTTTAGATTTGAAAACATGTGATTAAAGGTGAAAGGTTTCACGAAGAAAATAAAAAAGTGGTGGCAGTCTTATAATTTCAGGGGTAGCCCTAGCTTTGTGCACTCTAGAAATTACAGGCTTTGAAACATGATCTAAAGAAATGGAATAAAGAGGTGTTCGGGAATGTCTCAGCTAAGAAGGATTAGGCTCTAGAGTTGATAAACTATTGGGATAGTATAGAAAGATTAAGACCCCTGTTTGAAGAAGATAAGATAAGCCAAAGAAATGCTAAAGATGAGAACAGTCACCTAGCTATTTTAGAATAAACTTCTTGGAGGCAGAAGTCAAGGGCACTCTAGCTGAAGGAAGGAGATAACAACACAGAATTTTTTCACCGCATGGCTAATGCTAGGAGAAATGGAAATTTCATTAGTAGCCTCACCATTAGTAGAATCCGCTTGGAAAAGAAGAACTTAAAAAAGGCATTTTTTCCCACTCTAGAGAAATGCTTAAAGAACCTCAAGTGAGAAGATCTTATATGGCAACTGAACTCTTCAAGAGCATTGACTCAACGGACAGAGAGATCTTAGAGGGCCCTTTTTCAAAGGAGAAAATGACCTCAACTCTGGCAAATTTGGGAGGTGACAAAGCCCCCTGGGCCAAACGGGGTTTTCTCTAGCTGTTTGGAAATTTTGTTAGCCTACAATGGGTAGAGAAGTGATGCAATCTTTTGAGGAGTTTCATGTGCAGAATTCCATGACTCGTAACCTTAATGCAACATTCTTAGTTTTCATCCCTAAGAAAAGAGAACCAGGTGACGTGAAGGACTTTAGACCAATCAGCCTACTGAGGAGCCTTTATAAACTTCTTTCAAAAGTCCTAGCTAACAGATTGAAAAGGGTAATGGGCAAGGTGGTGTCAAATAGTCAGAACACTTTTGTGGGGGTTAAATAGATTTTGGATGCTATTTTGATTGCAAATGAGGCGGTTGATTCTAGGAAGCATAGCTCTAATGCGAGCTTAGTTTGCAAATTGGATATAGAAAAGGCCTACGATCAAGTTAGCTGGAAGTTTCTTCTTTTAGTCTTAAAAAAAATGGGTTTTGGCCCCAAGTGGAGCAATGGATTCATTTCTACATTCCCACTATGAGAATGGCAATTCTGGTTAATAGCAACCCCACAGATTTTTTCCCAACCTCTAAAAGGCTACAACAAGAGGACCTTCTTTCACCCTATCTTTTGTGTTGGTTATGGAGGCTCTCTGCAGTTTAATTGTTAAGGCTAAACATAGAGGATTTATTAGGGGTTTCAAGATTGAGGGCAGAGGGGAAATTGAGAATCAAGTTTCACACCTTTTGTTTGCCAATGATACCCTTCTTTTTTGTGAGGATGATGTAAAGAAATTGAATTTTTGGAAATGGATTATCATCTGTTTTGAATTGGTGTCAAGCTTGAAAATAAATCTACAAAAAAGTGAAGTTATTCCAGTTGGGGAGACAGTGGATGTGAATAGAGTAGCTTCTCTTCTTGGGTGCAAAGTAGGAAAGTTTCCCGCGTCTTATCTAGGATTACCCCTTGGGGCCCCTAATAAGCATTATGGTGTCTGGGACTCAATTGAGGAAAGGTTTAAAAGGAAATTAGCTGTTTGGAAAAAACACTACCTTTCCAAAGGAGGAAGACTTGTCTTTTTAAAGAGCAATCTTTCAAATCTCCCTATTTATTTTATGTCCCTCTTTGTTATTCCTAAAAAAGTGAGAATTAGATTAGAGAGAATTCAAAAAGACTTTTTATGGGGAGATTTGGGAGATAAAAGCAAGATCCACTTGGTAAATTGGTCAGATGTGTGTAAGGCTAAAAATTTTGGAGGCTTGGGGACAAGAAGACTGCACAATCTCAATCAAGCTTTGCTAGACAAATGGCTTTAGAGATTCTCTATTGAGTGTGAAAGTTTGTGGAGGAAGATCATTTGTGGAAAATTCAAAGAGGTGAAAAGGGGGTTAGACTACTAGAGTGTGGAGGGAGTCCTTTGGGATGAGCCTTTGAAAAGACATTAGAAAAGGGTGGGAAGAGTTTAATGTTAGAACTTTTATCTGTATACGAAATGGTAGTCGTACAAGCTTTTGGTGAGACATTTGGGCGGGGGACTTCAAGCTAAAAGATGTTTACCCTACTATCTTTAGGATAGCATCCTATAAAAATGCTACAATTGCAGATTCTTGGAAAAGGGAAAGGGATGAAAGGGGTGTTGAGAGGTTCATTTTAAAAGACCCTTCCAAGATTGGGAGGTAGAGGAAGTAACCCGCTTTTGGGTTTTCTTCACCCATTAAAAGTGCAAGAAGGTGAGGACACTTTATGTTGGAAAGACGATAGTAGAGGATTTTTCAGTGTCAAGTCTTATTATTGTTCTCTAAGTGGGGAGAATAATTTTGTTTTTCCGGGGAAGAAGGTTTGGGGATCCCATGCTCCTCTCAGAACTTGCTTTTTTGCTTAGAAAGCTGTTTGGGGGAAAATCCTAACTATAAACACCTTAATAAAGAAGGGATGGCAAATGGTCAATAGATGTAATCTTTGCAAAGAGAGTGAAGAATCAGCTGATCACATTCTGATTCATTGCGCTAAGACAAGAGAGCTTTGGATCTTTTTATTAGCCCTCTTTGGAGTGACTTGGGTATTTCTAGATTCAATAAGAAATCCCCTCCTTCAATGGAAAGTTAAGGGGTGTCAAAAGAAGATCGAGCAGTTTGACGTTTGGCTCCCATTTGCTTATTTCGATGTGTTTGGAAAGAGCGTAATTGAAGAACCTTCAAAGATGAAGAACTCTCCGACCAAGGTTTAAAGGATCTCTTCTTTCGGACTCTTTTTGAGTGGTCTAGGGTTTCTTTGGAGCTAGATTTCCCTTCTATGTTGCTTTTCCTAGATACTCTTTTTTGTGGTTAACTTTGCTTTGTTTTGTTTGTGTGGTCTTTCTTTGTTTGAGGTGTGATTGGGTTGTTTTTGTGTATACAACTGTATACGTAGGGTGCACCCTTTCATTTTTTGGCGCTTTTTATTGCGTGTTCTTGATGTCTATAAAAAAAATGTTTTAGACGCAATTTTGATAACCAATGAAATGGAGTAGGAGAAAATGAGACTAGGTAAGGAAGCAGTGGTCTTCAAAATTGATTTTGAAAAGTCCTATGACCACATGGATTGTAGATTTTTGGACCATGCATGAGATAAGAAGGGATTTAGTACAAGATGGAGCTCATGGGTGAAGGGATGCTTGCCTTAAAAATGTTTCACAATCTTAGTGAATGGAAATGTCAAGGGATGGTTTAATGCAACTAGAGGATTAAGGCAAGGTGATCCTCTTTCTCATTTCTTATTCACCATAATAGCAAACGCTTGAAGTAGGATGTTGATAAAAGCAAAGGAAGATGGAGTTCTAGAAATGGGATTTTCTTTGGTCATGGTTTGGGGAGAGAGAGAGATCATCTTTTAGCTAGATCCAAGAGTGGAAGACAAAGGAGCAAGGAGGCTTAGCGTTCAAGAGAATATCTTTAATGAATAGGACCCTCTCAAGAAAGTGGTGTTGTAGGCATCCTAGGGATAGTTCTGGTGTTGTAGGCATCCTAGGGATAGTTCTGGTCTTTGGCATAAGGTTACCTTGAGCATCTACAAGGCACACCCAAACTGTTAGGAGGCAACATTTTAATTAGGCGGTGACATTGTCTCATGTTAAACTAAACAAATCGATTGGCTTCCTCCTAGAAGCATCAACAACATGTTGACCATTTCTTTTAAGGCTTTAGGGAGCACTAGTAAAGGCAAAGTTTTATGACAAATCACTTGTCTTACTTTGATTTGGATAGTATGGAAGGAAAGAAATGTCGGATCTTTGAGAAAAAGTAGAGGACTTCAGAGAATATACGGCATGAAATCTATTTCTATTCATCTTGTTGTGCTTCTACCACTAAAGCTTTCAAGGGCATTCCTCTTAACATTATTTAACTTGATTAGATTTTGATATCTAGATGACAAGGGTTAGAATAGCAATGTTGAGTGTTATGATGTATTTTGGAGCATACCTCTTTTCCTTTATTTTTTATCACATTTTGTACCTTAGGGAAGGATTTTACATCCTCCTCTTGTAATCTCTTATTTTTAACGAATATGTTTCTGTTTCTGATAAATAAAAGTAAAGAAAGTCTTACATCTCATAAATGATATATAGCAATACAAATTCTGCCTGCAATAAAAAGGAGGAGAAAAAAATTCCCTACAAGTTTAACCAATTTTAAATTACAACTGAGAGATAACAAGGAATCATTTACATGCAGGTTGGAAAACAATAACCCTAACATCAAAATACAGAAGTCCAAAAAACTAAAGGCAACCTCCAAAACAGATGAACCATAAAGTAAAAACCAGTTGTTCATTGGCTAATATCAATTATTTGGAGGGCATGATCTTAATGGATGTCAATGAACTTAGATAAAATATGTCAAGAAGAACTAAGCCACTAGAAATAATTGTCAAGGAATCGATCATTTCACCAACCCTATCCAATGATCTCAAACTTAAGCTTTTGTGTTCACGGCGCAACTTGGCCTACGGGGTAGGTTCAGGTGGCAAAAAGTTGAAGGGGGAATAGGGAGGTTTTATGTTTGATTCCTAGTTACATAAACTGGGGATAAAAAGGAAGAAGAAGAAGATAAAGAAGAAAAGGGATTTTTTTGTTATAAGACGTATTGACACTTTATATTGGAAAGAGTTTATTCATTTTTTCTTTTGATCAGATTTTGTATATTTAGGAAGGATTCCTCATCCTTCACATGGACTTTTAATTTTTAACCACGAATTTTTTGTTTCTGATTTAAAAAAGATAAGAAGAAGAAGAAGAAGAAGAGTTCAACTATCAAAAAAAATGTTATGGGTCATGACTCATAAGCATCAGAACTATAAGTTGGTAATAATAGAAATTGATAGATAAATATAAACCCAATCCATAGTGTCTGGCCATCATCGAAACCATACATGAAGGTTCAGTTCGCATAGAAAAACAGGCACACAAACAGTGTTTTGCCCAAACTGACAAAGACTTGCTGTTCATTGCACAGTTGAAGCCAGGACTAAGAGAAAATTCAGACAGCCCATTATTCAGTTGTCTAAACTGGTCCTTACTAAGTGAGAGGCTGTTGAAACTGACTCTAATTTGGTCCTAATAACACTCCTTCAAATTCCAGAAAACAACCTTGTTTCCTGATAAATAATCTAGTAATTTTTATAACCAAAATGATACATGTCATTAATTATTCCAATGGTAATTTAAAAAAAAAAAATATTAATTTTGAGTAATAGAACACCACTCTCCCCCTCCACCCAGTTCCCATGCAAGGAAAAGAATCACCACCATCCCAGCACAATTACCAGTACCACTGATCATACTGCTGCCATGACATAACTGCACAATCAGTATGACTACCACCATCATCACCAGTCTAGTATTATCACCATTCACCACCACCATACAATTCCATCACCACCCCCAAAAATTGTGAGTGCTAAATTGCATAAGCAGTGTGCACAACCTAACTGCTAACATCCACATTACATTTTGATATTAAAACATGATTAACCATCAAAAATTCAACATAAGACAAACCAAAAACACTAACAGTCATCTCTAAAGCAGATCTTTTTCTGGCCAAAAAACACTTAACAATTTCTAAAAATGAAATTCTATAAATCTTTTCAAATTCAAGAGTAACTTTCAAACAGCACTACTTTCACAAACACAGAAAATTCTTAGAAGGAAAAAATAACAAGGCAGTTTCGCAAACAAATAGACATATATAGACTAGGTAAATAACCCGCAGCTAAAAAAGTACGGAATGCCATATTTATATGACATTACATTAAATGAAGAGGTGTTTAGTGATTTCACTTATCTTTCCCCACATACCCCTGTTTTTATTTGACATCTCACAACTGCTAATTAAAGATAACTACCCATGATTACAGATGAGAACATTGCCTGATTTAGGCATCTTTTTTTCTTTTCTTTTTTTGCTAGGTAAATAAAATTTGTATTAAGAGAAAGAAAGTACACATGCCGTATACAAAAGACAAAAGACAAAATAGGTGCGAAGACACAAAAACCCACTACTGCACCCAATCAAGAGCCTACCCAATCCACAAAGTCTAACAACGATAAAGAACCATCCCCAATATACAATCTAACTCAATCCCAAAAAAGATACAAGAAAGAATTTTTAACTGTTTGTCCATGCTTTCATAGTTGTCAAAAGCCCTCCTATTCCTCTCCTGCCGTAAAGTCCAAAACAGACACAAAGGAGCAACCTTCCAAGCCTTTTTCCTCTTTTTATCAACAAAGGACCCATGCCAACTCAAAAGGACCTCTCTTGATTTAGGCATCTTTTTTCCTGTTCTTTTATTGTTTTTTTTTTTTTCTTTTCTTTTTGATAGGCAAAAAATAATATTATTAACAGCCCCTAATCAAAGGAGGGCCCACCAAAGTACACAAGGGTGTTGAAAAGGCCGATTTAGGCTATGTTCTTTTCATCATTTAGAAATCGTCAACAATGGGTGATGTACATTTTTCTCTACCAAACTTTTAGAGCATTCAAGAAGCAGCAACAATTGCTAAGTGCAGCCTCACTCATGTTAGCTAAATTTAAAAGAAGCGTTGTCAAACTAACCAGAAGTTGCCTTCAACAGTTCATTAAGATTTCCCACAGGCATTGTCGATACTTACAACCCATAAAGTATCATGTATCATTTTTTGTACTGTATATCACATTGCTTTGAATATCATAACTTCTTTAACATGTGGGTGCACGGATATGAGCTCTACTAAATCTAGGTAACAAGAATTCCATGGCACAGCTTTGCTGCTTATTACAATTGTCAATTATATTCCCTTCCTCTTGTTGGAGTACGACACAAATAAAAAAATAGAAATGACAAAGAAAAAGCATAAAGAAGGAAGAGGGGTAAAGTAAAATACATAAAAATAATATAAGTACATGCATGTATAAAATACATGTATATTGCGGCGATGAAGTAGAAAAATATATAACTAATTTCCAAAAAAGAGAGTAGGATAAAATGGGAAAATACAAGCATTTGCTAACACCTTATATACCTACACATTAAACACCAAAGTTTTAAGAAATCAAAACTAAGAAAAATATAACAAGGTAATGCACAATTTCCTTATAAGATCTACAAAATAAACTTTCTAAATTTTAACTATGATTTTGATTTCCAAATTCCAAAAAGGCTACTAGTAACAAATATGTCAAAATTCACAAGCTCAAGCAAGTCCCCAACTTCTATGATTATTGACATAGATGAGTTTACAAGTGTTCAAAGTCCTAACTTATCCGGTTCATTCTCATTACTCCATAAAAGGGAAAAAAAAGTTAGAGAGGAAATAAAAAAAGTTTTTATTCTTCATTAGTCATCATCATTAAATCAACATCAAACCTTAATATCTTTCATACTAAAAACATCTCACCAATAAATTTTGGAACCATAATTACATTTAAGCTTCTATCTTCCACATATGCCTTTGACAATAAGTGCACAAACGTTTCCACATTACATTTTTCTCTTGTCCTATCCTTTTTACTATTCAATTTTAATGCTAAAGTACCTTTTAGAATATAATATGATCACCTTTTCAAGAAATGAAATTAAATTTAGATTTTTCTCAAAAGCTATAAAAAAAAAGTCTAAAGCGACCAAAGTATGTGTTGTGTGCTGTATTGGATTAGTATTGCAAGTAATAATTAAGATGTAATGTTGCTTTAAAGAAAATGTAATACATCATTATGTGGTAATCACAAGTTTGTAATAACTGTAAATAAAATCTTCCCTAGATTTCAGGAAAATAGCAAAGGGGATTTTCTTTATGTACATACAATGATTGATTTTTTTGGGGAACTTCTCAGTTTAATCAACCTGACCAACTCTGAAATTGTGAAATTACAGTAGGTCAATTTGGTCTAAAGTTATTAATGCTGGTTATGAGTAACACCATCAGTTGTTAAGGTATATTAGGTTGGTACTACGTCAGTGCTCTAAACCTAGGCGCTGGATGTTGATTATTTTTGTCTTCAGATATGGTGAACCACGAGCTATGGATGGTCATATTCTTTGTTTTCTTGCTTCTAACCATCTAAGGTAATGCTCCAGAGCGGTGCAGGTGCAGAGATTAGCAGAATACAACCTTTAAATAGGAAGTTGACAATGGTTCTCGCAACTACTTGTATGTCTGTATACAGCACCAATGCTAAAACAAACTAAAGGTACAAACAAAGCAACTATAGAAATCACTCACCTAGATTGAAAGCATAATTTAAGGTGCAAAGAAAAGCAATGCTCACACAATGTTCAACCAATTACAAAATAATTCTTTCATGCTTCATGCAGACCACAAGTTTGCAAATCCAAAGAGGTACCTCCAGCAAAAATTGCTTGACAAATCTCTTGTGCACATCCAGTGCATATGTCTCCAACCCCAAGTCCTTCTCTAATAATCTCCTAACCCCCTCAAATGTCAAAGAACTGCAACCAGAAACAACCAACATAATCATTCAACTTTGCCAATCACTCAGATGCATTATCTTCAATTCTCAACTAAACAATTTGGACAAATCAATTGATGTTGAGTTTATGCAATAAATGAGAGAAGAATTGATAGACAAGCAACATAATTCATAGATCCCATTAATGATATATATTTTTTTTAACAGAAAAAAATCCCATTAATAATATCACCACTTTCCTTTTGCAATGTAAAGAGTGAAAATAAATAATATGTATGTGATAAACATAAAACTTTAAAATAAACATTCTAATCTGATGACCATTTTTTCCCATCTCCAGATTTAATTGAAATCATTTGTTCCCACAACAAATCATTAGTAAGCACATAAAACGACCTTACTATTTTGTCGACATTCACTACAATAACTGGCCTAGAGAAGCTTACACCAAACTTTGGCCCCAATAACTGTCTACTAGTTAGGACTCTAAACATATAAATTTTAAATTGTTAAAAGGATTTTGTTATGCGTGGGAAGCATATTGATCAATATTCCTCTATTTCTACTGTTTATTTTGCCTATAAAAAAATATTTTCCCATAAAAAAAAAATAAATAAATAACATTAATAAAAAATAGAAAAAGTAATCTTTTGTGTGTACGTAGTGTATGTCCATAGAATTATTTGTTGCATGAAGGTGGATTGAGGGTGTCCTGTAACATCTGTGATATATCATTTAATAAATATGCACTGCAATCCTGTTGTATGCATCGCGTAAGTGTGGTGTAAATGTCAACCAGCCAGCCACCCACTTCGACAAGTAAAAAAGTCTGCTAACTATAGTAAGGTGTAAGCAGGCTGAGGCTATGAAGCAGCACCAACAATAAAACGGCAAGAGCTTTAATTATGATATTGCACATGCTTTATGGAAACAAAGCACCAGAAGGGAGTGAACAGGGAAAGGAATTTTTCTATCAACCAACCCGACCCTTAAAAAGGACAAAAAAATTTCATTCCTGATATTCTTGACAATTTCCTTGGGTTAAAGCACCCCATCATTTCGGACAGGCTTCCCTTTTCAACATTTACTGTGTTCAAACGTTTGAAGCTGCCCATCTATGAAAAGCAACCCTCCTCCCTTCTTCTAACTCGTGTTAAAAAGACTCCTCCCACGACATGGGCATTGTCAACACCTCAAGCACTGGTAACCCAATTCACTTCATTGATCTAAATATTTATTAATCCTTTCAAAATTATCACCAAGCATATCCCAGTTAAACATGTAATTTTACAGCTCAAGATCCATGATCTGCATTACTCCTACAAAACCCATGATATTCCCAATAGTTAAAACTCAATTTCGCAGCATTTGCATCCATGTAAATGCAGTAAACCAGATACCTACTACATGCCAGGCAGCTAGAAGAGATATAAAAAATGAGTTGTTGAAACGAGGAAATTGGAAGATCAATCGACCACCAAATTATCAATAAGCAACCTCATCAAGTCCAACCACTCCTAAACTTCAATTTCCATACTTGATGGACTCATGATAGTAATAAGTATACAAAAACCTACCCCACGACTTTCTTTTTTCACACCTCAACGCCTTGCTCTTGACAAAGACTTATTTCCGCGCTTTACAGACGCTCCCTCGCAAACAAGACAAGAGAATAGACAATTGGGAAGGAAAACTCAAATTTGCAGTTACATATTACCCAGATATCTCGATCAACATATAAACACACATACCACATGTGGGGATGGGGTTTTGGAGAGATAAAAGAAGAGAAGAAAAAATGGGCATACTCTGCTTGTTCTTTGAAATGGCCAACGCGGGAGCTCATGGCGGCCTTTATCTGGGACTCAATTTCTTGCGCCTCCTCCTCCGTTCCCTTGGTGATGGGCTCGCTGTCTTGCATTTCTTCTGCCATTCTCGGTCTGCAAGTGTTCTGCGGCTTCTGCCTATAGGCTTTTCAGTCTTATATTGACCCTATGGGTCACCACGTCCAGACCGACCCGCCCCGTTTACTCGAACCACCCTATTTTCTTTCTTTCTTGTTTCCCCCTCTTTATATTTCCTTTTACAAAGGATTTTTTTTTTTTTTTTTTTACCACACCATTCTAATTGTGAATTAAATTCACCCTACTCTCAAAAATATTATTAAAATTCTACTAAGAGGGTGCACTACTATAAAATTTGGAGGGAATCGTGCAATCAAGTACCATTAAGAAAAAATAGCATAACATTTTTTTGAAGTTTGACTTCCCGCTTTTAAATTACATGTATTTTGAAAAAAAAAAATCTTCAAACATCCACCTGAATAGTGAAAATTCATCAAAGTTCTAAAATTACCCTTTCTTCCTAAGGATGGGAAGGTGACAAGTTTGGGACGATCACCCTCATCCTAACCCCACTTCATTTATTCAAAATAATTATGATATTGGTTGTAATGAAAAAATTAAACAATGTGGATGGGTGGGGTTGGGTATGCAAATTTTTCATACTTGTCCTATCCCACTAATTAAATGGGATGAATTTTTTTTATTATTTAATTTTTTAATTATATTCAAATAAATATGTTTTATAAATAGTTAAAATATTATAATTTTTTTATAACTTATTTTATTAAAAAATATTATTATTATTCTTATTATAAAAATAGGGAAATAAAATTTAAATTAAATAAATTTTATATATGGTCGATATGGGCGGAAAAAAGACAAAACAATACTCAAATCCACCTCAAATTAAAAATAAATAAATTTAAACTCATCTCAAATCCGTTTATTTAATTCTAAACTTATCCCATTAGGGACAAGATGGGGACGGGTACCCCGAAAAAACCTGCCCTATTATTATATATCTATTTGTACTCATCCCTCTTTCTACACAAACTATTTTTTTCTTCTCTCATTTAAAAATAAATATATATATATATATATATTAATATTACAAAATCAAATAATATCATTATTGTCGTTCTAATGACCTGCTTTCTAACCACTTGTCAATCATATTTCTTTCTTTTTTTCACTATTTCATTCTTTTTTTTTCCTACCCCTCATACCTCCATAATTTTGTTTTTTTTTTTTAATGCAGCACCTCATAAAATCATTTTTAAATTAAAATTTTCACTATTTCATATATTTTTTTATATAAAATAAAAAATTAAAATATATTTTTTTATTTAATAATTTATATTAGTTTTCTTTTAACTTTATTAAAATTTTAAATTTTTGCATACTAAAGTTGCATATTAATCTAGGTTACCACTCTTTTATTTAAAAAGAAAAACAATTTTTTTTTTATGAAAATAATGCAACTTTTTTTTTTTTTTTAAGTACCATCAAAGTGTATTAAAAGTATCACTTTTTTTTTTTTTTCCTTTTTTTACAGTATGTTACCATCCATTATGTATTTGATGTTTTATGAAATGATGAAATAACATAAAATAAGTGGTTGTTATTGTGCAGTAACATTAGTCAATTTATGTCAGATATTGAACACATTATAGGTGATAACATTTCTTACCATAAACTAAAAAAAAAAAGTGGTACATGTTTTCCCCCTATAGTGGTACTTTTTTCTCATATATATATTTTTTTATATATATAAAGAGTGAAACTTATCCCAATTTCCAAATGTTGTGTCGATTGATTGAGTTTACCTTGAAAAGGTTTGACATATGTGTTTACTATAATGGTCCATGCATCATGTGAACTAGGTTTAAAGATATAGAGTCGGCTATGGTTTGTAAAGTCAGCAGTGGCACTTAAGATCAATTGATCTCATTCGTCCCAAAGCGAGTACCCATGCTTTTGATTTTGCCATTGATGGACCGAGAATGGCATGGTTTGAAGCCGTTGATGAATCTCATAAGGTCATATCTTACAAAAACAACATGAAACGTGCCATGAATTATTGTTTGAGGGGCAAGTTTGATGAAGATTTGAGAAGTTGTGCCGATGGAATAAGAGAAGAGTTGTTATCAAATGGATTAACAATGGTGGGACGGTCTTGGATTTGAGGAAGCACTAGACAGAATTTTTAATATGGAAGTGGTTTGGGGATTCGACCATTTAAGAGGACGGATTGAACTAGTGTGAGTTTTATGAGGGCTCTGATACCATAACAAATTGTGGGATATATTATACAACTCATCAAATATGTTATTGTAATTTTGTTTACTTAATAAATAAATTTTCAATGTCAGAGGTCAAGTTGTTTATAATTGATCACCCTCAAACTTTAATCAGTTTTATTGATTGGTTGAGCTCTATCTAAGGTTGTTTCTTAACCTATTTTGGTGTTATTTTTTTGCCAGTTTGGTGGTGGGTGTATAGGTATTGTATACTTTGAGTTGTTTTTTTTTTTTTTTATGTTTTTTTTTTAATAGATATTTTATTATCTATATAAAAAAAAATGATTTTTCAAAAAATTAATTATAAAAAAACATTTTAATTAAAAAACACTAAAAAGAAAATGTAAAAATCTATTTTATTTATTTTTAAAGTAAAGTTTTATTTAAAAAAAAATCTAAATGACATGAAAAATCTAAGTAATCTATTTTGTTATTTAGCACTTTACAAAATATAATGAATTCTAGAATCGATTTTTTTATAATTATTTTATTAAAAAAAAATCGATGAAAACATAAAATTAGAAACATAATAAAGGGAACAAACAACCAACAGAAATTTAAGTAAAAAATGGTGAATAAAAAAAAAAGTTCCAGTACAGCAGAGCCTACCGTAGCTCCTACGCCGACTTGGGAAGTGATTTATGTAAGACACGTAATCGCTATCTGTCCAAAAGGAAAAACGCCGAGGAGGAACGAGAGCTTGAAGAGAAGACGTTAGGGTTCGCGAATTTCCCAATTAGGGCAAAATAAATCAGCCGGTAGAGCGATGGTAGGACACGGCAATGGTCCCATAGAAGTGGCGAAGACTGTCTTGGAGGTTGCCGAGGTGGCTTGGTCCGCTATCGAAACTCATCACCATATCCATCAGCATCACCACGATCACGATTATGATCATGATCATGATTCTCCGCCGTCGAATCATGATTTAGAGTCTCTCCGAACGGAGAATCGACGACTGAGAAGCTTGCTTCAGAAGAATGTGGAGCTCCTTCAAGATCTCTCACATTCGCCTTGCTTATCTAAAGATTGTCCCCCCGATGTGCGTATACCTTTTTCTGTATCTCGGCTTGTTTCTCAATTTCTTTCTTCTATTTTTTATTTTATTTTTATTTTTTTGCGACGTTTTATCTGGAATTCAAGACTGGAGAAAAAGATTGTCATAGACAACATACATTTGGTTGTTTACGATATACGATAACAGTATAATGTGTTATAGGGTATTTTCAGATTACGGATTGACTGATTTGTGAATTCCTGTTTAATCGTTCTGTTGGTAATTCCCATTTTTTTTTCATGGATTGTTTGTTCATTATCAACAGGTAATCCGTTTCCCTGCGTGAAAACACATGCGTAAGAACTCTGAAATAACTGTTGTTGGCCCGGCAAAAACTATTGAAACTCATACCATCTCTTTTGTGTAATGGTCACTTTATTGTGAGTGTGCTGTGGGGCATTCATGGTCGCAAACACAATAGATTTTGACGGGATATAAACACACATTATGAAAGTACATTTTTTGTGCAGTGGACTGGGATGTCTGCTTTCTTCTTGTAATTTAATGAACTGTTTCTTTGGTATGCCCATAGTTTTAAAAGCCACAAGAGCACTTAAGGTGCAAAAATCTCCTTTAACTTAAGTGCAAGGTGCAACACAGATAAGTGAAATGTGAAATGTGACTTGAGATGCATATCAATTTTATAAAATACGATTCAGAATCTAATCCAATCAATAAAAAGTTTAAAATTCCAAGCATTCAATAAAAAAGTAATGAATTATATAAATTTCAATGTACAATTATAAATCTCAAGAATAAAAATATTTAAAATGGAAGAGTAAAGTTGACAAGACACACCTCCTCAATAAGGCGCATGTTTTGACAAACGAGGCCCTATAACTAGGGAGTGGTTGGGCCTTGAGCCTAGGTGCGCTTAAAGTGTGCCTTTTAAAACTATGGGCATGCCATGTACTATTCTCAAAATATCCATGCAAATTCTTATGGCTCACAGAAAACAAAGTTAAAATGGTGATTTCAGATGGTTCAAATTTTGCCAAATAATCTGCTTAGCAATCCACTTGAGGAGTGGATTAATTGAAAGTAAAAAGGGATGGAAAATACGAGAGTAGGAGCATGTGCGGTGGTTATGCCACACTCAGCAAACTTTGACATGAAAGATCATTGCTTTAGAATAGAGGGAGTGATGAGCAAAAATTCACAATCGATGCTTTGTTCAAAGATCAGTTGCTAAAAATGTAGTGGGAAAATTGGAAATATCAATAGATGATTTCTACTTGTCTATGTCTCCATTGCATTGGGGATTCAAGCCTAGTTATTTGAACTTCTGAAACTTTTTGTTTCATTTTTCTTCGTCTAGTATACTAACATTAAACCATGATCTTGAATTTGCATTGTATTACTTCCTTTTTAAGAAGTATTCCATCAATGGGGTTTTCTTTGTTGGAATATTGAATATTCATGGAGAATCATGAAGTTGAAGCTAAAATCGTGTTTTCTTTTGCTCCTTATTGCAGCTGCATGCTCGTCTTGCAGCTACTGTGGACTCTAAACACTTCCTAAGTCGACTTAAATCCCTCCATGGTGCATCAGTTGATGGGGCCACCAATGGTTTTCCTTTCAAGGAGGCCACAGGTTCTTTGATTTATTCAATGAAAATATAGTGTTTTATGCTTCAATGCCATTAGCTCTCACTTTTCCTAAAGTCAAAGCTAATCTCCTATAAAGAAAAAAAAAAAAAGAAGTTAATGCTAAGCCCTTGCTGGTTGCTTGGTTCTGTTTCTCTGATCAGGGGAGGATTTGCATTCTGCTGAAATTCTTATTAATGTTGATCTTGAAGAACCCAGTTGGTGGGTGTGGGTCACAGATGAAGCAGTTCCTAATAAAGTTGAAGAATGGAGTGAAATTGATGATGAAAATTATGTAGTTATTAGCGAGGAACATGTCGTGGATGGGGTAGCCAACTTTATTGCGAGATGCATTTTGTCAAACCCAAAAGCCCTGGTATGTAACTTAAAAAAATGTATGGCTCATGTTCCAATTTTTCTGATGTATCTCCACCTCTCATTGATTTCCTCCCCTGGATTTGCAGAATTTGACACCAGAGGAGCTGCAGAAGGGTATGCATGCAGTGACCTTTCAATATTGACTATTCTTGTTTTATTGAACTTGTGGTGCACATCAAAAAATAAATTAAAAGAAAAGAAAAGATAAATGGCATTATTGAACTTATGGTATATTATAAACCATTATCACTTGTTAAAACCTGCAACATGTGGTAGCAACCCTACTGGACGGATGTAAAATGACTTCCCCTTTCTATACCCTGTTGCTTTACTTTGTCCCATGTCACACTAATACATAAAGCCTGTTTTTTTCAACTGCAAATATTGATTAAACCTTGTAAGCAATGTGCAGTTCTAGACGGATATATACTTTCTGCACTAGTTTTGTTGCTTTCATCTGTATCATGTTATGCAGGCACACCAAGCATGCTTGTTTCAAGTGCAAATGTTGACATACATGTTCAGTAAACATGGGCATGTGATATAGGAGGGAGTCTCCATTTTTTTTTTTGATAGGTAAATAGAGCTTGTATTAGAAGTGCTTAGAAGTGGCGAAAACAGTAAAGTACACACATGAAGTATACAATTAGAATGCCAAAAAAGACAAAAAAAACTTTTCCCCATTTTAGACACATAGCCATTCTATAAAGTAAATCATAGACAAAGTATGATCTCTATAAACACCCTAGCCCAATTTACAAGAGTATACAAAAAGGAATGTTTTAAAGTTTGGTTTGACCGTTCGATATCATTGAACGCTCTTTCATTTCTTTCCTTTCATAAGGTCCACAATAAGTATAAAGAGGCAGCTCTCCAAGCTTTCTCCCTTCTCTTACCCACAAAGGCACCATGCCAACCAAGCAAATTCCTTTAATTGAAGAATGCAAAACCCACTACACACCAAAAGGGAGAAAATCAAACTCCAAAGCATTGTAGCTTTTTTACAAAACAAGAATAAATGATCAGTAGTTTCCTCTTTCTCTTTACACAAGTAGCACCTATTCGACATATTCCATCCCCTCTTTTTGAGTTGGTCGATGGTCAAAATTCTGTTCCAAGATGCTTCCCAAGCAAAAAAGCTCACCCTCATAGGAGCCCAAGACCTCCAAATAAGACGCCAAGGAAAAGGGTTACTAAAGGCCCTCGTGAAGGAGCTGTAGAGGGATCTAACAGAGAAGATGCCATCCCTACTTTCTTTCAAGCTCAAAACATCCTCCACTTCTCTTCTTACCACCAAAGGATTCAAATTTCGGAACAAGTCCTCCACTTCTTCCAATTCCCAATCATTAAAATGCCTTAAGAAGGGAGGATTCCAACAACCCGACTCCCCACTCCCCTCCCAAGCATTTGACACCTACTCGTCTTTGTTAACTGCCAATCGGTATAGGTTAGGGAAAACTTCTTTCAACGTTTGATCCTTACACCACAAGTCCTTCCAAAACTTGACCTTTCTCCTATTCCTAACAATAAAACGAGATTTGTAACGAATACCCTCCCATTATTTTTTAATGGCTTTCCACACCCCCACACCGTAGCCTCCCCTTACTACTCTCAAACACCACTGTCCTTCCTCTAACCCAAATTTTTTGATGATGACTTGTTTCTAAAAGGGCTCTCTCTAATGTCCAATTTTAGGAGGAGGCTAGGGACGTTGGCCTTTAACCTAGAATCCACAACCTCATTTACGATCAGGGCAACATCCAGAATCTGTCTACCTCGAATAAAAGCATGCTGGTTATCTGAAACCAAGCCCCCTACAACTGACTTCAACCTGTTTTCCAGGACTTTGGTGAGAAGTTTGTACAATCCCCCAACCAAACTAATTGGTCTAAAGTCTTTCAACTCTTCCGCACCCCTTTTTTTTGGAATTAGATCTAGGAAAGTGGAGTTTAAGCTCCTTTGGAATGTGCCAAGGTGGAAGAAATCTTTGAAGAGAGACATAATCTCAATTTTAGCGAAATCCTAGTAGAAGTGCCAAAATGCCATGGTGAAGCCGTCTGGGCTTGGCTCTTTGTCACTAGAAAGGCTGGAAAGGGCTTCAACGCCATGGTGAAGCCGTCTTGGCCTAGCTCTTTGTCACCAGAAAGGCTGGAAAGGGCTTCAAACACCTCATCTTCCAAAAAGGGCTCTTCTAAGCTTCTAGACCTTTCTTTTCCCAGCACTCTAAACTGATGACTCAGCCTCCATTCCCTATTTTTAGTCAATAGAGTTTGGTAAGCCTTGCACACCCCAGCCTTGGTCTCTTCTTTGTCGGTCAGTGTAACCCTAATTTTCACCTTGGATAATAAATTCCTTCTCGCCTTGGCATTGGCCATCTTATGAAAAAACCTAGTGTTTTTATTGCCCTCTTTTAGCCAGATTTCCCTAGATTTCTATCTCCAAGAAGCTTCTTCAAATAAAGCCCTTTTCTTATACTCCTCCAAAGCCTCTTTCTAACCTCGGATTATCTCTCTCTTTAGAGTCCCAAAATTGAACATGAGAAAAGGCTTTTGATTTCTTAAAGGGGACGTTGCCAAAAACTTCTTTGTTCCACACTCTAAGATCTTTTTTAAGAGCCTTCAACTTCTCAACAAGGTAATGACTACTACTCCCTGCAATTGGATACTCAGTCCACTACTTCCTCACTAACAATTTGAAACCATCCGCTAACAGCCACATATTCTCAAAATGGAAAGGGGTCTTGCCCTTTTTAACTCCTCCACCCTCTAGAGTGATGGGGCAGTGATCAGAGGCAATTTTGGGAAGAGTGCATTAGAAGGTACCTGGGAAGTGGTCCTCCCACTCATCAGAAACTAAAAAGAGATCCAACCTTGACGCAACTTGAGAGTTAGAGCCACCACACCACATGAACTAGCCACCAGAAAGGGGTAAATCCTTCAGTCTCAGTTCCTCGATGACTTCAGAGAACTTTCTCATCTCTCCTAGTCAAATTGAACTCATTCCTCCTTTCCCTTAGAAATCCAACAGAGTTGAAATCCCCCCTACACACCATAGATCGTCTCATAGGCCTTTAATCACACCCAGCTCATCCTAAAGTCCTCTTTTTCCTTTGAGAGGATTGGACCATAGACACCAGTGAACACCTAAACAAAACCATCTTCCACATTCCTAAAACGATCGAGATGGTGAAACCTCCTCACTCTAGCTCCAACAGATCCAAAACTCTTTTGTCCCAAAAAATTAGGATGCCTTCAGACGCTCCCCTAGCATAAACTGCACCCTAATCCAAAAACCTATCGACACCCAGACTTTTCACCACCTTTTACGACATCTCTTGCATTTTTGTCCCAATAAGACAAACCAAATCTGCCTTTTGGGACCTAACCACTGACTTAAGTAGTTTACGTTTCCCCCTGTCATTGAGCGCTTAACATTCCAAGAGAGGGTTTTGATCTTCATTAATTCATTGAAATTAGTTCCCAATATTTTCTGTCACTCCTTCTGGATGTAAGCGTAGAATCTCCATAATTGACCGAATAATCCAACCTCCTAAGCTCCCTTTCAAAGTGAGAAATGGGCATTGATTTCTTTTCCCTCCCTTTTCAAGGGATCCCACTACCAGCCTTTTTCCACTAATTACTCAGCAACAAGCAGATTTCTCTATCACACCCCTCAACTGGCATTCCCAAGAAACTACTAAACTCTTTGAACTTGGAGAGCTCCTTGTCGGAAAGCGAGCCCTCGCCAGGATAAACCTTTTCGGGGAAGACGACCTTTGAGCCGTCTGGCAAAACCATAGACAGAGGCCCCTTCACGGCTTCAACCCCTTTCTCCAACTCGCTGGGAGAAGTCATCTCGGGGGAATCACCCCTTACCTTCTCAAGCACACTCCCTCTACAGTCCCCAACAACAACAGCAAAGCCCGAAGCCCAAAAAGGAGAAGAAAGAGAAGAAGAAGAACGCCCTTCCCCCCAGAAGTATGGGGCGAAGAGACTGTACCTTGGAATCTAAGGACTTCTTCTAGAAGGGCATCGTCAGCCAAAGGCTTCAAAGCCGCCACCAAAACCATCAGAGTTGATGCGCAAGGATCTGAGCCTTTAAAGGAGGCCAACGCAGTTGACGAGCTGCTACAACACTGATCTGGAGGAAAAACGCAAGGGAGAGGAGGAGAAAAGGATCCAAAGACAAGCTTTTCCCCTCTCCTTAGGGGGCAGTCCCGACCCAAATCTAATTGGGCTTTAAAAAAAGGCCTTTTAATGTTAGCACCTTTCTCTGGGCCCAACAAGAAAGCAGCCTGGCCTAACTCAGAAGAGCCCCCTCCACTAAGCTCCAGCCTGTCACTTGCAGGGGGCAGATTGGTCTCTGCACCGACAACTGCTTCCATCACATCAGGGATGGTGCCCTGTTTCCCTTTTGCAGAGAACAACAGGTCATCCAATGACACCAGGCTAGTCCCCTTCATAGAAAGAACTTTAGCTACTCATTGAGGGGCGCGTGACCCATCCACACCCTCATCCCCTCCCCCCTTCCTTTGCAACACTGCAAGGGTTGCACCTCGATCTTCCAAGGAAGAGTCTCCCACCACAGATGGATCGCGTAACTGTTGGAACCAACCACCACCTGCAGGGAACTTGAAAAGTTCCACCCTCTTGACTTTAACGAGAATCCTAGCCCACTGCAAAAACCTATGTTCTGACGTATCCTCATCAACAGCCACAAGCTTCCCCCAAACTTTTGAACAGACTCTTCCCCCAAAGATGCAGAGGGATACCCAGAATTCTATCCCACACCTTGCGAAACTCCTTGTCCTCAGTGAGGACACCCAACAGAGGTGTGCCACCAATCCAAAAAGATACTTTTTCCCCTAAACCACTTCACCCCAATATGAAACACCTACTCAGCTTCGCCAACATCTTCAAACTCGAAGAGGATAAGGGGTCTCCCAACAGAGCTAGGTGAAGATTTCCTTTCAACCTTCAAATGGACTAAGCTCCCTTTCAGAACTTCCTCATTACTGACAATCACTTCCTTTTCAATTTCCAGCCACACCGCATTACGAATTTCAACAGAGCTAGAAGTCTCCACGTCCACTATGGAGTACTCGTTCCCACCAGAGGCTTTAGACTCTTCTCCCCTCTGGGCCAAGGAAAAACCCAAACTTCTCAACTTTCCAGCCAAGAGTTTCCAACCCCCAACCACACCCCTTCCTTCAGGAAACACCAAGGAGAATCTCTTGCCTTCCACATCCCAAGTTGTACAAAACAAAAAACGTCCTGCTTTGTTACTATGCAACTCCAATTGGTACCTTCTGCCCCCTTCCACCCAAGATTTTCTGAAACACTTCCCTATATTGAGACTAATGCAGGTCTCAGCCCCTTCCAGCAGGAAGGCCAAACCTTTACCACTGTAGCAGACCCAGGAAGAGAGGTTTGGGGCCCTTTTGCAGACTCTCCCACTCACTTTCCCTTTGACCTCTCCAACATTATTTTTTTCATTTTAACACTGGCTAATGAATTATTGAAAAAAAAAAAAAAATGACTGTACCCTGTTGACAAAGTTCACTAAGTGCTTATGCATGAAGATGTGAGAAGTTTTGCATTTGTTAAAGATTAGTAATTGATTCAAGATGCTTACTTTGTTTTCATACATACATGTATGTGTGTGTGTGTGTGAAAGATGCTTACCTTTGTTTGCAGAATAAACAATGAATCTGCTCTCATTCAAATTTTGCTCACTTACTTTAAATCTTAAATGGCATTGATATCCAATCGTTGTAAGCACTTTTGGCACCTAGTAGGTACTTTTACATGGCTGATGCTTGATATTAGAACCTCTTTGAAATTTGTCATTTAGTTTTTAGACACTAAAGCGTTTCTCAACATTCTTCAATCTTCCTTCTTGCAACTTTAAAGGAATGATTATGCTTTTATTAATTTAATAACTGTCTAGCTCTGATTGTTGTCTAAACTAAAAGGAAAGTATTATCATGTCATTGATTGTTACTCATCTCATCTCTCTGAAATTTTTGAAACTTGCAGCTGTGTCAGTATCAGTATCTAGCATGAACAAGTACGAAAAGATGTTAAGTGTTTGGCATGCTGGGAAGATGTTTTATACCTTAGCGACTTGGGGAATTGCCCTAGCAGGGTGAGTTTACCTATACTTCTAACTTTTGATTGCATTCTCTTGCCTCTTAACCTACTGCTGTTTTTAAAGAAACCTAAAGTAGAGTACACACATGATTTTATTTCCACAAATGTTTTAATCATGAGTCATGCCAAAGATGATCCTCTAGGGATTACTTTTGATGGAATGTCAAATGCAAGGCAAGTTTTATCATGCAGTATGTCTTCAATTCTTCAATTTGGGGGGGGGGGGTGGGGGTGTTGTGGGGGAGGACAAATGGCTCCCAATTGATGCTTGAAGAAATGATAAATTTGTAAGAGCTGTCTGATGTTATATGGGTCTAGCAGTCTTAGTTGAACAATTGCCTATATCCCTTGTGAAGCTTATTATGGAACCATACTACCTGCATTGGGGTCCAAACAGATCTTGATAATTTCTTGATAAAAAGCTTACTGGAACCTGTAACTTGTAGAACAGTGAAGAGCACTTGAAGAACTTGTAACTGCTCGAGATATTTATTATATTATATTCATTCAATGCTGCAACCTTAACAAATTAATTTAATCATTATCATTATTAGCCCTTGTGGCCTTTTTGGGTGATGAGGAGATGGAATTCTCAAGTTGATAACATTGTACCCCTGAAAAAGAGAGTGTCGCCTGTAGAAAAAAAATTTAATTACTATGGCATTGTGTATGAGCATCTCGTCAATTAATCTTTATTGGCATGGGGATGGATCAATTAGAACAATAGTCTTGTGTTTTAATAAAGTCTTAGAACATTCTTGTTTGATTTTGAGTTATTTTAAAAATTTTAGCATCTTTTAATTTGGGACCTGATGACTGTTAGTTACCTAATGAAATTTTGAATGATTTTAGTCAAATTTTTAAGCGTGCATGATTTCTGATTTAGCTTCAGTTATCTTTTTGACAATTGATAGTGGAAAACCATACTTAAAAGTTAAAACCCTCATGAAGTGAGCAATAGAAAATTAGATGTCTGTTTGGCAACAGAAATGAATGGTTCTTTGAAAAACGTGTATTTTTTCTTTATCATATAATAGAACCTATGATTATTGAATCATTTTAGTTATTGGTTCTTTGAAAATGGCAACAGACATTTTCTGCATAATATATATGTATCAGAATTGTTTTTGTGTTCAATTCATTCTTGAATCTTGACATGAAATATGGAATGCAGGTTGTATAGGAGCCGTGCTGTAATGAAACTGGCTGCAAAGGGGGTTCACACAACCAGCAAATTCGTTATGAAGGCACTCTGAAAATCATTGTTCCCTCAGTGAACTGAACCAAGGAAAAAGATTCTTTTATCTCTATTTTCTCTCCTGTTGTACAGACAAGACTGACTTATAATCCTCTTATTTCAATTAATTGTACATTATTGTAAATATTGCAATGGTTGTTGTACTTGGTTATTTTGTGGTAACTCAGTCTATTGGTGAATTAATGGTATTGATTGATTGTTGATCTTGATCGTGTTATCTATTTGGCTTTTATGTATTTAGGAAAATGTGTCTATGGCAACAATAATGCAAAGTTGCAAGATGAAGTGTTTTGGAATTGCTATTGAACAAAGGAGTACACAAATACCCATGCTCACCAATTTGTTGAACCTATATATTGCTTATTAGTAGGGGGAAACAATCTTAAGCTGCTGGAGATGAGAATTGAACTCTTTATTTTGTTTTTAATTGTGTTATTGGTTGCAGGAAAGAATGGTGGCCTCGTTATCTTGTTTTACTTGCTTGTTACTGGTTGCAGGAAAGAGTGGGGGCCTCCAAGATAAGCACCTAACTGGTATATAGGTTGAAGGAACAACCGTCGTAGTTGCCTTGCCATTGTAGAAATACGAGAGCATACTCCAGCTCACAAAACAACTGGTGCAAAGGTGATTCAGGCTTTATAACCCTCTTTTATCTCATTGCCAAGCATTTTATTTTTCATGCCTAAACTTGTGAAAAGAGGTAGCTTTGTGTCTAGAGACTTATTCGAGTCCTCTGTTCTGCAGGAACCGGCCCTATTGAAAAAGATGTGTCATCTATTATTATTTTATAAAACATCTTAACCGTATTTTAGAAGTTCAAAAATCTTAACATGACTTCAATGGCTTCGGCCGCAAGCTCATATTTAGCTAAGGTGGAATATTTGGTTTGTTTGGCCTAATGAAATTTTAAAACCGTACGGCCATGTGCATCTGATATGTTAACAAAATCATAAGTTAGAATTTGAAGTATACTTTTCAATGATTATAAATAAGATATTAATTCCAGAAGTACGCATACTGTAACCCAATCACACAACAAGATGCCACATGAAAGTACTATTTACACGTTACATGATAAAAATTTCCAAAATCTTGGAGAATAAAAGAAAAATGGTCAAGCAGGTGGAAGAACCAACAAAGAGGAAATCTACAACAGACAATTATGTTTTCTGTTGCCGGTATACAAGTGAATAGACATGGGCATACATTCGTCAAAATTCACTCACCGAATATTTGCTCAGAGTCCATTCCATACTTTGCACTGGGCTCCACAGATTTCAGATTAGCATCTCTTGGCCGTCAAGCACTGGTGATGCCGGAAACTGCACTCTACTCGAGAGATTGGTAGGGCAGCAAGATTTGTAGCAAAAAAGGAGCATGAGCACTGATACAGACAAAGCCATGGCCCAAGTCAGGAAGGAGCTATGCCGTGGTTCAGAAACTACAACTCTGTCAGATAGCTCCTAAATAGTTGTATTTAGTTTGGGAACAATTGTATTGAGTTTGGGCAGGTGGGGATCTATTTGTCAGCCCGGTCTCAAATGCTCATTTTAGGCATTTATGCTGGTGGTTGAGGTTGGGGATGTTGGTCCGGAAATTTTAATCATATATCTTCACAAGTTTTGACCCAAACTAATATTATTTAGAAAAAAGAAAGCTAGATATAGATTAAGCTCTAAAATAACTTTCAATGTAGTTCATGTGAACAAGTAGACCTCAATGTAGATTAAGTTCTTTTAAATTTTTTTTTCCTATGAGAAAACTGTCATTGTGAGTTGCAATTTAGGAAAAATTACAGGTTGCATTCATAGAGTATAATATCTGCCTTCAACAACTATAAGTACAATAACCAAAATCAAAAAGTGTAATTCTATGTCTTCATTAACTGCAGCCAGTATTTCTTTACCTCTTCTGGTTTTTATTCCTTGTCTGAAAGTTATATATTATTATATGTCATGCTAATTATTAATGATATATATATATATATTTCTACAAGAATATTGATAAAAGTGAACCCAATTTAAAGAGGGAAAAAGACATACTTAGAGGTGAATTGTTATTTCCCTTTTAATTATCACTTCATAATTATAATTATGCAAAATTAAATATTAAAAACTTGATAGTATTAACCAAGCAAAAAATTTCAAATTTAAATTTTCATTATTAATAAACAGGTAATTTACTACAACATGCAATAAAATATATATTAAATAAACTTATCATAAGATTAATTAATCATAATAATTTATTAAAATTACCTTGCAAATAAATATATAATAATAATAATATATAATATATATTATATAAACAACCACATATTAATATTAAAATAAATTATTAAAAAAGATTAAGAAAAATGTTACCTTAAATCAAAAAACAGATAAGGAACAAAAATCTAAAGAGACAAGGCAAACCAAAGCAGACAAAGAAATTGGAGAAAAAGTAACTGCCAAAAGAATGCAGTTGGTGACAGCAGTTACTGAAGACATAGAGCAGCAATTGTTAAATATGGTTATTGTAGCAATTGTTGACTACAGTCATTATACTCTTCTATAAATACAGCTAGTGACTGCAATTTTGTAATTTTTCCTAAAACGCAACTCAAAATTACAGTTTTCTTACAAGGAAAAAAAGAAATTAAAAAGAACTTCAACCATGTGGAGGTCTATGTAGTTCAAACAAACTAGATTGGGAGTTATTTTAGAGCACAATCTATATCTAGATTTTTTTTTAATATATATAAATAATATATTATTTTTTGTCAAAACTCTCTTCATCCTCCACATTTCTAAAACAGTAATTCTAGGTATGGATCTAAGACACTGATTCACAAGCAGGATTTGCCAGCTTCCCAGAATCTCATGGGGAAAAAAATATGTATGGGAAGTCAGAAACCAATCCTAGAAAACTGGACAAACAAGAATATACAGTGGCTTAAAAGAATGAGCTATATAAGTCAAGAAAGTCACAACGAATATAAATCATTAAAAAAAACCCTCACATTTTAGAATTGCAAAATTATGTCTCTGGAGTCTTTCTTTTCCGGTCTGTTGCTGAGTTACCATCAGATTGGGCTTGACCAAAAACTGACCTGCATCACTCCCACAAAATTTAGAGACTCAAGAGAGGTGAAATGATGATGGATGCAGGTCCCCAAAAAAATTGATAGATGGGACATCTCAGAATACAGAAGAGCATTGTATTTCTTTAATAGATGAATCAAAATTTGACTATCTAGAGAATCCTTTTTGTGACATAAAAAACAGCTAGTATTGGGTTCTCTGAGGCATCAAACAATGAATAAAACTTGTATTAAGGTTCACAAATGGCCTATCGACTTCTTTTATCAGGTTTGCTGGTCAAGAAGATTTCCCATCTCACTTGGATGAGGCCCATTCTTGGCCAATGGTGCTTAAATTGGCAGCAATTTTAGAGTTATTTTGTATTAATTAGGTTTATCATGCATTCACATGCATACAGACACATGCATAAACACTTTTTGCGTCAGTATTATTACTTTTGGCAATGTTTTATATTTTACCATGACCTGAGACAAACCAGATTGACCTCCATGTCCAATGGTTGGCCCAAATCAAGTTCAGCCTGCAGCTACTCCCATATAACACATTCTACCACATGCTATGTTGCACTGTTATACTTCTGTAAGTTAAATTATATGTATCTGAGTAAGTTTATACATGTAAAAAATTAAAGTGAATTTTCTAATCCGAGTGCAATAGGAAATAAATAAGGTTTTTGAAAGTGAAACCCTCATCCAAGGAGTAAATCTCTGGTTGATGTTACATGTAACATTACAACAAAACACAAACACACACAACTGACAGGTTAGAGCAATTTGAAGTTGACCAACCTAGGGGGATGCTTAATTTCCTTATCTGAAGAAGAATCAGATACCAAGCCCGTACCAGGAGAAACTACACCTATCTTTTTTGCCCATACCTGATCACATTAAGATGCTCATCCAAACACCAAGTGCAATCAATCTAAATCCAAATTTTACACTCACGAACATTCATTAGGCTAACAGATCCATTTGATGATCAACATGGTAAGATTTCATCAACAAACACATCCATCTTCTCCAAATCACATTAGCCCACACAATGGAAACATCCGTTATAAAGCAATGGCAGAATGCGCTACACGATCCAGATGATGATCTGAGCACATATCCTCTATGATCAAACACCTTATTTAGTTTAAACTTATCCAGCATAATAATTACACTCCATGAAATATTTTACAATCTCTCTTCTATACACATCCCTAAATCTTGATATTCCAAGATATCTTCATAAAAAGCATTGCCTTTAGTTCCATACTTAGTCTATCCCACCAAAATAACTTTAAAAACTAATAAAAAAAAATTATATCTACTATTTGGCCCAACTACATAAATCTCAGTAATCAGTACCACTCTAACTAGCACCTTTTTCCCATTAAGTCCATACACCACCATGTCAGTTTCTAACTTCTTCTACCCAATGATAAAAATATCGGTAATCACGAATATATCGGTACTTCGGTTTTACGGATATATCAAAGATATATCGATAGATATTTTGACACAAAATATTGGTGAGCCTAAATTAATCAAAATTTATAAAAATGTAAATATATATATATACACATATATATCTATATCTATCTATATATATGATATAATTTATCATATTTGATAATAATATAGTGATATTTGATTATAATATGTCTAATTTTAAAATATATTTAATATTAAAATTATGATATATATTTTAATTCAATTGTATTAAATGATATAAAATAAATGTATAATTTTTTAACATTTAATTAATATATTAATGATATTAAAAACACTATGAAGAAAATTATCATGATAACTTTTATATTTTTGCTAATCAATTAAATGAAATGTTTTCATTTAATTATAAAATAATTATAATTAATTTGTGCTTTAAAATATTATTTTAATATTTTGTTTATATGAACCTATGATAACGTTTAATATATATATATATATATTTGGTGCACAATATTTATCAAGGGGCAAACTTGCCCTAATGGTGCTCTTGGTGTTGGCTAAACCTTTTGTTAGGGGTTCAAATCCCTTAATAGCAGCAAAAAAATAGCTCATTTTTGAGTTTGACCATGTTGACCCGCGTTGACCACCCCGTTGACCCATCGATATATCCATGGGATATATCGTTTTGAAACCAATCGATACACGATATTTCGGTGATATATCGCCGAAATATTTCGATATTTTAATCCCTACTTCTACCTACAACCAACATCTCCCCATCCTATCATGCCACCTTTCATCTTTGCCAAACTAGTTCATTCTATTTTTTTTCAGCATACCTTACTTTTATTTCTAGTTTTACTAAAATTACATTCCATGAATTAAGCCTATGTCCTAATTTTAATCCATTTTAACTTAAATGCATTTCTCTGCATTTTTTTATTTTTTATTTATAAATAAGAGTGTATTAAAAAAATGCAAAAAGCGTACGAAAGTACACAAGTCGTATACAATGAGCATAAAAAAAGAAGCAAAAAAGAGGGGACACAAAAATACTCCCTCCTTCAACAAAGACCTAACCAATCTATGAAGCCCACCAAAGGCATATAGCCTCCGCTTATGTACACTTAACCCACATAGAGAAATGATTAAGAAAGATGTTTTTTTATATTTGACTTGACAATTTCCAATATCTTTTCTTCCAGATAGTCCAGAAAATACATAAAGGAGCATCATTCCAAGCCTTAACACACCTTCTACCAACAAAAGAGTCATGTCACCCAAGTAGAGTCTCCTTAATCAACTCAGAGAACAATTGCCATAAAATTCTCACCTTATCACAATGTAGGAGAATATGATCAATGGACTTTGACTCCCCTTTGCACAAAGCACACCTGTTGATCAACATCTACTCTCTTCTTTGAAGCTGATCCAAAGTCAACACCTTACCCTAGCAAGCCTCCCAAGTGAAGAAACTCACCTTTAAAGGAATCCATGAGTTCCAAATAATCTTTAAAGGGAATGGGGTGACACAATTTATCTCTAAAAGATGAGAAAGCCTTCTTACCAAGAAAACCCCTTTGCTATCACCCTTCCAAACTACTTTGCCTCTTCCTTCTTCATTGTTTGTCCTTAAAGTTTATAAAGGAACCACTCCATGTCAGCCAACTCCCAATCATTCGAATTCCTAACAAAATAAAAGTACCAAGTTCCTTCTTCCCTTCTCTACACCCAAAAGTCAGCTACCCATGCCTCTTTTCAATTAGATAATGCAACCAATGACAGGAAAGTCTCACATAAGGGCTCCTCACTATACCACCTATCTTTCAAAACCTTCACTTTGCTCTCACCACCTACTGCAAAAAAAACCTTTGTAATTATAACATATAATTATATCAAAATTTACTTCTTGCAAATGTGTCAAAGTTCGAAATCTCTAAGAAACCTTAATTACAGATTAAAGAAACTTTTGACTTAAGCAAACAATGAATAAAATAAGGAAATAGCATCAAACTCAACTGAAGTCAACAAAATTTTTACCCCAACTACACAGATGGCTGCATGTGCCACCTTGTACATTATAGTCTATCAATGACCATGTTATTGTTAAGACAAAAAAAGAAGAATAACCAAAACTTGTGTTCATTTAAAACTAGTTGGCATTACTGTGACTCATCATGGATAAAGCATTTCAAATATACAATGCAAATATAGGACTAGGAATCCACTCACCCACAGGTCGAACATTTCTTGTGATGCTTACAAAATATAGACAGACAGACAGAACATATGTAGCCCATATCAATTGTGTTTTTATGGCAAAAACACCTGCAAGTTCCACAGTTTCGATGAATTTCAGTGAGAGTGTAAGAATGTAAATGGATAATACAACTAGGCTGGAAATACAAAACCGACGCACACCCACCCCAAAACCTTCAGAAAAAAAAAAAAAAAAAAAGAAAGCAGGGGGGAAGAAGAAAAAAACCGGGGGGGGGGGGGGGGGGTGGGGTGGCGGGGGGGTGTAATGCAGTGCACCAAAATATGACTTCAAAAATCAAATTCATCACTTCAATTGAAATCTTTTATTGGGCCAGGTCATGAAACTAATCACCTAATCTCAACCACAGCAACAAAGCAAAGGAGAAAACAAATAAGCTTAACATCCAACCCAAGCATGTTAACTTAAATAAGTGGCTGAGGGCTTTTCTGTCACAGAATAGCTTTTGCTATTATGGAATACCTAGAGAGCTTATGCCCCCGCAGCAAATGACATGCAGATTGAGTTGGTTTATTCATTGTAGTTTACTAAGTTCACGAACAGAGAAGTGGATCCTGGAGCTAAGTTCATTTCATCAAAGAGGTTTTGGCCAGAGCTACAGGTGCTGGAAAAGGGATCAAATAGGTCCATCTGTTGTTTACTTAAGTTCAAGAACAGAGAAGTGGATCCTGGAGCTAAGCTCATTTCATGAAAGAGGTTTTGGCCAGAGTTACACGTGCTAGAAAAGGGATCAAATAGGTCCATCTGTCTTATTTTGACTTTACTTACAAGGAACTCTGATCCTCATCTTTGTACATCATTTTTTATTAATAAAATTTCATTTTTTTCCTAGAAGTAATAGGAATAATCAATTGCAGCCAAAATCTGAAGGAGAAAAATCTTGAGGCAAAAATCACAAACTTATTGTTAAACTACCGCTTGTCCAATCACTTGTTGAGGAATGGGCCAACAATCCGTATCAGGCTGGCTAAACTTAACATTGCAGGGCCAAAAATGTGTATCAGGCTGGCTAAACTTAACTTTATAGTATCATCATCTTAAGTGTAATAGTGTGATGCATTCTCTTATCTTAGAATCAGCAAGTGAGGAAAAGAAGGTTTATGAAACTCTTGTTAATTTAATCTCTGTTACATACCTAAGAATTGGAATTTCATTGTAGGCCAGGTCCTTCTAGGCACTTTGAATGAGATATGCCCCCTTGTTCTTGAGGGTTAGGTGATGCATTCCCTTATCTTAGAATCAGCAAGTGAGGAAAAGAAGGTTTAGGAAACTCTTATTAATTTAATCTCTGTTACATACCTAAGAATTGGAATTTCATTGTAGGCCAGGTCCTTCTAGGCACTTTGAATGAGATATGCCCCCCTGTTCTTGAGGGTTAGGAAAGTAAGCTATTGATCATGCTCCAGACTAGATGAAAATTCAAGCAATTGAAAAAGATGTCGAAACAGTAAGGTTTTTTATAAAGGTTACACCTGGTATAAGTGATAACTTACATTTGTTGCTCCAATCCTAAAACAGTACTGAGAGAGAATACCAATTCAAGAACACTTTCAAGATAATTTCTAAAGAAGGCCAATTATACATATATAGATATAGATATATATATATAGAGAGAGAGAGAGAAATAAATAAAAAAATTTAAAATAATAAAATAATAAAAAACAAAAAACAAAATAAAAGCATATGCATACTACAAAAAAATAATACAAGGAATGTCATCAGACTCACAACAGAATTTTTTCTTGCCAAAGAATGTTTTTCAAAAAAGGCAAGTGAAAATACAGTTAGTAAATAACAATAATACATAATGGTCCAGAGTACATAATGCAATTTCAAAAATGGAACGGAAAAACAGGGAAATATTCAGTCATATGGAGACATATATAAAGTAAATAAAAGTTAGAGAAAGGTTTAACTTACGAGGCACGGAAATCTACTCCTGCAGGCTTAGGAAGTTGTAGAAAGCGGCGAGAATGCAAATCAGTTGCAAATACTGTCTGCAAGAGATAGAAAATTCATGTCAATGTCCACTATCAAAACAAAACCCCTTACATACCCAGGAAATGAGGGAGCCTATGCATCACAAAAAATTTGAAATATTTATTTAAAAGGATACAGGATAGTCATATATAGGAACTTTGGCTTAGCATTTAGTCCTTTAGAGTGTAAAAGTTGAAGATGGAGACTGGAAACTAACTTTTTTTTACATCTACTAAATGCACCTACCAAAGAGTGCACAAAAGTATATACGCTGTAAACAAAGACGCCAAAAGGCCATACAAAGAGGAGAGGGACACTAAAAACAACACTTTCTCCCTACTTAGAGCTCAATCAATCAATAAAGTCCACCATGGTCATTGAGTAATCACCTATGTACACTCTAACCCACCCCAAGAAATTATACATAAAGGATTGTTTGATTGCTTGATCCACATTTTCAATATTTTCAAAAGCAATGCTATTCCTCTTTTTCCAAATGGCCTAAAATAAACGCCAAGAAGCTCATATCCAAACTTTCTTCCTCTTTTTCTTGACAAGGATCCCTATGATGCTTCTAACTGAGGAATGCATCATCCATTTTATTCCAAATAGGGCATAAATGAGTAGCCACAAGATGACTACCTTAGTGCAATGGAGAAGAATGTGATCATCCATCCCCTCTTGAGTTGGTTTAATGTTAAGATCCTTCCCCATGTTGCTTCCCAAACAGGGAAAAAAAAAAAAACCCACTCTTAATGGAACCCAAGAATTTTAAACCATGCTCAAAGGGAAAACCTCCATTCTTCCATTGGACAAAGAGGAGTAGAGAGATTTGTCACTCTTCAAACTCAACCACAGTCTATTGTCCTCTAATTCCCTACTAATTGTCTAACCCTACAATCTCCTAAAGAAATTTATGAAGCAAGTGTTCCAACACCCCCCAACCCCCCACCCCCCTTTTCATGCTCTCACATCTCAATTACCAAAGCATCTTTAGTAGTGGCTATAGAAAACAACTTGGGGAAAGACTCCCAGTGATGAGTCACCACATCACCTTATCCTTCCAAAATTTCACCCTCTATCCATTGCCCACCTTAAAACCCGTGCTACTGCTAACAGCTTTCCATCCATCTCAAATTAGCTTCCAAAAATCCTCACCTTCCCTTATTCTCAAGCACCATCCCCCCACTTCCTCCCCTTACTTCCCTACAATCACCTGCCTCCACAATGAATCCCTCTTAGTGGTGAATCTTTTTGCCCCTAATAAGAAAATCTTCAGGCATTTTATCAAAGGTAGTGATACTAGATCTTTAATTTGAGTAAAAGAAAGCACCTGATTGGCATAAAGAATAAACAGGAACATTTAGGACATTTTCAACTCAACACTAAGCGCTCTTTGATGCGATCATTGGAAACATGCAAGTTAAATGACCAAAAATAAAACTTTAAGTAGCTTCCATGTCACCTAACCGACAACCTACCGAGAGATATTGAAACAGCCCGTCTAGTTGTTGGGGCTTCAGATACACACCCCCAGTAATATAAGAAGCCTGCCACCAAATGCATCATGAACAATCGGTAAAAGTAAACAGAGAGTTCTTGCTAATGATGTATCTGATTAGCAACAATAGAAGCAAAATATATAATACCTGCTGCAGGAAGGCAGAATGCTGGGCTCCTAAAACACAAGAATCTATGGGAACCTGCAGTAAGGAGCAAATTAGGGACATGTCAACAGTTTAGAGAACTTAACAATATCATGAACATGAATATCATTAATAATGCATAAAATTTTGAATAAGAAACTGAACAATGGCAACCCATAAACTCAGATATATGACTACAGTGTAAAGGACCAAAAACCAAGCAACTTTAGATAATATTCTGCATCAATATTGTGCCATATTTTGAATATACATCTTTCTAAACCTTCACTTGCTGTTGGCCAAAAAGATCTCCAAGCTTTACTCCAGTAACTAAAAAGGGCTATTTGCTGCCCAATTCCATAATCACAGGATGAATATTTGATTTATCACTAAGTATGCATCTCATACAACCTTGAAAATGTATAAAATAGGCATTTTTCTCAGGTGGATTCATAAATGGGCATTTTTTCATAGATTAAAATCACCACAAACAGTTAGCAAAAAGAAAAGAAGTAATGGATCATGCTGGTAACTATTTTGAATGAGGACTCTAATTTTGTGAATGCAATTTCTAATGTTGCAATTATGTATATACAAGGAGGCTGGTGGTCCACTTTGGACCTTACAGCTGAACAAGCAATCAAGTTGTGATATAATCTTGAAGAAGGACCTAATATTGGCTATCAGATATATTAGACAAAGGAAGAACATTAGAAGTTGAAGGCCCTCAAATCCAGCTTGAAAACATGGAACAAGGAGGTGTTCGGAAAAGTTGGGGTTAATAAAACTCTGGCCTTAGAGAAAGTTTCTTTTTGGGACGAGCAAAAGAAATCAAGAGAGTTATATATGGAAAAAGTGGAGGCTAGAAAGGAGGAAAGGGAGGATTTTAAGAAATGAGTGCTTATGGAGGAAGTCTCTTGGAGACAAAAATCAAGAGAAATCTGGTTGAGGGAAGGAGACAAAAACACAGGCTTTTTCCATAAGATGGCTAACGCGCACAACACAGAAGGGTGTGGCTAGGGATTTTTAGAGTCTGTTGTCAAAGTCGAGTGATTGGCACCTTAGCTTGGCGGGATTGGACTTTGATCGTTTAGGGGATGAGGATGTAGCCAAGTTGGAGGTAGCTTTCAGTGAAGAGGAGGTGTTTCTTACGCTGTGTGAGCTGAACGGGGACAAAGCCCCTGGGCTAGATGAGTTTATTATCGGCTTTTGGCAGTTTAGCAGGGATTGCGTGAAGGAGGAAGTTTGGGTTTTTTTAGAGAATTCCATGAGCGGGGGAAATTCATTAAGAGCCTGAACACTATATTTTTGGTTTTAATACCAAAAAAAAGAGGCATTGATGATCTTTGAGATTACAGAGCTATCAGCTAGGTAGGAGGTTTTTACAAGCTATTGGCTAAAGTCCTAGCTAACAGACTAAAGAATGTGGTAAGCAAAGTAGTGTCTCAGGCCTAAAAAGCTTTTGTGGAAGGAAGGCAAATCCTTGATGCTATGTTGATAGCTAATGAAGCCATAGATTCGATGTTAAAAAGAATGAGAATAGAGTGTTATGCAAGCTGGATATAAACAAGGCTTACGACCACATTAGCTGGAATTTTCTGCTCATCATGATGCGAAAAATGGGATTTGGGGAGAAGTGAGCAAGCTAGATAAGTTGGTGCATTTCCACAGCGAGTTTTTCGATTTTGGTTAATGGAATTCCATCAAGCTTCTTCAATAGCAATAGGGGATTGAGGCAAGGAGATCCCCTTTCCCCCCACCTTTCTGTGATTGGGATGGAGGCCCTAACCAACCTCATTAATAGAGCTGAGAGTACGGTTTTTTATCAAGTTGTAGGGTTAGGAAAAAGGCAGGAGATGGGGTTCAATTAACACATCTACTGTTCGCCGATGATACCCTCGTGTTTTGTGAAGCTTCCCAAGAGCAAACAGTCTATTTGAGCTGGATTTTGATGTGGTTTGAAACCATTTCAGGTCTGAAAATAAACTTGAACAAGAGCGAAATTCTTCTAATGGGAAGGATTGATAATGTGAAGGAATTAGCGTCTGAACTGGGCTGTAAGGTGGGGGCATTGCCCTCCTATTATCTAGGACTTCCCTTGAGGGCTACTCATAATCCAGTTGCAAGTTTGGATGGGGTGGAGGAGAGGTTTCAGAAAAGGCTTGTCATGTGGAAGAGGCAATTTATTTCTAAAAGAAGGAGGATTACAATTATTCGTAGCACGTTGTCAATCATACCCATTTACTACATGTCTATACTCCGCATGCCATGAGTAGTAAGGCTAAGGTTAGAAAAAATTCAAAGAGACTTTCTTTGGAGTGGGGGAAAGTTGGAGAAGAAGCCTCATCTTGTGAAGAGGTCGATTGTATATTCGAATGAAACAAAGGCCGATTTGGGTGTTAGATGTCTTTCTAAACTTAATAGAGCCCTCTTAGGTAAATGGAGTTGGCGCTTTGTGAAAGAAAAGGGGGCTCCATAGGATCAAGTTATTAATAGAAAGTATGGGGTAGAAGAAGGGGGTGGTGTACCCGAGAAGTAAGAGAGGGGTATGGTGTGGGGTTTTGGAAGGAAATTAGAAAGAAATAGCCTTTTATGAAAGACAAATTCGTATTTTTTGTAGGGAATGGACGAAAAGTGAGATTTTGGAAAGATAGGTGGTGTGGGGATGAGGCTCTAAGCATTTCTTTTCCTTCTTTGTACGCTTTGGTGACTTCCAAAGAGGCATGGGTGGCAGAGGTTTGAGATACTTTAAGGGAGGATGGGAGCTGAAATCCACGCTTTTTGAGACCATTTAATGATTGGGAGATGGAGGTGGTAGAGAGATTCATTTTCTCTTAGCAAGGAAAGAGAGTGGTTATTAATTTGAAGGATAAGTTATGGTGCAAAGAGGCAAAGGGTGGTAATTTTTCTAGTTAAATCCTTTTATAGTGCTTTGGAGGGTAGCAGCACAATCTCGTTCCCGAAAAGTATTATTTGGAGCCCATTTGTTCCTACTAAGGTCAGTTTTTTTGCTTGGGAAGCCACTTAGGGTAAAGCTCTAACTTTGGACCAACTAAAGAAGAGGGGTTGGGCACTTCCAAACAGATGTTACTATTATGGGGCTGCCAAAGAGTCTATAAATCATCTTTTAATTCATTACACCAAGGCTAGGGTTTTATGGGACTTGTTATTTAACCTTTTTGGGGTACTATGGGTTCTTCCTTCATCAATGAAGGAGATCCTTCTTGATGAAGGAAGAACCCATAGTACCCCAAAAAGGTTAAATAACAATTGAGGAGACCCCACAAAGCTCTTAGTCCTGACATTTGTAAGTTATGCATGGAGCAAGGAGAATCGGCAGACCATCTATTCCTCCATTGTTCTGTGTCGATGGGGTTGTGGCATAGACTTTTTCAGCTAGCCAAGTTGGATTGGGTTCCTCCAAGAAGCATTTCAGAAATGATGTTAATCAATTTTAAGGGTTTTGGCAAATCCAAAAGGGGGTTAATTTTGTGGCAAAATGCGTGCATAGCCTTAATTTGGGTAGTGTGGCGGGAAAGAAATGCTAGGATCTTTGAGGACAAAGCTAGGAGTTCAGAGAATCTTTGGGACTCCATTCATTTCCTTACTTCTCTTTGGGCTTTTTGTTCCGCAGTTTTTAAGGGCATTCCCCTAAATGTATTACAACTAGATTGGCTAGCAGTGTGTAGTCCCAACGGGATGGTAGAGTCAAGGGCACTTGCGCTTAGTTGACATAGAATAGTATATTGCTTTCTTCTTATGTTTTTATGTTTGTTTTGGTTCTCCTTTGTTGGGAGGATTCCTCATCCTCCTTTTGTACATCTTTTTCTATCAATATATTCTTGGTGTTGTTTCCTATCAAAAAAATGAAGGAGATCCTTCTGAGGTGGCATAGGCAGTTTGTGGGCAAGAAACGGGTGAAGGTCTGGAGAGCAGCCCCTTTATACCTTTTTTGGAAGGGTTGGAGGGAAAGAAAGAGGGTTACATTTGAAAATGAGGATCTTTCAATCCAAAGGATGAAATTTTCTTTTGTTAGCAATTTGCGGTCTTGGTCCAAGTGTTGTATTGTTGACGAGCCTAATTCTTTATTTAACTTTTTTGTGTGGGTGGGTAAGTTTTTTGTATCCCTCTTCCTTTTGTTTTTAGCCTATAGGTGCCTATAGCATACCTCCTGTATGCTTTGGGCTTGCCATTGGTCTCCCTATTTCTTTTAATATACTTTTTACTGCATCTTTGCCTATAAAAAAAAAATTAGGCAAAGGAAGAACACTTCAAATACCAGATGTACCTTTATCGTGGAAAAATAAAGATATGAAAAAGGGATATGCTTGCCTGCTTCTTGATACATCCACAAATAATAGGCAACACTTTTCTTTTTTTCCTTTTTTTTCAATAAGAAACTGTGCTTCTATTGTGTTAAATAAAAGTAGGCCAAGCCATATCTTTTTCTTTAAGATATGGTCACAAAAGAACAACAAGAAATTAACAGAAGTAAATATGGCAACAGAGAAAAATGGCATGTGGGGACAAGGATTGTGCTAAAGGAATTTGCAATAAGAACATAACAGAGACTGTTTGAATTCATTACAGATACCCAGTCTAGATATTAATTCTAAATTCAATTTCTCTAAGTTCTTACAGAAAGAAAAATCCTTAAAGAAATGACATAGATAAAAGCCCCACCAACACCAATAGCAAACAAACCAACCACCCCAACCCCTCTTACCTACAATAAATAAATAATAAAAATAAAAGGAAAAATTGTGTGTGTGTGTGTGTTTGTGTGTGTGTATCTTTTACATGTATACACTACCATAGAGCGCTGAGCTGAGAATATTGCATTCATCACTGCAACATATCTGCAAAAATATAAATTTTTAAGAGTAAAAGCACAATGAAAATAAACTGCGTATAATGCAAAAATTCATTTAGAACATACTGTTCAGGTCCATCTGGAGATCCCTGCAGGCATAAGATCTGCCCTTGTATGTCAGTAACTTCATTAGAGATATATAGCAATACGAATGTTAAAAATGGAAGAGGTGAGAAAAGAATAAATTGAAGATGAAGCAATGCAAATAATATCTAATCATTTCAGCTGGATATACACGAAACTTGTATGCACCAAAAAAATTTCAATTTTGATACAGATGAAAATATCAACATGGGTAGTCTATGCCTGATAGGCCAAAATTTATACCATTGTGGAAGAGGGAAAAAAAAAAGTTTTAAATGTATAAGCAAGAATGGTTTCCAATATATTTCTGTTAAATACATACAAAGAATGATGAGAAATCCTTCCTCAAAAACACCATCCACTAGATACCTCTAATCAAAAGTGCGACAAAACTATCTATTCTAGAAAACACAGGAAAGTAAATCCAAATGGAAGATCAATAATCAGGTGAGAGAAATTTCCCTAAAATGGACACCAAATTTTTGGTGTCCTGCTTTGCTAGGATGTTCGCCAAGTGATTAGTGAAATGAGGAATCCAATAGAAGGGGCATCCCATGTCTGAAGCAAGATAAAAAATTTGGTGAAGTCACCCATCAAATTTCCACAAGCCTCTTTCTTTCTTATTCACCCACCCTCTACTAGAAGATTGGAAAGACCCACAACTTTCACCAATTTCAGGCCTTCCAAGAAGACTAAAATCTTCACCTTAATTGCTAGACCACTCTAGCATGTTTAAAGAAGGCTTTCAATAGCATTCCATCATGATCTATGAGCATTCCTCCAATTTCTGGTTGTTCTGAATTTCCTAATGAGCAACCATGAAAATTCAACTTGATACACCCACTGGAGGAGGTCATGTTCAAAATCTATTCCTTATTTGTGGAATCTCCTATATCATGCAATCCTTCAATTACAAATCCAGGATTCTTACCCAGACAGTTCAAGAATCATGATTCTCTAGTGTCACAACCATGAGCTTATTATAATAGAATATAGAACCAACTTGAGACAAGTTCAAGTTGTCAAGAATAGAAATATTTCCATTTATTGAATAGTGTGAATCAAAAAGAAAAGGACACTGTGTTAAAATAACTACTAGTTCATATAAAAGCCAAATGGATTTGTAAAACAAATTAGAATTTGTAACAACTTAATAAGCTTGTATAGCTAAATTTATGCATATCATTATTCTATGAGTGTATAAATGTCTAACTGAGTTTGCTACAACCTCTTTCAATGTGTCAAAAAATGCTCTTACAAATAGAAAGAATAGTTCACTCAATCAGGGAAAGCATGAACAGCCCTTTCTCATTCAGAAAGTAGGAAAAGTAGGCGTCCGTCCAGGATTTCATGAAAGCAAGAATTTAGATGTTTATTACTACCTTAACATTTGAAATATCAAGAAACAACTTTTGAATATAGGGTTCCACAGATCTTACACTAAAAATTCAGAGAAAAAGACTTCCAAGAAAAGAATGAGGAAACGAATGACACTTCCATTGAACCATCGGGATTTAAAGACTGACAAAACATGCACTCTTGATCCCACATTTTAAGGCCAAAGGTGGTCATCTTACTCTTTTCTTTCATTATCACATATTTAAGGCTGGAGCGAAGAGCAAGTACTATGTCAAGGTTTCACCCATAACAGATGACATAGAATCCCCCTACATCTCACTCTTGTACAGCCATAGAGGAGAAAGAAACTTGGACAAAAAGTCCAATAAAGGAGGGATTATGCTAACTTATCATTTCAAATTTCAAGACCTACATATGGATCTAAGAAGGGATTATTTTATCAGAACCTGATTCGAAGTCAATTAATTGGATCGGACATAAAACCAAATTGAAAAAATTATTGGGATGAGATATAAATAAGGTTAACACATTTTCTATGTCCAAACCAAAATTTCAAATGGTAAAGTTCTTTTTTGAACCAATTTTCCTAGGTCCAACAAAATATATCTCACCTTAGGCCTTGGGACTAACATTTACCAACTTTCATATCAGCACATTGTGTTTTTCTTCTACACTAAATTTATGAGATTTTCTGAGTTAATCTTTTTATATGTAGTTGAAATCCTCTCCTCTCTTAATGGCCTTAATATTCCAGAATACATCATCAGATTCATCACTGCCAGTATTCTTACTAGGTTGAACCCCTTTTTTCTCTTTATTGATGCTGAATGTTAATTAATTCATCCATTCAACAACTAACATGATCGGCCATATATTGACACTCATTCTCGAGTTAGGGCCTAGTGTTGATAGGGTCTAACAAACAGAGAAATGTGTTGATAACAAGAACCAAAATTTCTCTTTCCATCACTTACAAAAAAAATAAAAAATAAAAAACAAAAAACTTATATTAGGAACTACATAGTATGATGAAATAGAGAAAAATGATATAAAAGGTATTTCCAAGAATTCAAGTCAAGCTAACTGATCAAATCAAACTCAATGCTATACTGAGTATTTCATAGCGAGAACAGAAAGTCGCTTTTCACTCATCCACACATACTTTTGTATTTAATTGTGTTGAATATAGTATACGAAATGGCCGGTGTTTGCTGTTGCATTAAAGTCCAGTCCAAGAAACGAAACATGACTCAATTGTTGAAAACGAACCAAGATATCATAACAGAACAGGATATGAATAGGTAATGCTCGATAAGAATATTTATAATTTGAAATAAAAGAAATACACTCACTCGAGGCTGAGGATGCAGTGGCCCTGTTCGAAAAACCCGCTGTATATCTATTCATAGAATTAAGTCAAAAATTCATTCTAAGAAGACGAATATTCACGTTCAAAACAATAGTGAAATCATTATCAAGGATACAGCAAAGAGCCATAGACAAAGACCCTGATAGCAGGGAAGACCCGATCCCAGCCGCTAAAACTTCCTTGCTCAATTTTTCATCTCCGGTCACAAACTCCTCCAATTTCTGCAACAAATTGGAACAGAGAGCAGGCATTCTCCCATTTTCCAAATTTGGATTCGCCGGCACAGAAGAAGAATCGAAAATAAAGTTGCAGGAATTGCATCCGGTAGCGATAACCACGACTTGATTGAATTGATTGATGAGAAGAATTGAATTCAGAAACGCCAGAACCTGTAAATATCTGTCATCTTTAGAGTCGATCAACGCCTTACGGTTCGTCAGATTAATGACAAATGAAAGAAAGTAAAAGATGAAAACAAAAAATAATCTTTAACGGGCTGTGATATATTTGCAGTTGCAAGATTCCATGTCTCGTTTTCATATCCAACGCTTTTCTCATAAACCAGACAGAAAGTTAGGGTTTGCAGAGTGTCGGTAAATGGGCGAGGGATTACATGAGAGAGAAACTTCGAGAATGGAATAGAAGCAGTGCTCCAAAAGAAAGGGTTGGTGTCGAGCAAAACCATGAGAAGGCTGACGTCATCTGCAACACCAGACTCACAGCTTCAGATATGAATCGATGGAGGGAATTGAAAAAAAAAAAACCAAACAAACAAAGAGGAAGAGAGAGGGGAGAGATATGCCTGAATAGAGCTTCGAAGGTACTGGTGCCATGACTGCGCTTCGTCCTATTGCCATGAGCTTGCATTAGAGATTTGAACATGTGGCCCATACCCAAATTACTTGTCTTGTTGGGCTGGGCCTAACGTTCTAGGCGGTTCGATAATTGTAGGATAGATTGAAAAACAACTTATGAATACAAATGGCAAGGGTATTTTTCACAAACGGTTTTTTAAAATAATTCTGTAAAATTGTTTTTAAAAATTGTTTTATAAAACAAAAGTTTGCTCGATGGAAGTTGAAATGTTTTTAACCTATTTTTAAATATATTTTAAAACTGATTTTTATATCTACTTTATTTTTAATCATTATTTGTATAACTAATTTTGAAACTATTCCTTAAAAAAATAATTAAAAGATGTTTATCGAAAAGACCCTATTTTTTGTTGATGAAAAACAAAACTTTTTCTTTCAAACATGTTTCAATTAAATTATGGTTTTCAAATGTGTTCTTCCGTTTTTGTTTTAGAAAATGAAAAAATTGTTTATGAAAACGGTTATCAAATAGGACCTAAGACTCCAAAAGAATAATGATGTTTTCTAACAAACTAAAAAATGAAGCGAAAATTGATAGAGCATAATTATTATTTATAAATAATTAGATTATATTAGTTATAATAGAAATTATAAAAACATTCTTTACACCCATCTCTTAATAAATTTGTTTAAAATATAAATGCCCTTTATTAAAACCCTCCCAGTACTCTCTAGTATAAAAATAAATTGAACTTGTGGTGTTGAGTTCTAAAAGATCAAGCATAACTAAGATATCCAACAATCAAGTAAAGAATGACACATTTCAATTATGACCAGAATGAGACACCGCGAGTTCTAGTTTTTTTTTTTTCCTTATTTACATTGCAATTTTTTTATAATTTATCGATTCTAAATAATAAATTCATGGGGCGTCTTGCGAAGATGTTTGATCTGAACCTTCGCATCTACTCTCTCTTAGAGGATGAACCACACCTTCACTATCACCCCTCGCTATTGCTCAACCTCGCTATTGCATTGATTCTTGTCGGCCCTTACAAATTCCAATTCCTCTTATTGAGATCAAGATCTTGTTCCATTAAACCCAGTTTGGTCATCTCAGTTCCATGATATAGCTTGCCCGAGGCTGGCTTTTAGTGTTTGGTCAGGCCGGGCGTAGTGAGTGATCATTGTTCAGGAACAAAACAATAAGACTTTTGGGTTTCACTCTCGCTTTTCGCTTAAAGCCGTACCTTCACTCTTCAATCATTCACTATCACAAGAATATAGCGATCGAAGGGCTAGCGCTTAGCCGCTTCGCGTATTACGAAAGCCATTATAAATTAATTTTTAATGTAAAATTAAATTAAGAAAAATAAATCATTATTTAGTTTGAAATAAAATAATAGTTATTTGTATACTAAAAGTCTTTTAATTTATTAGTTATAAATAGTAAATTAAAATAATGTAATTGGAAAAAAAAAACTCTTTATTTATTAAAAATAAACATATTTTAATAGGAAAAGTGAGATTTGATTCATTAATACGAAAATATATGAAAAAATAATCTCAACATTTTTAAATTAGTATTATTTTCATTTATTTAAAAATAATTTAAAATACATGCACTTTTTAATAAGTCATCAAATTATTCATAAAAATACTCATTTACTTGTCATGTCATTCAAATCAATTGACAACTAGATTATTTCATGTAGATGTTTCCATTCGTTTTAGATTTATTATTATTATTATTATATTATTTGAGATTTTTTTTCTCTAAAAACATTATAAAGTAATAATTCGGAAAAAAAAAAGTTTATTATAGTATTAATAAGTTAAAAATAAAATAATATTCTCGATAATAACTAAACCAATAATAAATTTGTATTTATTATACAATATTAATAATTGTTTAATATAATAGATAATCAAATTTGTTGTAAGTGTTTTTAAGATATAAAATATTTTATAATATGGTTGTACGTTGATATATAGTATAAAAATAAATAAATAAATCAATAAATATTTTATATTAAATAAAATAATCATAATTAAAATAATTATATATTATTAAATTTATTATTTAATAAACAATCTTATTACTTTTTGAATTAGTAATTATGATTAAATAGGATTTGTTTGACAATATTTCCTCTTAAAATTCTATGAAATGAAAAAACATTAATCATATTTAAATAGGATTTTTTTGCATAGTATTTCCTAAATTTTTAGGAAACTAAAATAGAATCCTACCGAGGTGTTTGTTTATAGAAAAAAAAAATCCTAAATAAGAAAATAATAAAATAATAAAATAGTAATAATGATAATAATAAAAAAATATTAAAAGGAAAAAAACATTAAGATGAACGAGTTTAATTGTCAATTGATTTGGATGACATGATAAGTAAATAAATATTTTTTTTAAATAATTAGATGACTCATTAAAAAGTGCATTTATTTCAAATTATTTTTAAATATATTAAAATAATACTAATTTAAAATTTTTTATTTTTCCATATATTTTCATATTAGTGAATAAAATCCCATTTTTTTCTCTATTTTAGTTCATCATCTATAATATAATTTATTCACATAAACTATAAAACTCATGACTTTAATTTACAAATAATATTAAAAATAAAAGATAATTTTTTTCATATATTATAAATTTGAGGAGATATATCGATCTAAAAAACATAAAATTAATATAAAAATAAAAGCAAAACAAAAATGATTAATTTAAAAAAAATAGTTTAATACATTAAGTAAAAAGAAATCGACTATGGATTTATTTTTTAAAAGCTCAAATAAAATAAAATTGATAATATTTTGTTTTTAGCTGGAATAAAATAAAATACATGATTTAATTTTATTTTAAAAAAAATTTCAAGTTTTTAAACATTTTGTGTACCAAGTTGTAATTTAATTTGTGAAAAAAATTAATATTATTACTTTTAAGAAAATTAAAAATTTATTAATCCTGAATATTCTAAATAGAATTGTAAATGGGTGCCTTGGTCTAACCCCATCTAACATTTAGACAAACTTTAACAATAATTTTTGTCGACTTATGAATTTTTCTAAATAAGTTTTTATGATAACAAAACATGATTAAGTGGACTTATAGTTTAAATCAATTAAAATTTTCAAGTTCTAACGTTAACACCCAAAGAAAATTAAAGTAAACTTAAAATGGGTTCAGAAAACTTGAAGACTTAAATTATTGAAAACTATAAAGTTTATAATAAATTTGTAACATAAATCCTTTGAGTGCACTTATGGTTAAAATGTTTTTTCGTGCATTCATTCATACTTGGTTTTCATAAAAAAAATCATATAAATTGTTTAAAACTAAGTTAATATTAAAAAAAATATATATATATATAGGTAAAACTGGTTCAAATTGACATATAAAAATTCATAAATGACTTGTCCAAGTGTTGAAAAGCTTTGGACTAATAAAATGAAGCTGTGGGTTGTTTTTGGCCCAACCAATCAAGGCCATCCTATAATCAGTTCAACCGATTGGTCTTTTTTGGTTGAGGACCGGTCCAGACACCAAAATGTTTTTCTCTCTCTTCTAGAACCTTCGTGTTCCTAGTAGTGGCATTACCCTTCCCAGTCGAGCATCAGTTGAGGGTCTGTCGAAGTTCATAAAGGACTAATGGTTACTTGTACTACATTAAATGTCTAACAGTTATCCAACTAATTGAATCAGGGCTCAATTGGTCTAGGTCTATTTCTACAAAATATATTGTTTGTGGTCGGTTTCCTAAAGCTCTTGTGCATTTATTTACAAGATGACAATTGCATTAAATTGTTTGCCTACTGTTTTTTTTTTTTTTTTTTCTATTTTAGAACTCTTAATCCCTAAAGTATTGAAATTTTACTTATAGATCATTTAGTGCACCTATATGTTTTCATATTAGCTTCCATTGCATTGGGCTATTACCGAGTGTGATTAAACATACCCTATTTGTGAAAGGTTGGGTGTTTAAAACTTCAAGTTAATATTGAGTTTGAAAATATATGCAGAACCTATCAATTCCATTAACTTCAATTGTACAAGTTGAAGGTTTGGTTTGAAGCCTTAATTAGTATAATCCTCACTCAAAAAGGAGATCAAGTAGCTTGGATATAGGCGGGATTTACTGAACCACTATAAAATTGGTTTGTGTATTTTTTTTCCTTCTCTATTTATATTTACGTTTTTAATCATCAAATTCACCCATTTTGAGTGTTTTTCCTTAATTAATTTGACCTTGTTTCACAAATTTCAGTACTTGGGTTGGGCTTAGATTATCTGTTTTCAAAGTAAACTCAATTTGGGTTTGGTTTGAACTAGAATTCAGGCAACCTGAATCTAATTCAAACCCAATTTAATGTTTTTATAATATTTATAATATATATTATATCATTTAATAATATTTATTTAAGAAAAAAATCAAAATTTATTTCATCACATACTTTTTCATCATTTTAGAAATATACATAAATTTACTTTTACTTTTTTTATTACTATTTTGAAATTTTATTTTAGTTACTATTCAAAAATTTCATATAAATATATATATATAAAAATTTAAACATTATAAATGTATTTTTAATGATGTAATTATTTAAATCCGATCAACCAAAACTTAACCCAAGTTTTGAGAAATAAGATTGAGTTGAACTTAAATTGAGTACCTTGGGTTAAAGGTGGGGCAGGGTTGGGTTTGAGTTGATTATTTTTCATTTAGGTTAATTATCAACCGCCCATCTCGTCCAAGTTGTTACCCTAATTATAAATTAAGTATAAATAATTGTAACCCAATTAAAAACGGATATTAAGCATTAAAGTGAAAGTGGAACTAGTAATAAAGTAACAAATAAAATTTTAAAATTAAAATATTTATTATTTATATTAGAAAGAACAAGTGAATATTAAACTAAGTTAGTTTCCATTTTTAAAAGTAATGATTAAATTAATTTAAAGATAAACTTCAGGATAATTTTTTTAATCATTATATAATTTAATATAAAATAAAATTTTAATATGAGATAATTGTATTTTCAAAAGAAGATTTATTTGAAGATATTATTTTGATTAGAAAATTTGAAGTCATCAAATGATTTTGGCTTAATTTTTTATTTTAAATTAATTCAGAGAATTAAGTAGCATCTCCTATCATACTTAATTTTTTACGTGAATGAAACAACTTCATTTCTTATCTGATGACATGATTGTTTTGAAAATGCATGTATATTATCATTGGTATTAACTATTAAGAAAGCAAATAGATAGCTTCTCTGTTACCCATCGTCTTAACGGTTACCACACAATCAAATTATTCATTTACCATTATTTTATTAGAATTATCAATTTAATGATGACGTCAAATAATAGTTTATTTGATAAATCCCGCTGGAAATAAATAAATAGAAATATATTTAAAATATTTATCAATGTCAATTTATTTTCATGATCTCAACAAACAGTACATAATAATTTATATTTTTATATATAATTTTTAATTATATAACTTTAAATTAAAAATAAAATTGAATGACACCAAGTGGGCCCATGTTACATGTAATCAAAATAAATGATTTTCCAAAAATGAAAATACATTGCGTGCTCCTAGATTGATGAAGCAAAGGGGCTGTTTTTCATGTTTTTGGTTTGGGGATTGACTTTTGACTTAGGCACACTAAAATGCTTCACGTGGGGCTCCCCCCACTAACCCACTGCATGCTTCCACACCAAGGCAGTTAGGCCATTCAGGCAGTCTCTCCCAATCATCTTCAAGCTCGTCTCCTCTTCCATATTCTTCGACGGTTAATGCAGCAAACGTTACATCCAGAGTTTCTGACTGTTACAATGGCTTTTCGCTGCCTTTACCCTATCTACATAAACCTCCCTCACCCTCCCTCCCTTCATATCTCTACCCACATTTGCACCCATGGCTCCTCCTCCTTACTCCATACCTTCACTTCCATTTCTACTACTCATCCTCACCGTTCTTGGTCTTCCACGGTCATCATCTACGTTGATGCCAGGCTTCCGTCGCCAGCAACTGGAAACTGGGTTCCAGGTCGGCCTAAGACATATTGATGCTGGTCGTAACTTCACGAAACTTCAACTCATCCAAAGAGGAATCAACCGCGGGAGGCAGCGGCTGCAGAGGATGAGTGGAATGGCAACAACTGCAGAGCGTAACGGTTTCCAAGCCCCGGTTCATGTTGGAGATGGAGAGTTCGTAGTGAACTTAATGATCGGAACTCCCCCTGTGCCTTTCCCGGCGATAATGGATACGGGAAGCGACTTGATATGGACGCAGTGCAATCCATGCAAGTTGTGTTTCCAGCAATCGACGCCCGTTTTCAATCCGAAGCGGTCTTCCACCTTCTCTAATATTTCATGTTCCAGTAAATTATGCAAGGGTGTAAAGCCTTCCAAGTGTGATAAATCTTGCGAGTATAGATATACTTATGGAGACGAGTCGTCCACAGAAGGCTTCATGGCAATGGACACTATCACTTTTGGGGAGTTACCGAAACGAATTTCAATCCCTCGTATCGGGTTCGGGTGTGGGGTTAACAACCAGGCTACAGGGATGGATCAGACTGCAGGGCTGCTGGGTCTCGGGCGGGGAGTTCTGTCGCTGGTTTCGCAGCTTGGTACACAGAAATTCTCGTATTGTTTAACCTCGATTCATGAGAATAAAACGAGCAGTCTTTTGTTTGGATCTCTAGCTTATTCGAACTTCAACCCTGGAAAAATTCCAAGGACCCCATTGATTCAAAACCCATTCCTGCCATCCTATTACTATCTGTCTCTTGAAGGCATTACAGTCGGCTACACTCTTTTACCCATACCCGAATTTGCATTCCAATTGGGAAAGGATGGGAGCGGCGGCATGATTGTAGATTCTGGGACAACTATAACTTATTTACAGGAGGAGGCTTTTGATGTGCTAAAGAATGCCTTCATCTCCCAAACGGAGCTTCAGGTTGCCAATTCCAGCACCACCGGACTTGACCTTTGCTTTCATTTGCCAGTGAAAAATGCGGCAGACAAGGTGCCAAAGCTGATCTTTCACTTTAAGGGGTTAGATTTAGCGCTGCCAGTGGAGAATTATATGGTATCAGATCCTGAAATGGGATTGATATGCTTGGCCATTGATGCCACGGGCAGTCTATCAATTTTTGGGAACATTCAGCAGCAGAACATGTTGGTCCTCCATGATCTTAAGAAGTCGACTTTATCCTTAGTTCCCACCCAATGTGATAAGGTGTAAGCCAATTTGAACGTCCAGATGTAGAGAGAAAAGTTCCCATATTTCTTCTGCAATGGAATTAGCATTTGCTAAACCAGTATTGTCTCATAGGTACCACAACATAACACATTTTACCTTGTATTGTTTGCGGATTGTTTGCGTTAACAATCTGCATAATCTTATTGAACCCATAAAATCAAGGTTTATGTATGCACTAATTCACTGTATATCTTGCATAATTCAACAGAAAAAAGATGAAGAAAGGATCAACTATAAAACAGAGAATAAGTAAAATCTAGGGATGTTTAATTGCAGGGATGAGAGTTTGACCATAAATGCAGAAACAGATCAAAGTTTGACAATGATTATTTCACTGGACGCATGAGATATAATAAAAATTTAAATAACATATCCTTCTTATATTCTTCTCTTTTATATACCTTATACAATAGGTATAATAATTTCTTTTATTTTTACTTTTTTGTTTTTTGATAAGTAAGAAAAGTATTGTATTGCCAAGAGGTGCTAAAATAGCAACTCAAGATATACAGAATAGAAAAAGAAATACTCACCCTTTACAAAAAAACTGTCCATAAAAATATACAAAAAATATCAAAATATCCCCTCCCTGTACAGGAACCCACCCAATCAATGAACTCAACAAATGTGAAGGGACCATCTTTTATAAACAACACCCAATCAATGAACTCGCCAGAGGTGGAGGGACCATCTTTTATAAACAAATTAATCTCTGACCAAAGTGAGTTAAGAAAAGAAGTTTTCAGCTTTGGATGCATAACCATAAATTTATTCTTCTCTGTTTTCTTCTTTTTTTTTTTTCAATTGTTTCCCATATTAATGTTTGTATGACCATGTTTAGGATAAATACAATTGTGGTTACAAATGTAAAATTTCAAAGCAAAACAGTCAGATGCATAAATTATGGGCAACTAAATCTAGCTAACTAGTCACATGTAAAAGATCATAAAGGAGCATAAAATTTAAAGAGACAAAATGACCATAAGTTACAAAAAGCAAAGCAGTCACTCAAGCAGTTTCTTAAAACTCTGGATAATGTTCACAATGATAAAATACAGTGAGGGGAACCGCCCATGTTGCAGAGTACAGAGTAACTAGGTAAGGCAAATGAGTGGAACAAAATGCTAAGCAGAATAAAATTCTCTGGCTTCCCGCATCCACAAATCAATCTACTGATGAGAATAAATAGAAGAAGTCGAACATAACAAGGGGGAACCTGACAGAAAGGCAGAAACCATGCAGAACAAAATCCCATTGACTAGGCACACATTTGACAAGCAAAATTATAAAAAGGACGAGACCATTAACTTGAAAAACAAACATAATGCAATCACAACTGGGAAACTGGCTAATGGGTTCACCAAAGAGCTAGCATCAGAGGCACTTCCAGTTGGGCCATTGGCGGGAGCAAAACCTGGAATTGACCCTGTTGAAGGCACCACCGAAGGACTAGGAATTGTTGTTCCAGCACCATCTGACTGAGATGGAGAAGGTGCTGGGGCATAGAATGAATCCCTGATTACTGAAGATGGTGGTGCTATAAGTGGAGGAAATTGCTGGATCCCTGCATTGTTATAAAAAATAAAAAATGATGGTTCAAGTTCAACTTATACAACATTTCAACATATGAGCTTCTCATGTAAAAATGGTTAACATCAAAACCAGTAAATTGGTGATAATAGAAAATGGGGCCAGTTTTTGGATACTAAACAATTTTATTTTCAAGTTTATGAGATAAAAAATATTGTTTTAAGTGGATTAATAAAGGGAGGATTTTATAGCTCAACAGATTGAATCCATCTATTGCATCTTGCAATTCGGCAGTGACATACTCTAACATGGTGAAACAGCTGTGATCATCACAAATAAAAAAAAAGGCATCATTTATCAATATCTTAATGTTTCATCATTTAAACAGGCACTAAGAAAACAAAAAGTTTTGTTCAACTTTCAAGGGACATCTAAACAGCCAAAATTGAAAATAGATGGTTTTCCAAACACACACTACATTAACAGGATTTAGATTGATCTTTACCTGGACATCGAGGTTGAAGGGATGTGGTCAGCCTGAACAGTGAACAAATTAGAATTGAAGATAATAAACCATCAACCCAAACTGTAAAATAATTACAATTATGAAAGCCTATGACAGGGAAAGACCCAAAAAAAAAAAAAAGAGCCTTACGTAGCAATAATGGTGCCATTGACAAAACCACCATAGCTACAAGATGTAACATTGCAGCCAGCACTACTCTTTTGCATTGTAACATTCCCGAGCATAAGGTTGGTATTCCTGCATTGCATACTTGAACAAGAGACTGCCAAAGATGCTGGCATGCAGAATAAACTGTATAAAGCCACAACCATCACAATTAACATAAAGAACCATATATGTTTGAAGAAAAATATATCAAACCAACTAGAAATGGAACCAAAATGCAAGAAAAGTTACTCAGTTACTTGAGACTTCCTGGCCCACAACTGCATTGTACACAGTGACTTGCAGTGATAGCATAACTCCCATTTGGCACAGCTAGCCCATAGTCCGAAGCATATTTTGGAAAACTAGATGCACAAGCTGTAATAAAAGGAAATGCTCAACCACCCAAGTCATCCAATGAGATATAAAGCACCATTTAGCTAAAAACAGATGCACCAGCATGGCAAGAAAGGAATCAACAATGTGAAAGAAAAATTATCCATTTTCAATTGCAAATTCACAAATTTATCAATAGGTGTTTAGCTTCAACTGATGAAATTTTATGAAGTCAGTGTCAAATTCAGATGATCCCACCAAAACTGATACGGGAAGTATATGGATCTCAATTATGTAACAAGGTAACACCTGTACTCATTTTCCATTACTGGAAGACCCTAATTCAGAAACTGGATTAACATTAACTAATTAAAACCCGTCAAATGGGTCAGCAAAAAATCACACTAACTTGCTATTATTATCAAGTTATACAATCAAACGCCCTACAAATGGCACTATGTTCACAAAAGGGGTTTGAAATTACCTGGCAAAGGAACAGCAAGTATATCACCAGCCTTAATTGCTGGACTCCCCATTGCATTCACAGTCATTAGATCAGTAATAGTAGTCGAATACCTGGAAGCAATGCCCGTCAATGTGTCATCAACTTTCACCACATACGATAAATAAGTGGCCGGCAACAAATTATCAGTCCCATTGAAGCAAGTACAAGGAAGCGGAACCACAAGGGTCTGCCCCACATCCAGAACCGAAGGATCCGATATCGAATTCGCCTCCCTGAGCTGATCCGCGGACACAAGACCCGCGTAAATCGAATCGGCAATCGATGAGAGAGTATCGGAGGGGCGAGTCTTGTACCGTGTGGCGACTGATTTTCTGATTCCGTCGACGCAGGAGCAGTAAATGGGGATTTTGAGGAAGAGCTGGGAGGGAAGGATGTGATTCTCAACATCCGGATACGAAATGTCAATGGCGTTGGCGGTGAGAATAGCAATGGGATCGACTTGGAATAGGGTCGCCACTTCCGAGACCTTAAGGTCGGTGTAGAGCGTGTACCCCACCATGGCGTTGCATGAGTCGGAGTTCGAGCATGGCTCGATGGTGGATTTGGATCTCACAACGTCCACATTGCTCAAGACCAAGAAGAAGAGAACGAAGAGCCCAGACAGTGTGCTTTGGTTACGCATTTCGGGGGTTTGAGGTTAATGTTCTTCCTAGTTCTACAGAAGGGAGAAACAGAACAACGGAAGAGTGCTAAGTACGGAAAAAAATAGGGTTTTTGCGTTGGTTATAGGATAAGGTATCTGTGGCTCTTTCAGGGTTTTACAGAGCGAAAATGGTGAGCTAAGCTCGGCAACAAAAATATAAGGGTTTATGGCTCCGCATCAGGGTTTTGGGCTTTGGATTTCTTCTTCTTCCGATGTTTTTTTTTCAAGAAGGAAGGAAGATAGAAAGAGGGGGAAAGAGTGAGACGCAGAGCTGGAAAACAAAAGCTTTTGAAAGAGCTTGAACAAAGAGAGTAGACAAATGAATTGCGAATAGTGGTGCAGACACTAGTCAGATTCTCGATCCTTGGGTCTGACACGCTTTTTCTTAGACATTTTTCTCCCCCCTCATGTTATTTTTTTGTTTCTATGAACCGATTCCGTGAAATCAAGACGATGTCGTTTCTCTTGATCCAAGTCCCAAACGACGCCGCTTTATCATCTGAGCCGGAGGTGTTTTTGGGACGTCCGTGATTTACTTTATGAAAGTGACTCCCCACTCCCTCAAATCTTTCGTGTTTTAATCATCTGCTTTCCGAAGAATTTTTGGTTTCTTGCTGCGGCACCTTCCGCTACCCAACCAATTCATAGCGCGTGGAGATCACCCCCGAAATTTGGGGTAGCCGAGGTTTTCCTACCTTTGGTAAAAGAATAGAACCATATTGGAATAAATTTGAAGCTGAGAGAATTTAATACTTTTTATATACATTAATATAAGATCTTTCCATTTTACATACGTTCTGGTTACAGGAATGCATGACATAGTAAAACAAAATTATATTATTATTCGTAATAATGGTAAAAGAAAATGGACAAATTTAATCGACCGTTACACATGCACTTGAGTTCTTTTCTTTGTCCCTTTTTTTCCCTCGGATTTTAATTAGAGTCATGAGTTGTCTGCGCAGCCGGTTTTTTATGTATACTCTTTTGATTTTAGCATTTAAATTGTTGATTAAAAAAATAAAATTTTATTTATTTAATAAATTTAAGATGTTTTCAAATGTAAATGTTTTTCGTATAAAATATATCTTAAAGAATTTTTATATTTTCACACATTTCTCGTCGAAAATAATCTTAGATAATTTATTTTGAAAATATCTTATCTTTTAATAAATTTAAAATACTTTTTAATGTATAATGTTTTTTTTTTCAAGCATTTCTAGTTGAAAACCTCTTTTAATAAATTTAAGTTATATTTAAATGTAGATTGTTTTTCATATTTTACATGTTAAGGTTTGTTATGTTTTCACACGTTTCTCCTTGAAAACAATTTTAGACGATTTATATTGAAAATATGTCATTTTTTAATAAATTTGGGATATTTTCAAGTGTATGAGTTTTTTCATGTTATAATATTTTAAGGATTTTTATATTACTTATTATATATATTATTTATTTTGTAGTAGTTTTAAAAAAGAGTTTTATGTTATTAAAAATTAGAAAAACATGTTTGGTGGTAAAAATATTAATTTTTATTTAACTTGTTTTTTTATACTATTTTAAAACATTATTATACAAAATAAAATATTAAATATTAAATTAATTAAAATATTAAATATTTTAAATTTTCAAATATACTTTTATTATACAAAACATAAAAAATAATTTTAAAAAATTGTTCTTAAAAATGGTTTTTTACCATTATTTTCAAAAAATGGTTATCAAATAAACCCAAAGGTGGTTTCAAATAATATTTTTTACTGTGTTTAATTGTTTTTAAAAAAATAATCATACAAACACATATAATATTTAAAAATAAAGTTATAAATATAAAATTATTTTAAAAACATATTTTAAAATATTAGTTTTACAAAACATCATACAACCATTATTAAAAACAATTTTTAAAATTGTTTTAAAAAAATAAGTTACCAAACAATACTTAAGGCCACATATAATCTTTATTTTTTTTTTAAATAAATAAAGAAATGAGATGTTTTACAAATTTAGGAAGAGTTTTATTTAACAAACCTTTAATATATATATATATATATATATATATATATATATATATATATATATATTAACTATGTTCCTATATTTATCTAAATGGATTTTTCCTATGATCTATAGACTTCAACAAAAAATGAATGCATGTATATTAAGAGTTATATTAAATACTTATTTAAAAAAAATTGGGATAATTGTATTTTGAACCCAATTACGTTAAAAAATTAAGTTATGATCCATATAAGTTTACAATTTAAGTAAAAAACATAGAGAAAATATGAAAATTGAGAAGAAATATATAAATTTTGTATATTTCAAAAAATAACCTCAATTGACTATGAAAAAAAATATATATTAATTTAAATTTTATTCAATTTTTAAACCTTAATAAAATTTAATACAATTTAATGATTTGGAAAAAAAAATACACAAATTTCCAAAAAAATAAAAATAAATTATTATCATTATTATTTTAAAATCAAACATCTTGAAAAGTATATATTTTTAAAATTATGTATATAAAAAATAACTAAAAATATGTTAAAACTATTTTTTTAAAATGATATATTTAAAAAAAAAATAATTTTATAAAAATAATAAATTTTCAGAATAATTATTAAAGAAAAATTAAGATAAAAAAGTATGTCAAATATTATGAAAAAAAAAACTCAAAATAGTTTTGAAGGGTATACTGATCTCTTCACATTTTATATTATTTTTATCAATTATATAATTTTTATGAATTAAATATTAATTTTTGAGCTGGTATAAACATAATTGTCTCAAAAATTTTTAAAAGCTTATAGTATTGTAAGTTCTGAATTTAAAAATAAGCGGAGGCGGCTTAAAGTTTAGCGTCCGGCAATTTCTTTCTTTCATGATTCACCCAACGAAATCAAATCATTTATTAAATTAAATATAAAAAATAAGGGTATCAACCAAAGCCACATTCCTAGGCGGGAACGGCTTCCTGATTCCCTCCAATATCTTTCACTCTCGCAAATCAGATTTGGTTATTAGTCATTAGACTCGTTACTCCTCATGACTTACACGTTCTCTCCCTGGAAACTTTTATCTTCATAGAAACCCTAATTCATCAATATCAGAACCCTAATCGATCGCCATGGACTGTTCGGCCGAGCAAGAAAAGCCGGTCGTCGAGGACAATGGCGGTGATTTAGGGTCGCCGGAATTGCGAACTGTTCGCCGGAGGTTGATTCAGAAGACGCTGTTCCCGCACAGGTCTCAAGGTGCGGAGGAGCACATCGACGGAAGAGAAGAAAAAGATTGTGGTGCAGATGAAGAAGAGGATCAGACCGAGGAGTATTGCGGGAGTCAGGGCAAGAAGAAGAAGAGACCAAAGAGAAAGGCAATGTCTCGACCTAGAGCTTCTAAAAAGGTGCCCACTTCGCTTAATTTTGTTTAATCACGCGACTTCTTGTAATCTGCGGAATCTGTTTTTACTTTGTAAGTTTTGTCTGCGTTTAAGTATTTGTTGTATTAGTAAATTGAGCCACATTATATAGGTATATCGATATTGAAAATTTGAATTAGTTACTAGTGGAGAAGGAAAGAAGAGAAAGATACGAGGAAGGGATCATAGGTAAAGAAAGGTATCATAACTCAATGGGAACCATTGGTCTAACGCATGGGGCAGGCATTGAGGTGAAGAAGTTGAGAGTTCACTGCAAGAGCCGCACCGATGAGATTTAAGCTGGGTGAATGTCGTGAATATCCAACAGTGTATTTGCTTCTTCAGTATATGCTTACAGCATAGTTTTTATTCAGGATTAGATGTTGTGAGACTAATAATCTGACTTAGTATTTATTAGATTTACTCGGTTGCCTAAAGGACAAAGTATTTGATGAGAGAGAGAGGATTAAGGGCCCGTTTGGTAGTGATTCTAGGAAAACATTTTTAATCTTTCTAACACTTGAAATTTTTTATCATTCAAGTGTTAAGAATGCCAGAAATGTTTCCTAAAATCATTGCCAAACATACTCTAAAAGCATTTGGATACTACTCAACTCAACAATTCAATCAACCTTAAAAAATCTTTATTAAATGATGTTAATATATTAAAAAAAAATGCAGGAAGATGGTATGAGAATATATAAATGATGAAAGTATCAACGGAAGGCAATTGGTGTTAGAGTTGGCGGTGTGTTTGCTTGAGTGTATTCATTAAGCGCCCTTGTAGGGGATGGGTAAGGACAATCTAGTGTGGTGGTGACTGGCATTTATAAGAGATCATAGCCTATTTTTTGACTTTATTTCCTCATTGCTTGTATGGGGTTTATATGAGACCATTCATATTTCTCATGGAGCATTTGTTAAGGTTAGACAAATTCTAAATGCAACCTTAATGGTTGATGACGTGATGGATAAAAGAAAGACGTTTAGGAGAAAAGGTGGTTGTTTTGAGATTTATTTAAAAGAAAACTTATGATCACATCAAATGGGGTTCATTGATTCATGGTTTAAAAAGAAAGGTTTTTGGGCTGAGATGGGGATCTTTGATTTGTGTATTCTTATTATAGGTTAGTTTTGCTATATGCTAGTAATGGGTGTGCTAGGGGATGAGTTAAAATATTGTGGGGCTTAAAATAGGACAATCTGTTTTCATTTATTTACTTTTGTCATTGTCACTGATGTTGAATAGATTGATATCAAGAACAAAGGAATGTTGTAGCTTAGAGAGATTTTTGGTGGGTATAAATAGAATGAATGTGACCTATTTGCAGTTTGTAGATGATATTATATTTTTCTCTTTTAGGGTGATAGGGATCCTTTGTGGTAAAAAAATGTGAGAAGGTTTGAAGAGTTGCTTCTTTATGCGTTTTTTCGAACAATTTGGAAAGATAGAAATCAAAGGTTGTTAGGAGCTGTTTGTCTATGTTTCGAAGAACTTGTTTCTTAGTAATATCTTTTTGTGGCTAAAGTTGTTCATAGGTGAAAGCTAAATGTCTTTAATAAATTTTATTGATTGGTTGTGTTTTTGTCGAGGAAGGAAGTTGATTTTTGGACTCTTGTTTTGACTGTTCCTTGGCTTTATTTTTTTTGTCGTTTCTTTGACGCTTGTTGTATTTGTCTCGTGTTCCTTGATGCATTGTTGCTTTAGCCCTTGTTTATAAAATTATATTGTTGCCTATAAAAAAATTATAATTTTCTTAAGAGCTAGGCTAGATGACTTGTAACGATCTTGAATCAATCTTATTTGTGTGTAGGCACATTTTCATTGATTAACAAAAATTTAGATAATAGTGCTTTGTTGGTTTCAATGCTAATTTACACCAAGTTCTTGGTTTTGCCATTGTTTTGGATTATAGTTTCTCTTATTGACTCATATTCTATTTAGGTTTTCTTTTGGGAGGGAAAGCCAAAACTATCTATTTTTGGGATATGGTTGTAGAAAGGCTTTTATGATGTTTAGATAGTTAGAAGAAAGTTTGTCTATCCATCAAGTAGATTAACTTTTGTTGAGTTGTGTTTGTCACTTATTCCAATTTATTTTCTAGAAGTTTTCAACATTCAATCGTAAAGTCAAAAGATGCTAGAGAGATTTTGTTTAGTCGGGGATTGAGGAAGAAAAGATAGATTAAAGAATTTTTAAAAGAATGAGCATTCTTGAATTATTAATAAAAAAACATTCTCCTTGTAACTCTTTGAGATTGGTTTAGGATTCCTTTTAATCTATATTTTTCTTTAATTAGGATTTTATTGATGGCTTGGGTGGAAGGGCTATAACTCAGCAAGCTATGTTGGGTTTTTGGCCAAACTGAGCTGAATTTGAATTAAGAAATACTCAACCCAAGCCCAACTCGATTGGACTTCTAACCTAAGGTGCTCAACCCAAGCCCAACCCAACTAGACCTCTAACTTGAGGTGCTCAACCAACCTCATTTGTCCTTGTTCGAGTTGAGCTCAAGTTGGTTGAGTTAGATTCAAGTTGATTGAGTTTGTATAAGTTAAATTCGAGTTGAACAAAATTGGGTTGAATTGAACCTGCTTGCAATGCTTTTTTTTTTTTCCTTGAAAACTTTAAATGAGACAACATGTCAAGATAACAACCAAGAAAGTAAACAAATTTATCTCTTTTTAGCAAAATGAAATGGTACAAGATCTAATTGCAATTTGACATTTTTTTTTAAAATTTGAAGAAAAACATATCAAATGAATATTATTATATAAGATAATAAAAATTAAAAATATTAGTAGAAAGTTAAGTCGGGTTTGGGTTAGAATCAAGTTGCCTGAATGTTGGCCCGAGCACAATTATGAATTAGATTTGAGTTAAAAAAGACTCATGCTAATTTGGTTACCAAAATAATGGCCTATACTTGTTGGGAAGTTGGGTTGAGTTTAGGCTACTTGCCCAAGTTGCACCCCTAGGTACAAAATATAGGTTGTAGCTTTCCTTTTCTGTTTTGCCCTTTAGTTATTCTATGCACACATCTTGTCTAGTTGGCTTGTGTCCTCATTTTATCAGGTGCTCCTTAATCCAATTTGTCTGTATCATTCAAAAGTAATGATTCCATTGCCTTGCAATATTAGGTACAAAGAAGGATGAGAAATCCTTTGAAGAAGTGCACAATCCTCTATACAAAGTCTGATAAAAAAGGTGGATATACTAGTTTAAAAAGTGAAATCTAGCTACAATTCATAGAAGTATAAAATCTCTTAAAAAAGAAATCACATGTCTAGCCTCGTGTTTTGCTAACACATCTACTGCATGATTGCCTAGGTGACGAGCCCAAGAGAAGGAATATCCTAACTTTGAAAAAGTATCAATAATTCACTTATTTGGTTATAGACAAAGCAAATTTTTCAATGCTGTGTCCTATTAGTGAGACTGAATGTAACCATCTTCAGGTAACTGGGATTGAGTCTTTGTTTGGTGGAGCTGAATATCTTCATGGGTGTTTTCATTGATTTCAAACTAGTTTAGTATTGCCAATTGGATTTTTGGAGGGAAAAGGTGGCTGAGTAGGAAGATGAGCAAATTCTGTTGAAGACGTACTTGCAAATCTCAGATTTCCTTTTCTTAATATTAAGTATTGATGAATCCAGAGCTAGTTATGTTCATGATAGTACAATTGTTGAGTATGATGAAATCATCAGCACAAAGCAGAAATAGCTACTTTGGATACAGGGTGAGCAAACACTAACAATTTCTTATCTTGATAATGTTGATGTGGATAGCAGCTCATGGTTGTAACTCCACATTCTCTTGTTTTGATTTGGTTTATTTATTTATTTCTTTAATTTATCCCCCTTTTTTATTTTAGTTTATTTTATTTTTTGCAACTCAAAATGTGTGAAGGCTGTTTGATGAGCGGTCCTTGATGTTTTGGCATCAATTTTGTGTGAATGAATGATTGTTGCTGCCTATTCTTCCTCCAAATGGTAAATGTTACTTGCAGCTGCATTTATCTGTCTTAATATTGATAAACAGGCTTCTGAAAATGACAAAGAGGCTCTGAGCATGAGGGTAGATGACAAAGATTCTCCAGTCACTGATGGTAATTAAATACCAAACTCCTTTCTTTTCTTTTTCTTTTGTCCTAATGAGTTGGTTTTCTGGACTCCAGATCACCTGAGTATTTTATTTTAATATATTTTTTATTTCTTGTAGGGTCTGGTTTCTTTGTAAAAGTTTCTTCGAGGCGACTGCAGAAAAAGCAGCAATGCATCAACTCAGATGAAGGAAATGATGATACCTGTTCACCTTCAAAACATGTGCCTAGTAAGCTGATTTCCTCATCTTTGCGTCAAATTGTGTTTTTCTCGCCTTAAAACTGATATAATGTTATGGTTTTTTTTTTTTAAATATAATTTTAAATTTTTAGTAGAACTAAAATAATTCATTGAATTGAAACTTGGTAAGTACAATGAAGTACGAAAAATCCTTCCAAGATTTACAAAAAAAACTAATCAAAATGGAACAGTATGCAAACAAACTGCAGATCCTATAGAGGAACTGAGGAAGTAAAACAATGAACAACCTAAAACCACATTACGCATCTCTAGGGGATAAGAAGTTCCCAACAAAGGATACCGAGTATTTTTTACATTTTTCCAAAGGGGTACCAAGTATTTAGCCCATTGCTTATCTAAATGATCCAAAAGTTGGTTAGCAACAAGTGTAGTCCAAGAAAAAAAAACATCTCAAGTTGCTGTCAACATTAATACTTTGATGGATCCAGCCATCATACTTCCATGGATCCACCCATGACCCATGACCCATCGTACTTCCATGAACCTCTTGCCCTCTTAGAGGCCTAGGAAATGACAGCAGCAGAACCCTCCGCAATCAATAACTCTAAAAATCCCATAGCTTTGGCGTGCAATAAACCTTGTAAAAGAGCTTGAATCTTTGCCTCTATATCTCTACTTTTTTTAGCTGATTTAGAAAATGCTCTAAGTACTATACCACAATGATCTTAACCAATCCCATATGGTCTTAGGTTACACAAGGACCAACCATCAAAATTGAACTTAAATGGAGCCCATTGGATGCGGAAACCAAATAGGTTGAGTCTCCTAGTTGACTTCTTGAATCTATAAATGTAATTTCACTCTAGCTTTAACAAACTCAAAAGGGTACTGGAAATAAACCAAGCCGCAAAGAGCTTTCATAGATCTCCATCTATCCAAGAAATATTGACATTCCTTTCTCTTCGAATAGTACAAATCACAATGAGACAAGTCGTGTGCCATGAAACCTGACTTATGAAAGCTTTTGAAGGATATATATATATATATATATACATTTTTTTTTTTTATAACCGAGGAACCTTCCATGGGCAAACCCTTAAGACTCTCCATGGGGACCCAAACCTTAGGGTGTTGACCGTTTCGCAACAACCAGTATTGGGTAAATTAAGGGTATCATCAATGGCATGATTCGAACCGAGAACCATGTGTCACTTACTGGGATCACATTTTCCAGTAGTCGCCCTGAAAAGTCTTTGAAGGATATATATCCATCATCTTTCCCATACTTCTAGGGGTGCCCAAATAAACCCAAAAGGTATGAATAGTATTCAAAATCCCAAAACTGGCGGCCATTGTAAAACGGATGGTCAATTGTTTGATCGCTAGCCAAGCACATAATGCAAAGATCAGGATAATGAGCTTTGAAAGGCCTTCTCTTTTGAAGTTTGTCATTGTTATTAACTTTCTTATTGACCATAGGCTACATGAAGGCCTTCAATTTAGTAAGGGCTTTTGAGTTCTAAATGAACTTGGCTAGAAAGAAGGGAATTAAATTAACAGATGCAAACAAAGCTCTGAGAAGGAATTGACTAAGAAAGATTTGGGTTTGTCAAAGACCAAATTCTCACATTTGGAAAGGTAGGTGGAAAATATACATGGAGTAATGAAGACATGAGACATACTATTTTTTTTTTTTTGATAAGTAGACATAAGACATGTTATTGCTCCAAATTCCTAATTAGAAAGGTTGCAGTGAAAATTTGATATTCTATGAAGGAGAGGACGAGGAAAGATCTAACATAAAAGAAATAAAAGAATCTTAGTTTCTCACAATGTTGCCATATATCTTTTCAAAAAACAGATTTTCAAGTCTTCCTTCACTAAGAAACAAATAGAATATAGAATCCTATGTTGGGAACTTCATGTTTACTCAATCTGCCAGCCCAAATCCTATGGTTCCACAACATGAAAAATAAAAAGGGGGAGAAACTCTTCTAGAAAAATCTCAGCTTGAGCTGTGTGTTTACTCAAGATGGCGAAACCCTCCAAATGTGGAAAATCAGTCTTCTCAACATTGCCAAGAGCCAACTTAGGATTAGGTAACCTGGAAGTTACAGCTGGTAATTCTGATCCTTCTAGTGCTTCCAACTTGGTTCCAGAAACTCAGTTTGATGATCTTGATATTCCTATTGCTCATAGGAAGGGTACTAGAACATGTACCATGCATCTAATTGCTAAATTTTTATCCTATCATAGATTGTCTCCTTTCTATCAAGCTTTTGCTACTAAGCTGTCAAGTGTTGAGGTTCTAATAATATATAGGAAGCCTTGAGGATACCTGAATGGAGAAAGGCAGTGCTTGAAGTTATGGATGCCCTTACAAAGAATGAAGCTTGGGAACTAGTTGATTTACTAGGAGGAAAGTGTCTTGTAGGCTTCAAGTAGATCTTCACCTTGGAATACAAGGCGGATGGCTCAATCAAAATATGCAAGGCCAAACTTGTAGCTATGGGGGTTCACAAAAATGAATGGTCTTGATTACCAAGAAACTTTTGTTGTAGCTAAAATGAATACAATTTGTGCCTTTTTATTTCTTACAACTAACATTTTTTTTTTTTTTTGATTAGAAACGAAATATACATTAATAATTATAAAGTTCATAAAAAGGATGAGAGGTCCTTCCCAAAAATATAGAACCTGATCAAAGTAAATACTATACTCCTCCACTATACAATGGTAAATACAGGTGAAGACATGTACACTATCACAAGAAACCAAAAACAAACTCTTAACTGTTATCCACCCCTTTCGAATTACAAATCGATGACTAACTTAGTTTAATAACACTAAGTGGGATTCCTCTAAAAGCGACAGTACAAGAGGCCCAAAAGGAGGAGTCGAAGTGAATAAGATCCTACAACATTCCTTTTGTTTTGTACTTATCCTAAAAAATCCGAGCGTTTCGCTCTTGCCACACAATCCACAATACAATGGGATAGGTCAAAGAGTCTTGCCTTTAAATAAAATAACCTTCATATCTCCAATACTCTGAGGGGGAACCTAATCTAAATGAGCTATCACAAAGAGCTTAAGCTAAAGCCCCAATGTTATTGGGTAATGTAAGAATAGGTGGTCAATTGATTCTCCACTCTTTTTGCAAAGAATGCACCAATGAGGACTTAGAGATTTGTAGGGTCTTCTCACCTGCAGTATGTCAATGGTATTTACCTTTTTGTGCACCACCAACCAAGTAAAGACCTTGACCTTTGAAAGGGCTTTTGATTTCCAAACAAAATTAGCTCGAAGGAATGACATTGGATTTAAGGACTTTGGACAAGACTCTGAAAAAAGATCTTACCGAGAATAAACCAGAAGAAAATAAAGACCAAGCTCTTGAATCTACCCTAGAAAGAGACAAGTGCATTGAGGTAAGTGCGGACATGAGTCTTTTGAGAAGCACAATTTCTGAGTCAGTGAGATTACGTCAAAAGTTAAAATTACAAGAAACCAGATAGGAATTCCCAAGGACGACTGAGATGGTAAGATTTCTTACTGAGACAACTTTATAAAACCTAAAAATTGTGTACACAAAGGCTGATCTCTTCATCATAAAATTTCTTAAAAACGGATTCTCTCCCCATTCCCCACCATAAAGTGAGTATGCATGGTAAAGTTCTGAAACATTTGTGCAATAGCCTTCCAAGGACATCTTTGTGACCACCTAACCGAAATGTTGATGTCCCATCCATTAAGATGTGTCTTATAAATGCTTGAAATAACCTAATGCCAAAGATCACAACTTTCCCTAGGGAACCTCTAAAGCCACTTCCCTAAGAGAGCACGATTTTTTAAAGAAGTCTTCCCTATCCCCAAACCTCCAAACTCTTTTGGCCTACACACTACATCCCAACTGATAAGATGATATTTCTTTCCTTCCCCAAATCTTGACCACAGGAAATCCCTTTGCATTTTCTCAATCTTTAAGGCTACTAAAGTTGGAATCTTGAGACAAACAAGACCGAATTAAGGTTATCCTTTCCACCATAGATAGGAAGACCTTTTTCCACCTATCCAACCTCCTCGAGACTCTATTAACCACAGGATCCCAAAATCCTATTATCTTTGGATTTCCTCCAAGAGGAAGACTCAAATAAGATAATGGCTACTTTGAAACTCTATAATGAAGCGTTGAAGCCAACTTGGAGACCAAATATTTAATTACATTAATACCGGAAAGAGTGCTCTTCTCTAATTGATTTTCAACCCTGGAAATTGTCCAAAAACCAAAAGGATTAACTTGAGGTTTTGTAGAAAATTCAGAGAAGCTACATAGAAGAAAATGGTGTTGTCTGCAAATTGTAAAATAGACACTCTAGTCCTGTTCCAGCTAACTATGAATCCCTCATATAAACCACTTTCCGCCATTTTAGTCAACATCCTACTAAGGACATCCACTACAATGGTAAAAAGGAAAGAAAGAAGAGGGTTTCTTCGTCTTAATCCCTTAGTGGCCTTAACCCAACCTTTGGCATTTTTGTTAATTAGGACTGTAAAACTCATTGAAGACAAGCAACCCCTTATCCAGGATCTCCATTTTTTGCTAAAACCTTTTCTTTCAAACACATGGTCTAAAAAACCCCATTCTACATGGTCATAGGCCTTTTCAAAATCAATTTTGAAGACCACTCCTTCCTCCCCCGACCTCCTTTTCTCATCCACTATGTCATTGGCTATCAACACCGCATCTAGAATTTGTCTCCTTTTAACAAAGGCTCCATGTAATGGAAAGATTGCTTTATTAAGCACTTTTCTTAAGTGCCTTGATAAGACCTTAACTATAATCTTATACAAACTTATAATCAAGCTAATAGGTTCAAAATCTGAAAGTTTAGATGTTTGACTTTTATTTTTTTTGGAACAAGTGTGATAAAGGTGGCATTGGTGCCTTGATTTATTATCCCATTACTGTGGAATTTTGAAAACACTCTCAATAAGTCTCTTTTATCACATTCCAACATTCTTGATACATTGTAATAGTAAAACCATTAGGGCCAACGACCTTCTCTTTGTTCAATAGGAAAACAGTCATGCGCACCTCGTCCTTAGAGAAGGGGCGGTCTAGCCAAGCAACACTCTTTCCAAAAATAGGAGACCTTCCAACCTCCGAGAAACACCTGTGGGTTTTGAATCGAGCTTTCCAAAAAAATTCAAAATCTCTTCTAATATAACTTCCATGTTGTTTAGAATTAGCCCCTTTTTAGACTCTAAGGAATTAATGAATTTCCTTTTTCTCCTCCCATTGGCCACTCTATGAAAGAACTTAGAGTTTCATCTCCTTCTTTAAACCATTTAACCCTAGATTTTTGCCTCCAATGGACCTCTTCCTTTAACAATAAGTTCTCTAGATCTCGCTTTCTCATGGCTCTCAAAGTTGAGAGATCAAGAGTCAAGTCTCCTTCTTGCTCAATTAAATCAATCCTCTCATTGTTAGAAAGAATGACATTCTTTTTCTCTTTCAAAACTCCAAACGACTCTCTATTCCACTCCGTCCACTTTGATTTAATGAACTTTAATTTCATCATAAATCTTATGACCTTCCCAACCAACAATTTGACACTCCTACGATCAACATCTAAAAATGTCCTTAAAATCATGGTGGAGCGGCCACATATCCTCAAATTTGAAAATAGTCAGGCCCCACTTGAAAGAGTTTGTATCCAGGCTAATTGGATTATGATTCGAGGTCCATATAGGAAACGCTTCTTGAAGACTTTGAGGGAAGAAGTGATCCCACTCATTTGAGAGCAAGAATTTGCCTAATCTTTGCAAATAGGAGAAGCTTGCATATTTGACCAAGTAAAAGTTGCATTCCGAAGAAGGGGATCTGTTATCTCACATTCTCTTATAAACTCATCGGAACACCTCATGCTAGGGGTTGACCTAGAAACACCCAATTTCTTTGAAGTTGTTCTTATGACATTGAAGTCCCCACCTACACACCACTTTGGAATGGTTAGACCAAAGAGATCTTGAAGCTCCACCCAAAAGTCCTTTCGCAAAGAAGAATTATTTGGACCATAAACTAAAGTTATCCAAAAAGAACCCTCTTCATTAGAACTCAACTTAATAGTTACCGAGAAAGATCCTAAAACCATCTTTGAGCAGTTGAACTTGTTTGAATCCCAAATTATCACAATACCTCCATAGGCCCCACAAGTTGGGAGAACAACCCACTCATTTGTTCTATTGTTCCATACACTACCAACAAACCTCCTATCACAGGTCTCCCTCTTTGTTTCCTGGAGCATCACGATGTCAGCGTTTACGGAGTTGAGAAAACCTTTTACTGTCCCTTTCTTCTTGGAGCCAACCTTCTAATATTCCAACTTATGATCTTCACGTAAACTGATGAGAGCCCTTCCAAAAACCAAATCTGACCTACTAAACCCCATTGGCTCTAGAAACAAGCCTATTCTTCCTTCTGAAATACGCCTTAACCAAAGGACTATCACTACTTTTGCCCACAAAAAACCCCTTGTCATTGCCCTTGACAATTTTGATTTTCTTAGACTGCAACATCAACCTTGACCATTTTACTGGGTGAGAGACCCTCTAACTTTGAATAGCCTATTACATCAACTAGATGTGAAGAATGTGTTTTGAACAGTTAATTAGAGTAGGAAGTCTACATGGACTTACCATTGGTCTTCAAGAAAATTCATGGAGGTGGGAAAGGGTACAAACCCAAAATATCACTCTATAGACTAAAATACTCTCCTAGAGCTTGGTTTAATAGATTTACCAAGTCAATCCAAAGCTATGGATACACCTAAAGTCTAGCAAACCATACTAAGTTTTTTAAACAAACAATTGGCCTCAAGATTGCTATGCTAATAGTGTATGTGGATGATATAATCCTAACTGGTAACAATCTTAAAGAGCTGGAAGAACATATGGGAATGTGCCTACGCTTCTTTATTTGAACTTTTAGGCCACTTTGAGGCAAGTATATATCAGGGGTATTTAGGCATTATTGACATGTAACTAATATTTTTTCATTATGGTTTGAGGTTAGGCTTTATACTCTGATTCCTAGATCCAATTACCTCTCCATCTTATTGGCAATAACTTTCAATTTGCATACACTATTGGGAAGATATGCGAAGCAGTCAATGGTTGAAGTGGCAGGCAAATACTACTCCAATTAAAAACGTAACAATCAATGGCCTGAAAAGGCCATGCACGAGGCAAATATCAACTGATTCAGTACAGAGTGAACCTGCAACACAGCCAATTCCAGATTTGCGGTTAGAGGCCAAAATGACAGCTGAGGTTAGTCTCCCTGTCTTTTTGATATGTTTTAGTATCATTGCTGTTACTTCCTGTTCCTCAGATTTAAGCCATGACTGTGGGATGCGGATCACTTGATGTGTTTGTATTAGTCATTGTAGTGGTTATGGTACTTATTGGTTGATGTTGAGCACACTGCTTGGATAATCTCTGATGTTGAACACACTGCTTGGATAATTTTTTATGCTTCTGTAATTCAATCAGAATCTTATGAAATTGTCATAATATGAGAACTTTCCTTTCAAGCCACTGTACTTCTTTGACATAACATAAGCTTATTATATGTTTTTTTTTTTAAATTTTTATTTTGCATCTTATTAGGAAAATTCAAGAATGTTTGCGGGGAGGCAAATACATCCGTTTTTCTCATCATGGAAAGTGGGTAAGAGATGCAATGAGACAACTGACCCAGAGAACAAGGGGTGCTCGGTTCAGAAAAAGGATAAAAGCATTACTTTTGGTCCTATTCATGTGTTTGAAAGGATTCAGGTATGCTAGTTTTGCTATAGTTATCTATGCGTATAACAATTTATAGCAGGTCTTTGCTCATATGTATTCCATTGGTAATATCAAACTTTGATGTCAGGAACCCTCTTTTCACCTGGAGTAAAATTAAAAATATTGCTTTTGCAGGATGATGATGTGTCAGTGGATTGGAAAAATTGGAATTTTTGTGAAAGATCCATTGTCAAAGCCAGTTGTGCTCCAGAAAGTGCTTCCTCATCAGTATTTGAAGGCTCTGCAGAATCCTTAGATTTTGATAACTTTCTTAATGTTCCACATTCCATAGGAGCATCATATTTTCAGAGTGAGGAGTCTCTGGATCAATGTCCTATTCAGCTAAATTTGCATGAAATATCAACACCATGTTCTACCATGTCAGCTAATGAGCAAGTGCCATACCATCAGCTATCAAAAAAGATGGAAATGGTACATATCTCATCTTTTAAACTGGATGTATTCTGTCCATTTTTTCCTTCCTCATAGGATTTTGTGGTCATTATCGTCAGAGTTTTTGTTGCTTATCATTGCTATTTTTCTGTTTATGTCACCATGCGCTAATGGAATGCTGGCAGAACCAAGAAGGAAACCATATTGGATTCTTCACTGGGGATTCTGGTTGTGGGAGGAACATGGATGCTATGCTGCCCAGTAGGTTTCTGCAGGAGAGGTTAGGATTTTTAATTTTTAAGATCTTCTTAGCATCCTTGTGTGCTTGGGCTTCCTTTACTTAATTTACATTTTGTTTGGGCCTTAGGTTTATTCTGACTCTCTTTTTAATTGTAGCACATGTGGATTTTTTAATTTGGAGTTACTTTTCACTTGGCTTGAAAACTAAGTACTTGCTTGTGCATGTAGATGTTTGAAAATATCAATCATCCATAAAAAACAAACAGATCCTTTATGCTGCATGTAGATGGTTCTCCCTTTAGGTACCTGCAAAAACCAAAAATGTGCTGGTCTAGTTTGAAAATATCAAGCAGATGTTTTATGCTTAAATTCTGTGCATGGTAATGCAGTGATCAATACATTCTATCATCTAATTTCTCCTCTATGTTACAACAAAGAACAGATATTCATTATCATTTTCATGACTTGTGAAAACCGTTAAACATAAACATTAAAACCATGAGTATAATTAAACTTTCCCCATTAAATAAACTAGAAAAGTTTTGAGATCTTCATTTGGTTTTAAAATGCATTACAATGTCCCTTTAGTACCAAAATGAGGATCAATGTGGTTCAATGGGATTGATAGATGAAGGAACCCCGGTTTGCTGTTGGAGACAATATTGGTACCAACCATAGATGAAAATATCGGTAATAACGGATATATCGGTAACTTGATTTTACGGATATATTGGATATATCGGAGAAATATAGGTGGATATTTTGGAAAAAAATTTTGATAAATAAAAAATTGATCAAAATTCATGAAAATGTAAAAAAAAACCTTGTAGTAATATAATTAGAAGTATAATAGTTAATTTAAAATTGTTTTATTAAAAAATTTGATATATATATATATATATATATATATATATATATATATATATATATATATAATATGATTTGTTATATTAAATATAATTATATTATGTCGATCGTAAAAAAATATAAATTTTGTAATTTTACACTTATTATAAAGTTTTATGAAAATTTTGATTTAATTAAATATCAATAATTTGTACATATTATCACATAGCATGTGGGGTTCTTTTTTGACCGTTGGATCACGTCCAGCTTCACTCTGACCATCAGATGCACAGGAGTCCTAATTTGTTTTTTTTTTTTTTTTTTTTAATCTCTACTAAATCTAAAAATCAAAAGGGCCACCCACTTCTCTCACTCGGGCATCAAGAAGCCCTTTTCTGAAGTTGCCCCTCCAGACGAGAGAATCCCTAAAAAGGCCCTATTTTCCTCTTCCACTCTCAATCCTCGCAGGTACTAATCGAATCATTTTTATTTTTATTTTTTGCAGCCCCCGTTTGATTCCCAAGAAAATCCATCTCCCATTCGATTTCCGGGAAAATTCATCCTCGTTTGATTTCCGAGAAAATCCATGCAAAACCCCCAAGGAAAACCAAAAAAATTGCTGTTTTTTTTGCTCCCTGTGTTTTCTGGATCTGTTCTAGGGGTCGCTTTGCTTTTGTGCCATTGGATTTAAATTTCACGAACCCTAAATGCATGATTTTTGAGCTATGGAATTAGAACTGGTCTATGTATGATTTTCATTCAATCGTAATTTTATGTATAAGATGTATGTTATGAATGAGTCATGATTTACAATCGGGAACTCCACCACTGTGAAACCTATTGGCATTCTAAAGGCAATTCTGTTCAATACTTTGTCATGCCCATGTGGATCAGACATTTCTCCCTTATGGTGAATTGAACTGAGGTATATAAATATATACAAGTTGGTTAATTGTTTGGAGTGTTTTCTAAATTTTGTGCATATGCAGGAGATGTTTATGTAGAGGCAAGACATAGTTCTAAATTATCTTATCTGGTTTCTGATATTATAATTTGTATCTAACATTGATTGCTGCTCAGAACTGTTCTATCTGTGTGCATGTGATGCCTTTCTGAAACAGATGTCTGTCAGCTTCTTTTGGCTCTAGTTTTGCCTTGAATGTCTTTAAGATATGCGTCATATTATGCATTTATCTATGCATCATTCTCATGTTGCATAATCTTCTGTTTGATGACTTCCTTTTCACTGTGCTGCTGCATTGTAGTATGACGTCATACTATCTTGGTTGTGGCAATCAGGCAGAGGGTAGCTTGTGGATAAATAAGTACCAGCCAGAAAAGGCCATAGAGGTTAGATATCTTGAATCGCATCTTTGTGAAGAATTCGTCTATTTGAACATGCTTCAATCCTTAATGAGAAAACATCATTCCCATCATTTTATTTCTTTGGTGCCATGGCCCTATAGGTGTGTGGCAATGGTGAATCTGTAAAGCTTTTGAGCGAGTGGCTACATCTTTGGCATGAAAAGGATTCGCAATCCAGCAAAAAGGCCACTGGTGGTGATAAATGCATCATGCAGGATTCTGATAATAGCTTTTGTGGAAGTAATTCTGACTCAGACTTGGATGAAGGCACAGGCCTAAAGAATGTTCTGTTAGTTACTGGACCAGTTGGGGTATACACGCACTCTATCTCAACTGCAATATTTGTTGACTTTTTAAAATTTGTGATAATCTTCTGGTTCCTCTACATGACTATGGCTCAAGATCATCATATTTTCTGGTTAGATTAATGTCTTCTTGACCATTCATGTGGGCAAATTTATGTTTTTCTGCCCATGCATGAAGAACTATTTGTTGGTATTATTATCTTCAATGCTCCTGATAGTTTGTTTTTACGTTAGGAGTTGTATTTTAATTTTCTATTTTCCCCTTTTTGGATATCATTATGGTCTTTTGGTAGTAAAGATTTACTAACAATCAAATTTTTATTAGGCTTAGAAGAAGTTTTAATTATTTGTGAGATTTCTTAAGATTTGAACCGACTAAAGTATTGTTTATCTAAAACAATCAAAATGCCATTACGCTTGCAACAAGTTTAACTATTTGCAAGACTTCTTAAGATATTGAACTCACAAAGATATTGTTTTTTAAAACTTTATGAACACTACTGCATTCCAAGTTACAGAAATGTTCCTTTGGGTTTGAATTGATTGCTTTATAACTTCAGTTGTTAACATTTATCTAGGCTAATAACTACAAAAACTTGTATATTTAGGTAGTATGTATTTTCTTTCTTTTTTATTTTAGTAACTTAGTTTGATTGAAAGAATAGGGAGAATCCTCTGTACTTCGATTGGATTAGAAATTTCAAATGCAGGATTACTCCATTTGTTAGTAGGAAAGGTATTTGAGGGAAGGAACTGGAGGGCCCAAAACTTCATCAGGAGGGTGCTTCATCACCAACTCTGCCAATGTGCTGTCATCACCTCCACTTCCACTTTTACCATGCCCATGATTACCACCAACACCACTGCTGCTCAACCAATTCATTGGAACTTAATATGCTCATCGAAATAGCAAAATGTTTGGTGAATTTCTAGGGTTATTAGAGGCTGACTTTGTGATTCTGAATTTATGCTTGCAACATATCCAATGTTATGCAAAATTTTAGAAGTTCAACCTTGTTTGACTGTTGTTGCTCACTCCTTTTTTTAATCACTTGGAAATTTGTGGAGGTTAAAAAAAATATATTCTTCCTGGCTAATTTTTTTCCTTTCTGCTGTATGCATGTAACCTTTTGGTCAAATTTTAATCCTGAAAATCAACAGATTATATATTAGGATATTTGAGATACTGGCTTCAACAATTGGTATTCTTGTTTTGAAGGCAATATAAGTGAATTGCCTAGTGTAATAATTTTTTATCCACTTTTGTCCTTGACATGCTAAAGTTACTATGCCTTGGGAATTCCAAATAATGGCGTCTAGAGATACCGGCTAACTGTGAAGATTCATAGAGTATTAAACTTCATCATCCTCCACATTGATGCATACAGATGCTTGTAGAGGTGATAAGCAGAGTCATATCTTGCATAGTGAGATTCCATTATGTCCCTGCTTAAGGGGACAGACCTATTCTTTTTGGAAGATGATAATAAACCGTTGATTAGCTCAAATGTGAAACTAAACTTCTTACCAGGATGACAGTGTAACTAGTATTTTTTTTACTGTTTATCCTAGAATGTTTTTATATCGTATCAATTGATGGTTAAGAATTGCTTTCTACCTTCTTATTTTTTATTTCTAGAACTGAAAGGAAGGCCATTGGTTATAATAGCATCTATCCCTTCATACTTCATAGTGCTTTTCTGTCATTTAAACCCTTTGAAGGTTTGTTAGGTAGGCTATTTCCATTGGATATGCTACATCCAAAGGATTGTGCTGTAGTGAAAATGTGGAAGAATTCCTCTGCAAAATAAATAAATAAGAAAAATAATTTTCATAATCATATTGTATGGTGTCTTAGACTCTAAATGTTTCTTGATGTGCTACATATTTTCACATGATGCATCTTTCTAGGAACTTTGTTCTATTATATGTTTTGCAATACTTTTACATATTTTGCTCTATAGGATTTCTAAACATTATATAACAGTGTGATAACTATTTTTGATATGCAAGTATAATTTGGTCAACCTACTTGTTTCATTATATGTTTAATGTAGGTATTTATATTGCTTTTTAAATATGGACTCCTGTTCTGGTGCAGAGTGGGAAGTCTGCAGCCATATATGCTTGTGCAAAGGAGCAAGGTTTTCGTATTATCGAGGTAGTATTGAAATTATTTTGTTCTCATTGTTGAATCATTTTTCACGGTTCTGTTGTGGGTGCTGGTGCGAAATTAGTGATTTTCCATGAACTGCCATGCACAGATGTAGGTGTGATCTCTTCACCATCACAATTTATAGAAAATTGGGGATATTGTGGAATATCACTCAATAAAATTAGAGGGACCTTCCTCTTTCTGTGCTTCTTGTACATCTTCTTTTAAATATATTCCTCTCAGTGTTGTTCAGCTTGATTGGTCCTTGGTGTGTAGACAAAAGGGTCTGAATAACGAGAAGAGTTTTGTTTGGGCTTGTGGAGAGGCTTTTGTATTTCTTTTTAGTCTAAACTGGTTGGCTAAGTCTCCTTGTATTGTGCTAGAGTTTAGTCATTCTTTATCAGATTTTTGTAACTATGGAGAGCATTCCTCATCCCTCTCATGTATTTTTATTCATTTTTAACATAATTCTGTTTCCAATCAAATAATAAATAAATAAATAAATCAATTGGAGGGGCCTGTTCTTCTTAATATAGTGGGTATGATTCCTCAGATTTCCATGAGAAGTTCACCCATTCACATTGTTCAATGGCTGCATTAGATAAGTAATTTTGGAATTTTTGGCGTTGGATTTATACAGTTTAGAACCATAACAAGAATCTATTATGTACAAAGCTGATTATGTTTGATCTGTTGTCTTACAGATCAATACATCAGGTTTGCGAAGTGGAACTGTTGTGAAGCAAAGAATTGGGGAAGCTTTGGAATCACATGGGCTAAAACGGTATGTCAAAATATATTCAACAGCAGAACTTCATTTCATATCTGTTTTTTTTCTAGGACCGGATAGTATTTTTATTACTAGATTTATCTATTTCCACTGGCCTGTTTTTTCATGATTCTAATATGGCTTTCAAAATTCTTATAAAAAAAAAAAAGAAAAGAAATGCAGACATCAAACATGACATCATTCAATTTTAGATCACAGATTTGAGCCAAAAAGGAATTCAGGTTGAAATTTGAAATTTTGGAGAGGTGAGAAACTTTGGAAATGATGGGGAATTATGTGCAAAACTTAATTACTTCTTTATTTATTTTCATATGAGATGTACAGATTCTAGTTGTTCATAGTATATTTCCTTATTTCAGCCATATATTATTAGATTTGGTGAAACAAATCATATTTTGTTTTATTTGTAAAATCATGAAATGATTTATAATTAAATGATTGTTTATTTATAAAGTTTATTTACCATGTTCATGTCAAAAAGAATGAATAGAACATGATCACCACATATTGTACTACAGGCTTCTCTGTGTGTTTTTGGGGTTGTTCCTTTGCCGGCATATTGCTCATGTCTAAACCTTAGTTGTGGGATTTTTGAGGTTACTTTAGAGAACTGGGGTCAGCTGCCTATGGTTTCCTCTTCTTCTTACTTCTCTTCATTCTCCTTTCTGTTCTTTCTCTCTTCACTGTTTGCTTTGTGGTGTGCATTTCTTATAAATTCACAGTAAAAGGATTGAGTCTCATTTCCTATGCACAAGAGTTAAGTGGAAATAAACATAAGCAAGCAGTAGAGACTATTTATCCGATCATCATCTTTCATGTCCAAGAGGTTTCAGTGGGAAATCACATTCCCATCCTCTCTCTTGGTAACTTCCCTTAAATCTACCTTACTGTGCTAACATATCTTTTTCCTACACCTTCTTCATCCACATTTCATGCATAGGGTTTTGTTTAGAATTGTTTAAAACGAAACAAGTGGATGACACACCCATCAGCCCTGGCTATCCCTATGATAACAGCTTAGCAAGCCACATGCTGACACTACATCCATCCAGGTGGGCAAACATTTCAATGTACAACCTCTAGCCAAAAGTTAGGCAGAACTGGAAAATGAAGCTCGATATCTCCAACTCTGTTAAGCAGGCAAACCTATAAGGCTGGGCTGGGGGATGAAGCTTGAGATCTACTTTCCTGAATCAAAGAACCAACTGCATCTAGTATTGTTACAGAAAAGCAGCCCCTCCCAGACCTGATAACCCAGAACTAAGGCAGTGATAGCTCACCACAGCATCATTTGTGAGCTTGTGTTCGCCACTGAGAAAACCACCATGCAACGTAACAAAAAGCCCATAACAGAGATCTAAGACTTGTACATATTGTAGAAATGTGCCACCATGTAAAATCTGGAAGCCTAACTAAGAAATTAAGAAAACTCCCACAGATGTAATGTTTTCCAACCATCACTGACTATGTGATGCGCCATTGGTGTCCCTACTTTTGTCAGACTGTATTATTACCATTTTCTTGTTATTTGGATTCTATTACACCCTAGGCAGATCTCTGGCTGCATGAGATTGCTAAGGTTGTAGAAGTAGTTATTATAGAATTCAGAAAACTCAACTTGTCAAGAAAAAAAAAAAAAAAAAAACCAAAGAATCTAGGGAAATTGTGCCTATTAAGCAGAAAGAAAACAGAGACAGAGTAGAATTACTTCTACCTTTTATGGTAACTAACCCTGTGATGAAGCAACTTAACTTTCTGCCCTGTTTTTATTTCTTGGTAATTCTAAGTTAAATCGCATATCTTGTTGATTTCTTCTCTTATTGAGCAAATTCTAAACAATAAATGGCCTCCTATTGGAATTTGTGTGCCTTATGATTTTCTTAATTAGATATAATAACCTTAACAGAAACACCGCATTAATTCTATAATCTATCACACATGATATCTTCCAGGTCACTTGAAAATCCCACAGGTTCACAGAGCAAGCATATTATGAAATCTTTCCAGGCTCTACCTAATGGTACAGCAACACAGGAGTTTGACAGTAAGGTAATTGAACTGATACCCTCTTCAGATGAGGAAGATTCCCATGATGCCATTGGGACACCTGAGAAACATATACACAGGAAGAATAGAACTGCTTGTGATCGAGGTGAAACCATAACTTTAATTCTCTTTGAAGATGTGGATATTACTTTTCCTGAAGATCGTGGTCTTATTGCTGCTATACAGCAACTTGCTGAAACAGCAAAGCGTCCCATCATACTGACCAGCAATGGTAAGAGGCTTTACTGGTTAAAATAGTTTCTTTCTCAGATGAAATTATATGCATCTTGATTCCTTGATATGCATGCACTTGCATGTATTCCTATATCTGTATACTCATTATTGTTTTAAATTCTAGGCAACAATCCTGTTCTGCCAGACAATTTGGACAGGTTAGAGGTGTGTTTTACACTACCATCGCCAAAAGAGCTACTATGTCACGCATATATGGTATGCACTTTGATTCAGTTTCTTTCCACTAAGCTTTTCTATTATGCTAATCCTTACTAGAGTTCATTCCCTACTGTAGGTTTGTGCTGCAGAGAAAACCAACATTCAACCTTGGTTAATAGAGCGATTTATTGAATATTGTCAGGGAGATATTCGGAAAACCTTGATGCATCTTCAGTTCTGGTGCCAGGGGAAAAGATATAGACAAGGTCAGTTGCTAAGCAATTGTATGGGTCATGTTTTCAATTATCGTCATTGTTAATTCGCAAATCATGAATTGAAATCTCATTTTTGGTTCGCATACCAGTTACATCTTGACTCTTTCAATTGAATAGTTTTCAGAACACTCAACATAGGTTATATGGCTCTTAACTAGACACTATGATAACCTGTTTGTTTGAATATGGTGCACCGCATTGATGATGAAGGAAACGGGGAAGCAACTTGTTTTTGCAAAATATTACTACAGCTATAATAAAAGTTCTCTAACAGTGTCTCTTCAGAAGTTCTAACAACATCTAGATGTGAGGCTATATACTTTTCTCATTTAGTTGATTTTGATAATTTATTTTGCTAAGTATTTTAGAGTGTTTGGCTAGTGCGGTGAAAAAATTTGTCTTCACTATTGTTTGCATGTATAGTTTTTCACAATTGGGATTTCAAGAAATGGCATTTATTTATTTATTTCATTACCTTCTGTGTTGAACCAATGAAATAATTTGTGTCTTCACATGATATGAAGAGCCAATTAATGATTTTACCTTTAAATGCTCAAATTGCTAAAAGCATATGATAGAAAATAAGAGCCTCTAGCTGTAATATCATGATTGCACGGTTAAGTCTCCTTTGCAACTTAATCTTGTGTGCCAGCTTGCTAAGGGGAGAGAAAAATGCTTAATATCAATTTTGTGACTTGCCCAGATAGGAAAGCACATAAAATATATGGTCCTCTATCATTTGATCTTGAAGCTGCGCACCAGATACTACCCAAGATAATCCCTTGGGATTTCCCTTCTCAATTATCTGAGCTAGTGGAGAAAGAGATTGCCAAGTCGTTGTCCAAGATGGAAGAAGACTCTAGCTCAATGGAGGTAATTAAGGAAGAAGGTCTCCACAATAAGGAAATGCAGAATGGCTTGGACATGCATGATTATGAAAAAGACAGTATTGAAGCCAAGAAGGAAGCAATGTTCAGCAGGAACTGTTCTGTTCTTGATGGCAATGGCTTTGCGGCTGAGTTTGATATTGGTTGTGAGCTTTCCAATTCCTCAGGCTCCCCTGCCACTTTCACGCGGCGAAATGTTCGGAGAAAACTTGATACAATACTGTCCTCCAATTCAGAAGATGAGGTTTTTAGTGACAGTTTTCCTGTAGTATCACATAATTTACTCGATGGTACTGACAGTGGAGTATTCCTTGACATTGATAGCAAGTTTCCTCCTCATTGTCAGGAATCTAATAACTGCTTAAATCCATCTACTGACCAGCTACTTCATTCTGAAGAGGGAAATTTGAGGAAAATCATTACCAATGTTCAGAAACAGCAAACAGTCTATGCATCCATGACACTTGCAAATCATTTGACATATCACGAGTGCCAGAATCATCATTTGTTCCTGAGACTGAAATGAGTGATGGAACAGAGTTGCTATCTGTAGCATTATCATGTGGTCGTGTTGCTGATATTGCAGAAACAGTTTCTATTTGCAACAACTTAACGCAGAATCCAGAGAAATCTGTACCTGGATTAAGTCAAAATTTAGAAACGATGATAAATGGAGACTCAGTTCATGAAGAGGTGGGAGATTCTCAAAATGAACATGTGGAGTCTGTCACAAGAGAGTATCCAGTAATGGATGAATGTAGCCGCATGGCTTTCACCAGAGGATCCAAGTCCTTGGAGGATCCCGGATCCTGGATGGTGACTAATTGGGTACAAGAAACTTGGAGAAAACTTCGTGGTTGTCACACAGATCTAAGACGGTATGCTATCTTAGAACAGAGAGACGCTTCTCAAATTGTAGAACTAACTTATAAAATGAGCAATCTCATCTCAGAAGCTGATCAGTTGCGGTATAACTGTCATCCCTTAGATAGTGTAAGTGTTTCATAACTTTCCAGATTAGAAAATGTTTTTTTATTGATAATTAAGCATGAGTTTCATGATGGTAAATGCTATTCATTATTTGTTTATTTAGCAGGATTCTTTAGATCTGTCAACAGTTCCTTGTGGGGAAGAATCTCATGCATTCAGCTGGTATGATGAGCAATTACAGATGGCATCCACAATTGCACAACATGGATTTTGTTTCTATTCCAAATATATTGCTGCTGCAGGATCAATCTTGGGCTCAGACTACACGGTGGATTTGGCCTCTGAGATGCTGGCTTCCACAACTAATACCATGGCATTAGGAAAATTAACTAGACCAGAAATGAGAATGAATTGGACTTCTAGAAAGGGTGTGCAGATGGAACTGCCAAAAAGTGACATTTCCTTGAGAAGGTTAGGCCTAACTCATTGCTAGTTCTCAAGCTCATGCACCACACATGCTTATGACATATTTGAACATCCTGATGAGGATAAATCTCAGATCAAAATTACCCATTATCTGCAACCAAATAATGTTCAGTAGAGCCTCTGAAACATGTCAAAGAATTTATTTGTGCCTTGATAGTTTCCTAGTGGTGATTTGAGATTCCTTTGCATTCTGATTAGTCTTGCCTTCTCTCCAATTAGTTGTCTTTCTTTCTAAAACTTGCACTAATGTCAGCATGGACAAGGAATTTGTAAACAACCTGATAGGTCCCTTCTTATTACTTGGAGTTGCAGAAACCAGATCATTTGCATGAGTCCTAACCATGTGACACTCTTTTTCAGAACCCAAAGCATTTTGTAAGAGTTAAATGAGTAAAATGACTAGAACAAGAGGATTTCATATATAATGAATTACTGAATGGAAGTATCAGATGGTAAGTCCTGGTTTATTCTTACTGGCCTGTTATTCATGGCTGTTTTCATGTAGGTAAATTGACGTGTAGCTTACCAGTAAAATATGCAGGGTACAAAAATGGTAACTGGTGTTCTAATAAAAAGCGGTAACATTTGAAAAATAGTAATGAATGGGGCTGCAGGTGGCTCCCTCGTTAGTAAGGGAGAATTTTTCGTTGATATATTCAACCAATGACGGGATGTCTATTGCATACATTTCTGCTATTAAGTTTTCATCACAGTAGGATTTCTTTGGATGGTTTCAAATGATAAACTCTCTATAGATAGTTTGTTTCAAATTTTGTGTTGATGTAGTTGGCTTTTCATCATTTAGCTGCTCATTTAAATTATTCCTGAGTCTTATCATGAATTACCATTTACCAACTCATTTGTGCTTTGTTTCTCTTGGGTATCTGTAATGCAGTGAAACAGAGCCATGTCTTTGCGATATAGTTCAGTCTGTAGTTCCTTCAAAATCATACTTGGGAGTGAAAGGACATGCATTCCATGAATATCTTTCCTCACTGAGCCAGATTTCAAGATCAGAAGCTTCCCGTTTATCAGAAAACATTAACCAGAATAAACGGAGGAGGTATTACTTGTGACATCAGAATGGCATTCTTGCACTTTTCACATTTTAGTTAATACATGATACTTCCCTCGCATTAGGATGCTCAATTAGTTTCTTAACATTCCATTGCAGGGGACGGGCTAGTCGGCACTACTTGAGTACCGGTGCATGCATGTTGTCTCCTGATGATATTTCATTGCTGTGTCAATCTAATTGCTATGGCACGGATTCATCCAAACAACAGATGCAGGACTGAGAATAAAAACTAACAATAGGTGCAATATCTTTCTCATTTATATCTTTGAGATGGTTATTGGCTGAACACTGGTGCCATAACACAACTCAGCTCATTGGACTGGAGGTTGGGCTTCAGATGGCGCCCAAGAGTGCAAAGCACTTTTTCCAGTGGCGGCTGTAATTTACTACATTGCGTTGGACGGGGTACCAAAAGTGCGGGATGATAGGCGGAGGAAGCAATAGGTCAGAGGGAGTAGGTATCCTTTCCTCAACTTTGGATGGTCTCGTGTTTTCCTCATATACTTGAGCCTTGTAGGGGTTCTGCTTTATTGTTATAAAATATCTAATGCCAAAAGTTTTTCACCATTTGTTAAATGGTCCTCATGTATAATACTAATAAAAAAAAGTGGTGTCTTATTCCTTTTGAAGTGTAGTTTTTACAAAACCTATTAAAAACTTCTCTGTTAAGCACAATAAAAAACATAGACTGCAAATAAAAATATTTGTAAAATATACTTTAAATCACCATACTTAATAAAATTGAGCCCCGTGCAGGACGGAGCTCAAGCGTAGGTCCTCAAATAGTGGATACCTGCATTGGCTGGTATTAAAATGGAATGAAGTTGAAATTCCCCGGAATATGAAATAAGAAACTCGGATTTCACCCTTTGTTTGCCTGTGGTCCTAACAATCCTCTAATTAATTATTATAAAATAAATTTGGTTTAAATATCAAAATTGAAAATTGACACCCGGGTTGTTGAGAATGAATTTCTAGGATCAGGCCTCCCATGAAATTCAGCTGAACCTAGTGATAGAATGGTGGGTCCAGCTGGGATGCCCAATGTTGGAATCCAGATTACCACATAAATAAAAAGATGAACGGAAGAAAACACAGGCCCTGGGACCAAATATATATATATATATTGAGGAAGTGGATGGGGGGAATAGGGTGTAACCCCACTAGGAACATCTCAAGTCATATTCAAACCATTCACGAGGGAAGAGCAGGGGAGGTGGTGGTGACACTGCAGAATGCTAATTCGTCTGTACTCTTTCCCTCCCAGTTTTAAAATGAGTGTGGCACGGACTGTGCGTTTGACTCCCCTTACAATGCACAAATTCCCATAACTCAGTTTGGAAACTTGCAACTTCCCCCCACTTTGATATCGTGACGGTATGGATAATAGTCTCTGCAACCCTCATTTATCTATCACAGCCAACACTATAAGCAATGAGCTCTCTCTCTCTCTCTCTCTCTCTATTTTCCTATTTTCTTTCGCCTTATCCATTCTTTATATGCTTTTGCGAGTTAGGATTGAATCTTTTCTTGGTCCAAATCCAACGAGAGTTTTGTACCAAAATCTAATTATCTAACCAAGCATCTTCTCCCAGATAAAGCTTCAAAAGCGTGTCGGTCCAAGGAAATGGACTGCTATAACCGAAGCAGTTCAATTTTTATAGTTCACATAGTAATCATAACCCACTACACGACAAGAATTGCCAATTTTTTGGGTACAGAGAGCAGCTGTCCCCAAACATCATGCAACCTTGTTGCCCCCTTTTCAATTTGATTTTCTGAATAGCTTTCTTATTCTGTGCCATAAATTGTAATATATTTTTTTTTAAAAAAAAAAAGAGTATACATTTAGGCGAATTTATCATCTGGATATATACTTAAAGGGAAAATTATTATGAATTAAAAACGGTTCAAAGTTTCATTCTTTCTTTTGATCCAATGAAATTATTAAAAAAAGTTACAATTAAACGGAATTAATGCCGTTTTTTGGGTTGACGACTCCAATTGATGCTGCAGTACTCTTTCAGAGAACCTTTTCAGAGATGTAGCATCACTTGTACGGATCAAAAGTTAGAGAAATATATAGTACAGTGCGTGGCCAACTCTTCCCCTCGTGCAGGTTAGTAGGTTACCAAAGATAAGTTTTGCCATTTAATATGTAACTTGTAAATATATCTTTCAATTTTTAATAAAAACGGAGTGTGGATATATTCTTGATTAAATAAAATTGATAACAAGCATATCGACAAAAGAAGTAAAGAAAAGGGTAAAAGAAACTGATGATTTTCTTATAAGATACAAGCAAATTGGTCATACAGGAAATTTTTGAGATTTCCTGCCAGGGTAAAATTATAATTCTTTTTATTCTTAAATTGTGTTATTTAATACGGTCCATGCCAGTCAATTACTCGATAAGGGTAAAATTGTAATTTTACGGAAAGTGGGACTCAGCGAATAACTCGGGTGCAATTATTTGAAAGTACGACCGTCTGACCAGTAACCCAAGAAGCCCAATTTACGAGACCCATTTCTGACATTTCCCTTTTTAATTATTTTTTATTTTTTTAATCAAAATATTTATTTTTCTTTCTTGTAATTATGTACTGTCTGTCCAGGATTCTTTTACTGATGTCTGACCACGGACCAGTGAAGGAAATCAATACTTCCACGAAATTACCATCTTGCCCATGGAAACCTCCAACTGCTTTGATCTGAAATAATGGTCTGGTGGGTGTTAGTAATGTTCTTTACTTCTTTTTAAGATGTTGTTGGCATCAGCCTCAATGGGAAAGCAAAATATGTAAGGTTGGGTGGATTAGGGTTTTGGGATAAACCCCGTCAAGAAATTGTTGTTTTTAAATTTTTATTTTTATATGATTTCCATTCCTGAAAATCAAAGTGTCTACCAACCACTCCTTTCCTTTTGATTCTTCTACCTACCACTCCTTTCCTTTTGATTCTTCATAAAGAGGAGCTCTTTCATTCAAAAGAATGAGATGCTTCATATCACATAGATTAATTTTTTATTATTATTCATTGTGATATTATATTGGGAATAATGTTTTTTACATTACATAAATATAAACTTTTTTATCGTATAAACGTATTTTAAAGTTATAAAAATTCATTTGGACTTAAACGAATAATAATTTACACGGTTGGATGCAAATAGTTACAAAATGATATAAGAGTCAATTTTTTAACTTCAATATGAAAGTGTGTTTGATCCGATGAATAATGTTTATTTGTTTGATCTTACGATTCCATAGAATACAACAAAAGTATTGTATTTATATAGGAGTATTTGTAATATCTCATATCGAATAAATGAGAAAATTTTTAATACTATATAAATACAAATATCTATTAATTATATACACACATTTTAAAAAAATAGGTATTTATGATATCTTATATAAATAAAAGAGAAGGTATTTGACATTATATAAATATGAATACCTTTTAATTATATAAACACATTTTAAAGTCATGAAAATTCTTTAAACTCAAAGTAGATAACAAGTATATAGTTTGGAACGCATCAGTATTTTTAAAAGATTGTAGAAAATATATTAAAGAAGTAGAACTATAAAGGTACATGGTGATCGAATAGATTTGTGATTCAAGGAGGCCCATGAACCCCATCACAGAGGATTGAACAAGTAATTGATGCCTGCAATGGGGACTTGATGGATTTGAAGAATTGGACAGTCAGTCACTCATGTGGCTGAATACTCATCTGAAAAGATTGTACCCATGAATGGTAAGGCAATTCAGGGTCATGGGTTAGGCCAATTCAGAAATGAAACTGTATATGGTACCCATGTGGCATGAAAAACAAATAAAATCATCATTATTATAATGAGTGTTTATGGGTAAACCTTTAAATTAGAATCAAGAAAAGGAGAAAGAATCAAATTGTGATATGTAAAGGCCTCAGGGTGGTACAAAGAATCCTTCCTTTCATCATCGAACCAGAGTAGGAGTGATTGTTTACTACATCCATGCATAATAAAGCCACAACTAGACAGTGGTTCCCGTGACTTTAACCTGCATAAAGATAAAAATCATGGCCTTGTATCATCAGCCTCGCCACCACTGACCACCCCCACCTCTGTGCTCAGACCTTGACCCCTGCCATCCATCACTCTTTTTGTCTTTCTCTCCCCCCCTCTCTCTCTCTCTTCCCTCTTCTTTCTTTCGTTCTCTCTTTAATAGTTCATAACTTCCATTTACTGATTTCAACCAGAGGGCCACAGCCTACTCCTTTCCGAGCATTGGGAGTGAAGAAGATGCAGAGTTCAGGTTCATTTTTGAGGCAACTGAGTGGGAAAGAGGCTTGGAAATCATCATCAAAGAGATGGGGTGGAAATAATAGCAGGCATGGTGATGGAGGGTGTGAGAGAAGTTTGAAACAAATGGAAGGGCTTAACATGTATGGTGGTGAGAATGGCGGGTTGGTGATGAGGAAGAGAGTGATGGTGGTGGTGGATCATACTTCAAATTCCAAGCATGCAATGATGTGGGCACTAACACATGTCACGAACAAGGGGGATATCCTGACTCTCCTTCACATCATTCCTCCCTCCCATAAGGGCTCTGAGAGACCAACTGAGTCTTCTTCTTCTCCTTACCTTGCTAACTCACTCGGGTCCCTTTGCAAGGCTTGTAAACCCGAGGTATGTGATATTGAAGAGTTTTACTGAGATCGGATCAATGATCAGCGAAAAAAACCGAAATGGGTCTTCTGTTCCTTCCTCCATCTTTATTTTTGTGGTAGTGTTTTCAAGATCCATTTAGTCGTTGAAGTGAGAAATTAAGATTGTGTTTCCATTATGTTCGCTAGATCTGTTTGATATCCCTCTTTTTTCCCGTCAATGCTTTGGAGGGAGGAGTTTTTTCGGCAATTTCAGTTTTTCCTTTCCCTCGCTTCTCTCTTCATTTTTTTTCCTCTCAAATGGCTAGGGAAAAGTTTTCATGCATCCATTTTTTTTTGCCCTTTTCCTTTCCTTTTCCTGATGAAGGGGGAATTTTCAGAAATTTCAGCTTTTATTTTTTCATCTTTTCCTTTTTCTTTACACATGTACCGAGAGATGATAAATACAGCATAGATTACTTTCACTTTTACATGATCTATTGCTTATGCTTGCTTCAATGGGATTTCATTGGTAATCAACCAGGTGGAAGTGGAGGCATTGGTAATCCAAGGGCCAAGGCTGGCCACAGTAGTAAGCCAAGTGAAGAAGCTAGAGGCGTCTGTGCTAGTGCTGGGTCAGAAGAAGCCCTCTCCACTCATCAATTGGTGGGTCCACCCTCATAGCCCATGATTTATTTTCCAGCCATAGATCCTAGACTGTTTGATCTAGATCTCTAATCATTCTATGATCGGGTGTTTGGTTTTGTGCAGTTTATGTGGAGCCAGCAGCACCCAGGGGTTTGTGGAGCAGTGCATCAACAACGCAGAGTGCTTGACCATTGGAGTCAGGAAACAGAGCAGAGACATGGGTGGCTACCTCATCAGCACCAGGTGGCAAAAGAACTTCTGGCTCTTGGCATAGTTTTAGACTCTTAGTTGTTAACTTGTTATAATATTCATAAGGGAAAAAAAAAAAACTGTGTGGAAAACTGTAATATTTGCTTCTTTTCCTCACCACCCTCCTTTCTAACTACTAATTGATCTCTTCCTAGTCTATTTAAAATAGCACTGTACTTGGTATAATTTCCTCTTTTAATGCATTTGACATGGATTTGTCTGCACTAAAATTGCAGTGTGTTTGGAACATTTTCATTAGTCAATTTAATTCTCCTATTGAAACTGTAATGAATAGTAAAATTTGAAGAATTCTGATGAAAATAACTATATATATCATAGATACAGATGTAACTTTCGTGATTCTTTTTCTATAGTTTTCTTTTGGTTACAGTATCTAAATAAATGACATTTCCCTTTTACCTGACCTTCATTTTAACTTATATGGCATAGTTTTGAAATCAAATATTATAATAGAGATCATTAGAAAAAGGACATCTAGAGGGGCAAACGCATCCTTCTCCACAACATGAAATCTATAGTGTTCTAGGTTCTCAGTTGCATAAAACAGGGCCTTTTTTCACTGTAGGTCCCATTGAATGCAAAACTTGACTCTCACACCATTTCTTGGGACTGTATATCATCACAAGATTGCTGGAACTAGAACGACTTCCAGGCATTTGCAAATTACAAGCATACTTCATTTTATCAACCAATAAGGCCTAAAGGTTGTTTCAATCTAAACAACATGATATTCATGAACATGTGGAGCATGTGATGTTTAATGAGCATAGGATAATAAGAAGCTAAGAAATATCTTTTATTTTTAGGGGAAAAAAAGGAGCAATCTATTAAAATTTTAATTGATCTAAAGGAAAGGTCTACATAACAAGTAGGTGTTTCCTTGTTTTTCGTTTTTTTTTTCATTTTATCCTTTTTTGGCTTTCATCCTTTTTCTTTCTCAACTGCCAAGGAACATGAAGAGCTCTTAATCAGACCTTATCATCTAGTTTATCGTTTACAAGGGGGAGCAGCTCCATCCTGCTCCGTGGTGTCCGGGGTGTCCTCGGAGTCCCTGGAGGCTGTTGGGAGAGCTTGTGCCTCACATATCCATAGAATGTGCAGCCCACGAGTGTCACTGAGCATCCAACTGCGTTCGAAGCTGAGATTGGATTTCTGAATATAAGCCATGAAACCATGACAGCAAATGCAACCTGTACAAAAATAAACGCGGCAACAAAAGCATCAGTATGACGATGAAGACAATCCAAGAATATTTGAGCTTAGAAAAATTGTAAATGAAGAATGCTCATTAACTAATGTAGTTGATAATGTCCCAGGATTATTTCCCTCGGCAATAATCCTGCCAATGAAATTAAGGGGCAAAATGGCATGACTCCGGAGAGATGAAACAGGAAGAGGCAGCAGTGGCCTTTATCCCACTGGTAGCATTGAGGTTGAATTAATTGTAAAAACTACAAACAGGAAAAAGGATGGGGCATTTTACACTCTTAAAATGACGAGGATGATAATTCATTATAGCAATTAAATCAATAAATGTATTATAGAGAACAGTTTTCAGAGATGGTTTCTATTTAAGGGAGCTCACCTTAAGATTTCCAGCAACGTTAAATGTGACAGCAGTTGTTGAGTGAATCACATAGAAAATGGAGAAGTTGAGGCAGAAAGCCAGAACCCCAGAACTGAAAATGATGATGAGGGCCGGACCAATAGACTGGTGAGTTTGAAACCAATCTATAACACCAGGTCCTTCAAGTACCATTGCTGGCACTGCCAAGATCATGGTTGCAAAAGGTGCCATGTAGTACACTGTGTTTATGCTAAAGGGTAAACAAAAATAATCACAAGACAAGTATGAGTTGAACATCAATAAAACAAACAAAAAGAAAATAAAAATAATGTATTCTATAATACTTAAACAATTTACGATAATTAAATGCTTTGTTGACTCGCTTTCAATAGCTATTAAGCAAGCACCAATAAAGAAATATTTTTAATATCTTAGCAAAAAAATGCCCAGACTACAAAGCAGATGCAGGATGGGAGCAAGTAGGAGTATGGAAGCACAGATTAAATACAGAACACACTCTTAACTCCACATAATTGAAAAGATGGAATAAAAAACAAGTTGAAAGATCTCTTCCACATACAAAAACACGAAAAACATAAGGAGATTCAAATCCTAAATCTACAACAACTTGGCCCCATTCTTTTCCACCTGAGTCAATGCCCAGGAGTAATTGAACAAAGCTTTAGCTCCAAAGCACCCATTCCCCACATGCAAGTGGGAAGATATACATGCAATTAGCAACCATACAGTATTTAGTATCAACATTACTTTTTTATCATGCAAAAATCAAATGGATACTGCACAATCATCGCAAAGGGCAGTGTTGACAAGTCCATATGACCTATCTGTCTGGCTCAAGAAAAAAGAGAGTCAGAATGAATGGAAGTTTCACAGGGGGACCGTCACGGCCTAAAAGTTCTTCTATTCCTCTTCTTCCACACAAACCAATAGAAGCATCCAGGAGACCTCTCCACAAACATTCACTACTGTTATTATCTAGTTTATCCCACCAGCCCAATAAAAAAAATAAGTTTGTTCTGAATGAGACAAACATCCAATGAATCCTCATAAGACAATATGCATAAGCCAACAAGTTTGAAGCTACAGTAAAGTAAAACCAATAAAATGAGAATTTCTCACTTGTAACTAAGAATAAATTCCAAAGCACCTAAAATGAGTGACACTACCCTCAATAAAGCCACATCTGAAGGTGCAAGTTCTCAGAAAAGAGGAGAGGAAAAAAAAACAGTTTAAAAGAACTTTTTACAAAGGTCAAGCAGCATGGTGACTGCAGAATATATTACTTCAAGATCAAAGTGCAGAATTCAACGACAGTGCCAGAGCAGTACATGAGAACATTATTATCAATGACAAGAAGCAGCCAATGAATAAATAGCCTTCATCATCCAAACCTCCAACATATTCTATTGGAAACTCATCCACAACAATGCTACATTAAAATTATGTTGGAAAAGTACTGACTCCATTTAAAACCAGGAACTTCTTATGATTACTAAGATATTAACATCCTTTATGCCTCTTCTGAAGTTAGTTCCATGCATAAACCATTTTTAAACAGGAAAAAAAAAATTCCTTTTTTATTTGGCCCCCATTGGGAGTCTGGGACTGGAACCTACCACCTCCCACAATCCCACCCAACCCCTTACCACTTGAGATAGGCCTCAAGGGTTGGTTCCATGCATAAACCTGAACACATTCTCATACAACATAATTAGAAGCATGCATATCCTATGTCCATTCTTTCCAAGAGCCTGACAAAAAAGAGGCAGTTATTTATGCAACTTTTATACTGGGCAAACAAAGCAAGCATAAAGATGATTAACTGCCCTTTTCAAACTTAGAAGTTGCAATATCATGCACTATATCTCAAAAGAATACATATATTCTTTTCACCTGTATAAACAATGCATAAATAATATCATGGGTAGGCAAAAGGTCATCTGCCTTGGTGAGGTCACGATCACCCAAATGCCTTGCCACACTAATAGACATGAATCCACACTAGTTAAGATGGAAGATCATACTACATATTGAAACAATAAACCAGTTACCCTATTTGCTTGCTTCTGGCCCATAAATCTTTTGAAGAATGGAATCGGTTCAAATAAGATCAAAACCTGACAACAGCATAGGTGACCAACTTACATCATCAAGATATTGAACCAGATATTACTATCATGGGATTCTTTGCCACATTAAACCACCATTTACAGAAACCATGATTGTCCATCAAAGTTTAGTGGACCAACACAAGCCACCAAACACAAGATTGACTAGTGTATAAACAAGTCAAACATGATTTACTTGTGTATGACCCATTTATTAACAGTTAACTTGAACCGACATACCAAACCTATTTAAAAAATAATAAATAAAAAATATATTTTAGAAAAATAGAAATAGTAAAAAAAGTTAAAATTTACCCTTCCTAAATTTCTCTACAAAACATAAAGAATTAAAACCCTTTGATCCAAACCTACTAGAAACTGAAGCTAGCTCCCCTGTTAGCTTAGCTCTAGCTAACTGTAACATTAATTTTTGGCCCAAGCTGTTCACATATTGCAAAGTTTCAGGTTCAAGTCTCAGAAAGGACAAAAGAAACCAAAAACAATAATGTTTCCAATCAATAGAAGGAAATCCTAATTATACAATTATGTCCAACTTCAAAGTCGAATCAGTTTAGCTTTGAAATTCTAATTTCAAAAGAATGCCTGCTTGAAAAATCAGTGTATTTATCAAAGCATGTGGCTTTGGGATCCTCCTTTTAAGAATAGCACATCACACCAGTTAAAACTAACCAAATCAATCCCACGGCCCAAATCTTAAAAAAGGTCCACTTTCCCATTTCAGCTTGATCGACATTGAACACATCTGTCAAATGACTAAATCTAGAAAAACTAATACCAACTTGGAAACACAATAAAGCTAGAATCAGACCAGTCTAAGCCCCTCTGGTGACATAGAAAACCAGGAAATTACCTACATTTTTCAGTAATAACTGCATAAAACAAAACCTCACACTTGAACATGAGCTTCTAAATTCTAAGAGCATTTAACAAAAATACCTTCAACTCAGATATTACTGACAATTAAAATCAACAATTTTAATTCCATATGAACTGTAGAACAGGAATGTGAGAAAAAGACATCACACAAAATCTAAATTTCATGATCTGAATTATTGTTACACCACAGTCCCATAAGAGTTCACATGCAAGACCAGCTTCAGTTAAAATAATCCTGAGGCAAACTTGATCAAAACCAAATGGAAATGGGCCTTTTTCACAGTTCAACGGAAAAAAAAAAAAAAAAAAGAACCAACAAAATAAGAAAGAGGAAGAACAAAGGTATTACCTATCAAATTTATATCCATGCAACAAAGACTCCGCAAGTATGGTCTTTGTGGATGTAGCCAGACAGCCAAATAAGGCAGCACAAAATCCAAACATATTAAAGCTGAGCTCTGTGACAGATGTAAGAAGAATTCCTCCAACTATGGGTACCAAAGAAGCCCAAATTCGCCATTCAAAGTATTTTCTCCAAACCATCCACTGCAAAATAACTGTTTAAAACATATCTGAATCAGAAGCAAGTATTATAGGGTAATATAAATAATATCAGAGCTGATGAAAAAGCAATGTTGTGTTTATAACAGCACATTCTAAACCTGACCTGTTGTTGCAGGAGTGAATGACTTTATAGTCTGCATAAAAGAAACTGGAATGTAACGCAAACTCACGTTCCCCAACACTATGTTAATACAGAATACAAATGACATGGGAAATATCCGTCTCCAGCGATCTTCAGGGTCAACCACTATCAGTGGCTTAAGCTTCAGTACCTTGATTACTAGATAGGCTCCAATAGCAGAGCATATGAAGTGAATACACGACACTGACAGAGGAAATTTGAAATCCAGTTTCTGCACAAGAAATTACTTCAGATTCCCAGAAATTCTGATGACAACCATGCAGTCATGAACAATAAAACAAATGAAAGGGACCAAACAATTCCTTTTTCCAAGTTAATATTTTGCAACAGTGATTAGAAACCAATTATTCTATGAATAAATGATGAAATCCGGTTGTGCATATGAGATATATAACCAACCAAAAACAAAGCTCCAAAGAGGGTTATTTCTATGATTCCATGGAAGCACAACAAACAGCAACACTTCCACGTAGTAGATTATAAGTTAGCATTATAACAGACTAAAAATAGAAAATTATCAGTTCCAATAGGCAAATAACAAAATCTTCGGGATCATTTGCACAGAAAGATCTAGGAACAAGAGAACAACGCACTTAAGAATACTTTGACATTCCTGCTAGCCTACACATTCTAGATCCATGCTTAAATCATATCCCAGTATAGATGGAACAAGAAAATGCAAGTGTTAAAAGGGAAATAATTAAGAAACTATTGTCCTATCAGATCCAGAGCTTCAAATTCTTCCATCCAGTAACCTCCATTGTAAACCAAAATTTGTTCAAATGAACCAGCCAGATGAACTGACAATTTTTAATCCAAATGACCAGTACAAACCAAAACCTACATAAACTACGACACAAAAAAGCCTTGTATATTTATCAGCTCTTCAGACAAACAGAAGGTACTCCAGTCAAGGTGGCCAGAAGGAACCAAAATTGACAGCCTAGCTAAGGTTTCCTGCTCAGCCAAACTAACTTGCTAATGGGGCAAACAGCTCAAATTATAATCAAAATTTAAAATGTGAAAGCAGATAAATCACAACCAGCTCATTACATCACCGACAAATTTGCATGTCGTTTTGTTTGTAAAATCCCAAGCATATTGAGCATTATTATTTGCAAAGCAAACATGCATACATTTTTCTAATAATTTATTAAATATAATCACTGCCTACATGGCAACTGGAATAGAGAGGGGAAAGCTTTCAGGATAACAAACACAAAATTAAAATATTTGACTACTAGACATTGTTTATCGCAAGCACACCATCAACTGTCGCCGTGTCACGACTATGATTCACCGCTGTTTCTGAATGAAGAGATGGAAATAAAATAGAATAAAATAAAAAATCAACACAATAATGGAGGAAAAAAACCAAAAAACACTGATTCAAAAATAAAAATGAAAATTCCAAACCCAAAATCAAATTTTCAGCAAAATTAAACAAACCCTTTGAACATCTAAAATTTGAAGATGAAAACATAAACTGAAAAAGAAAATCACAACAAAATCAAGCCAACCCACTGAACAATTGCCAATTTGGAGATCAACCCACAACCAGACACAGAATAAAACAAAATTAAGGAAATCCATTTGACAAAAGCCGAAAGAGGGGGATTTGGGAATCTGAAAAGCAGAAAGCAAACCTGAAAGATCCACTTGTTCATGATAATCACGGTGACATTGAACCCCCACCATTGAAGGATGGCAAGCAGAGATCTAAACACGCTCCACTGGCAAAGAAGACTCTCCTCCATCTGTTCCTCTCTGCCCCCAAGAGACAACCCAAAAATCGCAGATCAAACACAACCCACCAAAGATCAACCACACTCCACTTCAATTCCTCTGTTTCCAACGATTCTGAGAGAGATTAAAACGAGAGCAGAGGGATGAAAATATAAAATAGAAGCGCAATAAAGGCCAAAGGGGGAGGACGCAGAGGGAATTAAAGCAGCTCGGCTTTTATTCAGAGAGGAGAGTGTGTAACGCAGGATGTAGCTCCTCTCCCATGTGATTGTGTGTATTTTTTGTGTGTTCCTCTTTCCCCTTCTCTCTTCAATTCTAAAACGTACTCGACTTCTCCTTCTCTCACGCCATGGAAATTATGTATATGTATCGTCTCTTTGCCCCTTACCCTTTTTCTCTCTTCTATTTTGATTTCCTATTTTAATTTTTATTAATTAATTAATTAATTAATTTGGTCTAGTCACACTTTCCCTCCCCCACCTTCCTAGGTTGGGGGAGTCATGAACAGAAAATCGGAGCCGTTCAATGAATATACCTGTTGACGTTGACCATACTTTTCTAACTTTCTGATGGCTGGGGGTTTTAAATTTGTTTATTTAATCACATCTGATGCTGTCCTTCCATTGCTCAGATTCTGAATCTTCAGATCCTACGGTTACCCTTCATTACAATCTCCATCAATGCGGTGTCCTCGTCCCCACGTATCATAAACTAGTCTCATTTCCCACCCCTTCCGGGAAAATAAATGAAATTTGTGTCTCCATGATTCCCAAAAACCTAACAGAAAAAAATGTCTAATATATGATCGGTTAAGAGTTTTCCATAATTGTGTGCCATGTTGCCACATTATTAGAAGTCTTACATGGTATGCTAAGTAATTTTCAAATGTGAATGGGTGCAATTTATTAACTTATTTATCGTATAAATTAAATTAAATTATTAAATTATTTTAAGTTTATCAAACGATATTTTTAATAAAATGTTTTAGTTTTTAAAAAATAATAAATAATTTTAATAGTTGAAAAAAAGGCCCAATTTTGGTGCAACTCCCACGCCGCACTGACGGGACCTGGTCAAATGGGGTGATGGCCACGGGCTTAGACCAGTCAATTTCGTTACATTTTCATCGACTAACCACATTTAAATATGTATATAGAAGAAAATAATAATAAAGAAATGGACATCTGGATCTTAGTGTCTTGTTAGGGTGAGTTGGAACTTGACACGTTTGGGTCTAGGGGGCTTATATGGGGAAGGCACTCTACTTTTGAAAGCTCAAGCCAAACACAGCACAAAATAATATCCCAGAAAAGATTCTTTTTTTTTTTCCTTTTTTTTTAGCATAAGACCCACCTCCCTTGAGTCACCAACACGACAAAATTAAGTATATAAACAAGCTTGATTTACATTTTCTAAAGTTTATTTTCTCTTATTTTCTTAACATCCAAGCAATGGTTCTAGTCGGCGACTCGGCAGTAGTCCCATCACCATGCGCATAAATGGAGATGGTTTTTTGGGAGACAATTCAGTGAACATGTGAAGGAAGAGTTCCGTGGTGTGTTGCCTCATGTCTTCGCAAAGTGTACTATGACTCCTGGCTACAGGACACGTGGAGGAAATTTGTGGCCAAAAGGAAAGGTCGATCTTCTTGCAGATCAAGTTTCTCCCCCCACACCACCACCCACCCCCCAATCCCCCCATACTTTGGATTCAAAATGGGAAATATCAAGACTGTGATATTGTAAAATTACGGCATATAAGTGAACATTTTCATGTGATCATTATCTGGATTTTTAATTGATGACAGTGATGGTGTGGGTAGAAATAGCGACCTCACTAGGAAGTGGAAAATGATAAAAAGTGAAGGGAAGTGAAGTGGGCATTTTAGCTTGAAATTTGGGTTTAATTATATTTTAGATTTTTTTAATATTAAATTTATAGTTTTTCAATTTCAGAATCCCATAAGTGGGTGATGAAAGAAAGCCGACTTCACAAGTGGACCATCACCAAACACCAAGAAGGCCCATTGGCTTATAAAAGTGATTTCGCTTTTGGGAGGTTGGCATGGGGGGCGACTTGTCAGCCTCCCTTTCAACTTTGTCTTGCTCTCCATACCCAGTCTCAGTGTTCCTACGCCCACAAATACACTCTCTTGCCTAGTCAAATGAAAATCATTCAAGAAAGGAGCATAGAAGATGGGATTATAACCTCCAAATCCGCAGAGGAAAAGGTATTTGGAAGGTGGGACTTGGACACCATGTGTTGAAATGAGATCAAACTAGGTTATTCTATTGTGCTTCCGCTTTTTTTCTCTCTTTTGGTCTTTTTCCCTTTTCGTATAGAGAAATGGAGCACAGGCGGGCCAATGATATGATTTCTCACAACCCAACCTTGTCTTGAAGATACCGTTATGCCCTTTGACAGAGTAGGGATGCAGAAGCGAAACAGGGGCATCTTCCGAGATTTATTCCACACGCTGCGTCGACTTTTAGGTGAAGGTCTCCCTAACTAATTAAGGGGTGCTGACCATGCAAGTGGGTGTGACAACGACATCACGATCTACATGATCGCGGGCCTGAATTCAAATCTTTGAAATTAAAAATGAGAACAACGTTATTGAAGAAAAAGTCGGTATTAGACCAGGGCGACTCCACTAGGGGGGCTTAGGTTGGGTTGGTTGCGATCAACACAATGCATGAATATATCGTGCGAATCCTGAAGTAGCCGGGTCTTAGGAATCAGAATAAAAAGTGTTTCCTTCTCCACACAACTTCAGGAAGCCACCCTAAGAGTTGGGCCTTATGGCTCCTACGTTATTCATAACAGAACAGTCGTCGAAAAACAACAGTGTGTGTGACTTAAAATCCATTTAACTGTCATTTCATAAAATATTTTTAATATTTTTAAAACTTGTAAAATTTTTTCATTCAAGTATTATATATATAAGAAACATTACTTAAAATCATTATCAAACACGTTTTACATAATTATATCCCAATTTATTTTATATATCATACGACCTTGTTTGATACGTGAAAATAGAGCTTGGGAGACCTCTTTTTTTTTTTTTTTTTTTTTGTAAACAAATTGTAAATTCAATTAAATATCATTTTTTTAATAAAATATAAATAACAATATTATACTAAGATGGTAAAGTATATGTTCTTATTATAAATATTATAAAAAATATGGATATTAACATCCTCGATTTTTTTATTTATATTATAAGAAATAATTAATAATAATTCAAAATTAATAGTCGCTAACAATATTTTATTTAATATAAATTTAAAAATAAATGAATTTTAATTTTTAAGGTGTAATTGAACAATTTTTTTTATATGTATGCATTTAGTTATTCAAGTACGGGCAAAGTATTGTAATCTTTTTATTTAATTTGTGGTTAGTTAATTAGTTTTTTGAATTCTAATTATTCTTAAAAATTAGAAGATTTATTAAATAATTAAAAATATTAATTATGTTTATAATATATTTACTTAATAAGAAAATTTAGAAAATATAATTGTGTATATAAAAAAAATTAGTAAAGTCATGGCTTATATAATGCGTTGTTAGTTTTGGTTCATTCATTTTTTTTGTGATTATAAATATATATTTCAGTTTTAAATTAATTTGAAAGTTTATTAAATTCATTAATAAATTCAATACAAAACCTCAAAGTTTATTTGATAAAATTTGTAAAAATCTAATTAGGTGCATAAGACACACACTAGAGTCATTATACACCAATTTTATCAATGAATTTATGATATTAATTAGACCCATATTTGAGTTTCCATTTATTTTAAATTTTATTCAATTCGCTATATATTTAGTAAAATATATATATATGTATATATATGAAATCTATTTATTTAGTAAAATACATATATGTATATATATGATTTTATGTATGGGAAAAACAATAGAGTCATCCTATCATAATTTTGTTATCCATATATTTATCTCTTTATTTGATTGAGTTTTAAATTATTTTTAAAAATTATTAAACTTATCATTGAATCCAACATATTAAACTTTGTTGGTATTTTTTAGTTTATTTACTTGGTAAAAAAAAAAAAATCATAAAATTATAATTACATATAAATAAAAATTATAGCAAAACAATTCAAAATTGATTTTGAGTTCCATTATTTTTGTTAATATTAATTTAATTGCTTTTTGAGTTTCAAATTATTTAAACATTAATAATTTGTTTGCACAAAGTGTTGTTTAATTTGAAATCGACTTATTTAATAAAAAAAATAGAGAAGTTAAAAAAGAATTATATAAGAATACAAATAACTAAAATGAATATCATATTTAAAGATTATCAATATTGGTATTGGACAGCAAAAAAAAAAAAAAAAAAGGGTATCGTGATCTACTTTCTTCACTTTTTATAATTTTGTATTTATTTTTATTTTATTTATGTTTTTATTTTGTTTTTAAAATTCGGTAAAAATAACTTTCTACTTTAAAAAAAAAATTGTTATTTACTTCACTTTGTTTTTAAAAATGGTGATCGAGAATAACGACTAGAGAATGCTATGATTTTTTAAAAAAAGATTTTATTTTTTTGGGTTTTTGCTTAATCATTGCTTTTAAATCAAACGATAAAATATGCTTTTATAATTTAGCCAAAAAAAAAAAAACCTCAAAAGATGTCATTTTGAAGTGAAAAATATAAATATTTTAAGCAATTTGTATAGATATTATTATCAATTTGTTTATTTTGTCATATCTTGTTACCTGACATTGAAACAAAAATAAATAACCATTTTAATCTTATATTTTTAGGTATATAAAAAACACAAGAATTGGAATCGCCCCATTCCTTCTTATTGAAAAAGAAATAAAAATAAAAATAAGTCTGTTTCCCTCTTCCATCTACCAAACATGCTCACAGAGGAATGAGAATGTGGGAATGAATTTCATTTCATGGGTCAACCAAATCCACTCTTAGATATTCCTCGAGAACTTGGGAAGGTCCATTCTGCGCACCAGACAGCAACATAACCCTGATTTTGAACATTGGCCTCCAGCATCATACAGTGTTTATAAGTTATAACAGCCAGCATGCCATTTCGGGAATGTTTCTCAACAAGCCTTTGATTTGGAGGCACATCACTTTGGGAATGTTTCTCAGGATGGTGCTTGCTCACCCACCACAAAAAAGAGTTCATCTGAAAATGTTGAGTTTTGTCATGTTTTTTCTCTTCTGCTACATGTTGAAAAATGGCTATCAGACAATTTTAATCTTAGAATCCCATGCATATCATCCATGCTAAAGATGGGGGAGAAAATACAAGAAGAAGATAGCAATACCTCATATCCCTTGTTCTCCTAAAATTACAGTATACAAGTAAATTTTGCCTTAAAAAAAATTTGCAAAGAAATTGAAATTTTATTAATTGAGCAAAGAGAGTACAGAAGTTCTCATCCCTATGTATTTCCTGGTCAGAATGCCAGTTAAATGAGGCATCTGATGGGCACTCTAGCTCATTAGAAATTCAATTTGACAGTAGGCAGGTTCAGACCATAAATTTAGGGACAGATGATTTTGAATCTTCCTTCTCAGCATCTTCTGCTACATCCACAAGAGTGAAAAGCAATTAGACAACAGCTGATCCATACGATCAGGAATTCATAAATGATAGTGAATGAGTATCATGTTTCTATATCATTTGTTCAATATGTACTAGCTCATCCAATAAGGTGCTAAAAACACTGAATTCCATTGCAAAGAATAGAGTTACTTACGGTACACTAGTGAAAGGCATGCTACACATAGACATGAAACTAGGAATCGCCTTATTAATTTCATATCATTGTTTTGCTCCATAGAGTAAGTAATAACATTTTACACTTGAGTTTAGTTACAAAGGCACGCAGTGAAGACAGGTTTTTACACCATGGAAAATAGCAATTATTGCTAAGTTCTAAAAGAGTTACAGCAAATCTTCGTCAATAGTTGACCTATTTTTCAATTTTCTTTTTGCGGTATGTCAGAAATCAACTGGGATGCTGTAAGAAATCGCAAAGGTTTTTAATTATAATGTCATGAGCCTTGGACATTGAATATACAATGTTTCTCTCATCTTCAGAATGAAACATAGACTTTGTCATAGAAACGCATTGAAATATGTATGCAAGCTCAAATCACATACATGGATCTGCAATTCTAGCTACATAACCCTTGTGAAACTCTCAAAGGTTCTGATGGAAAAAATTGCACCACAGGCCCATCCCAAAGATTAGCAAGCACTAAGGAAGTCTATGCAGAACTTCCAAAACCTGTTAAGAGGGAGGCCATCCTTGATATTTGCAGACATTTAGAAAGTTCATTGCAGAACTTCTCACCAAAACCTGCCAAGTGTGATGGCCCACCCATACAAATGGATGGGCCACTACTGCCAACCATTCTTCACAGAGGATTTAACAAAAAAAGGGTTTTATGGTATGCAGTCAACATGCTTATGGCATCTGATTTTGTTCTGACATCCACAACAAGACATATACAGATATCAGCATTGTTTTTACTCGAGCATCTAAATTGCCATGTAGTAATAGTGGTTTTTTCTACGTTCATAGGATGTCATCCTACCGATAAGAAGTCTTTATATTATAAAGCTTATGAATTGGCCATGTCATTGGGCAGTTAAGTAAAGATTCACCTCCAAAACGAGACATAAGAAAAACGATATGGTGTTTTTTTTTTTTTTTTTTTTTTGATAAGCAAAAAATGCAAACATATTAAAAAAGCGAGAAAATTTGAAGATATGGTGAAAGCTAACTGCAAATTGGCACCATAAATCCAATTTTAAACTTGGAGCAATCAATATTGGGCTAGGCCAGATAAACAAACCAAAATCCCGCCTTCGATCCTGGATGGCAAAGGTTATATAATTTGATTGTCTACTCAATAAGTCAATCCAGGGACAGAGTTGGGCTTAACTAAACTGGAACAGCTCCATCGATCCTAGACAGCAAAGGTTATATAACCTGATTGGTCTACTAAATAAGTCAATCCAGGGACAGACTCCTTGTTTGCACCAATAACAAATCATGTGAAGATCAATTTGTTGACAACAAGAAGCCAAAAAAAAAAATGTAAAACCAGATTGGAATGGCTGGTTAATGCCCACAGAGACCTTTATTGCTTATCATAATGGTTAATCCCCACACATGAAGAAATTTCATAGTACAATGGTTGAAAAAAAAAACTTCTTTAAAGTATCATAATTTCTGATTCAAAATCTAATAAATCCATTTTCCAGGAAACAATGCTGTGTTTTCTTGTTAATTTTCCTAAGAGAGATATCAAAGGTTTTGCAAACTACCAGGCACCATCATGAAGCAGAAGCACAAACCAAAGTGAGATTCTTTTAACCTGATATCACCCAGCTAGCACAAAAATCCTAAAAATAAGAGTAAAAAGGAATTCCAAAAGTCAGTAGCATTTCTACTAAAATCAAATTGGGAATTTTTCTTTAAACACCGAACCACCATGCAGAGGTATGCAACAATATGACTAGTCACAGCTCTCTATCAAAGGTTTTTTCTTGTTAATTTCCAGAGAGAGATATAAAAGGTTTTGCAAACTACCAGGCACCACCATGAAGGAGAGCACAGACTAAAATGAGATTCTCTTAAAACGATATCACCCAACTAGCACAAAACTCCAAAAAAGAAGAGTAAAAGAGAATTCCAGAAGACATAAGCATTTTCACTAAATCAATTTGAGAATTTTTCTTTAAACATGATATTATTGTGAAGCTGACAACATTCCTCCGAGCCCTAGGATGTCAGTGAGCAAACACTAAGACACCAACAAGAACATGACTCTTTGAGCATCACAGTAGGATGCCAGTGACTTCTCCCTAAAACCAAAGCTATTCAGCGAACGGATTAATGAGCTAAGGCCCCTAAGCTTGAATAACGCTGATCTTGCCTTCGTTGAGCTTGTGAGCCATCTGGGTAATAGCTTACAAATTTTAGGAAATACTTATTTCATCTTACAAAGAGTTATAAAAATAAAAAACATACTTATAATCCAAAATCAGGTAGTCGGCAAAGAACCATTGGGACTGCGTTTGTTTCCCCGGAAAACAAAGTAGTTGCACCATTCTCAGCTCATGGATTCGAATAAACCAGGAAAATGCAGCAACACACTTGACAACCAGCAAAATTCCCAAACCTCGACACTTACAGATATGGAAATCTATATATATATATAAGGGGAATTCAGAGAAAGTTGGGCGACTAACCAGTTTGAGGAGGTGGGGCTTCGCCGTAAATGGCTTTGAGCCTAGCGAGAGGGACGGGCTGTGGTTCGGCAAAGAGCTGCTGTTTCCAATCCCACACGGTCTTCTTGAGGGCCTTATTGGTCTTGACCAGCGACTCCTTCTCTGCTTCTAGGGCTTCAATGTCCCTTTGTTGGTTCACTGATCTCACGGTTAAGGCCACGAATGATCCTACCAAGAGCACGTTGATGACTGTGTTGTTGTTTGCTGCTCTCCCTGCAATACTCATCACTCTGTTTCCCCACTCCATTTTCCCAATTGATTCCTGAAATTTTTTACTTCCGTCTCTGGGTTTAAGGGTTTATAAAATGGAAACCACCAATTTTGTCCACTTTTCATAATTACTATTATTGTTTTCATCAACGGCCCCTTAAATTCTTTGATTAATTACTATTTATAAAACCAAAGAAGTGCCTAATAAGTAATAAGTGAACGATCTAACATTTTTCAAAAATAATTTTTTATTCTCTAAAAAAAAAACCTTTTTACCATTAAAATAATATAAATAATTTTTTATTCTTAAAAACAAAAAATAAAGTAATTATTAAAATATATTATATTTTAAAATTTTCTATATTACAACATGAAGTGAGTTAAAATTTTATTTTTATATTTGGTTTCTAAATAAAATCTTATTTCAAAATATACTATTTTTTAAAATATTATTAAATAAAAATAGATACTATGATAATTTCCTTCTTCTGTCAGAGAGCTTATTCCGAGTTGCAAATCTTGCGCGTAAGTCACACGCCCTCCAGAGGCGGGAATATCCCCCTCGAAACCCACCTATATTTAGGCCCAGTTTGACACTTGGGCCAAGGTTCCAGTACGAGCAATTGGACCTCCTCTCGAAGCTCTCATCTTTCGGTACTGGTGGCATGCAATGCCTAACTGGTAAGGCGTGTTTGTTTTCACTTGTCTCTTATCATTTATGAAAGAAAATCGAACCAATTTAAAATACGTATAATTTAATACTAAAGTAATGAAAATGTTAGTTTTTTTAATATATTTATTTTTACTACTAATGTAACAGTTTTTTTTTTTAATAAATTTTTTATAACATTAATATCATACTTTAAATATTATAATTCTCACTTCAACTTCAACTTTTATTCAAAATTTAAAAATAAAAAATTATTTCAAATAATGTTTACATTAATATGTTAATCTTTTTACCTTCCCCATTCATATGACATGGCTTTATAACAAATCTTACACCTTTTGGTTGACACTCGTGCTTTTGAGCTTTGACTGAAAAAATAATATCAAAAAAATAAAATTAAACCTTCAACCAAAATTATTTTCAAATTAGTTTAGGTTAATCATTTGGATATGCACCGGCCTTAAATGTTTTTTTCCATTGCTTTTGTCACAAAACCGTGGTAAGTAATTATAGTTTTGAAAAAATTTTAAATATAAAACCATAGTTAGTAACTTTAATTTTAAATTTAAGTTTAAAATTGAAATTGAATAAAATTTTAAAAACGTAGTTACCAATTATGATTTTATAATGTGAATATTCATTTTGATAAAATGCATTAGTTTGAGAATAATTTTGAAAATCAAATCACTTTATAAAATTTGTGTTTTAAATAAATCATTATGATGAAACACACATAAAATTTATGTAATCTGATTCATCTCATAAAAAAAAAGTGAGATTTTATTAATTAATAGAAAAATATATGGTAAAAATAACCTCTAATATTTTTAATTAATATTATTTTTATCTATTTAAAAATAATTTGGAATACATGTATTTCTTAATAAGTCATTAAATTATCTTTAAAAATACCCCTTTACTTGTCATGTTATTTAAATCAACTGACAATTTGATTCACTTATACAAGTGTTTTCATTATTTTTAGATATCTTATTATTATTCTATTATTTTATTATTTGAGAATTTTTTTTCTTTAAAAACAAACACCTTAGTAAGATTTTTATTTAAGTTACCTAAAGGTTTAGGAAATATTGTGAAAAAAAAAATCAAATTTAAATATAATTAATATATATATTTTTTTCTATGATTTTAAGATGGAATATTTTCAAACAAATTATATTTAATCATAATTACTAATTCAAAAAGTTGTTTATTAATTAATAAATAATAAAAATAGAAATATATAATTATTTTAATTATGATTAATTTATTTAATATAAAATGTTTATTTATTTATTTTTATATACAACCACATTATAAAATATTTTATAATTGAAAAACTCTTACAATAATTTGTATTCGTTATTATATTAAATAATTATTAATATCATATAATAAATACAAATTTATTTTTAACTTATTAATATTATAATAATATTTTTTTTTTCAAATGCTTATTTTATAATGTCTACAGAGAAAAAAAAATCAAATTTCTAAATAATAATAATAAAATATCTAAAAATATAAAAAATATTTATGTAGAGGAGTTTGATTGTCAATTGATATGACATGACAAGTAAATGAGTATTTTTTGGAATAATTAAAAAAAAATATTTTAAATAGATGAAAATAATAGTAATTTAAAATATTTAAGATCATTATTTATATATTAGTGAATAAAATCTCAATTTTTTTTTTATTAAAAAACATATTAAGGAAGTTAAAATGTAATTTGAAAAGAGGATGTTAAAATGTAATTTGAAAAGAGACACATTTTTCCTTTTTGTAGTAGCGTATAAAGTCAAGTGACGTCAAAATTGGGATCCAACGTTCTAAATTTTGCGCGTGAAAGACAAGCGCTCCAAAGGCGGGAGCTTCCACTCTCAAAGCCCCCTTTTTATTCTCTCCTGAGTGACCCTCACCGACCTAGGTTTTCAGATGGCCGACGACGCGGCGAAACTGGTCGCCGAGATCGGCGGTCGACTCCATCAGCAATCTCGTCCGACCAAGGATTTTCTCATCAAGTCTCTTCGAGTATGTTCTTCGTTCTTCCACTCACAGTCACTGCTTTCTTGAATGTTTCCTTTTCTGGATTTTTGTTTGGATCGGTTATCTGGGAAACACTTTTACCCATTTTTGAAGCATTTGTTTGTTTTATTTTCGTTTTTGCAATCGAAGGCAAGAGAGTGCTTCCAAAGTGCTGGTGAATTGTTTTGGAGAGATTTTGATGGTAGTTTGAACATGGGTTGTAGTTCTTGGAATTCTATTGATTTCTTGGTGTTTGATCAAAGAAAATACGAGGGAGGCCTAGTGAAGAAAGATTGCTAGAAGTCTTTATGGTATCTATTTATTATCGATTGGTTGGGCTAACCCTTTATTCGGCGTTTGATCAAAGAAAACAAGAGGGAAGTCCAGGGAAGAAAAATCTGTACAAGTCTTATGATATTTTAGTGGGTACAAGTCCCTGTGATATTTTGGTATTTATTTCTTAAAGGACTATTGATTTATTATTATTATTATTATTTATGGAGATCTCAATTCAACATAGCCGTATGGCTGCATTAATCTTAGTCGAGTGAAGGTTCCATTTCATCAGGTTCCATCTTAGTTGGGCAAAGGTTTCATTTCACCAGATTCGAAATGCTGAGAGTAAAGAGTAATTCCAAACTTTAAAGTGTATTATCGGCTTAGACTCCAAAGTAGTAAAGAAATTAAAACAAATGGGATGGAGTTTCATTTTTTTTTCAAATTTGTTTAATTTATTCAAGAATATCTCAATTCAACATAGCCATATGGCCGCATTAGTCTTATCTATGTGAATGTTCATTTCATCGGGTTCTGTCTTAGTTGAGCAAGGGTTTCATTTCATCGGGGTATGTCTTAGTTGAGCAAGGGTTTCATTTCATCAGGTTCCAAATGCTGAAAGTTATTCGATACTCTGAAGTGTATTCTTGGTTTAGACTCCAAAATAGGAAATGAAAACAAATAGGAAGGAGTTCCAATTTTTTTTTTTTGTATATTTTATATTATTCATTCTCTATTTTTTTGATGAGCAATAAAAAATAAATTAATAGCACCTAACAAAATAGGCAACAAAATGCATAGGTTCTATACAAAGCATGCCAAGAGGCAAATAAAAAAAGCAAGTGGCTTAGAAAAATAAAAGCCCATTCATGAAGTCCCCAACCATATAATAAAATCTATTATAGCTGGGGAGATCCCATCTATATACATCCTAACCCATAATAGAATATTGTCAAGAAAATAGGACTTAAGGGTTTGATTAGACATTTTTCTGCTTTTGAATGCTCTCCAATTCCTCTCCTTCCATAGAGACCAAAAAACGTAATGCTCTACATCTTCATTCGCTTATTTTCTACAAAAGAACCATGCCATCTCAAGATGGATTTTTTACTAGACTTGACATCACTCTAGTAATCTTGAATAAGGAAAACAGTAAATTGCATTATATGTTAGTTCCAAAAAATGCAAAAGGATGTGATCTACTAACTCTTCATCTTCCTTACGAATAAAACATCAATTCAATAGAGACCATCCCCTCCTTTGCAGCCTATCCAATGTCAAAATCTTTTCCCAATACGCTTCTCATTCAAAAAACCTTACTTTGGTTGAAGCCATCACATTCCAATAACCCTCATTGGGAACTTTTCCACTCTTTCCTTGCAAGGACATCGTATACAAACTTGATTGGAAATTTACCTTTCTGTACATCCATCCAATCCATCTTGTCTTCCTCATCCATACTCTTAATCTTGCCTTAGTGCCTTAAAAAAGAGGGCCTTGATCCTTTTCATTTCCCAGTCATTTAGTTCCTTGAGAAGCGAGTTCATCCTCACCCTTTTGATCCACACATCAGCCATCCTAGCATCTTTTGTCACAACTATGGATTGCAAAGAGAGGACGTACTCTCTTAGAGATGAATCATCATTTCATTTGTTCTTTCAAAACTTCACCCTTCCACCATTGCCCATATTGAATGAGGTTCTACTATCATTCATTCTTCATATACAAAGGAATAAAAATGGGGAAGGACTAGAGAAAAATTTATGGAGCTTAAATTTATTTGGTATCTTCTTCCACTTCTTATTTTCTTTCACTTTTTACCTTTGTAGGCATCCTTCACACTTTCAATGATTTAAATAGAACCTTAATTTATCTTTTTCCAAGACTTTCTTAGCAACTGAGTGGAGCCTAATTATTATTATTATTATTATTATTATTATTTTTGATAACCAAGGAACCTTCCATGGCCAAGCCCTTAGGGCTCTCCATGGGAACTCAAACCTCGGGGTGCTGATTGTCCCACAACAAATTGACTCGGCGGTGTTAATAGTGGACCAATGGATTGGTAAATAATTGTGCTGCCTCAATGTTGAACACAGCAGTCATATTTCTTAAATATAAGTGTCGTGTTGAAAAAAGTATCCTTCCCCAATGTAGTTAGGATAATGCTTTGTTGGTGATTGACAATGGTAAGTAATATTACAGATTGAGTCCCTTTATCATAAAGTGTAATTAGTCTATTTGATATTTTAAAATGTCAGAGTTTGTTGGAAGAACATTATTACATTACTTGCTATTTCATTTTTTGCAGCAAGCTGCAAGTGCTTTGTCGGAATTAGAGCAGAAGTCTTCATTAGAACCCGCCATAAAGCCTTTGAGTGGATCATTTGTTAAGCATGGTTTGCTTCATAATAAAGATAAAGACGTTAAACTTCTAGTGGCAATCTGTTGCAGTGAAATCATTCGAGTCATGGCACCAGAACCACCTTTTGATGATAAAGAATTGCGGGTAACAAGCTCATTATATTCATAAAGAATTTTTTTTCCCAACCGGGCCCCTAAGACTCTCTCTGACCTGTTTCAAATTCTCTTCTTGTTTAATCATAAACATAATTCATACAAATTCTTTGTTGTTTGGATTTTGGTACAGGAAATTTTTGAACTTTTTGTTAGCATGTTTGCGGAGCTAGCTAATACCACAAGCCCATATTTCTCGAGAAGGGTTAAAATTCTAGAGACTTTTGCTAAATACAATTTTTGCATGCTAATGCTGGACATCAACTGTGATATTTTGGTGCTTGAAATGTTCAATACTTTCTTCTCTGTTGCAAGGTAAAGTTCCTCATTTTCTCTTTACATTTAGCTCTAGAATTTCCTTATTTTCCACTCAAATAAAAGATTTAGATATTACTGTATGTTTGATAGTGTGCTTGTTATCTCAATTATTTGAATTGTCAGGAAAAAAAGGTTGTTTGATATGCTTCCAAATGTTATTCCTCTTCTTATTTTTGACACCATGCTGATATGCCTTTGGTGGCAAACTAGTTGTTTTTGAACTTAAAGTTCTCAAGTTTCTTTGATAGCATGAAACTTCTAGTAGACTTTTATTGCCTATCATTGTTCTTGTTTCCTTTTGAAATAGTATCACTCGCTGAGCATTAGAATGACAATTAGGAAGCACCTTTCTTTCTTTTGAAAGCAAAAAATTGAGCAACTGAAAAGCATTAAAACTTCTAAATGAGATAATATTTTTTGGATAGATAAAAATAATAATATATTAAAAAGGGCTGCCAAAAAAGCAACCCATGGTATACAAAACGTATATAGCTACCACCAACCAACACCACAATAAGCCAAAGTTACAAAATAAAAGGAACAAAACCAACCCACCCTCACCAAAGGCCCAACCAATCTAGAAAGCTAAAAAGAGTTAGAGGAACATCATCTATACACCCCTTTGTTTCCGACCAAAGACAACAAACAAAAGAACTTTTTAGATTTTGGATTGAGAGCTTTTCCCCCTCAAAGGCAAACTCAAAGGCAATTCTATTTCTTGCCTTCCAAACTATCCAAAACAAGCATAATGGTCCCACTTTCCACACCTTCTTGAGCTTCTTGTCCACAAATGAACCTTGCCACCCTAATAGAGTTTCTTTAACCGGTGATAGTAGCACCTAAGACACCCTAAAAAGGGCAAAAAACAACTCCCACAAGACTCTTGTCTTTACACAATGGACAAGGAGATGGTCTATGGATTCTTCCTTGACATGACACAAAAAACATTTATTTGCCAAAGACCACCCCTTTTTCTGGACTTGATCCAATGTTAAGGCTTTTCCCCGAGTCGCCTCCTAAGCGAAGAAACTGACTCTAAGATGCATCCATGACTTCCATATGTTGCTTCAAGGAAAAGAGATCGATGTTCCCAACTCCAAAGCCATATAGAGTGACTTCATAGTAAGCTTCCTATTCTTAGTCTTTGTCCAAAGCACCCTATCTTCCTCGTCGTTGTGCACCCTCATCCCATCCAAGCATGAGATAATATGTGTCGGTTGTGGCCTAGACATGTTAAAATTGATATATTTGGGATTCCATGTTGTTTCAAATCTTACCCCGCTTCTTGCCCATTTGAAAGGGAAAACAAAAGGCAAAAAAGCAAAGAAAAAAAGAAATCTTCTCCTATACAGCTTCCCAGACAAAAAAAACAAGCATTTCTTCTCTTAAAAGAGCATTTGATCCCTAGACTTCCATTGTAGGAAAATCAAAGAGCTTGGGTAGTTTAGGAAACGTAATAAAACTTTTGGAAATGCTCCTTCTCTATGACCCCTCCAAATTGATCTATTGGTCTTTCTTCTAGAGTTTCACCTTATAAACAGTTCATCTTCTCTAGTTCCCATTCTTGAAAAGGCCTTGAAGAGCAAGGCATCTAATGAATTTGGCAGCCCCTTTCATTGTTCACATTTTTTATCTCTAGCTACACAAAGTACATAAGAAGTATACAAGTACACTTCTAAGCAAAAAACAAGAAGTTCCTCTCCTTATTGGCAACCTAACCAATTGATAAAATCAAACATAGACAAAGACTCAACTCTAGACCCCCTTTGGTCCATTCTTAAAAGTTACACAAAAAGGAGAACTTTAGCTCCAGATTTGATAGCTTAACATTATCAAAAACCCATCTATTTCTCTCTTTCCAAATAGTCCAAAACAAACAAAGAGGAACGACATTCCACTCAATGAAATGACTGTGCTAACTTTGAAACATTTCTTTGATTGAGGAATGCAACACCCAAACCACTCCAAACAAGTAGAAGACCAATTGCCATAACACACTTGCCTTAGAGCAATGAAGAAGGATGCGGTTACAAGATTCCTCTTTGCCTTTGCATAGAAAACATCTGTGCACCAATGTCTAACCTCTCCTCTTCAAGTTATCCATAGTTATAATCCCTTTCCAAGTTGCATCCTAAATGAAAAAGCTCACTTTTGTTTGAGCCCAAGAATTCCAAATAAGTGTTGTTGGGAAGATTCTGAACCCCTTTGAACCATCCCATGATGGAAAGAGTTAACTGAAACTTGCCTCCTTTCATGGCCTTCAACATTGCCCTATCATCTACCTTCCTACAGATTGATTTATCTTGCAAACACAAAAGGAGAGCTTCAATACAATCCAATTTGCAGCCTTGGAAATCCCTTAAGAAACAAGGGTTCCAAGCACATATTCAAAAGCACATTTGAGCGCCTTTGTGCTTTACCCTTCGTGTAAAGCTCCCAAAGCATGTTGGGCATGGCTTGCATGTGTTGAGAATATCAAAATAACTTTTGTAATATTACACAAATTTAGGACATGCAAACAATAGAAAAATATATGTATGGGAAATATTGAGACATTTTATATGCTATACCCTTGTTTGGGAGGATGTTTAATTTTTTAGTAGTAAAAGAAGAAGTAATTAGAATGTGTGATTGAATTTTATGTTTGGGAATTATATTTTAAAATGCTTTCACTTATCAAAAAAAAAAAAATTGAAAATGCTTTCATTAAAGATAGGATTATTATGACATTTAAAAAAATTTTAGTTAAATAAAAATCTGTGTTATAACAAATCCTTGTTTAAAATCCTCCTGGTTTCAGTGTTGGGAGTGCATAGAGTTTAAGGTGGGGCAGGGGACTAGAGTAATGTTTTGGACTGATCAGTGGTGTGGTAATGCGGCACTGTCCCAAATTTTCCCCCAGTTGTTTACCTTGGCGGTCCACAGGAATGCAACGGTCAATGAAGTGTGGGACTCAAGCTTTGGTCAAGGAGGTTGGAATCTTAGATTTGCTAGAGATTTCAATGATTGGGAGCTGGATCAGATAAGAGACATGCTCAACTTGCTGAGGGATTTCAGGACTTCTTTAGAGGAGGATTCAGTGATCTGGAAAGGGAGAGGGAGGGGGGGTCATGGCATTTTTGGGGTTAAGGGTGCTTATAATATGCTGATTGGCCCCACTGCTTGCGCCTTCTCGAATAGATGCATTTGGGTGGATAAGGTCCCAACAAAAGTTTTCTTTTTTGCTTGGGAAGCCACATGGGGGAAGATCCTCACGTTGGATAGGCTTCAAAGACGGGGGTGGCAGCTCCCTAACCGGTGTTTTTTGTGTGGTTGTGAAAGGAAAATGCCAATCACATTCTTTTACATTGTATAGTGGTAAGGGCTCTTTGGGAGATTGTCCTCGCCCTTTTTGGGGTTCAGTGGGTGTTCCCAGAGTCTGTTAAAGAGGTGTTATTTAGCTGGATGAGCCCTTTTGTGGGGAAAAAAAGGAAAAAGATTTGGAATTCCATTCCGTTGTGTATTTTTTGGACGGTATGGAAGGAAATGAATAGATTAGCTTTTAGGGGGGGTTCGTTAGCTATTTAGAAACTCAAAAATTCTTTGGTATGTAATCTGTGGAGTTGGGCTAGGGTGTACATTGGAGAGGAGTCTTCTTCACTCTTAGGCTTTTTGGGGTGGCTTGCGACTACTTAAGGGTTGGTGAGGTTGCTCGTTTTCTTTTTGTTTCTTGTCTTAGGCTACTGTATATACCCCCTGTATACTTTGTGGCTTTTTGGCCCTTTTAATATATTTGTGTTTATCTATCAAAAAAAAAAAAAAAATCCTCCTAGTTTCATGACTTTTTGCAAACTCAACCTTAGGCCACCTTCACTTCTTTTGTGCTTTACCTTCCATGTCAAGCACCTAAACACATGGCTTGCACTTGTTGAGAATGATTAAAATTACCTTTTTGATATTATACAAATTTAAGACATGGAAACAACAGAAAAATCTGCATAACTTACCACTAATTCTCACCACTTTTACTTTTCTCTTTCCCTTTCCTAGTTCTCTAGACTTCCACCAACAAACACAAATATAGAGATTTTAAATTCAACTCTGTACTAAGAGTCTATCTCTTTAAGGATCCTATTTCTATTATAAAACGTTGCAATAAGTTCTCTCTTACAAGAAACTTTTATTTAAAGGATTCCTAAATAAGATAGGAACTTAACCAAATTAGCATTGATGTAGTAGAATAAGAATGCAAGTCATCTCACAAAATATATTTATTGCTGCATTCATGTAGTCTTTGCATCTTATTTTATAAAAATTTCTTTTTATTGGTGTTTCCATAGCACATCAAAGCCATGCACTTCATCTATACTAATGCAAAATATGTAGTTTTTTGGTCTAAAGCCAAAGAAATTTCTCTAGAAATGCCCATTAGTAATGCTTTGTCAAACTTGTGCTTATATTTTTCCATGACACTGTTTTTTAATCAATTGTACCATTGTGTTTGTATCCATGGCCTTGTATACATCGTGTATACTTTGGGTTCTTTTAATACAATTGCTCTTACTTATAAAAAGAAAGTATTTGTATCCATGTTTATGCCATGTAACTCCACCTTGTAAATAAGATGCACTAGAAGCATGTCTTATGACTACATTGCTAATGGTGAATGAAGGCTAGTGATTCCTAGCAAAGTTTGAAAAAACATATCTTCTCCTACTAGTGTTTTTTTGCAAATTCTATCATGGTTTTACTAATTGTCCTCTTGCCCTTTTTATCGTCAACTTGTTAAAATCGAAATTAATGTTGGTGGAAATAAAACTTTTATATGTTTCATTTGCTAATCAGTTAATAGGATTTCTTCAATTGGTGTAGGGAAATTCTAGTGCTTGAATGGAATATATTGTCTCTCTTTTGGGTTGTGCCTTTTGGCACCTGTTTTACACAACTTTTATACTTTAGTGTACTTTTTATAAATTTCTTTCCATTTACATATCAAAAAAAAAAAAAAGGAAAAAAAAAGAAAGAAAAGTGCTTGAATGGAATATAAGTTATTTTAGGCATTGATTGGATTACACATTGGATGGTAGACAATAAGGTTATAAGGTTGGAAATCCAACTAATTTTTCTGGAGCATTTGAAGTTTTATTTATTTATTTTGAAGTTCTTTGATCATAAACAAAAGTGTGTGTATATATATATATATATATATTAAAAATATGAAATTGCAAGAGAAGGATGAGAAATCCTTCCCTAATAACAAAACTTGAACAAAAAAAAGGAAAAGAAGTATGTTGTAATGACATCAAACTGACTTGAGATGTTAAGAAAAATGCTTGAATCTTAATATATTGAGAGAAATGCCTTTTCTTTGATAGGTAAAAACAATTACATTATAAGTGCCTACCATAACATTGTTTAATGGCTTGGTCCACTATTTCAAAAAATTTGAAGGCTTTTCTATTTTTCTTTTTTCATAAGGTCCAAAATAAGTACAAACGAGTTGCTCTCCAAGCTTTCTTCCTTTTCTCCTCACAAAAGCTCCATGCTAGTTAAAAAGGATATCATTGACTGAGGTGTTGAACATTGAATAGAGCAAAAATTAGCTATCATAGCATGGTTGCCTTAGAACAATGAAAAATGATATGATTTGTTGATTCTTTCCCTCCTTTGCACAAATAACCCTTACTCTATAGTCTCTAATCCCTCGTTTTGAGCTGGTCCAAAGTTAAAATTCTTTCTCGTACAACTTCCCAAGTAAAAGAACTAACCTTCATCGGGAACCCAAGGGTTCCACACAATACCTGATGGAAACGCCTTCAATCTACAATTTGTTGAGGAGAAGTAAAAGGATTTAATTCTTTTGTGTGGTTTTTTGTTAAAAGGGTATGACATCTCATCTTTCTCTTGTATTTTTTCCCTTTCTAATATATTTTTTGTTTCCGATCAAACCAAAAAAAAAAAGGATTTAGTTGTGAAATTGCCTTCCTTTGAAACCCACAATACCATGACATCCTTAACCTCTCTTATAATCACTCGCCCCTACAACTTTTGGAAAAAGCCACCATCTCTCCCAACTCCTAGTCATTAATTTGTCTTGTGAACATTGGATTCCAACAACCACCTTCCCTTAATTGATCTCATAAATGGTCTACCTAGGCATCTTTAGTAGAGGCTAAAGAGAATAACTCTAGGAAAGCCTCTTCCAGGGAATCCTTGCCATTCCACCCATCCTTCCAAAGTCTTATCCTCCTATCATTTCCCACCCTAAATTCAACCCTTCTATCAAACTCCTCTCACCCATTCTTGATAGCCTTTTAAAGCTCCACACTATAACCTTCCCTTAAAAATCCAAAACACCAACCCTCCTCTTCCTCCTCATACTTCACTATAATCGCCTTTTTTCTGGAGGAACTCATTCTCAGATGTAAATATCCAACACCATTTTCTAAGAAGGTTTAGAGTACACAAATTTCTAATGCCCAAGCCTTCATTTTTTTTTTTTTTTTTCATGTAGACTATTGATCAATTTACTAGATGAGGCCTACTTTGTAGCTTTCCTCCCTTGCAAAGGAAATTCCTATGGATCTTTTCCAATCTTAAACTCACCTTTTAAGGGATAACAAATAAAGACATGTAATAGATTGGTAAGTTAGAAAGAGTGCTCTTTACCAAAGTCAATCTCCTTCATTTTGATAAGTAATGACACTTCCACATAGCAAACTATTTATGAAATATTTCCTCCATTACATCCCAAACTTGCAATGATTTCAAAGAAGCTCCCAATGGGAGGCCCAAATAGGAGGATGGGAGATAACGCACTTTACACCTAATGCCTTAGCTAGATCCTCAGAAACCTTTGCCATTGAGATCAACTTGCTTTTATCCAAATTAATTTTTAAGCTTGATATTGTCTCAAACCACATGAAAACCTTACTGAAAAACTCTAAATGCTCCTTACTAAATCACATAAAATCAAGGTGTCATCGACAAATAAGAGATGCGACACTTCCACACTCGCAATTCTTTTTCCACCGGCCAAGAATCCCTTTAGAAAGCCCTCTTTCTTAGCCCTCTTCAAAATACAGCGGAAAGAGAGTCACCTTGTCTTGGGTTTATAGAACTTTGGAAGAAACCCATTGGGGATTCACCACTTCATCCATCTTACCTTCTTAGCACCAAAACTCATTTTTTCCATAATTGCTAATAAGAAACCCTAAGACACATGATCATAAGCCTTTTCAATATCCATCTTTCATATTACCCCATTCTTTGAGCCTTTTACTTGAGTCATTGACTTCATTTGCCACAAGGATTGCGTCCAAAACTTGTCTACTCTCAACAAATGCATGTTGGGATTTTGGCACCACTTTTCCATCACTTTTTTTAGTTCATTAGCCAAAACTTTAGTTTGGAGCTTATAAGGCCCCTCCATCAAATTGATAGAGTTGAAGGTGGTGTTTGTTTTTTGACTAAATGGAAAAAACTAAAATATTTGACTTTTTCTATTCAGCTAAAAATAATTTGTTGATATTAACCAACATATCCAAAGTGAATTTATTATCAATAGGTTCAATTTAGTTATATTGGTTGATATCAATAGGTTACTTTTTAGTTGAATAGAAAAAGTCAAATATTTTGGCTTTGATTCAACAAAAAGAAAACAAACACCACTGTCGTGTTTCAAATCTTAATTTAACATCACTTTTCCATCACTATTTTCAGTTTGTTAGCAAAAAATTTAGCTATGAGCTTATAAAGCCCCTCCACCAAATTTATAGGGTAGAAGTATCAAATCTTCGACACCCCTTTTTTAGGAATAAGCATAATAAAAGTCGTTTTTAAGCTTCTTTTGAAGAAACCCAAATTGTGAAACTCCGCAAAGAAGCCCATTACTTCATTTATAATGATGTCCCAACAAAATTATTAAAATGCCCTTGAAAAGCCGTAGTAGTAGTAGTAGTGGCCCAAAAAGATGAACAAAAATATGATTAGATCCCATATCATCTCTAAAGTCCACTTTTCCTCAAATATCATCACGTTTCTTTCTTGTCATACTATTCAAATCAGTGTAGGACCAGCTATTTGCCATTGAACTTTGCCTCTAATAGTGCTCCCCAAATCCTTAAAAGAAATTGTCAACACATCACTGGTTCTTCTGAGAGGAACCTGATCCACTCATTGTAGCATTTAAAGTTTTAGCTGTAGGCATGTGTAGAGAATGTGAGTTTAGTAGAACATGTTAGGAGCTTCTTTCCCACCTTATGAGTTCTACTCTGTTTAGGAGTGGGTAGCTCAACTGGTTGCTGTGCCAGATTTTTTTCAATCAGTCCTAAAATCCATTGGACAAACATCTTGGGATGCTCTCTAATTTTAAGTTATGCATTATTGATTTTTTTAAACTTATATTTTTTTTTGGTTAAAAGTGGAGGAAATAAGACACTAGGTATGCCTAACAAAAAAAATGTACAAGCCAAGTGCACTTAGGTATCTTTTGCTCTTTTGCCTATAAAAAAAAATAAAAATAAAAATAGTAAGTGCCAATGGATGAGCAAAGACACCATTCTTAAAAGAGGACAGAAAAATCTGATAAAAAAGGGAGAGAAAAAGGACCATACAACCTAGCCTCATCCAATCCTTCACTGATGTCCCAAAAAGATAGGTCAAAATCCCAAAGCTTATTAGTGCAATAAAAGAATATTTAAAAAGGACATCTCTCTGTGACAGATTTAATGAGAGGAAGGGCCATTCTCCATGCACTCTTATGCTTTTTACCCATTTCCTTGCTGCATGCCAAGCTAAGAGCACCTCTTTGACAAGTCCATATCTTTTAAAGACCAAGTGAAGCAAGAACAAGTTACTTGGGCATTATGAGCTTTGGCACAACAAATTAGGATACAATCCATTGATTCCTCCTTGACCTTGCATAAACTATATCTATCTGGTGAAAACCAGCTTCATTTCACGTTGATCAAGCATAAGGATCCCTCACATACAACTTCCCATGCAAAGAAGCATACCCTCAAAAGGGTGCTTCAAATCCAAATTTCTTTTCTGGGAACTTATTAAGGCATTAAAAAAGGAGGATATGAAGAATGAGGTTTCAGAAGAGTGCCCATTCCTAAAACCTTCTGCACTGAAAATCCTTACCAATTCCCCGTATAGATATTGCATGAATATGCTAATAAAACTGCTTAAGGTCTCCATCTCTATCTCATGAAATGTCCATTGAAAGTAATGAATCTGATGACCCTACCTTGACCATCACCTAAAGCTGCTATTGTTGGAGGCGAGTTCGTAGATGGTAGGACAACAATCTTCTAGCCAGGTTTCTGATGCAGGATCATTAGATTTCCTACACCATAGAAGGGTTTTTTTTTTTGTTGTATAATGAGATGAAAGATAAAATGAAGAGAAAAGAAAAGGAAAGAAAAGATGCCTTATGTTTATGATTAAACAAGAAGAATAGCAAGCACACTTAGGTGGAAAAAAAATAGATCCTTGGCAATCATACTAAGGTTCTCAAGGAATCACACCTTCTAATTCTGTTCACTGATATTGAAAGACGACATAGGTTTATGTAGACTCATGGAAAAAATAGCTACTAAATTCTCAATTAAGTTTGTTCACTAATATTGAAAGACCAGATAGGTTTATATAGACTTGTGAATTCTTGATAGATTATTTCTTGCATGTTTCTAGAAGTTCTTTGGAGCCATTGATAATAATTCTGTACAGATTTTAATGGACAGCCACATGTGTTGGAGACATACCTTCAAATTCTACAAGGACTACATCTATTAAAGTGGCCATGTTGCATGATTCAAACTTGACTCAACCTTGAAAGAATTCTCAATTATCCAACTAGAAACACAGAGTCATGTGAATGGAGAGCTATGTCCTTGAAAACTGAATATCTAAGTGTTGAGCTTCCTCAGAATTCATAAGAATTAAAGTTATTGCTCTATCTTGTTGTTTGTAATTGTCAATTTTTTTTTTTTTTTTGATAGGTATCATTTGTAATTGTCATTAATCATTATTCAGTTAAATGTTTTAATTTTGAGCAAGTTTTTTTTCTTTCTTTTTTTATTGTTTTTGAATGTTGTAAGTGGTACCGATAAAGATATTGTAATTATTGCTTTTAGAGAACATCATCAACAAAGTGTGGTTAAGGCAATTTTGTCTATAATGACACTTATTCTAAAGGAGAAGGTCTCTCAGCCGCTCTTGGATGTGATTTTGCAGAACCTTTTGAAGGAGGGAAAGGTAAACACATATTAAAATGTGCTTATTTTGTTTTCATTTCGTTTGAATGGAAATTCTTTTGCATGGTAAACTATTTATGTGATTTAAAGCTTCACACTAATGATTTCAAAATATTCTCTTTAGCATGGTTTAGGGAAAACATGGTTGTTTGATCTTGCATGGTTGGGCCAACAAGATAAGTTTTGTGCTATGCACTTTGTTTCCTTCTTAGTTGACTCAATTTGTCATGAAATTTGGTGGGAAAAGATTGCCATCAATTGGTAGTTGATATTATTTAGGGTATGGTGCTCCTCTTTGCTAGGCTATAATTGCAAATTTATTATGGTTGGTGTCTAAGCAGATACACTTCAGAAATGCTTCATACTTGTGATGGGAGTTCTGTAAAATTTAGAAAGACATGGAAACATAGGGGAAGACATTTATGAAGGATTAATTGAATTTTTTTAGGCATATATGCCCACCTCCATTGTTAGACATTAGCATGGATTGAGCTGCTGGTTTTGAAGCTTAAGCGTTTACTTGTTTCTACCTTGTGATGTATGGTTTTGGGTTTTGGCTTGGTTGAAGCAGGTTCTTTGATTATTTTCTTGATGATCTGCATTCTGTAGGATGGTTTTCCCTTATGTTGTTTTCATTTGAGTGCTGTATACTTCATGCACCTGTTCCAAAACTGGCGGGCTGCCCTTTCCCCTCACCTTGGCACTTTTGGTGATCTCTTTCTTTTCAAAAGAAAAAAGGCATACATATGGTTAAAAGATGATGTTTTTAATCTTAAGCATATAATGACATGCTTCTCATGATTTCATACAGAGGCATGGAACTAGCTTAAGCACATAGACCTTGAATTATCCATGGATAAAAAATGCATCCAACTAAGGCAGTTTAGATAATTACATGATTAAGACATATATTTATGAATTTAGCCCTAGATATTTAGATTTGAGCACATTCTGCATTGTAAAATATAAATATCATAGACAAATTTTGAATTGAAATGAATCAAGGAGTGATAATTTCTTGTTTTATTGTGGCACCCATAAGCAAGCTTAAGCCACTATTTTGGTGATGTGATTTACAATTTGTTGAATATTGTAATAATTTATCATGCTTAAGTTATTTTAAGGTTTTTTAGGATGATCCTTGTCAAAACTCCTGGAAACATTTACTCAAAGTAAAGTTTTTTAGTTTAGAATGCACTCTTCAATGTAAATTCTCAAGTTCCACAGCTATCTTGGGGTTATATTTCATTCAATTAAGAAATAAGAATGATTCAGATGTTTTGTTGGAAACATTTAGAAATCCAAAAAAAGGATTATACATACTAGGTTTCTCCCTCCTGTTATGTTGGGGGCTTTGTTGATATCTTTTCATTTTATTTGCCTATATTTAACTAAAAAATTATGGACTCTGTTGAACAACTGATTTTCCTGAAAATTTAAGCTTATAGGATTTGGGTTTATAATGCATATCATGCTCTTTAACACCCTTTCTAATGTGTGGCTCCATACCGATACATGGATAGATACATAAGCTCATAGGCAAACAACCACAATTAGCCTCCTATGGGCCTTGATAAGTTAGGGCAATAAATATGTGGTAAGATTTGAATACATGACCTCCCACCAAATGGGGTTTTTGATACTGTGTTGAGTGAGAGAAAGAAACTATGTGTTTTGTTCATTAAAAAAAGAGTGTACATATATCAATCCCCCTCGAAAAAAAAAAAAAAACTGAAGTACCTTTTACTAAATAAGTACTCAAACCTTTAGTAAATACATCACCCAATTAATCTTTAGACTTGATCTAAGGAGTTATTACCTTCTTGCTCATCACACTTTCTCATAAAATGATAATCTATCTCAATATGTTTGGTTCTCTAATGAAATATTGGGTTATTGGCAATGTGAATAGCAACTTGATTATTACAATATATAGCTATGTGCTTTTCAAAAGAAATTCCAAGCTCTTGTAAAAGTTTCTGAATCCACATTAATTCACATACTGTATGTTCCATAGCCTTGTATTCTGCTTCAACACTAGATCTTGCTACTGTATTATGCTTTTTACTTCTAAGTAACTAAGGTGCAATATGCACTAGTGGACCTTTTGTCAGTCGAGGATCTTGCCTAGTTTGCATCCAAAAAACTCGCAACATCAAGGTCTAAGTTGGACCTTCTTCTATAGAGTACTCCCACACTTATAGTACCTTTGAGATTCTTTAGGATCCTACACATTGTTTCTCAATGAATCCACTTAAGTGCTATGAATTGACTCATTGTATTAATAGGAAAAGTAATGTCATATTAGATGACTCTCAAATAAATGAGTTTGGCCACTAGACTTCGATATCTTCTTTTATTTGGAAAGGCAAGGCTATCATTTGCATTAAGATTCACGTTTTGCTCTATAGGAGTGTTAATTGGCTTTATTTCTAACATGCGCGTTTCATTAAGCAAATCTAATACATACTTCCTTTAGAAAAAACAATCTCGCCTCTACTATGTGCAACTTTGTTGCCTAAGAAGTAACACAATAACCTAAGATCCTTTGTTTGACAGGTTTTTTTTTTCAAGTAACCTTTCACTTTTTCAATACCTATAACGTCACTTTTAGAAATAATAATGTCATCCACATAAATTGAGTACTATTATGCCAATGTCCCTCTTGAGAACAAGCACAAAGTGGTTAGGATGACATCTTCTAAAACCAAATGATAGAAGAATAGTACTCAACTTATCAAATCAAGCTTGAGGAGATTGCTTTAATCCATAAATATCCTTATTTAGTTTGAAAACTTTAATCTTCTAAAACCAAATGATAGAAGAATAGTACCCAACTAGTGATGAGTTTGGAAGAGGTAGAGATTGAGTTGGATTTGTTTCATTGTCTCTAGCTAGTCTTTTCCGTTGATACACTTACAATGGTTTGCCGGTCTTAGATAGAACATTATTAGTAACAACATGAAGAGGAACAATATAAGACTGAAATGAGTTATTTTCTAATTGTAAACCATGATAAGAAAAATAAGTAGTTCCAAAGAATGTTATATCAACACTAATAAAGTATTTATGAGACATAGGATCAAAACATTTATATCATTTATGAGTTCTAGAATACCCTAAAAATACACCTTTGATGGATCAAGGATCAACCTTGTCTTTATTCGGAGAAATATTATGAACAAAGAAAACACATTCAAAGACCCTAGGAGGGAGAGAAAATAGGGAACAATCAGGAAATAACATAGAATATGGAGTCTTTTGATGCAATACAAAAGAGGGTAACCAATTTATCAAACAACATGCAATCAAAATAGCATCCCCCCAATCAAATTTTGGAACATGCATATGAAATATTATAAAACAAGAAACATCTAACAATTGATAATTTTCCTTTTAGCAACTCCATTTTGTTGGGATGTATAAATACACGAAAATTGGTGGACAGTTCCATTTTCAAAACAAAAAGAGAAGAAAATGATCAATAGAATCGCCAAACTGATTTTTTATTTCTTGAAAAAAAAAAGTTTACATACATAAGGTACTTCAAACCTTTCTTTAAGCAAAAATAACCGACTAAAGAACAATCATCAATAAAACTAACAAAGTGCCTAAACCCTTGAGCATTGGGGATGTGACATGGACCTAAAACATTTGAATGAATCAAAGAAAAAGGACTAGGGCTCCTATTACTAACTCTAGGTGGAAAAGTAACCTATGATGTTTGTCAAGTTCACATGACTTACACTCAGGTTTATTTGACAACTTTGAGGATGATCCCAATGACCGTAATTGCTCAAAAGAAGCATGATCCAATCTGTAATGCCATTGGAGAGGAGTAACAAATGAAGAAAGAGCAGCAATATCTGATATTTATCTTCCATTAGACTGAAATATAGATTATCTATTGAGATAATAAAGCCCATGCTGGATTTCATGCTCTTTAACAAACTCAACACTTAGGTTTGGAAACTTTAGATCTTGGGAGACTTGACTTTACAAGCTTTTGGATCGGTGAAAACGCAATTAGTATGTTTAAGAAATTACTGATTATGGATCATTGGATTGTATAACTCTGCTTCATATTCTGATGCTAATATTATGAGGTATCGTGCTTTAATGTATTTGATATGATGCTAAGGTGCTAGGTTGCTTTCTTTGGTTGGTTGTCTTCATTTTCCTGTGACAGTTTTCTCTATGTTATTTTCTTTGCAATGTAACAAATCCTAAAAGCCTATCAGAATTGGCATCAAACTTTGTTCAAACTATTTGTTTCTGTCCTTGTTAGGACAAACTAATTATTTCTTTTTGGTATTTTATTTATTTATTTTTTAGCCACATGTTAGCATATGGCCTACACATTTTGAATTCAGACCACCTTATCCACATCATTACTGAGTTGGACCTTCTAGAAAATCTGATTTCTGGCAAATTTTCTCTCTCACTCTCTCTCATATGCATGCAGCAATAAGATGCTTTTTGGGCCATGGTATTTGAATACAGTTATTTTCTAGTGAAGTAATGTGGTACTGTTGAGTACTGCTTATTAATAATCATTATTCTAATAAACTTGGTGATAAATATGTTTCATGAAGGTTTGAAGTTGGTTCAAGGCTTACCACTTGGGAGGAAAAGATTGTTTTGAAAGAAACATTTAGTAAAGCTAATTGTGAATAGTGAGAAGTATAATCCAGCCTCCAGGACAAGTATTGGCGTTTCTTCATCAGTTAAGACTCTGTGGTTGTATTATCATCCCTTGGGATAAGGAATCTATTACTTGCCATAATTCTCTTGTCGGCTGGTTTCCCATGTTTATTAGACTTTGTTCCACTAGAGTTGGTTCTGATTAGTGCCTGCCTATTTGGGTTGTATGGTCTTGATGAGTCTAGAGTCAAGGTTAGTCTACGGGGTTAACTCTCTAGCCTATATAAGTTGTTATTGTCTACATGGTGATATTCATATATATATATATATATATATATATATATTTATTTTTTTTTATTTTGATAGGAAACAACAAATATATATATATATATAAGGAAAAGAAGTACAAAAGGAGGATGAGAAATCCTCCCACCAAGGAAGCTAGACTACAAAGATACTATCCCAAGAAAGAACACAAAACATCAAGTGAACATTCTAGATTGGACCTCTCCTTAAGGAGAACACACCACTAACCAATTTAGTTGTAACACATTAAGGGGGGTCCCCTTAAAGGCCTTGGAACAGAATGCCCAAAGAGAAGCAAGGAAAACTATAGAATCCCATAGATACTCTGAATTTCTTGCTCTATCCTCAAAAATCATCGCATTTCTTTCCTTCCACACAACCCAAATTATAGTAGTGCTTGCAGCTTGCCACAAGACTCTCCCCCTCTTAGAGGCTCCAAACCATCAAATTTGGTGATATTCATATTATGAAGGAAGAAATTAATAAAACAGAAAATTGTTTGTGAAATTAGTGCTGAGGCTTTTTTTTTTTAATCAGAAACAAGAATTTATTAATATCGTAGAAAGATTTTATGAGAGGGATAAGGCATTCTTCCCACAAATATACAAACCTGATTTAAACCACTAAAAACTTCTGCTATACAAGGAGATTTGTACACAAAGATATATTACAAAAGAATGTACCAGAGAAACCTCTACTAAAAAAAAGCTAGGCTCCTCTCAATGGTAGTCCAACCCTAGTGGTGTACATACCGCAAGCCAATTGAGTTGAATGACGTTTACAGGACAACCTTTAAATTTGTCAGTACAAGAGGCCCACAAAGAAGTAAAGGAATGACATAAATCCCATATAGTCTCAAACGTCCTTCATTTGTCTACAAAGATCCTAACATTTCTCTCTCCCCATACCATCTAGATCAAAGTGAGATGAATAATCTTCCAAAGTGTTTTGCTTCTAGTGGAGTTCCCAAAACCCAAATAAGAAATAGATATCATACCACAACCCCAAAGCAAACGAACAATGTAGAAATAAGTGGTCACTCATCTCTCCACTCCCCTTACATAGTATACACCACTTTGGACTAAGAGCTTTGGAAGGTCTTCTCAACTAAATCGAGTCATTGGTATTCACCTTTTTGTGTGCCACTAACCAAGTAAAGACCTTGACCTTAGATGAGAATTTTGATTTCCAAATAAAATTGGCAGGATGGAAAGGAGCTGAATTTGATAAATTGGACAAAGCAAGGAGGAAAGAAAATTAGTGCTGAGTTTTTCTGATAGGTAATAAGATCGTATTAAGGAGCAGCTAGAAAATGGAGTGTAATGTGTATACATACTTAATACATGAGTTGTGCCAAAAAAAAAAAAAAAAGAGAATCTCATGCCCTAGTGCCGCTGCATAGTTTTAATTCTTTTTAGTAGTATTTTTTTATTTTCTCGTTGTGGTACATTAAATCAAACCTGGAACATCTATATTATTCCCATTCCAACTCTTTGCACTTGAGCCAGCACTCAAGGGTCCTTTGCATTCTTCTCATGGAGCACCTCCTATTCAAACTGGCATCCATGCTAACATTTGAAGTCCAAACATATGAAGATCTGAGCATGATCTCCTTTTTGTGGAATTTATAAGTCTGAACCCTTCAAGCAGCTGAATTACTTAGTGTTATCCTAGAAGTTGGCAGGGTTCAGCTGAAATCGTCGGCTCCATTCTTAGTGATTACTATGATTTATTACCAAACACGTAGCATGAAAGATTTAGCCTTAAATTATGTTATCAAATAAGCCCCTAAATTTCCCATTGAAAGTCTGGAAGTTGTTGGCTCACTAGCGATAAGAGAGATTTTTGTAATTTGATTTAGTTTTGAGACCTTAAGGAATCCCATCTCAGGAATATTTTTACTTGGTTGGAGATATTCTTGAGGGAGAAGTTATTACTATTCTTCTTTCCCCTTCAATTGGAGGATCTATAAGTTGTATTCTGAAACCATCCTGGAAATCTTACTTAGATGCCCCTTAAATCATTCACCACCATTCTGAATTCCCTAGCACATCGGATTGAACCTCATCTATTTCTATGTGGGAATATGTGGCTTATTCATACTGATCAAAAAAAGAAAAAGAAAAAGGTGTATTCACAGTTCTTTTGAACTTGCCATTGAGTGATGGTGAAACGAGTATGGTTGGATTCTGATAAAAAAAATAAAAATGAGTATGGTTGGATGGTTTGGAAGGTTTTGGTTGGTGAAAAAATATCAGTTTGTGAAATGTAAAGAGTGAAATATATTGGTGCTTTTCAGTTCACTTAGAGTCATTTATGATGATTTTGTTTATAACATGCAGAGAATAGGTATAAAATACCTTTATGAATTTTTTCAGCCATTGCCTTTATAATAGTTTTCTTTTCCCTTTCATAATTCTTTCTTGTTTGCCTTTCTCCAGGGTGCAACTGCTTCTCCTTCCCGGATTGCTGTTTCTGTTGTTCAAAATTGTGCTGAAGAGCTTGAGCCCTTTGTTTGTGGTTTTTTAACATCTTGTATTTTGGACAGAGATGCTGTAGGCAATGAACTTAAAGAGTTCTATCATGAAATTATTTTTGAAATTTTCCAATGTGCTCCCCAGATGCTTCTTGCGGTCATCCCAAACTTGACCCAAGAACTTTTGGTATGTCTTACCTCTTCTATTCATTTGTTTTGATGATTCATGTGACCTCAGCTTCTGACATGCAGCAATAACTATGGGCCTCATGTTGCTTCTTTTGGAAACATTTTGTACTTGTTTTTCTCCTGTCCTCTAACTGTATGGTTGTTTGTTCTAATTAACATGGTGTATGTGTTTGTAGACTGATCAGGTTGATGTCAGAATAAAAGCTGTTAATTTGATTGGAAAACTTTTTTCACTGCCTGAACACCATGTTGTGCAAGAATATCGACATCTCTTTGTAGAGTTTCTAAAAAGATTCTCTGACAAGTCTGCAGAAGTTAGAGTTAGTGCTCTACAATGTGCTAAAGCTTGCTACATGGCCAATTCCTCTGGGACTGAATCACTTGAAATTCTCAGTGAGCTATTCAGCACTCTAGTTTGTTCTTTTGAAGTGGCATATCTTACTGGTGTCTTCAGTATTTAATTTACGTTATTTAATAACTTGTGGATTGAGCAGCTGCTGTTGAAGGTCGATTATTAGATTTTGATGATAGAGTCAGAATGCAGGCAGTTATTGTCGTTTGTGACCTTGCCAAGTCAAACCTGAAATTTCTCCGACCTGAACTAATATCTCGAGCTACTGACCGACTTCGTGATAAGAAGGTAGTTTTCCTCTGAACAAGTTCCTGTTTAACATATTACAATCCAAGTTCTCTAATTCCCTTAACTATGGTTTCCTGTTATGTAGTTATCTGTTAGAAAGAAAGCTTTGCAGAAGTTGCTTGAAGTATATCGAGAGTATTGTTCCAAGTGTTCTGAAGGTCACATAGCAATTACTGACCATTTTGAACAGATTCCATGTAGAATTTTGATGCTTTGCTATGATAAAGACTGTAAGGAGTTCAGGTTTGCTTATTCAGGCCTTGTGATTTGTTAAACCAAAAACAATGCTGTGTATCTCAAGTGTAATTAACTGTTTAAATAATTTCAGACCCCAAAACATGGAGCTTGTACTTGCGGAGGATTTATTTCCAGCTACTCTTTCAGTTGAGGAGAGGACAAGACACTGGATCTCATTTTTCTCACTTTTTACTCCTCTTCATGTAAAGGCATTGAACTCTATTTTATCTCAGAAACGAAGGTATTGGCCCTAACTTGGTAGCATTCTCAGGATAAAACGTGTTTCTTTACAAATTCTGTATGTTATTCAGGTTGCAAACAGAGATGCAAATCTATTTGGCGTTGCGAAAGAAAGTGAAGGTACTTTGATTGAGGGTTCTAATTGCTCATAACCTGTTTTGTTTTCCTGATATGAGAAGCCCTCATCAAGTTCATTACTGGCATGCTAATTTTCCCTTTCTCAGAGTACCCTATGATGCAAAATTGGAAAGAAAATGATCCTTGCGTTTCTGAGGTGTGATCTTTTAAATTTTTTATTTTATTTTTTTGGCAAACAGAGGAGAATATATTGACAAGGGGGGTGGGGGGGTGCGTACCCCTAGTATACTGGGAACATACTAAGGATGCCAAAAGGCTAGAATAAACAAGAGAAGAACATTCTATTAATTAAGGAATGGGAGCACCATAAGCATGCTTTTACTAATGCATGCAAATGGTGGTTTTGCATGTATATCGGATTATAAAATTTTAATTTGAAAAACAATATCTATTTTAGGTTGTTAAAATCTCATAGAGATTAGACCTTAAATGAAGAGATGATTGTTTATCTAAATGCGAAACCAAAAATCTCATCAGGAAGTGCCAGCAACTTAATATCTCCGAATCCAAAATAAAAATACATAATCTCAAGACCATAGTTGTTTCTTGTATAACTTTAATCCAAGGAGAAGCTTGGGTTTTAGGGAAGGGCTTTGGCATGGATATTTAGTCACCATTAGGATAAGAAGAGGATGATACAGCAGCAGAACAGGAAATAAAATTTTACTGTTGAAACCAAAATTCCTATTGTAATAATTCTTACTCCTTTGGAGAACCTGAATTTTTGTTGCATTAAATACAAATAATATGTACAAAATAACAATGAATGAAAAGTTCTGTACAAAGGAAAACGTTACTAAAATTAAAGGGGGGCATGAAATCCCCAGTGATTTCAACTAGAGAAGACATCCCTCTCTTGGCCAGCCTATCAAGTTTTGGATTTGCTGATCTAGATTTCTATAAGTAGAAGCTACATCAAACCCCATTTACATGGGCTTAGCCTCCTAAAGGAATATGCTAATGTGATTGGGATTCAAGTGTTTGATGCATTTTATGACGAGGAATTATTGGAAGATAAGGATTTGGTTAGATTAGTGAGGTGGTTAGGGCCTCTCGAGATTCAGAATTGTTGCTATATGGTATGACTGTCAGGCTGAAGATTATTTGCACGTGGTTTTTATTGTTTAGAAGGGAGCTCTAAGATGACTGAAGATTGTTGTTATTGACCTATTAATTTTGCGTTACTTCATTGAAGGAATGAGGCAACAAGGTGTTTGTTGCTTGATTCAGAGTATCCATTTTCAATGTTCTCTAAGTGTTTGTGAATGATAAGGAAAGGGATTCATGGAAGTTTAACAACTGGATGCGCAAAATCATAGATACTGCAAATGAGTTGGGTTGTTCTTTCTCTAGGATTCCTCATTGAGCTAATTAAGTTGCAGATCAGTTAGCCAAACAAGGAGCAAAGCATTTGGCCTCCTTTGTTGGAGATTTCCTTCCCCCTTGATTGTCCAATGGTTTTTTTGTTATACATCTTTGAAGGATTGCTTATACTTCTTGTATTTATCAATTGATTGAAGAATGAAAATGTTTGTTTCTAATAAGAAAAAAGGAAGAAAAATTGTTTTTGTTGTTGGTTCTTTTTCAATTAAGTTCCCATCTTTATATGGACTTGCATTTTGGGTGGAATCTTCACAATTGAACTTTTGGCCTCTGTCAATTATGATGGGTATCATTGCATGCTGTTCTTGTGAGGGATTGGTGGAGATTTGGTTCATGGTTTTCTTCTTATTTGGAGGTGCCATTAGAGGGGATTTTAATAACAACTGGTTAATATTCATCATGGTTAGTATCCATGTTTCTCTTAGTGCGCCTTGCTTCAGGTCCTGGGGGCATCTCAAAGCCATTTTCTTTGCTTTACGATCTATTAATTTGAAATTCCTCCTATTTAGATGAAGAGTTCCTAATAGAGCCATGGTATTCCCTCCCATAAACTTGTTCATGTGTACAGAATTGCTTGCTAGGGTTCAATTTTTGATGATCTTCTACTTTGCACGATGCTTTCAGTTAATCCACTTTAAATTTTGGTTTAAAGTTTGACTAGCTCAAACATAGAGCTTAGGTATTGAAGTTTATGAATTTTTATTCACTTTAAAACAATGGTAACTTTTTGTATTTGATTTGAATTCTAGATCTTGTGTTAATTAGTATTTGGTATTGTGACCTTTCCTAAGTATAAGATTTCCGTTTTCCACAGAAAATATAAATTTCTTGTTCTTTTTTTCTTGATATGTTTTGAGGATCCACAGGTATGTAAAATGAGCTTTAAATTGCTTCCTTGTTGACATGAGATTAATACTGCATGCAAGCTTTGGCTTTAGCTGTATTAAAAAACATTTCTTCTGTGATTTTAATTTCTTGAGCTAGTCATACTGTTCTACTCTTTGTTTATTTTATGCTACGATATGTTACAAATGGATTTTTGAGAGTACTCCAGTGTGAGGATGGTGTCTGTGTATTGAGATTTGTGCTTTCTTAGTTTTTTATTTGATAATGATGGAATTAATAAGTGTTATGGATATGTACTGCAGGAGAATGTTGATGAAGAAGTGCAGAAGAGGATTCAAGCTTCATTTGTGAAAATGTCAGCATCCTTTCCAGACGCTTGCAAAGCTGAAGAATGCTTTCATAAATTAAACCAAATGAAAGATAATAGCATCTTTAAGGCTTTGGTACAGCTTTTGGATGAAGTCACCTTAACAAGTGCTGAGACCACCAGAGTGCGTTTCATCCACTTGCTATCTTGGCTAATGTTGCATCATCTGTAGAACACCGCTTAGGTTGCCATTGTGATTAATTCTGTTCAATCATATTTTCTGTGCTGCTGGTTTAATTTAGTTGCTTAATATTATTATGGGATTTTATCATATATTTGTTTTCATTAGCTATTAGATATCATGTCTATGAAGGAAGTTGTTGGATATTGTGTTTTATGTCATAGATTTGCAGGTGTTCTTATCAAGCCTACATTTGATGCTTACTAGACATCTTTTGAGGGAAAGAATCATGGGATATGTGGGTTAAGATAAATTTGAGACCTTATTTAAGAGATGGACTGTTGTTTTCTTAGGTCTATTAATGAGGGTAATGAATTGAACAGCCAAGAGAGTTCTGTTCATATGTTTTATTGAGTCCCTTCTAGTATTTATGAGAATTTAGGCTCACATCCCTTTGATGCGATGCATTTATTTGGTTTGTAATTATTTCTTGTTGTTTGCTTTGAATAAATCATCCTATTGGGACCCTTTATTTCTTTTTATTCTAACATTGTGATTGTTTATTATTACGAAAAAAAGTAGGCTAAGACAAATTTAGAATTCTAATTTAATTGGTCTTTAAAATAAAAAATCTTCTGAATGTCACTCTGTCGTCAATCACATTGTCAATGGCATTTTGTAACCAAAAGAATCTTTTTTTTTTTTTTTTGATAGATTTATAACCAAAAGAATCTTTTGAACTCACATAAAAACAAAATCTAGTTTGGATAGCATCTTGCAGTAGAAACATCTGTTTCTTTTGTTGAATTTAGTGGTTAATGAATTAGAAGTGCCATGTTTTCATGCCCCCAGATGGTCTTATTGAGGAAAAATATGAGAAATGCTGCAGTTACTGAGGATGTTTTGAGAGTTCTTAAGTACTTCAATACAGTTTTAGCCTCACAAGCAGTTCAAACGGCATGTTCAGAGCTTCAATCTTGAAAAATTGAGAAGCTAAAAATTTTAATCATATTCTTTTCTTTCTCCATTGCATGTTACCAGAGTATAATAACTCCCTCCATTGCGTTTTCTGTTCTTTGTCCTTTACCAGGATTGTTGATCAGCCAAAAAAGAAAATGGTCCTTGGCTAGGATTTTAAAGATCCTTTCTGAACAGTTGATTAAATTTCTATGATTTTAAATTTGTGTCATCTCCACTCCTCATCCCTCTTAAATTCTAATTATTTACAAGTAACTTCTTTATCAGGATAAATTTCTGAAAATGATAGGGGAGAGGCATCCACATTTTGAGTTTCTACAATCTCTCTCCAAGAAATGCTTGTTTAATATATTCAGCTCTGAGCATGTTCGCTATATTTTAGAGCATATTTCCAGCAACAGAGTTGGCAATAAGCACTTGGAGGTTTCTTCTTTCGACCTTCTTCTGGTAAGAACTATGCTGCTTATGAGGGTAATTGTTCAAATTGCATTTCATATAAAGTGTTTTAAATTTGACCAATTGGTTGCTATAGATGTTAGAAATGTGATATCTACACCATGTATACTTATATATCTTCATTCATTTCAAGCATGTCTTGCTTCTATTGATTGTATTTTGGGTATTAATAAAATATCGGGATTTGTAGGCTCTAATAAGTTTTCATGGCTTCATTTATTTTTTGCTCAAATGTAACATGTCCATTCAGGCGGACAGATGCAAAAACATCTTGCCAAAGGATTTCACAATTCCTTTCATTTTTGTTGAGCTAATCACTTCCCATTTAAACTACTTCCCCAATTCCGAATCACAAACTCCCAAAGGATGGAAAAGGAAAAACGACAACCTTTAACTTTTTATATGATTAAACAAAAAAAGAGGAAGTTAATTAATTGAACTTGAATAGAATGAAGTTGAAACAATGTATTGAATAGCTTCCATCAATTAAGCTATATAAACCACTGGCCATTGAGCATTGAGGTGCATGCTCGGCCCATGTGTATGGCAATTTTTTTCAAACCTGATCAAAACATCTAGAATTGACTGATTGTGCTGCATGGGTCTCCTTTTGTGCTTGTTTAGGTGAATGCTTTGGAGCTCAGATTGATCTCAGCAAGATGGGTGCAGTCTTGTGACTAAGAGTCATAAGAACTAATGGAGAGATGATTGACCACCTCTTTCTACACTGTTCGATAAACTTTGGGGTTATGACACAATGTATTCAGACTAGCCATGATGGATTGAGTTCAGCCCTAGGGTAGATGCGACAAGATGATCATTTCATATAAGGGCTCCATTATAGGCAAGACACTTTGGTAAATCGCCTGTCTTGTCCCATTAGAAGCAAGACCCTTTGGCAAATTACTTGTCCCACATTGCTTTGGATTGTGTAGTGAGAGAAAAATGCTAGGATCTTAGGGGATAAGTGGAGGACGTTAGAGACGTTGTGGGTCTACTTCACTTTTATTCCTCTTTTTGGGCCTCTTGTATCAGAACTTTTAATGGAATTCATCTCAATGTTATTTGGTTCTATTGGAATTCATTATGTAGATCAAAAGGGATTGGTTAGCAATAAGAGGATCTAAGTCTAGGTTTGGGGAGATAATATCTATGCATATTCTTATGTGGTCTAATCCATTTTTTATGGATCTCCTTGTATAGTGAAGGAGTTCAATTATGTTTTGATCAGTTTTTTTATAATTGTGGGGAGAATTCCTCATCCTTCTCAAGTCTTTCTTTTCCATATTTAATACATCATTTGTTTCTGATAAAAAAAAAAAAAAAAAAAGAAGGCATAAGTAGTTTTCAAATAATAGAGAGAACAAAAGAGGTGTAATTAAGTTTTGGTAGAAGAATCACTTGTATGAGAGATTTTGTGTAAAAGTTAGCTCTCCATATTATTTCTGCATGTTATTGGACCAACAAGTTCTTGCTTCATTGATGTGTTTGGTGACATTGAGTGCAAGGTTACACATTAACCTTTTTATTTTTTTGGATAGGCTTGGACATGAAACTTTAATTTACAATGTATTCCTTGTCAACTTGTCTTTTTGCTAGCTCAACTGTTGTTACTGTTCATTGTAAATTATATGAACTTTGTTATGCCATTTTATCGCAGGTTATTATCAGCATTTTTCCTTCTCTTCTGAAAGGCTCTGAGAAACTGTTTCAAATGTTGTTATTTAAAGAGGACATCCCATTTCAAGAAAAATTGATTCAAGTGTTAGGAAAAGCAGGTCCTCACATTTCTATTAAACTCAGGTAGTTTCTGATTTCTTTCTTTCTCTCTTTCTCTCTTTTATTTTATTTATTTATCTTTGGTTTTTTGATTCTGATGCAGGTAATTCTGCTTCTGCTTTATGTTTATCTTGATATTTGAATCTGTTTAAGCATAATGTCATGCTATGATGTTTGTACGACTAAAAAAAAAAGCCTTTCATGGTTGTTTTCTATGCACTCCCTTGTATTGAAACATATCTTAAAATCAATAGCATGTTTTCAAAAACAATGGCTAAATAGATGCTTCTCCTGAATGGATCATGTCAATTTCTATCTGTTTTTCTCAGAACAGAGCTTTGTATGGCTCAAACTGTGTGTGCTCCTTTTCTTGATAAATCTGTCTCAACATGATGTAATCCTTTGAAGCTTATATGACTTAAAAGGAAACTTATTTGGTTTTGTGTCTTCATTACATGGCACTGGTGTGGTATGAGATCTTTGTAAGATACTTATTCTTTGCTTCGAACACAGCTAATTGGTTTGCAATTGATTCTTTTTCTTTTATCAGCGACTAAAATAGAGGAGTTTTCTGAAACTTGGGTTTTCATGAGGATATTTTGAGATAAGAGACTGAGAAAGTGAACAGAGAAAAATAGGTCAATTTGAAATCAATTAACATAATTTTGTTACATTTGAAATAAATTTAATTATTTTAAAAAGAATAGGGTAATAAAAATAGAGATTATTCCTTATCCTTCTCTTGTACTTCTTTTTTATCAATATATCCCTTTGTTGTTTTCTATCAAATAAAATAAAATAAAATAAAAACAGAGATTAAACTGAAATACAGAAAATAAAATAGAAGTGAAGAATAAACTTTGATAAGCAGTAAAAATCATGGTTAATTTGTAAAACATATTATGTACTATTTTTCTATTTTCTTCTATTTTGTATTGTATCATATTTTGTATCGTAAATTTTTTATACAGTGAAAAATTGAATTAAAAAAATATGAATACATGTACTTGTACATTGAAAGTATGTACTATAGAATAATATGTAACCAATTCCATATCCTTGACAAAGGAAGCTTGGGTGGTGGATGTTTGGGACTCCCACAAAGAGGTGGGGATTTGGAATCCTCGTTTCTTAATGAATTTAAATGATTGGGAGTTGGTAAGGGTTGAGGAGTTTCCCCAAGACTTCATGGAAAGATGGTGAGAAGGAATGAAGATGATAGGCTAGATTAGTTGGATGCTAAGAAGGGAAAGTTTCTAGTCAAATCCTTCTACTCCTTCATGAGGTAGGACAAAGTAGTTACTTTCCCATCTAAGGATATTTGGAACACATTGGTCCTAATCAAAGTATGCTTTTTTTTTGTGTGAGAAGTGTCATGGGGAAAGGTTTTGACATTGGATCAACTGCAAAGAAGGTAACAATTGGTGATCGATGTTTTCTTAGTATGGAGGAGGAAGAGACTATAACAGAACTTGAGTTTAATACATACGTTCATCATGAAATTCATAAAAATAAACTTTTTAATTTTTAGAAAATTTTTTTGTTCTAAATCTTACTAGGCATATATACTAATATGTGTTGATATATATGTCTTTATATGTCCTCTCCGAAGATTTAAACATTTGTATCCACAAAACTAACATATTAAAAGTTTTTTTTCATTAATTACTATCATTTTGAATGTCAAAATTCAAATAGAAACTCTCCAATATTCATTGTGAGAAGAATGTAGTAAGAATGTAACTTCCAATGTGCCCTTTGATAACAAGAATGTAGGTTTTCATATGAGATTATTTTACCTCTTTCATCCTTTTATGATCAATTTCTGATCTTACTTTTTGTTTGAAACAATTAATATAATAATTTTTTTTAAAAAAAATTTGAATTTGATTTTTCTTAAAAAATTGTGAAAGGAGTATGTTATATTGCATCTCATATAATATAGTGTATAGTGTATCATATATGTACCATAAGATGTGCTTAAGATGTGGTGTAAATTGTGATACATATTGATTTTTATAAAAAAAAAGTGTATTTTGTCATTATATTGTAAGTTTTTAGCAACTATGGTAAAGATACATTAATTACATACAATAATAAAATAGTTAGTGAAAGAGATAAATTTGAAACTTGTAGTGAGAATAGATCTTCAAAAAAACATTCAATTTCCTAAATTAAAGCATGAGTTGTCCTTGAGGCCAAACTCAAGTGGTAAAGGGAGGTTCCAATTTCAAGTTCTAATGGGGATAAAAATTTATGTATATAAAGAAAGAAATAACAATGTTGGTATAGGTTCAAATAAGTCTAGCCGATTGTTTGCTTAGACAAGAAGATAGGGGGGTTTGGGTATCAAGTGTCTTTCAACTCTTAATAAATCTCTCATTTGTAAATGGAATTGGTGATTTGCGAATAAGAGAGGGGCCTTTTTGGAATCAAGTTATTAGAGGGAAGTATGGAGAAGAAAGAGGGGGTGGTGTTCTTGAGAAGTGAGATAGGTGTATGGTGTTGGGTTGTGGAAAGTGATAAGGGAAGATTGATATCTTGTGAGTAGTAGGATCTCTTTTTTAGTGGGTAATAGGCGAAGTGTGAGATTTTGGAAGGATAAGTGGTATGGGGATTCTCCTTTGTGTGTGCCCTTCCTGTCTTTGTTTGCTTTTGTTGACTCAAAAGAGGCATAGGTAGAGGATATTTAAGGCTCCTCAGCATAGGGGTAGGGGGGGCGGGGATGGAATCCTTGCTTCTTTAGACCTTTCAATGATTGGAAGGTGGATGTTGTGGAGAGCTTTTTGGTGCATGGTTCAAAGTCGCGTTATTGGTTACTGACTCGGAGGGTCCCAAGGAGTATCAATCTTAGTGTATCGGCTAAGTATTAGACGATACACAAAATAAGATATTTAGAAAGTTCAAAAAATTATAAAAATATTATGTAAATTAATAGAAAAATAGGTACAATTAAATAAGCTAAAAAAAAATAATAAAACAAAATTGACTCACATTTAACATTATTTAAATAGTTATAAAAACATCCACTAAAAGTTATTTTTAATAATGCTAAAAATATAAAATTATTTTATTTCAAATACGATAATATCTTCACCAAATTAGATACTTAATTCTCATTTTACCAATAAATGCATTTTATAATTTATTCCATAAATAATATAACCATAAAATCATACCAGCCACCCACATAACCATAAAATATAAATATGGAGGAATTTGACATTAATTTTTAAAATTTTCAATTTCTCTTCCCACCCACAGTCCACAATACCCATGTAATACCCACAACTGCAAAATTCTAACTTTGCAACCCATGATCGGAGGGAGAGGCAGAGATGAATCTAATTATGAGGGAAGGTTGCCTCGTCGGTGAAAGATTGAAGGTTTCAGTCCACTTGATGAGCACCACAACAACACCGCACCAAAGCTCTTACACTTCAGTAATGCTTGATTTTTATAAAATCAGATAAGTAAATCTTAAATCATTTGTGGCCTCATTCTTTGGTGGATTCTCCTCCTATAGTCTTTCGAAAAGGTTATGGGTTGGGTTAAGTTTGGTTTTTTTTTCTTCTTTTTCTTCTTCTTTGATCTTATCATTGATGGGTTGAAGGATTCAATTTCAGAATCACCGGTGTTTGCTTTTGGGGAATCTTTGATTTTTCTGAAAATTTTATGATTTTTTGTTGTGATTGAATAGAAAAGAGAATCTTCGTATTATGTTGGAAAATTCTATGTAACCTAATTGAGTTAACTCGGAATCTGAGCTGAGTCACACCAAGTCTCACCGGTTCAGTATTGAGTTCATACATTATATCGTATTTGGTATCGGACTCGTTGTAGCAGTTGTTAAGGCGAATACAACTCTGCTGAGTTGTATCGGACTCGGCCGATACTTTGAACCCTATTTTAGTGCGGTTGCATAAGAAGAGAGTGTGTGGGGATGTGGAAGACAAGTTGCTTTGGACTGAAACAAAGAGTGACAAGTTTTCTGTTGAAGAAGCATTTAGAACTCGTGGGTACAATTTAAGGTTAGTTTTTTTGCTTGGGAGGCAACATGGGGTAAAGCTTTAACCTTGGATCTAGTTTAGAAATGAGGTTGAGCCCTTTCAAATAGATGTTTTATGTTCCATGATAATGAAGTGACCATAGATCACCTCTTTATTCACTGTGTTAAAACAAGAGTTTTATGGAAGTTGCTCTTTACTATATTCAGGGTGTCTTGGGTGCTTTGTCAATTAGACAAACTCTATTGGATTGACATGGTTCTTTTGTGGACAAAAAGCACAAGAAGGTTTGGAGAGCAGTTCCCTTACATATCTTTTGGATAGTGTGGAAGGCAAGGAATAGAATGGCCATTGATAATGACATGCTTTTGATCCAAAGGTTGAAAAGTTATTTTGTTTTCTTCCTTTGGCTAGGGACAGAGTTGTCTATAGATGATTATCAATTGACTTTAGTTAGTTTTGTTGACTGGTTGAGCCCTTATTGAGGTTATTTTAACCCATTTTGTGTGGGGGAGGGTGGGCTGTAAATTGTTTCTGAAGTTTCCAACCTCTTATCAGAAGGCTCAAATTTATAATTGGGCTACCTAAGGGTCCATCTGGATGAGCCTTGAAGGTTTCTGGAAAGTTACTTTCCTTATGAGGTATGCATGATGATAATGACAACAACTCTTAGTCCATGAAGTAACCAATGAAGTCACTGATGGGCTTGTGAAATTACGAGTTGCCATAATTAGCATTAGACATGTCCTCAATAAGGTGAATAGTTTTTCTGTAATCCAGTTTTCTTTTTTGATTTTAACTGGGAATCATATGCATGGTCTGCTTCTGCTTGTTAACTTCAATGCTCCCTGGAGTCTAGGCAACAGTTATGGTAAATCATTTTAGAGTTTTCTTTCCTTGTTCACTTTTATCTGCATATTGTGAATAGTGGTCATGTCATTTGTGCATTTGAATACACCTTCAAGTTTGACTACGGATCTATTATGTTGTTGTTAAGCAACCAACTGATGCTTAGCATGTGGTTTTGATGGTCTTGCTTTAATGAGTTTCTTGGACTATTATAGTTTCTTTTATGATTGTATTTCTGAGGTTCATCTTGGTATATTTCCCTTTTCTTATATTAATAATTTCCTGATTTTTGCTTCCAAAAAAAAAAAAAAATCGTTTACCTTGGGTCTTAAATTGGATTAATTATATTGTGTTTGTCTGTATAGTGATATTTACCTTTCATTGGAGAGGATATGCCTGGAGGGAAGTCGTGCTCAGTCCAAATTTGCTGTATCTGCAATTGCTGCTTTAGTTGGTACTTCTGAGCAGTTTGTTTTCTCAGAATTGTGCAAGGTGTACTTATCTCAAATTTTTTTCTAAATACTGTTGGATATGATTTTATTAATAATGCAACTTAAATTCTATGGAATCATTTGATTTCAGACATTTTATGACTTTTTGCAGTGATTTTATTTATGCGCTTAATGCAAGTCCAGTTATACATAATCTAATTTTCTATGGTGTTGCTTTCCGTTGATGTCTTTCTAATAATGGCATACTGTATGATGAGAAAGAACTTTAGTTTAGTTAAGGCCAATATATTGTGTTATAAGCTATGATACTGAGATCTTCTCCCAGTACTTTAGTTTCATGCAACATGAAACTATGTTTCATTTTTCCCTGTGATTTCGTAACATATACTTCTTGTTTTTTTTTCCTGGTCCATGTTTAGTTTTACTTGGTAGTAAGCTTGTAGAAAATAGTATTGCATGTTGCAAGTGCTTAAATTACCACTTAATTTTTGTCAAGAGCTTGGGGGAGCCTCTTGTACCTAGCTTTGTCATCTTCTGTTCTGTCACCTTAACTTGCATCAACATCCACTTCCCTGTTTGTGTTTTTTGAAGTATTGTTAATCTCTAAATAATCTCTCTTAGATTCCTCTATTTTGTTAAAGTCCTCCATGTGGTCCTGGGTTGTCCTTTCAAATCACGGTTTGTTGCTTTTTTGGTGCAGCCAAGTCAATGCCAACCTACCAACATCTAAGTTTTTAATCAAGACCTTCATGTGTGATGTTGTGGTTAGCTAATAGCAACTTGATAATGTGCCTCATATAGTTAGCATGATGCTTAAATTACATACTAGTAGCTTGTGCCAAATGTGTCACTTATGGGATTGGTATTGTTCTCATTGCCATCAATGCCTATATGTATGCACCTTAACATAATGGAGGTCCTTGACCTAACCAGCATGGCCAGAACATTCATTGCGATACATGAATGCATCTTGAATAGCCAAGGTGCACGGTTATCGGAACTGAGCATCAAGGGCCATTATAATCCCATGACACATTTGGAGCTCATTTTTATTTTTGATAAGTGAGCAATGTGAAAAGTAGCATATGTTTGCCAAAGACCATCCTCTTCTTTGAAGTTGATCTAAAGTCAATGTCTTTCACTAGTAAACTTCCCAAGCAAAGAATGAAGAGATTTGATTGAAAAGGGATTGAGCGACCTAGCTCCAACATAGAATAACAAATGTGACCAAAAAGACAGCATTCCTCGACCTTGTCCACACCACCTTGTCCTTCTCTCCCTTCTTCACAACTTTTGCTTCAAACTTACGAGGATAAAATCCTTTATAATTTTCGACTCCTAATCGTTTAGGTGTTTGGCAAAACATGAAGTCCAATGTCCCCCCTCCTTTGCTTTTCCCATATATTTGGCACTCGACCATCATATGCCAATGTTAAGACATATAGAGTGGGAAAAGACACTTGTAAGGGTTCTTCTCTGCACAATCTATCCTTCCAAAACTTTGTCATCCTCCCATCCCCCACCTCTAAAGAAGTTTTAATTGTTGAAAAGGTCCCACCCTTTTCAAAAAGAAGTTTTAAAGAAGTCCATATCCACTTCTAGCTATGCATGACCTCTAGGCCCCTTCCTTCTCTCTATATTTTTCCTTAATAACCCGCTTTCAAAACGCCTTTTCTTGAAAGACATATCTCTAACTCCACTTTCCAAGAAGAGTTTTTATTTTTTTTTTTTTTGATAGGCAACCAAGAATATATTAAAGATGCGTAGCAAAAAGAGGGAGATGCACCCCAAGTACACGGGAGGTATACAAAGGATGGCAAAAAAAAAAAAAACATAAACACCTCAAAAGAGCACACAAAACTCCCTCACACTAACACACAACCAATAAATAAAATCTAACAAGGAACCAAGACCTTCTTGAATATGTCGGTGAGTCCAATAGAAAAGGGTATGAATAAGAGAGTCCTTTAGTGCTCGATTTGAGCAATGAATTCCATCAAAGCATCTTTGATTCCTCCCTTGCCACTGAATTCAAAATAAGTAAAAAGGGGTTGTCCTCTGAATCTTTTTTCTATTTTTGCTAGCAAAACTTCCATGTCATCCTTTACCAAATCTTTCATAGGAATAAGGAGGACCCAAGAAAAGCTAAAGAAAGAAATAACAAATGCTAAAGACCCCTTCCTTTCTACAATGGATTAGTAGGTGATTAGCTGATTCTTTTGAATTTATACATAAATAACAATGGTTAGCTAACCTTCCTCTTCTCTTAAGCTAATATAAGGTTAGGAACCTTTCCCAGACCGTCTTACAAGCAAAAATACCCACTTTTAAAGGCACCCAAGAGCTCCACACTAGCTTCAAGGGGAAAGAAATAGCTCCATTTGACTTTAAGGAAGAGTACAAAGATTTCACCAAGAACTTCCACTCTTGCTAGTCTTCCAAATCAACTTATTGCCATCCTCACCGTACTTCCCAAGCACTTAGAGTCTCCTAAGTAACTCCTTAGTGGTGTGTACCCAATCTTGGAGCTGCCTCGTGAATCCCAGGTTCCACACAACTTGGCCACTAACAACCTCCCAAGTACTCATCACCTAACCTCCCTCCCTAAATAAAATTCCTTTGAATTTTCTTAAGCCTCATTTTGACTTTTTTTAGGAATGCTGAATAAAGACATAAAGTAGATAGGTAAATTGGATAAGGTATTGCAAATAAAAGTGAGTCTCCCCCCTTTCGAAATAAAAAATATCCATTGTGAAGGTTCTTTGCCCTAGTAAGAATAGGTAGGTGGTGGGATGGCTGGACCCCTCTTTTCACAAGGGCGTTTAATGATTGGGAGATTGATTTGGTGGAGTGTTTGTTACAGAAGATCCATGCATGTCGGGTTCAAAGGGATGAGGAAGATAAAGTGATCTGGACAGCTTCAAAAAATGGTGCTTTCTCGGTTAAGTCTCTCTATTCCATTTTGGAGTGGGGGGGTTCTTCTATGTTCCCTAGCAAAAGTATTTGGAGGGTAAGAGTACCTCCTAAGGTAACTTTCTTTGCTTGGGAGGCTTCCTGGGGTAAAATCTTAACTTTGGAGCAACTTCAAAGGAGAGGGTACTCTTTGACAAACAGGTGCTTCCTTTGCCTATTTGAAGCTGAAACGGTGGATCACCTCCTTCTTCATTGTGTTAAGACGCGGGCTTTGTGGAACCTCCTTTTTTCCCTCTTCGGTGTGTCGTGGACTCTTTAGTATTCAGTGAAGGAGACCCTTATTGGTTGGAATGGAGTGTTTGTGGGGAAAAGGCGCAAGAGGGCTTGGAAAATGGCTTCCTTATGTATTTTTTGGTCAGTCTGGAAGGAGAGGAATAGTCTAGCTTTTGGTAATGAGGAGCTCTCGCTTCAAAGGTTGAAATATTCTTTTGTAAGTAGTCTTTGGTATTGGGTAAGGGCTTCCTTTGGAGCGAATCCTTCTTCTATTGTAAGTTTTTTAGATTGGTTGGGCTCCTAGTTAGGGAAAGTGGTGTGTATACTCCCTGTATACGTGGAGGGCACCAGTTTTTTGGTGTTACCTCTTTTTGATTAATATACTTACTTTTACTTATCAAAAAAAGAATAGGTAGGTGGTGGTCATATAGGGTCCTTTCCAAACTCAATCATACAAGATCTCATCACTTTGAGTGGGTTCTTGCTATGTACACCAAGCCTTGGGCTCACAATGACTATCCATTAGAATTGTGGCTTGGCAAAGTGATTGTAGACCAACCTTTAATGGGTAAGGTATTGCGAATAAAAGCATGTCTTCCCCCTTTTGAGATATACTATCTTTTCCACATTGATAGCTTTTGTCAAAGCCTTTCCTCCATCCTATCTCACACTTTTTTTGCCCTAAATGGAGCTCCCAAAGGTAGACCCCAGTAGACAAAAGATTTCCCACCTTATGACACATTTAGAGCTCATGTCTAATTTGGTGTGGTCAATTCCTAATTTGTTGCAGTCAATTCCTCAGTTGGTGCAATCAATTAGGGGATAAAATTAGTAGAATCAACAGTTCTTATTTAAAATTTTCTGTTACTGATTTTTAGGCTATTATTTTTATGTAAAGTTGTCCTTTTTCTTTTTGTATGATGTTTCCTTGTAAACTCAATTCTAAGAATGTATGAGAAATACAATATTTCTTTCTCAAACCTGAGTTGATGCCATAATGCACACTTGTGGGAACTCAAAGGTACTTTCCATGTCCACTTTAGGCCTGGTGTTGAACCTTATGGTCCTCATGTTCCTCATGTTCCTCAAGACTATTTTTGCAGTGGATGGCCTTGTTGTCACCTTCTTTTGCATCAAAAGAGGATTCTTTGTTGGCTGACATTTCTTTTTCACTGATCACTTTGTTGCTTCATTATCCCCTAGTTTCACCCATGGTTGCCTTGACAAGTTCGTTCTTTGATTGAACTGTTATTGTCTCTAAGTTCCTCTTGAACTAGGTAATGATGCTAGCTTACTCTATTAACTGATCTTCCTGGTTTTGTTCCTTTCTGTACCTCCAAACCCTTTTATGAAGGTCCATTTTTTCAATCAAATGTGACATTATTTATATCCTTCTGTATTGTCCCACCCTCCAAAAGTTCGGCCATGAGCTAAATGTAATTTGAATTGGATGGTTTGGTTTCCCAAGGCATCCTTGTGAGATGAGCAAGTAGGTTAATGTCTATTTGTAGCTGGTTAAAGATGAATGACATCATCATCCTCTATATTCTGTTATTCTTTTGTACCCATTAGTTGGAGTTCTATAGGGATGCATTTTTCTAAAGCAATTTATCTCTTTTGAAGAGTGTGGTTCTTCTATCTGTAATAAACTTGGTGATAGATGGAGGAGGAAGAGGAGCCAAGGGGAGCGCCTAAAGGCGGTAAGTGTTGGTTTGCTGTAGAGTCTAAGACTTTCGAAATCACCATTGAAGTGGGTAGAGGTAAGGTGCGTGGAACTATTATGGAAAGAAGCAAAGGATTCTCCTCTTGGATAAGATTTGGCGCAAAGAGCTTAAGTCTTCTGCTGGAAGGTGTGGAAGCATGGTGCAGAGGCGAATCAAACTCTAAGCGTCTAAAAGTTTGGGAAGAAGGAGGAAGAAAGTTCAGGTTGGAAGGCCGTTCTAATGGGGCTGGTAGGTTCTTACTTTGCTCAGTTAGAGATGAGGAGGCTAAGAAGTTCTGTCTAGTTTTCCCAGAAGGAAAGGGTTTAATAGGGGGCTGGTTTCTGTTGGCCAAGAAGCTAAGGGCTCTTGGGATCTCCACTCCAGCTGTGCGGAATAGCTATCAGTTTGCTCCTTCTGATGTGCAGCTGGGGAGCAGTGTCAAAGGATTGGAGAATGAGCCTGGTTCTTTTGTAGAGGTAGCAAAAAGGAAAATAGGAGCTTCAGGGAACCCTTTAAGGGTGCTCCTAGGGAACCGGGATCTGTTGTGCAGAGAGGAGCAACTTGAACGTTGTCTGGTGGGATGTTTTGGGGGCAGTTCTGAGTCCATTCCCCTATTACATTCCTTGTGGAGGTGGGCGTTGGAAAGTTGGTTGCTTAAGGGGGAGTTAAGAATATCCAAGTTGGGTGGGGCCCTTGTGCTATTCGAATTTCAAAACAAATGGGAAGCTGATAGGGTGTTTTTAAGAGGGAGCAGAAGGTTCAAGAATAGAGATTTTCAATTGCAAAGGTGGGGGCCGGAAGTGGGGTGTACCAGGATTGAGAGCCATTCCAAGGAGATTTGGGTGAGGGTTGTAGGACTTCCTCTTCACCTTTGGAGTAGAGAAGTCTTTAAGAGAATCGGAGAGTGTTGTGGGGGGTTTGTAGCTGTGGACGAGGAGACTGCTTTCTTCTCTCAGTTGCAGTGGGCGCGGATTTTAGTTAAAGTCTCGGGGAAGAATTGGCCAGGGTCGGTGCAGGTGGAGGTTGGAAATTGTTGCTGGGAGCTCAGTCTGTGGTGGGAAGCTTCACCGAGGGTGTTGAAGGCTGAGACGAGTCCCTGGTTGCAATTGGAAAAGGGGCGCGAGGTCAGGGATGAAGGTGAGGGAGTTACACGCGCGGGAGAAAAAGTACGGGAGCACCCATTTGAATTTCAAAACAGAGGTACAGCGGTGCAGTTGGCGTGCGACAGTGGGCAAAGACAGGTTGACAGAGATCGTGGTAGGATGGCTGCCGCTCCAGCTGAGGACTGGTCGGTGTGTGGGCCTGGGCCCAAGTCTGATGCCTGGGGTGCTTTAAAAGAGGATAATGGGCTAGTTTTAAAAGGGGGTCTGGGCTGGGCCGAGGGCCACCCCTCCCTTATCCACTCTGTTGGGCCCAAGTTAGTGCTAAAGGAGATTGGGCCGGTATTTAAGGGAGGCTTGGGCTGGGCTGAGGGCCATCCCTCCCTTAATCCAGAGGGCGCGGGTGGGGAAAAGGAGTTAAAAGCTCCCTTTGGGCCTCTGGGTCCCGAGGCCCATCCAGATCTTTTAAGGGAGCCCGTTCATTCTAGGGCTCCTGCGGAGAAGGGTCGGGATTACGAGAGGTGGGAGGAGGAGCTCATGGCTGTGGGAATTTTCGACGCTGTGGGTTCGGATCGGGGCCGTCTAAAGCTGACTGATGACGCGCTTCTGGCTGAGGCTTCCAGGTACCCCTCTCTTCATAAACTCTCTCTCCTTCCCTGGGGGCTTGGGACTTCTTCTCCTTCTACTCCTTTCTTGGGGCCCATCGCTGTGTTGGGAAAGGACGGGACTCCCAGTGAGTCGTATGGGGCAGCGGAAGGTGATTGGAGTGTGGCGCCACTGCGAGACGAGGTTTCGGAAGCTTTGTCGGCCCGTGAAGGTTGGATATCCCCCCCGCGGACAGTACATGGTGGAGCGAGTGGATCCGAGCTAGCGTTAGTCCCTTACGGTTTGGGCGTGGAGAATCCTTCAGCGGAGAGGATAACCCATCAAAGGAAAGAGGGGGAGGAAGAGGAAGGATGGAGCTCCAGTTGCCTTGCGAAATTCAGCCGTTGTCTGGGCATGCCGACAGAAGGATTTGAGGAGGAAATTGTGTTCCTTTTGAGGAGAATGAAGGGGAGAATTGAATATAAGAGCAAGGACGGGGAGTATAGAAAATCCAAGACTTCGGTGTCTAAATCCAATAGGGAATTAAAGAAATTAGAGTGGACAGTAAGCTACAAGAAGGCTAAAGTGTCCACCAAAGTGGGCTCGGATGGAGGGGCTTCTGGTTCAGGATGCAAATGAAGATAAGGATATTGTCTTGGAATGTAAGAGGGGCAAACGATAAGGAGAAGAGACAAGTCATTAAGTCGGTTATAAAATCCAACAAAGCGGATGTTGTGTGTCTGCAGGAAACGAAAATTAAGGAAATGAGTATGGGAATAGTCCGAAGCCTTGGGGTGGGAAGATTTTTAGAATGGAGGGCAATCAATTCTAGGGGGGCAGCTGGGGGTGTCCTGGTGTTTTGGGACAATAGACTGATTCAATTGTTGGAGGTGGAAGAAGGGACGTTTACAGTCTCATGTCGGTTTAAGAACTGTGAGGATGGGCTGAGGTGGGTGTTTACTGGAGTTTATGGACCCGTGAACAGTAGGGATAGAGAGGCTTTCTGGGAGGAACTTGGGTCTATAAAAGGTTTATGGAGTGACCCCTGGTGTGTGGGAGGTGATTTCAATGCAATCAGATACCCAGAAGAGCGTAGCAGGGGGAGAGGCCTCTCTACTTCAATGAGGAGGTTTACAGAGGTGGTGGAGGAGCTGGAGCTAAGGGACTACCCTTTACAGGGGGGTCCGTTTACTTGGCGAGGGGGGTTAAATAATCAGTTGCAGTCTAGACTGGATAGATTCTTAGTGACAGATGACTGGGATAGATTGTTTAATGGGGCAGTGCAAGGGGTCCTTGCCAGACCAGTCTCTGACCATTTTCCCATCCTCTTAGAAGGGGGAGGTTTGAAGAGGGGCCCTTCACCGTTCAGATTTGAAAACATGTGGCTGGAAGAGAAGGGGTTCATGGATCAGATGAAGAGGTGGTGGGGGAGTTTATCTTTCACTGGGTCTTTCAGCTTTGTGTTGGATGCAAAATTAAGAGCCCTGAAAGATATCTTAAAGAGCTGGAACAAAGAAGTTTTTGGTTTAATTGAGTCCAAGAAGAGGGAAGCTCTAGGACAGGTAGAACACTGGGATGAAGTGGAGAAACATTCTCCCCTGAGTTTGGAGGACTGTGAAGCAAGGAAGGAGGCCCAGGAGGCCTACAAGTCTTGGGTGTTGAGGGAGGAAATTTCTTGGCGGCAAAAGTCTAGAGAGCTGTGGTTGAAGGAGGGGGACAACAACACCAGATTCTTTCACAGGATGGCGAATTTCCACTTCAGAAGGAATTGGCTGTCCAAGTTGAAAGTGAATGGATGTTGGCACACAGAGGAAAATAATCTGAAAAGTAGTGTGGTGGGGGCGTTTAAGGCTCTGTATACTGAAGAAGGGGGGTGGAGGCCTAGTGTTGAGGGGCTGCCTCTCAGGAGGTTAGCTAGCTGCGAGGCAGAGGGGCTAGAGACTCCTTTTTCGGAAGGAGAGGTGTATGCAGCACTGTCAGATTTGGGCAAGGATAAAGCCCCCGGCCCGGACGGCTTTACCATGGCCTTTTGGCTGTTCTGCTGGGACGTAGTGAAGATGGAGATAATGGGATTCTTCATGGAATTCCATGAGAGGGGAAGATTTGTCAAATCGTTGAATGCTACGTTCTTGGTCTTAGTTCCAAAGAAGGGGGGTGCAGAAGATCTAAAGGATTTCAGACCAATCAGCCTTGTAGGTAGCCTTTACAAGTTGTTGGCCAAGGTTTTGGCAAATAGAATTAAAAAGGTGATGGGGAAAGTGATTTCGGAGTCTCAAAATGCTTTTGTGGAGGGAAGACAGATTCTGGATGCAGTATTGATTGCAAATGAGGCTGTGGATTCAAGGTTGAAAGATGAAGAGGGGGGAGTGCTTTGTAAGTTGGATATAGAGAAGGCCTATGATCATGTATGTTGGAAATTTTTGTTGGCAGTTCTGAAAAAGATGGGTTTTGGGGAGAGATGGCTGAAGTGGATTGAGTGGTGTATCTCCACTATTAAATTCTCTGTTCTAATCAATGGCTCTCCTACTGGCTTTTTTCAAAGCTCGAGGGGGTTGAGACAGGGAGATCCGCTCTCTCCTTACTTGTTTGTGATAGCCATGGAAGTGTTCAGTTGTATGGTGGGAAGGGCTATTAGTGGGGGCTTCTTATCGGGATGGAAAGTGGGAGGTAGGAGTGGATTGGGGTTGCAAATCTCTCATCTGTTATTTGCAGACGACACGCTGGTTTTTTGTGAGGAGTCTGCAGATCAGATGACCTATCTAAGCTGGCTTCTCATGTGGTTTGAAGCGTGTTCAGGGCTGAAGATCAACTTAGAGAAGAGTGAGCTGATCTCGGTGGGAAGGGTTCATGATATAGAGGGACTGGCTCTGGAGTTGGGTTGTAAAGCGGGTAGGCTCCCTTCTTGCTATTTGGGGTTGCCTTTAGGGGCACCTTTCAACTCCTTGGCGGTGTGGGATGGGGTGGAAGAGAGATTTCGCAGAAGACTTGCTATGTGGAAGAGGCAGTATATATCTAAAGGGGGGAGACTCACCCTAATCAGAAGCACCCTCTCAAGCATGCCTATTTACTTTATGTCTCTTTTCCACTTGCCAAGAAAAGTGAAATTGAGACTGGAGAAGATTCAAAGGGATTTCCTGTGGGGTGGGGGAGACCTCATCCAAAAGCCTCATCTTGTAAGATGGAATGTGGTGTGCTTGGGTAAAAACAAAGGCGGGTTAGGTGTGAGAAACTTAGCATTGATGAATAGTGCCCTCCTGTGCAAGTGGAATTGGAGGTTTGCTAATGAGAGAGAGGTGCTGTGGAGGCGAGTAATTATGCTTAAATATGGCGAAGAGGAGGGAGGGTGGCGCACTCGGGATGCAATTGGGAGAAACGGTGTTGGGCTTTGGAAAGCAATAAGAAAGAAAGGGCGGCTTCTGGATGGCAAGTTAGACTACCAAGTGGGTAATGGGAAAAGAGTGAAATTCTGGAAGGATAAGTGGTGTGAAGATGGACCTCTTTGTGAGTCCTTCCCTTCTCTCTTCTCAATTTCCTTGACCAAGAATGCTTGGGTTTCGGAGGTTTGGAACCCTGTTAGTGATGGGGATGGCTGGACCCCTCTTTTCACAAGGGCGTTTAATGATTGGGAGATTGAATCGGTGGAGCGTCTGTTACAGAAGATCCATGCCTGCCGGGTTCAAAGGGATGAGGAAGATAAAGTGATCTGGACAGTTTCAAAAAACGGTGCTTTCTCGGTTAAGTCTCTCTACTCCATTCTGGAGCGGGGGGGTTCTTCTTTGTTCCCTAGCAAAAGTATTTGGAGGGTAAGAGTTCCTCCTAAGGTAGCTTTCTTTGCTTGGGAGGCTTCCTGGGGTAAAGTATTAACTTTGGACCAACTCCAAAGGAGAGGGTACTCCTTGGCAAACAGGTGCTTCCTTTGCCTCTCTGAAGCTGAAACGGTGGATCACCTCCTTCTACATTGTGTTAAGACGCGGGTATTGTGGAACCTCCTTTTTTCCCTCTTCGGGGTGGCGTGGATTCTTCCGTGTTCAGTGAAGGAGACCCTTATTGGTTGGAATGGAGGGTTTGTGGGGAAAAGGCGCAAGAGGGCTTGGCAAATGGCTCCCTTATGTATTTTTTGGTCAGTGTGGAAAGAGAGGAATAGTCTAGCTTTTGGCAATGTAGAGCTATCGCTGCAAAGGTTGAAATATTCTTTTGTAAGTAGTCTTTGGTGTTGGGTAAGGGCTTCCTTAGGAGCAAATCCGTCTTCTATTGTAAGTTTTCTAGATTGGTTGGGCTCCTAGTTAAGGAAGATGTTGTGTATACTCCCTGTATACGTGGAGGGCACCAGTTTTTCGGTGTTTCCTCTTTTTGATTAATATACTTTCTTTACTTATCAAAAAAAAAAAATCTCTTTTGAAGATTTAGTATTTGAAGATTTGGTAATAAGGAATTTGTGCTTGAGATCTAGCTCAAGTGGTAAGAGGTTGGGGTGGGGATATGGGAGGTCCTAGTTTGATTCCATGTAATAGTTACGTACACCAAATAAAACGAAAAACAAAAAACAAAGACCTTACCATTAAAAGAAAGTGATGAGGACATTTCAGATAGACATTATACAAAGTAGTAAATATCTTCTGGGCTATCTTACTAGTGACATCCATGCTATACCCAAGTCAGGAAGGTGGGAAGGTTTCTTGATCCTATGTGTAGTTCATACATGTGCATCCATCCATGTTTGTTGATGCAACTCATTAGTAATGGCACTGTTATGTACAAATGCTTGTTGAGGTGATAATCTAACTTACGTAGTTATGTTCATCTTGTCCAGGCACTTGTGGATTCTCTACATGCTGGGCAGAACATTCCAACTATCCTGCAGTCTTTGGGTTGTATGGCACAACATTCTGTTTCTGCATTTGAAGCTCGAGATAAAGAGATCACATCATATATAAATGAAACATTTTTTCAAGTAATTGATGAACTCTAAATATTTCTGCTTATTTCTTTATTTTTCATTATATTCTGATAAAAAAGACAAAAAAAATTGTTTTTTCACTATATTTGTTCAGAAATCTCTCATTTGATTTTCACACTTAACAGAAAATCGTTTGTTTGCAAAATAATCCAACTTTTTGTTTGTATAGGTGGAACCATTGGACAATCTAGCTTCATTTGATGAAACTTCTGAATGCAGCAGCTCGTGCAAATTGAAGGTGAGCATTAGAAAAGGGAAATTGCAAATGAGTTCTTTAGTTTGGGTTCAGCTACTTTTATGATTTTTACCTATAAAAGTTTTGGACCACAGCGGTGGACACTTAAACTAATTTGAGCTACAGGAACTAAAAAAACTTCAGAATAGGAGAAAAGGAGTAACCTTTTCTTTAGGTGAACATTAATCATCTTCTTAAGACAAAAGGGTAAGAGATTAGATTAGAAGAAAGAGTTTTTATCAAACAAATCAAACATAACTATGATAGAGAAATTATACCATTGACTTGTTAGTAGAGCTGCTAATTACGAGGGTTTATTGGGTTGTTGAGCTGGAATTATCCTACTTGGAAGCAGTGATTAAAAAATCGGTGTATTATGGGAAATTTTCGCTGATAAAATCAGTTATTGGCCATGGCCGACACAAAATCTAGGAAGGAAACTCAGTTGGTCTGAGTTTTAAAATATAAAGAAAGGAAGCACTAGGGCCCAAAACCAGCTGCTCAACATGGATAATCATGGTAGTGAACATCAGGGCAAGCTTACCCTTGTGAACAGTAGGTGCACATAAAATATATGTGCTAATTTTGTGTCTCGTCAACTATATATATGTAAGTATGAAAAAATTAAATATAAAATAAAATTTTAGCAAATAAATTAATTCTAATTATCTGATTTTTAAATTTCATTTAATTGATTGTTGATAATATAAAAACATCATGACCATGATAATCTTTTTAACATGTTTTTTATATCTTTTGTATAGATATAAACTTATAAATAAGTTATAAACATTTTTAAATATCATTTCTTTTATATCCAATACGTCTAAATTAGATAGATCATCATTTTAATTGTAAATGTGTTTGCAAGTTATGTATATTTTATTGTTGAATGTCATCAATTTTTTGATTCATTTATAATTTTCTTTAGTAAAACAATTTTAATATATGTATTATTACTTATTTGATCGTTTGTTCGTATTACTTTGTATTTTCTTGCTTCCGTTTTCTTGTTGTTTAGTTTCTTGGGTTGAAGGATTTCTCATCCTTCTTTTGTAATTCTTTTTTTCTATTAATATATTCCTTTGTTGTTTCCTATCAAAAAAATTATTACTTATTTGATCATTTCTTGGGTGTGTTTTTTTCAATATTTCTATGAGTTTTGATTTAATTTCTATTTCATCGATAATTTTTGCCAAAAATTTTTATCATTATTTCCAATATTTTTATAAAATGTAATCATTGATATTTATGTAATTTCCAATATTTTAATTCTTACTTGGAAGATATTGACAAATTTAACTTTGGTATTTTTTTTATTTTTTTATTTTTGAAATAAAAAACAACATAGTCATTGCATTGAAATGGTAAATATAAAAAAGGATGAGTAATCCTTCCAAAATATACAATTGTTGATGAAGAAGTAGGAGTATGTTGCTAACTTCATTATTTAAACTATAGGCAGAAAAAACAGTGCATGCATGCTAAAACCTCTATGTATGCATAGGAAGGAAAAACGTCTCAGACAAAAGAAACTACTCATTTTGCTCTTGGCTTGGCTAACTGGTTCACAACTAAAGCTTTCAATTGTCAAAGTTGCTAATGGGTTAAAAATTAGTTATGAGAAAAAAGTTGGCAGTGGTAACATGGTTAATTCTCAACACACTGTCCATCAGTGATTCTGAAATAGCTTGCCTAAATTTGCAGTCTTGCAAAAAGCTCTTAATATTTCAACATTTGGGATAGTACAATGCCGGTAACTTCCCCTGGGGGTAAGTGTTGGTTTGGTGTTGAGTTGAAGACATTTGAGATTAGCATAGAGGAATACAAAGGAAAAGTGCATGGGAAGATCTGTGAAAGAGGTCCCAAGTTCTCTTCATGGATCAGATTCGGAGGGAAAGGTTTCTCTGCTGCTAAAAGGGGTTGAGTCATGTTGTGGGCTAAAGGAAAGAGTTCCTTTCAGGAAGTTTTGGTCGAAAGGAGATAGAGACTACAGTCTGGAACTCCGTAATAATAGAGCAGGGAGATTCTTGTTTTGTGTTGTAAGAGATGCGGAGAACAAAATATTCTCCTAGGCTTTTCCTGAAAGAAAAGGGCTTGTTGGAGGCTGGAAAATTCTCGCTAGCAAACTGAGAAGTTTGGGAGTCTCACCCCTTCAGTGGAAAGGAGCTCTGTTGGAAAACCCCATGCCATCTCAAGCTTTGCCTAGCAGAAGTGAGGAAAAAAAGAATCAACTGGACAAAGACATCATCTCTTTGGGACTGCTCCGCGCCTCGTGATGCCGCCTGGCTAGAAATTGAGAAAGAAATACTTGATAGAAATGAGGAGCTGCTGGGCAGGTGTTTTGTGGGCATATGGGAGGGAGACTCTGGCCGCCTCCCTGACCTCGTTTTCTTTGGGTAATGGGCGAAAAACTCTTGGTTCTTGGAAGGGAACCTTTAGCTGTCAAACGTGAGAGAAAATCTTTTGTTTCTGGAGTTTGAATTTGTAGATGAAGCAGAGAGGGTGTCTAAATCAGGGGCGAGATGCTTCAGAGGAAGAAGCTTCTGCCTAGAAAAATGGAAGTCATCCGTTGGATGTCTTGAGGGAGATGGAGGGAGAGCGTGCCTTGTGTGGGTCAGAATTTTGGGCCTCCCTCTGCATCTTTGGGGAATAAGCCTCTTCAAGAGGTTTGAAGACTCCTGTGGGAGATTCGTGGCTGTGAATGAAAACATAGTCAAACGCCAGAACCTTAAGTGGGCCAGAGTCCTCGTCGAAACCAAAGATTGGCAGCACCCAAGTTCGCTGCAGGTGGTAGCCGGTCTCTCTTGTTTCGCTCTGCAACTCTGGTGGGAAGAAGAGCCCTGCATCTCCACTGTGCTCCCCTCTCATGGGTTCGGTGCAAGGAAGCTTAGGGAAGACGAGGTGGCCCCTTCACGCGCTGAGGGGAGCGTGGGCACCTTGCTCTCTTCCTCAGCCTCTCCGCAGCCTGAAAAGCTTCCCCCGTCGGACTTGGGGAGTGGTGCCCTTGTCTCGGACAAGACTGTTGCAGTTGCTTTCCTTTCCCAAGCCTGCGAAGTGGAGATGGGCTAGCGTCTGGATGCCAAGGCCCAATCGGGCTTGGCCTATGTTAATACCTTTAGGCATGGGCTGAGGAAGGCCCACATCTTCGCCATACTTGGGAACCCCTTTAAGCTCATCGTCTTTGCCCCTTCCAGCGACTTAGGGCAAGGAAGCCCTAGATGCTCGTCGTGTCTGAGGAAAGGAACCCCCGCACCAACTCCTGCCACCATTAGGACCCCTCAGATGGAAGCGTCACCGCCTGTAGTTGAGACTTCCCCCCGTCAAAGCACACAATTCTCAAGGTAAGCTTTCTTTACCTCTGATCTCCTTGAGAGGGGAGTCATCTTCTTCTTCTACTCCATTCTGGGATACGAGGTTTGAGAGGGAAAGGAGATCCTTCTCTGGTCTAGTGGAATTGACGCCAAGGGAGGCGGAAGCGTCGCCGAATCCCTTGTCCATGATGCTCAGAGATGGGTCGATAGTGGTTCTAACTGAAGCCCCGAGTCCTAATCTGGAAAAAGATGTGGCAAAGCAAAGAGATCTGTCGGTTGTTCCCCCTTTCGAAGAAGGATGGTCGGAAGAGGAGCTTTCCAAACTATTTCACTTTAGTAAAGTCTTGGGAATGCCTGTCGAAGGGCATGAAGTTGAAATTCTGGCCTTGCTTAAGAAACTGAAGCTGAGGACTGGAAGTAGCACCCTTTGCAAGAGACGGAAGAAGAAAAAATCTTGCACTACCTGTTTCGAAAGAGAGTTAAAAAGATTGGAATGCTCAATCAGTTATGGGGGGACATCAGGGATAACTAAAAAATCCGGTCAGAGCTCCTGGGAATTGATTCCAGTTGATTAATGAGAATCAAAATCCTCTGTTGGAATGTTCGAGGGCTTAATGATATTGAGAAAAGAAAGTTGATCAAGGGTGTGATGAGGAATCAGAAACCAAATTTGGTTTGCCTTTTGGAGACGAAGATGAAAGAAATGTCTCTGCAAATGGTAAAAAGTGTGGGAGTAGGAAGATTTCTTAATTGGGCTTTAGTGGATGCTAGGGGTGCGACAAGAGGCCTCCTTCTCTTTTGGGATAATAGAGTCTTGGAGAATTTGGAGGTAGAAAGCAGGGGGTACTCCATCTCTGTTCGTTTTAGAAATTGCATTGATGGCTTCTCTTGGATTTTCTCTGGAGTGTACGGGCCAGTGATTGGTAGCAAGAAGGAAGATTTTTAGGAGGAGCTAGGAGCCATCTGTGGCCTTTAGGAGGACCCTTGGTGCATAGGAAGGGACTTCAACGCTGTAAAATTCCCAGAGGAAAGAAGGAATGCCCCTAGACTCATAGCTGAAATGAGGAGATTTTTAGAGGTGATAGGGGAGTTGGGGCTAAGGGATTTTCCCCTGGTTGGAGGTCCTTTCACTTAGATTGGGGGTTTGAATTCTCAAGTTGCCTCTAAATTGGACCGCTTCCTGATTTCGGACCAATGGGAGGACCACTTTTCTGCCATCACACAATCTGCTCTTCCTCGTCTGGTTTCTGATCACAGTCCCATAGTCCTAGAAGCTGGAGGCTTCTCTTCATGCAAAACCCCCTTTCGTTTTGAAAATATGTAGCTGAAAATTGAAGGTTTCAAAGACCTAGTAAGAAGCTGGTGGAATGGTTATTCTGTTGAAGGCTATAGCAACCACTGTATTGCTGAGAAATTCAAAGCGCTAAAGAAGGATTTGAAGAATTGGAACAAGGAGGTGGTAGGCAATGTCTCATTCAATAGAGCAAAGGCCTTCCCCCGCTTGCAGCGTTGGGAGGCTATGGAGAATGAGAACTCTCTTGCTCCTGGATAAATGGAGGCTAAAAAACTGTCTCTTGAGGACTATAAGAAATGGGCTCTTCTGGAAGAAACTTCTTGGAGACAGAAGTCAAGAGAAATTTGGTTAAGAGAAGGTGATAAAAATATCAAGTATTTCCACAAAATGGCCAATGCTAGGGCAAGGAGGAACTTCCTGTCTAAAATTAGAATGAATGAGGTGTCTCTCTCTTCTATTGATGAAATAAAAGGAGTTTGTAGAGCCTACCAGTCCCTTCTCTCAGAATCAGGGGATTAGAGGCCTATTATTAATGGCCTTAACTTCAAGGAGCTGGGGGAAGGCTTGGCCAGCAGCCTAGAAGTTATGTTTTCTGAGGAAGAAATTTTTGCAGCCTTGAGCAACTGCTGCAGTGACAAAGCCCCAGGCCCGAACGGCTTCATAATGGCCTTTTGGTTGTTTTGTTGGAATGTTATTAAATTAGGGATTTTGGGACTCTTTAAGGAGTTTTACCTCCATGGGACCTTCCAGAGAAGCTTAAATTCCACGTTTCTTGTGCTCATTCTTAAAAAGGAGGGAGCCAAAGACCTAAGAGATTTCAGAACAATCAACCTGGTAGGGAGTGTATACAAATTGCTTGCCAAAGTCCTTGCTAATAGGCTGAAATTAGTGATGGGGGAGGTGATTTATGATTCTCAGCAAGCTTTCGTCCATGAGAGATCGATTCTAGACGCTGTTCTAATTGCTAGCGAGGCCCTTGATTCTAAATTGAAAGACAACACGCCGGGCCTTCTTCTTAAGATGGATATTGAGAAGGCTTTTGATCATGTCAATTGGAACTTTCTTATGGATGTGATGTCCAAGATGGGATTTGGGCATAAATGGATTAATTGGATGAAATGGTGTTACTCTACGACTACCTTCTCGATCCTCATCAATGGGAGCCCTTCGGGCTCCTTTCATAGCTTTAGGGGATTGAGACAGGGCGACCCTCTTTCCCCCTATCTTTTCCTTTTAGCCATGGAAGCTCTTAGCCAACTGTTGTCAGGTGCAAGAAATGGGGGCTTTATTTCCGGTTTCAAAGTGGGAGGAAGAGAAAGAGAGGGGTTGATTGTGTCCCATCTCTTGTTTGCCGATGATGCCTTGATTTTTTGTGACGCCGATGCAAATCAGTTACAATATCTTAGCTATACTTTCATGTGGTTTAAGGTGATTTCAGGATTAAAAGTTAATCCGAGCAAAACTGAGGTCATCCCAGTGAGGGAAGGCATTCCTATTGAGACTCTTGCCTCGGTCTTGGGATGTAAGATTGAGAGTTTACCTACTTCCTACCCCGGTCTCCCCCTTAGGGCCCCTTACAAATCCACTAGGGTGTGGGATGTAGTGGAAGAAAGATTCGGGAAAAGGTTGTCTCTTTGGAAAAGGCAATACCTCTCCAAAGGTGGCCGGCTTACCTTGTTAAAAAGCACCCTCTCTAGCCTCCCAACCTACTTTCTTTATCTCTTTGTGATTCCCAAGAGAGTGTGTGCAAGACTTGAAAAGATCCAAAAGGATTTCTTATGGGGCGGAGGCGCCTTAGAGAATAGACCTCATTTGGTGAGTTGGAAGGTTATTTGTGCCGCTAAAAAGGATTGAGGCCTGGGCATTCGCAATCTAGCTATTTTTAACAAGGCCCTACTTGGGAAGTGATTGTGGAGATTTTCTAATGAGAATGAGTCCCTATGGAAGCAAATTATCTCTAGAAAGTACGACCTTTAAGAGGGGGGATGGTGCTCCAAAGGTGTAAGAGACCGTTATGGGGTGGGGGTTTGGAAGGCCATCAGAAATGGTTAGGAGAACTTTCGAACTCACTCCCTCTTCATCATAGGGGATGGCACTAGAGTGAAGTTTTGGAAGGACTTGTGGTGTGAAAATCAATCTCTGGAAGATGCTTTCGTCATCTTGTTTAATCTAACCATCAACAAAAAAGGTTGGGTTGTTGAGGCTTGGGAGGAGGACGAAGTTGGGGGCTTCGTTTTAATAGACACCTAAATGATTGAGAGGTGAGGGAAGTAGAAAGCTTGTTAAGCAAGCTTCATCCTTTGACCATTAGAAAAGGTGTGGATGACTTGCTCTAGTGGAAAGAGAACAAGAATGGGACCTTTTCAGTCAAGTCTTTTTATAGCTCACTCTCAAGGGGCATTAGACCTCTCTTCCCGACTAGAACTATTTGGACGCCTTGGGTTCCAATTAGGGCTAGCTTCTTTGGTTGGGAGGTGGCTTGGAGCAGGCTGCTCACCATTGACCGCCTGAAGAGATTTGGATGGAGCATCCTCAACAGGTGCTATTTGTGTAAAAATGAGGAAACCACAGATCATCTTCTTTTGTTTTGTGAGAAGGCCAAAATGTTATGACTTCTGATCTTCTCCCTTTTTGGGTTGTAACGGGTGATGCACTCCTCTGTGAAAAGGAACCTCTTAGGATGACATGGTTCCTTTGTGGGCAAGAAAATGGAGAAAGCTTGGAGAGCTGCCCCCCTCTGCTTGATGTGGACCATTTGGAAAGAAAGGAATAGGAGGGCCTTTGATGATGTTGAGAGGAATGACCAGGAAATTAAATCCAGTTTTTTGTACACTTTTGTGAATTAGGTTAGGGTGTATATAGAGGAACACACTTTCTCTTTGATAGATTTTGTAGACTGGTTAGCTACCAAGGGTCAAGCTTGTTTGTCTTTTTGTCTTTTGCACCTATGTACCCTAGTATACTCTTTCTTTAGCCTCTTTGGCTTTTAATGAAATTTCCTTTACCTATCAAAAAAAAAAAAAAAAAAAACTGGTTCGGAACTTGATTGACTAAGCAAGGAACCCAAGAGAAAGAGCATCCCTACCTCACTAACAATATATGTAATTTTGCAGAGTCTACCCTCAAACTTCCATGAGCCTCTCTCCTTATTACATGCCTAGTTAGCAACAACAGCAGAGTATCTCTCTACACTCAGCTGGAGAGAAAAAAAAAATTTTGCTTGCAGCAGGCCCTTCTATAATACTAGTATCTCCACATCAATAACTAAACCAACTCCAACAACTATGCCTTCAACATTTCCCATAATTATATCTAGGCAAACCTTCTATACCTAATTTTCTAGGATTATCCAGAGAATGCTTTCACCAAAGGAGTTAAATCAGTCAAGCATAGTCTTCATACCTGCCACAATTGTTAAAGGTAGTGGTGCAAAACAACTTGAGAAAAGAAAAGTTGGATAAGATGGGAAGTGGCTTATCCAAAATTTTGGATGTGAGTTCTTTTAGCATGTCAAGACAGTAAACAATTTACAGGAAACTATGTTTCTCTTGTACTTTGCCCCTACCACTCTGAAATAGATATTTGTTATTTTGTTTCTTTACTAGTTTGGATTTATTTATTTCAATAATTTGTCAATCCGGTGGTGATGTAGGAAATTCTTCAAATATAGTTTGTGTCCAAATGGGGTTTACTGATGGTCTGGCCATTAGGGGGGATGCTATACTCAAAGAGTTTACAGGGGGTTTTTTAGGCCTTTTGAGTCAAGGACCGGTGGTTGTTTTATTCGAATGGAGGTTTCTTGTATTTTTGTTTTTTACTTTTCCATTGTCTCCATCTTTCTTTCTAGTCTTTTTATTATTATTCTGATAAAATTTACATTCCCTATAATTAAAGCCCACATTCATCCCAGAGTTAGGTTTGGCCTTAGTTTAAACAGTTAGAAAACCTTAGTTTTAGGCTTAAAAAGCAAAATGGTCTTCCCATGGAATAGAAAATGGTTGTACATGCACCAAAGCTGGAATGAACCTACATAAGGTTTTCTGATTATGAAAGTTTTCTTATTTATCACCTTGCTTATTGAAATGTCCCATAAATGGTGCTCTCCTCAATTTTTCTGTTTTGGTTGCTGTCATGTCCAGATTTACGCATTGAAAGCACTTGTCAAGAGCTTTTTGCCACATCGAGGAACTCATGTCAAACGTCAAATTAACGACTTGTTGGACATCATGTCAGAAATGCTGCAAAAGGGTGATATCTCTTATGATACTGGGTCATGGTATGGTTCTAAAGTCATATATGATATTATGTCTTGCTAGGAATTCATTATTTTTCTACTTTGATAGCTACTTTGTCACCACATTTGAGTCTTCACATTTAAATTAACATCTTGAGCCTCATTAATATTTTATTTTATTTTATTTTTTTGAATTCAAGATTCCCTTGGGATTAGGTTATATTTTAAAAAGGAAAAAAATGCTGAATTGTTTATTGGACCTTTAAAATCTGTATGCACAAGTTCCCATATAGATTCTATTGCTCTGGCCTTTAAAATTTGCATGCTCAAGCTTGTGTTGAGGTTTTCTTGACTAAAACTATGGTTTAAAATTTTCACTGTTTGACCTCATTTTTCTTTTCTGTTATGCAAGCACATCAAGTGCTTGTGAGGAAAAGGTTGGAAATTTGTAGCTGGATTAGAAGTGCTTTAACATAGGATTTCTGAATCTGCCTATATTTTGATCTCTGTTTCTCAAACGATAGGCTTCATAGGCTTGAGCTTGGAGTTTAAGTAATATTGGACTTTCTATACCCCACCAAATAAATTTTCACCTCTAGAGTATGTTATCAAATGTGACAAATAATTTTGGTTTTTGAAATAAATTCCACCTTACCATTTAATTGGATCATGATCATATATGGATAGCCTGAGCAAGTGAAAGAATAAAAGAGAAAAATGACATCTATATGCCTCAGGAATGCAAGTGAGACACATTATTTTGGAATGGGTTGATATGTGTATTTTGAATTTATGTTTCTCAAAACTAGGTGTGAACCAGTCCCAAATTCCAAACTTTTTTTTTTAATAGGTAAAATGTCACTTGTATTAACAATGCCTAAAGAAGGAACGCAAAGGTATACACGATGCATACAAGAATGCTAGAAGACCTAAAAACTAGGCAAGGGGTACACAGAAAATTACAACCATGCCTTACTTAGAGCCTAACCACTCCACAAAGTTCATCATGGACAAGGAATAATCACCTAAAGACACTCTAACCCATTCCAAATGTCCAATAAAATAAACATGAACAATTGTTTAATTGCTTGCTCAACTTTTTTAATATTATCAAAAGCCCTCCTATTTCTCTCCCTCCAAATGGTCTAGAATAAGTACAATGGTGCAACTTTCCCAGCCTTTTTTGTCTTTTTTTCAACAAAGGACTCATGCCAATTCAAAAGAGTATCTCTCACTGAAGAATGCATCATCCCCTAAACTCCAAGAAGGGCATAAACTAGCATCCACAGAATGACTACTTTCAAACAGTGAAGGAGGATGTGGTTAACCATGTCCTCTTCTTTTTTGCACATGTAGCATCTATTTGGGATCCTCCAACCCTTCTTTTTGAGTTGATGCAAAACTAGTATCGTCCACCCTTGATGGTACCCAATAATTTCAAACTATACCAAAAGGAAATGCCTCCACCCTCCCATATGATAAAGATGAATTTAAAAGCTTTACTGGGAAAATGCCATTCTTCATGTTCTTTCAAACCAAATATATCTTTAATGTCCTTCTAATGGTCTGCTCTTGCAAACTCTCAAAGAGGACTTCCACCTCCTCTAACTCCCAAGTCCCAAATTCCAAACTATGTTGTGATGTTTCTTCTGCTGTTTCCTTTATTAGATTAGATTTTTATTAGCTTGCTTGTCAAAAATAAAAACTACAGTCATTATATGCTTATTTGCTTTGTGGATATTGTGTTCTGTAGTGAAAATGACAAGGCTCATATCAGATTAGCTGCTGCAAAATCTGTTCTTCGACTTGCTGGAAGATGGGATTTGCATATTTCACCCCATATCTTTCGCTCTACAATTCTAGTGGCAAAGGTATGTAGATTGAATTTTGCTTCTGGAAACAAACAAGTAGGGGCTCTGAAATGGTCTGTGCCACTGCTAAAAGCTGTTGTTTTGTCTTTGTACTGATTGATATCATCCATGAATTGCAAAAACAAATCTATTACTTCAAAAGATGTACATTGGAAAATGGGTCAAATGGATTAAGAACAAAAATTAGTCAAATTGATAAAGCACTAGATGGTTCTCCGAACTGGTTTTTTACTGGGGACTCTCTTTACGGAAAAATCGCTTTTTTGCAACCTTGTCGATCTGTTCCTTGATATCTCCATGTTCAAGGTTAAATGTTTTGGTTTCAGATAAAAAAAGGGTAAAATATTTTGGTTGTAACCTTTGGTCTTCTTTGAGTTATCTTGTTTGTTTTGATGAAATTTGTCCCCTGTCATGTTCCAGGATCCTTCACCACTTATAAGGAGACTATTTCTTGACAAGACTCACAAGCTGTTGAAGGAACATGCTATACCTAGTAGATATGCATGTGCTTTTGCATTTGCTGGCCCAGATTGCCCCAAAGATCTGCAAGAGGATGTAGGTCTATATCCTTGTTATGTATTTTGTATTTATTATTTTGGTTACATTTTAACGTAGGTTTCTATCGGATGTTGTCTGCTGATCTGGTTTGCATTTTAGTCATTGAAATATATGGCAGAATTTATGAAAGAATGCCGCAAAGAAGCTCAAGTACGCCAAACTTCTGCAATGCAAGGAGGAACCATTACCGATTACCCAGCATACATGGTGGTATTCTTGGTCCATGTTCTTGCTCATGATACTAATTTCCCATCTGAAACTTGTCAAGACGAAGAAATATTTGCTCAGTTTTGCAGGTAATGCATTTTTTCAGCCCATGTTTATTTTAGCACTGATATTTGGATGTTAGTCAACACTATGAAAATTGAAATATCTTCCTTTCTTTTCAGTCCCCTTTTCTTCACCTTGCAAGTGTTAGTCAATGCTAGTTTTATTGATGGTGGCATGGATCTTGACAATGACGCTATCTCATGTATATTTAGTATTTTTCGTGCTATTAAAAGGGCTGAAGATGCTGTTGATGCTCAGAGAACTCTTGTAAGTATTGTCTCCTGTAGGATGGTTCCCTTCTTGGAGCTCTTCTTTGTATCATACTAATGTAATGATACTGTAGAACTTTATATGATGGTAGGCTTTCTTTTATTGCAGAACCTACATATTCTGGCAGACATTGGCATCTTCATTCTTAAGGCATTAAATACCTGGGGCATTTCCATGTCTAATACCCCTGACAAAATTTTGCTGCCATCATCATTGTATAGAATTAGTAGTGCAAAGAAAAGCGAGGAGGCAAGTTCTCAAGCAGATATTGGGATTTGATTGTAAACATGAAGTAATGTTGAACATTATTCACATCTTGTGCAGGTTAATTCAACAAGACTTACTGGGTCTACTTTTGATGAAAATTTTCTTAAGAGGCTTATTCCTATTTTTAAATCTAATCTCTCTGTGGTAAGTTTATAGAAGCCAGTCTTAGGGATTTAATGTATGCTTAACATGATTTACTCTGATTAACTTCCTGTTAACATTTCAGTCTAGTACTGCGCATCCTAAACGTGGTCGAAAATGTCAGGACAGTTCACATTTAGATATTATAAAGAGCAACACTTTGAACCTGGCACCAAGTAGGGAAGTTGCATCATCAAAAAATGGGACAATAATAGGCCAGAGTTCATCCTTACATGGAAAGACTCAAAAAATTGTGATGCAGGAAATCAGTACTGGAGGAAGACGAAAGCATCCTGTGTCTCCCACTGTTCACAAATCTGTTGGATTGCACAACAAATGTTGCATTAATAATGGGCACAAAAGTGATAAAGGTGGAAAATCTGAACCAAGTTTGGGACAAGGGCAACTTTCATCTTCCTGTGGCTCTGCAACAATGAGACCTTTGACAGAGTCACAAATTTCCACCAAGAAGATGGTTTTACCACGTGCAGCTTCTTTAAAAGCAAATGGCACAGCAAAAGAAAGTAGCAGCGTTACTACGAAACCTTCAAAATCTTCCAGATCCAAGCGTAAAGATCCTTGTAGTTCAGTGGTATGTGTGTCATCTATTCTGAAGATGGGCTATCTATATGTTTTGATTTTTCATAGTTGTGTCTCTCATCAATCATATTCTATGATCTACATAGGAAATTATAAACAACAGTGAGGTATTGATTGGACAACGGATCAAATTGTGGTCTCCTGTTGATAAATGGTGAGAAGTGGTTGTTGAAGAAACAAATTGTGAACATCTTTGTAGTCATTCTATATATCATTTCTTTGTTTCTAAATTTTAAGGCTTTTTTAATTTTTCAGTTTCTATTCAGTCACTGTGGATGGGTTTAATTCTCAGAACAATACTCACAAGGTGAATTTTTGCAATTTTGAGCAACTAGACTTTATTTTCCTTGCATCTAATTTTCATTGGTAGTATTGAGATCTGTGGGACTTAGAAGTTTAAATCAGTACTTATGGAATCTGTTTTGCTTGGTGTATTGGATTTTGTTTTGCTTTGTTTTTGTGTTTTTTTTTTTTTTTTTTTTTTTCTGTTTTTTTTGGAATGGAATGTAACAGATCACTCTGGTATTAAATTTGGTGGTTCAGTTTTGGAATGGAAATCCATTGGTATTAGATCATTCTAGTGTTCCTTTTATTTTTATTTTTTTTTGTTTGAAATAAGAATGTATTAGAAATGGATAAAGTAAGTACATGAGAAGGATAAACAATCCTCCCCAAATTTAAAGAAGCTGATAAAAAAATGGAAGATTAAACCTTCTCTAGTATACTAATAGAACCTATACATCCATACAGAATCATATGAGAATATTCAATATAAAACCTTTCAACCTTCCTTGAGGATTAACAAATCTCCTTTGAACAGAAATCAAAATAAATCTCCACTCCTCCCTGTCGAAATCCTTATGAATTATATACTGAATGTTGATCAAGCTAAACTGCATTGAGAAAAATACCCTTAAATGTTGTGATAGAGGTCCCAAAAGATGACTAGAAATGAATTAGATCACATAGTGTCTCAGAAGTCTTCCACTTGTCTTTGAAAATATTAGCATTTCTTTCCCTCCACACAATCCATGTTAGGGTGAGACATGCAATTTGCTACAAGACTTTGCCTTTGATGGACCTCCCCAAACCCTTGTATTAGATGATCATCATATCACATATGCTTCTTGGAGGAATCCAATTTGAACGAACTAATTTGAATAGTTTGTGTCAAAGGCCCAAAGTCAACGGGCAATGTAAAAACAGATGGTCAATTGTTTTTCTACACCTCATGCACAAAATGCACCAATTAGGATTGAGAGCTTTATAAGGTCTTCTTAATTATAGCATGTCAATTGTATTTACCCTCTTGCATGCCATTGGCCAAGGAAAGGCTTTGACCTTAGATGGGCTTTAGATTTCCATAAACATTTAGTTGTAGAGAAAGGAACCATGTTTGTAGGATTGGACAAGTGCACACAAGTGAGAGAGGAAATGAGTCTAAGTACTCTTATCTTCAATTCATTGAGGATATAAAAAAAAAAAAATTCAAGTTCCAAAAAAAGGGGGAAGAAAAACCAAGAATGGTTGAGATCGAAAGACTTCTAACTATGGCAACCCTAAAAATGCTTGGATATTGAGAACATAATGGTTGATCCTTCCACCAAATGTTTTCCCAAAAATGAATTCTTGCCCCATGACTTGCTACAAAATGAGTATATTTGGAAAAAAAAATTGAAAAACTTGTATAATGGCCTTCCAAGGGGAATGGTGTGACAACCTAACTAGAATGTTGGTGTCCCACCCATTGGGGTGTTCTCGTAGATGCTCCAAATAACCTAATGCCAAAGAGTAGAGCATTTCATAGGAAACTTGCAAAGCCACATACCTAAAAGGGTCGATTCCCCCCCTCCCCCCCCCCCCCCCCCCCCCCAAAAAAAAAATCCTCCCAAAGCCCAAACCTCCTTCTATCTTTGGCTTGCATACTAGGTCCCAATTGATGAGGTATCTCTCTTGCATATAAGGTTTAATATTATGCTTATGAAATGCTAAGTATTTCCATGTTCATGGTTAAATGTGCAATTACGAATTTTTATGTTCCCTATTATGCATCTTTTGCATGGAAAGTGGAGAATCAATCAACCATTTCTTTCTACATTTCCCATTAACATTGAGGCTTTGGCACAAGCTTTTCGGTCTAGCCAAGATGGGTTGGGTTCTACCTAGGAGTATATGTGACATGATGACCATATCATTGAGAAGTTTGAGGAGTTCCATCATTGGCAAGACCCTTTAGTAAATCACTTGTCTCACTATATTTTGGACTATGTGGTAATAGAAGAAATGTAGGATCTACTTCACTTCTATTCTTTCTTGTAGGCTTCTTGTATTGTCGCCTTGAGAGGTGTTCCACTCAACGTTATTCAACTTAGTTGGCTTTCTATTTGTTATTCAAATAGGGTGGATAACAATGGGAGGAGTTGAGTCTAGTTTTGAGGAGATGTTACCTTGGTGTATCCTTAAGCGCCCTATAACTTTGTGTGCAATTCTCCTTGTATAATGGAGGCGTTTACTCTTACTTTGATCAGTATCTTGTATTTTGTGGGGAAAACCTCTCATCCTTATATTAAATTTTTTATAATTAATATGTTTTTTGTTTTTTATTAAAAAAAAAAAATGTTTCATGTTGGGTTGCTGGTCTAGTCTGGTTTTTAAATCAATGGTTATATTTTGATAATCTTTCCTCCGCTCCTCTCTCACTTTCTCTCTCTCCCTCTTTGACTCCTCTTGTGTATCATAATAGCTTTGTCATTTGGAGATATGTAATTCCTTAGATGAATGGTGGACTCTATGTGTGCATGTGTGCTTGTCTATCACAATGGCTATCGCATTTGAACATACATAATTACTTAGAAGAATAAAGAAAGGATGATTCTATAGAGTTGAAGCAATTTACATATTAATCAATATGATATAGTAGATAGAAAAATGGTTGAGGTAATGTTCATCAGGGTTTCTAAAGTCTAGGTCTTCTATATTTAATCATACGAGCTTACAAGGAAGCACCCATTTGCTGCACCTTATAAAGTTGAAATTACCCTAATTCCTTGCTTTGATCCCAATGTAGATTATGTTAAGCTTGGTATACATTGTGAACCAAATCCTTACAACTTAAGCTTTTAGGAAAGTTGGTAGCTTAATATGGGCAACTTAGTCTCGGATTTTCAGCATACTTTTGTGGTGGGTAGACAAATTTTGGATAGTATTTTGATAGCAAATGAGGCCATAGATTCTAGAATTAAAAGCAATATGAGAGGAATCATTTGCAAACTAGACATTGAAAAGGCCTATGACTATGTAGATTGGAGTTTTGTCCTAACTCCTATGGAGAAAATGGGTTTTGAAGCCAAGTGGATTAGTTGGATCAAATGGTGTATTTTTACAACACAGTTTGATGTCTTGATGAATGGATCCCCTTCAAGTTTCTTCTAAAGTTCTAAAGGGTTTGAGACAAGGAGGCCCTTTGTCCGCTTACCTTTTTATCTTGGCAAGGGAGACTCTTTCTTGCATTCTTATCAGGGTAAAAGAAAGGGGTTTTATTAACGGCTTCTTAGTAAGGGGTAGAAATGATTCAAGGGTGGAGGAATCTCATTTGTTATTTGTAGACGATACCCTCATCCTTTGTGATGCTAGCAAGGAGAATTAGAGCACCTAAGCTAGGACTTTATGTGGTTTGAAGCGATATCAAGGATAAAGATTAACTTGGAGAAAAGTGAGTTGATCCTTGTTAGGGAGTTCTCTAACATGGAGGAGTTTGTTGGGTTATTAGGTTGGGAAATGGTAGAAGAATGTTTTTAGAAAAGGCTTTCTCTGTGGACAAGACAGTATCTTTTAAAAGAGGAAAGGCAAACTCTGATAAAGAACACTTTGTGTAGTTTTTTGATTTATTTCATGTCCCTCTTTGCCATCCCAAAGAGGGTAGCGAAGAGATTGGAAAAAATTCAAAGGAATTTTCTTTGGTCTGTCGTTTACATGGAAAAACAAAAAGAGGGCTTGGGCATCAGAAGCTTATCCATCCTTAATAAGGCTTTTTTGGGAAAATGGTCTCGAAGATTTGTGTATGAAAGGAATCCTCTTTAGAAAAGGGTAAGTTTTGGGAAGTACAAGTAGGAAGAAGGGGGGTAGTGCACTAAAGAAGAGATAGAATGGTATGTAGTGGGCATGTGGAAGGCAATCAGAGGTGATTGGGAGGTGCTCAAGGATAGAATAGGTTTCAAGATAAGCTCTAACATCAAGTTCATGTTTTGGATGGACATGTGTGTGGAAACACTTTTGAGGGAATCATTTTTGGGCCTTCATTCTATAGTCGCTTCAAACAATATATGGGTGGTTAATGTTTGGGACAATGGTAGTTGGGGCCCTAGGTTCACTGGACAGTTGCATGATTAGGAGTTAGAGGAGGTTAATGTGTTTTTAAAGAGATTGTATGACCACTCCATCAATTTGGGCTCTAAGGGTACTATGGTGTGGTTGAGATCAAAGAACGGTAACTTCTCAGTTAAGTTCTACTACTCTTTGGCTAGTAGGAGAGCGAAGCCATTCCCTCATGACATTGTATGGTGAGAGTTAGCTTTTTTGCTTGGGAAGCAACCAAGGCTAGGATTCTAACCCTAAATCAGCTTAGAATAAGGGATTGGAGGGTTCCTAACAGGTGCTATATGTGCAAAGAAAAAGGAGAAACGGGTGATCATACTTTTCCTACATTGCACAAAAGCACACACTTTGTGGCAATTGTTTTTTGCTTTATTCGATGTATGGTGGGTGGTGCACTCTTTAGTTAAGGGGTATCTCTTCTTGGCATGGGTCTTTTGTTGGAAAAAAAAAAAAAGAAAAAAGGTATGGAAGGTTGCTTTGTTATGCGTGTTTTGGACTATCTAGAGGGAGAGAAATAGGAGTGCCTTCGATAATTGTGAATGTTTGGTCCAAACAATCAAAAATTCCTTCTTGAATATTTTTTGGGATTGGATATAAATAAAGTTGTAATAAGAAGGGAAAACCAAATCACATGCTTCACATAATAGAATGGTACATAAATTTTAGTTCCCATTTGTGTTTTTATTTCATGCTAAAATGAAAATTTGTTTGTTTCCTTTTTTCAGGTTAGTGATGATATTAAGAATTCCATGTCTTCTAAACTTGAATGCCACTTGTTTTATATCATCAGTTATGCTTCTTAATTTGACATATATTTACCAGTTCAATTCCTATCTTCTCTGACATGATCAATTGAATTTATACATTTTGTAGGTTGCATATGACAATGGTGCAATTGAAGCATTATGCTTGGCAAGTGAGAATTGGGAAACTATAAGTGATGGTTCCTTGTCAAAGACGGTAAAACTAGAATTTTGAAAATCCTCTATTGACTTGCAAATGTATACATGCATTTGGGGCTTAGAATTAGAATTATGGTTCTTAATTGGAATGCTGATTCAAACTGGAAGGAACTCAATTCTAGTTATAAATCAGATGGTTGTTTCTTGGTTATGAATATGTTTGCATTCTTCTTGGATTTTGAGAAGGATTTAGGCCTAATAAGAAACATGGGATTTTGTCTGAAGTTTTGTTATATCGTGATCTGAACAATTGTGTTGGCTTTCCTAGGGTTTGGTGAAATTATAGGGACCTCATCACATATTCAAAAATTACATTGATGTCTCCCCATTGTAGTAGATGGTCATGAATGTCTTGGTCCCTCAATTTTTTTGGAAATTAAAGTTTCAAAAGGATGAATTGGACTAGAAATGAAGGAACCTATCAGTCTAGAGAGGGGGTGAAAGTGATTGCATTGGAGCTAGAAATATTGGAAAATTATTACTGGAATACAACATCCAACACTGTAAATAGATCAATGAACTGTTAATAGTGAAACAAGTGTAGCAGGTACAGCCCTTCAATCCTTGGACTATAGATTCTAAGGTCATTGATGCAACGTCTCAAACATAAAGTTAGCATCTCTCTCATTACTTTTTTATTGGCAAAACAAAAATCACACTGAAAGGCCTATGAAAAGGGTGCACCAAAGTACACATGGTGTATCAATTGGCATTAGTGGGCAAGCAAAAGAGAAGAAAGAACACAAAAAAATATGGTCATCCAACTAACTACAATCTTACCAGTCATGACAATGGACCTTGCTAGGTCTCTTCAACTACATGTCATTGCTGTTGACCTTTTTATTTGCCACTAATGAAGCAAATGCTTTGACTCTAGAAGGGGCTTTGGCCTTCCATATGGCATCTGCAAGGGAAAGATAATGGGTTGATTTTTGCACATGAAAGGGTATAATGGAAAGAATAAGTTGACCAATGCCAGTAGTTTTGTGGGGATGCCAGTTGCAGGTTTCGAACAGGAGATTAGCTCCCTTCTAAGGAACATAGAGGCAAGAAAAGGGCATGGTGTTGAGACCTTAAGGGGGAAAGAGGAAATCTTTCTTGTCATCCCACTTTGAAAGGGAAATCGGAAAGCTTGGTTAATTACAATAGTTCTCCTCTGACAGTAAGGGGAAGGGGGAGTAGCAATGGGGATTCAGCTCTTAATATGTGAGGTTGTTTTTTTGCTCTTGGATTGGTTGAGGGAATTTGGTTGCAGACTTGCTCAGGGAGTGGATTGTGTTCTTTTTTATGTTTTAAGGTGTTTCTGTTGATCTAGGTTTGGGGTTCTTTCCTTGTTTTGGGAGTACCTGCTGGGGGCAGTCCAGCTTTCTAGGGGTGTAAGGGGTTGGTTTTTGTTTGGGTGGTTGGTATTTGCTATTCCCTTCTCTTTTTTGCTTGCCTTTTGGTGTTAATTGTATACTTTGTATGTCCTTGGATGTGTCATTTTCCAAGCACTCTTTATAGATTCTCTTAATTTACTTGTCGAACAAAATAAATCAAGAAGAACCATCTCACTAGGAAACAAAGAAGATAAGAACACAAACAATCAAATTTAGTCTTTCTACTTGATTCTTTGAAATGGACATGATATCTTAAGCAAGCTTGCTAGGCGCCCCTTTGTAGGCACTGTTAATATATTCTGTTTGCCTTAAAAAAAAAAAAACATATTTTCAATTCCTCCAAAGTACTTGGTTATCTCTTTCTTTTCACAGACTAAACTGCAAATTTTATTTTCTTTAGACAGACTAAAACACAACTTTTTGTGTTTAAATTGACCATAGTACCTAATAATCACTTTGCTACAAAGTCAAAACCAATCCACATGTAGCAAAAGATGAAAATACCCTGTTCTATGTAATATATGAAAAACATATGCTGACTTATTACTTTGAATCCAGTTCCTTATCTAATCCTCTTTCATCCAACATTAGGATTTTTCTTCTGTTTTCCCATCCTTGTTTCCAATCACTGTGTTTAAAATTCAGCCTAAATTTCAGATCTGATCCTAATTGATTTTATGTCAATTTGCTGTCTTACACTAGGTTAAATTGGCACAGGAATCAAATGGTTTCCATATGCAGAAGCGGTGAGTTGTTAATAGTCTTTAACTTGTTATATTCTTTATGTTTGCATATTGTTTTTCCAAACATCCCCCAATACGTCATTGTTCTTAGTACTGTTAGTCTTGTTATGATTTCCAAAGTCAACTATAGTCTATATTTGTGTCTACATGAATTTTTCTTTATTTGCATTTTATTCAATTGTTACATTGTAGGATGATGTGAACTATATTTGTGTTTATGTAAAGTTTCATAAGGTGAAGTATTGCTCAACTCCAATGAGCAAATTATGCCATTTTGCCCTATTTCCTCTTACATATTGATGGTCTTAAAATAAGTTTAGGTTTGTTGGATCTCTATTTGGCCTTAGTATGTCAATGGACCAATATAGGTTTGACACAGGTTGATGAGTATATCCAAATATGTTTTGCAAAAACAATGTTCCAATAGGATTTGGAGATGTACTGGATTTGCATATGGAGCAGAGCTGCCCGATTTGGATTGTTCATATCAAATTAAGACCATGTTCAAATATGAATATGTGGGTTGTATGTACGCAAGTGTGTCCATACGAATGCATCTGTATATGTGCGTGCTGAATTGAATTGTGCATGTCTAGATTTGATTTTTGCAATCAGATTTAAGTCTATAATATTTAGTGGACATCCAATCACCAAATTCACTCAATTTATTGTTTTGGATTGAATAGGTGCTAGATCCTAACTAATATATTTCCAGGTTGTGGAGCATCTTAGTAATAGACATAGGAAATAAAATTCATATATATTTCATATTAATAAGCAATTTTGTATGGATGCAATGAAATAATTGTCTGTGGGAAACAGATCACTAAGGGTTTGGGACAACTTTCTGTTTTTTGGATTTTGCTAGAAGCTAAAGGTGAAACCAAAGTTGTAGGTTTCAAAGGGCGATATTGGTATTGCGAAAGTCCTTTAAACATAAAATAACTTCTGAGGAGAGAGAGCGAGAGAAAGTAAGAGAGAGAGAGAGTGAGGGCGATGGAGGAAAGCGTGTTTTGCAGAGAAAGAATGAGGATGGAAGAGGAAAGAGAGCGTTGCAGGGAGAGAGTGAGGATGAAGAATGTTTTGTCCAATCGGGGTCTCGCAGAAGCTGGGGGAGAAAGAGCTTTGGGGTGGAATCGAAATCTTTCGAGGTAGTGGCTGAAGAAAAAAAGGGCAAAATGCAAGTCACCATTGTAGAGAGGAAAAGAGGGGTTTCCTCGTGGGTCAAATTGGGTATGGCAAGCCTTGTGTTCTTGGTGGAAAGTTTGGGTCTCTGTATTCAGGACTCGGGCAAAGGAAAATGGGAGAGAAGTTGGAAAGAGAACGGGAGGTCCTTTTCGCTAGTGCGTGATTTAAATAAGGGGGGATGCTTCCTTCGTCTGGGGGTTGCGGATCCAGAAGGTAAAAAATATAGTATTTTTATACCCAAAGGTAAAGGAGTAAAAGGGGGTTGGACTTCATTGATGGAGGCGATTCAGAGCTTGGGTATAGTTTATGGAAAAAGTGAGAATAAGAAGGTTGAGGCGAGCTCTTCGAAATCTCTGTTGGGGAAAACGTTCGCGGAGGTAGTAAGGAATCCAAGCCGTGAAGAGAAAACAGTGGCTAGGGTGGCAGTTGGCAAAAACGACATTAGCCGAAATGTTGAGAAACTGTCCCACTGCATCGTGGGTTTCTGGGACCCTAACTCCCGAAGGGGGGATGACTTGAGGGGTTGGGGGACCCAAATGGCGAAAATGTGGGGGTTAAAAGGCAACTTAGGTCTGGCTAAACTGGAAAGGGGCAAGGCACTGATGGAATTTGAGATATTGGCTGAAGCCGAGAAAATTCTGAAGAATGGGAAAATTTCGGTAGGAGGTGTTCATATGCGATTGGAGAAATGGAGTCGCGAGACGGGTTGCCAGATGGAGGGAGAGAGGTTAGGAGAAGCTTGGGTGAGAATCGTGGGCCTCCCCGTAGTGTTATGGGACCAAGAAATTCTTAGAAAGGTTGGGGAGGAAATCGGAGGGTTCCTAGCCATTGATTCTCAAACAGAAAAGATGGAGGAGCTCCAATGGGCTAGGATACTGGTGAAAATCAAAGGTAAGGAGCTTCCTAATGCTATCGAAATTTGGGTGGAAGAGGAATGCTACACGCTAACTCTGTGGTGGGAAGTGAGGCCATTTCTGACATCGGTGCGGGTCGGAAAGGAAAGGAAAAGTTTTGGATCGGAAGGAGAGGTTGAGGGTGACGGAACAACACGCGCGGGCAAGCACGTGAGGATAGGAGAGGGAGGCTCGGGCCCCGATGCTCTGCTGCAGCCAGTAGATGGGACAGGGGCGCAGAGTAGTGGGATGGAGTGCATGGTGGACCGACCACGGGAGAAGGCTAAGGTGGAGTATGGGCTTATGAGAGGAGTGCAGGGAGGGGGAAGGCCCAACAAGCCTGATGGGCCTTTTCTCTTCTCTGTCTCTCCGCGGCAGGCTGGGTCCTCTTCCGTTGGGCCTTCGTCCTCAGAGGCATCCAAGGGGCCTAAGGGAGGTGTGGTGTCTGGGCCTGCTCGGTTGGAAGTTAGCCTGCCTAAGGTTCCGCCGATGCTCGAAGCCCATGTTGGTGAGGCCTCAGCGCTGGAGGGGTCTGGCCCAGTCTCGGCGAGGATTAATGAAGCTGAGTATTCCTCTTTCTGGGAGCTGGATGATCAGTGGAGGAAAGCCAAGACAGAGAGTCAAGAAAAACTGTCCACAACGGATTCCGCCCTCTGTGAGGAAGCATTGAGGTATGAGGATGTTCCTAGCTTCCCTGTAGAATATGACTCTTCTTCTATCCCTCTTTTATTTTCGGGCCGGACTCTCTTGGGGGAGTATTACGGCCATTCTGGGGACGAAAGGGACCTTGCTGAGGGGGAAACTCCACGACGCTTGTCCTTTGGCCAGGGAAGTTCAGACGCTGAGCTTAATAACTGCTGGGAGCTGAAAGAGCTAAATAATGGCAACAGTGGAAACAACGAGGACTGTGGAAAGGAGCTGTGTCTTCTCCAACCTGCACCTCTAGACATAAAGGGTTGGGGGGAGGCTAGCTGGGGGGAAAGTGAGTTGGCTAAATTCAGCAAGTTTTTGGGATTTCCAACAGAAGGACTGGAGAAGGATTTAACGGATTTTCTGATTAAAATTCGAAGAAGACGGGAAAAAATCCATAGTAAATCCCTGTTAGAAAAATCCAAGTTTGAGAGGGAACTAAAAAAATTGGAATGTTCCATTAATTATGAGGGAAGGAAAAAAACCAAGAAGGGAGTGCAAGATGGAGGGTGTCAAATTATGGAAATTAAATGAAGATAAGACTGTTGAGTTGGAATGTGCGTGGAGCTAATGATAGCTCCAAGAGAAAGGTGATCAAAGCTGTCATCAGGAGTCAGAGGGTGGATTTATTTTGTCTCCAGGAAACTAAGATTCAAGCAATGACTGAGGGGTTGGTTAGAAGTTTGGGTTCTGGTAGGTGTCTCGATTGGGGTGCCTTGGATGCCTATGGCTCTGCGGGAGGATTACTAGTTTGCTGGGATAAAAGGTCTTTGGAGATGCTGGAGATGGAGGTGGGAAACTTTTCAATCTCTTGCAGACTTAGAAATGTGGAAGATAGGCTGACTTGGATTTTCACTGGCCTATATGGGCCCTTCTCCAGAGAAGATAGAGAAAGGATGTGGGAGGAGTTAGGGGCGATTAGAGGCATATGGGATGACCCGTGGTGCATAGGGGGTGACTTCAATGTCACTCTATCCCAAAGGGAAAGGAGTAGTCAAGGAAGGGTGACTGGTGCTATGAGAAGGTTTGCTCAGATTGCAGATGAGTTAGAGCTTATTGATTTTCCTCTGCAAGGGGGGAGGATTACGTGGAGTGGGGGCAGAAACAACTAGTCTTGGGCTCGGTTGGACAGGTTTCTAGTAACTCAAAACTGGATTGATAGGTTCAGTGGAGTTGTTCAAAGAAGAATGCCCAGACCCACCTCGGATCACTTTCCCATTTTGTTGATGGGGGGTGGTTTAAGGAGGGGCCCCTCCCCGTTTAGGTTCGAAAATATGTGGCTCAAGGTTGATGGCTTTAAGAACCTTATTCAGGGTTGGTGGCAGGGGGTTGAGGTGAGTGGAAGGGCTAGTTTTAGACTGGCTTTCAAATTAAAGGCCCTGAAGCAGAAAATCAAGGTCTGGAATAAAGAGGTGTTCGGTAGAGTGGAAGTCAATAAGAGTTCAGCTCTTCAACAAGTGGAATTTTGGGATGGGGTGGAGAGTGAAAGAAGTCTCACTGTGAGGGAAACAGAGCTGAAAAATGAGGCTAAGAATTCCTTTAAAGAGTGGGTGTTGTTGGAAGAACTCCATTGGAGACAATTGTCAAGAGAGCTGTGGCTGAAGGAAGGGGACAGGAATACTGGATTTTTTCACCGTATGGCAAATGCTCACCGGAGAAATAATTCCTTGGACAGAATCAAAATTAATGGGGTGTGGATGACTGAAGATCAGGAAATGAGGGAGGGGATTGTGAGCAGTTTCCAGCAGCAACTCTCAGAAGAGAGGGGCTGGAGAGCTGAGATTGAGGGGCTGCAGTTCAACTGCCTTAATTCCCGGGAAGCTGAAGACCTGGAGCTGCCGTTCACTGAGGAAGAAATCTACTGCGCCTTGATGGAGTTAAATGGCGATAAGGCCCCTGGTCCAGATGGCTTCACCCTGGCTTTTTGGCAAGACTGCTGGGATTTTTTGAAGGTAGAGATTGTAGATATGTTTAAGGAGTTTTACGAGCAGCGATCCTTTGTTAAAAGCCTCAACACTACCTTCCTTACCCTTATCCCTAAGAAAGGAGGCGCTGAAGACTTGGGAGACTTTCGGCCAATTAGTCTCTTAGGGGGCTTGTATAAACTCATGGCCAAGGTGCTGGCCAACAGGTTGAAAAAGGTCCTGGATAAGCTAGTGTCGGAGGATCAGAATGCCTTTGTGAGAGGAAGGCAGATCTTGGATGCTTCGCTTATAGCTAATGAGGTGGTGGATTATTGGAAAAAGCTAAAAGAGAAAGGGCTGATATGTAAACTGGACATCGAAAAAGCATATGACAGCATTAATTGGAGTTTTCTCATGAAGGTTTTGAGCAAAATGGGCTTTGGGGTGAGATGGAGGGACTGGATCTGGTGGTGTATCTCAACTGCCAGGTTTTCAATCCTTATCAATGGGGTTCCAGCGGGTTTCTTCTCAAATACCAAGGGGCTGCGGCAAGGAGACCCGCTTTCTCCCTACCTTTTTGTGCTGGGTATGGAAGTTTTCAGCATTCTGATTAGAAGAGCCGTGGAGGGGGGCTTCTTGTCGGGTTGTTGCCTTCGGGGAAGAGGGGGTGGGGAAATGATGGTCACCCATTTGCTCTTTGCTGATGATACAATTATTTTTTGTGAAGCCAAGCAAGAGCAAGTTACCAATCTAAGCTGGATTTTGGCTTGGTTTGAGGCGTCTTCCGGGTTAAGAATTAACCTTGCTAAGAGTGCTTTAATCCCGGTTGGGGAAGTTGCTGAGATTGAGGAAATGGCAGTGGAGCTAGGTTGCAAAGTGGGATCCTTACCTACTACTTATTTGGGGCTGCCCCTAGGAGCTCATCACAAAGCTACATCAATGTGGGATGGGGTGGAAGAAAGAATGAGGAGAAGACTAGCTCAATGGAAAAGACATTATATATCTAAAGGTGGGCGCATAACCCTCATCAAGAGCACCTTGGCCAGCATGCCTACCTATCAATTGTCCCTTTTTCGGATGCCTAAGAACGTTGCTAAAAGGCTTGAAAGAATACAAAGAGACTTTCTTTGGGGAGGGGTAACTTGGAGAAAAAAGTGCATTTGATCAATTGGGAGGTGGTGTGCACCCATAAGGAAAAGGGAGGTCTAGGCATTCGGAGAATTGATATGTTGAACAAAGCTTTGCTAGGGAAATGGGTTTGGAGATTTGCCTCTGAAAATGACAATCTTTGGAAAAAAGTGATTGGTGAAAAATATGGTCACGAGGATTCAGGGTGGCGGACAAAGGAAGTTCGGGGGACGTTTGGAGTGGGGGTGTGGAAGGAGATCATGAGGGAGGCCAATTGGTGCTGGGAGAGCTTAGAGTTCAAAGTGGGGAAGGGGACTAGAATTAAATTTTGGACGGACCAATGGTGTGGCAATGTGGTGATGTCCCAAAACTTCCCCCAATTATTTACTTTGGCGGTGAACAGGGATGCAACGGTCAATGAAGTGTGGGATACTAACCTTGGCCACGGAGAGTGGAATCCTAGATTTTCTAGAGATTTCAATGATTGGGAGATGGACCAGATTAGAGATTTGTTCTTATTGCTGAGGGACTTCAGGATTTCTTCAGAGGAGGATTCAGTGCTATGGAAAGGAGGGAGTCATGGCAAGTATAGGGTGAAGGAGGCCTATAATTTGTTGGTTGGTCCCAATGCTAGCACCTTTCCAAACAAAGCCATTTGGGTGGATAAGGTTCCAACCAAAGTTTCTTTTTTTGCTTGGGAAGCCACTTGGGGGAAAATTCTTACTTTGGATAGGCTTCAAAAGAGGGGGTGGCAACTCCCTAATCGGTGCTTCTTGTGCGGTTGTGAAGAGGAAAATGTAAATCATATTCTTGTACATTGTATAGTGGTGAGGGTCCTTTGGGAGTTTATCCTTGTCCTCTTTGGGGTTAAATGGGTGTTCCCAGAGACGGTGAGGGAGGTGTTAGTTAGTTGGAGGGGTCCTTTTGTGGGGATAAAAAGGAAAAAGATTTGGAATTCCATACTGTTGTGTATATTTTGGACGGTTTGGAAAGAAAGAAATAGATTAGCTTTCAAAGGGGGATCTTTAGCTCTTCAGAAACTCAAAAATTCTTTTGTTTGTAACTTGTGGAGTTGGGCTAGGGTGTATATTGGAGAGGAGTCCTCTTCACTTATTGGTTTTTTGGAGTGGCTTGCCACTGCTTAGGGGTGGTGAGGTGTTTTTTTCTTTTTGTTTCTTTTGGCTGCCTTGTATACTCCCTGTATGCTTTGCGGCTTTTTGCCCCTTTAATATAATTTGTGCTTACTTATCAAAAAAAAAAAAAAAAAAAAAACTTCTTACAAAAGTTAAAATATATTATGAAATGACATTTTTTTGGCTCCCCTGTTAAACTCCTTTTTAAGTCATAAGCTCTTTGAATTAAACTAGCTAAACTGGCACAAAAACTTTTATTGAGCTTAAAAAAAAGGTTTTTGGTTTTTCAAAAGTCAATTCAAGCTAGCCTAAGCATGTGGAGTAAGGCTTGACTTAGCATACATGACCCTGTTTTCTTATGATTGCCATGTTTAGCACAATACTTGATGCCATTATAACAAAACAACAATCAAGTGCTTTAGTATGTTACTGAAAGAAAGAATTAATTTTCTTTTATGTTAAAACCAAGGATGAAAATATCAAAAATTGATAAAATATTGACAATTGGATTTTAAAGAAATTTTGAAAAATATTGAAAATATCAATCAGAAATTCAAAAACAAAAATTGGTGAGAAAGAAATTGATTAAAATTCATAAAAATGTTGAAAAAGCTCTAAGATATAATAAAATAAGCAATAATACATGTGGTAAAGTTATTTTAAAAAAATAATATTTGTATGATAAAATTTGTGATGTTGGCCGATATTTTGCAGTACTTGACAGGGAAAATTACACAGGACCCTTGGGGTTACTAATACTACATTGTTAGTACCCAATTTTTTGAAATTACACTAAGACCCCCATGACCTGCCTTCTTGTAACGTCATGGTTAAATTAGAAGAAATGTTTTGAATACCTTCAATTACCTCATCATACATAATCATCTCCCTAATTGTAATTAAATTTCTTCAAATGTTTCTATTCAAAATCTAATTAATTCTACTTAAAATTATTAATTAAATAGAATTCCTAATTAAGCTCAAACTAACTAATTAAAATGAGCCAATAATATTGATATTATATAATTAAAAAATAGACATGTAATAAAAATAAGTTTCTATTTATTTATTTTAAATAGACTAATGCTAATGAGGCTCAAAGTCTTTATTAGATTTTGTTGATTGGTTGGGTTCTTGCTAAGGGAAGAAGTTTTCGTTGATCCTTTAGCGCTCTTTGTATACATCAAGTTGAGACACTAAGAGTGACCCCTGTGGTTTTTCTGTAGTTTTAAGTTGTAAGTTTATTAATTGACAAACCTTAAGTACTGACTTAAGCCTCTAGCTCGATTGGAATTTGTTTCCTACCTTTGACCTGAGTCAATTTGAAAAAAAAAATGATGTCTAATATAGGTAAACCTTTCCACAGGATCATTTAGATTTGTAGATTAGGGAAGCTTTCATTTCCAAAACTAAGAAGCATTATTTGATTTACAAAGTGAATAGGTGTTTTCTTTTTGCAAGATATCAGAAAAGATATAAACAAGCAGAAGATTTATATTTTTCAGACATGACTACCTTTTTTTCAATCTCATCGTATATGTTTTTCATTCCATTTGGTTTATGAGCTCAAAAACGGCATATTGCAGTGATCCTCTGGAGATTTCTTCTCTCAGTAGTCTGAAGGAAACTGTTGATGCAGTTGGAGATGATGCATCCCAACAGCAGGAAAAATTTCATAATAAAGGGAGGACAAATTCACTTTATATAACAAATCCTGGTTCTGGTAATATTCTGTTCTCTCTGTGGTAAGAATTTCTTGTTCTTTAGCCTGTTCTATATCAGGTGAAAATATTTCTTCCATGGGTTTAACTATCCATTGAGCACCTATAAATTTTACTTTGTCAATGACATGAAGATTACATGACATGATTAGAAGATGGTTTTGAACCTTTTAAATCGAGCAACATTTTATATGAAGTATCAGTTGAATTAATTGGAATGGTGATACATAAAGTTCTGCTGTGATTTGTTTTCAAATACAGTTGCATTCATTTTTTTTTTATGTGCATATGATAGTCCGTGCAAAAATGATATAATGTGGCTTAATATGCCAAACCTCATAAACATTAAAATCTGGAAAGTAGAATAGGATGCAGGCTCTTCATGGAACCCCTAACATGTTAGTTGGAGTTATATTTTTTCAATTTAGTTTCTTCTGTTCCCCTCACATTCCAACACCCAACAGCTCTGTGCATGCCCTGGACCAGTGAGTGCATTAGCGGTTATTTGAAGACCCATGCTTATACAAACTGAGCTAGAGCTCAGTGGGTTATTTTCATTATGTAAACCATAAAAAAAGTAACTCCAAGTAGTAAGATTTTGTTTAGTTCAGTGGTCTAGGCTATTTGATTGTGGTCCAATATAGATGTGACGCTGGTAGACTTCAAAGAAAAAGAAAATGAAAAACAAAAAGAAGGGAAGGGGTTGGGAGGGCCAATACAACCCTAACCTGTTAGAGCTGATATAAGGACCTGAGGTTCTTATAATTTAGGAGTCTCCGGTGATATAATATTTGCTGAACAACAATTGTTATGGAGCTGTTTTATGAGTGACATACATGCATACATATATATGTGTGTATATTTCTTGTTTGGTAAGTACAGTGATGTCTTGAATATCTATCAGTATCTACCAACATTTTATGATGCTGTGTAAGACAATGGTTTTATGGCATATTAGGATGCCCCTGGATTGTGAACGGATTAATCCACAAATTTGTAGGATTTTGACTTGTAAAGTCAGAAGTTGCACACAGTTCATTCAGCATTTTATGGACAGTTATCTAATTTCCACTTGCAGTAAAGGGAAAGCATGGCCAGAAGGTTTCTGTTGACACATTGGCATCAGAAGTTGTCAATATGAACGAGATTGCTGTAAGCTTTCCTGCTCTTTGCTTCAATTCATTACACTTTGTTCTTAGCTTGGAAATACATATCAGAAAAAACTACTTTTTCCAGAGAGCAAATGTCATACAAGATTCTTGACAAAATTATTTCTTTTTGTTGATTAATATATAACTAATGGTTCTGTTTATCAGATGTTTTTTTTAATTATTATAATTTTATGATGGGTGGCTTTATGTGTCGTTTGCACTTTTAAAAGGTTTTGATGCATCATAGTAAAGGTTTTAAAAGAATTTGTGGATTGTCAGTTTTATTTATGGGATATGTGGCAGCAGCTGATATGCATGCACATATGTTATTGTTGATTATTTTATATTTTTGCTCATTTCAGGTAGATAGAAGGACCCGGAGAAGGAAAACTTAAGTTACTTTGGTTTTTTTAAGAGACAATGAGTTTTTATACTTCTAGATAAAAAGGCAAATATTACAATTAGTCATGTGGGGCGCAATCTTAGTGATAAGATGTACGCTCTTGCTGTTTGTAAATAACAAATGATGTGCTCTTTCTGTAAGTAGACCAAAGTTTGGACTTGAATATTGTGTAATTGAATCAGGTTTTTAGTAATGCAAATGCAATTTTTGGATAAGAGGAATTTAGAGAGAGTTCTGGAGTGGTCATCTCTGCTGGGAAAATCTCTTGTACTCTTTGACAATGCACATGTAAAATGGACTTAAAACTTTCGCTTTGTTGACACTGTTAAGTGTGAAATGTCCAGGACTTGTGAAATTGTGTGGAGGCAATTACTGTTGGCGGCCAATAAATAAAAAACAATGGTCACATTGGGCCTACTGGGGAATACTGTTGATGATTCAATTGGATGGAAGCTATTACTCAAATCTACATGAATACCAATACAAGGGCATTATCATTGCTTTTGCAGATTTTGTTTTTCTGAGGGGAAAATATGGTACCAGAAGGCCCCTTCATTTCGGAAGCATTTATTTTTTCTGCAGCCATTCAACATACCCAGATCCGATCACTTCCCTTCCATTGTCTGTCTGGACACTTTACCGGATCATTTGGGATGGAACCTAGCAAGACCATTGTGAATTTGTCAAAAAGTGAATATGGCTGAAATCTTAAACAATTGACAAGCATATTATGCCAAATTATTATTTTGAATATAACAATGCATAAAATTTACACCAATCATATCATAAAATTTTGACATCATTTCCTCATATGAATTCAAAATTGCCTGATCATTTCTATGCTGTATGTTGCATCTACATAGGATACATTACACTAGGCAGGTGTCTAGTTGGTTTTTACCTGACTTATTTTCGTTTTTCTCTCGACGCACAACTTACAGCACACTTGATCTGTAATACTTCTAGAAACTGAAGAATATGCTCCGTTATGCGTCACGAATTACCTCATTTTGTAGCCTCCAAACCCTCTTCTCTCAAACAGGAACAAATGAATAAATAAATAAAATACAAATACGTATTCCTTTACATGGTGACTAGGAAATTTGGGATGATTTTTACAATCTTAATCAAGGGCACATTCTTCATCAAGGGTCAAAGCAATTGGCGGAGTTGCTGATTTTCTTTCCGGAGAGACTGGATTTCTTTCATCAGCTCAGCTTGATTTTCCAAAATCGAGCTTGCCACACTTGAGATTTCTGTCTGGCAGTAACTAAAGAAGATGAATTACAAGGAAAAAAACTAGCAAAACCAATGGAAATCTGAGAATGACACCACATATCAAATACCTCTTGAATATGAAATTGTCTCAGAATTTCGATGTGAAGGTTCCTCATATCTTCGTGTATGGATTTCCGAAAGGAATCAAGGGTTCCTTCAAGGGTGCTTTGAAACATCTGAAGGGTAAATGAGGCTCCCTGCTGAGTATCTGACTGAGAAGGACCTTTCTGGGATAGTGATGTTCCTCCCTGTTACAGTACTACAAGTCAATAAATCATTTTCATTTAACAAGCCAGCATCATCAACATGTGTGATGATTCATCATCACCACCTCATATTGATCGACACTAACCAAAGCAAGTGAGACCTATGCATGATCTACACTTTAGTCAAAAGCACGATGTTGAGAGAACTTAGATGACAGCACACTGATAAACCTATCATGGTCACACCCTTGTACGGAAGCAAACGCCTGGATGTGTTCTTTTTGAACCCATCCGATATTTTATACATTTACCATTGGATGAGTCCCTGCTTCTGAGGCAGCTGATGTAGCAGAATTAAATAAGCCATTCAAAATTTCTGCTCTGGTTTCAGCTCCTGTTTTCTTTATTTTTGGTGAACCAACAGGAGAGGTCCCATCACTGGAGGAAAAGGTAGTGCTCATTCTCTCGGCATAAGTGGAAAATCTTCGTGGGAGGGTCAAGGATGCTGGTGGTCCTGGCAGTTCAAGGTTAGCCTGTCTGGATACAGCTTTTGTATCTAGAGGCAGAGATAACGAAATAGAAGGGAAATTTTCTGGGACTCCCAGTGCAGTTTCCTGATTACAAGAGAAATCTTTGGCGCGCAAATTTGCAAGAGTCAGGTTTTGATTTGACGAGGAGCTCCCACTCATATGACTTGTTGATGACCGTAGTTCTTGTAATCCAGAAAACATTGACCCTGATGCTAGACCACTAGCTGCCAACATCCCAAAGCGAGACAGTGTGGGCTGACGGTGGTGGGTAAATTTATCAGAAAATCTCTCACCACCCCAGGCTTTTGGAGGAGTGATGGAAGAGTCTTCACTTTTGGAAGATGAAGTAGTAGATGATCCCGGTGCTGTAAGGGAAGCGCGATTGTCATCCTGCATGAAGTGGTCATAGATAAAACATAATTCAGAAAATACAAATTGAAATAAAGTTCACTAAGGCCATAAAATTGGGCTGAACTATTTACAAGAGAAAATTTTACTTATTATGGTACTCTTTAAAGTCGCATAAGAGTCACCGTAAGCCATATTTATTATAAGATGGCCACATATTAACTCAAAATGTTCAGTTCATGTGCTATTTTTTCCACAAGATTACAGCTGAAGAATCATATCCATAGATCAGACCATATGTACAGCATCTTAATCATATCCACAAACTGCAGATCAAAATGTCTATAGACAGATTTTAAAGTTTAAAGTTCAGGAGTGGTCATAAAGAGTAATAAATCAATAGACAACTCACACGCTCTTTCCAGAGTATTTGGGCTGATATGATCATGTATTAGTTCACAATTTTCAGTTGGTGCAGCATTCTTTGATGAGACTAAGCCCAAAATTCACATTCATGGGATATCTCATCATCATTTCTTAGATGAATGCTACATAGTGAAAAAGGTAGAACAGTTGGTCTTCTAAAATCTTTCTTAAAAGTGGTCCAATGTACACACAGATCATTTGTGTTCTTTCCCTATATTTCTGGAAATAAACAACAGTCAAGTAAAAAGAAATGAGCATGGGAATCTAGGTAAGACAATCTTTCACAATTAGAAAGAACAAAAGACAAACCATATTTCACAGCGCAGTTACATAGGCACTGAGGGGAAAGAAGTACTGGACCTGCCTGGAAGTTGAATTGGATTTCCAATTGAATATTGGATGATTATTGCCCTCACCCTCTGCTATAGAGGATCTCCTACTGGGTGAAGAAAACAGAGACAAAGACTTCTTATCAGAAGGTAGATAATCTTTCTTAGCTCCTTCATGATCATCCCAGAGCTTATCAAGTGTAGGTGTAAGTGGTTGAACATCCACGAGAGGAGAAAACACCTCCATATCGTCCTTGAAGGTATAACCGGAATGAGGAGCACATAATTTTGCCAATGTTCCACCTAGCCGTAGATGACTTCTACTCGGTGTTTCCTCTGCCATAGACAAACAGAGCGAGCTTGACATAGAACCACCACTGGTTACAGTAAGTGAAGATGCTTCTGTTGACAGACCTAGGCGGGCAGGATTTCGAGAACCAGGTAACGCCATGGATAGTGAAAGACTTGATGATGTTACAGGCGGAAGTGGGTCAGGAATAATGACTGAATCTTCAGCACCACCTCCCATAACAGCAATCTCAGGGCTGCAATTACTTTCATCTACAATTACAGGTTTTGATCTTTGCCAGCATAAACTCGTGACAGCCTGATCAGAACTATAAATATTATGTAATCTATCAAAAACTACATAGATTTAAATCAACAAAGATCAAAAACTACATAAACTCTTGAGAACTCTCTACTTCTGTTACTTTCAGATATTTATCGCATTACCAACATCATCTGCAATTTAATAAACATCAATTTATCATTTGCCAACACTATTTTTACCTACTGGTAAATTACAGAGATTGCAAGTAATATTAAGTGGCACATAAACAAAAAACTAAAAAATCATACAAAACAAAACAAACCAGAAAAAAGTAAAACAAAAAGAGTGAACGTTTCAGAAATCAACCATTGATTAAGTAAACAAAGGAAAGGCCTTCCTTATATTGCCCTTAAAAACTTGGCTCTAAGTGGTAAAGGTGGGGAGGGTTTGTGGGAGGTTCCGGGCTCAAGTCCTAGTGGGGACAAAAAATTTACCTATCAAAAAAAAAAAAGGCCTCCTTTATATTGATTATCCATGGACTCTGAGCCCATTCGGTTTTGATGTGAAGAAGCAGCAGCACATTGGACCTGCCTCTCTTAGAGAAAAACAAGGAGCTGGACATGTGTTGGGCCCCTAAATGGTCACTTCTCCCTTTCTTATAACCCCACACAGCTACATACAATGCATGACCAAGACTATGATTACCCTTCACAGAAAAGGGATCCACATGTCAACATACTAGCTCCTCCATCATGATGGTGGCAGGCATAACAAATGATAGTGGATGGTTTCAAAGGGCCCTAGAACAAACATTCAAAATATTCAGAGGAGGGGTTGGTTTTGAGCTAAAAAAATCAATGTGAGAGGAACGTGACTCTGGTCAAACAAGTAACTTTGCCCTTCTCGTGTAAATAAAAGAATGTGTGTACATAATGTGAAAGAAAGATACGATTAGGTTAGAACTGGTCGCACTGCATTGGTTAGAGGTGCTGAATAAAGAATTGCATCCATAGCAGAGGTTGGATCTTCTTTTCCCATGAATGGGTGGTAAGATGGGTGGGATTTACACAGATATACTTCACTGTGAAACCAGGGAAAAAATTTTGCAGTGCCATCCCAGTAGTAAGAGATAAATGCATATATCAATTATGACTGGTTGCTGAGACTGCACTTCCCTTTGATATTGCTTTAGCACATAAAATATCAATTACACATACTTATATGCTGTATGCAAGCAAATGACAAATTATAAGCAAGCCAAGAGAGTGAAAAATCTTCAAATTTAGGGAACCCTTGATTGATAACAAATATTGAGCAAGAAGAATTCACCTCTGAATTACCATAAGCACAGAGAATAGAGAAAGGCTGTGGTTTTCCACGGACATCATAGAATACCACCTGGCCACGAATTGTTCCAGCTGCCAGAGTCCAGCCATCATCTCTAAATGCCAATGAAGAGAATGGCATCTCATAAGGAATGCAAAATGAAGGTCTTCTGGACCCTCTGTCAAAAGTATACAACTTTTTATCTAGACCTACACTAGCAATCATCTGCATGAGAAAAAAGAAATTGGATAACAGAACTAGCTACTTTTCAATTCACACCTCAAAGAAGATTCACCATTCAATGACATGCAACAAATTCAATTTCTATGGATAAAAAGATGAAATAGGACAGCCAATAAAACAATGAAGAGACCTTATCATTGGAGGGTGAGAAGGTAACCCCAGCAGTTGGTGCAGAGTGCTGCTTCAACCAAGAAACCTGGGAAGTAGAAAAATACATTTATACTTGAAACATTCTTCCCAGCCAAAAAGACTGGAACATGGATGGTGAAACATGGATCTTCTGGAAGAAAAGGGAAAAAGGTAAAAAAAAGAAATTAAAAAACTAAAAGACAAGATTCCAATTTTATCATATTAAATAGAGCAGGAGAAGCAAATTATTGATAATGCAATAATAGCAATTTCACCGACACATCATAGATTTAAGGTACCACTTGCTAAACAAGAAAGTAGATCCAAGAAATGGTTTTGGTTTTACAATTCTACCACTAATATTTTTTGAACAGAAGAAATATTTATTTATTTAATTCTTTTTCCTGGATGTAGCTTTGCATGATTTAGGCAGGCTGCAAACTTCCAATACCCATTTATTTAAAACCATGCATTACTTTAATAGCACAACAACACAAATACAAGCAACATGAGCCCTTTTAAACAATTTTTACAATCCATTTTTCATATTATCAAATAAACTTAATTGTTCTATAAATTTCATTAAACATGAAATTCCATTAAGGGTATGTTTAGCTTGTCAATGTCTAGACTTGGGAATGGAAATCATATTTGCCAAAATAAATTCTTGAAATGTAATGGATGCTAGATTTCAATCCAATGTTTGGCTAAAGTTGGAAATTATTGAAATGTAATGGATGTTAGAATTCGATCCTAATGTTTGGCTGAAGTTGGAAATTTGAAAATCTCTTTCAAATTTTATTTCCATTATAGCATTTGGTTATCTTGGAAATTACTGGGGAATTAATGTAAATTTGCACCACAATACAAGAAATGTTTACAAAAACTGGATTCAGTGTGAACAAGAAAGAAATAAAATAAGTTGTCCACCTTCCTTTTATCTTCATTCCTTAGGGTTGGAAATAAAATAAAATAAAAATTACCAAGACCTCATTCTCAAAGTATCTCATGTCCAAGGAAATCAAAACCTGAAATTGTGTGCAACAGAACATGGTAATCTTATAACTGGATATAAGATACTCATTCCCTAATTCAGATATCCATGAACCAAACGTATCCTAAAGGATATAACTTATTTAGCCATCTAAGGTTTTCATTCCCAACATACGTATTTCTTATTCATAAACTATAGAACATGTTACGAACCTTTGGGCTGCGACCAGTTGTGTCCCACAGATGTATTGACCCGTCATCACCAGCAGTCACCAAAAGGTGTCGACTAATTCGTGAATAATCAAGCACTCTTAATACCTGATCTTAAAATCCATAAAAGATTTAGCATTTAGATACCAGAAACTCTAAACCACAAACACCATTAAAGCAGCAACCAGATGCAACAAACTAAACAACCTGTTGATGGGGGTCCTTGAGTTCAGCCACCTTTGCACCAGATGCAAGGTTGTGTAGAATAAGAACCCCGTTTAAACTAATGGAAGCCAAGTGCTCATCTTTGTAATTGTACATTGCCCCAGTTATCACATCAGTATGACCCCTCAACCACTTAATGCAACATTTCCTCCGCAAATCCCATATTCTTACAACTTTACCGCTTCCCCCAGAACATATGTACCTGGATCCCTTGTTGCTAAAATTGATAGCAAATATAGATTCCTGAAATTGAAACAAAGAAATCCAACAAATCCTCAATTTTCCAAAGTAAACAAAATAGATACTAAACAGTAAAAAGACATCTAACAGGCAGTAACCCAAGGACATGGGGTACACAAAGTTACAACCAAGAGAAAAGAAACAGATAGAAGAAGAGCAAAAAAAACAGGAAATTCAAACAAGGTAGCCACAAAACCAATTTTTCAACTCTAGTACCACAAACTATGACGAAAGTCAAAACGGGAGCACCTACCATTTGAATTTCAGATGACCTCCAACCCCGCACGTATAATCTTTTCAAGGTAACATCCTTATTTTTCAACAAGAACACTCCACTAGTCTCCCCCTAAAAGATCTTTATATCCTACTCCCTCCAATACACCAGATCACACAAGGAAGAGCAGCCCTCCAACATTTCTTCCTACATCTTCCAATAAATCTCATATGTAGGCTCAAAAATAACACCCTCAACCAACTCCAAAGAGGGCAAATAATCAGACACCAAAGTTCCCTAGCCAACAAAAAATGAAGGAGGAATAGCATTCAGCATCAATGTCGCAGATTCTCCCTCTATGCATCAGCTGGCCAAAGGTTAGAATCTTCTCCCAAATTGTGATCCAAACAAGGATGCCCACTTGAGAAGGGCCATTAAGCCCCAAGTCTAATTTTTTATAGACCTGACTCCAATCCCTTGAATTAACACCTTGAAAAATACGTGAATCGAATGTTAAAGAAAGCTAACCCTATTCCCTTGAACTGATGCTTTGAGAAAAAAATTTGCCATCAATCTACCAATTGCAATCTTTTTTTTCCATCACGTAACATTGGGATCCCTAGCCACCAACCTAACCCTACGGATTTTGTTGAGAAGGAAACCGCCAACTCCAACTCTCGATCGTGCAACTCACTTATATGTTTAGAATCTCAAAACCCCCCATGTTTGGTCCAACCCTGTAGTTAACTAGCACTGCTCCTCTAGTCTCTGCTTAAAAAAGGAAATAAGAAGAGGAAAGGACAAGGAAGATGAAAAAGAAAAAAGAAAACCTTCCCTCCAAAGGGATATCAATAAAAATAAAAAGGATCATTACATAGAACAACCAAAAACTCAAAAGTAAGTTGAAACAATGTAATTTTTGGAGAACCTAATCAATACCATACCATCATTTATGGTTGTGGATTTTATTTCTTTAATGACTCAATTTGAATAGTTAATTTTATCTTCAAAACAGCAATTAAAAACACAAAGGCCATGTAAATTCTTTAGGAAGTCCAAATGTGTCCTTAAAATATAAAGGCGTCCTTATAGGGTAACACATCCCCAGGTTCCAGAATCTAAATAAGTATCTACAGCATCGGCTCCATACCCTGGCATAGTGAATTAATTCTTCTTTATGGGCATTGCTCTCAATCAAAACGGAGATTGAGATTATATTATTCTCCCCAGTGTTTGCTCCTGTAAGAAGGGAATAATGTTGACAAGAGTTTCCTTATAGACCCCTCAACCACAAACACCTACAAAGACAAAATCGCCCCAAATTTATCCAATCATAAAAATAAACAAGAGGAAAATTTACCTCGATGTTGTCTCCGCTATCACTCCCAGAAACTGGAATAGTTCCGATGATTTGCCCGTTTTTCCGCCATAGAGAGATTTTCTTGTCTTCTCCGGCACTTGCCACAACCAAATCTTTGGGGAAAAAAAAAATGCATCCCAGTTCAATTCGAGAAAGAGAGACAGACAGATAAAGATGAAGAATGCCAAACTTTTCAGTTGCTGTGTATGCGAAGGAAAAGTGAAGAAAACATCGGTCTTACGTTTTCAGTGCCTGTTTGGAAAAAAACTCGATTCACCTAAGCCAAATGGTCATGCCGAACTCAGTCATGTGGATTTTTTTTTGCTTTTTTCTCGGCACCTAAAACAGAATTTTCGAGATTTCAAGATTCGGAATTCTAACACCTTTTCTTTCCTCACATTTTCTCCGCAACCAAGCACAAGAAAGAAAAGAGAGAAAGGAAACAGCATGTGGAGTGACTCACTGGTGTGACTCCACTTGACTGAATAGACATGGTGACCCGGTGAAGGCGAGTAGCTCAGAGTGCAGGGGTCGCCCAGCCCTAAGGAGACGTCGAAAAGCTTGACGGTGTCACCTCCGCTGGTCGATAACATCGCTATTGACGGATCTGCAAAATGCGACATCGCCATTTCTTCCAGCTTCAAATTTTCCGTCAAATTCACAATCGCCTGTCGTGATTCTCGAGAAAATTTTGGAAAGTTAATTATAGACCATCGTTTGCTTCTGTTTTGATGCAAATGCGGGAAACCCTAACTGCCAGGAGCGAAAAATAAAATTTCAAATGCGAAAGTGCGGGTATCCAAGTTCTTCCTTTTTTTCTTTTTCTTTTTTCTTTTTTTAATCCCATTTTCCACGTGTGAAATTCTTCTCAATACATCAAAGTTGCATTTTATTAAAAAAAAAAAAAGTATTTTAAAAATATATATTTTATAGTGCCCGAATTAATTAATGATTTAGAGTTTAGTAATTGTTTTTTAAAATAGTTTTAAAAAAATTATTTTTAAAAATAGTTTTTGAAAACTATTTTATGATATTTTGTAAAATAAAAATATATTTGAAGTATAAAATATTTTTAAATTATTTTTAATAATTTAAAATAAATTTTCTATATTTTAAAAATAATTTAATGTCCAATATTTTATTTTTAATTTATTTTACATGTTTGTATAGTTGTTTTTTAAAAATGTTTCTAAAAAATAAGTAAAAAAACAAAAAATAAATAAAATATAGTATCTGAAAATATCGTTTTTTTTTTTTTTATATAAAACATTAAATAATTTTGATTATCAACCATATTTTTCTTTTCTTTTTTTAATGAAAAATAGAAAACTATTTTGAAAAATAATTATAAAATAGGACCTTAAATTCATTATTTTAAAAATATGTTTGGTACATGGGAATAAATGATGAGAATGTACATCTTATTCATTATCCCCTTTATATTCCAATATAAAAATAAATTTTAAAAAGGTAAAAATTGAATAAAAAATAATTCCAACATAAATCAAATTTCGCTTATGAGTGGAATTTTAATTTATCGTAAATAGGCGGTATCTTGATTTATTCTTGTATAGGAAAATATAAAATCATTTAAAATTACTATTTTACCATTTGATTTTATTCATCAAACCATGATATCTCTTCATCCCATAATAAGATTATTTTTTAAAATATTATTATTTAATAAATAAATAAATAAAAACTCTCAATATTTATTTTTTTTTAAGTAAAAAAAATATTTTAAATTATATATAAATATATTATTATCATTTTTCTTTTCATTTTCATTCCTATTATTATAAAACATTAAAACAAAAACCAAACACTAAAAATTTAAATCATCAATCCACAAAAAAATAAGAACGAAAACAAAATATTTATTTTTATTATCTATTCACCCATACTAAACACCCCAATAAAATTTTGGTAATAATCTCTTCCAATTTTAACCTTTAGTTTTAATTGATTTTACTTTTCACCTCTTATCTTAATTCCCTTTTATATGAAATTGTGTATTTATTTAAATAATTAATTCATTCAATCATAGAGGATTATTGTAGTGCGAATCATGACTGATCTGCTAAATTAATTGATTTGGACAAAACTTGATGTAGATTCATTGGATTTAATGTCAATTGACATATTTAATACTTAAAAAAAATCATATCAACGTCGTTTCTATAATAGTCTTTCCTTTTTCTCTTAAATTTATTAAAATAATTTACATATGCCTTGGAAAATCATCTTTGATATGATTGACCTGGTTCAATGCAGTCAACCATTAATGACAGCTTTAAACAAAAACTAGGATTTTTTTTTTTTTTTTTTGAATGATTCCTGGTTTTTATTTTAATTAAAATTTAAAATAATGTAGTAAAAGTGTAATATTTATACATAAAAATATGACCCAACTTCACACATTCCTAGGAGAGGAAAAAGAACAAAAGGTTTGTTTGCTATTAATTTTTACAACTTATTACACGGTTTACACCAAAGGTTTTTTTTAATAATATTATCTAAGTGAAAAATCATAAATATTTGGAATTAGAAGTTGTGTTTGGTTAGTTTGATACGATGGACGATAGTATAAGAGATAATAAAACTATACATGTACGACTTTATTTTATTCATGGATGTTTGTTTATGCATGGGGTGTTTGTAACATCCCTTTTGATAAAATTAAATATATGGTTTAAAAGAATAAATTTAAAATATTTATAAAATAAAATTAATATATGTATATATTGAATAACATAATATAAAAAATTTATTTATAAAGTTTAAATATTTTAATAAGTTAAAAGTATTATAAATTTTATTTTTTTCTATATTTTAAAGTATCATATTGTATTAAAAATTATATCTTATTATATAATTTTTTTATAATAAGATATATATATATATATATATAATTTTTTTTTTACATCTTATATATTTGCAATGAGGTTCATGTTACTAATGACAATGGGGCGGGTTCAAATGAGTCATCCTCATCCCAATCCTGTCTCATTTATTCAAAATAATTATCATCCTCGTTTCATTTAAAAAATTAAATAAGGCAAGGCGGGTATGATAAATTCTCATACCTGCCCTACTTTGCCCAGTTTAATATTTTTTAAAATTTTAATTTTTTTAAAATTAAAATTTTTTAATTACATTCAAATAAATATATTTTATAAATAATTAAGTTATTATATATTTTTTATAACCTATTTTATTAAAAATATTTTATTATTATCTAAATATTAAAAATAGTAAAATAAAAATTAAATTAAATAAATTGCCCCGATTAAAAAAAATAAAATTCTAAACCCATTTAAAACTCATTTATTAAAATTGAACCTCATTCCATTAAGGATGGGACAGGTCGGGTACCCAAAAAAACCCGCTCCATTACCATCTCTAGTCCACGTACTGAAGGGTGGAAGGAATACCAAATAAAGAGGGTAAATGATTAAACATGGCATGTAGAGATCTGATTTGGGCATTGAACGAAGGGTTGGTGCCACAGCACTAATCGTGGTTCAATAAAGACAAAATGTTTTGCTCTGCGGGGTCTCATGCCCCCCAAACGTATCATACCAATATTAAAAAAACAAAGTGTCACAAAATTTGAACCAATGTCCAACGTCCGTTGTCCATTTCTTCAAAGTTAAACATATCACCATTACTCATGTTTTATTTTGTCACATTTATATGAATATAAGAACGAAAATATTAAAAGAAAACACTCAAAGGCCGCTTTTATTGTCATTACTGATACAATTGACCGCTGCTGCCCAAAGGAACACGGCTTGGAAATTATTCAACATCATGTTGTCATTACCATAACGATTATTCTTCTTCATTGAATTATACCCTTATTATTCTGGTATTTCATTTTAATATACTTGATTTTCTTGGATTGGACTTTGAACCAATCAACAAATATGAAAATATGGTACATTTCCCATGATGACCCTTGTCACGCCGGTTGTCATGAACAGTTGGATGATTTCAATTTCAAACATGGCATTAAATTTTTAAAAACCGGTAAAATTCAAATAAGACTAAGCTGTCCAATAATTTTCAACTTTGGGAAAATTCAAATGGGATTGAGATTTTACTAATATTGAATTTTATAATTATAATATATAGTTTTATATTTGAAAATGCCTTATTTAATACAAACCGACTTATTTTCATTTTTTTTTCCTTGTAAATTTTAAATATGGATATTAATATTATAAGAATTTTAATAAATTCGAAATAACTTAAATAAGTAAAAAATAAATGTTAGTTTAATAGGGGTTCGAGGATTTTTAATTACTTATTTAAAATATTTCTCTATTATTAGTTATTACCTTTGAAAAAAAATTACAAATTTCCTGTCATTACTCATTACGCACCACACCTACTTTAACGGCTAGGATTGAATGGTTGCACGGATGGCATCTGGACCTCAACACACACATGCAGCACTCTCCATCACCAGAATGTACGGTCCAGATTAGCCAAATGGTCACGTGTATGGTGCCAGACAGACCCCCTCGTGTCTGTTCATTCAGCACCAGGCACACGTATTCATAGTAATAATAAAATATATATATATATATATATATTTTAAAAAAGGAAAAAGGGAAATCAGCGAAAACACAAAAAACAAAAACAAATTGAGAGAGAACGCTTCTGAAACTCCAACCTCTGAACTCTCTGTTTTCTCCGCCTCAACTTACCGCGCTTCCCAGTTCCACTATATAAAACGCTGTCGTTTCGATCCTGGCCGCTCCATTGCTTCCTTGGATCTCGGAACATAGCCGATTTTTCAACTCATTATTTAAAAGTTATTCTAATGCTCATCTTCTGAATTTCAACTTGTTTTGGTAAATTGTTCTTCAAGAGTTTCAGGCTCTGAGATGAAAATCTGAAGGTACTTATTTTCTATTTGTTGTTCGTCAGTTCCTTTCTTTCGAGGGTTTTGTTTTGTTTTGTTGTCGTTTATTTATTGATTTATTTAGTTTTATTTTTTACAATGATTTAATTTATTGTTTGAATTCTGGCAATGCTGATCATTGGAAGCTATTTTTGTTTCCAGAAATTTGGATTTTGAGCTGAGATTCTGAAGGTAAATTCTCTCCATGATCATGTTTAGTTGTTTGTGAAAGTTATTATTGCAGTTGAAGGTCGTGCTGCCAAAGTTCTTAGGTGTATATGTCGGATTCATGGTTGCTAATTTACTACTTTCTATTTACATCTGCTTCGATTTATGTGGCTTCTTATCATGGTTATATGGAAAGGTACACCCAAAATAGGTAATCTTTGTAGTGCCTATGAACCTTTTTTGGGTACATTGGTTTTCCAGAAAGTGATTTACCAGGTGCTTGGTATCATTGATATCAAAGTCCATCTACTTTGAAGGTCCTACTCCGGTTTGATGATCTCGATTACATGCCTCATTGATTGCCGATTATGTATATTTTATTTGATTTTATTTTTAACTTGGCAGTTCTAGTCAATAAATTAAGCAATTTTAGGAGGTATCTCTGATTGAATTTACATTGGAGGGTATCATTTTGTTTTTGCCATTTTTTGTTTTGACTATCATTGTGCACATTTTTAATAAGATGAAAGATGTGGTTGACATGCCTAATTATGGGATTAATTAATTATATTTTTTTGGTTAACCTTATGGTTTGACCTCGTTGTATTGCCATGATGTATATTGCAAGCGCTTTTTCTTTTTTCTATTTTCTGTGGATGTACTGATGAAACTGGCTGGATTTAATTTCTCTTATCAGGATTTAGTTTGGAAGATTTTGTTGTGGCTGTTTAGTCATTGAAAGATGAGTGCTTATTTTGTTGGCCTCCTTGTTCCTCTGGTATTTACTCTCCTCTTTCGAAATGCTAAGAGTGGAAAGAAACGGGGCTTGCCTGTTGATGTTGGAGGGGAACCTGGTTATGCAATTCGAAACCGTAGGTTTACTTCTCCAGTAAAATCAGCCTGGGAAGGTATTTCAACACTTGCAGAACTTTTTGAGCAGTTGTGCAAGCAGCACCAAGACAAACACTTACTTGGTACTCGGAAGTTGATTTCAAGGGAGACAGAAGTAACTGCAGATGGAAGGTCCTTTGAGAAAGTTCATCTGGGAGACTACGAGTGGCTAACCTATGGCAAAACGTTTGAAGTGGTCTGCAGTTTTGCTTCTGGTTTGGCACAACTTGGTCATAAAAGAGAAGAGCGTGCAGCAATCTTTGCTGATACACGAGAAGAATGGTTTATTGCATTGCAGGTTCTTATCTTAAAATATCCTGTTAAATAAAATCACATCATTCTTTTGAGTTTTTTTATATTTAATTTAAAGATAAAGCTAATTATATATGATTGTGCAAATTTGTTAGTTTATCTGAATCAGATATCTTTTCTTTTCTTGGATTGCATTATTTTCTTTAAAAGTTTATACCTCAGCACTATTTAATTCCATATAAGTGAAGGCAGTAATATATCTTGGATCTTTGAGCGCATTTAATTGTTATCAAGATGCAATTTTGTAGGTTAGACATTTTTTTTCCCTTCTGATGTTTTAATAATTATATTATATTTTTATGTGGTTCCTTGGATCAGGCTTGCTTTAGGCGCAACATCACTGTTGTGACCATATATGCATCTTTGGGGGAGAAGGCTCTATGCCACTCATTGAACGAGGTGTCTCTCCCTCTCCCTCTCTCTCTCTCTCAAATCTTGTATGCTCTGTTATGCTTTCAGGTTGCACATTATTGGGTTTTTTTTATATAATTTGCCAGAAAAGAATAAACTGTGACAATTTGGGGGAAGATTGGGAAAAGGAGGACAAAGATTCTGTTGACACATTTATGGGTATGAGCATGCACGGAGGGACATATAATATGTTAACGTATTGCATAATATTTTCAAATTGACTTGAGATGCTAAACCTTGGGATAATCAAATTCAACAAAAAATAGGAAAAAAAGAAAAGAAAAAAAAAGAGAGAGAGAAAGAAAGGCCATATGTGATTAGATTCACAACAATCTTACCATTAGGATGCAGCTAGGTGGTAGTGCTCTCTAGCAATGAAGTAGAGGTCCCAAGTTCTAGCCTCCCTGATATTTAAGTGATATGGGATAGAGGGGTGGGTTCATATCCCCTGGCATTAATTGGTATAATTGCCTCCTTGTCGGGGTGGATTCCCTATTATAAAACAAAAAAGGATTCATAACTGTAGTTCTACTTGATGTCATCATTACTATGATGTTTGTGATGGGAGGGTATGTTGCTTTCACCTAGGTACTTCATTATTGAATTGGATGTGTTTTACGTGCTCAAATCACTATATTGTGCCTAATATCAATAAATGATAGTTGCACCCTATTTTTATACAAAGGCATTGTCTTTTATACATGAGTTGTTGAAATTTACCTCTTGTTTTAGACCATGTTTTGCAATACTAATAAAGGTAATTGGAATAAAAAAGAAAAGGCTTAATGGGATTTTAATGTGTTTATGAAATTGGATGTGATCTTTATTAAAAATTGGTGGTGGTTATATCAATGTCTTGTAAAAAAAATATGGGGAATATGCTTTTTTTTTTTTACAGGAAAACAACAAATATATTAAAAGCTCCAAGCAAAAGGGTATACAAAAGTATACACGACCTATATAAAGGCTCCAAAAGGCCGGCAAAGAGGAGAAAGAAACAAAAAACAACTCCCTCTCCCTATTTGGAGCTTAACCAGTCAATGAAGTCCACCATGAACATTGAGGAAATGTTTGATTGCTTGATCTGCCCTTTCAATATTTTCAAACATTTTCCTATTTCTTTCCTTCCATGTACTCCAAAATAAGTATGAAGGAGCAACTTTCCTATCTTTCTTCCTCTTCTTCCTAATAAAGGATCCATATCAACTCAAAAAGGGACCTGTACATAGGCACAGGCTATGTGCCTTTGGTGGACTTCATATATTGGTTGGGACATTGTTGAAGGAGGGAGTATTTTTGTGTCCCTTATTTTCTGCTTCTTTTTTTAGTACTCATTGTATATAACCTGTGTACTTTTGTGTGTTTTTTTCATTTATATAATGCTCTCTCTTATTTAGCAAAAAAGGGACCTCTTACTTCAAGTGCATCACCCAATCCATCCCAAACAAAACTACCACGGGATAATTACTTTTGAGCAATGAAAAAGGCCGTGATTGACCATTTCTTTTTCTCCTTTACATATGTAGCATTGGGTCGACAACTTCTGCCCCTTCCTATCAAGCCTTCCAACATCATGATCCTTCCTTAAACTACTTCCCAAAAAAAAAAACTGACCTTCAACAGGACCTAAGGATTCCAAACAATACTTGAAGAGAAAAGACTCCATTCTTCCATTAGACAAAGATGAGTAAAGAGATTTAATTGAGAATTTGCTATAGTTTAAATTCAGACAAACCATTTTATTGTCCTTATACCTATTGAATTGTTTGCATTTGCAATCTCCTAAAAAGCTCCACTCCATCTAGCATCCAGTCATGGATCTGTCTTGAGAGACAAGGGTTCCAAAAGGGCCTCCCCTATTCATGCTTTTTTGGTGGTAGCAATATAAAGCAACACAAGAAAAAACTCCCCCAACGATAAGTCACCACATCACTTATCCTTCCAAAATTTCACCTTCCACTTGGAAAATAGGGGAATATATGTAATTGTACCAAGTATCCATTTCAAGAGAAAATAATGAAAATAAATATTAATAAGTTACTTGATATCCCTTTGGCCAAAAGGTTCATAGAAATGATATTTTTGGTAGGGGCAAGGAAAAGCTAATCCCATTAAACTTCATAGAAAAAGTTTAACAGGATTTTAATGCATTATTCAAAATTGGGTGTCATCTTTATTAAAAATTGGCGGTGGCTAAAATCATTTCCTTGTAAAAGAAATACTAGAATGTGCATAATTGTACTAAGTATCCCTTTCAAGAGAAAATGATGGGGAGTCATATATTAATGAAAAGTTACTTGACATCCTTTTCGACAAAAACTTCATTGAAATGTTATTTTTGGTAGGGGCCAAGGGAAAGTTGCTTCCTTTTTTTTTTTTTTGCATTTATTTCTTTTTCTTTATTGGTGGAAGATTTTCATTGTCAAGGGGAGCGTCCTTTTAGGCTATACTGTATGCTCTATCGATTCCATCCTCTCAAATGCTTTCCTCCAAATATTACTGCCTGCTATCTCTGCAATCATCACTAATGGCACTGCTACATCTTTTATGCGATGCTTCCTAGAGCTACATGGTGCTGATGCAATTGCCGCCTGTTAACAATGGTGTTGCTTCATCTTCTCCTCAGAGCAAGTGATTGAGTTTAAGTCCCATTTGCAAGAGTTATGGAGCTCTTTCCCGAGATATTCTCTTGGTTGAAACTCATGCAGTCCTCTTTAAGACGCCATCATTGAAAAGCCTATTTTAAAGCCCTGTTGTTAGAAAGCATCTCATTAGTTAATGCTACAATTTTCTGTTATCAGTAACTCACCAGCATTCATCCATATGATTTCAACTTTTTTGTTACATGGAATGATAGTATCTGCATTATTCATCATGTACTTTTATTTCTTGTATTATGCCAAATTAATAATTTTCTTCTTTTTGTCCAATATTTTCTAACTTATTATCTTTTTTTCTCCAGACAGAGGTCACAACTGTAATTTGTGGGCACAAAGAACTGAAAAAAATTATTGATATAAGTGGACAACTTGACACTCTGAAACGGGTCATATGTATGGATGATTCGACCCTGTGTAACGCCTCATTGGCTGAGGGTGGCGGTAGCTGGACAATCACTTCATTTTCTGATGTGGAGAAACTTGGCAGAGAGAATCCTGTTGATGCGGATTTACCTCTTTCAGCTGATATTGCAGTCATAATGTATACAAGTGGGAGTACTGGATTGCCTAAGGTTAGTAGAAATATCTACCTTAGGCAGTATAGATTTTTTACTTGTGGTTGTACACATTCACCTTAGTTGATATGATGCATTATTTAGCTTTCTGATGCATGTATCTAGTTCATCTAGATTTCAGACCTTTTTGGTGCTTATATCTTTTATCTGTCACACTGAACACAATCAACTTTTTATGTTCTATTTCTTTTAGTCTCTGTGGGCAATGATTTAGTTCTCTCTTCTACAAAAGAAGCTCTTGCAAGTCACCAGTTCCCAATTCACTAGTTTGAGTGGTTGTTCAAATCACCTGGTCCATCACATTAAAATTTAAATTAAAGTATTTAAAAATATGAAACCTCAAAATAAATAAATAAATTTTTTATTGAAGGCTATTTTGGTTCACCTTTTTTCTGAAAAAGTACTGGTGATTTACACCAATTAATCCAAGGACAAATTCTTGATTTTTACTTTTCACGCTTTTAGCTGCTATTTTATTTTGTTTCTCCAATACTCATAGTTAGTTATTAGATGGATGATCATAGGACCTGACTCAAATCGATAGCCCTTGGGCTTGATACTAATTCCTGGATTGAGCTTTGACCATCTCATCTAAAAACCAATTGGTGTTTAGTGAGGGAGGCTAGGCCTTGTTTAGGAACAGTTTTTGAAAACAGTTCTGAAAACCAAATTTTGAAAATTGTTCTCTGATGTTTTGCAAAACAAAAATCTGTTTGAGAACCTGAAATGTTTTTGAGATTTTTTTATTATTTTTAAATATGTTTTAAAAATAATATTTATATTTAGTGTTTTATTTTTAATCATTATACCTATTTGTATAATTATTTTTTTAAAACAACTTCTAAAAACAAGTGAAAACAACTAAAAACAATTAAAAGACATTCTCTGAAAATACTTTGTTTTATGTTTATAATAGTTTTCTAGTTGTCAAACGTATTTTCCTATTTTTTTGTTCTAAAATACAGAAAACTACTGTTGAAACCAGTTGTCAAATACGCCCTAAATCTTTTATGATATTTGATGTCACACCCACTATGGGCCGATTTTCAGAGCCACCCCTAGCGCAAAGCAGCATTGTTGCACGCATCCTGGATCTTCCCTGCAACTAATTATGAGTCAATTGGCCATGTAAGGCATCTTTAGGTGGCCAGTACAGATGTAAGCCCTGATGTGGGGTTTTAGCGCCCGAGCTTTGCAAATTAGTAACCTAGAACATGCCTATGGGTTGATTTGCAGTGTTTGATAGGTAATGCGGTGTTTTTTTCATTTTCCTAATATATCAAAAGACTAGGCAAGTATAAAAAGTGGAATTATTTTTCGTATATGGTATTTATTTATCATCTCTTTTGATACTTGAATTTCTGTGATATTTATCGAGTATTATCTGCAAACTGCTTTTATGTTCAATTTCATTTTTCCTTTTTAAGATGGTTAGTAAATCCTGATTGATGATTTTTTCTTTTTGGTGTTAATCCACTTATCATTGCCACTTCATCCAGGGTGTGATGATGACTCATGGAAATGTCCTAGCCACAGTTTCTGCTGTCATGACAATTGTTCCTGGCCTTGGAAAGGTGCAGGATGTTTATTTAGCATATCTACCCATGGCTCATATCCTTGAATTGGCTGCTGAGGTATGGACAACCTTTCTAAACTAGTTGTATGTCATAGCTTGAGTAGTTTGATGGGAATTTTGTTCCCATCAATGATCAATTTTCCCTTCAGCAGTGTTTTAACGAATCTCTATGTTATATGTTGTAGAACGTAGTAGCTGCTATTGGAGGTGCAATAGGGTATGGATCCCCTTTGACCCTTACTGATACATCAAGCAGGATAAAAAGAGGAACAAAGGGGGATGCCTCTGCTCTGGTACCAACAGTGATGACGGCTGTCCCAGCCATTCTTGATCGTGTTCGAGATGGTGTGCGCAAGAAGGTTTGTGAATTTTGGCTTGCATAAGAATATACATATGCATACATATTCATATCTGCAAGCATGCATAGTTATTATTATTATTTTTTTTGGTGTGTATTTGAGAATGTTGAATTTGATGTCTGATACAAGGTGATTACATGAATAATGAATTTTGTTAACACTTCAGGTAGAGGCAAAGGGTGGTCTAGCCAAGAAATTGTTTGATTTAGCATATGCACGTAGGTTGTCAGCAATCAATGGCAGTTGGTTTGGGGCTTGGGGTCTAGAAATCCTTCTATGGAACTTCCTTGTGTTCAGAAAGGTCCGAGCTATTCTGGGTGGTCGAATCCGCTTTTTGCTATCTGGAGGAGCTCCTCTTTCTGGTGATACTCAAAGATTCATCAATATTTGTCTTGGGTTAGTATCTGGCCCGAGAAAGCTTTAGCTGATCTTTACCAATAAATAAAAGTATGAATCCAAATATATGTATTTTGATGCTGGTAATTTAAAAATGGAAAAGTAGGATTTTTGTCCATAAGCTCCTGCCAATGCCTTTGTTGTATGATTTGCATTTTCTTTTCATTGGCCATTGAGAAACATGTATGAGAATAAGATTTTTTTTAATTGACAACAATGTTTCTGCCATAGAAAGTTATAAGTTTATTATTAAAATCAAACATCTGTGAATTTTATTATCTCCAAATGTGGTGCATCAGACGCATCAAATGCTTCATATTTCCTCGTGTCCAGAGAAGTGCCTCAATTATATGGATGGCAAACTGGGTTGGCATGACTAGTTAGTTTTACTGGCAGGATTTCTTTAGTTTAGGTCAGGTTCGACTTGGCTATTGCATACTCTGGATCTGGCCCGTCCTGAAATGGTAGGCTATAATTTAGAGTTTTTCAAAAAACCTGGTTCCTTGGATTCATCACCCATCACATGTAGACCTTGTAAAAATGTGGGAAAAAGGTAGAATAAAGAATTATTTTAATATTGGATGGTTTTACATACAAGATATGCATTTGAACCATGAGAAAAATATACATCCAGTCTTACTCGGTAATTTAAGGAAACACTTAGCTGGCAATGTCCCACAATCATGCAGCATGCAATATTATCCTTCCTCTTGTTGTAATTGCTCTAAGTGAACTGTTATTTTCAGTGCTCCAATAGTTCAAGGGTATGGCCTGACAGAGAGTTGTGCTGGTGGTACATTTTCCGAGTATGATGATACATCTGTTGGTCGTGTTGGTGCTCCACTTCCTTGCTCATTTATCAAGGTAAGTGGATGAAAATATTTTACTTCCATGTGCTTTAATGCGAGATCTTGGACCTACATGTGCACTTCCTAGCTGAAAACCCTGACCTTGGTAGAAAACAAACAGCTATTCATTCATATCCGGAATAACATCTTGATGCAAGGAGGTGTCATCATTCCCCTTCATTAGGGTAAAAAAGCATCCCCCAGACAGTCCCAATTTTATTGAAATGTTATGCATTATTCCTGAGCTATTTTGCTCGTATAACAGTAACTTGTTACCATGTGATTGATTTTATGTTTGGAACCATGTTTTAAGGATATTTTTATTAAACATAAAAATAATTTTAAATTTTTAAAAAATTTGCCTTTTGTGTCGTGTTTAAGGAAAAGCAAAGTTCTTCCTACTTTTGCAAAATGTACACAAATTGCATTGTGAGGTTCATGTTTAAGAGTTCCATATGCATACATGCATACGCACACACACACACATGCACATATATATATATATCCTTAAAAGTTTATTTTAACCTTCAAATATTGCTTTTAGCATTTAAAAAGTTCCCCCAAACATTATGTTATTCTTGCTTGATTGCTCATTTAGGATAGAATTTTTTATCTAACAAGTGGAGAGTAGTTGGAACTTGGAAATAGTATCTCTAGTCACTCTTTTGGGATTTGTTTCATCTCTTCATGGTACCAAAGCTCTCTCTATGTGGTAAATTTCTTCATGCTCTCCTCATCCTTGGGTTTTGTTTGATCGCTTCATGTTACCAAAGCTATCTTTATCTTGATGTGCTAAATTTCTTCATGCTTTCCTCACCTCACCCTCTCAATGTACTAAATTTCTTCATGCTCTATTCACGCTTGTGAAGGTACCAAAGCTCTCTCTCTCTCTCTTGATCTTGATGGGCTAAATTTCCTCATGCTCTCTTCACCTTTGAGTTTTATTTCATCTCTTCTTGGTACCATACCCCTCTCTCTCTGCTAAATTTCTGTTCTACCTGTATCATCTATCATCGGTCTTGTACGAGAAAATCTTATACCCTGTCGTAATTTTGATTAATGAATTTCAATAGATGGCCATACTAATTCTAATCATATTAAGATAATGTTCTTCTCTGTTTCAGTTGATAAATTGGCCTGAGGGTGGGTATTTAACAAGTGATAAACCAATGCCTCGAGGAGAAATAGTCATTGGTGGTCCAAATGTTACGGTTGGATATTTCAAAAATGAAGAGAAAACAAATGAAGTTTACAAGGTAAAGCTTTGGAGTTTGTTTATCCACATTCTTTTTGTGGTTATATATATATAGTACTCGTTTCAGAATTCTGACCAAAGAATAATTGTAAACTGGACATGTAATAAACTTTGTTAATCTTTTGTTGTTGAAGGTTGATGAGAGAGGGATGAGGTGGTTTTACACCGGGGACATAGGGCAGTTTCATGCTGATGGTTGCCTTGAAATAATTGACCGTAAAAAGGACATAGTTAAACTTCAGCATGGAGAATATTTATCTCTAGGAAAGGTATGCATGATGTAAAATAATGTTTTTCGTTTTTCTTTCCTTTTCTTCTCCTTTGGTTTTTATTTTATTATTATTACCTTTTTATTTTTTAAATCAGGGACTAATACCTTCCTCTACAGGTTGAGGCTGCTCTCATCGTGAGCCCCTATGTCGACAACATTATGTTGCATGCTAATCCTTTTCATAATTACTGTGTGGCTCTTGTGGTGGCTTCACAGCTGGCAGTGGAAGATTGGGCTTTGAAGCAAGGAATAGCTTTCATTGATTTTTCAGACTTATGCCAGAAAGAAGAAACTGTGAAGGAAGTACATGCATCACTTGTGAAGGTAGGCCTATTAGATAAACAATTCCATTGTCATTCAGATTTTGGCATTATCTTAGGGACTTTTTACTCCCAGCACTCCCTTTGCTCCATACATTTATGCATGCTTTTTCTTCACACCAATTTTTGCTGGGCAACATTTTAACTCCATCAATGAATTTCAGCTTCAAAACTTCTAGCGTTTGATTAGGCATGGAAATTCAACCACTCCATGCAACTGATCCCTGAGTTTTAGGAGCTCATCAATTTCGTAGTTTACATGGGTTGGTCCCATACAGCCCTTTTGTCTTTTAAAATTAGTTCCAAGTTTATCACAAAAGCTTAACTCTGGTTACGGTTCCAAGATTTGCCAAGTGCCTTGGCTCCTTCAGTTTTTGTTTTGGTTATTGCAAAGTACACTATTAGAGTGACAAGTTGAGACTAAGTAGTGGCTCCTGACCTTCAGTTCCAGTATTTATTGAACAAAATCATAGTGAAATGTGGTCATTTTTGAATGATTGTTTTTTGTCCAGCCAGCCACCCTGTCCCTACCCCAAGGCCTTAAGAAATTGAACCACCCCCAAAGCTTCATGAAAAGACTTGTGCATGTACAAACACGCCCTTGCAAGTATATATTTATGTATTTAGCATGCACACATGTCCGTATATATTTTTGTATGCAACACACACACACACTCTTCTGAATGTGTCTGTTTAACACATATACTTGCATGTATATGTATGTTTACACACATACATTAGAAAATGATATTCCTGCTGTTAATTTGTTCACTAATTTTGCCACTTCTTCTCTTTGTTTTTAATCATACAGGCAGCAAAGCAGGCACGTCTGGAGAAGTTTGAGATCCCTGCCAAGATCAAATTGCTTCCTGATGCATGGACTCCTGAAACTGGGCTGGTCACTGCAGCTCTCAAGATCAAGAGAGATGTCATTAGGAAGACATTCTCTGAAGACCTCGCAAGGTTATATACATGATGATAATTGAAAAGACTTGTGTCTTTTAAGTTTGTGCAGAATCTTGATGAATGGTTCTTGATAAGACCACCTCTGTTTATCTTCACTTTTCCCCCTTTTTGTACTCCTAAATTAATTTTTGCCTTCATGTTTTTGTTTATGCCATGAGCTATTGTTAGGAAATTTTAAAGAGAAGCTTCTCAGTTTTCATGCTCAAAACTTGGAAATGTTAGCGGTTTATTCAGATTTTCAGATTAGATGAATGAAATTAATCATTGGTTATTTTTCATTTATCCTCCGTTTATTTCCTAGTGAATTATTTCATATCCTGAAAACCAAGTTTTCCATGTTTCAAATTGTGCTTGGTTGCAGTCCTGAAAATAGCTTGGAAAACTAATAGATTTTTACTGTAGATTTGGATTATGTGTCAATATGAATAAAAAGGTATTCAAATTATGTAGGCATCATTTCCAAACAATAAACAAGAATTATTCATATGTTCATTCTAATTGGTTGCATAGAAGCATCATGATCACAACTTAAATGAAATTCTGCTTAAAAGGGGGCATGATTATTATTATTATTATTATTATTAATCTCTTTGTTGGGCTGACAAGTCAAGGGTTAAGCCAATGCAGCCATGAACGAAGGCCTACATCAACTAATCAGGTAAGCAAGAGAAATCTATCTATCACCATTCCACTCTAGGACGGGTGTAAAGTAGTTTCCTTTGTCCTTACCTAACTCATGTCTTTTTTGGTGCCCCCCTTTTATCCTTTTCACGCTATCTACTTGATCCAAATCACTTCTTCTGCTCCCTCTCTCTTTTTGAATTGCCTTAATTCTGAACCGTTTCATTTTTCTTGTGGACATCATTGCTATGATGGTGTCCTGATCGGAAAAACAAAGTGAAAGGCAAAGATTTATTGTAAGGAATGTGGATTGTTAGTTGGCAGAAATGGGGGCCAGGATAAGAGGAGACTACACAATAAGGTGGCATAAGGGGAGACCCACACACAACTTTGGACCATAATGTGAACTTGACCTGAAACCAACCCAAATGGGAACAGCTCCCCCCCTTCCCATGTGCTCATCAGCTCTTTTGTTTCCATCACTTTACACCTTTTAGGATGTTTCATGGACACTCCATTGCAGTGTACTGGCGACAATCTTTCTGTGGTGCACGAGTTTGATTTGAATATTCAAAAACTAGGCAAGTTTTTCTAACTGTTTTCCCTGTGTGTTCCAGTGGGGTCTGGAGACCATTGAGGTGTAGTGGTTGCATGTATCTCATAATAATTAGCTTGGGAGCAGGGACAGTGAGAACTGTGAAGCACTCTCAGGATGGAAATGGGAAACACGAGCCGAGGATGATTTGCAGAAAGTGGGGGAAAATGGGAGGCACGGGCAGCCAATGATTCTCTAACTATTGAAGTGACACTTTTCTAATGCGTTTGCGTGCCAACTTTTCACTTAATCCATTCCTCTTTAGACTGTTTTATTCAAATCCTCAGTATAACATCTGGGTTATCTCAAGTTATCCTTTTTCTTTTGAGAGGATCCTAGGTTGGTTAAAATTGGTATAAAAGCTAATGAACCAGCCTTGTGGCTGTGGAGCACTTTACCAATATGGCTATTGAATTCCATGAGCCCACATGCCAAACGCTCTACCTAACAGGAGCCCTCAAGACAGCACATTTCTCCAAAAACAAGTCATACTCCCAAGAATGATGAGGCCAGAGAAAATGCCCACTTTCAGATGCTTCAGGTTGCACCAAGACCCAACCTCTGCTGCCTCCTGATGATGTATATACAGTCTCGAATCAAGAGAAGTCAGTAATTACTACTGATCCAAACATTCCCTATTTTTTTTTCTTTTTTTTTTAAGTCCAAAAAGAAATGATTGAGATGAGGCAGAGCTCCCTCATCTAAGCTGCAAGATGCCTTACCTAAAACAACTTCTGTCTGCTGCTCAACCTCATTCTAGTGTTATTAAAATGTCCTCAATCTTAAAACCTGGGAACAGGTCAAATGGGGCAGCGCTGATTGAGAAAACTTAGATTCCCTGCTCCTTAAAAATTTATCATGCTTAACCTAACCGTGGACTGCCTGATTAGAATATTGATTACCCACATATCAACTTATATTATAATATACATTACATACATATATATTATATAAAAGAAGAGCTTTAAGCTACTGCTCACTCAGTCCAGTAAAAAGTACCTATGAGAGGAAGGTGTGGTAGAGCTGCCAGAATTCAAGTGAAATACCAACAAGGAGCATCATATCAAAAGATAAATACTGGTTTACCCCAGGAGGAAAGGGTCACAGTTTACAATGGGAGAATCAGAGTCAGAAGAATAGTACTGACGACTTGACCACGGAAATAGTCTGCAAATCAGACAGTTAGAAATTCCCCACCTATTAAGCTGTCCAGATCAGTATGTTGGTGGGGCATGCTTATGGTAACCTTACTTCCATTCTCTGTAGTATATGTGATATATAGGTGTTGAAAACTCTCTCTCTCTCTAGTTTTCAGTTTTCTCTTAAATTCTTCTGCACTTGGTCTCAACCTTTACCGCTCTTCTACTGAAATGAATGTGTATAGAGAAGATAATCCATGCTGCTGCTATTTCCATCCTAAAGAGGTGATTGTGGGGGTGTGTCCCCTGTGTCTGAATGAGAGGCTCCTCATATTGGCAGCAAAACAAGGGCACCATTCCAAAGGCCACCATAGAACTCACAGCCTCATACACAAGAAACCCCCCATCACCCTTCCCAAGATCTTCGCCTTGGGCTCCTTTCTCAACCGCCTTGAGTTTCGCCACTGGAAGTCTGATCACTCTGATCATGATGCCTCCACCAGTCAAGAAGGTATGTATTGTGTTGTTGTTGTTGTTGTTATTGTTTCATCTTCTTCTGAGTCTCCGTTCTCATGTTCATAAACCCATCAAAATAAGGAAAATAAATAAATAAATAAATGAAGTTACATCCTATCTCAGTTCTAAGTGCTGGATCAAATTAGAACGATGCGCGAGAGGGTTTGTGTGTGTTAAGGGTGTTAGCCATTTCCAGAGGCTGGTGTTTTATTTTTGAAGATGTTTCACCTTTGCAATCTTCTTTTCTAGTTATGTCAAAGAGATATGGTGAATGGTAACAGCATAGAAAATAGTGACAAACTAGAGACTTTAGCAGTGATTCAAGGGGAAGAAGTAACACAAAATTGGAGGATTAACTAGGAAAAATGATGAAAATGTTGGAAAATCAGGGAATGTGTTTGTGTATATTTGGAACTTAATCTTCAACTTTGCCAATAATTTTGGGAAATACTCAAGAAACAGCAAAGTTGTTCTCAATAATTCAGGAACTAGTCCAAAGATATTTCTGAAAAGCTCTGCAATATATGAGAAAGAAAAATCAAGAAATACTGAAATATACATGACAAATGAGGTAAGCCAAGAGCAGAAAAGAGGTTCAGTGAATGGTGGCAAATGCACGGAAGCAGACACATCAGAAGTCGGTGCATTGTGAAACCTGAGAGGGACCCCTTGGTCCACAACCAGAATCCATTCAATGTCATTTCTTATTAATCATGTTCTTAGCATTTCACTTGGTTACATGTACAAAAGAACACACATTTTTCACCATATAGTAAAAAGCTCCTGTTTTCTTGGCACCCAATCATCATATTCTTACTCCAAAATCTTTTTTTGCAGATTCCTTCATATCAATCAAATTTGAAGACAATGGTGTTGCCTCATGGGAAAAGACCACAACCACAAAGGTCCCTCTTCAGCATTGCACCAATATGCCATTGAGCAAAGAGGCCAAGGGGACTAAGAGTGTAGTAGAACATGCAAAACCACGTGCAACGCTGAGGTGGAGAAAGCGGATTGGGCACCTATTCCAGCTGATCAGATGGAAGAGGTCCAGCAAGGCAAACGTGTGCCACGTGGGCAGCAAGGTGGAGGGAGTCAAGGTGATGAGGAAGGGCTGGATAAGGACTCTGACAAAGAGGAAGACCAAAGAATAAAGGGTTGCACAGAAAGAGACACTAAGCTTTTCCTCCACCACCCCCCTCCCTCCCCCCCCCCAAAAAAAAAAAAAATAAATTGTGTGTTGAAGCTCAATAATGGTGGGCTCAATGTGAATCTCTAAAGCTATATGTTACTGAGATGGAAGAGTCAAAATAGCTTTGTCATTTTTAAAAATGTGCTTTCCTTTGAATTCTTGGCTTCTTTGTATTTTTTTGAATAGCTAGCAATTGCTGTAAAAGAAAAGCTAGTCCAAAGTGTTGTCACATCTCCCACTCTGTCTCTCCCTCACATAAGAACACACACACAAAAATTTCACAGGCAAGACAATGGTGGGCACTTGTTCCACAATTAGCATCCCCATGGAATACATCTCAAAATTAATCCTCCCCACCATTGTTAGGTTTTCACTGTAAGATCGAAGCATGCATACGGGTCCATCAGCATACAGCTGCACCTTGTCTTTTAATTGTCTTATAGTGGCAGAATATCTTGTTCCTTCTCATTCAACAGTTACTCAATGAAATAGTAAAATTCTTAATGATAATTTTCAGGGCTAAAGAAGTAAAGGCCCCCCTTGAATATTCTCTGCCCCTGCACTGCCAACAATGCCTTGACTTGTTCCTACTGCATGCCCTTCACATATAGTAAGACTGTAAGAGAAGGGCACGTAGGGCAATTTGTTCCTAGTGCCTCGTATGGGACCATTTTTAGTGCAGGACCACCATGGATGTTGAGAAAAGCTTCAAATGGGGCGGACGAAAATGACAAGACATGATTCCCCACCCAACCTCTTTACAGTACCAGAGAAGACTGAAATATATTATCCCTCCATTTCTTTCTTTAATTCTTTGAAAATTTGTAAGTTAGCTCACCTGCTTCAGACTTGGACACAATCCCCATTACCCTTCATATTTGAGATTAGCTATGAGATTACAGTTGAACTGATTTTGATGGGTTGTGCAATCACATGTACTGCCTTCATGAAAATGGAGGGGCAGAATGATTGGTGGACTAGAATTTACTTAAATCAAGGATAATGACATTCTCCAAGATTGGTCCAATGCATTTATAGAATTCTTTTTTTTCTCCCTTTTTTTTTTTTTTTTCTTCTCTGGAATGACAAGGACAAGGGCTTTCCTTTTCCTGGTTTAGAACTCAAAAATTATTTGTTGAGGAAGATTCTACCAAAAAGAATATCTTTTCATTTCCATTGTGGAACTCATGTCATGGTACAACCTCTCATCATTTCCATAGAAAAACAAAACAAAATAAAATGAAATGGTTTGGACCCTCATTTTGATGCACTAAAGCATAGCCCATTAGTCTTTTGATTTCTCTCTTAATTAACCCTATCCAATCAATTATTCATCATACTGAATGAAAGAGAAAAAGAGATTTGAGGTTGAAATATACCAATCTCATCAAAACAAAAGCAGAAGAGTTGGTAAGTCATAAATGACGGCCACCATGTCCCACAATATTAGATCTTCATTACATGTGTATTTCCTGAGAATCACCCAAATAAATAAATACAAGATTGATGATTCTTTGCTTCCCCTCCCCCCAACTGAAAAGAGGATTGAAATGGTCTTTGTTTAATAAGCTGCCAAAGGTATTTGATTTCCTCCCATCATTTTCCAATTGTGAAATCTTGAACTAAATCTGCTGAAATGAAATTGAAAGCTATAAGCACATTTGGAAGTGCTTCTAATAGGATGCCATTTTACTTGAAATAGTTTTTGGCTAGCACTTGATAAATATGTATTTCTAAAATAATTTTTTTATTGTATTAAAACAAATTTATTTATTTATTTATTTATTTTTGATAAAGGTGTATTGCTAGGGTCCAAGTGAAAATGATTTTTTTTTTTCCTTAAAGGGAAAATGTGTTCTAGGCTCTAGCAGCTTTTCTAAATGGACAATGAATAAAAAATAGATCATACAATTCAATAAAAAGAAAGAGGGAAAGGAAGCAAAGAATGATGGACAAGGAAACCCTCAACTCTCTCAATCCACCAAAAATGAAAAAAGAAGAGGGAGAAGAAAAAAGGGGGAAAATGAAGAAGACAACATGGCCAGAAGAAAGAACCAATAAAGGGAAGCAACTTTATTTTTCTTTTCCTTTGATTACGAGCCAAAAAAAAAAAAAAAAAAAAGGAAAGAAAGAAAGAAAGAAAAAAGGGAGACTATCCCCTTTTGTAAGCTACAAGTCAAACCACTTTGGAGAAGCACATTGTTGTGCCACTCTTGAATGGAAGGGAGGTGGTATCTAGCTCCTATGTATTCATAAATAAATGAAAGGCAATATAGACTTTACAGACAACTTGGTAGGCCTTTTGCACTCAACGACTTATCCCATCTTCATCTCCTCTTTCTCACCTTTCACTTCAAATCACAACCCTTCACATGACATGATTCATTGTATTTATCACTTAAGAGCCTACCCTCTCTCTCTCTCTCTCTCTCTCTCTCTCTCTCTTTTGTATTACCCAAGAGCCTTTTCTAGCTACCGGACGTACATTGTCCACTATCTGAAATTTTATGATTCCTCTTTCATTTTGCCACAAGGGCCCATGTTACTGGTTTTGGTCTTGTGGGAACTTGGGATGATATAAAATGGATGGAAAGTAACCAAACATTTTGATAATCCAATCTCTTTTATTCCATGCAAGTATATATAATAACAACCAATTAACAAGAGTAATAGTCATCCAGATATATTTTCTGGCGATAAGGCTCTTATTAGTGATTGATTGCTAATTTAACGGGAATCCTTCCTGTGACATGCCATTTTCAAGGGAACAGGCGGGTCCGTGTATGCTCCACTGGAGATTCGATCAAAGACAAACTTGTTAGCTGCCTCAGTGTAGTGAATTCCATCCCAATTTGCTCGGACCCAAGGGCGGTCACACGCTCCAATGAATATATCGGTGCCATTAACAGTGATTGTACCTCCACAGAGCACTTCATTGTTGTAGTTGTACTTGCCTCCATAGCCACAGCAAGCTACAAGTGAATGCTCAAACCCTGCATACATACCGTATAAGATGCATTAATTCAGTCTTTCAGATGAAAATATGGTTGATGGGACTCGATTGGGCTTTTGTTTTGGGCTTACCATATTTCTCGGGGTGGCTCAATAGCTCGTACTTGACTGAGTAGACATCCACGTATGTGATGGCAGCCGAGGGAAGGTCTTTTCTGAGCTGGAGAACGGCCTCCTTCAACTTGGAATTGAAGTATTGAGATATCTAATTAAAAGGCTCGGCGCAGCCAATGCTGTCAGTTTGGGCCGCGACGTCTGGGAAGCTGACCAGCATGTATGGGAGGCAGCCCATTGGGTCTGTGTTGTGGATCCAAAACGTTCTTCCTCCCAAATCGTATAGACCCTATAATCATAGCATGTTAATATATATCTTATGGGCTTTAGTTTGATCAATATTTAGACTTTGGGACCAAATTTCGCTTAGTCCAAATAAAGGAACTTTGTCTCAAACTCCAATATTTGTTCCAACCAAACCACTACCTTAACATGGGCAGACAAATTGCCAATGATGTCGGGGACCGTAGCATTGACTTGCTCCACAGTCAGGTTACTATACAACCCTTCCGCTAAATCATTGTGGCCGATGTCTATAGTGTATAAGCCTTTCTCAAAATACTCCTCCTCGGGCAGTAACTCCACATATACACCTCCTGCACAATGATAAAAATTAAAATCTTATGATTTAAAGTTAAGAATCAAATGAAAAATATTAAGTAGAAGGGCTTGTAATAATTAAGCTATGAATTCACCTCGTTTCCTCGCCACCTGGGATCTATTTTTGAATTGGGAAAACTGGTCCAATTGGATGTCGAGGTAGAAGGGACTGAATCCACCTCCAGGGTAGATAAAACTGGGCAGTGTGACAGTGGCGGCCGCTGTGGCAAAGTTCACACCCTGGCTGAAGTTGGTGCCCACTGAATCCAGATAAGCACTGAGAAATGGTAGTCCCAAACTGTTTGCTGATCATACCATACAAAAATTGAATTGAATTTAGAAGCAGTTGTATAGTCTGAGGAATATGTATATATATGAGCTGAAAGCTAAGAGAAAGTGATGAATATATTTATACCGATGAAATCGATCATGACGCGGCCATCCGTGTATCTCCCGGAGGGCTTGTGAAAGAAGGTCTCTCCATAAGGGTAGGGAGGTTGAAAAAACGCAGCAGGGAACCCACCGGTGTCTGAGTTTGAGTCACCGAAGTTAAATATTGCGGGAAACTCGCAGTTCTCAGAAGCGACAACGGGTTTGGATGTGGTGGCAAAACATAGAAGAACACAGAAACAACAGAGAGAAACGGTATTCTTGATAATGAAGGTAGCAGAGAAGTCCATGTTGGAAGAGGAAGAAGACAGTGTTGAGATGAGGAAACAGCAAGGGAAGCTTGATTTATATACTGTGACAAGGTGGACTTTTCCACTGAATTTAATTTCTAGAACTTGGTGATATTTAAGCTCAGGTACAAGAATTTCTTCAAACTTACGTGTGATCTTTGCAGTAAGATACGGCTGCATGAAATTAGACAAACGTGCCCTTAAAAGCCTCGCAGTTAACTCTAGTCTCACATTCGTCTTTATTAGTTTCTTTCATGAGCTTGAAGATTTTGTCAGATCGATCTAAAATTTGAATTTATAATATTAGAGAAAATAAATTCTAAAAATGTTAAAGGAAGACTTGACTTCGTAGGAGCTCACATGTTGCCACCTGGCTAATTCTTCTCGACACGACACAGCATGCATATTTGGACCCGCAACTTGGAAGATAACCTTTCATAGAAATTTGTCATGTGTACATGTCTTTGGCTTTTCCACCACAAGGAGAGTATACATACAAACAAAAACTTATGCTTCATTATCCAAATAAAAATTCTACATTCTAGAAAATGATCAATGTCCATTTCCCCATAATGCATCTCAAAAATAGTAAAATGTAGTGTTAATTACAATATTCATTCTATATTTACTATTTTAAAAATAAAAATAATAAAAAATAGTAAATCTTATATAAAATGTATGAATTTATCTTACATTTTAAAAAATTATTTTTAAATTTTAAAGTAATAATTTTTTTTTTAACAGTCTTTAAAAAGCATCATTTTTGGATCAAAGTTATTTTATTAAAAAAAAAATAGACAACCAAAAATGTATCAAAACAATATCTTGGTTGGTTTAATCGATGAGTGTATTGTGCTAAATTCAATTCAAGGAAACTTTCAAGGCAGGTGTGATTTTGAAGTAACTGCCCTATGAAGATTCTTCTATCTTCAAAGGATCCTACTTCGGATATTTTCAAGTCACTATTAAATTAGACCCACGTCACCCACCTTTCTAGCCCCACTTTTTTTTTTCTTTCTTTTTTTCCTCTCAATTTCCCTTTAAAACAGGCTTATTCATGTCTGTGAGACATAATAATTTAACAAATAAAGCGCAGGTTCTGCAATAAAGGACATGGGTTTTGCCAAATAAATAAGAGAGCATGAGTACATCAAGGTGATGTTTATTTTTTTAATTTTTTGCTTAAAGTAATTTAGTTTCAGAATTTAGGTTCTTTATTTTTTACTTTTTCATAACTTATTATAAATTTTTTAATTTTTTTTAAATAAAAAAAAATAATATATTAATTTTTTTACTTTTTAATACTTAATAAAAATAAAATACTACAAAAATAAACAATCTAACATATAATACTATTAAGTATTAAAATTTTATTTAGAATTAAGTAAAAAAACAAACACCACCTAACTCTGTTGAGTTAGCTGCTTATTACATACAAGAAAGGTACATTTTTGGCTACCCTTTGATCAATGCATGATGCTTATTACCCAGAACCAGGAGAATACATTAAAATGATAATACAAACAGAAGTGCATGTTGGTCTGCCTTCCAAGTACACAAAAATCAATATGAAGTGTTCCTATGACATGCCATTCTTAAGGGCAGAGGCGGATCTGAAAATGCTCCACTGGAGATTTTATCAAAAACAAATTTGTTAGCTGCCTCAGTGTAGTGAATTCCATCCCAATTCACTCGAGATGAAGGGCGCTCACATGATCCCACAAAAATTTCGCTACCATTAACAGTGATGGTACTACCACAGCCAGCATCATTGCCGTAGTTGTACTCACCTCCATAGCCACAGCAAGCCACAAGTGGAAGCTCAAACCCTGCAGATTATGAGAAAAGCATCATTTGTTAACAACATGGTGCATAAATGAGTTAAAGTTAGATGACAAGAGCTACTATTTTCCTATATATATATATATATATATATCATCATATGGCTTACCATATTTCTTGGGTTGGCTAAAGAGGGAATACTTGACAGAGTAGACATCGACATATGTAATTGCAGCTAAAGGAAAGTCCTTCCGGAGTTGCGCAACAGCCTCCTTCAACTTGTAGTTGAAGTACTGAGCCACTTCATTGTGAGGCTTTGAACAACCGGCACCGTCCCTTTGGGCTGCCTGAAAATTGGCCAAGATATAGGGGAGGCAGCCGATGGGTCCTGTGTTGTGTATCCAGAATGATCTTGCTCCCGACTTGTAAATACGCTGCATCATCATGTGATTCATTCATGTACATAGTCTCAGTGCTATGCAATAAGTTGTAACAGAGGGAAAAAAAGCTATGAAAAAACGAGACCCAGAAAGGAAATGCTTCAAAACATACATTAAATCGAAGTCCCTAATCTAAGGATTACCCTAACATTGGTGGAGAAACCATTGATTATATCAGGGACAGTTGCATTGACTTCCTGGATAGACATGTTAGCAAAGAACCCTTCACCAAGATCATTCTGACCGATGTCCAAAGTGTATAGAGCTTTGAGAAAATACTCCTCCTTGGGCATTAAGTCCTTGTACACCCCACCTAAAAATCATTAAAAGCCGCTTAGAAAAATATCATTTATATAGCTATGCACTACAAAACGTCTATTAATGTTAAATTATCATTTACCTCGTTTCCTTATCTTTTGTGTTCTGGACTTGAATTGCACAAACTGATCGTATTGCAAGTCCAGGTAGAATGGACTGAACCCACCAGCAGGTATTATACTAGTCGGTAGTCGGATTGTAGCAGCAGCCGTGGCAAAGTTTGCACCATTTGTGTAATTGGACCCCAGAGAATTAAGATAAGCACTAAGAAATGGTAGACCAAAACTGTTGGCTGAAACCATGTAAATTTTGCCCAAGTCAATAATGCTGCCAAGTTTTGGTTAGTCCTAGACTAAAACAGTACATTTCCTAGCCTTTTTTCTAATTTTGATGGAAAATGAAATTAAAAATGAATGTCTGAATTGGGCTTTTCTTGTCATGCTGTCTCTACAGCATAGCTGAATGTCCCCTGTACCGATTTTATAGACACTGGCTCTTGGGCAATGAGAGGTAGATATGCAGAAAATAGGTTTAAAGAGAAGGTAAATCGTACCAATGAAATCAATCATGAGGCGGCCATCTGAGAATCTGCCTGCTGGCATGCGAAAAAAGGTCCTCCCATAAGGCCAGGGAGGTTGAGAGAAGGCAGCAGCATATCCACCTGTGTCTGAATTGGAGTCCGCAAAGTTAAAGATTGCTGGAAATTTGCAATTTTCCCAAGCAACAACAGGGTTGATCACTGTGGTAGTAAAAGATAAAAGCACGCAAAAACAGCAAAGAGAAGTGGCAAGTCTGATGGTGCTGAGAGACTCCATGGAGAGAGAGAGAGAGAGAGAGAGAGAGAGAGAGAGAGAGAGAGGAGGAGGAGGGTGAGGGTATTGAAATGGGGAAGGAGGGAATGAAGTGGATAAGTATTGTGAGAACGTAGACTCTTGGATTACGTGATGAAGAAATTCGAAGTGTTTAATGGTTGTGGGCAACTGGTCCAACAACGTACAGGCCGGAGCTGATTAAAATTGACAATGTTAGCAATAATCAGGATTAGATTATCTCATGCAAGGTGTACTAGTTTATCACGTATCTACCGACGGTTTAAGATTTCAAAGTTCCCAGCTAATTTGTTTGAATAATAATGGCCTGGCCTCCTTCCCCAACAAAATGAGTAGAAGAGGAGGATTTCCTGTCTAAGGTAGCAAGGCACTTGCACATAAAAGCATACTCCTTAACGCCCACGCCCGCAAGCCTAATCCAATGACCTAAACTGTGGGCGTGGCGAAGGAAAGTTCGTTAAATTTTGAACTTTTCCAGTTTCCAAATTGAATAGTAAAGTGGGCAAGATATGTGAATCATAGTTAGAACTTAGAAGGATATGTTGTGATTATGGTCATGGCTAACAGAGAACAGTGAGAACAAGGGCACAATCTGAGTGACAAGAAATTACATCGGTGTTATATATAAGTTACTGGAAGTGTAAAAATAAACTTTGATAATCCAGTCTGGGAAACTGATATTTACAAGTCACCATCTATCTACTAATACAAAAGATCAAAAAACCAAGACCAAAAACAAAGGACTCAATTGCTATACAGTCCCTCATAAGAGTATTCTTGGTTTGATTCTGCAGATCAGGTGAGAAGCGGAATGGCAGAGGGCTCAGAAGATGAGGGCTGCAGGGCACGGAGTCGAATGTCATTTTGTCTACGAGTGGAGATGTCAGTGGTGGCTGGGGCTGGGGCAGGGGCAGAATCCGATTCATCCAACACAAGTGGGTAAGGAGACGTCCTGACATAAGCATTGCCAACATGGTTGCCACACTTACGGCAGAGAAGTTCGGTTCTGTGGCAGAACAAACCACAAGAGTGCCTGGAGATGAAGTAGGGTATACATTTGAACTCATCAACCAGGGTACATCTACTCTCATCGACTTGAAGAAATAATATGACGCCGCGTTTTATGTTTTTCCCATATTTGGAGCCTATATTCTTTGTGTTCCGATTAGAGGAGCAAAGCTTTAGTTCGTACCCACAAGAACCACAGCTGCATCAAACATATATCTTATTGTCACACATCCAAAATATAAATATTCCATAAATAAACTCATTTCCATACCATATCGCTTCTGGACAAATCAAGTTGACTGGTTCTGGGTTTGGTATCGGTTTTGTAATTATAGAAAATCCAAATACTGCTTTCTTCAGCGGGCAAACCCAAAACTAGAAGAAAACAATTTTTCAAAACCTATGGTTGGTTTTTTGAAAACAACAAGAAAGGGAAAACAAAAATCAACGTAATCATGGAGAAGTTCATAAATTTTTGGATTCCTCAGTCTTGATGAACAAAATAAGGAAAGGAAAATTTCTAGCAATGTTTTCCAAAAAAAAAAAAAAAAATCTCAACATTTTTCAAGACAATTCTTCTCCGCCAAACTTATTTTCTGGGTTGAATCGTTTTCTAGGTCAGTCATCATACATGCCTGACAGTTGGTGATATTTAAGCTCAGGTACAAGAATTTCTTCAAACTTACGCGTGATCTTTGGAGTAAGATACGGCTGCATGAAATTAGACACACGTGCCCTTAAAAGCCTCGCAGTTAACTCTAGTCTCACATTCGTTTTTATTAGTTTCTTTCATGAGCTTGAAGACTTTGTCAGATCTAAAATTTGAATTTATAATAATAGAGAAAATAAATTCTAAACACGTTCATGGAGGCTTTGACTTTGTAGGAGCTCACATGTTGCCACCTGGCTAATTTTTCTCGACACGACACAGCATGCATATTTGGACCCGCAACTTGGAAGATAACCTTTCATAGAAATTTGTCATGTGTGTCTTTGGCTTTTCCACCACAAGGAGGGTATACATACAAACAAAAACTTATGCTTCATTATCCAAATAAAAATTCTACATTCTAGAAATTGATCAATGTCCATTTCTCCATAATGCATCTCAAAAATAGTAAAATGTAGTGTTAATTACAATATTCATTCTATATTTACTATTTTAAAAATAAAAAAAATAAAAAAATACTAAATCTTATATAAAATGTATGAATTTATCGTACATTTTAAAAAATTATTTTTAAATTTTAAAGTAATAATTTATTTATTTTTAACAGTCTTTAATAAGCATCATTTTTGGATCAAAGTTATTATTTTTTTAATATTTTTAAAAATAGACAACCAAAAATGTGTCAAAACAATATCTTGGTTGGTTTAATTGATGACTGTCTATTGTGCTAAATTCAATTCAAGGAAACTTTCAAGGTAGGTGTGACTTTGAAGTAACTGCCCTATGAAGATTCTTCTATCTTCAAAGGATCATACTTCGGATATTTTCAAGTCACTATTAAATTAGACCCACGTCACCCACCTTTCTATACAGCCCCACTTTTTTTTTTCTTTCATTTTTCCTCTCAATTTCCCTTAAAACAGGCTTATTCATGTCTGTGAGACAATAATAATTTAACAAATAAAGTGCAGGTTCTGCAATAAAGGACATGGGTTTTGCCAAATAAATCAGAGAGCATGAGTACACCAACTCTGTTGAGTTAGATGCTTATTACATACAAGAAAGGTACGTTTTAGGCTACCCTTTGATCAATGCATGATGCTTATTTCCCAGAACCAGGAGCATACATTAATGATAATACCAACAGAAGTGCGTGTTGGGTCTGCCTTCCAAGTACACAAAAATCAATATGAAGTGTTCCTATGACATGCCATTCTTAAGGGCAGAGGCGGATCTGAAAATGCTCCACTGGAGATTTTATCAAAAACAAATTTGTTAGCTGCCTCAGTGTAGTGAATTCCATCCCAATTCACTCGAGATGAAGGGCGCTCACATGATCCCACAAAAATTTCGCTACCATTAACAGTGATGGTACTACCACAGCCAGCATCATTGCCGTAGTTGTACTCACCTCCATAGCCACAGCAAGCCACAAGTGGAAGTTCAAACCCTGCAGATTATGAGAAAAGCATCATTTGTTAACAACATGGTGCATAAATGAGTTAAAGTTAGATGACAAGAGCTACTATTTTCCTATATATATATATATATATATATATATATATATCATCATATGGCTTACCATATTTCTTGGGTTGGCTAAAGAGGGAATACTTGACAGAGTAGACATCGACATATGTAATTGCAGCTAAAGGAAAGTCCTTCCGGAGTTGGGCAACAGGCCTCCTTCAACTTGTAGTTGAAGTACTGAGCCACTTCATTGTGAGGCTTTGAACAACCGGCACCGTCCCTTTGGGCTGCCTGAAAATTGGCCAAGATATAGGGGAGGCAGCCGATGGGTCCTGTGTTGTGTATCCAGAATGATCTTGCTCCCGACTTGTAAATACGCTGCATCATCATGTGATTCATTCATGTACATAGTCTCAGTGCTATGCAATAAGTTGTAACAGAGGGAAAAAAGCTATGAAAAAACGAGACCCAGAAAGGAAATGCTTCAAAACATACATTAAATCGAAGTCCCTAATCTAAGGATTACCCTAACATTGGTGGAGAAACCATTGATTATATCAGGTACAGTTGCATTGACTTCCTGGATAGACATGTTAGCAAAGAACCCTTCACCAAGATCATTTTGACCGATGTCCAAAGTGTATAGAGCTTTGAGAAAATACTCCTCCTTGGGCATTAAGTCCTTGTACACCCCACCTAAAAATCATTAAAAGCCGCTTAGAAAAATATCATTTATATAGCTATGCACTACAAAACGTCTATTAATGTTAAATTATCATTTACCACGTTTCCTTATCTTTTGTGTTCTGGACTTGAATTGCACAAACTGATCGTATTGCAAGTCCAGGTAGAATGGACTGAACCCACCAGCAGGTATTATTCTAGTCGGTAGTCGGATTGTAGCAGCAGCCGTGGCAAAGTTTGCACCATTTGTGTAACTGGACCCCAGAGAATTAAGATAAGCACTAAGAAATGGTAGACCAAAACTGTTGGCTGAAACCATGTAAATTTTGCCCAAGTCAATAATGCTGCCAAGTTTTGGTTAGTCCTAGACTAAAACAGTACATTTCCTAGCCTTTTTTCTAATTTTGATGGAAAATGAAATTAAAAATGAATGTCTGAATTGGGCTTTTCTTGTCATGCTGTCTCTACAGCATAGCTGAACGTCCCCTGTACCCATTTTATAAACACTGGCTCTTGGGCAATGAGAGGTAGATATGCAGAAAATAGGTTTAAAGAGAAGGTAAATCGTACCAATGAAATCAATCATGAGGCGGCCATCTGAGAATCTGCCTGCTGGCATGCGAAAAAAGGTCCTCCCATAAGGCCAGGGAGGTTGAGAGAAGGCAGCAGCATATCCACCTGTGTCTGAATTGGAGTCTGCAAAGTTAAAGATTGCTGGAAATTTGCAATTTTCTAAAGCAACAACAGGGTTGATCACTGTGGTAGTAAAAGATAAAAGCACGCAAAAACAGCAAAGAGAAGTGGCAAGTCTGATGGTGCTGAGAGACTCCATGGAGAGAGAGAGAGAGAGAGAGAGAGAGAGAGAGAGAGAGAGAGAGAGGAGGAGGAGGGTATTGAAATGGGGAAGGAGGGAATGAAGTTGAGAAATATAAAATATCGTGAGAACGTAGACCTTTGGATCGAGTGATGAAGAAATTCGAAGTGTTTAATGGTTAAACCATATAATTTTCTTGTATAATTTAATTGAGTCGGTGCACTGCCCCATTACTGATTGTACTCGTAGCGTACATTTGATCTTTAATCAATCAATTCTTTTGTGGTTGGAGATGTTACAGGTACTGACACCTCAGACCCACTTCCATGTGAACCACATGTTTGTGGGCAACTGGTCCAGCAACGTACAGGCCAGAGCTGATTAAAATTGACGATGTTAGCAATAATCAGGATTAGATTATCTCATACAAGGTGTACTAGTTTATCACATATATACCGCCGGTTTAAGATTTCAAAGTTCCCAGCCAATTTATATCGACCGTGTTATTTATCAGTTACTGGAAGTGTAAAAATAAACTTTGATAATCCAGTCTGGGAAACTGATATTTACAAGTCACCATCTATCTACTAATACAAAAGAGCAAAAAACCAAGACCAAAAACAAAGGACTCAATTGCTATACAGTCCCTCATAAGAATATTCTTGGTTTGATTCTGCAGATCAGGTGAGAAGCGGAATGGCAGAGGGCTCAGAGGATGAGGGCTGCAGGGCACGGAGTCGAATGTCATATTTTCTACAAGTGGAGATGTCAGTGGTGGCTGGGGCTGGGGCTGGGGCAGAATCCGATTCATCCAACACAAGTGGGTATGGAGACGTCCTGACATAAGCATTGCCAACATGGTTGCCACACTTACGGCAGAGAAGTTTGGTTCTGTGGCAGAACAAACCCCAAGAGTGCCTGGAGATGAAGTAGGGTATACATTTGAACTCATCAACCAGGGTGAATCTACTCTCATCGACTAGGAGAAATGATATGACGCCGCGTTTTATGTTTTTCCCATATTTGGAGCCTATATTCTTTGTGTTCCGATTAGAGGAGCAAAGCTTTAGCTCGTACCCACAAGAACCACAGCTGCATCAAAACATACATCTTATTGTCACAGCTCCAAAATATAAATATTCCATAAATAAACTCATTTCCATACCAAATCGCTTCTGGACAAATCAAGTTGACTGGTTCTGGGTTTGGTATCGGTTTTGTAATTATAGAAAATCCAAAGACTGCTTTCTTCCGCGGTAAACCCAAAACTAGAAGAAAACAATTTTTCAAAACCTATGGTTGGTTTTTTGAAAACAACAAGAAAAGGGAAAACAAAAATCAAACGTAATCATGGGGCAGTTCACAAATTTTTGGACTCCTCAGTCTTGATGAACAAAATAAGGAAAGGAAAATTTCTAGCAATGTTTTCAAAAAAAAAAAAAAAAATCTCAACATTTTTCAAGACAATTCTTCTCCACCAAACCTATTTCTGGGTTGAATCGTTTTCTAGGTCAGTCATCATACATGCCTGACAGTTTCTTTTCTTTCCTTTCAAGACAATTCAGATTCAGAACTGAGTGTTAAAAGCCTGGCGAAAGGGGAGATATTAATGATTCTCCTTCCTCTTTGGGAGATAATTCAAAGCAAAATCCACAAGATTTTTACTTCTAGGATTCCAAATATAGCTACAAAGGACAAATATTCACTTAGCAGTGGTCTAACAATTATTCCGCAGCAGAAAAAACAATAATAAATGAAAACGATTCCTTTATAAAAATCATATTTTGATGTTTACCAGTGCGCATTCCATCCGAAAATTTTCAATATTAAAAGGGGGAAAATTTTCCAGCAAACCGGGAGGATGATTCATTCATAGAGTCAAGTCAATGGAGAGAGAGAGAAAGAGAAAGAGAGAGAACCTGTAACTGACATCTCTTAGAGAAGAAGCAGAGAAGTCCCGGTGAGGTTGAGTTTCGTGGGTGAGAACCGTCGAATTCTCCATATATTATCAGAAGGCAGAAGCAATTCAGATTTCAGAGCGGGGTTTAGACACTGTAACCGTTCTTCCCAAATCCAGAAAAGAAGAATCCACAGAAGTGAATCGGTTGCGAGAGAAACACAAAGACGTGTTTCCTAGTTGAAGATAAGGTTTTACAGTGTTTTGGGGAATCTACGGAAAAGGTCGGTGACGACGGGGACGGAGAGATTGAGATTGATCGGAAGCTCTTTCTTGATCTCTTCCTTCCTCTACTCTGCTTACGACCAGCGGACCCCCAAATGAATAATTTAATGTTAGATGCTGCTCCCTTTACAGGACACTTGTCCTTCTCTCTAATGAAAGATTCTTACGTGGACGGTTAGGATTGCGTTTCTCCATCCACTACTCTTTTAGAAACCTTGGATGACCATGATTTGCCGGTGGGTGCATGCATTCATGATCATTTCTTTTTTTTTTCCTGTTTCTTTTTCTAATGGTCTTTTCTCACGGGAACAGCCAGGCATGTTCCTTCCCACGTGGCTGCAAACGAACCCTTCATGTGTCTGATTCTTGGTGACTGTTTAATGTTTAATTATTACGTGTATTTCAATTATTACTTGACTTGATTCAAGTGAAAAGGTATATTTGCGCTCGAATAAATTATGGGTTCGTTATTACATCCTTACCGGATCAAGTCAAAGTTGTAGTAATTTGAAATTTTAAAAAAATATATATTTTATACCTCAATTCCTTTTTATTAGACATGAAAACTTTGATGATTAAGCATTAATTTTTATTATTTTTTTATATAAGAAAGAATGGAGGTTATACAAAGAAAAGAATAACAAATGTAGTATAGTATATATTTTATTGCTATTATGCATTTGATTTCGGGTATTTCCATAATCAAATGTTGTATTTTTCATAACAATCTTTGTTATGGGATTCTGGGAATGGCAATGAGATGGATTCGAAATAAGTTGTCTTCATCTCAACTTTGATTCATTTATTCAAAATAATTTTTGTTTCTATCTTATTAAAAAAATTTAAACAAGATAGGGTGGTATATGAATTTCTTATATCCGCTCCATGTTTAACTTCTTTTTTTTCTTAATTTTTTTTAAATGTAATTACATTAAAATAAATATATTTTATAAATAATTAAAATATTATAATTTTTTTATAACTTATTTTATTGAAAAGTATTATTATTATTATTATTATTATTATTATTATTATTATATATTAAAAATAAGAAAATAAAAATTAATTTAAATTAATTTTATATATAATCAAAACATAATGATATGAGACAAGCAATACCCAAACTAGTTTCCAGTTTTAAAAAATCTTAAACTCGCTTCTAATCTATTTATTTAGATTTCATACTCGTCCCATTAAGGATGGAGTACGACGGACATCCAAGAAATATTGTCTTGTTATCATCTTTAATTGGGAATGAAGATGAATAACTTTTTTCAAAATATAATTGTTTAAAAATTTTGATAAATTATTTTATTTCCAACATAAATCATATCACTCTCATGATATGATTTTTTTATGTATTACTCATTAATTTATTTACATCATTTATCTTATCAGCATAAAAGATTGGTCATTTGGATCATTGAGAGTGAGAGCAGCAAGTTGTTGAGAAAAATCTTTTGATTGATACATATAATCAATCATATACCAGCAATAAAAAAAAAAAAAAAACCAATTTAGTTTTGAGTGCCAAGAGGGGTGATGCTTTTGCCCCTTGATTTAATCTGCCTCAGACCACCACAACTATTTTGACCATGACCAAAGAATGCATGTGCATGGTCTAGGTATTTTTTGGCCCTTTCCCACAACCCACCCCCATGTGCAGCTAACTAAAAATTGGATATGGTGGTTTTGCCTACATATATTTGGGCCTACACCATGAGTAAATTGGAAGACTTAATTAAAGTTGGAAACTAGTTTCTCAATACTAGCAATAATCACTATCCTTTCGAGCATTTTATGAAAGTTATCAACATAGTTTTTAAATGTCCTTTTTCTATCATGATTGGAAGTAATTGTTCTTAGAGCAAGGTCTAATTAGTATCAAAGATCTTATTAAAAATTTTGTCTTTCATAATTTCGAAAAAAATCATGATTTATGCAATCTATTGTTATTAATCTAGATTTGATAAAGCGAGTTTGCACCTTTCTTTTCCTTGTCATTTTTAATTTCTTTAATAGTTTTTCATCATTTATGATATGATAAACATCTCAATACTTTAAATTAAAGAAATAACTTTAGGAACGTCTTAAAAAATAAAAATAAATAAATCTTTATAGTATCTAATTTGACTAAACTTAAATTAAATCATTGACTATTAATGAGAGGTATAGAAATTAAGTTCGGGTTCTTTTGTCTTCGAAGAGGAAAATATGGTTTCTCAAGTTGTAGGCATTGGTTTCGTTAATACCTAAACTTTGATAATTTGGCAACGAAACCATCGATTGATGACTCTAAATTCATAGAATTATCAACTAAATGAGATTCCCGTGCATCTCCATGATGAAAGGATTACTCTTGTAATAAGGTGAAGCGCTGGCAAAGCTAGCTCAAACCCAAAAGGGGCACATGCCCCCCTAGAAAATTAAAATCTTTTTGATCCCTTGACCTCATGTCCAAGGGAAAGTATGCTTTCCATCACAGTAAATGCCATAGGTTATTCATTTACTCCCCCAAGATCAGTATTTTATTTGTGCCCCTCACAGAGCTCATTCCTAGCACCGCGGCTGAGGTGAAGTGTCATCTACGAATTTAGATTTCAAATAAAAATAATTAAAATATATTAAACCAAGGCATAATTTGAAAAATAAAATGGTAGCAAAATATTGGGTCTACTCCAACTCCAAACCAATTGGGGTTATCAGGTAAAGGAAGTGGTGCACAATTAAAACAGAGAAGGCAGAGAGAAAGCAAAATGACATTTCAAAGGAAAGAGAGATTAGGCAACAAAATAGCGCATTATTTGATACAAACTTGAACGTAGAATGTAAAGAAGTTGCTTGTAAATCCAGTCTTGTTCACACAAACAAGAATCTACTCCTCTTCATCATCTGTCACAAATTTTCCCGACCCGGGATTCAATGCAGCAAAGAAGAAGAAAATGACATTGAAGAGGACGAGGGGTTCGATGTCACTAATCGGAACTCCTGTCTCGATGTTCAGTTGTGCCAGAGCTCCCTTCCCTGTAATTATTTCTCCAATTATAGAGAAGACGATGCCCAACTGAGCCAATCTTCCCACAAACAGCTCATTCGACTTTGTGAATCCAAATAGAGGACCTTACACAACAATGAAAAGTGAGCTCAGAATACATGTATCAGTAGTACTACTATAAAAATGTATGTATTGAGAGCGTATTAGTTTACCTCCTTCCCTGAGTCCTAATGCTCCTCTGATGCCTTTGCCGGGAGGGATGACTGCCCCCTCAATTCCAGTCGGAGGGTCATCATCAACGAAGCGGCCACGGTCACCCAAAGCTCCTATGGCTCCAAGCAAGGTGAAAAGGATGAAGAAGAGGAGAAGTGGCTCAGCTTCGTATATAGGGATTCCAGTTTCTAGATTCAATTGTGCTAGGATTCCCTTCCCTGTAATTGCCTCACCCAACAGGGATGCCTGCAATGCTCCCACATAACTCTCTCAAATCACCCATTAACATGGCCCTCCATTGGAAGTGAACAAAAAATAGAATTTTTCAAATTACTTTTTGTGATTTCTTTCCATGATTATTCTTTTATGTATGGCTTTTACATGGACACGTGTACATACAAGAGAAGGTACGAGAGAAGGAGCTAGCGACTAAACAGCATACACTATACTGTCGCCACCACCCATGTCTTTTAGTGAAATAATCAAATCTGGAGTACGTCTATCATTTCTTCCAATTTAGATTCTACTGATTTCAATACTAAGCTAATTAACCACAAAATTACTTGTAAAAGCAGTGAATTAAGAAGCTGAAAATAGATGGGAAAAGGAAATTTTTCTCACAGCAAAGCCGAGCATGGCAACACGACCCACGAACAGCTCATTTTTTTTGGTGAAACCAATGCCACCAGATGTGCCAAATATTCCATCTTCAACCTGTGGCTTCGGCTTCGCAACCTGTTACAGGGAAAATACCAAGAAATTAATAATGAACACACAGATTGAGACACAATAACAATAGTAAAGACTAATTGAGGAAATGGAGATGGGACCTTCTTTGGAGGAGCGGCTTTGGTCTTTGATTTGAAGAGAGCAAGAGTTGTAAATGCAGGAGATGAAGTGGAGGAAGAGGTGGGAAGTGGAGGGAGGAGAAGGTGGGAGAATGGCTTGGGCCTGAGTCTCCGAAGCAGAGGCTGTCTCTTCAAATCCAGCACTGAATGCCCGGAAACGCTAGGAGTGATCAGCATGGTCTGAGCCATGGCGCCTGAGGTTTAAAATATAATTTTTTTTCTAGGGAAAATGAATGTAAGCTTTGCTCTAGCTCTGCGTTTGTAAGGATTAATTTTGAGAATTGAGAGGTGGGAATGGCAGTATAATGAAGAGCTGAGAGATGTGGATAGGATGTCTGAGGGTGTGAAGGGTAACTAAAGTGCCCACGTCGGTGCGTACTTTGCGTTGGGGAGTGAGGTTTCAGTGCGTGCTTTGGGTGGCTCTCACTAAGTCACTCCAACCCAACCTTGTCCACCTGGCCCTCGGCCCCCAATTTCAATCATAAATATTTTTTAACATTACGTCATTATTTATCATCCTCTCAAAATGATTTTTTTCAATGGAAAAAGTTTTTTTTTTCTGATGTATTTTTTTTGAAAAAAAAAATCATTTATTAGGTGTTTCTTTGGGAAGTATCATAAGTCATTTTTTTTTTCTAAATTTAATTAAATATATATTAAAAATTATCACAAGTAATTATCTATCTTAAAACATGAGATGATAAAAAAAAATTTTAAAATTAGTAAATAATTTTAAATATTTTAAAAATATTACTATTTCAATGTTATTTTCTTATTTTAGAAATAAATAACAAAAATGTATTTAAAAAAACAAAAAAAAAAATACATGAGATTTAAAAGGTAACACCAACCATAAACAAAAAACAGTAAAAATGCAATTTGTGACTGAAACCTTCTCTAACTTCTCAAAATTCTAAACACCATCATCCATATGAACACAACTGCCCATTAAACACCGGACTCAATCACCAATTTCCTATTTCAACAGATACTAAATCTCTGTTTTACAAATGCAAAATCAAAATCCTTTTCTTTTTCTTTTTTTTTTTTGGGTTTTTTCTTTTCCATTTTCCATGTACCATCAATGATTTTGTAGCCGAATCCCACTCCTACTCCTAGCTGGAGACAACTGGTTTCCAAACCCTTCAAGAGTTTTATCCGAGCTGAGATGATTTATGGATGAAGCTGAGAGGGACAAGGATGAGAATGAATTCCCATTGTTACTATTGATTGAAGGACCAGCACTTCTTCTAGGCAAAAATGTGTCATTGGAATGCAACTTCCATGTTTCTCCACCACCTGCTGTAGAAATCACTGATTTTCCAGAGAAGTCTGCTAGGTTCCCGGCATCGGTTAGGAAGTCTTCCAGTGTTGCCAGAGATTTTAGTTGCTTCCCCAGAGATGCTATTGTCTTCTGGCACTCTGCAAGTTTTCCAGCTGCAATGGCTAGCTCCTCCTGCATTGTTATGTTATACCAGGGGAATGTTTATATCCTGGCTCTTTTAGATTGACATGGAAAAGAAGATGAGCAATTCAGAGAATGACTGACCTGCTTCACCTTTCGTTCACTATTTGAGCTTGCAGCTTGCTGAAACTCGAGTTCTTGTTTCTTTTTCAGTAGTTCATCCTCCAATTCTTGACACTTGACTCCAATTTCTGCTGACATAGCATGCTCTTTTTTTATCTCTGCTTCTAGACAATCAACCCTTGCAGACATGGTCCTAGCCTCTGCTTCCATTGCAATGAGTTGAGACTCAAGGGCTTGCTTTGATTCATTTGCAAAATTGAGCTCCTTTTGCATCTCCTCCAACTTCATTTCAGCCTCTCTGAACTGAATTTTGGATGCTTCAATACAATCTTGACTTACTGTTAGAGCTATCTCCAATTCAGCTTTCTCTGCTTCCATTTTCTCCAACTTCTCTTCCAATTCAGCCATCCGATGAGTCATGGTTTCAAGCTCAGCTCTCAATGAACTATCTTCTTCATTACTGGCCTGGTTGGTAACAGCTTGTGATTCAAGGCTATGGCTTCCATGCTCGGCCTGGGGCAGGGCAGCAAGTTGCTCCATCTCAAGGAAATCATCCATGAGATCAATTTCAATGGACAATGCAGGAAGATTTCTACTAACAACCTTTTCATTCTTGAATTGGTCGAGCTCAGCAATTAGGGCAGATGCCCATGAGTCTGAGCAACTTGGTTCACAATCATTCACATCAAAGCTGCTAGTCTGGTGGAGACTGATATCCACCGTGTTTAACAGCTCTCCATTGTCAGACTGACTATCAGTGAGAGATTCAATATGAAGTGAAGAAGCAGCAACAGATCTATGATCATGAATTGAAGATGATTTACGAGCCATGGCCTTTAGCCTACGGCACTCAGCCTCGAGCTTTGCTACCTTCTTTATGCTTTCTAAATGTTGCTTGCTAGCTGTTTCTGCTGCTTGGGTACTCAAGTCTCTCTCAATTGTTCTAATCTCTAACTCCTCAGATTGAGAAAGGAGCTCAAGCTTGAGAATTGAGTTCTCTTTCTCCAAAGCCTGAAGCTCCTCAGATTGAGAGAGGAGCTCATGCTTGAGGGCTGAGTTCTGTTTCTCCAAAACCTGAAGCAGATGGCACAGATCTGGGTCAAAAGGAACAGGAGGTTCAGCTTTAGCAGCATCTACTTGTGTCTGGAGCTCAAGAAGCTGGCTCTCAAGCTCAAATTTGGTGGATTCCCACTCACAGGTTTTCTTCACCACTGCTTCGCTGATCTTTTCCTCCTGCTCCTCCCTTGCTTGTCTTAGCTGCCTAACACATTCCTTGAGGGCACCATCAAGACGGCTCACTCGATCTTCTAGCACTAAGTTCTCCTGAACTGCAGCCTCAAGTTGTTGCTTTAAAACCACCACCTCATTTTCAGCCTTTTCCCAGCCTATCATTTAAATAATAAAAAATTTAAGCAAAAAAAATGTAATTACAGAAGGGAAGAACAGCAAAGTAATAATTACAATGCCATTCTGACAACTGATCAAGCAAACAATCAATTTCCATATGAAAATTCTGCATGTAAAATTGTATCAAAACATTACTATGACTATACCTGCAACAGCTTCTTCAGCAACTTTGGCATGCTGCTTAACCAAATCATCTTTAGCACCAACATTCAAAAGAGCAGCTGATAATTTCTCTGTCAGACTCTTCACATTAGCATTAACTTCATCACCACTGGTAGCAACTTTGGATGTAACTTCTGGTGACTGAGTGCTATGATTTGGAGATGACTTCAATCCATCCTGCTCCAGTAATTAGATAAAGGGTTAATCAGAGCCAACATTACACAACCCAATAAGAATTTGAATCCATAAAATGAGAACATTGACCATCAGATTGATGGGGAGTAGCTAGAAGAAGCATTGAAGTGAAATAAGACATAAATTTGGAACAAGGTTCCCAATCAATGCTGGAACTGAGGAATTCTATGAATCATTTACGGTTTCCAAATTTTGCTTTTTTAGTCTTGACATTGCCAAGGATGTCTTTGTATGTACAAAGGAAGACCCATTGTATCGAGATGTGCATTGCATCTAGCATATGCCTGTTAGTACACATGAAAATTCGGTTAGAAAGTAAAGTAATGGTGGTTTTTGGATACTGCATTGAAGTTTATTTTCACACAGATTTTGTATCATATGTAACTTGCAGTATAATGAGTTGTTTTTGATGAGTGCGGCTTTGAAGTTGAAGTTTTTGTAAACCATAAATATCACAATGATGCATTTGAAACACAAACACATACACAAAAGAACGTTCTCTTTCCATTTAATTAATACAGATATATATATGCATCAGGGAGAGAGGTAGATGTTTCCAGAGATCTTAAAATTTTGAGGAAAGAGATCAACTCATCAAATAGATTCAGCTTACATGATAGTAAAGAAATGGAAATTGCTTAGTCAAAGGCTATGATTCTCCGTGATAGTATGCTCATACTGTTAACTCTCAAGTAACCTGAGTGGAGTATCTTGGATCTCCAACAGAAATGCAAATAAGGGAACTGTAGGCAAGCATGGAATCCTAACATTGCCATAGCATTCTTCCACAAGCAGAATCCTCCAATTATTCTACCATTCACTTAAATATTTTGGTAATTTCTAATTTAATTACTAAACAGGAAATTTCACTACTTGAAATTCATCACTAAATCCAGAAGGGGAAAAGGCCACTATACATCAAGTGAATCCAACTATGATTACAATTAAATTCCTCTATGAATGCTCCAAAAGTTCCTTCTAGTTGGAAACCAGTGAAGCTACCAAGAAACCATGCATGCAAGCTTGAAAATTGCAAGTACATCTTTACATGTAACTCCTGAACTTCCTCCCACCTCCCCGAATGCTAAGAGTTATCCAGAAAAACTTTAGTTCTTTCCAGGAAACTTGCTAGTTAATCATAACTTCAGATCACACTGTAGGAAACTGCTTCAACCAATGTAAAATGTCTTCTTGAGTCTATAAAACTTTTCCCCATTGCCAGCAACACCAGAATCAGGAGAAGTGATCATATGTGCCTCATCCTATTGTAAAAAGGTGATTCACATAATCACATCTTACTGACTGCTTCTAAGAACTGCCAACAGAAAGAGAATAAGGACCTGTTTGGCAACATTTTTTAAAACAGTTCTCAAATCACTCCATTGGAATTCATATTGCTCCCAACTCCTGTTTGAAGGTCCCTCACTAGTAAAAGCCGGACATCTACATTGGGTAAACCCTTTGACAGGAGGCCTAGCAGTGTAAATTTTCCACAGATCCATCAAGCTTGCAATGACTGTCTGTACTCATTTACTTCTAATTTTTCTTTCTTTGTCCTCGTGTGTAGTGCTAGGATAAATGGAAGATAAAACTTGGAGCCCTTCTAAGGTGCTATTCATCCAAAAGGTTGCATTTTAAAACCTTGGTACTGCTAATGTAAAGAAGCAGGCAATTCAGGTAAGACTGAAAACAGCTGATTCAGACAAAGAAGTTGAAAGAGACTTTGAAGTCGGTATCTCAAGAGGGAATGTGTAGTATCCACAGGCATTTCAGCTTAACTGTTCAAGCAACTTTCTTTATATGTTTGGTCATATTCTCTTTTTACTTGCCACAACACTGTATTAAGGAGTTTCAACAAAAGATACGCTTAATCCATTTTCTCTTTGATAGCCACAGGCCTATCATATGGATACTACTTCATTGTCAGAACCAACACTAGTACATCATTAAATGGCTGATAGGAGTAGCTGCTTATCATTTCCAGTTTCATGTTCCTGCAGAGCTCACTGCCTTAGGATCAACTACTCAAAATATTGAGTGAATCTCAAGGGGAGATAAATCCTCAATGAACTGAAAGTAGTAGCTCAGAAGACATTACCAGTGTTGCTTAGAAAGAATCAAATCTGGACTTACACAAAAAATGATCCTAATTTGAAACAAGTTATGCTTATGTCAAAAGCAAAAGATCCCAATATCAAGAAATTAAGTTCAAGAAACAATAAGAATTTGTTTTTATAATATCGAAAGGATCAAATCTGAGATCAAATGTGGACTACACAAAAATGGAAACCAGTTATGGTCATCTCAAAAGCAAAGTTCTCAATCTCAAAAAATTAAGTTCTAGAAGCAAGAATAATTTTTTTTATAATGCAGAAACTCCATTAGCCCCGCCCCAACCCAGAAAACCACATATACATGAACCCTCTCCCAAGACCTATGTTTTGGATAAGCCTGAGACTCAAACCTAGGACTTTTTGTTCCCAAGTGAAAAAAGAAGATTATTTATGTCTTTAAAGCTCAGTACATTAGGCCAGGTATCCATAAGTCAAAAATCAAAGTAATGTTGAAATTATTTAACAGGACCCTTGTAACTAGGGCCTATAACAAGCCATGTCTAGCCATGAGATTTGAGCTGCTCTAACAAGGTGCAAATGCAATGCACTCTGCTACAGAGAGACCCTAGATATGCCAGAACCTATCTACACTTGTGACATAAAATGCAAGCTGGAAACCTAGTTAGATGATTTTTATTCTTTACCCCTTTAAACTTATTGGCCAAAGCATCTTTTAACATTCCACTGGGAAAGAAATTGATGCTTGGAATTTTAAACAGAGAGGTGTTTGGGATTGACAAGTCTTGGACATTGTATAAAACATCCATAATAAGACACATTTGCAATTGTTAATATTGTCACTCAATGTCTTCAATCAAAGACAAATTTCAACGTGGAAGTTAATCACAATAAAATGAGATCTCTTGGGAACACTTTGTGGCATTTTATCATTTATATTAAGGACCCAAATGCCAGATTTTTATAGGGATGATGTCGTGCTCTAGTGGTAGCCTATTAGGCAAGAGATAGGAGCAACTTGAATTGCTCAAGGACTTGGACCCACGAGAAGTTGTAGTGGTTCCACAGAAACCAGAAAAGTCCACCCGCTTGGGACAATCCATTAGTCCTATTCTCTCTCATGCATGATTGAACAGAGCTAGTTCAGTGAAGGAATTTGGAAAAATGGAAAACATGGAGGACAGCCGAGCAACTAATACCCACCAAAGAATAATGGCTTCCGTTTATCTTAATTGACATCAAAATTCAACTCTGCAACTTCAATCTTCAAACTCTTTATAAGGAGGAAAAAGAAAACTTCTATGAAAAGCAGGGTTTCACAGAGGAAATTGTCAAAATTTTGAATTCACCAGAATATGTAACCTCCATTAAGAGGTTAGCTCAACAGAAAGAGCCGAATGCAACTATTCTAACATAATGAAATAAGCACAACAATGGATGCTTGAGACTATTTCCGGTTAATGGATTCCTAACCAGACATACACAAGCAAACCAAAGGCCCAAGGCAAAAAGGGGAATCAAGAGGAAAAATGTTGTGGGGAAGGTTAAACACCAACCTGGTCATCCGAGTATCTTTCAGAGTGGGAGGATATTGATCCAGAACTTTCAGTCTCACCAGGGCTTTTCTCAGAAGACTTCCTTTTCCACAGCCATTTCCTTTTTTCCATCTCCAACAAGCTCAAAAATCAAACACAAACTAGCACATCACAGAGTGTTCATCTGCACATTCACAAACCCATGTCACCACAGTTCAATAAAAACCCACCAAAAAAATATCTTTCAAATAACAGGAAATCAAACATGAAAGCATAAAATGTACATCCAAACCAGTTTCTGCTGCTACTCATGGGATAACGAAACTCCAAACCCTAAAAAAATATGCCAAACACCTCCTCTTCAACAATCTGAGACATTTAGCAAAGAGATAACTTAGCTTATCATCCTCTCAGCTTTGATTCAAATCCAGCCAAGCACCATTTAACTCTCAACAAGAAAACCGCAACATTTTAAGAACCCAGACAGCAATAAAAGAAAAGAGACCAGAAGAAAAACAGAAACAAAACACATGTTGAGGACAAAGGGACTGGTAGGACCAACCAAACATTCAATCCCAAGAATGGTCTCCGAAACCCCTTTGAACTGTAAAATCCCCACAGACCCATCACTTGAATATCCAAAAGGGAAACTACCCACCTGCTGAAAACCCATTAAATCTTCCCAAAAAAATCCCCCACACGGATGAAACCAGAATCAATGAAACAGTGGCGAACATTCAAGCACGAGACATAGAACTAAAAAAAAAAATCAACAACACCCAATAAAATGGAGCTTCCCATCAAATCTAAGAAGCACAGAACCCTCCTGACTCTTCCCCCAGAAGCTCAATGCATAAAATAATACTAATAAAAAATAAAAAATATAAGTTAGAAAGACCCAAGAGAAAACTACCTTTGACTGGATACCAAAACCAGCCCAGAGATCAGATTGAAACCAGCAATAAATGAAAAAACAAAACCAAAAACCCGGGTTCAGATTTCAAATCGCTGAAGACATCAAAAGCCACAAAGCAACTCTGCAAAAATCTGTCGAATGTCAGTTGGAACACTGATAGCAAGTTGCCGATAATGGGCTTCTATTTTTGGTTCCTTTTTTTTTTATTTTTTGCTTTAAAAACTCAATTTTTTTTTTTATCGAATATAAAGTGGGAAAGGCAGGAGAGCATGTGATGGTGAATAAATGAAGCTGTGAGCCCAGAATGAGACCTAAAATACTGTACACTTTTCAGCCTTTCATTTTTATTTACCATTTTTGAAATTCAGCTTCAATTATTCCCGCCCACGGATGAGGGATCTTCTGTAGCAATCTAATATTAAACTATTCCCAGTATTCTGCTTTTTCCCTTTTTCTATGTCCTCCCTTCTACCGTTTGTCCGGCCATCTCCGGCTCTGCTGTTGGGCTTGACGCATTTCTTTGAGATCTGTGCTCATATTTTTCTCAAACACTACAGTGAGCTGCAGCCTGACCCTGCAGATCATTATAATTTATAACAAGGTCCACAACCTTCATGAAATTGGATATTTTATTTTATTTTTTTAATAAATTCAACAAATGAGATAATCATTGAAAAAAGATAAGAAGAATGCAGATGGGTCATGCAATTTTCCCACAAAATTTATGTAATTACAATCAAATGCTGTGAGGAACATTCCCATTTGATGAGGATGATCCAGAGATAATGGCTTTGTCATGTGGGCGGGGCCCTGGATTTTTTTTCCTGATGGACATCTCTCCTCCAAATCATTGGGTGTCTCTGGTTTATTTATTTTCTCCAATTATTGGTAGTGTTGTTGTTATTATTGAGCTTCCTTATGAACTAAAATTTGACAAAAACATTATCCCCTGATTACCATTTTTCAGAATTTTCCTTCTTACCAATCACCAATTTCAATGTCAGACTTCTGTTTTTTGTTTTTTCATCGACCATTGTACCCATGTGAGGCTGTGAATTATGAAGAAAGCCAAGTAAAAGTAGGATTTTAGGAGGCTTACGTAGAATAAACGTTTTGTATGGAAAGTGGAAACAGGGGACCCTAGCCAACTCATAGGGTACCCATTTGCTCACACCGAGTAATCCTTGGCGGTAACATGCCCTTTTTTTTTTTCCTTTTTTTTTTTTAATGTTATTGTAAAATATTTCCTAGAATAAAAATTTTCTTTATAAATTTAAATATGAAAAGGAAATTTTTTTAATTGTTTTTTTATAAAAATACTTTATATTTATATACAACACAGAAATTCTCAAAACAGTTTCCATATTTTCAGTTGTTAATCAATAAATTGTATAAAAAGAAATTAAAAACACTTTAACTTTGTTCTAAAAAATTAATATATGTTTTGACAACAAATTCTTCCATTCACTATATTTTTTAAAACTTGTTTTTATGCTAAAGAAAAAAAAAAATTTTAAAATAAATTTAAAAAATATGATGGGCCTATGTTTTTTTTTTAGAAACTGATAAAAATAATTTTACTTATTCTCTAAAAATTATTTTTATTTTATTTTATTTTTAAAAATTATTTATAAAAAACAACAATAAATGAATTTTTAAAAGTAATTTTATATTTTTTAAAATAAAAAACTATTTTGAAATCATAATATCAAAAAGTTTGAAATTTTTGTTAAATATGTTTTTCGATGTGTAAAATGTGGGGGTCCACCATAAGAATGGTGCACGAGCAATTATTAGATGTGGGTCGATTGCAATTTCCCTTTGCAAAATGCAACATATTGCATAGAATTGTGTCAGAGGAGTGAGTGATATTTAAAGTCAAAAGTATGGTACTTGTGCCTCCCTCTTCATGGGTCCTTTTCTACCATACCCACCCAATCTTTTCATTCCCTCGGATTTTTTTTTTCACTTTTTATATAAATAATAAATATTTATAATATATATGATTTTTTAAAAAAATAAAAATAAAAATAAAAAATCACTATATTAATATTTGGAATAATTTTTTATAAAAAAATAAATAAATGACAGTATTTATAAATATTTGTTTTACCATGTATTGAAAGCCTTTTTTGATCAAATCATTAAAATCAATCAAGAGTTTATTTTGAAAAAGATGGGGTGAGAGAGGCTCGAACTCTCGACCTCAGGATTACTCGGAAGCTATGAGACCTACGCGCTAGCCAACTGCGCCACCACCCCGTGTTGTGACAGGGCCTAACATTATGATTAACAAAGAATAAAATAAGAAGGAAACACGCTCCCAATAATATTTGAAATTTTATTCATTGGGTCCAATTTAGCCTAATCTTTCAATGACTTAATGGCTTCCATATGGTGTTAGGGTGACATGTAAAATATTTTAATTTAGATTAAGTTAAGGACTTTTAACAACAACTCGATTTGAATTACATATTTGACGCTATAAGACAAAAACATACAAAACGAATGTTCCATGATTATTTTAATATGAGTTATTTTATTTGATGAATAAAATTTTTTTAAAACTTTTCGATTAAATATATTAGGATGATGGTTGATTGAGTGGCGTAGTGTTGCTTTTAAGGTTGGGAGCATGAGATGTGTCATCCAAATAATAATTCTTGAAGTAAGATATAATATAGAATATCATAAAAGATTTTATCTACCTCTAATACTAATAATTAGTATCAAAATTGTATATTTATGTTCAAATTGTAAGAGTATGAAAAATAATTATTAAAATAAAATAATCTAAGATGACATCTTAATGATGACAAATCAAATGAACAAATGAATAAACTTATATAAAACCTATAATGACATCCTAGTGAAAAGAAACAACAGAACAAATGAATAAATTTGGATAAAACTTATAATGATGTCCTAGTGAATATAAATAATAGAACAAATAGTAATCTTAGATTAAGCCCAAGATGACATTCCAATAATGATAAACAAACTAACAATTAACAAACAATAATTTTTTTATCATAAAAAGTTTGACGTGTCTTCGATCACTTTTAAAACACACTTACCATGAAACAATATGATATAATCTCATTAGCTCTTTGAATGAATCATTTCAATGATGATTTACTTGACTTTGCATATTTTCGTTTGATATCAATTGATTTCAGATGAAATGATCAAAATCAAATTCACGTAATGTTAAAATAAAATCATTACCCAAGAGTTTGTAAAAATTCTAAAAGTTTAAATAAATTTGTCAAAATCAAATTCATATAATCCCATTTTACAACAAATTTGTTTTTATAAATATAAATATTCCAAGTAAAAACATATAAAATTTATTTATATGAGGTGAGTTTAGGGATGATAATATGATGGATTTTTTTTTTTTAAGTAAAAAAAGTTTAGAGACAAGTTTAAGAAATTTTGAAACTTTAGATGAGATCGGGTATGTATTTTCTCAAGTTATCTCACTCTAGTTATATATAATACTAAATAAAAATATATTTTAATTGATATATATATTTTTCCCAATTTTCAATCTTTCTAGCTTATTATAAAATACAAATTTCACTTTTTATAAAAATAAACTATAAACATTTATAATACTTATTTATTCATAAATTATTTTTATTTTTAATATAATTTAAAATTTTAAAAGTAATCAAAATGAAATAATTATAAAACAAAAAAAACTAAACGGGACAGGGTAGGGCAAAGTCATCGTACTGATTTATTTTCTATTTTTATAAAAAAAGAAATAGATAGAAATAAATGGGATACGGGATACCTATTTAAAATACCAATAAATGTTAAAAGACACTCTTATAATGAAGTATGACTCAAAGTTGAAGATGAAAATATCAGGAAAAGGAAAATATTCTGAAACACCCTCCAAAACTGGCCTCCTGCCATCCCGTCCATGAACATACATTGTCAAAACAGCACGCAAAGAACTACTTTTGAACTTTTTAGCAATTTGATTACTAAAAAACAATATTAAAAATAATATGACGTTGCAACAAGGTTCTATGGTGTAGTGGTTAGCACTCTGGACTTTGAATCCAGCGACCTGGGTTCGACTCCCGGTAGGACCTTACTTCTGTTTTTGAGATTTTTTACTTTTAGTCAACTGCTTTCATACAGTAACTTACAATGAATGAGAGATTTGCTCCATTTCATATTGAAATTCAGACAATTTTTTTGCTATATTTCATGTAGAAACTGAGACAAACAAATGGTGTTGTCATTTACAGCTGACATGACAAAAATGTAAGCTAATCATTCATTTCCTATGCAAAATCAATAACAACAAATGATTAAAGTTAAGATACAGAAGCTTGGTCATTCATGATGTTGAGAACTCTTCTCTCTCCTGTAAGCTCTGAAGAGATCAATACCCAGGATAGTGTTGAGCAAATTCATCCCTCCCATCCCAAACAATGCCAGAGGCAACTCCACACCCTTTTCGAACCTTGGAGAATCTCTGATAAGCTTGATTGTAATGAGAATGTGTGGGGCAAACCTTGCTACAATGAAGGTGATCCAGTTGAGGACCCATTCTGCCTTCACCACCTTGCTTTTTGCGTCACGAATACCAGCCATCCGTCTCACTTTCCTCGTGTGCAAAAAGATAGAATGCAGCTGAATCATCAGAAGAATTTTCATCATTAACATAAAAAATTAGCGGAGGCATAGTTACATAAGTGCTTAAGATAGTCAACAAGACAACAACCTTAAAGGGTAAGTTGGGTTCCTAACTAAACATGTTCATAATAAACTCTACAATGAAAAAATTTATAAGAATTGTGAGGCTGCTTTCTAGAAATATCGGCTATTCATAGTTCCTTAGTCCCTGTTATGAAAGCATTGAATAACATAGCATAAATAGAATCAATGCAAAATTTTGGTTTCTGTTGAAACAAAACAGGCATTGTTTACATCAGCATAAATTTAACACTGTTGATCTGGTATTTCATTTCAGTTTAGATTAGGACCCTCAAATTTAATTCAAATCCTTGTATTTCATAATTAAAGAACTGAACAGCAGACTATATAGCCACTACACAGCATCTGGCCTTCCACTCTAGTTCAAAGTTTTAAAAGTCTAATTCCCTCGAGTATTGAAATGCCAAGTATATATGAATGGGCACGATACCCACAAACTTTCAAAGATTTAAAGGATGTAGATGAAGGGGGCAAATTGCCTCCACCGTCTCAGCAATTTTATGGATTGTACTTAAATAATTCAATAGGTAAAAATAAAAAGTAGAAGAGAAAAAAAAAGGAAACATACAAACAGAAGGAGGAATTAGAAATAGTTACATAGAGAAAGGCTGTTATAGAGGCTTACCTCACAAATGAGAGTAAGAATAAGATAGTTGATGGTGACATTCCGATATAATGCAAGTGTAAAGCAAACAAGTAGCAACAGATGATGCACTAGGATGGAAGGGATCCAACCACTGTACAATCGGTAATGCAGCATATCCCACTGATCGTAAGCAAAGTAGCCACATGAAAAGCACAAAGCTGGGTATGCCCACGGCCAAGTGTTCCCAACCAGCTTTGAGTGCTCAAACATCCCATTGGAACCCGTCCTTATCAACTCATTGACCAAAATAAAAATCACTGCACAGGAAGTAGCACAATTTGTAATTACAGGAACAGGAAACAGGGATCCTGCAACTGTACGCAAAATGGAGAAACTTTCTCCAGCAAGGATGAATTTTACAACAGATTTTAAAGATGCACATGGCAATTAACAGGTGATCCCACCAAAAAAAAAGAGTTTCATATTTTGGCTTCTCTATTTAAGAAAAAAATGATAGGTGATGGTTTGCAAGAAGGTTGGTTTCTTAGAAACTAGCAACCATTACTTCAACCGTTAGTTTATTAGTCATACTGCAAATTTTCATAGGAAGATCCAATGGCAGTTGGATCAGAAAATAAATGAACCAATCCTGACTCTCTGCAAAGTATTTTCTATTACTTCTGTTGTCAAATGAGTCCATTTCAATCATTCCTAGGTCAAGAATCTTGTCAAGTTTGCCTTGTCTAAGCCATTTAGCATATGTCCAAATGTTCATCTAAGCTCACAAATGGAGCAATAATTTCCTGAAACCTAACTTAAGGTTGACAGAGTGATAAATCAATGATCAAAGAAACAGCCTAGGTAAGAGGTGATATTATAACTATCCAAAAAGTGTCTGAATCAACAGGCACCATGAGGAACCACAGTATATCCAAACAAGATTGGTCTGATAGAAGGAAAAAAAAATAAAAAAATCCTCTTCTTCAGTATCACGCACTCAGTATCAGTATCCATGATAGAACAATGAACATAAGTTAACTGAAGGAAGATAACCATTTTCACATACAAAATTCATTGACCTCAAGCGACAACGAGACTGGGTTTTAAACCTTGATTAATATGAATATAAACATGTCCATACAAATGAAGTCCTTCAAAATAGATGCGTTATTGGCCACTTATGATTTCAGAGAAGATGTAGTCCTAGATAAAGCGGTGTAGGGAAAAAAGGTCACATGGTTCAAATTGTCGATCTGCACCACTCAAATTTTCACAAGAGGTTGCAAAACTATTGAGTATTTGTTCAGTGAAATCAAAATCCTATCACAGAATGATAATAATAAAATGTGTAAACTGAAGGGATGAAGAGAATATGGAAGAGGCAACATGTGACCAAGTGAAAAACAAAGTGGTAGTCGGTATCACTATGGTTTTTGTAAATCTAAAATAATATGTCATCTATCTGAACATGCAGAGGATAAGGAGGGCTTTTTTTCATATGTTATGATGAAAATAATATTTGAAATTTTATTCATTAGGACCAATTTAGCCTAATCTTTCAATAACTTAATGTTTTTTTTTTTATATGTTATGATGAGAAGTAAAATATTTTAAATCAGACAAGGTTGATGAATGAGAGATCCCTTAACATCAAATTATTTTGAATTAAATTATGTTTGATTAGAAACAAAGTATATTGAAGGTGAGAAGGTTTTCTTAAATAAGAACAAAGCCTGATGTTTCAAGATAAGAGCACACAAAACAAATATTCCATGATTCAAATCCCCTTTTATACAAATTTTATTACAAAATATCTTTTAATATTAGTTACTTTTATTTGGTGAACTAAATATTCTTAAAAATTACCATTTAGAATCATTTTTGTCTCCCTAGAATTGTCTCTAATCATTGCCCCATTTCTCTGGAAGGTGGGGGGTTAAAGGAGGCAAGACTCCTTTCCCCTTTGAGAATATGCGGCTTATGTCGGATGGGTTCAAAGAGCTAGTAAGAGAGTGGTGGATTGGGTACTTGGTTGCAGGGTCTAACAGCCACGACCTTGTTGAGAAGTTGAAGTCTCTTAAAAGGGATCTAAAAAAATGGAATAAAGAAGTTTTTGGTAATGTCTCTGTTAGAAAATTAGAAGTCCTCTCTTGAACAATTATGGGATTCCAAGGAGAGAGTTAATCCCTTGTCTTTTGAGGAAGCAAAGGCTCGAATGGGGGATTTGGAGGAATACAAGAATTGTGTTTTAATGAAGAAACTTCCTGGAGACAAAAATCTAGGAAAACCTAGTTAAAGGAGGGAGACAAGAATACCGGTTTTTTTCATAAGATGGCCAATGACAGGCAAGAAGGAATTTTTTATCCAAGGTGAAAATTAATGGGGTCACTCTCACTGATGAGGAAGATATCAAGTCTGGGGTGTGTTGGGCTTATTGGACTTTGTTATTGGAAAATGAGGATTAGAGACCGTGAATTGGGGATTTACAGTTTCATGTTCTGGGACAGAAAGGTCTAGAAGTTTAGAGGTGCCTTTCTTAGAAGAAGAAGTTTTCGAAGCCTTGTACAACTTTTTCGGTGATAAAGCACCTTCTCCAGATGGCTTCACCATGGCATTTTGGCACTTATTCCTGGGAATTTACCAAAGACGATATTATGGCTTTTTTTGGTGACTTTTTCCGCCTTGACACTTTTCAGAGTAGTCTAAACTCCATCTTTCTTGTTTTGATCCCAAAAAAGGTGGGTGCGGAAGAGTTGAAAGATTTCAAGTTGATCAGTTTGGTTGGGAGCCTTTACAGGTTGCTCCCCAAAGTCTTGGCAAATAGGCTGAAACTAGCTGTGGGGAAGGTGGTTTCGGAGTTCCAATATGCCTTCATTCAAGATAGGCAGATTCTGTATGTTGCGCTCATTGCAAATGAGGCTGTAAACTTCAAGTTGAAGGATAATTTCTCTAGTTTCCTTCTGAAATTGGACATTGAAAAGGCGTTTGATCATATCAATTAGGATTGCCTTTTGTCAGTTATGTCCAAGATGGGGTTTGGGCAAAGGTGGATTAATTGGATTAGGTGGTGCACCTCCACAGCTAATTTCTCAATTTTAATTAATGGAAACCCTTTAAGCTTTTTTCGCAACACTAGGGGTTTGAGACAAGGCGATCCGTTATCTTCTCATCTCTTCATATTAGTCATGGAGGCTCTCAGTCAGCTGCTATTCAAAGCCAGAAGTGGGGGTTTCATTGAAAGGTTTAAGGTGGGAAGTAGTAGTGGAGTAGGAAGAGATCTGTTCCATCTTTTGTTTGCTGACGACACACTATTATTTTGCGAGGCCAATAGTGAGCAACTGAGATAATTGAGTTGGGTGTTCTTATGGTTCGAGGCAATTTCTGGTTTAAAAGTGAATAGGGATAAAAGTGAGGCTATCCTTATAAGAAGGATTGATTCTTTGGAGAATATTGTTTTGGTAATGGGGTATAGAGTTAGGAAGCTTCCTACTTCTTATTTGGGTCTTCCCTTGGGTGCCCTTTTCAAATCATCAAGGGTGTGGGACCTGGTGGAAGAGAGATTCAGAAAACGTTTGTCCTTCTAAAGAAAAAGGGGGGGGGGGGGGGGGGGGGGGGGGGGGGGGGGTAGTCTTACTTTCATAAAGAGCACTCTTTCAAGTCTCCCAACTTACTTTTTGTCTCTCTTTGTCATTCCGCGGAAGGTGTGTACAAGACTTGAAAAGATTCAAATAGACTTTTTGAGGGGTGGTGGTGCCTTAGAGAAAAAACTGCACTTGGTGAATTGGAGTTGGGTTTGTGCCGATATGAGGAGACTTAGGTTTTCGCAACCTTGTGACCCTAAGCAAAGCCTTACTCGGGAAGTGGAGTTGGAGATTTGCTGTACAGAAGGATTCTTTGTGAAAACAAGTCATCATAGACAAATTTGGGGTAGAGGAAGGAGGTTGGTGTTCAAGAGAAGCAAGGGAAGCCTATGGTGTGGGAGTGTAGAAAGCTACTAGAAAAGATTGGGAAAATATTCTCTCTAGATCCTGCTTTCTCGTAGGAAATGGGAGGAAAGTCAAATTTTGGAAGGATTTGTGGTGTGAGGACCAAACGTTGAAAGATACTTTCCCTAATTTGTTCCGGTTAGCGGTCAACAAGGATGAGTGAGTGTTTGATGCTTGGGAGGAGGGTGGGGAGGTGGGTAGTTGGAATCCTCTGTTTTCAAGACACTTTAATGATTGGGAAATGAAAGAGGTGGAGGGCTTATTCCGGAAATTGCATCCTTTGGTTTTGAATAGAGATGTGGAAGATGTCTCGAGCTGGAAGAATAGCAAGAATGACTCTTTTTCGGTTTGATCACTCTACCGCCCCTTCACAAGAGCCTTTAGTGACCCTTTTTCTTGGAGTATTATTTGGAGGTCTTGGGCTCCAATGAGGGTAAGCTTTTTTGCTTAGGAAGTATCTTGGAACAGAATCTTGACCATTGATTAGCTCAAAAGAAGGGGCTGGAATATGCCGAATAGGCGTTATTTGTGTAAAGTGGAAGAGGAAACCAATGACCACTTGATCCTATTTTGTAAGAAGGCTACAATGCTATGGAGCTTGCTTTTCTCTTTATTTGATGTTCAATGGGTCCTGCACTCCTCAATCAAAAGGAATTAGATTGGTTGGCATGGTGCTTTTGTGAGTAAGAGAAAGGAAAAGGCTTGGAGGGCTGCCCCACTTTGTTTACTGTGGACTTTATGAAGGAAAGAAATGAGAGTGTTCAATGACACAAAACGATCCTACCAAGTTTTAAAACTTTTTTTTTTTGTACACTTTTATGAATTGGGGTATGGTGTATTTAGAGGATCATTCTTTGTCCATGATTGATTTTATAAAGTGGCTTTTGTCTAGTTAGGCGAAAGATTTTTTTCTTTTTGCCTTGCTCTTGGGCATTGTTTGTATATTTCGTGTGTACTTTTTTCGCTGTTTCTAGGCATTACTAATACAAACTCTTATTTACCTATAAAAAAAAAAATAATGTTGCCTTTAAGGTTGGGATGAGTCATCCAAATAATAACTCTTGAAGCAAGATATGATATAGAATGTCATAAAAGGTTTTATCTACTTTTGTTAGATACTAATAATTAGTATCAAAGTTATACATCATATGTTCAAGTTACGAGAGCATGATAAATAATTGTTGAAATATAATAATGTCACACTTAAGCTTAAAAGATGAGTCACCCAAATAACTATTACATTAGCCTTGAGGGAATGAGTCACCCAAATGGCTCTTAGCAGGTTCATCATAAAAGGTTTGACACACCTTAACTAACTCTTAGAGCAGGCTTGCCATAAAAAAAGATTTGATTTAATCTTATTAGCTCTTTAGATGAGTCATTCAAATTATGGTTTACTTGACTTTGCATATTCTTATCAGATACCAATTGATTTTAGATGCATAAAGGAGGTTTTTCAGCTACAGCAGTAGGTGACCGACAAAGAAAACCAATGATTATCAGCTGTTTATATTGTTTCTGAGGGTATCCCAACTTAAGCCTTTTGTTATGTTGGCAATCGATCAATTGACCATATTAATGTCATTAGCTGAATCATTAGTTCATCAGATTCTCAACCAAACAAAGCCATGTCTTGTAATTACAATATTGGTGCTATATATTATAAAGAATGGAGTTGAGGACTTTGTCAATGTGCTAGTAAGATGTAGTGTTGATTGTGTCTTAAAATATCACCTTAGCCTAGTTATCGTAAGTGGCTTTCCACTCGGGCAAGATGGACTTATGGAAAGTAACTTTTAACCCATGAGAGAGGATTCCAATAACGTGAATTTCCTTCCTTCTAGCACTAGGGGATGGATCATGATGATTGGGGAGTTCTCTATCTTTTATTAGTTCACTCAAGGAATTGACGTTAACAAACTTTAGTTATGTAGTGTTAGCAGAAGATTTAATGCAAACATGCTAGTTTAATAACACAGATAAAACAATCATACACATGGTACACAAGGTTTTAATGTGGTTTGGCCAACCAAGCCTACATCCACGAATAAGAGAGAATCATTTCATTAAACCATAAAGAATATTATAGAGAAAAGAATATTACAACGAGTCTCTCGCTCCACCGGATATGTCTGTTCTTCCTCGCATCCTTATCCACCTTGTATACTCTTTACAAGCCCATTACATCTCATAACTTTTTCTCCTCATGACCTAGAATATTTATAGAGATATTCCAACTAACCTTCCTTGTTCTAAAAGGAATTTCTATACAATACTCTTTACAAAAAGAATCTATACTAATTAGGAAGTTGGGAGACTTTCCAACAAGTTATTTTAACAAATTTTACCCAATGAAAAGTAGATGTATGTGAGATGATTTGTGCATATCTAGATCAGCCATCGACAAGCAGAATATTCCTATGGTGCCAACTATCACCTTCAACAAGCCCATATCAAATTTACATATCATAACTAGGCAGTCTAGGCTAAGATGAGACGTAACTTAATATCATTTTCATGAGTGCCCTGAATTACAATCACTTCTCATTTAATTCTCATGGATGGGGGTTTTGAATTTGAGACAAGCCTTCTCATTCAGTTGGGAAAAAAACCCAATTCTAGCAAATCCTTTCCAATTCTCAGGATGAAACAGAACGCATTAAATGAGAAAACAATAAAATAACAAGCACCCAATTCCAGGAAAAAGCAGCAAAAGAAAATCCGGGGAGCTGACCTGAAGCGGAGGTGATGGAGGAGTGGAGGAGGGAAACGCAAGTATTGACCAGGAGAGGGTCCTTGGAGACCCACGAGCGGATGACCCAGTTGGCAAATTGATAGAAACAAAAGCCACCAACAACAGAGAGTAGCTCCCTTCTCTTGTTAAACACAATCTCGAACAACACAGAGATCATCCATAGCAGCAGAGTCGCCAAGAAGAAAGCTCCTGGAGCTTTTTTTTGGCCGGGAGGTGCTCTTGCCATGAGTCTTCTCTTCTCTCGCTCTCCTCTACCTCTTCGCCCCTCTTGCCCTGCGACCCACAGTAACAGTGGCAATTAATTCAACGCTTTTGCCACAGTCCTCTTCACTTTACTTTTTTCTTTTCTGGGTAGGTGAGTTGATTCAATTAATGAGAAAAGTAAAATCTAATTTTCGTAAAAAAATTAAATAATCTTTTAATAATGAGTCTCAATTTTAATAAATGATTATTATTATGGTAAATAAATAATAAAATTATCAAATATTTTATTATAAGAAATCCAACATTTTACAGGAGAGGATTGAGAATGAAATCCAGGGGATCCGACGTGGCAGGATATGGGGACCCCAAAAACGCAAGATACACTTCAAGAAGAAGCAGACCATGTGGTTGGAGTGTGTGCCACGTGGGCAACATTCTAGTCCACGCTCTTCCACGTGTCATATCCTGGCAGGCCACCCGAGATCGCGCTCAATACCAACCTCTTATCAACAAAACCTCCCGACGCTGGAGCCATCGCTATTATATTTCTCTCTCTAAATTATAACCAGTTTTTTTTTCTCTTACCACTATTGGCCACCTTCAAACGCCAGCCATGACCATTGTGGCTACTGCTGCTGCCCTCTCTCTTCCATTATCTCTATGCCCAACTTTTAAGATCAACACCAAAAAGGTATGTTTCTGTCTCTTTTGAATATTTTTTAAGGTGTTTCTTGGATAAATTGATCTGGGTACTTGCTAAATGTAGAGGAAAGTGTGGTTGAAGTGGTTGACTGGTGAGTTGAGTTGTAGGTTTGGTTGTGGTACTCACCAGTAGATGTTGCAGTCCAAGCAAGAAAGTGAAACTCAGGCTAATATTGATTTTCTGGGTACCCAATCAGTCTAGAGAACAATTTAGTTTAGTTGGATTGTTGTATTGTGTATTCAGACCCAAAAGAGGGGAAGAAATGAATCAATAAGAACCCAAAAGCTATGTTTTCTTGTTTGTTTGATAAATTATATGGGCAGTTGAATTTTGGGGTGGATTGTGGAATTTAACCCCAGATGATATAAACTTTGATTTGTTAGCCTGATAAATTTGCTTTGGCGCATGATAAATCTTGAAGAAAATTGAGTTAGGGTTATCTGATTTGTTGCTTATATCATGATGGGTGGTGCGAGGTTTCAGGGTGTAAGAGGAGGGCTTCGGGTGTTTGCTGTATTTGGAGAGGAAAGTGGGTCAGTGGAGAGGAAGAGCACATGGGGCACAATCTTTGATGTGGAGGATCCAAGGTCTAAATTCCCACAATCCAAAGGGAAGTTCTTGGATGTAAATCAAGCTCTTGAAGTAGCTAGATTTGATATTCAGTACTGTGATTGGCGGGCTCGGCAAGATCTGCTTACAATCATGCTCCTCCATGAAAAGGTCCCCTCTTGTTTTCTATCCTCCATTTTATTCACTAGTTTTTATTTGATTTTCTAATGTTTGTCTTTCCCTTTGATTTTTTGTTTGTAGTTCTATAAATATAATCATTGAGTCTGATTTTTTGTTTTATACATTGAAATTTTTTGAATTTATTGGGGAATTCTGAATTGAATGATGTGGGGATAGGTTGTGGAAGTTCTAAATCCTTTGGCCCGTGAATACAAGTCCATTGGCACATTGAAGAAGGAGCTTGCAGAGCTGCAAGAAGAGCTAGCACAAGCTCACAGACAGGTCAGGAAAATTTTTGGTTGCTTTGATGCAAATGCTGTGACTTAGATTAATCGAGAAGCATCTCCCTGATCCATCACAGTCTTATCAACAATTACCTACATAGTCACACTAAATCTGGATTTTCCGGTTCCAATTGGTTATGTACATGCTTTGAAACTGCAATCTCATGGCCATTTTTTTTTTTGTTCCTTGTGACTCTGAATAACAGGTTCATATATCTGAAGCAAGGGTTGGCACTGCTTTAGATAAGTTGGCTTACATGGAAGAATTGGTTAATGATAGGCTATTACAAGACAGAAATACAGCAGATTCAAATCAAACTTCAACTTCAACTTCTCCTAGTACTTCCACAGCATCTCTTGATATGGTAAAGAGAAAGCTTCCCCAGAAAAGTTTGAATGTTTCAGGTCCTGTTCAACCTTATCATCCTCGTCTGAAGAATTTCTGGTACCCTGTTGCTTTCTCCACAGACCTGAAGGATGATACCATGGTAAGCCAGTTTTCCAAACTTCTAAGGCTCATATTTAGTGATTAAATACAGATTTTCCACATTGTGGCTACTCAACAATGTCTAAGTAGCAATAAGAGAGGAGGCAAACATTTATAGCTTATCTGGCCTTGTAATAATCTGTGAGTTTTCCTTGTAACAGTTTTCACCTTTTTCTGTTTCAGATTCCAATTGATTGCTTTGAGGAACCGTGGGTTGTCTTTCGTGGGAAAGATGGGAAACCCGGATGTGTCCGTAACACCTGCGCCCATAGAGCATGCCCGCTTCATCTTGGATCAGTAAACGAGGGTCGTATCCAATGTCCTTACCATGGTTAGTAAGAGGGGAAGGAGATATGCAAAAGTTTACCTGTTTTGCTAATAAGAACAGTTGACAATATCAATTAGTAATGCATAAAGTAAAAAATATTTGTTTGCTCATGTGGAAATTTTTGTGATGGATGAACTTCAGGGTGGGAGTACTCAACAGATGGGAAATGCGAGAAAATGCCGTCAACAAGATTGCTTAATGTAAAAATAAAATCATTGCCGTGTTTGGAGCAAGAGGGAATGATCTGGATTTGGCCTGGCAGTGACCCTCCAACAGCCACCCTTCCTTCTTTACAACCTCCACCAGGATTTCAAATCCATGCTGAGGTATGTTATCAATGCATTCAGATCTTTCTGTTGTTTGAATACTTAAAGGGCATTATTGGTCTCCTCATTTCTATCATTATTTTTTGGGAATTGCAGATTGTCATGGAACTTCCAGTGGAACATGGGCTTCTTCTGGATAACCTTTTGGATCTTGCACATGCCCCTTTCACTCATACATCCACCTTTGCCAAAGGATGGAGCGTGCCTAGGTTTGTTCCTGTCAATATTACATTTCATGGTTATTTTGGAGGGCCCATCCAGCTTAAGTTTTGTATTATCTGAATTCTCAGCTTGGTAAAATTCTTGACACCTGCATCTGGACTCCAAGGATACTGGGATCCCTACCCCATAGATATGGAATTTCGACCACCTTGTATGGTGCTGTCAACCATTGGTATCTCAAAACCCGGGAAATTGGAGGGACAGAGCACCAAGCAGTGCGCGACACATCTTCATCAACTCCATGTCTGCTTACCTTCATCAAGAGGCAAGACAAGGTTACTGTACAGAATGTCACTGGACTTTGCTCCTGTGCTTCAGCACATCCCTTTCATGCAATATCTCTGGAGATATTTTGCAGAAAAGGTAAAATCTCCTTCCCACTAATTTCCTCAAGATGACATAGTAGCATGAAGTTTAAGGCGCTCTGTTCTTGTAACTGCATTACTCTGGTTAAATGCCATATGCGATCCACCCTCTCTCTATCTGCACAATTTCTTGATGTGTGATTTTTTCAGGTGTTAAATGAGGATCTACGGCTTGTAGTTGGACAACAAGACCGGATGCTGATGGGGGCAAATGTGTGGAACTGCCCAGTATCATATGACAAGCTTGGAGTGAGGTACAGGCTATGGAGAGACGCTGTGGAGCGAGGAGATAAGCGATTACCCTTCACTGAATCAACATAAATGCAGCTTCAGCTACATATTCTAACTTCAATTACCGCTCCTTCGGAACCAACCCCCCAAGTATCCAACTGTGCAGACCATCAACTATAACTCTGAATATATTCTGCAGTTTGGTGCCCACCAAGAAGATCCTTCCAGTGCGACCCCCAACGGCAACTGTGAATTAATATGAGGCAGAAAAGAGATGGATCCTACAAGACAAAGCCCCTGTAAAATAAATTGATGCTGTACACTACCTTCATTTTTGTTTCGTGTACAGTGTCAAATCCATTTTATTTTTTTTTTCATCTTTTGGTACTTGTTTGGAGAACAATGGAATCATAAAGATTGCTTTCCGGCCAAAATAAGGATCATTGATCGCTGAGCCAGTGTCACTGTATAATAGCATCACTCTGTCATTTTATAAATGAAAATTCATCATTCTCAATTGCTCGTAATTCCATCTCTGTCAGATGTATATAAGAACCGCTATTTGCCCAGTTAGTCACAGTGTAATTCAATTTCAAGCACAAGAAAAGATAAGTGCTTTATTAATTGATATTATTAAACAGCAAAACGGTCCAAATACAGCAAACAAACACTAGGAAGGAAACTAGGAGAGAAAATAAGAGAATCAGAGAGCAGAGCCGCAGAAAGGGCAGAATCTGAAGTTAGATTCAACAGGCCGACCGCAAGAAGCGCAGCGGAGAACATCGAGGAGTGGCTCTGTACGAGTAGGAGGGGGGAAGAAGAGGAAGCAATCGGGGCAGTGCATGAGAGGCTCTTTTCCAGGCCACCGCCATACGGGCACGAAGAAGAGTCTGAGGACCTTTTCGTAGTCCACCAGATCGGCTCTAGACCCGCAGTTTATACATTTTCCGGCACCGCTCTTCAGTACTTGCCGGACCTGTTGTTCTAATCCTCCCACGAAGAAGAAGAACATTTTTTCCCTTTAGCTTCGCCTCTCCCTCTTCCCCTGCTATTCAAGGAAAATTGGTTTTTCTGGAGTGTTCCGGGATTCTCTGGTGATTTGGGCCCAGACCAGGCGGTCGGCCCACGAAAGAAGGCCGCGCACCGTCAGCCGTCAGGTTTTCTCCGTTCCTTTGCCACGGATATCTACTTTCTAGAACATCTGCCCTTTTGTGTTTTAATTTCATTATTTAACTCTAATTATGAAATGATTTCTAGAACTGTCAACCACATGGATCGTAAGAAATACTAAAATGGATTCATTAGTTCCTTCCCCCTCTGCTCGAAATTTACATAGAAACCCACAAACAAAAGATTACAAGAGCAACAACGTGAAAATATTTCCCTATAATTTTTTGTTTTTTAATTTTAGAAAGAATTTGTTTTTAAAAATTCCTAACACTGTTTGTTGATTGTTCTCTAGAAATAATTTTTTTTAAAAAAGTGAAATAATAATTATAGATTAAATCAAAATATTCTATAATATTATATTCCTTATTATTTATTATTTATTTTAAATAAAATATTATTAAAAATTAATATTATTTATTTTTAACTAAAAAAATTTACAACGATGTTTCTAATATATACTAAAATAGTACATTCTTATTAAAAAAATATAACTTATAATTTTATTATAATATTATTATTCATATTTTAATAAAAACTATTTATTTTTTAATTCATTTATAATTACAAAACTGTTTTGATTTTTAATAGCACTCAAATTAAATTAAATTTATATTATATAAATTAAATTTATAATATTTTTACAAAATAAAAATATAAGAATTATTACTAAAAACAACTTATCGAAACAGATTTTTTTCGTTATTTATTTATTTTTTAAATGTTTTTAAAAACAACTTGTAAAACCTACTTATTTTTATAAAACATTAGAAAATTATTTTGTATTCTTTAACTAATAAACAATTTTTTTTAAAATAAGTTTCAAAAAGCATAATCAAACGGGTCTGAGTCTCGTAAATTGTATTTCAACATCAAAATACCCAACCAAATAGGATGATTACATAGAAAATAAAATCCCTCAATAGATATTGTAGATTCTTAGGAGTACTCTCATCCACGTCCAACCTTGCAAGATCATTAAACCGAAGCTAAGCATCCTCATTATATGCACATATACAATAACCACCATTAGACAGTTTGTGATAGAGAAGACACTGTGGGTAACAATTTTTAAGCTGGTTTCCACACTGTAAGCACCTCCTGAAACATCTCCAGCATCAGTTCCCTGTCAGCCTGCCTGAAGAAGTTATTCATTTCTTCTCTAACATCATATATCTTACCAAAATCGAGTAAGTACATCAAGCATCCTTTTTTGAGTTTGTTAAGCTGGTAAAGCCATGCTTCCTGCAGCCTCTCCAGGACATTTCCTGAGTTGATGTCTTCCAATAGGCTTTCCTCACAGGCATCTTTTAGGTCTGTAATGTCATACTTGTTTGCTGCTCCCAGCAGTGCCAGCCGGTGCTTCCAGAAATCCTCTTGTTTTATGTTGCCATACAAGTAACTAAGTAGAGCCGTGCAAGATTCCAGAGACAAGTCTTCTATGTCGATTGTAGAGGACGACTTCTCCTTGAGGTTGTGAAGGAACATGCTTTGGAACACAGGGGAACTTGCTGATAAAATTGCCTTGTGAGCTCTTAGAGTGCCATCAGCAGTGTTAATGGTGACATCGGCATGGATTGCCTCATTAAGCATGCGAGAGAGGCACCGAAGAGTGCTTTGAGCTGCTAGAGATTGCATCACTCCATCACTGGGCCATATTGAGCTGGCTTCCCCACCCTGAGTTTTAGCACAAAGCCACTTGGATCTCAGTGATATGTGACCTTCTCTACTACGTATTTCAGAGGAAGCATCTTCCTATTAAGTTTATTCCTTTAAATGGGTTAAAGAAGAGGGAGAATTAAAGGAAACTTCATTCAATTTGCATTTGTTAATCACAACATTTTACTGTTAAAAGAGGTTCTTGGCTGCATGAGAGTACAAAGGAACTCACATTTAATGGGCATATCTTCAAGTCCAGAAACTCGACATCAATGACAAAGCGGCCATGAAAGGTGGAATCGACAGGCCAGACAAAGTCATCACTGGTCCGAAGCAGTCTCTCATGAACTGCACCATGAAGCAAGAGAAAATTAATGAATATCCTTATGTAGTAGCATGTAAATTCAGAAAATAATTATCAATAATCTGCAAAACGATGGGATAAATTTTTTTGCATGATTCTGCCAAGTAGATAAGAACAAGGGTTTTATAATTTTGTGCTCGTGAATGCTAACAAGTCAAGCACATTATTTTAGTAGCCAAATAAAAATCTATCCAAAAGCATCTAGAAAAATGTGGATACAACTCAAGTTTACCAGCATGCTAAAGGCTGACAAGAGCAAGAAGCAAAAGAAACAGCAACTCCTTGCCAAAGAAACCAGCATCAGAATCCAAAGAGATGCCAGACCAATAAAGTACTGATAAAGGTATTTTTCACCATTACCTTCAGACTTTCCTCATCCTCAAACATCTTCTATTCCACTCTTTCCGAATGTGTAAATCAAGCACATATTCCAACTGTTTTCGTAAAAAGTCCAGCTCATATCCCACCTGAATTTATTTCCCTTTGTTCTAATACAGTCATACTTGTACAAATATATCCTAAAAGCAACAAAATTCCAATTGTAACATTAATCTTCCCAGAACATACAAGTCGATCACGAAAACTTGCCAAGCATGTGGACTTGTGATACCGTTTTTTTTAAATGTGAAGGACAGTGATTCTTACATTTGGTTGTTTTAATATTCTGATTAAGGAATCAGTCTTGTTCCCTATCCTTGCTTTCACTCTTAATTGAGAATCAATGTAATTTTGCAATACTTATTTCTTTGGGGAGAAGTTGCATACTGCTTTAACACATGGATTTGTGAATCTAAGTAGATCATACTCCCCTTCGTCTGGTCTTCCATCCCCCGTCGCTTATTAATTATTATCATCTCTGTCTTTTGATTCAGTTTTGCCCACTCAAATCCCAGTATTTTGTTCAGTGAACTTAAGATAGAATCAAACATAATTTAAATTTCAGCACCAAAATCCCAAACCATTCAAGAAAACTCCAATTGCCAGTAAAGGAAAAAATCCACGCACATCAAACCCACGATTTAATAAATAAGCACAATAGAAGTTTATCATCGTCAAGAAACTATATACATAGAAGAGAGAAGAATCAATAGTAACGGAAGTGCGTACTAGGGGAGATGTACGGCCTCCTGGAGGCGGCGGAATTGGAGACGCGGAGAACAAATCTAGCTATAGGAGGCTGTTCTTTTGAAGCTCTGGAGGGCTCCGGAAATAGACGAATATACATATACCTATTCTTCTCAATAGATAAGTGCCTGAGATTCCAATCAGGACACAGACAAATCAAACTCAATCCAACCCAGAGACCAACACAAACCCATCGTTTTCAAAAACCAAAACAACACATACAACTATCAAAATACACCATAAGTGATCACACAGAGAGCTGAGTCACAGAAAGTTGTACCAGTTCCAGATTCCGACCTTGAATGGATCGGACTTTTTGAAGGAACAGGGTCCAAAGTTGTCGATCCTCCACTGAGCTAGTCTCGAGATTGTCTCCACCTTTGAATCCCCCATCTCCACCTCCTCCCCCTCTCTCTCTCCTCTCTGCAGTCCGCGCCTTACAGCGAGAAGTGGACTCTGGTCTCAAGCCTTTAGACGATGCATATTTAGAAGGGGAAAAGTTTGGGAGATCAAAAGCAATGCACATATAAAGAACAGCAGAAGTCTCTGACGTCAAAGTACGCAAACACCCCTACAAAGCCTCACCTTTTGTATCGTTTTGAGGACACCGATGTCGTTTCAAAAGTTCACTGCGCTCGTATCCCAGTTTTCGGTTACTCATTTTAATCAGGCGCGAACACACCATGATACGGATCAAAATTGTGACACGTGTCGAGATCCTAAGATATATATTTGATTTGTCGCTGTTTGGAAACCGGGGTAAGTGTGGTATATACCAGGTCAACTGAGTGGGTGGGCTTGCAATTGGCTGACGTGGGTTCCCACTTAATCTTATTATTTACGTATTCTTTTATCTGTTTGGCCACAAAAGGATGGCCGACCATCTCTTGAATAATCTTGTTTCTTTGGAGGTTGCCTTCCTTTTCACGGTTGATGAGTCTTCTTTATTAAACCCAAATCACCCTTTTATTGAAACTTTTTTTTTTTTTTATTAACATTGGAACCTTCTTGATGAAGAAATAAAAAAGATGATTTTCTATTTTAAAAATATTATGAATAAAAAAATGTGAAAAATGTCTAGCAATATATTTGAGAGATTATTAAAATTATATTTTGGATTTTTTTTATTTTTTGTTTTTGTTTTTAACATAGTAAATGCCTTTATGGCATCAAATTATGATTTTAAACTAATAATTTTCACCTCTAAGTACAATTAGCTCTTTTTTTATAATCATTCATATAGTGGATTTATATAATATCCATGTTTATTATGTTGTTATATTCGTATATCTTTCATAATAAATACTTTTTCGTATTCTTTCATTTGATATTTCATGTCCTTAATAATGATTTCATACTCGTGGATCTTTAAAATAATTAAAAAAATATAGGTTGTATTTTAAATACATGACATAGGGGAACAAAATTTATTTGACCATCCACATTTATAATATTTTATAATAAATAAATTAATCATAATTTTATATTCAAGATATATTTTTTGGGAAAAAATATGTGAAAGAAAAAAAGTTTATGTTAAATGAATAACTCTCCATGTTAATGATATATTAATAATAAATTCATATTTATGAATGATCAATAATAGGATTGCAACTTGAGCAGATTAGCTTGGTTGATAATTAACCTAAGTCTAACTCGAATTAAAAAATAATCAATTTGAATTCTATCTAACCTGAACTTTAACTCGAGGTATTCAACCTAATCTCATTTTTTAAACTCGGGTTAAGTTCGGGTTGTTAAAGTTAGACTCAAGTTGATCAAGTTAGACTTGGGTTGGTTGAGTTACATAATTCAAAATCTATTTATGATATTATTTTAATGTATGTATATGAAAATTTAATTAAAAAATAAAACAAAAATTCAAGATAATAATAAAATAATAAATATAAATTTATATATTTTCTAAAAATAATGAAAAACATATGATATAATATAAGTTGATTTGTTATTTAAGAATAAAAAAAATGAATATTATTATATAGGGTAAGATTCATTATAAATATTATAAAAATATTAAATCGAGTTCGGGTTAGATTTAGGTTATTTAAACCTTAACTCGAACCTAATTCAAATTGAATTCAAGTCGAAAAAACTTAACTTAAGCCCAACCCGAATATTTAAAATGATTGTCCCAACCCACCCAAATGTCAAGTTGGATCAAGTCAAATAGCCCAAGTTGCACTCCCATTTTAGTAATAGATTTATATTTATATATCTTTTAATAATTTCATATGCATATTTTAAAGTTAAAATTTGTCACCCTTTACATAATATTAATATTTATTATCTTATGATATTCATTAAAAATTACTTTCTTTTTGCTCACGTAATAGTAATGCCTATTATCTAAGTATTATCTCATATATGTAACAATAAATTTATATTCATATATTTTTAAAATATAGGTTTTATTTAAATTATTTTCTCTGGTTTCTTTACATTTGATGTAAGAGTTTTTAAGATATAAAACGTTTTATGATATGATTATACTTTGATATATAGTATAAAAATAATTAAATAATTATTTTATATTAAATAAATTAATCATAATTAAAATAATTACATATTATTAATTTTATTATTATTATTTAATAAATAACCTTATTACTTTTTAAATTGATAATTATGATTAAATAGGATTTATTTAACAATATTTTTTCTTAAAATTTTAGGAAATTAAAAAAATATATCAATCTTATTTAAATAGGATTTCTTCTCCACAATATTTCTTAAACTCTTAAGAAACTAGAATAATAAATATATTCAATAAATTAAAACAAAAAAATAATGGAATAATAAATTTGTTTGTACAAGTTTTATTAGTTTATTCGTGTGCCATGTACTTTTAAAAATAAAATGGAATTAACCATCGAGATTAGAAAAAGTTTCAATTTTATTTATTTGGTAAATATTAAATAATTATTAATATTTTTAATTTCATAAATTTTAATTTTAATTTTAAAAATTTGAATTATATTATACCCTATATTTTCTCAAAATTATTTAAAAAATATAATTTTCTTTAAATGAACTTGTTTTTCCAACTAAAAAAAAAATATATATTATTATAATCATACAACAATAATAAAAAAATTAACAAAAAAAAATATTATCTGTTGTACCTCATTATAATATATATTCACAAATATCTAAATAAAACACAACCTATCAATTCCACACTTGAAAATTTTAAAAATAAAAATAAAAATCGAATAAAAATAAAAAATTAAATAAAATTTAAAGTATTTATATTACAAATATCTCTTTTTTTTTTTTCCTACCAAATTTATATAAACCAGAGCTCTAAATGATTTTAATTTATTAATTTAATAAATATAATTAAACTATTGTGTACACACATTTTGTCAATGATGAATTTTCTCATTTTTTAGAAAAGATGTACAGCCTCTTTGCTTGCGACAACTTAGAGCATAAATAAATCATAAAAGAGAAAATAAAAATTAAAATAATAGATATATATATATATATATATATATATATATATATATAAACAAAGTATTGTTCTTTCCGTAATAAGAGGAAAATAATAATAATAATTTAACAAAAAGATTAATAGCTCCACAAAAATGTTGGAAAGAGAAAAACATAAAATTTTATGGGGTTTAATTGAATAAAAAAGGTATTAGAAATTTTTAAAAAATGAACAAAACATTAAAAATAAGAAATGACTCTTATTGTTGTGAAACAAGTAATAGCATACATTAAAAATAATAATGAAAAGTTAGAATTGACATTTCATTCATTTTCACCTTTATTTTCGTGTTTGAATAAATTTTATGAAAGTGATAGTGGAATAGAAAATAATTATGGTAGAAATCAAATTAATTTTATTACTTAGGAAAACACTCCCAAAATTCATTTATTTACTTTTTAAATGAAAAAATATACATTTTAAATTATGTATAAGGGTATTATTATTAATTTATTTATTTGTTATTTTCAGTTTTATTATTATCGAATATTAAAATGAAAACAAATAACCATTCTAATATTGAATTCATATGTTCATCAAATACTAAAAATAGAATCATTAAATTAATTTTCATTAAAAAAAATATAATCATTTACATTCCCTATTATCATGTACCAAATACTCTAAAAAGGTAAAAGATAAAGAAAAATATAAAATAATACAAATACAGATTACCCATCTAATCGTTATTGAACAATTATCAAATGATAAATTAGTTTATAATAAACTAAAAGATAAAAAGGGATTAGTAAATTTTGGATTTATCAAAGCACTATTTATGTTTTTATTTTGGATTCTAAAAAATAAATCAATTTAAAACAATTATTATTTTTTATTTGTTTGATTTTTATCTAAATTTATTTTTATTGAATAATGTAAGAATGAAAACTTAAATTATGATAATTTTTTTTAAAGGAATCATTATCTAAATTAATTAAATAAAAGAACAATAGGAAACAAATACATATAAGTGAGATTATAAGATCATTTTACGGAAAATAAAAAAAAATCGAGAAACACTTCGCTCTTTCATAAATAATATATAATTTATATCATATTATTAAATGTAAAATAACGATTAAATAAAAATAATTATATTTAATAAATAAAGATTAATTTTAATGACATTGGGCCTAGACAAAAGTTTCCTATCCTTACCACGGACAATCATATGTGGGCCTTAAATGGGTCTTGAGCCCAATCTTTTTAAACACGCAATTGGAATAAATTTATATAAGTTGATGCCATCTCGGTGTAGAATCTTTTTCTTAGCTTGAAATGATGAATTAAATAAATCAGTTAAAAATCTGGTGGAAAAGCAGAACCTTTAAAATGATGGAATCCACTAACGCGGCCCAACCTCCAGGCCCACAGAAGGAGAAACCAGTAGGCAGTAACCACATCATTATGTCAGTTATTCTGATGCTCTAGTAATTCTGAGTAGCAATGGAGGGCATTATTGGAATTGCACGTTGAATAATCATAGTCGTCCATGGTCATTATTCATTCTCCTCAATCATCATCATCATCAACATCATCATCTCCGATCCGATCTGCTAATCCGCGTTCTATCTCAGAAGAGAGGGCTTCCGATATCCCTGTAATCAAACATGTCTACCTTCAGCGGCGACGAAACTGCTCCCTTCTTCGGCTTCCTTGGCGCCGCCGCCGCCCTTGTTTTCTCATGTAAATACCTTTTTTTATCTCTGCTTCTTTTTATTTTGGTCTTCATTCTTCATTTCCTTTTTACCCTGTTTGGTTCACTGGAAAATGTTGTCCCGAGTTATAGCTGCATGGCCCTGTTTGTTCCGACGGAAAATGGTTAATATATCATCTTGTAGCACTGGAAGGATTTATACTCTCCGTGACATTTCTAGGTTAGGAGTGGAAATAAACGGAGTCAATTGTTTAACTGAAAAATTTTCCGGGAATTATGTTCGGTCGAAATGAAAGCAATCGTCGAGAAAAATTCCGATGAAACAAAGTGTTATATTTTCCCACATCGGAACTGTTTACCGTGGAAACAAATGGGGCTTTTTTCTTGGAATGTTTCTAATGGCTTTTTTACAGGCATGGGCGCGGCCTATGGGACTGCAAAGAGCGGGGTGGGTGTGGCCTCCATGGGAGTGATGCGACCGGAGCTCGTCATGAAATCGATTGTCCCAGTTGTTATGGCTGGAGTTTTGGGTATCTATGGGTTGATTATAGCCGTTATTATTAGTACCGGCATAAACCCTAAGGCCAAATCTTACTATCTTTTCGATGGTTATGCCCACTTATCATCTGGTCTTGCTTGTGGCCTTGCTGGCCTCTCCGCCGGTATGGCAATTGGGATTGTGGGAGATGCTGGAGTTCGGTAAACTCTTTACTATAGCATTTTTTTGTTTTTGTGATTTTTTATGTGCTACTATTTCCCATTTAACTTCAGTTATGCTTTGTTTGGTTGCCGAGAAAAAATAGACAAAGAGTAGGAAAACTGTTTTTATTAGTTTTATTGGTTCGGATAACTGTTTGTACTAGATTTATTGGTTCGAAGGAATTATAATTTTGGATGGTAGCTTTTCATTATTTTTTACTCGAAACAGAACACCCCTCTTCACTAAGCCTATTGCAATTATTTAGCTTGGTCCAGTTGAGTGTTTTCATTTTCTCGAAAAATGAATCTAAAACATGATGTTTAGGTTTTAGTTTGTTTTCTTTTAATTGCGGCAACCAACAACTGAGAATGCTTTTGAATATTTGATTTCCATGTTATTATTTTTTACTCGAAACAGAACACCCCTCTTCACTAAGCCTATTGCAATTATTTAGCTTGGTCCAGTTGAGTGTTTTCATTTTCTCGAAACAAAATCAATCTAAAACATGATGTTTAGGTTTTAGTTTGCTTTCTTTTAATTGTGGCAACCAACAACTGAGAAGACTTTTGAATATTTGATTTCCATGTTATTATTTTTTACTCGAAACGGAACACCCCTGTTCACTAAGCCTATTGCAATTATTTAGCTTGGTCCAGTTGAGTGTTTTCATTTTCTCGAAACAAAATCAATCTAAAACATGATGTTTAGGTTTTAGTTTGTTTTCTTTTAATTGTGGCAACCAAAAACTGAGAATGCTTTTGAATATTTGATTTCCATGTTGTTACTGTCACTTGACCAACTTGAAGTAGATTCATTTTGTAAATATCTGAATGTTTTTTTTTTTTTTTCCCTTTTTTGGGGGGGTGGGGTGGGGGGTGTTTGGTTGGGTTTTGTGAGGTTCAAAACATATGCAAGAATGATACAACATCACTTTCTCAAACATATCAAAATATGCTAGTGGCAAGCCAAAGATATCAATACTCTTCCAATGAAGTCAATGTACTTAATTGACTTCATTGATTGTTGGATTCTTGTTAAGGTAAGGACTAGTGTTTTTTGTTCCCTTTTTCTTTTTTGCTTGTGCCTTTTGGCGGGTATATGTTTTGTGTATTTTGGTGCACTCATGTTGGAGCTCCTTTTACATAATGCTCTCTTTATCTACACCTATCACAAAAAAAAAAAAAAAATTCTCCCAACCAAAACATTAAAACCAAATAAAGTTCCTCACCCACAACTACCATGTTGGAATACTTCAAAACTTCCATCCACATCAATGCAATGAAGTAAATCATATGAGTTTGGTTTTTTTGTTCTTTCTATGTTTGTCTCTCACTAGAATGCTTTATGCGTTTGGTTTCAAAGAGTAAGGAATCATTATCGAGGCAAGTAATTGTTGTTTTTAAACACAAGATTCACTTGGAACCTTTAGCAAGAGGGCACTCAGTCAAGTCAACTAGGCACCTGGTGTGCTTTTCAGGCAAGCTTATCAATAAGCTAGTTGCCTGACCTTGAGTTTGATGGATTGGTTTTTTTTTTTTGGGATAAATAAAACCAAATGCATTAAAAAAATAAAAATGCCACAAGGTGATGGATTGGTTTTTTACTTGATTCTCACAAGTCAATTTAACTTGAGATGAGTAACGTTTAAGAAATCTGCAATCTAAGTATACAAACTAATTTGAGAAACGTAGTTTGCACGGATGTGATGTTTTGCTTTGCAGGTTAAGGATGGGAGATAATAACTAATGGTTCACATTGGGAAGATTCATGGGACAAGATGTTAGAATGATCATCAGATTCTAGACTTCATGTACTGACTCATTATTTTGATGGACAAAAACAATTTGAGATGGGGTTAGAAAAGAGCTTAGAAGTACCTAGGTTTTAAAAAGTTGACTCAATAATCAAATTATAGATTATAAATTCATAACCCTAGCCCATTCCCATGTTGGGCAGAACGTTCCAAATCTTAGTCCTGATGCTTTGTTTACAGTCCAAACGTGCAAGAAAATCGGTCCCCTGCATAGAAAATGGGTTTAGAGGATTGGATGATCTATATAGCATAGGTTCGTGTATGAGTGTCAAACATGGGTATGTGTGTTTGATCCTTCACAACTCGAATTTTAGGATATAGGAATTCAGCTAAAAAGGATCCAAAAAAAGATTACGGGTGCTGGGATACAACTAATAAAAGAAAAATCAATTAGAAATAAATTGGAAGTGAAGATATTCTTTTTAAAAGCTTTCATCTTTCTCTCTAATCTTTTTTTTTTTTTTTTTTCTCTTATCCCTAAATATTTTTACAAAAATTCTCTTTTCAGCCAATTCTTCTTTTTTACTTATGTAATTATTTCTAAGAAAGTTGAAAGAATAAAAGAATATCAATGAAAAAAAATCAAACAATCACACCCAAAGTAAAATAGAAGTGTTCAACAAAGATCCCGTATACCCACCCTGTCATGCTGTGTTGAAGTATGACGTGTGAAATTGAAGGATCCCAGTACCATAGAGGATGATTTACTGGTTTTATGGTGCTATACTCTTTTGATTCCAATAGCTAAAATAAATGGATGAGCAAATCATTTCATAGTGTTGAAATGAAATTGATCTGATGGTTATAAAAGTTTTCATGTGTTCTATTAACAGATCATTGTCCAGTTAGGAATGGGAGCTCAAAAAATGGACATAATCTTAACGTCAGTTTCTGGAGCAGTGAAATTTATATGTGAAAATTAGTTCTTAAATTTAGAAAAAATAAAAGTAATTATTAAATTTTGGAATAAAAGGGTGAAGAGTATGGGTAGACAAGCTATTCAACTTCCTGAGACTTTGAGTCAAGCTACGGTTACCAAATAGGCAACTACTTTTGTGATCTGTGACCTGGATTGTGTGACTGCTTCCCTCATATGGACTTTTACATTTCACTCAACAGCCCCCACCACAACTGCAATCCATTTGTTCTCCTGTGCCCTTACCGAACAAGATCCTTATATCTTGTTAGGGAAAACTTAAAAAAATTGAATTGTATTGGATTGGACTTAATAGAATTTTGAGAGATTTTCCTTGGCAAATAGGAGTCTGCTACGCTCACTAGAGCTTAACCACTATATTAAGATGTTATTTAAATAGCTAAGAAGTGGTCGGGTAGTTTCCATTTATGACATTAGGCTTAGAATCATGATTTGCGAAGTCTGCATCTCCATATATTGGGTGTTTCTTCAAACTGTATTGAAAGAGGGAGTACTGAAGATGTTTAGAGGTTCTATAAGCTCAATGTGGACTTAGTTCTGTTCTTAGCTCTTCAACCCATGCAAACTTCCATGCCTTGTTTAAATCTGTTGCCTTAGTCCTGCATAAGTCTAGCATTTCAATGCCTATTATTTAGCTTTACTCCGGGAAGTGCACTGGGACCTGTTGAAATTGTACAATGTGAACCTGCTTGATGTACTCAGGATAAAATCATTTTTATTGTTTTTGTTCTTTTTCTTTTCTGTGACTTCTCTCTCCCTCCCCCCTCATTTGAAATAAGACATCAAATCCTCCATTGATGGTGTTGTATATGTTTACCTTTTTTTCCCTGTGTTGGGATTATTTTCAGGGCTAATGCACAGCAGCCAAAGCTGTTTGTGGGTATGATTCTCATCCTCATCTTTGCTGAAGCGCTTGCTCTTTATGGCTTGATTGTCGGCATCATTCTTTCATCCCGAGCAGGCCAATCTCGGGCAGAGTAAAGGAGTTGAAGACTGGCATTTTTCTTTGAGTCCTTAAATTATTTTTAAAACGTGGATCACTTACTCCTACTGGATGGTTATATGAGACTTCATAGGTCCACCTGATGTCACTGTTGGACCTTTTGTATATGGAGTTTTATTCAAAATTCCCCAGAATTGCACTCTATGCTGATAAAATTACCTTGCCCTTTATGGAGCATTAAAGAAAACCTGACTGATGATTGTGATGATTCTCCTTACGGATGATTTCACAGAGATTTCTTCTTTTAGCAGCTAGCCTTGTCATATGCATTTGACAACATGTGGCATATGATACTATAGAACATGCATGTTTATTAAGGCATTATGATAATTTGTTATGGTTCTTTTCAAGGGTGGATCAGGATGATCGTTTCTCTGGGACTGCATGTTGTTGCCTTAAAGTATATTTTATAAATATTTTTTTAGTTTCCTTTTTAATCACAAATTTATTTTTATAATGAAAAAATTTTATTTTACAAAATAAGTAAATATAAAAAAATAAAAAATTGATAAAAATAAAAAATTGATAAAAACAAATAAATATATAATAGATAAGATATTTATATTCTACATCTTAGTTTAGTATTAACACATTCCATTTAAAACACATAAAAAATATGTTAAATAAAATATCACACGAGTTATTATTTTATATATAGAAGAGATATATAATAGAGGTAGTTATATTATAGTTTATCATATCCTATATTTGATTAAGATTAAAATAAAATAAATTATTTTATGTTAAATAATAAAATAACTTATCTTATTCATTAATCATTGATATTTTATTTTATTTATTTATAATCTTATTTCATACTATACCCAAACAACTATTATATGGCCTCCTAACATTAATTAGGAAAGTTTTGAGAAAATAATTTTAAAAAATATTTTTTAAAACAATTTTCTTTTGTTTTTTAAGAACTTTGAAAATTTGAATTATTATCAATGTATTTTCAAATATTTTCTAAAATTGATTTTTAATTGTAATATTTTATTCTATTTTCAATCATGGTTGATCTTTATATAATTATTTTAAAATAATTTCAAAAAATAAGTGAAAATAATAAAAATATATTTTCAGATATATATATTTGGAAACAAATTTCTAACTATTTTCTCTATAAAAATTATCAAACCTTTTTGTGAGTCTAATTTTTTGTTTTAAATTTAACAATTTATTTTAAACGATGCAATAAAACATTACAAAAATTAGATTTTTTAAATGATACACTTAACGAGTATTTGATAAATTAATTTATTAACTTAATATGATTTAATTTAAGTTATTAAATAAATGAAATATATTTAATAAAATAAATTAATATCACAACTTAAAGTAAAAAGTAAATCTAAATATTAAACAAAATAATTAATTTATTTTGAATTTTTGATGTCAAAACTCTTTTATCTCATTTACCATGTTTAAAGAAAATATATTTTATAGGGGAAATTTTTAATCATAATGCATTTCCAGGCGGCCACACAGATCCTCTAGATTTTAATATCTAAGCCTTTATATAGAACGGGATGACGGAGCGACAGGGAGAGAGAGACATGGCAACAAGCAGAACAGGCGGAGAAGGGTCAGAGGGACCAAAGGTGTTATGGAACGAGACCCAACATAAGTTTGAAACAGAAGACAAGAAAGCATACCTAGAGTACGTGTTGAGGGATGGGGACAAAGTCATGGACATACTTCACACCTTCGTTCCATCTTCCAAGAGAGGCTTGGGCTTGGCTTCTCACCTCTGCGTTGCTGCCTTCAATCACGCCAAATCCCATTCCTTGTCTGTTATTCCCTCCTGTTCCTACGTGTCTGTATGTTTTTCTTACCCAATTCCTTTAGTTTATGAACTCTTTAGTTCTGGGTTTCCTTTGGCTTTATTTCTCGATGATTTCCCCCCTCTTGTGTGCAATGAGTTTGTTCAATTTGGGGTGATAAAAATGGGTCTATTATGTTTTCATTCACTTGTTTTTCTGTGAGTCTCTTCCTAATTCATTTGTGCGTGATCATATTTTACTTCTGGGGTTACATTGACTACTAGTTTCCCCCCCTTATATGAAAACTTCGTGATGCAATTGTATTAATCACATTTTTATCTACAAACTCTGATCAGTGGGTCTCTATTATCTATATTTTGGTAGATTTAAATTGCTAGAATTGCCTATTGCTTTGTGACTGTTATGCTTATATGGGGCTATGCCTTGATATTCATAAGTCCTGTTCATCTTTACAGTGATACTGGACTTTGAATTTGGATGAATTATGAAGGGGCTTTGATAGGCATAGAACTCCCATGTCAGACAATAAATAAATATATTATTGGTTTGAAGAATGTCTCGAGATTCAGGCGATTGTAGATGATATAACCAGCTGATTTACTCATTATAAATAAATAAATAATATGGTCGAATGCAATCGCTCTCTCTATGCATAGATTAAACACATGCATGTGTACCGAATTTCTGCTAGTACTTAGGAGAGGAATGAGCTCCTTTAGTGATAGGTTATCAGTTAATAATTGTCATCCTGCTGGAATACTTGTAGTTGATATTAGCCATTGCGGGGTTCCAAGATGTTGGCTTCCCTCCCTCTCTTAGGAATATATTTCATATGCTGTTTAATAAAGAACCTCTAATAGAGTTCTTTTGTGCCTTTGCATTTCATTTTGGAGGTCTATCTCTCTTTATTTTTGCAATCCAATTTTTGTTATCGACACTTCCATTTTAGGACAGTTGGAGGCAACCATTTTGATGAGTTGGTATTTGTGTTTGATCTTTACTCACTACTATTCTCAAAAATGATCAATATGATATAAAAGATTGAGAATCAATGTTTTATTTGTTGATAAGAACGGCTCATAAAATCATTTTCTACACTATTGATTTTTTTCTATGGAGTTTAACATGTGTAAGCCTTAGTGACAGCAACTGATATTATGAGCACCTCATTGAGTGCCTCTGTTGGCCCAGTTGGATCATTTCACACTTTTAAGTTCTGGCTAGACACTTGTAGGTGTATTATCATGAAATGGATCTATTTTATTAGTGGAGCATATAGTTCCAGATTCTTTTCAACCAAAGAAGGGAAGCTAATGATTTTCTTGGGCCAGTTTCTTATTTGAATTTAAACAGTATTGGTATTTCAAGTGAGATTATAAACTCTACTTTTAAGTTTTGAACTACATTCTCACTACCTTTAAATATTATACATTTTCATGTAAAACAAAATAAGATTCTATGAAAGGTATGCCTACCCAAAAAGGAAAAAAATGATTCTAGTGGAGTGACATCTTATGCTAAATATTGATGCTACAGTGGATTAATAAATGGCGTTAGGTGATGAATGTGCAAACAGTTTTTCTTTAGCATCAAAAGAAACTTATCAGAACAAAGATTGTTGTTATGTTTTTTTTTTTTCTTTCGATGTGGTCAAAGATTGCTGTTATGTTAAAGATGGGAAATCAGTGAAGCACAAAATGCATAGCAAGATCTGTGTACCCACCTCCTCTAGCAAGGGGGAGATGAAAATCAACAGTTTGTAAAATTTGATTTGCAAACGGAAGCCTAAAAATCTTCTGACTCGGAAGATTACTATAACAGCTCTGAGGTTATGTACTGACAAGTATAAGATGATTACTGAGACCTGCAAAACCAGATGGTAATGTGGTTCCCTTCCAAGGGATACATTACTGTCCTGATCCCATACAGTAAAACATGGTAGCTGTGAGATGCTATCCATGGCAAAAAGATACAGGAAAATTGTATGCTATCTGATCACGTGTGATGATGTTGTCTTGATCTAATCATGTTATGATAACCTAACCTAATACTCTGTGTTTTACTGCTTTTATATACTGTAGAGGAGATATGATTGCAACAGAAGTATTATGTTGTAGTTCTTACAAAAAATGCTTATGCCTCATGACATGATGTATGAACTCTCATCATAGGTAAAGAATTTAATTATGCAGTAACCTTGGATTACTTTTGTTAGTCAAATCATTCATGGAAGGTTATGTAGGTTTAAAAAGTTTTTAACCACTTTCATTGTCTTATACAATAGAATTTGTTATTAGATATCCATCTATTTTTTTCTCCTTTTCTGAGTCATATTTTTTTTATCAGTTTTTGTCAGTTGAATTAGTACTTATTTGGACATGGATGCAAGCTTATCCATGGGTAGTAGTGCAATTTTTGAGTGGAAATTTTGAACCCCATGGTTTGTGTCAGTTGTGACAAATTGTTTGGTTTATTTGGAATTGGAATGCTATCGTGTATTTGTTCAGGACAGATATATCTGGCTCATTGTTCATGGGAAATTTCTCATGCTTTAGAAAATTATTTTGTTATGGATGCTTCAACCTCGTAATGTACAAGTTTTAGACATTGGTTAAACATGCATTTCTCATCCATGGATGTTGGCAAAAGAAGCTAAACCAGGTAATTCATTGTATGTTCTTTGATGCTTTTGCATGCTGGCCTGCACTGAACTATGTTGATGATGCCCTCACATAGGTCTTTCCCCCGGCCTCCCAGCAAGTAATGTAATTCACATTAGGATAACTAATTGGTATTTCTTTCTTTATAGTGAGAACTGTACCCTGACTGTTAAAACCACCGATTTTGCTATCATTTATCACTTGAAATTTGTGTTTGTTACTTCACTCCTGCAGTGCAACATGCTTGAAACTCTTGTGCATACCCAAGCTTTTGAAATGCCAGCTCTACTACAATTTACAAGTCATTTATAACTTCCTTTGTAATGATGGGGTTTTTGGCTTGGCAGGACACTTTTCTTCCGCGGAACCCATCTTGGAACTCTCTTGTTTACTCAGAAGAACTCAAATCTAGTATATAAAAATTTCAGCCTTTGACATGCTATTGAAGATGTTTGTAAACTCAAGTGGAGGTTGTGAAGCATTATCTGTTGTCAACATAAATTGGTTTCTCTCATTTGCAAATACTCCTCTTCAGAGGGAGAATTATTTTCTGCTTTAATCACCCAGCAAATAATATATCAAGTCATAAGTCTTTTCTTTGAGACTATTGGATTTTCACTCTTCTCTACTTGTGATAAGAATGGTATAATGGTATGGGCTTCACATAACGCCTTGTTTGTTTGTTTTTATCTTGGTTGAAGTTGTCTCACACAACAGCTTACTGATGAAGTGCAATTTGTTGCTTTCCAGCCATGTTCTAGACGATAAATACATAGCCTAGAAGTTTTCCACTGTCGCCCATTTGGATATCATCTTGTTTTTGCCTTAAGCTATCTTTATTAGTATTATCAAAATTTATTAAATATAAAATACTTATATAAATTAAAAACTTACATTACAACTATCTTTTTGGATTTTATTTTAATTTTTAAAATTAAAAGTCTTTTATAAAAATTATGTGGAAAAAAAAATAAAAATGAAAGCCCAAAGGAACGAGCTTTTAATTTTTAAAAAATGCGAGTGACTTGAGCTTCTTGCCAGAGACACCTGCAACTTTTCTGTTTTCCTCTTCATCCAACCTTCATAATCCAAGACATAATGACAACAACTAATTAAAGCAGTTAAAACTTGAGTCACTAAACAAATATTCTGATCCAGATCATATAAACATAAGTTCCCATCATACAAAGGTGCAAGCAAATCATGAAACAAGATGAAACGAAACAACCTGCATTGGGTTTCATGGGATGATTTGATTTCCTTATTCGGTTCAAAATGCTAAATAACTTCCCCATTAATTACACACCAGCAGATGAGAGCACAAAATGCTTGAGGATAAACTGCATATTTACAGGCACATAGGTAGGAGTCTGATCGAAGTTGAAGAGAGCACAAAACGCTTGGGGATCTAATGTATTTTACAGGTTTATGATCCTTTCTCATTCTGGGTATCAGCCAGGTACATAGTAGTCCATCTTATCCACAGGTAGATTCAGATCTGATGTTTCCACCTGTACCAAAACAGATACAAAGCCAATTTGTTACAATATATGGTTGATAGCACTACATATGATGTGAAGTTCAATTTTATTTCATTTTCTTCTGCTTTGGTGGTGAGGTAGGGATCAGAAGCAAGTAACATTTGACTACAGTCGATCACCTAAGGAAAGACTTCTAGAGAATAATTTGGAATCTTGTGGATTGGACAGGTTTGTAAACATGAAATCTCTGAATTAATTCTGAACAAGAAAAGAAAAATTCCAAACTTAATTGAAAATCCTGAGGAAGTTTTTTTGAAGATGATCGTCATCATTAGTGAGGCAATATCCAGAGCGAAATGGATGTGTACCTCTTCAAATGGAACAAAGACAAAAGCTTTCAGACCCCTCTTGTGTGAGACTGCAGGCACATCTGGGTTGTGTGTTTCATCCTCCTCCCACCCTTCAACTACCCCAAGGATGTCCTCATCAGGTCCGTTAACCTCATTATCACTCACACCACTTGTAACAAGTGACAGAAGATCCATCCGATTGTTAGCCCCTGCTGTTGTTCCTCTCAACCTATTAAAAGAAGCAACTCAGCCATGTTACTCACAAATGAAAGACCTTGCAAACTGTCAAAACATAAATTTGCAGTTAAGTGTCCCATTTTGAAGTAGTTTTCAATAAGCATGGCTGCCAAAAACACCTATAATTCAATAAAAATAGTCACCCAATGTGGCATTTCTTTCTTAACTCCTTTTCTTTTTGGCCGACAAAAAAATTCTCATGAAGGCTTCTCAATATGACAAAAATGACCATCACCCTAAAAGTCTCGTGATGCTCATACCAAATAGCATAAGAATAACTCAGAATGTAACCATCAAGACACCTTACAAGGGGACAGCCAACTGTACTTTCTTCAAAAAATGCCCCCATCATACCTGTGTTAAGATGACTTTCAATATCAACAAAGTTTTAAGCCATTCTATCACCTAGTCTTTGTTTGGAATCACTAATGAGAATGCTCATCTCCATTTATGAAAAGAAACAATGTTGGTCTTGTGCTCCTAAATGCCAGCACAAACTATTAAATGACAGCATGTTCATGCCAGTGCCTATATGATACCTTAAGCGGATTCTCCACACAGTAGGACGCATGCCTGGGTACAACACAGCAGCTTCAATCTGCAAATGAACAGGTAGGTAACCATAAATATGAAATACATACAAGGTAATAAGAAGAGATATGATAGAAGAATTAATTGTAAAAATCATCAGAGAAAAGTGTGCAATTAATAAAACTTGAATAGAATAAAAGAGAGTCATATCTTGCAGATAAACAAACTCTGACCTTGTCATCCGACAAAGTATAGTGGCCACTGAAGACACAGTCTGCTTTAGATGCTCGGGAGTTCATGCATTTTACCACATCCTTGACTTTTTGAGAGGAATTCTAATCATTGAAAATTAACAACAATTAGATATCGAACAACATACTTTCTTCTATCGTTTTAGGCACTAAGCAAGTTAAGATATACAACCTTATAAAGAAACCTGCCAGAAGGAAAAAACCTAATGTAGCGAAAATAGCAGACCTGAAAAAAAAATACACCAAATAGATAATAAGAAGTTTAGTTCACACTGTTCTTTTTGTTTTGTAGGTCTTTCCATTTTACCCTCCTATTTGGCAAGAGCCAATACTGAATCTCGAGAGTCAATCATACTTGCAACAAAATTGCATGTACCAGGATGATGTTGATATGTCCCCACTTTTTTGGACTTTTAGCTGACCTTTTGTCTCATTTCTGACCTACACAAATATCCACATTTTCTTGGATATTTGTTGCCAAAAGAAAGCAGTTTGGCTTGCATTAGCAAAATGATATCCTCTTTAGAAATTTAGAGACTAGATCCAAGGTTCCCGGTTATCAAATCATATACTTCCTGCAAGTTTTACATACCATGATTCCTATAAGTTTTATGCACCACGTTGGTCACAGAGAGATTAGGAATATACCACATGAACTGGATTGGTAACTTTCCACTCTGCAACTCCAGCACGAATGTAGGTGTTCCTACTCACATAAAGACCTGATATGTGAAAAGCGAATTTCCTTTCAGGACAGAAGGTCACAGAATTGAAGACAAACAAAACAATGATAATCTGAAATGTGAACCCAGGTTTCACACAAAGGTTGTAGGAGTGGAAAAATTCTACATGACTAGGGGAAGGATATTTTTCCTATATCAGACTTATCAATAAATATGCACACTGTACATCATTCCAGGCACTGAAAAAAATTGAATATTTTGCCAATTTTTCCTCTTTAGCTGTCTGTCTTTCTTTCTTTCTTTCTTGCTTTTTCTTTCTTTTCTCTCTCTCTCCTCTCTTTTTTTTTTTTTTTTTTTTTTCTGATAGGTAGGCAAAGAAATTGATTAAAAGAGTGCCAAGAAAAAAGGGGTGCAACCCATGTACCCCAAAAGAATACATAGAACACCCAAGTCTTTCCTCCTTTTTTTTTTTTTTTTTTTTTAATCAGAGACAAAAATGCTTGTCATGCATAGCAGATGATAAAAAAAAATTAACAGAAACTCAAAAGGTAAATAAATGGGCTCAATTTTGTTCATCTATTGGCATTATGATAACATTTTAATCCACTTAAAAAGAGTTGCAGATTTAAAAAAGAACAGTGCATAGTCCATTGGTCCATCACCTACAATTAAATATGAACTAAGCTAGTTGCCAAGAATGGAGCTTAACTATAGAGTTTATGAGCATACAAAACCAAATGTTAGAGCACAAAGGATCGAACTGTCAAAGGCATCCAGTTAGTAAAGTATAGCTATATGGTAACAAAAAGCACATATATGGTTCATCACATGATCTACAAGAAATCCTCCACCTGCTAAAATGAGAAGCCATCCTGAGTGTGCCTCACACAAACAACGCTTGGCAATAACATGGACTCAAACATAATCGAAAACTTATCAAGTTTAGAGCTGACATGTTGAAGAGTTCCTAATCATGGACAGGAGCAGATGTTACAGAGATGAAGTATGGGATTCAGTCCACCGAATCACGTTTGATGATGATCTTTGTGAAAAAAAAAATGGAGTAACTTTCATCCTACAAGCAGGAAAGCTAGCTGCCTCCACTGCTGCAACATTCTGGTAAAAAAAAAAAAGGACTTGGGAGAAGTGTTTTCCTTGTTATTTCCTTCCCTTTCACTTACTTTCCTTTTTCCCCCTTTACAAGATTCATGTAGCGTGTTTATCGGTAGGCAAAAGCGAGAAAGGTAAGGACAGGTAGCTAGGGAAAAATGTGCAACAGAACCCAAAACAATGTACATTCTCCAGGGCATTTCCATGTATACATCCATAGAATATTGCTAAGTCTTAGACTGGATATCTTTCTGGGAGATTGATGATTAAGGATGAAATATCACATATTTTGGGGTAGTTACCAAACAAATGAAACTCATTTGCCAAGCCCATAGTTTACAACAAAGAATTTCTGTTTGATAAAAGATTTTACATTGTAAAGCACTTCATATTGAACAGGAAGAGTATAAGTGGAAAAAAATACAATGATGTTAATAGGAACAAAGATTGAAATACCCAACAAACTGCCATTAAACATCAAGAAAATAGCTATCTTCCTAATTTTATTATAGGTAAAACAGAGTGAGATGCATGCATATATTGCTAAACAGTTGAAATAATAAAATTTTCACATCTTACCATCAGTACGGACCCTTGGTCTTAAGAGCCACATTTTTCTCCATGAGCTCTCGTATCTTGACTGCAAAATCTTATAATTTTCCACAACTCCAGAGAGCTTCATAAAAAAGACCCAATTTTAAGATTTGATGACTTACAAGAGAATATGATGAGGAATGGTCCACAAGCAATAGCGAATTTACCTGCCAAGCTTTTAAACATGCGCTGCGCCAGAACACAGGGTTACGAATGGTATATCTCCATTTTCGACAAACACAAGCTGCCCTCCCTAAGGTATATGGAGTCATTCGCGCAAATACCTGCATATGAATGGATTGAAGGCAAACTTCCTTATTCAGAAGCTAAATAATCTAATGAACATAGTTGCGATAGATCCTTTTTTTGCTATTGAACTCAAATATTGATAAAAATATGCATAAATGTTAATTGATAACAGAAACAAAGTATAGCAAAATTACTGTAGCTGGTGACTAGTGTTATCTCTTTCTCAAGCAGCTTATGATTTCAATGGCTCGAATCCCTTAAAATGCATTACCTCAGAGAGTAGCTCATCAGGCAAGCACCGGTGGATTAGTGCCGGATCAACGAATGGTTTACTGCTTGCACTCCCAAATGGGGCAACCGGTCTAACATGAACTCCATAAAGATCTAGACCAGATGTCAAAGGCAAATCAATAATCAGAAAAGTCAGTTTTTTGAAGTACCAAATTGAATTCCACAATAAAACCAAGCACCCTATGGCATGTTCGTGGCACAGCACGCATGAAAAATGGAGTAACAAAAAGGGAAAAAGGAAATAAAAAGTGCTATGGTATCGGGTCATTACCAAGCCAAGGCCTGTGGGTTACAAAGTACTGCACAGTCCTCAACCGTGATGCTGCCTCAAGTTCTGGTGGAACTTTTAATGCAAAATCTGCAAGAGATGGTCATTGGTTGAGCAAGAATTAATAAAAATTAACAAGAAAATAATGCCAGAGTTGGAATCTTTATTATAATTCAATCTGAGTTGTTGGAATTTTTATTCAATCTGAGTTATTCTGCAGATATTCATAGTAAATTTTATCAAGCTTCGGAAGCCCAGGAAAAAATTATGGCAACAATTGATAATTCATCGATACCCAGATCGTGAAATCACAGGAATCAAACGAATCTTCCAAAAGAACATACAGGTCTATTGCAAATTTAACCAATTATCATATCTCTTTGCGAAATTCTAAGAATTATGCATTACCACCAAATTCGTACAAGGTCCTTTCACAAAATTGAATTTAGACTGTGAGGTTTAGGGTTTTACCTGAAGCCATGAAGACCGAGGTGGTTACTCTTCGAGGATGATCGAAGCACTCCCCTCGAAATTTTCTAGGAGTATCGAGAGAGAGAAAACGAAGAGAAAAAGAAAGAGGGAAAAACCGAAGCCTCGAAGATATGGTGTTTTACAAAACACCGCTTCAGACAAATCCTGACCAATCAACGGATGGCCCACTTACGGATCCCTTGTTTGAAACCAATCACTGGATCTGACGGCTGGGATATCATATTTACATGTGATCCTTTTTAGAATCATAAATAAACAAACAAATAAAAAAAAAAATTATTTAAAGACCTGTCCCAAATATCTTTTTTTTTTTTAAAGACCTGTCCCAAATATCTTTCTTCCAAGGTTAGAATTACTTTTTTTTTTTTAGTAATTCGATACTGAAATTTAATTTTAAAATAATTAAATATTTTTATTTAGGAGCATTTTAACTTATTCCGAACAAATTTGAAAGAAAGTACAAGAGAAATAAAATATAAAATAAATTTATAATTAATAAATTATTATTATTAAAAAAATATATTTGAAAATATATGTAGATATATATATATATGTTTTTTAAAAATATATATAAAATATAGGAATTTTTAATTAAAAAAATAGATATTTATTTCATTGTTGGAAGACATTTCTTAAATTTTTCGCCTTCTCCAAACTTTAAGATTTGAAAAATGTTTTTAAAAATATAAGATAAATTCCATTTTTTGTATTTGAATTTTTATATGCTGTATTGGAGTTTTTATATTTTGTATAAAAAAATTTAAAAATAAAAAATAAAAAAATATTAAGGAAATCCTAAATTTATAAGCATCCTTGTTACCTTCATATTTTTTTCACAAATTATTTTTAAAGATCGAAGAAAATAATTTTTATTTTAATAAAAAAAATTTAAATATGTACATGAATGGGTGTGTGATTCAGAAGAAAATTGTGGTTAGAAGAAAATGATTTTTTTTGTCTCTTTGCTTAGATGGAATGGGGGGAAAATGGAGCTTGCCGTGGTGGAGAAGTGAAGAAAAAAATTGGTTTGATGGTGTTTGTTTGGAAAGAAAATGAACTTGTAAGAAAAAATTAGTGTGAAGAAGAAAATGGGTTTGACCGTGTTTGTTTGAGAAGAAAAAATTTATTTGAAAAAAAACAAGAGTTGTTTGGATGAAATAGGTTTTTCTATTCTAGGTTTATTTCTCTTTGATTTTTTCAATTTCTTGTTTGGCATGTATACATTGGATGCTGAGCTGGACCATGTTACATGTCATACGCTTGCTTGTCATTTTGACATGGTAGTGGCTAATGTGGGCACACCAAGTTGGCCTTTTATGGGTATTTTGGGAAGTATCGATCTAAAACCGTTAGAGTGCATTTATGAGGCAATTTTTTTCCCCACTTCGCAATTCAATGAAAGGGTAAAACCGTAAAAGTAAATTTATTTATTTATTTTTTGGACATAATTCCGCTAAAAGAAAAGAAAGGAAAACAAGCATCAACATGTAATATAAAAGAGGGGCAGCATCGCTGGGCGACAGGCATTTAAAGCATGACAGATATCATTATGGTAACGGCTAGATATATGACACATAGGATCACATGATCATCATAATCCCAATGCAATTCTTTCTCCATTTTTCTCATATTTTTCGCTCACATTATTACGAGGCATATAGTTTGAGTGATTGAATTTCAAAATATTTATGACCCATTTAATAAACAATAAGGAATTTTTTATTTTATAAAATGAAAATACCACGTAAGCAATAAGTTTTATTTTATAAAAATTCTAAATAAGTATATAAATTATCAATAATTTATAATTTTCTTCAAATCTTAAAATATTTTCCATTTATTCAATCATTTTTTACAATATTATAAAAAGATTATTTGAGACCGTTAAAGAATAATTTTCAAATATACCCTTAACATTATTAACACATATATTTATAGGTATGAAACTTTCCATGGAATATCAAACCAAAAATGGTTATTTCTATAATTATTACAATTTCGTGTAATCTTTTAAGAATTTGTGCAATTGGCACTCCCAATTAAGGGTCTCCAAAAAGCCTGTAGCCCGCTTTAGGCCCGACCCGGCCCGACGGGCTAAAGCCCGGCCCAAGCCCGCCGGGCTCGAGCCCGTTTTTGGGCGGGCCGGGCCGTAGGCCCATTGGAGCCTTTAATTTTTTTTAAAAAAATAATATACTTTAATTTTTATATATATATAACTAACTCAATTAATAAACATAAAAAGAATGTAGTTTAGTTGGTTAGACCCTTAAGGTTTAAGCATGAGGGGAGGGGTTCGAATCCCCCCCTCTCCCTTTCTTTTGTTTTTTTGAAAGCCATTTTGGCTTAAATCAAAAAGCCCGCTGGCCTGGCCCAGCCCGCCAACCCGCGGGCTCATAGGCCGGGCCGCGGGCCTAACATTTTAGCATAGCCCGGCCCGGCCCGAGCTGGGCTGCGGGCCTCTTATTTACGGCCCGCCCCGCCCATTGGAGACCCCTGCTCCCAATGATGTATACACCAACTTATTCTCTACGAAATAGAATATTCTCTAAACTTGTCAACTAAATTAATCATACCACCCTATAAATGTTTTAACACACCTAAAAAATATAAAATGACAAAAAAAAAAATGTCTTTGTTTGGTAAATCAACTTAATAGTTTAAAGTGATTTAATAATTTAATTTAAGTTATTAAGTAAATTAAATATATTTTATAAAATAACTTAATAATATCATTTAATATAAAAAATAATTTTAAATAATAGATAAAAATAATTAATTTATTTTTAAGTTCATATCTTCATTTTATTTATTTTTTACTTTCATTTGTCTTAATTGTTTCTATAATACCTTTTGCTACTTTACGACCTCTATTGTTACTTGACATTTTTTAAGTTAGTTATAATTTATTGATAATAAATATATTAATTTGATTATCTATAATAAATTTTAAGTTAATTTTATCGAACAACCTTAATACTTAAAATAAGAATTAAGTAATAAGTTTGAAATCAACAAATATAATTTGATTTAAAGTCAACTTAAATCATTAAACTAAGTAATAAGTATTAGGTTTTACCAAACATTCTTACGTTTTGCCTTTATTCTTTTAATTTGATAAATCAAATTATTAATTTAATAATTTACTTAAAATTATTATGTGATGTTATTAGAATTAATTTAAAAGAACCTAACATTTTTTTAAGCTCCATAAGAGTTTTTTATTTGTTCAACTGATTTTATTCAAAAAGTTTATAAATTAAAAAATATATATATAATAAGTTTAAAAAATATTAAGTTATTTGATAAAGTAACCTAATATTAGAACTTAAAGTTAAAAACAACTTTTGACAAATTATTTAATAATTTCACTTCACTTATTAATTAAACATAATTTAACTTCTTATTTTAATTCATGGAGCACTAAATATATTAAGTGATACCAAATAACCTCACATGTGAGAAAAAATTCACTTCTCTCAGTTATTTGATAAAGAAACTCAATATTGCAACTTTAACACAAATTAAAAAGGACTTGAATTAATTTAAACTTTTTATTTTAAGGCATGAAACGTTAAACATTAAGTTTGACCAAGCACACTCCCTAGGGGGAAAAAGACCGAACGAACAAAAGAGCAAGCGTACGGCCATGAAAAGCTAGGACTAAGCTATGGATGTGCTGTCTTGTGGAACTCCATAACCCAACTGTTGTAAACGCAGCAGATGACCTTGCAGCCAGAAAATCCTGATTTTATGGCAAAGGTCTCATACTCCGTCTGGGTCCTTTCTTTTCCTCCAGGGCTTTGAGCCAGCATGAATAGATCTTGCTCGAAAGGAATGTTGGCTGAGACTGTGTTCTCTGGAGCCACATGAAGAATGGATTCCACGATGATCACCTTCCCGTTATCAGGGAGAGCTTCGAAGCAGTTGGTGAGAAGCTTCAGACAGTGCTCATCACTCCAGCCATGAAGAATCCACTGCATGCATGTCCCATAGATAAATAATGGCAAATCTAGAAAGTAAAAACTAAAAACTATTTGAATCTTGACTTCTCAGTTATGTCCAGATGGCTTACCTTCATAAAAATGGCGTCCCCTTTGGGAACACTCTCAAACATATCTCCCCCAACATGCTCCACACCTAAAACACGACTCAAATACCAGTGAATTACAATTTTATCTCCCTAAGTTTCTTTTCTTATAAGAAATAGTCAAGAAGATAATCATTCTGTACCAGGATAAGAGGGGGCGTCTGCTAAAACATGAGGCAGATCATAATTGATGCCCTTAATCTGAGGATATTCGGAAGTGATGATTCTAAGAGTGACCCCAACACCACCTCCCACATCAACCAACACTTTGAGGCCTTCAAACCCTTTGTAAGTCTGGAGTATCCTTTTCATTATCAACGAAGTATGATTTGACATTGCCTCGTTGAACACCCTGATGAATCTTTGATCTGTTCCTAGGTATTCAAAATCTGTCATTCCGTACGCCCGATTGAAGGGAATTCCTCCTTCCAGTATAGCATCATTCAAGTGGTACCTGAGAACAACCCAATCGATCAAGGTATAAATACAGCCATACAGTGAATTCATCATTTTAGCCTGAATTTTCAATCCCCCTTGTGTTTGTTTCCCGAGACAATCAAAACCCTAATTTTCCCCTTAAAAATACCACTACTATTCTCAAAAAGAAAAAAAAAAAAGAAAAAAAGAAAACTCATTTGTCTATGGAAAAGAAACTCGGGAAAAAAGCAAAACTATACCAGCTTTCCATGAAGACCTTGTCGTGGTGCAACAGAAACAGAGGACCAATCGACCCACCGTCTGGGTTCCGGGTGAGGAACTTGCAAATGGGTCCAACCCCGTAAAATCTCTCCACTTCACCATTGTCAAGGGTCCGCAGAGAGCACCTGAGAATAGAGTAGCTGGCGAGAAGCCGCAGAACCCGGTCCAGCAGGACCGGCGCATCGGGGTTCCGGGCGGGAAGTTGAGCCGCGATCTCGGAGGGCGAGAGGAACGCGCCGTCGCCGGCTCCGGCCATAATTTCGATGAGGTTAAGCTCCAGAGCCGATTTCAAAGCCATCGGAAGAACGATGCTGTTGGCCAAGCGAACGGCCAACTTGCCCAGTTCTTCTTCATCTTCTCCCTCAAACTGCAGTTTGGACATGGGGTATGAGTCCCTCCGATTGGAACTCATCTCGAGAGATTGATGATGGTGAATGAGTTTCTGAAAATGCTGAGATCGATCTTTTGGACTTCGCTGAGATTCGTGTTGAATATTATATTGGAAACGAACTTATGTAAATTTACAATAAATTTACAATAATATTGGCGAATTATTAAAAAACAATTGACCTCACTCCGCCTCAATCAATACGTATTCATTCGGGGGAGGTAGATTTTCAAATTATGAATAAAATATTAAATTTTTATGATAGAAAACAAATATTTTGAAATTTTATATATTAATTTTAAAATTAATTTACATTTAAAACAAAATTATATATTTTTATTTTAAATTTTATTTAAAAAATAATTTAATACGTAGTGTGATAAAATAATCTATGAGGGAGAAGATGCAGAAACTAACACACTGAGTGATATATTATTTGCTCATCCAAAATCTATACACTTGTTGAATGTTTATCCATATGTTTTGATTATGGATAGTACTTACAAGACTAACCGATACTTGATGCCCTTATTTGAAGTTGTTGGGGTTGCGCCAATAGGGAAAATTTTTCTGTTGCATTTGTATTTCTCAAAAATGAGAAAGAGGATAGCTTTTAATTGATTTAGATGATTTCCCAAAAGCTATAGTTACTGACAGGGAATTGGCTTTTGTCAATGCATTTGAAAAACATATTCCCCAATTCTTATCATATTTTATGCAGACGTCATATCGGGAAAGATGTGGAAAAATATTGTACTAACTTGGTAAAGAATAAGGATATTGGAACTTCTTTTTCCCAAAGACGTTGGCATAAAGTGGGTGAAGCTCAAACCCAACAAGAATATGAGGATCGACTGGGGGAGATGAATGAGGGAGCTTTGACCCAAAATACTACGTTTTAAAAATAAAATCCATAAAGTGCTCCCATTTTTTAAATAATGTCCAATTTAATACGTCTGTATCATATAGATTGCCACATCATAAAACCATAGTTGGTAACTACGATTTTATTTTTTAAAAACAATCAAAACCGTAATCACTAATCACGATTTTAATTTTAAGTTTAAAATCGTAGTTGGTGACTACAACTTTGACTACTTTTAAAAATAGTCAAAATCGTAGTCACCAACTACAGTTTTAACTTTAATTCTAAAACCGTAGTCACCAACTACGACTTCAACTTTAATTTTATATATAAATATATATTTATATATATATATTTATTTAACTTTAATTTTTTTAAATAAAACATTATATTATTTTAATTTTATATTGATTAAAAATATGTAAGTGGTGTAATAAAAATATTTAACTTTAATTGATCTCATTATTTAAAGAATAGTAATATATGAAATTAAATAATTGATGTTTTTAATTTGATATAAAAATATTTTTGTATAATTTTATTAAAATATTTGGCACTACACTCAATATAAATATAAGTAGTTATAAATATACTATTTTATACCTTCATAATAAATAATATTATATTATTTTGTAACTTCGTGCAAAAATTAAAGGCAATTATGCACTTGTACAAAATTTAATATGACTTCAAGTGGGTAAATAATTGGAAAATTACTTAAATACAACAAAAATAATTTTTTTTTTTCCATTTTTCTCCTTTCAAAATGGGATCAAAAGGAATGGAAAGGCTTAAAATTTTAAACTTAAATACAAAATAATATAATATTCTTCATTATGAGGGTATAAAATAGTATATTTATAACTACTTATATTTATATTGAGTGTAGTGCCAAATATTTTAATAAAATTATACAAAAATATTTTTATATCAAATTAAAGACATCAATTATTTAATTTCATATATTACTATTCTTTAAATAATGAGATCAATTAAAATTAAATATTTTTATTACACCACTTACATATTTTTAATCAATATAAAATCAAAATAATATAATATTTTATTTTAAAAAATTAAAGTTATATATATATAAATATATATTTATATGTAAAATTAAAGTTAAAACCGTAGTTGGTGACTACAGTTTTAACTGTTTTTAAAAGTAGTCAAAGCCGTAGTCACTAATTACGGTTTTAAACTTAAATTTAAAACCGTGGTTGGTGACTACGGTTTTGACTGTTTTTAAAAAATAAAACCGTAGTTACCAACTACGGCTTTATGATGTGGCAATTTACATGGTACAGACGCATTAGATTGGATATTATTTTGGAAATGAAGGTACTTTATGGATTTTTTTGTAAAACGTAGTATTTTGGGTCAAAGCTCTAAATAGGCTTATTCACGTATGTCCGGATTATTGAAATATATGTGTATCAGACATGGCTTGGACCTTTCAAAGAAAGATTTGTTTGTGCATGGACGAATTGTGCATTACATATGGGTCAGCTAACAAGTAACAGGTATTTTATCTTTTTAATTTGTAATGTTTATTAATTATAAAAAATATGTTTATTGATTAATTTCTATTGTCAATAATAGAGTGAAGAGTGCACATTCAGAGTTAAAGAGCTATTTAGGATCATCCATAGCAAGCTTTGACTCGATGTGGCCCAAAATTGACTCAATGATAAATTTGCAGCTTGAGGAAATTAAAAGAGAGTTGGAAAGGGCTCGAACTGTCTCTCTTCATGTTACAGTGTTGCACTTATTTCGGAGGTTGAATGGCAATGTTGCCCACAAAGCAATCCAATTGCTTGACGAAGAATGTCAACGAGCAGAAAAGGTGCGCAGTGATACCTTAGCTTGCGGGTGTTATTTGAGGAAAACACATGGCCTTCCATGTGCTCGCACGAACTTTTTGCACTTATGCAGGATGGTAAAAGTATTGAGTTGCAAGATATTCACCCCTTTTGGAAAACACTTGATATGGAAGTTCTAAAAGATAGTGCTCCTGATTCTGACGAAGAAAATAAGTTGCTGCAGTCATTCTTTGATAGAATGATCCAACAGCCTCGTAATGTCAAGAGAAGATATATTGAAGAGTTGGAAAAAATTGTTCACCCTGAATGGACAAATCTCAATGAACCACTTGTACGACAAACTAAAGGTCGACCGAAAAAAAATGCCATGAAGAGTGATCCATCTGCTTGGGAATATGCGAAAAAGAAGTATCTTGGAAAATCATGCAAGAAAAAGTCATCATCGGGATCACTGCATGGTTGTCGACAATCAAGGTCAATGTCAAGCCATGTTAGAAAATTCCCATTCGTAAATGCAGTTCCAAAATTTGTTGTTCTATTTATTAATGATTATTACAATGTTAAGGCGGATGGAAATTGCGGGTACAGATCAATTGCTTATTTTATCTATTCTGATGAGGAGAAATGACCCACTGTGAGAAGAGATTTGTTAAATGAGATGAATGGTTGATTGAGGTTATATGCAGATATATTCGGAGGGGAAGATCGTGCACAATCTAGTATTGTTTCACTTCAACATTGGGAAGGTGATGCAAATGAATCCAAATGGATAGATGTGACGGATATGGCATGGGTTATTGCCAACACATATAATGTTATATGTGTTTCTTTTTCTGCGTCGCAAAATTTGACATACCTACCTTTGAACGCAACCAAAGATGTACAAGGTCCTACGAGAGTCATTACAATTGTTCATTTGGAGTCAGCTTGACACTTCATAGTGGTATAATTCTTTTATTTATTCTTATATTTACACACACGGAGATACACCCTAATTGTTGATATTGTAATCGTTGTGCTTTTTTATAGGTAAATATGGTTTCAGATTTTCCATTGCCAAGAATTCATCCCAGTTGGTATTCGTATCATGATGTCCAGTGTATTCAATTGGGACAAGCAATTTAAGTTAAGGTTAGAAGAGTGACGTAAACAATTTGCAACAACTACAATAGATTATATAAACCTTGATTGAGTTCATGATTCAACATATTAAGAAGGTATTTAGTTAATTATATTTATTGACTTTTGAACATATGTAAGATTTAAGTCCCACTATGTTTTGACCTTTTTTTAGGCTCTTGATTACATACTTTGTTTTATGAGTCTTTACTTCGCATACACAAATAATTATTACATTGCTTATATTCTTAATCAATCTCTAGTTATATACAATATTTTTATTTGGGTTACAAAAAAAATCATATTAAACACAATAAAAAATATATTTTTAAAAAAACCATTCCAATTAAACATTGTTTATTTTAAAATTTTAATAATAATTTTTATTTAAAAAAATTGAGTTATGAATTTCACATTATTGAATATAATAAAATCATTTTACATAACATACTTTTGGTGAAAAAATCATTTTATAATTTATTATTTAAAGAAATTATTTTGTTATAAAATATAAGAAGAATATGAAAAACAACTTAGTGTGAAAAAATAAAAGAAATGAAAAGAACAAAAAAACAAAGTTTACATGGGGTGGGGGGTTTGAGTGGGTAGAGATGAAAAGGAAGATAAAAATAAAAGAAAAAAAATGCTAAAATGTGGGGTGGGGATTGGGAAAAAAAAAAAAGAATTCAAAAAAGGGTGCAATTGGGACGTGAGGTTGGGGAGGAGAGATAAGAGATGAGAGAGGAGGGAGAGGGGGGAAGAAATAAGGGAGGGTAATTTAAGAATGTAAAATACTACATTAATAAAAATGATGTTGCAAATAGTAATTGGAACTAAAAATTGTCGGATTTTTGTTGCCTCCTTATTAGAGTGTTGTGTAAACCCACTTAGGTTAAACACCTTTGCATTTACCAAAACTTACACTATATTGCATTTACCAACTTCTTGTTTGGCATGTATAGATTGGATGCTGAGCTGGAACATGTTACATGTCATACGCTTGCTTGTCATTTTGACATGGTACTGGCTAACGTGGGCACACCAAGTTGGCCTTTTATGGGTATTTTGGGAAGTATCTATCTAAAACCAATAGAGTGCATTTATGAGGCAATTTTTTTCCCCACCTCACAATTCAATGAAAGGGTAAAACCGTAAAAATAAATTTATTTATTTATTTATTTTTGAACATGATTCCCCTAAAAGAAAATAAGGAAAACAAACCTCAAGTTATATAATTAACTTATTTTTAAGTTCATATATTCATTTTATCTTCTTACTTTCATTTGTTCTAATTATTTCTATAATATATTTTGTTAATCTGCGACTTCTATTGTTATTCGACATTTTTTAAGCTAGTTATAATTTGATGATTTATAATAAATTTTAAGTTAATTTTATCAAACAACCTTAATACTTAAAATAAAAATTAAGTAATAAGTTTGAAGTCCACAACTTAAATGTAATTTGATTTAAAGTCAACTTAAATCATTAAGCCAAGTAATAAGCATTAACTTTTACCAAACATTCTTATATTTTCCCTTTATCCTTTTAATTTGATAAATCAAATTATTAACTTAATAATTTACTTAAAATTATTATGTGATGTTATTAGAATTTATTTAAAAGAATCTAACATTTTTTTTAAGCTCCATAAGAGTTTTTTATTTGTTCCACTGGTTTTATTCAAAAAGTTTATAAATTAAAAAAGAAATTAATATATATATATATAAGTTTGAAAAATATTAAGTTATTCGATAAAGTAACTTAATATTAGAACTTAAAGTTAAAAACAACTTTTGACAAATTTTTTAACAATTTCACTTGGCTTAATAATTAAGCATAATGTAACTTTTTATTTTAATTCATTAAGCACTAAATATATTAAGTGATGCCAAATAAACTCACATGTGAGAAAAAATGCAGAAGAATTCACTTCTCTCAATTGTTTGATAAAGCAACTCTATATTGCAACTTCAACTTAAAATTAAAAATGACTGCATGAATTAATTTCAAATTTTTATTTTAAGGCTTGAAACGTTAAACATTAAGTTTGACCAAGCACACTCCCTGGGGAGAAAAAGACCAAACAAACAAAAGAACAAGCGTACGGCCATGAAAAGCTAGGACTAAGCTATGGATGTGCTGTCTTGTGGAACTCCATAACCCAACTGTTGTAAACACTGCAGATGACCTTGCAGCCAGAAAATCCTGATTTTATGGCCAAGGTCTCATACTCCTTCTGGGTCCTTTCTTTTCCTCCAGGGTTTTGAGCCAGCATGAATAGATCTTGCTCGAAAGGAATGTTGGCTGAGACTGTGTTCTCTGGAGCCACATGAAGAATGGATTCCACGATGATCACCTTCCCGTTATCAGGGAGAGCTTCAAAGCAGTTGGTGAGAAGCTTCAGACAGTGCTCATCACTCCAGTCATGAAGAATCCACTGCATGCATGTCCCATAGATAAATAATGGCAAATCTAGAAACTAAAAAACTAAAAACGATTTGAATCTTGACTTCTAAGTTATGTCCAGATGGCTTACCTTCATGAAAATGGCGTCTCCTTTGGGAACACTCTCAAACATATCTCCCCCAACATACTCCACGCCTAAAACACGACATAGATATCAGTGAATTACAATTTTATCTCCCTAAGTTTCTTTGCTTATAAGAAATAGTTAAGAAGAGAATCATTCAATACCAGGATAAGAGGGGGCGTCTGCTAAAACATGAGGCAGATCATAATTGATGCCCTTAATTTGAGGATACTCGGAAGTGATGATTTTGAGAGTGACCCCAATACCACCTCCCACATCAACCAACACTTTGAGGCCTTCAAACCCTTTGTAAATCTGGAGTATCCTCTTCATTATCAACGTAGTATGATTTGACATTGCCTCATTGAACACCCTGTTGAATCTTGGATCTGTTCCTGGGTATTCAAACGCTGTCATTCCGTACGCTCGATTGAAGGGAATTCCTCCTTCCAGTATAGCATCATTCAAGTGGTACCTGAGAACAACACAATCGATCAAGGTATAAATACAGACATACGGTGAATTCATCATCTTAGCTCTAAATCTTTCGATCCCCTTGTGTTTGTTTCCCGAGACAATCAAAACCCTATTTTCCCCTTAAAAATCCCACTACTATTCCCAAAAAATAAAAAATAAAAAATAAACCCATTTGTCTATGGAAAGGAAACGCCCTAACTAAAGGTATAGTACCAGCTCTCCATGAAGACCTTGTCGTGGTGCAACAGAAACAGAGGACCAATCGACCCACCGTCTGGATTCCGGGTGAGGAACTTGCAAATGGGTCCAACGCCGTACAATCTCTCCGCTTCACCATTGTCAAGGGTCCGCAGAGAGCACCTGAGAATAGAGTAGCTGGCGAGAAGCCGCAGAACCCGGTCCAGCAGGACCGGCGCATCGGGGTTCCGGGCGGGAAGTTGAGCCGCGATCTCGGAGGGCGAGAGGAACGCGCCGTCGCCGGCTCCGGCCATAATTTCGATGAGGTTAAGCTCCAGAGCCGATTTCAAAGCCATCGGAAGAACGATGCTGTTGGCCAAGCGAACGGCCAACTTGCCCAGTTCTTCTTCATCTTCTCCCTCAAATTGCAGTTTGGACATGGGGTATGAGTCCCTCCGATTGGAACTCATCTCGAGAGATTGATGATGGTGAATGAGTTCCTGAAAATGCTGAGATCGATCTTATTATAATGGAAAAGAACTTGATGTGAATTTACAATAAAGTCCCCGTACAGTTGGCGAATTATGAAAAAACAACTAACCTCACTCCGCCTCAGTCAATGCGTATTCATTCGGGGGACAAGTAGATTTGCAAATTATGAATAAAATATTAAATTTTTGTGATAGAAAACAAATATTTTTAAATTTTATATATTGATTTTAAAAATAATTTATATTTAAAACAAAATTATATATTTTTATTTTAAAAATATTTTAATATGTAGTGTGATAAAATAATCTATGAGAGAGAAGATTTTTAATTATGCTAGACTTTATTCGGTGATAAATTGTAATGTACTCAAAAGGATGCGTTGCAAGAATAAATGGTAGTGGAGCTAAAAATTGGACTCATTTGTCTTACAGGCAGTGCCGGGACAGTGGTCATTTTTGTGTTTGTACATGTGGTTTTTGTTGTCTCCTGACTAGAGTGTTGTGTAACCCCCCACTCAGGTTAAACACTTCATTGACCTTTGTATTTACCAAAACTTTTGGGGAAACTCTTAACTTATAATAACCCACTATATTATGCAATAACCGATACGTTTTTAGAGCGGACAAAAAGGATCGAGAGTTGTAGATGCATATAAAAAGTCAACAAGTATATTACATGGTTATAAGAAAAAGAGATTCGACCTGACAAATTCAGAGTTTGCGTAAACGATCTTAAACATTTAAAAATGTAACCTTTTTTTATATTTTAAAAATACGTGGTACATATTATTTTATTTATTTATTTATTTAGTTATATTTTACCTTGGATAAAAGTGAAAGTTTCTAATGTATATAAGTATGGATTCCTCTTAACCATGTAAACACATTTTAAAATTATAAGAGTTCTTTAGGTCCATAACAGATAATATTTATACGATCGGAATAAGTCATTACAAATGGTATGATCCCAAATAAACCTTGGAAGATGTGTTTGTTCAAAGTACATTGTGTTTACATGAAAAGTTGTGATATCTCATCTCATTTCAAATAAGAGAAAAAATTCTCAATACTATATAAGTATAAGTTTCTCTTAAACACTCAGATGCATTTTAAAACCTTTGAGTTCAAAGTGGATAATATATAACGGTTGAGAGCATACCATTACAAATAGTATTAGAGTTAATCCTCAACAAGCCTTATAAAGGGTGTTTGTCTGTTTGGAACACAACAAGAACGTTGTATTTATCGGGAAGGGGGTGTTTGTGATATTCCATTCGGATGAGATAACCAAGAAAATTTCTGGTGCTATATAAGTATGCGCTCCTTTTAACCATATAAATATATTTTAAAGTTATGAGGACCCTTTGAATTAAGAGCGAACAATATCTATATAATTGGGAACAAGTCGTTATATTTTTAATTTGACTTAAGTTTTATAAATTTTCTATATGTCAAATTATTAAGTTTAAAATATTTTATTTTAGATTTTAAAAAAAAATTATTTTTGTTCAAATAAGAATTAATATAAAAATGTTTTCTTTCCTTAGCATATAAAATGTTGATTGTTTGCATATAAAAAATAATAAACTTAATATTTAATATAAATAAAACATTAAAAAAACGAACGGCTTAATACTTATACTTTTATGCAATATTTAGACTTAAATTAAGTCCTATTTAGAATTAAGTAAGATATATATATATATTAGAAAAACAAACACCATAATATAATCTGGTTTAATAAAAATAAAATTTGAGTAAAAACATATTTCACTGTATTAAGCTATCTTTGAATATACTTCATAAATTTTTTGTACTAAAAAATATAAAATCTCTATCCTATTTAAAATTACATGAAGAAGATGTATCCATGATCTATTTTTTAATAAGTAATTTTTTTTATTCATAATATTAACAATTAAGATATTTAAAGTCTATAAATAAATAATATTACATTTTTTTAATTGAATATTTTATTTTTTATTAGTTTTTTTGTTTTGCAAAGTGAGTAACATAAAAAGATAAAATAAAAAATAGAATAAAACAAATGAAAAAAAGGAATTTATGATTCATGGAATATGTATAATTCATCTCAACTCGTGTCTAAAAACCAATATAAATTAATAATAACCGATTTCAATGGAATTTTTTAAATTAGAGCTCCAAAATATAATTCGCGTTTATCGAAATATCCACCAAAATCAATCATTCTAATGATTTTTATTTTATTTTATTTTTAAAAAAGGATTTCATAGTCATTCCTAAATTAAACATTCAAAAACTAATTAATTAATCCCACCAATGAAACGCATATTTCTATCACAAATTTATAAATCCAAAGGATTTCTAACATGTTTTTAACAAGAAAGCTTAATTAGAAATCCTAATTGTTATCAATTACCAATTTCTTATTAATTACATAATTAATCATTATAATTCTCTCTTTTCTATATATATATATATATATATTATTTATATATTTTAGGCTATGGAAACATGTTAAACTTAGGGGTGCAACTTGGGCAAATTGATCCAACCCAACTAGATGTTTGAGTGGATTTGAGCAAATATTTTCAATACTTAGGTTGAACTTTTTTTAAAATGCCTCAATTTACGTTGGACTTGGATCAAGGTTTTGACATCTTGAGCCTAATTCAAACCCAATTTAATATTTTTATAATAATATTAATTTTATTTTTAAATAAAAAATAATTACTTTTTCATTTTATTAGAAAGATACATTAGTTTAGTTTTTTTATTATTCTCTTGAAGTTTTATTTTGTTTACCATTTATATTTTGATATAAATATACAAAAAAAAAGGGTTTTTAAAAAAACCATTATGAATGAATTTTGAATTATGCAACTCAAGTCTAATCCGACTAACTCGAATTTAACTTGACTAACCCAAGTTTAGAAAAACGAGGTTGAATTGGGCATGGGTTGAGTACCTCAGGTTAGAGATTGGATTATGTTAAACTTAAATTGATTGTCTCTTAATTTAGATTGAATTCAGATTAACCATCAACCTGACCAACTCCGCTGAAATTTGAAGCCCTATTCAAACTAATTAAAGCTCCCCAGTTAAGTTGGACATCAGAGTTCAGTGGACGGGCCCGGCCACGTACTCGCCATTGGGCCTTACCCCTACTTCTTGGAGTGGACTGTAGGGCTTGCAATTGGGTCGGCTGTTACCCGTTTGTTCCAAACCCAAACTCTAATTAAAAAATATTCTGTGCTAAGTTTAGATCCAGGCCCCATTTACTAATGGGTTAAGGCAGAAGCCCATTAAATTACTTAAACACGCCTGACCCAAGTCTCCCAATTTTTAGAGTAGGGTGGCAAGGTCCAGCCCTTGGTTGGGAAATTTGTTTCAAAAAAGTATTCTAATTAGTCAAATAATTTAATTATTCTCACACGAATCATTATATTAAAATCAATTTCATATATTTCAATGTTGAGCATGATTTAATCATGAATTCGTCCACGAATAAAAAAGGCAAATAATATGGACATTTTGGAGGGTCACAGATTAGCTGTCCACATGTGACAAATTATTTGGTTCAATATGATTAAAAACAAAGGAAGTGATGCTAATCTTCTTCTTTAAGATTTATGGCCCTCCCTCAATTATTTTTATCTTCTTCGTTGGAACTTGGACCATTGTACTTCATTCCCGAGGGATGAAAGGAAAGGGAGTGTGATTCCCTTTCCCTTGTCATTTTGCATTTTAGTATTCCTCGAATCGGAGCAATGAGATTCTTCTCCAAAATCAAAGAGTGTGGTTTCAAGAATTAGGGAATCAAATTTTCTCTATCACAAATTACTTAAATACCCTTCCCACTAATGCTAAATATTTTTAAAATTAAATATTTAAATATTTCAAATAATACTTAATTATATTGCCTTTTCTACCGTTATTTGGTTCTTTTTCCAAGTATTCAATTTTTTTGTACACGTATAATAAATAATTAGAAAAAGGATGGGACTTAAAAAGGGTATTTGATAAGACTTTTTGTTATTTGATAACTTAAGTTGATTTTTAGATTAAATTATTCATTTTAAGTTGTTAATTTAAAACTTAATATGATTTTTATTTTAAGTATTAAAGTTATTTAATAATTATTAAATTTAACTTAAATCTTATTTTAAATTATTAAATTAATATTTTTATATTTTAACTAATATTTATCTTTACTAGTTTTAATTAATATTTATTTTCATTTATTTTAAGTAATAAATTTGTTTGTTAAAAATTTATATTTTAAATATTGTATAAAATGTTTACTATGAAATATGAGTGAATATGAAGTCAAAGTTGTAAAATACTCCAACCAGATATGGGCAAATTAAATAGAAAAGATTCAAGACTAAGAATGAATTAAATATTTTGAATTAATAATTAAAGTTATTTTTAACTTTAAGTAATAATATTAAATTGTTTTGCTAAATATATTTAATTTATTTAATAACTTAAATTAAGTTATAAAATTATATTAAATCATTAAGTTGATTATGTTTTAAAATTGTACAAAATTTAAGTTGTTTATTTTATTTTTAAGACAAGTCACCCAAAATTTCCAAAAACGAAATTGTTTTTTATTTTATGTAAGAAGATGGATTTGGGTGTTAACAAAAGTAAAATTTTGAAAAGAGAAAGGAGAAAAAGTGAATTTTTTTTCTCTCGTAGCAAAAAATAAGTAAATTTTTTATTAAAACAAAATTGTCTTAAAAAATAATAAATGAAAAAACAAACAACTTTAAAAAAAGATTTGAATCTTAAAGTGAATTTATTATCAATGGATTCAATTCAGTTATATTGGTCAATATCAATAAGTTATTTTTAGTTAATAGAAAAAAAGTCAAATATGAAATATAAGGGTTTATTTGCTAACTGTTTACCAAAACAATTTAAAAAAATAATTTTTGAGATTTAAAATTGTTTTATGATGTTTTGTAAAATAAAAGTTTATTTAAAAACCTAAAATATTTTTAACATATTTTTAAACATGTTTTAAAAATAATTTTTATATATGGTGTTTTCTTTTTAATTATTCTATATATTTATATAATTATTTTTAAAATCAACTCTTAAAAAAAAGTAAAAATAATAAAAAATAATTAAAATATATTTTTTGAAAACATTTGTTTTATGTTTTTAAGGACAAAAAACGAAAAATAATGTTTGGGTATCGAACATATTTTTTTGGTTTTTTTTTTTATAAAGAATAAAAAAAAATTGCTTTTAAAAACAGTTATCAAATAAACCTTAATTTGTTGGGGATGAAGGTACCTTCTTTTAATTTTTACTTTTTTTTTAATATCCAATTGCTTATAGAAAAAAAAAATATATAAGAATAATTATTTTAAACTAAGGTTATATTGATAATTTACTTCTAGAAGTTAATACGGAACACAAAAAATGCCTCAAAGGATAAGGTTTAAGAGTTGTGTGGTGATTGATTATTAAAGCATATATCTAACTTTTCAGTATTCAAATTCAACGTACACGAATATTAATATGACAACTCTGTATGCAATGAAAATGGTCTTTCTTATTACTGTGAAAATTACAAATAAAAAAATAAAATTTTCCAATTTTGTGACATATCCTTCGTCATGCTTTTTTTTTTTCTTTGATGGGAAGGAAACAAATATTATTGGTGCTATTTTTCACAATTGATAAAGGAAAAAAAATCGGCATAAAAAAATTAAATAAAATTTGTTTATTCAAAATTTATTATTTACACTAACCCGAATTTTAAAAGTTTATTTGACGGTATTTATATTTGAAGTATTTTAATTAAAAATATATTTTTTATAAGTGTTTTTATGAGAATTATCCATTAAATGATTTTTCATATAACATTATAAGTGGTTTTCTATATTTTTTAAAGCACTTCATAAAATTTATTAAATATCTATTTTTTTTCTTCAAAAACATTTTTTGAACTAAAAATGTTTTATAAAATTACTATCAAACAAATTTTAAATTCATTTTAAAAATTTATCAAATATCTCATTTACATGATAAAATACTTTGAGACGTTAAACAACACTTCAAATTTCTCTAAAAATCAGTCTTAAAAAAATTATCTTTAAAAACAAAAATATGTCCTATAATACCCGAAAACATCTTAGTAAAAATCAGTCTTAAAAAAATTATCTTTAAAGACAAAAATATGTCCTATAATACCCGAAAACATCTTAGTCCAATCACTTGTAATTATAAAATTAAAAAAAAAAAATCAATCTAAAAAAAATTATCTTTAAAAACAAAAATATGTTCTATAATACCCAAAAATATCTTAGTCCAATCACTTGTAATTATAAAATTTAAAAAAAAATCAATCTAAAAAAATTAGCTTTAAAAACAAAAATATGTCCAATAATACTCGAAAATATCTTAGTCTAATCACTTGTAATTATAAAATAAGATAAAAAAATCAGTCTAAAAAATTTATCTTTAAAAACAAAAATATGTCATGTAATACCCGAAAATATCTTAGCCTAATCACTTATAATTATAAAATTAAAAAAAAATATCAGTTTAAAAAAATTATCTTTAAAAACAAAAATATGTCCAATAAAACCCAAAAATATCTTAGTCCAATTACTTGCAATTATAAAATTTTTTTTAAAAAAAAATCAGTCTAAATAAAATCCAAAAATATCTTAATCCAATCTCACTTATAATTATAAAATTAAAAAAAAAAAATTATCTTTAAAAACAAAAATATGTCATGTAATACCCGAAAATATCTTAGTCCAATCACTTTTAAATATAAAATTAAAAAAAAAAATCAGTCCAAAAAAATTATCTTTAAAAACAAAAATATGTCCTATAATACCTAAAAATATCTTAGTCTAATCACTTATAATTATAAAATAAAATAAAAAAATCACTTCAATGTCCCATCACATCAAAAGGGTAGTGCCTCATATCTTTTCAAAGGGAAAATATTTGTCACATGGTAGATAGTACCACTCTCTCTTAAATAACGAAGCATCTTCGTCCTTTCTATTCCTATCATGAGCAATCCTCAATTGTACGAATAATTCTTAAATTATTCTCTCTTTTTTCTTTGTTTTTTTCAATCTTAATAATTCGTTGTACCCACGTCAAAGAAACTTTATTAATTGCTCATTTATTTTTGGCTTTTTCCTGCTCTTATTTTCTTTGTTTTAATGATTTTATTTCCAACTTCTCTTTACCTTTTTTGACCTTTAAAATCATTTCCTTTTGCTTTTCTTCAACCATACATTGTTTATTTTATAGTAAAGCAAATAGTAGTCAAGAAGTTCATTCGGTATAAAGTTGGGTTGAGTTTATTTATTTATTTATTTATTTTTTTTTTAATTTTTAATGAGTTAGATATGGACATAATTAATCGAACTACATTAAAATCTCATGTGTTTTTGTGTTGATTATTTTATTATTATCTTTTTAAATTAATAATAGTTTTTGATGACATAACAAATCGATATTAAAGTATTTGATGAAGATTTATGAAAGAACTAAGGAGAACATGACATTCAAGACAATAACAAAAGGAATTTTAGTTGAAGATGAAGTAATTGTTATCTCATGAGAATGTAATACAAAAATAATATATTATAGAGAGATAGAAGGTCGATTTAATTGAAAATTTCAAATTCATGATTAATATAGATTTTTTTTTTAAAATATTATATAAAATATTTTCTCAATGTGATAAGTTATTATAATATTGGATTTATTTAGAGAACAAGGAAAGTTATTAAGCGTATTTCTATAAATATTATAAATAGTAAAATGTTATAAAATAAAATGAAATTATGAAGACTATACATGGTATAAAAAGATACAAGGAAATATGAGAGATGACGAAACAACGAGACTCATAGCTAGGATGTAGATACATGGAGTTCGGACACATGATATATTTCAAGAACCTAATAATCATATTTATTTTTATCATTTATAATATTTTTTATAAAATAGTTTCGAATGATTTTCTTTCATCTATTGATATAGGTACGATTGATTGAAGCACATCGAAACATATTATGTATATGTTGATGACTTTGTCTTTATCAAGAGGTTGATTAAGTATTACATCGAGTTGAGGTTTTTTTGTATCTGTCACCTTTTTAATAGGAAAAATTTGAAATAAAAATAAAGATGTTATGTGTGAATTTGAGATTTTTTTCTTCAAAATTCGTAACGAGTTTGAGTATTACCTTATCTCAACCCGTTTTGAGTATATATATAATTTTAAAAATATTTTATCTCATTTTTCATTTTCTATTATTGACACATATAAAATAATAAAAAATGTACTTTCCAAAAAATAATTTATAAAAAAAATATAATATTTTATTTATTCACTCACTTTAAATGCAACAAAAATATGTTACTAAATACCCTTAAAAATATCAAAGTCCAATCACTCTTAATTATAAAATTACAAAAAAAGAAAGGGAAAAGGAAATGAAAAATCAATTCAATGTCCCATCGCACCAAATTGGTAGTGCCTCCATATCTTTCCCAAGAAAAATATTTCTCACATGGGTCTTCGATAATGGTGTATCTCACTGCTTTCTATTCTTACCATGATGCAATCCTCGTTTTTTTTTAATGATTCCAAGTAACCTCGTCTATGAAACTTTATTAATTGCTCCTTTATTTTGTTTTTTCTTGCTTTCATATTCTCTATCATTCCTGTCTTTTATACCAAAGCAAATAAATTAATTAAGCGGTTACTACTTGATTTCAAAAACACTTTCTCTTGGGTTTCTATTAATCAACAACTATATATCTCTCTACCTTTCTTTTTCTTTATATATTGTTATGAGAGAGAATCAATTGAATGAAATATCTCGTGTCTTTTCTTTGAAAATTATGAGATGAAATGCTAAAGAAAGATCTAGATCCACCAATAATAGTTGTATTTATTTTTATTATTTATAATATTTTATATGGTATAGTAAAATAATTTTCTTTTATTAGTGGATGTAGATATGTTTAATCGAATCACGTACACTTTTATATTGATTACTTTATCTTTGTCTTTCTGAATTAACATTATTTTTCGACATAATAAATTGGTATTACAACCTTAGATGAAGATTTCTACTAAAGCCTTAGATGAAGATTTTTGTAAATGCTAAAAAAAAATAGAACATATAAGATAATAACAAAAAGAATTTTAGTGGAAGGTAAAGTAATCGTTCTCCCATGTGGATATGATATAAAAATTGTGCATCATGGAGATATGAAAAATTGATTTAATGAAAATTCTCAAATTGCTAATTAATATAGTTTTTTTTTTAAGAATATTAAATAAAACATTTTTCTAAGATGATAAGTTATTGTAGTATTATATTTTCTTAAATAATAAAGAAAGTTAAATAATAAATCATGAGGGTAAAAAGTTATAAGATAATGATGAAATTATAAAGATTATATATGTTACATAAAAATATAAGGAAGGATAAGAGGTATCCAAGGCTCATGGAAAAAATATGAGATGTTTTGAAAATCTAATAGTTATATTTATTTTTATCTTTCATAGTACTCTTTATGGTAGAGTGGAGTGATTCTCTTCATACGTATAGATATGATTTATTGAACCATATTAAAATATATAGTATATTTTTGTGTTGATCGTTTTATTTTTATCTTATTCGACTAACATTTTTTGTATTAAAGCTTTCATTAACATAACAATTTTTATTTTTATTATTTTGAAATTTTTTCATATCAATAAAAAGATATTTAGAGTCTGTTTGACAATAATTTTAGAAAATATTTTTGTCATTTTAATATTTAAAAAATTAAAAAATTTAAGTACTAGAAATATAAGGATCGTTTCTTATAATCACAATTAAATAGGCTTTTAAAAACAAAAATACGTTTCTTGATACCCTTAAAAATATCAAAGTCTAATCACTTTTAATTATAAAATTACAAAAAAGAAGGGGAAAGGGAAATGAAAAATCAATTCAATGTCCCATCGCACCGAATTGGTAGTGCCTCCATATCTTTCCCAAGAAAAATATTTCTCACATGGTACCACCTTCTCTTAAATAATGATGCATCTTACTCCTTTCTATTCTTACCATGATGCAACCCTCAATTCTACAAATAATTCTTTAATTATTTGCACCAATTATTTTTTATTTTTTAATAATTCCTTCTACCCTCGTCTATGAAACTTTATTAATTGCCCCTTTGTTTTGTTTGTTCTTGCTCTCATATTCTCTGCCATTCCTTTCTTATATACCAAAGCAAATAGATTAGTTAAGGGGGTTAATACTTGATTTCAAGAACACTTTCTCTTGGGTTTCTATTATTCAACCCTATTTTATAACTATTTAAAAATAGTAATTTTAAAAAATAATTTTATAATATTTTATAAAATAAAAGTCTATTTAAAAATTTAAAATATTTTTAAACTAATTTTTATATTTAACATATTATTTTTAATTATTTTACATATTTTATATAATTATTTTTTAAAACAGTTATAAAAAAAAATAAATAATAAAAAACGTTTTTGATTATTAAAAATATTTTTTTACTTTTCTATTTTCAAAAATAAAAACCTATTTTTGAAATAGTTATTTTAGCTCCCTCTATGCTATGAGAGAGAATCAATTGAATGAAATATTTCACGTTTTTCTACACCCACCAACAACGGTGGGTCGGCACTCCACAACAAAATTTTTCTAGTATGTGCTAATTTTGACTTCAACGTGAATAGGAAAAAGAAAAAAGAAAAAAGAAAAAAAGAAAAGAAAAGGGTGATGAGAAAGAACCACAGATAGTGTATTTTGACTGGGACGTTTGACAAAAGCTAAACACCAATAACTAGTTGATAGAATTAAATCAAGCCCATTATATACCACCCATTGAATCAACCAATAGTGTGTGCATTTGGTGTTTGAAAACCACACATGAGAAAGCAACATATATTCCAAGTTTCTTTTTTTTTTTAATTTAAATATATATATATATATATATTCTCTTTTTTGGCCCCTATACTCAATAATGCCTAAACCCATGAACAAATGTCAAGTTTGTTCAACTTCAAAGTGGTTGAAGTGTACTAAATAAGGAAGTGATGGAGGGTAGGGCCTTTACTAGGAAAGGGACCCTCTTGGCCAAGAAAAGATGCCCATCCCACCATGACTGAAGCCTTCATAAAAAAAAAAGAAAAAAAAAAAGGAAAAGGAAGGTCTTACCATTTTTTTTCATTTCCTTTTGGCTTTTGACAACTGACAACTTGTGTCTCCTCTTTAAACGGGTTGAAGTGCCCAAAATAAGGAGGAGATGGAGGGTAGGTCCTTATCTCTAAGGATGCTTTCACAGTTCACACTGCTACCTTCGTCATGTTGATGTAATCCCACAATTATTAGTGAAGCACATGGCCTTTTATTCATCCATTATTTACGTAATTTTCCCATGTACCAACCTGAGTGGAGCACACAATCTAATTCCAACAACTTGTAAGAAGATATGCTTGACAGAATTGTTGCATAAGGGAACAATAATTATCATCATCTACTCAATTTTTACTTCCTTGTTTCAAGGCAAAGCAAATGTTTGTACAGTGAAAAGGATAATCATCGTTCTATGCTGTTAAAGTATGTTTTTTTTTGGGTGTCTGTCAAAAAGATATTATCAATTATTTAAAAGTACACATTTTTTAGTGGTATCACACACGGACACAATCAACATATGCCTGAGGGAGGGGGGTAAGTGCCCCTTTTCTAAAAACCAAATTTTCACTAAGTCATTAAGCCAAATTTCAAGGTCAAAAAAAATGCTTAATCATTGAGTCAAATTTGCATCTCAAAGATACATTACTCCCCTTGAAATAATTTTTTTAAGTTTTATTATTTGTATTCTTATATTTTGGTTTTATTTATTTATCTCCTAATTCAACGGTTTAGATCTTATAATTCATACTTAACGATTTCGATATTTTATTATGTACTCACTATTACGGTAACTTAACATTTTCCTAAAAAAAATCAGGTAACTTATCATAATTTTGAGGATTATGCCAAAATGCATTCATCACTTTGATGCTATAAGATGGAAAAAGACTGAAGTATCTATTCCATCTAAAAAAGTACTAGATCATTTGTTTGCTTTCTTTACTGTTAATTTGGGGTTTAGGGTTTGTGAAAAACTCTAAAAATTAAAGGCTTGACCCTCACGTCCAATCAAGTTGAACTTGGCCACCCTTATAATTGATAGGACGAAAGTTGAAAAAAATGTGTTCCCTTGTGTAGCTTCCTGAAAAGATTCCTCTATTTATAACAAATGATATGAAATGAAGAGAATAGTTGTATGCCTCTATTCTCCCTACTCTCCACAGGTTCCTTTCTTTGAGTCCCATTGATGAAAATCTTAGTGGGCACATTCACTTTTTGGCAAACTTGAGCCCACACAAATTTCTATTTGAAATGCATATGTGAATCCATGGTTTTGTCTCTTCGTCACTCTCCTCATAACACGTTTAATAAATTAATTTTTTAGGAAATGAACGAACGAGAGAAAATCAATTGGTATATTGGTGTGTCTTATCGTTATTTCATCCTAACATGTTAAGGTCTCGTGAACCTCAATTTTTATACTGATTTATTGATTGGATTAGTAAATACATATTAAGTTTTTTATAACATTCAACTAACATTATTCAGGTGATTCATCCCTCAATTTTAAAGCGATATTGTTACATTTTAATAATTCATTTTTTAAATATTTTTTATGAATTTATTCATCGGACAATACGAATAATGATATGTGTTGTAAATCATTCAAATGAGGATTTTTTGCGTGAAAATATTCGTTTATATGCATACCATATATATATATATACCATAAGAATTATGAGGAGAGATTTATGAAACTGCAGTAGTTTTGAACCGCTCATGCATAATAATTTGATAGTAGATAAATTTTGCATTAGGTTAATTCTTGTGATTTTAATTATCTTCTTTAAAAATTAATTGGTGATTAATGAGGATAACTCAAATCTTTTATGACATTTGACCTTGATACTTGAGATTACATTGTTGAATAGAAATGAGTTTCATCATTTTTATTTTTTATGTCTGAGTTTTAACAAATACTTCATATTGAAAGAAAAGAAATGACTCAGTTTCATTTGATTTCTTTGTAACCAAGTAAACATGTCATTAATTCAGTTAATTTAATAGCGGAGAGCTCCAAAACATTGATAATGAGAGAGACAAAATTTTTTTTCTCTTTGGCAACACATCCCCATTTGGACTACGGAACCTAAGATTCTCGTTTGGATGTTTGGAAAACAAGGGGAAAAGGCCATTTCAAAATGGGAAAGAAACAAAGCTAGAGTTGCAGGCCATGTGGTAGTCACATTCAGTGCATTTTTAAAAATTTGGTAGACCATGGAAAAAGTTATTGGCAGCAGCCGATGTCCTATTCAGAAAGAACAAAAAGCTTAGGGCCAAATGTCACTCTGCATCACCCATACCAATTATTTGATCATGAGACTGATTTTAATTAATTAATAAATAAAATAAAATAGTGAGAAAATCCAATTGCCCTGTAGCTCCTAGTCCTAGGCATCCGTGAATGAGTCCAAAACTGAAGAAATCATAGGGAGCAGACTTTATATGGAAAATTGTGGGATCAATAAAAATATAGTTTAAGTAAGTGGCTGAGTGTGATTTAAGGTGGTGGGCTTGGTTCAATAAAGATGATGTTGAATGGGAAATGGGAAGCATGCCCATCTGAAATCTAACCCCACTTCGAACTTACTCGGCTGACATTAGTGGAAGAGTTGACAGCCTAGACCATGTGCCCGATGGAAAAATGATCTCATCCTCATCCACTTTCACACCTCCCAAGTCTCAACCAACTAACTTAGTATTAACCATCTACCTTTTCTCTTTTTATTTACGTCTTACTTTTTACTACTACTAATAATGTTTTTATTCAAATTATTCTTATTTAAAATTATAAAATCTTTTGACTTAAACAAAACTTTTTTTTTTAAACATATTTTTTTTAGAATAAATTAAAAAAAAAAAAAAATTAAAAAGCTTATTAAGTACTAACATAAAAATCACTTTTAAGAATTATATTAAGTTACATTTCTTTAAAATTATACATTAAGACTATATTTAGTTCTCAAATTTTTTTTAAAAAATATAAAAAATAACAATAATAATAACAATTTAAAATTAATAAATTATTTTTATATATTACTTTAAATTCATGTTATAAAAATATATAAATTTTTAATTTATTTTAATTATATTTTTTATTTTTTATATAATAAAATATGAGAAAATTTTTTTTTAAATTTTTTTTTAAGTGAAAAAAAATTTGACAAAATTTTAAAATATTACTTTAAAGGGTAAAAATTTATCACTTTTAAAAATTTTTTAAAAATGTTTTTCGAGAATATAAGTCTTTTTTTTTATATAAGAATTGTTATATTTTGTATAGGAGCTCCTATTTTTTAATATATATATATATATATATACACACAAATATTATCTTAAATTTAATAATTATAGCACATTTAAATAGTGTAGAACACTTCTAATACTTTAAGAATCATTCCAAAACTCATTTTGAATTTGATTTTTCATGCATGTAACTAAATCTAAAATTTTGAACAAAAAAATTAAAAAATGTCATTTCAAATCAAATCCAAACACAATGTTGAATTTAATTTTTCATACATGAAATTAAATCCAAAATTTTGAGCAAAAATATTAAAAAATGTCATTTCAAATCAAATCCAAACACGGAAAAGAGACTATTACAAATGCGACTTTATTTCACCACATAAACATTAACATTGACACCAAAAGCTGGTTTTTCTATCAATGAAAGAAAAAAGGGCAATAAATAGCATTACATATACTTTATTTTATCAGTCTGTGGATGTGATAAGTGTAATGACCGACTAGATGTATTGATGAGCAACAGGGCATTGAATGCCGGAGACGCACTGTAGTGATACAGACTAGCGATGAAAAATGAGGCCTTTTAACCTTTTTTGTGGGTAATGGACTTGACTTTATCAACGCAATTATGTCAATCTTTCACTTGATTTATGCCCCAGCCCTCCCCTACCATCACAAACCCCGATCTAGGGGCAACCCCCGATGATATAGGCTGCTTTATTTTCACTTGATTTATGCCTGAGCCCTCCACTACCATCAAAGACCCTGATCAAGGGGCGAGCCACAGTGGTATAGCCTTACTTTATTAATTATATACGTATATATTAATATACACGTATATAATGTGAAAGATTAGGGTTCTGATGTTTATATTGATGCAGTACCCGTTTGTATTTTTTTTTAATTTATACTCATTTTTAATATAATAAAATTTTCTCTTTTCCTTCCGTTATTTTTTTTATTTAGAGTTTTCTATATAAATATATGTGTTTTTATTCTATTTTATTTTATTTCTCGTTATTTCGTAACCGATTTTATTTCTAATATTCATATTTTATGAGTTTGCAAAAGCAAAAACTCTTCATTATTAAGTTTGAAAGCTTTTCAAATAGGTATAACTTAAATAAAAATTATATGCATGGTAAAGAATGACTGTTCTTAAAGCTCTAAACTTAATATCTTAAATCTTTTAAGATCATTATTGAAGGAAACCTTCCAACCACCCATGGGTCAAACATTCACACTGATTGAAACCTTAACATGAGTTTTAAGGAATCCGTGATGAAGTACAAGGGACTGTTGTATCAAAAATTATGAAATAATAGTATGGATATTGACATTATAAACCCCTGTTTATAAATCAATCATCAATTTTTATACTTGAAATTTTTAGATGACTTTTTTCAAGTCAAATCCTATTGTTTAAATCATCCATTCGATTAGAAATCTCAACTATAAAGTTGATAGACGATCAATAATTATAGATATAAAAATATTATTTAAATTAATAGGACAAAAGTTTATTCATACGAACTATCTATTTTGAAACACTCTTATTATTTCATAATGGAATCAGATGATTTTCGATTTTTCTTTTTGAAACCTTTTTTATCGTCCTCTTATTTAAATTTTTAACTAATTTCTTTATCTTCGTGTAAATGGATCTTGATGGTAGTTATCATGTGAACAACCTTTTTCGGTTGATGCTAAACTTTAATGTTTTGTTTGTTTCTTGATTTTTAAGCTCAAAACCAAACTTCAAATCAAGTCATTAATCTAATTATGAGAACTAAAGTTGACAAGAAATCATTTATTAAAGGATGGATTGATGGGAACCAACAATAGCTGTCATAAACCCACTAGCTTGTGTGGTTATAATTTAAGACTATTTTAGATGATATCTTATCGACTTTAGGCAAGAACAATCAAATTAAAAGCATGTTTTAAATAATTAAATAAGCTTGTGATTATGATCATGGAGATGGAATAATTGGTCCAATTAGGGTTTTGGGGGAAGAAAATAACAGTTGGACTAGGGTACAAAAGAGAAAGAAGATGTAGCACATATTTGATAACTGTTTTCAATAATGATTTTCTATTATTTAGAATAAAAAAAAATCATAAAAACATATTTGACAGAGTAAATTTTAAATATAATTTAAAACTAAATAATGATTAATAGTATTAAGTAATAATATTTTGATTTTTTTTTATTTAGTAAAAAATTTATAATAAGTAATGGCCATATTTGTTCACTATTGATCTAATTTTTTTTTTTTTATAGTTTTAAAATACGTTTATATAATTAAGAGGAGTTTATATATACACAGCATCGTGAATTTTATTCCTTATTCGACGTGGGACATCATACATAAAGTACTAAAACTTCAAGTTATCAATATTATTTGATTAGTTATATTAATTTAATAAATATAAAAATTTATTTGAAATCATATTTTTACTTTAGAGATCATATTTAAAAATATGGTTTGAATACAAATTTAAAATGGTTTTTTTTTTATTTTTTATTTTTAAAATGCTTTAATTTGACACAAAATTAAGGGAAAGGAAGAGAGCCTGAGCCCCCCCCGCCCATCTCGCCTAAACCCAATGAACCCAATCAGTACGTCAAAATTTTCGTGTCAACCCGATTAGTACATCGATTTTTTCGTGTCAGATAAGCACAGGTTCATGTGATTTATTATGTACCTCAATCCACGTGTCAGTATCAGTATCAATGACACGCTCAAAAGTATCCATTCAAAACAATACATTTTGGAAAATTGAAATTAAAATTGAAATTTTACCTATTGCAAAAATTATTATTATTATTTAATTAAATATGTTAAATTTAAATTTTAGAAATTTTTAAATGTTTATGAAAATACATTTTCCCAAAGGAAAAAGAAAGGGAAAATAGATATGTCAATATCAAGGCAGTGTGTAGATCTGTCTCACCGATGACTACTAGAGCAGAGGTGGTCCCCCCTGCTGCGATTCGACGCCTTAATCAACCAGCTTTTTTGTAGAGAAATTCCCCCACGTGACAAATATGGTCTCCCCTCTTTATCCCCACGTGTTCAAATACCAGCTCATCCTCTATCTCCCAATTCAATTTTTTTTTTTCTCTCTCTTCTTTCTTTCTTTCCCTTCACCTCTCTGCAACCAACGCTCTCTCTCACTTTCGTTGCTGATGTTCATGATGATGATTCATTTGCAGAAATTATTAATCATCTTCTCGATCTTGATTTTCACAGTCTCTGTGAATTGTATAGATAGAATCACAGCTCCAACCGCTTCCTCCGACCATGACCTCTCCTACTTTGAGCCCCCCTGTTGCAACTCCAAGGCTCCAACCACTCAGAAAAACGTGAGCTCCGCCCTCGACCGGTCCACAACTCCGGCCGTGGCGGACTGCACAATTTGGAGTAGGGAATCGGCCGTGTCGGACTGCGCAATTTGGAGGAAGGAATGCTCGGAGGAGATTCTGAGGATCGCGAAGCGGCCGGAGACGGTGGAGTGGTTGAAAGGCATAAGGAGGAGAATCCACGAGAATCCGGAGCTGGCTTTCGAGGAATTCAATACCAGCCGATTGATTCGCCGTGAATTGGATCAGATGGACATCAGCTATCGTTTTCCGATGGCGAAGACCGGGATTCGAGCCACCATCGGCACCGGAGGTCCGCCCTTTGTTGCCGTCAGGGCCGACATGGATGCTCTCCCAATTCAGGTTTCTTTTTCTATTTCCTTATAACTAATTCTTCAACATTCCAGTACAAACTCAAACAGTAATTCTAAAACCCGATTTGTCATAATAAATTTTAATACAATCTTTTCATCATTTTCACGCTTTCTTGATTCTTGATTCTTCTTCAACTGCAAATATATGACGCCTTTAAAAGTGCAGTCATCCTTCTATACTTGCCAATTCCTATCTTCTTTTTCACCCTATTTGTTTTTATGATTTTCTTCAAGCATTTTGTCTACCATACATATTCTAAGATGGGTCTGGTCACCCTAACCTTATGTGTTAAATGAAGGACACTGAAGGAATATTTGTGGTTCTGGGTGTACGGTGTAATTTATAAGAGAAATTACACTAGGGTTCTCAACTCGAGCACGTGTGTATCTGTATTATTATTATTATCATTTCGTGCCGTAGAAGAAATGATTATGGAGCACCGACTCAAATGCTGGTACATGTGGCATGTGGCGGCTCATCATGTTGCCATGTTGTGTCCCATGAAACACCCCGGTGCCTTCGTCTGCATTTTCCCTTTGGACTTTATGCCCTAACACCAAAGATTTTTCTTTTTCTTTAGTGAGTTCTTGAGCATTTATCTTTAACCTAACTTTACCATTTTGTTTTGGGTTATCTTCAGTACACTTTTTTCAAATAAAAAAAGAAGAAAGAAACCAAAAATAAGGGTAGTTGCATTTAATATTTATGTTAGTTGAATAGAAAATGGGTAGGTGGAAGAGAAATTGGTGGTGTGACTTGTTGGGTTGGGATGTCTGTTGCAGGAGGCCGTGGAATGGGAGTACAAAAGCAAAGTAGCTGGGAAAATGCATGCTTGTGGGCACGATGCACACGTTGCAATGCTTCTTGGGGCTGCCAGGATACTCAAGGCCCGTGAACATCATTTAAAGGTTTATTTGGACTCCTTCCTAATTGAATCATTTTATCATGTCTACTTGTTAAAATACCCTTTTGGATGCCTTTTAATTTATTGTCAGCTAGAGAAAGTGACATAGAGGTTAGTGCTATTTCGATCTGTTTAACTTCACATTTAGAATTGTTTTTTAAGATATTTTATACAAAATAGGAATAATTACTATACATCATGTTATTTTTTAGATTGAATCACTGCTACGACCCCACGAGTAGTTAAAAAACTCATTAGCTGGTAAACCAGCAGCTTGGCTGTCAGATCACTATGAATTACAAAAAGGACAGTGAAAATTCTGAAAAGCAGTGATTTCTTGTTGGTGGTTTTGGAGTGAAAATAAAATGTGATCTGCTGGGCTAAAAGTCAGATGTGGAAAAGTTGAATGATAATGCCACCTTTTCAGTTGGGGGGCATTTGTGGATAACATTGATTCAAGAAAAGGAGGCAAGGGTGGTTAGGTTCCTTAACTGCCTCTAAAGCTTGACATGACCACCCTAGGAGGCCTTTTGCTTTGCTGGTTTTGATTCACCATGCCTTGCTTTTTTACTTTTTGGCTTCAAGTTTGTTGGGCTCAATACGTGGTCGTCACTTGACATGTCTTTCTTCAAACACCATTTTTGAAATTCACTCTACTAAAATCAACATTTATCCTACCAAAAGTCTTCTCTTGATATGAATACAACGAGAGATAATTAGAACTTTTGGTAACTGTTGTTGAAAATAATTCTGAAAAATATTTTTTTAAAATAATTTTTGATTTTTTTTTTAATAATTCTACTTATATAACTATTTTATAAAACAATCATCAGAAAATAATAGAAAACAAGTAAAAAATATTATATGAAAACACTTAGTTTTCTGCTTTTAAGAATAAAAATAGAAAATAATTTTTTATTGTTAAATATGTTTTCTTGTGTTTTTTGTTTGGGGAATAGAAAACTGTTTCTGAAAACAGTTGGCAAATATGCTCTTGGCTTTAGATAAACTAAAAAAATTAGATTTTCAAATGGGTGATTAACTATGTATATATTTTATTGTTATATGGTGAAGTGGGTTATAGAGACTTGTAGTATGGAAGCATCACATGGGTGGCATTCACGGGTATTTTGTATTTCTCTCATATGTCAGCTTTAGGGATGTGAGAATCAGTTTTGTTTTGAGGGACAGTGAGATAAAGAAATTATATCAGGAGTTGAAAACATGATTCTCTCAGGTGGAGAAATGAGCTTTCATGTCGGTGCCCCGTTCATACTGCGTTCTTGTCCTTGTCCTTTTTCTTTCGCTGCCTCGTTCAATTTTCTTGAGTCCTAGATTTTGGGCTTTTGCTGCTTTTTGAGTCGGGGGTTCACATTGTATGGGCAATAATGGATCAGAAAAAGTAGGTACAAGGAGATGGGCATGGTGATATTTCATGTTGATAACAGATGTGACTTTGGAGGCTCTATCGTTCAGCTGCTTGCTCATACAATTCATGCAGACTTATTGTCTTTTAGACAACATTGCTGAATCCTAAATTCTAAAGCTTTTTGAATAATGCCAGTTGGCTATTAACTAACCTCATCTTGGTGTATCTTTCTTCTTTCTACTTTATTTTATTCTCACTCTTTTTTTTTTTTTTCAAATAGGGTAGATGTAAAGAGAAAAAAATGGATGTATTTAACATCTTTCTTTATTTTTGATCACATGCAAGGAAAGTGAAAGTACTCTTGGTTGAATATGGGCACCACAACCCAAATCTCACCTTGGATACATAGAATCATTTGTTTCTTTTTGAGAAGTGAGGGCCAGCCAACGTTTTGGAAGCTTTTGGTGAAAAAATGAACTGGCCAAGAAATTAATATGAAAGCATAAAAAATCTTTCATCATTCCTATTAGGACAATAGAACAGTTCACATGTCGGTTGTGTTGTAACCATTCCTAACTTAACTTAAAAAACAGATCCTGTTCTTGGCAGAAGCAGGTGTTGATTAGACGTGATCCAGATCTATCAAGTGGGGTCTAGATTTGTCGTCTTCTGTTTTCGGTATGTCGAGGAAAAATAATTATTAATGTTGCAAAAGGGAATTTAGTTTGGTATATGGAATTTGTTTGTTCTTCCAGGAAATGTGGTATAATAAGTTATGCAACTCAATACACTGTCCTACTTCATGATTTAACTGCTGTTGGGATAAATCTGAGAAAGACCCTAAGGCATAACTATAGCTGGATCATGGTGATGATAGATAAAGGGTTTTGTAGCTGATTGTAGTTTGCCTATGTTTCCTGACAAATGGTGGCATTATTTTCTACCAGGGAACCGTAGTACTAGTGTTTCAACCAGCAGAGGAAGCTGGGAATGGTGCAAAACGGATGATAGGAGATGGGGCTCTGGAGAATGTGGAGGCCATATTTGCAGTTCATGTATCTCATGAACACCCGACGTCTATCATTGGGTCGAGGCCTGGTCCATTGCTAGCTGGGTGTGGCTTCTTCAGAGCTGTAATCACTGGAAAAGAGGGTGACGCCGGGAATCCTCACAGATCAGTGGACCCTGTTTTGGCTGCCTCAGCTGCGGTTATAAGTTTACAGGGCATTGTGTCTCGGGAAGCAAATCCACTGGACTCCCAGGTGTGTGTAGCGTGTTTCTGAGTCCTCTTCCTCTATATTCAGAAATGATGGAGTAAATCTGAATTTCTACCATGCCATTTTTAAACTTGCAGGTTGTGTCGGTGACTTCATTGAATGGGGGCAATAGTCTTGACATGATAGCCGACACCGTGGTTCTGGGTGGTACCTTCAGGGCCTTCTCCAACACAAGTTTCTATCAACTTCTTCAAAGAATAGAGGAGGTATGTTGGTGGAACCACCCTTTCTTTATCCAAAATTCAAATCTTGAATCGAGTGGCAAGTGGTAACCAATATCCACTGAAACAGGTAATTGTAGAACAGGCCAGAGTTTTCAGATGCTCAGCAACAGTGGACTTCTTTGAGAAAGAGAACACCATTTATCCCCCAACAGTGAACGATGAAGGAATGTATGAGCATGTGAGGAAGGTAGCCATTGATCTGTTTGGCCCTACAAATTTCAGGGTGGTGCCACCGATGATGGGTGCTGAGGACTTCTCCTTCTACTCCGAGGTGGTCCCTGCTGCCTTCTTCTACATAGGCGTAAGAAACGAGACCCTGGGGTCTATACACACAGGCCACTCCCCTTATTTCATGATTGACGAAGATGCTCTCCCTATGGGTGCTGCAGCTCATGCTGCCATTGCCGAGAGATATCTCAACGAGCACAGACGATGATGTACACAAAATACCTACCATCAGCCTGTGTTTTCTCTTATTTTTGGTGTTGCTAGGTGGGGGAAACAGGTACAGGGAAAGATAACCCCTCAGCTAGTCTAAAAGCTTGAGTTCATTCAAAAGCTTCAATTTGGGTCTACGGGGATAGATATTTAGGGTATTGTAATGTTGATGTTCATCCCATGAAGAACTGGCACGTACTGGCTTGTAGGCGATAACGTGTATATGTTACTGCATCTTCAGCAATTTCGATTTTCCACTTCCATTTCTATGAGAGAATTGATTCCAACTTTACCTTATTTACATGCAAGTTTTAATTTTGTTTTTGACTTTTTTAAATAATCCCTACTCCACCCACTTGAAGTTGAGAGAAGGACTGATCTTGATATATGTGACATACATGTTTGGCTGCCGGGGAAACACAATTGAATCAAATGAACTGTACTTTTTTTTCCTGCCGACACCCATAATTCCTTTTCAAGCTTTGCATGCCTCAGACTTGCGATGCGGTTGCACTTCCAGCCAATATTTTCACTAGACTCAATTCCACATTGTCACCAATAATCCTGTCTTTATATGATATGATTATGCAGTAAGATTATGGTGAAGCAAGGGTATCATCTTTTGATAAAAACCATCATACCACACAGTTCAACTTTAACCTTATTGTCGATGATACAACTGCAAAAATATGTTCTCGCTCCCTACTAAATGTATTCTTACTCATTGTAGCACCTTCAAAGCTACAGATTTTATTTTAGCAGATTCTACACTTCAACAGGACCAGAACCCGAAAAAAGAAAAAAAAAATCTAAGCATTTTCACTATCGAACAATCTCTCACCTCTTCTCACCGCATAAACATTGAGCAGCTTGTAGTGCAAAATACGTGAGGATAATGTCTGCACCAGCCCGTCGAAGGCACATCAGTGACTCCATCATGACTTTTTCTTCATCAATCATTTTGAGAACAGCACCAGCCTTGATCATCGAGTATTCACCAGAAACCTAGATCCAGGGAAAAATCTGAGGCATCATAACAGGAATGAAGGGGAAGGAAAAAGATTGTAAACCAAAGTTAAATTGAAGGCTGTGGAAATGGGCTTGCAAATTCATTAATTAAGGACTATTACAAGGATATGACATAAGGTAGGATAATATGATATTGGAAATCAAGTAGCATTTAAAGAACCTGATATGCAGCAATTGGCAATGGCGAGTTGTCCCGAAGCAGCCTTATGACATCCAAGTAAGGCAGACCAGGTTTCACCTGTCACCCAATTGAAGTAACTTCAGCATGATGGAAATTTCTGCCACTAAGTGAGTGCATTCAAAGTTGGAAACCAGTACTGACCAAAAGGATATCAGCTCCTTCAGACTCATCTTCACGACCTCAATCAGAGCTTCTCTGTAATTCGCTGGGTTCATCTGATAACTTTTGTTTGCCATGCCACAATAACATGCAAAAGTGAGCAGCAGTAATATCGAATAAGAAATTAACCATAAAGTTCAACTTTCATGGACTGCATACGTTTTTTTGTCTCCAAAGCGTGGATTTGAGTCCAATGCTTCTCGGAATGGACCATAAAATGCACTTGCATACCTGTTTGCAATGAAGTAGAGATTAACATGTTAAAAAAATGATGACTATATGATTGCCGGAAATGAGTGAGAACAAAGTTTACCAACAACATCCAAACAGCAAACTTGTAAAAAACCTTTTATGATGTCAAAATGGTTTGGTCAAAGACATCAACATAGAGAAGGAAATATAGAAGAAAACACTAAAACTGTTGCTAGTAGTAGCTGAACAGGGATGTAAAAATTAAAAGATTGTTTAGACATCCATCAAAATGAAATTGGCTAGTGAACATGTCCAATATCTATTAAATTGGATCATTACCTTAGAACAGAGCTATTATTCTCTCCTCACTACATGCACAGAGTAGACATCACCAAAAATAACAATGGAAAATCTTCATGATATTTATCTACGCATACACTAAAAGGGGAAAATAATCTTCTTCATAGAACAGAGCCAAAAACTTAAGATGCTGCCACTGCCCTAGCACCCCCCTTACAACCAAACCCACCAACCCCCCATGCAAAAGCAGGAAGCATAATGTCTCAATATTGCCTACTGCCACCACTGCCTTAACACCCCTCACCCAACCAATGACCTACACCTCAGTACCAAAGCACAAAAAAAAAAAAGAAGAAAAAAAAGAAAGAAAAAAAAATAGATACATGGAAACAAGCAAAATTTCACAGGATAACTACATCAATTTCTGATGAATAATGACCCCTAGATAACCCTACTTTTACTTTTGTTTTCTTTTTCTTTAAATTTTTCTAGGGGTGATTCTCTAAATTTTCATTGTTTTAGTAAAACTTATCTTCATTGCACCAACAAATGTAGCCCATTAACATCTTTAAAAACTTTGTCCTTCATTTCTTAATTTTTTTTAAATGATTTGTGGATGCAGAACATGCATCATCCTTTAATGCAGATATAGGTTCTTAGAAACCTTTTTTTTGTTAAGTTAAAAGGTAAATTTTATAAATAACAAGCAAGGATGCTATAAGCCAAGGAATATAGGACAAATGCAAAAGGGTACCAAAATGCAACACCCAAAGGGAGAGGACAACCAAAACAATCACTCCCTCCCTCATCAAGAAGGCAAGAATCCACCTGATCTACAAAATAAATAAGAGACAGGTTCTTAGAGAGAAACTTCCTGAAATCTAGTCATTGGACCTTGCTATATATGTGTGTATTTACCTGTATGTGTGTGTTGAAAGGCAAACAAGAATATTATAAACAGCAACTAAACAAAAAAGGATATATGTATTTGTGCATATGTTGCATGGAAAATAAATGATCATACACATTCATTTTCAGTTTAATTTATTCTCAAGGGCATAGATCCTCCATCACAATACAAATGATGCATGCTCCAACAGCACATACAATTTCACCATGCATGGAACCGTATAGTCATCTAACTGACAAACGTTTACACAAGACCCACAAAATTTCCAATTTAAGCTGCCAAAATAACTACCATGACATGGTTGGTTGTGACTTGTGATTGATAACTGTGTGAATAATGTGCTCTAATTCTAAATTATTTGTGTTGTAGGATGAGAAAATACTTAAATAGAAGCCACATGGGGAAAAAACTAAAAATATAAGGATGATAACTCCAAAAAGGAAAAATTATTGAGGTAAGATGTTATCCGAATGGCTGTTCCTGAGTAGTGAGTACAGGGATAATGGAACATTAATTAATAAATGTTTAATCAAAGGGCACAAGCTGATGAAGAAAATTTATAAATCATGGACACATTACTTTGCTGTATAGGACATGACAGACACATGTTGAAAGCCTTCAGCATCAAGAGCTGCTCGAATTGCTCCTACACGACCATCCATCATGTCACTGGGACTAACAACATCTGCTCCTGCCTTAGCCTGTTCATAAAAGTAGGTCCAACATGGTAGAATCACAAACTAGTCAGGCCATAGCAGCATTGAATAATATGCATTTTCAAGCAACAAAAATGTCAAGAGTAAATATTAGAAAGGGATAACTTTACTGAGATTCCCTGAGGTTTGGTGTAAATACACCTAATTGTCATTGGTTTCAAATTTCGTCAATTAGTACACAAATAAATTTATTTTGCTTATAAATTTTTTTTAAAGAGATTTTAGATAGGTGTATTTAACAATCTCTAAAAAAAAATATATATTCTTTAAAAAATAAATTTTATATATGAAATACATCAATAGAGGTGTGTGATAAGTTTGAAACCAATGGTGGCCTAGTATATTTATACTAGACTTCAGGGGTTGAATGAAATTAACCCATATTAGAAATATTCATCGAGTTAAGTTTGTGAAGCACTTAAATTTGAGCAATTTGAAACTTTTCAGTCTATAAACTTGTCCCAAGAAAAAGTATAAAAGTTAAGTGAATGGTTTTCATGAAGAGAATCAAATGACTATGTCAAAGCCTCAGGAGAAGTCATGGTATTCCAGAAGATTTTGGTATTTTCCCAAAGCACAAAAAAGAATGCCATTATAGAAGATCTTCCAAAATTACCTGAGCAACAGCTTGTTTACATAATTGATGCACAGTCTCATCATTCATTATGACTCCTACAGGATACCAAGGATTTCAAATGCAATCAGTAACAGTATCCATGAAAGATTACTTCTTAGTAGAGGAGCTCTGATCATAGAAGAAGTTTCCCCTTTAACCAGGCTGTTATTTAATTGGCTGGTGGAGTGTAATGTAATACGAAATAAGAAGAGTATATCTTACTCAGACAGGTGAAAAGATAAAATTTATAGGTTAATGATGAGGTGTTGTCACTTGCCAACTAAAGCCTTCTAATTTGGATAGCAATATTCACATCTTCCTTATAGGTTCAGTTAAGATGTAGGAGTCTAAATATGACTAAATGAAAACAAAATTTAGCAGTTGCTAAAAAGTCATCATGATTGCAAAAAGAATTTTTTTCTTGCAGTAACTGATTACCATGAAGGAATCTGAGAATAAATGGGAGGTTCTAGGTTCAATTCCCAATAGGGACAAAAAATTCACCTATCAAAAAATGGTAAATAAAAAAGAAACTGCAATTTATTTGACAAGGTTTCCTATAAGAACTGAATAATGTTATAAGCTGGTACATTCATAGGTTTTCCCCTCATTCATTCTTCCATGAATTGCTGAAATTACAATTCATTTGATAACCTTATTAGTCAATCAAATTGTAGGCACTGTCTTGGAGAGAGGCTCGGTGAAATGGAAGAAAGAATTTCTTTTTGCACTTTTCTATTTTATATAAAATTATACATCCAATCTAATATTGATTGAATGCTCAAGCACTCATGCTCTAAAGTCGAAAATATCATAAATAGAATTTGTTTCTTCATCTTTACAAAATAAAAAAAAAAGATCCCGGAATGGAAATCGGGAATTGAATTCATTATTCATTATAGGGATTATTGTATCTCTTTTAGATGATGACATGCCGCCACTTGGACTTGAACTGAGATGCTCTAGCACTGCTTCCTAAGAGCAGCGTGTCTACCAATAGGCATAGTCGATGGGCAACAGGCGAATATTCCTGTACTACCCCTTGTTGGTCCTGAGGAGTTTGTCGCTAGGTATTTGACCAAATGGGATTGTCCAGCAAGCTAGTGGTTCCTTAATTTATGGTTCACAAAATTAAAGCACTAACTATTTTTTTTTCTATGGAAGAATAATGACTTAAATTAGGAAAAAAAATCATCAACCTTTAAATTAAAGGAAAAAAATAATGCTTTATATCTATCTTCCATTCTTGCAATTTCAGGTGTATATACTGCATGCTTTACAAAAATATGCATATATTATGCTGAGAGAAGGTAATTTCCTTGTGCAAGAGTTAATGGTTAAGGTTCTTAGCAAATATGTAGTCATTTAAAGAATAATTCATGGACTCCAAATAGAGTTTTTCCCTACAATTCTTTCAACATGAAAGAGATTATGAAGATGGTACTGCATCGAATGGGGTTGTGTCCAAAAGGTTTATGTCTGGAATTTTCTTTATGATCTCATGACTCAGTTGTAAAGACAGAAATTAGTGAATTTTAATGGCTGGGAAAGTTTGGCTATGGTTATGGATCGTTGTATGGTGTTTATTATAGTTTCCTTCAGGTGCTCTTTTATTGATGTCTTCTCTCATGCTCCTATCTATATTTTCATAAAGCTTGTCAATTATCTTGTTTATCTGCCAAGCTACTTGATATGTGTCTTCTACCAGTGTATTCAGTATGTATTAATGAAAATTCTATACATCCTATGCACAAATATAAACTCACAAAAAGGCAGAACATTATGGCCTAAAAATCTCGTATGGGTGCACAAAGAATAAGAAAACAGCTTTATTAGAGTAAATGATCAAATTACTAGAGAAAATTGAGCTTAAGAAACTCTTCATGCTTCAAATAGGATTTGTAACCATGTGTAAGGTAAGGGAAGATTCTCAAAATACTTTATTCTCTCTCTCTTAACCAGCACTTGATTTTCTAAGAATGCTTTCAAATAGAGTACTGGACAACTTCATTTTACAAATAAAAAGAAACAACTTAATCCAAAATAATATCTTTTTTTTCTTTTTTATAGGGAAAGATCAGATATATGAAAAGTCCTTAATAGAGGGTGCATGAAAACATACATGTTGTATACAAATAATCCAAATGTAATATCCTTGCACTTGTAAAAGTTGAAAATATGTCTTACCATCTTCTCTGACAATACCATCATGCCCATCAGAGGAATACGGATCTAAAGCAACGTCAGTGTAGATAACCTAATGAAAGACAGATTAAAGCATCAAAGAGAATGCCAGACTTCCATGCATAAAGCATCCTAACCTGGAAAGGCCTATGACCTAAAAATAGAGAAACCACCAAATGAAGTACTTCAACTTACAAGATCAGGGTATCTGTCTTTGAGCAATCGAATTGTCCGGGGCACTAAACCATTGTCATTGAATGCTTCATCTCCTGTGGGAGACTAGTGTGCAAGAAACAATTACATGACAGTGATGACACCATTATATCATTTCATGGAATTCAAAAAGGAAACTGGATGGAGAATAAGAACCTTCAAGGCATCTGGAACTTTAGGAAAGAGCACAACACTGTTTACACCAACATCCCGGGCCTTTGCAACCTGCATTGAAAGATGACACTTCAGAAAGTGAATGGAAGACATACCAAGAAGCTCATATGGGATCCACCAAACAACCATTTATAAGCAAAAATAAGCTTATGATATTAGCAGACAACTCTCAATCAGATTTCATTTTGGGTGGCTCTGTGCTGTGTGTTTAAATATATGCCACAGTAGCAATACTTTTGATATCAGACTTCAGCACAACTTGTTCCAATTTTGCAAGAGACACAGAAAGAGATATAGCTCATTCACCTCCTCCAGAAGTCCATGTCTCCATCCTAGCCTATAACATCCAGGCATGGCTCCAATAGGGGTGTCCTCTTCACCTGCAAGTCTCATAAAATGAGACAGAAATATGTGTGCGTGTATGTGTGCACGTGCGCACATGCAAGAGAGAGGGAGTAAAATTAATTCTTTGGAATTTCCTCTAAAAACATTAGTACCAACCTTCATGAATAAAAAGTGGATAGACAAAATTTGCAGGAGATAAATTTGTTTCCTGGAATGATGCTCTCAATACAGGCGACCTTCGATTACGACGAGGGCGTCGATTAAGAGGCTGACAAACCAACATTAACAAGCTGGTAGAGTGAGATCAAGCATCAATAACAATATATAATTCAGTAGAGTAAAAAACACCACCGATGTCAAATAAACTTGTGTTTGGTTGCGTATAAACTGTAGGAAAAGAATACAAACTAAAAGTTTCATATCCAGATTTTCAATTATTGTGATCCAAGAAAACAATTAGTTTAGCACAGTCAAAACTACTTCAGCTATTAGCCTAGTTCCACTGGGTTTTCATGATTTGGAAGTCAAATCAACTTAAATCATAATATTCAAACATTTAAGTTTCATTTCTTGACCTCAATTTTTTGGTAACCATTCTTACTAAAAAAAGGTTAGTAGCCACTCAATATAGCTACAATGCTCAAAGGAATAACATGAAACCCTTAGACTTGGTTTGCATCACCAAAAGTACAAAAAAGGTATTAAGAAATACAGGATCTCTTGTTTGATTTACCCTGAAGGAACGAAGGAAAATTAAATATAAGGAAAATAACTTAGAAACTTATGCATTTTGCATTTTTTTTATAAAGGAGAGAAAAAGGTAACTGAGTTTGGAAAACCATGTGAAAATTTGATCAAGTTTAAACTTCTCATTTGTCTTCCTTCTACCTTTATTTGTCGTTTTCTTTCCTCATACTATTGGAAACTTTCCAAAATCCTGATGGAGCCTGAACTAAACTTCTTAAATTCTAGCAATTTTTATTTTTTTTTTAACAGAGTTCTGAAGTTACAATGAGGCTCTCTTTGGAACATGAAGGGTGTTAGGAGAAGGAAAAGAAAAAAGGAAAAATAAGAATTGTATTAAAATTTATACATTTTAAAATTCTTTATTTCTTTTTTAGCAAAAAGGAATACTATTAGATAATCCTATTAAAAGGAATTATTCATTTCAAACTTATTTTCTTTTATGCTATGTTTGGTTTGAGGAAAGGACCAAAGAAAGAAAGAAAATGCTATAGAAAATGAGTTTTTCAAATTTGGTTTTCCTATAAAAAAAATATGAAAAAAAATAATTAAAAATTTATATAATTTCAAATTATTTAATCTTTATATAAAAATAAGTGCAACCAATTAAAGTACTATATAAAAATAATTTATTTATTTTATTTTCCTTCACTTTTTTCTTTTCTTCTACTTTTCCGCTCTGTTTTCTTTCCCTCAAATTTGTATGAGAACCAAACATAGCCGTGTTTTCCTTCCATTTTCTCTTATTTCTTTCATCCAAATGTAGCCTAAATTTTTCCATAAATTCAACAAAAGGCGACTCTAGCCATATTACGAGGAGCCTTCGATCAATCAATGAATCTCGTCCCATCCTCTAACAGACATATTTCTCAGCTGGATTCATATAACTACATACCCACTAATCTTTACGCAAGAAAAATTGGCAATGCAGTCAATTCAAAATTATCATAGAACAAATAAATACTCACAAGAAAAGGAACCGACGGAGTTCCAGCTGGCGCCGCCGGCTTGGGAGGCACGGGAGGCGCTTCCGGCACATTTCCGGCCACAACCGCAGCTTCACACTCTTGATCAGTCAGTCCCATTTTCTTCAGGGATTCATCCCTCCTTTCGCTGGCTCTTACAATAAAACGACGTCGTGGAGACGCCTTGATTGTGTGCCCAACACAATCCAACTTCTGATTCGATGATGCCCTCAGTCCAACATAGTTCTTGCAATCAAAATGCTTAATTGCCCCAACATTGCAGGGCGCATTAAGGAACATCGAAGCCATGACTTCAATTCCCAAACTGCGCGTCTCGTCTGTACCACACACAACCAATGTTCGAATTCAGTGACAGGACATATTGAAACCCTAAATTCTTGCCGAGAAATTTGAGAGGAAAACGTAATAGAAAGTGAATAATTAGATCATATGGAAGAGAATTAGAGGTGAGAAACTAACCTGGGATGAGAAGGAGGCGAGATGGAAAGCGACGAAGTGGCCTTATCTGAGGGATTTGGAGAGCCAATCAGAGAGGACTTTATGCGGAAGGTAACTGTGGACGCTGACAGATGATCGAGCCACCTACCCAGTTTGACCACGATAGCCTCAAAATATGTCTGAATTTTTTAAATTACCATGCTCGCCCTACCTGTTTTCAAAAAATGGTTTGGACATTTTTGGTAATCTAAAAAATCTCTAAGAGTGGGGACTGCCTCCTTTTCCCCATTTTTTTTAAAAAATTTTTTTAGAGCTATTATTTATACCGTTCGTTGTGAAAATTGGATTTTAAGAACCCACACTTTAGCCATTACGGCGAAATTATTAAGGAAATAAAAAAATATTTAAATTAGGTAATATTTTTTTAATACTTTTCAAAAAAATATGAAAAAATTAAATATAATTAAAATTTAATTTATTTTTATATAAAATAATTAAAATAAAAAATAAATAATTTTGACGATTATTATTATTTTTTTATGTTTTATTTCCTTGGACTTTTTCTTTATATTTATTTTTTTTAAAAATGCTTAAAAAATTAAAAAAAAAATGATTTTCCATATAAAATAATTAAGCATAATTAAAAAATTAAATTGATGTATTTTTAAATTATTTTTTTATTATATAAAATAGTTAAAATAAGTTGTGTGTGTTTAAAATATAATATAAAAATAATTTATTAAATTTATTTATTTTTTCTTTTTTTCTTTTCTTAGATTTGTCAAAGTGTCAACGTAACAGTGGTTAATGTGGATGGGAGATCTATGTACGGAAATACTGACATTGCTTTTTAAAGATCCTCGTTGGTTCATATTTTTCCTTAAATTCTCCAAAAAATTAAATGGCTCGGTTGGTGCGAATAATGAGAAAAACGAAATTGGATGAGCCCTGGGCCTGGGCCCCGGCCTGGGCCTTGGCCTGAGATTGCAAGAAATGGATTTCCAATTGGATGAGCCCAATTCATTTCAGTGGGCTAATGCACAAGGGTCGCGACACGCTAGTCCGGTCTTGAGTTCATTCTCTAAATTCTTGAGCTGCGCTTGAAAATTGAAATTCAAGCCCAACTAGGCCCAATACCTCTAAATAAAGCCAATTAGAAACTCCTTGTGTCATATAGAAGGTATCATCACATAAACAATGCCATCCTTCTTAGGCTCGATAGAAGGTTCACTTCAAGATGTTTTGAAAAAATGTCATAAAAAAGACTAGTATCAAATAATACTAAGGTTAGAAATCCTAAGAAAACATTGAGTTTTACCAATAAAATGAGTTTTTTTTAACAATTATAGATAATAATCTTTATATCAAGTCAATAATAAGTTTAAGTGAGAAGGAAAAGTAGAATCATGAAGATCAGGTCAAGCCCAAGAAGGCTATTGGACCGAAGCATGCAACTCAAAGGCAATTGTCTTATTCTCTGTCATGCCAACAATTAGGCACCCAACTCAAAGACAAAAATCTAAGCTCCTTGTAATATAAGCAACTCAAACTCAAGTATTTTGAGTTTCCTTTTCATACGAATGATTAAGTAAAATCGTAAGATAAATGTTTAAGTTGCTTGTCATATAAATAATTAATCATCTATTGAAAGTAAGGAACATTCGAGAGAAATTACATGATATCTTTGTGGATAACTCAAATGTAAATGTCCAAGTTTCATACTATCAGTCCATCTAATAAATCTAAGAGCTTAATCTTAGTAAAAAGATACGATTCATGGTGAATAAACTCAACAATCTAGTTGGAAAGGTCTCTATCTAACTTTAAAAGAAGAAGAAAAAAAAAAAGGTTTTAAGTAGTACACTGATCGATTAAAAGACCCAAGTGAATGGAATGAAAGGGAAGCCTTCATAGCAGTTAACTCACAAAGTAGTTCACGGGTTTGTCGACTATGTTTAGTCCCTTCATGAAAGTTGTATTGAAAGTGTAAGTTTTAAGTCAATTTGTCTTTCCCAAATTCCAAGTATAAGATGGGTTAAGAGATTCATCATCTAATGTATTTTCTACGGATGATGACATTGGTGCAATGGAAAGATGAAATATTGTGCAAAATCTTCATCTCATCCAATTTATAGGACTAGCATCGGAGTAGCTTGGTAACCATGTTAAAAAAGTCAATTTCAGCATTCTCCCAATTGAGTTGGACACTTGTTTGATGGTACAAGCACATGTCTAGAGTCTAGATAGAAAAGGATATGGATTCAATTTTTCATATCAAGTAGGTAAGTAACAAGAAAACATATCCTTAAATACACAAGGAGAGTAGGACAACGTGAATAAAAATGGTCATGATAATGTGACAACCACGACAAAAGAATGGAGAAATTTTCGAACCCCTCTTTATCCGCTTCTAATTCAAAGAGTTTCATACCAAAAAAATTCACTCCCATACCTAACATTCCAAAAGAAAAATTTTTTTTTTAAAAAATGATATATAATATAAAAAAAATAAAAGTGGGACCATGGTATATATGGAGGCCTGGATTTTCACGCATGAAATATTTGATGATAATGACAATCATGGTTTCATGGGCGACTAGGTGAAAAGCATATCAACTGCACGAAGATCTTAATTTCAAGTAAAGTGGGTTCCTGTCGCCATTTTTTACCCTGAACCCCTTTTGCTTTTGACATTTCCCTTTTTGGGTGGCCTACAACCTACCCTAGCCCATTTCCTAGCCTCCCAATGCCCCTGTTCATATCCGCACCACCTACAATGCCATCTTCCACTTTATATTAAATTCTTGGGTAATGTGGGTTATTTGTGTTGGAGTTAGGCTTTGGTGTTCAAGTGGGACTCCTCCATCCCAACCAACAAAATGAGAGAGAGATAGAATGTAAGTGATGAGAGTTGAAACTATCCACAAACTATCTATATATAATAATAATAATAAAAGTTTTCTTTTCTTTCCTTTCACTCTCACTCTCTCTCTCTTTCAAAATCCGAAAGAATATTTATAAGAAGGTTTTCTCATAAATTTCATTGAATTTTTTTATTTTATGTGAAAAAAATGTTATAGGTATTTGTGCTGTGAAATTAAGTTATTCTCAAAATTCATAACTTGGATTGAGAATTCATCATTAAAACAACTCATATAGATTTTTGATATTTTAGAAGATAATTAGATTTTTTTTTTCGACAATTTGATTAAAAGAGAGATTGAAAGCAATTTTTTAAAAATATGTTTTTTAGAAGACAAAAATTTGCATTTTAACAAATTTTTAATACTTATCTCTTATCAAACACTTTTTAAATAAAAAATTTAAGGATAAAAAAAATCAAAATGAGGTTATAGAAATAATTTTTATACATAAAAATTATCTTTTTAAATATGAGTATAATTTCATCTTTTTTAATTAAATATTTCAAAATTTTATGATCATTGAAGGAGATAAAATAAAAGGGACAATACCAAAAGAGAATAATTAATATAGCAAAATGAGAGTAATTTTATTAAATCAAATTGTAAAAATAAATAATTAAGATATTTCTTAGGTGATGAAATTTTAATCATATTTAAATATATCAACACCCCCGTTGGTTGGACACAGGTTCACATTCGAGTAAGAGTTAGAAGCCACAATTATTTTTATTTTTAAGCTTAATAAAAGCTCTTTTATAATGAGAAATTTTAGGTACTAGTAATTATTTTTAAAAATAGTTTTTGAGAATAATTTAAAATAATAATTTTTAATGTTTTATAAAATAAAGGTCTGTTTGAAAATTAGAGATATTTTTAATATATTTTTAATATTTTTAAATATGTTTTAAAAACAATTTTTATGTTTCAAACTTTATTTTTAACTCTTATAAATGTATTTATAATTATTTTTAAAAGTAATTTTAAAAAATTAAATAAAAATAACTTAAAAAATATTTTTATAAAAATTAAAAAACTGTTCTCGAAATAGTTTTCAAATATACCCTCAATATCCTTGTTCTTCATGCACATTTACAGTGCGATTTCTTTGGTACCGTGATCATGCGGTGACTTGAAAAATCAAGTTAAAAAAAAAACATAAATAAAAACAATCAATGATTATATAAGAATAGATATGACAAAAACACGCCAAACATTCATTTTAGACATTTGGAAAGCAAGTTGAATCTGATTGGACAAAAAGATAAAAAGTGAGAGAAAAACTGAGCGTGGGCAGCAAACAGTAGCAGATAAACTGGCAGGTCTGAACTCTGGATAAGATGAAGAACTTCAAACGTCCAATCCCACCAAGGAAATGTCGCATGACCACGAGCCCCACTTTTCAAAAAGCCCCTTTTTCTTCATTTCCTTTTTAGCATTCACATAATTCAATTCCCATTTTTATGTAAAAATAAAAAATAAAACTTTTAATATAAGATATTTGGAATATTATTCATTAATTTTAGCTTCTTTTTTTTTTGGTTTTATGGACATTTATGTAACACCCTGCAAAAGATGGGGTGGGTGAGGACTAGGGAGATACATGGGAATGGGGCCATGGGATACAAACATTATCTTAATCTTCTCGCTTGTCAACCCTGAACAAAATGGGCAATGATCATCCATGGTGACTGGTTAAAGAATGGAAGAAAAAAAAAAAAAGAAGAAAAAAGGTCCGAGGAGAAGTAGATTTGAAATAAAAGTGGGTCCTCCATTGCATTCAATTTTGAGCTTTTAGGTGACGTTAATTGCGTAGTACACGTCCAATTAAGGATTTTTGAATTCTATTTCACCCACTTTTCAAATGTAGATCCACTCATGCACACACTTCCTAACTGTTCTTTTTTTTTTTTTTTTTCTCTTTTTTTTTTTTAATTTATTTTATTTTGAGGGTTCAAAAAACAAAATAAGATGAATTTGGTCCATTTCCTTGCCTAGACATTTCATTTAAGTCAAATGGGTTTAAAAAAATGAATATATTTTTCTCTTTACGGAGAGATCAAATGGTCTAGATTGTTTTACCATCTTCACTCGAGTACTAAAAAAAATAATAATAATTTTGTCATACAAAATATTACATTAACATAAAGTGTTATGTTAGTTGATAACCCGTCATACAAACTCAAAAATCATAAAATATTATTTTATTAAAAAAATATAAAAAATCTTATCCCCATCAAAACCCTTCAAAGTTCAAACTACTTTTTTCTTTTCATATATCATAATTTATAAATCTTATGCTTATACGGTGATTTCTTTAATTATTAAAAAACTAGATTATCATTATGTTGAGAAAGTGGAGAATATATGGAAGGCCAAAGTTCTAATTTTATTCAAAGTCAAAAAGAAAAGACGTATAAAAACCCGACAAAATTTGACCTTTCTCACAAAAAATAATTGATTTTCACATAAGGTGGTTTATGCCTAATCAACTAAACTTGTATAAGGACCAAGGGTCATGAATGCCACTAGGCTCAAAGCCTCACTCAAAATAACTTTTGGTACATGCTTAAAGGGGAAATGTATGTAGGCAAGTTATGTGATTTCACATACTTATTATTTATACAAATAATTAAAACTTGAATAAGAAGGAAAGTAATGAAGATGAGAGAAGATACAGGTCCCCTTTTTTCCTCATGGCTATGGAAAAAACAAAGGCAGGAAATTGATATTCCAATAGGTTGTTATTGAGCAACAAGTCAAAATGAGGGCGACCCCCCAAAACAAAAGGATGGTATTTAAATGGCTGGTGGGCAAGTGGTGGGAGAAATTTCCTCCCCAAACTACCTAGAAAGATAATAATAATTATAAAGGAATTGGGAAATTAAAATAGACAAAGGTTATTTGTAGCTATAGATGTGGACCACAGATCTAGAGAAATCTCATTTGATTTAGGAGTAAGGTAAGAGGAGTAATGAATGGCCTCATTTTGGGTGAAGTGGGTCCCTCACTTTGCTTCTCTAAGTCAAAAAATACATAAACACAATCACACTTTGCTACAAAATTTATTTGGTCAATCAAAGTAATATAAAAAAGATTTGTCACCAAACACACTTTGCTTTTTTCTATCAAAGATTATCCAAAGATTTATGTGTAACTTTTTAGCCAGTGACTTAAAGGGTTGTGTGGGCCAACCTACCCCCAACCATTTTTATTTTTATTTTTATTTTTTTAAAAAGGAAAAATCTTCTCCTGTCAACATCCTATCACCATGTAGTTCACGTTTAGCCCTTGAAGGTTGTTAAGGTTTGCAATTTATTTTTTAATTATTATTTTATCATTGATAAATGACAAAAAAAAAAAAAAAAAAAAAGTGACATCCCACATTGGATATTGGAGAAAATTCCTTATGTTGTATAGGTATGAACTTTTCTTAATTTTATAGACACATTTTAAAGTTATGAGAACTCATTTAGATTCAAAACGGACAATATTTATACGGTTGGGAGTGAATCGACTCTAATCTTGGTGTGGGGTTTATTGGATCTCGTAAGGGTGTTATGGGAAAAAGTTTGCATTTTAAAGCTTTGAGAATTTTTTTGAACAATATTTACATGGTTGGGAGCGGACTATAATAAAAAGAAATTGAAATTTTGAGTTGTTTGATCGGTAAAAATAAGGATTTTTTTTATGGGTGTTAAAAATATTTATTTAATTATTTTTATGAATTTAAGGATATAAAATAATTCAAAATTTAGATGTAGGAATTAAAATAATTGGAAGATGTCAAAGTGTCAACACCCTAATCTTTACGTTGTTGCAGTCTTGCAGATAATATAAAAATAAAGCAAGCATGAGAATCAGACGGTTCAAGAGGGCACTCGTCGCGATCAGCGTGGCGATATCAGACATACGATAAAAGGCGGTGAAGCGTGGAGGGGACGACACGTGTCAGGCAAGATGTGGACCCAACACTCGAGTGTGAAAAAAAATTTCGGACTGACCCCCGTGAAGAAAAACTTTCTGCTTTGGACACCCTCGATGGGGACAGATTCGAAGACGGGGATTTAGAGCAGAATAGGAATGGGCCCATCAAAGATTTTATTTGGAAGGCCCACCATAGATTTTCAAAAATTGCTAGTGGGTCCCTGGTCCCCCAACCTTTATTTATTTCGTGTCTCCATCACTATTATTACAAAAGATTGATTCCATACTCTCCGCTCTGATTGTGGTCCCATTTTTTTATTTCTTTTTTCCTTTTCAGTCCCTAACTTGTAATTATTATGCCTCAGCTGTTTAAAGCCTGTTTAGTAAAATCCAGTATCTTTTTCTGTTTCTTAGTTGCTGTCTTACTTACCATGCTTTCTTACTTGCCTAATTCAACCCTAAATCCAAATTTATCATTTTCTATTATTATTATTTGTTATTCCAACATTGGTCAAAAGCCTCTCACAATAAATATATGGAAATTCTCGATTTGTAATAACTCTTTTTCTTTTCAAAAAATATAAAAATATAAAAACTATTTGATATGAATAAATTAGAATACATAGTAATTTTAAAAAATATTTTTAATAATTTTAATATTTAAAAGAATAAAAAACTTTTTTTAGAATGACTATAAACCGCAATAGAAGGGTGGGAGATGGTAGGTGGTGTACGAGTCCCACGAGCCTAAGTGGCAGACAAATATTTAAAAAGATAAATACATTGAAATTCAATATAAATATTTTATATAATTTAGTCAATGCATTTACAATAAAAAGGATACTGCAACATGTTTTGATAGTTGGTAGTGGGGGCTGTCTGCCCACTTTAAGATGGTCATGAGTAACTTCGCCATTTCAGCTTTTTTTTTTTTTCTTTTTTTTTTTTTCTCTTTTTTTTCAAAATTGGGATATTGAAAATGAAGTCAGAGTTAGAAAATGAGAAGGAAAATGTTTTTTTATTTTTATTTTTATTTATGTCTAATGGGTCAAGAAATAAACCCATCAAATCAAATGGGTGGTTGATGTTTATGATTGATGAAAATGATTCACATATTTTAATCTTCTCACACCCTTGTATTACTTATTCCAAAGGAGGAGAAAGGGTATGTATGTGTGGGTATGTATTTGTGATGATAATAATAAAGGCAATCAATTAAAAGTTGATTAAGAAGAAGGGAAAATGGGAAGAATGACATGGGGGGAATAGGTGGGCAATCAATCCAAAATCCAAAGGGAGAAAAAACGGAGAGGGAGGAGGAGCCCACAGTGGTTGTACCAGCGCGGTCTACAGAATCTACTGGAGATCACACCACAAAAACAAAAATAAAAAATAAATATTACACACGCCTCTCCTTCTACTCCAACCCACATTGCTTCTCAACTACTTCAAATAAAACCTACGGCATTCTCCCACCGCCACCTCCATCTCCACCTCCACCACCGCCACCACCACCACTACCTTTCTCTAACATACTTATTAATTATATATATACATAGAGAGAGAGGCTGAGCAGAGATTAGGATGGATCTTGTTTCGTTAGAGCAGATGGAAATGAAGCAAGGCAATGAAAGCACCCAGCAGCAGAAGCAGCTGCAGCAGCATTTTCATGTTTTAGCGGTGGATGATAGTCTTATTGACAGAAAGCTTCTGGAGAAGCTGCTCACTGTTTCTTCATATCATGGTATAGTGTACATGGGGTTGTGGTCTCTAGACAATTTTGATTCTACTGTGTAATGGGTTTTGATTTTTTTTTCTTTTTCTTTTTCTTTTTCTGTTTGCTGTGGTATTCTCCATATTTTCAGTGACTTGCGTGGAATCTGGGGATAAAGCTCTTGAGTACCTGGGTCTGCTAGATGGCCGAGACAATGATACTACATCTTCATCTTCTTCTTCTTCTTCTTCTTCTTCTTCCTCATCATCATCTTCTTCAGCCAAACCTTCCCAGCAAGAGGTCCGATTGCCTTCTCTTCTCCAATTGATTTCATCTCCGTAACATGGCCTTATTTTTTAAAGCTACCTGATTTTTTTAGATGTTCTTTTCTGTCTATACTTTACCATCTGTAGCCTCTTTTTATCACATCTTTATTAGATGGATCCATTTTTATTTTTATTTTTTTCATTTTTTCTTTTACTGATACTTGATTCTCATATACAATTCAATGTTCATCATAATTTGTCTAAAATTTAATTTCTCAGGTTTTCTGGGACCTTGAATCTAGGCAATTTTCAACAATGAAAATTAAATGCTGAAGAAAACCTTTCTTTCTGACTAAAAAGAGTATTATTCTGAAGACTGCCCTTTGAGAAATGGCTGAAAAACATTCCACCTACCAAACAATCCACAAGCCAAATTTCATCAAATTTTCTTGTTTCTTTCTTGTTCTGATTTCTCATTTTTACTATATCTACCATGTTTGGAATTCCAAAACCTGAAAAAAAAAAAAAAAATGCAAGAATATCCAGCAAAAGAGGAAACCAACCAGGAAAATGACCATACTATGATGATCATATGACATATTAGAGAAGCCAAGGCCTGAAGGCCACCCATACCTAGTTGTGATAACCTAAACATGGCTACAATCCATCTTGTGACATCACAACATGATTGGAGAAAGATGCTCCACAGCATTTTGACATGCATATCAAACACGGCAACCCACAAAAGCCTAAGCCTCAAGATTCACATTCTTTTGTCTCTCTCCTCAAATCTTCCTCTTATCTTGGTGGTTACGTATAATCCAACTTGATCATGAAATGAACAAGATCTGTGTATATTATATTATAAACTTTTGTTTGAACATGAAAATGATCAGATGCAGGGGTTGAAAGTGAACTTGATCATGACAGACTATTGTATGCCCGGGATGAGCGGTTATGATTTGCTGAAACGAGTCAAGGTTAGCAACCACCACCCCCTCTTCTCTCTTTTTCTTTTCTGGATAATCCCATCCCATTTCTGCCGTCAGAACTCAGAAGACTCCCATAAATGAATGTTGCAGTGTACATGTCATATGCTTTAATTCCTTCAATGTTTAAAGTGTTGGTCGCCATTCTGATTCACTGGGTTTGAATCTCAGTGTGGTCCTTCAACACCTGGAAATTTGAAAGACATTAAATCACAATTCTAATATGGCACTTAATTAACCATGGCTTGTCTTCTTTATGAAAATAACCTAAAGTCTGGTCTACATGTACATCTATGCTTATAGGGATCTTCATGGAAAGATGTTCCAGTTGTTGTCATGTCATCAGAGAATGTACCCTCCAGAATCAACATGTAAGGTTCCTCTTCTCCTTATTCTTCTTCCCATGACACCATCTTCCATTTTTTCTAGTATTATATTTTTTAGTGGAAGAATATATCACTTTATGAGTGCCCTTTTTTCTACTTTTGGTGGGATCGATGATGATGAGTAGGTGTTTGGAAGGAGGGGCAGAAGATTTCCTGTTGAAGCCTGTTCAGTTATCGGATTTGGAGAAGCTTCAACCTCATCTACTCAAATCTCTTAGCCAGTATCCCTGTGAAAACAGCAACAGTAGTAACGAGGATGACGAAAACATAAATACAAACAACGGTACTAGTTGCAGCAGCAGTAAGAGCAACAATGGAGTTTGCAAAAGGAAGGCATTAGTGTCTGCAGATCCCTTAGAGAGAAGATCAAAACTAAAAGATTAGGGGTTGTATAAGTAGTAAAGTTCAATGGGGTATAGTGCATTTTCAAGTTATGGGGCATATATATGACCCTATGTTTCATCAGAGTACGTACTACTGCTGGTTCCAATATAAGTTCAAATAGATCATGAACAGTTCTATGAGCATAGCATTAATCTCAATTCTTTCATAATTTTCAGTATTAATTTTCGTATTTAGAAGCATGACTTACCAAATATGAGGAAAAACAAGTTGATCGATCTATAAACTTACCCGACCAATGATTCAGAACTGTTAATACATCTGACCTTTTTATTATTATTATTATTATTTTATTATCAAAATATGATAAAATATATATACAAACAAAACCCCAAATAAAAATTATATTTTTTAAGAGTAATATTTATATGATAAAATTAAAGTACATCAAACTAGAAATAAGTCTTTACATATATAAACAAAAATAAATTTTAGACCCTTTTTTTCTAATAAAAATTATGTATATTTAAAAATAAATAAAATTGGTTAAATAAAAGCTTTTATTTGACAGTGAGAAAATCAATTCAAATAAAACTTTCGTAGGATTAAAATACATTTTGATAGAGAAGGTCATACGAATTAGGATAAAAAAAAAAATTCAAAGCACTAAAACATTAGTTTAGAGATATCAAACACAATTTTGTAGTGGTTCGATACCTCTTACCTATGACCACTCTCCCCAAGTTCTTAATTGAGCAAGGATCCCATTATCTTTAAAGTTTCAACCAAAATTCCACAATGTTTACACTTAGATTTTGACTCCAATTTGTTCTTACACATTACTTTTTAAGTAATTATCAATTTGAAGTTTTTTATTCACACAACCCGACTTAATTACAATAAAACCTAACTAAATAAAGCTCAAATACAAGGAAAAGTTAGGATGAATGATAAGGTGCATTAAAGGATATGCAAGTGAATAATTTGATACACTAAAAGAAATAAATGAGAGCTTTGAATGGAAAATAGGTAGGTAAGCAATTGATCGTAGGTGTTCTCTAGTTCATAAATAAAGTGAAGTTCTCAATTTATAAGTTTCTAGCATCAAGAGCCAAAACTAACAAAAATTAGTCTTGATTAGTCAAGCTTTGGTTCGACTAAATGACTAGCTGTTGGGTAATAAATGTAAGATAGGTAACCATCAAGCCTCAATCAAACCTTGACTATGAAGACCTACCCATCAAACAAAAATGCATAACTACTAGAAGAGAGAGAAGATTTTTGCATCCCTCGACCAAGAAGACATAACTAATTAACTGGTACCCCAATTGGTTGATTCAATTGACTAGTCTATTTGATCAATTCACTTATTTTGACCCGAAAACCTATGTTTTTCTATTCCTTTCACTCCTTACACTTAAGCAGGGTCTTTAAGTGAATAAATTTAAAACGGTTTGCCAAAGGTTAAAGGTTCGTGTGATAACACAAGGGTTTTAATATAAATTTAACTTTAATGTATAAATCGAATTTTTAATGATGCATGAATTGAAATAAAAAACCTAAATGCACTCGTACATTCACCTTACATATACTTCATAAGATTGAAAGGTCTTCCATATGTCTCAATCTTGCATTCATTTTGTCATTTGATGATTTTCTTGAATTTTCTTTTGAAATTTTAAATCAAAACTTGAAAATTTTCTAATTCAAAATTATTAGTAACTTAATGATGATTTGTTATCATCAAAATTTTATTTAGAGGTACCCTTGAGCTAACACTTTCAAACCGCACTAATTTGTTTTTAATATTTTTTTGAACTTTTAATTTATTTATCAATGTTTTTAACAAAATATGTGACTTTTTACTTAATGAAGTTAGTTAATTCACACTTTTTAATCCCAACCCTCACACCTAACTTTCATTATGAAAAAACAAATAATTTAATATTTAATATTATTAAATTATATTTAAAATTAAATAAAATTAAGTTTTATTTAAATTTAAGTTTAAAAAAAAAAAATACCACGTTAATAAAAATTCAAAATGAAGAAGTGTTTACATGTAAATTTGAAAATAACTTCAACGTTTTCAACGTAATTTTTTTAATTCACGTGACATCGTGTAGAATGCACATTTAAAAAATTAGAAGTTAACGTGGATTACAATTCAACTTATACAAGAGTAGAAAGGTTAAAAAGGATCAATTAACCTAAGTAATATATGGCAATGATGAGGTAAGGAGAGTGGTGATAACCAAATGGTTAATTTAAAATATTTATTATTTAATTACTTTAAGTGGATTTTAAGTTAAATTATATTTAAGTGGTTGATTTAAAACTTATAACTTAATTCTTATTTTAAGTATTAAAATTATTTGATAAAATTAACTTAAAATTTATTTTAAATTATCGAATTGACATCTTTATCTTCATAAATTATAAATAGTACAAAAAAGATCGAGTAATAATAAAAGTTGTAAAATAGTAAAGAAATCGTAGAGATAAGTATGACAAATTGAAATAAAAAAGTAAAATAAAAATATTGACTTAAAAACAAATTAATTATTTTTACTTATTTATTAAAATTATTTTTTATTTTAAATTATACCGTTAAATTATTTTACCAAACATATTTAATTTATTTGATGACTTAAACTAAGTTATTAAGTTAGTTTATCAAACACCCACTCAAAAATTTATTTAAAGGGAGTAAATAGTTAGTCTTAACAAATTATTCTAAGTTTTAATTTTATCTAGATTTTAAAGATATCTATTATTCCTTATAAATCTAATAATAAGTAAAAATCAAGGGTCATTCACACCCGTGAGAGGTTCGTGCTAAGTACACTAACCCTATTGATTTTGAAATTTCATCAAATACCTTTATTATTATGAATGAAAAACCCGAGATGAGTGAAAATAATAAAATGATAAGAGATATAGTTGATGAAATTTCAAACCAATTGAATTAAGTGCATTGATCGAAATCTTAAAAGAGATGCACGAAATTTATCATAAAAATTAATTAATTGCATACAAAAACACTAACATAATGTACCACAAAATTTTCTAAAAGTTCTATGAATATAAAAAATGATAAAATTAGCGAAAACAAATAAATCCATTATATATGAAATATGCATATCAAATCATCGGATGTGATGATACCTACCTTTTGAGATCTTATCTTAGTTAAAACTTGACCGCCAAGTCTTCGAGCTTGACAATGATGAATAAATGTATTAAATATGAAAGGAATGTATATACAATGACACACCTAATTTTTTAGAATATCATATGGAGAAGCACTTAATCTTCATATTCTATATACAATTACATTGTATGTTTTAGTGGGTACTTCAATGATATTTCAAGAATGCCTCATTCGTAAAGGGTATATTCATATGATTTCACTGCAAATCTGAAATGATAGAGTGATTGAAGTGTGGAATCCACAACATCATTCCATTTTTCACAGTAAGGAAAAAGGCGGTTCCACCGAAAGGGAGGAACAAATCTTTGAAGCCTAGGGGGAAACTTTTTGTCAAATTATTAGAAAGAGAGAGGGTGGAAACTTTTGTTAAAAATTAATAATCACATTAATCATCATCCTATCTTGTATGTTAATTAGTTGGATGTCTTACATTAATCATATTTTGATACACTCACACCCCATCTTGGTGGGTGGACCGAGGAAAGACCCAAAATAATAAGAATGATAATCAGTGGTGGGTCAAATAAAGAATTGTGTCTCCATCTGGTCCACCCTCTTTTGCTTACGGCCACTCTGGTACTTGAATCGCATTGAAATGAAGAAAAACAAACCTCACGTGTAGGTGTGTAGGAGAAAAAGGTCAAAAAGATTTGTTTGAGAGACAAATCTCTACTTTGAATTTAAATCTGATTTTTAGTTATGATATGATTCATTTTTAAAAATTATTGTTTTGATTTACTTTTGAAAATTTTATTATCATAAATGTCATTACTTATTTAGGATGAAACATAAAAATATAAATATTTTTTATCTTCTAAACAAATAAATAAATAAAAATACTTTTATAAATATATAATAATAATAATAATAATAATAATATATAAAAGTACAAAAGGATATCTAAGGAATTAGGATGACAACCACGTTTATTGACTGGATGTAGGAATGTGAATTTTCCATATCCCTTTTAACATTTTATGAATTTTTTTAAAAAATTTTTAATTACATTAAAATAAATATATAAATATATTTTATAAATAATAAAAACATTATAATTTTCTATAATTTATTTTATTAAAAAATTATTATTATTATTATTATATTAAAATAAAGTAAAATAAATTTTATATATAATGGATCAAAAACAATTCCTAAACCCACACAGGTTTTTAAAAAAAATCAAAACCCGTCTCTAATCTATTTATTTAAATTTTAAACTCATCTAACTAGGATTGATACAAAAAATCAACCCCTTTATCATCCCATAAAGAATGTTATCTTGATTTGTAAATTCGGTATGTAGATCGAATTAGTAAATACCCCCATGAAAGAGCAAGGGTTCATTATTCCCTATCAGAAGCCTGGTCGTGGAGTAAGCACCAGCACTTCCACGTGAGGCAATACCCTTACAAAGGTCAGACACAAGAAAATATTCTTTTTCCTATAAAAAAAAAAAAAAAAAAAAAAAAGGAACAAAATAGTAGAGCAAAAACACATAAGTATATTTCACTGGCAATATAAGAAAATCTTAATACCAGAAATATTATATTAAATCTTGAAATATTACTTCTAAATTAGAGCAGATAAAAATAAAATTAAAAAGTTTTTACAGGCACAATATTGTTACACTGTAAACTATAGTATTATCATCAAAACTGGAAACTGAAAACTACTGCAGCTACAGGAGCCAGACGAACCCCTCCCCATTTTATTCTAACTTTAAAAATAAAAACTTCAACTGAAAGAGAGAATGGTGGTAAGGAGGAATGCAGAGAGGGAGAGAGATCAGGCCTTCATTTCTTGCTATCATCGTTTTTGTGTAATAGTCGCCACTAGTAGTACCCAACTCGGAAATGTTTGTATCTTCTTCACAGATGACAAGGATGCCCTCCCTGCATTCAAGGAAAATGAATGAATTTCAAAACCTCCCCAGCAATCTGGAAAAAGAGGGTTAAACCCAACATTCCCTAGAATGATTAAGGAAGAGGTAGTCAGCAACTAACTGATATCAAATCACAAACTGTGACTTTTACCTCATCACAGCTCATCTTTTGAGCCTTCTTGCTGAGCAGCCTTATCCCGATTCTTCTGAATGAACTCAATGATGTCTTCCTTCGACCTATCCCCTTCATACTGCGCGACATTTCCGCTAGCAGACTTAAAGTACAGAGTTGGGTATCCTTTCACATCGAAAGTGTCATTTGGGATATCATTTGCAGTTGCATCCTAGAAAGCAAGTACAAGGAGGTAAGTTATGGTGTCACAAACAAATTTACAAACAACCAAAAAAGGATTCATTACTACACAAATCAAATCATCATATCCAAGACAAAAAATACACTTAAAATTCCCTTTTTGACCTAGAAGACACGCAACCTTGTGCCGATATTTAACAAATTCACAGTAATCGAGTAAAAGAATTCTTATCTACACAAAGATGTCAAGAAATCCAAGAAAAGTGTAAGGTTTCTCCCAAGATTAGGTGTCAGAATGCATATGAAATCCTAACAGTGGGCAAATAGGGAAACAAAGGGAGAGTAGCGAATTCAAATAATGATCAGATGAATGATATCCAACGCAAAGGATCAATATAAATGGAATAAAACAAAAAGAGATGAGTATTTAACAAAATTTTAGCAACAGAAATAAAAAATGAACATGTTTGCTTTAATGTTTTATGTAGATAACATGTTTGTTTCTGATAAAAAGAAAGAAAAACTATACAGCCGCTGAGAAGAATTCCTTGCAAAAGAAAATGATCCAGATAAGCAGGTCAGAAGCGTCAAAGATTGAAAAATTTTTGACATGCCAATTAATTGTTAACCCATCACAGTAGAAAGTATCCCAAGCATATCAACACAATTGTGGAAGCCAAATTTATCACTTCCATTGGTACAGAAACAACTATGAAGAATATTGTTTACAAGAAGGTTTGATGGGCCAGATTTTACATTCATAACTTTTTCTGAATTTCAACTAATTAATAGTAGATTTAATGAACACCACTACAATAGCTAATGAGTGTGGTGCAACAATATAAGTTGAATACGAGAACAGTGACCTAGGTTATCTTTGTTACAATCATCCTCAACCACAATGCTACAAATCCTGAAAATTTTGGCTGTAATGCATTAGGTATTTTGTCCCAAACTGGCATTAACTTGCAACAGTATGGTACTCATAGGGTATTATCACACAAAGTTTCAGCAGTTTTATAAGCATAAATTTTGCTACTTAATGGTTTGACTCAATGTTTTCTTATACATTGTATCGCAGGGATTTAGATATGTCTCATATCATTGGAAAACAATTTTGAATGCAGTAAAACATTGGAAGATAGTTTATGCTATGTAGTGGAATAATAGAATGATCATATCAATGCTAAATTGGATAAGAAATCTTACCAGCTTTGCAATGACCACATCAGCATCATTTTCAAAGGAGATAGCAACTTCATCCAAGATTGGAGCCAATTTTTTGCAATGCCCACACCAAGGAGCATAAAACTCCAGCAGAACTGCAGAATGAAGTTGGCCACAATATTATTATATGTAAGTTAAATGCATGAGGTAGGAGCAAGAGAACTTTTGGATCTATCACTGCGATTCCATGCATGAACTGTAATGTAGATATTATCATTGTAAACCAATTCACTAGCTTCATCCATATAATAATATATCCATTGAGATAAGGAGCAGAAAATGCATGAAGTGAATCTATATAACTCTTCATTAATTCAAATATAAAAGAGAACATGCAAAAGATTCATGCTCATCTTTACCGTCACTTCAAAATTTCAATCATGATAAAAGGAACTGTGTAGTTAAAAATATACTGAAAGTAGCAGAGGTAACATTAGCAAGATTCCAATGGAATGTCATTCTTGTACCTTTCTTATAGTATAGGAATGAAAGTACACATCTATACTTCCATGCACTGTTTCCTTGCTTCATTTTATAAGATATAATAAAATAACTGCTATTTGATGGTAGGAAATAAATTTGCAAGATATGACTCAAACAGCAGGATTTGCTGAATGCTAACTGAGACTAAATTCAGAAATTATCCAAGAAATCAAAGCAAAGAGTTAAGACACATTTCTATGTTCTAAGTTGTTGATTATTTCCAATAAATTAGAATAAACCTCTACTGAAGGAACTTATCTTGGGAACAATTAACTCCACAAAAATAGAAATTGCTTGTTCAATAACCATAATGAATGTAATAAACTCTTTATTTACCTATCAAAAAAAAAAATGACCATTGAAATACTACAACAATAAAATTTAACCAACCAACATGCTAGAAAACAAGGGATTATCAATCAACTGAACTATTTGCTAATGCTCACCATTTTTTCCAGAGTTAAAAACTATTTCCTGGAGGGTATCAGCTACGACCACCTTCACAGGTTCATTGTTGACTTCAGGGATAGGTTCAGATTTTTTGTATGGTAGCACTTTGCCATCCTGCAGCAATGTACTTTAGTTAGAAAGATCCTGAGACATAACCGCAAAAAGAAGCACTCTCAATGGCATAAATATCTTATAGCCACAGAAAAAGCAGTTAGGAAAAAAATCCAGCAATTAAGCAACTGCATCTCTCCAGTACGAACATCAATGAGGGACTTCGATCATCATAGTGGAAGAATAGTATTAAATCAAAGAAGCAGGTGTATTACCTGGTATTCCTTCACCCAAGGTGCAATATGGTCAGGCTCCAAATTAGGTTTCAGATATTTCTGTCCATCATTGGTTTGTATAACGATGAGAGGCACCTGGTCGTCCTTAAGTCCAAAATACTGCTCATTCAAATAGATGGAATGCTTAGCATGTCAAGAAGATACATATTTCTAAGAAATACAAACACGAGACTGGATGGCTGGAAAGTAACTAACCTGGAAAGCACCTTGACTAGCTTCAAGATCTCCCAGGAGGAAGTTTATGCCTTTCCCTTTGTATTGTTCAGCAACTTCATGATACTTTGACTTAAAAGCATCAAAAAGCTCACTGTTGTGGTCTAGAAACAGCATGGCCTGCAAATTTCAAAATTATTACAGGAATCCCATAGAAAAATACAGACATAATAGTAATTTGGTTGGAAGGGGGAAATAGGAACGAGATTGAGATCAGAGTAGAAGTACAAGGGGACAACAAGATTAAAGAAAGATGTGGATGCATCATATGTGACATTAAGATAGTCAAATAGGTGATGATGCAGGAAATAACAAGCAACTTCGGATCACAAACTTAACGCAGAATTTAGGAGCAAGTGACTTCCATGCAAATTGGAGTTAGCCTTTAAAAAAATTAAAACAAATTCACAAAAATTGTACAAAACTTCCATTGGAAATTGCCCGCTAATGAATTCAAAGAATATTAAAGAAACCCATTTTTACTTCTAGCATAGCATTCAAAACTACAATTGATAAAAAAAAGAAATAATAAACTAAGTGTCATTTTGGATACACTTCCTATTTTCTTTTTTAAAACACAAAAATTAGTAATAATTTCTATGTAAAAAGTAGAAACTCTAATACAAAAAGTATAAGCTTACAGTTCGTGCATACAATTTACTTTCAAAGATTTTATAATTTGAGGTAGTAAATTTTTTTAATACTTCAATTTATTTAAATTGATACTAGAAATATGTGCTTACAAATTAGTTTCAAAAATTTTATAATTTGAGGTAGCTAAATTTTTTTAATATCTCAATTTATTTAAATTGTTTTTAAAAACCACAACCTTTTTAAGGTAAGCTTCAAAGCCACAATTTTTAAAAAAATTGTTTCTTCTAACCATAACCTCAATTTATAGAAGTTACAACTATTTTCTATTTTTAATCGGAGAAAATAGATACTAAATTTTCAAATTCTATAATCTGTCCTATTTACCTTGGCATTGGGACCATTGAAGAATTTGATAACAAAAGGGTGGTTGCTAGGATCCTTGTTAAAGAGTGTGACAATAGGCACACTGGATTCCTCAACAAACTTCTCCAGAGCATCAACATGAAAATCCTGCAAGCAAAGGCCTCAAATGAAATACCTCACCATGCATAGTATTCTGAAATATAATATTTAAAAGAAAAACATGCTAAAACAGACAGAAATGGCGGAGTAAATATTACAATAAACTAAAAGATACCTGGAAATCAACAAAGAGTTCATCAAATGGCTTGAACAGCCTAACCAAGGGGCCAGTCACTGATGATTCCCCACGAGGAAGGAATTTGGCATCCAAAGTGTGAACAAAATCATAGTCAGAGCGAAATTTCTCAGCTACAGCCGTAAAGTTCTCAAATTCCTCTCCAGAAAACTTTGGGAACACTCCAACCTAGAGAGATGTGGAAAAAGTATGTAATGCCGAATTTCCTGAAAGGAAAAGAAAATGCAAACAAGAAAGAAAAGCAGCCATCGACCACTTACAATGACAATTTTATTGTCAACAATAAGACTGCTAGCATCTTCAGCAGATTTTATCTCAGCAGAAGCAGGACCACTTTGTTTCTTCAGATACTCAACAATACCATCGGCCTCACGAGGACCTTTGAAGTCTACAATAGATTTCCCACCATTTCTGAAAATCTTAAGAGTTGGGAAGCCCCTAATATCAAATTCTGATGCAAGCTCTTTGTTTGCTTCATCATTGGCATCAACTTTGGCAAGAATAACTGGAGGGTCATGACTACTCAGTATAGAAGCAGCCTTCTCATACTACAAATTAGAGAACAAACTTGTACATGTCAACGAACTGAGAATATAATTTTAAACAATTACCCAAATGTTAGGAGGAAATCGAATTTAAGCAATAGAAATGAGAAAATTTTAATCACCTCAGGTGCAAGTTTCTTACAGTGGCCGCACCTGTAATAACAGATCAAATATAAGCATTACCACTAGAGGAGAAACAAAGACACATTTTCAACCAAAGGCAGATTCTTTTATGAAAACACTTTAATAAATGGCATCAATAATAGAATCACAAATATGAAGTTCCAGTGATAAGGTGCAGAAAATGAAGGAAAATTGACTCATATGTCCATAGGCAGAAGGTACATGAGAATCAGTCCCAGTAAAACAGCCTAATTTAAATAGATACCATCTTACTAGGAGACATACATATTGTCTTGAGAACAAACTTACACAAAGCCATGTACTGATTTTCGTAACCACATCAGGACCCGGATAGTCATTTACTTGATAATCCCATAAATTCAACACCACTCACGCAGAGAGCATAACACCATCATATTTCAACTCCAGATCTAATGTTGTCTTTTCATGAACTGTTTCGGCGGAAAGAAATATATATATATTACTTTTAAGCGGTTTAGACTTTTAGTCACCCCTACCAACGAAAATAGTTGTGCTATTATGCACAGCTGAATTGGACTTTTTGCTTTCTTGAAATCGAGAAACCCTATCACCAGAAAATTGTAATTTTAATTTCCCTTGCGATCATTAATTTGAACAAAATCTCCAAAAATAAAAAAATACATAAACAAATAAAACATTCAAAATCAAGATCTGACACGATTCAGCACATTTAAATGAGAAAAATGAGATAAATTCAAAATCAAAACAAGAACAAGAACCGAATTACCATGGAGCGTAGAACTCAACGACGATGAAGTCGTGCTTACTGACAATGTCAGAGAAGTTAGAGTGCGTCAAAGTGAGGACGAACTCTTTAGCTTCATCCTCCGTAGCCGAGATCTTCACCGGAGACGAAGCTAAGATTGAGAAGGTAAAAGCCAATACAAACAAGCAGATCGAAACCCTAGTCGCCATTTCCACACACTCTCAGTCTATCTCACGGGCTCTGTTTTTTATAAGAAACTGTGTAGAGAGGACACGACACCAACATGGAAGGTGCCTCGTGAGCGATTTGGGTTGCCTCTTACACGCTCGAGAGTTAGATTTTCACATACTCGCTTCCATTAAGGTGGATTGTCCACGTGGGATGATTCCATTGGTTTCGCCTTGTCATTGTGAACGTTTTTCTAAAGATAGTTTTGAGACTGGTCGTCGTTTAAGAAACGTATAGCGTGAGTATGCCAATACGGTATGGTACCCGACTGAGATTTTATATGCTCCACCAATGATATTATGCCACGTAGCCCAAGATCTGTTATTGCAGACGTGGCGAATGATTGTATGTGCTTTCTAGGCGGTTGTGAAGTTACTGATTACACTGGATGAATACCTCAAAACCTTCTATCTTTGAAATGAGGCCTCGATTTTCTTGGATTTTTTTCCAATTACGCGTAATAATATTTTGGATTATTTGATTAAAAAATTCATTGAAAATCATTTTAGTTTCATTTAAATAAAAATAATTTTATTATTTTCTTTATAAAAATATATTTTTTATATAAATACTTAAAATGGTAAAAAAAATATTTATGTTAAAAATGAATTATTTTTCAAGAAAAAATATAGAAAGGATTAAAGTCACATATTTAAAAATTATTTCATTTATTTTAATTAATTAATTATAATAATTTCATATCTTCCACAATCTTACTTTTTTATTTTTTATTTTGTTTCTAAATAATTGATGTATTAGGACTTAATATAATCTTCATAAATTTATTTATGTGATCACTTTTTTATTTTTGTTATATTACTTATTTTGTAAAATAATTTTTCTATTATAATAGTTAAAAAAGAAGAATAAAAAAATATTTATAAAATATATTCTCAAAGAATATGAGTATATGTATCATTTAATCATAAATATTATTAAATTGTAAGAGAAATTTCATATTTTTTTTTTAAATATATATATATATAATATAATTTTTATTTTAAATATTAAAAATAATATATATTCTATTTTTAGTTTTTATTCATTTTATAAATTAAATATAAACAAACTATCAAAGAATATCATATCCGAAATCAAATCTTAAAATATTCATTTTTTATGTGATGGAATATATCAAACATATCTCACAGATATCAATAAAATGCTTAACACATGAATTCAATTAATTTGGAGGAATTAAAGTTCCTTGGAGCTAATGGAGTAATGACAAAAAAAAAAAAAAAAAAACTTATTTTAGGTAATATTAAGTTTATTTGTATTAGTATCATAATTCCAATGGTATTAGTTTTTATAGAGCTTTTGATGGTGGTGGTGCAGGTACTCAGCATGAGCAGGCTGGGTGGTGCCGCAGCCGTTGCTCCCCTCCTAGATGCTGACATAATTCCAATGGAATTAGTTTATTTTATTTTATTTTTCTAATGGTTAGTGTCCGATGTTAGGTAAGTGTGAAAGCAAACCATCGCCAAAATCTAACAAATACAAGCATATTTGTGATTTTAGCAAAAAGACAAAAATTTAAGTATTATAAATGTTACAATCACTTTATAAAATCACGGTTAAACACACTTTAATATTTTTTTTGATTAATTTCGGTGACCTTGAATTTTGGCTAAATTTACTTCATCTCATTTATGTGAAATTTTGCCGAAAATTTTTCAGAGTGAGAGAGAAGATGAATGAAAATAATAAATAAAAAAAATAATAAGAAAGGTCTTTTGATAAAATTATAAACTAATAGGATAAAATATATTCAGCCAAAATTTCAGAGTAATTTCTTTTTAGACCATATTGTTAAAATTTTTGTTTTAACTTATAATTTATCATCAAATATATTTAATTGAATGGAAAATGACAAAACAAGTGGCTCTTTTTTTATTAAAATCAAAAAATTCAAAAAACAAATTTTCCAAATATATGACTCAACGTTAATTAAGAATAAATTATTCTATAGAAACAAAAAACATGTCTATTTAGAAAACTCAACCACTAAAAGATATAATACTCATAAATCAATCACCATGGTAGAAGAAAAAAATTTTATAATAAAATTAGTCTTAAAATTACTAAAACCCTCTTCTTATCTCAACAGTAATATTGGGTTTTGGAATAATTTTGATAAAAAAAGATATCGAAACCTAAAAAATGCAATGAAACCGTGATAAAAAATAACAATTAAATAATGACAATAATGACGTACTTAAAGCAATGATATCAACACTTACAACCTTTATTAATGAGATCAAGAAAAAACGAAGACTTATCAATGTTCACATTTACATTTGTGGACCCTCACATAAAGAGAAAAGATTTGTCAACATTCACATTGCAAAAGTTGTACATTTTTTCATTTTTCTCTATTATTACTTTTCATTCCTCTACTTTGTCAAAGATAGTTTTACTATACAATTATTATTAAATTTGATATTTAGTCTCTAAAATATAACTTTAATTTTATGTTTTAATTACTTTTGATGGCCACGTTTATTAATCCACTTTCTCTATAAGGATGATAATAAGATGAATTTGTGATGGATCATTCAGATTCTAACCTCATCTCATTTATTTATATCTATTCTCATTTTCTTACACCTATACCACCTTGTTTAATTTTTAAATTTCTTCCATTTTTTTATTTTATTAAAATAAATATAATTTGTAAAATATATAGATATTATAAATATTTATAATTTATTTTTATGAAAATTAATATTTTACATATGTTAAAAAAGTTGAAAAATGGAAAAAATATCAACTAATTTTTTTTTAATATTATATATAATTAGGGTGGGGTGGCACATGACAAAGTCATAAATATATATGGTGACCGCTGATTGGGAGCAAAAGATGTAGGCTATGTTTGGTTCCCATAAAATTCGAGAAAAAGAAAATTGGAAGGAAAAATTGAAGGAAAGAAAAAGGTAAGGAAAGTAATATAAATTTTTTCACTTGTTTGGTTATCCATGAAAAATTCAAGGGAAAAAAAAAATTATTTTCTTTTGTTTGGTTAACTATGAAAAAAAGGTCAAGAAAAAATGAAAGGAAAATAAATTCAATAATTTGTCTTAAATGATTATCAATTTATTAAATAATAAAATAAATTTTGTATTCTTATTTTCTAAAAATCAGAGGAAGAACCCAATTTTCCAATCTTCCCAGATGGATCTAGATGGACCAAATTGAAGATCCTTCACAATTGAAGGGTCCGGAATAAAGCAAAGCACCAAACCCAGTATAAAAACAATTAAAGCAGCTAGAATTGACGACATAATCTGCAATCTCCGTCGCACACGACGGCAAGAGTAATTCACAAAATCATTTTCTTCTTCATGAACACCCAAAGGGATAACTTCATCGCCAAAATCACCATAACCAGTGACCAAGACCAATAACAGAATAGAGAAAATGGCAAGTGCGAATCCGTCGAGGTCGAGCCAATTTCTAAGCGGACGGATTTTCCTCCAAAAAAGTCCTAATTATAACGAATGTATTTGATGGCGGAGAAGGCGAAGGTGAGGCCTTGGGAGAGCTGGACGCTACGGACGACGAGAAGGGGGATGAAGCGGTAGAGGAGGGACATGAGGCTGGTGGCACCGAAGATGAAGAAGGTGGCGGCAGTGGAGAGACCCACGGCAGTGATTTAGGGGAGGGAGAGGAGGGGGTCAGAGATGGCGACGGCAGCGATGGACTTCATGGGGCTGGACAGGCATTGGGATGCCAAAGAGAAAGCTTGTGGAGATGTTGTAGAGAGCCGTGAAGATGAGGGTTGTGGAGAGGTCCAAGTGGTTGACCAGTGTGAGAGTTAGGACGATGGGTATGTAGGTGCCCAGGTCGCCCACAGAGCCCCCGAGCTCGGCGGAGAGAGTGGTTTTGAGACAGATGGAGCTGAACCACCGCCGGCTGAGGCGGAGGAAAGGGGTGGTGGTGGAAGGTGTGTCGTCGGCCATGAAGGCAGCGCAGTCAAAGTGTAGCAGAGGATTGAGTTTGTGAATTCAGTTTTGCCATGAGAATAAGAGAGAGAGAGAGAGAGAGAGAGAGAGGAGGGGGGGAGGGGAAGGGGTGTGCCATAGCAACTGATGAAGAGCCCAATAAATTTTCTCCAGCTTTTTCCTTCTTTTTTTCTCTTATTTTCCTCACTATTTTTAAAGGAAAATAGTAGGGAAAATATTATGATATTTTCCATCGTATTTTTTTTTATATTTTTTTTCCATCATATTTTTCATGTCATACAAACTAAAGAAAATAATTTTCTACATAATTTTTTTTCTTTTCCTTAGCATTTTTCGGGAATCAAACATAGCCGTAGTAACAAGAGGTTGTTTGATAGAGTAGAGGACTAGAAAAGTAGTAAGAAAAAATTACAATTTTTACAATGTAAATGTTGGAAAATCTTCAATGTGATTACTGACAAGTATTTCTTCCTTTTGACTTATAGAGGTTGTAAGTGCTAATACTGTTGCTCCAAATCATCATGGCCATCGTTTTCATTGTTGTTGTTTTCTCTTCACGATTCCAAATATTGGCAAATCTTAAATGTGAATGCTGAGAAGTCTTTTTCTCTATTTAATGTGAAGACTAAGTAGAATAGTTTGAACACTAATAAGTCTTCCTGTTTCCTTCATCTGATAGAGGGTCTTTTCAACTTTTGATTATAAAGTTTGTAAGTGCTAACTTTATTGTTCCAAATATTTCATCGCTATCATTTTCTTTCTTTTTGTTTCCTGGTCATAGTTTCATTGCATTTTTTTTTCTTTCGATTTATATGATGTGAATGTTGGATAAGTCTTAAATGTCAATGCTGATAAGTTTTTTTTCTCCTTTTAATGTGAGGGTTGACTAGGCTAGTAACAAGTCTTCATTTTTCCTTTAAAATTTTTATCAAATACCTCCTCAATTTGAGTGAGACATGAGGTGAATAAAAATGACAAATGAAAAAAATAAAAAAGACATTTGATAAAAGTTTAAACCAATAAAATTAAATGCATTTAACCAAAACTTATTAAAAAAAAAAAATGGACAAAGCTAACCCTATTTTTTATTACTCATGTTATTTTGAAGTTATTCCTCAAACCAAATCCTTTGGATTCCCGTCATTGTGCCTCCATTCTAGGTTCTATCTCAATTTATCTTTAGTTCCTTTGGATTCTCGTCATCATGGTGCCATCTTAGGTTCTATTTCAATTTCTATCTAGTTCCTTTGGATTCCCATCATGGTGGAGTCGGCCTAGGTTCTATCATTTTTATTTTTAATTCCTTCATATTCTCGTTATCCTAAGTTAAAAGAAGGTAAGTAAAAATAACAAATGAAAATGGCAAGAAATGTATGTGATAAAATTTTAAAGTAATAGGACTAAATGTATTTAGTTAAAACTAATGTTTTAAAAACCAAACTAGACTGATACATGACTAAATGTTTTAATCTATCATCTTTTTATATCTCTTCTAAATAGGATATATTAAACCTAAATTAAGACCGAAAATATACAAATCCCATGTATCATAAATTTATTTATTCAATCATTTTTTTTTCATATATTACTTATTTTGTAAAATATTTTTTTATTATAAAATTAAATCTTTGGTTGAAAAGAACAAAAAAAATATTTATAAAATGTATTATTTTTATATATTAAATAACATAATATAAAAAAAAATGTTATAAAGTTTAAATACTTTAATCATAAATATTGTTAAATTATAAGAGAAATTTCAAAATTTTTAAATAAAAAATATTATATTGTAATATAATTTTTATTTTAAATATTAAAAAATAATATATCTTTTAGTTTATATAAGTAAACGGTGGTTGAGCTGCCAGCCAAACTTATCTTAAAGATATCAATAAAATGTTTAACACGTGAATTCAATTAATTTGTAGGAATTAAAATTCCTTGGAGCTAATGGAGTAATGACCAAAAATAACTTATATAATTGGGAATAAAATCAAAAGATTTAAAGGGGTGATGAATACGAGGTGATTAATCTAAACCCATAATCCAGTGGGTTGTTACGATGTTCATCTCTCTGTCAATGGAAACCAACCAAACAGCTTGTAGCTTGTAGTTGGAAACTGATGCTACACCATTCAAAATTCAATCATTATACAAAACCATTCAAAATTCAAGGGGGGCATTTTCTATACTACAAGGGTTTGAAATGGAAATCCTGTTTCCATTTCCTGAAGGCTACAGTAACAACCAATACATCCTCCTGAGTCCTGAGCAACCAATCAACCAATCAAAGAATTGCTGTACATTGTCCTACTCCTGCCTACTTTCAGGTTTATTACACAACCACTGTTCAACACAAAAGCACCCCTTCTTCATTCTCCAAATATCCTTCCCCCATTCCCCAGGACGGATCAGCTTCCAGTAATCATTCTGTTCTACGATACTGATTCTACAACATCTGCTCCAAGTCACTTTCTATAATGCCTAAAAATCTTTCATCCGTCTAATCTTTTTTTTTTCCTCTAACCATTCTATAAGGGCGTGATTCCACACATTGGTTTCACGCCAAAATTCAAACTTTAGTTTCCCTGAGCCTCCCCGGTGTTTTGAAGCCTCACTTGCTCATGAGCTTTCAGTGCCTCTGAAGTGAAATTCTCCAAAGCCTCAAAAATAGGGATCAGACCTGCTTGCAAACTGGCAGAGGCTGTGTCGGGCACCAATTTAATGGCCCCCTTATGCCCGGTTCTCTCTTCAGCTATTCTCTTTCTCATTGAATCCAAATCCACCCTCAGATCATCCAGTGGTGAAATTCCGCTTTCAGAGGCAACAATTGAGACCGCTGTTTTCTCTGACAATGCATCTTGCTCATGGTCAATCCTCTTCATCTCCATGCGAAGTGTTTTTAGCCTCTTCTGAAAATCCTTTGAAAGGTAATCTACTTTGAGCCTTTGAACTTGCTCCCCGTCTTGCCTGTCCCATAACTGGTGCAATTTCATAGCAAAATCTTGCAAGGCATCTGCTACTGCAGCTTCTGAAATTCTTTCCATCGATTGGTACCAATCATGACACATTATGAAGATTGCTGGAGCTCCAATCCGGCCTGGAGAGAAGGGGACAATTCCATCATCCGTTTCTTCAGGTACATGAAGAAGGCACCTAAATAGCCACCCATTCAAGGACTCAACATAGCTCTTTTGGATGTTAACCCAATTGTTAAAACGGGTGCACCAATTCAGGAGCTCCATTTCGAGTTCTACAGTTGCTCTCAAGCTCAAATCTCTTCTAAAACCTGTTCGTGCTTTCAGAGTGCGAGTTTTACTCTCTAATATGGCTTGAAACTGCTTCTGATGACACTTGAGCATGGACTTCCACATTCTGATCAATCTACAAAATATAATGTGATTTGTCACTTAAATGTGCTTTCAGAGTACATTTGCTAGTTTAGATCAACGTAGAACAACGATTCTTTTTTCTTGTTTGCCAATCAAAAAGAAACAAAAAAAGAAGGAAAAAACATCAATGTACAACAACAATAATCACTTGTGAGAAAATCAGGGCTTTCAGACTTGGAAAACAACAAAATTTGGGGGCTCAAGGGTTCATTCAATTATGAATATGTATTTGCAATCAAATGACTCATTGGTGTTAGCAGAAATCCCACATGCTCTTTTCTCCCCTCTCTAAAGAAGCTTTGTGATTCTAATAAATGTTTGGCCTGGCATTTTATACAAACTATGGTTTCCTTTTAGCACTCTATTATTGATGTTTCCACTAAAATATTATTCAATTAACACAGAACTTAAGATTCAAACTTTTTCTAGTTATTCACACACAATAACCATTGTATGGCAGACTAACTATCATTCACACACTAAAATGTTTCCACTAAAATATGACTAACTATTGTATGGCAGACAGATAATCTTTCATAGAAAGATTACAATTAAGACGGTAGATCACACCCCAAATTGAATACAATTACAAAAGAGAGCCTAAATTTGGCAAGATGACACCAACGGGTATTTTGCAACCAAGAGTTCAATGAAGTCAAATCACAGCACTGCAGCAGTGGGCACACAAATTTCTGTAGTGAAGTTCAGTGAAAAAGAAACCAATCCTCACATTCCTGGCAATGACTGTGAAAGCCACATTTAAGCTGATTTGGAAGCAAACTTCAAGGGTGAAACCCATCATAATTTTAATAATTCAAATTTAACTTTTAAAATTAAATTTAAAAAACAACAACAATAAGGGAGGAGAGAGAGAGCACAATGGAAAAACATGTCTGGGATTACATCCTATAGGGGTTTTAGCACATATATGGATCCATACAATGAAGGCCCATAAAGCATGAGAATAACAAATGTAAACTAAACAGAGAAGAGATGAAATTTAGTTACTGTACCCATGAATCAATTCAGTGAGTTGGGGCTGCAACTCTTCATCCCTCAACTTGTGTATCCTGCCTGAGATCGCATCAACAGCTCTGATACAAACATTAATTTTTGTCAGCAACTTTCTTATTGAAGCCTGGGCAGCATCAATTTTACTGGACTCAGCTCCTCCGTTATCCAAAGCTCTAAGCCTCCTGCACTTCTTTTCATAGATAATCCGAAGCCTTTCCTCATCCTAAAATCACCAGAACGCATAACAAGTAAAGCAAGATTGCACCAGAACTGCAAAAATATTAGCACCTTAATCCAGAATGGAGAGCAATGTAAACAGAAAAAGATAAAAGAGAACTAACAGATCCACAATTCGTATCACTATACAAGAAGTAACATTGAATTCAAATCTGAGATTACTTCTCTAATTTTTCCCAGCAAACTTTATAACATCATTAGGTTCATTTATGTCAAAACTTCTAAAATTGACACACCATAAGCCCAACAATAAGCTGATTCTAATCACAGAATCACAACTTTGAGCATTGGAATTTTCAAAGATTTATTAAAAGAACCCCTCAAATAATTACATACTGAACACACAGTGACCAGCTACAGGAGTTTTTATTTTTCATAGCCAAGAACTGAAATATTTGAGTAGTAAGTAGGATGCTTATAAACCAGGATGTAGGGTTGACCAGTGAACTGAAATATTTGAGCAGCGAGTAGGGTGCTTATAAAACACATTATTGACATTGTATTTGGATCACGACTAAAAAAAAAAAAAAGGAGAAAATAAACAAGGGAAAAGAAGAGAAAACAAAGCTGGAGCACTTTCTTCAGTTATTTTTGTGAGAGAGTAGAGGCTCAGTGAGGAGAAATGGTAGGCCAGATCCAAGTCCTTTGGTAAAACACTTGCACCTTGGCAGAACTGTTGTACACACCTTCCATTCAAAGTTTTGTCCTAATATCACCCTAACTCACCCCTTTTATGGGCAAACCAAACAGGAAAAAATTGAGAGGTTTATAAAACTTTCTCCTCTCTTTACTATAGGAATGGTCAAGGACAAGTAACCACTGATAGCACCTTTCCTGGCCCTTCCTCTCTAACAGAATTAAAGAGTTATCCAATTGACAGGTGACAACATGGAGATTTATTTTCTAGGAAGTGCGGTACACCAATGGTGATCCATCACAGAGTGAAGGACCATGGTACCATAAGCTCACCTTGGGCTCTAAATCCAGGGCCATATCATAATGATCCTAAAGCAGCAGACTATCCCCTAAAAAGCCACTGTCGAAGCAACTTAAGGACTGCATACAATTTTGGTCAAGAAAGTAACCTGACAACTAGCAATCAATTTGAGGTTGATAACACTAAGAAGAAATTGGTCTTCAGAAGCTTCCAGCACCACTGATCCAGCTCCCCAGTGTTCACATAAGTAATCAAAGTTAACTGCACTAACAATTCCTTTGCTGGAAAAGCAATATGTATACATGTATGTGTGTGTATCAAATTCACATAAGCTAATCAAAGTTACTGCATGGACAATTCCTTTGCAGGAAAAGCAAGATGCATACATGCATGTGTGTGTATCAAATTCAAATTTTCCAAATATCTGATTATTTCAGGACATGATTTGAGTTGGACTGGGTCGTAAATCAATTCCAATTACAGAAATCGACAGTCACTTGTTTACTAGAAAGATATGGGCTTCATCCTGACCTTGATAATCAGAGCCCAAAGAAGATAAACAATTTTTTTCTCTTTTTGAACCATGCACTCATTTTGGAAATGACAATTAGTATCACCTACTTCTTTCCTATATTTCCCTCCTCAAATTAACTATGTTACTCATGTCCATGCATTTGTAGCAGTGTCCTTAAATTCCTAGTCATATTCATACATTGTAAATACATGCCCACCATAGGAAAAGACATCACAAACATGATAATAGACAGAGTACCATCCTTAGAAGAGCTTGAATTTGGCAAAATATCAAGAGAAAAAACTGAAATAAATAAATAAATAATGTGTCATCTGAAGGGCCAAGTATTTGAATAAAAAATGTGTCGCTTTTATAAAAAAAAATTTCTCTTTTTTTCCCCCTTTTTTGGTAGGTTCATGTCCATGCACACATACCTTAACTTCCTTATATAGTTTCTTCTCCCATGCATACAACTTGTCCAAAGTTGATGAAAGTTTGTTTGGCATCATGTAGATATCCTTCCAGGAATCCCCATAGTAGGCTTTTGCCATTTTCATTGTGCTGTAAGCCATTTGTACAGACTGACTGGATGGAAGGTGTGAAGATGAGGCTGAAGGGGCTATAAGATACAAGATCCTGGACAAGATCACTGCATGAAAACATGCAAACTCCAGTAAGTAGCCAGCCAAATGCCTGTTTGTGGGATATAATCTTCATTTCTTCAATGAAGTAAATCTATCATCTCAAAGAAAAATTCTTCGTGAAACATTAAAGGAAAATATAACAGAGATTATTGGGAATGGACTAACATTCAACTTAAGAGTCATGTTTTACTTCCAGCTCTTGTTTGTATCTCCATGAAGTAGTCATGGATATTCCACTTTACAACTTCTTGTAAATGAGTGAATTTATATGATGCGCTTAAAAGATGAGTAATTTTGTAAATATAGGCTCGAGCTGAGGGAATATCTTATAGTGTGTAATTTTAAATATTTTACCATAGTATATGTTTCTGTACATCAACACATCATAACTTCCAGAGAACAAACTAGAGCAGGAAATAGTATGGAAAACAGTTCACTGCACCAGGCAGGGGGGAGGGAAGAAAAAGAAAGAAAGAAACTTCCAGAGATCAGAATTGAATAAAAGAAGCAAATAACATCAGAAAAGAAGGTAGAAAAGAAAGTAAGGAATACTCATTAAAATGTTAATATTTAACACTCAAGCTGCTGATGTGTTTCCCCATCATTTTTGTGAGAATTTTCATGTGTTTTATTATGCATCCCCATTTGCAATCTCTTCTATGAAAAAAAATACATTGTTCCTGTTTCGTCTGGAAAAATGTTGAACTCTTCAATGATAACCATTTGTACAACTACAATCTCTAGGAGACATTAAAGATGTATTGGTTAGTATATCAGACTCAACCTGTCAGAGGGTTGTCTAATAAAAGACAATAATCCACGCAGTTGATACGAAGCATAAAAATAAAGTTGAACTCAAAGCTATATCTAGGATTACAGATGGCAATGGCAAAACCTTAAGCAATAGAATAACAAAAAAGAGATGCAAGAAATACAGAGGCAGCTGCTCTGGAACTGGTTCTGAAAGGTGCTACAAACATTTTTTCGGGAACAGAGAGTACACATGCAAATAAATTTTAATAACTCTACCTATTTCTCATTCTAAATTTTGGAAGAACGCTTATTTTCAGTTCACCTTTTCACAGGATGTTTCCACTCAGAAGCCCATAAAGCTCAGAGACAAAAACGTTTTTCAAAATCCCTTTCATCATGCTCATACTGGTGAAAACATTAGTAGCAGCATATAATTCAATACGTCTTTAAATTGAGGGTGCATTGGAGATAGTGTCACAACACAAAATTAATAAGCAATGAAAATAACCACTCAGGCAATTGATGATAAAGAAATAGACTGCAATAATCGAAATCCAACCTTTAAATAAAGTGCCTCTAGGCTGATAAGGCAACTTGCCCACCTCGAGCAACATTGAAACCTCTTTCCCATAACCAGATGCTGTCTCAAATTCATCCCTGATTTCCTTGACAACCTCCTGAAGGTCTCGTGTGCCATGGGCAGACAATGTGGTCGTGCTACTCTGTTTGGAGGATTCAATATCATGCACTGATGCCTCTTCAAAACTGACCGATTTTTTCTTTGTCGACCCCTCTTCAGAGCTCTTCGATACAATGGTATCAGGGCTGGCTCTTTATCTCTTTTCCCTCTCTTCCTTGGGCTGGTTGCGTGTTCTCACTCTTTTTTGATGGCGCTGTCCATGAATTGTCTTCACCACGCTTCACTGGTACTGCCCTTGAAGTACCCTCGCCTGAATTTCTATTTACATAATCATTCAATTTCTTTTCTTTTTGGTGAACTTCTTTCGTCACTTCTTGCTCTGTTTCGTCTTCCAAATCGGGAATTCCCTCTCTCTCCCTCACTTCCTTCGAATCAGGACTACTACCTGCAGCTGATCCGTATCTACTCTGTGAATAATAACTTGGGTAAACACTATCATATGAATCAAATGGATTAAAAAAGTCCCAGGCAGAGACCTTGGGTGAAGGAGGGGATGGTGGAGCAGCTCGAGGACTCGGTTGTGAATTATAATGAGGATTCCCATAGTACTCTCCATTCGCGTATGGATAGCCTGGATAAGCGTAACCAGAGTTCCCCCATTGCTCATTCTCCGTTGGAGATCTTTGCACCTCCTCGTACACCACATTTGGTGGGGCAGGAGAAGACTTCATGTAATATGAATATGAATTCATTCCAGGTGGGCTCCAACCCATTGGAGGAGACGAGTTATACCGCCTCTCCAATTCTGGAGAGTCCTCGATATGAATGTGACCAGATGAAGAACCCAATTCAGATTCAGACCCAGATGATGAATGCAAGTGAGACCCTTCCCCTGCGTCCTCTTCCGGCGTATGAGGCGAAACCGTATGTGGAATCGAAGTTGACGAAGACGAACCTTTATTATTACCACTATTCTCACCACTCTTATTCCTGCTTTTTCCTTTTTCCTTCCTGTGAGGGCAACGTGAGAACCGGCGAATCCAACGGCGAAGTGGCACCAATCACGAGCTCTTCGTCGACGAATCGGCGAAGAGCATCACCAACATCCGTCAAGGATCGGAAGTAAGAAATGTGAGCGGAAGCGAGAGCGTAACGGTGCTCCGCGGCGGCCCTGATCAACTCCTTACGCTCTCTGCAAAGAGTTACCAACGGATAATCATCAACCTTTGAGCCTCCGCAGCCCATATCAAGCACCACCTCCACCACCACCACCGACAAAACCCTAATCCAAACCCTAGATCATCTCCACCAGCACCACTCGCACACATCATCGCCTTCCCTCCCGTCCATACAAATGCACAACACAAACACAACCACCAAGCATGCCGAACCCCAGCGCCTATACACCGGATCCGAACAAGATCTATATAAACAGAAACCGAGTTCCAGAGACACACACAAACCCTAGAAGAAACACAAAGAAAAGTAGACGACGAAGAAATATATGCTGCAACAGAGGAGAAAGTAGACTGGAATCTGACCGTTTAGATTGATGAAATGGACTCGTTACCGTCCATGCGAGAGAGAATGAGAAAGAATGGTGTGAATCGATAAAAGAGAGAGAAAGAAAGGAAGAGCGATGTGATTGTTTTTATTGAAGTAGTAGTTACAGTGAATTGTGGGGAAAATAAAAAATGGAAAATGCATGGAGATGTGTGAAGCAGGAGAGAAGTTTTGTGCCAATTGAAAAATGGTTTGGGTTTCAGAGATGCGCAGAGTTGCAGAAGTGTCGTGGAACCCGCCATTGGTAATGGTGGCTGTCATTATTATTGCAACCCACTGTCTCTTTCTTTCTTCCTCCCTCCCCCTTCTCCCCCTCTCCCTCCTCCTCTCTCTCCTCTCTCTCTCTCTCTCTCTCTCTCTGCGGTTATTCCAACTGGACTGCTTCCACGCGCCTCCTTCTTTTTCCTCTTCTTTGACCAAACTACCCTCCCGTGTTCACTTTGAATCGGCAATTAATTCATTTTAGAGCCGTTGCCAATAAAATCATTCTTATGTCGTTTATTTCAAACAAGGTAGGTCTTGATATATTTTATTACTAACAATACGACAAAATATTTAGTGTATGTTTGTAACCATTTTGGAAACTGTTTTTAAAAATTATTTTTTTTAAATAGTTTTCAAAAATTAATTTTGCGTGGGAATTTAGAATTTATATATAATTTTATTTAAAACGATTTCATTTTTAATTATTCTTCGTATTTATTTCATTATTATTTAAAACAATCCTTAAAAATATAATTGAAAATTATTATATGATCTCAAAAAGCATTTTTTCGTGGGAATTTAGAATTTATATATAATTTTATTTATATCAATTTTATTTTTAATTATTCTTCGCATTTATTTTATTATTATTTGAAACAATCCTTAAAAATATAATTGAAAGTAATTATATGCTCTCAAAAAGCATTTTTTTGTTTTGAAAAATAAAAATTATTTTTTACTTTTTTCTTTCCTAAAAATAAAAAACTACTCTTAAAAGTTAATTTAACATGTGATTTAAAAATAATTTTTTATTTTTTAAAATAAAAAATATTGTTTGATTGTTGTTGTTTGAAAATAATTTTTTTTTAAAAATTAAAATAAAAATAATTTTTAAAAAATAAGTAGTAGTTGTTTTTACTAATTTTTTATTTTTTAATTTAAAATTAACTTTTAAAAATAAATTTAAGAAAATATGATAAAACGAAACAATATTTTTCTTTTATTTTTAAAAACCCGTAAAATCAACTCTTAACTATTTTTTTTAAAATTATATTTTATTTCACTTTATTTTAAAAATTGTTTAGGATTATAAATTTTTAAAAATAATTTTATGTTTTTAAAATAAAAAATTGTTTTTAAATAATATGATGAAACCGACACTTATAAACTCTTAATTTTTTAAATATAAAGCACACTTTTAGAAATTACAAAAATAATTAGCAGAATTATTTGAATTTTGAGGGATTACAAAAGAATGACGTAATGACAAAATTTACTTTTCAGATACGGCGTTCTGGAATACAATTCTTTTCAAAATGCAAAGTTTTGAAGCTTTGAATCTCTTTATTAAAGAGACCACAAATATTATTCCATTGAAACGTGTGATAATGTTTTGACTTACCAGAACATTTGCGGAATTACCAAACTGCCCGCCACGTGGAAAAAATATATATTTCATATATTAAAATATAGATTAGTTGTTTCCTGAGAGAGACGTGGACGTATTATAAAAGGGGTTGTTGTAGTTAAGTGAAGATCTGATCGACTGCCCACTTTCCACCAATCAGGAAAGCTCCTTTGAAATGGGTTGGGCTGATTCCGACCAACCGCTTGGACCCGCTGGCCCATGGGCCCACAAACCTTACCAAAGATCAACTTTTCATTGGAACTTTTGGGATCTTCAATTAGATTCCGTTTTTGTTTAATTATTTGGACAAAAGGGTGGTTTTGTAATTTGGTAAGATTGTGAGAGATTAAATGTGGTAGATTTTTTTTTCTTTTTTTTTTGTTTAAACAATAAAAAATTGGAGTGTTTGTTAATTTTGAAGTAGTTGGAGGGGCAAAGCAAATTCAATATATTCTCATTGTCGCATGCCCGTTGTTTTAGTGGACAAATTTGATTGATGGGTGATGATCTGTTTCCTAATGTTTTAAATAAATACGTGTCAAAAAAATGCATTCTAAGAAGTTTGACGTGGATAATAAAAATAATATCCCATTGGGTAATTATCTAAAAATAATAATTTTTACAACAATTTTTTAAAATTATTAATACCATTTGAAAACTTAAAATATTTTTTATCTATTTTTAATAATTTTAAAATTAATTTTTATATCCAAAATTTTATTTTTAATTATTATATATATTTATATAAGTATTTTTTAAAACAATTTAAAATAATTAAAATATATTATTTAAAAATATCTTACTTTTATTTTAAAACAAAAAATAAAAAATAAATTTATAATTGTCAAACATATATTTAAAAAATAAAAAATTATTCTTAAAAACATCCTTAAAAAAAGCAAATTATACTCATTTCAAATATTTTCATATCATTGGATGCGTCCACAAAACAAACTATTCATCACTTCACATTTGTATTTTTCTCCTTTATTTTTTATTTTTGGAGGCCTTATTTTAGAATAATAATAATTGATATTATTTCCACTTTTATTTATATTTTAAGTAATTAAGGTAAAATTATCCCAAAAGATGCACGCTATGTTTAGTACAAAATTATCATTTTAGGCTCAAATTAAAATTTTAATAAAAAATAGGGGAGGATAAGTTTGAAGGCAGAAGGGCGCTCTACTCTATATATAGGATGGGGGGCCATGAGGCGAAGTCTGAGTGTTTGAACACAGCCGTGGCTGTGATGTATATCCAAAATAATTATAAAAAAATCAGATCATTTGTCAGTTAGTGGGTGTCATCATATCATCGTGCCCGTTCATATCCTTCTTTTCTTTTTTCCCGACACTTTGACTTTTGCCTGCTTGTTAAATTTTATAACCTTCTTTTTTTTATTTTTTTAATATTTTCTTTTATATATATATATATAAATTCTTTTCTTTTCTTCTCCCTCAAGTTACATGACAATTTTGCAGTCGCTCCATTGTTTTCCCATGTATATAAGATTGTGATAATGACATGTATAGTTTAAAGTATGTGTGATGGATTCATTCATAGTACTTTTGCATCCCACGTGGCTGACCAACGACGCGTTGAAATGCAAATTTTAGAATTCAAAGATTTCGTGGAGAACGCTAGAAGGTACCACCGAACGCGGCAACAGTCGGTGGGAATTTTTTGTTTTTGACATTTGCCACGTAACAAAAAAGAAGTTAGATTTAAATTTAATAAAAAAAAACTTTTATTACACTTCATTTTAATTTATATTTCCATAATTAATCTAAACGAGTACACAAAATCAATGAGCTAGTTGTGGGTATGATTGATGATTTGTACATAAAGAGATTAGAGATCACATCATTTGATCACTGTTAAATTTTTTACCCCCACGCAGATGATGGAGCATGATGATGGGTGCCCCACTGCCCCATTCTCAACCAATGGTGAAAAGCACATTATGAACAAATGAGAGAACTCCTAAAAAAAAAGGCGCAATCACAAGACATGTAGAAAACCATCTCATACAGGTTTGAAGTTTATTTTTGAATGGGTTTTTGATCTTAATTCAATTTGGACCCGGTTCTTGTATAGAAGGTTTCAAATTATGTCTAGTTGTGAAAATTTAACCTATTAGAGAAAAGAATAGCAGCTTTATCAATTAGAAAGGAAAACACTCGTATAAAGCCTTTAAAAGGCTCCTAAATACTAAAAGAGAAAAAGATGTAGGGAGAGTCCAAGTTGAGAAAAAGGCCTTTTCATAGCTCTAATGATGGAAACCAAGCAAGGCATGGGATGAGTAGTATTTGACCCCACAAAGAGGGTAAGAATAAAGAACTTTATCAACAAAAAAATGATGATAATGAAATGGGAGAAAAGGAAAATGAGATGGGAGACCTTATTTTATGGAAAAGAAGAGAAGGAAATGAAAGGCTGGGGGAAAGGCTTCCGCAGGAATGATGAATTCATGAGGCTTATTTTAAGAAAACAGCCCATGTGTTACTTCATTGGGAGCACACCATAATTTCTTTCTTCATTTTCAGCTTTTCTTTTTCTGGGGAGAAATGCAAAAAGTGAGCAAGTTTTGTTTGCTTCCTAGTCTTTTGAGTCAAAGCTGGAGAACATGTCCCAAACAATTTTTTAGGGATTCCAAATGCCAAAACCATAACTTGGGAACCTCACAGACTTCCAACTTTTCCCCCCCTCCTTTTCATCTTTTACTAATCACTTTTCCCCAAATCCAAATTAAAGAATGCATTTTAGAAGGAGCAACTTTTTCTAGTATAAAAAACTCAGGAAAAAGATTTCCCTTTTTGGGTAGACATACAAGAAAAAGCTTCTACAAGTTCTACTGAACTGAGTCTCGAAATCTTCAAACCCAAAACTTAAAGAAAATTCTACCTTCAAATAAAAACCTTTAAAATGAAAATTCAATTTTCAGCCAAACAATCTATTATATTTTTCCGACAAAGATTGTTCTATAGAATGGACGAGGCTTTTAAGAATTTCAATGCAGATGAAGCTAGTCAATGCTAGATGTCAGAGATTTTTCGTTTGGGTATAGAAGTGGTTTAGCAAGCCTCTAAACATATCCATTAGATTTGAGTTTGTATTTAATTCATGTCCTGGGTACTCCAGAGGAATCTGTTTTTATGAGCCCAGATCAGATAAGTTAGCAAGGTTGTGGCCGGTATCAGTAATCTGCCCCAGAAGTGCAGAAGCAGATGGGCTTAATGAGAAGAAAACCATTAGATGATGCTGCTATAAGGTAACAATTAAAGGCGCTACTAATTGAAGCTCATAGGATAATGAAATTCAACACTTTAGTATAAAATGCTGCTTAATAAAATGGTCTATAGGTGATAGTTCATTATCTTTATCGAGGTATTTTCCACACACATGAAAAGCAGAGGGGCAGTACATGTTGAACTTGGGCATTCCACATGCCATTCAAATTGGGATAGGACCATTGGTAGACACATAAAAGGCAACATGAGTCCTCATTTACTCTACAATTTTCCAAAGGTTACCCACATCTATTATCTATGTATTGAGATAAACAGAACAATGTTCGAGGAATGCAAGGGAACAGCAAATGACACCATTTTAACAGTGTCCATGTAAGCAACTTTATGCACATTGCTCATGAATCAAAGGTGAAATCAAGGTTTGGAATTTCAATTTCATGTTCTTCTTGGATGAACTAGGTGCTAATCTTAGAGGAGCTAGTTTGCACGAACTAAAAATGTCTTCAGCCAGAAAAGATAATGCAAAAAATTTGCTCTTTCCATCCAAACCCAATCTCCTACCATGTTAGTCCATGGAAACATGAACCATAGGGTTTGGGTTTGAGACATTTCAACTAATCAGAGTAACCTGATGATATGGGTTTCTTTACCATATAATGATGTATATCATGTATTGATGCAGTGCCACTTACTATACATAGGAAAGGCCTTGATTAATAAGCCGAAGCACAGATAGATGGCTTTAATTTCCATTAAATAACTCAGCAAACCTAGTTTCCAAACAGATATGTCAAAAGTGCCAAAACAGCAATCACAATCATGATATTTAGAAAATAGTTGGACTGGAGAGGCTTATCTGGGCTTCCACCAACTGCTTCATACTCTGCACGAATCTTCTGCTTCATAGTCTCTGACAGATCTTTCTGCAATTCAAATAGGCAACACTACTGAATCTTATTCCTTTCGCCTTCATTTAGACTTCCAAGTTTTAGATGTGTGTTCACAGAATTTGAAAATAGCTTCATCTTGTGTTATTAAAGATACGGCAAAACAAACATGACACTTGTTTTAATCCTGCACCAAACCATGTGAACCAGAAGAGATGAACAATTTGCACACATACAAGTTCCTTCATTAGAGTCTTTAAATCAGGAAAATGCAATATATTCTTGACCACCACTAACTAAAAGAAAATTAGAAGAAAAGATCTAACCTTCCCGGATGAATACTTGGCTGCCACAAATTTCTCTGGTGCAGCTTCTGCAGGACCATCATCTATCGCAATACCCTGTTCAGCAAATTCCATAACAGTTTCATAAATAAACCACTAAATTCAGGTTCTATCATAACAGTTTCTTAAATAACAGTTTCTATCACAATATCCAATTTCTCAGATTCTATTCCTTTCTACCCTACTAATTTTTGTGGAAGTCAAAAGTTCCGTTTAAAGTCAAGGCCTTTGCTTGCTTAGTGGCACACAAGAAGATAAATACCAATGACATGCTACAGTTGAGGAAGCCTTTCAAAGCCTTTAGTCATGATTGGTGCATCCTCAGCAGGGGTAGTGAGACGATTGATCATCTTTTCTTGCACTGTCCGATCACTTTAGGTTTGTAGCATAGGATCTTTTCTCAAGCGGGGATGGATTGAATTCAGTCAAGCAGTATTCACGATATGATGGTAATCTCCTTCAAGTGTTTTGGGAATTCTAATAGAGACAAGACTCTCTAGAGAATAGTGTGTCTCTCTTTGTTGTGGATTGCATGGAGAGATAGGAACGCTAAGATTTTCGAGAATACTTGGAGGATGCCAAAGTTGATGTGGGATTTTCTTCAGTTTTATGTTTCTTTTTGGGCTTACTATACAAACATTTTTAAACTCTATCCTTTGAGTGTAATTCAGCTTAACTGGCCTTCGATTTGCACACCTTAGGGTTGGCTCTATATGGTCTAGGTTCATTATACGTGTATAGGCCTTTTGTCTTTTTGTATAGCACTCCATGTTTAGAGCAGGTTTTCTCAATTTCTTGATCAAGTTTGAACATCTTGGGGAGGACTTCTCATCCTTCTCATGTTTTTCTATTTTAATACAATTGTTCATTTCTGATCAAAAAAATAAAAAATAAACCACCAAATTCCTTGTTTTCCTTTTTCCTTTTTCAATAGAAAAGATTGAGTTTACTGATGTTGAAGGAATTTTAAGAAAACAGGATGGTTAATAATTGTTCAGGGAGTTGGGGTTGCATGCTTTTGTGTCTCCTGAGAAGGCTGGGATGAGAAACTGGGATGGGGTAAGAAACTGTTAACATACCATAAAGCAAACAGAACAAATCACTTTGATTATTTCCAGCATAGGTGCGAAATTGGTATCGAGGAGTTATTTTGGCATAAAAAATGTCTTTAAATTCTGAAATTCATTGAGAAGAAGTTATGAAAACAAAAGATGCCAGTTCAAACAAGCAGCATTTGGCCAGACATTTGGGAATAATTTCAAAAAAGAATAAGATCAAGAAATGATTTGAACTCAAATAGACCATACATGCGAACAAAATAATAAGGGTAATGCTTCCCTGGAAACACATATGGCATAAGGGCCTCAGAAATTAGTCTATATTTAGAATAATCTGTGATGGGCAGTTGATCAAAATTTGTCTATATTTAGAATCTGCTAAAGTTTTTGAAGAATGCTGTGAATAGAAACAAATTGCACAAGCACCAAAGGCTAACAAACCTCAGGAGGATCAAATTTAGCTCCAAGGTTGCTGAGTTTTGCATGGGCTTCAGCATAATCCTTGAAAAATGCTTCTTGATCTACCGCATATTTCTCAGCATATACCTGCAAGTATGCAACATTTCATTAAAAAAATAAAAAAATAAAATAAACGATGATGCACACCATAACTGGCTTCCCCAGAACATCAATCTGTTTTACCTTGAAAGATGGATCTTCGAAAAGAATAGCATCAGTTGGCAACACAAGTAGTTCTTCATCTATTTTTTCTTTGATATCCTATATAAGATCACACACAATCAGCAAAATGAAGTTCTATATTTCCCCACAATCCACCTAAACACCCAGGTCTTCTTTCCTTAAATAATAATACAGGTTGTTCTGGTTCCACACCTTGAAGTAAGAATTATCAAACTTCAGCCATTGCACTGTCCAGGACTGTCCTCCTGGTGCCCCTGGTCCATCTTTCTGTCAAATAACAACAGTTGAATTAAATTCCTCAGAGTTCATTATTATCATTACTAGACTAGTTCATTAATTGATTGTCGACCAATTTTCAACTCACGTCCCATTGGAAGTAAGCAATGTTCTTCATTGCAATTGTTTATTGTATACATTCTAATAGAAGCAAAATCATTAACATAAAACAACCAATAAACATGTAGACTGCAGAGTTCAAGGAGCACAATAGAGGAATGTCTGGAGGATTAGAAAGGTCTTGCATGAAGCTGAAAGATATGGTTCTCAAGTCATTATTTTGGTGGTCAGGCAGGGATAAGGGACTTTATTTGTTGCCTTTCTTGGGCTTTGTAGACAGTGGGAGGATTGGTTAGATTAGTAGTGTAGTAAGCAAGTTTTTTGAGCACTTATATACATCATCTGTCCATGGGCCACACCCCTTCTGTTTGTTAGACACCTTTTAAAACATTCTGATCTATTGCCTGTCCAAAAACAAAAGTATCACAAGGAACAAACAAAGGAAAAGTAGTGAATTTTGATGCCCAAGTGGGATAGTATAAAATGTGCAGAGCAAAGCATAGCAACCCTGCATTACTAAATATCCTGGATCATATGATGATAAGAGCATACAACTAATATCAGTGGGTGGTCACTGAAAACCACTAGTTCAGTTACCTAAACTGCATGTAATTAAGCAAAGCTATTTCCACACTAGATTACAGTGGATTAGCTCTATCAATGGTTAACCACATAGAAATGATCCTAAGCCAACGCCTCTTCCCCTAAATGATCAGCGAATCTCCTTTTCAGGGTAGATAAGGGAAGACGAACAAGTGAATCTTTACCTTTAGTAGGAAGAGAATGTTTTAATAGCTCTTCACAATGACTATAGAAATCATTTCAAAACGAGTGAATCTTTACCTTTAGTAGGTTTAAAGAAGAGAATGTTTTAATAGCTCTTAACAATGACCATAGAAATCATTTCAAATCTTCTATGATGGCTAATTAGCAGATATTTCATACTAACACTTCAGTAGAAAAACCTCAAATGAGAATACAGCTGAGGAATTCCAAACTTGAGTTGCCCTTAAAACTGCATTACTTAGCATCATTTAATAAAAATGCTGACAAATACCGTATACTTAGTCTCCGGCTTTCCCCAACCACTGCGTTCCGGTCTGGACCTTCCTAGCGTGTGTGCACCCGATAATGCAACTATTTCCTAAAGATCAAAAAGTTCAACAGTAAACATCATATATCAATAGAGATAACATTTAAGAATAAAGTAATGTGAACTTGATGAATATAACCTTGTCATTTAGCCCCATTCTGTAGAAAACATCACGTAGATGATCAGCAGGTGAAGGGGGGCCAGCATCTAAACATCAAATCAATACTTCAAAAGTTAGTTGGTACAGAACGATGAATTAAACCATAAATACAAAAAAACAGAAGTTCACCTCAATTTATGATTCAACAATACACTTCAAGCAAACTAATTTGCAACAGAAAAGAATAATTAAAGCTCAAATAGAATTTGTTTACAGAATACTATACTGATTAAATCTTCCCAAAATAGGTTGAACAAGGTAAGATCCCATGCCTGTAGGTATGAAATATCAATCCTTGGTAAAAAGAGCAAGAGAAGGAAGATGGATCCTCCCCACAAAATATAAGAATCTGATCAGAAATGTGACTTAAGCTCCTCCACTATATAAGGAAACCTATACAAAAACTAGTCCAATTATGGCTATTTATCAAAACTGATCAAAGCTCCTCTCATTGTTGTCCACTCTTTTTTATTTACAAGCCAAACGCCAATTAAGTTGAATAACATTGAATGGAGTGCCTTTAAATGTAGTAGTGCAAAAAGCCCATAAAGAGGAATAGAGATGAAGTAGATCTCACAGTGTCTCTACCATCCTCCACTTGTCCTTAAAGATCCTATCATTTCTCTCTCGCCACACAATCCAAGGAAAAATAAGGCAAACAATTTGCCAAAGGGTCTTGCCTCTAACGGAACTCCCCAAACCTCTAAAAGAGATGGTCATTATGTCGCATATGCTCCTAAGCAAAACCAGATCCATCTTGGCTAGACTAAATAACTTGTGCCATTATGTCGCATTTATTTCCACCCTGATCCTTTTGAACTCCACATATATATCAGAAAGGCATCAAGCTTTGCCAAATACACTATTGAATTCGTACATGCTCCACTTAATCACAGTAATCTTACCAGGAAGCCTCCCTTCTTCTGGGCACTGTTCAGGTCCTGAGGCATCCACCCTTCCATACTTCATGGGGATTTTGGGTCCGCCAGCCTCCTGAAATTTTGAAGGACTTGGTCAATATATATTTTTTCTAATAGCTCAGCAATTTCAATTAACATTGACTCCAATGGAAGATTAAGCAAGACCTCCACGGCAGTAGCACTAGCCAATTGGAATAAGTCTGCATATGTCACACCAGAATACTTGTCTCTGATAGGCTGAAGAAGTTTCACTGCATTAACAAGACCTGAGATGCCAGATTGTGAGGACAATGTCTGTCAACCAAACTAAATTATAAACAATGTCAAACCATTACCTGCATTGGCCCCATGTTTCAGCTCAATTTCAAATCTCAGACTTCCATTTGCTCCACCTCTTAGAGGCCACTCCTCAATGTTCTTGTTATAAGTACCTGCATCATGCCATCCTAGGCGAACCTGTTTCAATGAAAAAAAGGTATAATATATATATGTACCCAAGAGAAACCCTTTTTACTTATCTTTCGACATTGTCTTAGCATCTAAACAAACATATCCAAGGTCGAATTTTTAAAAAGACCATCTCCTTGATGCCTAGTTAACATTATGTTACAGCTAAATTAAAATCTATAGTAATTATATTTATGCTATTTTTTAATTATATATACATATGTACATATATATATATATATATATATATAGACGCACACACATATATTTTAATCACATAATTTTATTATTTTGTTAATTTTATTTTACCTTTTGTGAATGTTCAAGGTGGGGGAGATTTTTTAAGAGAATTAGGGATTTTGATATATCAAACCAAGCTTTTTATATTAGATATTTGGTAATATAAAAACTCTACTATGATATGTTCTACTGTTTTAATTGATTTTGGTGAGCAACAGGTGAAATTTGGTTCATGGAGTCAAATTTCTGCAACAATTTGAGTTTAAAGATTGTTGTATATTGGGGAAGAGAGTCAATCAACTTTGTTTAGAAGAAGCGTAATTTCTCTCAAGAGAAGTGCATCTGCATGTCTTTATCAGATTTTTTTAATCCCTATCCTTTTCTAATTAATATAATAGTTTATTATTACCATTGATTGTTGGAATTTAGATGAATTACTTTTCTGATTTATATAATATTTTATTATTATTAGTGATTGTTAGAATTTGGATGAATTACTTTTCCATTGATTGCTTCCTAAATTAATATTGTTTCTAATATACTAATCTTTGTACCAACGAGAAAGCCTGTATGCTTATATCTCTTTGTCTTTGCATCTAAACAAGCAAACTAGACACATCAAAGATCCTTTTTAAAAAGACTATTTCCTTGATGCCTAGTTAGCATTATGTCAAACTACTTAAAAAATCATAGATCTATGCCAACCAACAAGCACAACATAAAGCTCAGATAGGGAATACCTGATGGCAGACTAACAAAAACTGAAGATTTGTAAGATTACACATGAAAACATGAGTAAGTATCAATGTGAGATGAAAAAAATTAACACTAGTTTTCTAGATCTATTGATTTTATAACCTCTTCTCTAGTGTGCTGGTCCTCCATCTTCCTTTAGTTTTGCTTTTATTTTTGACATGTCAACATGAGAAAAGAATTAAGACTCGTCATCCAAATTTAATATAAAATGATTTAAACAAATAAATATAACTATATTATTTATAAACTTTTTTTTCTACTAAACAATGTCAAAAGTTTCCCAACATACAAATTAAAAGTAATAGCTAGTCTCATATATTCCCAATCCTTCTATTACACTAATCACATGTGATTGATAGCTTTTAAGTTGAGATACGAGATATACATAAAAGCTACAAGTGTAAAAAGGAAGAGGAATCTATTAATTACATGTTTCTCCATTGCTCTACAACAGGGATCCTACGACAGTTGATTTTTTCTTCATTCAAATTGAAATGGGTAATTCACTCCTCAATTAAACCAATGTTATAAAGTAGGAATGGATCTTATGTAGGAAGAAGGTTGGAGAGAGCTCGGTTGCCTGCCACTTTGTTCCTTTTTTAGACCATTTCGCATGACAGAATGGGAGAGCTTTTAATAATGTGCAAATTTTAGAACAATTGCTTAAATCCTCTTTTATGCATCATTTCTCCAAAGGTGTTAGACTTCACTTGGATGGGTCTTCTATGTCTATGATAAATTTTGTTCATTTTTTAAGGGAAATTGGCTTGGAGAAATTGTTGTACTCTTCTTTCATCTCTCTTTTAGCTTGTCGCCTTTAGTACACCCCCGTGTACTTTAGTGTGCCTTAACTTCATTTTTTCATGTATTTTCTCTTTTTGTTCGTAATATTATTTTTCGTTTGTCTATCAAATAAATAAATATACTAATATTATGATATATTGTGACATTACCTAATTTGGAAAATTTTTAACTTTTTTTACAAAACTAACAATTTTGTGAGATCATACTATACTCCCTAAGGCCTTTATGTCGTAAATCAATCTTAGAAGCCAAATAAAGTACCAATTTGAATTCATAAGCCTTGTAGGTTTTTTATAAAAATTATTAAGCAATTTTAATGTATCGAATGGATGATGCTAATACGCTAGTATGATATGTTAATACCACTACCAATAAGGTATAAATAAACATCTCTAAAACCTTTATTATAAAGGTATAACACAATTGCACTGCACTTATTATACAAATACACTAACATTAAGATACATTCCCACAAAACCATACTTAAAAAGTTTTAAACTTTTTTACAAAACTAATAATCATTTGTTATCACTTTACTCTCGAGCAAATATTTGTATGTTATTCGGTTGATGGGTGCTTATGGAAAATGACAACTCATTTTTTTGAGATAACAAGGTTATGAATTGGTTACTCATGAGCAAATGCAAAGTTTGTTGCAACATGTACAAAATGGCACAATGACTTTGGGGTTTGGTTTTCATATCAAATATTGGAAATTAACTTTCCTCTTCTACTGTTTTTTTATAAAAAGAAATCAAATAAAATAAACAACTAAAGAAAATGTATTTCAAAAAACTTAGTTTTTTTTTTTATAGGTAAAAGCAATTATATTAAAAATAAAAGAGTATACACGATGTACACAAGCAAAAAGTAAAAAAACTTAGCTTTTTATAATAAAATAAGAATATATAATATATATATATATAATTTTTTCCTTCCTTTTTTATTTTTTGTTTTTCCTTTTTATGACATTTTTTCTTGATTTTAATTTTATTTATTTATTTTTTCCTATTTTCTCTCCTCCCCGTTTTTTTCCAACTTCATTTAAGCAATCTCATTGCTTTTTTTCTCATATTTGTATGGAGTAATAGACAAGAGGTGAATCATGTAAAATTGCCTTCTCATAAGTTGGGTCCTCCAAAGGAATTTAATAACTAGATAACCCTTTATTTCCTCGTTATGCACAAAACACCCTTTTAGATAATTTTGCAATAAAAAATGTTTGATAAGTTATCAAATCTGAATGAACACATGATGAGATAATTTATCTCATCTCCACCAACCAACAAACGTGGATTGAATATTTGGATTGTAAACCAAACATGATTTAAAAGTAATGCAATGGTAACCAACTGCCCAAGTTGCTTCTTCGAAAAAACACAATCAATTTTTTTTCTTCCAAAATAAAAAGGCATTTATATGTCTCACAATTCCAAACATTGGTTAAGACTTAGGAGAGAATAGCATAACTCTTAAAAGTAAAACCAGAAAATACTATGGGTGAGGACCAGCTATACAGGAATGATGGTTTCAAAGACAGCGGATACTAACGAAATTGTTTCACAGCCAATGTTGGATGGACATTCATGTCGAGAAATGGTAGCAAAAGAAAGAGGAGACTATGCAATAATTTAGTTTAAAGCGAAATCATCTCGAAATTCAACAATAGAGTTCATTGAATCGGAAAGCTGCATCACCCAAAAAAAACAAAAAGTCCAAACAAGAAATTAAAATTTAGCGCATTACCAAAATAGGATGACAAAATGTAGATTTGAGAAGCTCCTTGATGTCTTCTCTAGCACTCTTCAGCTGATCCGGATCGGATGCCGAGCATTTCGGAGCCGCCACGGAGCTAAAACCCAAACCACCGCTGGATGCACGGACCGAAGTCGTTTTCTGCACATAAAAAAAAAAGGAAAATGAAAATGAGGTTCAGAATCAATACAATCGCATAAAAATATAGACACAAAAATAGCGAGAAAGAGAACCTGACGGTGGAGGAGGTGAGAGAGAAGAGGAGAGGATCGGAGGCATTTGAGAGAGGAAAGGGAGAGTGAAGAAGGAGAAGGAGTTGAAGACGAAGTTGAAAAACCGAGCCGCGCTCTGGGGAGGAGGCGGGAGGAGGCCGCGGCGGCGCGACTCAGAGAAGCCATTTGCGGTGGTGTCAGAGAGAGTGAGAAGGCCTCCGCCATTGGATTTCACTTTCCTCTTTTATGTGTGTGGCTGCCTCACTCTTTTTTCGGAATCACCAATTGGAGCCAACTTATAGGTGTCGTTTGGCTGTGGGGTTGCTTTTATCCACTCCCTCCTCCTGTTTGGCTGTTTTCCACCTTTATCTTGTATATTTCTCTATTCTCTTCTTCTCACCAAACATTTCTCGGCATGAATCGAAGATCTCACAACCATACTATGTTTTTTGCCCCTTATAATTTTAGTCCACAATAAAAATATTTATATCTTTTATATTATTATATACATTTTTTTTTTTATTCCTCCATATAACAGTTTGTATTTGATGAATAGGATTATGAATATGATTTTTTATTAATTTTAGATACAATTAGCTGCAAGTCGTTATAATTTGATTTAAATAATTAAAATAAAAATTATTATTTATTTATTTATTTATATTTTTCAAAAATCTAATAAAAATTTTCTTAAGTTTTAAAATAAAAACAATATTGTAATGAATAAAGAAACATATGGTTTGTTTGTTAATATTTTTAGTAATATAATTTTATTAAAGAAAATATAAATAAAAGTAATTATTTTTTGTGGACTTATTCTTCCTGAAATTATTTAAAAATTAATATTTATATATAATATAAAATATATATATATATATATATTGGTTAACCATTTTCGAAAAAGGCTGTTTGACAGCCCAATAAATTTGACTTCATTGAATTGTTTGGTAGGCCTGCCTTGATCCTCAAGCAATTGACCCGACTCCGGAGTGAAGTGCTCATTATTTTATTTATTTTAAATATTAAAAAAAATATATATATATCTTAATCAATCATACATGCCATGTTTGACTATAATCACACTGATATCCTTAATTTTACTTAATGAGGAATAAAATATTTTCTACCCTTTATTATACATCGTACCTCGTATCTGGTTCTGTATTCTTTTTTCATTATCTAACTGTAATGGTGACATCAATTTTCAATCATTTAAATTACAATTATCGGCGGAGTTTTATTTTCATAATTTAATTTCCTTTGTGTTTCTCAATTAAATTTAATAACCTTAATTTGTATTATATAAAATTTTAATTTAATAATTAAACGAGAATGATTAATTATTGATTAATATCTGACTTTCAAATTAAAAATATTTATTTTCCTTTAATATACCCATTGAATATGCACATTTATAAGTGATTTCTTAATTTCTTAATTATAATTTTTTATTTATAAAAATAGACTATGAAGCAGAATTTCTTCAAATTCTATTAAACAACAAGTTATAATAATCTTCGAAACGAAACTTTATAACATTTCTAGTAAATCTTATCCGCTAAATAATCAATTTTATGTTACAAATACATTTTTTAACTAAACAATATGGTATTTTATTTATTTTCTTACAAATATGATAATAATTGTAAATATTTAGATCCTAAGATAATTTCCAAGTATCATTTATTAATAATATAATAGAATTATGAATATTTATTTTCGTTGTAACAATTTATCATTATTTTTTAATCATTTTCAATTTATAGTTTTAAAAACTCATTGTTTATAGCAACTAACACATCATATTTCGTAATAATTATTGTAGCATTACACATATGCTAACTTACAACTATTTTTATAGTTCCATTAAAATTGTTGGCAACTCGCCGTGATACACTTTCACTTTTGATTATCTATCATCGAACCCTTGAAATTTAATTTGAATATTCCATTAATGGAAGGAATCTAATGAATCATTTTTTCCACTGTTGGAGGGACATTGCATCGGCAACTCGCTGTGATACACTTTCACTTTTGATTCTCTATCATCGAACCCTTGAAATTTAATTTGAATATTCCATTAATGGAATGAATCTAATGAATCATTTTTTCCACTGTTGGAGGGACATTGCATCATTGGAATTAAAAGTCGATCATATAATCTTACAAATTTTTTAACTTTAAGGTGGTTTCCTCAATAAGAGTAAAAGGGTTTGATTTGATTTTCCAAAAAAATACCCCATTTTCATAAGACAATGACAATTTTTGTATAGGATGATCCCAAATTTTGTAGTTAATTTTATACTTTTTATACACCATTTCAAGCCAAGATAGAAAGTTATTTTTTATTATTTTTTTTTAAAAAGTGTAGGATAATTTAAAATAAAAATATTAGTTTTCACGAACATAATGGTAATTTGATTTTATAAATATATCGAGATATATCGAAAAACATGAATGAGAGAGAAAGAGATAGACACTTTGGCATCCCAATCAATGTAATGTAAATCATTTTAATTAACGAAAGAAACAAAGGCAATTGGAAGCATATTTTTCGTACTAGATTCATCTTATCTTTGCAATGAACTAAATAATATTTTATATAGCAGTGTTTGTTGACTTCCTCAGTCAATTTTGACGGTGATTACAACTTTTTAGCTAAAGTTTAAGTTATGAATCACGAGCCTTGTCAGTATGGACATTAAAGTCATCGGGTGTGGATATTCGAAGGTACATGTCTGCATATGGTACCCCGAAGCTCTGCTTTTCTCTAAATGGTACTTGGTGGGCAAGTACTATTTTTGGTACCACCGGCAGTATATAAACCCAGTAATATGTCCAGAAACAAACTTTTCTACCATCTCATATGCATCATTTTAGTCCAGCTCCAATATACTTTTAAATCTTTTAGCTTCATTATAATTTCAGCTACATTAAGGGCCCAGAATTGGCCCGAATTTCAGGAGTCTGGCTTAAACCCATAAGTGGCCTAATCACCCTTATAGTTACAATTGTTGGTTTCGATTTTTAAACTTAGTGGTCCAGGGCCTAAGCCCATAAACTTATAGTAGGCTTGAAACTGGGCACGATTTTTAAACTTACATGGTCCAGTGCCTAAACCCATGAACTTTCTGTAGGCTTGGAACTGGGCCTATGGCGCTGCGTTCATTATTATTATTATTTTAAAAAATCACTAAAAGGGAATACCCATTTCATTACCAAACATTTTCAGAAAATCTGAATTATTTATTAGAAAATAATGCTGGAAATACCTATTTTATCCTTTAAAATCTTAATTAGTTGCTAAAAAAAGCTTTAAAATTATTTTATTCGTATTTTTTCCGTAAAAATTTCAATTACTTTTTAAAATGCTAACAATTTGTTTCCAAGAAAAAAAAATTATTATTAGAAATTATTTTATTCCTAAAATATTCTAAAAAAAATAATTGTAATAATTATTTCCCACTCGAGCTATTTTTCAGAAAAAGAAAAATTAATATAATGCGATTTTATTCTTAAAATTATTCTCAAGCAACTTCAAGCTATTTATTTATTAATTTATTAATCGACATTTTTAGAAAAAGTCCATTAACCATTTACCATTCAAACTTATTCACAAAAATATTTTCAGAAAAAAAAATCTTGGTGGTTTCGGAAAACAAACACCGTCATAGTCAATAAATGATAAAATTGTATATTTTAAAATTTTAAAAATTATTGTGATTTAAAAAAAAAATCAAAATTAAAATTAAAAGAAAAACAATAAAAAGTTATACAAACTATTTAATATATTTTCTAATTATTTTTTCTTATTCTAAATATATATCATATTTTTTAATCCAAAAAATATCTTTGTGTGCATTAATTTCCGTAAATAATATGTAACATATTTTTAAGTAATTGAAAATAAATTTGATTTTAAAAATATATATTTTTATTTATTTTTAAATCACAGTATAAATACACGATCACATAAGATTCTTTTAATAATAAAAATAAAAATAAAGTCGATGTCTTGATCTCAACTCAAGCAGAGGTGGCGCATTGCGTGTAATTGGCCCTAGTGTTTGTTGCACCGGTCCGGCCGGCCTCAACGGAAATACCTAACTCCAAGAAAATTATGGAGATCGCCGGTTACACGTCAGGGCATCGCCGTAATTAATTCGCTAAACCGGGCCCTTTTCGAACAATATCTTATCCGTTTTCTTTCTTTTTGAACGCGCAATCGGTGGCCATGGTTGTTGCTCTTCACAAATCAGAGGATTGCCATGTCGGACAATGATATAATGTGGGACCCATGTGAACATATCAATCTCATATATATTTTTTCAAATTTCTGATGAAATGTATTTTTATTAAAAATTCTTGCTTCTAACTTTGGATTTTAATATTGTCCCTTGTTATATAATAATAAGATACGGATGCATCGTACTACTAAAAAACTATCAAATATTTTTATGCTTTGTAAAATTTAAAATATAAATGAAAATTTGTTAAAAATATATTTTTTTTAAATAAAAAATGAAAGCTTATGTCGTGTACACCTCAATTATTTAGTTAACTATAAATAGTTGATTGCGCAGGTTTGAAAAAGATAAGAAGCACGCACCACTTGCAGAATTTCGTCCGTAATGCTGCGAGGGTTCATGTCAAATGGGCCACTGTGGGTTGAATATTCCCTCCCACGCTAAAGGGGAGAAGAATAAATAAATAAACGGTGGCACATATGGGAGTTATTCCAATTAAAAAAAAAAAAAATCATGTCATTTTAGTTAGTAATGTTTTTATAAAACATATTTTGAAAAAATATATATTTAATTTATAACAAAAATAAAGAAAAAGAAAATATATGGTTGACTCTTATATTAGAGTAAAGTATTTAGTGATTTTACGAAGCAAGTTTTGTTTAAAAACCATTTTTGAAAAAAAAAAAAGAAGTATTTGATAAAATTTATAAAACATCTTTTAAAAATCTAAAAAAATATTTAATATGTGTTTGATAGTAATTTTACGAAGTGTTTCTAATTTTTATAACATTTTAAAAAATTTTATCTGTATTTTTTTATAAAATAATTTAAGTAATTTTTTCATATTTTAAATTAATTTTTCAAAATTTTAAAAATATTTTATAATTTTTTTTAAACATTTAATAGTGTATTCCACAATGATTATATGAAATATTTTTAATACTTTTAATACTTGAAGAACAAAAATTTCAAAGTGTTACAAATGTTATAAATACTTCTTAGAGTTATTACCAAATACACCCTTATTAAATTTAAAAAAAATATATTTTTAGACTAAAATTGTTTAGTAAAATCTCTATCAAACTGTCTTTAAAAATATGTTTGGTAATATTTAAATTCAAAATATTTTTACTTTATTTTTTCTTAAAATACACTATATTTTATTTTTCAAAATTTTAAAACATTTTTTAAATTAAAAACTCTATCTAAAATAATTTCGGAACAAACTCTAAGTATTTTTATTTAAAAAAACTTTTATTTTTTTATAAAAAAATATTTAAAAAATGGGTGTTATTCCTATGTAAGTAACTTTTTCCGTGTCATTTTTGTTTATAATGTTATTATAAAAAATATTTCAGAGAAAAATCAAAAGAAAAATGAAATATATAGTTGCCTATTTATATTTGGAAGCAACTTGGTGCGTAATATTTCCGTAAAAACTATTTCAAATATGGGAGTTATTCCAATTAAATTAAATTAAATTTCTGTATAATTTTTGTTAATATTATTATTATAAAATATAGTTTGATAAAGAAGATGAAATAGGTAATTAACACATACTATTAGAAATTGAGCATAAATTATGTAACGTTTTTGTAAAAATTTTACAGTCCGATAATCCAGATCGAGAAACTCCGCCTGATACCATCGGCTAAAAAAACAAAAACATGGGAAAAAAAATCAAAAAAGGAAAAAAGACAAGGAAAGGGCAGACATGGCTGTCTATATATTATAAGAGATTTTGTTGGTTTGTTTAATTTTTCTAAGGGAGGAAAGGAGACCGCTTATCGATCTCATCGTCGTCTTCCCCAAAGGCTTCATATCGACGAGGTAGTGGTGACGTGGGCTTATCTTCGCCGGCTTTGTTTTATCTGTACTCTAATCGTTGAGTTTCTTTCGCTTTATCTTCTCTTTGATCTGTAGCTTTCTTACTCTACATTTCTTCGTGTTTTATCCGTTTATGCTGATTCTGACAGCAGTTGTTGCGGGAGGAAGTCGTCGATGGCGGAAGATAGTGAGACGAAGAAGGTGTTCGACGCTGAAGCAGCGGGTTCGCTAATGAAGGAGCTGAGAGGAACCTACGCTTCTGGAAAAACGAGGAGCTATGAGTGGAGAGTGGCGCAGTTGAAGAATGTGATGAAGATCGTCGATGATCACGAGAAAGATATCCTCGACGCAATTCGTGCTGACCTTTCCAAGCCCGAGCAAGAAAGCTACATCGCCGAGGTCTGGGTTTTATGTCTATTTGAACTGATTCTATATTGAATTATTATTTATTGCTCTGGTTAATTGATCATTTTTTTTTTTTCCCTTTTTCCATGTATTTCAATAAATTGCCACAGCAGATTCATTTCGTAAGCATTTAACACTTAATTTTTGATTGTTGACCTTTTTTGGAGTCCTTATCATGAAATCTCGAAATGAATTAATGATGCCGCCATAAATGTCCAGTTAGCCTACTGGATTCGGTTTTTTTTTTTGGTTTAATTTTTTGGGAGATTTTAAGAGGGCGTGTTCTTTTTCTCCTCTCTTGTTCTGGTGTATGCGTCATGTTAACGTCTCAGCGAGGGGTAAACGGAAGGCAGTCAGGATTAAAAGGGTCCTATTGTGGAATTGTTAGGAAATGGGTCCTCTACAACCGGGCACAAAAAACTTCCCTAGGTAGGTGGTCGGTGGGAGCATTAATGGTACAGCCACTTAACTCTCCATGCCGATGTTTGACCAACTTTAGTGTATGTCTCAAAAATGCTGGTGATACATGGGTTAGAGCAGATTTCCATGTCAGACAAAGTTGTTTTAAATCTATCTTGACAGGTTATTCAGTTATAAAAGGGGCTTTTTTCTCAGGGGGTTGGGGGCGGGGGAAAGGAAGGGGAGGGGGGATTGTTTTGGGTGCAGTAGAAATTCCTTTTATGAAAACATTAATTTTAATTCTGTTCTCATGGAATAGATGTATTGATAATTTCTGAACATAAGGTTTTCGCTGAAACCCAGTAGCTATTAGAGATACTTTCTGCGTTTGCTTAAAAAAACCTTATGCCCCATCCACTTGGTGGGATACCCTGAAGAATTTGAAAAAAACCAGGGAAACAGTATGTGAGCAGGGAGAAGTAATTCAGCTTAAGAAAAAAAAAAAACCTTGTCATATGAGAAATATCCTGCATGATATGGGAATTCCACTAGACTCTGAATTAATTTTAGATTTTCAGTTACCTGTGAATAATTTGAGAAACAAGCATTTTTACAAGAAAACCCTAGGCTTTTTCTGCTTGACAAAAGGTTAGCAAAAAATTCAAAATCTCAGCAATTATGGTAGAGTTTTGTTACAATTCACTAAGCAAACTTTAATCCCAATTTCCCAACTAACTTAGAATCAACTAAACGACTTTAGAAAAAAACATTTTTGGTTAGATCCTTGATAATCATGTTTTCTCTTTCCATATTTACCCATGTGTATATATGCCTGTGTTTTCCTCTGTCCTTTTGCCATCCTCAGTTTCAGTTGATTCGATTGCTTGTAGGCATCAGTTGGTATTTGTTGCATAGGTGGACCATGGAACAATCCTAGATGAACATTTGACATTATCATTTTAGCTACACTCCTTTCTTGAACATTTGGTTTCTTTATCAAGTTCGATCACAACTGTTTGCAACATGCTTCACAAATTTAGAATAGATTGCAAAATGTTTGAAAGCATCACGAGCAAAGATCATTTGTGACTATTTGACTTAATGCATATAAGGTTGTTGTTTGGCTTTCTTTAAACAGGTTTTCTTTAGCAATCTTTTCACCTCTCTATGGTTCACACTATTTAACATTTCCTGTTATCTGAAACCAAATTTAATACTGAAGGCTAATGCTTTAACCATGCATTAATTACAAACCTTTTGTACTGTTGAACATCAATAATCCCTGTTATTGTTTTGTAGCCATTTCGTGGTGATATGCTTGTATAGGTAATTTACAATATCTGTAGATCTTTGTTTGGATGCTATGAGAAACTTAAATATATACTTTGAGAGGCACTCGTGTATAAATTAAACTGCATATATGGAGGAAGCCACCAGTTTTTGTTAAGTTGAGCATTTTAGTTTTTAGAGGGTTTTGGTGCAAAACTTGTTTTCTCCTATGAATTCTATAGAGGATATGCTCTGATTACTTCTGTAATTATTTTGATTTATGTTTCCTTCCTCAAAAAATAAATTTATATGGTCATCTTGCAGATTTCTATTGTAAAGTCATCCTGTACGCGTGCACTTGGGGAATTAAATCGATGGATGAAACCAGAAAAGGTAAAATTTTGTCACAACCTCTCTCCTGATTGGAAGCTGTTATGATGCATCACGTTGCCTTGAAAGTCGAGCATTATTTAATGCAAAATCTTTTCACTCATTACAGGTTAAAACTTCAATAACAACTTTTCCTTCATCAGCAGAAATAGTGTCAGAACCATTGGGTGTAGTATTGATCATTGGAGCATGGAATTTTCCTTTGTGTATGTTGAGAACCTGGTGCACCAACTGTTTATACCTTTTCTTACTGAACTCAGTTATTATACTTTTCAATCCTAGTTTACAGAAGAGAGGAAGCTAATCATGATTGTACTTTTGCATGGGAAGAGTTGCTTTTGTTTTATCTGGCATTTTTTTGAATACTTGCTTCCTCAAAGAAACAATATCCCTTTAATTGCTATCTATGATTTATTCCCATTCTTTTGATAGATTCATGACTTGTAGTCCATAATTATCAGTTTTACCCATCAATTTCTTTACCTACCTCATTTTAATTTTCTCACTCTTCCTGCTATGTTTTTCCATTGATTTTATTGCATTCCCTTTCCCTTTGGACTTTGTGGGTTAAAGCCATTAGTATTTTGTTTCCTTATATTAAATATTGTTGTTTGTTCATATTTAAATCTTCTTCTGTCCTCTTGGTTGTATGTTTACATCATAAGTAAACAAGGTTTGTCTTGTCTTGACTATGCTTTAACCCCTTTAAATCAAATTATTTTGAACCAATATTGATCTCTTTGAATTTATCCTTCTTAATAAATGGACAGCAAGTTTTTTATTTTATTTTATTTAATACCGGCATTTTGAGCAAGCCCCTTGGTTCTAGCGTTCCATGTTGCCTTTTGAGTTCCTTCCAAGTTTTTGAGTACTGCTTGTGGTTTTGAATCTCTTGGGCAATTTATTAAGATATCTAGCAATATTTCTTTCCTTCCGGTTTAGGTTTTATGATTTTGATAAAGTTAATAACAATTCAATGTCTATCATAGGAACATTAATGGCCATGATTCCTTTAGAAGTTAATTTTTAACTTATCCCAAACTTTTGGCATGGTATCAAATACATTTTTCATCTTCACTCTTTGTATAAAACTTATTTTTCTTTGTTTCTCAATACTTATGAACTCAAGTTATTATTGTGGTTGACCATTTTGAATCTCTTTAAGTTGTATGGGCAGGATTCAATTTTTAGCAATAATTTTATTTGTTCAATCTCTCTTTCCCAGTGTTAGCTCTTGATCCAGCTATTGGAGCTATTGCAGCTGGTAATGCTGTGGTTTTGAAACCATCAGAACTTTGTCCTGCCACTTCCTCATTGATTGCCAAACTTGTTGGGAAATATTTGGATAGCTCTTGCATAAAAGTTGTTGAGGGGTCTGTGGCTGAAACATCTGCGTTACTGGAGCAAAAGTGGGACAAAATATTCTTTACAGGTTCTTAACCTTTCATTATCTATTTATATTTTCTTCTGGGATGATCTTATGATGTTAAATGGTTTGCTGTATAGTTCTATATATGTATCCTTGTGTTTTTTTTTTCCTCACAATGGAGACAAAAGGATTGTTCCGTTAAGTAAATGATAAAGGAAGTACTTTGGCTCAAGTTATAGTTTACAAAGTCTAATGTCTTCTTTTGGTTGAACTCCAGGTTTTACATGGAGTTTATAGACTATTTTCACCCATTTCCCTTCAATATGTACAAATATATTTCATGAAATTCTCTATTAAAACAAGCATAGAGAGTAGGAACATGCATTACAAAGATGCAAGTGGAAAACTGGTGACATCACCATAGTCAACATGGGTTAGCATCGGTTGAAAGTATTTAGTGGGTGAAAAGCAAAGAAAAAGGATCTAGAATATTTAGGAGTGCATAATGCATATAAGTTGTTTTAGCATTTTACATGGTTGACTTATGGTAGTATGGTAGGAATTCCTATATGAAGGGCCTTCTGCGTGTGGTGTTTTGAGGATGGAAAAAGATTGGGATTGAGTAATGGGGGAGGAGAATATCTGTTTATTAACATATCTCTAGATGTTAGTCACTAAGGAGGTCATGGGAGTCAACTTGTGGGTTATATGGCTGGACAGGAATGCTGTGATCTTGATAATAAAAATAATTAATAACAGAAGTATAGGAGGATATGTATTTTCTTACATGTCTCTGGATGTCTTTACCAGGGAAAGCTCTTAGGAGCCTCCTTGAGCATCATTTTGCAATATTCGAGTGTGGCCCCTTTCTAGTTAAGAGAGGGGTGGACGTTCAGGCTGAGTGGATCAGTCCTCTAGGCTCTAGATGAATAGCCCGTTTAAGCTGGAAAATTTCTGTTTATTTATTTTTCTGCATGTGATATGCAGGAATTGCCTAATCTTGAACCTGTTGCAGTATGTTTAAGGAGAGTGTAGAATGGGTAGAGCATCTTTTGATGCATTGTTTGGTGACCTGAGAGATTTGGTATATCTTATTTTCCTTTCTGGGATGTGTTTTGAATTGCTTGGGTTTGTCATGGATCTTCTTCATTGGTGAAACATTAAAGATATAAGCCGGTAGTTCTGTTTATTTGGAGGACAGCTTTCCATGCTTCAAATATGGTGTTCTTGGATAGAGAAAAACACGAGGGACAATCATAGTGTTGCATTGATGGATCTTTCAATAATTTAATGAAAGAGAACACTGGTAGTTAAAAGACAGACAATTTGAATGGTTTAGCCATCATTTTTAAACTTTGCGATTCTTTGTTTTTCATGACTAGGCTTAATTTACTGTCAAACATGTAACTGTTGAATTTATAGGTAGTGGAAGAGTGGGACGAATTGTGATGGCGGCTGCTGCAAAGCACCTTACACCTGTAGCTTTGGAGCTTGGGGGGAAATGTCCAGTTGTTGTTGATTCAGACATTAATTTACCCGTAAAGAACCTTTCTTAGTCTTGCATACTTATGGTGCCATGGTCATTTAACCCTGTTGCTACCTGTGGCATAATGGGCTACCCTTTTGCCTCTATATGGCTAATGTGCTGACATAGTTTTTTTGTGTTTCCAAGGTTGCAGTTAGGCGGATAGCAGGGGGCAAGTGGGCAAGCAATAATGGACAAGCCTGCATTGCTCCTGATTATATTATCACAACAAAAGACTTTGCTCCAAAGTTGGTAAGGCTGCTAATATGTATGTAATTAGTTTGATATTTATTCCTCTGTTTATTTCATTTTCCTCCCCTGTTACTTTTTCTCCAGATAGATGCTCTGAAACATGAGTTGGAGGCGTGGTATGGAAAGGATCCATTGGAATCAAAAGACTTGGCCCACATTGTGAATTCTAATCACTTTGCTCGCTTGGTGAAGCTCTTGGATGATGATAAGGTTTCGGGTAAGATTATCCATGGAGGTCAAAGGGACAAAGCCAACCTGTGAGTTCTACAATGTTCTGGTTCACAGTCTTCTTGGTTTATTAGTTGACTAATTGGGACGGGCCTTTCTTACCACTAATATTGCATGCTTCTATCCATGGCAGGAAGTTTGCTCCCACCATCTTGCTGGATGTTCCAGAAGACTCTCTGGTCATGAATGATGAGATATTCGGTCCCTTACTTCCCATTCTCACGGTAAGGATCTAACTCGGTGCATTGCAGTGAGTCTTTTCGGAAGGATCTGCTGTTTCTCAGGAATTCATGTTTCTTGACAAGATGCCAGTTCTTCTCTTCATGTTGGATAAGAATTATAAAACCAACTTCCACCTGAATTTTGTCGTTAAAAATGTTGTTCTAAACACAAGTCAACATGATATTTATTTGGGGGAGAAATTAGGTAGTTCAAGTTGCCTTTGTGATGAATAAGAGAGGGGTCCTAATATGGGCTTAACGTCTGATAGTAAGGCCTATCTATATGCTTAATAAAAATCCCAGAACAAAGCAAGAGCCTCATAAAGGTAATCCTCTCTATATAGCAATTTAAATAGGACCCATGTTCCATTCCTAAAAGCCTGACAATTTAAAAAAATAAAAAATGGAAAATTTAAATATATAACTGCTAAGTAACTCAAATTACTTTATTAAGATTATAAAACTTAAGATCCCTGTATACTTGGAGGGCATCAGTTCTCTGATGTATCCTCCTTCTGATTAATACAATTACATTTACTTATAAAAAAAAAAAATTATAAAACTTAAGAGTTTTGAGCAAAATTAATATATTTGAAAAAAAAAAAAAATCCATAAAGTAGATCTTCAAACATTATAATTTCTAAACTAGTCCATCTTAGCACCTAGGCATCCATGTTGCTTGAGAATTTATTTATTTATTTTTAGTCACAAAATCATATTTAATGATTACAGTTTTAATGTTAAATTTAAAAAAAATTCAAAATTGTAGTTGGTAACTACGGTTTTATAATGTGGATGAGACGCACAAGTTTGAGAATTATTTTAGGAGGAGGTTACTTTGTGGGATTTTCTTTTTTTTTTTGCTCAAAACTCAAACTTATAGGCCATCATCTTATGGGTCCAGCATCAAATAAGCCTGTAAAGATTTGTTCTGACGTAAGGTTCCCTTCATTGGGCACTGACATTGGATGCCAAAGGGGCCATTTCAAACAGGAAATCTTTTCAGGAACGTGACCTCTGTAAGAACAGGCAGAACAACAATTTTATGTTAATGTTGGTTATGTATTTTCTTCCTTTTAATGCCATTTTATCCATGAAGCATGGAACATTAATCGCGATTTTATCCTTCTTTTGTTTTGCAATAGGTTGACAAACTGGAAGACAGCTTTGATATGATAACCTCAAGAGGGAAGCCACTTGCAGCTTATCTATTTACCAACAACAAGAAGCTCAAGGAGAAGTTTGTGAAAACAGTCTCTGCAGGGGGTTTGGTCATCAATGACACTGTTTTACATGTGATTACTCTTCCTTTTAACTCATAGAGAAAGCTATACTGCATGCATATTTTTATATATATATATATATATATATATAGATATATAGATAGGTAGTCCTTCCATGCTTGCATACACAAAAAGTCATTAAAAAACTATTTTCACATTTTGAGTAATTAAAGTGACTTAGGTTGTGTTTGTTTTTTGGCTGAATAGAAAAAGCCAAATATTTTAGCTTTTTCTATTCAGCCAAAAGTGATCTGTTGACATCATCCAACATAACTAAAGTGAACTTGTTATCAATAAGTTCAGTTTAATTATGTTGGATGATATCAACAAGTCACTTTTGACTGAATAGAAAAAGCTAAAATATTTAGCTTTTTCTATTTAGCCAAAAAACAAACACTATCTTAGTAACTTAATTTATGTCATTAAGTAAATTAAGTATATTTGATAAAATAACTTAAAGTAAAAAATAACTTTAATTAATAAGTAAAAATAATTAATTTATTCTTAAATTCATATATTTATTTTATCTTTTTATCATCATTTGTCTTGGTTATCTATATGATTTTTTTTGCTATTACATGACCTCTATTATTACTTGACCTCTTTTGCCCTAATTATAATTTATGAGGATAAATATATCAATTTAATGATTAGAATAAATTTTAAGTTAATTTTATCTTATAACTTTAATATTTAAAGTAACAATTAAGTAATAAGTTTTAAGCCAATGACTTAAGTATAATTTAACTTAAAATCAACTTAAGTCATTATGTAATAAGTATTAAATTTTACCAAACATCTCTTAAGAGGTGCTTTATAAATCAGTTTAATGATTCAATATGACTTAATGATTTAATTTAAATTATTAAGTAGATTAAACTTGTTTGATAAAATAATTTAATATTAAAACTTAAAAAATAAAAAATAACTTGAAGTATTAAGTCAAAATAGTTAATTAATTCTTAATCTTAAATCCCTTTTATCTCATTTACCCATGTTTACGAAGTTCTTATTTTATAATTATGATTTTATATTCATAATTCATCTTTTATGATAATTATTTTTATGTATCTATAATACTTCAAATATGAATGTTCAACAAATAAATTTATGATTAAAGATAGTCAAAATATAAATATTAGTTAAAATTAATAAGAATAAATATGTTAATTTGATGATTTAAAATAAAATTTAAATTAACCTTATCAAACAACCTTAAAACTTAAAGTAAAAAATCAATAATAAATTTTAAGTCAAGAAAAAATTAACTTAAAATCGATTAAATTCATTAAGTGGTAAGAATTAAATTATAATATGAAATTGATGGTGCAGTTTGCAGAGAAGACTCTCCCTTTCGGAGGAGTTGGAGAGAGTGGAATAGGTTCATACCATGGGAAGTTCTCTTATGAGGCTTTCAGCCATAGAAAGTCAGTTCTTTACAGAGGTTTTGCTGGGGATGCATCTGCAAGGTATCCCCCATACTCGGATCGGAAGCTAAAGTTACTCAAGGCTCTACTCAGTGGGAGTGTCGTTGGTGTAATCCTTGCTCTGATTGGATGGTCTTAGGTTTGAAATATCTCAAAAATGTGCCATCTTCCAGTATTACTTCTCTTTGTTTATTTGTATTCTACATTACTCAATCCAGCATGCCTTGGATCCTCTTATTCATTATAGTCTTTTTGCAAATGACTCTAGTGGAGGTATGAACACTTTCTAATGTTATATATATATAATACATGCATGTGAGATAATAAAATATAATAAAAATAAATTTTAAATAAAAGAGTTTATGTTTAATAAATAGCCCTTGGTATTAATAGATTAATAATAAATTCATATTGGCATAGCAGAGGCAACCAAATATTCAAAAGGAATGGTCATCTTGGTTCTTATGAAAAAGCAGTTTGTAAGGAGAGATATGACCAAGAATAAGAGTAGGCACACTGTTGATAAGAATGACGGCTGTTTGGAAGACATAATGCCAAAATTTGAGAGGTAGATGTGCAATGGTAAGTTGGGCCAACCCAGTTTTAGTCATATGTGGAATTTTTCGCTCAGCTCGACCATTCTGTTCAGGAGTATAGGGGTAAGAACATATATGCCATGTTTTGTGAGAAATGGTGTAAGAGTTTTGAATTCCCCACCATTACCTAATTGAAGGCATTTTATTTTGAGATCAAATTGGTTTTCTACTAAACTGAAGGAAAAAGGAAAAGACTTGAATTTTTTTATTGTAAGAAATATATCCAGAGGTAAAACGAGAGAAATCATCAACAAATGGTAAAAAATACTTGGCACCTGTAGTGGAAGGAGTGGGTGTGTTGGACCCCAGAGGTCAGTATGGACCAAAGCTAGAGGTTGAGTAGCTTTAGATGAAGATACCAAAAATGAGAGTTTGTGATTCTTAGCAAATTGACATGCACAACAAACATGAATGTTATTATTAGTGGAGTATGGAATATTACAACATGACAGTTTGAGTTCAAGAATTCGAGCTGCTAGATGACCAAGTCTTCGGTGCCAGGTGAAGAAATCATGTTGAGATCTAGCTGTGAGGACTGAATATGTAGGAGAGAAACTATTTATTGAGTGATTACAGGATCCACGTTCAGTGCTACCTTAGCGAAGTGTCTTCTTGGTAAGTTGATCCTTGACAAGCAAGAAATTAGGATAGAATTCAAAAACTGAGTTATTATATACACAAAACTTGGAAACACTAATGAGACTGGTTGCAAGATGGGGTACATGGAATACGGTTTGTAGGCCTCCCATCTCCTGGACTGTTCTCATACAGGCTTCTTCGTTTTGTGTGGCTGTGCTGAAGCAACTCAACAAGAAGAGTTTTTTTTTTTTTTTTTGGTTTCTCCTGTTTATTGACAGAGTTGATCGTTATAATAAAGGGTTTTCACCAGCCCTCCACAATATCAATGCTTATATGAGTTTGATTTTTTTGAGAATCAAAAGGTGGTAATAAGACTAAAACACAGCACGCTAGGTAGACAGGCTATCCAACCCCTGAAACACCATGACTGCATTTATAGAATAAAATGATTACTGGAATGATTTTTTTATTAATGCCGATATAGCATAAAATATTCTTGAAAATATTTGTTGAGAGAGAGAGAGAAGAGTGAAAGAAGAGAGAGAAAAGAGAAAAAACAGCATACAAGCTTTTTTCAAGGCATCATTTCAATGGTAATGCTGATATGCTAAACTGTAGAATGTTTCAAACATGCATGTACACCTAGTCGGCATGTTTCAACCATGTTTTCAACATTGAGTAATTAAAGGAGACTTAAATAATTTAATTTAATTCATTAAATAAATTAAATATATTTAATAAGATAACTTAATGATATGACTTAAAATTATAAATAACTTTAAGTACTAATTAAAAATAATTAATTTATTCTTAAATTCATATCATTATTTTATTTATTTTTTAATCATTTATCTTAGTTACATCTACGATCTTCATTGTTATTTAACTTCTTTTATTCTAATTATAATTTATAAAGAAAAAATATATCAATTTAATGATTTAGAATCAATTTTAAGTTAATTTTATTAAATAACCTTAAAGTTAGAATTAATTAACAAATTTTAAATTAATGAATTAAGTATAATTTAACTTAAAATCAACTCAAGTTATCATGCAATAACTATTAAATTTTACCAAATATCCCTTAAGAGGTGCTTCATCAATCAATGTAATGATTTAATATGACTTAATGATTTAATTTAAGTTATTAAGTAGATTAAGTTTGTTTGATAAAATAATTTAATATTACAACTTAAAAAGTAAAAAATAATTTGAAGTATTAAATCAAAATTGTTAATTTATTCTTAATCTCAAAGCTTTTTTATCTCATTTATTCATGTTCACTGAGTGTATACTTTATAATTACAACTTTACATTCACAACTCACCTTTTATGATAATTATTTTTATAGTTATCTTATGTACCTATTATGAATGTTCAACAAACAAATTTATTATTGAAAATGGTTAAAATATAAATATTAGTTAAAATTAATAAAGATAAATATGTTAATTTGATGATTTAGAATAAATTTCTAATTAACTTTATCAAACAACCTTAAAAATTAAAGTAAAAAATAAATAATAAATTTTAAATCAATAATTTAAGAATAATTTAACTTAAAATCAATTAAAATTATTACGTAATAAGTATTAAATTTTACTTGATTTTCTTTTGCGAGTCAAATATAAAATAAAATATTTATATTTATATAAATTTTTTAAAAATACCAATTACTTCAAAATATATAATATATTTGTCGTGATTATTAACAATTATCTCACAATTATTTTATAATACGATATAATGATACTTGGATTTGTAATCACTATAAGATAATTTTAGATGGAGTTTTCAACCATTATTTTACCAAGTAAAGCAAAAAGCTCCAATAAGAATCTTTCTCAAATGTGAACCCTTTGACAATGGAATTGCTTCATGGGTTTTAAAATTGATAGTAGAAACTTAGCCATGAAAAAAGATACTAAACTTTGGTAGTCGCCTCGTTTATTTATTTGTAATTATGGTGACATATAACCCACCTAACTCCCAAGGTTGGAAGTGCGAAGAAATTACCTACAAGTTGCAGCCCTTATTATATTACATGACCCCAGCAGAAAATGAAAGCCAAAAGCAGAACGACTTTAAGCGATTCAGACAAGTGCTTGTGGTGCACAAGCCAAACATAAGTACCAAACCATGAAAAGTGTTCATGATGGAGATGATTTTTCTCAGCAGCCAATCACCCCCATTAAAATTGAAATGGGAAGTCGGAAAAAGTAGAGCTGAAAGTAATGTTGACAAGTGCTTCATCTACAAGTAAGGAGACTAAAAGTTACAAGAATCCAAAACCTAAGATATAAAAATCCCTACTTTCATATTTTTAACATTAATCCAACCCCGGACATATTTATCCTTCTCTTAAAATGGGAAATTAAGAAAAAAAAGTAAAATAATAGCCAATGTTTAAAAAGTATTTAAAAAAATAATTTTTAAAAACATTTTTTGAAAACTGTTTTATAATATTTCATAAAATAAAAATACATTTAAGAATTTAAAATAATTTTAATCTCTTTTTTATATTTTTAAATATTCTTTTAAAATAATTTTATTTATAATTTCTTTTATTTTTAATTATTTTTATTTTTCATAATTATATAATTATTTTTAAAAAATATTAAAATGTATCATTAGAAAAAAAAAAAAAAAAAAAAATCATATTTTATGTTTTTAAGAATACTGGTTTTTTTTTTTTTTTAAAAATAAAAAATAAAAAAAAGTTAAAAATAGATTACAATCTTTGAAAACAAGCTTCAAACTTTCCGATAAGTTTCCTAAATTGTTTCTAGAATAGATGAGGATATTTTCGACCGTTTAAATTATTCATACCGCGTCTGGGACGCGGATTCTTTGAGCCTCTCTGTTTCTCTCTCTACGAAGACTGTCCGCCAGTCTCCCTCTGTCTTTCTCTCTCTAAAAATAACACGTGGACTGAGTACTATATATATGTGTAGAAAACGAGGGTGGGGTAGACAAGTCAGCAGCCTCTGCTCAGCTAGATTTCTTTGGGTCTTTAGCTTTCAGGGTTGTGATGATCCAAAGTGATTCAATGGGACCCTCGAGGTTGATCAAGGGGAGGAGCGCAGGATCATTACTCATCGAGGCGATGCGGTTTCTGCTATTGTCTGAAATGTTTCTGGGCTGTTTCTCAGCTTCCAAGCAGCCTATTTCCAATGGATTGGGGCACTCCGTGGTTTTTCCTCTTCAAGGGAATGTTTATCCTCAAGGGTATGTTTTGGTTGGTTTTGTTTCTCACCCTTGGAGGGTTTCTTCTTCCTTTCATTTTATTCATATCCAGAAATCTCGTTGTTTTTGGTTCTTTGAGTTTTTTTTTCTCTTTGGTCGCTCGATTTCTGATTTGATTCATGGGCTGTTTCTGGGTCCTTGCTTGTTTTCTCCGACGCCTTCTTGTTGAATTTTCTTGATCTTTGGTTGCGTCTTCTTGAATATTTCCGAAACCCATTTGGTTTTGAAAGTTCACACCTTCTTTGTTTGTTTGTCTTTTGATGTTTTTCAAGTTTTTCTCGAGTTTGACTTGTTTCCCGGAAAAATTGTCGACGGACTAATCATAAAGTAATTTTTTTGGAAACTTGTCTCCAAATTGCACTTACCCATTTCCCAATCTTTTGTTTCCCATAGATTTTCACCCTTTTCAATGCCAATTTTCCCTATACTGACATAATTATGTATTTATCTTTTGCCCTTTTCCCAATCCTTTATTTCTCATTAACATTTGGAATTTTCCTGGGAATCAGAATCCCATTTATAGGCTGGTAACATTGTTCCCAATGTGCAGGTTTTATTCTGTGAGTCTGCGCATAGGCAATCCACCTAAACCTTATACACTTGATATTGACTCCGGCAGCGACCTCACTTGGCTACAATGTGATGCACCTTGTGTCAGCTGCACTAAGGTAATTAATTATTGAGATGTAATTTGGAAGAGGGTGGGTATTGTTGTGGGGTCCACCCAATTTTAATTTGGAGTGGTATATGATAATTTGTGGTCCATTCTTTTTAGGTAACAATTTAATATCCCATCCTTCTAATGTTTTGGCATTAAATTTTTGTGGTTAGTTGGAAAAGCAAAGAGGAAGGGTAAAACCGAAAAGCAAAAATTGATATCTAAGTGAAATTGTCATGTAAGTGCAGGCACCTCACCCTCCCTACAAGCCCAACAAGGGTCCTATAACCTGTAACGACCCAATGTGTTCTGCCCTTCACTGGCCTTCAAAGCCACCATGCAAGGCTTCTCATGAACAATGCGACTATGAGGTTAGCTATGCGGATCATGGTTCATCTTTTGGGGTTCTGGTCCATGACATCTTCAGCTTACAACTCACCAATGGTACTCTTGCTGCCCCCCGCCTGGCTTTTGGGTCCGTTTATTTGCTCTCTCTTTTCCTTAATTGATTTGTCCTGCATACTAAATTACTAATCGAACTTGAAATTGGAAATGAAAGGTGGTATTAAGTAAACTAAAATGCTTTGGAGCCTGTTTGTGCAGTTGTGGATATGATCAAAGCTATCCCGGACCAAATGCTCCTCCTTTTGTGGATGGAGTGCTGGGTCTTGGCTATGGCAAATCCAGCATTGTTACACAGCTACGCAGCCTGGGTCTGATTCGGAGCGTAGTGGGGCACTGTTTAAGTGGTCAAGGAGGAGGGTTTCTGTTCCTTGGAGATGGTCTTTCCACTACTCCAGGAATCATCTGGACACCAATGTCGAGAAAATCTGGAGAGTAAGCTTCCAAGTTCCCCTGTTCCTCGACTCATACATTGTAACAGTAATAATAATAGTCTGTGGTGGAGGTCCATCGCTAACACACGAAAGAGATTCATTTCAGGAATGCCTATGTGTTGGGCCCAGCCGATCTTCTTTTCAATGGGCAGAATAGTGGGGTGAAGGGCCTTCGCCTGGTGTTTGACAGCGGTAGCTCCTACACCTACTTCAATGCTCAAGCTTACAAAACTACACTTTCACTGGTGAGATCCCGCTTCCTTGAAGCTCTGAAAAACATTTATCCCTATTACCAATTCTCGGAAACTAATCATTAGCGCATGTCTTCAGGTGAGAAAATATTTGAATGGCAGGTTAAAGGAAACAGCTGATGAGTCCCTTCCAGTCTGCTGGAGAGGTGCAAAACCTTTCAAATCTATTTTTGAAGTGAAGAACTATTTCAAGCCTTTTGCACTCAGCTTTACAAAAGCCAAGAATGCTCAACTACAATTGCCACCAGAATCTTATCTCATTATCTCAGTGAGAACCTTTAAGACCATTTCCTCACTTCTAGTTTGGGCTTACAAGATGAGATTCCTAACAGTTTCTTTTCTTTCAGAAACATGGCAACGCATGCTTTGGGATTTTGAATGGTTCTGAAATAGGACTTGGAGACAGCAACGTCATAGGAGGTAAGAGACACATCCTAAAGGAACAAAACCCATGGATGGGCACTTTCAATTTCCCCCCAAAAACCTAATTAAATTCCAATTTTTATTTGTTTGTTATTGGCAGACATAGCTTTTCAAGATAAAATGGTGATCTATGACAACGAGCGCCAGCAGATTGGTTGGGTTCCTAAAGACTGCAATAAGCTTCCCAAGTCCTGAACTGTTCCCATACAGGTTTCTTCATTTTGTGTGGCTGTGCTGAAGGAACTCACCAAGAAGTTTTATTTTTTTCTTTCCTGTTTATTGACAGAGTCGATCGTGATTATAATAAAGGGTTTTCGCCAGCTGTCCTGGGTATGGTGGTGGAGCAATTTTCTGCAGCTTATGCGTCACGAGAAGACCTATAAGCTGCTGGGTGGCAAATACTGCTCTGAGTGTTAAAAGATCAACAAAGGTAGTTTCATGCTAGTAGATAATAGATGGTACGAACAATACACTTGTGCTGCCATACTAGGTTAGGAAGTTTTTTTTTTTTTTCATCTGTTTTACAAGGTACAAGGTAGGAAAATGAAATAATAACATAAACAAGGAGACAACAAAAAGTTTTGTTACAAAAGAAATTCATGTGTTAGGCTATTCTTGATTCATTGCTGCTGCATGTTAGGCTATGCAAATTTAAGCGATGAAGTATGCATCTTCATGGCCATAGCTTCTACATGAACGAATATGGTTTCGGTTTGATGACTGTACAATAATACATTTCACCTGCAAGCTGTGAAACATGCAAGGACATCAGATGCAAGGACATAGCACCACATCTCATCCAATATCATAAAACAGATGATACTACCACAATCTCAATGCTTATATGAATTTCATTTTTTTACAATCAAAAGGCACTAATGAGACTAAAACACAGCATGCTAGGTAGACAGGCTATCCAACCCCTGAAATACCAGGACTGCATTTATAGAATAAAATGATTACTGGAACGATTTTTTATTAATGCCGATATAGCATGAAATAGTAACCCATTTCCAAGGATTCACTATAAAGCCAAATAGTCATAGGCACATAAAAAATAAAAAAAAAGAAGGTATTCTTGAAAATATTTGTTGAGAGAGAGAGCAATAGGAGTGAAAGATGAGAGAGAAAACAGCATACAAGCTTTTTTCAAGGCATCATTTCAATGGTAATGCGGATATACTAACAGTAGAATGTTTCAAACATGCATGTACACCTAGTCATAAAGCTAGTCTACACTCGCAGACTCCCAAATATGAGAGTTTTATTCACATGTTCCAACCATGTTTCAACATTGCTTTTATCCCCTCTTCCTCAATACAAGAGCATCTTTATCTTCCTTTTAATGAGAAAAACACTAGACCAGATGTAGATCAAAACCTTTGTGCAAGTGTTAGACAAGCCGAGTTCTTTTCTTTTGTGTGCATCTGATCAACATTCACTAATAAAAATGCAAAAAGTAATTGAAATTTGAATTCAATGGCTACTTCCTTTACTAAACCAATGTAATATTATGGCACATGGGTCAAGGTATTCATTTATTCTCATGGAAAGCAAGTCAATTTTCTTATCGGAACATCAACCCATGCCAATATACAGCACATCAAACCCTTGTAACAATCTTCCATCTATCTATTCAATATATTAGCCAGCACCACAGTTATTCAGCACAAAAAACGGTTAGAACTGAGTGGCAAATATTCACTCACTCTAAAAATAATGCCAATTTACACTGTCTTCAATTAAACATCTTATTGTCTTAAACATAAAGCATATAAGAAAACAAGTATGCTCAAGAAACCAGTCAAACTTAATTACACCAACTTATAGGCAGCTATATTTAAGCTGTCTCGATCATGAAAACCAATGCCCTTAAGCTATGAAACATACTGACAGAAATATCCTCACAATTTTTGTGAGTTTGCAATAATTTCTGTAAGAACATCATAATGAACACCCACTTGCCAAAGAATCATAATTGAGACTAACCTTAGAGGTCATGAATTCTATGCACTGGAAATTTGAATGATGGATTAATCTTGGCAGGCTATAAGACGTGATTTGCACACTGCATATATAAGACATTGTACATTAGCCAACAGACATAGAAACCACAAAAGACGAAGTCATAGAACCACAAAAGAAGTTTCAACTGCAATAGCCTTGGATTTGATGATAAATTAAAGTCTACAATCCACAAAACTTGATTTTTGATAATAATACCCTTTCTTGCAAAATACCTTCAGATTTGACCAATGATTCTTTCAAATCAAGTTGTATTTTTTCCCAAAAGTTCTTTTTAAAAAACTAAAAAATCTTTAAAAATATATATAAAATTAACTATTCCAGCATAAAACCCAAAAAAAAAAAAGAAAGGGCAATTGATAATCCCAACTACAGGCTGGGAAGTTAAATTCCTGTGCTCCTATTTTTACCCAAAAATAAAATAAAATTGTGTGATTTCATAAGATCTGGATTAATACGAATTATAATTCTTGAGAACAAAGCCGAACCTCTAACCTTACAAGCAAATAAAAAATTCCTAGCCTAGATTCACTAGTGACAAACAAATTGTAAGAATTAATACTACATGTTCCAGAAGCAGATTTCACTCATTTTTATTGAGTTCCTTGTTTGCATTCGTTTTAAGTTGTGATATTACAAACACCCATAATACTTAGTCATGGAAACTCCCAAAACTCGATTTTTCACAATGACTAAAGGTTACTTTTCATCATCAGAAAATGAATTGACAATGATGAGTTAAAGATAAACCATGAAATGAAAATTTTATGATAAGAATGAATTATAACCCATGCGAGATTGTTAGCCCCAACAACTTCCAATAACCCCTCACTTGTGTTTGGCTACATGGCTGGATTATACAAGATAAACTGAAAAATCCCCATCACCAAATATTATGACATTGTCAAATCTTATCAATTCTCCATTAAATTTAAAAATTTAGTTTGATCATAGAATGTCTTCATTCTTCATTAATAAAGTGAATCAAGGCTGCAGTGATTGGGTCCAGAAACCACTTCAGTAACAAGGTGAATCCATGTTCTTGGTTACAAACAAAAGCAATATGTAAAATAAATATATGTATCAGGCACCAAATTACAATGAGTAGGAATACATACACATATAAGAGGTTTGTGGAATCCTCAATACATTTGGCAAGTTTCCAGGAATATGAGAGAATGGTTACTTTCGTACTCAATTTTATTCATGAATCACAATCTATACATTTCCTCAGATTCTTCCCCCCAAGTTTTATGAGTTGGAACAACTACAGAACATGAGGAGTAGATATGAGATATGCTTTTGTTATTCCCTAGGATATATTCAATATCTGAAAACAAATCAGAGACTCAAATATTAAAATAAAAAAAAAAAAAAAAAAACTTAAGAAAATATGACAATTTTTAGCAGCCATGTGAAATCATGTTTTAGAAACTTTCAACACCAGCTAGAAATGAATTTCAACTCAAATATATAAGCAACAGGCAACAAAGCGGCTAATGGGAAAAGCTGTCACATACAATCCAAAATACTATCCAGAATGTAGGAGGATAATTAGTAAATCATAATGTCCACAAATGAAAAAATTTTGAAGAAAAAAGGTAATGTTCAAAATGCAGAGATGCGATGCATTAAGAAGTAAATAAGACATCAAATAAGTAAAGCAACAAAAGATGCCTTCTTACTGATAAATTTCTTATTCTCCTATACAAAAGCATAAGAAGATAGCAATATCATGAAAACGTACAACTTCACAAGAAATCAAGCAAACCAAATAATTATCACCTTTGCATGGCAAATCTTAGTTATAGCCTGAACATGAAGGTTCTGCAATTCTTCAAGAGCTGTGATATCCAGTCCAATAATATCTTCACCCTGACATGAAATTCAATTTTTTATTTTTCTCTGATAAGTAATTTTTGTACTTGATAAACTATAGGAATAATGAAGTACACATGGACATCCTCCAACAAAGAGATATCTCTTAAACTAACAGTCAACCCATAAATTCTAAATCTTCAAATTGTTGTCACATTTTAAATTACAGAGCACAATTACATAGGGATGACATAGACAGTAATTTGAAGTCGTTGAATTTAAGGATTTTGGTGGTGTGATATATAACCTGAGCCATAGGCGTCAAATATAGTCTCTATGAGTGCGCCTGTATCTGTGTGCGTTCTTTTCCTTTTGGTGGGAGGGAACCCCAAACAAGATGAACTAAGAGGAGGACAATGAAAAATGAGGACTGGGGCCCCAAATTCAGGCCACAAATCAACAAATTGCTTCACACAAGAGTAAAACTCCTAATGTAAAAGTTGAAAATAATTCATGATTTGGGAACAGTTCAAGAGAAGTGGAATTATACTGAAAATTGGCTTATATTTTGATGGACAAGACACTCCTAATGAAACATTTCCAAATAATTCACAAATGATAGGACATAGATCCATACATTAAAAAAAAAGAAAATTGTGTATTCATAATTATGATAAAATTTTAAAATATATAAAACTTGTTCAAAAACTTTTCTAGAAGGTGCTTACCTTCAATCTGGAAACAAGGCTTTCTAGTTCTTTGCACCTTCTCTTTTCTTTCAGATAACTGGTCCTTAATTCTTCAGATGTACTTATCTCACCCATGTTTTCACAAATTTCATCAAATATTTTGTTTGAGTGACCATTAATTGGTGGAAATCCATTTCTCACTCTACTTTGCAAAATGTTGGATTCATGAACTCCTTCAGATGATGTTTCGTCAGAAGTAGTAGCAGATTTTCTCATCTTTGCAACTAGCACCCACATATTTGCAAGCTCATTTTCTAAATCTTCTTCATGCTGTTTTGCTTCATCAAGCCTTCCTCGTAACTCACCTTCAATTTGATCTCTCTCAGATAATGCAGTTTCCAGAGAAGATTCTCTTTGGTATCTTGCATTAAGTTCTTTCTGCAACTCCTCAACCAACATGCCATCCCCTGGTTTTCTCAAGCGTGCATCCAGCCGAGCACCATTGCTGTTACTTTGCCTCACATCAAATGACCCAGGCCTCTGACAACAGTTAGATCTACAAGGGGCCTCTTTTGCGCTAGCCAGGTCACCAGTCAATTTTGCATTTTGGTAAGAAAGTTTAGTTACTTCTTCAGCCAAGTTTCGGAGCTCAACTGCTGCAGCAGCTGCCAACTCTTTTGCATATGAAGCTTCTTCTGCCAGTTTTCGGCTGTGAATTTCAAGCCCATCCTTTTCTTCAATCAGTCTTACTTTCTCTTGCTTCAAATTCTCTATTTCAGAGGCCTAAGAAAGAATGCAATCAAAGAGTATCAATAACAACATTTAACAAAAGAATGGTTCAACATCTGTAACTGATAAGAATTAAGATATTCTGGAGTAGAAAAAATAATGTTATGGGTAACTATTTGAAACATTCAAAACAGAAAGGGAGAAAATAAAAAAAACCTGCATAAGAACTTGGGAGCTTAAAAAGGTGTCACCATTGCACTCTTTGGAGTCCTCTTGAGAAAATATTCTATTCAAGCTCATAACACTAGTTGGTGTATTTTCATCAATATAAGTGTCTTCTTTTCCTTCATTTTTCTTTTCAAATAACTCCTTAGAAAATTTCTTGAGTGTGCTAGCCCCATTGTCAGGAATTTGTTGTGGACTGCTAGAGCTTTTATCTAATAATGAATTAAGTTGTTGCCTTAGCAGAAGAACTGTTTCTTGCATCTCAGCATTCTCTGACATCTAATAACAATAACAAGTATAGTGAGTACTAAAATTACAAATGTGGAAGAATAGACTTTGCGGTGATAGAGTGTTACCTTCATCTGTAGTTGCTCCTGAAGTATCCTATTGTCTGCTGATTTAATCTTGAATTTTCATCCAACAACAAAGTGATCAATTCAGTAAAATGCTTTTCGGCATTTGATATGAGATATCATCATTAGAGCAATCAATTGAGCAGGACAACAAACCTCAAGTTCAAAAGTTTTCTCATTTAGCTGAGTAGTGAGCTTGGACAGTGCCTACAAGAGAGTGCAACCAACTACTTATAAAGCCAATTTAATTCAGTAATCCAACAACTTATTTTTTATGGTAATCTAGCATTTTCTTTAACTTCAAAATCTTAGAAAATGTAGTCAATAGGTAACTGACATCATGTTTTATTGAATTCCACACCTCATATAGAATTCACCATCATCTTTCATTTCTCATTTTTCTTCCTTTTTCCTAGCAAGTTCGAATACAACCTCCCACCATCAGTTGTAGCTAACATCCTAACCCAGGTCAAGAATATTTGCAACAGAAAATTAAGGCCCTATTTAGTAATTGTTCTTAAAAACAATTTTCTATTCTTAGAACAAAAAAATAGGAAAACGTTTTTGATAAGTAGAAAACAAAAAACATGATATTTTTAGAAAACATCTTTTAATTGTTTTTACTAATTTTATGAGAGTTGTTTCAAAAAATAATTTTATAAATATGGAGAATTAATAAAAATAAAGCATTACAGATAAAGTTATTTTTAAAACATATTTAAAAATATAAAAAATAGATTAAGAACAGTTTAGGTTCCTAAATAGACTTCTATCCTACAAAACATCTTTTTGAAAATTGTTCTCAAAAACTGTTTTTCAAAACACTTTCCAAACAAAGCCTAAGATTAAGAAACCTTGACAAGAAGAAACTTCTATTAACACCACTTTTTATAGTAGAAAAACAAGGGCGAAAGAATAATCATTTGTATTTTCAGCTTACTAATGCAGTAAGAAAAAAATTATTCATTTTTTTTATAAGCAAAAAATGTGAATAAGTAAACAAGCGCCAAAAAAAGAATGCACCACAGTACACAGGATGTATACAATGAACGCCTAAAGGCTCAATTAAAAAGAGAACACAAAAAACAACTCCCTCTCTTAGTAAGAACCAACCAATCTATAAAATCAAATAAGGACATAAAGTCTATATCTATGCACATCTTCACCCACGAAAACCGACTGAATCTTATTTGTTTTTTTAACTGATTAATTTCATATTCATTAGCATCAGCTTCTACGTCAAAACCTATGTATATCACATGCCACATGGTTACCTGAGACATTTCAATGGTATTTGTATGTGGAGTCATTTCAACCGATCCAATCATACGTTGCTCCAGTACACGCATTTGAAGTTTCTTTTCACTAATTTCATCTTTCAATTTCTGCATGTGTTCCTACATCAATCAACATAATCATCAAAAGAATACTCTCGAATATCAATCACACTCACATTCTTCTTGCAATGAAGAAAATCTCAAAAGATGGCTTACCTGAAGTTGTGAATCTTCAGGATTGCTAGCTGCTTGCTCTGATAGCCTTTTCAGAGAACTAGTACACAATGCCACTTCACCAGCTAACATCTTCATCTGCTCACGCAAAAGATCCATTTGATCTGTGATGGTGCTACCAGTCTGCAAATAAGTCATTCAGAAATTCTAATTGAAGTTATAACTTAATCCATATGCTTTAAAGCACCTATCGCCACTAATTTCTTTGTAACAACCAGGAAGAAGAAGACACGATATAAGCTAAAAAATAGAAATTTTATTGAATAATCTTCTCATAATCCCTACCAAAAGAACCAGTCTCTTTATACCTAAGAGTCATTAACTCAGCAGAAAAAAAAAGGGAAGCATAAATCACTAAATAAAATCAAATAAGATCAAGCAATTGCCAAACTTGGCTTATTCAAAAATACCTAAAATAACCAAAATAAAATCAAAATAAAATCAGCAACCCTAATTTAAAATGGGTCGTTGCATTTCCTACCCCTTCAGAAAAGCCTTGTCCTCAAGGCTAAAATAGAGGAAACTTTTGTTGTAACTTAAATGCATGCTCCCACATTGCAACTTACGGAAAGGAATTTGACCATTGAACCAACCATTGTGTCATCGGATGATTGTTCCATTTGACCACTCTCCTATCCAAGAAAGAAATGGGCTCTAGTTGCAATTGTCCATCTTTTCGTGTTGCTGGTAACTCAATGAAAGGAGTGATTGACTTCCCAATTTTCTTCTTTAAGCAAGAAACATGAAAAATGGGATGGATTTTTTACTCAGTTGGTAATTCCAATTTTTAGACAACCTTTTCAACCCATTGAATAATCTTATATGGCCCAAAGAATCGAGGAGACAACTTCCTATTCCCTTTGAATGACACAATAGTTTGCTTATAAAGTTGCAAACGAAGGAAGACCATATCTCTTACTTCAAATGTCCTTTAACTTCTTTTTTGGTTTGAATGCATCTTCATCCTAGCTTGGGCTTGAATAAAGTTAACCTTGAGTGGTCATATTATGATATCCGGATCGCTTAAACTCTAGTCAACAACAGCCACACTAGACTCACTAGGTATATAAGTAGCATACGTAGGGGGTGGTCAGCCATAAATAGCTTCAAAAGGTGTTAGTTGAGTAGATAAATGGTAGGCAATGTTATACCACCACTCAGCCAAAGGAAGCCATTTAGTCCACTCTTTTGGTCTGTCACCTGTCATACACCTTAAGTACTGCTCTAAGCACTTATTAACCACTTCTGTTTGACTGTCAGTTTGACGGTGATAGCAGTGATCCTCCTTAAACCAACATTCAGTTGAGAAATTAAGCCTTGCCAAAAGTTACTAGTAAAAACAAGATCCCGATCACTTACAATTGACTTTGGCGGGCCAAGTAATTTGTAGATATTATCCATGAATGATTGTGCAACATCCAAAGCAGTATAAGGATGGCTCATAGGCATGAAATGGGCATACTTGCTCAACCTATCTACCACCACAAATATGACATGCTTACCATGTGACTCGTGTAATCCTTCTATAAAATCCATGGATATGTCCATCCAAACTTGCTCAAGGATGGGTAACGGTTGTAGTAGCCCAGGGTAAGAAACATTTTCATGTTTATTCCTCTAACATATGTCACATTCTACCAGAAATATGCCTATCTCTTTACACATCTTCTTCCATTAAAAACCCCATCGGACTCTTACCAAGGTCTTCTTTACACCAGAATGTCCTCCTTCTACACTAGCGTGAGCCTCTTTAAGCATAACGGGTTTCAATTTTGAACCTGCCTAACCATAGCCTCCCCTTGTACTTGAGTAAGTCATGTTCCCAACTGAACTTGGAATGAGAAGTTGGGTCTGCTTGCATTTCTTGAATTAATTTCTGAATTCCCACATCCTCCTGCCATTCTTGCTTGAGTTGTTCCACCTAATTAACAAACAGAAATGAAATAGCCATCACTATTACTCTCTTAGAGAACTCATTCGTTCTAAACAACGAATCAAAAACCTTATCCTCTTTCCCACTTTTGAAATATATTTCAAAATCATAACCAATCAACTTAGAGGACCATTTCCGCTGCATTGGAATAAAGATGAATTGTTCCAACATGTACTTTAAGTTGAAATTATCAATATATATCTTGACATGCCTCCCTTTAAGATAAGGACATCATTTTTGCACCGTATACACGACCGTCATCATCTCTTTTTCATGGACAAACATGCCAAGATGTTTGGGTGACAAACCTTTGCTCAAGTAAGCCACAAGTCATCCTTATTGTGATAGTACTGCTCCAATTCCCCCACCTGCTGCATCGCATTCAATCCTAAATTCCATCTGAAAATTAGGCACTGCTAAGACAAGAGTCATACACATGGTTCTCTTCAAGTTGTTGAATGCATCCTCCGCTTATCCTTCTTTAGTAAGTCTGTTAAGGGCTGATTGGTCTTCTCAAAATTTTTTATAAATCTTCTATAATAACCTATGAGTCCCAAGAATCCTCGTAAAGACTTCAAAGAGTTGGGTATAGGCCACTGTTCCACACATTCAATCTTGGTTGGATCAATTTCCACCCCTTGCACGGAAATTAAGTGTCCCAAATATTCTAATTGTTCCTCACCAAAGGAACACTTTGAGTCCTTAGCATACAACTAGTTTTGAAGCAAGACCTCCAACACAATTTCCAAATGTTCCAAATGCTCAACCCAACCCATACTAAACACCAAAATATCGTCAAAAAACACCAACACAAACTTTCTCAAATAAGGCTTGAAATTTTCATTCATGATACCTTGGAATGTTGAAGGAGCATTCGTCAAACCAAAGGGCAAGACCAAAACCTTACCATGCCCTTCGTGAGTCTGGAAAGCCGTTTTGTGGATATCATCAAGGTGCACTCGAATCTGGTGGTAACATGATCTCAAATCCAACTCTAAGAAGAACTTAGCCCCATGATATTCATCCAACAACTCATCGATCACTAGGATGGGAAACTTGTCCTTGATTGTGATGTTGTTTAGTGCCCAATAATCCACACACATTCACTAACTAGTCTTTTTTCCTCACAAGTAAAACTGGCGAAGAAATAGGACTAACGCTTTTTTGGATGCTACTAGTAGCGAGCAACTCATTGACCAATTTTTCAATCTCTCTTTGCTACACAAGGATACCGATACGGTCTACTGTTTGGGGGAACACTTCTAGGCAGCAATGGAATGCAGTGATCTTAAGGTCTTGATGGGGGCAAGCCCTTGGGTGCAAGGATTATACCTTCATATTTTTTTAGTAGCCCTTGCAACTCTTCCAGCATCTCCTCTACTACAGCCTCCTTGGGTGACTCATAAGTAACTGACTCCAATTGCATCGAGAAAAGATAGGTAGCAGTAACTGTTGGTGTATGTTTAAGATCCCACTCCATGTAAGTGGCTGAAACAAACTTCAAGGGACCCACTATAGTTCCATGTAACACCATTCTCTTCCCATCCCACCTAAATTCCATCCATAAATTTTTGAAATCCCATAAGATTGGCTTTAATCAAGCTAGCCATTGTATCCCCAACACCATGTCACATCCACCTAAAGGAATTAACCTTATATCTGCTTTAAATTCCTTGCCCTACATGCTCCAAGCTAATTGCTTGCAAGTAGTTGTACTAACAATTTTGGTTCCATCTGCCACTGTTACAATTAGAGGCTTGTCTTGCTATACTACACAACTTGTGCTTAGCCATAGTGACATCAAGAAAATTGCAGGTGCTTCTGGAGTCAATCAGAATGATGACAGCTTTTTTTTTTAATATTACCTCTAATTCGCATGGTCTGATGAGAGGTGGCTCCTACAATAGCATGCACTGACACTAGAGGCTCCTCCTATCCTTCGAGCTCATCATTTTCACCAATCATTTCACCATCCTCCTCTCTTTCTAACAAATAAATTTTTCTCCTTTTACACTTATGCCCCAATTCATATTTTTCGTTACAATGGCAACATAGCTTCTTTTCCTTCCTATCCTATATCTCGGCTTGAGATATTTTCCTAATGAGGGGAATTTGTTTAGGGGTTCCTCTTCCTACTTCTTGTGCGCATGGTACCAAGCTAGCAGTGATTCATGATGAGGACTTGGCTTCCTTAATCATCGCTTCCATAGTATTCTCTTGTAGTAAAGCCAACCCTATAGCTTCAATCAGAGTAGGAGGTTGAAACATCATGACTTTATTCTTGATCGTGTCTTTCAAACCACTGATGAAGCATTGCACAAAAAATTCTTCTATTAAGCCTCTAGTCCTTGCCATTAATGCTTCAAACTGCTCCTGATAAATTCACACCGACGAGGTTTCCCTCAATTTAGTAATCTAGCCCATCGGGTTGTCATACGTTCCTGATCCAAATTGCACAATTATATCTATAGCAAATGTCTTTCAATTTAATTCCTTAACAAAGGCTTCATAACCCCGCGACCATTCCAAAGACATACCCTCCAAATGAATAGAGGCAATCCCAACCTTCTCTTGTTCCAACACTTCATTGTATTTGAAAAACCCCTTGCACTTGTACACCCAACCCACAAGATTTTCCCCCTCAAAAGTTGGAAAATTCAATTTAGAAAATTTGGTTGGTGTATGATTCATGCCAGAAGCAGAAATCGTTCTTGGCTTGATTGAAATTAAACCACTAACCTCCATGGAAATCGCCAAAACCAAAACCAAAACCAACAGTTTTTTTGTTAGTTGATCAATTTTGAGGTTCATCGCTATCATCATACAAGCTAACTCCTTCAACTCTATCAATTGTTGACCTAAGATATCCTTCAATCGCTTCACGGAATCCTTCAACCAACGAACTTTTTGTGTTCTACTCCTATCGGTTGATGGCAGGTTGTCGCTCGGATACCAAGGTAACAAGAAGGAAGAAAAAGACATGGTATAGACTAAAAAATAGAACTTTTATTAAATAATCTTCTCATAATCCCTACCAAAAGAACCAGTCTCTTTATACCTAAGAGTCATTGACACAGCAAAAATAAAAGGAAAGTATAAATCACAGAATAAAATCAAACAATTGCCAAATTTGGCTTATTCAGAAATACCTAAAATAACCAAAATAAAATCAGCAACCCTAATTTAAAATGGGTCATTGCATCTTACAAGTTCATGTCATTTAAAAAGTGTTCCAGATTTTTTTCAGATGAAAAATTAAAATGGTCAACTAACTAAAGAAGCTAAGTTCCAAAGTATCAATTTAGAAGAGTTGAATAGGCAATTTTTGTAGATTGAAAACATCCATAACAAATTTGCATGCTGAAAATAACAAAACGTCTTGATTCTATGATGGAGCAAAAAATCTCAGGGGCTGTGGGAGCACTCAAGAAAAAAAGAGAGAGTAACATCAAGGAACATAAAGCTGCCAGCTGCAATGAAGAAGCTTACACTGGATGGACAACAGATTCCTAAGTAACTCCAAAACCTCCTACACATCACAGATCCACTGAATAGAGAACAAAAAGAGGAGAAAAGAACCTCATCCCCTTGAGATTCCAGAATGTTCACACACTTACCACCACTTAGGAATAAATAAAATCCAAAACCATAGCCAAGGAAATGAACTTATGATATTTTCAGTATGTCCTGAATATGCAACACCACACAACAATATCCACCCCCTCCTTTTCACCTCCAATCTCTCTAATCATGAAAGCCTTTCATTTAAGCATTGTGTAAAGGTTCATGAGAAAGGGACAATGTGGAAAATCCTTCCCCTGATGCACAAAACCTCAAAAAACTTCATGCCATCTCCAGATTTGACTTAAACGCTTAAAGCATAGTGTATGATAGACAGGTTTTTTTTCCTTTTTGGGAGTGGGGAGCCAACGAGAAAATATGATCAGGTAAAGATTAATGTTTTTCTTAGCACATATTTTTTTTTAAATACTTATAAAACAACACGGCTCCAAAATCATGCTTAGGAGCAACTAAACTATAATAAACTTTGCATTTGAAAGACATAATGCAAAATATAAAAATTCAGAGGAAAGAAGAATACACAACTGAAAATGGCAGTTATGCTGAAGGGAAAGAAGTAGGAATATTGTGGAACTCTTTCAGTTGTTGGTCTGATTTCTGGAAGATTTACAGCTATAAATTAATTAGCTACAGCTGTAAATTAATTAGCTTGATCTACAGCTGTAAATTAATTAGCCACAGTTGTAAATTAATCAGCTTTGTTTGGTATTTTCTGTAGTAAGGAGATTCTGATAGCATGTTATCCAATCTCATAGTTATTTTGTTTCCCAAAATTATTTATCCCGTGAATAATGAGATGGTATTTTCAGCCACTCCATTATTTATGGCAGTGTATTTTCTTCTCTATTCAAGAAATGAAAAATAGAATCATTATTTCTTTCTCATATTTCTTCAAATATAATATTTACCAATACTCTTAAATAATTGTGCCACAAAAGAAGAATATGCTCCTCTCATCTAGCATGTTTATCCACAAATGGAAACATCATAAAACTAGTGCTCAGAGTTTCTCTTACCGAAGGCAGACGCCGGCCTCCAACAGCAGCACAGAACAAGTCACCTGCTTGGGTTCTTTCTGGAAATGAGTTGACAACCGAAGAATCATCACCCCTTCTACTGGTTGATTTTCTCCGTGCATCTTTTTTATCATTAAACATGACTCTGTTTTGCAATGACTTTGAACTGGATGAAGGCGACGCACTTGTCGAGCTCTCAGTATCAGCATTTGGCGAAAATCCACCCAGGTTCTCAGGTTTCTGCACAAGAAAGGTTTTGAAGCTTAGTTGCCCTGAATTAAGTATTTTGAGAAAATAAATCAACTTCTGGAAAGAGAAAAAAATTTCTATTCTTTACATTTCTTATCTGTTTCTAATAACCTAACATAAATGAATCAGCTTCATTTAAAAGAAAAGGAAGGGGTAGTAAGAAAAAGAATTTACTTTCAGTTTAAACCATCCAAGCATTCCACGCCTCCTGTTCCTTTTGTAGTCTTTAACCAAATCATCTAGATAAGTGATGTCACTCCTTCCTTCCAAAAGCTCAGAATCAAAGCTTCCAGTATCATCACCAATCATGTATTCTCTTTTTCTATCAGGCAAGTATGCTAGCTGCATCAAGAACAGGGCAAAATGATCATTTGACAAAAGAAGACATACACTCTTTTAATCCAATACATTGGAATACGATCCTATTATGTAAACCACCAAGAAACTGTTTATAATGTGGACTAAACTTAAAATGCAAAATCAAGCACCTCATCTTCTCCAAAAGAATGCCTTCGCCTATGGCCAGCCGTATCAGGAAGGCTTGATGGCATACTATTTTTTGTAGAAACCAAGATAAGTTTAGTTAAACGCTGAATTCTTCCCATCAAAGCAGCCTTGGCTTGTTCCTCCTCCTCCAATCTTGATTGTAATTTAACCTGACCAGCTTCCAACTTTGACAACATAAAACAATACATTAGTAACAAACATTTCAACGATAGATTCTTTAATGGTGATTAAGAATATGATCTTTACAGAGCCAAGCAAACTTTGTTTTCTGCAGCCAAGTAAAGCACAGAAAAAAAAAAAAACGCATGGCACAATTAGGTGAACTTGCAAAACTAAATGTCTCTTACAAAAAAAATTAATAACAAAATCATAGTCAGTAAGAACAGCAATTAGCTTAAGCTAAACAGGTCGCAAATAAACACAAGAAAACAAAATCAAGACATCTTAGTTCAGGCTCAAAACTGAAATAAACATGAATCAACCCCATGAATAGGAAGTTGAATATCCACAAGTAGGGCTGAAGAGAGGATTTAAGAGAAAAAACTAGTCATGTTTTAGCATACAACAATTTTCCCAAGCATCACTCATCTTTTTGCTAAGTAATGCATTCATCGTTAGCTGATCTTTGAATCCATTGGAAAAAGGCCATTAAGAGAGAGGCAATACAAAAAAAATTTATAGCAAGACGTAAAGAGAAAAATAGTGATCTCTGCATTATTAAGCTGAGTATTGTAGATCAAACAAGAAATCATGTAATTAATCATTTCAACAAAAGCAAGTCAATCATTATGGTTAATGTCCAAAGAGAACAGCACAAACCTGAAGCTTCAAGTTAACCAAATCTTCTTGGGTAGACCCAGTCATCGTATATGGGTTCTCCATCATTCCACGTTTTAACTGCTGAAGCTCTTGTTTTAAAATGGAAATTTCCTTTTGGTACTTTTTTATAAGAGACTTCTCATCCATAATCTGGAAGAGGAAATATTAGGGATATTACGTGAAGTGGCAACTCTCAGATAATTTCTCGTATTCATAACACTGCATCCAAACTAACCTTATTTTGAGAAGCCTTGATTTCAACATGCTTGCTTCGATGCGCAAACTTTAGTGTATTGTGTGTCTCTTCAGTATTGCTAGATGCAGGTGTTACAGTGCAAATAAGCTACAAAGAAAGGAAAAAATATAAGTAATGAAAATGCATCAGAATACAATTCCAATGATAATGTCTTGAAAAGTGAATAAATATCTTACCAAAAACTGAGAATGAATGCATAAAAATGTGACAAACAGTTATATATGACCAGTAATTCAATAGTTGTATACAAAAGTGCTAATCACATGGACAATGAGTAATTAGGACTACTGTATCAAACTCACAGACACACGTCCATGGCCACTTAGGGATGACTGCAACAAACGGGTGAGTTTTGAATCTCGATAGGGAATATGAGTTGCCTTGCCATCTGTTAGTTTGGAAATCACCTACAATCAAATGCATTTAATAAGGTAAAAATTAGAAGACTTATACTGATTAGAAAAGAGAACAGGATAATGATTAGGGACAGATTAACTGGAATTATAGATGCAGATTACATGAATGCATACTCAAACAATGCTAAGAATCAAGTTCATCCCTTAAATAGTATTATGGTTGGATCAAATCAATTTATCTTCCATATTGTCTGAATCATTATAAGATATTTAACTTACAGATTACATGCATAAGCACAATGCACAGAAGACTCTCTCTCTCTCTCTCTCTCTCTCTCTCTCTCTCTCTCTCTCTCTCTCTATATATATATATATATATATATATATATATACATATAGTGCGTTGAACAGAAGAACAAAGGGACATACCATGTGAGTGGGTTTAACAGATGCATAAGAGCATTCAAAGAAAATCAAAGAAGAAAGATAAAAGGAACAAAAGAAGCAATATCTTACAGTGCCCAGAGTCAGTAAGCTTTTATTAATGTATGAACCCTCTTTTCTCCGCAATCCAGTAGTTTCAGTTTTAGAACTTTCAGATCCTGCAAGATCAATTAAATTCTGCAGAAGAAAATTGAGTTATATCTAGGGTTGCATACATGATTTAAATAAAGAAAAAAAACATTCAAATACATTATCAAACTACAATCCTCTTGTTGAAGCAAATAAAATAAGATGGCTGAGCAAGATTTACCAACTGGGACAAGGTCACATCTTCTTCTCCTTCAATTTCCCCACGAGGACTGCTTTCAATGGTCTGATATATAAAACATATCCATTAGCAGAATAAAAATAATTATATGAATAAAGAATAATATGCTCAAAGTAGGCCCAATTCATCAAAAGGCATAATGTCATAGCTTAACAGGGAAATGTCCAAATTACTAAATGCATAGCACTTGGCAACATTGCCATATAAATACCTTTGTTTACAAGTACCATGAAGAGTCAGATTCCCACTTTTACTAAGGTGGTCAACATAATCTATTATGAAAGGCTCAGCTTCATTAGGTTGCACACCCAAGAAGAATGGAGATACAACTGTTTGTCTATCATATTCATAAAGAACGTATAATAGAAATTCAAAAGCCTCCTTTTCCTTTCATGTATATTATCACAATCAAGGCTTTAGTTAGGCCATTGTGGAAAAAGTTTGAGAAAAAACCTTAAACAAGCTTAAAAAGAACTGCCCCTAATGGGGGAAAGCCTTTTAAAGTTTATCCAAGGAAAAAAGGGAAGACCTAAGTAAACTTTAAGTAAGATTAATATTAATTAGAATTGAATTGGGATTGGTATTTATTGGAGTCTTATTAGGATTAGCTAGTTGAGTTATAATATAATTAGAATTTGAGTCATGATAAGTTATTAGAGTCCTAGTAGGCTTTGAATGTTATAATTAGAATTAGAATCATAATAGGTTATTAGAGTCCTAGTAGACTTTGGATTTTTTAGAGAAGCCTATAAATAGGCTAATCAATGTAAATCAAAGGGATGAATTGATATGAATAATATTATATTTTCTTTCATTGCAAGGTTGCAACCCTCAATGATGAGACTCCATTGATTTTCTTCTAGTTGAGACTCCTAGAAGGACTTAGTGAGACTCTAAGGTTTTCCATCTTTTCTTCTTTATTTCTTCTTTCTCTCTATTTCTTATCTTATAATTTTCTCTACCATAAAATTTATTCCTTGCTCCTCTCCTTACACCCTAAAAAATAAAACCCTAGTCCACCTACCCTTGAGTGTAGGCAACCATCCTAGGGTTGTCCTACATCAGCCCCTTTTTCTGAGTTATAACATTACAATTTAATAATTAACCAAGCAGGCCTTTGTTGGAATGCTAGGTGGGGACTTTGCCCTCTACCTATTTGGGCATCCTTTTTAGAGCTTTTCACAAGGTTAAAGCTGCGTGGGACCCTGTGGTAGAGATGTTTGAGAAAAAAAAATTGACCAGGGGATGTCTGGAAAGGGTTTGTGTAAGGGCATAAGGAGACAAAGGGCCCTGCTTGGAAAAGGTTGGTGGAAGAACATTAAGAGGTGAGGGCAATTTTTCACAACACATTGTCTGTACAGTGGGGAACAGGAGAGAGTGAGATTTAGGTTAGATGTATAGAAGTTAAGACCAAATGTTAAAAATCACAAAGATAAAGGCCCTATGGTAGCAGCTTTTGGTGCTGGTAAGAGATGAGGATATTGGTCCAAGATTCACCAGGAAGTTCTATGATTGGAGCTGGATATGGTTCATTCCTTCATGAAAAGTGAACATAGATTGGAAGTAAGGGAGAGAACAGTTGCAACAAAAACAGAAATGGACCAAAGAATGTCTGGTTTACTGGAACTTGATGTTAATGCCCCAGTCATAAAGGCTTCAAATAGTCAGGCCATTCTAAAGAGTTCTCTGTCTGGTAGCAGTATATGAAAGGAACTTAACCACAGACCACCTGGAGAGGAGAGGAAGGCCCACTGGTGAAGCATGCTGCATATGCAACAGGGATGAGGAGACTGTCCATCCATTTGCTCCAATGCTTGGTAGTTCAAGATTTATGGTCCTTGATGTTTGTGAAGTATGGTGCCATTGAGTGTGCCTGAACACAATGGTGGAAGTGTTCTGCAGTGCATGTTTCATGGTCTACTTGATTGTGGTTATTAGATATTCTTCATGAATTTCATTAATAAAGGTTATTCTTTTGACTGACTAACAGCTGTATTTCCTCATTCTCCTTTATTATTTGTTGCTTCTCCTTGATTTATCTTTTGGTGTAACTTGTGTACTTCCTGTGCACATGGATTGACCCCTGTTTGACATTCTTTTGATCTAATTTATGTATTTTTGCTTATAAAAATATATAACCCACTAACGCTGAAGCTATCAACCCATTAATAAATATTGAACCAAGGGTGACTGCAAAAGGATTTTGATGTTTAATTATGCAATAGTCTAAAAGGGAATCTCTTTAATTTCACAAACAAATTTTTTTTGAAAGATTCAGATCCTTCTTTATTTGTGTAAATTTTTTTTACCTCATACAATGTAAGTGTAGTTTCTTGTTAAAAAGAGTGTTTTACATTTTTTTAAATCCTTATATATTTAGAAGAATTCCAATTTCTCTCACTTTGAGGAGTGTCCTAAATGATCACGGCCCTTGCACAAGGATGACATACACAAGTAGAGAATGGTCCAAAATTTTTATCCATCAAAAGAGTATCTGATGTAGGACAACCCTGCGATGGTTCCCTACAATCAAATAAGTGGGTTAGGGTTTTTATTTTTTTAGGGTTTAAGGAAAGGAACAAGGTATGTAGTTTATGGTAGCAAAATAAAAAATAAATAAATATAAAGAAAGAAGATAAGAAGAAGAAGGGATAGAAACCTTAGAGTCACACTAGGGTCTTCTAGGAGTCTCGCCTAGAAGAAAATTAATGGAGTTTCATCATTGAAAATTGTAGAGTGTGCAATAAAACATGATATTATTAACCATCAATCCATTACTTTGGTTTATATCAATTAGCCTTATTTATAGGCTTCTCTAAAAAATCCAAAGATTATTAGGATTCTAAATTCTAATTCTCTTACTTTGGTTTATATCAATTAGCCTTATTTATAGGCTTCTCTAAAAAATCCAAAGCCTATTAGGATTCTAAATTCTAATTCTCTTATAACTTAATTAGCTACTCCTAATTTGACTCTGATAAATATTAATCCTAAGTTAATTCCAACTAGTACTAATCTCAATTCAATTCTTACTAATACTAGTTCTCTTTCTTGCTGTATATCTGGAGATTCATCCTCATCAATATCTATCTTCGAATTGGAAGCCACCATCTCAAACGCATTGATTGATACCCATGCTCCAGCTATATCCCTTCTAATTTGTCAAAGAACTGCATAGGTCTTACTATCTAGGGTCCATCTTGAATAATTCCATCAGCGCCTCTAATTTCCTAATGAACACATGGTGTTCCGTTCATGGTTGGCACAAATAAGCATACAGAACATAGAATTATAGCAATGTCAAAATAGGCAGAACTAGGCATGTTTGAAAAGTAATTGCCTGAAAATCAGAAATAATTACCAAGTTGAAAATAGTGTGGCTCCGACTGCTAACTAAATTGAAATTATTAGACCCCACATGCCTATGCTCTGCAAAAAAAAAAAATCCAAATGAGTGTTTAATTGCACAAGTAACAAGAATCCTACAAAATCTCAGAAGTGTGATAAAACACAAGAGCACATCAGTTCTCGAGAAATCATGATGTCTGGTGCAAAAAGAATTATTGGGTAGGGAAAGAAGTTTCTCAACAAGATAAGCGCATAAACATAGAAGAAATCTAAAGGATTGTTTTCCAGGATGACATCAAAAAGAGCATATATTGGTGAAGCTGCAAATACATAAATGGCTACTAGATGTGTAGAATAAATAAAATATGGTAGATATTTAAATGAGAAAATAGTGTGATATAAGTTCCAATACCTTCACCAGCTGCTATTAAGGAAAGAGCATGAGCAGGGGATAGAACAACTTCCTCTTTGATTCCCTCAACATAAGTTCCCTGTCAACAAAACATATCACTCAAATAACAAGATGTTTTTAATAATGGCCCATGTAAAGTTTGCAAGGAATAATTTTAAATTTACAGGTATTCTGATCATAAAGAAGATAGAGTTGAGTAGAAGCATATTTGGAAGATGAAAAAGGAACCTATCCTTAAACTTTAAAAAAGAGCCATTCTTGAACTTAGCAGAGAACTGAATATCAAAGAAGATATAGCTTATTCAGCAAAGGACAGAAGAGTATAAATAGACGGTAAATAAGACTATAGAAGCACAGGAAGCTCTTCTAGTAGAATATATTTCTCATTGGCATAAAATTTAGGTTGAATTAGCTTGAAGAGGCTAGAAAAATGAGACAGAAACACAAAATACGTCTGATAGTTGCTATTGTAATACATGGAAGAAATTTTATCACACATTCTGAATGCAGTTGACTGCATATCAGACAAAGCTTTAAGCTCTGGGCTATGCCCCATTTTCCAAAGAAGAAGTATCACTGACTTGCATCCATATACTACCATATTTTAGATGCCTTATCAGGAAAACAAACATTTAGAGTGAGGAAAAAGAGGGACAAAAATGTGGGTTCTAGAAATATAGATCATGTTATCCAGTGAAAGTGATATAAAAAATGGAGAATATTGAATTGACAATCGTGATGTTTAACTTCCTTAATCAAAATAAGCACCTGACTATCCTCTCGTATTCTTAAGTTCTGCCCTGTTGGATCAAGCAAATCATTGATGACCTGGAAAAAACAAGGGAAATAAAGATATTGAAAACAGAACATCAGGTGGTAGTCATGATGAAACAGAACTATTTACATCCATTATGTAAAAGTTTCTAAATACAAACTTTACAATTGCCTCAATCAAGATTCTATTGTCAATAACATTCAACAAATGGAACCGTCTTAAACCTAAACTACAACAAAATCAAGGGTGGAACCAGCCACACAAATTTGCTGCAAAGCTAGACGAACAATACAAGTACAGTTAAACCTCAATAAATTAATAGCCTTGAGACTCAGGAAAATCTATTAATTAAGAGAATATTAACTAATTGATAAATTAATAAATCATTAATTTATCAAGGAATTCCTTATATTTCCAAAATATTATATCTAATATCGCAGTTCCCATCAATGTCAAGAAAAAACAAGCAACACTCAACATTGTTTTTTTAAATAACCAAGAAACCTTCCATGGTCAAGCCCTTCAAGCTCTACATGGGGACCCAAACTTCGAGGTGCTGACCGCGCCCACAGCAATCAGCACTAAGTAATCCAGGACATTCAACCAACAGATTTAGTTGTGTATTAAGCAATCATTAATTTATGTGGTAAGTAGGTCCTATATGAAACTACATAGATTTTTCTATAACGTATGATCTTATAAATTTATCGAATTATTAATTTAACACATTGAAACTAAATCAAGACATGCGGTGGGTTATCAATTTATCGAACATTAATTTATCAAGGTTCTACTGTAGCTACTTTTCTTCAAGCAATAACGCAAATTGCCACCAATCAGAAAAACAATTCATGATAGTTCCAAGCAAATTATTTTCCATTCGCAGGATTTTAATATAGAGTCAAGGCAAAACTTGATAGTGTCCTAATTGGTGGGTAAAACTTATTGGTAAGTTAAATCAGTAACTTCTCCAATTTCAGGACCTGCTTGCAGCAAGCCAATAAAGAAAAAAAAACTCACATGCGATGTAAGTGCAAGCAAGACCTGCTCTATGTCCATTGATGGGGGATGACAAAGAATATTGTTAGAGAGCACGATATGCATTGTAAACCCAAATCCTACAAACTTAAGATTTTATAAAAGTTGATAATTTAATATGGTATCAGAGGCTCGTTTGACAGGATGTCGTATGTTCCAAGCCTCACCGCATGTTTATTACCCAAACTTATTAAACCCACATGTAAGCCCAAAAAAGGTTAATAATGGTTGTTTGCCTATAGGCTTGTGTCTCTCCATGTATGGATTGCACACAAGGGAGGGCGTTAGGGAGCATGATATACATTGTGGATCCAAATTTTACAAACTTAAGCTTTAAAATTAAGTTTTTAGGAAAGTTAATAGTTCAACAAACATAATGTCGCAGAGAAATTTCTGATAGAAAGGGGAAAATGATTTACAGCATTATAAACAATGTGGTTGAAAAATGATTTAAATTGCTGATAAAAGCTTGTCATTATGAAATTATTTTTGAAAAAAACATTTTCAGGATGAGGTCTGGTATGAGGTTGTCCTATGCCTCAAAACCACAATCTTCCTCCAGCAGTTTTTGAGTGTTTGAATGATCTTCAGTTATCTGTTTTAGTTGTTTTTGCCTTTTGGAAAGGTCCCCTTTTCCTTTGCATCCTTTCAAATTTTTTTATTTTTTGTGAAATGTGTTGGGTTCTTTCTTTTCCATCAAAAAGGACAAAAGAAGAAACAAAAAGAAAAAAGAAAAGAATGCAGTGGATTTAAATCCTTCTTTCCTCAATGCTTCAGGCTTCTAGAAGGAAAAGAAACAAGGACATACAATACAATGCAATGTCATAATTTTCATCCTAGACAAAATCAAAATGAAATACTCATTGTTAGACTCAAAATGTTGCACATGTAATCTTAGTAGGAGATAGGAAGAGATTGCGGAAGGTCGTTCCTCTCTGTTTAATGTGGTCCATTTGGCAAAAGCGTAACAAAATGCTTTGAGGGAGTGGAGAGGTCAGGGATCTTGAGGAAATATTGCTTTGTAATTACTCTTAATTCATAGTCAAATTCTGTTTTGGATTGCAGTTTTAGCTGCTTGTCTAGGTAGGGGCTAAGGTGTTAGTTTTTGTTGCCTTTGTTACATGCTGTATATCTCCTATATATGACGGTAATGCCATCTTTATTGTTAGATTCTTCTAATAAAATTTAGTTGGCCTATCAAAAATAAATAAAGAATGAAATGCATCAGAACTTTAAAATGTCAAATATTTTAAATTGATCAAAATCACAATAAATCTTATTAATAAATGAATTGAGACAAAATGAATATTCTAGCTTTCCTATCATTCCCTATCCTTTCTCAGTTCACCAAACCCATTGTTTCTACATGTGCAACCATGCACAAACTCAGAATTGCATGCCAATATTTCAATAAAATCTCCTTGGTAAACGATGATGGAGATTGGTGGAGAAGATCAACTAATGGAAGCAAGTGTTGAACCACAAGTAAGGGAGTAAGGAAGGAGCAAGTAAGGGAGTAAGGGAGGAGAGGGTACTTAGACCAACATGAGTAGGGTCATAGTTGTTAAAAGCTTAAAAGACATGAGATATGATACAATGGTATCTGTATCTTCTCTTAAGCATATCCTATGTGTCATAATACAATAATCCATACACCTTTAACTATTTTTCATAATTTTTAAGAAAAATCAAATTTGAAATTTTTTCTTGAGAATTCTTATATTAATAGTTTAAAATGTACCTTAAGATTAAAAATTGATCACAAAAGGGAGTTTTTTGATATGGAAGGAAGCCAGGTTTATTTAGGTTTCGTTTGGATATATTTCATGTTTTATGTTTTTAAAAACAAAAAGTAGTAATAACTTTTATATAAAATACAAGAATGTTTAGAGATTTATATTAAAAATATAATAGTTTTTAAAAATTGATTAAAAAAAAATTAAGGTATTCAAAAAATTTTACTACCTCAAATTTTAAAATTTTTTAAAGCAATTTTTAAAGATATAAGAAGTCCATACTTTTTGTATAAGAGTTTCTACCTTTCATATAGAAGATTCTATTTTTAAAAACAAGAAATAGAAAGCGTATCCAAACAAAGTGTAATTAAACTTATTCCTGCAATAAATATTGGAAAGTCATCATGTGAATGATTTGAATGTTGATATTGCAAATGTTAGTGATTGGTGAATAAAAACTACTTAATAAATATATTCATTTTTTTTAAAATACTTTTTTTGGTGAGGAAGGAATGATGACAAACATGAAAAATTGAATCTTTAAAGATAACACATAAAGATACACATTGACAACACTTACAAGTATATTTCTCTATTTAGAATTTGAAACTAAAAATCATAGCTAAAAATTCAAAAGTTCATTTTGGTGGAGTTTTTTATGAACCTATACATTAAACTCATATTTTGTTATATTAAACTTGTCAAAACTCTGATATTCAATGTTTTCATATGGTATGACATAGTTTTTTTAAAATCCTACGTTCTTGAAATTGGCTATATATTACCCTATATTTCATGTTTCCATTACACACACGCACATATTTTTCTATTTATTTATCATTATATAAAAAACCTTATGATATACAATACAATACACGATATAAAAAAATAGAAAAATGATACTCAACAAGTTCATGAATTAACAACTATCAATAGGGACTAGCATGAAGTAGGTATTCAGAAAAATATCAGGAAGGCTTACAACATATTATCCAAGTGAAAGTATTTCACCATAGAAGATATACTGATGTGATTTTCTGCCATAAGTGTTATGCAAAGAGATGGCAATCATGCATAGATTTCCACATTTATTTCCTCTTGCAGAAGAGCAAAGAGCTTTTGGTATAAGATTACTCATACTAATCACAAGGAGATCAGAATTTCTGGACTCCTTTGCTTGGGATCCTCAAGTTTGGGAGATAGAGCAACAGGAAAATTCGTTTATGTCATATTTAGAAGGGGAATCCAGAGGGAGATGGAGGAACCAATTAAATGAAGGGCTACAAAGGGAGGTTTTTCAAAGTAAGACTTTGTACTTCTTGTTATCAAGGAAGAAGGTGGTAGTAGTTTCCTAGGAAAAGAGATTTAGTGTTCTATACAATGTTTTTAGAACCAAACCGGTCATTGAATTGGAAAAGTTACCAGTTCACGATTCATTAGTCGGACTAGTGGTCGAACAGATAATATCATAAATATATAATTTATATTTTATTAAAATTAAAAATAATTTTAAGAAATACATATATATATATATATATATATATATATATATATTAAAATTATAGCATTTCATTTTTTTATATTTGATATGTCAATTAAATGATAAACATAAATATAAATGTATTAATATATCAAATTTTATTAAATAGAATATGTATAATATTTACATATGAGAAGAAAATTATAACATTTAATTTTATCTACATATCTATGCATTTTATTATTTTAAAATTTTAAAAATATTATATTAATTAATTCATATTATTTTCATATTTATTGTTAATAATTATTATAAAAATAAGCATGGATATAAATATTTATATTTGTTTAAATGTTTTATATTATAAAAATTTGCAAAGAGCATTAATGTAACATATTGTTACTTATATCTATCAAAGGAATTGTGCAGCATAATGGTTGGCTCCTTTTTTGGTAACCTTAAATCTGAGGTTCAAATCCTCACAATGCAATAGAGTAGCATTTCTTTTTCTTTATAACCAAATCCCACATCAGAAACTCACAAATTTAATGAGTTGTATAAATAACCTGCACATGAAGGAACAGGCAAGCAACTTAGTGGGCCACCTAATGGGTGGGAGAGCAGGAAGATCTCAGGCCCAATGCGGGCAAAGCCCAATAACATTTTGGTCAACCCACATGTTGACCCGATTCACATAAAATTGGACGGTTTGTCCGGTTTGGCGGTTCAACTGTCGGTCCATCTGGTTCAATGCCTATCCAAAGCTCCTTCCGGCTCAAAGGCTCAACCGGACCCTGTCCGGTTTTTAAAACATTGGTTCTATGGTTCCCTAAAAAATTGTTGTCTTTGCATGGGTGTTGACACAAGGGACGATGATTAATAATCACCATTGACCAATAAGTAAGGAGAAGTGTTAACCCCTCCTAACATTGTATGACCAAGAAGAGTGAAGAAACAATTAAACATCTGTTATTGCATCTTAGGTTCAAAGGGTGTTTTCATGCTTAGTTACAGAGTTTTTAATAGGTACCATGGTCAACTGGAGGTCCCCCTTATGAATAGAAATACTCCGCATTGTGTACTTCTGTGAATTTGAGGAGAGGATTTGAAGAGTCATCACCATCTAACATTAAATTTATTTTGTATTGAACTACTATTTCCCTGGGGCTAATGAATGTAGGTGACATTCTCTTTTGGATTTCAAAAATAAGTTGAGTAGCAGGTGATTCTTCTTTTCTTTTTTTGTTCAAAGCACCATTTTCAAGGAAGCTCCCTTTTCCCGAGTACATTGCACATATTTGGGTTATACCCCTTTTTAGGCGTTATTTTAGTGGAATTATTTAACTAAAAAAGGAGTTATTCCTTTGGTCCTTATCTCACATACTTCCATGATGGTGTTTGACATCCATGCTCAACACTCTACTATATTTCCCTGAAATTGAGGACATGAATGAACATCCTAATAACCTCATGGACTACCACAAATTAAGTGGAGCTTTAGATGCATTTGAAAGTGATTTACTCTTAGTTCCTCTCATGCACAAAAAAGTGGCAAATACTTAACTCTTGACTCCAAAGGTATTGTGAATCCATGACATTTTAGACATTCTATTCCTAATACAGCAGTTCATTACATCAACAATGTATAAAAGATCATAATAACCATAAAACCAAAAATGATATGAAGCTAACCTCATTGTAAATTTCTAAATAAGAAACACGAAGAAGAAACTCCCGGCCAGGTGTCTGAGATATACTAAATCAAAGTTAGTCATGAGCAAAAAAATTGTTTGGAATATTATTACTTAACTAACAAAATTATTCTTTACCTCTTGTATAATTCCAAATACGTCCTTCACTGCCAATGGAATAATTCCAGGTGATTTTTGCTCTCCCTAAGACACAAAAGAAGTAATGAACAGAACAAGTAGATACATTAATAGTTTGTAAGCCTTCAAAAAATAAAAACAAATATTTTATATATATATATATATATATATACATGTGTGTGTGTGGGCGGGGGGAGGCCCTTAATGCCTTAAGCAGAAAAAACAGCCAACGAAGGAACTAATCTTATCTGATTTTTTCTTTTTTAAACAGGTGCATACCTATCTTAATTGTATCTTATAATACATATACAACATATAAAAAGTTGTAGACAAGCACCTTTGACCATCTTTAATAGTTCTAAGAGAAATCAAATTTGAAAAAAAAAATTTTAAAAATTATTATATTAAGGTTAGAAATTGAAAGGAAAAGAAAAGGTGAAGTAGTGCTACATGAGAATGCCACACATGATACTTATGTAAATTTATTCTTGTAATAAATACTGAGAATTGTATTTGAATGATTTAAATGTTGACCTTGAAAATGATGATGATGAAAGAAAACTTTTATTGGATGTATATATTTTCTTTTCCCCATATTTCCCCCATTTGAGTAGGTAGATGATAATGAGCTTGGAAAGCTAGAATTTTAAATGACACATAAACACGCAGATATCAACAATATATACAAGGTTTTTTATTTTTATCAGTTCCAACAATATATACAAGTGTACATGAATAGTTGAAATTCAGAACTAAAATTATGGTTAAAAAGTTTAAAAAGTTTATCTTACAGATTTTATGATCAACATATGCATTAAGTGTCATAATTTATGAAGTTGAACAAGGAAAAACTCAGGTTTTCAATGTTTTTACATATATGATATTGATTAACATTCACATTTTAACTCTTAATCTTATTATCTTTCATTAAGTTGTATGTATATTACAATCTAATTCATTTATTCCAATATACACATGGCTCGTATATGTATGCATCTTTTCTTTTTTATCTATATTATGCAAAAATACCTATGATATAGAATGTGATATGATATACAATACAGAAAAGCAGAAATCAGATACACCATTTAGGAGTTAATAACTATGGCAATTAACATTGCATTACGATGTTACCTTGGGTCTCTTTAGTCCTAAATAACAAAAAAAAGTATATTGCATCTTTCTCTCTACAGGGATCTTTCTGGTAAAACAATCTATTAGCACAACACACACACGTTATATACATATATTGTTTGGCAATGAATGTCTATCAAGTAGTTCTTTCGAAAGCCTTTTTATAAGCCTGTTAAGTTACAGGTATCTGGCATCCCAAGAAATCAGCCAAATGTGATTCCTAACAATTAACTGATCCAAAAGTGAGAAAATTGCATGCATTTAATTCTAGAGATCATTAGAAGCCATTCTCCTTTCTGGTAACCCAATGTCATATTTGCATCAGTAGATAGATATATATAGAGCTTAAACTACAAACCATTTCACAAACTCGAAAACTCTAGGTTTAAAAAGATTTATAGGCTCCTTCACTAATTTTCTGAGACAACTAATATCAACAATAATATTTAAATCATCCCTACTTGTTCGTTATGGGCATGGAGGTGTTGAGTGTTCTCATTAGAAAGGCGGTGGAAGGGGGTTATATTTCCGGGTGCAATATCAGGCGGGGTAATGGGTCAGCTGCAATTATTTCTCATCTTCTCTTTGCGGATGACACTATTGTTTTTTGTGAAGCAAAGAAGGACTACTTGACTTACTTGAGTTGGATCCTCATGTGGTTTGAAGCGGCTTCGGGTTTAAGGATTAATTTGGAGAAGAGCGAAGTCATCCCTGTAGGGAAGGTGGAGGATGTTGCTGGTTTGGCTGCTGAGCTTGGTTGCAAGGCTGGCCAATTGCCTTCTGTTTACTTAGGACTGCCTTTGGGGGCCCCCAATAAGTCCTCTTACATGTGGGATGGGGTGGAAGAAAGAATGAGGGGGAAACTCGCCCTTTGGAAGCGGCAATATATCTCGAAAGGCGGAAGAATCACTCTAATAAAGAGTACATTGGCTAGTATGCCGCTGTACCACTTGTCTTTGTTCCGTATGCCCAAAGTAGTGGCAAGAAGGTTGGAGAAGCTGCAAAGAGATTTCTTGTGGGGAGGGGGAAATCTGGAAAGAAAAGCTCATTTAGTTAATTGGGAGGCGGTGTGTATGGATAAGGAAAAGGGGGGGCTTGGCTTGAGAAAGCTAGTCCCCTTGAACAAAGCCTTGCTTGGCAAATGGGTGTGGAGGTTTGCTAAGTCTAAGGACGAGTTATGGAAACAAGTTCTCTTGGCCAAATATGGGCAAGAGGATTTTGGTTGGAGGACTAAAAAGGTCAATGGGGCGTTTGGCGTTGGGGTTTGGAAAGAAATTATGAAGGAAGCTGATTGGTGTTGGGAGAACATGGTCTTCAATGTGGGAAAGGGCACAAGAATCAGATTCTGGTCTGACCCGTGGTGTGGTGGAGAGGTGTTGTCCCATAGGTTCTTCCAGCTCTTTGATTTGGCTGCCAACAAGAACGCTACTGTGGGTGATGTGTGGGACCAGAATTCCAGATTTGGAGGCTGGAATTTAAGATTCCTAAGAGCCTTTAATGATTGGGAAATGCACCTTGTAGCGGATTTACTTCAAGTGTTAAGCAGCCAAAGAGTTAACGTGGAGGAAGACTCGGTTTTTTGGAAGGATTCTAAAAACGGTCAATTTGGGGCTAAGAAGGCGTACAGCCTTTTGATCAGTCCAAATGGTACTTCCTTCCCCAAAAAAGAAATTTGGGTGGAGAGGGTTCCTACAAAATTAGTCTTTTTTGCTTGGGAAGCCACTTGGGGGAAGGCTCTTACCCTTGATAAGCTTCAAAAGAGAGGGTGGCAGCTTCCAAATCGTTGTTTCTTATGTGGGTGCGAAGAGGAAAACATTAATCATTTGCTTATTCATTGTACAGTGGCTAGAGTGCTGTGGGAGATGGTTCTTGGTTTATTTGGTGTTCAGTGGGTGTTTCCAAATTCTGTAAAGGAAGTGATTATTAGCTGGAAAGGCTCCTTTGTGGGCAAAAAGAGGAGAAAAATATGGAGGTCCATTCCGCTTTATATTTTTTGGATGGTGTGGATGGAACGAAATAGATTAGCTTTTAGGGGGGGATGCTAGCTATTCAAAAACTTAAAAATTCTTTTGTATGTAATTTGTGGGGTTGTGCAAAATTGTATAGTGGGGTGGAGTCTCGCTCCCTTATAGGCTTCTTGGAGTGGTTGGCTTCCTATTGAGGGTAGGGAGTTTCTAGTTTTTTTTGGTTTTGTGGCTTTTGCCGCCTTGTATACTTCCTGTATGCGTGTGGCTTTTTGCCTTTTTCCTCAATATATGCTTACTTACCAAAAAAAAAAAAAGTACGTGTATGCAAAAAAAAAAAAAAAACAAAAAACAATAATATTTAAATCATGAACCTTGAGGACTGGCTCATGTGACAAAGGGTTGGGTTAGGGATGTGGGAGGTTCAAAATTGAAGTTTTGGCAAAGACTTAAAAAATAAATAAATAAGCAATTTAACTACTAAAAAAATATCTAATATTTAAATCGTTAAAATATTAAAGGAAAATCCAGCAAGCATAGGATCAAACCAACCAGTACCTCTTGTTTGGCTTATAACTCATTCTAGATCTTCAAAAGGGGCTAAGGAATTTAGAGTAGGAGAGAGAATGCTGTAGTTGGAACCGGTGAGAGAAATCTCTACACTTTCTCATCTCATTCTCTTTGTTTCCTTTTTGCCTTCCTCTCTTTCTTTTCTTTCTTTTCTTTCATCAATTAAACTTAAAATCTAGGGTTTGCTTGATTTGCACCAATTGGGAAAAACGAAGTTAAAAGGGTAACTTTAACAGCAAAGCCACAGTTTTGATGGTGTTTTCATTTCTGTCTTCATGTAGCTATTGATCAACATTGGTAAGACCAACAATGACCAATGGCAGTCATGAGGCCCACTGCACAAAGCAACCTGCACGCCCTGGGCATATACAGTGACACAAATTTCAGAATGATTGTAGGTTCAACAACTTACATGCATTGTGTGTGTTTTCCCACTGCTAGTAACACCATAAGCAAATACAGTACCTGCATAAAAGCAAAAACTTCATCAGTTAATCACCAAGTAACTTCGCATGGTGGGAAGGCCTTCACGATCCACATCTTCCCATCCATCAAAGAAAGTAAAGGTCACAATATGGAAAAAAACAAAAAAAAAAATGTTCAGAAAGCAAATCATAAAACTATATCTTCAAATGAGTAATTGAGTAGGCAGCATTCACTATGTACAGCAATAACATCTAAGCTATGAAATAGCAGAGGCTATAACAAATAAACATATAAGTAGGACTTGAGGAGAGATTAAATTTTCCAGAACAAGAAAAGCATTGAAAAACAATAATTCTAAATAAGTACATTTCCCGTGAAGGAACAAATTAACAAATAAGGATGGTGTGTGCTTTGACGAATACCCCTCAAAATGAGAGAAGAAAGATAGTCATGTCATTTGTTAGATAACTTGGATTAGAAGCAATACAAGCCCCAGGTACACAGAAAGGATAACTCTTTCATGTAAGCAGGAGGTAGAAAATCAAGAAAAGATCATGTATTCTGAGTCCCAAGTTTGCTAAAGCAACAAACAGCAATGAAATCCAACTATGGTAACTAAGTAAGATGTCATGGCCATCCTGTTGTTTCAAACACAATTTGTTCTGCAAGCCATTATCATTGGCTTTTACTTTTTCATACATCACTCAAAGTAGATTGTAGTTGTTAGATAGTGTACAGTTATTTCAGTTATTTACTTTTCCTTTTTTTTTTTTCTTATTGTATTGTGGGTCCCACTAGCATGTATATATATATACCCAATGTGTATTATTGTATGGTTTTTATCAATAACAATTTGTTCTGCAAGCCATTATCATTGGCTTTTACTTTTTCATACATCACTCAAAGTAGATTGTAGTTGTTAGATAGTGTACAGTTATTTCAGTTATTTACTTTTCCTTTTTTTTTCTTATTGTATTGTGGGTTCCACTAGCATGTATATATATATACCCAATGTGTATTATTATATGGTTTTTATCAATAACAAAATTAGGGATTCTTCCTTTTCTCTCTTTTCACATGGTATTAGAGCTTAGGGAGAAAAACCTAATTATTTCCGGTTTATCCGTGAAATAATTCTGGGAAACCTTTCAGTGACCGTGTTTCATTTCGGTCACCTTTCCCATCTCCTAAAGCTTTCCGATCGACCCTCACTGCCGTCAAAAAACCCTTACCGCCGGCGACTTTTCCGGCGACTTTTTCCGGTGAAGTCCTTTTTTGACACCGACCATACCATCAGGTGCGCAAGGAGGAGATCCTCAAGTTTTGTCAAAGCACCGGAGGGAGAATCTTAGTCACGCGCCAGCCACGCGCGTTTCTTCTCCGGCAGCCTGAACCTCACGCGCAGGCATGTGGAGCACTTTCCAGCAACACGCTTCCACCTCCAGCCTCGCCTGGCATCGTCTAGCCACTCTCCATCTGTGCTTGTGCCATCCGAACCCTGCTTCCCCATTTTTTTGGCATTTCAGCCTCCGCGGGTCTTCTTTCAACCTCCTCCGGCCTCCGACGATAGCTCCCTTTCTTGGCCGAGACCTGTGTGTGCCTTGGGAAGGCCTCTTCTTCATCTCCAGTCCCTTTTCTCCTTTGTTTGGGTCCCGACATACCAAGTTCTTCTTCCACAGCTGTGATTCGACCTTTCTTTAAAGCTCTCTTCGATCCAAACATATTTCGTTCTCTAGAAGAGTAAATATGGCTCCTAAAAGTTCCATTTTTTCCTCTGTTATATCTGGATCTCCTATGATTACTTCGGAGAAATTGGTTGGCAGTGAAAATTATTTGTCCTGGTCTGCCTCTGTGGAGCTTTGGTTCATAGGTCAAGGTTATGAGAATCACCTTGTTACGCAGGAGGCGGATATCCCTGAGGTTGATAAAGTATAATGGAGGAAGACAGATGCATAATTATGTAGTGTGTTATAGCAATCAGTTGATCCTAAGATTCTGCTTCATTTTCGGGCCTACAAAACATGTTTTAAATTTTGGAATCAGGTGAAAGGGTTATACACGAATGATATCCAACGTCTTTATAAGGTGGCTTCTTCTATTGTCAATGTCAAACAACAAGACATGGATTTATCCACTTATATTGGCCAAATTGCCTCTCTTAAGGAGGAATTCTTGACCATGATGCCTCTTACTACTGATGTTGGGGATCAACGAACACAGATTGACAAGTTCTTCATGGTTCTTACGCTTATTGGCCTCCGTCCAGATCTTGAGACCGTCCGCGATCAGATTCTTGGCAGTTCCTCCATTCCATCCTTGGATGATGTGTTTGCTCGCCTCCTCCATATCTCCTCCACTCAGACTTTGTCATCTGATAACACTTCAGATTCTTCTATGTTAGTTTCTCAAACTAACTCTCGAGGAGGACGCAGTGGTAACCGAGGTAGAGGCCAACGTCCTCATTGCACCTATTGCAATAAGCTTGGCCACACTCGTGATCGATGTTATCAGTTACATGGGCGGCCTCCCCACACTGCCCACGTGGCCCAGTCATCTGATCCTCAACCGCCTCAGTCTTCGAGCTCCTCCACATCTCAGGATATTTCCCTCACTGACAAAGAGTATGATCAAGCCACCAAGTCAGCTTCTGTTGCTTCTATTGCCCAAACTAGTAATGCTTCTGTTTGTCTTACCCACACATCTTCTCTTGGACCTTGGATTCTAGATTATGGCGCTTCTGATCACATATCCGGTTATAAGGATCTTTTCTCTTCTATTACTACTACCTCTGCCTTACCTACTGTTACCTTAGCTAATGGTTCTCAAACTGTGGCTAAAGGCATTGATGTGGTACATCCTCTCCCTTTTCTACCTCTAACTTCTGTCCTTTATACTCTGAGTGTTCCTTTAATCTTATCTCCATCAGCAAAATCACTCGTACTCTTAACTGCTCTATTACTTTTTTTGATAAATTTGTGACCTTGCAAGACCGGCGTACGGGGAAGACAATTGGCATAGGACGTGAGTCTCAAGGCCTCTATCACCTCACCTCGCCTTCAACTCCTGCAGTTTGCCTTTCCACTGATGATCCCCTCCTCATCCACAGTCGCCTGAGCCACCCTATTTCATCCAAGTTCCAGAAGATGGTCCCTCGTTTTTCATCTTTGTCGTCGCTTACGTGTGAGTCCTGTCAGCTTGGGAAACATACTCGTGTCTCGTTCCCAAAGCGTTTGAATAATCGGGCAAAGTCTCCTTTTGAACTTGCCCACACTTATGTTTGGGGTCCTTGTCGGACCGCGTCTAGTTTAGGATTTCAGTATTTTGTTACTTTCATTGATGACTATTCTCGATGTACTTGGTTATTTTTAATGAAAAATCGAGCTAAGTTATTCTCTATTTTTCAGAAATTTTATGCTGAAATCCAAACCCAATTCAATATCTCTATTCGTGTGTTACGTAGTGACAATGCCAGGGAATATTATTCTGCACCATTTACTTCATTTATGTCCCAACATGGGATCCTTCATCAGTCTTCTTGTGCTCATACTCCTCAACAAAATGGGGTAGCTGAACGTAAGAATCAACATTTTGTTGAGACAGCTCGTACTCTCCTTCTCCATAGTAATGTTCCTTTTCGTTTGTGGGGGGACGCTGTTCTTACAGCATGTTATTTGATTAATCGTATGCCCTCATCTGTATTACACGATCAGATTCTTCATTCCCTTCTTTTCCCTGACCAACCACTTTATTTCCTTCATCCTCGTGTTTTTGGTTGTACTTACTTTGTTCATATTCTCACTCTTGGACAGGACAAACTTTCTGCCAGAGCCACAAAATGCATCTTCTTAAGATACTCCAGACTTCAAAAGGGTTATCGTTGTTATTCCTCTGAAACTCATCGCTACTTTCTCTCCGCTGATGTCACCTTCTTTGAGGACTCACCATTCTTCTCCACCTCCAAGTCTCTTCCTTTTTCTAAAGTCTTACCCCTTCCCATTATCTCCCCATCTGATGCAATGCCTTCTCGCCCACTTCAGGTTTATCATCGCCGTCATCTTGTCATTGTTCCTCCTTCTTTGGCCGAGGTACCTGCTGACTCACTTCCTATCCCTTCGGCTTCTCTTGCCTCGGCTCTGCCTCCTTCTGCTGACCTACCCATTGCTCTTCGGAAAGGTAATCGATCTACTCGTAATCCTCATCTCATTTACAATTTTTTGAGTTACCATCGATTATCTTCACCCTATTCTGCATTTGTTTTTGCTATATCTTCTGTTTCTCTTCCCATGAGCACTCCTGAGGCTCTTTTCCATCCAGGCTGGCGACAGGCAATGGTAGATGAAATGGCTGTTTTACACTCCAATGGCACTTGGGATCTTGTTGTTTTGCCCTCTGGTAAATCTACAGTTGGTTTTCGTTGGGTCTACACAGTTAAGGTTGGCCCTGATGGTCAGGTTGATCGCCTTAAGGCCCGCTTAGTTGCTAAAGGCTATACTCAAGTTTATGGTTCTGATTATGGTGACACTTTCTCTCCTCTTGCCAAGATTGCTTTTGTTCGTCTATTGCTCTCCATGGCTATTATGCGTTATTGGCCTTTTTATCAGTTAGATATTAAAAATGCTTTCCTTCATGGGGATCTTGCTGAGGAAGTTTATATGGAACAACCACCTGATTTTATTGCTCAGGGGGAGTCTGGTTTAGTGTGCAGGTTACGCCGTTCTCTATATGGCTTGAAACAATCTCCTCGAGTATGGTTTAGCCGTTTTAGTTCTATTGTTCAGGAGTTTGGCATGTTTCGCAGTATAGCAGACCATTCCGTTTTCTATCATCATAACTCTTCGGCGCAGTGTATTTATCTAGTAGTTTATGTGGATGACATTGTCATTACAGGCAGTGATCAGAATGGTATTCAGAAACTAAAGCAACACCTTTTCACCCACTTTCAGACTAAAAACTTAAGGAAACTCAAGTATTTCTTAAGGATTGAGATAGCTCAATCCAGTTCCGGTGTGGTTCTTTCCCAAAGGAAGTATGCTTTAGACATATTGGAAGAAACCGGTATGTTAGACTGTAAACCGGTAAACACTCTTATGGATCCAAATGTCAAACTTATACCAGGACAGGGAGAGCCTTTAGTAGATCCTGGGAGATATCGGCGACTTGTAGGTAAACTTAACTACCTCACCATTACTCGTCCAGACATTTCTTTTCCTGTAAATGTTGTTAGTCAATTCCTACAGTCACCATGTGATAGCCATTGGGATGCTGTAATCTGCATTCTTCGATATATCAAAACCACACCAGCCCAAAGTGTGTTGTACGAAAACATAGGTCATACCTAGGTTGTTGGTTACACAGATGCAGATTGGGCTGGCTCACCCACAGATAGACGTTCCACTTCCTAGTATTGTGTTTTTATTAGAGGTAAGCTAATATCCTGGAAGAATAAGAAACAAAATGTAGTGGTCAGATCTAATGCTGAAGCCGAGTATCAAGCTATGGCTCTGGCAACATGTGAACTCATATGGCTGAAACATCTTCTTCGGGAGTTGAGATTTGGAAATGATGAATAGATGAAGCTCATATGCGACAACCAAGCCGTTTTGCATATTGCACCCAATTCAGTCTTCCATGAAAGGACCAAACACATTGAAATTGACTATCACTTCATTAAAGAGAAGATCGCATCAGGATGTGTGGTGACTAGTTTTGTCAATTCAAATAATCAACTAGTAGATATTTTTACTAAATCTCTCAGAAGTCCTAGAATTAAATACATTTGTAACAAGCTTGGTGCATATAACATATATGCTCCAGCTTGAGGGGGAGTGTTAGATGGTGTACAATTATTTCAGTTATTTACTTTTCTTTTTTTTTTCTTATTGTATTGTGGGTCCCACTAGCATGTATATATATATACCCAATGTATATTATTGTATGGTTTTTATCAATAACAAAATTAGGGATTCTCTCTTTTCTCTCTTTTCACAATAGTTTTTCCAGCTTCTTTCTGACCATCACCAGAATGACAAAAGTGACCAAAAGTAAACTGGCAAGCTGCACAAGGTGCTCTTAGTCAATGTTAATCTCCCTCCTTCTGACATGTACTGCCCCTTACAGGTCAACTGTCTTTCAAACCTCTCAATCACCAAATCCCCACTCCTTAGCCCAAACACAAGAGCAAAGTAGGTGGAAGGCATTTCCCCAATTTGCAATCCTATATACCTGCAATCTTGTCAATATGCTCCACCTGTCCACTAGAATGAATTCCAGAACTATAACCGCCTTCAAAAACATAACACATGTCACAAAGATATCCCAATTTTCTAAATTAGCATCATCACATGCATAAGACAAATACAGCATCATCTCACAAGCTCCTTCTCTTAGCACAATCTAAAATCCCTCCAAAAAACCACCTTCTACCCTTCTACTGTGTTGGATACAAATTCACTAAAAGTGCCCTTAACAACAATGAACAGAAAAAGCAGCAATACCCCCCCTTGCAGTAGATTGTTGGAGGCATCAAAGTTCCATTTTCCAAATTTGAGAACATAACTATTGAATTGCATCCTCTAATCCATCAAGACCACTTCTCCATAAAGCCATCTTAGCCCACATGTGGAGCAAGAACTTCCAATTCAAATCGAAGCCTCTTTTTTTTTTCTTTTTTCTTTTTTTTTCTTTTTTTCTTTTTTTTTTTGATAGGTACAATTAAAAAAAATGGAATTGTAGACTACCTCTTTTACAATTCCAAAAAAAAAAAAAGAAGTGTATAAGTTGATTGTTAAGGCTACAATTTTCAATTCAAATGGAAGTATGCCTTTTGCAAATTCCAATATCCAATTCAGTACATTACCCCTGCTACTTCACTCTTCAATCATGAATCTGCACCATCAGCTACTAGATTGCATCCAAAGTTTGAACTATTCCCCAAAGGCATTGTAATAACCAGACGCCACTTTCACTATCGGTTATCTGTACCCATAAGAGAAAACCTTAACAATCAACTTATACATGTGCTCCCAACAAGTCAATATGATATAAAAGTTTTCAGCTTTTTACTGCCTTCTTCAGCACCAATACAGAGAAGTGAAATTTAGATTTTTTTTTTTTTAATTTGTCCTTTTCATAATATTCCTTTATCACTCCCATCATATACCTTTTTGCATAATCTAATTACAACCAAAAAACCATGGGCATCTAATCTAGCCTGAGGACCTTATCCCTACCTAGCTCTATCAGAGCCACCTCAACTTCCTCCTCAAAGCCCCTCTATCGCCACTGTATATCATTTTTTTATGGGAAACAACAATGTCTTAGGTTATTAAAAAGTGTTACAAGGAAGGTCAAATATTCCTGAAAAAGAATGAAAAATAAGAAATGAACCATGCATTATCTTAAAAGCCATTAACACCCAAGAAAAGCCTATCAAGGACCCATTCAAACCTCAGAAATTCAAAAAGGGACGGGGTGGGGGGGCAGAGTCCCGAACAAACATCTTCAACATAATGACTCCTCCCTTTGCCAAATTATTTCTATATGGTCAGCCAGCCTAGGGTTCCAAACAAAATTCAATCCAAACCTCTTAATTGCTGTGATACCAGGACCCTTCAACTTCAACCCACGTACCCATGTCGATAGCCTATATTAGGATATGTTAATTTGTGGCTTCTAATCGACCTTCAACTATTTTTTTCCCCTTTGTTATTTCACATCCAAGTACCATTCAAAGATTATTTCTCAGTTGAGTCCCTATATCCTAAAATTTTATATGTGAAGGATCAAACATTCAAACACACACCTGCACCTAACACACATGCCCAAACTCATGTAACATAGCTGAAGACGTCTATTATCCTATGTGTCACATAATTATAATTCCATGGTCCTCCTCAACAACGCAAGACCTCCACCAGAAGGCAACTGAGACTCTGAATGCCAATGTGGCTGCTTCTATCAATTCCTCCAATAAAGCTAGGAACTGATCTTCATTAGTCCAACCTACTCCAACTAGCTTAGAGAAGGCTCTAACCAATTGCATATATGTCTCTAGATACCCTAATGTTGGGGTAGCTCAATCCAAGGCCTACTAATCCCATCTGCTCCAAATTGCCCATTAAACAACCATTAAAATTAATTGTGAGTCCCCATATAGGAGGAAGCACCTGCTCCACCCTAATAGCGCCACTTCTGTAGCAACCATAAGTTTCCCTCTGATCTAATAAAAATCACACTAGGAAAACCAAAGAATCTTTTGGTTAGTAATGCATGAAGTTAAGTGAGATGGTACACAAAATCCCATAAAAATAAATTAAAAAAAATGATCACCTTTGCTCCTTAAAGATTCCAGCATTCCTCTCTAGTCAAATAACCTATAAAATGAAGTCATCTTTGTAATCTAACTTACTAATTCAATAGACTTGAATCCAGTCTTGTATTCACTTCCCAAAACCCATGTAAAAAGCCTTTACAAAAACAGAATTATCCCATTCTTTTTATTTTCTCCTCTCTTCCATCCTCTCCCAATCTTTAGCGTCCCAAAGTGATTAACACTTCAATGAACATTTGCTAACCCATGAAAGAACCAGATGCTCCAGTCCTCATCATTCAAAATTTCAAACCCAAAGCTTTAGATCTCCATCACCAAGGGTCCAAGCCCATCAATCTCTCAAATTCCCTATCTCCATTTATTAACTCTACTTCTACAACTAAAAGACCTGCTCTCTCTTGTCCTATCAACTAATATCCTCCAGCCCTCTTGCTTTTTTTCCTCATGACTACAGGGTATTCTCCAAGTTCTCCCATTAGGGTTTGCAGCATAAGACTAACTTGACAATCACATGAATTGCCTGCAAGCCACCTGAACAGGTAAACCTGAGCAGAGTCAAATTTGAGACCCCTAGTTCCAAATTCATGGTCCTAACCAGCTAAGCAACCCATTCAGGTCAGCACTTAGAATTTTTACAACTACTTTATCCCATCATTTCAGGTCATTCTTTTGGGATATCATTTCTTTACCACCTAAAGTTTACCATTAAATATATATCATTATCACAACCACCTCAATCTCTTTCCAAACACCACTCTTTTGGCCATGCCCCAAGTGTTCTTGGACCTGAATTGGCATTTCCCTCTTCTCAAGCCATTGCTATTAAGGAAGTGGATGCATGGCATGATGACATAGAATAGACGAATGAGAGAAGCAATCCAACTAGACATTTGGCCTATGAAGAGATGAACTGAAGACTGAAGTTTGCGACAACAAGAAGCAACATATGTTTTGGTCAGGGATTGGGTTTCCATCTCCAAATCAAAGAATGGAAGAAATTAGAAAAGAAAGTTTGCAGTAGGTTATCAGCATAAAAACAGACATTAGATTTATCTATTCAGCCTCAATTGTCGAGTCATCCAGTTACAATAACTTCAGAATACTTGTAGAAATTATTTCTAAATGAAGACAAGCAATTACCATTGATCCCTTGCATGGCTCCACCCACAACATGCTGAGCAGCGACATCATAAACATGGCGTGTTGTCGTTGCTGGACCAAACACTCTGTCTGCAGCCAAAGAAGCATCACCGTTTATATTAACAACCCAGGAAAACACTCACTCTAAGCTGTCAACAAATCATCCCAAACTAAATTTCACAAAGCAAAATTTTCCTTAGAAAGGAGCCAATTCCACAAATATTTGTTATTGTCTAGGAAACATTCAGAATCTTTAAAAAGTTGTTGAGAGAATATATAGTTCAGATGGAAATTGGCAACAAGTCCTCTAACAAAGTCCAGAAAGGAAAAAAAGAAGAGATCTGAGCAAACAATCAATGCAAGAAACCAAGTCTAGAGCATTTCCTTCAACATGATCAGGATTCAAACAGAATAAATAAAGATTAGCTTTTTGAAAATTAACCAAACAAGAAAGTAACAAAGGTTATGCTGGTTTAGAACTAGAACAAGGTGTTTATAGCAAAGATATTATTTTGGAATGTGGTATGTTACACATGCACCCATAAAAGTAAAGAGTAATATTTCTTATAACTGCTATTAAAGCATGCTTACAAAGTGATCATGATTGAAATGAGGGTACTGAAATCAATTAACAACAAGGCAAGACTACAAGAGAAATTTCTTTTGCACAAAGGAAACTTATTCATCCTGTCAATAGGCCAACCCCCATTACATTTCGAGGATCCAGGAGATACCTTTATGTTATAAAGGCTAGTGCCATTTTGTGTACTAATACTTTCAAATCTATAAGAAGAAAAAAGAAATTGGTTCATAGACCGCTCAGTTTTTTGTGTCTAATTTACCTGCAATACACTTTCATTTTACCAAACCTATATATGAACATTAGAGTTTTGCTTGAATTATGGAAAGTATTAGGGAAAGAAAAAATCATAAGAAGGAATCCAAAATCTCTTACTTGCTTTAATGTGAAAAATATAAAAGAAAATAAAATATAATGAAAAGTATTTAGAAACTTATACATTTTCAAATTCTTCATTTTTTATATAAGAGATAAAAGAAGATAATAAATTTGGAGAAGTATGAGAAGAAATTTTATTGAGTTTAAACCTATTATTTAATTTCCTTTCCTTCCATTGTTTCCACCTATTTTTTCTCTTGTGCATCCCCTCTGACTTTCGAAGATTCAAAGAAAGCGTAAAACCATGGAGATGCACAACTAAACCATTTGTTGTCAAGACAAGCATGACTCAGGTACAAGACCCAAAATGCAATCTACTAGAACTAGAAGAAGAAACTATAAAACGCTAGTATTAGAAAGTAGAAACAGAAGACTGTGTGCAAATGAGAGAGAAACCATTTTCACTATCTTGGTTCAATCATTCATAGATAAAGAGACAACCATATGATCCATCATATTACAGAAAGATTGACGAGTGATTAGGTGCTTTGGGGGTTGTGTTGTAAATGATGATACCTTTTAAATAAAGAGAAAAGCCCTGAATAGGGTGGCTCATTCAATATACTAAAAATCCCTCCTGTTTCACAAATCTGAGGAAACATAGCCTACTATCTGGTAGAGGACCTTCAAGTCCCGTATACAAAATATCTCTATAAATTATCCTTTGAATTGATCGAACATGCTAATCAAAGCCCAATGTTCAGTGATATTTAACTGTTATTCCAGGATTTGTTCTTTAACAGATAATGTGGAGCCTGAAGCCTGGACATTCTTTGTTGCTGACTCAAAAAACGTTCGCAATAACACTTTGTCCAGTTATACGATTTCAAAGCCAATTTCGATGCAGTTTTTTTCTTTTCGAATATTTATATGACAGGCAGAAAGAGATGGATGTGCTACGAACCAAAACCATACGCAGTCGAGGAATTGTACTCGTTTCGAACAGTATAGTCTCCATCTGCATACCACGCAATCTCATCACCTTTGTTGATCTCCCGAGGACTGCTCAAACCCACGGCCAAAATTAAACCAAACACCAGAAAATCAAACTTCCCTACTGTCACAAAAACTTAGCAACAAGCCAATCACCCATTTCCGCCACAAAGGGTAAAAGCAATGGAGGGATTGCGGTACCTGAGAGGACGAAACCTGACAGTGACCGTCACATTTTCTTTGGCTCTACTGACTTCGGGCCTGTCCAGAGACGGCGTTGACGGACCCACCGGAGAAACCGATAACCTGGAGGGGGGCCTCGAAGACGCCGTCGAGGGGGTCGTCGGCCGGCCATTGGACTTAGGCGGGGCCGAAGGAGGCGCTGGCGACTTCCGTGACCGGAAGGGCGAGATGTTGGTGGAGGATCTTTGCGACCTTGAAGAAGCTCCGGACATTGTTGAGAAAAAAGAGAGGGACTCGGAGAGCAAACAGAGAGAAGTAGAGAGAAAGATGAAGCTAGAGAGAGAAAGTCAGGTGGATGTCACATGCCGGCCACTGCCGCCTTTGGTCCCTCCCTCCAAAACACCCTTTGTTTTTCTATTGCCTCCTTTGAATTGTCATACATGTGGGTGTGAAATGTCGAAAGTGACCCCTTATTGAATTACGACAGTTTGGATAAACACCCAAACATCCAAATTTCGAACCATCAAAGTCGAACAGCTCCATTTGTTTTGGCCCGTTAGGGAAGCCAACATTATTAGCTCCTATCAAGATAGGCCCGCCGATTTTTGAGTTTTCAAACTCACCCGCACATGTTTTCGGTTGGATTTTTTTTTTTTTTTTTAAATCGTGTCAGCAAGCATTTCTTTTTTTTTTTTTTTTTTTTTTCAATTCATTCATTTTTTAAATATTTTTTTAGCAATTTTATATAATTTTTAAAAATAAAAATAATATATAATATAATTATAATTTGATATTTTTTATAAAAAAAAAACTAAAAATAAATATTATCAATCTATCATAAATTAATTGTTGAAAAATTTTAACTAAAATTTAATCCAAGTATAAAAAATAATTGTCTAAATTCATCTAAATGTCGGGTTGAATTCGGGTTTGGTTAGAACAAACCTTCCAAATTGTACCATTACAAACATGATAATAAGATGACATCTAAAAAGTAATTTTATTATACTTAAAATGTTAGATTACATTTGAGGATAATCTGGTAAAGTTCATGATGTAGTTTCATTTGTAATTATTTTCGATCTTGGCGATATAGTTTCAATCATTAATATTTGATTTTCATTAGACCTCCAATTAAATAATACCCCCTTAAGCCGTGATGCCGACCTTAGAATAAATTTAATCCAAGTATGGTTAATCATGGATGCTTGATAATAATTATAAATTTTGATTAAATGTGCACGATGAAGTCATGCCCAAATCTCAAAGCTCATGGGCGTCGATTTTATAATTTTAGGTTGGTCCGAAATGGTATTTAACTTTTTGATTAAAAATATTGTGGTTTATTTTTAAAAATAAATATTTTTTTAATAGACATAATTTCGTGTTGGGATATATTTCCTCATTTTTTTTCCTTAAATACAAAAATATTGTACAAAATATATAAATGTTTACAAATTTTGATCATTACTTTTTTAAGTTTTTGTTTTTTTAACTTCGTAATACAAGCTTAATTCACGTTATTGGAATTTCAATATTGGCCCATCAATCATCAATACGTAAATGATAATTTTTATATAAAATGGTATTGGTTCCAAATTAGAATTATTAAAAATACGAGACAAATAGTGTACGTCTTTTTTCTATTCTTTTTATGAGTCTTATTAAAAATTGTTGTAGTCGCAAAATAAAAACAATCAAATGTCTTTTACTTATAAATTTCTGGTTGTGTAATTATGTACCAATTACAGTTACACTGTAACGACCTGCTCCTAACCGTGTAGATATTATTCGCTTTGGACCTAAAGGGGCCCTCACGGCTTTAAAACGCGTCTACTTTGTTAAAATGAGTCTCTACATATATATAGCGCTAGGAACTTGCTCCCCTATCTGATATGGGACATTACAAATACCCCCCATGCAAACACAACGTCCTCATTGTGTCCCATGGGATTGCGGGGCCAAACAGACAAACACCCCTTACGGAGCCAAACAAACCCCCACACCGGGGTCAGGGATCGGCTCTGATACCATTTGTAACGACCCACTCCCAACCGTGTAGATATTGTCCGCTTTGAACCCAAATGGGCCCTCACGGCTTTAAAACACGTCTACTTGGTTAAGAGGAGTCTCTACATATATAGCGCCAGAAACTTGCTCCCTTATCCGATGTGGGACATTACAAATACCCCCCCATGCAAACACAACGTCCTCGTTGTGTCCCACGGGATTGCGGGGCCAAACAGACAAACACCCCTTACGGAGCCAAACAAACCCCCACCCGGGGTCAGGGATCGGCTCTGATACCATTTGTAACGACCCGCTCCCAACCGTGTAGATATTATCCGCTTTTGACCTAAAGGGGCCCTCACGACTTTAAAACGCGTCTACTTGGTTAAGAGGAGCCTCTATATATATAGCGCCAAGAACATTCTCCCCTATCCGATGTGGGACATCACAAATTGTAATGTCCCACATCGGATAGGGGAGCAAGTTCCTGGCGCTATATATGTAGAGACTCCTCTTAACCAAGTAGACGCGTTTTAAAGCCGTGAGGGCCCCTTTGGGTCCAAAGCGGACAATATCTACACGATTGGAAGCGGGTCGTTACAAATGGTATCAGAGCCGATCCCCGACCCCGGTGTGGGAGTTTGTTTGGCCCCGTAAGAGGTGTTTGTCTGTTTAGTCTCGTAATCCCATGAGACACAATGAGGACGTTGTGTCTGCATGGAGGGGTGTTTGTGATGTCCCACATCGGATAGGGGAGAATGTTCTTGACACTATATATGCAGAGGCTCCTCTTAACCAAGTAGACGCGTTTTAAAGCCGTGAGGGCCCCTTTGGGTCAAAAGTGGACAATATCTACACGGTTGGGAGCGAGTCGTTACAAAAACATCGGATAGGGGAGCAAGTTATTGGCGCTATATATGTAGAGACTTCTCTTAACCAAGTAGACGCGTTTTAAAGCCGTGAGGGCCCTTTTGGGTCCAAAGCGGACAATATCTACACAGTTGGGAGCGAGTCGTTACATACACAGCGCACTAAAATGAGTTTCTAATGAAAACTTATAATTTATATAGGTTTTTATCATAAGTTATCTTGAATTATGATGTTTTTACAATTCACTTTATTGGTTGTTATTATAATAAAAGTATCTTCTCATCATTGGGGAAGAAAAAGCCAATTATAAAAAAATAATGAAAAATTACTTGGAATGCATGTACTTTGTATCATCTCAATTCTTGTATATTTCAATATGAACCAGAAGTTTAAAAGGTCGTTCGTTTGCAAAATTTTGTAAATTAGTTACGAAATGCATTCATTAATAAAATAACAAATGATAAAATCAGATATTTTGACTATAAATACTTCGACATAAATTGATATATTGGTAAGACGGTTAAAATAAATAAAAGATACACCGAAAACATGGTAGACCTATAGGCTCAAATTATGTAATTCATCGAAATATGAAAACACAATGAAAATTTTGCACTTTAATGTTATAAAAATAACTCATTAGTGTAGAATTAATGAACCCTATTATAGCCCTCATAGAGACACGAATAAAACACATAACCCCCAAAAAGACACATATTGGACAAGAAACCTCTAAGGAAGTACAAATTGAATAAAAAGCAAGTGAAAAAACACAACTATTAAAGAATGTCAACACATAAATGATTGCCCGAAATTGGAAATAAGTTATGCAAACAAAATTATAACTTATTTGAAAAATTTATATTCGAAGTATTTTTAGTAAAAGTGTTTTATTTGATAATGTTTTTAAGATAATCATTTATCAAAAAACACTATAAGTAATTTTTTAGATTTTTTAAAATATTTCATAAAATCTGTAAAGCAACTAATTTCCTTTCAAAAACACTTTTTATACCATAAATGGTTTATAAAATAATTGTAAATAGGTATTTACACAAAGTGCAATGAGAATAATGAGACAATAAGATATAAAAGTTAATTAGTAACATAAGGTTTTTCGCAAAGACTTTGTCTTGACAACTAGGAAACAAACTATTTTGTTATTGACATGATCACATTTCAATTTTTAATTAGTTTGGTAGTCTCAAAAATGTTGGAATGTGTCTCGTAAATGTTGTTACAACATGGTTATATGAATTAATAAATAATAACGTATACATGAAAATTTCAGAATAGTTTAAATTGTTTGAAGCAAATAGTACAAAACCTCATAACATGTATTCAATTGAGTTACAATGATACATGTATAAATTGAAATAATTCGAATGTGTGTGGTATAATAATCTTAGTGAATACCAACTAAAATAAAGGTATGTGAATAGTTCTATATGTTCATGCATTTTCATTAAAAATAAAAATATGGATTTACAATTATTGTAGTGCATGTTAATTACTTAAATTTTATTTAGACTCCTAAATAGCTCATAGTAAAAAAAAATAAATAAATAAATAATGAGATAAAAGATTTTGGAAAAAAAAAAAACTTGTTTTAGCATGCAAGACAAACATTTTTCAAATAAAGTTTTAGTACATCAATCAACACACATTTAAAAAAATTTGAGGTGTTTTCCTATGGATAAAACACATTATTTAAGTTATTCAAGGTTGTCCGATCACATAAATTAAAAAAAACTCATTTGTGATTTGATTGAGTTTAAATTTTGATGAGAGGTTTGAAATTCAAGTAGCTACAATCTGAACGGTGGATATCGAATTTTGAGCTCAATAATTGATGCTACTGTTCGTGAACAGTAATTGTGTTTTTTGTATAATTTCTATATTTTTATTTATTTTTACCAATAAATATGGTATAATAAAAAGTTATACGTGTGTTTTGATGTATTTGGCAGTCTTTATAAATTATTTTAGAAAAGACAAGTGTAACCCATTATCATTGATAGTGAAAGTTTGAACTAGACTAGGTCCTGTGGTTTCTCCCTTCGCATTAGGGGTTTTCCACGAAAAAAAATTGTGGTGTTTGATTTATTTTTCAGTTGCATGAGTTTATTTATTTATTGTTGTGAATTGATATTGCTTATTCAGTTTTGCACAAATAAATGGTAAAAAAATTATGATGTTTATTGGAATATTGTGAATTCGCCCTAACAATTAGTAGGTTATAACTTTATTCCAACTCGAAGACATTTAAATAATATTAACCATATATTACTCTATTTTTATGGAACTACTAATACGAGTTTGTTTTATTAAGGAGAATCAAAATTATAATTGTTTGAATATGCACGTGCATGATACCTATCATACCCATACAAGTTAGGTTACAAATAAGGTATGTGTTAAATTGTGACGATACTATTATTTCATGAAGATACGTCAAATAAATAATATTGATCACTTTGTCAAATCACTTAAAAATATTTGCAATTCACAAAGCATGTCATAAATTTGTATTGATAATATTTACGACCCAACATGTTCAAGGACCATGTAAATTATCTTTTATAAAAAACAACTTGATAATTTGATATAAAGATAATATTGTATGCATAGATAAATGGAGATTATATTAAAAAAGATAAAATCAAACACATTTTATTAAAATTTTTGTACACACATGAACTTTAGAATAAGTAGTGAAATTAGTATTCAACAAATAATTTAAAGTGATAATTTAATAGATCTGTTCACAAAATTATTATCAATCTTAACGTTGAAAAAGTTAATACACTAGGTTGAAATGTGTAAACTCAATGATATTGTTACGAGGGGGAGTGCAATTATAAAAATTTGCCGTATTTTTTAAAATTTATTTTGCAAATAATTGTAAATTTATCGAATTTTATGTCGAATTGGATTTAAATAAAACTTGTTTTTCCAGAAAAGAAGTTTAACCTATCTTTAAAAAAAAAAGAGTTTAATAATATTTTTTTGAAAGCAATATAAAAATCAGAAAAATCGTCGTCGACCGCGTATCTCCGTTTCCAAACACTAAAATTAAAAGCACTCGAACCGGAAAAACCACGAACCGGACTCATAAATACCAACTCCCGAGAGCCTTAAAAACGTATTTGGCGCCTTCAGAGAACCTAGGGAGAGAGACCCTAAGAGAATGGCGGAGGCAGTCACAGTAATGGACATCGACGAGGAAGACAACCATTTGCTGAAACCGAACAAGGGCAAGTCTGTCGTTGTCGGAGGTCCGCCGGACCGCAAAGCAACTCCGTGGGTAGAGAAGTACCGGCCACAGTCCCTTGCCGACGTTGCCGCTCATCGCGACATCGTCGATACCAGTTTGTACCCTAATCCTCTATTTCTAGGGTATCATTTTCATTTTCCTATACTGTTCAGTTTGGTTGCCGAGAAACGACAAGAAAAGTAACCGAAAATCTGTAATCTTACAATCAAGGTGTCAATCCAAGCCTGTTACTTGATTACGTTTTTTTTTTTGTCCTTAAAAAATTTCGGATATTTCTCGGCATCCAGACAAATGATTCCTTGCTTATTTTGATTTTTTTTTTCTATTGACTTGTTAAATAGTCGATAGGCTCACGAGTGAGAATAGATTGCCCCATCTACTACTGTATGGACCTCCCGGCACGGGTAAAACCTCAACCATTCTCGCAGTCGCTCGCAAGCTGTACGGAGAACAGTTCCATAATATGATTCTTGAGTTGAATGCTTCCGATGATCGTGGGATAGATGTGGTGCGGCAGCAGATCCAAGATTTTGCTAGCACTCAGAGCTTCTCCTTTGGGTACTCTTTTTTCTATATTGTTATTTGTCTCAGTGTTGTTACATGCTTCCAACACGATGACTTATATTCCCCATATTTATTACGACATGTTTGGCTGCCCATAGGAATTCAAGGGCTCCATGCATAGAATTTTGAGATACAAACCAATCACATAGGATGCGGTCATTAGAGAAAAATATGAGCACATACTTGTGTGATTTACTTGCACGTGCCTGACTTGTTTACATGCGGTTGAAACTGGTTATTATGATTACCTTGGTTAAATTGCCCATGATTTGATTCAGATATTGCTTCGAGTAGAGTGGTTTTTAATATGTTAACTTTGTACTGAGAAGGGTAAGTTCCTGTCTAGCTTGCCAAGTTGTTAGGGAAGTAGGAGATTGGGAGTTGCTAGAGAAGTGGGACCTTGTTATTGTTAATCTATGGCTTTCCCTAAAAGCTTAAGGCTATGTTTGATTTTTGGAAAGTATCAAGGAAAGAAAAAAAATGCTAAGGGAAATTGTTTTTTCATGTTTGATTTCACTATGAAACATATGAAAGAAAATCCAATATAATATAAATTAGTTAGAAACTTATGCATTTTAAAATTATTTAATCTTTATATGGTGGAGAAAAATAAGGTTAATGAGTTTGAAGAAGTATATAAATTATATTTTCTTATTTACCTTCGCCTTTTCTCCTTATTTTATTTCCCTCACATTTTCTCTCAAATTTTATGAGAACCAAACATAGCTTAAGGTATTGGAAAATGAGCCAATAACGTATATTAGGTTAGTCATTGCTTAATGTCATGCTCCACTTGTGAGGTCCCTTGGACACAAGGAACTAATAAGCATCTGTGCTGAAAAGAAATGCTTTCACAGAGGTTTGATTCTAAACATCTAGAAACCATTGATTTATTACCATGTTAAACTACCATGTACCCTAAAGGCCGAATTAGGGAACGGGTTGACAATGTAAGTCAAACATGTTAAGACTTTAAAGCGAATAGTTATTATATTTGACTGCTGTTGGATGTATCACTTTGCATAAGGAATTTGTTATTTACAGTGCAAAGTCGTCCGTGAAGTTGGTTCTATTGGACGAGGCAGATGCCATGACAAAGGATGCACAGTTTGCCTTGCGCCGGGGTAAGAACTTGTCCTTTTTGTTAATCTGTTTTTACAGAATACAGACACATGTTTACATGCGTGTTTCCATTGCAGTGATTGAGAAGTACACAAAGAACACTAGGTTTGCACTAATTTGTAATCATGTCAACAAGATTATTCCAGCGCTACAGTCAAGGTGTACTCGATTTCGGTTTGCCCCTCTTGATGCAGTTCATGTTACTGAGCGACTTAAACATGTTATAAATGCTGAAAAGTAAGTTCCATTTTTTTTCCCTTTCTTTTAAATAAAGAATTGCATATACAGGGAATAATTGATATTTTCCTAGTCAGAAAATTTGATGAATTGAGACAAAAGTATTTAGGGTTCATTTAAATAATTGAATAGATATCAGAGGACTGATTTTTATCAGATTGTACTTTATTCACTGCACTTAGAGCAAGTGTTAGGGGTTGCTTAAATTTTGGAATACATACCTGACTGTACATTGTTAGGTTGTTGAGTTGTTCAGTGTAAATGCTTGCATGAATGAGTGTGAGCAAGTTCTATACCTACTCCATTGTCATTTATTCTTAAGTTAGTGGAGAGAACTGGGAGTCTACCTGTCATCCCAATGCCTTTAGCAATAATAAATGATATAAATGGAGCCTGTTTAAGCTGGTGGCCTATGGTCCTAGTACTAATTTCATCCTATCCCTTAACAGTGAGCCAAATTGGGACTAGTTTTTCACAGTTTGTAATATTTCATGGCTAGTGCACATAACTGGCTGTCTGCTTGTAAACTGGGGAAAAAAATGAAAGCTTAATTGGAAACAGGCAAAATTATGTTTGCCTTTTTAGGACTTTACTTTGAATAGGTTTGCAGACATCATTGTTGAGGGGATTTTTTAGGAAACATCAAACAAAAATGAATTTCTAGTAATCATGGGATGATTGTAGCTTCTGTGATTTGGGCTATAGATTGGATTTTCATGGTACATAGCCCTCACAACAGTTTTTTTTTCTTGAAACCAGACTTGATGTATCTGAGAGTGGCTTAGCAGCACTTGTACGGCTGAGCAGTGGTGACATGAGAAAGGCTTTGAACATTTTGCAGGTTTGAAGTCTCTTACATGTATGTTGCTTATTGATGTGTGTTTATCTTTTAGTTTCTAAGAAATGTGGATTAAATAAATTGTTTATGAATGTGGTAAAAATAAGAAGGGAATGCTAAGTTCAGGGTGATTATAAAACTTACATTCTTAAATTTCTGGCCCAAAATCTGATGGAATCACTTGAACCTGGAAATAATCTTGTGTCATTGATATTGCTGGACAATCTGTAAGCGATTAGGTCTGTGCATGAATTTTCTGTTGGGTGGGGGAGGAAAGAGTCTTGGGGATGTTTGTGGTTGTGACTGTCAGTTGTCCAAAATAGAAAAAAAAGGGAAATATGTCATTTGCCCATATTGTGATGAGATGTGCTGAAATCTTGTAGGAACACTGTAAATAATCAAATTTGCTCATCGTTTTGAGTTTAGATTGGTGGTTAACTGTTGTCATTCTGTCAAAACAGTGAAAGAAAGCAATGAATTTCCTCTTCATATTGTTGTGGTTATGTGCTTATTGTTGCTTGTATCCAATTCTGGAACTATTGATATGTGGTGAGCATTTCAAGAGTTTCTAGTTGGTTTAGCATTTGTTGTAATTAACATACCATGGTGTCACAAGAGTGCTTGCATGAATGTAGTCTTTTATCCATGAAGAATGCTTGTGCTTGAATGTGCTGTGATTAGAGCCACAACAATGGTTTTGCAAATCTAAAACAAGTCTAAGGTCTGATCCTATTCTCATTAGGACACTCATAATGAGATTCATTCCCTTCTTTAATCCTTGTTGATTTTCACGGTCCTGTGTTAAGGTTTTGGCTTAATAATGTTTTAGCCAGAGGGCAAGAGAATTAAGAGAAAGCAAACCTGGAATGTGGTTTCCCAAGTCCCAGCCTTTAGCTTGTATAATTCTGTGCAAAGACCTCTTGAGTATATATATTTTTGTTTTTCTGCCTCAAAAATTTTGATATTCTTTTTCCATGTTCAAGTCTATTTACCCTGGAACAACCTGTGCACTGGATGAATGATTTCAAGATTACTTAGCTAATTCCCTTCTTTATATTTGCAGTCAACGCATATGGCTTCTCAGCAGATAACAGAGGAAGCTGTCTATCTGTGCACTGGAAATCCATTGCCTAAAGACATTGAGCAAATTTCTTACTGGCTGCTGAATGAATCATTTGCAGCTAGTTTTGATCGTATCCTTCAACTTGTGTTGTTTGTTAATGCAATTGTAACAACTTATGTTATGCAACCCTACAAGAAAGTATGATGGTTTTGTATACTTATCTACCTTTAGGAATATCTGAAGTCAAGATGAGGAAAGGATTAGCCCTAGTAGACGTTGTAAGGGAGGTGACGATGTAAGTGCTATGCATTTCTAGCTGTTTACTCCTCGTCATTTTGTTTGCTTGATCTAATTTTTTATCCTTTCTGTTACCAGGTTCGTATTCAAGATCAAAATGCCATCAGATGTTCGAGTTCAATTAATCAATGATTTAGCTGACATTGAGTATGTGTCTTGCCTCTGTTTCATCTTTTGAACCTTTATTCTTATTTCTAGAATATGACAGCATATCTCAAACTTAATCCTCATTTCAGTTCATGATGTTATGATGCGGGACCACATAGACTCTCAAAAGCTTAAGCTGGGTAGAGGTTGCGCCACATAAAAGTCCCAACCAACATTGGTAATCATCCGATGTGGGACATTGGACTTCCATCTATCCTACAATAGACACCCTCACTCAATTGCTAACACTTACGTTAGTGAGCACGGGTGAGCTACGCCAAACCTAGCTTTGAGACCAAATAATGTAGGGCCACATACACTCCCAAAAGTTTAAGTTAATGGGGTTAGAGGTAGCTCACACATAAGGCCCAACCAACATTGGTAATCAGTCAATGTGGAACATTGGACTTCCATCTGTCTTACGTCATGTTATGTGACAACAGATACAAATTTCAATGTTACACTAAATTAATGTAGAGATACATGTACTAACATTGCATCATAAATACTTGTAACTTGAGATAGCATGCATGTATCTCATCAACTGCACCAGAAATTAAAAGGCTTGCAAATGTTTACAAACATATGACAGGAAAACAATCAATAACTTACAATATTTGCACATATTTGGTTTTAGTTACAAAATCATTTCAACAAAGTAAATGCATCAAATCAAGGTGTGGGTCTCAAAGATTGTTTATCCTTAGACTAGCTATTCCCATGCCACCAAGGAGATATGTTTGTTTTATGTTCACTAGAACACTCTCTGCACCTCTTACTTCTCTTTATAAGAGCTAGAGGTCTTGTCTTCAAGTCCCTCTTAATGCTATGGTCCCCATCTGCTGCCGCTGATTTGTCTCTACTTAGTATTTGTGATTATGGGCCCAAGTCTGAGTCCTAGCAGCTTAAGCTAGGAAAGTTGGTAGGGCATTAGAGCTAAAGATATGGAGTTCAAGTCTCTCCTATGGCTACTATCCCCATCTATTTATCTATTGGTGCTGTTGGTTTGTCTATGTTTGGGTATGGGTTTGCATGTGTGAGAGGGTGTTAAGCTTGGTGTACATTGCGTGCCCTTTATGTCTTTTTTTCTGCTCTCCTTTTGTTCATGGTCAGTGGTTCAATCCCTTGGGGGCATGTTCTACATGCAGTCACTGCTCCTTGTTAAATCTAGATACAAAAGAAGGATCATTAAAAGCAACAAAGAGGGAGCAACTCCTTGCACATATTGAAGAATAGCCAAAGTCAAGCAAATTACCTTAAGTCGCACATCTTATCAGAAAAGGAAAACCAAGGAGTTGGCCCTTACTCTTAGTAACATGAGATCCAGGGGGCCACAAGAAATAATAGAAATATCTTTTGAATTTTAGGATTGATACTTTTGCTCCTTCAAAGATTTCCTATTCCTTCCCTTGAGGATTTTCTTAAAATGACATATACTGCCCGATGTGACTTGTTTGCAATTTGTTGCAGCAGCTGTGACAGTGCTTGCCATCAGCTACTATAGAATCCTGCTAACTTATATGATATCGTCCTGTGATGCTATCTGAAAAATAGTTTAGCAATAAAATTTTTATGATGATAAAAACTGTCACCAAATAATGAGATAAACATATTGGAAACCTCAAGTTGAGGTTTTGACTTGGTTAAGTTACTAATCAAACTAGGCTCTGGTTAGGGGTTGGTCCTTCAACGCCTTGAAGAAGGTGGCACTCTAATCCCAGTCAAGCCAATCTTGAGAATTCTTCCCATTAAAGCCCTAACCCAGATTGAGGTTTTATATTGGTCAACCTCAGCTACTTCAGAGCTATCTTGGTACTATGGGGCAGTTCTCATGTTGAAATTGTTCTCAACATCGTGAAATTTATCTGTTTAATCAACCTGGCTGCATGAAGAATGAAATTCAGGAAGTAGGTTCCAGAAACAAATTAACAATAAATTGTAGTAGTACTAGATTGGTTTAGTAACTAGAAGTGATATAGTGGGCTTATGTTTCATTTTGTTGTTTTTCATTCTTCTTAACATATTACAGAGGGTGCATAAAACTTTGATCAGCCAACATGCTTGGCATGTCAAAGTTTTTAGCAGTAGCCTATATGTTCTAGATCATTATAGCCATACAATGTAGCAACATATTTTTTTTCTTCCCAAAATAACATTTATTTTTATACAACTTTGTTTAATCCTGCTCCTAAGAGTGGGTTATTAGTTATTACATGATGAGTGTCTGAAGGCTTATACTGTGGGAGTGAATATCTGGATACTTGGCATGATTTCTTTACCATGGGTCAAGGTAGAAGAAGTCTTTTACTTCTTAATAGTTTGTGGTGCTAAAAGAAAGGGAAGAAGGGTGAAGGAAGGCAGTTTAGTTGTTGGTCTAGAATTTTGTTGGACTTTCTGATTGAATGGTTGCTTACCAGGCATCAGATTGCAATGAACTGAATTCTTTTGGTTTGCAGGTACAGGTTGAGTTTTGGTTGCAATGATAAGTTGCAGCTTGGATCACTTATTGCTTCATTTACACGTGCTCGATCAGCGTTGGTTGCTGCTGCAAAGTAGTTATGTTCTTGTTTGTGGACATGTTAAGCTCCCATATCCTTTCATATCCTCTCACTATTTATGCATGTGGGTTGTTTTGTTAAACAACACCACAAAAGTAAATAGTCTTAATGTTTTTGTCGGCTTGGAGTTAAAAAACTACTAGATCTTGGTTCCATAGTTTGTAATGAGAAATTAGGAATGTAGAGTTGTAAGCTTTCTTCTAGAGAGTATAGGCAGTAAAGTTGTTAACTAACCCTTCTATTGCAAGGGTTTCAACCGTTTACACTAAAATGTGTGTTCAACTCAATTGCTTGATGGTGTTCCTCCTCCCTGCTCCGTCTTATGCATTCCCTTTTTGCTTAAATTTGTCTATTCCATTTAGTTCCAGCGCGTGGTTTGCCTTATTTCAAGCATGTAAAGTTCAAGCGCATCGTTTTAGCATGAGACGGTAGCCTTTAAAATGTCTTGCAAGTATGTGGGTAATAGCTCTTCCTTGGATCTGATTCCCTTTGTTAGCTGTATTAATGCATGCTTACAATCCATGTTTTTCGTATTATATGTTTTATCTGGACTTTCTTTTCCCTCGCATAATTGCAGGTTATATCATATGGTTCATCAGTCTTGATTCCCTTGTCAGTCACAAAGAGAAGTTGAGAGCATTTCTACGAGGCTTTGTTTGAAAAGTGTTTAAAAAAATAATTTTTGAAAATAGTTTTTAAAAATTACTTTTTAATGTTTTATATATAAAAAATTATTTAGGGATTCCATATATTTTTAATCTATTTATGTTTTTAAAATTAAATTTTGTATATAGTGTTTTATTTTTAATTATTTTTTATATTTATATACTTATTTTTTTTAAAAGTCTTTAAAATTAAAAAAAAAAAAACTAAAAAATGTTTTCTAAAAATGATCTATTTTATATTTTTTAGGACAAAAAAATTCTTTTTTATTTTATAATCGTAAAATGCATTTTTTTTTTTCCTTTAAAAAAAATAAAAAATTGTTTTTAAAAAAGGTTACCACCCAGGGCTGAAGGTTCCTTTTCCTAGCCATGATAAAATAGCGCACCATACCTACATCATTCTAGGGAGCCCATGTCTCAAATTGGAGGAATGAGTTTCCGCGAATCAAATTCTGTTTCCAGAATCACTTTGAGTCGGATAAAAACGTTCTTATTATAATATTTAAATGTTATATTAATGCTTATATATATTAAAATACTTAAAATGAATAGTTATATATCTTATCTATTTAAATGTTTTTAAATATTTTAAAATTTCCAAGATTTATCTTTTATTAAAAATATTAAATATATTATACAAAAGGTTTATATATTTAAAATTGTATAATAATAATAATTGATTAATAGTAATTATTATTTTAAGAAATATAAACACATATTTTCTTTGTAAGTTCAAATTCAATCGTTTTATGGATGGCTTAGTAAACATTTTAATCAAATTCCTGACTCTAATTCTGAATCCATCCGTCCAATTCTGATTTTCTTTCCTAGCAAACGTGGCACGAATATTCAGCTTACATAAAAATGGAAAAAGGAAAAAATGCACATATATTTATACTTGTACAACAGTGTTGAAATGCTGTGCAAATCAGAATGAAAAAGATTGGTTTCCCACGGGCAGAAGGCTCGGTTAATCATAAATTTTTAGGCAGGGAAGCTCACCAGAAATTGACGTTTTGTCCGAGAGGGCTAGAGGCACTGTACAAGCTTCGTTCCAACTGGATTCAAAAGGTATGCTTTGCTTGTACTCCAGTTCTACCAGATGTTCCAAAAATGCAAGAAAAGACACCAAAACAAGTGGCACCTCCTCCGACTTCTATACAAATCAAATCCCAAATACTGGCTTCTTGTGTATGTATAAATACGTTTCCAGGTAAACACAATAAATAAGGCCACTTCCAGCATTGACTTTCTGTGCAAAAAGCAGAGTTCTATCAATCATATTTTTCCAATACCATTTCTTTCTCTGAAATATGTCTAGATTTGCTAGTGCCTACGGACTGACTGACCTGTACAACAAACTTCTAAACAAGACTTGAAACCCCCTAACACCGTGGGACACTTTTCTGACTCCTCTACCCTCAGAAAATATCAACATTTTACATTTTATCCCTGAGGCAAAGCATTAATCTCAGAGCTACAAAACTGGACCATCAACAGACATAAATACTTACAAACCAACCCACCGCCAGCATCTCATTGTGGGGCAGAGACATGGCCAATTCACCTTTGCTGCTTGGCTTGCCACCCCCCTGACTTCATTGCACTTTCTTTTATAGATATATATTCTTGTATGACCCTTCACATGCTCTCATTTGATATCCTGTTGGACCAGATAATCTCGATTTCTAGTGTTCGAGAAGACCCATCTTTGTTGCTGTCATGGTTCAGGCTGAACAGTCCGCTGTATACACCTTCCGTGACAACTTTGTCGATTTGGATGGTCACTCTCCCAAGATTTGTCTAAGAAAGCCAGCCATATAAAAAACATTATCAGGATGTCATAGAACACCGAATTGAACCATATCATCATTATCACAATTCCCACTTCCCGTTTGGTTTTCATTATTCGCAAGAAAAACAAGGGTTTTCAATAATTCATCTGTTTGAGTTGAACAGGAAATGAAGTCTGCGTTAACTAGCAACATGGTGATTAGAATAACTGTATGAGAATAACTGGAACATGTTTGTGAGGGGCATTAAACTAAAAGCAGGGGATTAAAAGGTACTTACCTTTCCAAAAGTACTTTTGCTTTTACATAGAATGTGGAGCTTTTGTCCCTTCGGTGGTACATCGAATGCCCATGTAAATCCTTCTTTCCATTCTGGGGATGTACTGTGGCTCACTACCTAGGAAAAGTGAAAGAACATTTTAATATGAAAGTAGCTCTAACTAATAGTGACAGCCTAATGACAATTTACCATCTGATATGGTATACAAAGTCAAACTTAGAGCACTTTAAAGAGCACAAAACAAAGATTAAAACTGCACATATCAAACTTCAGATTAATTCATGGTATAAAACTAAAGTTATGCATGATATTCATCATCCGAACCTCCTGAAAAAAATACTTCATAGAAATTATTCCACTTCCAATGTTTATAAACTGATATAATCAATATAATTATATTAATATTTCTAATTGCTGTGCACTTCCTAATGTTTCAAAAAGCAAAAACTAAACAACTGGTAAGACCTTTTTTCATAGAGATAAGTATATGATGCAGAGCCTAGCAACAATGCCTTGAGCAACTAAATGAAGGATCCAGAGACTGTCACATCGTTTATGAAATTAATCTTTACTTGAAATTCGGTTGCAGCTCACTTCCTTGAACCACTAAGCAAAACAATGACTAACAGACAAAATAAACTAATCTCCACCCTCCCCTCCCCCCTTCCCAACATACCCACCCATGAAAAAAGATGTTGATTTTTTTACCAAACTAAATAAACAAGGTAGTAAGCTGATTGCTTTTGCATATAAACCTTTCATTCATGGTTACCTTGGTTTGCCGTGGAGGACCATTGCCTATTGTCAATCGGCAGAAAGCATTTGTTCCCCCCATGGCCTGCTTTAGGTTGTTCCCACGCTTAATGGTAACAGTCAAACACCCTGGTAAACAATGCAAGAGGCTATCTGCTTTCTCATGGAAGCTTGGTGGACAGGTTTTCATAAGCATTTGCAGAATGGGAATGGCTTCAGCTGCAATCATGGCTTGAGATTTGGCAATATCTATTGGCATGGTTGACCATGAATGTTTTAACAAGCATAAGGTGTCCAAGACAGATTCCTGAGCAGCATCACTTCCAGACTTGAGCGCTCCTACCAAATGGGGAATGCACAGGGTAGCTGCTTCAGAAATATGGAGCTTATGAAAATTGGCAAATATCACATTTATGGTTCTCAGGACCTCTTCATTGATGGTTGCTGTGGACCACAACTCCTTCTCTAATGCAGCTGCATGACAACAAAATGGCAGGAACTCAATATCCATAATGGAGAGGGCAAAACAAATAAAATAAAAGAAAAAGAGAGCGAGTTTTCAACACAATGAAGGGATAAACTGGATAAGAAAACAAATTATACTAAGGTAACAAAAAACATTAGCTAAAAGCAACTTGCTTGATATTATGCCAATCCACAATCTTGAGACAAATTACTGGCCATCATGTTCTAAAAAATGGTCAGTATGAATGTATAGCAGACTAAGACCATTCACATATGGCTAGTAACAGTGGAAAACCTCCAAGATTTGACAATTGCCATACAATCAATTTCCTGACAGCAGAAAGCATCAAAGTCAAAACAGAAAGGTTTACAACCTCTACTAGGGGCATCCTTTATTGCTTAGAAGCAAAAAAGCTACTTCAGAGCAGCATTCTTATCAGGCATATACCAATCTGGTTTTGACTGATCAGTAATCCCCATGAATCTTTATTCCTATTAATAATTTTTCAAAACATGCATCCTACTATCCATTCAGAGTTGGAATTTCTTAAAGAAAGTCTACATATCCTTGTTCTTAAAAATTCATTGCCATAAAAGAAAATGGATCAAATGCTTCCTTATCATATATCATCCTGTTAGGACTAGACTAATGCAAGGTTTGACTTGCATTGTTTCCTCTAATAGTGAAATAAAAGGCCCTCAGATCTCAAGTTATTCATCTCCTTCAAAATATTACAAACAAAGAATATGGCAAAATGGTAGAGTATCCACCATCCTATCCTCACAAGAATGGGCCTAGTGATCCAATTGCCCTTATGTTGTCAAGAATTTTTATAGGTCATTGGAAATACGTTGTCAATAAATGAATCGATTGACCTAGATTGAATTGTATACATCTTGTTTCCGTATCGATATAAAACATATTCACATTGTTACATGCTTTCATTGATCCTTTACCACTATGTGAAAGGGTGAAAGAAGATGATGGAAGATTTCAGAATGGGAATTTGTTGGATCCTAGCTGAGAAACTGGAGAATGCAGGACAAAAAGTTTAATGGCTGGGATTGTCTCCAATACATTATATATATGCCTATTTTTGACATCAATTCTACTTCTTAATATGGTACCACCTAGCAGATCCCAAATAATTCTACATGGATCCAATTTTAAATTTCATGCATCAAAATCAGGGTATTTATATTATTAACAATGGTAAGCACATATCAATTTTTTTTTTTTTTTTGATAAGTAAAGGATATTCATTCAAAAGGCACAACGCCACAAGGTATACAAGGCAGCTAAGGCCTCAAAAAAAAAAAAAAAAAAAATCACCTCCCTTTAAATGGAAGCTATCCACTCTAGGAAGCCTATAAGGGAGAGCGCCTCCTCACCTACATACAATTTGGCCCAACTCCACAGATTACAAACAAAAAAATTCTTTAATTTCTGCACGTTTAACACACCTCCCCTAAAAGCTAATCTATTCCTCTCCTTTCACACCGTCCAAAAAATACACAACGAAATGGCGTCCCAAATCTTTTTCCTTTTCTTTCCCACAAACGAGCCCCTCTAGCTAGCTAGAACCTCCTTTATAGATTCTGGAAAAACCCATTTCACATCAACTAAACCAAAAACAATATCCCATAGAGCTCTAACCACTGTACAATGTATAAGGACATGATTTACACTTTCTTCCTCACAACCACACAGGAAGCAACGATTTGGAAGTTGTAGCCCTCTTCTTTGAAGTCTATCCAAAGTGAGCACCTTCCCCCATGTTGCCTCCCACGCGAAAAAAGCAACTTTAGTTGGCACCCTTGCCACCCAAATGCTCCTTGATGGAAAGCCTGTATCATCAGACCTTGCCAACAAACTATAAGCTTCCTTGACCCTGAACTGACCTCTTTTTCCTTTCCTCCACAGGACTGAATCTTCCTCCAAAGAGGGTTTGTGACCCCTCAATATATGGAGAAAATCCCCAACCAACTCTAGCTCCCAATCATTGAAATCCCTCAAAAAATTTAGATTCCAATTTCCTTGCCCCGAATTTTGATCCCACATTTCCTCAACCGTTGAATTCCTTTGAACCGTCATACCAAAGAGATGAGGAAAACATTGGGACAGCGCTGACTCTGAACGCCACACATCTGTCCAAAATCTGATCGTGTTGCCCTTCCCTACTCTGAAAGTCATGTTATTCCAACACCAATCCGATTCTTTCCAAATTTCTTTCCAAACCCCTACTCCCACCGCCCCATTAGCCTTCTTTGGCCTCCAACCAAAATCCTCCTGCCCATACTTCACCTTGATCACTTGTTTCCAAAGATTATCTTTGTCACAAGCATACCTCCATATCCACTTGCCAAGTAAAGCTTTGTTCAACATAGCTAGCTTCCTAAGGCCTAGCCCACCTTTATCCTTATCTGTACATACCACCTCTCAATTTACCAAATGAATTTTCCCCTCCATATTTCCCCCTCCCCACAAGAAGTCCCTTTGCACTTTCTCAAGCCTTCTAGCAACAATCTTGGGCATTCTGAAGATAGACATTTGGTAGATTGGCATGCTAGCCAAAGTACTCTTTATTAAGGTGACTCTTCCCCCTTTAGAAATATATTGCCGTTTCCAAAGAGCTAGTCTCCTCCTGACTCTCTCTTCCACCCCATCCCACATATAAGGCGCTTTATTGGGAGCCCCTAAGGGAAGACCCAAGTACTAAGAAGGTAAGGACCCCACCCTGCAGCCTAGCTCAACAGCCAACTCCTCCATCTCCACCACCTCTCCAACTGGAATGATTTCACTCTTGGCTAAATTAATCCTTAGGCCTGACGCCGCTTCAAACCAGAATAAAATCCAACTTAAATGGGTTAGATGATCCTTTCTGGCCTCACAGAATATAATTGTATCGTCAACAAAAAACAAGTGAGAGATATTCAAAGGAAGTTCACTACCACCCCTTATGTTACACCCTGATAAGAAACCCCCCTCCACAGCTCTCCTAATAAGAACATCTAACACTTCCATTCCCATAACAAAGAGATAAGGAGACAGGGGATCTCCTTGTCTAAGACCTTTAGTGCTAGGAAAGAAACCTGCAGGCACACCGTTAACCAACACTGAAAATTTAGCTGAGGATATGCAGCTCCACATCCACCCCACGCACTTAGGCCCAAAGCCCATTTTTTGCAACACCTTCAACAAAAACTTCCAATTGATACTATCATAAGCTTTTTCTATATCCAGTTTGCATATAAGGCCCTTTTCTCTTCGTTTCTGCCACGAGTCTATCACTTCATTTGCAATTAAAGAAGCGTCAAGGATTTGTCTTCCCCTCACAAAGGCATTCTGAGAAGTAGAGACCACCTTTCCAACTACTATCTTCAATCTGTTAGCTAGCACTTTAGCCAATGACTTGTAAAGCCCCCCCAGGAGACTAATGGGTCTAAAGTCTCCAAGGTCCTCAGCCCCACTTTTCTTGGGGATCAATACCAAGAAAGTATTGTTAAGGCTCTTAAGGAAAGAGCTATGCTCGTAGAATTCCTTGAACATTTCTAGAATCTCCTCTTTGATAAACTCCCAACAGCTTTGCCAAAAAGCAAGAGTAAAACCATCCGGGCCAGGGGCTTTATCCCCATTCATCTCCATCAGAGCCGCATGGATTTCATCCTCTGTAAAGGGCCTCTCCAGATTCTCAGCCTCTTGATGGCTGATCTGATCAAGCTGGAGTCTCCCAATATCCGCCTTCCACCCCGTATCTTCTGAGAGAAAATTTTTAAACGCATTAGCAATTCCTTCCCTAATTTCCTGCTCCTCTAGAAACCATTCCCCATTGATCTTAATTCTCTCCAAAGAATTATTTCTACGGTGAGCACTTGCCATGCGATGAAAGAACCCCGTGTTTCTATCCCCCTCCTTTAGCCATATTTCCCTTGAGAGCTGTCTCCAGTGAGTTTCCTCCATAATCACCCATTTTCTGTAATTTTCTTTTGCCTCTTTCTTCAGCTATGTTTCCTCCACAGTCAGAACTCTCTCATTTTCCTCCCTATCCCAGAATTCCACCTGCTGCAAGGCTTCAGATTTGTTGCTCTCCAGCTTACCAAAGACTTCTTTATTCCAAACTTTCAGCTTCTGTTTGATTTCCTTTATCTTAGTAGCCAACTTGTAACTAGCACTGCCCCTAACATCAATTCCTTGCCACCAGCTGCGCACAAGCTCTTTGAAGCCCTCAGCCTTAAGCCACGTGTTTTCAAATCTGAATGGAGTCGGGCCTTGTCTTATCCCACCCCCCACTAACATAATTGGGAAATGATCGAACACCGGACGGGGCGGTCTACACTGATTAATCCCACTGAATTGGTCTATCCAGCTAGGAGACACCAAGAACCTGTCCAAACGTGCCCAAGTTTGATTATTATGGCCCCCATTCCAAGTACATTCTCCCCCCTGAAGAGAAAGATCCACCAGCCCAAGTTCATTCACAATTTCAGCAAATTTCCTCATTGCTGAGCTAATTCTCCTTTGTCTACTCCTTTCCCTCGGAAACAAGGTGATATTAAAATCCCCCCCTAAACACCAGGGGTCTTCCCACAGCCCTCTAATCGCCCCAAACTCTTCCCATAACGCATCCCTTTCTACTTTAGAGAAAGGGCCATACACTCCCGTAAAAACCCAGACAATCCCATTTTCTACGTTCCGGAATCTGCAAGATAATGTAAACTGTCCCTCCTCCCAATCTATAATGTCCAAAGACCTTCTATCCCAACATATAAAAATTCCTCCCGAAGCCCCCTCCGCATTCATAGCTTTCCAATCTAGGAATCTCCCAAAGCCTAAACTTCTCGCTATGCTATCCGTCATAATTTGCATTTTTGTCTCCTGAATACAAATTAAGTCCACCCTCTGATTTCTTATGAACGTCTTAATCACTTTTCTTTTGGACCTATCATTTGCTCCCCTCACGTTCCAGCTCAGAATTTTCACCTTCATTGGACAATCACAATTTGGCGCCCTTTACCCTGTACCGAGCCTTTTCGTTTCATCCCCCCCTCATAATTTATGGAACATTCCAATCTTCTTAGCTCCCTTTCGAACTTAGACTTTTCCAGTAGCTCTTTGCTATGAATTTTCTCCCGTCTTTTTCTGATTTTGGTCAAAAAATTCAAAATTTCCTTCTCCAACCCCTCCGTGGGGAAGCCCAGGAACTGGCTGAACCTCGCCAAGCCACTCTCTTCCCATTTGCCCTCCGGCTCCCTTCTCTCAACTTGAGCATCATATGTGTCACCGACCCCTTACATCCCCCTACCTTTGTCACTACTGCTTTTGGTTAGTCCCAATTCCTTACAGCCATTAATCCTTTCATTACGAGCCTCATACACTGTAAGCCACATTGAATTATCAACCCGAACTCCCTCATCCAAATCCCCAGAATGATCGTAATACTCCCCCTCCGGAGTCCGATCAAAGAGAAAAGAGTTGAGATGAGAATCCCCTAAAACCCTTTTCCCCCAAGAACCAGACCCCATTCCATACCTCATTGATTCCTCTTCGAGCGCCCTATCCGTCTCTATAAGCACATATCAATTTTTGAAATGATTTCTCTCTGAATTTTTAAAACTTCATTAACATTTCAATATAAAATCTCATTTCTTAATGAGCCACAAAAATACTGGTTTTTTCCCATGATAATCACACAGGTTTAGACACATGTATCCCCCCCTCCTCTCCTCTCCTCTCCTCTCCTCTCCTCTCCTCTCTCACTTTCTTACACAAGCAAAAACCAAAACAGTTGTTTATAAAAATTATACATCTCAACAAATTGTAGCCTCTCTCTCTCTCTCTCTCTCCATATGTGTGTGTGTGTATATGCGTCTGAACAGTTTATACCCTCTCTCTCCTCATATACATATATATAATCAATCTGTAATGCAGTATGACTTCAGAAAATACCCAAGTAAAAACCAACTCCTTCGCCTGTAATGACTATATGCATATGAACAACTTGTAGAACAACACAGACATTATACAACCCCAACCCCCACCCCCCTCCCCTCTTCTCTCCCTCTTTCTCTCCTGCACATGCTCGGACAAAACCCAAAAGCTACATCTGAACTAACCATGCATCCAAATTCAATGCTCTCTCTCCTCTCTCTCTTTAATACCCAGAAAAAAAAACAAAAACCTTTCTGTAATAACAATGCACCCAAACAACAATTTGTCGTGTGCTCTGTATGAGTGTTCAATGTAATATGAATTGAGTCTTGCTTTCTTGGGCTCTTCTCGACTTGAACAATAATTAAGCATCTGCCCCATCTTGTAGCTAACAACCCAAACATTATATTCTGTCTCTGTTACCCAGGAAAATACCAAAACCTTCAGCTGCAATAATTATGCATCTAAGCCATTTCTAGCTTTCTCTGTGTCTCTCTGTGTGTATGTGCATTCAAGGTAGTATGACTTGAGCAAATGCCAAGTAAAAACCAAAATCTTGATCTGTAATAAGGCATCTGAGCAATTTGTAGCGAACGGACCAAGATATTATATATGTAAAAAACACTTCCTATGAAATATTTATGTGCAAGGTGTCAGAGAAACTAATATTGATGCACAAGCTAACAGCTTATGAATGCTTATATCTTTTTGGATATTTAAGTTGAGGCATATAAATTTGAATGTTCAAATTTGTGATACAGAATACCAACAACATGGTAAAAAATCATTGAATTGTTTCAGTTGTAACTTACCTGTCAATGATCTGATGAGCTCATTTGACACATATTCTTGAAGTGTGTGATTGGAAAATAAAAATTTGATCAGCAATGCTGCCTGCGCAGCAACATCTGAATTAGGAGAAAGTAGTAGTTCCTGAATTACCAATATGCCACCTGCTTCAGCAACAGCTCGCCTATTAGTTCTACTGCGCATCACAAAGTTCTGCAATGCACAAATTGCCACCATTTTCATTTCTTCTGTTGGTTGATCTTCAAGCAAGCTTATCAGTGCACGACATGCTGATACAGAGTCACTGGCTCTAGCAAGTCCTTCATGCTGGGAGAGGTCACCAAGAGCAAGAGCTGCAAGAAGCCTACCAGATTGTGATCTGGTTTGTGGATCTAATAGATACTGTGATAAAGGTGCTATTGCATACTTGGAGACTTTCATCTCTCGTACTCTCACATTGTTAAATAAAGCCTCAAGTAATCTTCCAGCAGGCTCTTCACACTGATGAGATCTGAGAAGGTCCAGCAAAGCATCAATGGCACCAGCTTCAGTCATCTGTTCAGCATTTGACGCATCACTCCTTTCATGAACAATCAGGGCATTAAGAGCCACCGTAATAGTGCTCTCCAGTGTTGAATGCAGCATTTTCACGAGAACAACAAGAGGAACTTTGAAATAGTACTCAGCATTGAAACGCAGAACATGAGAGAGAACCAGTGCAGCTGATTCCCACAAAGCATGAGGTGGTTGAGGGTCATCTTGAATGATAACTTTTGCAAGCTCAAAAATGCCCCCAGCATCTGCAACTGCCTTTGGCCAGCTTATAGAGATGTTCTCCAATGCCTTGATCGCTGTCTGCTGTAAGTTCAGTATTCCAATTCCTGCAAGCTGAACAAGTGGTACAACTGCATTTTTTGTTGTAATATCCTGCTGAAAATGTTCCTGTGCAAGAAGATGAGATAGTAATTCTGTGCCTAGCTGCTGGATTGCTTGAGATGGGGACTCTAAAAATGAAATCAGTGGTTCAATGACTTGGCTAGGAGTAAGTTTTAGTGTTGCAAGGCTTTGTGGTTTCTCCAAAATATTTACAAGAGCTTGCAAAGCACTATGCTGTCCCCACATACTGAAATCTGGACGAAGCAAAACCATGAAAAGGGGTTCCACAATTCTTGCAGCAGCTGAGCCTTTAGAAATTGCACTGCTATTTGTTAAGATGCGGAACAGTTCTGCAATTGAGGAGCATAATGAACTGGGTGCAACAGGGAGTAGCTCAAGACAATTATCAATAATGCCAGCTTTGACCATATCTAGCTTGAGGGGAGTTCGGTCCTTCCCCAACTTTGTGAGAGCACAGATGCAAGTCTCAATGAGCTGATGGTTTGATCCAGAAACCAAGCTAACAATGAGATCCACAATATCATAAGCTGCTGCAAGCTCCACTAGTTGTTCATCATCCAACAATCTCTCAAAAGCACAAACGCCAGATTCTACAGCTGTGCTGCTATCAGATTGCATCAACAATATAAGGGGTTCTATGCATTCAGAGGCCATTGGCAATGCTCGAATTTTTGGAATATTAAACAAAACAAAGCAGAGTTGTGCAGCATTTCCCTTTAGTTCCAAGGATGAAGTAGAAGATGATAAAATTTTGTAAAGACTCTCAAGGGGGTTTCCCTCCACGTCTGTCATCAAAGATGCTTTTGATGAATTTCCCATAGTCAACTTGATTAAGGCAACAAGAGCAGCTTGTTGCTCACTCTCTGATGCTGCATTAAGCATGTCAACCAAGGGCAGAACTGCCTGCCTAGCTAACTCAGAATCTCTGATGTTCTCAGCATCGAAAAGCTCATGCAAAGCCCTAGCTGCACTGAATCTAGCATTTCTTGACCCCAAACGCAGCACAGCTATTAGTTGATTCAAGGAACTGATTGATGCTTCGTAACGAAGAAGATCAGGATTGCTAAATAGTATTCTCAACAGTTCAGACACTGTGGCCTCAGAAGAGTCTTGAGGGCTCAATGACAAGTACTTGGTTAGAGCATCCAATGCTCCAGCTTCAGCCATGATCAGTTTGTTTGTATCACTTCCATCTGCAATACGAGTCAATAGTTGAACAGCAATTGGAGGGGCACCTGGCCTATCTGGAATTGGTCTCAAAAGATCCACTAATAGAGGTATAGATTTGCGAGCAGTGGAACCAACTCTTATGTCTTCAATTTCAAAAAGATTTTCCAGAACAACTTGATCGGGTTTCCGAACCAGACAAAACTCTTCAGATAAAGCAACAAGGTTTGGCATATCTGATTCTATGTAACCAATTAGGGTTATTAACCCAGCATATGCACCTGAATTTGCAATTGTAAGATTTATTCCCCTACTTCCATTACAAACAAGACTAGCCATTGCCTGGGCAGCAAAGAATCTGTCAATCACTTCATCAGATTTCATTAAAAGTGCAAGTGACGGTATGATGCGCATGGTTGCAGGGGCCAGAACAACATTTGCATCTTGGAACAAAATAGCCAGGAGCAAAGCACTAACCCATATACCCTCAGTATCCTCAAACTCTGCCTGTCAATGGAAATTATCATTTGGTTTAGCTACTAAACCAACAATATCCACCTTTTAAACTCAAACATGCAAAATGCACAAGGCTGAAAGAGGAAAAGTTCCATTAAACATCCGGAACTAATATCCTACACTTGTGGTACAGAAACTAACATTCGCTCTTCTAGAATTATGTCACTTTTAATAGAATGTTTCAGAGTCTACCAAAAGATTATCACAATTGACCTTACTATCATGTTGAGATTTGATGTCCTTCCTATATCATGTTCTGTTCTTTCTTCTTGTTACATTCATTTACTTAATCAATCCAATAGCTACGACCCTATGCTACAATCAATAAAATGAATCCAAAGTTCCAAAATAAAAACAAAAGACTGTCACATAAGATTTATGTAATATTTTCAAACAATTTCCACATCAATAATTCAATTAAGAGCAAAAGCTATACTTCTCATATATTTCAAGTCACAATCAACACATTTAAACAATCATCACAATTAGAAGAAAGAATGACTTCTCTACTCTACTTCTCAAAGTAACTTAAAAGTTCCTAATCAATCTTTCACGTGATAGCAAAATACATCTAAAAGTAAAATCAATAAAGATAAAGTAATTATTTGTGATACCAATATAACCAAGATCCTTACAAGTGTATCAAGCCTCAACACTATATCATTCCCTAGCATTTAAATGAAATAGATAGTAGTATAAAATCATTAAATAATATATATATATATATATATATTTTAAATTTCTATATAAATATATAATTGGGTTCAGGCTAGGCTTGTGTTTCTCAAGCCCAAACCTGCATCAAACCCATATTGCAAATTAAGTTGCCTAAGCCCATAAAAAAGTCAGGTTGGTTTGAACCTGCCAAGTTGTAGCCCTAGAAGTAATAATGAACCAATCAACCATATCCTTCATTGTGGCATGGTGGGAAGTTTATGGCTACTGGTTTTTATGCTCTTTGGAGTCCCTTTGATGCTGTCAAGGTTGGTTAGAAAGTTTTTGTGAGGGTGGCTTGGGAGTTTTTGGGTAAAGAAAAGAAAGTACGAAGAATGATTTCACTTTGTTTGCTTTCAGGAATTTCACAATAGCAGAATTGTAAGGCCTTCAAGAGGATGGAGCTCAAGCTTTGAAAGACACGTTGTTTGTTCATTCCTTATTTATGTGTTCTAGAGGTTGCTTGGAACTTGATAGTTTCTCTTTCTTTTCCTTTATTGATTGTATAAGATCCAACTCTCTTTTTTGTTTTCTTTCTAGGTTTTTAGCAACACTTGTGTATTCCTGGCGTACTAGGGATGCTCTTCCCTCTTCCCTCTTCCCTTCTTTTTGATTGGCTCGAGTCGGTATATACTCACTCTTTGCCTACATATATATAAGGATAGAAAAGACCATACCTGTGGATTGGAAGCATAACTTGTAAGCTTGTCAGAGAGGGCCTCAAGTCCACCAGCTTCCATCACAGTGATTTTGCTCTTTGCATGAAACGAACAAATTATTGATATCAACCACAAGGCAATAGTGCCCCCCAAGACAGTGGCTGGATCAGGAACCTCAAACTCAATCCCTTCCTGAAATGCGGTTCTTTCCATAAATCCTCTAGGAGTTCTCACTTCAATTTCTAGAGATGAACAACTAGAATTCTGCTTCATCATATCAACCAAAGCATATATAAGAGGTCTTAAATATCCTGATACATCAAGTGCATCCATTGCAGCCTGTTTATGTTCCTTTGCAGCACAAATGAGTAAGGCAGTTCCTCCAACTCTTACTTCTAAACTGGATGAATTCATTATTCTATTAGCAAGTGAACCAATGGATCTTGATTGTGCAACCAAAAGATCACCAAGCACAACTGGTTGATCCCCACAAAGCCTAGATAGAATTTCTATTGCCTTATCTTGCACCAGAGGAGGTCCCTCAGCCAGGCAGCGCACAAGGGACTCCAAGCTTGAGGGGACTTCAGCAAGAGCAGACCATGGAGAATAAGTGAAGTTCACACTCTGCTTCATCCTAGCCAAGAGTGCAACCACTTCTAAAGCATCAGCAGCATCAGTCCCATCCAAATCCATCGCATTTAAGGAATCCACAAGTGCGAGAATGGCAAAACGGCACTGAGCATTTCCTGTGAGCACATCACCCACTGGAAAATGCTTCAGTAATTGATGAAGAGCACGTGACGCATTCTTCTTACCTTCTGAAGTGCCTTCTCCCAACACTCTTGTCAAAGCTGAAACAACATCTTCTTCAAGGGCTTCTGCAGCTATCTGGGGATCAGACAGAAGATTAGCCAATGCAGCAACTGCAGTCTCAGCAGCATCAATGGAAGAAGTTTTAGCCAACTTTATTAGAGGCTTGACATCTCCCTCTGCAATATAGGACATCTTGTTTGTAGCCTTAGCCTTGGTTGGACGTGAGAGAGCACCTAAGGCTCTAGCTGATTGAGTTGCAATAACTTGGGTTTTACTGGTCAAAAGCTTCATGCAAGGATGCACAATCTCATCAGTTGCAAGACTATCACAGATATCTTGTCTAGTGCTGAATAGATCGGCCAACACAGAAGCTGCATACTCTTGGGTTTCTTCATTTGAGGAGTTGAGAACCTGAACAAGAGATGTCAGCCCTTTATTGGCAGCAGAACCCTTATGCACAAGATCTTCATGTGATGCCATTGTCAGCACATGACCCAAAACTCTGATTATGTGGGCCTTAGAGCTTGGAGAATCTCCCAGGAGCAATGCTAATAATTGGTTAATGGTGGCAGAATCAGCTGTCCGAACAAGCTTTCCGAGCGCCATAGCTGAGGCTTCTTGTCCTTTCAATCCACCACTTTTTAGGAGCCATAAGAATGCTGGGACAGCTCCTGCACTCTCAACACAGGCACGGATGTCTTCACTGTGACAGCACAAATTCCACAAAACATGTGCTGCATCCTCCCTTGCCTTCTGAGATCCAATCTCTAGTAGCTGCACCAGAGGAGGAATCCCACCAGCAGCAGTGATAGCCCACTTGCTGTCATCAACCTGGTCAGTCAAGATTGCCAGCAACTGAACGGCATACTCTTGATGCTGTTCACTGGATAAGCCCAGTAATGATATGAGTAACTGAATTCCTTCCCTCATTCCAATTGCTTCCCAGAGCCCCACCCCATCACAGCATAAGCTCGTCAAAGAGAGTATGAGATACTCTTGTGCATCAGCAGCAGCCATTGTTATGAGTGCAATGAGCACTTTCTTTGCTTCAGCATGATTGATCCATCTTGAGAGATATTTGTTACTATACAGGCTGGCCAGAGCCTCTAGAACTCGCTCCTGAACCAGCTTATTGTCCCGTGGTTTTAGTAGCATTACTAGAATATCTTCAATCTGAGTCGCATCAAAAGGTTCTTCTTCAACACCAGATTGCTGCTCAAATACCATTAGAGAATAGGCAAGTGCTCCAATTATATCAGCAACTGGTGCGGCTAATCGGGGGGATTGGGAAAGTTCTCCAAGATACATTATTAAAGCAGACATCCCACCACAGATGTTCGCTAGAGCTCGTGTTGCATGCCCCTGTAAAGCTTGGCCACACTCCCCTTGCATGCACTCTTTAGATGGAGCAACTATAGCCCCAATAAGAACTGGCACACCATCTGCATCCACAACAGCTTTCTTAGCTCTGGTTGACTTTGAAGAAAGAGCCTCCAAAGCATCAGCAGCACTGGCACGGACAGAAATATCATTTTCCTGACCCAGGAGTCGAAGCAATGCCTTAACAGCTCCAGAATCTATTACTTTGGGGATGCTATCACTGAAAGCCAGCATCAGACGTGCCAAGAGAGAAGCAGCATTGGATTGTGCAGCAGCATTATCAGAATAAAGAAGCCCCACAATAATATCTACTCCTCCAGCCTCAAGTGTAGCTTTCCAATACCCATTCTTGTCACCACATAGATTCCTCAAAGCCCCAGTAACAAACCCCTCCACTACTTTGTCTTGCTTGTTCTTTGGATTGAGTTGATCCCATAAGTTGGGTACTACACCTTCTGTAACAAATATTTTCATACCCACATGATCATCCGACAGTCCACCAGAGGAAACTTCATATAAAGCTTCTGCTGCAGCCTTCCTGGCTTCAGTGGATTCAGACTTTAAAAGTGCAAGTAATGGTGGAATGCAACCCCCTAGAAGCACCTTTAGTCGTAGATCTTCATCTTTACACAAAACACTAAGAGTGGCAGCCACATTAACTTTTGCCACAGGAGTGCCACTCCTGAGAACAGATATAAACAATGGCATTGCTTGAACATGGGTACCAATGAGTGCCCTTGCATCCTTTCTTGCTCTTGCAATACCTAGTAAACGGGCTGTAATAAGCTCTTTTTCATGTGGTGATGACATGTTGGCATGTAGCTGCTCAACAAAATGAGCAACTCTTGACATTGTACTCTCTGGATCATCCATTCCCGATATTCCATTGGATTCCCTGAAAGATCACCATTTATATTCATTGGTTTGGAATTAAGCATCTATTTCCAAAAAACAGGTATAAATCTAGATCAATTTGAACATTCTAAAGGAGTCTTGAATCAATTGTAAGTTTATACACTTGACAGATCAATATAAATGGATCCACAAAACAAAGTTTGGAATTCACTATCAACTTTGATTATTTTATTTTTTTGTTTTTTTGTTTGTTTACTCTCTTGTCAGGGTTGCAGCATAAATGTATGAAAATGTCTTTGGAAAAAAAGGCAAAAAAAAGGAGATTTATTACCATCATAATCAGTTACCACATTTCAAGAAATCGATTAAAGAGAACAACACTTACCTAGGGCGAGAAGGTGACGAGGATATGGGCTCCTGTGGTTCAGGGGAGGGAGACTTTGACATTCGCATCGATACTCCACTTAAGCTTTATTCTTGGAAGCCTATAAACCAAAGTAATTGATCAATTCTTGCATTTCCATCTATAAAAGATCTATACCAGAATCCAATCAGTTTTCTTGGAACCCTGACAAACCCAGTTTTCAAGTTTCACTTAAATAAGCTTGTCAAATTCTGAATGTCAAACCCTGATTCCTTGAATCCAAATTTCCCAAAATTACTATTGGAAATCCAGAATACACATTCTATTTGCGCTTAGGAATCAAAAACTGTAATAACTAAATTTCCACTCTTCATTTTTAATATGCTTCTCCACCACAACTCCTAGAAATAAAATTACCCAAACCACAAGAAGACTCCAGAAGACTACCCAAACTGCAGATTTCTAATTTACAAACCACTATATTTACAAACCCAATTCTAGACAATACCCAAATTGCAAGCCAATCAGTTTAAACAAAGCATATAAAATAAGCAACAATTCTACCATTAAAATACAAAATATTCACAATGAACCCGTGATTAAAAAAAAATGATCAAATTAAATGAAAAACTCATACCTCAGCCAGCAATGCAAATGCCCGAGAACTCCCTCCTCAGAATTAACCCAAAATCCACTTCCCCGGCCCAAGAAACATCACACCCTCAGTTCCACCGCATCCAATCCAATTATCCAAAGAATTTTATGAAACCAATCGGCGATACCCCACAAGCTGACACACTAACGTTCCCAACTATTAAAGCCGCACCCTGTACCATACAACGAAGAGATCAAAATTGTACAAACCAGATCTCCATATACACATAAAAATTAAGAAACAAAATAAAAATTACATAAAATTTAACCGTTAAGATGAGAGTAATTACCAAATAAATCAAATATAACAAAAATGAACAGAGTACGGAGATCAGATCAGAACGGCATTACAGAAACTAGGGCTAGAGAAACGTCATTTTCTTAACTGCCTCTGAAATTATACCCAACAAAAAACACACCCACACATACCCAAAAGTAATCAAAAGAGAACTCCGGCAAATGAAAAATGCGACACCTGAAAACAGAGTGCCGTAGGCGAACTCCAGATCGGAGGTCTGTCAATGGAGGAGAGAGAAAGTAGAGAGAGAGTCCGCGTCTTTTCGTTTCCTTTCTACGTGTGAGAGTTTTCTCTCTCCTTCTCCCCTCTCTCTCTGTCTTTTCTATTTTTTGATTTGATTTTCGTTTTATTTAGTAAATTAATAATTAATAATATTAAAAAAAAAAAAAAACTGTCAATCGTGGGTGTCGAAGAGCAGTGGCGCGTCATTCGGTGTGAGTGCGGAGGACAACTTCTCCGATTGGCCGATGCGTTTTTTAACTACTTTTCTTGGTACTCGGGCATATCTTTCTATTCTCCCTCCCTTTTTCCCTTCTTCCACTCCACTCCCCGATAACCAAACAACTCATTTCTGTCGTTTTTAGGAGTGGACAATAGCAAGAGATGGGGTGGAAGATGGAAATCTGATCTCTGAAATCGGCTTTAAATGTAGTGCGTAAAAATCATAACTGCTCTCGCCCTTCTAGATATGGAATTCCCCATCCACTTCACTCTCACCTTCCCGCCTCCTGTCAAACCCGCCCAAGCCAATCGGCCCAATCCAAGATCATGGGAAATTTCTAAATATAAAAATAAAAATAATAACTGAAAACAGTTTTTTTTTTTTAAACAGAAAATAAAATAAAATTTTTTTATTAACCAAAGGATAAATTTTTATTTTTAAGGAAAATTTGGATATTTTATTATGTTTGTTGACTACATTTTTGGGATCTTTAGATTTTTTTATTTTTTATTTTTTGTGATATAATTGGATGTAAAGGTTTGACGTGGTAAATGTGATAATACTATAATTATTGGTCAAGATAAGGAGTGATGAGAAAAAATAGGGAAAAATTAAAAAATATATATATTTTCTTTTAACATTATTATCTTTTAAATAATAATAATTATTATATTTTCCTTATTTGTATAATTGGAATAAAATATTTAAGGATCGATCATTTAATAAAACCGAAACCAACCAAAAAAAGATTGGGTAACAAGTCTTTTAAATAGTTTTAAAGTATTTAAAAAATATTATTATTTTTATAATAAAATTAATTAAATACTTTAAAAAGCTACTTTTTAAAGGAAAGTTATCAGATAAATAAACTTTACGCGGAAAAGTTATTAGAATAAGGTTTATTTCATATTTCATATTTTTAAACTATTATTGTTATTATGGCTCCTTAACTGATAAAAGAAAGAAGACCTCATCTTGTTTCCTTTTTTATTACCTTCCCTCTATGTATAACACCGAAACTATTGGATTTCTAAAAAGATTACTAATCCTTCATTTTTTTTAGGAATCCTTAATTAATGATCGTGAATGATTGATTTTAAAAAATTTTTCATCTTTAGTTTTGTATGACCAAATAAAAAATAAAACCATTTGATTTGATTTGATTTATTCTCAATTAAGGATGACAATAACACGAGTTTTTTTTCGGATATCCACCATATCCTTAATAAGAAAAGTTTTAGTTATTTTTAAATTTTGAAATAAGTTCAGGTATTACTTTGTCTCACCCGACTTCAAATATTAGAATTATTTTGAAAAACAAGTCGGGTTAGGGGCAGGGATAGGATGAGGGTGACCAGTCTCGAACCCACCCCGTTGTCATCCCTATTCTCAATAGTCATGAAAAAATAATTATAAAAATAGTAATCCTCTAAAAATAATTTAAATTTTATGTACTCGCTGATTAAATGTAAAACATAAAAATAGTAGATAGTACCTGAATAGTCAAATGTACTATTGTTAACAAAAAGATGCATGAAAATGCTTATTATTTTTAGATAACAACTTTAATTTTTATTTTATGATTTTTTTTTTTATATATAAGTGTATAGAAACATATTTTTTCTGTGAAAGTAGTTTTCTCTTTATAATTTAATCATTTGTAATATATTGAAAATTTGATGAATTAAACAGTAAAAATAAATAAATAAAAAATATTAGGGAAAAGAAAATAAAAAACCCCACCATGTCACAGAGCTAGTGGATGCAATTAAGATAATTGTCTTTCTCACCATAAACACAAAAGAGACACACTCATATGCAGCTCCCGACAAGCTTATTATTTATTTTGTTTTATTATTCTGGAGATTTATTTTATTTTATTATTCTGTATTTGACTGAAAAAATATATAAATAAATCCCAATAGACTTATGTCTGTCAATTATATAATATGCTATCATCCTTATTATATTCCAATTTCATCAGATTGCTAAATTATAAGATTTTATCAGTAAACTATAGTCTATACCCATTAAAAAAATAAATATATAGATCTGGAGTCGGTCCACTGTAGTCAAAGTTTTGAGAGTGGGTCCATTGCGGGACATCATCATAAAAATCAGTCCATATTCCACCATGAAAAGTCTTGATATTCCACTGCTGCGGGTCAGATTTATTTATAGAATATAGGGTATGATCTGTAGATTTGGATGACGATTGGGCATTTATTGAGATGTGGACTGAAAGATGGTAGATTAAAAAAGTCTCTTTTTTTTTTCTTTTTCTTTTTTTAATTTGGTAACAAATATTTTTTAAAACAAATTTTTTTATCTGATTGGCGGATTTGCATCCAACTGCCACGTTGAGATGGAGGCAGAAAAATATTTACTCCTGTTGCAGGGCACCAACCACATCAAGTTGAAAATTTAAATTGCTTTTAAGTGAAGGCGGTTTCTCTGAAATTGTTTGGAGGAGACTCATCTATTAAGTGTTTATTTGATAGTATTTATTTTTTTTAAATATTTATAGTTTTAAAAATACATGTTTGGTAATATTTTAAAAAATAATTTAAAATTTTTAGAAAAATAATTGAAGTATTTTTTGGAGAAGTACTTGTAGATGATTTTATAATATTATAAAGTGATTTTTCAAATTTTAATAACTGTTCTCAAAATTTTATCAAATACTAAAAGTTTGTTTGACAGTTATTTTAAAAGTATTATAAAAGTTATAAATATTTTCTAAAGTTATTATCAAACATACGCTTAGAATATACGTCTGACAGTATTTCTATTTGAAGTGCTTGTAATAAAAATGTTTTCTTTAAAACTGTTTTTAAAATAATCAACTATCGAGTGTTTTTATAAAAAAAACATTACAAATGATTTTATAACGCTATAAGTGACTTCTTATATATTTTTTTAAGTGTTTCATAAAATTTGTCAAACACTGAGAGGATGTTTATATTTTTTAGTTTTTTATTGAAAGTAATTTATTTTTGAAATTTAAATAATTTATTTTTCTATTTTTTTATAACTTATTATCAACTTTATGTTGAATAGAAAAAGTAAAAATATTTACCTTTTCAAAATAAAAAAATAAACATAATCGTTTTTATTTTTTATTTTTTAATGTTTAACATAAATAAAATATTATAAAAATAAATAATCTAATATTTAACGCTATTAAACATTAAAGTTCTAATTGGAATTAAGTAAACAAAAAAAAAAATATCCTAAATATTTTTTTAAAAAAAACTTTTAGACTAAAAGTGCATTTAATAGTAATTTTAGAAAGTGTTTTTAGTTTTTTTAATATTTAAAATTTTTTATCTTTTAAGTATAAAAAAAAATGTTAGAAGCACTTCCTAAAATCACTACCAAATACGCTTTAAGAGATTTTAGGAAACGTTTTTAAATTAAATATTTTGAAAACGTTTCATAAAATTAAATAGTTCCAAACAATTTGGCAGTATTTTAGCATGTCATGTGTCAAATTATTGATTAGTTAAAGATTAGAGATTACCACTCCCTTTGATAGTGATTTTATAAAACATTTTAAATTTAAAAAGTGCATTTAGTAGTAATTTTTAAAAATATTTATAATTTTTTTGAATATTTTCTTAAATTAAAAATATTTTCTAAAATCAATATCAAAGCCGTAATCTCGGATCTTTAACTAATTAATAATAATTTTGACACATAACATGCTTCTTACTTTGAATTGTTTGGAACTACTTAATTGTTTTTTATTAAAAAATAACTATTTCCTAAATTCAAATATGAAAATAGTTCTTTGAAAACTTATTCGGATAATAAGATGTTTATTAAGAGCATATTTTAATAGTTTTTAATCATATTTGTCTATTTCCTATAATCATTTTAAAAAATAATAATATAAATATAAAGAATAACAAATAAAAATTATTTTTAAGAAATATTTGTTTTTTAAATTATTTTTTTATAAACATTCTATGGAATTCTATATTTTCTTTTTTCTAATAAAATGAATGGGACTTTAATAATTTTGTTATTTATGCCCAAAAGTTAAATGAAAATTTAAAATAATAAAAAATATAAGAAAATAAGGTGAAAAGAAAGATAAAGAACCAATCAAGGGTTTCGCATAGTCTTTAGTTTTTGCAACCACATTTGATCGAACATTATGTCATGCCTATGAAGAAGTATCATTAATTATATTCATATTTTAAACATTTTTTAATTTTAATTTTTTATTTTTTTATTATAAGTATCTGAAAATGTTGGATATTGTTTATGTCATTATGCTTTAAAAACATCTATAAAATTAATTATTATACATTTTTTTATTTTAGTTATAAAATTGGATAATAATTAGTATTTCTATTTATTTGATTACCAAAGAATATTAAAAAAAATTAGTAGGTTAAAATTTAGTTTCATAGGGTGCATTGTGACATCTATATATATGTGTATTTGTGGTTGAAAGTATGCATTTCATTATTGAAATTAATTTATTATTTTTTTCAAATATTTATTTTGGAAAATAATATTAAATCATAATTTTTTATTTTTCAAAATTAATTGACATTATTGATTATAGCGAATCTTTATATGTATATGAATTGTGTTTTAGAGTTTTAATTAAAAATTTTGTGCATTGAAAAGGGTTCGATTTTGAAAATTTATTATAAATTAATTTTAATGCCCTTATTGTAATCTCAAATGACAAATCCACAAAAAATTTATGAAATTTAATTTTGTTGAAAATTGAATGAAGTATGAGACAAAAATAGTTGTCACATGTATGATGTATATATACACCAAATTTTGACAAAAACAATAATATGTTTTAAAATCACGAAAAAGCGAGTTTCCATAAATTCATGTAAAAATAATTACAAAACGGGAATCCTCTAAAAATATTTCAAGTTTTATATATTCACCAGTTAAAGATAATACTTAGAATCATAAAAAATAGTATTTATATCTAATGGTATATTTGACTAAAGAATATATGAAATATTAATTATTTTTAAATAACTACTTAAAATTTGTATTTTATAAACTTAAGTTCATATTTTGTGGTGATAAAAAAGTGCATGAAATGCTAATTATTTTTATTTAACTGCTTGAAATTTGTATTTTCTTTTAACCTTGATACAATAAAGAGTTGTTAAGATGATTATTTTGAGCATGCCTTTTAAGTTTCAAGCTGTTTTAGATGCAACAAAATACAATAAATAAATGTAGAATATAATAATTTTATCTATTTAACACTCATATAGTATATCATCATTTACAAATGTTTCATGCTTTGCATGTACATGATACGTCGTAATAAGAAGTTGAAAAAATTTTAAAAATTAAAAGAAAATTTCATTAACGTTGATTTTGAATCGAAAATATATAAAATTTTAAATATATGTGAGAAATTTATATATAAAAATAAATAAATAAATAAATATTTATTTTTAATATATTTTTTCTGAACTGTTTTAAGTAATATGTAATTGAAGATATAAAAAGTACTTAAAAATAATTAAAAAATGAAGAACAAGACAAAATAAAAAATAAAAAAATCATTTTTTATATTTGAGTTTTGAAAGAAAATTTAATCCTTAAAAATAATGAAAAAATGAAGTTACTATTTTATTCCTTTTGAAGACACAAAAGAGAAAGAAGAGGCAGGTGTGGGGTGGGATGAAGTATTGAGGAAGAAGGAAAGAAATGGAATAAAGGAGAAGGTGTGGTTGAGTGGCCCATGACTTGTTTCAATTCTCAACATGTGGTTTTTAAATTATTTCTATATTTTTATTAGTCACATCACTATTAAACAAATTTATTTGTAGAGAGAAAGCTTATTAGGTTGTCATGCTTTTTAAAAACAAGTTTCTAAAAATACGATAAAAATGAGTTCATATTTTCATTTTATTTTTAAAAATCGATAAAAATAACTCATATTTGTTTTATAAAATTATTCTCTATTTCATTTTATTTTTAGAAATTATTTTTAGAGAATAACGACAAAATAGTATTAAAAAAATGATTAAGTGGGCTCTTACTTTTCGGTTAAATATACTTTCTATTTTTTGTTTTTAAAATATATATTTTTTTATATAAGAATAAAGAACAAAAGTATATTTATTTATCCAAACTGAATGATCAATCCCCTTTCCTTGGATGCATTTATCCAAACAGAAATTTATTATTCATCTGCATGATCCAATTTTTATATATTTTAAACATGTCAAGTTCAACTAATTTCTCATCAAGTACTCTTATTAAATAAACACATTTTAAATGAAAACAGGCACGTGCTAACCGCGTGAAAAGCTTGAACAATATGTTTGAGATGGTTGACGTTGGAGTATTGGAGTTTCACACTACCGCTCTGCGAAAGGGATAGATGAGAAGATTTATTCAGAGCAACAAGACATGCATCTTTTTCAAGTATTGGGCTACTCATGGGCTGGGGAGTATGATGTTTCATGTGTTCTGGGCCCACTTCAGCCCACATGCAGTCCATAATTGAGTGTCGACGGTCGACAGAAGAATATTTAATGGATCGGACTGCAGTCTGGGCCCGGTGGGTCAACCTGTTTCTGAGGCACATGACATTGGAAATCGGGATTTTGTATTCTACTGACTACACATCCGCAAATGTCGTCTCAGCAAGTGTTTACTGAATAAATATCTTTTACCAGGCTGCCCAACTTGTCCATAGTGGGGATGGGCTAAAAGCCTGTATGGCCCATTTTGAACAAAATCGGCCCATTTAGTGAGAGTGTAAATTTAAATGATTTAAATATAAAATCACCTACTTTAGAAGGAAAGAACTGGTACAAGTATTAGAATTTAGAAGGGGGCCATGGACTCATGGACTCATGGGCCCCTGTCCCATCCCAGAATCTTCATGTATATACACACATCGACATATATACACGTTGTGGGGGTGATCACTGTGTATTATCATAGGCAAAATCTAACATGCACCGTCCGATCGCCGCAATCAACGGCCCAAAACACTTTGATACACTTCAAGGTGGACCCAGGAGTTACTCTAATTCCAATAATCTAACTGCTTTGTAGCTGCCAAACCTCTCGCACGTGCACACTCATGGACCTGAGTCTTCAGTCTCGTGTTACGATGCGGGAATCGCGTGCTACAGTATCCACCGAAAGATAGTGTTGGCCTTTTGATGCGATGCCAGATCAGAAGGGCTTCTGCAGGTACATGAACATGTCCTGCAATGGCGACATCTGATTATTCGGGAACTGAGACAAAAATGAGTTGTCAACTGTGGCATCCATGTAATTGTACGAAAAGTCCATGGGATTTTCCCACTCCTTCCACTTGGGCTCGCTCTGCACCTCCCTCTCGCACGTGAACTCCGGCGACACCACGTGCTCCGAACAGCTCGAGTCGGTGTGGAGGCGCGGCACCGAATCCGATGAGTCGAAGTACACCAAATCGTCCAGAGCCGCTGTCGCAGTTGGTGCCGTAGAGGACGACGGCGGCGGAGGTGGAGGCATCACACCTGCCTTCCTGCTTAGAGCAAGAGGTCCAGGCTTTTGATCCTCAATATCGGAGCAATCTGATTTCCGGGCAGCGGTGTGTTGTTTCTCGACAATGCCCTTCTTGTTGTATATGCGGCACAGAACCCAATCGTCCAACTGCAAAACCGTAAGCGTTAGATCAGTTAAAGCTTGGGCTTGATATTTTTGTGAAATGAAATCAAGACCGTTAGGTTGTGATCTCAATCTAGGGTCTATCTTTCCTAATCTGGTCAGACGTCACAAATGGATAAGAAGGAATAATATGCGTATATAGAAAGCAATAATGCTTGATTTGGGGTAATGCTAGCCTGACAGCTTAAAACCTAATCAAATCTAAACACCGTCTTAAATGACATTCATACGGTCTGTGTTGATCTACAAAGGCCCGGAAGGGGCCACCATATTTCATCACCACACAGTTGTTCCAGTGGGACCTCGCTTCCACTCGGTCAAGAACTTTCTAAATCTAGCATAGGATACATCTCCACCCTCCACCCTCCACCGATTCCATGATCATAAAGACGCCCGTTTGACGTTGATAGTGATCATGATGCGGACAGGGCCATCCTAATCTCAACCGAAGGATGGAGGAAAATACAAAGTCAAACTAAGTAATCAGTCCAAGATCTGACGGTTCATGATTTTTATTAAAAAGCCCATTTTAGCCCTAAGATATTGGTGAGGCGGTTCAAGGCTAAGTACCCTTAAGCTATTATTCTTCTTGCGAGCCGACCGGTCCACGTCTGCCAGCCGGTATTCATGCATAATCCAATTTGTCTTCTCTCCCCTGGGGGCTTTTCCGGCATAAAAAACCAAAGCCTTCTTAATCCCAACCGGCTTCGGATGCCCAATAGGCTTATCCGCTCCGGTGGCCTTCCAGTACCCCGTTCCCGCTGCCCGGTTCGGCCTTGAACCGTTCGGATATTTCCGGTCTCTCGGCGAAAAGAAGTACCACTCTTTCTCTCCGTACAAGGCCATCTCTGTTAAAATCACCTAATCCCCGTTAAATAAAAATCTAAATTTAGTAGTTAAGAAAAAAAATAACAAAAATTGAAAATAATAATAATTACCAGGAAGCTGCCAGGGATCGTATTTGTAGAGATCAATTTCGGCAATGATCGGCACGGCGATCGATTGCGATGCACATTTACGGCACAGATAGTGCATCACAAGCTCCTCATCCGTCGGATGGAACCTGAAGCCTGGAGGTAACTGCAACTCCGCTGTCATATTAGCTTCTCTCTCCTTCCTCTCTCGAATGAATGTTTCTCCTGACTTTTTTTCTCTTCCCTCACGGCTTTTGCTCTGAACCAAGACGGCGCTTGAAACTTAGACCGGAGGGGAGAGCGAGGAATTTATAGAGCAAAAGAGGACACGTGGCAGATGGGAACGGTGGTTATTAGAATACACGTGGGCGATAATATTTCTTCGGTTGTTCTAGGGGAATAGCCACCATTCTGACCGCAGCCGGACACGTGGCGGATTATGAAGTGTGAGTGTATGCGTGTCGAGAGCCCACACTCTGTGATTTAGTCACTGCTTGCGTCACCTGTTTTGGACGCACGTGCGAGTCATCTGGGGACCAACTGTCATGGGGAACCGTGTGAAGTCGGACGGCTCCGCTTGGTTTTCCTCCTCTTTTCTCTTGGTCGCTGAGCCGACAGTTTAACGGTGGATTCAATGTCCACGTCATCGTGGATCATCCACGTGCGACGCTGATGTCAGCCGGTGCAAGCTAGTGGGAGCCTTCACGTGTGTCGTGAAACGTTAGACCTGGGTTTTGCTGTGGGCCCCATATTGAAATAAATATATGCTCCGGTGACTTATTTTTCATAAAACATTTTTTTTTTTTTCAACGTTGTGGTTTGAAAAAAATGCAATTGTCGGTTATGACGGCGTTTAAATCCATTTTATCAATTTTTCATGTGCACGTTGAATTGAATTATTTGACGTATTGGTTGGGTTGATACCGATTGTTTTCATTTATCATTTATCTTATGGTCCATCATCCTGTTTAGGTCGTCTTTTAATCTAATTTAATGTATTTAAAAATAAAAGAAAGTTAGAAACCAGGTAGATAAAATATTGTCAGAATAAGACACTACCCAGAAAAAAAAAAGGGCCACGTAGATACCACGTGTCCGTCTTGGTTTACAGAATGGTGGAAGCATTTAATGGCCAAAATCATGCAAAGAAATGTGTAGACGCGTCAAAACGGTTTGGCCTCAATAAATGACAGGTAAGCTATGGTTGGGAGGGTGACAATTTAATTAAAAAATTCAAAATTATTACGATAAAATTAAATACTCTTTAATTTATACTAAGATAGTTTTGATTATAGTACAGTATTGTTAACAAAATAAAACATAAAATAAATATTTACTTTATTATATTCAAAATTTATGCAGAATTACCATGTATAAAGGGCAAGGGGGTCCAGCATGGATAACGTGAGGCTCTCTATGTCTGTCTGGGGTTAAAACTGATAAAGGGGAAAAAAAAAAAAACGAGGCCTACGTGGCAAGCACATAGCATAAATTGTCGTTTGGTGGAAGCTCCGAGGGAAGCGGCTAAGGCGCCAAAAATGATGCTACTTCCACGCTTGCTTTCTCTAGTCCTCCAAAAAATGATTTGTCGTATGCATGATTAATACGTCCACCCAAGAAAAATTGAAAAAAGGCGTGGAATTATGAGTTTTCTACGTGGAATTTTCTGTCTTTTACTTTCGGTGAAAGCTACTGCTGGGATTGAGTCTCTGCTGGCGTGGTTTCTATTAACTGACGCAACTCACGAATCACATTTTCGCCGTACCACACTCGGGGGGTGTTTGGTCAATTCACCGTTATCGAATTCAATTTATTTCTTAATTTCCTCGTCAGCATGTAGTTTCCACGTTCGGCGCAGCTGGTGCCACGCCACGCTTGGATGAGAGAAACCCAAGGAGCTGATCTAATCAAGAAAATTTTCAAAATTTAGAAACATTAAAAAAAAAAAAAAAAAAAAATCTACGAATGAGCCCTATTCCTTAAATTACCGTGTAAAAACCATTTCTCTAAAAAGGAAAAATCATAAAAATTATACTGGATTTTAAACGAAAAATAAGTTTAAGTGTTAAATTAAAATAATTAATTTATTCCGAATTTAAATCTTTTTACCATATTTATTCATATTCAAAGAGAATTTCTTTTTATTTCTATCCTTTTACATTTATAATTATTTTTTAAAGTAAATATTTTATATTTTAATAAATAAATTTATTAATAAAATTAACGATAGTAAATATTAATTAAACTTAATAAGAATGTGTATATTAATTTAATGATTTAAAAAAAATATTTAAATCAATTTTACCAAATAATATTAATATTAAAATAAAAATTAAGTGTTTAATTTAACCTTAGTGATTTAATAATAATTTAAATTATTAAGTAAAATTATTCTATCATTACCTCGATAAAGTGGTGCCATGAGCAAGATTATAAAATTAAAATGGAGATGTAGAATTTAAAATTATTAAATTTTACAAATAAAAAATTTAACATTTTTAATTTCATATAGCATTATTACAATTTGCATAGTTGGCTTTGAGGTCAATGGGTCAACCCGTTTGACTCGTAGGCAACAGGTCCTTGGGTTGATGTTTGGGTTCTAGAACTTTTCGTAATTAGTTGGGTCAATGAGTCGCTAGGCTAATTTCGGACTTATCAATACAAATTTCATGCTTTTATTTATTTATTTTATGAATTGGTTTTTTGGGGTCGGTGGAATTTTTTTTTTCAATTAAAATAAAGTAAGGTTTCAATTCGAGACTGAATGATTGAATTCTTAGTACTTTAAATGATATTTAAATTATTTGGATTCTAAACATTAAAATCATATAAAAATTTGATGTATCCACACATTACGATGAGGAAATTTTTGATATTATACAAATAATAATTTTATGGGAATAAAAAAATAATATATATACTAATTATACAAATTTATTTTTAAATTTGTAAAAATTAAAATTGATTGTTATTTTATTCAATGAAAAGATTGTATGATATGATAATTACATTATATCTATATATAAGAGTGACCACTTATTATGATAATGTTTTTTAAAAAAATAATTATGAGACTACCGTAATTTAGGATTTAAAGTAGGATTCGTATTTTGAAAATATAAATTTAATATAAAAAAATTCAACCTTTGAAAAATATGAAATCAGTATAAAGGGTAAATTTGTCTTTTCAAATTTTTGAAAAGGGAATTATTGTATTTTTTTAATTATCGAATATGTTTTAAATTTTTAATTTTGAAAAGTAAAAAACTATTTTTTGAAGTGGTGTAGGTGTAGAAATGGGTGTGAGTCAGCATGTGATCCATCCCTTCTATTATTTTAATACCAAAAGCATGAAAGCATAAGAAAATAAAAAACAACTTTAATAATAATAAGAATAGCACTTTAGTAAGACAAGAGAGATTAAGAATTGATTAAGAGGAAAGGAAGTAAAATAATTGACTTTAGGTGTGAACCCATACGAATGTGGCTCACAAACATCAAATCACTTAATTACTTACTCCTTAAAGCTTAAAGCTTAAAGAGAGAATTAGTGGGTGGGCGTGACTTCTCTACTCTTTTTTATTTTTTTTAATATTATAATTAAATTAAATTAAATTAAAGTCACTTGTCTACTGTCTACGTGAATTGAACATTAACCTTTTACTTTTGTCTCATTGAATCACAATAATAATAATAATAATAATAATAATAATAATAATAATGATAATGATGATGATGGTGTTGGAGGCTGCACGCCTACGTCAACAAATCCCATGTTTCACCCCTCTTGAATGGCTGCAACAACTCGTAGGGGTTGTCCATTCACACTTGAATCCCGCCCTCGAAGACTTTGGACTCGTCGCATTCTTTTTTTAAAACAAAAAAAGAAAATAATTTTAATTAATTTGAAATATTCTAGAAATTTATTTATTTATAGGAGAGTAGTTATTTCACTGTTAAGAGTTTGAAACTTGTAATGAACTTTTGATTGAGACAGTGCATAATATGAATGACTCGCACGCAAACATACGAATAGAAAATTAAAAAGAATTTTTTTATTATATTTTAAATATGATTCAACGATTAATATGATTTCTACATCCACGGGGTATAAAAATACTTAACAATTCATTAATAAAAAATAACGAGAGGAGTTATAATTGTGAAACTCTTGAAAGATCCTTTTAATTGTGGTCAAGTTCTTTAAAAAACAAAATTATAAATACAAAAAGATTAAATATATATAATATGTATAAACTCATTGATTATCATATAAAAAAAAATATTTCTCATTGGGCAATTCGACCTGACATCCTAAGTGAAATGTTACAAAACTGATTCAAGCTTCATAAATCAATATGTTTTAATTAAATGGGTTTTTTTTTTAATAATAAAAATATGCTAGTTTTTGAAATTATTTATAATTTTAAATTTAATTGGTTGGAAATATGTAATTAATATAATGTTTAACATTATTATAATATTTTTAGTTTTTTTTATCAAAAATTATGTATATAATATTCTACTTAATATCCATAATCAGTGGATATTCCAATTTATAATACATTGATGCTATATGGATTATTTTTCAAGTTAACATTTTTTTTTTATTTACTGACAATTTTTAAGATAATAAATCTTTAAGTTTGTATGTATATTAATTTTATATCTTATCTTACTTTTAAAATTAATTATACTATAGAAAATTAAGAGTCTATTTGACTGTAATTTTAAGAAGTGTTTTTAGGTTACACCATATTTTTGAAAAAAAAGAAGAAGATATTTGGTAAAATTTAGGAAACACTTTTAAAATTTTGAAAAATTACTTATAGTATTTTTTGGAGAAACATTTTGGTACTTGTGTAGTAATTATTTTCAAAAATTGTTTTTTATTGTCTAAAACAAAAAACAAGAAAACACGTTTGAAAAAAAAAAAATAATTATATTTTTTTATTATTAAGAATAGAAAATAGAGTATTTTTAGAGAACATTTTTCAGTTGTTTTATATTATTTTCACTTATTTTTTGAAGATTGTCTTAAAAAATAATTATACAAATATATAGAATGATTAAAAATAAAATATCAGACTTAAAATTTATTTTAAAAATAGGATAAAATCATTTTAGGTTTTCAAATAAATTTTTATTTTGCAAAACATCATATAACAATTTTAAAAATCCATTTTCAAAAATTATTTTTTAGAAATATTTTTGAAAATAATTGCCAAATAGACCCTTGATAAAATGATTTTCTTAAAAATACTTTCCAATAAAATACTTTCTTCAAAACACTTTGATTAGAAATACAGTAAAACATATTCTAATAATAAAATAAGTGTACAATACATACAAAAGAAGAATACGTATGCGTTTTGATATTCTAAGTGCACGCACTATGTATGAAAAAATTGTCACCACTGAACTTTAAAGTTATATTTTCAACTATATTGATTATCATACTCTAGTTACTTTTAATTTTTTCAATTCAAAGCACTTAGCTCCTCAATTAATTTAATTACTTTCCAAAACTATGATGTTATCTAGGCAAAAGTAGCTAGTGCAAATTGCATGTGACTTGTGGTATCTTACTATTAACAATTATTAATTATGATAATTTTTATTAATAAATATTAATTTATAAAAACTATATTATCTAGTGTACGACTTCAATGACTCATAAGATTGGCTAAACTCTTGTTGCATCTCCACATGTTCCCACCAACCAAAACTCAACTTTAGGCTTTCCAAAGTTCAATATATGCTTATGCCCACTAAATCTTAAGGTTCCATTTTTTCATTATTAGGGTTTAGTAAGATGGACTTGTACTTGAAACCAGGCCAATATATATATTATTTTTAATTTATAAAATATTTTGTGATATCCCATATCGAATATAAAAGAAAGTTCTTGACGTTATATAAATATAGAATCCTTTTAATCATGTGGACATATTTTTAAACTGTAAGGACCTTTTTTGGGTTTAGAGTAAATAATATCTATGCAGTTGGGTACGGTTCTCAACCCCAGCATGAGGGTTTGTTGGGCCCTATGAAAGATGTTTATTTATTTGACCCCATAATTCTATGGGTCAAGACAAGAAGTCATGAAGGGTGTTTGTGATATTCTATATCGGATAGAGGAGAAAATTCTTAACGTTATACAAGTATGAACTCTTCTTAATTATGTAGGTGTGTTTTAAAGTCATAAGAGAACTTTCTTAAATTCAATGTGGATAATAACTATGGTGTAGGTCATTACTTTTGAGATAATAAAATTAAATAATAAAATAAAATAAAATAATTCTAAATTAGAGTCAGAATAAAAAATCATGTAGATTTGTTTCAAAGCTGTGAGAGTACCCTTTTGAATTCAAACTGAACAATATATATAATAAAATAAATTTATTATAAATTAGAGTTAGAATCAAAATGTCAAGGTCTTGATAGTCTCTATTAATTATAAAAAACAATGTGCTACCGACTTCATATTTGGTCTATTCAACTAAAAATATACTTAAATTTCTATAAAATGTGTATTATTTAGACCTAATTTCTCTCACAAATTATTAAAAAAAGAAATCATATGATACAAACAATCTTAAATTTCTATAAAATGTATATTATTTAGACCTAATTTCTCTCACAAATTATTAAAGAAGGAAATCATATGATACAAACAATCTTATTATTTGCACGACCCACCAACCCTAATTATATTCAAAATTTTTAATTCCATTCAAATTTTAACAACTTACATATTTTGGGTCAACCTGCATATTCTATATATGGACTGAAGAAGGGTCTGGGTCTTATAGAACCGAACTTCTACATTTTTTCCAAAAAGAAGAAATTTACTATCTTACGTAAAAAAAAAACCAGATTAAATGTGAAAACATAGGAATAATTGTGACAGGTGACAAGAAAGTCATGTCCCCCGACAGTAAAGTCAACAAAAACTTCGTGTAAAACGTTGTCAGCCGTAGATTTAAGTTTTCCCTTTCGGGGTTTTTGTCTTTTTGTGACAAAATCTATGTTTCGCATGCATTGGCCTAGGCCCCATGGCATGTCTCTTTCGAATTGGATTTTTCGTAGATAAAGCAATGTATCATATTCAAATATGCAATTGGAACAAGTTGAGAATATGTTATATGGTGGAGGTGGATTCTAATTGAAGGCTGCCCAATGAAATATTCAACTTTGGATTTTTTTTTGTTTCAAAGATTTTATTTGTTTCATGTGGGTTTTTTTTTTCTTCTTTGAATTGGATATTGTTAGTATGAACTCCCCCAGAAGTAGGAGGGTGGTGGTCATTTGGGTGGAAGGCTTGGATGATGACTTAGGTGGAACTGATCAAATTTGTGGGTTGTTGGTATTTTAGGCTTATCTTCTTAGTCAAAACCACAATCAATATTTTTTTTTGGATATTCAACCACCATTTTTGTAAGAAAATTTTCCATGAAAAAGTCATAGAATGCTGCATCATCATTGATGCCTAGCTGTAAAAGTGAATTGAAATTTTTTAAAAATATTAAAATATTTTATAAATTTTATTAAGACATGCTTCTTTGAGTGTATAACACCTACAACTTTAAAATACTTTTATAAGATGAAAAGAAGCTCGTTTATATATATTTCTAAAAATGGTTTGAGCATATGACACCTATAACTTTAAAATAGGTTTACAAGATTAAAAGAAGCCCATATATATATATGCACTTCTAAAAACTCTCCCCGTGTATCACAACATATTAATTAAGCATACAGAGTTAATAAAGTTTATTTTCACTATCAATTTATTGCATTTTTTGGTATATATGAACATTCTTCATTCAGCACACACACTTACACGAATCTTAACAATGGAAACTTAAACCATTTAAATTGAAGAGGGAGAAGATGAAGAGGTAGATAGAATGTTCTAGGGAAATGATGAAACGTCGGTGCTGCATATTGGGCATGTCTTCTTAATCTGAAGCCACTTGGTTATGCAATCTGCATGGTATGGATGTTCACAAGGAAGAGCCACGAGCTTCTCTTCTTCTTCATACTCAACTTGGCAAATCACACATCGATCTACCACAGTTTTGGAGCGGAGAGAATGGCAAGTGTAAGGACGCAGGGAAGCGGAGATTTCCTCCATTGATAATCCTCTACTCTCTTCTCCAACAATCTCTCCTAAGGCAATCAACTCCTCGTAAGAAAGTTGGTCCGGGTCGATGTCGTCCTCCTCCATGTCTTGATCGCTGTTGCTGCCTTCTCCCTCCAAGAACTCTAGCCCCTCTTCCGTTTCATGGCTGTGGGGGAAGAAGTCATGGCTGTCATCATCGCTGTCCTCGTCCTCGTCATCGTCGGTTTCATCTGAGGAATCGCTTTCGAGCTCATCACTGTTGGTTTGGAATATCGTAGGGAGGAGAATTGTGAAGGCCCTCTCTTGCTCTTGCAGGGCTATTGCAAGGGCGAAATCGGAGGCGACTTGGTCGAGTTGGGTGAAGGCCACACTCCTGGATGCCCTTTTGGTCTCCTCATCTTCACTGTCCATTGAAGAAAATTCGGAATGAGAGTAGAGTACTCCTTGGATCAATTGTATTAAGATATATGAGGGGAATGTTAAACCACTTTTCTTTGGAGAAGGTTTCTTTAAAGAGAAGGCAACTTTCATGCAAAGCAATGGAAAACAACTTCTCATTGATGACTACATTCTATATTCCTCATTCAATACTCTACTATACTTTTAGCCTCATTCATAGAGAAAGCAACTTCCATGCAAAGCAATGGAAAACCATTTCTCCTCTAGTACAATATTCCATATTCCAAACTCAAAATTTTAATGTTTAGGCCAAGCCCCAATGGCTAAAATAATACAAACAACACATACAAAACTTATTTTTGGTCTCATGTAAGTATCCAAGACCTATCCAAGACCTTCACCATCTTCGGCTCCGATGAATTGTGCCCTTGAAACTAAGGCCTTTTTGCACAAATTTCGATGTTCGTGTAACCCTAATGCCATGGACTGTGTTAATGTAATTGTCATGCTTAGTTGAGTTTCTTCTAGAACTGTGAACCGAGTCTCTGCTAACCCCTACTCGAATTTGATGACTTCTTGGCCTCAAGGACTTTCTTAAGTGACTTGCTCTATGATCCCTCCACCGCCGAGACGGTGGTCTTCTCATTTCCATAGGCCTATGTGCATTATATGAAAAGATTTCACTGTCACCTTCTTCATCACAACTTGAATCAGACACTTGAAAGTCTTTTATGTGTCCTCGGTTTGTCCTTTTGAGCCTTGGAAGCTTAACACACAAGAAAGTGCAGCAGTATTCCCAAGCAGAGAAACATGAAATGAAGCATGCCCACACCATTTTGCAGAGGCTCCGGCCAATGCAATTGCAAATGCCCAGTTTGTAAAGTAGGTAGAAGAATAAGAGAACTGGAAATTGTCAAAGCAAACAAGGAAATTGCAATTAGTTTAGAGTTAAAACAAGGATAGACACATCATACATGTGAAAGGCTGTTGGATGGGCCAACCTTCTTTGCCTATTAGCCCATCGGATCTCCGGGTTAATAGGACATCCCAGCCTGGATGGTCACATGTTTCATGACAACTGTGGGTGCCACCACATCATAAATCCAAATCCTATCAAAGATTTGCTGAAGAGGAATAAAAACGTTTTCTTTCTTTTTGTTTGTAAACCTTGTATTAATAATTCTTCCATTACAACCACTTTTATGAATCATGAAGTGATCTTCAAATATGCTCACCTATGTAGAGAAGAAAAGACACCATGGCTATCTTCAGCAGATTGGCAACGCAGAAATTTTCGATGTAACAGATGAAATCCCATGTTCTTCCGCAAACCGAGCTATACAATCATCCAAACCAAACATAACAAATATTTCAGCCATAATAACAAGAAAATTTAAAATAAATTGATAAATAAAAAACTTAGCGTTCTATCATAAAAAAATTTAGATTTTTTATGAAGGGCATGTTCAGTTGTGCTATAAAAATTGATTGGTTATCTTTAAACCCTAGTGAACACTTTGGACTTGATTGTATAACACACTACTGAGGAAGATGTATTACCTGCAAGACTTTCCAGAAAGGAAATCGAGTGGAGAGCCAAACAGATCGCCGATAACTCTAGCGAACCCCGAAAGAAATGAACCTATTACATTCCCCATCTACGCGGGAAACTAATTTCCCTTGCGCCAAACAGCTGCTAGGAGATCTACAGATACCGTTATACTCTGTGTGTTCGACTTCTACATGATAATCACCATCATGCAATCATAAGATCCTCTGGAAATGTTTGAAAAGGAAACTTGCACTAAATTAAATCAACCCTTACATGTGAGTATTTAAAATATTGGGAAACACATTTGGCCTTTTCAAATTGAGGATTGTTATTGCTCTAATTTTGCTATGGTTTCGTGCCTGTCTTCCAGTTTCCAAATCATTATGGAAAAGAAGAAAATAAAACCAACAAAGAAATGGACAAATCTGAAATTTAAATAGAAGTAAGTACCCAGAATTTGCATTAAATACTGAATATGGGAAAGAGGCCTGGAAAATTAAGATACATTGAAATTGAAAGCAAGTATGAGAGAGAAGTTACTCTGAACTTTGGAAGGGTTTTGCAAGAAAGGTAAGTGTATGATGGGTGTTGAGAACGGGGTAGAAGATGGGGGGAGAAAGCGAGAGCCTCTTATTTTCAAAGTTATGAACTTAACTGAAAGGGAAAGAGAGAGACACATTTAACCGCCTTTCAAAGGTCCGTTTCACAAATCTGCTCCCCGGGGGTGCACCCCATGTGCCTTCTTAACAATTTTTTCCCTCTTCCGACAACAAGGCAAAAATGCCATTTTGACAATTTTTTTTTTTTAAATAATATAATAAAACTTGGCCGGGAGCCCAACTTCTCAAGGAAGGGAGGAATGGGGCTTGTATAGGGCCCAATTCTTTACCAGTAGAACCAAATTATCTCCCTCAAACTCCCCAACTTCAACACTAATCTCAATGCAATTTAAAATTTTAAACATCCAACATTTGGGTGGAAGAAACATATCCACGCTAGATAAGACAACTGTGGTAAAGTTGATCAAATTTTATGAACCAACTGAAAGTATGTACAAACAAACAGAGCTCTTGATGGGCACGTTCACCGTACCATTGTCCACCTTTTGGCCTTTCTCAAGACATGATGCTTTGTGTACAGATTGCCCATCAACACATGGATCTCAAATAGCTTTGGGGAAAAATAAAATTCAGACTAGTATGAATCATTGTATTGGTAATTAAAGAAATCATCATGCAACTAATGTTAAAGCGTGGATAATGCTGGTTATAGTATTGCTACTTCAAGAAGGAAATGCAGGAGTACATGCCGCATGGTTGAAGTGAGAATCTTTCAATCAAACAACAATCTTTCAACCTCCCATAACAAATAAGAAAATGATGGCATATAGAATCACCAAATTCAAAGACAAGAAACAAGCAAGAAGGGAAAAAAATTACTCCTTTATCTCCACCTTTGGACAAGGATAGATGAAGCAAGAGGTACTTTAGTAAAACCAAACTGGTAAAAGATGACAAAACTAATCTTACATAAAAGATTGATAAGGAAGCATAATGTCTATAAGAGAGTATACCAGGAAAGACTGATAAAACAGTGGCCAAATCCATGTAGTAACGTGTCTTTCTTGGAAGAAATATTCAATAGCATACAAGTTTTATAAATCAAAAGGACCTATCCTTCCACTGGAATTGCTGGGGAGATGTAACTTTAAAATTTATCAGTTTACATCAATTAGAGCACTGCAGAAAAAGTCAGCACAAATCGCTAAAGACATGCTAAGAGGTTTCCACTTCAAATGCAGGCCACAGATGGGAAGGAAGAAAACAGGTAACCAAATGCAGATATAGAAGGGGATCAACTATCAGCTCTGTGGAGAAAGGTCAATCCATCCTTCCTTTTAAGATCCTCTCCTTCACTTCAGTTGGTGTGCTGTAGCAATAGAAGCAGATTAAAATGGAACCAATTGACCATAAAAAAAAAGTTGAAAATAAATATACCCATCTGCTATCTTATTAATGTGAACTATTGTCAAATTTGGTTTAATTGGGAAAACAGAAAACGAAGTCATGGAAAAAAAATTGAGAAAGCAAAAGCTGTAAAGCTACTAAACGGATAGGTATTTCCTTTGATGAATGAAAAGCCATCTAATGAAATAGTTAGAAAGTTCCGATTGGGGAGGACAGAGAAGTTCACTAATTCTCCATTCAATTACCACCAACTCATCAGAAAAATAAATCAGTGTCAGATTGCATACACTTCCTCATTTCTGTTTTTTTTTTAAAATAAACAATTATACCAACTTTTATATAAATACAAAAACTCTTGGAGACCTACAATAAAAAGGTAATAGTTTTTCATAGTTGTTTAAAAAAAATTAAGGTATTAAAATTTTTTTACTATCTCAAATTTTAGAATTTTTAAAACTATTTAAGGATATAAGTTAAGGCTATACTAAGAGTTCCACGTTTTATATAGAAGTTATTACTATTTTCTATTTTCTTTTTATAAGAAAAAAAAAAAAAAAAAAAAAACAGGAAGTGTATCCAAGTGAGACCTAAATAAGTCAATTTTGTAAAAGTTGAGTTTGATTTAGCAGTTGTAAGATCAAGAGTTGTTCTCTTTTCCTACAATTCCAAGCAATCAAATGAAGCCACCATAAGGCTCCATTAGTGTTTGGGAGTACTTTGGAAATGGCATTGGAGAAACCAACCACACCACCACCCCCAACCACAACAAAAAACCACCACTGCTGTGCTTGTAGGATGGGTTTATAATAACCCCACACAATTCTTCAAAATGATGGAAACGAGCTTCAACAAGGGAGGGGTAAATAGGCAATAGCATAACATACTTCATTCCCTTACCCTCTATTCAAACAAAGCAGACAAAACCCAGAAACTACTGTGGTTGGCAACAAGATGAAAAAAAGGAAAACTAAGGGCATGTTTAACAACTGTTTTCGAGAATATTTTTCTGTTTTTTAGAACAAAAAGATTGGAAAACAATTTGGCAACCAAAAATTTGTTTTTTGTTTTAAAAAACAGAAAATAGTGTGTTTTCATAGAACATCTTTTAATTGTTTTCACTTATTTTTTTAGAGTTGTTTTAAAAAATAATTATACAACATGTATAAATGATTATAAAATAAAGCTCTAGACATAAAAATTATTTTAAAAACATATTTAAAAGTATTAAAAACAGGTTAAAAACATTTCAGATTCTCAAACATACTTTTGTTGTACAAAACATCAAAAAACAGATTTCGAAAACTGTTTTTAAAAACTATTTTTCAAAACTTTCTTAAAAAAAGTTACCAAACAAGGTCTAACTTGGAATCTTCAAACTTGGGTTTTTGAATGAATGGGACAAGAAAAGAAAATATTTTTAAATGCCAAAAAAGAAAAAAAGGAAAAAGAAAAAGGGAAACCAACCTTAAAAATTCATCTCTCTGGACTAGCACACTTGGATCCCATTATCATCAAATTGATGGATAGAATAAAAAGCTCAGAACATAATTATTTTCTATGCAGTAGAAAGCAGAGCAAGAGAAGCTTACACAACATAGACATGTCCTCCCCAACCACTCAAGCAGTCACGATCTACTGATGAGAGCAGTGCTTGAGAGATGATCTCAAATAATTCCTCAGGTTCCTGAATAATAGTTAAAATAAAGAGTCAATGCAGCTGATCCCATTAGCTTGACATGGGAACAAAAGATGACTAAAAGGAGCATGCTGTATCTTAGCACAATAATTTTTAGTTGCATAGCAAGAAAGAATTCCAAACCATGTAATCAGCCCAAAAGAAAAAGTCCTAACCACCTTTTCAATTTGGTTACTGGTGAATTGGAATGAAAACCCATAGTCTTTTGGTTTATTGTTTCAGGTTAAGCTGCATTTGGTAGCCAAGAAGCTATTTGCATTGGTTTGGTGTGGGTACATGCCTAGGTGTCTGATCCTTTACACCAACAAATTTTAGGATACAAGGTTCGGCTAAAAAAGATCTCAATAACAAGTATGAAAAATTGAACACAGCATAATAAAAGCAAAATAGATAAATAAATAAATAAGCATCAGTTAAATATCAATAAAAAACACAAATATCTTTGAGAAAAACTCTTCCTCTTTTCTCTTTTATCCCTACCTTTTCTCGTTTTATCTGTAAATATTTTTATAAAAGATCTCTTCCAGCAAACACTCTTTTTTCAGGCAATTATTTGCTAAGGAAGTTGAAAATACAGAAATAAGTGAATCAAAATCCAATAGCCGGATCCAAAGCAAAGGAGTATCTCATAAGGACTCATACCCACATCCATGTTGATATGGGTAAGCTTGGTGAAATCGGAGGATTCGGGTTGCATAGCCAAGAAAATCAACGTAATTTGCTTATGATGATGAGTTGTAGGTTCTATTACATGAATTTGTAAGAAAAAATCTTATGTTTTAGTGAGTCAGCTATGTGTATCAAAGGAGTTGATAAAAAAAAAAAAAAAACAATTTCTTGCTATGAATTATTAAGCACAAATCCTTCCAAAAATACAAAGGATGATTTGAAGAGGGTAAATACTTAACAAGAGCAACCAAAAATTCTAACGGTTTTATATGGTTAATCCAGACATTAGCATAAAATTTTCAAAATTTTCAGGTGGAAGTGACAAATTGCTTCCACTATACTCTCCGTAAAATAAATCCTTTCATTTAATCTCAGATTGTATATCATGGATATATCACTTCTTTTGAAAATCTGCTGTAACCTAAGAACCAATAAAAGGAGTATATCAGGGAAATCTAGCAAATTAAGAACAAGTTCCTTTTTTTCTACATTCCTCATGCCTATATTTACTGACCAACATGTATAACTCAGATATGCTCAAGTATCCACATAGCATAAATGAAGATATAAACAGAATATCCTTTTTCCTAATAATAAAGCATAATCATAGATTATTACGTTTGATCACATGATGCAGAGAGATTCATGTCTGTTTGTGACTTTTCAGACGCTCATACATGGGCAAAAAAAAAACAGCATGCCTCGAGACTCTGTAGCATCCAGATTGGAGTTATAGGGGTTCTAAATCAGGTCAGTCTACTTGAGACCAAGCTAACTGACGTTAAGAACAAAATAAAGATAGAACTTTCTGCTCCTATTGCAGTTTCATTGGACAGCTCATTTGATTCATTTTTAACAAGCCCAGAGATCATATGACTTGAATGTGTTTCAGGAAAACACTAGTCAATAGACAGGTGTAAGTCCGTGATCAGATATTCCCGTTAAGATTCCAACCAAGCAGATTCTGAACTTACCTTAAGAATCTGGTACTAGAATCCCATTTAGGCCCACAATTATAACATTAGGAAAATTGTAGTCAATAGATAAAACTGGGTGTCAGCCAAGGATTTACTCCTAGTTGAGTTCCCAATCCAGCCACTTCTCAATTCATGTCAATATTCTTTTAGTCCTTGGATGGTCTATAGGAATGGAAGGATATAGGGATGCAAAAATGGAAAGCTAACTTTTGGTGCAAAGCAGGACTAGTTGCCTGTTTTCAAGTCAAGCTTCACATCCCTATCTCTTTTCAGGATGGCATAACAAAGAGAGAGAGTTGTGAAACAACAATGAATATTAGCTGGTCAAGATTATTCAGGATGGAATTGGATCAAGGTGGCCTCCAAATTGATTAAAGCTTAGAGTGGTAAATAGAAACTTGGTTTTACAGGTTTGCCCATGCATGGGGGTTTAGTTCCTTATGTAACTTAATATGCATTTCCAGGTCCAAGTACAACAAATTTTTCCATATGCCAAAGTACATCACTTCAAATCATCAACTACAACACTTTAAAAGCTTAGTCAAGTCCTCATCACCCCCCACTCTATTTCACTAGTCAACTTCTCTTTTTAAGTGCTCCTTTTGACCAAGTTACTGAAGTGGTCATGACATTCCAACTGCCAACATTAACAGTCCATGACTCCATGTGCTAAACTCAAACTTTGTTTGCCCAAACTTGGCTTTTTAAAATCTCAATCTTCAAATTTAAGCTTGAGCCTGATTTCTAAACATTGATGAGCAAGCTAATACAAGCCTATCTCATTAAATTTACAAAAGGGAAAAAATAAAGTAAATATAAGGCTCTAATTTCAAGGATGCATTTGTGAGTTCACACATTCCAAGCATATGAAACTTAACTTAAAAAAATAAAATAGGATTTAAATAGAAAATTAATTCAAGTTTAATATTGAGACAAACCATGTCGGGCTTGAACATGGCCTCGCAGGCACCATAAAGAGACTCAGAGGCAGTACCAGCAACAACAAAATCTTTAGCAAGCTCCCTGGATGTGAGGAAGAAGAAAAATTAAAGAAAATTATGTAAAGCACCATAATGTCAATATCACCCAAAAAGAAAGCTTGGATCAACCTATAATCAGACAAAACACATCAAAATGCGAATTTATTTATTTATTTATTTTTGGGGGTTGGAGGGGGAGAGGTAAATAAACGTGAATAAGATTATGCATGGTTCTAAATGCGTTTTTTTTTTCTATGAGGGTTCTAAGTGCCCATGTTGTTAACTTTAGAATTTCTATAGTTCTATAGCATTTTCAAAGCATTATTATTTACCATTGGGCATGAATATCAACAAATATTAAATCACATGAAAAAATAAGCCATAAATTCCATGGGTATAAGACAACCTAGTACAAAGTCATTATCTTCCTCCTTTTTGTGCCATGTTGATCATGTACTTATGCACTACCCGTTTCTCTCATAGGATAACCATTTTTTTTCTAGTTTTATCAAACTTAAAATACAGTTTACAGTCTTTAATTGTGGGATTCTTCTAACTAAAAAATATGGATATGTAACAGATTCTTTCTTGCAAAACCTTGATAACAACCATTTACTACTTAGAAATCAAACTTTGACACAATATTCCAGCAATATTGTGAGAGGACTAGTCATAAATTGTAAATACACCCAAAAAACTCACTGGCACTAAACATCCTACACATTTATGGGTCAAATTCATACTTGGGCCAACATAACCATCCATAAATTTCAACACATGCACCAGAAATTAGCACAAACAAGCTCAAATTGACTGCCAAAGTGTGTATGCACACAGTTTTTCAAAGAACAACCAAATCTCCATCTAAAAAAAATTATAGAACAATTTTAAATTTTGGAGCTGCTGAGAATCCTCAGTATGCTGACACATGTACAACTCAGTATGCTGACATATGTACAACTATGAGTCCACGAGAAGGCTACAAAAGCGAAGAAATTCAACATACTTGGCTCCAATTGAATCCATTGTGCAAATGAATGGCTTGTCTTCATCTCCCAATCCAGCAATTACAGGCTGGCAGAAGTATGGACCAAACCTTTAAAAAAAAAACATTATATTCAGAAATGCATATCATCTTCATTGAAATCATACAGACACCGAAGAAGACAGTGCTCATAAAGGGAGGATGACAATGATGGCAATTTAACAGTGACAATACAAACGGTGGTGAAGAAGATATTAGTAGTGTTTATATCAACTTTAATTCTAAAGCCTTGCATAACAATGTAATGGACCAGCATAATCCTGCATGTAAGAGTCTTTTAGTACTCATTATCATATCAAATAGAATGGTTGCTTCATCTATGCAACAGCTAAAAGGTTATATTTATATACTTTTTGGGTTTGCAAAGTTTATTATCATGGTGTTCTGATCAATACTTAGCCATAGCAGGGCTATGATAATCCATGTTCTTCTCTCTCACTAGTTAGTGGCTTGAAGGACTTTTGGGTCTCTTGATCACCTTGTTGCGATTTGTTGACTGAGATTGATTAAGCAACTTCATATTGGGTTGCACCACTTCGTGCATTTGGTATATTTGGAAGGAGAGGAATGTGATCATTCCTAACAAGGAGTCAGTTGTATTGAAATTTAAGGACATTCTTCTTTAGATCTCTCTTAGTTTCATGTATATCTTCAACTCCATTTGTTAGGCTTTCCTTTTGGATATTGTAGAATGTTTTTCTTTTTGTTGAGCTCTCTCTCCTTAATATGTTTGACCTTCTTGAAAATACCTCATTTAATTAAGCATCCAGTTTGCAAGTTTCAACCTAATGTAATATTCATTAGAAAATTCACAGCTAAGCTGCTAAATTTTAGCAACATGTTTGATATATTGCATACTGATGTGAGTGCAAGCCTTGAATGCCGATATGCAGAACAACAAACACCAACATGCTTCTACATAGCACAGTTGATAGATAAGGGGAACCTTTGATAAATAGCATGCTTGAAACTTCCACATGGTATAGCATATCCAAAACAACAGCGAACCATAATGAGCATTTTATATTTTGTGACTGTAGTCTCATTTGTAATTCACAAGTGTGGCTATTTACCTCCAGATGCAATACGCATAACCACATATCCAAGTTATACTGCAAAACTCATCAATTTCTTTCCTTCACAAATGCAAATCTTTGGCATAAATAAAATATACTAATGGCATTTTTCCCCAAAACTCAAATAGAGGCCTTTTTCCCCAAAACTCAAATAGAAGCATTTAAAGAATAATATAATTAGAATTCATTTAACCAAAGTCTTCAAATTATTAATTGAAATCTCACACACTTTGATTCAATATCCTAAAGCATCTACACGTCAACTAACCATAAGTATGTGATAACAATACACCACAGCAGTACAAAAAGAAAAACCAGTAAATGTTGCATAATAAGTCCATTTCAAAATTCCAAACAGAAAAAAAATATGATAAATAAAAACTTCAGTAATAAGCGAGTAACCTTTTCTCATACAGAAGAGCAGATACAAGGCTCGCAAAGGTTTCGGGCTTCATATCCCTCTCCTCTCGAAGCTGATACAGTTTGTGCCGAAAAACAAGCCGTTGATATCTACACATCAAAATTTAAATTTTAAAAAAAATCCAGAAATAAAACAAAAAAAAAAATGAAGGCAAGGCGAGAGAGCAATCGATGATTCATACAGAGTCTGAGCATCGGTAGCCAGTCCGGACAGACCGAGAAAAACCCGATCGTGGATCCTGTAAATTTTCTGAAAATCGGTAGCGACGGTCTGGAGCTGAACGCCGAACCGGCGATCGCTGGCGATTGCAAAGCAGTTCTTGCCAACCATGGCGATTAGCGCACTGCCATTGTACTCGAAGATCTGTTGATTTGGAACGGACAAATTAGGGTTTCTGAGTCAATGAGAAAAGGTGAAATAGAAGAGAAAGGGTTAGAAAGAGAAGCCATACCGACATCGGTGACGATGAATATGAGACTGAGTTCCGAGAGCCAAACTAAAATGCTTCGGGAGCGTCTTCCCTGAGGAAAAAGAAAGTATGTGTAGCTTGGGCGACACTCAATTCTTGAAACTTTTGAACCGGGCGCCGGTTCGTGTTTGAACCCTTCGTACATCAACCGGTTTCCCTGTTTTTTTTTTTGTTTCCCTTTTTTCCTTTTTTTCTTTCACTTAATTTTTTTTTTTTTCTTTCGTTTTTCAAGCCACTTTCATTTGAATTGAATGGCTTTTTGGTAATTAGAAAAAAAAAAAACCCCATTATTAAAATATTTCATTGGGTTTATTATATTAAAAATATTTCAAAGTATAAATGTGAGATTTTTTGTTCCATCTTCCAATGACGAAATGAAACTTAATATTAATAAGTATTAATTTATAAATGTTATCAAGTGCTAAATTGTTTATTTTTATTAATGTGTTGTATGTCAAATAAATTATGTTTATCTTGAAGGTAATTATTTTGTTTCTTTTTTTTATAATTAAATAAATATTTTAAATATATAATTTAATATATTTTTGAGAGGGATGTTAATTGAGTGATTGCTATTTTTTGGGTTGTATAAGATGCTCTTGATGTTTAATAAATTAAAGAGCTCTAATTGCATTTAGAGACAAGAAAACACTTGCATTGATTGGTTTTTTTTAACTTCTTTATTTTTTTTTTAAAGCTTCTCATTTAAATGCATTTAATTAGAACTTATAAAATTCTTACAATACATTTGGTAGTGATTTTGAGAAATATTTTTAGCATTTCTAATACTTGAAAAATTAAAAATTTCAAATATTAAAAAAAAACTAAATACATTTCCAAAAATCTGTCAAATGCACTTTTATAACCCGTTTGACAATAATTTTATGAAGTGTTTAAAATTTTTTTAATACTTAAACTCAAGTGTTAGAAATGATAAAAACACTTTCTAAAATTACTACCAAATGCACTCTTAGTGTACTTTTGAAATTCATCATAGTATTTAAGTGTATTGAGTTATAATTGTATTGAGATTGAGAGCCTCAAAACCTACATTCCACTTATTATTTCTTGAGTGAAATAAACATTGAATTAGTTGAAAACTTAAAGGGGTTGTAGCGCTTGTTAGAGTTGGTGGATCTAATTGCAAACATTAAAGGCTTGAGTTGAAGTCTTGGGTAGTGAAACTTTTACTTGTTAAGAAATGTAGAACCAATTTTTCTTAGAGAGGTATCAATTTTTCTTAAGGATGTACCAATTTTTCTTAAGGTTGTACTAATTTTTTCTTAAGAATGTACTAATTTTTCTTAAGGATGTGCCTAAAGTTACAAAATCCATTTTGGGGATGGGGAATAGCCTCCAATCCCTTTCCGAGGGTTCCAAAATGAATATATTAACCATGAGATGAGAGATAGGAGGCTTGGTACCCCTAGGAATTAATATACTTATTTTTCTTAAGGATGTACCCAATGGTTCAAAGTTCGTTCTAAGGTGGGGGAGACATTTTAATCACTTATGAGGGTCCCCAAATAAATATATACGCTATTATAAGAGAGATAATGGTCTTGGTTTTCCTAGGAATTGATGTACCTATTTTTGTCAATATCTAAAGTTTTAAAGTTTGTTTCGAGGTGGAGAAGGGTCTCATCTCACTTCCCAATAGTCCCAAAAAAAATATATAGACTATGATAAAGGAAATAGAAGTCTAGTTCCCCTAAAAACGAGATACAATTATTATTATTATTTTTTTTTATGAAATTAATATAAAATGTTAAATATAATTTTTTTAATGAAAAAAATATATTTTCTTTTATATGTTATATTAATTAAAAAATTACAAATTTTAAACAAGCAAAAAGTTAGATCCACAATCAAGTTAAGACCATAAGAAAAAAGATAAAAGCACCATCACATCACTTACTTTAATTTTAATATGATAAATTTAAAATAAAATAAAAATAGTTTAAATAATAAAAAATATTACAAATATGTTTTTACATTTACACGAGATAAAATTTATAGAATAAATAAATATTTGTATCTAACATTAATATAAAAAATCTTATATCTAAACCTCTAAATAATAAAATATAATTTTTAAATTTAAATATTAAACTATCAAATGTATTATTATAATTAATATTTAAAATCATCAAGTACATTATTTATGGGATAATATTTTCATTTTTGTCAATTACATAATTATGTTTTTAATTAATTTGTTATTATTAACCATTTATCATATATTATAATTTTAAGTTTAATAAATTAAAAAATAATTAAAATCAATAAATCTGGAAATATTAAAAAGTGGAAACAAATTGAAATTAAATAAATTTTATTAGAAATACATTAGCATATTAAAAGGAATGTCAAGGGAAAAAGAAAAAAATAACAATAAGAAATAGAGGGAGGATATTTTTTTAAATTATTTCATAAAACATATTTATAAAAGGAAATTAATAATGCTAGTTATTGAAAAGTGATAAGAAAAAAAAATATTAAGAAAAGTATTACTTTTCAATGTATTATATAAAAATTGTTATTATTTTTTATTTAAAAAATATAAAATAGGATATGTATTCAAATCAACACTTGTAACTTTATAATTTTCCTTTATTTATTTTTCTTTCCTTTAATTTTTTTTTTTTTAATTTGAAGGTTTGGTTTAAAAAATTTTAAGAGAATAAAATAAAAAGGAAAATATAAAGAAAGGACAAAAAAAAAATAAAAATTTATAAAATTTTTATTTTTTTTAGTTTATTATGCAAAAGTTAAGAGAAAAAAATTAAATTGTTAATATCGATAATCACGGATATATCGGTACTTGAATTTTATTGACATATAGGGTATATCGGAGATATATCGACGGATATTTATCCAATATATCTCGAAAATTTCAGTGATATTGATATATCGCCGATATATCATCGATATTTACCGATATTTTTGTCAGACGATATATTTTACGTATATATCGTTTATCCATGATTATTGATATGTTGCCGATATATCACCAATATTTACTGATATTTACCGATATTTTCGTCATACGATATATTTTATCTATATATCATATTCACCTTATTTGATATATGGACTATATATTGCTAATATATCCCGATATTTTCGTCCTTAAATTGCTGAGCACTTCATGACATTATGTATTTGAAAATCTTAAATTTTGTTAATATATTTGTTTATTTTTTTTATTTTATTTTATTTCATTATTTTTTGAAAAATCATCCTTTTAAGACAAGTTCTAGAGTTCTTATATTTCATATACAAGCTAGTAGTGATTACCATCATTTTCTATTTTTAAAAATAAAACACAAAAGTAAATTCAAACAAATATGAAAAAAATGCATTTTTCCTAAACTTCATTCACCTTTATTTTATTTTTAAATTAGGTAGACGTTTTTTTGATAAAATATTATGAAAAATAATTAAATATATGGAGAATATTTTGAAAAATTTTATGTTATGCATAACTATATGAAGAATTTTCAAAAAATAATTTTGTTTATGAAAATAATTAAAAATTATGTTAAATAACTATTTAAAAAAAATTACCTATTGCGAACTATTTCAAAGTTATTGATAAATAAACCCTTTGCATCCCTTCTAACATTTTTTTTCATCCCATTCATTCCTATTATTTGGTTTTTCTAACCTTACTTATAAGGCCACACACTAACAATATAAATATTATTAATTCTAAGCCCAAAAAAATATTTATGTGTTTAACTCATATTCATATAGTGCATTCATCCGATGTTAGATATCACATACAAACACAATGTCCACAATAAGACCTTTATCTGAAGTGAGACATTACATGTAAACACAATGTCCTCATTGTAGGGTCTACATTACTTTGGAACCAAAAATGTTCTTACCATTTTAAAATACCCCTACATGATTAGAAAAAATTTATACTTATTTAGCACCTAAAACTTTCTCATTTATCTAATCACTTATAAAAATATTTTGAATACCAAAAATAATTTAAAAAATTTAAAATAAGCATATGCCGAAGTTCCATTATAAAAATCTTCCGTATCTGCAATTATTGGAAGAACCCATCAAATTTTATCCACTATACTTATCAAAATTGCAAACTCATTACCTCTATCTTAAGAAAACGTTAAAGACAACGAGGAGGAGTAGTTATTTGGATAAAATTTTCCAAACAAAATTATTATATAATTTAATAAAAAATGTTTTTTAATATATATTTTCTAAAATAAAATCTTAAAAAATAAACCCCCAAATTAGAGGAAATATGAAATATCCATTCAAATCTCCCATGTCATATATCATACACAAAATCCTAATTATTTTGAATTAAATTTATTAAATTTCATTTTATTTATTTTTTTAAAATAAATATGTAACGCGCTTTCCTTTCATTTTTGCATGGCAGAGCCGCACATGCACATTTATTAGTGCCAGTCGGGAAAACCAGATTAGGCTATAATATATTAATATTATCATAAATGGTTGCTTGGAGCCTTATAATATCATCATATATTTCTCTCATGGAGAAATATTTGAACTATTATTTTACAACCATCTTGACTACAGAGTTTAAAATATGGTCAACTTCCGGTTCTGGAACTCTGGTTAATTTAATTTATTGGCTATTTGGAATCGGATCCCATGGTTACGATTAAACGCAGCGTTTTATAGCAGTCCACCACGCCAGCAGAGATGACCAAGAGAACGTCAACTGGGTGATTTGTCAATTACCATTAATAAAGATTGAATGACTTCCACGTTTTCCTCTTAAAATTTGCAAGTTTTGTGCCGTGTTCTAAGATCCAGGTCAGGCTTTCTTTTGATTTTGGAACAAGATATCTGGGATATAAATTTTAAAATATCTAAAAAACAAGAAAATAGCGATTTTGAATTATTACGTGGCTTATCTCCTTATTCGGAAATAAATGTTTTTATAGTAAAAAATAAAATTTTAATTAGTCATTGCTAAATATAGCAACCACCGTTATTTTCCAATATTTAATTACATTTATTTACAGTTTCACCCTGGAACTAATAAAGAATTAATAAGACAGCAAAGAGTACGTTCACCTAACAGAAACGCGGGAAATTTCGGATTCTTTCGGAATTTTACAATGCTTCTTCCTCACGTGACTTAACCGAACCATCCGAACCAACCTTGTGTTCATCAGCATTTTTATGGATTTTACACCCGCCCCCGATTTTTTTATATTTTTACTCTTTCTTCTGAATTATTATGATTTTATTCATCAATGCCCCTATCTATTTTATTGAATATATGGAAAATTGAAAATATGGTAAGAGGGAAGGGGTGCTCGCATAAATACAAGTTTCCATGAATTTTCAGTGACTCACTTGTTAAAAAGACTAGAGTCCTAATTTGTCTGTGTACTATCGAAACCACCGTCGCCTCTTCTCTCCCAACGACTTTCCATTTTACGCTTGAGAATTCAATCTACGCCAGTCTCGCAGCATTAAATACATTTTCCTTCTTCGAGACATGCAGATTTTATTTTTCTTTGGATGGATACTGATTTGCTTTTCCATATATATCTTTGTGTAAACAGACAGAGAGGATTTTGTGTAGTATAAATACATATTAGAGGGAATGAGAAGATTGTAAAAAGAGTTGCTGTTTTGTGTTTGGATGTCGAGAAAGGAAGCGCTTGAGATGCGGTCGAGGCTGTTGTTGTGGTTTGCTGTGCTCTCAGCGGCAGTCGCCGTCGTGTGCGGAGGAAGCGTGACGTACGACGGCAGATCGCTGATCATCGATGGCCAACGGAAGCTTCTTTTCTCGGGTTCAATTCACTATCCTAGAAGCACTCCTGAGGTACTGTTGTATATAATGGAAAAGTAATCATTCGGTTTTCATTTTTGATAGTCATCATTTTTGTTCCCCTCATCTTCCAAACTAGAAAGAAATTCGCATGCGGTTTTCATTTTCGTTCATCTCATCTTCAAAACTAGAAAAAAAAAATCACATTCGGTTATAGTTTTCGTTCATCTCATCTTCAAAACTAGAAAAAATTCACATTCGGCTTTCATTCATTTAATCTCATCTTCAAAATTAGAAAAAATTCAAATGAAAACTAGTGATGTGATTCAGTTCAGATGGTTGAAAACAAAAAAAAGTGTGAACAGATAATTAAGTGGTATTGGAAACTTGTAACCATTTCGAACCGAATGCCGAGTTTAAAGAGAAAATAGTTGCGTCATGTTTTATTTTTCTTGCTTGTTTGTTTCCTCAGAAAGCGTTGCCAATTTCCAGATACTTTACACACATAAAACAAATTCTCCTAACAAATTTAATCCGGCTTTGCTCATCCAGTTAAATGTCATTTAGGCTCTTCTCCATAAAAGCAGGAAACCGAAGGAAGAAGATGAAGATACATTTCTATATTTTTTCCACCAAAAATTTTAGATTGCTACGAAATGCATGCTTTCTTTCATTTTGTACTTTTTTTATCATCTTTAATGCGTTTATATTTTTAATATTGACCTTTTTTTTTTTTCTCGTTTCTGCTTAAATTGATATGAATATATTAATTGTTGTTTTTTTTTTCCTTCTTTTCTGCACACGTTTAATGCATTTCATCTCCTATTGCCATTTTTCATATAATTATTTCATTTAATATTTTATCTCATCTCCTATTTTATATGATAATATTTATCACATAATTATTTTAATTAATATTTTATTTTCTCTTTCATTGCTCTCATTTTCTTATCATCTTCTAATCTTATTAATCTCTTTTCCCAAATGATTTATTTTAAGTAAGCACATTAAAATGTATCTTATCACAAAGTCATTAACAATAAAATAAAATATATATATATTAATGACGGTGTCATAAATGCGTTAGTAGCAGCTTGTGATTTTCGTATAAGTTATAGGTGTCCACAAATAATATTATATTTATTGCAAATAAAATAATAAAATATAAATATATTATTAATTAAATCAGTAAATACTTATTTACGGCTTCTCTCACATGTTACAGCTTGTCTATGCGTTGACAAATTGACAAGTAAAGAAATAAAACTTATATTACTATATAAGTAAATTTTTTGTAATTATATTTCCTAAATGATCTGAAATTATCTGTTTTTCTAATTTTCCCATAAAAATTTACTTGGCAGAAAGTAGTAAATTATCAGTGTCAAACTAGTGCTTCCTTTTCTTTAATGGATAACATTTATTTTATTAAAAATATCAAATTGGGCCTTTCAGTTTGGGTTTTTAAAGTAACAAAATTTTCCCCATAACCGCCTATAGCCGTCTGTTGTCAGTTGGAACCACCCCAAGTAAAACATGGGCTGGGATGCAAGTGCTCTAATTGGGCCTTCGACTCATGGATTCGATGAGAGCTACAACAGTCGAACACCTAAACGCTTAGTGCGTTTGCCGACATAATAACGTTAAATGTTCTGAATTTATTTAACGGACTTTTGGTGATTGTAGAACTTATTATTATAAATTTTTCTCATATATTTACAGATGTGGCCATCTTTGATTTCCAAAGCCAAAGAAGGAGGGATAGATGTGATAGAAACCTACGCATTTTGGAACCAACATGAGCCCAAACAAGGACAGGTCAACTCAACAGCTTTCTCTCTATTTCTCACTCTTACTGATCATATGCTAATGCTATTTGTTCGTGTCTTTAACAGTATGATTTCAGTGGAAGACTTGATATAGTAAAATTCTTTAAGGAAGTCCAAGCACAAGGTCTATATGCATGTCTTCGAATTGGACCCTTCATTGAGAGTGAATGGAATTATGGGTAAAAACCACTCGCTGCTATTCATCAAACTTTGTTCTATATTTGTTCATGACAAAACACATTGCAATTTATGGGTTGCTACTGGTGTTGCAGAGGTCTTCCATTTTGGTTGCATGATGTCCCAGGCATTGTTTATCGATCTGATAATGAACCCTTCAAGGTACTGACTTCTATTTCTCGAAAACACTATTATTTGTCGAGCTTCTACAGTGAGTTGCATCAATTGGATTTGCCAGCATAATATGTTGAATGGTTCTAACTGTTTTAGCCATGGATTATGGACTTTCTTGCTGACACTACTTTCATTTTGTTGATGGCAGTTTTACATGCAAAACTTTACAACGAAAATAGTAAACTTGATGAAATCAGAGAATCTTTATGCTTCACAAGGTGGCCCAATCATACTGTCACAGGTTAAGGCTGTTAACTGAAACTCACCCTTCATATCCTGCCATTTTTGGCCCTCTAAAATCGACTTATATGCAGATTGAGAATGAGTACAAAAACGTAGAAGGAGCTTTTCATGAGAAAGGGCCGCCTTATGTGAGGTGGGCAGCTAAAATGGCGGTGGATCTTCAAACTGGTGTTCCCTGGGTAATGTGCAAGCAAGATGATGCTCCTGACCCTGTGGTTAGTCCCCTTTTATTAGTTATATCTCATGGCCTTGATTCAAGATACATGTCCATTTCTTTCAAAACATTTTAACTATTGTAGTCATTGGAAGGCATTTTTAGAGTAGTTTCGTACAGTAGTATTATATGCTTATTTGGGGCTTTAGTTTTATTGTGCTTTTCACTTTTCAGTAAAGTAAATCCGTAAATCCTGCAATTTGCAGATTAATGCGTGCAATGGTATGAAATGCGGCGAAACATTTGCTGGACCAAACAATCCAAATAAGCCAGCGATATGGACAGAGAACTGGACATCTGTGTATGTGTTTATCAAATGCTTTGTTTATTCTTTTCCAGCTTTCTAATCATTTTTGTGCGTGGATTATAGTATACTAAGAAAACTGGGAAAAAACTGAGATGGCTGCCCAAAAGAGCCTTTTTCTTAATTGAAGCTTGGAGTATGCTTCTTCTGGCAACAATAACTACCGAACATAAATCTTTCATGTTGTAATCTGTGATGCATAGGTCCCTGTCTACATCATTCTTCTAATTTTATTTTTTTAATATTTGTTGGAAGATACTTCAAGAACATTTTAACTATTGGAAAGCACATATGCCTTCATATGCTTGCTAAACTTGATTTTTCAGAGGATATGATTAACTGAAATCTTATACCAAACTAACACCTCTGCTTAATTTCCTTTAAAGCTATGAGGTATATGGTGAAGACAAACGTGGAAGAGCTGCAGAAGACCTTGCATTTCAAGTAGCACTATTCATAGCAAAGAAGAATGGAAGCTTTATAAATTACTATATGGTATGATATTCTATTTTGCAACTATCTTAATCATAATTATGTGATGTATATCAAACTTTTTAGAAACTAGATATAAAGTTTAACTGCTCAAGTTACTTATTTGATTGTAGCTTCTGTACACAAACTTGAATTGCTCAGAATAATCAATATTAATTATTTCCAAACTAATGGCATGGTTTTATTCAAGTACCATGGAGGAACCAACTTCGGAAGAACGAGCTCTTCATATGTACTGACAGCTTATTATGATCAAGCTCCTCTTGATGAGTATGGTATGTTCCTTACAAACGGTTGTCTTATTAATGATAAAATTTCAATATTAAAATTTATTCGGTTCTGGTTTTTAGGTTTGATCAGGCAACCAAAATGGGGCCATCTTAAGGAATTACATGCAGTAATAAAACTATGTTCTGATACTTTACTTCATGGAGCTCAATATAACTACTCTTTGGGTCAACTGCAAGAAGTAAGAACAATAGAAGAGTGACACCTGGTTGTGTCTGTTTCCTAATGGTTTAACTTTTTGAGCCAAACATATCTTACATGAGGAAAAACATCTATTCATTTGTTTTGGTTCCAGGCCTATGTCTTTGAAAGACCATCAAGCCAATGTGCTGCCTTTCTTGTGAATTATGACAAGCGAAGAAATGTCACAGTGCTGTTTCAAAATACTAATTATGAACTGGCTGCAAATTCAATCAGCATCCTGCCGGACTGCAAGACAATTGCCTTCAACACTGCAAAGGTAATTTTCAGAACAGAACTAGTGTTATATCTAAGCTGTTCATGACGTAAAATCTACTTTTATTTGTTGTAAAATAATTTTCTTCCCATATGGAGTTACGCAGCCATTATTTTTCCTTTTAGTCTTTTTTAATGCATCTGCAGAATATAAAAAATAATTCTAAATAGATTCCAATTATTTACACGCTAATCATATGAAAGAAAAGTAAGATATCTTAGGAAGAAATCATATTTTTCACTCGCTCAATTTAATTTGGCCAGGTAAGTACACAGTTTAATACAAGATCAGTCCAAACAAGGGCAACTTTTGGTTCAACTGAACAATGGAGCGAATACAGAGAAGGTATCCCCAGCTTTGGTCATGCTCCATTGAGAGCACACATGTTATTAGAGCACATGGGTACAACAAAGGATGCATCTGATTATCTTTGGTACACTTTGAGGTAAACCAGAGTTAAAGTAGATAGTATCCGAAATTTGAAATGTTACTTGACAATTGAAATTAAAGTGTGTTGACTCCATCTATCTACACCATATTACACCTGCTATATATTTTGGAAATGTAGGTTTATACATAATTCCTCTAATGCTCAACCGGTACTTCGTGTGGACTCTCTTGCGCATGTTCTGCATGCATTTGTTAATGGAAAATATATTGGTAAGCTTTATATCTCCTTGCCTAATCCTCTTGCTGCATAACCTTGTACATTTCGTGAACTCCGATTTGAAATTTTGAAACAAAAGATTAATTTCAACATTTTTTCACTTATTGAACTTGATATTTTAGATTTAGTTTCAAAGTATACTCTGAGAACGTTATTTCAGCCATTCTATTCCTTTCTTTTCATTTCTCTCCCTCCTTGTTTTCATTTTCATTTTTTATTTTTAAGTAGTATATTTATCTTTCGAAATCTGTTGTTCAGCATCTGCACATGGAAGTCATCAGAATGGAAGTTTCTCTCTGGTGAATAATGTTCCTCTTAATTCTGGGCTCAACAGAATCGCTTTACTTAGTGTAATGGTTGGTTTACCGGTAAGTGTTCAACTTCATTTTTCCTATTAGAACTTTATGTATCTAGGGAAGCACCTTCAGCAAGTTGAACTTCTAAGATCCGATGAACTTATTCTATATGACCATTTGACTGACTGTTCTTAAGGATAAAAGTAGCAGTAACTTGCCTTTGAGCCTACAAATTGCTTTAATTTTAAGGTTCCCCAAGAGGCTGGCGACATCTGCTTCCAAAAACCTCAACTTAGAAACTTCTTGGAATGACAAAAGGGGAATGAAACAATTGAAATTGGTGTTAAGCTAGAAGTCATTTTTTCAACATGCCCTTATTGTTTTACTTTTATTTGTATAATTGGTTCTTTTGATCTACTTAAACATATACAAACATAATGCAACTGTTTCCTTCAGTATTATTACTAAGTTACTTCTATTGGTTTTATTAAAGGATGCAGGAGCATATCTTGAAAGCAGGGTTGCTGGAATACGTTGGGTGGGGATTCAAGATGGAGGTGACTCAAAAGACTTCAGCAAGCATCCATGGGGATATCAGGTTATTGTCTCCAGCTCCAGGATATGTCTCATGCACCTTTCCTAATTAGCTCTTTTTTTACTTTCATTTTGAAATTTTGACCATCAATATGTGCGGTGCTGGCTTTCATTATAGAGACACTTTCCGAATTTTACCAGTTCATCTTGTTATAGTTAACATTCCATTTTTTTCATTAATCTCTAGGCTTTTTTCTATTTTATTTTTTGGATTACGGTTGGCTTCTCACTCTATTTTCAATTTTTCCTCCAATCATCCTGAGTTATTCTCATTGCTCGATATTTTAAACTAAGATTTCAAAGTATGCTTATTAATGATGATGTATCAGCAATTCAACACAAGTTTTCCATATCTCAGATTATACTATTCTCATGACAACTTTTTCAATCTTTTAAGAAGGTAAGCTTTGATTAATGAGAGGTATTAAGTTTTCTACTGATTCCATCCAATAAATTAATGAAGGTTGGATTGACGGGAGAAGAGTTGCAAATTTACACTTCTCCTGGATCACAAAAAGTCCAATGGGATGGGTTAGGAAGCCAGGGGCCTGGACCACTCACATGGTATAAGGTACAGAAATTCCTTCTTTAAAAATTTTAAACTTATCTTAACAGCAGCCGTGCCTGTACATTCACATGGTTTACATTTTTTTCCCTGTTTCAAGGGTTTGTAACGTTATGATCAATATAAATGCTTGATATTGATTTCAATCCATACTAACCTTTTATTTTGATTGCTAATTTGGCAGACATTATTTGATGCACCTCCTGGGAATGATCCAGTTGTACTGTTCTTCGGTTCCATGGGAAAAGGTGAAGCTTGGGTAAATGGACAAAGCATTGGTAGGTACTGGGTCTCCTACCTTACCCCAAGTGGAGAGCCTTCTCAAACCTGGTATGCAGTTTCTACAATGGTTTACTTTTGTTTTTGTCAAGTTGTTTCTATTATACTGTAGATCAAAGCATTAATTAAGCAATCATAAACACAGCTTTGAACAACTTTTCATCAGACAAATATCACCCAATTAACCTTGTGTAGTAATAATTTGGTATAAAAATAATTTAATTTCAAATAATTATGGCATGATTCAGTTCCTCTTTCAGTTCATCAGATTGCTTTTCTGAAGATATTTTCCCTAATAATTTCATGATTCTATAGTGTATATATATTCACACTGGACTTTTCCTGGATCGATCTTATCATTTACTAATCACCTTTGTCCTTCTTAGGTACAATGTACCTCGAGCATTCCTCAACCCTAAAGGGAATTTATTAGTTGTACAAGAAGAAGAATCTGGAGACCCTCTTAAGATTTCCATAGGCACTGTTTCGGTAACAAATGTATGCGGGCATGTAACGGATTCTCACCCTCCCCCAGTAATTTCATGGACGACCAGTGATGATGGGAATGAATGCCACCATGGGAAGATACCTAAAGTTCAGCTTCGTTGTCCTCCAAGTAGCAACATCTCCAAGATTACATTTGCAAGCTTCGGAACCCCTGTAGGTAGCTGTGAAAGTTATGCCATTGGAAGCTGTCACTCTCCTAACTCTTTAGCCGTTGCGGAGAAGGTGAGAACAGTCATGTTAAAAACTATTACTAGTTCTCTTTTGCCATCCTCAAATAAACGACAAACATGATTGCCCAAAAATGGAGGAAAGAAAGGAGAACTTGCAATCTTGCAACCAAATGGGGCTGCAATGGTGGTGTGACTACAAGTTTCTTTTCTCTTTTCCTCCATCCTTTCAGCAATTTAATGGGAGAAGAGACTGAAAACCGAATAATATTTGGAACAGTAGGCTAGTCTGGTCAGACCCAGTATCACAACTTAGATGAAACTAAATTTAATGAAAGATGGGGGTAGGATTCAGCCTTAAAAGTATCAGTCTCAAGACCCACCTTGTGCTGCTACCTAATCATTAAATAGCAAGAAGTTGGTCATTATATTTTATGCTTATATTAAATTTAATTTCTCTATGGCAATGTGATTTGCAGGCTTGTCTAGGGAAGAACATGTGTTCCATTCCTCATTCGCTTAAAAGTTTTGGGGATGACCCATGTCCAGGAACTCCTAAAGCCCTTTTGGTAGCTGCACAGTGTAAATGAGAGATGGTAATTCAGAACCATATCTTCTTATGGTTTCTAGGAGTTCTTCAATTTACAATTTGAAGGGCATATATAAGTTCTGTAATATTTTAAACATTCATGCTTAATAAAATATTTAGAAAGTTGATTGCCATTCTATTATGTTTTTCCTTGGATACTGCGAATATGTGATTTTTCAACCGTTGTTCGATTTAAGTTATCATTAACGGCTTTTTCAATATGGCTCAGACACTAATATTGAAATTCACCTCGAATGACCCAAGGAGATATAGGGTGACAAAATAGGACAAATTTATGTAGAAAAGTTCTAATAATAAGACTCATAAAACAATGCCAAATTCATGTCAAATACCACAACGTATGAGCATCCTTTCTATAAAAAATAGTAATTATGAAAAAAAAGGAAATTATAGAAGTATTAGGTTGCTCATATTATATAAATATAATCTCATTTTAATCTTGTAAATGTGTTTTAAAGCTAAGCTATGAAAATTTTTGGAAATAGAGCGGATAATATCTATATAATTAAATGTCTACAAAATGGTGTCATAGTTGATCTCTGACCTCAATATGGGGGTTTGTTTGACCTCGTAGAAGGTGTTTATCTTTGTTACAAAATGGTGTCAAATCCCTAACCTCAATGTGAGGGTTTGTTTGACCTCGTAAAAGGTGTTTGTTTGCCTTTGTTTGACTTTATAGGAAGTGTTTGTCTGTTTGACCATCCACTTGTGCATAAGAAGTATTTATGATATTCCATATAAGAAAGAAAGTTTCTAATAATATATAAGTATTGACTCTTTATAATTTTGTAGATATATTTTAATGACACTATATAAGTATAGACTCATCTTCTTAATCTTGTAACTTTATTTTAAAGCCATTAGCGCCCTTTAACAATATCTACAATATATACATGGTTAAGTGAATATTGTTATACTTAAAATATATATTTAGGTGGCGTTTGTATTTTTGGCTTAACTCTAAATAGAACTTATTTTTAACTTAATACTAAATAATGTTTGATAGTATTAAGTATTAAGTTGTTTATTTTTTTAATATTTTATTTATATTAAGTATTAAACTGTTTGTTTTTTTATATTCTAAATATCAATATTTTAATATTTTAATGTGTTAAAAAAATATAATTTAACATATTTTTAAAAAATTGAAAATAATAAAATTATTATAATAAATAATTTATCATTATCATCCTTATAAAAAATAATTAATATATTTATTTTTTATATAATTAAAATAAAATATTTAAATTTAATAATCTGAAAAATAATGAATTAAAAAAACCTAAATTAAATTATTTTTAAATATTTTTCAATTTTTAAATACTTTTTTATATCAAACATTATTTTATTAATTTCACTCCCAGTTTCCTCCTCTTTATCCTTCTGGCCTCCGTCGAAGAGCATAGCCGTAATCCTCCATTTCGAAATTAGGGTTTTGTTTTCTTTCTTCCTCCTAGGGTTGGAGTCTGGGATTTCTTCGTCATCAATGGTGGGGGTGGAGAAGACATCTAGGGTTTGCATCAACAAGGTGCTGACGAACAACGAGCTCCGAGTGGTTATAGCGAAACTACAGAGCAACAAGGACAAGGAGGTCTTCGGGTTGGTTTGCAAAAGATGGCTACATTTGCAGAGCATCGAGCAGAAAAAGCGCCAAGGCAGGGCCTCTCATGCTTTGCAAAATGGCTGCGAGTTTCTCGAAGTTGGTTGAGCTAGACCTGTCACAGTCCGCTTCCCGATCCTTTTACCCCGACGTCACAGACTCCGATCTCAAGGTTATTGCAGATGGGTTCCATTGTTTGCGCTTGCTTGGCTTGCAGCATTGCAGAGGATGGGATAGGGTTGGGCATCGAGTTGATTTGGGGAGGCTTTTTTTATTTATCCAAAAATTTAAAAAATTCAGGAATAAGTCACTAAAAACTAAAAAAAACAAATAATCCAAATTCTGGAAGTAAATTACTTTAAATAAATAAATAAAAAATTAACCTTAATTTTAAAAATTATTAAGTAATTAGAAAATTCGCGTTGATATTACTTCATATGCACTATCTTAAAGATTGAAAGTCCCGTCACACATTACAAAACACCCTGGACTTTTATTTTATTATTATATTTGAGTCCATTGTCATGAAAGAAAATATGATGTGGCATCTTGTTAAATTATCTTCGGTATATATTATTATATGCATAAAAAGAAAATAACACGTGTGATATCTTAAAATGGAAAAGAAATATATATATATATATATGTTAAATCTTGGTTGTTTAAAGAAGTTGAGCTTTTTTTGGCATTTGAAAAGTTTGAGATAGAAAATAAAGATGAATAATAGTAGGAATAAGAAGGGAAAAATTATAATTTTTATTTTATTTTATTGTTTATAGTGAAAATGAAGAAAAAAATAAGTTCTTTAAAAAATACATTCAAACTTTTTTAAGTATTTTTAATGAAAATGCAATGGAAAAGCAAAACAATGGGAATAAAAAAAAAAAAATTATAATTGTTTTTTTATTTCCTACCTTTCATATACGAGAATAGATAATAAAAAAAAAATAGAATAAAAATAAATAGATTTACATGAAAAATCCTAAATAAAAAAGAAAAATACACGTCCTATTAAGACGGGTACTAATTTATCTTTTAGTATATTTTGTATATCTATTATTTTACTATATTCTTGGATGGCAAGCATGTTTATATTTGAATTTATTTTATTTTTGAATTAACATGTAAATAGGCAACTACTTGTATCAATTCCAAGATGTATGTTTATTTTGAATTTGTAAAACACCTATATATCATTCAACCCGATAAACAGATTTACACATTCATCGCCCTGAAAGAAGACAGATAGAAGAGAAGAATACGCATTCATCACGCAGAAAGAAAATGGGATGGAAAGAAAAATGGCAGGAATAAAAAATCACCATTTTGAAATTGAAAGAAAGATGATGGGGATACGAGCAAAAGGAAAAAAAAAAACAATTTTTATCAGTAAGGAAATCAGGAATCTTATTAATTAAAATAAAGGAAAATCCCATAGACAGTCCAAAAAATTCCAAATATATGAAAAAATCTCATGATTTATGGCCAAACATTCGATTCCCATGATTAATCACTTTCCTTTTCCTGCTTTCAGAAAAAAAAAATCCACTCAAGACTCCTGAAGTGGTTCCATCTGTCTCCCACACTGAAATAACCGTCAACCTCCTATGCAAAAACAGGCTGTCCACGTAAAAACACAGTCGCCAACCCTGCCGTCTCTTCTTTCCTATTACAGCTATATAATATTGATATTACTTCCCTACGTTAACAAACACTATCTTCTTCTCAAATGATATTTCAGAAGATTGATCTCCAGAATTAATTCCATCGATCTTCTTCTTCATCTTAAGTCCATAGACCAATACTGAGAGGGAGACTGGTACGTGATTCGATTTTTCATATTTCAAATACCCTATTTCTCCGTTCATTATATTCTCTTCCTTCCATGTATATATGTGTGTGTATTTATATATCTTTTTCCATTTACAGAACCAGCAGAGAAAGGGCTTGGGCGGTATATTTATGTTGTAGGGGACGTAATGAATGAGAAGAATTGAAGGAGTTGGTGGTATATAGTGATAGTTTGGATGCTAGGAGATATGGGTTGTTGGTGGTGGTTTGCGGTGCTGTCGGCGGCTGTGACCTCCGTGTGCGGCGGAGAGGTGACCTACGACGGCAGGTCTCTGATCATCAATGGCCAACGCAAGATTCTTTTTTCTGGTTCTATTCACTATCCTAGAAGCACCCCTGAGGTATTCTTCTTTCTTTATGATCTCCCATTTAAAAAAAAAATAATAATTTTATTTTTTTCTCTTCTCTGAAATAAAACCATTAATTTGCGAAGAGGAAATGAAATAAATATTGTTTTTTTTTTTAAAAAAAAAATTATGATTAATATAGGTTTAATAAAGTTTTGAACAAAGAATTAGTAGGTGCTTTAGATTTTTGGTGCAATTTTTTTTTTTTTTTAAATAAAATTATTAAGTGTCCCATTTTTATTTTTATTAGATATTTGAAATTGATTCCCATTAAATTAACTATTTCTTTTAATCACTAATCGTCATGACTCACTTGCAGTGAATCATCATTTTCTTTTTTCATAATTTCTCCCAAATTTTCCTAGAATTTATCTCATTTTTTCCAAATATCTTATAATGTCTTTCCATTTATATGGTAACAAATATGCTGCAATGCAGGCGTGCATTTGGCAGTGGTTATGCACTTTCGTTCTGTTCTTTAGTATGAAATTTATTAGTAATAACAAAATGCATTTAAAAATGTTAATAAAGTCAAATAAAATAAAAATCACATCTTTCCTCATTTTCTGTTTTACTTATTATGATGTACAACGAAATTAAGCTTTGACTAATTTAGCAAATAATGTCCCATTTTCCCTTTTCTTGCCATCAATCAACACCCAATTAACTGATGGGCCTCGGGGTCCAGACTATTTCAGTGGTACTGATTTTGATTTTTGCATGGAAAGATATTTACCATCTCTGTACTGTTAATTAAAACTTCTTTACTTTTGACCCAATTATAGGATTAAGGGTTGATATTGTAATCATAACTTGAAATGAATAATTTTAATACTTTTATCTCAAATTTACTTCCAAGTCAAAATCTTATTTCTAAATATAATTTTTTTTAAAAACCTTATAACAATCTTCTCTTGTAATAGAAGCAGAAATTATTCATGTTTTGCTTTATAAAAAGAAGATATTAATAAACTTTTGTAAAATGATTTCTCCAGATTTAACCAATTGTCTTGATCCGGGATATCATTAAGAAATAGGAATCCGAGTAATAAATTCATATAAAGTGAAAAATAAAAATGATGTATCCACATATATATATATATATATATATATATATATATACATTTCTAAAAAGGCAATTCAAACCAGAGCATTTTTCCGGATACCTAAAAATGATGTATCTGCAGATGTGGCCATCTTTGATCTCCCAAGCCAAACAAGGAGGAATTGACGTGATAGAAACATATGTGTTCTGGAACCAGCATGAGCCCAAACCAGGACAGGTCACTTCTCACTACTTCTCACCCTCTAATTCTCACTCATTCTTCATATTCTAATGCTATTTTTTCTGGGATTAACAGTATGATTTCAGTGGAAGACGTGATATAGTGAGATTCATCAAGGAAGTTCAAGAACAAGGCCTCTATGCATGCCTTCGAATTGGACCCTTCATCCAGAGTGAATGGAATTATGGGTAAAAACGAAAAAACCACTCTCTTATACATTAAAACATAAACCATTATTCATGGATTCTGATGGGTTGCAGAGGTTTTCCATTTTGGTTGCATGATGTTCCGGGCATTGTTTATCGAACTGATAACGAACCATTCAAGGTACATCATCTTCTTCTTAGTTCATAGTTCATTATGTTCGTCTCAAGAAGCATTAAATTCCCATGCAAAAACTATTTCTGGTGTTGTTGATGGCAGTTTTATATGCAAAACTTTACAACAAAGATTGTGGAAATGATGAAATCAGAGAACTTGTATGCCTCACAAGGCGGTCCTATCATATTACAACAGGTTAAACCAATAAGCTGATAGACTTGCAGTTAAGCATCTGCCATGATTGCCATCTAAAGGTTTCGTATATGTAGATCGAGAACGAGTACAAAACAGTGGAAGCACACTTTGGAGAGGACGGGAAGAGGTATGTTCTTTGGGCAGCCAATATGGCTGTGGGGCTTGAGACTGGTGTGCCATGGGTGATGTGCAAGCAAGATGATGCTCCTGACCCTGTGGTTAGTTCCTTTTCTTAATTCAGCTTCATGGGTTTGGCACAAAAATGAAGGAAGAAGTGCCCTTTTAATAACAGCTAATATGTCCTACTTGAAATGTATGAAGAGACCTAAGAAGAAGCAGTTCATACCTAAGATCACATAGGGTGTTTCCATTGGTAAAGTCAGAAAGTAATTCTTTGAAATTTTGCTTACAAGCTGCAAACAGAGCATATTTCCAACCTCTTGTCGAGTTGTTTCTTTCGTTACACGCCTACGATGAACCTAGGGTTTACCAGATTTTACCATGAAAAAATTGCAGATCAATTCATGCAATGGTAGACGATGTGGAGAAACATTTGCAGGACCCAACTCACCAAATAAGCCAGCAATCTGGACAGAAAACTGGACATCTAGGTAGGTTTTCATCAAATGCATTATTAGTTTTCAACAAAATATATGTTATTCAAAGAACAGTTTAAAGCAATATACTTTCAATTATAGGAAAGCGCATACACATCTATTGCTTGCTAAACTCATTTTGCAAGGGAAACGGTTAACCAAAATCTTTTACCTACTGACAACTCTGTTACCTCTGAAGATATCCATTATTTGGTGAAGATGCAAGCCCAAGACCTGTGGAAGACATTGCATTTCATGTTGCACTATTTGTAGCTAAGATGAATGGGAGCTTCGTAAATTATTACATGGTACAATAATCATTTTTTACTATGAAATGTGTTCCGTATATTTCATGTATGTGACTAGATGCTTCAAGATGTAATGCTTGCTAGAACAACCGCAGAGCTACTGGTTGATAATAGCTTTGTGTGCATGAACTTAAATCACACTCCTAACTAACAATGTGGTTTTATTTAAGTATCATGGAGGAACCAATTTTGGAAGAACAGCCTCTGAATATGTACAGACTGCTTATTATGATGAAGCTCCTCTTGACGAGTACGGTATGTTTCCTACACACTGTTGTCTGATCAATAATTTATATTTTTTAAAATAAAAATTTACCTTGGATCTGTTGTAAACTCTAGGTTTGATTCAGCAACCAACATGGGGTCATCTAAAGGAATTGCATGCTGCAGTAAAACTATGCTCAGAGACTTTACTTCAGGGAGCCCAGTCCAATTTGTCTTTGGGTACCAAACTACAAGAAGTAAGAACATTAAAAGAAGAGTAACGCCTAGTTAATTCCACTCCTATTGATTTGATTTCTTGAGCTCGGACACATTGCATGACTAACAATATCGGTTAATTTGTTATGTTGCAGGCCTATGTTTTTAGGGGACAATCAGGCAAATGTGCTGCCTTTCTTGTGAACAATGACAGTAGAACAGATGTCACAGTGGTCTTTCAAAATACTTCTTATGAACTGCCTAGAAAATCAATCAGCATCCTGCCAGACTGCAAGAATGAAGCATTCAACACTGCAAAGGCAAGCTTTAGACCTGGACTGATGTTATTTAGAGCTGTTCATAAACTAAAACACACTTTCTGTTGTCAAATTATCTTCTTCCTATATGGGGTTCTATATTTTAATGCGTCTGCATTCTGCAGAAAGTAATTCTCTGTATTTTTTTTTTCACTTGATCACCTTGACCAGATAAGCACACAACAAAATACAAGATCAATCCAAACAGTCACAAAGTTTAATTCAACTGAACAATGGGAAGAATATGAAGAAAGTATCCCCAACTTTGATGATACTTCATCAAGAGCAAACACGTTACTAGAGCAGATGAATACAACGAAGGACGCATCTGATTACCTTTGGTATACTTTCAGGTAAAGCACAGTGAAAGTGGATAATATCCAAAATTTAAAATCTCAAATTGGCATCAAAGTTCATAGTTTTCTTCTAAATGTTAATTCATTACAACAGAAAAAGTTTATTATGTAATACAAATTTCATCTACTAACACACTAGCTATATATTGTGGAAATGTAGGTATAACAATGATCCCTCTAATGGACAATCTGTGCTTAGTACAAATTCCCGTGCACATGCTTTGCATGCATTTGTCAATGGAAGGCATACTGGTAATGATTAGATTCATATCCTGTAAAAAGAAGAGTTCTACGTTTTCTCACTTATTGAACTTAATCTTTGATTTAGTTTCAATTTGTGCCACAACTTATGAGAATGACACATCAGTTTCAATTTGTGCTATGTATTGCTTACTTTAATTATCTGAGTATTAACATTCTTATCTTCTGAATGTTGCTTAGGATCTCAACATGGAAGCAGTAGCAATTTGAGTTTCTCTCTGGAAAATACTGTTTTTTTTAGGGCTGGGATAAACAATGTCTCATTACTTAGCGTAATGGTTGGCTTACCGGTAATTATTCAACCTCAATCCTCCAACTTCATTGAATTTATTAATGTATTAGTAACAAGGGAATGAGCTTCAAGCAAGAATGACTTCTAAACTCAACTACACTGATTTTGAATAACATCTTTTGTCCATTCCTAAGAAATTAGTATGAAAATTTTTCTATGTTAAATAGAAAAACATATTTCTTTGAACCTAAATAAAACACTTGAAAATTCTCCCAAGAGGTTGACAATATCTCTGTATGTCTTTCAGAAGAAGAGAGAAAAAAAATTAACTTCAATAGTCTAGAAATAATGATGGTGAAGAAAATGTAGCAATTTATTTCTCAAACATGCCCTTAGAGTTATCTACATAAACAAATATAAGCATAATACCATTGTTTTCATTTAATATTACTAAATCACTTCTATTTGTTGTATTAAAGGATTCAGGAGCATATCTTGAGCGTAGGGTCGCTGGATTACGTAGGGTGAAGATTCAAAGCAACGGTAGATTAAAAGATTTCACCAACAACCCTTGGGGATATCAGGTTATTCACATCCCTCTAACTCTGAAACAAGTTTTGTTTTTTTTTTTTTTTTTGAAGGGGGGGGTGTTGTGGATAGGCAATAATAATATTTTACAAACAAGTGCAAAGGGAAAAAAAAAAAAAAGTGCATCAAAGTACACAGAACCTATATAATGAGTGGTATAGGATCAACAAATACTCTCTCCCTTAACAAGAATCAAACCAATCAACAAAATCTATTAAAGGCATTGAGCCTTCATCTATGCATAACTTTAGCCACAAAAAAAGATACTAAGGAAAAGACTTTTCAGAGCATGGACTGATTGCTCCTTGTTTTCAAACATCCTTTGATTCATATCTCCTTTCAAACTGTCCAAAAAACGCATAATGAAGAAGCAGCTCTACAAATCTTCTTGCGTCTTCTTCCCATGAAGGATCCATGTCCTCCTAAAAGAATCTCTTTGATTCTTGATCACAAGTCACCACTAATTTGAAAGAAGCACCCAACTGAAGCCCCAAATAAGAAGACATAAGTTCTTCTACCCTACACACTAACTCATAAGTCAACTCCTCCACATTACCCACCCTTCCAACTAGAATCAACTTGCTCTTTTCTAGGTTTATTTTCAAACCTAAGATGGCCTCAAATCACATGAGCAGGCTTCGAATCACATGAGCAACCAGCTTAAATGAATCATTTTATTTTGAAAAATCTCACAAAAAACAATGGTATCATCTCCAAACAACAAATCAAAGACCTCCTGCTCACACTAAAGCCTAATCAGCAGCATTTTCTTTGCCCGTTTTAGCAAACAACTAAGGGTCTCTATTGCTATAACAAATAAGTTGAGGGAGAGAGAATCCCCCTACCACAATCACTTGGAACTTTGAAAAAATCTAAAAGGGGTGCCATTAAGAAGACCTAACAATTTTGCAAAGGAAATGCACCATGTAATCTTACCTATCAATTTCTGTACAAAATCCATCTTTTCAAGAAGCCTTTTCAATATCTAGTTTGCACTAAACACCACATGCCCCTGCTTTTCAACATAAGAGTCTATTGTCTCATTAGCCATCAACAATGTAGTAAGAATTTGTCTTCCCTTTACAAAAACATTCTAAGACTTGGAAACCACTTTTTTCACCAGTTTCTTCAATTTTTATGCCCAAACTTAAGCAAGAATTTTATATGGACTTTTCACCAATCTCATAGGTGTAAATTCTTTGCAACCCCTTCCCACCCAAAGGTCAAAATACCATTTGAAAAACCCCATCACCAAGTTCTTCCAAAGAATCAACTACAATGCTAGAAAGCCATTGGGAACTCATTTAAACATGAGGTTTGTCATTCAACTCTGACAAAGGATTGAATACCTCCTTCTCTAAGAATGATTCCTCCAATTTTTGTGCTGCCAATCCATCCATAATATCAAAAGCCACCCCATTGATGCTAAGTCTCCATTCTTTACCCCTTCCTTTATCTCATTGTCCTTGAAGAGCTAAAACCCATTAATCTTAATCTTGCCCAAATAATTCTTTCTTCTCTGAACATTAGTCATTTTGTGAAAAAACTTAGTGTTAATATCCCCTTTTCTTTAGCGAAATCTCCCTAAATTTCTACCTCCATGAAGATTCTTGGAAAAGGGCCCACTTGTGAAATTTCTCCTTTATACCTTCCTAGCTTCATCTTTTTCTTGAGAAAGAACCTCCTTCCTCTGCTTGGAATCCCAAAAATCCCACCCAATTTAAGGTGATCTCCTTCCAGACTGAAACATTGTCAAAAATCTCCTTGTTCCAATTTTGCAAGTCTAATTTCAGAGCCTCTCCTCAACTCACCCCCATTTAGTAGAACAAGTGCATGATCTGAAACAAGCTTTGACAGAGTGCTTTGAAACTTGAGCAATCTTAGTGCTTTTATTTTTTTACTTTCAATTTTGCTTACTGTTGGTTTGCTTGAATTTCCAACTAAATATATAGAAAATGTATCAACAATTTAATGCAAGTCAAGTTCATCATATCTGATATAGTTCTACTCTTCATACATGAATTTTGATAGCCTTTGAGGCACTACTTTGATTGATAAGATATAATCTTAAACTAATTCATTGAATAATTTACTGAAGGTTGGACTGTTGGGAGAGAAATTACAGATTTACACAGATGTAGGATCACAAAAGGTTCAATGGAGTAAGTTTGGAAGTTCCACAAGTGGACTGCTCACGTGGTATAAGGTACAGGAAACTTTATTTCTGCAAGTAGTCAGTGCAAAATGTGTAATGTGTAATGTGCAAAATGTGTCAAGGACAATTCAATCTAAATATGAAACCACATCCTGTACATTCAGGTTGTCTACAGTTAACCTGGGTGTGGGTACCAAGTGCCCTCTCTATATGGTGCAGTCTAAAACCACATCAGACAATTGGACAAACAATTTAACATCCAATTTAGTAGTGCAATAAGCAAGAAAAAAATAGAGTAAGTTATAAACAGGACCCTCAAGTGAACTGATTTACAAGTGCTTAAAGACTTTTTTTTCAAATTTCTTTTGTTGGGTAAGAAAACTAATATTAAGAAGGCACCAGATGGGGGAGCTGACCTGGTATACCACAACCAAACTCAAAAAGTAAAGAAAAGAAAGCTAGACTACAAACAATGTCCCAAGCTAACTGCACTTCTCAACGAAATACAAAAAAAAAAAAGTGCTTTCTTTGCATAAGAAATTTCAAGACCAGGAGAAGGAAGAAGAGAGAGTGGACTTATTCAATCTATTAAACATCCAAATGCCTTACGACATTATGTTTGTGTCCCTGGACAAAGAACTAAATGCCTAATCCCACAAAAAACATTTCCCTATTAGTATATGAACAACTTGTATAAGAGAAGTACCTTCTTTCAAAAGGTATGCCTTTCAAATTATGCTGTAGGTCTACATTTCTTCCCTCTTTCTGCAGTTTGTGATTATAAGCAACATAAATATAACTATGGCCTTGTAGATGTTCCTAAGGAACGTCATTATCAATTTATCCTATGCTAACCTCTTGTGTGTTTTCTAATTTGGTAGACTGTATTTGATGCACCTGCTGGGAATGAACCAGTTGCATTGAACCTTGTTTCCATGAGAAAAGGTGAAGTTTGGGTTAATGGACAAAGCATTGGTCGTTATTGGGTCTCCTTCCTTACCCCCAGTGGAAAGCCTTCACAAATATGGTATACAGTTTATACAATTATTCAAATTTGCTTAATCAAGTTATTGCTTAATATAATGGTATACATCTAACATTTAACAATCATACACTCAGCCATACACCACTTTTCACCAGAGAATGATAACACCAATAACCTTATGTGTAATGCAGTAATGATATGCTAAACAAATAATTTCTGCGTTATGATATCATATGGTTGTGTTTTGTGTATCTTTCTTTTCTTTTTACTTTTACCTTCTTTTTGACATGTTTCAGTTTCCTACTTCAAGTTACCTTTTTCACTCAAACTACAGAATTCTTATCAGTCTCGTTAGTTTGGTTTTCTAAAGATATTTTCCCAAATAAGTTCATGATGTTATAGTGTTTCTGTGCTGGAAACTCTGGCCATTATGGTTGACTTTCATCCTTTGTAGGTACCATATACCTCGATCCTTCCTCAAACCCACAGGGAACCTATTAGTTCTACTAGAAGAAGAAACTGGGCACCCTGTTGGGATTTCAATAGGCAAAGTTTCAATCACAAAAATATGCGGGCATGTTTCAGAATCTCATCTGCCCCCAGTAATTTCAAGGGTGATATGTAAGAAGCATGAAAACCACCATGGCAGGAGACCTAAAGTTCAGCTTCGTTGTCCTTCAAATAGAAACATCTCCAGAATTTTATTTGCAAGCTTTGGAACCCCTTCAGGTGATTGTCAAAGTTATGCTGTTGGAAGCTGTCACTCATCCAACTCTCGATCCAATGTGGAGAAGGTGAGAGCACTTTTTAAAAGAGCCTTTTACGTCTTTAAAACCCTTTTTCATCCTGAAAATACACATGATTCAATTGCCAGAAAATGGAGAAAAGAAAACAAAACTTGGAATCTTATAACAAAATAAGATTTGCAATAGTGTTGTTATTCCAAGGTTCTTCTTTTCCTCCATCCTTCCAGCAACTTAATGGCAGAAGATGGTGAAAGCTAACATGATATTTAAAAAAAAAAAAAAAAAATGGTCTGTGAAATTCAACCATTCTATAAACTAGCTAACCAGGTCAGGACATGTTTCACTTTTAAAAGAGCTCTAGTTGGCCTGGTGTTGTTTTGAAAGATGAATTTTATTTTCAAAACAGATGAAAAAAAAAAGTTTGGGAATCAGGCAAAGCTGCTTGTCAGCCCTAAAACAGCAATCCAGCCCCAAGACCCACCTTATGGTGCTACCTGCCCATTGCACATGTATAATATATACATCACCTAAAGATCAACTATCTGCACCATTCCATAAGTAAAATATATTCAGCGCCAAAGATCAACTTCCTCACTTTTGAAGTCCATAAAGTTATTTATTTGATCAGAAACAAAAAACATTTTATATATATATTTTTTTTATTGCTTTTAAGTCTAAAAATAAAGTTCCTTATTTTAACCATGTTTCTATTGACAAATATTTCTATAATATGACTTGCAGGCCTGTCTAGGGAAACGAATGTGTTCAGTTCCTCTCTCAGACAAAAGATTTGGTGGTGACCCATGTCCAGGAACTCCAAAAGCTCTCTTAGTTGATGTACAATGCACATGAAAGTAAGCAATTTTGCACCATAATTTGCTTATGTTTTACAGAAGTAATTCAATTACGATCAGAATGTCCTGGCAGGGGACGTATGAACCTATTTAAAAGTATTAATTCTTTGTACATTTAGCAATGGATTTTAATGAAATATTGCAGAGGTTTCATTGTCAATATGTCTTCTTTTTTTATCAGAAACAAAGATATTTTCAATAGCAAAGTAAACAAGAGAAGGATGAGAAGTCCTTCACTAAATACAAAACCTGATCAAAACAAGGGAAAACAAAAATAAACCAGAAGACATCAAAACATCTTGACATTACAATTTTGACACTACATATCGAAATCCAATCAAGTTGAATAAAGTTGAAAGGAATGCCCTTGATATCTGTAGTAGTAGATGCCCAAAAAGATGAATAGAAATGTATATCTTCTTAGCCCTCTGGATATCACAAATATGTGATTTTTCAACCATTAGTTGATCTAAGTCAATAATTTCTGTCACTTTGTAAATGAAACAGCAACTAATCTTATAATACACTTCAATTTTTCAACCATACATTTTGCACAACTAAGGACATTTTTGGTTTGATCTCTTAACAGATTTTCAAGTGCAAGTTATGAAAAAAGGAAAACAAAACAATTTTTAGAATTTTGATTAAAAACACATTTGGAAAAGTATAATATATATATGTATGTATAAATGTATGCATGCATGCATGCATGTATAGCAACCAAAAATCTATAAGTAGTCAACAAGTTTGAAAAAGTAAGAAAATATATCAATTTCATTCTTATATTGTTGGTTTCATTTTTGAGTGATCAATTCATGAGAAAATTTTAGATCTATATTTTCTTAAAAAACAAGAGAAAAATAAATAAATAAATAACATATTTCAATCATATTTGGCTTTTTTTTTTATGACAACTTGATAGTTTTTAAAACATACAAATTGCACAAAATAAGGATAATTTAACTAGTTTTTAAATTAAGATTTATTCTAAATTTTCAAAAATAAATATGGTTTAATTTTGTATGAAAAATTGGATTTAAGCATTATAACAAAGTTAAAAGTTGAAAAGAGAAACTAAAAAAAGTGACTTTTTCATTAAGATAAAAGAAAATAAAAATAAAAATCACCTTTTCCATTAAGACAAAATTGTCTTTAAAAAGGTAAAAGTTAGATAACAAATGACTCTAACAATGTCTCAAGTCTTAAAGCAAACCCCTAAGACTAACTTAAAACTGTTTCAGTTAAGATGCCATAGGACAACCTGATATTGCCAAAGTTCCAAGGACAGAGAGCCAAGCATGAGCAGGAAACCAGCAGCATACTACTAGGATCAGGATTTGATACACTCACACCTATAACCTTTTTCCTTGCAAACTCACATTGCAATTAGGAAAAAAGGCTACTCTCAGTCACTTTGAAGAAATGCATATTTCTTAACCAACATAACCATGTGTACTTCGGTGAGTCCTTTTCAGACTCTTTTAATGCATTTATTTATTTATTTATTGATAGGCAAATAGTAATTGTATTAACAACAAAAAAAATGTGCGGGTAAGTATATACAATGTATACAAAGAAGCCAAAAGGCTAAAAAACAGCGCGATGGCACAAAAAACAGCAATGGTGCCCTACCTAAAGCCAAACCAATCCACAAAGTCCAACATAGACACTTTTAATGCATTTTATTCTTTTGCCTATCAATAAAATAACATAAACTGAAAAAACTAAAGTAATTCTTGTGCTACAAAGCACCACAATATGTTATTTGCATAGCCAGGACTACATTTCAGAAACTACAGAACAGAACTTAAAAGATGATTAGAGGAGAATCAATCTGTTTGTCCTTCAATACCACTGCTTTTTTGATAAGCAAGCAAATAAATATATTAAGAGCACCTATCAAAAAGCCCACCAAAGTACATAGGTCATATACAAGGGCACCAAGGCAAGAACAAAAAGAATACAAGACAAAAGGAAGGCCAAAAGCCCCCTCACATAAAGCCAAGCCCATCGACTAGGTCTACCATAGACATATTCACATCATTTAAGCCCAGCCAACCCACTCCAAAAGTAAGCAAAAGAAGGAGAATCTTAACGCATGGTCCGAATTTTCCACATCCTCAAACCACCTTCTATTTCTCTCCCTCTAGACAGTCCAAACAATGCATAAAGGGGCAGTCCTCCAGTTAATGTGTCCCTAATATTTTTAATTATATTTTTATCACCCTAAATCTACATTCTAATCCAATATATTGCTATTTATATTAGTTCCTTATCATGGGCAAATAAGATGGTTGGATTAATGAGTGTAACAGAAGGAGGAGATGCATCCTAGCACACAAGAAGTATAGAAAGGGCACCAAGAGATGAAAAATAAAAGAAAACAGGAAAAACAAAGCGCAGCACATGCTAGCCTGCCCCAAGCCTTCAACAAAGCAAAAAATCCTAAGGCAAACTCCCCATGAATCCTGGACCAATAAATACAGGTTCTCTTTGTCTCTTTCTCTCTCTCTAACAAAAGGAAGGGATGCATCCCAGAACCAAGGTTTGAAATATCGATAAATACAGATCTATCGGTACTTGGATTTTACGGATATATCGATACTTGGATTTTACGGATATATCGGAAATATCGGTGCATATTTTAACAAAAATATCGATTGAACAAAAATAGTTCAAAATTCATAAAAATGTTTAGAAAACTTTCAAAAAATGATAAAATAAGTAAAAATACATATATTAAAGTTATTTTGTAAGTGTAATTTATAGAAGTAATATTTATCAATTTTTATAAAAAAATTAGCTTAAATTCCTTTAATATATTTATATTCATTTATTTTAAAAATTAAAAATTACTTTTATTAAAACATGTTTTATTACATTTTAAATAAAAAATTAAATTGATTTATATAAAATATTTTATTAGAGATTTAATTTCTAAAATTTTATTACAAATCTGGTGACAATTTTTTCTATTAACATTAATTTATTTAAATAATTAAAATTATTAATAATTTATCTTATCAAATTAATTTTAATTTATAAAATATTAGGACTTCATTAATTTTTTTTATATTGTAGCCATTTTTTAGTAAAATTATATTTTTAATATTTTAAAATAAAAATATTTAAAATTAAATAAAATTAAAAAGATAAATAAAAAAATTAAGAGTGAAGTTATAGTAATTTTTATAATAAGATTAATGAGATAAATATGAAAAGTAGTTAAAAATAAAAGGATAATATAAAATAAAATGATTATATAAATTTAAAATAAAAGATAAATTAAAAATGAATAATTAAAAAAAAATGATAATATAAATAAATAAATAAATAAAATGGCTTGGGAAAAATCAGCCATTTTTTCAAAAAAATCTCTGATTTATTGCTGATTTTTTGAGACCGCCCTTTGCCCATGCACACGTCACCCCCATGCCCGATTTTTCACCAAAATTTCACTCCCTAACGGAAATTTTGTCGATATATCAGCGATTTTTCCGATATTCCACTTATTTTTCCCCCGACCAATTATCGATGACCGATTTCATTTCGGCCACCACCGATAACTGAATTTTCACCAATATTTTGATGATAAAAACCGATTTTTCAAACCTTGCCTGGAACACAAGAAGTGTAGAAGAGCTAAGAGATGAAAAATAAAAGAAAACAGGAAAAACAAGCGCTGCACATGCCCCAAGCCTTCAGCAAAGCAAAAAATCCAAAGTCAAACCCCCAATGAATCCCGAACCAATAAATACAGGTTCTCTCTCTCTCTCATGGGCAAATAAAGGTGATGTATTAACCAATTAAAGAAAGTTCAATAAATCTTTCAACAACTTGTCCAAGTTATCATCCTCTCGTAAGATCCTACTATTGTGGTCACACCAAAACTAACAGAGGAGGGCCAATCTCCCCACCCTGAGGCACCATTTACTCACATCATTGTTATACCACCCTAGAAGCAACTTCCTAACTCTTCGTTGGGAACACCTAATGCAATCCCAATAATGGAAGCACGAGGTTCAAAGCATTCACTCCTTTACACAATGGGTGAAAACTTGGTTGTGGACTCCTCATTGATCATTTACATTAATTATTTAAATCTTTCAATATAATAGTTATGTCACACTTTGGCATGCTTAATATATATGTACCAAAAGTAGATATGACATCTTTTTGGTCCATTGGTTGAACATCATTTTAAATAGATGTTAATACTTGAGATTTTTCTAATTTTCAATAATATTTCTCAGTTTCATGTCAAAACACTATTATCTACTTTAGATCAACTTCACTTCAAGGAAGTTTAATTTCAATATTTTCTCCTACCAGTTTTACATGTAGCTTTATCCTAATTTTAACACAGTGCTACACATAACAATGCTGATATTCAGAAAAAGCTTATAAAGTGCATCTAAGAAGGGGAAAGCGACTCAGTTGTACACACATGCTAGAATCTTAAGTGTGTGAATAGAACAGGCAAGCTCAACAATTATGGCAAAGAATTGATCCTTAGTTCAAACAATGATCAAGATCAGCAAGCAATGACTAAAATAAATTAAGCCAAAAAAGAATGAGTATATTGAAGCAGTAGATCTCTGATGAATAACAAAATAGCACAGTTTTACTACAGGATTAAAAATTCTGAATTTAGCACATAGGCAGAGCACAGATAGATATTCACATATTTTTATTGGTTAGCAATATGACAATCCAAATTTAGTCATTTACAAGTTTTTCAATTCAAAAATTATATAACCATAGAGCAACAAAATGATGGCACAGAGCCAAGTAAGCAAACTGGTAGGGAAAGAACCTACAAACATATGGAAGTTCATGGTCAAAGAAACTACAACTGTCATGGGCATAAGTAGATAGAAAAGGAGAAGAGGTATGTGCGGACCCCGCATTTATGCACATGCGTTCTCACTCGATGGTGAACACTCCAAAGAGATCAAATGGCGAAGCAAGCTCGGGCTGAACTATCCCATCAATCTGACTCATACTCATCGCGAACATCTCATCAATGTACTCATCGTGTGGAATAGCTCCATCCACCATGTCCCCGATCTCAGCAAATATCCCATGTTCATCTATCTCATCTAGGAAATAGAGTGTAATGAGGCTCATACAATCTAGGGATGATAGGGTGGCCAATGCAGACGTGGAAGTGCCAAGAGCCCCATTACTCAACTACAACTGGTGGACAAGACGCTGAAGTTCAACCTCCTGAACAGTACTGAATCTATTAATGATCCCATTTGAATGTGTTTGTAGCTCCGGTGCTCTCACAAAGTAGTCTACCAAGCTCATGCTATATAGGTGAACAGGATAGTCAAATGGTATTTAAGTCAATCGGGCCCTCACTCTCTCCTTACGTAGTCACGCCATGTATCAATAATCAGCCTCAGTAGGGATGAACCCGAGTCCAAATGGTATATCATGATCAGAGATAGCTATAAACTCACTAAGCCCATACTGATGTCACCGTAATCCCATGCCGGGCAGAAAAGACATGTTCCTTATCATGTCAAGTACCACTGTACTGTTGTGCTAATCAAATGACATGGGCACAAAGTCCCTGCAAAAATCCTCAATCCCCAGAGTCTACACTTCATCAAACGTGAACCTAGTAAAAAACAAGTCATCCTCACTATGACTGATCTAAAGCATTGGCTCAAAAGAAGCAAACATATCTCCAATAGACCGCACTGTGACGACCTGCCCATCATGAATGAACTTCACCTTCTGATGAAGGGAAGAAAGGATGGCTCTAGCCCTATGAATCCAAAGTTGACCCAATAGGCTACAGAACTAGCTACTTAAGATGAGGCAAATGTGGCGTTTAATTGGTCGATCCATGGGTACCTACCTCTCTTTGTGCTTTTGTTTGCTAGACTATTGATTACACTCTGAGAGCTCTTCGAAAGCTCACAAAGGCCAAATTATTGACAGCTCTTGCTCCTAGGCCATTGTCTCAGCCTATCCTGCCACAGTTCAGGATAGATTTACATTGCACATATCATCAGGGGCTAGGGCATGAGACTGACCGTTATATAGCTTTGAGACACGTCATCCAGGACTTGATTGATCAGGGTTTGGTTCACTTGGGTCAACCAAGTGTAACCACTAACTCATTACCAACCCATACTACACACGCAGTTCCTCCTCCGGCCGAAGGCATACATTTCATTGACTTTGCTGAGCATGATGATCATATCCATATGCTGGGTTGGGATGAGTCAAAGCCGGAGCCTATAGTAGCATATGAGATTTATGAGGTAGGTGGAGTGACCTTAAGCCCACGGATGCCCACACCATTCGGATTGGTTCCCGATGTGACATCAGTACAGTCGACCACAGTTGAGTCGTTGACTTTCCCATGCTATAGTGTTTAGACTCCATTTGTTTTTATTCCATATGTTTATGAGGTTCACACTCCAGTTGTTGATGATGTTCATACTCCCGATATACAATATGTTATTCGCGAAGACAGAGTAGTACGACAGCAGCCCCCCACAGCTGCTAGACCCTTGGAGGGTACATCCTCTCATGAGGAGGTCAAGAGAGAGGATGATGAGATCCTGAGACAGTTGCAGAGCACCCAGGCTCGTATATCTATTTGGAGCTTACTGGCATCTTGTAGCACTCATAGAGATGCATTGATTCGAGCCTTGAGTCAGATCAGGGTCGAGACTACCACTACTCCCGAGGAGTTGATCCACATGATGACAGCTGGCAGAACCACTTATATTGTATTTTCTTATGATAATTTGCCACCCGAGGGTTCAGACCATAAGCGTCTTTTGTACATCTCAGATGGTTGTTCAAGCCACCAAGTCTCATCTGTCCTTTTAGACAATGACTCGACCCTGAACGTCTGCCCCTTAGCTACTACCATTGCTCTTGGCTATGCGCCCTCAGACTTTGGTCCCTCTACTCAGACAGTCAGAGCATATGATAGCACTAAGAGGGAGGTCATGGGCACTTTGGAGATTGAGTTATTGATAGGTCTGACCACATTTCCTACTCTGTTCCAGGTTTTGAGGATTCGTACATCCTTTAACCTGCAACTAGGCCGGCCTTGGATTCACAGAGCTAGAGTGATCTATTTTTCCCTTCATCAGAAGGTGAAGTTCATTCATGATGGGTTGTTTGTCACAGTGCGGTTTATTGGAGATATGTTTGCTTCTTCTAAACCAGTGCTTTAGATCAGTCATAGTGAGGATGACCTATTTTTGACTGAGTTCACGTTTGATGAGGTGTAGACTCTAGGGATTGAGGATTTTTGCAAGGACTTTGTGGTCATGTCATTTTATCAGTACAACAGTACAATGGTACTTAACATGATGAGGAACATGTCTTTTCTGCTGGCATAGGATTAAGGCGACGTCAGTATGGACCCAGTGAGTTTATAGTTATCCCTGATCATGATATACCACTTGGACTCAGGTTGATCCCTACTAAGGCTGATTACCGATACATAGCGCGACTACGCAAGGAAAGGGTGAGGGCCCGATTGACTCACACACCATTTGACTATCTTGTCTGCCCATACAGTATGAGCTTGGCAGACTACTTTGTGAGAGCACCGGAGCTACAAACGCATTTAGATGGGATCATTGACAGATTCAGTACTGTTCAGGAGGCTGAGCTTCAGTGTCTTGTCCACCAACTACAGTTGAGTGATGGGGCTCTTGGCACTTCCACATCTGCATTGGTCGTCCCATCATCTCCAAATCATATGAGTCTCATGACACTCTATTTCCCAAATGAGATAGATGAGCATGGGATATTTGCTGAGATCGGGGACATAGTGGATGGAGTTGTTCCACATGATGAGTACATTGATGAGATGTTCACGATGAGTATGAGTCAGATTGATGGGATAGTTCAGCCCGAGCTTGCTTCCCCATTTGATCTCTTTGGAGTGTTCACCATCGAGTGGGAACGCATGTGCATAAATACGGGGTCCACAAAATGGTCTCTAAACAAAGAGGATATAACAAAGATATAATGTGAGAGAGAATGCTCCATCAGGAAGCAAAAAAATGGAACTAACCAAGACTATCATCTCGACCGATAAAACAACAACATTCATAGTACATAGAATGCAATTTAACCAAATTTTATCTAAGACTAACTTACAAGATCCACTCAGAGACTTAATATAAAGAAATCCAATAATTGTGTTGCAGGGAAAGAGACTCAAATTGCAATCATAGGTTCTCACAATTACCACCTGCC